>JAKCOX010000001.1:43306664-45963330 GCA_022605575.1 Laterallus jamaicensis coturniculus
GAGAATGCAGACAGAAGTTGAAAGGGGTGTGCAGGTGTGATGAAGGAAACCTGAAATGCTCTCTTCAAATCATACTGTGGCTTCTGTTTTCTGTGAAGACTCTGCTTATATGCAGCTTATATGCTGCCAAAAGGCTCGGTTTAGCAGGAATCTTGTTCAGGCTCAGAAGAAAGTAATAAAACATTTTTCGAAGCACAACTGTCAGGAGATAAGTTGACTTCTGGTTGTTCATAGGAGTGACCTTTTAATTACATTTTGAAAAGTCCGCACACTGCAAATAGGTGAAGTAATTCTTACACTGTCCTGTGCTGTGTAGATTTCCTATAGGTGTAAAGTAGGATGACCGTAGATATTAACAGATTAAGCTCTTTTAAAAAAAAATTATTATTATTGGTTCCTTTTTGTTTGGGGTTTTTAATTTTTGTGAACTTCCCCTGCCATATTGGAATTCTCTGCTTGATATTTTTAACAGTGAAAATAAAGAAAACTCAGACTGCTGTTACAGATTTCCCTGTCTGTATTTAATTTATAAATGATGATGTTTTCTCTCTATTTTGTGGTTACCTCTTCAGGTAAAACGGAAAACACTGTAACTTGAAGGAGTAAGGCAGGTGACCCGTTAACTCTAAAGCAGTATACAAGCACAGACTAATTTTTAAAGATTTTTCCAAGCTTTCTTAACACAGTAAATCAGAGCTCTTTTTGAGGGTATTTGACTTGAATAGCCAAATTCCTCTTTTTTTTAGGTGTTGTTCCAGATTCTGAGGGTGCTGCTTTATCCAATAAGATGCCAATAACCTTGCAGAACTTCACCTCATGCTTTTTCATTGCAGCTGAAGTTACTGGCAATACATCATGATTTGACTTTTTCACTGAAAGACCTCAGTTGAAAAAGTGTCTGCGAAGTGCTGCTACTTATAAAGTATTAAAGAAGAGACAACCCCCTGAAGAAATGTCTTCATTGTAGCGAAGAAATAGACTAAAAACATAGATTCCTTTTTGTAAGCCCCGAGCAGTTGTTGGTTTGCTCTTTCTGGCAATACTGCGAGCAGTAGGAATGTGCTGGTTTTGTGAAATGCCAGTTTGCCTGTTCAGTCGAAGCCTACTGAAGAACTAGACTTTTTTCAGTTCAAAGAAAAGTTACTAAATTACTGAAAAACTTAAGGTGGAACCAGAATCTGGGTATTTTAATGATACTTCTCAGTAGCTCAAAATAAAAAATTGAGGAAGTGGTGGAGGGAGAAGTATAGAATGATGCTGCTGCATCTTTTTTTTTTTTTCCTTTTTTTTTTTTTCTTTTTCCTCTGGTAACTGAAGGTTAAATGAGTAGCAAGCAGAATGCCTTAAACAAGATTGGTATATTGATTAAAACGCTGATTTAACAGCTCGCTTTCTCCCTTTGGAAACCTGGAAAAGATAAGCCAGCTGCTGTCTAAGAGTGCTGAGTGTCCACTGAGAGTACACTATCTATCATCACAATATGGTGATGAGAGGTGTTTTATGTTTGTGTTAATTTCCCCCACTAAATCAGTAATTATTACAATCCTGTCCCTGCTGTTTACCCTGCAGCTGTTTTTCCATTTGTCGAGAGAGCGGGTGTTCTCAGAGGACCGCACACGCTTCTATGGTGCAGAAATTGTCTCTGCCCTGGACTATCTGCATTCGGGGAAGATTGTGTACCGTGATCTCAAGGTAAAAAAAGAAAAAAAAAAGTAATCAAATTTTTGTTTTTGCAGAGACTATTGGGACAAACACAAAGTAATTATAAAGTCACACTATTCAGAGTTAATGGGGAAAAAAATAATCTGTGTTTAAAGTTCTGTGTGTGCTGAAGGAAGCTGTTTGATACAGTAATATATAGGTGGATGCAGGACTTGAGTTTAACTTGATTAAAAAAAACACTTGACGGAGATCTAAACTTCTGATCTTTTTTTTCCCCCGTTACTTCTAACTTGGATTGCAACTTAAATCCCAAATATAATGCTCAGTGCCCCCTAACAAGGGAAATGGGGAATCAAGACAATGTGACTGCATTCTCTTTAGCCCATCAGAGAGTTATGTTCTTGTATGATTTGAAAACATTTAAAATAATTCAGAATACTTCAACAGGAAAAGAATTTCATCCTAAACCTGAAAAATATGTTGTCTTTTGTTTCTTGGGAAAGATTCATAGTACTTGAATATAGTTTGTCTTATTTGCTTGCATACACAGTTCTGTACCCTCTGTGGCCTGAAGCTACTTTTATGGTACGTGTCACAAACTCTGTGATGCAGTATGGCCATAACCTCAGATTTCAACAGGAGCATTTTCTCACTCACATGGGAGGAACCTTTAAAGGAACCTCCATGAGAAAACTGTTGTATTTCTGTGAAAAGCCTTTAATTTTTTGTGTGGGAAATTGTGCTTTCCTGTTACACTCGGGCAGTAGTGGAGTTTGTTCATGGACTCATTTGTAAAGGAACTGAGGAGAAAGGAGGCAAAGGAAGGTAGACAGAAAACAAAACATTGGATTATCTGCTTGTAGAAGAATTTGTTGTAATAACATGACATGCTAGGGAAACACATGGGATTGTCTGTTCAAGGAATGATAGGTCATGATTTTTGATTTAAATTCCAAATTAAAAAAAAAAAGAGAAAAAGATAAATTTTACTTCATAAATATTTCATTGCTGGTGTCATCTGCTTTGCATCTTCTTTGTATGACACCGTTACATACCTTTATCATATATAACTTTGAATAGTATTTCAGGCTTTCTGCAGACTTAGGAAGACAGGGTTATCAGTGTTCTTGGTTGCTATATTCCCTTCACACCTTACAATAAGAAAAAAACACATCTGTTGAGAAAAGTTGTGCAGAAGTTTTACTTGGTTTTAGCTATATCTATATTTAAATTGCTAATAAAAAGCTTTTGCAAGAGTGGCCTTAGCCATGTTTTTGAGATAGTCCACAGACAATACTGCAGTAGTTTTTTATTCCTGTTCTTTAAATACCTCTTAACAGGCTATGTTCTGTTTTCATGTTTCACATGAAACTATTCAAGAACAGTGTCCTTTGCAAGTGTATGAAGAGGAATTTAGCTCGTGGTTTTGTTTCTATCAGTAGCTTCTCTACGTCCATTTTTGTCTTTTATAGAAAAGGTTGTGGAAATTGCAAGTATTTTAAGGATTTATTTTAAAAACATGGATGTATACTAGCGGTTTTGTGACAGTGTAGTAAGTGAAATGCATATTGGCAAACTGAGGTGATGTAACCGCAAAGGAAACCTATGAAATCTTAACCAAATGAAGACCATGTTTGTAAGCTTGAATTAGTTGATTACATCTTAAGAACATTTAAAAAAACATGTTTTACTTTTCTTTCTATGGAAGATGCACTAAACTTGTAAAACTTCAGAATGAAAGACCATGCTTTGATAGATCTGAGATTTACTGTTGTAACCTCTGTTATAGTATTAAATAATTATTTAAGTTGTATAAAGGAAAACACTATTAAATGTTTTACTATAATAGATACTGTAATTATTTTTTAAAATTACAGACAAATTCCATTTTATTGCAAGCAATAACTCTGTACCTTTTTAAACAAAAAACCAATAATGCATTAGCCTGTCCTCTTAAATACTAAGGGACGATTTTTTTCCCCAACACACAGTTAGAAAATCTAATGTTGGATAAAGATGGACACATAAAAATTACAGATTTTGGACTTTGCAAAGAAGGAATCACAGATGCAGCAACTATGAAAACATTCTGTGGTACTCCAGAATACCTGGCGCCTGAGGTATGATTTAGAATATACTCTTGTAATACAGTATAAAATGTTTATATTTCATTTCATTTTAGGCCATGGTGTTTGTATGCCAAAACTTCTTCATTGTAGAAGGAACTAACAGTCTGCCTGATTAATACTACTTCGCAGTTACTCAGAATTGCATGTGCTGCTTGTTGGTGGTTGTATGTATATTGATGCTGTGCTGCTTAGTATTTAAAAAGGCCTCTAACATACATTTTCCTTCTCATGTTTGCCTTCCTCTGTTAAAGTTTTTTATCTTCCAATGGTTTCTTCAAAAATAATCTTCCATCTGTCTGTCACTTGGAACATATGATACTGCTTAACTGAGCTGTATAACTAGTGTTTATATAGCCTCAGTGGAGGCGAGGGGGAATAGAAAGGTACTGAATTCACTGGATTTTATCTGAACTTCCCAGTTGCGCAGAGAGGAAGATAAAATTTGAGATTTTTTTTTTTTTTCTATAAACAGTTGAGTGTGTCAACCTCAGAACTGAGGTGGCCACCAAAACCTTGCCGTTTCCTAGTATGTATGCAGAAGTGGCAGCCCACAGTATGCCACACCATCTTTACCATTAGCTAGTATTTGGAGTGCCAAGCATCTCACTTATTGAGGAACGATAAAAAAATGGACATGAGGACGTTGTTTTGATTCCTTCCCTAGCCCTCGTTTGGCCACTGGAGAATTTGCTGTGGAAACTCAAGTCACCCAAATGATCTGCTCTGGTATTAGTGCTGGCAGCTCTGCCACTTATGCCTACTTAAAAAAAAGCAAGGGAACTACTCTCAAAATTGGGTTTTTGTCCTGTCTGACTACAGTCAACAGTATGGACCATGATTCTTAAAAATGTCTTTCTGCCTCCCCTTCGGTTGCCAGATGCAGCTCCAGTACTGATGTAAATGACAGCATTTTTTTTTTTTACCTAATGGCAAGGATTCTGTGGATGCTGAGTTAGCCCTTACTTCCATTCTTGTCAGCATTCAAGATTGCTGCACACCTGATACTGGGACAACTTTATAGTCAACCTTTGTTTTAAGAAAGATCCTTCAAGGGATCTCCCACCTTTTGCAGGAACACAACACCAGAAAGCCTGCATTCCATCTTTGAAGAAGAACGTGGCTTAGTTTAAAGGGAGGAGGTGAGGAGGCAGTGATCCAGCATAGCTCTTTATCCTCTTATTTTCAGGAGTATTGAATCCTGCGTAGCAGCAACAAGCAAATTTAGATTGCCTTTTATTTTTTAATCTAAACCTTATAATTATGGGATGTCAAGGGAACTGGTATACTTCACCTTCTGGATATTACTGGGTGGAGATGACCATTCTAGGATGGTCAGGTTTCGGGGTTTTGATAATCTTTATAAATCTCTTCAAGCAAATCTGAAGTCTCCTTCAGTTTGCACTCAGGGAGGAAATTTGAAATTGCTGATAATTGATTATAAGCTAATGTGGAATGTAAAGTTAACAAACTCACTTTGGATCATAGGAAGATCTTTTGATACAGTCTTTTTCTCCATCTCTAAAGGAAACATTCATGTTCTTAGGAGCCAATAACTTTCTTTTCATCCATCTGTATCCATCTTCCTTAATTCTTTCAGCAGTGATAAGAAGTCTGAGCAACTATGCTCTCACACTGCAGGTTTGAAGTATCTAAATAATTTTGGCTGGCTAAGTATGTTCGTTCATTTCAGCTGTTTGGTGAGTCACCAGCTGCTCTAGCTATGAAGAGAAACTCACTGATACCTGGTCTTCTTTGCAGAATCCCATCCTATAGATTCCAGGGAGGCAGATTGAATGCAGATTGTTGCGATTGTGTTTGGCAATTTCTGGTATCTCCTTTGTGTTTAGTGCAGGCACACTGAGCAGTTATCTACATTTAAGGGTTCCAGAACTATTCTTAAACTTCTTTGAATCTTTTATGGCTACTTAGAAGAATCACTAGGTTGGAAAAGACCTTTAAGATCATCAAGTACAACTGTACCTGTCCTCTACTAAACCATATCCCTAAGCACCTTATCTACTCTTCTTTTAAATGCATCCAGGGATGATGACTCAACCCTCTCCCTGGCAGTCTGTTCCAATGTCTGATAACCCTTTCGGTTGAAGAAGTTTTTCCTAATGTCTAATCTGAACCTGCCCTGACGCAGCTTGAGGCCATTCCCCCTCATCCTATCACCTGTCACTTGCCTGAAGAGACCAACACCCATCTCTCTACAACCTCCTTTCAAGTAACTGTAGGCAGTGATGAGGTCTCCCCTCAGCCTCCTCTTCTCCAGCCTGAACAACCCCAGCTCCCTCAGGCACTCCTTGTAAGGTTTGCTCTCCAGCCCCTTCACCAGCCTGGTAGCCCTTCTTGAGACCTCAATGTCTTTCTTTTAGTGAGAAGCCCAAAACAGAACACAGTGTTTGAGGTGCGGTCTCACTAATGCGGACTACAGGGGCACAAGCACTGCCCTGGACCTGCTGGCCACACTGTTTCTGAGAAGAAATGTGAAGCTGCAGATCCACCCATTTGGGTTGGGACAGTGGCCACTTTTCTTGCATTACACACCCAGAATCTGTTCCTGGGTGAGAAGAGCACTAGCATAAACTACAGGTGTCATTGCCAGCTCTTACACCCTCATTACATCCTTGTCACCAGTCTCGTAAACAGTCTCCAAGAGTGCAAATGTCCCATGCAGTTGCTTTAATCTCTATCTCTAACTTTTGGAAACAATGTTAGCTCTTTCATTGAGAGATGAGGGATCACTGTGGGTTTTAGACACTTAACCACAAGCTACTTGACCCAATTTACCAATTTGTTCTGTTTTCTAGCAGTCCCACTCCTTTCCCTCCCATTAGGAGAGTTTTTGGAGGCCCACCTTGTACAAGTCTGTCTTGAAGGAAACTGACTCTTCCCATTCCTTTCTACCTCAGATATAAAGTATTTAGAGCAAGTGGCCTAGACAAGTTACGGATAGGGCTTAAGAAGGTTCAACACCTTTATCCACACATTCTTAATTAAAAGGGTGAAGTTAGCTGTATATAGGCACTGCTATGAAAAATGAACTTACCCTTTGTAGTCTCTGCTGCTGCAGTAGTGTTTGCCAGTGCATTGGCTGGACAGCTGCTCACCTGAGACAGTTGTATCTGTTTTTATACCTGGCACAGATGACTGATAAAGGGACTGTCAACAGACTGAGTTCCGCGGTCTTTCATGCGCATGTGTCGGAGAATGAATGCTCAAAAATCACTGCTTGTTACAGTTCAGGGACAGAAATCCTTACCTGATTACTGCCTTTTGACAAATTTCAGGTCATAAGAACCTAATGTTACAGCTGGACTTTAATTCTGTTACCACAGTGTATTCCTGCTTGTTTGTCCCAAGACAAACGGCAGCATATGCTTATGTTTTGCCTGGTCGTGGTCAGTGCAAAGGCAGTTACCTTTTCACCTTTCTCTAGGAGCAAGACATTGTCCGGTTATGTGGAGACATCCATTCAGCATCTGTCCTTTGAATGATACCCTCACATCCCCCTCTTTAATCTGGGTCAGTCATGATGGGTGCACCCTTTCTGCAAGCCTTTTGGTTCAGTTTCCTGTGAGGGAACCACAGCAGTGCACTGACACAGACTCCCATGGGAATGGATGTTCTCAGTGTTTGCAAGCATGGTAGCCATGCAATGTTTTAAATGGGGATTTTAATGCCAACAGAAGTTGCAATGTGAATGAATGGTATGGAAGAGCTCCTTCAGGTGTGGGGAGAAGGCATGAAGGTGCTTGTTTTCAAAGAACTTGAAAGTAGCCAATATCATGGATAAACTGAGGCAGGCTGACTGAGAGATTAACTAGGGTGAGGACGTAAAAATACCAGCCAGCGTGTTATGCTACAAAGCAAATGAAGTTACATGGGTATTAGAGCCGAAGTCATTGTCTTATCTTCCTTTTATTTTGATGGGATTGAGAAAACAATTTGAGTAAAATAAGAAGGAGGATAGCAAGGGGGGTTAAGAAGAATTCATGGAATGAATGTAATGATCTCACAGGTAGATTGATGGGCCAGAAAACAGAGTTTAGAGATGACAACGTTTTTCTTATGAGGAGAAACGTGGTTGTGGGCAGGAAAAAGAATTTGGACTAAAGACAGTTACATTATTTTGTTCATTTTCTCTTAATAGAAACTAAAAGAATGTTCTACAGAGAGACACAAAGGGCAAGAGACATTGATCAACAACTTAAAATGAAGAGGAGCTCACTGGAGAGTTTTTTGCTTAGGATTATAGAGGAACTGAAGGATGGAATGATCTTGTAGTTTATGCAGCTTCCTTTTTATGTCCTTTTTCTTTAAATTTCATTTGATTTAAAGGATATTTGAGGCATCAAAATGATGTGCTTTTTGAAATTCTGTACAACCTATTATATAAATAACAGGGGTGTGCCATTATTTTCCACTTCTTAGAACACCTGGATAGAAAAATTAAAGAGGAGAAAGAGGAATTTGTGGAAAATGGCACAACTTAAGGGAAAGCAGCTATTAAGATGTTGATAGATGGCATCTGCATTCACAAGGCTTTAAGGCGAGCATGAACTTACAAGAGTTGGAACAACACTGCAAAGAGAGTGGAAAAGTGACTTCACGTTAGTCTCAATCTTCCATCATGCTCTAAAGGGCTCGTATTTGATCACCTCTGGTGAGCGTCAGTGAAGACTGATTGTTGGTGGCTTTTTGCATTTATTTAGGGGAAAGGGTAGTTGCTGTTGTTATTTGGCTTCCTTTTATTTTCTTAGCTTCTGTTAATTCTTCTTTTTAGAGAAAGGATAATGAGACACTCCACCAAATTGTCTGTATTGATTTTAATATATTGGTATTCTGGTTCATAGTGGTTTTGCTAAAGACATGAAAGGTTGTAGTGGTGCTTTAACGAGACAGAAGAGGAGTATCCTGTATGAAATTCTCAAATTCTCTCAAAATTCAGGTTAATGTATTTTTGGGGGGTGGGAGGTAAGGTTTGTTTTGTTCTTTTCACAAAAACTTTATTAAGAATGAATTTACAAGCAGAAATGCTGTGCTGAAGGATGATAGAGTTTGGGAAATGGTTCCCTCCACCATCCATCCAACTTTTGTCCCTTGATGGCAATTTCCAGTTACTTTGCTCCTAGAAGCATTATCTGCCTCGTTGTTAAGGAATTGCATTGCATTTCTACGCTTTTCTACTCTTGGCTTAGTGTCTGTGCTTCTCCAGCATTCCCATGAGATTTCATACACCCTTTCAATTATTAGAGTCCATTACTCCTTGTGCTGTGGTAGCTTGGAGAGAAGACACAGGCTGTGACTGTCCAGAAGTAGACTGCTTGTAGCATCTTATCCTGTGCCTCAGGCAACATTGTGCAGACAGACTCAGTCGAGATGGATGTGTGAACTCGTGTGGATGTATTTCTGGGTTTTGTTCCTCTCTTTGAATATAATCTTTTTAGTGCAGAGCTAATTATGTAGTCTCAGTTTTACTGTTGAGTTAGAGTACCTGATCAACTTTCCAACTGTAAAACAGTTTGAAAATCAAATGTAGCTTACATGCAAGACCCAACAAAATTAGAAGTGTTAAGTACGTTTTGGCAGTTCACTTTTATTATGCCCAGTCCTCAAATGTACCAGCAGACAATCATCTGAATGTTAGTTATTTTTCACATGCTTATGTGATCACACAAAAAGTACATGCTAAAAAGAAGCAGATGGTGACAGATGGGGAAGGTTGAATAAGGTGGTTTTGGAAACCTAGAAAAATGCACTTCTGTAATAGTGTAAAAATAAAAATTCTTTGATCGCCAAGTTAGAATGAACAAAATAGAGCCCCCCCCCCCCCCAACCCAAAACCCACCACCCCACCCAAAAAACTTTACTGACAGAAAGAAATGGAACCTAGGAAGGAATGTTCAGTGTATTATTTAGGAAAGTATGATATATAGTGTTCTTTTATCCAAGGACAGAACATTAGTTTTATCAGCCGGAGACTCGGAAAGGTGGTAGTCATATTTTTCCTTTTCAAAGGATGCCTTCAAATGAATTGTTTTTCATGCTCAAAGAATGCTGTCAAAAGGGTCATTCCTTAGTGTCACATATTGGTAGAGTTGTAGATTGTGATAGTACTTTGCTTCTGATGTCACAAGGAAGGTTTTAACCCTCTTAATGCAATGGTAAATAGATCACACATGAAATGGAATAACTGAAGCTGATCTGTAACAGGCAGCATTACTTCTTTGTCATATGGGAAAATGTAAAACTAATCAGAGACAATAAAAAAATAACACCTTTTGTGCTTAGGCCACCATATCCAAGCACCTCCCCTACAATGAGGATTTAAGATTGGCCTATTCATTTGCATTAGTTAAATGGAGTCTTAACATTCAAATCTATTGAGGTATATAAGCAAAAAAAAAAAGCTTGCTTTAAAAAAAAAAATTAGTGATATATATTTTACTCCATAAAATAAAAGTATCCAATCTGATAAACATTTAATTGCTAAATCTTTTACCTACACTGATGCCATAGTTTTTCTTTTCATAATTGAATAGGTGTTTGTCTTATCATGTAGCATGAAACACAACTACTTCCTGGTGAGAGAGGAGAAGGCTTTGCTTTTGATTGTTGGCTTTTCCTTAAATCCAAAAAAGCTCCAACTTCTAGTAACTTGTGCTCATTTTCCTGAATGCATTGTTAGTTTGTTCAGTTCCCAAACACTGTGGTTATGTTGTTGTGCTTTGCTTAACTAATTTTCTTTTGGCTTCAGAAGGATAGTTCAAGTTTATTTACTCTCTGTTTACCTAGATGCCTCATGCATAATCTGATTCTTAGCAGAGGCACAGTAGAATTTATTTTACCTGTGGAAATGTGGTTTAGTGTTGGCGTGTGCTCTTGAACAGCTGTCTGTTGTATATTTGGCTACATTTTATTTCTGGGTGAGGACCAGTGGGGGGTGTGAGGAGGAATAGCATTTATGCCTGAAAATACTTTCCCTTCTGACTTAAGGTAGATGCACAAGATGGAATTTTCTCCTTACACTGGAATTCCGAGTACCAATTTTAATTTTTTATTATTTATTTTTTTAGGTTGAAAGGAAATTGAAATGCAAAAAGCTGTTTTCTCTAGAAATGCTTGCACTGCGTGAAAATTCAAATGTGGTCTTTTTTTTGGTTTTGTTATCACTTCTTACATTTTAGTGTACCACATTGTGTCATCTTATGCTTCTAAGTCATCAAAAAGGCTAGTGATTTAAATTTGGGCATTTTTGTCAGCTTGGCACTGCCAGCGGGGCCCTGCGATGACCATGATGGAATGTGGACAAGGCAGGGTATCCAGAGCAGAACATCATTTACTGGCAGTAATGAGTATCAAGATCAAAAGATGGGGAGCATTTAGATGAAGTAGGAAAGCATTGCTCCATTATACTTACAGAAGGGTTGCTGCAACAACAGATAAATTATCACAAGAGTTAGACTTTCTCCTGAAGCCAGATAACCAGTGATGAACAAGAATTCGAATTTTCATGCAATCTGGTTAATCTCACCAGACACAAAAACTAATTGTCCACATGAAGTATCAGACTTCTCAAGGGAAAGATGTAACAAATATGCAAAAATAATCAGGCAAACAAAAGCCTAGAAAACAGATTAGCTCCACACTGCCCGTAAATAAACTGCTGTATTCAAACCAGAACTTTAAAGCAAAGAGCAATTTTCTAATAAACCCCACATTTTTGTGTGAAACAAATAAGTATGACAATTCTTACAAAGACTGTCTCAATAACATGCTTGAAGCTTTTTTTCATTAATTTTCCTTTAATCAATGCAAACATTATTTCCATCTCAGCAAAAGCCTTTAGTTTTTCTGAGAGCAGTGAAGCATAAAGAAAAGCTGAACAAATGCTGTTTAACATCGGTAAAAATTCAAAATCATTTCAGGAAGAATGAGCAACCAGAAAGAAATATCACAGTATTATCAGTATTTATTACTTCTTACACATCTTGCATCTTATGGCAGTGTATGCTTTGGAGACGACTGCTAGTGCAGTGATAATTAATACAGATAGGAATAGGTCTACTGCAGGTTTTTTCCAGCAGAAGAGTTGGCAGAGTTATGAGAGAAGTGCTGTCTTTCTGTAGACGAAAAGCATCTTTTGCTTTTACTTGCTGCCTTCTGTGAAAGGTGCCTGTTAATTTGGGAATTTTCTATTATTTGTGTGCACGTGTGTGTAATTTTGTTTTATTTTGGTGGATTTTATTTTGGGGATTTTATTTATCCCCATTGAGTAAGCTATACTTTTGAGGAGGTTTTTTAATGTGATGTGGCTGTTTTCTCCTATTTTTGTTTGTTTGTTTTGCTGGGTATTTGTCGCGGGCTTTTTTTGGGGGGGAGGGGAGTGGTGGTCATGGGGTTTTTATGGTGGGGTTTTTTTGAGGGTTTTTTGTTTGTTTGTTCTGAGATTTTTTTGTTCGTCTGTTTGTTTGCTAGGGTTGCCATTGACTAATTACAGTCCTTTGTTAGAATACTTTTTTCATATGGAATAGATTTTAAATTCTTCTGAAGTCTGAGTCCCTTGTAGGAGTTCTTAAGTCCAGGAGACTTTGCTTAATTCACACTTAAACCAGAATGTACCCTTTCTGATGCAGCACAATGTGTGCAAGCAAGTGAAACAAAATTCAGTTTGCTATTTTCTTCTAAGGTTATGTAAGAAGCTAGGTAAGATGGGGGAAGTCTCTCCTACAGAATTGTATTGGGAAGGTAGTCTGTGTTAGGATGAGAAGTAAAACAGCAGTGCAAGCCAGATGCAAAATAAAGCAATGAGTAGTCAAGTGGGGTTTTTAAAATTTTTACTATTGACAGGAATACTTTCTCTGGCCATACCAGGATACAGCAACTGGATTTGTATACTTGGCAAACACACCATTCTGCAGGAAGGATTTTCATACCTTTGGGTAAAAGTCTGTTTCTATAAAGAAACGTGTCTTACCTTTGTTCATTAAAGCTTCCTCGTCATTGCAGTTGTGACAACAACTGATAGAAAGTTCTAGCAAATATACATTCTAACTTTTCTTGTATAGCATGTGGGTGAATATTTGTTAGCAGACCAACAACTGTAGCAATAAAAATGTGTGAAGGGTTACCAGGAATGCTTAAGGAACGTACACTCCACCTGAACTGTAAGGTTAATTGAAAACAGTTTTTTCCCCTTAAATTAACAGTACGTTGGTGTATCCAAGTTCTCAGTTTTCTTTCACAACATAGGTGTGCAGACAGTTTGTTTAGATGTTTAAATATTTTTCCCATCTGTTCTGTCAAAATTATTGATTGAGCAACAAGCTATTTGTAATGTCCTATCAGAAAGTCTATATCAAATCTATTAAGAGAAATCATAACTGGGTCAAAACCATAATTGCTTTTCCAATAACTTGCTGTGGTTATCCAGCACAAAGTATGAACCGGTGTTTTGATACTGTTCTTTTAAAGACAAAATCCAATGTTGGCAACCCTTTGGAGAAGTTTGACAGTGGATCATATGAAGCCTTTCATGCTCAAGGTTATTGCTAAATTTGTCTGTGCTTGCAGAGACCAGAAGTTACAGCAGCTAAACTACCATTTCGAGGTCTGTGGGAAGTACGTTTCTTGGTTGTGTGAATTTCTGCTGTGTAACCAAAAATCTTGCAGAGGCTGCTTGTCAGGGATGTTTTCTTTCAAGAAAATGCAGTAAAAACAGAACTAAGGTGGTTTTTTTGGGGTTTTTTTGTTTGCTGGTGTTTTGGTTGGGTTTTTTTTTTTCTTTTACACTCAGTTCAGCTTGTGTCTGAAGCCACCACACCTTGTCTGGTATTCTGTGATTAGCAAAGTATCAGAGAATCCTAGTTTCACTGAAGGCAAAGGGAAGTATATGATTGACTTTAGCTGGTCACAGGCTTCACCTGTTACACTGCTGGCTAACCCCCTAAATTAATTTTTTTTCACAGAATCTTGTAAAAGCATTGCATGTGTTTGTGTCGGCTTCTCTTTGTCTGACTCACTTAACTGTCTGCTTCCTGAGTCTCTGCCTCAACCAACCCTCCGTAAATGGGGATTTGCAGATGTGTCTCAAGCTGCTGCCTCCCAGAAAGCTTTCAGCTCTAGCTACTGAAGAAATATAGGGACAAGAGGAGATACCTTTTCACTGGTTTTTGGCATAAAAATTAAATGGACATCAAAGTGTGTGGACTGTATGTTAGGCTTGCAATGGAGTGACGTACCTAAAGCAAAGGACACCTGGGGATGTACTGATTGATAAACCTAAGAATTAAAAATATACAACACTGGTGAAGTGAAAGAGAAAACTTCCAGTGATACTAATTTTTTTTACTAATATTTTCAAGTCCAAGACACCGGAGTTTTCAACTGTGGGGAATAGTCTTAGAAGGTTGGTTTGTCAACAAATGTGAATACAAGGATTTTTTTCTGATCTGTAGTTTTCAGCAAAGTTGATTGTTAGTGTGAGGGGCAAGCACAATCAAATTCCTGTGATCCTAGCAGCACTGCATTGTGTTTGTGTTGTCTTAGTTGTCACAAAAGCAAAGTTCAGACTGTGAACTGAATTTTTTATTTTGTATGTGGGTCTTGATGGTCTTTTATGAAGCACTGTCCTATCCTATACAGAGACAGTGGAGTCCCTAGAGAAAACTTTGGTTTCTTTGTAGCAGTGGCTATTTCTGCTATGTTAGTAAGTTTAAGAAAGAGTTGAGTTGCCTTTTGACCACAATACAAATAAAAGTTTTAAGGTAAATAAATAGCTCTCCCTTAGCTGAAGCCACGATATTGCCCAGTGCCTCTAAGTATCCATAAATGCACTAAAGTACCTGCATACACCTGGAAGCAGATGCCTGGCTAACATTTCTTGCGTGTTGGAATGTGTGTGTGTTATGTAACTTCATGCATACTTACCTGGCACTGGAAAGATATGAATTTCAGTAGTACCTCTGCAGCTTTTTTAAAAGCATTTGGGCTGTGTCCTTGTACTGCAGGTGTAGGTGTCAGTTTTATAGGAGCATCAATGCCTGTAAAAATGGCAATGGGTTCAGTGCAGTCATGAGTTTATGCCCACTTTAAAACCCTGCTAGAATGCTTTAGGTTGGGAACAGAATCAGGCCCTTCATCCTTCCATTAAATGACCATGGCTGTTGCAGCTGTCTGTGTGTGTAGAGCCAGTGTAACTTCTCTGGTGTGGATTCGGAGGAGAATTTAACAAGCATTTCTTTCCGCAGCAATGCTGCGTGTGATGCTGTCTGCCCTTGTGTTCTCACTCATGCTACTGTAACTGTTCATGTGGCAATTGAGTGGCTTGGGTCAGAAAACTTGATTCATATGAAACATAACCCAGGGTGAAACATTTCTCTCATTTATTTCTTAGTACTGCTCTACTCTCTGATGTAGTGTGTTGCCTAGTTTTGGCAAGACAAGGGAAGTTGTGGTGAGCAAAGAGAAAGAAGAATGCAAACTGGGAAGTCACTTGGGTAGAGTGATGATGTGAGGTGTAGAGTAGGGTTGAGTGAATATAAGTGCTATGCACGCACTGAAGTCACATTGTGCTGGAGCTCTCATCTCCTCTAAAACCTCATGTAGATCTTGACAAGATGGCTTGGGATTTTGGCTCCACACTTGTGTGAAGCAGCTGAAGGAAGGGAAGCCATATTTCCGAATGATCTGACTATTTAAACAGCTTTTGTAGAAGAAAGCATGTCACTTCATCTTTATGTCATGAAAATGCACTCCACTGGAGTACGTACTAAGCATAGTTGCTCTTCTTGTAGCTTATGAGTTCCATGTGATGCTTCTGTGTGGTATCCCGGGAAAATATTAATATATACCAGAGTGGTTGAGTTTGTGCTCTTTATGATGGTTTTGGTGGTTCAGCAGTGACCTTGAAGGTACTGCTATTAGGACAGTGTATTTGCTTAAAAACAGATTCATGAGTCCCTACAGGGGGGACAAAAACTGGCTGGAGATGGTGGAGGCAGCTTTTAAAGGCAGCATAGAAAGACTAAGAGGGCAACATTTCCACCGTGACTGTGCCTGGCCAGGTGCTGGCACTCCTCATGTGCAAGGATGCCCCACAGATGCCAGAGGGACAGCAGTATCGGTCCTCACAGCCAAGGGATGTAGGCATTTCTAAAAGCAGGTATCCACCTCATGGTAGGCAAAAGATTGAATTATTCATAGGTACAAAGCCTACAGCTGTGTGTCATGTTCATTTTAGCACGGGGTTGAAGCTTTCTTGACCTATGATCGGTGTAATTAAAACCAAATCCCTCAACTCCAAGAACTGTTTGGAGAGGATTCTGTAAAGCTGGGTCAGTGTGTATAGACATGTCCTCATGCTCGCCCTGATGGCGTGGATTTGGTCATAGGAGCTGCTGGAGCCCCGTGCTTCCATTGATTTGTCACAGTCTACAAATTCTGGAGGTTCTTAATGCCACGAGGAGCAGGAATGACTTAAAGAAAATCATTGTGTGTGTTTACTGTGGACACATTATGCACAATTTTATTACATTTATATTAAAATAAGTGGAGATGCATTTCGCTTTATTTACACCATTTTCAGGCTGCTTTCCTTTTGCCTAAATGAAACCCTTTTGATGCTCTTGCTTGTCTGGCTGGCTGTAAACCAGGTATTTAAACAAAAATAAAGAGTTGCCAGTTTTGCCAGCTGGGGATGAGAACCCGGCTGGTGATATGCGGGTTCGGGAGGCCGTTAATCCAGCTTTTATGCTTTTTTATGATTTTATGTAAAAAGAGGTTAAAAATCACATTTGGCTCTTTCTTTGTACCACTGTTTTGTTGCTGTTGTGGGAATGCAGCAAAAGGTTGCTCATACTTTTTATTATTATTAGGTAAAGTCCTGCATAAATTAGGTAAAACCCCAGATACAGTTCAGATTTGCCTTATTCAGAGAATGATACAGTTTATCTTCCCGTTGCTTTCTTTTATAATTCACACAGGCAAACCACACCTCATCTGACTTGTTAAAAGAATTTAACACTGCTTTGCAATTTTCTATATTTTACTAGCTTCAAAAGGAAAGAGTTGCTCACCATACAATTAGGAGAAATGGTAGCGGTGTTAATAGATGTAGTAGAAAAATATATAAGGCTTTTATTCTGTGGCAGAAGAAAGAGTGATGTGAAGACAAGTGTCACAGATTTAATATACAGTTTTTTAGCAAATAGCTTGCAATATGCTCAAAATCATAAAACATTTAATTAATTTTAAAATGCAGGAGTTATTTTAGTTAGTTTTGTCATATGTACTTATTCAGATAATTTGTTGTATTTTACACTTTCCAAAATTTCACCCTCTATTTGGAAATATCAATGATGTAACGAGTCTGTGTGTTTTGGCACAGCTGTAAATAGTATGTGTTAATGTGTTAATATTTATGATTTTTTAATCTTATATACACAGGAGGGATTTGAAATACACTTCATCGTGTTTCTAAACTAATCCTTAAGGACAATGAAAACTAGGAATATGACTGCACTACTTACTGGGGGATAGTAAAAATTGCTGTGCTGGTTTTGGCTGGGATAGAGTTAATTTTCTTCATGGCAGCTAGTTTGGGTCTGTGCTGTGGGACTGTACTGGCAACAGAGCTGGTAACACGGGGATGTTGCTGTTGAGCAGCGCTTACACAGAGCCGAGGCCTTTGCTGCTTCTCATACCACCCCACCAGTGAGTGGGCTGGGAGTGCACAGGGACTTGGGAAGCCAGTGACTGGAAGGATGTCCCATACCATATGACATCATGTCCAGTATATAAGGCTGGGGGAAAGTGGAAGGAGAGACATTCAGAGTGATGGCGTTTGTCTTCCCAAGTCACCTTTACTGCGTGATGGAGCCCTGCTTTCCTGGGGATGGCTGAACTCCTGCCTGCCCATGGGGAGTGGGGAATGAATTCCTTTTCTTGCTTTGCTTGGACACAGTTTCTGCTTTACCTGTTAAACTGCCTCTATCTCAACCCATGAGTTTTCTCACCTTTACCCTTCTGATTCTGTCCTCCTCCTCACCAAGGGGGAAGAAACAAGTTAGGTAAAACCCCAGTAATGACCATTTGCATTTTGCTTCTGCTGAAAGCATGTAACAGATACTTCAGAGCAAGATTGGATTTACTGGTGGAGAAAAAGGAGAGGCAGATAAACACCCTCAACACCCCTTGTTAGGACTGGCTAGGGCAGAGCATGTGTCCTGTGATGTTGGCATGACCAGTTAGTGAGGACTGTTTGCCCTCTGCTTCAGAGAAAGTTTTTGTAAGTCATATTGCACGTTTTAAATAAGAAGATAGTATACTCATGGAAAAGGGTTATTATTTTGGTTTTTGTGGATTAGCTTGTTGTGGTTTTTTTGGCTTTTAAAATTATTTTATTATTCTTTTTATATCAGTCATATGTGCTGCCTTCCAGAATTTCCTTTTAATGATATAGAAACAATTCATTATAAAGACTTAATTATTTATATAGTCCAATTGTGTTAGTTGCATTTCTTTGACCTTTCTATTGTTTATTATTTAAGCCTAATTTTTTGTTTTAAGGGTTTTTTTTTCCTTTTTACTAGAACTTTCTGCAGCAAATAGTGGCAGTTTGGCACAGAACAGTTGCAGTGCCTTCTGTATGGCCATTTATTAACTTCTATCTCTTCTACTTTCTGGAGTGATAGGGTACGATCTACAAAGTCACAGAAACTGGAAGGATACGTGTGTGTGTGTGTATGTAGTAGCCTTACTTAACCGCTTACGGTTTCGTTATGGGCGTCTGCTGATGTTGTCTTGTCTCCATTTCTACAGTTTAACATGAGTGTCTGTTATGGTTGAGGCCCACTGCCTAGATTCCTTATTCCAGTTCTCTGGGGCCACTGGGAGGAGGGCTGTGCAGTGGGTTGCATATAGGTGAACAATGTTGGAGGTGTTATGTTAACAAATGAAATAAACATTTACTGTATTCCTGTGATCACAGGATGTCATGTAAAGAGGGTGCTGTAGGAAACACAGAACCATATAAGCATTGCCATATTGGCACAGTTCTGCTGGTCAGACTACTAATGGATCTGTCAGGAGAAAGGTACTGAGGCCTCATATAAGTTTAGATTTCTTCATGATCTTTGTTTATCTTAGGTGCTTCTAAATTTGAGTCTAGGGAAAGGTGAGAGAAAGTGACTGAGCAGGGAGATGCTTTGTTTCTCCCAACAGTATGCTAGCTGAGTCAGTAGGACCTGTAGAGGACGTGTCTCTTCCTAAGACTGCATACACTATAACTGGGATGGTAGAGGATGTCAGGAAGGAGAAAATGCAGTCGTGATCATTTTGAGCAGGTCGCTCTCAATTTTATATTTTGCTTTCAGCAGTATGGTCCCCAGTATGCCTGGAATTTCAGTGAGCTCAGGTGTGTGGGCTGGTGTTGTAGCTGCATGTGTTGAGCCAGGTTCTGGGAGCCCTCGTAGCACACTGTGAAAATAAAGTCTTGGAAACACACTCATATAGAGATGGATCCAATAGACTGAAATGATCCTGTCTGAAATAAGGCATGTCTTACAGATAGCTTTGGTTTCTTTCTTAGGTGTTGGAAGACAATGACTATGGTCGTGCTGTGGACTGGTGGGGATTAGGAGTTGTCATGTATGAAATGATGTGTGGAAGATTGCCGTTCTACAACCAGGATCATGAGAAACTATTTGAACTGATACTAATGGAGGACATAAAATTTCCTAGAACTCTGTCTGCAGATGCAAAATCATTACTATCAGGCCTACTGATAAAGGACCCAAATAAGCGGTAAGTGAAATTACTTGGGTACTGTATAGTGGGATTTTCCTTCAGGAATTGTTGCTGAGGAGTGACATTTTCCAGTGGCTCCTTCAGTGGACTAGCAGTGTCCAGTCCCCTCTGGTTCTTTCCCCAATCTTTCCATTGTTCTTGCGAGTCCCTTGGCATGTTTTAAGGCTGCAGACATTTCTCTGTCTGTCTCTCTTCTCTAGTCCCGCTTCATCCTCAGTTTGTTCCCAAGAAGTTTTCCACAGTGGGCCTTGCCTGCTGGCCCTCAGGGCGGGACTGGCTGCCGTGTCTCCCTGAGTGGTCAGCCTTTCTGCTGTGTCCCAGCAGCACCCATTTAGCTGAAATTACTGTTTGCAATAAAAGCAAACTCTGACCGAACAACCAGATACACGGAGAGCAAAGTAAAGATTTGTTCCTGTAGCAATTCCTAATGTGTTTTAACCTCCAAACAGTCTGACCCATCAAATATATTAACCTTTAGAATTGAAAAGATACTTCCTTGTAATTAATCTTTTGCAGACAGGGGTGTTTATTACAGACTTACATCTGCAAGCTTATTCACATTCAAGTTCTGGTGCTATCTAATGCTGAATGGGGTTGGGAGCACAGAGGTTAACTGCAACTCAGCTTTTCTCTGAGCAGCTGGATGGGAAGAGATTGAGAGAAGTCTAGATTCTGCAGGCTAACTGGGAAGCTTAGCAGGGATGTAAAGAATTTTACAACTGGTTGAGAAACAAAGATGAATACAGCTTGGAAATGAGAATAACTTTATACCCAGTTACTGCAAGACTGAGGTAGCAGTCCAGAATATTTTTGTACTTTGGCAGCAGGGTGACACTGGTACAGATTTTCTTTCTTGGTTGTAGGAGTTACTGCTCCTTACAGGACATATTTTAGGGAGGAATTTATCTTACTTAAAAGATTACCTTTAAAATTCGTCTTTGTATCTTTAGCAGTTCCTTTTAATGAAAAGCAAACTACTTGTGTCACTCTTCTCATCAATATTTAATGTGTACGAGCTGCTCATTTGGTTAAGATTAGCTTTTCATCTGTTGCAACTTCTTTCTCTTAGACCAGTAGGAGAGCCATTCTGGGAGAAGTTAGGTGTGAGTAGAGCAGCTCTGAAAGTCCATGAGCTGTTGAAAAGGGCAGAGGTTCCCTTCACTGGATGGGTGGATCTTTCTCCACCAACAGCAGCAGCTTAAAGAGGCTCACTAAACTCATTGTGTCAAATTTGATTTGCTAATGCAACAAAAACCAGTCAGTTGTTTCTTGTTTTCTCATTGTGGTATTAGTTTTCTTCCAGGTTAGTGAGCTGACTTGGCTCACAGTTGTCTCTGGGAATGGTGCTATAGATGCAAGTGAGAGGGGAGAGGTATGGGCAAGGGTGGGGCCCTCCTCAATTTGCAGCAGTGTCCACTTCCATGAGCTCAAGTCACCTTGGGCAAGTTCACCCAAAGTAGGTGGAATTCACTTCCTAGGATGATTTGCCAGAGTTTGGCTTTGGCAAGCTATGGGCTGCATTGAATAGTGTGGTTATTTACAATGGCCTTTAAATAACCTTCTCAGCAGGCCTACAATTTATTAATTTATACTAATTTACTCAGATTGAGACTATTTTATGGTAATTGGTTAATTGTTACAGCACCCAGATGCAACAGCAAGTGAACACTGTATAAAAATGATGTGTGAGTCATTACTGATTCAGTGCCTGGCCCCTCCTTGGCAAAATTTTTATGTCAGCATTGTTGGGCTGGTTTGGGTTTCTAATAGTGCCAGAACATTAGTTGGTGTTTCAAGAAAACTTAACTTAGGTATGTTTTTAAAATGAAAGGATTATTAAAGAACCTCATCATGGACAGTAATGAACTTTGTAGTTGGATTAATCCAATATAGTAGGCCATGGCATGGATACTATCACATTTTCCTCAAGATCACTTGAATTCATATTAAACAGGTCAGAATTGCCTATTAAATTGGTGAGCATTGCCCCCAGTTAGTAAAAAACACAGTCGATTTTCCAACCATCGCAACAACTTAATGTCCCTTTAGGAGTAAAGTTTGTCTAATGCCACTTTTTTGTCTCTTCAGACTTGGTGGAGGCCCAGATGATGCAAAGGAAATCATGCGTCACAGTTTCTTTGCTGGAGTAAACTGGCAAGATGTGTATGATAAAAAGGTATGTCTTCCTGTGACACTGAATGAGCTGGCTCCTGCAAGGATAGTCATGACACTGCTGGTCTCTGGAGTTGTGTTTTTTCTTGCAACTTTCTATGTTACTACAAATGGCTAATTATTCTGAACTAGGTGTACTTTCTTAATTTTGGGTTTTTCAGGAATACTTTGTCAGTGGACCAAAAATAACTTTTGTGAACCAGCCTAAACTCAGCAAAGTCTTTTCTTTTATATGTAAACATCCAAATCTTTTCCTTTCCTTTGGTCTCCCTGGGCCTTCAAGAGAAAAGGAGGTGTATGACTCGAGAGAACGTGAGAAAATCTAATGGAAGTTTATCCTGAATTGTCTTTTTATTTCTGCCTTTTATGGAATTCTTTTTAATGGAAGTAGGAAAATGAGGTGATTGGAAGGGACTTGTAGAAAAAACTCTACTGTCTTATTGTTTGTGTTTAAGTAGATCTCTTTTTCAAACTTATATTTAAAGAGATATCTAAGAAAGTTAAAATAGCATTAAACACTGAGCCAAAACAGCTTGTGGAGCAAACGAGTACTGGGAATTCAATTGGAACAGTTTTCTCTAAACCCAGTCCTGTTCCTGTAATGATCAACACTCGGGAAAGATTTTAGAAAATGAATTTATCTTACTTAGTAGTGAAACTCAATTTGACTTAAGTTGTTTTATATACAGAAGCTGGTTTTATCTCAGTACTTGTGTAAGAATTTACTTGTTGCTATAAACTCCTTCTATTTTGATAAAGTCTTTTTTTTCTCCCCCCAACTGTTTTACATTGTTAATCTGCCAGTTGAGCTGCGTAAGTTGAAAAGATATATTTTTCTCCCTTTTTTTTTTCTTTCTTTGTTCAAATAAAAGAAAAATGGAAGACATACGAATGAGCAGAATATGTTTATGCTACAATGTCAATGATACAAACTGTTTTTTCAGTTGTTGTTGAACTGGAATTTTAAAAATGTGTGGTTGTTGGTGTGGTACTTCTCTGACAAATACCGGAATTGAAATGAGAGCCTGTAGATGGTGACACAAAATATGGTACTCTGAAGTTGCTTCATACAAGTGTGATTTTTTTTTTTCCCTGGCACTGCCATGAGGTTTCAAGAAACCCTAAAATAAATGATCAGAGCAAGTATATTAATCAGGGTATATTATGAGCTCAAACACTAGTTGGTGTTGTGGTGTAACCCCAGCCAGCAGCTAAACGCCATGCAGCCGCTTCCTCACTCACCCTTGGTGAGGCGGGGGAATGAATCAGAAGGTTAAATGTGAGAAAACTCATGAGTTGAGATAGAGGCAGTTTAACAGGTAAAGCACAAGCCGTGCCCAAGCAAAGTAAGACAAGGAATTAATTCCCCACTCCCCATGGGCAGGCAGGAGTTCAGCCGTCCACAGGAAAGCAGGGCTCCATCACGTGTAACGGATACTTGGGAAGACAAACGCCATCACTCCCAACAACCCCCCTTTCCTCCTTCTTCCCCCAGCTTTATAAGCTGAGCACCATGTCATATGGTATGTGATATCCCTTTGGTCAGTGGGGCTCAGCTGCCCCACCTGTGTCGCTTCTCAAGTCCTTGTGCACTCGCTGGTGGGGCGGTGTGAGAAGCAGCAAAGGCCTCAGCTCTGTATAAGCGCTGCTCAGCAGCAATGGTAACATCCCTGTGTTACCAGCACAAACCCACAACACAGCCCCACACGAGTTACTATGAAGAAAATTAACTCTACCCCTGCTGAAACCAGCACAGTTGGTTATGTAAGGACAGTATAAGGAAGCACTTTGAGGATAAGACATAAAAATACAAGTTGTGGACCTTTCTAGAGTTTAAAAAAAGGTCACTGAAGTCAATTGGATTGCAATGTGCTAGGAGTGGGTGAGAAAGAAAGAGCTGTTAACATTACTCTTGCTCTGTTGAAAAAGATTTCTTAATTATTTTACATTAGAAATAGAGCTCTCAATTCTACACTGTGTTCCACGTCATATATAGTTAAGAAAATATAGATGCTCTTAACTTCTAAGCATGTGCTTTGAGTCTTTCCAGATCAACATGGCCAAGATCTCATTCTGAGCTATTAAAATTAAAGGAGGTATTTTGCAGGTATAAACATATTTTTCTGTAATCTTTTGTAAATACATAAACACAGGTATTTTGCTTTTGTGCTTATGGAGGTAGATGTGGCTTATCAGAGTATTGTAAGTGAAGAAATCGCAGTCACTTGTTGTTTACTTTGTCTGCTGTTGCTTTGAGAAACTAAATTTGCCAGTAAAAAAATCAACTCAATTTCCTCAGTTGACCAGTTAACTTCAAGGATCATAGGAATTGCTTTTGTGTGGTATTGGCACACAATGCATTCTTTATGGAAAAAGAACTCATGAAAATGACTTCTGACACAATGTTTTGCTGTTTAATTAAAAAATAGTTTCCCACCTATTGCAAAGCCATTTGTCTGGTTGCTTCAAATATCCAGTTGTTCCTTCTGCACGCACAGCCTTATTGGTTCTGAAGTATGCAGAGTAGCACCGTGCTCTGACATATAAACTTCAAGCATAATAAGGTTGATGAACTTCTATGGAGTATGTTTATTAGAATGCTTATATGAATATTTTTGAGGTTTTGGTGTTCTAAAATAGCTCAGAAGGAGCGTGCATCAAAGAAATTTGATTTTCAAACAGATTTATTCTGTGCTGGCTTCTGTTGCTGTTTATTATTAGTAGTGTGGTCTTCGGCAGTAGGGTCACTTGATGAAATTGATAGCTGATATAATTATTTGCATAGTAAAAATATTTCACAGTATTCCTGCCTGAGGTTTATGCACCATGAAACTGTAATTTTCTGGCTGCATTTCAGGGGTGTGTTTCTGTTAGCAATGGAAGACCTGAAGTTCGCGTTCAGAGTAATGGAAACCAAAAAATCCTGTGTGTTCCAAGTAGGTGCTGGGGGAGAGTGTTGTATGTGGGCACACTACGCTCCTGTGCCACTAATTTTGTCATTTTTTCTAGAGATTAAGTACGTCTCTGTACTTGCTAAAGGTTTTCACTTTGCTGGTATGATTGGAGACAGACTTATGGATCTGGAAACTTAGAGCATTTCATGCAACAACAGTAGCTATGTCAGGCCAAATGGATCCAAATGGTCAAATGGAATTATTAGCTCTCTGATACTGCTAACTAATTAAACTAATTTGGTACTACACGATGATAATAAAATGCTGTATGGCACACTGGAGCAGAGAAGCTCATTGCCTTTAAATGAAAAATGTATAGTAGTTAGCATTTGTGATCAGATGTATTTATTTTTGGCAGAAAAGCCATGAGGGCATATGAAAGAGAGCAACTTGTGCCAGGTTCTTCCTGTGATCATCTCAGCCCTGATGAGTTTTTATCTCTGTGCCTGAGTATGAGAAATTGAATAGTTTGGCAAACTCTGAAGACTTCAAAAGCCCATATACTTCTAAATAAAATATTTGTTTTATTTTTAGGGAGCATCAGGAAGCCTTTTGAAATCCCTCTGTTGCTCATGGGAGAATTGTCTTAGCATGTTTTTATTTGGGTTGCAGAAATAGTCCTCAGTTGTTGGATGTTCCTTCTAGGGCCTTTCACCAAACAAAAACCATATGGGCGTTACTTTAAAGGGAGGAATTTGGGTATCTCTTTAGGCTTGCAGCTTGAAGCACTCAGGTAGTAGCCTTCTGTTGAGGGGGAACCAGACCTTTTAGCAAAGCCTGGGTTTCCTCCTGCATGTAATAGGGATGAAAGAAGAGAGAAAGAAACCCTATGGGAATTTGGGCTGAGATACGTAGATCTTCTCATGTCTGATAATACCTCTGATCATTCCTGAAGCAAAATAGGGAGTGCCAACAAATGTGTCTGTCGGTACTGGGACTGGAGCAGGGGCAAGTGGTGGCAGTGGTTAAAGCTGGGGTGCCTGACTTTGCTGCAGGCGCTGTGCCGGGGAAGGCACCGGTCTCACTGTGGGGGCAGCCGCTTTCGGCTTGAAGGCTGACAGCTGCAAGAAGGTGTCCCTTGCCCTTCAGCTGGCACTGACGTTGCTTCACTTAAGACACAACACCAGCAGATGATGAAATCTTGTGCTTGGAACCCTGGTTTCAGGCCAGGCGAAACCTTGTGTAACTGTAAGCTTAAATACCTGTTTAAGTACCTTTGTGTATCAGATTTTAAGGGAAAGGGCAGGAGGGAAATAGGAAAATACCAACATCTGGTTTTAGGCCGTTGCTGTTTGAGCTGTACTATTTTTGTGTGATAATCTGTGGTGCACCAAAGCCTGCAGAAATAACCCTTGTGCGTGGCTTTTGTGGTGTTGCCATGCAAAGTAGTAAAAAGATCAGAAAACTGCAAGCCATGTTGATCTTTTCATTCTGTTGCCAGTGATACTTTAATCCCTACAGGCAGATCTAGGGCCCCCCAGCCCTGGGGGGATCACCATCCCTTCCCCAGGGAGGAAGATACACATAAGGGTGTCTGATGCTGAAACTTGTTGCTGTCACCCCAGGAGTCTGGTTTCTCTCTGGCCGTTACATCAGCATTGTACCACTTGGAAAAACATCTTGTCCTTGGGCAAAACCCCCTGGTGAAGCCTGCTTTCCTGTGGATATGTGTTGTGTGTCCTTCCACTGCTGAAATCCCAGCTCTTTCCCCTGCCCCTGCTTAGGACCACCATGTGCAGTGTCCTACCAGGGTCCAGAGGGAATTTCCAGGTGCTGGCTGTGCTGCTGGGTGGCAGGCTGCCTGCCTCCCGGGATGGGGATGAGCCAATCCCCACATGAGTGTCTACTGACTGCCTTGAAGCTCAACTCAAACCTTCCCTTCAGTGGAAACTCCACTTCTGGGGCAAAGGACAGTGTTGTCTTGCTTCTCTTCAGTAAACCAGGTTCGAAGTTCTGTGGGAAGTGATGTATGCCTTGTCTTCCCTGTCACGGTGCATTTGCCTGACATTCAGTATTTGTTAGGGAAGGACGTACAGACTGACATGAGTGTGTTATCTCATCAGCCCCTGTTTCCTGACTGAACTACTGTCAGTAGGAGGATGAAAAGTTACTGATAGGAAAGAAAAATCAGTGTTTCGAAGGACTTTCATATATTTAATTAAAGTATTATTGCTGGGAATCTAATGTTGAAAGATTGAACTAAGGTTCTTTGGTGTTGGCATCTCTGAATGATTTTTAGGGTCCCCAAGCATTCTCTTTGTATAAATGAGGGAATGCCTTTTAACAGACACACATAAGAAAAAGAATTTGGAGACAAACTGTGCTAGTGTGGTTTTAAAGTAGGATTCATCTCATACATTATGATTTGTTAATAAAGCAGAGGCATATGTGTTGGGATGTGGCAGTGGGTTGTTTTAAATTGAACAACTTGGAATGTTGTACTGGATCCCTAAGATTCAAATAGTTATTCCTTATGAATACAGCCTGAAATCAAACAACAAGTGCTTACTCTTCAGTATTTATGATACGTATAGAATTGGTGTGTTTGGGAGTTTTGAGATTATAATCTAGTTATCTAGTTTATTTAAGTGAGCTCTTCAGTGAGGGTGTTGTATAGCTGCTCCTCTTACTCCTGTCGCGCTTCATCTCAGAGTACTGTTTGGCTGCAGTCTGTAGGTGGATGAGACTCTTACAGTAATGTTAATTACTGTAATGTTTTGAGTTCATTGGAAGGAGAATTCCCTTTAAATTAAAAGAAGGAAGATGAGACTGATGTTCCTCAGCATCATATTTTTCATTTGGCCAGTCATCAAGCACATCACAGTTACTTTGAAGTAGCTTCAGCCGCTTCCTACACAGCACCAAGAGAAGCGATTCCTGTCAGATTACCCTTGAGCAAATAACGTTACTTAGTTTCTCCCATACTGAAGTATTTGCGCGGCTGCTCAGTAAGTGTGAGAAAGCTCAAGGTGTAGGACAGCCTGTCTGTTCGTCTCCGTATGGCTCTAACTGTCAGGTCCTGTACCTGTCTCTTTCCTTCCCTTGAGAGATGGGTGGCAAGTTTCCCAGGTCTTGAAGTGTGGAAAACCAGTGGTGTTTCTTACACACTGCTCTCCATGGGAGCCAAGTGGAAGCACCGTTCGCTGGAGATAATAAAGACACCATGAGTTTGGTGCTGCTTCTGCTGTCGTGGCTAACACTAAGCCTTGGAAATGGCCAGGGCTGATTTGGCTTGACAGATGGGTGTGAAATTGGATTTTTGTCTTGAACATCAGCTCTTATAGTCAGTGAGTTTGGACTTTTGTTTCTTTGTGTCTGTGTAACAAACACAGAAAAATCTGTATTTCTGGTCCTTAGAATGAACTGGGTGCTGAAGGTGCAGTCTCCTGTCAGGTTTGAGCGTGTTGTGCCTGTTAGCACAGGCTGCTAGAGCAGGAAGATTGTCCTGTACTAAAGCTTGGCAGTTGGGACTGAGCAGCATGATCTCCAGGTAGGAGGCCTGTGGTTAATAAAAGCTCATCTTACACCTCTTGGACACAGGTCGCTGGGTGTGCCTTGCAGTGCTCATATTACTTTTGGGCTTTGTGGCTTCTCAGGTGAGAAGTGGAGAAGAGATGTGGCTACAGCAGCTGGATACCATTGCCCTGTGGCACCAAACATGAAATGCTGCTGGGTGTAAAATAGGCATCTTCATTTGTGAGAGCTGTAGTTAATGTTGGATGTTTTGTTCATTGTCACTGAGCTTCAAGTCTCCCTTGGGATGTATGGAGAATCTTCAGAGTTCTTACTCAGGCTCCCTGTCAATCTAAGTAGCGATCTCTGCAGCAGTAGCACCTTATTTGTCTTTCTAATGGCATCCTCACAGCCGAAATTTGCCAGAGGTTTTGTGTTCTGGTTTTAAATAAGATCTGACAATTAATGAACAAAAGTGGCACCCCTCCAGGAAGATGATTGCCAAGTTTCTGTAGCATGGCCTGGTGTGTTGGTGACATGGCTTACAAAATCTGTCTGGAATGGCTCTGTCTCCAGCCTCCTGAGTGTGGTATTGAAGTACCGTGTCCCCCTGTGTATGTTACCCACGATTGGTTTGCTGTAGGTGGGGTAGAACACGTTGAAAGGAGTGACCCCCAGTTCTGGCCATCCACACAGCCGTGCTGGTAGGAATGGCGCTTTGAGGGAAGGAGGCAAAGAGTGTGGAAAGAATTTCAGAACCCTTCCTGCTGCTGCGTGTGCTCAACTGTTGAGTTATATCTGTGCATCTTAATCTCAACTGCCATTCTCTCTTCCCTGGATTTGGAATGAATGGGAATTCATCTGGGCATTTGTAATGGCAATAAAAAGTGGAGAGAGGCTTTGTGTGAGTGTTTAATTAAGCCTCTGCACATGCTTTTGTTTAGGTTTCCTTTGCTCTTCTCTTGCTGCTTAAGTGCCACATTTATGTACTTTACCACATTTTAATCTTGTTGTATGCCTCATCCCAAACTGTAAAGTATTAAGAATTAATATGAATAATTTTTCTGGATAAAAATGTATGTAGGGGAAAAAGGAAAACTTACTTCCTTTCCTGGTAATAATTTGGCGGGTTTCAGGTATAGTAATTTCAGTGTGTTTCTTGGTCCCTTTCAGCTTGTACCTCCTTTCAAACCTCAAGTGACATCTGAGACGGACACCAGGTATTTTGATGAAGAATTTACAGCTCAGACTATTACAATAACACCGCCTGAGAAATGTAAGTCAGAAATTCTGCGTAAGCATAACTTAAATAACCAGCTTATAAGAAAGCACTGTGTGAGGTGGGGCTTTGTTTTTCGGGTGGAATGGGAAAGCTGCTCTCCCTGGTATTACTAAAAGTCTTCATATGGAAGTATGAAAGAGTAACCCTCAGTGACAGTGTTCTTTTAAAGAAGGAGTAATTATTAGATCACTCTGGGTTCACTCTGGGTTGGGTTTTGGTGGAGGGGGAGGGGTTGTTTGCTGTTTTGCAGGGTGCGGGGGTTGGTCTCTTTAAACGGGGGAAAACACCAAACTTGCTGGCTGACAGTAGCAGTCCCAGTTCAGTAAAGTACTTGGAACATGGACCCTGCTTTAAACATGGGAACAGCACGAGTGGTTTCAGGGGGTTCTTGAAGTTTGGTGAATTAGACACATTTTAAAATACTTTGAAGACCAAAATAAATTTTAAAAGAGCTGCCAGAGACGAGTGGATGTTCTTGTGTAGGTATCAGTTACTTGAAAATGAAATTTTCTATCAAGTCCTGTGGCTCAGCAGAGATCTTTAAGAAGTTATGAATCTAGAAAGAACCCTGCACTGGGCCTTGCACAGAGTTTCTTTGTTGGAGTGAATGCAGTTTCACTGCTTGTACTTTCCTTATCTTCTGCTCTACACGTAAGGATTGAGATCTGATGGGCCAAGCTAGGGCTTTGGCAGTGGTACTTATCAAGCCAGAACAGTTAAAAATCTGGCTGTTGAGTTCTTGAATGAATTTCCTTTCTAAGACAGGTTTTGTTTTTGGGCTTGTAGGTTGGTTTTTGGTTTTTTGTTTTTATTGGGGATTGTGGAGGGAAGAACACAAAGGTAGACAATAAAGGCTAGAGTTGAGGTTGATTACCCATTCATAGAGCTAGCTCATTTTTTTGGTGTTTCAAGAGTCCCAGGCTTAGCTGCAGCTTTCTGCTGGTATATGGGTCTGGAGTATTTTCTGGATTTTGCATTTGTAGTGTTGGAACACAGTCATTTAAGTGATGTGAAGTCTCCCTGCTGTGAAAAAAATAACCCTTTTTCCTCCCATCTGTCTTGATAATAATTTGTTTGTATTTGTAATTTGAACAAAGTTAGAATTTGGTTTAACTTGGAGCTGATGAAGTCAGACTCTCTTGAAGTTCCACGTACACAATGAGAATGGCTATTTAACCTATCGAGGGCTGAAGCAATGCAAAATATATGGGTGCTGCAGAGCATTCAGCTTTAAATTGGTTGAATTCAGAGCAGGTGATCAGTACCAATGCAGGGAAATGATTGACTTGACTTACCCAAAGTACCTGTCCTGGCCTCTGGCAGCAGTGTGGCTACTGCAGCATGAAATTTAGCATGGGCTGCAGTTCCATCCAATCATAGTAATAATAAAATGGGGTGTGATGACCAGCAGCAGCGCAGAGATCTGCTCTGGCGTTGCTGATGTGGGAAGCCCTCCCAGAGAGCTGGCACTAAGTCCCATCACCAGCAGCACAAAGGTGGAGTTTCTCTTGTGCTGCGTGGACCAGGAGAATGCTGCCCATTTAGTTGAGCTGTGGTTGTTCAAGGACCACAGCAGGGTTTCCCCTTTTCTGTGCACTACAAGAAACTAATTGCAATGCTTTTTCTTTTAGTATCTACAATTAAGTGTATTGTCTGCAATATGGTATCACCTCTGCCTGATGCGATTATGCAAAGAGGGTTAATTATGTGTTTAAGGGATGGAGGGTTGGTAGCTGCATGTCTGAAAGTTATTGCTGAACTAAAGACCTTTTGTAGTTACAGAAATAACTTTCATAACTTCTAGGCCAGTTAGTTATTTAGATATCAACGTTTTAGAAATCACACTAAGTGAATATTGAAACTAGATCTGCTATCTACAGTCATCAGACCAACAGCAAAACAACCAAGCTCTGTCCATTAACGTCATTAACCCACAGTGCAAAAGGGAGGTTGTATTTGCAGTTCTGGGAACTGAGAGGCACTGCTGAAGTCAAGCAGCCTAATTGTAGCAATTGCTTAAACCTGCATTAACTCTGGTTTATTTCCATGTAGATACTATGTGAAGATACAAAAGATATGCAATCCTGAAAGGCTGCATATAAATACATCATTAGAGTCACAGTTGCCACAGGAGTCTTTAAGGATAAGCACTGTTAAAAAAATCCATGTGAGGACGCAGATCCAGATTCTCACAAGTTAGTTAGGCAACATCTGGTGCCTGGTTTCCATTGGCACTGCAGGAATTGTGTAAATAAAAATATTTATGAGTTTGGCTTAGTCCGTGTTTCCTCTGATCCCACTAAAAACGCTAAAAATAAAGAGTTTACTAAAGAAAATAATGTAAGTATTGAAACACCTAGAACCTGCATGAGTTGTTCATTTTGTAGCTGTTTTTCCTTTTGACCTCCTTGGAAAAGGAGAAATACCTAAATACATCTACAGTAAAGTGACAGTTTCCTGAGCTCAGCTTAGGAGACAGTGACAACTGGCTGCTTCAACCAGCAGTCGGCTTCTGTGCTGCCAGGTTTTGATCAGTCTAGAACAGGTCATAGTGACTGAAGTTCTTAGGTGGTAGGCATAGTCAGACAGACCAGCTCACCCTGAAATCATAGAATCATAGGGGTTGGAAGGGACCTCGAGAGATCATCGGGTCCAACCCTCCTGCCAAAGCAGCTCCCTAGGACATGTCACTCAGATAGGCATCCAGACGAGACTTGAATATCTCCAGAGAAGGAGACTCCACCACCTCCCTGGGCAGCCTGTCCCAGGGCTCTGTCACCCTCACTGGGAAAATGTTACTCTGTATGTTGGTGCGGAAAAAATCAGCACTGACTTCTTGAAAGGTTATCCTTTCCGTGGACATCATTCTACTGCATGAGCCTAAGCTTGCATGAACTATGGTCTAGCTTGGAGCTGAAACTTCGGCTTCAGCATTGAACCCCGATAGCACGTCAGGTGCATAATGACATCTTGTCACACGGGTAATGACGTTTCCAACTTCTCCCTCCCTGCAGATGACGAGGACGGTATGGACTGCATGGACAATGAGCGGCGGCCGCATTTCCCCCAGTTTTCCTACTCTGCAAGTGGACGAGAATAACTTTTCTGTTCTGCTGCTTCACTGTCATCTTAGGTTTATCACTGAAAATGATTCTTGAACATCACCACCAGTGCTAGATACTATTTGAGATAGCGGGGGCACTTTCAGAGACCGTTCCAAATTGAACAAGTTGCTTTCCCAAACCTACCAAATCCCTTTTGGTTTTGCATGAAATTTGAGATCTCTCTCTACTATGCTCTCCTGCTGTTGCTGCTGCCCACAGTCTCAGTGTAACAGCGACGTCAAGAAGTTACTAACAGTTTCTTTGAAGGTAGATGACTTGACTTCAGCATTGTACACTTTGTGCACAAGTAGTCATCTGTTTTTCCTCACAGTGGAGGCTAAACAAAAAAAGTGTTGGTCCAGCTTTTCTTCTTCCAGAAGATGAATCAAAATTGTAATTAGTCTTAAAAAAAAAGAAAGAAAGGAAAAAAAAAAAGACCAGTCTATAACATTTTCTTGCATCTGTTTGTGCTGGTTAGAACAAGGAAACATAGGGGTGGTGATGTACATATGCAAGGGTTTTGTTGTTAGGCATATCATTACTTGAAGCAGGTCTCTGTCATTAACATCTGGCTGGAATTTGTTTGGGAAACGTTTTGAGAGAAGGACTTAAACTGTTGATATATATAAATACATATATATATTATTTTTTAATTACTGTTGGATACTACAGAAGAAGCAGAAGGGCTGGGCTCACCCAGCCTGCCACTTAGAACTTCCAGGTTCACGTGCAATCATGGAGAATCGAACATTATACATGCAAGAAGTGAAGGCATAAAAGCAGCAGTTGGGAGTTGTTTAAAGGGTCTTATAATTTGCACCAGATAACATCTTTCTCATGCTTTTCTTTTCCTTTCATGATATACATCACCTCTGATGGCTGAAGAATGTAGACAGGCATAATGGTATTGCTTTTCACCAAAATGTGTGCACCAAGGTAAACGGGTGTTTGCCTTACTTGTTTTTGAGTGTGTGAATTAGCTTTTTCTCCAGGTGTTTAACTCTGAATAGTCTTTGTTTGGGGTTTTTTTTTTGTTTGTTTGTTTTGGGTTTTTTTAATCATTTTGGGGTTGGTTTTTTTTTTGTTTTGTTATACTGCAGTAGTATTTATTTTTAGAGATAAGGATTGTATGCGTCATGTTTGCAAATGCTGCTACATCTTAGAACAGGCTTCTAGCAGTTAATTTTGTAATCGATGGAAGGACTGTACAAGCTGAAGGGAATAATGCACTTTTCTCCCACGTGGAAATTTTAACAAGGCTCTGAAATTGTACCTACTGCTTAGCATCAGATTTTGGTGAATGAAACACTGTCTTAATTCTTTGGCAGTGGAGGTGAGGAATCCCAGTTTCACCTGCCAAAGGGTTAAAACCAGACAAAAAAAAAGCTACACCTTGTGCTCCATCGAGGATAGATGAGAGGTGAGAGCCTGCTGGCACAATAGCAAATTTCTGGTCAATATGAAGGAAATGCATTTGAACAACGAGACCACAGCGATTACAAGAAAAGCACTTTAATAATGAAAAGAGTAAAATTCTGGGATCAGCCATTCTCAAGCAAGGTTTGCCCTCGACCAAAAGTGTCCCGAAACCCAGCGCGTTAGGTGTAACCGCGGTACCCGAGTGAATTTAGAAACGCTCACGAGAAATGCTCCACTGATAGGAAAAGGTCTTTCCCTTTCCCAAGATCTGTATCTAATAGGACGTGTGAGTAAACTTTAGCTTTGGTCTTGAGCAATGATAATCTTAATAATAAACCCTGTGGTGCTAGGAGTCGGGACGTCACGCGGTGCGGTGGTAGCGCGCACGTGCCCTTGCTAATGGCACCTGAGAACCCCGACTCCATGGGATTATCATTGGAAGGATCTCTGTGTTCGGCTCTTGTTAGCTCCCCCAAAGACTGCGATAGTTCAGAGCATTCCCAGTGGTGTTGTGTGACTGAGCAGATGAGTCCGAGGCCTCTTGGTGTTGGAAGTCACGTGCCCGAACATGAAGCCCACTGCTGGCAGTGCGTGTGCTGGGATGGCCAAGGGGCAGACGGGCGTTTCAGCTAGGCAGCTAATGACGCAGACTCGTGTAGACAATGGTTTGCGTTTCATCTTTTACCTTTTTAGGATGGGACGGATACTTGGTCAGAAACGCGCCATGAGGTATGTTCTAACTGCATAGGATCTCGTCCTGTCACCTTGTAACACTAAGCACAGGGAGAGGTTATGCCTCTGCGGAGAGAGGAGCACAGGAAATGCGTTGCAGGTCTGTTCCGTGCTGGTAGCATAGAGGTGTCTACACTGGCACAGAGAGCGAGTGACCGAAATAACCGAGTGTCTGATAGACGGGCATTAATTAGTTCTCTGCAAAGGCCTCGTGCCCACAGACTACAACTACGGTGACCCAAAATCTGTGTTACACGCCTGTGTTTTTCCCCTTGTGTTTTCAGCTTGAAATAGCAATAAATTTCTCGGCACAGGGCACCTCCAGCTATCGACAGCTGGCGCCGTGCCTCTGGCCGGCCGCTCCTCGCGCGCAGCAGAGACCCTGTGGTTTAGCTCACCGCCGCGCAGCTGGTTAGAATGCGGATCACGGGCAATATCCACCAGTGATGTATCTGGAAACCGTTGAAAGACTTCACCTTGCATTGTACTGTCTGCCTTCCAAGGCGTCACTGATTAAGTTTACGCTGCCAGGGCGTGGGGGATTCTCTCTCTTACCAGTGTTAGGTGAAAGGCAGAGGGGCGGGCAGGGCCGGGAGGAACGCTGGAAGCTCTCTGCTTTTGCTGGTCGCGGTTGTGGTTGGATTTGGACAGGAGGTGGTGGCTGGTTACCTGGGTGAGCCTTTCGCACACAGTACGTTTCAGACTTTGACTCCAGCTTGTACTGACTTCCATGACATACAGTATGCCCTCTTGTACTGCAGCCATCACGGAGGAGATATAGAGGTCATTTCTGGTTGGGTTTTGGCAGTTTTGCACACAGCTTCGCTTTCCACACTAATCCATCTTCCAGTACATTCCTGTCGCTGAAAGAACGTTTATTCCAGTATTGTTTTACTTTTTGGTTTGGTTTTTTTTCCTTCATCTTTACTTGCGGCTTCTTAAAGCTGACTGTTCTTGCAGGGGCCATGTGCTTCTCCTAGAGTACAAAAGTAAGGTCTTTCCTTACTAACTGCAGGGTCTATATATTACACCTCAATGTACACACTTTGCTGCTACTGTTTGTACTGTCTACAGTAGAAATTTCCTTATCTTGCTCCTGGTAGTGCATTACAGGCAAGCATGAAATGTAAAGTATTTATTTAAATAAAAACCTCTAAATTGGTAATTGAATTACCTCCCTGTAGCTTTAGAGTTTGTGACATTTCTTGACCTTGCTAGTTCTTTCATTAGATCCATGCAAGATCTAGTCATATGGTTAAGGATATTAAGCAGACACGACTATGAACCCAAGAAACCGTATTACTGTTGGTCATACTTAAACTGTTTATTTCCTTAAGTATATGACCCACAAGGATGTGAAATAACTACAAGAAACTGTTTTTGTACACTGTACATCCTTAGTATTTTTACACGTATATGATAGGGATGCACATTATTTTCCTTCGTACAGACAGCTTAAATAAAGCACTATGTCAATCTGCTACTTCTGTGTTTTTTAATGCTAATTTGTTCTGGAGGTCTGTAAATATATATATATATATATGTTCAAGCTTGCCACAAAGGACGTATTTTTATATATCTGCACATTACTGTTAAATATCTTAGAGGAGAAAATTCCCGAGTTGTTCTGTGTTGGAGAAAGCAAAACCGAAGCAAGAAGGCTATATTGCAGATGACACAAGATTTCTCAAGTTTTGGGTTAAATATTTACTTCATATTTTAAAGTAATTTTATATAGGTTAGATGTTTCAATCCTGAAATGCACAAAGAATTTACTTAATTTCTTCTTATGAGAAAATGTACATCGTTATTTTTTTATCACTGTGTATATATAATGATCTGTGCATGTTTAGTTACAAGTTTTATTTGCTGTGAAGTACTAGTGATACCTGTAACTCGCTGTGACATATTTCAAATCCTGGGTGATCAGCTTCAGCCTGTAAATTCTTAAGTTACAGTGTTGTCTAAAAGAAAAAAAAAAGTTTTTATGACTAAGCAAGATGTATCTGTGCTTTGGAGCGAGGATCTTTCCCCACCGGCCCTGCAGGGTGTGTGGCGCTTGGGAAAGTAAATTGGGGTTATGCTTTTCAAGGGGAACTACGTTCCTGCCAGAACACCCATGTGTTACATGATCTAAGGACAGCCATAGCCTCACAGCCCAGTGCTAGGTGATGTGTTAGGGTACGGGGAGGAAGGAATGGGAAGGTGGGCTACACAGGGTGCCGCAGAGGGGGACTCTTTGAAGCCCATAGGCTGGCCCAGGGCTAGTCAGGAGGGCTGAGTGTCCCTAAAGCAGCCGGTCAGCTCCGTTGTAGCTCCATTCTGACAAGAACACTTCCCTAGATTAGAGGTGCTGCACCTGGGTCTCAGGTTTTTCCCTTCTTTTTTTTTTCTTTTTTTTTTCCCCTCTTTTTTTTTTAATCTCCCCCACCTTGTCAGACAGACAGAGGGACAGACATTAGCTCAGTGATACTAGGATATCAGCGGCCAGAACTCAGGTCTGGCTGGATGACACTCCAGGTGCAGACATGGGATTTCCCAGATTGGGTCACCTGGTCTGACACTTGCAAACTTTGTCAAACTTCCCACATTGTGGCTAAGTAGAAGTGGGGGTGGGGGAGACCCGAGCCAGGTAGACCTGCTACTCTCTGTGCTTAATGACTAATTAATTGCTACAACGTAGAGTAGCTGCTGCAGGGAAATAGATTCCTTCTAGACTCTCAGCAACATAATGAACTGAGCCCACACCTGGGACAAGTATAGAAGCCTCCTTCCAGCTACAGCTACACGCTCCTCGCAGCCGGGGATGCTTTTTGAAACGAAAGAGGCCGGTGCACAGGGGAGGCAGGGGGTGCTCTGCACCAAGCCACAGGACCCACCTGGTAGGGCAAGGCAAGTGCAGGAAGGTTGAGGGTCCGGCTGTGCCTCAGGCCGGGGCAGCTCCGGGATCTCAGTGAAGCCTCTGTGTTGCGATGAGGTGCTCCTGTCCCTTTGTGTGCGCAGCCTAGGGGCGCGTTCTCCTCCTGAAACAGAAGTATATGCTGTGGAATAATAAAAAATAAATGAGAAAAAAATGTTTGCATATTCCTACATTTATAAATGCATATTCCTACCTATGTAACCACCTTAAACTGCCAGCCTGATTAGCGTGGAAAACCCAGCGTTTGACTAGAGAGGAGTTCTAAAGACCTGAGGCCATTTCCAGCAGGTTTCTTGTGCCACTGGTGAAGCTGTTCAGGGAGGGGCTCCCACGGGGCTGGCAGGGAAGGGAAATGGGAACAAACACTTTGATGTTGGACTGTACCCCTAGTGAGTCTTAAAATACAAGGGAAGGAAAGAGTGTCCCAGAGAAAATGTAGTTGAACCCTGGTGCTGTTACTCTGCTCCTGTTCGGGTCCATGCATTCCTGCTGGCTGGGGTAGCTTTAGTAACCAGGAACTGCTCTTTGCAAATTTTTTTCCTCCTTTACTACTGCAATGCTACAGCTGCACTGCGGGTAACAGGCAGAGAACCTTTTATCTAATGTCCTTAGCTTACAGTTAGCAAAGGATCCAGCTACATTCTTTCTGAAACAGCCTGTTATTTGGACAGTAACTTCTAAAAACACAAGTGCACAGTTAATCAGCAGAAAGCCCTCCACCTGCAACCACCAAGCCTGGTGAGATCAGTAACCTGGAGCCAGGTTTGGATGGTGCCCAGCCCTGGACTGCTGAGGATTTCTTATCCTTGCAGGGGGTGAGTCTGCCTGCGCCCCTTCAGTGTTGGGAGCCCAGCACTGCAACTAAAGGTTAATCAGTGCTAATTAAGGGTTCTCTTAAAGGCTTTACCCAGTGAACCTTTTTCAGAGAAAGCTCCCCCATAGAAATTCTTCCACGTTACCTGGGATACTTCTCAACCATGCTTACACATTTCTGATGGATCAGTGGCTGCTGGGACTCTCACTCTGCATAAAAAGGGACAAATACCATGTAAACATAAAGCTCCCAGGAAGCCTCCAGTACCACGGCACCAAACAGGAGCACAGGGACTTACAAACAGTCCCCCTGTCCCTCCCCAGGCACACGCATTCCCTTCAATTCAGAAGGACAGAACAAGGAACATAACAAATCCAATTAAGTTTATTGGTCTTGTGGTCTGTAAATAAGATATCTACGTTCAACTAAAAAATTAGATAAAAGCATTTTAGAAAAAATTGTAGGAATTATGAATCAAAAGTCCACACAACATAACAGCTGTTAGAAGTCGCCTGCTAGCCTAGTTTTCTCTCTCTGAAGAGTCTCTGCCGTCTTCCCCAGGGGTTCGGTAGATGGGTAATGCTTCAAAATATTTCTGTAGTTACAAAGAAATAGAAAGCAGTTGGAGTTAGCCAGCCAGTGTGCCTGGTTGCTGCGAAGGTGGCTTTGGTAAGCCTCAGACCTGCCCAAGTCTCAGCCGGGCGCAGGGCAGACCTGAAAGAAAACAGAAAGAGACAGGCGTGTAAGTAAGTAGCCTGTAGCGCGTTGCTTGTGTTTCTCATTTGTGTCACTCCAGCCCGCGGGTGAGTTCTTAGAAGAGAAATCCAGAAATGGTTAAGCCTGTGGTAATGCAATGTAAACAAGTGCTGTTTCAAAGCCTGCACTTCCTGCAGGCCTGCTGTCCTCGCCTCTTCCTCCGATCAGAGGTCTCGCGGGTAGCAAAGCAAGAGCTATTTGATTTCTGAAAAACAGGATCTCCATGAGCTTTAGACATCGGCCGTGTTTAGCAGTAAATAACTGAGCTCTTGTTTTGGGGCACGTCTGAGATCCTGCCCCATCCCCTTTCCAGGAAGGAGGGGGCAGGTTTGTGCCACAGAGTGTTTACTGTGCATCGTGCGGCGTGCGCACGGGGTGGGCAGCTGCAGCAAACGGGAACCTGCTGCCTGGGCGCCGGTGGGAAACCTCTGGTGGGAGGCTGGCTCGCTGTTTCGAAGCTCCTGCACAGCTTTTGCCTCCTCAGGAGCACCTCAGGGCTGACTTCAGAGCGAGGCATCAAACTCTACTGGAGTTGGGGGAGCTACCTGGAATTAAGCCACTGGAGTTCTGAAATTTGAATTTAAGAGATGTAAATGACCTCAGAAATAAAAATAAACTTTCTACTTTGACTGGTTTTGCATTAGAGGGCTAGAGGGTTTTGTTTCCCTCCTCCCCTTCAGTCAGTAAGGCAATTAGGGGCAAGTTAAACCAGGAGAATTTATGAAGCTGCAGTTCAGGGGAGAGTTACTGGTTTTAATTAACACACATACAAGTGCACTGGAATCCATGCACCAACACCCGCTGCTACAGCTGTGTCTGCAGCCAGGGCAAGCAGAAACAACCACAGGCACCAACAGCCTCGGGCCCTGAATTCACTGGCAGTGGCTGGTTAGTGACAGCCCTGGTAAACCTGCTCCACACTGCAGTGACCCCTGCCCCCAGCATGATGGTACAGAAGGAGATTAAAAAGGCAACACACACTCCATCCCCGCCACCCCCCGCCCCCAAACTCTCAGCTCCTGGCACTGCAGCTGTCTGACAGCATCCCCAAGCCCCCCCCTTCCTCTGCTACATAGCTGGCCTTGGCAGCCCATGTGGTAGCCCAGCACAGTCCCTCACCGCTCTCCCCCATGGCTACTAAAGTGAGTGCTGTCCCCCATGTAGAGAACCTCCTGCTCTTCAAGCAGCCCTTTTCAGACAGCAGCATTCCATACCACCAAACTTCAAAACAGTTCTACCCTGGAAACGTCACACTGTGGTGTGTGCCTCTAACTCAGAGCTGCCATTTTCTCATGTCACCTGCAGCCACAGAACGCCTTTGCTTGGCCCTGTCTGCAGTGAGGCAGCTGGGTAATGACAGCCCAAAGCCTCGGGCACCTACATGGCTCTTGCCACCAGTTACCCACTGTTAACGCTTTGTGAGATGCTGACCCTCAGCAGCATTTGCCCACCTGACTGCACCCAGGCCCTACGTGCTTTAAAAATACAGCACGAATGGGGCTGAGGCTCAGCATACCCCTCTGTGCAAGAGCCTGGAAGCTAAAACAGTCACATTTGAGACATACAGCTGTCAAACTAAATGGCCACAGACCTCCCACTCCTAATGTCTGGGTAACTGGCAAATCACAGGCTTGGTCTGGTTGGAAAACACGCTTAGGTCATCGAGCCCAAACATTAGCCCAGCACTGACAAGTCCACCACTAAACCACATCTCTAAGCACCACAGCTACACGCGACCTCCAGGGATGGTAACTCAACCACTTCCCTGGGCAGCTTGTTCCAATGACAGCCCTTTTGGTGAAGAAATGTTTCCTGATACCCAATGTAAGCCTCCACCCCGGCACAACTTGAGGCTGTTTCTTCTCATGCCATCATTTGTTACCTGGGACAAGAAGCCAACACCCACCTGGCTATAATCACCTTTCAGGTAGCTGTAGAGAGTGATAAGGTCACCTCTCAGCTTCCTCTCCTCCAGGCTGAACAGCCCCAGCTCCCTCAGCAGCTCCTCATAAGCCTCGTGGCTCCAGACACTTCACCAACTTCAGTGACAGAATTGGTCACTGAAAGTCAGGGACAGGGGCCTTGCCAGTCTTGAAAAACCTCAGTGAGCAGAGCTCTGCAGCACAAACTGCTCAGGTTCTTCCCGCCATTCCCCCCTCAGTGGCATCTGTTTTGAGTATGGGGTGGGTTTCCTTAGGTGTACAGGTTGGGAGTTTTTGTAGGAGCAGAACCATGGGTACTGGAACACTTGCTGTTAACACCACCTGTAGCTGAGGGGAGAGGAACCACTACCACTTGCTTTGGTTGGAAAGCATTCAGGTGGCTTAGGTGCCCTGATACTCATTTGCACAACTGCAAAACCCACTGTGGAGCTCTCAGGAGGGCCAAGCTTAACTCACTGGACAGAAACAGTGCAAAAGGGGGTACGGGCCTCCTACACCTGCAGATTCACAAACTGCAGAGCTAAAGAGGGGGTGACGCAGCGCTTGAAGTGTTGTATCAGGGCAGTCAGGCAGCAAGCAGTAGGCTACCTGTGCCCACTCCTGACATAGCTTCCCTCCTACCACCCTGACTAAACTCCACCTGAGGAATAAACAAGGACTTTCTTTTCAACTCACTAAAAACCAACCAGATAAAAACCCAACAAGCAACCCTGTGCATGGAATGTCACTGGCTGGCACAAACACCTGGCAGAGACACTATTTTTAAGCATTTAGACTACACTAAAAAAATAGTTATCATCTCCCCAGTAACCTAAGCAGTCTTCAGGTCTCCTTAAGAACAGTTGAGAGCTGTGTAAGGATTAGCCTAACCCATTTCTGACATCAGAGATGGACAGGCTACTTGTTTTCTGGACACAAAGCTCCCCTTCTGTAACAAACAATGGAAAAAAATAAAGCAAATGGGGCACTTGGGAGCACATCAAGCACCTCTTTCGCTGCTGGCACCTCACTGAGGATTCACCTCGATGCAAGAAAACCACCACTTAGCACATCTGTAACTCTGACAGCACCTCCCACTGCCTGACTGGAGGACTGAGGGTGGGAGTCTAGGCACTGGTGAGTATACTGTAACTTGCGCCCTGCTCACAGGCATGCTCAGTGTGGAAAACAAGACTTCTGTAAGGGGAGGGATGGGGGGGAAGAGATGGGAGAGGGGATGGGTTTAGTGGCTCTGCCACACTGCGGGGACAGGCAGAGCATGGGCTCCTGTCAGGGAAGGGCTGGTGCCGAAAGAGACCTTAGGAGGGGAGCAAAGCATCTCTATCTCCAGCTCCTCACCTGGAGCAAGTGGCAGCGTGACAGAGACTTCCAAAGGTAGAAACTTACAACTTGAATATTCCTTTCAAAAGCTTCCAAAACAAGAGGGGTAAACCCTGTAATTCAACTTTTGCCTACCTTCACATGGACCTGAGTATGGTAAGCTGAGGAACATTATTAAACAGTGGTGCCATCCTCTCAGTGTTCAGGTAACAGCCTCTGCACAGCCCACGGTGTAAGGCCAGGCCATGTTAGCACACTGGTGCTTTTAGCTCTGTGAGAATGATGGTGTGTGAGCATCGTCCCCGTGCTGTAGGCAGGCGTCATTCTGAAGTAATACTGGGCTGCTTTCCGTCAGAGGAGGTTTTTGAAGCATTATTTGTTTAAAAGCCTGCAATACACTGCTGAGAAGCAGAAAGATGGTTTCAAAGCCTGTGGTACTTGTCCTGCTTGGTCCTTCAACAAGGGCACTGGCATGTAGCAGGATCAGGTATTTTTTTTACAATGACTTTTTTCATTCACTTTAAACCCCAGAATTTTCCTTACGGTGTCAAATGAGTTTTCCATGAAGAACAGACTCAACACACCAGAAAGCTGCTGGATTTAAAGACATCCCTTTTTTGGTTTGTTTTTTGTAAATCTCCTTCCTTTCTTCCTCCAATGCAGCAAAGCTAGCACTGGAAATCAACACTGCACTGGAAGCAATCTGAGTTTTTAAAACAAATCCTACAACAGTTACAGGTTTGCCAGTTGGGCTTTTTTTCTCCCTAGGTTAAAATAAATGAAGCAATTTTAAAATCTGGGACTTTTAAATTCAAGTTAAGTAACCTGGACAAGGCAACAAGAACAGCTGTAACTATGTAGCAATACTGCAACTCCAACAGCACTGGTCTGACTACAAATATTGATACAATGTTTCTTTCAACATGACCTGAGGTTTTATGATTTATTAGAACAAATTGTAGCCTTTCTGAAGACATGGAGAGGATTCTGCTTCCCAAGAAGGAAAATCTTATTGGAAGTACCAGAAATAACCCGTTTCAAATCAAAAGACCCTGTGACTATCCCAACCAAAAAGTACTATGGTGAAATCTTTGAGTTCTCCTAGAAGTTCCCACTGTTCTCCCCAACTGAAATATTTTAGGATTTTCCCCCCCCCCCCAGTTCTTCCAGGTAAACCTGTCTTTGCTGTGGAGTGCTTGTCCTAAATTTGTAGGTGCTTAAAAAAAACTCCAAAGCCAAACACCAAAAGCTCCAACAATTTCAAACCCAAAAATGTTTCAAACACTTCCTTCTCCCTTTTGTCTTGAAGTGGTTGCCAGATTCAACCCACATCTGCAAATAGTTTTAGTCCTCCTTTCCTCTCCCTCCCCTCTCTCTATATATAGGATATAGAAAAAATACCTACTTCTGCTCATTTCTCTTTATCCATCCAGGTTTTTACTTGATTCCATCTGTGTCCCGCTTCAGATCTGCATCCCATTTTTTCTCCTGAAATACGCAACTGCAGTTACTAGTGGCTTACATTCCAAGATACAATAGCACATATAGGTTAGTATATTTTATATAATTTTTAAAAGACTGGGTATGATTGGTTTCTCTCCCTTTTCTTCCCCACACCCTCCCCCCCCAAAAAAAAGGGAAAACCCCCCAAAGGAGAGCTGTTAAACAATACAGTAACAATGTAGAGTGTGACGTCACTTTCACCTTTGATCAACGCTGATTCCGCATGTGATTGTGTTAATACATATTTCTACACTAACTACACACACCTTCCTGGAGTTAAAAATCTCCCATTTATGGTGAACTCCTCTTTAGTTTTCTTAGAACAACTGCCTGATACTCCAGGCAGCTCTTTTGGGCTGAATTCCAATTCCCAGAGAACCACTGTTGCTTTAAATAGCTGCAAATAGATTTTTAGGACTCACTTTGTAATAATTTTTTTATATCATCTTTCTCTTCTGAGTGTTCTCAAGTTAAAAAGTATCCTCTGGAGCACAATTAACTGGTAATGAGCATAAAGAAGGAAGCTTTTGCCAGTGAAGTCTTGAGAGCAGCGTAATACCCGAACGATTCTTTCCTCTTCTGCATGATCCTTGTATTTCTGCCCAACTGCACAAAAGCACGCTCATTCCAGATAGCACAGATTATCAGCAACCAAATCCCTGTGGACAATGCGAAGTCTATTCACATTACCAGGAGGGCTTCCCTTAAAATAAGTATTTCAATTTTCTTTGCTGAACAACCACCCTCTCAAACTATCTGCTAGAGATCCAGAGTGCTACAGGTGCCCTGGAATTTGCCAGTAGTTCCTACATGCCGATGACCTTACACTACCTGGAGTTACCATGTTTATCTACTACAACAGGAAGCTGTGTAAAACCAAACACGCTTGACATGGTTAAAGGCACAACAAAGCCTGGGCTTTAATCTCCTGGGTTAAACATGTATTCAATTCTACAGCTAAGCAGCCTATGAAAAACACTAGATTTAAATATCATTCTGGGGCGATCCATGCCTTGTTTCTAGCTAGGTGTGCTGCTGGACTAGATGTCCTATGCTGAATGGCTTTTGTTACCCTGTTAACAGAGCTCCAGTTATCCTGGGCAAACTCACTAGTTTGCAAGCCAGATTGTGCTGGGGTTGAAATAGTTCAGTTGCTTTGTCACAAAAGAAGGGTTTCATTGTTTGGCAGTTTTAGCACAGACCTGATTCTGTGCTCGTTAGTTCTTTTTCTGAAACAAGTAAACCAAAGGCAGGAAAAACCTCCAAGTCACGCAGTGCTCCCCCTTATTCCCAAAACACCCAGCGACTGAAGGCTGAGACTCACCCTTGCGTGAAGGGTCACAGAGCAGCAGGAAGGAGGAATGACTTGTAAAAATAAGGGGCAGGGGGAAATCGCAAGGCAGTAAGGGGACTTAAGTCTGACATGTGTCAGCAAAACCCTGAAACTAATCGACATGGAGCCTGTTTAAACGTTGATGCTGTTAAAGAATGGATTTCCCTTTTCTCTGAAAAAGGAACACAAAGCCTTCTGGTAAGAAAGCCAGCGACTGGCACCAAGAATGACTTCTGTCTTACTGTCCCCTTAAAACACTTTCTTCATTTAGTTTAAGTGGGTTTAACTGGGAGTCAGGTCCAGCCACCGTCTTTCCAATGGCATGGACTACCTGCTTTTTATTCCATGAGGTAATGCTGTATTTAAAACAACAGCAGCAACAACACCCAACGGCTGAAATGAGACTGCTGGCGGATTTCACCGCTACAGCTGCAGAATATCCCCCCCAGAGTTTCTTTTCTTTTGGCACAGTACCTGTGTTCGCAGAAACTGCACCTCTTCTGTAAGCAGCTGCTTCTCTTTGAAGAGCTGATTCTGTTTGTTGAGCAACTCCACTAACTGCTGGGCAGTGGCCTGGCAGTGCTTGTCAAGCTGCTGTAACCTGGAAAAAAATAGATAAAAGGGTTGCAGAGCATCTGAAGTTGGAGTTCACGGTAGAAGCTTTGATCTTTGCACTGGCGGATACAGCTCTCCCAGATGGAAGAGCTCAGTCTGGTGGTTGGGCTGAGACTGAAGTACGACTCTGAGCACAGGCATTCGGTACATTTTATCTTCACACTTTAAATGAGCACTTTGAAAGGTTGGCACTTCAAATTCAGAAGCCTTATCATGACATGACAGTGAATTTGCTTTGCCATTAAGTGACATCAGTAGACTGCAGGACTGCATTCTGGTATCTGTTGCTGAGCAAGCTGCATGCCCCGTACCTGCTTCCATAACTGGGTCCCAAAACACACGCTCCAGCCCAGATTATAAATCCCAGTATCCCAACCTCCTAAAGTGACAAAAACTTCTGGTTTCCCTCCACTGCTCCTTGCAACCTGGTCAATGCCCAAAACTTGTTACAGAACACACCATTTATTTCAAATAAACTCAGTGTTAATTAAGCACACCAGCATAGAGCCTTTAGAGGGATTCCTGGGGAAGACCCCATCACTCCTTGCTGAAACACGTTCCTCCTTGTCAGGAGCTGCAGTAGAGAGGGAAGACGCTGGCGGGTACCAGAACAAACACACAAAGGCCTTACACTTGAGGAACAAATGCTTGAGTTGAGACATCGCTTGCTGTAGACAGGGCAGCTGCCCTTCCCTCCTTTAATCCCTAAAACCCAGTATAACCAAAAACCTGGGTCCCTGGTGACTGTTTTGTACTCCTGCCAAGAGAAATTTTAAAAGTCTGCTTGGGACCCGTAGCACAGGGCATAAACACAAAGAATCTGGGAATTGTGTTTTTTATGTTAAATGCATTGCACTCTTTAAACAGGACTACCTTTAATTAGAAGTCCTTGCAGTTATCTTAGAAGCTTCTTGTCTTTAAATAACAGTACTCCAAAGAAAAACCTACACATCTGAACGCTATGCACAGAAGGAGCATGAACCAGCTCTGGTTTTGTCCAGGTTAGTTCTGGATCGAAACTTTACACTTGCTTTTGCAAACTATTGCTTGCTCAACATATTAGGTCCAGCTAACATGGTTTCTAGTTTCTCTCTCACACAGGCTGTGCTTTTAATGGGATTCGTTACACACTTACAGTAAGGCATGAGATTGTCTGATTCTTTCTCCTCCCAGCTCCGTGCGGTAGCTCTGACTTGTACAGCTGCCATAACTCAGCTAACTCGATCAGCCCGAATGTCCACGTTCATAATCAGGATCATTCAAATGACTGCATTAGGAAACACCCCCAAATTTACTGACAAAAAGCTAGGAAAATCTAGCTGAAACAAAACTGCCAAAATCCACGTCAAACCCAGTATTTACCAATCCCTATGTGCCAGTCAAACACCGTGGATGCCCACATTTCATAGCGGCCTGTTCCTCTGCTAATGGTTCCTTGCGAAAGGGATTTGAGGAGCTGCAGGACCAGGTCCCGGGGATGGGAACGTAACTAAAAGCCACAAATAGCAACAGGTGGTTGTAAACAGTCAGCCAAGCAAACCAAACCACCAATTTGTTTGTGCAGGATGTTCTACTTCAGACATGCAGAGACTCTCTGCGTCTCATTTCACACTCCCCATAACTTCCAAACTATACCATGTTGGTACGGGAGCTGTTTATACTTCATCTCTTTACTAAAGGTGATTTCAGGGGTGTTGAACTTCAAAAAAACCCAACCAAACTCCCCCCACCCCCAATCCCCAACCTTGTACTGTTGTTTTGTTTTTAAAGAAAGTAGCTTTTCCGCTCCCTGGGAGTGCAAGAACAACAGCATTGTTTGTTGGAGGCAACGTCGTAGTTTCAGGCTGGAGGGCCGAGGTGTGCTCACTACTTTGCCATTGATTTCCTTTAACTTGAGGAGGATATGTGACCTTACTGCACTTTGTGGTTTGTAATAAAGACATCTCCCTTTATTTCTAGAGTCCTTATTACTTTACAGCAGTGCTGGTAAGGAGGTGTAACTGGAAAGTGCTGCCTTCAGACAGCCAAGGAAAGAACTCCAGTGCTGCCCTACTTATTTAGAACCTTGAGGCTAGACGTCTTCCTCATGCATGACAGCCTGACTCAACGACTACCAACTGCACTCTGGATTCAGGCCCTTAAAATTTAAGTTTCTGCTCATTTCATAGAATCACAGAACCACAGACTGGTTTGGGTTGGAAGAGACTTCAAAGCCCATTTAGTTCCAACTCCACCAGGCACCCTCCACCAGACCAGGCTACCCAAAGCCTCATCCAACTTGGCCTTGAACACTGCCAGGGAGGGGGCAGCCACAGCTTCTCTGTGTCACCTGTGACAGGGCCTTACCGCCCTCACAGTTAAGAATTTCTTCCTCATATCTAATCTAAATCTCCCCTCTTTTAGTTTAAAGCCATTACCCCTTGTCCTGTCACTACACTCCCTGATAAACAGACCTTGTCCAGCTTTCCTGTAGGCCCCGGTAAGTAGATAACCCCCCTGACCCACATCTCTGCAGCAATATGATGAGTGTTGTTCATCACTGCAGTAGGGCCCATTCCAGCTGCAGGAGCAAAACGGCTTCTGCAGCCCAGAGGAGAGGCCCTTCCCTGGCACACTTCCCCTCTCATGGGGAGAAGGCTCCAGCTAAAAAAGCCACAACTTCAGGGTGAGGAGCTTCCTCCAGTTCTGAGAGAAGTCCTTTCCAGCTCATGCAAATTTTACATCAAAACAACACTTTTACTAGATACTCGCAGGCAGCCCATGCAAATGCCAGACATTAGCGGGCACAAGCCTTAGAGCACTCTGTTCTCAAGCTCTGAGTCCTTTCAGATCGTGCAAAGGGCAAGTCAGATAAACCACTGCAAACAGAAAAGTCTGTAATTATGGCAGTACTGCTCAATCACGCTTTCTGGTTCTGTAACTTTACCACCCACCATGTTACACACTTAAGACTGTCCCCTTGAGCAGAGGGAGGAAGAAAACGTAGGTGCTGAGCTGGGCTTGACTAGCGTGTTACAACTTCCTGTCACCTGTATCTACCTCCAGTGCTAGAGTACAGGGTTAATAAAGTTCCTCTCTCCAATTCTGGGTCACGAGGGATAAAGAGGGAGCGATTCTAGTCGGTGCAGATCTTGGTCCGTGAATTCCCAAATTCTGCCTACCAGTCTGCTCTCCCAGAACTGCTGCCAAACTGGCCCTTGGTCTGCACGCTGGGACTACCAGCCTGCTCCAGTGCATTTAGCTCCCGAGGACAGGCTCTGGGCCCTCTCACAGTATCTGCTATTACGTGTGACATGTGCAACACAGCCACACATTCCCATATGCATTGTATCTGGCCTGCCTGCTGATCTCGTAAATGATTCAAGATGAGAAATGAACAGCTCCTCCCACATTCACTGTACTTCCCATATGTTACAACTGCACATCGATGCCTGCCATCATTTTTACAACTGGGTGACAGAACCTTCTGCACATTTTGCTAATACGAGTGAGTGAGGTTGTACAGTCACCATGTTCACTTTGGCAATACCACTATCAGGCAACCGGGCACTATGTCCTGAGCATCTGAGTGACCACTGTATCCTTGTCCTCTGTTCCAAATGGAATAACTTTTCCACCAAAGTGGCAAGATCTGTCCAGTTGGGATGTCAGGAGGCTGCTCCTCCTTGACCTAGGAGTGCTGAAGGGCAGGACCCAACGCCATACTGTCCTGTTACTTCAAGGCACAAGGTGAAGACATGTAGCTCTTGAATCATGTTACATTTGGACTGCCTACAGGATAACCTGTCACTAAGGACTAAGTTGCCATTTAGTAGTAATAATAAGACAGGTGGTTCCACAGAAAGCGAACAAAACCGAGGCATCACCAGCTGTAATGAATGCTTCCAGGTAAAAGTTTCGTTCTGATTCTCAGTACTTGAAGCTCATAGACAGCTTTATATTAGAATGGCTACAAGCTACCTTGCTACTTCGTGAAGCTACAAACCACAGGAGACTGCATCTCTCGCTCTGCGCAGCAGTGAAACTTGGATCTGAGACTAGGCTATATATACCCTTGCCCACCCAGAAATGAAATGGAAAGGGACAGACAGGTTTTGTTGCATTTTGACAGCTATAGCTAGCCACTGCAAGACCCTGCAGAAACTGGGTGAAACAAGGAACATGAGACACAAAGCAGAGCTTTAGCACCATGGTGAATTCCACCCAACAGAATAAACTTCAATTGCATCCAACACCACAAAGCTGGACTAGCACCCATGGCGTTACATTCAGATTGTCCCGTTGTGTGCAGCCTACAGACAAAGCCAAAAGCTTCCTTCTGTTCTATAAAGTCACACTGCTAAGCCAGGGGCACCCATGAGGCTCTTGCTGCCAGCTCCCTGCCCCATGGGGACTCACAGGTCCATTAATCCGCAGTGAAAGGCAAAGCTGACACAACCAGACAGCCCTCCTCCGGGTTTTAAAGTTGATTTGAAAGAAATTAATATGCAAGGATCTGCAAGCAGTGTCCGTTCACCCTGCAATGGGGATCAGTACTTGACATAGCAGAGGCATTAAAAGGTTATTTACTCTCTCAGTAGTCAGGTTACTGATGTAAAACATTTTCACTCTACTTCACGGAGCTGAATTTGCTGAAATGGCGTGATTGGATTGCAGCAACCTGCAGCAGCTAAATCACCAAATCCAATAACCATGCTGCATTTACTGGCACACATCTTAATTAGGTTTTAATACAAGTAATCTGATAACTACTTCTGGCCAGCCAGAGCAGAGCTGTCAGAGCTGAAAGGGCTGTTATTGAGCGGCTCATCCGGCGTGCTGCTGCGACTGCTTCCCTGCTGACCCCACCGAAGCCCCCCATCTGCCGGTTGCCACGGTAACGGAGGGCAGCCCATCGCGCCAAGGAGCGCCAGTGGCTGCCGGGCTGGGTGCCGCTGCTGCTGGGCACCCCGCAGTGAGGCCTTGGGCGCCGGCCACCCACGAGGGCCACCAGCACCAAGGCCATGGCTTTGCAGGAGCGGGGTGCCAGGGCACATCCCCTGCTGCTCCCCAACATACCAATCCCCAAAGCCACAAAGAATACTTTACAGTGCAGCAAACTGTAAATCTCCCTTGACAGGAGAAGACACGAGTGCCAAGCTACGAGTCCCAGAGGTCGATCTTGCATCACTCCCTGGCCTGTAGATGGACACAGCGATCAGAGGCTGCCTCTCCTTACAAGGGGGAAGAATAAGGGCAATGTTGCAGACCCCACACCATCTCCAGAGGTGGAACAGAAGGAGACCCTGCCCCAACACCCAGGTAGTGCTGGATTTGGTAACTGGCCATTTGCAAATCTCAGGTGTTTTTAACACACTGTGAATTTAAAAAGTAAGTGCAGTTTTAAGAACAAACTTGCTGCAAAAAGAGGAAACAAGATAATTAGGAAAGGAAAACCCAGAAAACTTTTCCATCAGGAAACTTCTACCCCCATTATCTTTTTTTTTTCCCTGGACATCCTACAAATTTGCTATCACGTACTAAAGTGATAGTAAGTGTAACTTAGCAGATAGTTGTACTACAACACATTAAAGTACATTAAATCTGTATATTCAGATAGTCAAGTATTAGGAAATGCCAGGGCAAAAGTGATCTGTGTAACTCCTTCCCAGACCAGCTCACACCTCCACTGCTGCTCCCCTGGCTGGCCTTGCTGATACTTTCCCAAGGTAAGTACCCACCACCCCCCTGCTGAATGGTTTTAGCCTAAATCACAAGTTTTGGCAAGTCTAATGAAATCACAAAGAACTTCAGCAGTGTCTTACAACAAGAAGCACCACACAACCTTGAATACAAACTCTAGTGATCAGAGCTAGTTCCTGACACAGAGCAGGCGCTGCCCAAGATAACCTCCTGCTACATATAAATCAATGATCAGGCTTGCTTTGCCTGTGTGAGGGTCTTCGAAAGCCAGACTTGCTGCCAAGCAAAGAGTTAAGTTGTACAGCTGGTGCTCACGAGGAGCTTGTTTCTGCAGCAACAACTGCCCCAGCTGCTGACGCTCCTCGCCCTGCTTGCAGAGACAGCAGTACAGGTCCCCTCTGCTTCCCACCTCAACTCCACTACTTTTCTGTCTTCCCTTTTCACAACAGAAGCCATATTGCCTTTTTCATTAAGACAACAGAATTTATGTTCACCACCTCTTCATGTCTTGAATCAGTGCTGTAGACAACTAGGACATTTCAACCAATAGTAAAATTAGTTCTTGTGTGAGCAACCTGCAGCTTCATTATAGTTTGCAGCACTGATAAAGTCACACAGTAAATTTTGAGGTAACTAAGAGCCTATAAATCTAGAAATGCAAGATAAATAGCAAATTATCCCCCAAAGTTTCACTAGTGCCCAAGATTTCTATTTACTTAAGATCTTGAGACAACCTTGAGTGATGAACATCTCCGAGAAGTCCCTACACACTCCCAAAATTTAAAGAGGAACATTTATACTACTCAGCCTTTAACTGAACCGCATCCTCCCTTCTAGCTTCAAAAGCCAAACACTGTGAACTACTTTCCTCACATTAATGAAAAAAACAAAATGTAAGAGAAAAACCCCATCCATATGAGGAAAAAAAGAAGCAGCAAGCAGCTGTAACAGCTGCACATAACTCCCCCAAGCTGAGAGGGAACTAAGGCCACCTCTGTCACAGTGACCTCTAATGGGACACAGGGAAACAAGTTGAGGGCACGTTAAAACAGGTTTCAGTGGCACTTTCCACCCTCTGAAACCACTATAAAAATTCTGTTGCCACAGAAATGGCCAAGACTGTAATTTGTTTAGGCAGAGAAGGAATGCAATCTATAGCACTTCTGGCTTAGGAAGGTGAGCACTTGCCCACACTACAGGCAGAACAAACTCATCCACCTTATGCTAACAGATGGTAACTAGAGGTTAATGTCCCTTGCACAGTTTGCAGTCAGACACTTAAGAAGAATATGTCCACATTTCACCAGGAAACCCTTGATCCAGGTGGATCTATCAAATTTTTTTTCTCAATTTTTTTTTAAACAATAAATGTATGCTGGGTGATCTCTAAATTCCCTTTTACTAAAGACACTGTTAATTTTTCCACATACTTTTAAAGAAGCACCTATTATACATCATCTCCAGCATCTCCAAGCTAACAGTCTTTGCATGCCACAAATAGGGTTTAATTAAAAGTTTGCACAGGAACACTCACTTCCCCTTTGTTTCAGATGTCATCAGTGACTATTAGAACGTACCTTTATTGCCACAGCTGGCCCAACAGGTTAAACAAATAGATCAGGTAGGAAACCTGAGCCTCAATCTATTCCTGGACTTATAACAGCTCCCGTCTAACATGTTGAGGAGAGAACATTATCAGCCTGTCCTTTAGTAGGGGGTGGAGCAGCTGGGCTTGGCTGACACCACGTCCACTTTTAGGCCTCCTGGGTTTTGACAGGAAGGAAACAATGAAAGAAAATGGATGGCAGGCCAGAAAAGATACAAGTGACAACTTCTCTAGTGTCTCTAAATGTTGGAATCCCTAGGCTGAAAAGAGGGGTTTTCTCCTTTAAAGGAATTAAAAGTAATATCATCTACATTACAAATATGAACTCTGGATCATGTTTGCTCTAGACAAAAAAAAGCTCGGGTTACTATTTTCTGCCTATTGCTGGAAAATGTTTAATAAAACAATTCTCCAAACCATTCAGGTTGACTATTAATTTAGAGTGCTGTGAAATACCTTAAGGGGGAGAGAGGAGAGGAGGGAGGAGGAAGCAGGACTTGTAGCAAATATATGATTGATATAATCCTGTCTCATTGTAGGCAGAGTCTAATATTTTATTTTTTTAATATGTTCACTACTCTCTGATTTTGTTACGTGCCAGACACAACAGATTTGGCCCAATTTCTCAGTCAGGAAACAGTCTTGATAATGCTGAGAGCTACATATCCTATCAAGGTTTCAAAAGTGGCCTACTCATATTTATAAAGATCATTCCACACGGAACATATGTGCATTACTGAAATATTTTTTCCTGCACTTGTTTTACTAGTTACAGCAAATTTTGTCATTGGTTTACTTTTTATAAATGTGTGCTCTGTTCTCCCCACTGCTCACTTGGATTCCTATTATTTCTTTTATTACCAGACAAGCTTGAACCTTTGCAGACTGCTAGCTGGTGCCCACGCGAAACAGCCACTATATTTGAGGTGGAGACACGGAGAATTTTTTAATGCGATCTGCTCGATCTGGACTCTTTCCTTCAGAAACACTTTGCCTTGAAAAAGAAATTCCCAGCATGAACCTCATCAGAAGCGACATGTAACAGACAGTACATGTGGTGTTTGGGCAGGCAGCAGAGAATTGAAAAAGAAGGTTTCACTTTTTCTATCCCATGGCATGTGCAGAATGTACATGTGGCTCAAGCTGACATCAGGCATTTGAAGGAAAAAAAACCTGCTAAAAGCATCAGCCTCTGTTAATTTACTTTGTCAGACATTGTCTTAATTAAAAAAATACTACTGCTAGAAAGGGTAGTGCAGCTGAGCTACAACTGCTTCAGTCGTTTCTGACTGTCACAACGGCAGACTAACAGAACAGCTCTGGGTTCTGTCCTGCTGTCCTTACTCAGCCCAGACTCTTGCTGCTACCAGCGAGGACTGCAGGCTCTCTGTTACAGAGAGCATAAAGCCTCTAACATTTATGGCTCTTAGTGCCTCTGGTTGAAAGGCAAAATGTTTCTCACTACTGACCTTGCAAAAAGGGAGCTCAAGAGTGTCGGGTACAGTCCTTCTGATTTGCTTATCTACAAGAGAGACTTCCCAGTTTAATAACTCTATGTCATGGTCGTCCAAAAATGTTCTTCAGCATAAAACCCAAGCCTGACCACTATGAAAAAGCTATAAAAATATCAGACACAAAGTGTTAAATATCTATGTAGGTGCCACTCATTAGTTCCTCTGCCTAAACCCCTCTTTCAAGCAAGTGATTTTGCCTGTCAGCTCTGGCAGGCACTACATATTTACTTACTTTCAGGGTTGACATGGGGTTAGTGTGGTTTTCATAAATTACAGTGAAAGTAATGATAGATGCTTCTATGAGCATAGCTTTATGCTTGTGACATACAAGAAGAGGAACATGATTTGAAACTTGTGACAGAGATAATTTTTCCATACAACTTATCCAGATAGATGTTTCCCATACAGGACCCTGTTTACTCTCTCCATGCAGACCAGACTGGTTCCATTTGTGAACTTACCCCCAGCCTGGCCTACTCTCTTCAAACACAACTCTGTATTCCAAACTGACTCTGCCTAGGAAACAGAAACGAGAATGGGGACATACATTGAGTGAGGATCTAGAGAAATAGCTAGGAAAGCAGGGCAAGGTGAGCACAGGAGCCTAGGATGTGCATCACAGGTAGGGAAGATCCATGCTCAGATACCCGAGGGACCTGAGGAGGCTTCACAGCCCCTCCGTTAGCGTTACTTGGCCAAGCAAGCCTGCTCCCACCTCAAAGGGAGCTGCTGCTCTCATGCAACACAGTGCTTTGGAGCAGGGCTGTATTCCCTTGGGACCAGCCCCAACCTCCCCAGGTCCCTCGGTACACCAGCTGCGGGGGTACGGAACAGGAAAGATTGAAGACAGGTGAGGTAGTGATGGTTGCAAAGAAAGATTTTTGTATTGGGAAGGGCTGAGAGGAAAGGCATTTCCATCCTGAGAAACCAGAGGTTTTCCAGAAAATAAGAAAAGTTGGAGGATCTGAGCAGTATTGTCAGCCCGCCTTCACGAGGAGCTCAGCTCTTGTGCATTCAGAGTCCACCAGGGGTTTTGTTTTGGACTATCTGAAAAACGCTGTGAATTTGCATGTAAAGTTAACAAAACCTGTAATTGCTTAGAAGCACAGAATGAAAGCAGGGAAACATTTCACAGGAAATACATCTTAAAAATGTATTAGCACATTATAGACAGGATCACACTCTCTCTAAGAGAGTGGCTATTTCATGATATATGTATCTATTAGGCCAATTATGCTCTGAATTTACTGCATCGATCCCAAAGGCTGAACTCAATCATTGCTGTGAAATAGAGAAATTTTATTGCTGCTATAGAGGCAAATATCATTACAGTTATCTTCAGACTAACCATTAACCCCTCCACAATAAGGAATACGACTGCAACCGGGCAGCTTAGAGATGAGTATCAACACACCCAGATCACAGCCAGTGGGAAGGGTCAATTATTCCTTTCTGGGGACAGCAATAATTGTTACTCATTTTCTTGATACACCTTCAATGTAACTACAAGAAGAGAAAAGTGCTTTTCCACTTAGATTACATCAAAAGGTCTTGCTTAGCTTTGTTAGGTAAATTATTTCTCATATTACTTCCCCAGGTTGCAATCTTTCAGCAGTAAGCAATGGTAACAGTTTTATGAAATAAATGTTCAAACAAGAAAGCTCTGAAGTCTTGATAAGCTTTTGGGAGCTGAACATTCTCACTCACATAAGCAGTTGGACAATTAAAACAAAGTGCCTGAAACCACTAGTAGTAAATTAAGAAAACAAAGCTGTGTCTCTTTGTTTAAAAATGAAACCATGTTCTTTGTTCTCCTAAGTAGGGATATGGAAGAGAAATACATATGCAAAATGAGAATTAAGAGATCCAGCTACTACCAATCAATTACTTGTCTCTGTAGACTTGGTAACCTCTGATACTGCTGCTGCAGCACCATTAGTCAGAACTGGTTACTGGGAAACCTACACAGAGAAATGCCCGTGTCCAAACGAGACACACACTTCCACTAATGCGCACCGCGATGATGTCGGTGCACCCACACACTAACAGGGCACCAAAAACCACCCGGGTTTCTGAAAGCCTGTGAAAGCTGAGCAGATGCCCCAAGAGAGCCTAAGGTCCCCAGTGGGGCTCACTGGTCCGACTCTGCTCCTCCTCAGCAGCCACAGCAGGAGCCTTCCAGAGAGATGCTGGTGGTCTTGGCACCGCTCCTAGTGGACAACTGTCCACCTTACACCTGGCTCAGCCTTGGCTGAGGGGAGGCAATGAACAGGGCGAACAAACGAACCCAAGCCTCCCTCCCAGGGGACGCTACTTTTGATCAGCGTTGAGCAACATATGCAGGCTTGAGCAGGGGGGCATGCAGGCGGCTCAGGAAAAAGCGTGCACTGCTGTAACTAAACTGCAGATTAAGCTGAGGACTGCTGCTTCCCAAGCTCCAGATAAGGAGCCTTCTGGAGAGTAAGAAAAAAACTTAAAGAGGAAAAAAACCCCAGCAGTAATTGTACTTTTAAATTATTGTGAATTTAGGCTATATTAGAACAGCATTTATTGGAGTTTAAGATAATGCATTTTTCAGCAAAGATCCTCAGTAGGGAAGATGCTTCTGTAGTTAATGGGTTGTTTCTAATGCCTCTGAAACCAAAACATTACCTACTCAGCAAGTATTTCCCCACAAATGAATACTTGGGTGTCCCTCATGTTACCTCCTTACATAAAAATTGTGATATGGGATCATAATATACTTAAGGTCTCCTCAAATAAAATAATCCTAATTTTATTGAACTCCTTTACTGCGACATCAGATTTTTAGTTTCCTTTGAAGCAAACAGCACTGGGGAGATAAAACTGCATTTACAGGTGTACTAAGAGGCCTGATCTCGTTGAGACATACAGAGGAATTTAGATTTCTATCATGTGACAGTAGAGAAATGACAAACACCCATTTCTGTTACAGAGATGGACACAAAAGCTTTCATCCTGATCCAGAGTAACTCCTGTGAGCTGTATTGCAGACTACCAAGACTCCCCCTAAAGCACACAAAACCCCACCGAGAGCCCAATCCTATGTTGCTAAAAACAAAAGGAAGTCTGTCTTTAATAGGAATAGGCCCTTTGTTTGCATAAAGAGCAACTTGTCAAACAGAATATGAATGCCAAGCCTAGTATGTTATAGCCAAAAGTACAATAGCCCCAATCTTGTTCCTAACTAAGCAAATACCAGAGAGAGCAGTTTCCCCCCCAAATCTGGGCATTGGCTACAAATCCAATGAATCGGTGTCTCAAAGTGATCACGAAGGATGCAGGAAATTTGCAGAAGGGCATGAGCTTCTCATCTGAAAGAGAGGGAAGCTCTATGTTTTCATTCTAAAAAATGAGAGCGTGAAAAATTCCTCACCACACAATAGCTCTCTTTCAAGTATCAAGTTCAGAATTAGATCTCCCAAGTTTCCTGCACGTTGAAAGAAGAACACAGAATAACGATATAAAAATCCTCCACAAAAAACCAACAAGCAAGGATGAAGCAGTACCCGCCTGGGGGCCAATTGCCTCTCCAGCAGCGGTAAGGCTGTTACTAGGCTTGCAGTACCATTTGTTCCATTACACAATCTCCTGAAGCCTTTTACAGAGAGCTAAAACAACTGCCTGTACCAACACGACACATGGCTTTCCATCCCGACTCTTTGCTAATCCAGACGCTCCAACCATCTTTCTTTAAGATGCCATATGGTTGGCAGAAGCCTGTAGATCTAGCAGCACATCTGCTTGTATGTTACTTCTCCCCTCCAACTCCCCCCTCCACACCACAAAAGAGAGAGCAAATAATTATTTAACATGTAACCAGTTAAGCTGCATTTAAAGAGGACGGGGATTATTTAGCTCTAGATATTTTAAAAATATAGATTGTGGCAGAAGATCGTTTGTGTCTGGGTGATTTGAGAAATACAGAGAAACAAAACAAAGAAAGGAAAGGCACACGGGCAAAAACGATCACTGCATTTGAATTATTTAAATGACTGCCATTTCAGACCTTATGCCCCATGATTTATTTCCCACATTAGTGTGCCACTGAAGAAGGGACTGAATTTTCCTCTCTGCTTTTGTCAGAGGTGAATCAGACAAGCAGACTAGGAAACTACAATACACCCGAACCTTGCTTTGTTAAGCAAGCAGAGTGAGTCTGTATGCTAATGACTCTGCAGGAATACACTGACACGCTGATTTTTTCAGTGTGATGAGCAAAGATTATTGACACTGTTGAAATTCTGGTTGCACTGGCACGCAGGCACCCAGGTTGTCTCTTTAGAATCCAGACGCTCAGAAGAGGGGCTACAAAAATCATTTTGTTTGTGATGAGTTATCATTTGACCATTTATGACATAATTGGCTATAACAGAAAAGAAAATATACACTTTGGTGCCTGAAACCAAAAAGAAAAAAAACAACCACAACCGAAAAAACCCCACCTAGAACACAGAAATGATAAATAAATGCTTCTACAAAACTCTCATTGACCACTCTGTGATGAATAACCATCTCAGCTAACGAAGGACAGGCAGAGATGGAAAGCTGTAAGGACAGACGGCATAATTTTGCAATTCTGTCTGCTGAGGATTTGCAACACCTTTTGTTCAGAAACACTATTTCCTCGTTCAACTTTTCATGTTAACAGTAAAATAAGACATCAAAGAGAGAAAAAGATAACAGCTCTACCTCAAATGCTGCTCACATGTAGAGATTGTGTGATTATCTGTGCAGACAGAAGCGGTATGTAGCATAAGGACCATGAAGCACATGTGTATGTTCTAGCATTTTAAAAGAAGAACATAAACTAGACACACATTTGCTTCAAATAGTCTCCCCACATCAACTGTCCATTGCAGTGAGCACAGAACATTCCTCTGCCTTCACAAAATCAGCCTTCCTTACTATACTGGAATGTTTGTGTTCAACTAGGTAAGGTACAAATTGCTTTTTCCCCTCAGCTATTTAGGAGTTCCTAAACAAACCATGGGGAGACTAAGTCCTACCCTCACAGAAAGAGCAGAGCCATGTTGAGGCTTTGGTGCAAATCAGCACTTTTGAGGACATAATACTCAGTTTCTATGCTGTTTATTTATAGTTAGTACTTTCCTCCTCCCCCAACACCCCCCTTCCCCGTCTGAAGGCTATTTTGAATTTCAGCAAAAGTGCTTTAGATAGTTTTATCTAAAAACAAAATTAAAAAGCAACTTTCTCCTCCCATAATTATCCTCCCATAATTCCACTTTATTTTCCTCGTAAGAAAAAGATGACAGAAGTTCAAAACACACTTGAATTTCAAAATGTAAAATGTGGCAATATATTCAATGATGTAGCAATTTAGCTCAGTTTAAATTTGATAGGGCTTGATTTACCAGCTATAATAAATAAAGAACTGTATAGAGGGTGTTTACAGTAGCAAGAAATGTTTATAAATAACTAAAGATTAAGATTTCAGTTAGTTCTATGCATACTCTTCAAAACTCAAAAATTATGAAATTATGTTTAAAAAATAAAATTCAACAAAAAGCCCTCCCCAACATCTTGGATGACTCTCAGCTCTTGTGTGTTTAGCACACATTCTTGACCAAGTATCAATTTTCATTTCAGGTATTATAGTACCCAGGCTTGGCCAACCTGCTTCAATCTTCTTAGAAGACTCTGGGAGATGAAAGATTTTTTTTCCAATCAGCTGATTGCAGACATCAACTTACTTTGTTTTCCTAGATGGGGAGGGGGGGTGTATGGTCCTTTGCATTTTTCTGAAAGATTCTACTCAACTGCACTTAATGGGTCTAAAAAAATGCCTATTTTATGCTTTGGGTTGCTTTGGTTACCAAAGCAATAACCAGTCCAGCATGATGTCTTCTGAACTGATCAGGTCAAAACCAATCATCTATGACCACATTTGTTATGTGTCTGAACATCACCTACACATGACTTTCTGCAAGACCACGTGCTTTGGGAGCTGTCATGCAGGCTCTCACGTCCCATCCCAGTCTGTCACCAGCAAGGTCCACTACTGCTCTTTCTTCAGGAAAAGCATCAGAAAAACATCAGAAACAGAATTTCAGAAATAAAGGAGCTGGCCAACAGAGGTCCTGTGCATATGTGAAACATGCACAGGATTAAGCATGTCAGAATTTAAATTTACTGTTTAGGCAAGAAGTGCAGTCCTAGTTTTAGGTGCAAGAGAGAAAAGAAACTGTGTCTGTGCTGTATCTTCTTGTCCCAGAACAGGTGAATGAGGAGAAACTATGGATGAAGTCTTGGCCAAGACCTGCTGCAAACTGACTGCTGTAGAAATGCCATAAATGCCACACACTTTCTTACTGCTTGCAGGCTAAGGAAAAAACCCACAAAACTTTATTCTTTTGACAAGCCATGGAAAATTACGAAGGTGCACTGTGTATCTAGAGCTTCTCCCACAACTACAGAGTGTAACCACGCTGCTTCTTACACATACTTCTAAACTCCTGATCAGAAGTGACAATGAGCTCACTGGGTTGGAGTTTGGACCACTTCAGAAAAAGATTGGGTCTGATGAAGACTAACCCACTGATCTTGGTCATAGCTACAAATAAAAAACAAGTGGGGTTTGTGGTCGGTTGACTGGTCAGTTTTGGTTGGTTTTGGGGGGTAAGCAATGTATGTGATTGAAGTTTTTAAAGGAAGGACAGTTATTATATGGAATAATCAAGACTATAAGAATAGGCTTAAAGCCTGTGGAATTCATATTCTAGGTATACCTGAAATGTTTGATATCAATAAATAATAACTGTAAATCATCTACCCAGTTCTACTGAGCGCTTCATTTGTAACTTGTAGAAACAACCGAATTTGTACAATATTGTGTAGAAATAACAGAACATTCTTCCTCTTTTGAGACAAGGAGAAATGGGGAATTGAAAGCAAAACACCTTCAATTTCAAAAACACTACCTAGGGAAGTGGGGATATTAGCAGGGGAATTAATTTCTTCCTTCATAACTACATGAATGCCCTTAGACATCCATTATCAAAACAGAAAGCATAGAACTGCTACACTGAAAAATGACTTCATACTGGCATTTTTCATTTTGCAACTCCTGTTTTGATATCATTTCTTAGTTCTGGCTGCTGACTTCATGTACTTAATTTTAAGGATATGATACGAAAATACACCTTACAGAAAAATTAAGTAATAGGAAAGTATCTGAAAGACTTCAATTAACTTTTCTACAAGTTTCACAGTATCCAAACTATTCTAATATAAACAGTTTTTATTATTCTAACTCTTAGGATTTACCTGATATTTTAATAATAATGGTGATTCTTCTGAATTAATTGCCTAAGAGCTTACTTTGCTTATGTACAGTAAACAACCCCAAGCTTTTTGTCTTTTTTTATTTTTAAATTTGGAAATTTGGAACTGCAGGACAAGAGTCAGCTCTGGAACCATTACTTGAGCTTTTCAACTTTGCCTTCCTCATCCAACACACACAGGTCATGAAAGCATCCAGCCTCCATGCTTTAGCTTGTAACACACCAAGTGCATGTGAACAATACAATCCCTTAAGAATTATTACTTATTCAATAACGATATATATTTTACATATACATATTTTAACACATACAAGTATTGCAATCTATTACCGCAAGTTGCATTTATTTTTACAGCTTTGTAGCATTTTGACTTCTGAAATTTTACTTGCAGTCAGATTTCTCCTCCATCACAGCAGTGCTATAATCAAAATTAATAGGCCAAGATAGTCTTCTAAAATTAAACTCTGATCTGAAAGGTACATTTGAACATTTGGGTATCTCTCTTCAGATGCTGACAGGGAGACATGTGAGCGGATGTAGAGAGAATCTGGATATATGGTTCACATATGGGCCTAACAAGAGCAATCTCTTCATATAAAGACACTGTTTCTCATGCTAAGTCTACCTTGTTTTCTAATGTCAGCTGAAAGGAATGTTGGAATCTGGGACAGTTTTCCGCATCAGAGTCTGTTACTTAACTGCCTGATGTCAGAGCTATTGTCGCTTTTCATAAGACCTCTGCAGTTTGGGATTTTCAGTTTGGGTGTTTTTGGGAATGGATTTAAGACTACAGTGCTATACCCTCTTAGGAAATCTTACTCTTTTTGCTTATTGTCCTGCCCAAAGCACCCCGAAATTAAGCCACCCCAATCAACAAAGGATTTTTTTTTTCCCAGTATTGCATTAAAACTGTGAGATTATCACTGATTGAACTGTTACAAAAGGCATTTGGTACTTGGGATTGACAAGCACTGATTGTTTTTGTGCACAAGACCCGCATCTGAGTCTAGATCCAAATCTACAGGTCCCAGGCACAATGCTAGTTGTCATTTAGGGCCTCCTTTCGTGCGGCACAGAATCTGTCAGCACAAGACAAAAGCAATGAGAAGAAATAAGTGGAAAACAAATCTCTGTTGCTAAGGTAGCCTGTCATGGAGTAAAAGTTTGTGTGAAGGCACATACCATATGACCCAAAGGCTCATTTTTGCTCAGAATGCTGCAGTTTAGTTAAAAAGAAAAAAAGCAGTAGAAAGGAAATCCAGCTGTAGACATGCAGAAGGTAGGACTTGTACTATCACTCATTGGAGAGAAATCTATTGCTGATTAGCAATAGACACTGATTAGCATTTAGCCATACCTGAAGCACATAGATCTTGCTCAGAGTGGTCTGGAAGAGAAGTGCCAGCGTTCATTAATGCCCACCACACACAACCATTCCACAGCTTTATCTTAGAAGATGTTAGAAAAGATTAGTACAGCATTATTTCCATGCAGCACACAGATGACCTTAGACCAGCAATACCAGGATCTGTACCACAGTATTGGGATTAAAACACAACACTTGGAGAAGAACTGCCACAATTCAAAGCAAAATGCTCAGAAGTCTCTGATGGCTGCCAGAACTCAAAACATTGAGAGGATGAGGAAATGACCAGAACTCATGTTTTATGGATTTAATAAAACGAAGAAAACCACAGTAGCACCTCTGATCTGTGCAAGCCTAAAGAGCATCAACAGAGAAAAAAGGAACAAAACATGCAAGGGACAACTTACCTTAACTTGTGGAAAATGTTCAGGCAAGGAGGTTGAAGGCAATAGCTGCCTCTGAGAGCTGCAAAATTATTTTGTAGCTAAGTCATTGCATCAACAAAGGGGCTTAATGATCTGCTACTACCTGAGTCACAAGGTTCACCAACAGGTCTTCATTTAGTTCCCCTCACCCAAAAGAAATGTAAAATTCTTTTTAATTCAGGGTTCTGATTGAGATGATAACTGGAAGAAATCTTAAATGAAAACATTTGACAAAAAACACCTAAGTGTTTACACTCAGACTCTTTGGTAGTAAATTGTGGGGAGAAAACTAAGACTTAAGTACACTATCTCACCTAGCTGGAGTCTGAACTTGTTTCCAAGTTTTGAAGGAGTCCAGGACTTTTGAGGGAACTCAGCCAGCAATTCAGGCAAAGATTTCTTCAAAAGAAAAAGAGATTGGTTTTTTTCTCTGTCCCCCTCCTTTACTTTTTAAATAAAAGCAACAACACTGATTTGTGAGCACGGAGTTTTGAAAGGAAGGGAGAAAACACCATTACAAATAGCAAGCAAAGCTTTCACTTTATGAATCTACTATTTCATCCATGAAATATCCAGGTTGCCTTCATCATCATTTCCAAAACACCACATTATATAAGGCAACAATGGAATACTAGGCTGGTCTGTTTCCCATATTTTTACTTGGCTCAGCTGGAAAGTGAATACAGGCTGTTGCCCCAGGATGAGTGAATAATTCAACTCAAATGCAATTTTGTACAAAATTACTTTCACAACTGGAAAAAAAAAATACAGCATGGCTAGTCAAACTCCTTGTTAAAGAAAGAGATTTGATTTCTCCCTCCCCCTGTATAAACCAGTATAATCACTGTCATGGTTAGCCCCAGCCAGCAGCTGAGCACCCACACCTGGACCTGGATACAACTAAGAGCAAGAGAGACATTGCAGGTATCCTTATCCCAACCCATCTAGAAAGAGAATTAACTCTATCCTACCTGAACCCAGGACAACTACAAAATTTAGCTCAGAGTTACTGACAAATGAGTTCTAAATCTTGCCATCAAAACACCAAGCTCCTCTGGGGGGCCTTAACTGCCCCTGCAACAGTGTCGAGTACAACACTTGTACATGACATTTCCAGCAGTGGACTGGGTGAGTTCTCTGCTCAAGAGGAAAATTTATGCTGAAGTAAATGCAAGACAAAATCCCCAAATTGTGCACCAATATTTAGGGGAGGTCTGCTGCACGTGGAACTGGTTTTGATCTTTAGATCATAAACTCCTGGAGGCACAGATCTTCTTTAATTACATGACTACAAAGCACCATGTGTTTCCATTATGCTATTTAAATAATAGATTTAATTTGAATTTACATTTGTTGATGTAAACATTACTGACTGTAACATTACCCTCCAATCTGATGCAGGAAGTCACTGAAGTATTAGGACAAACATTCCTTCCCATACAGATTATAAAGAACAGAATCCCCAAATGTGATATTTGGAAATCTGAATAGAAAACAGCACAAATTTCAGTGGAAGAGAATTTTTTAGATGGTATTTTCACAAAAATAGCACTAACATCTCAGCTAACCCTGATTTTCAGTTCTGCTCTACAGTTACATGTTGCGTTTAAGGGACTGAACAAACTGAGCTGCTTCCAACAACCAAAGTCCCACTGATTATTGAAAGGAAAGAAGGTAGCATGGGTCCCTAAATCCAGATCACCACAAACATCCCAACAGTAGCTTCATATTCAACACAGTAGGTGAAGGATCATTTGGAATTCATATAACGAATTTTTGCTCACTTCAGCAAATGCAGCCACTGGTGCATGGTAATGGTGCTCTGGGCTGCAGAAAAGTGTAACAAATACATGACAAGTGGAAGACCAACAGCTTTCTTAATACTTTGTGCATGGGAAAGACAACCACTAGGACTTGTTTAGCTCTTGATCTTGTCTCTAACTCTGATTTGTGCAAACCGTGTAAGAGGGTAAAACCTTTTGTAAAAATTGAGTTTTCTTTTGATATTTGCAGCTTTGGAATCACGTTTGGAAAAAAAAATGCAGATCTGTCAAATTTGTGATGCATGAAGGTACAGGCTTCTCACATGAATTTACAAGTAGCTACCTAAATGATTTTAACAGAGGCTAACGATTTCTAATATGTAATTCTGCATCTCCAAAAGGGGAGAGAAAAAAAACCCGACTTTTTAAGTTTCTGGAAATATTAAGTTGGTACATATGGCTCTACAAATTTGGAAGCACTACCCTTCAAGAATTAGCTTTCAGAGGACATGGAACTATTCCAAATACACATCAGGATTAACCTAGAAAGTGCTTCTAAGGTTTTCCTACAAAAGACTTCTCAGTATTTACCAGCCATACAGACACAGTGCTGATGAAATAGTCTTCTCTGAGGTGGACCCCACAAAACACAATTCTGTAGTGAAAGTTAAGATGATATCCAAGATGTAGCAGTCAAAACCTTTCTTTTGCTAGAGTTGCCATAGGATTTCTAACACTTGAGCAGAATAATATAAGACTTCTAAAAAAAATTTTTTTTTTTTTCTCTGAAGGACTCTCAAATATTCTATAGTGCACAGTTCCTACTTTATTCAAGTCACAAAGGTGATCAAATAGACCTTACTGAGATTGGGATCATTTGTTCCTGAAGGTGTGAATTCTCAAACACAAGCCCTGGGTTACAATTTAAACCAGCAAACTCAATGAAGACACTGTATTCAACTTTAATATACATTTTTCTATGTGAACTAAAACCGCAAAGAGCAAAGGAAGGTGTTGATGACTGTGGCCCCACAGTCATCATTATGGTGTCCTTCCATTTTCAAAGACAATTGAACGTTGGTTTTCATTTCCAAGCTGAATTATCTTACACGATTATGTACTCCTTATGAAAGGAGCAAGAACTATACCTTGGTCAGATATCTCAACAGGGCACTGCCACAAATAACCGCCTGCTACAATTAACCTTTTTGGCATGAAATCTAGAATTCTTCATGCTATATTCCAATTCAGTAGTTTCTACTTCTCTTATTTACTACCAATTTCTCTGAATTCAGCAATGTCAAGAGGTCAACAATTTCACTGTTTAGAACACACCATGAAAGTAAGAGTGACCCTATATTACATCTTCATTTTTTCCCCTCTGATCATCCCTTTATTTGACTGTATTTCAGTAAATTATCCATGTAGTTTTTATTTTGACAGCTCTCTTTACAGCAGTAAAACAAAATGTGTGCATTGCAAATGGCAAAGATTCAAATTTCAGCTATGTTTATCCAAAATAGCACTGAACTGCTTCTGTACTTATGCTATACTGCCTACAGCCTTACGGAAGGGGAGACAGATGGGATGAATTTAGCAGGGAAACAGCTGTGGCTTGAAGAAGAGACAAGCAAAAGTTTTGCTATCAGGCTTCATTATGTATCAAGGTACCAGTAAAATGTGTATCCGTAAGGCAGCCAAAAAAGTGTTTTTCATTTGACTAGTGATAATTACCTTTTCTCAACAGCTGACAATGTTCTAAGCAGCATTAAATAGGTATAATAATTAAGCAATAAGATAAGACAGGCAGTGCCTTGCTGGGGATTATGGCTCGCCTCGGGTGTGTTGTGAGGCACAAGGCTGAAGGGTGAGTGACTTCAGCCACCCGAGAAATGCAATAATCCCCCAGAAATGCACTGCCTGGAGTGTCTTCTTGCTATTAAAAATGTAAATTTTAAAAGGACAAAATGTTACACACATTTCCTGTGGATTTTATTGACGTGAGTTAGCATTACAGAAAGTCAATGAAGAAATTCCATTTTTGCTTGGCCCATGAAAGCCCTTTTTCCCAAGGATACATATGCCTTTGCTCAGCTTGTCTGTGCATTTTATTCATAAAAATGATTTGGGAAGAACATCATCTAACACATGTGTGATAAGGCACAGCAGATTACAGCAGCCTTCATGACGGTAAAAGTTGAAGTCAAAGTGCTTTTAAGTCACATGCCTCCAAATATTTACTCTGTGCAACTGTCCATGCCTGGCATCACTTTTCAGATAGTTTTTTAGTTCTGAAACTGTGTGTATACATATATATATATACACACACACATATATTTTTATATAAATAAATGTATCTACATAAATGCACACGTGTGTGTATATATATGAGAGGTCAGCTACTCAAGTGAACCAAGCACAGGGGAATAAATCTACACAAGAAAAACCCACAGAAGACCCAAACCCCTAAAATTGTTTCTGAGTACATGCAAGTCGTTGCTAAAAGTAAGGCTAAGTAGTGTGGGAAGTGCTAGTGTAGCACTCAGAAGTATTATACCGCTTTACATAAGCAGAGGAAAGATGACTACAATTTCAGCCATGCCAGCGAGACAACCTTTTGAAACCAGAGACCTGGAAGTATTTAGCAACCCTGCCTTGAATCAACTCAGCATTCTAAAGGCCGTTCAAGATCAAGGCCTAAGTAATGACATACCGTGTGTGGGACAAAGTTGTGTTTCCACAGGTATAACTAAGGGTGGAATTTGTCTTTCTCAGGTTAAAAAGGAGTTTAAAAAGAAGAAAAATTCTCCATTCTTTCCCTGCATATATGAATTTAGGGTTCACAACAAAACAAGCACAGAATAATCTAGTATCCTTTTCCATTTCTTTCATCCATTCTCACTACATTATTTCGGAACCAAACCGCGGAGCCCTGAGCACACATAACACTGTCTGGAGTACACTAGAAATGCAGATGCTAAAGCAGCTCTTATCATCCTTCCTTACAGCCACTTCCATAATCTCTATTGCACTAGAACTTCTGTGATTAGCAGTTGAGGGATAACACAGTTAAGACACATCTTAAATGTGCCAGAAACTAGCACAATACCTGTTAATATTAGGCTACTGCCAACTAGCGGTATCACAAGGCACAATAAATGCAACTACTTCCCAGCATTTAATTTTTTAGGGTGGCAATTCTTTTGGAGTGCATTTAGAAATGGATAATGAATATGACTGGAGCACCAGAAGAGAATGACAGTTTAACTTAGACAAAAAAACAGACAAAAGAAGATTCTGTCTATGTTTTACAGAACCAAAACAATGCAAAAATAAGTTCAATTTCATAACACAAAAGCCAACAACACTTCCTATTAGCTTTAAGATGGAAAACAAAAATCATGGAGGGTAAAAAAAATCCCCAACATCTTTAAGTGGAGCATTACTTATGAAACTACTGGCATAAGACTCATCAAGGCCAAACACTCAAAGATCTAAAGGCAGGTTAGATTTATGCATGGAAAATGCGAGCACCCACAGTTATATCAACTTCCATAGGAACAGGCCTGGACCCTGCAGAAGCAATCAGAACACCAAGGCTATCAGGAAAAAGCTGTCTGGCAAAAATCTACTCATTTATTACATTAAAAACTTAAATCATCATTAGTTTGGGGTCTCTTTCTCTTACAACAATAACCTTGAAAGCAGACAAGTGCATAGATTTTTTTTTTTAACAGAGCTGGTAAATTTTCATGACACACTTGCAAAGCTGTTTAAATATTATTCATCTGTCTTCACTTGCAGTTCCCCACTACATGGGAGTAGAAGGTTTTAAATAGCCTTAGTCTGAAAAATCTCAGAGTTATACACAGAGACCAAAACCAGAAGAAAATCTACTACTGCTTAAAGTAGTTTGCCAAATGGGTTAATAGTCAGATTTTATTATTATTGTGAGTTCACTTAAGGCCCAATAGGAAGATCCCAATTACTGTTAAATATCCCAACCAGATAGTTGCTGCTGAACTACTGCATAGTGTTAGTCTCACAATGGCTATTTGAAAACAATATTTTTTTTAAAATGTTCTGACATATCACAAGGATATCACAGAAACACAGTACAGATAAATGAACTTTAACAATAACGATGCAATAGAATATGGAAGAAGGAAACAAGGCCAAAGATTTCCACAATTTGTGGTTTGTTTTTTTTTAATATGGTCTAAGCAATTAAGACTTGCTAAAGATTGTTAAGTGGTGAATACTGATAGGAGAAACATGGGGACGGCTGTCCTTCAGATTTTATACTACATTGGAAAGGCTATTATTCTGCATAGAATGCTTTGTTCTGTAGCTTTGGATAACTTTTAGCAGGTAACTTAAATGAACCACGACATACTTTTTGGTGCTATTTCTTGCTATTAAACAGCTATGTCTTTATGAACCTGCCAGTAAAGCAGCATTTTGGTCCAGCTTGCTCACTATCTGTTTCACATCTCTGGGGAAAGGGGTGAGGAAAACTGGCCTGTGACTATGACCACAGACCAGTGGGGCTTTTACCAGGAAGTGAAGGCAAAGTGGCAAAGCATTTCAAAGTAGAAGACATGGTAATGGCTAGGAGTTAATTGGTGGATCAACACAAGAAGAATCATGTGTCGCCACCAGAAGCAAGCCCCAACCAAAATTAAAACAGCTGCACGTTTGTAGCAAAATATAGGAGAATTAAATGGGTGTTTCACTGGAAAACCATGGGTAAGCTTCTCTCCAATGATATACATCTTTTGCAGCATCACTCAGATGATCTGCATAGGGCCAAGCATTTCTAGGTCTTGCCATATCAGGGACAATCTGGGCTGAGCTGTCAAAAACATCACCTTTACCCACCTACATTTCAGAGGAACCAAGAATTCTTCATTAATGCTAAATTAACATTTCAATTTGAAAACTAACAACTGTGCTGACAACAGAAAGTAACAAGAACAGCCTGGAACCTTATGTTATGCTGTTTTGTGTCACATATATTTCAGGGCTTTTTACATTCCTGATAGACCAGAACACAAGCTTACTACTAGCGAGCCGAAGGCTTTGACTCCCAGAAGTTGATAGCATGAATAAGAACTGTCCCTGTGTTTGTTTTGGAGAAGGCAAAGTACATCCAAACAGTAGAATACAAGATATTCTCACAAGTGGACAATTACCAAAGTCTTAGCAGAGAGGTTTTAGTTGGAATGCTGACAGTTGTTCAACACAGAAGCAAGTAAGCCACCTTTCCACCTAGATTTTCTTTCAGGCATCAACTATCCCCCGAAATTACAGCATTGCTTTCCCAGACATTATTCTCCAGTTTCTAAAACACCAGAACTGTGGTGCCCAGCAGTCTTGATGTCCAAAGGGAACAAAACACCATAGTTTTCCCCTCTACATCTTCTTCCCCACACTGACTACGTTGTTAAGCAGTCAAGACAGATGCAGCATTAACAAAGCAATTCAGATAATTATCAGCCCAGTAACATGACCTCAAATGCATGAAAAGCCTACAACATATTCTGAAGGAAAAAGAGTACATAAGGAAATGAAAGTAATGGAAAACACAAGAAACTGAAACATAAGTGAGACCAAGCAGATTCTGTCATGTCAATCCTAAAGTCTTTGACAGCTAGGTTATTTGGGATTTTTGTTGTTTTGTTTGTTTGGGGTTTTTTTTAATACTAAATATAAAGGAAACGCAATAAATCTTACTGATGTTCCAGCAAAACAAAGCTGTTATTGATTAATAACTGACTAAAGTAAGAGCACAGCTGACAGGAAAAACTGAAGGTGAGGGTGAATTTTAAGTGGATTTCTCCAAGTTTAAACACATTTTGGAAAATTTTGAATTATGATTCAGCACAAAAAGTGGGAGTGGGCTGATATATTTAAGAGATATCATCAGCTTAGAGAAGGTCTGGGATACTGCACAGAAAGGAACAGATGAGTCAGAAGACGGAACAGCAGAAAAGGGATGAAATTTTATAGTATAAACTCTTACATGAGGAATTTAACACATTCTCGGTTCATAGCAAAAGTCTCTGCTAAGAACTTGAATTTACTTGGGAGGAAGAGGTCCTGGATGCACATCTTGGATAGAGGATTGTCAGCTACCAATATTATGTAGCTGTCAAAAAGGCAAACGTGATAGTGTAGGATCCAGCCAAGGAATTTTCAGTACATATCTTAATTCCACCACCTGAGATGCTCAGATGCCCTCATCCAACACCCTGCAGGCAGTTCTACCCATATTCAAAAAAGATCAACAATCAGAAAGCGGCAAGTGATGGAGCAAAAAGAAGAGCAAAAGAGGAAGGTTTCACTTATTATTCAAAGGTAGGACTCAATAGATACAGCAATTGTCTACAGTTATCTGCATTATCAGTGCAGATAAAAGTGGAACAAAAGAACTATTAACCCTAATTTTGGCACAAGGACAAGTAGGAACACAAACACATTCACACCAAAGATAAGAAGGATCCCAATCAGAAGATTAGTGGTGCTGGAAACAGTTGTCCAAATTGGAGCAGCAAGGCCTAATGACATTTACAAAGGAGCTCAATACATTCTTAATACAAATACATAAATTGAAAGACTATTTATATATATACACACATATATTTTATACACACACACATACTTTGTGATAGCTGCAGTAGAGGTGCACAGTACACTGTGACCTCGAATACATTTTACAGAATATTATTAAGTTCCATAAACATCTGTCTGAAATTTCAGTGTGATATTTTCCCTCTGCTTGTCATTTGCTTCTTAAGAAGGCTTACAACTTATTTGCCTGCTATCTTGCAGCATTTTCTGAAGACCCTGTATTTCACTGCTGGTATATGTTTTCAGGTTTTCTAACAGCTAAGATAATTTTTGCTTGTAAATCTACTGTTCAAATAGATGGGGAAGAAATCTCTAAAAACTCTATATGGTGGCTTGTATAATCTCATTAACTATTTAGAACAGGAATATTATACATATAAAAGCCTAAATAATATATGAATTTATATGCACACTATATATAGACATCTATTTAAAGAGAGGGTGCGGAAGTAGATAGATAAACAAATACATAAAGTAGGCAGATAGTGAACTGGGAAAAAGAGGGAGGCAGAGATTTTGAACATGCAGTTTCTGTTTCAGACCATGTGAACTGTGTGCAAACACCCAACATTAAACAAAAGCCAAATGCCCTTTCAGACTCTGACAGGATTTGTAACATATATATGTGTATATGATACACACCATCCGCTAATTATTTCTTAATAGCGCTCCTCTGCAGCATCCATTTCTCAACCTACAATGTGAATCTATCAAACAGCATTCATTTCAAATACAGTAATAGTGATAACCCCCAATTCTGGGAAGATTTGAGAGTTTTCCTTGGCTGCACTGCAATGCAGGGGACAGTGACCACAAAGCTTTTTACAAACTGCTTCTATGAAAGGCTGCAGAGACAAGTCTGTCTTCAAGTATTACAGCAATTCCATTGAGTGAGACCACACCAAAGTTATGTGGGTATGAATAATGATGCTCAGCAAAAAGGGGAGCATACTGCTCTTTTAACATTGAGGCAGCTTTAATATCAAAGAAATTACAAACACTACATAAGTTTATCTTGATTTTCAATGTAAGAACTAAGGAGTTTTAAACTAAACCCCCATAATATAATGCACTCTATTCTGTAATTGCATTTCAAATCACACGATTGACCTAGTAAGAAGACAGTAACAATCTTCTCACTGTTACTTTAAAAAATACTAACCTATTGCTGAAATAAAAATATGGAAAGCAATATAGTCAACAAAGAGCAAATCTGGATTGGGAAAATATATAGGGTTTTGAGGCAATGATCAAAATTAAGTTGTTCCACCCATCATTATTTCTTGAAAACACATACACACAAAAAAGCACAAGATGTTTAGGCAGAAAATGTAAAATTTTGATGCAACTTGATAGCTCCAGTTATCAGGAAATAATTTTAATCAATTGTTCTACTGCGGATTTGCCAAAGAAATCCAAAATCTCTATTCAGAAGTGTAACAGTGACAGCAAACCAGCTATTGCTTTTTTATGTATCAGTTACTTGAAACTGCTGGTATATTCTCAATATATTTATCTCTCAAGTCTCATATATATGCATTCTCTCATACACTCTCACTTCATAGCAATGCCAAAAAATAAACTTAACAATAGGAAACCCTTTTAAAATAATTGTTAAGCTGAATGTCACATTTTCTCTCCAACTCCTTGAGTGGTCCATTTAAGAATCCCTTTTAGCTACACTTCCAGATAAGCTTATCCATAAAAATCATACATTTCCCCATAGGTAGAAAACAAGTATAATTTGTCACATGTTGTGCTATACAGACATATCTGCACAGTTGCTGCACTACACTAGAATGTCTGAAGGGGAAGACACCCCAGGTAGTTGGCTGCAGACACATCTCGACAACATGGCACGTAGTTACAATTTGACACATATAGTCTTTATAAATCCAATGTCTATGAAGTCAAACAAATCTCCTTCTTATTTATAGTAACAGGCAAGAGCAGATCTCTGCCGTCTTGTTACACAGATGGTTGTAACATTTTTATAGTTAACTTACAACCACTGATGCCTGAGGAATAGACACACATCTGCCCCAAACTGCCAGTCCTGTAGGCTCTTCTTTTTAACTTCAGCTACCAAAAATACAGTTGAAATACACGCAACACTGTCACCCCCAAAAAGCCACCACAACAAAATGCCCCACACAAATCTGCATAAAATGCCTTATTATTGTTAGTGTAAAACAGATTGGACAGCGATCACACACATTACAGCCGAAATAACAGCAATACTGACTCTAATCCCCCAAACTGAAGTCTTAAAGAAAATTCATAGCCCCAGACCCCATATACTGAACTTAGTTTGGAAAAAGATTTTTTTGGGGAAAAAAAAAATAAAATCATTTGAAGCTTCTAAATTTATGTTTTACTAAAAAAAAAATAAAATTCAGAGGAGCCTCATACTTGATACAAACTACTGTCCATATGCTCTTTTTTGCTGCTTGATAAAAACTAAAGGCATGGCTGGCTCATCTTGCAAAAAGGGAAGCAATTGCCTAGGATTTTTTTTCTCCTACTTGAAGACACTGCTCCATATTTGCTGTATTTCAACACATCATCTGGGTCTTTAACAGGAAATACACACAGAAAGTAGTTAGCTGTATCAATTATAGGCTCCTCATTTTACGCACTGGCTGTAAAGAGAAGAAATTTGCTAAATAGATGACTTACAAGTAAATGTTTGCTTTATAGGAAGAACACATACAGAAAAGAAGCGATAATCGAACCTTGTGGCTATTAAGAGTTGTTAACCAAGTTCAGTGAAAACATAAATAGCCTGATGAAATCCTGACCCATGGCAGCTTGGGCAAATATTACTTATTCATAAATACGTTCCATCAATAATAGATCTAGGCAGATTCTTGTCTTTTTGTTCTTGCTCCCCAAATCAGAAGAAAACAGAGCTTGCCAGAAAGTAGATCTGCATTTACAGAACTGGTCTAACTATGGAGATGAAAACACATGCCTTGGAATTTGGTTTGAAAACATGTAAAAGAGAAAAAAGGCCAACATTATGTGTACAGTTACTCAATTAATTTGATTTTGGATTTTCCTTTCTCTGGAATCTTTGGTTTTTGATTTTTTTTTTGTGTTTGTTTGCTTGGTTTTTGGGTTTCTTTTCAGTAGAGTGGAGCACCGCAGGAAACCAGTAGTGTAGTTTAACGTTTTATTTGTCCTTCATATTCTTTTTTAGGCTTGGCTAGCTTTCTATCTGATCACCCACCTTACAAAAGTATCGTACTTGCTGCTGCCTGCTAATTTCTACTAGAAACACAGACCTACAGAAATGGAATTTAGTAATAAAATTTTGTATAAATTTTCAACCTGTGAGCAATGTGCTCTTTGCCACATAACAGACAAGAATTTATTTCTCCAAGTTTCAGATCCATAAAGTTACACATGTTGACCAGCTCACTTCCTGGCACATCAGTGACCCTATGACACATTAATTAATACTTTTGAGATAATCTACTTCACAAAATAAATTCCTCTCTAAAATGTGCAAAACCCATCAAAACAAGCACAAGCTAATGTAAAAAACCCCCAACCATACATGTATCAAAGCACATGGTTGCTAGATTAACATTAAATGAACATTTCTTCATAAGCTCTCCTGCAGTCTCACCTACTCTTGCAAACTGCCCATCTTTCAACCCAAGTTTGCCTCAATAGCGTACATCAACTCTATCATTTAAATGTCTGTCTACTTCTTTTAATGCTGCATTTCACTGAGCAAAGACTCAGTAAAAGGGATGGATACTTGCGCTGCATTGAAAAGACTGATTTAAAATAATCTTTAAAGTAATCCTTTCCGTAAAAATGGCTCATGTTATTTTGAATTATTATTATTCAGGACCCTGGGGATGACATGCATCCCAGGGTCCTGAAGGAGCTGGCTGATGCGGTTGCTGAGCTGCTCTCCATCATATCTGAAAAGTCGTGGCTGTCAGGAGAGATCTCTGGGGACTGAAAAAAAAGTCATGTCACTCCCACTTATAAGAAAGGGAGCAAGGAAGACCCAGGGAATTACAGGCCGGTGAGCCTCACCTCTGTGCCTGGGAAGATCATGGAACAGATCCTCCTGGATGACATGTTGGAGCACATGAGGGAAGACCATGTGATCCGGGACAGCCAGCACGGCTTCACCAAGGGAAGGTCGTGCCTTACCAATCTGGTGACTTTCTATGATGGAGTGACAGCATCGGTAGATAAAGGGAAGGTGACCGATGTCATCTACCTGGACTTGTGCAAGGCCTTTGACACAGTCCCCCACCACATCCTTATCTCTAAATTGGAGAGATGTGGATTTGATGGGTGGACCATCCAGTGGATGAGAAACTGGTTAACAAACTGTAGCCAAAGGGTGGTGGTCAATGGCTCTATGTCCAGGTGGAGTCCAGTGACAAGCGGTGTCCCCCAGGGGTCTGTCTTGGGACCGGTTCTCTTTAACATCTTTATCAATGACATCGATGATGGGATTGAGTGCACCCTCAGCAAGTTTGCGGATGACACCAAGCTGAGTGGTGTGGTTGACACCCTAGAAGGAAAGGAAGCCATCCAGAGGGATCTTGACAGGCTGGAAAGATGGGCCCGGGTGAACCTAATGAGGTTCAACACTGCCAAGTGTAACATCTTGCACTTGGGCCGGAAGAATCCCAGACATAGATACAGACTGGGAGAAGAGCTTCTTGAGAGTAGCCCTGCTGAGAAGGACCTGGGTGTCACAGTGGGTGAGAAACTTAACAGGAGCCAGCAGTGTGCTCTTGCAGCTCGCAAGGCCAATAGTATCTTGGGCTCCATCAGAAGAGGGGTGGCAGCAGGGACAGGGAGGTGATTGTCCCTCTCTACTCTGCTCTCGTGAGGCCCCACCTGGAGTACTGTGTCCAGATCTGGGGCCCCCAATACAAGAAAGATGTAGAACTGTTGGGGAGGGTTCAGAGGAGGCCCACAAAGATGATTAGAGGGCTGGAGCACCTCCACTATGAAGAGAGGCTGGGGGAGCCAGGCTTGTTCAGCCTGGAGAAGAGAAGGCTGTGGGGGGACCTCATTGCAGCCTTCCAGTACCTGAAGGGAGCGTATAAGCAGGAGGGGATTCAACTCTTTAAAAGAGTAGACAATGGCAAGACAAGGGGGAATGGATTAAAGCTAAAGGAAGGAAGGTTTAAATTATATATTAGGGGGAAGTTTTTTACAGAAAGAGTGGTGAGGTGCTGGAACAGGCTGCCCAGAGAGGTAGGGGATACCCCGTCCCTGGAAGTGTTCAAGGCCAGGTTGGATGGGGCCCTGGGCAACCTTGTGTAGATCAGGCCTGGAGGTTGGTGGCCTTGCATGTGGCAGGGGGGTTGGAGCTCTATGATCCTTGGGGTCCCTTCCAACCCATGCCATTCTATGATTCTATGATTATTTTCAAACACAGTACACCTATTCAGAAAGCTAGGCATGGCAAAGAAAGAGTTATCATGTTCACCTACAGGAATGCAACAATCCTAGTCACCAAAATATTGTTGCTCTAAAAGAAATTCCAATTGATCAATTAGAGGACAGGTACGTTTGGACCCAATGATCATAAAGGTCTCTTCCAACCTAGTAATTCTGTGACTCTCTGATTCTGTGATCTTGCTCCTTCCACAGAATAGTTACACCAGGCCCTGTCACATTCTCCTAGACACAAACAGCGACAGAGATTTAGTCTTGAACAAATGTCATAGTTCCTTATTATTCAAATGCAAATGTTAGAGGTCCCAAGTTAAGTCAAAAAACCCTGATTTTGATAGAAGAAACTTTCTGAAGACAGTCAGAATAACAACAGATAGAAAAGCAGGTAGGAACCTACTTTGCAGGATTGTGTTACAAAGACCAGTGCTATTTGTAGCTGCATACAAAGGGGAAACATACTGTGTTAAGATGTAATCACCCTTAACATTGTTTTGCTGTGATTGTTAGAATCTGAATGATGGATGAAAATCTGAGGTAAAATGCATTAATATTATTTGTTCTTCTGCTTTTACTAAATAGCATACTTTTCAAAATCAAAAGAGAAAAAAAAAATTTTTATCTGGTGGAAGGTCCTGCTTTTCTTCACCTAGATCTGAATACTTCATAGCCAATTTATAGCATTCGGGAACTGGTACTGAAAATCTATTACAGTTTCCACATGGAAATTAAAATTAGATTAGACTGAATTTTTCAAGCAGTTTATTATATCAGCCTTGTCACTTATTACCTAGATTTTAAATGAGTATAGTGCAAGATAATCATTAAAAATACATTAAAAGTGTCCCCTTTCAAAATGCACGTAGAGTATACTGTCCCTGATTCCAGCACCTGATAATCTCTGCTGTATTTGCATATTCTACAACATTAAATACGAAAAATGCTACCACTGTCCTGTTTTCCCTTCTTATTGTCACCAAAACAGCAGCAGAAGGTAAGGCACTGCCTGCAGCATGACTACTCTGCTTTCAAACCACTTTTCTTTTCTGGATTAATGCTTTCAATCTTTTCTAATGTATAATCATTGCTGTGGCAGCAGAGAATGAACCACATTTTCCAGGTTATGATAGAGGAAGGGTTACCTTAAAAACTTACAATGCCATTTTAAATTCAACTAGATACTAATAATTCTACTGGAGAACAGCTAGGATGAAAATAAAAAATATGCACAGATACACAGCACCTTGAAAGTAACCTTGAGTCCTTACTTCATGTCCCCCATATGCTAAGAATCCACGACAAGTAAATAATCCAAAAGGGAGGAGAAAGAAACAGAAAGATGATGTGGTCACACAGATTAGGGATGCAGTTGTAGTACTTTGAATTTCTTTGTTCTACGACCTATAAAAGGTGATGACAATTCTGGGTTACAGAAGAAAAGGATGAGGTATAGAAAGAGATCTGAAGAGGGAAGAAGGGGGTCTGAACCACTGGAAAGAGGGTATAGAGAGCTCACACAAGAAACAATCTGATACAGACAGATGGAGAATGAAAAAATATTAAAAAATCCCTCAAAACAATAGTCAAAAAAAGTGACCATACCAGACTGATTGCTTCAATACATGCATGATCTGTTCCCATCAGGTGGTCAGTGGTCAAAGAAAGCAAACAGATTTTATCCAGCCAGGACTATCTAGTCGGAATGAAATTAAACTGCATTTTGCCTTTCACTGCTGACAAGAGGTAGGCTGGCTGATTGGGTTTGCAGAGTTGCTTCTCAGTCATCTCTCTATTTTATCCTCTACCTCCCCAACCATGCCTAAGCTCTTTCAAGTGCCTGTTACAATGAACATGGAGTAGAAAATAGAAAGGAGAGCAGATAAACTTTCTGGTACAAAAAATGAAGAGTGTCCACAGGGATCTTTAAGGACATCTAATCCATTTCACAGCAAAAGGCATTATCAGCCCAGATACTCTGGCCAGAAGAGTCAATTGGAATCAGTGGAAATGTTCCATACCAGTCTTGCTGTAGCTGCTTGCAGCAGTTTCTGAGGAAGTTGCTGCTTCTCTGAAAAGGCTAGCGATGCCTAGAAGCTCTTAAAACTTCTCTGGTTACTAAGATGTTCAGTAAGATTTATCTGTTTATGCAAGTTAAATATTACTGGAAAAGGTAAAATAAATACACCTATTACACGGCATTATGGAATCCACATCTGCACTCTTCACTCATATTACTGAGTAACTTCCTCTCCCCTTCCTCCCCCCTCTTTTTTTTTTTTTTTTAATATGGTAAAACAATTCATCCAAGTTAGAGCAGAGAACAGCCGAAGCAGCCCACACACATATGTACTAGGCTTAAATTCTTTGGAAGACTCTGCTGTTCAAGCTTTCCTTTTATTTATCCAAAATGGCACAAGCAAAAGATGTTATAAAAAAAAACTTGACAGAATGCTTGGGGAGGAGGAAGGGATGGTCATTTTCATAAGGAAAGAAGAGTACTTTCAAACAACCTAGTGTCATTTTTATGTTTGCACAACACAACAGGTACAGTAGAGCATACCACATACTGACAGATAACAGGACCTCCTACCTCGACTTCATCCTCTCATGCATTCTCCCATGCTGGATACATTGTTGGTCCAATTCATCATTCCGTTTCTGCATCTTCTCCAATCTGCCATGAAGATACTCTTTTTCCTGACTAAGCTGGTTGACTTCATATCTACAGAAGTAAAACACAGTGATGATGGATGTTGTCAGATTTCATCCTGCAGCGTGCCATCAATATGTGGCTTCAGCATTTATAAAATTTCATACATGTATATGTAATGCATAAACAGGCTATTACTAGAACTTACAGAAACAAAACACTGTTTCAAATAATCTTAAGACAGAAGAACATGAAGTTGAAGGGTATCTAGTAAATATGCCAATGGCAATCACTCAGCCATAGGTTGGCTATGCTAATTTCAGCCTAATTTAAACAGGCATATCATTTAGCATTATGTGTTGATGTTAAAGAAGATTAATAAATGTAAATTCATATTTGTAAAGCAAGAATTTGGCCAGCATTTTAAAAACATATTTCAAATTCTTTATTAATAAGCGCTCACACCTAATTTAAAAAATGGCTACTAAAAACTTACTCAACCTTTACTTCACTGTCCAGGTTGAACTCTCAATAGTGGTAATGCTTTAGAAACTTCATTAACCTATTATGTTTAAAATACCATTACACAGATTGAAAAAACACACCAAACACATTAAGAAGAAACTGAATAAAGCCTGAAGAAATAAGGAACAAATTGTAAAGGCACACCCTAATGTACACACAACTCAGCACAGCCTTTAAGAAAATCAGTCACTTCTAGCAATTCTTATTCCTCACGGGTGAGCAAAGACACCAGATCCATGAATGACCTGGGACTGCCACTTGCTACATCTCTAACCATCAGCTCATGGAGAAACAGCCACGAGCTGTTTCTTAATATCAGGAAAAGATCTCAGATTAAATAGTGATAAAATATACATTATGCACTTGTACAGTTTAACTCTTTGGAAAAGGTTAATGAGAACATGTCAGAATCTGCTATACCATCAGAAAGTAAGAACCAAAAGCAAGCAAATTTGTTTTATGGCATCTGCCACTCCAGATCTTGAGGTTAAAAAGCTTCAGAGATATCTTTAAATCATAAACTTAAATATGCTGCAGTTACAGCAGAAAGATACTTTACCTTCCTGGCTGTTACAGAATGCAACAATAACTGACATTCTGAGAAATACAACAAAGTTCAGGGGGTAAGGAATACTCCCTCCTCCCTCAAAAACATGTTACACTGACAAGTCAGATCTGGAAATGACAACATAATCTCTTCATGTTTAAATAGAGAACAATACACAATATCATCTGTGAATCTAAAAGAACTTAGCACGGTAAACTTTGCAAGAAGACTGTATGTAATTAAATTCAGACAGGGACTTACAGCTCTACTAAGGAACACCACTGACAAATATACCAGAATTGTGCTGACCTATTTGTACACCAAACGCAAATGCACAAGAGTTTCTTGGACAGGTACAGAACAGTGGGCACAAAATAACAGTATTTGCCATATGGGAATACTGTAAATTATCATGTTTTTTGGTTGCCCAAGTGAGGGATTATCTTATTTTTCTGTATTTATATGTGGCCATCTCATTCGTGGAAACAGCAGAGAAAACTTTCAAGGTGATAAAAATCTCAAAGTTTTAAAGAGACATAGTCATCTCCAGCCCATGTGAAGGTACTTGAATGCTTTCTGGAAAGATCAAGACATTCAAATAAGCCAGAATACTGAAAAATATAATTAATGAAACAAAAGAAAGTACTGAAGTCATTGAAAACATGAGTAGCATTATGACTAATCTCTAAACCACAGCTTTAAGTGCTTGATGCTTTGAACAATGTTACTTTTGTTCTCTTCTCCTCAAATATCTTTTTTAGTTACAGTTGAACTCTACCAAAAAAATAATCATCTCAGTTTAAATATTATTTATACAATATCCCTTGCAAATAAACATCTAAGGGTCTGACCAAAACTACACACCAAAAAAAATCCCACAGCCATAATTGTAATAACCCTCTACTGAACGTGATAGCATGTTTATATTAGGAGCAGCAATTCCACCCTGCCAGGGGCAGGACTAGGTAAACAGAGATGCTTCTGAGTCACTCTGATCCCAAGCTGTCACAGCAGGGTGGGGTGGTGGTACAGGAGGTGGTAAGCAGGTGCCAAAGTACACAGTCTTGAAGTTCAGGATAGCCCACGCATAGCACTGGCGACAGAGAGACATTAGAAAAATCAATGCATTAAGCACTACATCTGCTGGAGCCAAAACAGCTACAGGGCACAACATGGACATGCTGACGTTGCTCCACAACGTTGCTCTGGATCCAACGGACCGATCAGTAAGCTATGGTGGACTTAGTAGAAACTGAAGCGTGCAGATGTTTTGAGTGTGGCCATCTGAGCTGAACTCTGCATGGAGCTGTGCTGCTGCACACTCAGGCTGGCCCCACATGTCATACAGTTGTGTTAATACACCTGGGTGAACTGATAAGACCCCAAAAACCTGTATGAAATCAATATTATTTTAAAACTGCACCGAGTAAAGCTACATTGCCATATAAAAATGAAAATGTACAATGAATGCTTGTAAGTAGATGGATAATAGATTTTACTAAATCTCAATTACCTTTCACTATATCAAAAATAATTGATCAGGGAGAGGAGAGGGACAAGAAGAAAACCCCCTTTATACATCTGGATCCACTTAACTAACAAGAAAGCCTCAATTTCTATTTAAAAGCAAATTTAAGTATTTATCCACTACCCTTGCTGGAAGAATCCTGGGAAAAGAACCCTGTTGCTCCAAAATATTCAAACACTGGAGGCAAAGAACCAGCAAGTGTTGAATTGTGACTATTTATACAAAGTCAGCCTTAGGATATTTTTAGGATGAGCTGATTTTTGAACACTGAAGTGGCAATGCTGCTTTTACTCCTCTGAATTACCTTTTGCATCTCAGTGTTTTTTAAGCACTGCATTCTCCTGCTCTTAAAACCAAGTGTTTACTTCTACAGAAATGAAATACACACTCTAAAATATTTTCTGCTGACACAGAACTGTTTCATATAATTTTAATGACTGATCCTTCAGACAGACTGTTTCACATCTTTGTACGGCTACCTTCAACAAACATTTCACTCCTGCTATTGAGTGCAATGACAGCAGTCAACCAAACATGCAGAAAAATAGTTCAGCCGGGTGTGTGTTCTTTACTTCAATTAAACTCACACAGTTGGATGCCTACCGTTGCCAAACCAGTAATATAATTTATACATTATAGTCCAAACAGTAAAACTACACTAAAAGTCATTTAACAATATTTATAACACCATAAAATACAGTGTTAAAATATATGAACTGCAATATGTACCAAAATTATAAAATTTGTTTCTCATCATCAGTGATTAAAACCAGGATCATTGCTCTAGCTTCAATACTCACAACCCTGGTGACAGATTAGAATTCAAATCTTAATGATCAATTTACAATTAACAAGATAGAAGTGAAACAAATTAAACCAACCATTATATATAACGAGACCCAATGGACTCCCATTGTTCCCCTTAATTACAAAACGCAAATCACAAATACACAGTGGGTAGTGTTAAGCATTAATCTACAACCTAGAAACTCAGACAGTGACAATCAGAGAAAAAAAAAATCACAACAAAATAACAGAGAAGAAATCAACAAAGGACTATATTTTTAAACACGCCTATGCATACAAAAGCCTTCACAGACACTATCTTCTTTCCGCACAGCTTGAGGGGTTTATAATTTGTCTGACATTGTCTTTCTGAAGCTGTTCTAATCCTGGGTAGAAGCTAGCTCACAAAACCAGTTCCAGCTTACAGACAAACAAGAAAACTTCAGTTCAGATTTCTCAGGAAACATGTATTAAGTACATCTGCGATTCAGAGGCATCCTACTGAAATTGTGCAAATATGTAGTTGCCACAGATAAATTTAAAATGCCTCTTATTACAAACGGGGTCCTTACTTCCTATTAAACCCCCAGCATTTTCTATGAACTTACTCTTGCCTCTGTTACTAAAAAAAACCTTGAATTTTTCACCACAGTACTGCTTGTATAGTTATTTCTTAGCCCCAAGGAAACTAAGGCACAAAGATTTTTAGAAATGTATAAAGAATCCAGGTCCAAAATTCAGTTTATTATACAGCCATAAGCACAGGGAAAAACACGGAAAACAATTTTCCAGTGTAGTAAGTTATAAAATCTTCCCAAAATTTTTTTTTTTTAAGATGACAAAACTGTCCCAGAATTGTGGTTTTACACTGTATCTAGTGACAATGAGCACAAAGATTGCCTTTCAGAGCGCTGCTACTGAAAGATATAAACTATCGTGCATTTAAAACTCAGCGGAAGTAATTTCCGGCATCCAATCTCCTGATTACGTTGCTTTCTGAAGCCATCTATTAGTTTAGCACTCTCCACCATCTCCAGTTCCACCTTTCTGTTCCCCTTTTCTCATGCTTTCTTTGTCCCCGCCTATTTCTCCATTCTTGTTTCTGACTGCAGCAGCTCCCACTCCAGTGAAGGCAAGCTCAAGCTATTTTAGGGCCACTTCTCAGAACTGCTTTCATACATTCTTCCATACTGTTTCTTGTGCAAAACATACCACTTTCTGGAGATCCAAGAGGGCTCCTTTTCCCTTTTTCGGGTTCTTGACATAGTGAGCTAATGCTGCTAGGTGGAGAAACACTTGGCAATCTCTGGTATTTATTTTCAGAGAATAATGTGTTTTCACAGTATGTTTTCTGTCTTTCCTTCATCCTTTTACAGTTACTAGTCTGTGACTGTGAGCTCTAGCAACAAAGTCTGTGTGCATTTTTATTGCTGGAATAATAATATGATTTGAATCTATTTAGATTTTGTATTACTTTAGCTCTGCTTTTTCAGAAGAAAAATTCTGTTTGCTTCTCTCTCAAGTACCCATCACAACATTTGCAAGGCAAGACTGCTTAAATTTCCTCAAGTTTCTCATTTCTTCCCCAAACACTCTGGATGGGATTCATCTCCCAACTTCAGCCACTTAACAGCTAGTCAACACTTTATATTCAGTGAAAAGTAGGATGGGCAGTGGAGGCAGTACCTGTGGGAAGCATAATTATTTTTTTTTATGCATATATATGCCATCTACTTATATCATTCCCCTTTGACCATTCCTGGAAACAGGATGCTGGGATAAGTGAGCTCTCTCCCTGAGTGAGAGTTGCCCCTGCTATGTTACCTCAACAGGATGATTAAATCCGCCCAACAGAAGAAGAAAGCTATCTTGGAAATCAGTTTTATCCTTGCCAAGTGCTTTCCTTACTTCACATAAACCAGCAAGATGAATCCTGCCCTTAATTACCAAATTCACTTTGCATGAAATTTACAGAAGTTTCAGAATGCCAGCTCACAACTTTTAAGTCCTGCTTGCTACTCTAAATATCAACCCTGCAGAACATTTAAGAGATTATTTTCATACTTAAAAACGTCAAGTCAAATTATTACTAGCATAGAACTACAACATTCAACATGATTTTCATTTTGGAAGAAGATAGTCCAGTCCTACAGCTCTTAAATAGATAACCTTCATACTTCTGCATGCATTTAAACTAGTTATTGCTTCCAGGTTTTGTTCTATTCCTTAATTTTTAATGGCTTTGCATTTAGACCTGCTATTGATTTTAACAAGAGCGCCACATAACAAGCGCGTCAGAATCAGAGCTTCAATGACAAGCAATTTTGATGACAATTATTTCAGAGATAATTATTCAGTGTGTAGTATTATGAATGGAGCTTTAAGTAAATAATTAAGCCAACAGACTACAGTTTTGAGAACTTTAAATATTTAGTACTTTTCATATAATTTCAGATAAACTCAAATTATAGCTCTGTAACAATTTTCCACTCTTCATATTAAGAATAGGAACATCAGGAAGAAAGCAGTATGTAATTTTTACGCTGGAATTGTCTAAGAAATTTGAAGTAATAGCTAGAAACATAATCTGGAAAGCAGAAAATTAGAATTACTGTGGATAAAAATCCATCCATGTTTCTGAAGGGGCATATGTTATACTGAGATGATGTGTAATACCTGGGACAAAATGAGCAATCATACACAAAAAAAAGACACGTGTCTAAATAATAAAAGGATATACTAACCTGTATTTTTCTGACATTTGTTCCAACTTCCTTGCCAACATACAGCATTCTTCCTTTAATTTTGCTATGAATGTATTCTGGGAGGCCAGCAATGAATCCAGTTCATTTACTAGAAATTAAAATTTTAAAACTAGACATTTATTTTACACGGATATAAGTTTATAGTTATTTCAGAAACAATTTTTTGTATATATTTTTAATTTCTTTCTTCTAGATCCTTCTGGTTCTGGTATGTCTTTTAAACTTCAGCTACTTGGACATGGAATAATGACATCACCATTCACTAAATAAAGGCTCCATGTCAGAATACACTAACCTAAAATGATGTTGCCCCTGAATTAGGTCTTCTATGAGAAGAATCACCATAAAGACAACATATCTAATCTGGTGGTTTTGATTTTTAACTGCAAGTTCATTGACATTTCCGTGAGGAATAAAATTGGCAAGCTATGCCTTAACAGGCTTTTGCTTGCTCAACTGGTGCAGAGGATACACTGGCAACCCAAACATTCACACTGTAGACTCATCTCATCCTCTCTTTAAAAAAAACACAGCTTTTTTATTTACTGTCCTGTGCTTACTGATTAATCTATTTTTCCTCTATAATGCTAAGATACAGACTTATTGTTTGGTGAAAGTTGCAGTGAAACCATTTTATAAATTTTCAGTCACTATCACGGTGGGCTGCACCAAATCTCATCGCCTAGAAATCAAGCATCTTCCTACTTTCAAAAGGAAGATACAGCAAAACTATGTTTCTTGATTTCTGCTTTTAAAATCAGAGAAAGACAACTGTAACCTAAATCCCTCGTATGAATGTAGGGTCACAATGCACAAGGGTTTCTTTACATAAATGATAAATGTCTATAATTTTCAACTCCTCCTAATCCTACTAGAGATATATGAAAACAAACTCAGCCTTAATGTTGTTTCATTTTTTGTAAACTGGGACAATTTATGCACCAGGAGGGCAAACTGTACATCTCTTGTGCAAAATTATACTTGGTCATATGCAGAAGTGTTGGCTAGAGTAGGGACAAAATTATTCTGAGAGCTTCTTTTCTTTTCTAACTGTGTAGATTGCAGCCATAATGTAGCTGTTTGAATTCCCTAAACATGCAGAAAGGTCCTCTAATACTATGATAATGCTGCAAAAAAGGCAGAAAAATCAGCTGGCAAATGTAAATGTGCCTGCTACCTCAGGTATTATCTGACACTGCTTAGGATTAATACAGGCTACACCATTTTTCTAACCGTATTGCAGGACTGGTGGGTAAAAAAAAGAAGTCATTTTATTAAACATATCAATATATCATAAGAGTGAAGCTCCTCTTCCTTTCCATGCCCAGGGGTTAGAGATTTCCTTTCAAAAAAATTATTTTATTGTTTATAATATGCACCTTTATTAATATTGTTGGCATAATATTTCACAATAACAAAATGCTTTTTTTGTTTGTTTGGAAAATCCATTTTGCTTCCAGATTAGAGGTTAGAAGATATGGATCAGGTAAGTCAATGCAATGAAGTCTCCTATCATGAGAACCTGAAGTATGCAAGGGATTAAACATCTTTCTTCTAGATTGGCGAGCGGGGTGGGGGGGCACATGGTAATGCTAAAAATGTTTGAGGCTGCAAAGATTAAATAAAGGAACATATCAATTTGGAGCCAGTGAATTACATCCAGCTGCGACAGTGAATTAAGAACCGATTAATGGCTAAAGCTTTTCTCCAGTTTGGATGCCGAAGCAAACTCATTAAGCTTTTAGAGTAGCTATAATGTGTGTACTGTGGGAACTGTTCAATGCTATTCAGGAGACTTTAACTGTAAGCTCAGAGCATTTCCCGCAGAGCTTCTGATGCTATTTTCTTTATATAACATGTGTGCCTGAAAATCCAGCCAAAAACAAGCCCTTTGTTTTTCTACTTTGTTGTGGTCTCTCTCAGCTTTACGTTTCTTGAACACAGGTAAATAAACTCATAATCCAGATGGTGCAACAGATGTGAGAGCAGCACTCTGAAATCAACAGACAGTGGGCAATACTTTCCATTTTCTCTTTTAAACGCTAACTAATATGTAATTCGGAATCTCCGGTGTAGTTAGCATCTGCTCCCTTCGGCCAGCCAAAGGTTACAGGTGTTCCTGATGTCATTTCACAGTAAGGCGTGGGCCTGGCTTGTGAGTGAGTGCCCAGGCTCTAATCTTTCCCTACCACCTACCAGTTTTCTCATGCTGGGCTTCCATTTGCTGCATCTTCTGTGTCAGCTCCTGCTCTCTTTGCTGGGCCTGAAGGGCTCGGGCCTTTGCTTCATTGCTAATGCTTTGCTGAATGCTCTCTTTCTCCAATCTATTTATTAAAAGAAAAAAAAAAAAAGTAGAAAAAAAGAAGAAGAAAAAATGGAAAGTAAAAATCACATAGTGCAGATGATAAATTAAAAAGGCAAAGCAGATAATTCAATTACTAATTTAAAAAAATAATTAATCTGACCAAGCTTTACACATCACACATTCCCTCTCACTTCTGGTTATATAAACTGACCTTTCTCTTACAATGTCAAACGTTCTCCAGAGACTAGTAGGAAACAGATTAAAAAAAAAATAATCTATTTTCTGAGCAAAAATTAGCCTTTCAAACACAAATACAATTTTATTTTTAAAAATTTTGAAGACAAGTTCTTTTTAATAAGGAAGTTCCTCAACATCCTCTTTGCACAGAACAGATGATTTGTGTATTCTTTTAAATGCTATTTATTTAATTCTGTGCTGAAGCTCAGGGACCTGACCCCGAGATGGACGGGTTCCCAGTAAACCAGCAGGAGATAAGTCAATGGGAGCGACTGCCACAGTGCTCATAATACAGCTACTCTGAAAGCTTAATGAGTTTTCTTAAGCAACCAAACAAGTTTTAACTATTAATTTATGTAAATAGGAGATGAATACATCCATTACAATAGAGAAGGCTGTGAGTACAACAGAGGCCCAGCCCCTTGTGGTTCTGCTCACTGGGTTGCACAGGAAGGTCTAAAGCCCAGTACTATTATTGAAGTACGCAGGCAAGAGAGCAATTTACTTGACCAGATATGCAAGATGGGGCAATCTACTCCTGAGGCAAAACAAATGCTAGACTACCACACTCCATTGAAGCATTTTATTTAATGCAAGCCAAGCAAAAACAGCATGGAAAATAAAAACCCAAGAAGATATATGCATATAAATTAGAAAGGGTCCTAAACTGCAAATTCTTATCTAAAATATTCACGACCTTTGGGAAAGTCATCTGGTGCACACCAGGATCCAGATTCAAAATTTCAGTGAGCTCCCAGACACAAGGATTGATTTCTAGCTTTCAAATAATAGACATGCACACACTTTTCTACTGAAACTACTTTCAATAGCTTGGGATAGGTTTCAGTAAAGTCTTCTTTATTGAAAAGAAGCTTTCTTCAATAAGGCGTATTGTTTTATTCTAGGGATAGTACCTATTTCAGGGGACTACAAAACAGAACACGGGCATAGATCATGTAAGGATAAAGCCACATCTCATGTGGTTGCTGCGCTTAACCTTTGGATTGGTGCCTAATAACCCATCCGAGATATTGCAATATCTCAGCATGACACACACAATGTTAAATCTTCTCTCTTATATTTACCCCAAAGCAATACAAATGGTGGGTCACATTACACTAATTCCTGGTCCTGATGTTGCAAGCCCTACCTTAGGCAAAACTCCCTTTGAAATCACAGGCAGTCTTTTCTGAGGTAAGACTGAGAATGATTTGACACAAAGAATACATTTAGGTAGCAAGAATATCACCACGTTAAGGGAACAAAGCACTTTTTGTAGGAAATTTCATACACTGAACTGCACTTTATCACATAACTCTCAGAATTACTTCATAACCATAGCAGGGCTATTCTAAGGAGCGATGCTCGCATCATTTCCTAAGTATAAGCTCCAAATACGGAAAGCATTACTGTGAAAAATCTTTCCATATTTGTTGGGAACCAGTCTACTTAGACCCCTTCCAAAGAGCTTTTACCTTCAGAGAGATGTTGAAAGTGCTGGACTGCTCAAAAAAGTCCTGCACAAGCAGTTAACACATCCCCCAGACAATTACAGCTAAAGAAAGCAGCAGTAGCACAGTATTTGATTTAATAGTGTCTCACATGAGATGGAGGTGTGCTGTTGGGTGCTGGGCTGGCACCTGGCACACAGCTGGCTGGTTTGCATTCTGGGAGAGCCTTCAGCATGCTCAAGCTACCAAGGCAAGCCTGTAAAGGTCCATTCCTCTTTGCTAAGGTCCCTTCTATCGAACGTATGCTAACAGGCAAGTTCCAAATAAGCGGAGAACCTGCTGCCGCCAGAAACACACTCTTGCTAAGGGGCTCCAGCCACAAAAGCTGCTCACCTATGCTATTTACCATACAAAGCCAATTAGTGGGAGCTCAGAAACTGTGGATGCCTGATGAGTTCCCTGTGCCTGAAGCGTATATGGGATGGGTGAAAATAGATGACTTGATACAGTGGATAAAAGCTCAACTACAAGAGCAGGAAAATACATGTAAGTCTTAGGCAGAAGGGTAGCTGACTAGTCTTGATCTTAGCACCCAGAAAATATTGGGATTGAGACACAAAGAGGGCCACATAAAGAACAGTATCTGAAATGTCTACAGCTGCCAAGGAACAAAAAAATTCTCCTGGAGCCAAAGCTGTCTAAACTGAGTGGCAGGTCTTTCACCTACAACTTGAGTTAACACCTTCTCTGCTCTTTAATCTCTTTGCCTTCCTACAGAAAATTTCCCCAACACATTTTACATATACAGAGACAGAAACCAACGCAAAGCATGCAAAAAAACACACAGAAAACCCCCCACAAAAACCCCAGCCCATGGATAAAACATGTAGAAAGCCACCAAAGACACTTCAGGAGCTATTGGTAACATTCCTGCTACAAACAGAAAACGCTGTGAGAATTTTAGAAGGTTTGACACTGGCTGCTTATTTGCAATTACTCTGAAATGTGAAAGAAGGGGAGCTTGATTTAAGAAAAGCTATGGACTGTAGACAAAAGGAAACCCCATCCTGCATTACTGTTAAGATATCAGAAGCTTCCTCCTACAAAACCTCACAAATTTCTCATACTGGCTAAAGGAAAGCACATAGGCAGTGTAAAGTGGAGTGACAACAGCCTAATTTTAATGACACAGGTAAAACCCCAATCAGAAACAACAGCTAAAGAGTAATTGTACCAGAACTTTTTAAAGCATCGGCTATAGCTATCAAAAAAAGGGGACAGAGTGGTTAAACTGCAGCAGCCTGTTCTCTACTGGAAAGCAAACACTGAATCAAAATCTGAGACCATAACAGAAATTAGAGTTCTTTCACATATCCACTGCAAAACACCAAAGAAATGCCTATGTGATGAGAATTCTGGACTTGGCCATAACACTGATCAGCTTTACTAAAAGAGAAGCACTGAACTCATGGCAATTTTCATTTCTGGGCAGAAGCACCCAAAGACTCGTTCCCTCAGAAGCACACTCAAGCTCTCCTTGAGGCCTGTTCTGAAGAGCAAGATTTTCACAGAGATTTTAGTTCTAAACACTGCTTATTTTGAGCCTGTGTTACAGCTGTCACGAGCAGCCTACTCCATTAACTTGTTCACATATCTCAATGAATGGGATACAGGTCTGTAGTGACTGAAAGCTACTCTTTCTAAATCTTCTTGACAAAATAATAGTTATAACAATAATACAGACACAGTAAACTGCAGCTTATAGCAGAGGAAAAACAAAATTGCCATCACCTGCAAATCTTAAAAAAAAGTCCTTGCTGAAAATAAAGTGAAAATTCACCTTGACCTCAAAGCCAGCATAAAAAGTATGCTGGCTGAATTTGAGCCAACAAATTTAATAAAAAACTAAACAACCCAAACAACAAAAACCAAACACCTTTCCTACCACTAAATAAAAACTGGATCACCAATCCATTTCAATAGGAGACTATGCCTGTCAAATTGCTTCATAGTCAAGAAAAAGGAAGGATGTAAAGACTAACAATGTGAAAGTTCTATTTGACATAATACCTCATTGATTTTTGACTGTAAAAGAAGGGAAGAGCTTCAAGTGATAAAACATTGATTTTCACTACACGGTTCAATGGGAGGTACTTCTGCAAGTCTTTTTGCTTTGTAACAGTAAAAACACAAAATAAAAAAATACAGGATGAGTCTCAGTGTCGAATTAGGCCTCTGACTGGAAGTTGCCAGTAAGTCTCCTGACAAAACAACAATGACGTGAAGCAACCATGCTTCCTATATTGACTATTTGATTGTTCCATGAGATCAACATGTGGCATTCTGTAAAAAGCTAATGGACCCATTAGTAAGGACTATGAACTTAATTGGACAAATTAAAATACTGTAGTAATTATCTCAGTTCAATGGCACACAAGAGGTTATCATATCCTTATATTTGACATCTTCATTTCTCAATGCTAGTTTGAAATGTAATTACAAGATATTTTAGGCTTACATATATACCTACTTTAAACTGGACTTCACATACTGTTAAGGAGTAGTTGGCATTTAGCATTCCAAATATTTGGAGGGATCCGAACTAAAAAAGATTGTTGGCCTAAATAATGACTGGTCCTGGAACTCATGACCAACACTCACACTTGGGCAGTGAGAGGACCAGTTGACCCTCACACTGAGGCTTTTACTACAAATCCTCAGCCGTTGAGCACAGACATCTTTTGTAAATAACAGGTAGCCAAGTGGGCCAAGCACTGTGAACTACTGGAAAATAAATCACCTCAGAAACAGCAACACACTCATCTGAGGACTCCCTCAGCTTTTCCAGAGGTCATTTGCTTTCTCTGCCAGTACTCCTGAAAATAAACATGCAGCATAAGCTTCCCTATACCAAACTGAAAAATGTTTTTGAGAAGGTACCCAAGCACTTAATTCTCAGTATATTTAACAACATCTGGCCTGAGGGCACTCAAATCAATTAGAAAATTTGGGAAAATAGAATTTAAAATCCTCTGTGTGTTAGAAACCCTTCAGAGATTTTAGCCAATAGCTTTGGGTAGAAAGGCTCAGCAATGTTTTACACAGTCTACTTTGCAAGCTTTCATGATGTAGATCCAGTGGACTGTCGATTACAAGCAGCTTTCTGAACCACCCTCTCATAGGTTATTTTATATTACTGTATCAGCTACATGCGTCAAGGGAAGGACAGAAAATCAGATTATATCCTTGCTCTTCTCTCAGGCTACAGGGGGAGAGAACACCAAAACACGCAGCATTGCGCAAAGCACAAAAAAACCCTCACTTGAAACAAGAAGTCACAATACTGCAAGGGGAAACATCAGAAAAATGTTTAAAGCTCTTAGGGAGCACTTACAGACCTCTTACTGTTTTGCAGAAAGCATTCAAATACCACAATGATAGAGTTCATAAAAGAACGTACATAGAATAAGATCATATGTTAGGTCAGAACACTTCACAAATTTCTTCCCTCTGTCCTCCTTCATAAGCATGTCATACACAGAAGGATAAGAGTTTGTTTGTTTTCAGGTCAGCAGGCAAGCCTAAAGATTGGTCTGCAGAGATGGATAAAAAGGAAATGCATTTTACCAAGAAGTCATTCTCCCCAGGAATGGTCTTAGATAATTTTCTCTATTAACTCAAAAGTCCTAAAAAACTGCTTTCAGACCTGCCTTTTACTTAATCTGCACTGCAGTATCCTATTCGGATATTTATAATGGAGAATGCATTTACAGCGTTCTACCTTATGCAATCTGAATCTTAGCATTTTCAAACATTTAGGTAAGGAAATACACCATGTAAGACCCCAAGTTCTGCAGGCAAATCAGTAAATGCTGGTTTTAAGTGTAGCTATGATTCAAAATTATTCATTTCTACACATTCTAAATTAACAGAGCTCTAGAGAATGTACTTTGCTTGTATGTGTGGGACAAATCACCAGTAAGACTCACGGTCACAGGATTTCTCCCTTTCTCTTAAGTTATGTTTCTTGCAACTTTTTGTTTAGCACTGAGTGCCTCGACTATCTTTCTTTGTAATACCTATTTTCATCTAATGAAAATCCTTGTTAATACCTCAGATTGCTATGACTGAGGACAGTTTCCTCTTATAAAACCCTGTAGATTTTCTTTTGCCATCCAATTTTATGTAATAAGGGTTCTGATTTTTTCAGTGCATGTGCAAATCCACCACAGCATGTTTGGGCTGGATGGATTTTATGGCTCATGGTGCTTTTACAGGGCAGAAGGAGAGGCAAGAAACGAATGTTCTTATGTCAGAAGAAAAAGAAAAAAAGGAAAAGAACATGTGCATGCTTATGCAAGAATTATGCAGAAACACTTTTTAAAAGCGTCATGATCAGGTAATTTCTTTAAACCTCTCCAAGTTGCTGAAAAATTGCCCTTCCTGTATCCCATTGTGGGAGTTACCCACTGCGTTGCTCTTTAGGTCTGTTTCTGGGAGCTGACCGGATGCTGATTCTGGAGGTGGCTGCCAGGTCTTCTCAGCAGAAAGCTCAAGTTTCTGGAAACTGCCCCAGCCAGCACACTGTGTTTGGTGAGCTGCAGCACAATCTACATTTGCACCCTCAAATATTCCAGAGACCTAATTATTAATTTAGTTGGTAGAGTCGTCAATTGTTAAGGACCCAAGGGGTCTTATTTGTTAGAATTGAGGCTTTAAAAAAATAATTTTTATTTTTTCTTTTTACAGTATAAGGTGCCCAGTTACATTAGCTGAGATACAAAGAGTTTCCTAAAATAGTGAAATGTCAGAATTTTCCTGTTGTCACCATGTGAAGCAGAAGCTACTACAAGCAATTAGAAAAGTTATGTAATGGTCAAGCAAAGTGGTAAAAAATTAAGCATTCAAATGGATTGAGCTATTTAAATACAGATCAGGAAAGACAGAAGATGCTACAGAAAAAACTTTGAAGTAGAAATACCTTTAAAGCATGATAATGAACTGATCAGACATAAGTTTTTACTACTCTACCTGAGATAAAAGACTGGAAAAGACAGCTCTGTGAGTCCACTGCTACTTCATGAAAACACCTCAATAAACCCCAACCAACCAAAACAAACAAACATACATAAATACACCACCACCACCAAAACAAACCAAGAAACAATTCTGGGGGATAAAACATGAAAAGATTAAGCACTGTCCACATTTCTAACTTTATCATGAGACTAACTGCAATTGTTAGCTTCAAACTATTTTCCCCGCAATGCAAATAATTACCCAACTGTATTCTCACACACCAAGAATCCAAATAACTTCATGTTGGTATACCACATTCTATTTTTTTTCCTGAGAATTTTAATTTTGCTGGAGTGAAAACATAGTTTATGAACTCTTTGTTACCACTGATTTTTTTCCATCTTCCTCTATTTTGAATCAGCTACTCTACTGGAACCACCTTGTAACTTTTATATATATTTGCACTTTAAATAATATTGCCTACAGAAACAATACTACACTAAGTCTAAATCCTCCACTTGGCCCTTTACACCCTAGTCGAGGCATTAGAAGATACTATACAGTATAGACTGTGTATGAGATTCCTACTACATTTTTGAGCCCTTACTGTACTTGAAAACTACTCCAGAATTATCACTACCTGGAGATATTGATGGGCATGAGAAAGATGAAAACTTAAAAGGGCACAGGAACTGAAAGACAGTGTTACTCCTATGGAAGTTCAGCTGAGACAGAAGCTTGAATATAGTTGAGCACATACATAACCGATGGCACATTCAATCTCTACTTCTATTTACTAGGTCTATGAACAAAAGTAAAGGATTGGATTTCTTATTTTAAATTCAGCATAAAAGAAAGAATTTGCAAACACCTACCCTGTAAACATGATTTTATTCTTTTGATTATGCCTTGAAGATCTATACAGAGAATTACCAGTTCCTCAACATAGACAACAACGTTCCGATCTGGGTAGTTCTCTGTATACCAAGCCAAGTCCCAGCTAAATACTATCTTTATTTTCCTGTTAGAGAAGGGGAAAAAAAGCATCTTTAAACACTAGCTAACATTTCATACTAGGTCAACTATACTGACTTAGAACCAAAATGTTATTTCTGGTACATCTATATAGTGCACCAGCAAGATACGTACCTTGCAAGTAACCACTCATCCTGCAGCGGTTATTGCCATCAGATTGTGAACTATTTGGCTTACAAGCCCCTACATATACAAACAATTAAGTACTGAATAGAAGTTACATGGGAAGATGCAACATGAGAAGTGAGGTTTGTGAATTCTTAGTAAGCACTTCACAGTACCATGTCCCTTTCTCTAGAATATCCTTTCTACCTTCGATCCACAAGACACTTTTGCAAATGGCCAAATGTAGAAATGTTTTTGTTCCATGGAAGATTTTTAGAGGCATTTACTCCATAGACACAAAGTTATTTCAATTAGTTTCACTGTATTTAAGATAAAGGAGTAATTTTCTCAAATTATGGTGATTCTCAAATGTGGCACCAGCAATTCCTTACAAGGCAGCTTCAGGACCAACTTAAGTCAGTCTGAAGTGACACTGCCAGTATAAGGTGCAGCCCTCTCTTCTTACCCTCTTATAACTAGCAACCATGCAACTTCTTCCACAAGAACAAATTACTCCTTTTCAATCTGATTAATGTCCTGGACCACCTGACCATACTGGTGCCTGTCTTCCAGCATCAGCACAAGCAAGGGCCTGGCTGTGTCCAGCCACATATTGCCACTCTAGGGATTTGCCTTTTCAGCAGCAGTACAGACTCAGACAAGATTTGAACAATTGTAACTCTGTACTTCAAGGCTCAGCTTGCTAATACAGTAAACTCAACTGTCAGGCTCCTACTATTGAATCAAAAAATGATGCAGCTCAATGATGCAGAGACCTGATCTGCTATGAACTCACTCTGCCAATTTAAATTTGTTCAAAGACCCAATGTTTTTGGTACGTTAACTTTGTACCAGTAAGCTTTATGCTGAATCAGGTATCATCTGTCCTACCGCAGCTGGCATCAAGTCAGCATAAACACTGCATTGCATGCTCTAGCTGATTCCAAAGGGTAGTGACTGTGTGCTCACACCTGACCTGGATCAGATCAGCACAGCTGAATGATCCAGTAGATCACAGATGCGCTATGAGTGACTGTTCAGCAGCCACCTACGTTTTTCACAGGCATTAGGTTTGGACACGTAACCAACCGGTAGTTAAGCTGCCACAGGCCCGATACACTGAAGTTGCTAACTATCCCTAGCTACTGCTGAAGTTAAGGACAGGGAAACCGTTCTTTCTGCCTCCAAAGGACCAAGCCTCACATGAACAGCTTGGGAAGAAGCAGAACAATTTGACAGAACAAAGCATTCTTTGGGATGACAATTTGAAAGACAATATTTGGTTTTGAGGGAATCTGATCTAGGGTAAGCTAGACTTCCCCATCCTACAGCAAGATACCACACATTCCTGCAAACTGACAAACTTGTGACCAAAAGCAAAGAAGATGGGATATAATGTGCTAATATTATGGTGTATCTGACCATTGTTGATTTGCTTACATATTACAGAAACCTCACAAACAGAGACATGTTTAACTATACACATATCACAGGAGCTAGGTATGAACAGGTGAAGTACAAAAATCCAAATGCAGCATTATTTGCTTTTTATTGGTTTTGGCAACTGTGGAATAATTCTTGTGTTATCCTAACTGTAACTGTCTGCACATTAGTATTAGAAATAATGGACAGGCAGTGTAACAGTTGAGAGTTTGGGTGGATATTTTTTTGGGGGGTCAGGTTATAAATCTCTCTTCCTTATGCTGTCACGGGTAAGGGAGAAACGTATTTCAATAGCAACTTTAAAACGAAACTCACAAATTACTACCATTATGTTAAGTGCTAGATATCCCACTGTGCAGTTTTGCTTTGTGAATTTTTACCTTCTTCCATGCACACTTTTAGCCACTGATCGCACAGCCTTTCAGTGTTTTCTGCCTTTTCCTTTAAATAAACTGGCTCTGGCTCCTTCCATCTGGTTCCCCTTCCGTCAGCAACCCTGCACCTGTTCACACCTCCTCTCCTGTTGGATTCCACTGAACATTTCCTCCTCTGCCAGGGCTATTCTGGCACTCGCAACCTTTCTGTCATTCAATCCATCTGTCAGAAGTGAACTTTGTTTACCGCAAGCTTCTGCTTTCTTCTTCAAGAAGCAAAGCCCCTCAAGGTCATTGTCAAATGAACTGTCGGTGTGGATTTAAATCCACTTCTGCTAACCAGCAGAAGATGAAGTTCTTTACAGTCCTGTATTTCTGAAGATCGGTTTAGGGTATAGGAGAAATAATACAGAAGCAAAAGAATAGCTTTTATTCATCATTTGTTAACTCCAACAGTTAATGTGTTTTTCTTCATAGACATATATCTGTGCCTTCTTGCAAAGGCTAGCATAGCCTGGGAGACTTGCAGAGTTATGTAAAAAAGTGGAAAAGGCTAATAAAAAAATTACAAATAAAATAATAAAGGAAAGCTTTTGACTCCCATTTTAACACTGTGTAAGAAAGATACTAAAAATGCAAAGAGAAAATGGGAACAGCTGAATAAGTTTACAGTAAAACCTTAAAGCGGCCAACAGCATTCACTGTAAATTATTTCATCTGCAGTATCTTTTGGTTTTTTGTTTTGTTTTTCTTTTTAAGCTTACCTACTAATGTTTCAAAAGCAACACTGTTTAAGGTGAAAAAACCCCAAACCCTGAATATTTTTTTCCTGTTCTCCATCTTTTTAAAACACACACATGCAACTCTTTGTTAAAATACTGCCTTCCACTTTGAGACAAATTGTAAAGAATCTTTATCAGGGCTGAGACTAAATTCATATTGTCAACAGGATACTTTATTTTTAGCAATTCTTGTGCCCATATTTCTTTTCAGGAGTATATTTTGATAACCACAAGCTCCTGAATTATTAACTAACCTCCTCAACAGTCTCATTCTTCTAAAATAAGAAATACCTTTCAATTTCACAGCATACCTTGGGTATCCCTTAAAAAATAAAAAAATCTTACACCAAAATTAAATACAGTACCAAAAAATAAAATACATAGTTTTGTAAGCAATTATAATGAACCACCCATTTTATTACCCTTTTACCAAAAATTAATTTAAAGTAAAGCTTTCTGGGAGCAAATCCAGGAGGTAATCCAATCTCATTAGCAGAAACGCAGTTATACTTATGTTAGGTCTGAATCTGACTCTAATAAAAATTACACTGACAAATACTGCACAAGTTTAGCTGAATAGCAACTTAATACTGATATACGCCTTATATGGGGATTTGTTTTCTGATGCTATGATCTTCCTCCATTGGAAGGTGAACATGCAGGCGAACAGCACTGGAAATAGAAGAGGAACTCTGGAACAAAAAGCATATGCAGCAGTGTCCCATCTAACTACAGAGAAACTTTTACTACCCAGTTTGATTTAAGCCCTGCAGAAGGCACCTGAACAAGGGGAAGCTAATCCAGAACAGTTGTTCCCATTTCTACAAAAATATAGCCTGATACCACCAGGAACACAGGAGCAACCACCAGCATCACGCTATGAAGCTTGCCACACTGAGACAGGGGAAGGAGGTCAGCCCTGTCAAGTAGCTGAGAGCAGAGGCTGTGCTCATCTGCTCGCTCAGGACAGGCATCTCCCAGCTCACGCTCTCCCCCGGCCAATCACCAGCACAAGGGCACCGAGCAAGAGGTGAGGAGAGCAGACAGGCAGCCAAAGCTGGCATGCTCGGGTCATTTTTCTTCCTCCCTTCATCCACTCACTACCTTCTGCAGAGATGACAACCTACAGGCTGATGCTTTTCAGTGTCAAGTTCAATAACATCTCCAGATGAGGACCCATTGGGTGGTTCTCTGTGGAGTTTTTTCCTAGGCAAGAATTTCAGGAGCAGAATCTTGCACAGAAGAAAAAAAACCCAGCAAACCAACAATCACTATGACTGCACAAAATAAACAACTTTGAATACACTTTTAAAAGCTGCCTTGTGCTTTCAAAATTTCTTAAGTTCATAAATAACAAATGCTGATAGAAAGCATACATCTTATTGTAAAAACAAGCTTTCAGATGTACTTGAGAGAAAAACTCTAGATCAAGTCAAAAATAAAGATAAAAATCAGAAACATGTTTTCCAGTAGCATATTCAGCAAAAATCCAGCAGCCTTGAATACATGTGTCAAAGATTTTTATGATTAAAAAAAATTTAAAATCATTACTCTGTTGTCATTAGTCACACAAATAGAAAACCTAATTTGAATGAGATCAAAGTAAATATTTGATACACATACATAAACTTATTACTGTTAGTGCTGAATAATAACTGTTCAAAACAAAGACCTTATAAAGAGGTTTGTTTTTACAGCAGTTACTCTCTTCTGTATTTCATCTGAATTCACTGCTCGCTCCAAAGCGCTTTAAGTATTGTCACTGTTCCTGAACCACACTCTACATGCAGCAGCAATTTGGCTGTCTCAACACCCTGATGCGACGCACAAGAGATGAAATCATTAGAGAAATTTGATGTGACCAGTTGTGGTTTAAATGCCATGAAGAAAAATTCAGATGAATCTAAAACCAAAATCTAAAAATGTATTCCTGCCTTTTCCTTGAGAAATTTCTACAGTAGGACAATAAGTTACATTGTCAACCATGCCTACACTCTTTTAAAAATTTTTAAAAAGGTGATTTGTAAAGACTTTTGTATTCAAAATTAATCCACCTTTTTGGATTTATTCAATACCACTTAATTTATATTTTCTTCCTTCCTTCCCCTTTTAAATTTTATCAAAGGCCCTGACATGTTTGTCCAATCATCTTAAATATGTTTAAATGATTAAATAGAAAGATGTTTAAGTAATTGTGTATTATCTTGACACAGAGCATATCAGCTTCGAAATTTCAACAAGGCAGTGCCAGAAGACGACAGAGCCGATTTATTTCAAATCATTCAGTATCAGTCTTCGTAAAGCAGCATATGGTCTTATCATGGCAGGTAAAATATTTTACCTTCTATAACAACGCAGAGCAGCTAATTTATCTACATGCTGTATAATCAGATAAACAATTTCAGCTGCACTATGAAAACCTGTAGGCAACGGAGAAATTTATTCCCCCCCCCATTATTGATTTTTTTCATCCTATATATTCATATAGTTGCTAACAATAGAGGTTATTCTTTCTTCCATCCCCTTCTTCAATTATGTTAAAGCAAGGCTTTCTTTTCAGTTGTGGAAATATTTGTGGTTTCTACAGCTGCAGGACAAAGAACTGAGACATTTTCACAGAGTTGCTTGGGGAAAAAGGCAAGGGGAAAAAAAGCTTAGCAAGATTCTACTGAAAGTAAAGCAGAGTGAATGACAACTTTCAAAGCTACCACAATCATTTACTAATGTGCTGCTATACCAAATAAGTCTAATTTTTTTTGACAGCACCAAATTAGATTTATTGCAGAAACTGCTGCATAAATAGCATATGGCTATGTTATACCACCTATTTCAAATCCCTGTAATGTTTCTTCCCCTCCCTGCTCAAAATGAATAATTGAGCCAAGCTATAAACCTTCTGCAGACGACAGATATACAAGTTCAAAAAAGCAGATGCAGGAGATGTAGATTTCTTTGTTGAAATCGTCTGAAAATAAAAAAAGTATCACATATCCCAATCAAAGAAAACCGGGCAGTAATAGGTCAGGTCTCCCTTGCTGCACTTCAGGATTTTATTTCCCTCCTTTCCTTGATAAAAATTTTGCCTTCATTTCTCTTTCAAGCTGACACTCATCAACATGGGGCACGACCTCGTAATCCTCTCGCACATGACTACCGCTTACTTGCACAAGAAATCCTATTGATCGTTACTTCTTACGTGAGTCAAATTATTCATGTGACTCGAGATCAGAAGGCTCGGACCTCCATTCATTCCTCATGAGCTCTCAATTCTGAAGAGGGAAGTGCCTCCTCTGAGCAAAAATAAAACATCAGAAAACTGGTTTCATTCATCAGAGGGGCCCAACCCTGTGGGAAGGTGCTGACCTACAGCTCTCCCCCTTTCAACGGCAATAAAATTTTCTTATCGATTTGCTGGATCGGTCTCGGACCCACGTGCTGCTGTGTTTCTGTCACTCGCCAGATTCTGCCTTCGCCACGCCGCTACGATAAAATACAAAAACACATAACCTTAGCATGCAATGGGACCGAGAGCAAAGGCAGGTAATTTTTGAGGCAGTAAGGGGCACAGTACACCTAGGCGGGCTGCACTGAGAGCCCAGCGGGCCGCACGGAGAGCTCGGCAGTCGGTCGGCACCTCCCCTCTCCCCTAACCCAGGGCAAGGTCCACCGCACGCCTCCAAAGTTTGTGTGGCTGCCGCACGGGAAAGACGTTACAAGGTCTTCTCTCCGGCCGACAGGCACACCACTGCACACATCGTGGAAGGCTGCGGCTACCCCGCCGCTTGCCTCTCGGTGGTCAGTCCTCCCAGCTGCCCTATCCGTTACTGTCTGATTAGCTCTGCGAAGGAGCCCCTCCCCGGCCAGCTTTCCCCGCCATCTGTTCCACACGCGATGGCTGCCGCCCAGCAGCCTCGCGCTGCCCTCCTACCTGGCACCCGGCTCCCGGCCTTACCCCAAAGTGCTAACACAGGTTCTCGCTGCTGGCAGAGTCAGGATTTCATTACTACTACTTTGACAAGTGCAGGGTTGTTTGTAATTTCTCTTTTATCCTGATTTTGATTGTACAACCACCTCCCACTGATTCAGTTTGCTTCAGTTTTGTTGCTCACAGATTTTACTCTCCACATTAATCTCCCTCTGGCATGTTACTGCATCTGTTCCCTTTTTTATTATTAATTTTCAAATTCCCACCATTTTTGACAAAAAGGAGGTAATCTACACTCTGCTTCTGCCCATTTCATTTTCTTTAATTTGGAAGATAAGTATGAAAGCGTGCCAAAGAAGTTAATTCTCCGTTAACAGTTTATTTTCTGGCATCCCGATGCCTTTGTATATGAAAAACAGATAGAAATAAATGTTGACTGAATCACAACAACATAGTTGCAACCGTCCCTAAATTTAATGAAAAGTAAACATATAAAGCAGAATCTAAAAAGTTTATTAGTTATCAGAGTTGTCTCATGTTATCACTCCTCCCTGCATTTTAAAATAATAGTTTTGTACAAGATGAGCAGAATATAAACAATTAGAAATCAGTTGCTGCTTACACTTCATTTCTGCTTCTCCCTCTGCCCCAATCCCTATTTAAGGGTTATTGGTCCTTTCATCAGTCAGTCAGCCTGGGAATATAAAACTTATCTCAGTCATTTAATATTAGTAACAGCATTTCTTTGAATATTACCTCCGTTCCAGCATAGATGGTGAACTTATTCTCGTGCTAAAACTGTTAGAAAAAGCACAAGGTAAGGGTGCTCCTAACTAATAGATTCTACTAGAAAAACACCCAACACATAATATTGAGTATGGTGCAACTCCCAAGAAGGCTATGCATAACCACCTTCTATAAATCAAGAAGCTAGTTTATATTTTATTATTTAATAGTCTAGCTTAAATAGGAAAATCGCTGTGTGAGGCATACTACAGTTCTAACAAGGAGCACTAATGACAACATATAGAACAACAGCAAAGCTTCAGTGACTAAATAATACCACAGGAACCCAGAGGTGGAATGTTACATTTATGTGCTTTATTTATTATACATGTAATATAAATTAGCCTTAATGGAGTCACTGAAACTAGGAAGAAGGGCAAATGCACAGTAGGAAAGCTACAGCACTGCTGAAGCCCACTGTACTCCCCAAATGCCACTTTCTTAGGAGATGCTGTTTTTGAGAGATTATGTCATTTTCAAAAGTAAAGGAGAAAAGAAACATCACATAAAAGAGAAAAATCTCAAGAACTACAACACCCACTGGCCACACTGTAATATCAAGTTTTATCTTTCATGAGAGTGACATGGGGATTCAGGGTAGCTTAGTGGGTCACCTGAACCTGGAAGGATGAGATCTTCTATGTTTAGCAATTTCTCCCCACCTACAAGTTGACATTCAAATATTGCTTTGAATGTTTCAAAGCAAGCAATAAAAATTAAATTAAATGTGCTTCAACACCACTCAAATACATCTCCCAGCAAATTTTCTATGACATTTCAGTCAAAAATATCTTGCGTCATCTACCTGCCTCCACGACTGAGAGAATGCGTGATGTCACAGAAGTACTTCAATTTTGAAATTCACCAATTCCCTTACTTCTTAAAACCTATTTAACCACTTTGGTATATGCAAACTGGAACTACAATCTGGCTGACAAAACAGTAAAAATTTTTAACAATGACTCTGTTACACAAAAATAATGAAATATTTTATTTAAATAGATAACATGCTAAGATCCAGGCAAGTTGTTAACATCTTGCATCTTTTATGTGATCTTTTCCACTAGCATACTGACATGATTGTTAATGATTATTTTCTCATGAACTAAGAAGAATAGATCTGAATGTTTTCTACCCTGAAGAATGGATTCAGATTCATTAGCTAGACCCAAACTTGCCCAAGTAATGGAAATTGTGTTCAAAGAAGTAATTTCCTAAGATTCTCCAACTCTGGTAAGTTGAATACAAATAACCACAGAGCTGAAAATAGGGTACAAGAAAGAAATACTTTCAAGCAGCGTGGTCAAGTCTCATAGCATAGTGACATCTGCAAAGTTACATGAGTGACAATCAAAACTACACAGCAAAAGTTCTGCATTTTCCAAGTCATCTGAAGACACACAAATTAGAATTACTAACTAGATTCAATAGCAGAAAATGCATGTTAATAGCATGGCTTTCTAAGCAACATATTGCTCCAGGAAGAAAGGTGATAGGAAAAGGCAAATTTAAACTCTGTGGCAATGGTTTAGAATAGCTAATTGTAACCTTTTTCTTGATTTTTAACAAGTACATTTTGTTAACTTAGAAGCTGTTTAGTTGGTAATCAATCAACGGTGTCTGAAAACTGGGATGCAGCAGAAGTGGGACTCACAGAGAAGAGTGCAGTTTTGCAGAGCACACTTTTTCTCATGAAGACATAGACTGCACACTCTCTATCATTTAATCCAGTCATATAATATTTATCATCTCATTTTCATACATTAAAATCCAAAGTTCTTCTACTCATTTTGTTATTCTATTTATTTACAACATCAAAAACTTAGATCAGTTAACTAGGAAGAACTTTTCAGTAATGTACTAAGTCATACAAAACAAATATTTTTTTCTCCTCAGCTACCTGAAATTTCTGCCAGAATGACCCAGACAGGTCATGCAAGGCAACAGAAAGACTATCTGCAGCCCTGTAACAGCAGTACAGGCCTCCCTCAAATTCCGCACAGTGAGAAGACTTGGAGTAGACCAGCTGGTCCTCTTCTGAAAAGAGGGAAATCAGCAAGACAAGGCCAAGGACAGAATTCCCAAGGGATGTACTAAATCAGTGCAATTTCTTCAGCAACCTCCCACAGGCAGGACTCTAGAGCTTAAAATCTGTTTTCTTTGGCAAGTGTCACAGTGAATGGGTCTCTAACCCCCACAGGATTGCCATAACCACTACCCCTTCAAGTGAGTATTTTCACTGGCACAGCTGCGGTTTGAGGTGAAGGGAGTAAAGAATGAAAGAAGGCAGACCTTACGGCAATGAAGTTCCTGTGCAACAGCTATGGAGGTACCTATCCATTAAAAACATACTGAGACATGTAACTTTTATACCTTCACTAACAGTGAAAAATAGAGAAAGCCTGTTCTGGCAGGAAGTGATCTGAGAGGAAGAAAAAGAGTATAGGCTAAGGAAAGAGTTTCACTTCAGTAGGGGATCTTTTCTTCTGTGACTCAGGGAAACCAGACAAGTCAATCAGAACATCTGTAACCCTGCCCTACACCAGGAGAGTTCGGGAGCAACAAATCCTTCATCTCTTCCTTCTCCCCCTACGACAGCAACATCACCTCATGTATTCCTGGAAAGCAGACAGAGATGAAGAGGACACAAAATCCTACAGAGAACAAAGTATTATAGAATTTTGGGAATATCAAGGAGAAAGATTTGAACCTATTTTACATGCTTCCATGTGTATGTTTTCTTGACAATTAAGACAACAGCACATAAAGTATTTCATCTCTATAAGCATCTTACAAGCAGAGGCCATAATGTGAACACAAAGTATAAAGAAATAAAATAAAGACTAGGACATTTGCAGAAGAGTGGATGCACCAAGTCAGACAAAGAGGCTGTGGAAGTTCAGCTTCTGCCTCAAAAAGCAGAGGTTTTTGAAACTGTATGAGAACAGGGCCAGCACAGAGAATTACTTGCCCAAAATATTATTTTCAGCCTCCAGGGATTTGCATCTCAGAAATTTCCAGAATCAGGGATCACTGATTGGAAAGCTACCTGAATCATCTGCATGTTAGGTATCCAGTTTCAAGCACCTCACTCTGTAAAAGCCGGCAACAGACCTCATTTTTATAAGTTGAGCATTTTCACCCAAAAAAAAAAAAATTAAGAAATTGGCTAGTCAGATTTCCTCCAAGATATCCAGAGCTTTGTTGCATATAATCAGCCTTTTGCTAAAAGGAGCGTGGTAAGCCATTTGGTTAACTATCACAACAAATCATTATTAATAAAGTTCTGCTAAATCCAAACTTTAGATATCTTAACAACTCACCCAAAACTTTTTTCAAGTTCATTAACCTCTAGCATATTTTTTCTCTAAATACAGGCTGTTAGAGTGGTACTTTCTCCCATCTGTTAAACAACCGTGCTCTGAATTACACAGAAATGTAGCTGAATAAAAAAGTGATTCATTGAATTTAATAGTTTAAGAGAGGCTCTATTTTATTTCCAGTTACTCAATGGCAGAATTCTCACAAAGCCCAAAGACTTGGATAAACAAGCAGACTTCTGTTAAGTGATAAAAATCTGAGAATTTTTTTTTCCCCCATGTAAAATTTAAACTAACTTAACTTTCTTCCTTAAGGACTGAGTAAAAGCTGCCAGATTTCTTTCTGGATGTTGATTCTTGGGAGGAGCTGGGGGCGGGGGGTACAGAACAAACCACACACACAAACACACACACACACACACACACACACACACACATCCAAAACCCTGCAAAGAGTTAGAAAATATCATTTTCTGTGGCAAAAGGAAAAAATTCCTGCAGTTATCAAAACCGCAGCTGTAATAAATAATTGGCACATTAACCTTCAGGTATTTTCTAGAAATGTGTAATGCATAGTAAAGCAAATGGCTTTGAGAGCTCTATCTGAGGATAGAATAAGCCTAGGCAAAGTCTCTCATCACACAGTGTTTGCTTTGTACCACATCTCCACTGAGTAAGTGACTTAAATACCCTCCTCACATACTTGAGCTTACCTCCTATTCACAGAGAGTAATATCACCTTTTGAATGTTTAATCTGCAATGAAGCGTAACGTGATTACATTCGTTTATCCACTCCTGGTCCTTCTGCTGCAGAAACTTAAGGTCATTAATCTGAGAACTCCTATGCTTAAAGATTCTGCTGTACTCTACAGTCTCAAAGAGCATCTAAAATATCTTTGTCCTACTAAACACAGCAACAACAAAAAGAATATAGCTGCACTCTCCCCTGCTCTTCTTGTCCGAAAACTAATTCAACACTGGAGCTGCACATTGCCTTTTCTTCACACTAGCAATTCACTTACAGAAATTTTAGGTCAGAAATCCCTTATTTGAATCTCCACTTTTAACATGACTGAGGGCTGCCCATTCAGTCAATGACTGCAAATATCTACAGCAACTGTAGGGAAGCCTGTGGCAAAAAATTAACAGAATGAAATTGGTACTACAGCATGTAATAGGATAAGGGGTACCTGGTGAGGTGCAGTTGGTGCTCAGATTTACTCAGCAGTTCTGTCAGTTTTAGGCACTCCTCTCTGGCTCCTGTCACATCCTGCTGGGCTTGTTCCAAACGCTGTTTGTTTCCATTCAGCTCTAATCCTAGTTGTTCTATTTTCTTAGAAAATTGGAGAACCAAAGAAAGTATGTTTAATGAAGGTACAGTGATATACATTTTAAGAGAGTAAGTTTTCAGGTGATCAAAGCTTCTGAAAAACAAAGCACTTTTTTGTTTTAGAACAAAGTAGTTTGTTGATAAAAACTGTAAAACAAGCAAAGTATTTGAAATTTCATTTTTATGAAAAGCCAAAATGCTATTGTATTTAAATACATCAATACACAACCAAGGTTATTGTCATTACATGACTTAATATGTCCATTCAATCTCTTTCCAGTTTTCTCATATGAAGCCTTTGCATTCATCCCGAATTCACCGTGTTAGAAAGGAAGGCAGCAGAGTAACACCCATCTTCAGAAGCTGCTGGGCTTAGGACAGTTCTTGTGGTCATTTATTTTGCTTATCTATTACATAAGCAATGACAATGGGAATTTAGCTTTGTCATATTCATATAATGTTATGCAACAGAATAAAGGTAATGTTGTGATTTTACCATTATGGAAAATTAGTTATTTATGACTTATAACTGAATCCCAAACATACCAGATGCTGTTGATCCTATCATTTTTCTTAACATCATTAGTCCTTCTATGTTAGGTAAACCAACCAAGTAAATCTAACTCAGTCAATGAGTCTATTAATTTATTTTACAAATAACGATAAGCTAATTTGCATGACCATCATCTTTGATTCCAGCAAAGCATACTGGACTTCCTGTCTCTGACTGAAACTTATTGTCAGCAGTTTAAACATTTTTCACAAATATTCTGATGGAATACATTTTGCTCCAAGTCCATACACACCACACAAGTACCTTTAGGAATACATCTGTAACCTAATATTATACTTTATCCTAAGGATGCTTCTAAGGAGGGTGGCAGACTACAGAATAAGCTAACAATGTATTTTATCATGTAGCAACTATTCTGCACTAACTCCCTACATAAATATTTATTCATTGTTGGGGCTGGAGGGAACTCGCATGTTTTTCAGTCAACTAAACTGTGAAAGGTCATTTGTAGTACAGAATAAAATTGTTCATATAAGGAGTGCTGAACAGCTATTACACTTTAAATTCATACCATAACTTATTTTATGCTAGCTTCCTTATGTAGACAAGTCTCAATATCTTTTTCAGTTAATGAAATGATTCATTCAGATGTCCCACAAGAACAAATGAATGCAATCCGATCCAAATCATCTGCACTTGAAGCACCTTCATAAACCTGACGTCTCTTTTCACCTGAACCACTTACAGTCAGATATGATGGCACAGACAGACACAAATTCTTCATTCAGGAAAAGGTTTCTATAATATTCTTTTTAAAATTTATTTTAAATTTTGCTTCTTACTTAACTGTACCCACTTTACCCCTAAGAAGACTCAACAAAGGTTGACAAAGGAAATTTTGTTTAGAATTTCAATGTCACCTTGATTTATCGTATAGATTACTAAGGAAATTAACTCAATAACTTCAAGTTCAAATACAAAGATAGTGAATCTATTGGAAAAATTGTTAGCATTCTTCACCTCTAAAGAATGTAACAACCTATTACACTGTCAGAATATTTTGAAGCCAGGTGTGCAAAGGTGCTCTGTTACATATGCTATGCATTTTCATTTATTTCCACAGACTTTTGCATATTTTAAATAGAACAACAGGAGTCTCTGTGCGTTCTCTACTCTCTAATCCTAAGAGCAGTAGTTCATTAATGTTATTTTTTCACCATTTGTAGTAAACAGACACCCCAGTTCTTCACTGTCTTTACAAGTTAAAAATCAGGAAGTTCTATAACATTCTTCAAATCTGCTTTAAGAACACACCTTTAAAAACCCAAACAAATTAGTCAAAAAGCATCAACCAAGTATTTGAAAAAGCACAACCACAGCTGAGAACATAAATACAATCTAGATCACTCCTTCAGGGAAAAGTTTCAAGGAACAGATGGGCTTTACACCATTGCCTCCAGTTAAACGGGCTCAGTCAGGTTTTGACACAGACCCACAGAAGGAAGCAAACTGTAAGTGCAAGAACCTCTGGTGAAAACGTTCTGCTTCCATCGGCCAGATGTTGAGCCTGCAGGGTTGAGCCCAAGAACACATCCTCAGATTTTGGTTGTCATGAAAGTGCAGAGGGATATTCTCAGACATTGACTCCATGACAGGGTCTTTAAAGATAGACTGGAATCTTATGATTTCTATAAAAAGCAGCAAGAAAGCAAACATAAATACTGAAGATCAATTTTACTTCTGCTACTGTTGTCAGTAATTCCAAAGTTCAGAATCAGCTCCTTTACACACATGTGTGTGTGTGCATGCGTGTTAAGTGTGTGTAAATATATATATATAAATATATCTTAATATACCAGTATTTAGAGGTAGTCACAGTGTGAGTTACATGAAGAGTAGGAATCTTACACAAGGTGCCAGCAAGAACCATAGTAGAAACAGCAGACAACCTCATGAGAAAGGGATGGCAGAAAAACGCCACCCAAGAGAATACGCTAACAGCAACTCAGGAAACAGAAGCATCTAATCCAGGTATATTTAGGGATATTAACTAAATCCTTCCTTTTTTAAGCACCAGAAAATATTAAAGGAAAACTAGTTAGTAGGAGCCACACATCATCACCCTGAAAACACACAACCCATACCCTGAACGCTGTATGCTACTTTGGTTTAGAAACTTTGGATTTGGAAAATAGATTTTAAATTTTGAAACAGATGAAGCCTCTGAACTTGAGAGTAGTTCCTAGAACAAACCAAACCTGCTTTCCTTTACTGCAAACAGTAAAAGTTTCACAGAAGGATACACTGTATCCTGAAATACATCACGTTCAGTCCATCACTAGGTCATCACAATGTAATCAGAAATTAAAATAGAGAAATTACAGAATGACTGAATCTTTACTGTTCCTGCAGGCATCTTCCCAAACTACTCAGACTCAAACTAGTTTTCGCGTTACTTTTAGTTCCCATTTCTCCCACTGGGAAGCTGCAAGCAGTTCCGTAGCTGCTTTCTGGGCCCCAGTGTAATTGTAGGGAGAGAATCAGAAACAAACCTCCAACTAAAGTATTTTGCTGACAACTCTGCTTCTCATGCAGCGTTAATTTGATCCCTCAGTGCCTATCACTTGTGATACAGCTTCTTACAACATGATCAGAGAGTATTTCTTCAAGGTACTTAACTTTTCAATATATGTGAGAGACAAGAGATGGAGCACAGAACTGCAAAAAGACAGATGACAATCTTGCATTTAAGAAAATCTGAAACAGATTTTCAGTATAACAAGGAACAGAATTATCATAATGTATACGTACAACAAGACTACATTAAGGTTGGAACAGGCAACTTTTGGTGCTTAACTCTGCAACTTTAATATTCTTATTACTTCTGCACATAGTTTTAAAAGTACTGTTTAATCTGTTTTGCACTGCAGTTACTTAAATTCCCAGGAATATCAACAGGCACTTTGCCACTGAAAGATGGCAGGCTAAACCTCTGTAGGAGTAACATCATTATTAGTAACTTGAAACACATGAACCCCATTCTTCACACATACCCAGTTCAGTTCAGAAACTTTACTAAACAAAACCTAAAACATTGTTGAAATACCACTGCACCAAAACTTTATTCCACAGCAATGATTCTTTGTCCAGTGTTACCACCAGCCACCTTTAATGTTTTAAGTTTTCCACTTAGAGGAACCTTCTATATTTTTTCTCAAAAGACTCAAAATAGGTGTTTCACTTCTCATTAATAGGTTCTAATGAGTTTTCAAATTATTTTCTGAGTTTCACAAAGTATTTTTTGCTGAACACACCTAAAGTAAGATGGTCGTTCAGTTACATAAATGCAACCTAGTGGAAAACATAAGGGATGAATTCTCAAACACTGGATCAATCTTCAAATATCCTCTTCATAAATTATAGTCACCTAGCAATACTTACGTATGTTGCAAAAATGTGCTGTTTAATTAACTAGACATCTCTATCTCTAAAAATTCTGATAAAATGAAATAATAATTTCATTCAAAACAAGCCAAATTAAAGATTAAGTAATTGTTTAATTCTTTTTATACTGATGCTGACTCTATTGTATGCAGAAAAATACAGCTTTAAATTCCAAACTAGCAGATGTTTTTCACAGAATTTTAAATAGCAGCAAACTGACAGAAAAGACAAACGCTGTTTCTTTCTTTAAACAAATGAGAACGATTAAACAGTGATAAAAGAACTCATACTCTGAAGTAAATGCAAAAACAACTTTAGGAGACTTTTAACAAAACCAAAACTGTTCTAAAACAAATGAATTAATAAGTGATTTATGACATTCACTGGTACGCTCAACACATCAGGTAAAAAAAATATACAATACAATGTGAAAAATAAATCCTGCACTGACTGTAATATTGCACAAATACTGTAGTAAAACAATTATGGGAGAGAAAAATATTTCTGTGCATTTACAGTACTTTCTTTTTGGTTTTTACCTCATTCCCCATCATTATTAAAAGATTGAAGAGGTATAAATTAGAATGAAAAATAGAAAAACAAATATAAAGTAATAAAAGGTGAAATATATTACTATGATAGTTGGCATTTACAGATACATCCTCAAAAGACAAACAACATCTATAAAAAGCACACACACTTCACATTAATGCACCGTAATATTTTACAGGCCCTGGAGCCCACACACTGAGTTTCCTTTACTAAAGTAGCTCTTCGAAGTCCAAGTGCAGAGGACTGAGGCTGTAATTAAGGTCTTTCTAAGAGGTGCCACCAGTATGGCCATCCGCATAAACATTGTATATAACAGTCACAGGAGATACTTGCACTGATCAATCCATGTTGTCTTCTTTACTCATTAATATACTAATTAATCAGGGACAGAACAATCATACCATGCGATAACAACTTTTTTTTAAAATTAAACCCCCCAACAAAAGAGAGTTTTGTAGTAAGATTGAGGTACTTTACTTGGAGGAAATGCAACTATCAGTCCATATGCAGCAGGGGTCACTTGCAGTGATTTCTATCCTAATCCTGGTATCAATCAAGCAACTGTAGGTTCTGAGTAGTCTCTAAACCTCAGACCTCCCAGGCACTGCCATCTGACATAGCATATTGCACCTGAAGAACTATCCAACTTTGTAAAGAGAGTTAGGGCCATCACGAGGTTAACCCCCGCTGCATCCCAACAACGTTGCTCTCTCTTTCACATGCCCTATGAATTACTGCTGCTTCCTATTCAAATCCAAATGATCATACAAAGGGAGTTACAGAAAATTTGGGTTTAAAGGGGAAATCTTTCTGAAAGTAGATTTATTATAAAGCTATAACAATATACAAATAAATAAGAGATGCAAGGTAGAGAAGGCTTAGAAGAGCTCACAAAGATCACCTCTTTCCAAGAGGGTCAGTTCACAAAAAATCATAAGACAACTGCAAATACTACAAACCTGTTAGCTCAAAACAGGAACGTGAAAACCTTTCATGATATGAAAGACAACGAACGTAAGTGGAAACACAAGAGAAATAACCCAAATAAACACCCACAGTTCCTTTGAAAGGTTTTCCCTATGGCTGGCTCACAAATCAATTGACTAAAGACCAGAAGGAGAAGCAACACATAACCTAGATAAGCAATGCAGGCTGTAATTTGTTGGACAGCTCTTGTTCTAGCCTGATCCAGTGGGACACCTGAATTCCTCAAAGAGTTATTGATGACTGTCACTCACACTGCAAAGAAACATAAAGGCACCTGGCAGTACTGTGGCACCCCATGTGCTCCACTAAAAGGTAAAGCTTCAAGCTAAGAGCCATTGCCTAACCAAAGGTCAGCAGCCACAAACCCTCTGCTTCCAAAAACACCAAGGAGTCATAGTACAGGGACACTGCAGTTTACCAGGAAGAGCAGGGGTGCTGGAAGAATTTCCTGGGAATAGCATGAAACGGGGCTGCTCTTAAATGTACATAACCTTAAATCTGCCTATAATTGTTAGCTGGGGTAAGAAAAATTTATTGTTGCTCAGTAGCTATTTGTAAATACACACACACACAATTTTTTAATGAAGCAATAATCTTAGGTGTCTGTCCTTGTGTAAACTCTCAAAGAACATGGTCCCTGGATACTGTGGCTAAATACCCTGGGAAACAGACAAAAGGGAATGGCTGAAACATTTATACAAGAATCTTACCTCATTATTTCCCTGAAAATATTTGCTTTCAATTTGCCAAAATATTTGAACTGCAATACTATTTCAGGAACAAAACTTCCAAACTCAAAGAGATTACTACAGCCACATTTTAACAGACACCATTGCTGTACTAGAGATTAGTTTAGCAGCCAACAGCAGAGATAAGAAAGTATTTTCTTCCACAGTGAAACAAGATTTTTTTTTTTTAAATGGGATTACACTGGAGGAGTGGGGACAGGGTGGGAGAGTGGGGTGATGGAGAATGGGGTGATGCAAAATAGGATAGTTTCAAAAAAGGAGGGATACACATAGGAAAAAAAAAAGAAGGAAGATTACTCCTACTTCGATATTGAAAAACAGGAGAGAACAAAACTCACTCCTTTTATCCTTTCAAACACATATTTGAGGTTACTGATGTGGGATTAGCTCTTTTTACCTGGACAGCATTAAGGAATAACTGGAAAGAAAACCTATGCAGTAGCAATTGACAAGGGATAGTCAGGGACTTTTACACTCTCTCTTTTTCTTCTGATTGTTGGCACAAAGACTATTGATAGAGCAACCATTTTTCTAGTTTAAGGAGAAGAAAAAAAACCAACAGAAAATAAGTGTTTGTTTAAATATAATGCATATACATACTATACCAGGAGCCATGCAATTCTTCTACTTTGAACTATATTCTACTTCGAATAATGTTCAATGCACATGAATGATTTTCTCTTTCCATATACTAAAGGGGTGACATCACACCAGATGACAGAACATGGATCAAGGTTACATGGGCCAACTACACAGTAAAAATTACCAACTGGGTCATTCCTCTTAGCAAGCCAGCTGCTTAGGAGAAGCAGACCAGCACAGAACGTGCAGACCAGTCAAGTACAGAAAATTCTACCATTGTAAATTCCAGTCCCAGGGATTTCTCATATGGAAACATAACCAAGAATGTAATGAAGGCTGCTCTTGCTTCTTGAGGTATAGATGGCTGACAGAGGAAAGCAGAGCAGCAGCAGCCATATCATAATTGTAACTAAACATTTCTTTTGTTCTGTATAGCAGGGTTGTAGATCGGTGTTTTTCCTCCAAAATCCTGAGATGATTTAATAGGTTCAGATATAAAAAAGAATAATGTTACTCCTCAACAGGTAACAAAATTAATAATCAAAGCAGGGCGTAAAGCACTAGTATTTTACTCCCTCCTTATTTCCCCATTTTCAAATTAGTGCATTGAAGGCCCCAAACTGAAAACAATACATTAAATGGAGTTCTGTCACAGCAAAGATTATAGCATTATCCGATTGCTTTCTTGTCCAAAAGCAATTTGGTTTTGCTTCTTTGAATGCCATTACACTGAAGATCATACCAGGTAAGAAAATGTGATGCTAAGTATTTCAAGCTGTCTGCTGGGTTTTGGGTTTTTCCTCTATGCCAAATAGCATTCAAGTATACTTGCTGCTTTAAAAAAAATTACTTTTCAAAACCAACCTGCCAGAGCACTTTTTTTAACTAATGAGGTCACAAAAGTTTAGGTATAGAACGGTTAGAAGAATATACAACACATAAAATTCACTAGCCTTACTAAAACTTGCAATTTTATGAAGTTTTAAAACATCTGCTGCCATCCTGAATGTCCTAAATTGTGAAAAATCTAGCATCGTAGAGCCTGCATCATGGAAGCCTGATACTTATTAATAAAAAGCCATTTCATTGCACCAGTGCCTTTAGAAGGTTGTATTGATCTTTCATCGGTCACTGCAGCATTTCCAGGATATCCAAATTCTTGGCCTGCATTATTTCTGATGAAGAGTCAGTAATCTCTCAATTTATAGAGTCTAAATTAGGTTATTATAAATCATGGATTTATGACAAATGAGATAAACATTCCCAAAATACCTTTTGGCAAAATGCTTTTGGATTGCACTTTAGCCAGATTTTTATTTGTCTGCAAAATTGTCAGTCTATAGTGTACAGAGACATCATTTAGGTTCTGTCACACTACACACAAAAATGCTTTGATGTGTAGCTCTTTCCATTTGTATAGGTTGTCCGTATCAGTGACTCTCCAACTTTTATTCATGTCCACAAACTACCATACAGGCTCTTAAAAAATCTGACATTTTTTGTACAATATTTCTGGACCTTTTCATTCTATCACCTACAAAGTAGGCAACAGAATTCTGTAACTCCCAGCTTCAAACCACATTCGCCCAATTTAAAAAACAGTATTAAAAGATTGGGTTTTCTACAGGTTAAAATTACCGGCTTGGATTTATTTCTACACAAAGTATCTATCCAATTCCTCAAACACAGCAAAATAAAATTTAAAAGCTTCAATTAGTTTCTGAAGGTGGATTTAGCATGTCCTATTGCTTTATTACAAAAAGACCACAACTCCCAGCAGTGCAATGCTACCAGTTAGAACGATCTAATAAAGATGATGCTCAAATTGGCTGGTACTGCATAAAGCAATACTACAAAACTGTTTTCACTTCCTCATGCTGAAGCTTGTGAGATTTTATAAACCAAATGAAAATAATTTACAAATAGAAAGCAAATGATTAACAGCGTACTACATTTTTCTAATGCAGAGCAGAAAAGAGCAAGCAATGCTTATCTGAGCAAATGATTTCATAGTGTTTCAGAAGTATGATTTCTACCAGAAATACACGAATTATGCCACACAGTGTTTCCAGATTCACAGAAAAAGTATTATAAAAGTGAAGTCCTGCTGTGTCAAATATGCCACACAATTCTTGTTCTGAAAACAGCTATTTAGGTTAGGGCGTGACTTTTCTCTGATATAGCTGTGCTAGTACAACCCCTAGTGTGGACAGAGTTTACTGCCATGGAGGCATTATACCCCTGTAACTTATAAAAGTGTGCTCCTGAGAAGGAAAAGTATTAAGTAAGGCACACTTCTTACAGCACAGCTACATCCACAATGGGAGGGCTGAGAGAGAAAACGAGAGGGCAGTAGGTTATGCCACTTTACAACACACTGGGCCAGAAGAACAGATGCAGTTTTTGTGTGGAGAAGTAGCACGGTGTGTGTCTTCCCCGCTCCGTATCCCAATCAGGATCATGATGAACAATACTACAAAACACACATTCAATTTAAATAGGAACACTGCTCATTGCTTCTTCATTTCTATTCTAAGAAACATTCATGTTAACTATTAGCAAAAGGTACCGACACCAAGATACCAATACTTGTTAATAGCCATAACTGAGTAATAAACACAGAAAAGGAGGTTTTAGAATAAAAGAGGATAAGAGCAAAGACATACAGTAGCTTTAATTTTCCTAAATGATACGAATTCATTTTTGAAGAACTTTATAAATCCCAGCGTATGATAATTATGTATCTGTATATACTGACATATATGCATCTGAGAATCCTAAATTGTATGTACAGGGATTTCTGCCGATTCTCACACATCTGAATAACTTTAATCCCTTTTTAAAAGTCACCATATATCAACTAAAATACTTCTTCAAAACTCAGATTTATCCCCAGCGTAATTAAAAATACAGTCACACCTCAAGTAACAGTAAACTCACTTTCAGTATGTCAAAAGACAATCTTAAACAGGATTCTTAGCATTTAAGACAGAAAAATACACCATTTAGTATAGAATAGCATGAAAATATTCATACATTATTTTCTCACTAGTTTTAAAAATAAATATGTATTTATTATGAACAGATGGTGGCCAAGGAAGGTATCAACTCTCTCTCTTAGCCAGAAGGTCAGGTCATGGCTGAGAGACCAAAGAACAATTACTGTTTGCTATTCAGTGCCATGTAAGATGAAATATTTCAGGTTTTTCTTTTGATACAAATCTAGATGTGATTGAGCTATTTTTATTTCATTTAAATGAAATAATTTGCAGTTATTTATTAATATTTGTGAATGTATTAAAAACTCCAGAAAAAACAAATCCCCCAAAACATATACACACTCTTTTTGGTTGTCTTTTAGCATATTACATAACATAAGGACGTATACAGAACTTTTTAGGTTAGTAAAACCACAATTATAAAACAGCTGCTTGATGCCGAGTCTGAGAATTTCAAAATAGTTTGTTTTCCTTTAAGGAACATACAATTGTATTTGAACAATGTAACAACTAATAATCTTTGCTGATATGAACTCCCTAGCCCAACACTTCACTTTAATTACATTTTATTATAAATCACCACATTGTGGTGTATTTATTCCCACACTGAATAAAATACCAGTATGTCGATACAGGAGGTTAAAATATTTTGTTGAATTCTGCAATTTGTTCAAAAGGCAATCCTGAAGCAAATTGGAGAACAGGATTTAAAATCCAAGATACTTCTTCAAATATCTTATTAAACACATCCTGTTTTATTTGTATGCCAAGATTATGCCAACTCTCTTATCTGTGATATCTGTCAAGACACAGACGACAAGCCTGGCTTTTGTTTTTTAAAGTGTCCTTAGGCCTAAAGGATGCAGGAGTTAAAAAAAAAAACCAACACACCACAACAAAAAACCCAAAACAAAACCCAAAAATCCAACCCTGTTAACAACATGCTTTAAGGCCCCTGTTTTTCTACACTGTATGATTTTCTGTACATACTGAAGAGTTATTTTATCTAATAAACTTCTCCTTTGAATTTTCCATATCTTGTGATTACAATTTGAATTAATATTGCTTCCAGCCTAAACTCATACTTTTTGAGTTTATTAATTATCTTACTACCCTACATGAAGATTTTGGGAAACTGGTAAATAAAAAAATTTTAGAAATACTGTTGTTGTTTTTTTTACACAGGGACTGATTTGTTCACTTATTTACAGAAAAAAAAAAAAAAAAGGTTTAGAACCTGTTGGATAGGCTGCTCTAATAAAAAAATACATATTAAAAATATTCTCATATGCATCTTATACATCTGTGTATTCAGAAGACATCCACTCTCATGTGCAGATCACAACTTATGAAGGAATAACTGGAAGTTTGAATAGCTAGAGAAAAACAGACAGAACCTCAACAAAAAGGGCACTTCCAAAATGCAGATTACACCTGGTCAAGCTGTTTGCCAAGTATGTCGGAGGTTACTCTAATAATCTTTCTTACTGCATGGGATGTTTTCTCACAAGCTACCTGTAAGGCACATACTGCTTTTTGTATTACTATAAAACACATTTTTATATAATCAACAATTAATGCCTAGTGTTTTTTGTTTTTTTTTGCCTAGAAGGTTATTTTTATTTTGGTTTGTTTTTCTTTAAAGAAACTGGAAGATAAATGATTTTCATTTTTGGTACAGTTAGGTTCTACTTAGAGTCTTTAATGTTTTGTCAGGCTGCATGTATACTTAATTATGTGTGGATTTAGTTGTGAGATAAAGTGTACAAACATGTATACAGTACATACACTTTAAGTACGTTGTATGAATACATATGATAGAGTAATTCTATATGAAAGCATGGGATGAGTATTATGTAAAGCTGAACATACTAGGGCTGAAAACAATAATAAGATAACCAAGACGTATTTATTTAACAGTAATAGCTGGCTTGTTGCCATTAATTTAGAAACCATTTAACAGTAATAAATGACCACTATTAGAAAAAACGAATCATTCCAGCTTCCGAAATAACCCTACACAGGCTTCTAATAACTGCAAAGTTATAGCAGTATTATCTCTTACCTGGTCCTTAATTTCAAGCTCCCTTATAGTTTTTGTTCTGTACTCTCTGAGCTCCTTTTCTGCCTCATCCTTCTTCATTTTGGTTTGATTCAACTGATAGCGCATTTCTCCACACACCTGTTAGATTATACAGACAACATGATCTGTAGCTTGAAGAATACACAGCCCAGGGTTTGCAATTAGATCTTTTGGTGCCCTCTAGAGGTCCTTTGAATGCAACATATTTTAATTTACAGATATTTTCAGACTACATATGGTAAATGTTTTTTATATAAAAAGGTGGATCTGAATTCTCTATATAGTCATTAACTTTGAAATATGCATTGCCTTCTACATTCAATTATATTTGGAGCAACATTTTGCTAAGTATAAATATTTATGTTGTAAATATATGTGCTACTAAATACAGTTAAACTACAGTTGCTGGTTTTACATTCTACTCCTATTCTCTCTAAAATCTCAAGAAAGACTACGTCAACATTTTCAAAACTAGAAGTAAGGGATCTATCACACTACTATATAAGGGTGTAGTTTCTTATCTCACCAGTTTTCTGCTGTTAAGAAATAAAATGTTTAGATATTAATACAATAATTTTCAAAGTTATGTCAGAGTACATGGTATAGTACATAGTACAGTCTTACTACAAACTGGAAATAAATTATTTAAAAGCAATACCTAATTCAAACATATGCATGGGCTACAAGAAAGTGATCGAAGCATCACTGAAAGAAATCTAGTATTTCCACAAAGGCAACAGTCACTCTCTGCTGTTGGGATGTTTGTTATGTTACCCCCGATTCCTTTTAACCTGAAAGCAGCTCTGGGGAGGGGTCAGGGCAATGAAGGAGAAAGAAAAAAGACTCCAAACCAAATCTCACTCATAACTTTCATCACTGCTGGGCAGGGGTGCTCTCTTCTCATTTCCCTGTGTAAGACTTTCAAAGGATTCTATTTGATCTGGTCTGTCGGGAACAGAGATAGATGGTGGGCAAGCTGTCCCCTTTTTGCCCTTATCCTGTGCAATCACCTCCAATTTGTGCCTGTTCATTTCACCTTAATTTCCTAATGAGAATGGAAACGTGCCTACTTGTAGCTACTCAGAGAACTTTCTTTCCAACTCACTCTGCTTCCCTGCTCAACAGATCCTTTCACCAGACTTCCATACTACGCGTGCACACTTCTAGCTTGCTGCCACAATCCTCTGTGCTTCTCAACAACCTCCTCTCACATGTTCTACAGCCCAAATGAATTTCTATTTTTCAACCTCATACTCTGCTCATTTTCATGACATTTTTTCAGTAAATAAAAAAACTGGTAAAAGTCAATACACACACTGCAATCAAATCACCTGAGAAAAAAACCCTCATACCTTTAAGCAGCAGCACTTAGAAATTCAAAGGTCAACTTGTGAATCTAGCCCAGTTACACATAACCCAAGGTAGCAAATGCTCTGAAGAATGGCAAAATTCTAAAGCTTTTTTTTTAGTACTGATATACATATGCAACTATAAAATCCTACAGATTGCCAACCTTGCTTTTCTATGTCCTCCTTCCTTTACATGAAGTCTGATGTCACTTCCTCCAAGCAAAATTAAAAAAAAAAAAAAAAATACAGCCACCCTTGCCTTCAGCTCCCCCATACACTATAGCAAGTGAATAATGCAGAAGAATCAGCAGATGGTGCTGTGCTTATAATGATTTTCTCAGTCTCCTCCGAGTTCAGCGTGAAGGAAAAAGAGTCTCACTCCAAACATTTTTCTGACTTCTGGTGCAATGCAGAAAAAAGTATTTCAGACAAAACTCAAAAGGAAAAGTATTGCTATTTGATGGTTTTAATAATAGCAAAGCAAGTTTGCAAACAAGCAGCGAGATTCACAAGCAGGCATAGATGTCACTTACATAGATGATGAAAAAGGTCAGATTGATGGCATGTGGTCCCAACATCTCAATGGTCAGGACCTTCCTCCAGGCTATTTGAGACTTCTCAATTCAGAACAGGGACACAAATGCAGTTTTCCTGCACACAACAGACTACTGCAAGGTGGCCACCCATTCAACTTTGTATTGATTAACATTACTGAAACAAGGACTGGAACCACGCTGCCACTCTCCTGCATGGCCGTTTCAAATTGTTGGGCTACAAAATTGTTCCTTCCAGACCAATGGATATTTATTCCTGCTACCTCTCTTCCTCCCTCCCTGCTCCTGTAAGTAGTGTTACTTATCTGTGAACCCAGTCTGAAAAACGCTAAGTATGTTTCAGAAATATTAAATCAAACAGTTTTGAGAACCCTTAAAATGCTTACTCACTTGTCTTACAGTCTGAATGACTTTTCGCTCCCAATATTCTGCGATACCTGTCACCTATTTCTACCAGCAGCAGCAATAGAGGAGGACAGGAACTGATGAAAACCTCTCAGAAGTTTCTAGAAGCCTAACAAAATTACTTCCTCCCCCAAACCTTGCAAATAACAACTTTGGAAAGTGTATTGGACCCAGAAATACTGGCATGTTCTATAGATATTTCAAGAAGCCACAACAAAATTGAATTCTCAGATCACCTATTCCACAGAAATTTAACATCCCCTCATCTTCATGAAAATGAAGTTATTTCAGTAACTCAATGACAAAACAAAGTTAAACACTTTAACAGTGTGTCATCCCTAGCCTAAATTTTGGATGGCAATTGTTTTTTCTCTCTCAAGTTATAACCCATATTAATGGGTTATATAAATAAAGCACCCAGAATTTAGCACATATATAAACAGATGTTAAGCTGTAATTCTTCACTGGAAGACAGATCTCTTTGTAAAAGGCATACTGAATCAGGTATTAAAAACACATACAAGTTCTACAGGAAAGTACTGCCATTTTTAAATGCTGGACTGCAGTTTTACATAGTGATTTGTATAGCCTGCTACTTCGAAAGGATAGCTATTGCATCAAAAGGTGACTTGGCAGACTGAAAAAGTTGTCTTTTTCCTTGTAAAACTGCCTCTGGGATATTCAGATGAATGCAGTTTACAATGGTACACGTTCTTTACCAATACAGAGCAAAATGCAGAAAGAAAAAAATATCTGTTCTTTCAGGTCACAATGATAAGGAAAACTAAACTCAATATTAATTTATAAACATGCCTACCTTATTCATCTCCATTTCACGAGATGAAAACTGATTCTGTGATTCTTCCAACTGTTTAAGTAGAGAGTTCTTTTCCCTTGTAGTTCTCTCTACCTGAGCCTCCAACACTGCCACATTCTCAGACATGGCTGTCACCTGCAAAAAAGCCCAAGAGCACTGTAATAACAGAATTTGATTGACCACCGATCTAAATCTTGTGGATTTTCTCCTGGAACGCAACTGTATGTGCCCAAAACAGACAGCACTGAAATATAATTAAAAACTAAATATACTGAGAGTAAAAAAACAAATTAAAAATATAACAGAATATGACTAATTTATTTTAACAACAGGTTCATTACTTCTAATTAATTTATCATACAATAGTTTATTTGAAACTTTTCAACAAATGGACTGGTCTCCACAACTTGTTAGTACAGACAAAGTGTCAGAAGCAGCTGGCTGCTTTAGTCTTCCAGCTGTAAGAATACGATTTAACACTTTCTTACCCATCCTTTTATAGACTCATTTGAATCACATCATGTTCCCCCAGCTAAAGAAAACTATTATTGCTGCCACTGATCTTAAATGAGTTTGCAAGTTCAGAAAACATTTCAGCACTATAGATCAAAGCATGATGTTGTACAAAAAACATATAGAAATAGGATGTTAAAAATTCTAATGTAATTCAGACCAAATTTTGCTGAATGGTAAAAAAAGTAACAATATAATAGAGACAGTGACCCTTCAGCTATTTAGCCCTGAAGCTTACTAATATAAGTGGAAATAATGGTGTCTGACAGTTCTAGGTTAACTTAGAGGATTCAAAGACAAACCTAGAGGATCATATATTGCTAACTATTATATATCTACCTGATTTATGTATCATGCCAATTCCCCCCTTCAAACCAACCACTTCATAAAGAGATAAAATATTCATATGGAGTTTGACTTGATGCACAATATACCATTTCTACCATCTCATAATCCTGAAACATGAAAGTAGTTAATCATACGTAGGTGTAAATCGTGCACATAGATCATCGTTTTCTAAGTCATCCCATATGTTTAATTATCAAGTATGCCATCATGCTAGTGTCACTACATGTTATTTAATGTGTACGTAGGCTTTACTAAAAGGACTACAACTACTGGAAGTGGAAATCGGTTCCAGTAAAACCACCCATCTCAGTGGGTGATGAAACACAAAGTATCGTGGTGACATGAAGGAGTGAATTATTTGACCAAAAAAAAGGTATGAAATGCTTGTCTAATAGGCTGTACTTTGGAGTGCATACACTGCTCTAAAGCGAGCCTGTAACTAAACGCACAAGAGGAATAACTTCCAATAGATAGTAAGGATAGTAAGTAATTGCTTAATAATGTCTCATAGTCTCCTCTGCAATGTGCTTGGTTTTGGTGAGGTTTTTTTCAGCTTGCCCTGGGAAGAGATTTCTGATGATCTGGAGTCAGTCTTTGACTTCCTGTAGCAGCTTCACAACATCATTCCACCATCTGATAATACCAGAAGTACAGCCATAGAACCATGATTCTCTGCCTGCGTTAGTAGTTTTCCAGCCATTTCACAAGCGACAACACTACCAAAGAACCTCCTCTTTTTTAAACATTAAAATAACTTGATTATCCCGTTCAGTGCGTGCTCTCCCGATTTTATAAACTGTATCATAGAATCACAGGATTAAGATCATCAAGTTCCATCCCCCTGACATGGGCAGGGACACCTCTCACTAGACCAGGCTGCTCAAGATCCCATCCAAACCACCCTTGAACACCTCCAGGGAGGGGGCAGCCACCACATCCCTGGGCAACCTGTGCCACGGCCTCACCACCCTCATAGAGAAGCATTTCTGCCTAATATCCAATCTAAATTTACACCCTCCCAATTTAAAACCATTCCCTGTCATCCTATTGCTACATGCCCTTCTGAAGAGGGAGTCCAAAAATACAAAGAAAGCTTGCAATCAGAAAAGAAATTCACTAAGGTTTTTCCCAACAGAAAATGGTTTAAGAGGCTGCACAAACAAGCATGAATGCCACTAATTCATGGAGCATTTCTCTCTACCCTTCACCCCATTTCATTCTCCAGTGACCGTAGAAGTGCCTCCTCAGCCACATCTCAGAGGCCTACTGATGTCAGCATGAGGTTTCCTCTGTAGATTGCATTGGGTGGAAGCTCCTTATGTTTTATACTTAGACTAGACTAGTGTCTAGAAGTCTAAAACAAGGTTGTCAGGGCTCTGTTGTAAAGGTCATGGTAGAAATTACAAGACTGGTTCTGCCTCAAAGGGTTCAGAAATATCTGTAAAAGTGAGAAAAGAGTTTCTAACATATTTCTGCAGGTGGGCAGAATTAAGGATATGATAAGATCACTCTGAAAAATACTATATTAGGATACAGATCTGACATTGCAATCTTAATATGTGTATGTAAGTTCAAAGTAGCAAAGAATCCTAGATTTGACATGTGCTTACTCCTGAATGCTTGACTGGGAAACCTAAATAATAATCTTTTTAAGAAACTAGGTACAAATTTTGCATTACATATTGCTTAATCCTTTCCCACTTTGACGAAGTGCGCTAGAGAATATCATGCAAACTAAACCAAGTTCATAACATCAACAACTTAGTATGTATCTAGTGACATAACATAAAACTCAGACCCTAAGAATCCCTTATGCACCACTTTTTTAAAACAACTGTAGAAGTGATTTACTGAGCTCCTGACTCTAGAACTGAAACAAAACAAAAACAAGCAAACAGAAATTTTGAAGAGGATGATATGCCTGTTGAAATCCACAAATAGAAAAACTCCAACTCGTACCATTGCTTCTAAGTCCTCCCTTTTCTTCTTCGTTTCTTCCCACAGTGCTGCTTTTTCATCAGTCCTCTTCTTAAGCTGGGCAGCTAACTCCCTTTCAAGATGAATCTTCTGCCTTTCCATTTCACTTTTCAGCTGCTCACACTGGATTAGAGCCTAGAAAAAAACCCCAACTTTTTAGGTAGAAGAAATCTGAAATTTTAAAACAATTTATCCAATGCCTTCAGAGAAGCCAATTTGCTATTAGAAAGGACATAATTTCCTTCTTTTTTTTTTACATAGCTATTACCATTCTTACACACAACCCACTGTGTTAACATATAGAATAAGACATGACATGAAGACATAAAACAAAGAAACAATATTTAAAAAATTTTTTTTGTTTATTTTTTAGTTTCAGGTTTGTCAAAGAAAATTAATTTTATCTAAACCTCGTAAATATCCTGCTTAATATGAAGTGTTAAAACACAGGTTAGAGATGAGTTTTCTATCAAAATAGAAGAAACATAACTTCATACGCAAGCAGCACTTCTAAAACAGCTAGGGGAAAAAGACAACCCCCCCCCAAATTATCAATTTATGCTGATCTATCTCTGCCAAAGGGATTAGTTGTCTTTTATGTCAATTTAAACCAGAAATACACTACACCATTAAGCAAATCGAAGTATTCAAAGCACCCTACAGGCAGCTTGCTAGCTCATGAGTAAATAGATTCCATTTCATCATTTCATTGACATTCAGTATATCCTATTTCAAGAAAGCTAAAGTATTCTCATTTTATGAATCCTACGTTATTCTGTTTCATTTTCCAATTAGCTTTTTAAAATTGCTTATTTTACTTTTACTCAAAGACAATCCCCTATATGCAATTAATTTCCTTGGTGTCGGGCTGCTCATGAGAGAACCAAACCATAATTTTTTAAGAATGCTCTAATGGACACTTTTAGTTTATAGAAATTCTGCAGGACCCTGCTCTGGGTCTCCTTCCCATCAAAAATCTTTCTTGGCAAGGAAACCCCTCTGTTTGTTGCCTTGAATGCTTTCCTATAGGAATTTACCACCAGCAAACAACTGGCCATATAAGACCAAGGTAGCTTGGTAGACATGTAAAACAGTGGATATAATAACAGTTTTTGAGAATGGAAAAAAACAGACTATTCATCCCATATATAGATATTACTCCACATTTCCTTGCTGCAGTGAAGAAGGTGGCGAGTACAGACCCTATGGAGCTGCTTTCTTTATGAGGCAGAAATAGTGTAAGTGTGAAGACCCGTTTTATTAACAGTTCTACTTAATAGCCTTATTATGCTATATTCTTAGGCCAAGATTCTAGCATGAGCTTCCCCAAGTAAGAAATTATAGGGTTGGTTTTGGGTTTTTTTAAATATTAAAATAAACACTTCTAACACTAAATGAAAAAAAAGAGGAAGACCAGATCACTTTTTGCATAGAGAAGAAAACGTATTTTGTGCAGTTTTAAATAGCAGTAAGTAAATAACATTTCTATCAGAACCCACCCCCAAAAAGTAATCCAGTAAGCAATTAAAAAGTTTAACCTCTCAGGGACAGAACATGACAGGTAAACAGTGGGTTCAGAACAATTCTCTCTCTCTTTGTTCAAAAACCAAGGAGCTGTAGTACTCTAAAGTTAAGTTTAACAAGTACACAGGATTTCCAACTCTCATTAATTTTAACTATAAATAAAAGCTAAATGTAAACTATAATTCATTATTTTAACTATTGACCACTGTTTATAGTTAAAAACCCTAAACACACTCTTCTCTTAGAGCATTAGACGAATAGTAAACAACAGAACAATTACATCTCTCTTTTCCACTATTAAAAACGGCATTTCATTTAATAAAAAAAAACCCAAAATTAAAACCACCATCTCCCAATTCTATAGTAATTCACTAATAATACAGTAGATGTCACTAAATATCAAGGAAATACTTTAGGTCAAGTCAGTTGATCATATCTAGTAACTAGAGCTAACACAAGCATTAGATACAAACTAATAGCTTTATTATTTACAAGGTGCCAAAATCAGCTTCTTGTAGGTAGCATCAGACAGAACTTCCCATCTTCAAAGAGTTCTGTTCACTAATCAGTGCTTGCAGTAAACTCATCTGAGGCTAAGTTGTTTATAAGCACTAAGTATTCTTTCCAGTTTCTCATATTCCATTTCTGAGCATTATCCTCCTCCATGTCATGAATGCCTTTGAAAATTCTACCATTGAATTTCTATCACCTAGCTGTCAAACTACATCAGAATTTAAATGATGGTCTAAGAATGCAATATACCTTACAGCCCTGATGAAAATTTAAGAACTCATACATCATATCAACATATAATTAAGGTCTTAGCATGAAAACTAATTAACATTTGAAGTAGATTTGAATACTGAAAGGCTCTTCTTATGAATTTACCTTTGTTTTTTCTAAATTGGCCTCTTCTGCCATTTGCACAACTTGTTTAACTTGCTCACAAGCTTTAGATTCTCTTTGTTGCATCTCTTTCATGTTTTGTCTCTGTGCAACAAGTGCATCCATCAGGTCATCTCTTTCTCTGCATATAAAGAAATAAGATATTTCTTTGATATCTTTTCTCAAGAGGAAAAAAAACCAACCCAAATGACAGGTCTTTCAAATACAAAATGTTAACAGATAAAAGACACTAAGAGTGGTAAGTGAAGCATGACTAAAACCAGCATGGGTTAAGTGTGAAAGACAGCATACTGCTGCCTTGGCAGCTATTAAAAAAATCATTTCTTTGCTGACCAGTCCTTCGCTTCAGAAGGATGGATCATAGTGAAACTGCCAGTAATGACAGCAGAGATCAAGTCAGAAAGGTATAGAAGTTGAGCAACATACTGTTGATAATACAAAAAGGGGATCCAGGCTAAAAACAACAGCAAAAAAGCAGTTTCTGAAAAAAACTCAAACCAACAAACTGAGCAAACAACATATCAACACAATGTGAAATTACACCGCCAGTAAATGTAAAATTTGGAGAAAAATGTAAAACATGGAGGATAAAGAAAAGGTTAGAGTCAACAAATAATTCAGATGACTAAACATATAAAATGAAAATTAATTGGCCTTTGCTGCAAGCTGGAACTAAACAGTAAGACTTCTGGATTCTACACCCCCATCCTGAACTTTTAACTAAAAAACTGAGATCTATACCAAATGGTGAAGCACAGTGAGTAAAATTTTCATTATTTGGTACATTGAAATCTTTTAATTTAAGAATATAATAGTCTGTGATTTAGGTGAAACTAGAAATTCTGTCTGAAAACTGTAGTGTTTGGGTTTGTTGATTTGGGGATTTTTTTATTTGTGTTGTGTGGAATGATAACACATTTGTATTTCCCAGAGAACAGTCACATTTAAAATTTCATTTCAACAACATCTGGACAAAGTCACTTTGAAAATCCCTACTAAAATTTCTGCGGTTTTAATTGATTGCATCACAGGAAGAAGCACCTTTCAGTTTAAATCTGGAATGTTGATTTAAGAAAGATAAATAGGTCAGCTAGAATCTTTTATTTCAAATCACACTCTAATACAAGATGACAAGAATGTACTGGCTTATAGTTTGCTCATATTTTCCAGTGCCTGTGACAAATAATTACTTTTCTTATGAAAGGAGATTCTGAAACGTGACTTTTCAGTAATAGAGAGCCTTCCCAGAAAATTCTTGGACTTGACAATAGAAAACTACATAATTCCTGGCAACAATCATCTAACGAATAGAGATAATATCCATTTGGCAGACTACACATACTATGTACCTTCAGTCTTCTTGCTTCTAACTGATCCACTACCAGCAGACTCATTCTAAAACTTCAGAAACCCTAAGCTTCAGATATGTGACAATAAATAGATGCCCCTTTAACAGACTGAAGTATACTTGCTAGCAATGACAATAGGAGAGAGATTCTTCAAGATGATTGACTAGTAGAATATCTTATGAAAAAACCTCAACATTTTAATGTTGTTGGAATTTCTGAATTACACATAGATTCAGCTGTATAGTTGTTTGTTTTTTTTTTTAAGTAATTTTTTAAAAGGCTTCTTTTAAAAAAGGCTTCTCAGTTTCATTTATTTTTATCCAAAGGAACGTTTTTCTGTGAGTGACTGTAGTTAGGGAGTAGTGAAGCACCTCAAACACCTGGCATATCATGCAAATTCAAGGGGAGAAAGGAGGATTGCGCTGCTGCTGTATCCTGTAAGTTCCCCAAATGCAAGGAGAACAATGTGGAGCCATAAAAACTTCCAACAACAGAAAGGTAAGAAACCTTTGCAGGAAATAATAAATGAAAATATATGAACCTCTAATACTCTGTTCTGACAGAGTGCAGGGTTGGTTTGTAGAAAAAGTGCAGGAAACAGATTATCAGTCATCTATCTAGACAACCCAAGGTATCGTAACAACAAGATAATGACTAAAATTCTTTCCCTGTTGAAACACATAGCAAAACTACAATAATTTCAGAACAGTTGGGACCAACAGTCATATTCTACCACTGACTTTAGCATTATAATTTCAACTTGGGATTCCCTTGTTCCCTAAGTGTGCATCTCTATGAATGCAACCCAACATGTTGAGACCTATTGTCTCTATTGTCGGGGGAGGCAGCAGGTCTGCTGGCAACCCGGCCCTGATGGCCGAAGGAATTGACCTGGACAGCATTCCTGCCTTCACTTGAGACAGAGAAATCACTGGCCATGTAACAAGTTCACCGAACAGAGTGAAGATGAAGACGGGGTGCAGACTGCCCAGAGCCAAGTAGAAGACGGAAAGAGATGAGCAATGTTAGTGTAAAACAACCCTTCAGCGTTCCTATATGGTGTTTGGCTGAAACTATAAAAGGCCTGTCCAGTTGCTATAAACCATTCTGGAGCATTCTAAAACACATTGATCACTGAATGGTGTGTGTGTCCACCTCTACGATACTCTATGGTTTAATGTAAGCAACCGTACCATCAATGAGAAAGTACGTACCCCCCAAAACCTACTTTGTTACTCTCTCGATGGTCTGCACGTGAACATTAGAATGAGTCTGTGCAAGAACTGCCTCATGTTGTGCACATTTCAGACACAGACCACCAACCCGGTTAGAATTTGCAGCTGAAGCAAGTAACCTCTGGTGGTTTAGCCTTCCTTCCAAATCTGCACACATCTGCCGAGATTCTGAAAGGTCTTTTCTAGAAAGAATAAAAAATGTATTTGTGCAATTGAACATTTCTACAAGCTATATTTTTATACAATATATATTATTACAGTTGTAATCTAGAAAGAACTGCAAGAATCTCTGTAATTAACATTACTTTACACATTTCGGTAGGCTAGGGAAGACTATCAGAGAAATAATAGTGGAACTACCCAATCAAAATTACTAATAGACAAAGCAAAATTCTATTAGTTTGTTCCTTCCCTCTGTAGTATCAAAAGACAGCAAAGTTACACAGAACATTATTAGATAAAACTTCTAGGCTTACATATTATCTGAACAGAGTAGATGCATTAGTCAGAAACACTATCAGCTGTATAAATATTTCAATACTGTATCTAAGATTTTTCTGTTGTTCTCACCAATAACATCACTAACTTCACATTTCTTCTCTCTAATTACCTTAAAGTTAGAATACAAAGTCAATTCCCCTGTGCTCCCTAGACAAAATCCAGATGTATTTAGCACACTTGATCTGATCCAGCAATACACACAAACCTGTGGTCAACCACATCTCCAGAAAAACAGGGGAAGATTTTTACTAGTCTTCAAATTATTTTCTTTTACCAGGTGCTCTGAAGAATTTTCTCCAGAATTTCAAAGCATCTGTCAGGCCAGGGAGAGCGCAAGCAGTAGGAATGCTGACATCAGGAAGTTCCAGACAAACGCACACTGTGCACATATAGATCAATTTGACAAATTGTGCAATGAATCCAAAGCTTTTGGTTTGTTATGCAGGCCATCTGGGCAGCATACACATAGTAAGTCTGACACATTCTGGTTGCATTGGATTTACTGTGCACATGATATATACACTGCATGCATGCTTATTTCCATCTGGAAAATCTTCTGTGCACTTTTTCCAATTTTAGTAGATGGTCTATTAAATATAATCCACTATAACCCAAGCACAATTTGCTCTGCACGTATCCGTTGACAATCACAGTACAACAGATCTATTGTTGGGAAATCTTGGACAGAAATCAGCAGGTCCTATGTAAATTCATGCTTCACGTTAAGAGCAAGGAGAGTCCCACTGAAAGTGCTATAATTTCTCACTTTAATTCAAATTTATCAAATGCTCAAGTGTGTTGCAGAACTTAAGAGTTTGAAGGATCATGCCCCTTAGGAGGAATCAAGGGGCTGAATAATGTACTTGAGGAATTTTTCAGACTATTTCAACCTCTAATGTTTATTTCAGACTACATATAACACTTCAAGCCAAGTGGAAGGGGAGGGAATTGGACTGTGCAACTGCAATTTAAGATCGTCCTTTACTTGTACTAGCACAATTAGCTTTGCATGTTTAAGATTTCACCACTGCAGAGGACATATTTCAACTTGTCTCCCTACCAATACCTTTTGGAGTTTGTTTTTTCTTACGCACACACAAAAGCCTAAGATTTTCATACATGTGGAACCACGATTTATATAGGGCAAAACTTAATTAAACAGATTCAATAGCTCTATCATTAATGCGGGTGTAGAAGGGGAAGTTTACACCAGAAAACCAAATCCTAAAGTGGATATAGTAGCAGCACATTCCATTTTGCTACATTCGTATTTGAGAAAGCTTCATGTAACATCAGCTTTCAGGGGCACTGCCAGAAAACACAACATTCAGGCATCTTACTTAACAACATGAACCGCTCTAAATTTGATTTTAAGAGTCATAATTCACTAATAGTAATTTTAAAGAAAAAACATTTTTACCTTAGAGACTGTATTTGAGCCTCAAGGATATTGGCTTTTTCTTGATAAAGAAGTTTTATTTTCTCCTTCAGAAAAGACGGAAGAAGTGTCATTTGCTTTCTTCATAACATTGTCTTTACAAATAAGTCTAGACATTAGTCACATTCATTCTTTTCCCCTGAAGATGTAGACTTGTCGAAACAGAGAAATCTGAAGATTTCACACTTGTGAAAGACTAGAAAATGAAAAACTCTCCCATTTTCTTATTCCGATACATCTTGACAGATCCTCGCATGGTAAATTGCTTCAGCTCCAACTGCAGCCCTCTACAATGATTTACACAAATTGATGATCTTGCCTTGAGTTTGGTCTTGCTCTCCCCACAGGGCAGCAGAAATAAGAGGAATTCCTAAGAACTTCAAGTAGGCAGGATACTTATTTATAATACAGTAAACTACTGTTATAACCTGGTGAAGAACTAGGTACCACACCAATGTTAAATGCAAGGATAAAATAACATCAAATCTTCAAACAAGAGTTATCTCTGGGAATTTGACATCTGCAGATTCAACCTGCCACCAGTGTCAAACTGGATAATAATATTAATTAGGGTATAATGAGAAAATTAGGTTTTAGAGAACAAAGTCCAACCTCAGTAGTTTATTCAAACCAAAATTCCTTCTCTATGTATGTTAGAAAATTAATCATCAGAACTGCAGCAACATGGTACCAAATGTTTTATGAAGGTATAACTGCAAAGAAAATTAATACCAACCAGTTCTACATGCCATTTCTCTATTTCTCCAAGAGCTGCTCCAACAAAAGCCTTATCTTTGTTGCGTGCTGGTGATGAGGTGGCAGGCTGATGCACACTACAATCATTACCACCTACAACCCAGGAGTTCTGAGTATTTGCCTATAATAAAAATATAAATGCTTCCATTTATTATGTAGGCTGTTTCTTAAACAAATGTCAATAACTATTGAATCTTATAATTTCCATTACAGTAGAATATAAGAAATAACGAACAAGTTAATTAGGTTGGCAACCTATGATAACGTTATACACAAATATCTATGTTTACAAACTCTTATGAAATTTTGACTAAGATTGTTTGCAGATAACCATTTATATAGCCTTCCTTAAAGAAAAAATTTTAAAAATCAAGTCCCTGAACACTGATTAAAAGAACAACAGAAGACTTACAGAGGCATCTAGAAGAGTTTGTTCTCTTAACATTTGTTCCTCAGATAAGAACCTCAGTTTCTGATGGAGTTCCTCATTTTCAAGTACAACTACTTGTACTCGATCTTTCATCCCAGACAATTCCTCCTACAGGACACACAAACTGCATTGTAAAAGGCTTCTTGAGATGACTATCAACATTTAAATACATGTTGAGACCAAAAGTCTAAAATAACATTCTCAACTATCTTAACCCTTTTAGAGAAAACATGAATACTCAAAAGACAGTTGCTGTATTTTTATAGTTAGAATTTCCATACAATTTCTTAAAAAGAATTGCTTATTTGTATTTGTGATAGGACATAAAAATGTCTCTGAAGTCCCATAAACACTACATAGTCAGCAAGCTGCATGATAATGCTCAGTATTTACTGAACTGCGTTTGGTTATTCTAGTGATCAAAACTGAGTCAATCACAAGACAAAGAACAAGCTATTATTAAAACAATTCTTATGTATTTAGGGTTTTAGTAAGTGAAATAAGTTGTCTAATACCTTGCAAAACTTCACTTCTGCTTCTAAGTGGTTAATGTACTGTGACTGATCATTGATTATAGGAACGAGATCAGAAAGGGCTGGTGAGTCTCCAGTTGCAGCTTCTGGGGGTTTCTGAAAGGAAGTAAACAATAGCATGTGTTATTTTTTGGTTTTCCATTTAGTGCAAGAACATGTTGCCTGCACACAGAATACTACATATTTTTTATTTAAAGGCAACAAGTATTAGATCATGAGAAAGGGAGAAACAGTAAGAACTTAAATTCTTCAATACAAAAAATATGTCGCTTTCAAAATGTACAGCTTCTTGATTAAGCACATCTGTAAAGCAGGAATAAATCATAGCCACAAAACAATTTGTAAACAAAATTCAAACTGTTATTTAAGTGTATCATCCATTTTAGACAAATGTAATGGCACACATTCTCCTGTGAAATGAACAGAATATCTCTTGAACTGTAATGGGCTGTGGAGTTGCAAAGGCAACTCCTCTAAATTACATCTCTACCTTGCTCAGCAAGATTTAAACATGGATTTAACTTTTTACAAAAAAAGGAAGACACAATTGCTGCCTCTTTACAGCATTTACCCTTAAGAATATAGTACAAATAAAGAAGCTAAGCTATTACTAAAACACCCTTAAACCCACAAATTGTTTCCTGAAACGTACAGCCTCTCTATGACCCTATAAACTATAAACAGTCCTTTAACCAGTCTAATACAAAAGACTTATTTAGAGTGGATATAAATAATACTTTAAATGTAATAGACTTAATACTACTTTTAGTGTAATAGATTATCTAGTTCTAATGAAGTGTAACATACTTTAAAATAATTTTCATGGAGTACCAGTATTAAGCATAAATATATTGTCTGCAATGAAACTGCCTTTAATAATCACCAAAATATTAAATGGAGTCTCTACATTCAAATGTAAATAAATCTGCTACTTGTGCTCTTCATGCATTTCAATATTGTTTTGCTGCCTTAGTTTGATATTCCACTATTGCAAATTTCATCCACTGAAAGAACTATGTACAATCTAATGCTACTTGACATATATGAACTATTTTCATTCGTAAAGAAAGTATACCAATGTAAGCCAAAATCTTGTGGTTTATTTGGGATTTATTTTTTAATTAAGACAGACAAACTGGGACGTGTCTGTAATTAGAATATATATTCTCTTTTACAAAAAGATGCCTGCATTTTGCACCAATTCACTGAACAGTTTTACTCACACTTGTAAAAGGGTAAATCTCCTTTTGTATTCTGTTCTGATGAGGATACAAAATTCACAGAGTTGTTAATGGGGTCCTCTCAGAGGAACACCAGGTACATCAGTACAGGCTGGGGGATGACCTGTTGGAAAAGAGCTCTGTGGAGAAGGACCTGGGGGTCCTGGTTGATGACAGGTTGGCCATGAGCCAGCAGTGTGCCCTGGTGGCCAAGAGAGCCAATGGGATCCTGAGATGCATCAGGAAGAGTGTGTCCAGCAGGTCGAAGGAAGTGATCCTCCCCCTCTACTCTGCGTTGGTCAGGCCCCACCTGGAATATTGTGTCCAGTTCTGGGCTCCCTGGTATAAAAAAAGACAGGGACCTTCTGGAGAGAGTCCAGAGAAGGGCGACAAAGATGATTAGGGGTCTGGAGCATCTCCCCTGTGAGGAAAGGCTGAGTGAGCTGGGTCTGTTCAGCCTGGAAAAGAGAAGACTTAGAGGGGACCTAATTAGTGTTTATAAATATCTTAGGCATGGGTTGCAGGGGGAATTGGCCAGCCCCTTTTCAGTGGTCTGTGGGGACAGGACTAGGGGCAATGGCTGTAAGCTGGAGCACAGGAAGTTCCGCACCAACATGCGGAAGAACTTTTTCACAGTGAGGGTGACAGAGCACTGGAATAGGCTGCCCAGGGAGGTGGTGGAGTCTCCTTCTCTGGAGATATTCAAGTCTCGTCTGGACGCCTATCTATGTAATATGAGATAGGGAGCCTGCTTTGGCAGGGGGGTTGGACCCGATGATCTCTTGAGGTCCCTTCCAACCCCTAAGATTCTGTGATTTCTAGCACTAGTTCATTATTCTGGATGAAAATAAGCATCTCTAAGCCAATCCCTAGCTAGTTTTGAAACTGATATAATTATAACATCTGTGGTCAGAAACACACCTTTTTGTGCAAAAATATTCAATGATATGCTTCTCAAATATACTTCAAGATCATAGAACTCATTTTTAGGAGCTAACCAAACAGCTGAACTCCTACGTCTCCTGTATTTCCTAAAAGCTTCAGTAACCTATATGTTTTTAAATTATTTTTTTTAAACATTTACCACTCAGAGAGCCAAAACCCCAAACCAAGCTACTAATGGTTAGCTATTACACCTACTAATTATCTACAGATTCTGTCAATAACTGATGGCTTTTATTTGTTCCCCACACCCAAGTATTAAGATTCCAAGTCCAACCTTTCAAGATAAAGATAAAATCCACTAATGAGGGTGAGGGAAGGTTTCTAGCAACAAAAGCCTTACTGTCAAATCATAACTAATGTAATTATTGGCTGTATTAACGGGGTAATTGCTGAGACATGTGGAACTACAATTGAGGAGACAAATTGAAGGTTTTCCAGAACCACCTAGAAAAACATTTAGAGAAAGGATTCTGAATTTGCAGTGTGTTCCACCTGGCTCAGCACATATAAGTTCCATGTTCTGTTGGCTCAGAATTAATCTTGCTTAATATCTATTCATCTCATTCACATTATAAAGTTTAAAAAAAATAATCACACTTCTTAAAGTATACATAATACAATGCCAGTATTTGTAACTCATTGTTCTGTTCTGCTGGCTCCCTCTTTTCTGTGTCTCATCCCTCCCTCTTTTCTGAAAGTGTAACAGACACCTTGCAGCAGACACCTCTAGCTGTCTCCCTGAGAAGATTACACCACAGCGGTGTTTGAAAATGTGAAAAACTCTATTTCTATTCAAATTGGTTTCCATTGGAAAACTGCCAACGTTTAACCCAAGAAACTCAAGAAACATTGGTGTAATTAATGTATACAAGTGCACTAAAAACTTGTTTCACTAAAAGGAAAGTATATAGTATATTTTTACAACAGGTAAAGAACAGAGGATATCTTAATGCAACTTACAGCACTGTTGCTGGGATATTTATTTAGAAGCCTCCAGCTGCCCTGTCATGTGGTGAATGCCTTGTAGAACATTTATAATTAATTTCTTTATATCTTTTACTATACAATTGTTATTCATAATTTATAAATGGATTTGGGAAAATTTTATTATTATTCTGATATTACAATCATTACAGATTCAAAGAACAGAGGTCGGAGTCACATATTTAAAGTACACTGAATATTCAAGTCAGAACTGATCTTATGAATTACCAAGTGTTTATGCCTCAGTCTCAGAAATGTTCACATTTCCCTTCTTTATATTGAAAAGTTTATTATGCAAACACAAAGGCTTATAAAATATACACGCTTGGCAGCTTTAGAGGCAGCATTCTACACAGTGACAAATAGTTTTGCCAACATCCCCAGTAACTTGGCCATCCTTTTACTTTTCCAGAATGTCTCAAAATTTCAAACCCCTAAACCCCAAAATGGGACATTCTGCTGCTGGCAGTCCTGAATTTGATGCCCTGCAAACTGTCAAGAAAAAACTGGAACACAGGCATTCATCTACTATTCAGTGGTCATCAGATATTTCAGTATAATTCAAAGCAAAAGGTTAAGGTTACTCATAATTTAAGTTTGTTTTCTTTGACCTTTGGGGAAATCTGATTCTTCTATTCTTCTTTAAGAAGCCTTTCTGCAGTATCCAGCAAACTACAAGAGAAGCTAGAATTTTATAAGGGTTTAGGGTTTTTTTTTGGTGTGCACTTTTGTAGTTCCACGTTTTTTGAGCTTTAAACTCGGCCTGTCTTCAGAACACTTTCACATCCTGGTTTGCAAGCAGATGAAGAACAGCTGAAAAGCAGAATAGGGCCACGACTTCATAGAATCACTCTCTTTGGAAACTTCAAGAGGAAGAAGTGGGCCAATGCTGTGTCAGAACAGCAAATATGTATCATTTCTCTCTTTACTGCTCCACCCTTTAATTCACTCCCTGAAAGCACTGTCGCATTTCTTAGTTTTCTGAATTTTTCCACTTTACTAACCTTTCCTAAAGTAATTAGAAAACTTTGACAAAGGTGGATTAAAAGATGCTTCTCCTCCTCTCCAAAGGCTAAATACAGATTGATACTGATTCATGTCTTGTCAAGATCAACCAGTGATGCACTGTCCCCTTGAGCTACAAAGCTCTAATTCTATCCTGCACCACTATGAGGCAAAAATACAAGGCATGACAATTGGACTAAACTCATGGGTTTTAGAACATTCACTAAAGTTGAACTTTAAAGAAAATTCCTCTGTGTCAGAACAGTAAACCTAGACTCATTACACAGGCTCAAAGCAACACAGCAGGGATACAGGCTTTAGATTGTACTGATGATACCTCAGCTTCGACAGCAAAAAGCTGCTTGTCTTGCTTAGTGTAAACCATAAGTAGTCAGTGGAGGTCATCATAAGATAAAACTGGAACAATACTTTTGAATTATTTTCCTATATGGCTACTAGTATCTAACAGTTGCTCCATAACTGAGCTGCCCATTGCACGTACTTTGGTGCAGTTCTGCTGCAAGAAGGCTCAATCTCAGAAGTCCTTGTAAGGGACTGTCTTTGACAGAGACCACTGCATTTTGGCAAAGAGCTATGAAAGCTGTTGCTACATGAACATCCCAAATCCTCTCAAGAAAAATCATAGCTACAGCATAAGGCAGCCTTTGAGAATAATTATAGTCAAAGGAAAACAAAGCTGGTTTTACAGAAATCTGTTGTATCTGAAACAAAAAAGGATAAACTTTTAGAGGAAAGAGAAAGATGAGAAAGCTGAAAGCAACGTGGACCCTGACCCACGCTGCATGGTCAACAAAAGAGAAGTCATCTAAATGCTGTATTAGAGATTTCTTTCTCTTCCACTATGATCACAAGCATACCAAATTCTGGCCATAGACTCAGGAATCTCCTATATTTCAGAATATAAAAGCCATTTGGTGCTTCTTTTTCTTTCTGGATACTAGAAAGTTGATCTCATGATGCATGCCATTCATTCAAAGAAAATGAAAGAAATAAGAAGAAACCTACACAGGATGACATCTTCCTCCTTGATGGAGAGACTTGACTTTCCATTCTGTCTTGATGTTGCAACAACATTTTTAGCTGATTAACTAGGAAGAGATGAAAAAGAAAAACATTATAACCAAAACCACCTACTTTTTTCATGGAAATTAGTATCATTTCCGACAATTTTTAAACTATCTGCCTTCAGAGTAATCTTACCTGCATGACTGTGCTGCAGTTCCTGAAAGGCTGCATTCCCATCATCATCATTGTCCTTGTCCACAGAGGACTGGTCCAAACCAAATTCACCCTCATCCTTTGCAAACTGTCTTTCCTCCAAGGCGTATTTCAGTTGATGGATGCTTTCACTAGCACGCTCTTGGGGAAGAAAAAAAACAAAACAAACACTGAACAACTTAAAAGAAAGTATTTACTGACTAATATTTTAAATTTTAAAAAAAAGGGGGAAAAAAGGAAAAAAAAAGGGGAGAATTAACAGTATTCAACATCTGTCTAGCTTGACTACTTGATCTAAACTTCTGAACTCAGCCAGTGGAAGCAATTATCTAATGCAAAATGACCACTACACATCACAATTTAAAGAAGAAATAATTATCATATTTTCAAAGAAGAAGCTATAAATAGCTTAACCTATCAATACATTAGAGCTCTATAGCAGCACAAGTAGTAACATACTTGACCCTACAATATTTCCTTGCACACATAGCTTCAATACTTTTCCATGAACCTAAATCTCATGGTGTATTTCATACAATGGGCTGGACCTGGCACCAAGAGCAGTATTTTTGAATTCTAATGATGCTACTGCACATGACAAAGCAAAACTACCAAAAAAAGGAAATGGAAAAAAAAAAGAAGAAAAAAAAGAGTAAATGAAGCAACAACTTAGCAAACCAAGTGAATATAAAACAGTAATTAAATGAAGACCAATGATTTCTGAACAAGGGTGAAAAATAAATAACATCACCCATCAATCAGGAAAAATAAAACAATAATAAACCCTCTTTCCAGCTAACTGGAGAGATTTGCAAATGAGAGATTGCAACTGGATTGAGGATCAGAAAATATGGGCTTGGTTTTAGATAATGATACTTTTAGTTCACACTGTAGGACCTCAGCCACCTCTTACTTTCAACTGCCTCTGTACAGAGGGATAGGAGGATGTCACTTTTCTACCCTTTAAGCAATGAATATACACCAACTAGAAAAGACAGTAGTAAGCAAAGTAGCCTGGCTTTATGCAATGTTCATAGGATCTCAAAGTAGGATCTCTAAGTTCTGCTTTAATACCAATCAAGACAATGGCCCGTCCATCAGTCACAGAGCATACTGGCTGGATGAGACAATCCCCTATCATGACCCACTGCCACATTAACAGGAATGTAAGACAACATGTCTCTCTCATATTTTTCCAAAGTAATTCCACAGCCATTTGTAATTACCAGTCCAAACTACCTGGAATCAGTAAAGTTTCATTAGTAGTTAATAGATCTTAATAATTTAAAACAAAAAAAACCAACCCCAACACTCCACACTCTCAAAACCTTACTTGACTTTCAGAAACATAAAATTATGGATATTTTCTTCATTTAACTCCAAATTCTTTGGAGGGTTATTCTCCCGTAGGGCTACTGCATGTGAAACATTTATATATAAATGCTCACAGAACAGGAATTTCACTTTTGTGAGACAAAGCTTCACAGGTAGCATCTTTTATTGGAGCAAGGGCTACAACTAAAAGAAGGGCAAGCTTTCCAGCACACGTGTCCATTTATTTTTAAACGTTTGTAGTCCGTAAACTGATATTGTTGCTCATAGGCAAAAAGCTTAAAATAATCTGTTAAGCATTTGCTAGGTAGAACTCAGAGCATAACACATGCTGCTGATTACAAATGTTAACAGCTCCTTTCTTCCAAATGGAAATGTGAATAGTTGGGAAATTGATTTGTTTTCCCCATTGTAATGATTTTCATAGTCCTTTTCAGACTTTTTCTCTGGTTGTAACTTACCAATAGCTTTTAAAATATAAATACCCCAGAAAAAAACCCAAAAAAACCCCAAAAGCCAATATATTTAAGAATATGGTTTTCAGTCCAGTATGCCAGCCATCATTCACTTTCTAGCAATGCTACTTTAATAAAAACCTGACCTGTTTCTGACCTATTAATCTTCTCTCAGAACTTGATTTTAAAGCCCAGTCATCTTATGATTTGCTTAACCTCTCCTGAGTTTCAGGTACTCCATCCTTTAGTGAAACTAATGTAAAAGACAATGCAAAAAGCACATTTTTAAATAGCTGTAACTCACTATAATTAACCCAAATATAATTCACAAGGAAATCACTCAAAAAATAAGGGTTTAGGTCAAATATTTTTCTCTTGGCATACTTAAGCGTTTCATACATTCCAGGATGCTATGTGGGTGGGAGAGCTAATTGAGAAATGGCAGAAGCATCTCACTGATACAATGGCTTAAATATTTTGCAAACTATGTTGCAACAAGTTGTTGCCAAGAAGCCTTCAATGTCACTTAAGTTGTTATGTGGTGCATCATCTGATAGCAATAAAATTCCTTCATTTCTGGATTCACTGTAGACCTCTTTCAGAGCAACCCAGAGTAAAAATATCTGCTCCACGCCCAGTGAAGTACAACAAACTAAACCAAACCAAAACCACACAGGCCTGTATTTAGTTTTCTCATAGACCTCTCTCCCCCACAGTGTCTACTCTCCTTCTGTTATGGCTTCTGAATGCCAAGCTACTACTTTATCCTCAAAGACAACACAGATCTTCGTATGCTAGGTCCTCCTCTTCCATAAATATGCTGAGCAGCAGTAGTGGAACACACTAAAATCATCATCAGTGGCACAGTGATATCAACTTTTCTTGACTACACTTTCCTGCCTGGGGAATAACTTCAACACATTTTTTAAGGCTTTATCACGTTTACTAAGTCTCTGCAAAATTTGCTAATTTCTAAATGACAAAAATTATTGCCATAAGCAAAACACTCACCACTGGGAAACTGGGAGTTAGGCCTGTCTTTCATGCACTAGAATTGAACTGGATGTGAAAGGGAGTAAGTGTAATGTAATTTTTTTTTCCTTATTAAGGGACAGAATTTGGGGCATTAGGATAACAAGATGCACTGCCAAGTGAAAAGATTACAGTTGCTGTTTCTACTTAAGTAACAAAAAAAAATCTTATTTAGAAAGAAATAAAATTGAAAGACCCTCTCTGGGTGCAAACTATTGGACACCAAAGAACTTTGCTTAAAGACGACATGATAATTATTGATCTCATAGAATATCCTGAGTTGGAAGTGACCCATTAGAATGATCAAATCCAACTTCTGGATCTAGTGGACATTATTTTTTAACTGTTTTCACATTCAACCTAACTTTTTCAGTTGGGCAATTCCTGTAACAGCACATTTTATAGAAACAGGGTCTCAGTAGAATCATACTGGAGAAAACAACTTGCATGCTACACTGTGATATGCACATCTAAAATTCAATCAGCATTTTACTATGTCTTAATAAGACTCTACAAATAAAATCCAAACATCTATTTAAGTTTCATCACACAACAGAATTGATGTGTTATTTCCTACAGGAACAGCTGAGGATGTAAATGAAATATGACATCCGGATTAAAATAAAAAAAAAAACTATTTATTGTAAAGCACTTTGGTTCTCATTGTTTAAAGGATGAGATGAGTATAAAACATCAGAAAAAGCCACAAAACCTGATGGATAAAACCTGATATATCAAAAAAAAGAAAATTGCTCCACAAAAATGCTGTCAAGTTGTCAACTATGATGTATAAATCACAGGCAGTGCATGCCACAAGTGAACACCTAATAGAAAGAAACACATTACTGCTTATTATTTCAGAGACAGAAGAAACCAACAATCCTAAATCAGGATAAAGATCACATCATTCTAGGTACAAAGATATTCCTACCCTCCAGTTAATCTAAAAGTTGAATGCAACTTTGGATTGCATTAAGTTCAGTTAAGCATAATGCATTAGACAAAACCACTATGTCCCTAACTGTAACATTAATTATATATTGAAAAACATGTGCCATATCCTTCTACATGCTAAATAAAAATACTGCTCTGCCATGACAGAACCATTGATAAGTCTATTTCCTGTTCTCCCTGTAACTACAAAATCTAAGGATTACTCCCTGAAAATATAATGGAGGCATCCTTTTTCCAATTATGTATAAACATAATTCATAGGAGTTATTTTTTATATAGGAAGTAGTACTGCTGAACAACAACATATTTTTTTACCTTAGAGACACATTACAGATCCATTCAGCTTGTAGGAGAACAAAAAAAAAAGAGGCTACAATAGAATACAACACAGATGAAGCAGTTGTATTTCCAAAGTAGCAATCAGCTTGGGGAGCACAGGGATGGGGCATTAAAATAAATCTACAAATCATTTTAAGAGCAATTTGCCACTGAAGAGAAAACAGAAAAAAAAGAAAAAAAAAGGTATTGCACATTTGCATCACCTAAACAGAAGTATAAAGAGCACTCCTTTAAAACAACGCACCAAAGCCACCTCATTCATGAGCTCAGAATGCCATAGAAGATACTCCGGGTGCTAATGGAGAGCTCAGCAAAGCAAGCAATCATCCAAAATGGGATTACCTGAAAGACATGGAAAATAACTTCCAGCTGCTAGAGGTGTTTAGCATCGTAAATTGAAGAAAAACTACAAGCGTATGAAAAAGCAAGTCTGTCATCTGAATAAACAGTCCAGTTCTAATATGGTTTATAGGAAGCTGACTAAAAGTCATCTTTTACTTTACTTAACATTCTGAGATGCAACTGTATTCTTCTTTATTGGCTGTCAAACCCAGGTATGCTACTATGCTCTCAACATGCCACATGGCAACTCTGAGATGGAAAGTATCTATCAACTACTACCTAGGCTGCTAGGATTTTGCATGGACATACTCAACATCAAGTGCTACCAGACTGCTCACTGCCAGGCCTCCAAAAATCCTTAAGATATATTTAACATTCAGATGTTTCAAAGTAATGAATCATGGATCCACTTGATTTGGTTTCTTGGTCTTCATAGTTGCACTGCATTATATGCTAAATCTGTAGTTTTCAAGAGGCTTTTACCAAATTATCATCTTTAAAAGGAAACTGTTCAGTGGAACCACAGCATTCATGGTCACAAGTTCCTAAACCAGCCCTTTCTGCAAAGCATAAAGCACGTGCCTAAATTCTAAAGGTCTTCACAATTGAGAAACTCCAAGCATTTCTCAGGTACTTCTGGCAGCTTTACCGCCCTTAAATGAACCTTATGGGTTGTGTTCAACAGAATACTTAGAAACAATTGCCAAATAAAAATAAGAAGCTTAAGCCAAAAATTGACCATTATAGATTACCATTTAAAACTTAATTCTTAGCTGCTTCAGCGTCACAGCTAACTTACAAAGATGGTAATTGGGCCACATGCTAATTTTTCCTAAGACAGCTTTGACTTCACAGCTTTTTGACTTCACATCTCTCCTACTTTATTTTTGAAATCACATAAAGCAGCGATGAAACAAAAAATACAAGACTTCTCCAAATCAAGTTAATTTGTTCCTCTTATACCCTGCACTCTTTGAAAATACACAGCACTTGGTAATGCAGTATGGAATACAGAATGTAATTTCCACATTTTCTCAGGGAAGATTTACCAGAAGCTTGCATCAGGCTAAAAAGGGTGGTCTTCCCCTCCTTTGCTACTCCTATACTGACATTGATGTAAGAGTTAGCCAGTGCTGTTTACCAAAACATAAAACTGAATATTAAAAAACCCCAAAACAACAGTTCATTGCCCAAAGTAAAAAGGAAGGTCCAACCATCAAGCTATCACAGAACATGAGTTTATAGAATATTTCAGTAACAATGTAGCCCCATCCCAGTTTTGCTTAAAAGCAAGCAAACAAGCCTGCAAAAGTATTCTAAGTAAAAGAGAATCACAAGGACTCTAAAAATAAACATCTTGTGAACGTCACCAAAATTTCAACATCTTGGCTGAGTTTGTACTTATGCCTGTACTAGTGCAGCCTGGTATCGCTTGATGTTGAGTATGTCCATGAAATATGCTAGCAGCCTAGGTAGTAACTGATAGGATACTTTCTATCTCAGAATTGCCATGTGGCCTGTCGAGAGCATAGTAGCATACCTGGGTTTGACAAACAATAAAGAAGAATACAGTTGCACATCAGAATGTTAAGTAAAGATGACTTTTGGCCATCTTAAAAAAAAAAACCTTTAAAGTGCAGCCTTTATAAAGGAAGTTAGGTCTCTGTGAGTGACAGCAGTGTCATAAAGCAGAAACATATTGCCATTTATTAGCTTATTAAGCAGAAAGTATTTATCGATATATTAAGCTGAACGAATCATATGTGTTCAACTACAGCTTTGAAATCCTAATTTATCACTGCTCTTTTATCAGACAGATATCTTTTATCACAACAGAAACCCTCTGCCTCCATCACAGTCCAAATCCGGCACAGGAAAATTATCTAGTGGTTTGTTATATTCACCCCAGAAAAGGAAACGAGATACAGTACTGAGATTACCTGTGTCTATGCATAGCGATTAACAGGATTTCATTCATTGTTTCGTACACATAACAAAAGGAGCTCTATGCATAGAAAGGCATGCTTTGCTATTTGGAATTTTAACCCTTGTACCTGCTAATGCCAAGCAGCATCTACATGCCCACTTAATCTAGAGAAGTAAATACAGGCAATTCTTCAAAGTCCTCCTTCTGCAACAACAAAATCCATCCTCAGCGCAAGAGCCGATGCTATTTTGAGAAGGAAACATGAGGTGCTTACTAAGTAAGAACCAAGTATCAAGTAGCTATTTAAAAACACTTCCATTGTTTCTTTCTGCACGGACGCTTCCTATGCGATTACACGTGTAACTCATCAGTGCCACAACAGGCCATGTGTGGGCTCTGCGTCCTGAGCGCAACCTTCTGTGCAAGTAGGGAGACATACCCAGAAGTTATGGGCTTGCTTCCCCTGCTTCCCGGAGAATCCGAGCAAGTTCCCGTGCTTAGTCAGAGACGGTCTGAAGGCCGCTAAAGCCCCGATGTCATAGCTGAGCAACGGAGGAGCTGCCAGGCTGCGCACAACGCTTCTGGGAGAAGGCGGCAGATATTTAAACAGCTCACCACACAGGAAATAATCGCTCCCATACCAAAGTCGCTTTGCACCCTCTCCCCCTTACCGCCTGCCTGGAATTTGATGTTTCAGTGACAACCCCAGCTCCCGCGCGAGCAGCAGGTAAACTGGCCCCGACCGAAACCGGCGGGGGCCCCATCGAAGCCAAGTTACGCGCGGTGCCGGCGTTACTGCACCAGCACCGGGTTTAGGGCGGACCAGAAGCAACTTCGCTCTCGCCGACAACTGCACCGGGAGGGCCGCGGGCCGCGCTGCCGCAGCCCGGCCGCCCCGGAGAGAGGCGGGACGGCGCTGTTCCCACGGCCCGGCTCCGCCCCGCCGCAACCGCACACACGGACGGCGAAACGCCCTCCGCGCCCGGCGGGGCCGGGGACAGCCGGGGACAGTGCTCCCGCACAACAGGGCAGGGGGTGACGAGAGAGCGTCCGGCGGGGGAAGCAGCCCGCCCTCAGCCCGCGCCACCCTCCCGCGGCGGCGCCGCTCACCTCGGAGGCGCCTCTGGTACTGCTCCAGGGACTCTTCCAGAACGGGCTCCCCGCGGGGCACCGGCATGAGGACGCCGCCGGCTCCCTGGGCGGGTAACAGTAGTTCGACCCGGTCCGCACTTCCAGCGCTCCGCAACCACCGCTGGCTCCTGGAGAAACCACAACTCCCACAATGCGCGCGGGAACACCCCTCCAGCTCCACAGCGTCGCCCGTTGCTACCCGCCACCAGCCTCCCCCCCCTCCACGGCTGAGCGTGGCGCCGCTCAGGGCCCGCCACGCCCACTGGCTACGCGACGGGCGGGAATGCGGACAGGGAAACGAAAACTACAGGTCCCAGCATGCAGCGCGCCGCGCTGTGCGCCTTGGGAGGTGGAGTCCCCGCTGGCCGCACATCTCCCGCACCCGGCGGCAGGAGAATAGAGGCGGCATCCTCTTTCCCCTTTGTTGAGGATGGCGGCTGCATTCGCGCCTGCGCACAGTACAGCTCTTCCGCCTACGTCCTCGGGTCCGCAGTGGCCGGGTATAGCGCAGGTCCAGTCATGGCCGAGGGGTATAGAAGAGGGACGCTCTGTTTACTCCCCGCCACCGCGTACTCCGGCGCGTGCGCAGTAAGCGCCCGGCTCTGGGAGCGCAGAAAGCCATTGTCTGAAGTTGGCGCAGGCGCAGCTCGGCCTCTCCGCCACTCGGCCCTTGACGCCTGCGCATTGCCCTCCCTTTCCCCCCCCGCATTGTGTGAGTTCGGGCAGCGCCTGCGCAGTGTCGTGCCCCGCTCTGCCCGTTAGCCGCTATGTGCAGGGAATAACGTTGGAGCCGTTGCCAGAGGGACACCGACCGGAGCGCCCCGCCCCCGCCCCGCGGGGATGCCGGCTCAGTGAGCACCGGCGGCACCACCACTAGGGACGGCCCCTCCCTGGCGCGGCGAGCCTCCTCGAAGGGGTGAGTGAGGATGTTGCCACCTTGGCCGCGGGTCGGATGGGAGTCGTGACGGGGAGAAGGGCCGGGGTCGCGCCGTTCGTCCGCTCCGCCGCCCGTCCGGTGCCTATTGTGTCAGGCGGCCTTCGCTCGCCGGACCCCGGCGCCGTGCGGTGGGGGCTGCGCCTGGCAGAGGGGGTGGTAGCGCGGTCTGGGCACAGCCCGCTCCCCCTCCCCCGTCCCCGCTGGGTCCGGCGGCGGCTCCGCGCCCCTGCCTTCTTTACACCTCGTAAACGCGGCGGGGCCGGTAGCGGGGGGCTGCCACCTCCCGCTGACCTCGGGGCGCTGGCGCTGACGAGATGCGAACGACGCTGCCACATCCCGCTGTCCGCGTCTCCTTGCCCCTTTCTGCCCGATGGGCGCTTGACCGGGGGGACACTGCCGCCGGCACACCCACCCGGCCGCCCGCAGCGCGGGGACTGGGGCTTCGCAGCCCGCCTTCCCCTCCCGCAGGCGGATTTCCGTGATTCGGACAGGCGTTTCCACAGGCTGAATTTTACATTTATTTTCTTTTTTTCGGTTGCCCCTGTTTCACTAAGTGCCCCGGGGCTGGAGGCGGCGTGTTTCTCCAGATTTAAAAAATCACTGGTGCCGTTGGCTTGAGAGGCGGTTTCCCCCCCGTCCCCTCCTGCGAAGGATGGCGGAGAACAGCAGTTGGGTTTTGCCTTTTCTTACTGCGCGTTTTTATCCACCGAATGGAATACGCGGGTCTTTTGCGTCGAAAAATACTCTGCTGAAGGAGCGACCTTGCCTTTCTTGAGGCGCTTCCCAGGGAAGAGAAAAACCCCGACCCCAAAACCGACACGAAATGAGCTTTTTCGTTCCCGGTGGCGAGAAGCGGCGCCGGGCCCACTTTGTCTTTCCAGCGTGGAAACGAACGGGTTACTGAGCTAACAAAAACCCGATGGCTGTTTTCGAGCAGAAAAGCGTGTTGCAGCAGAGGAAGCTTGGCGTCGAGGCGGGCGGCGGAGCCCTCCTCCGCCCCTGCGCGCGCCGCCGGCTGCAGGCGGGAGGGGAGGGGAGGGAGGGGGCGCGCGCGCGCGCGCTCGCTCGCTCCTTCCTCAGGCCGCCTTTCCCGGTGCATCCCGAGCGTCTCCCGCGAGCCGGCGGCGGCGGTTGGGCGGCACGCGCGCTGGCCGTTGGGTGCAGTAGGTGTGGGTCCCGGCCCGGGGGAGCTCGCTGGCTGGCGACAGTAGCTGGGATGGTGTGAGCTGGCTGCCCAGCTTTTGGGGCGTTGTTTTGGGCGGCTTTGAGCCGGGGTGACAGTTAGTCCATCTGTTCTCACGGCGTTATGGGCGGGGGGGGGGTGGGTGGGGGGGTGGGGAGAATACATGTGATTCTGGTGCTGTGCCGATGAGTCGAAGCTACAGAAGGGTGATGAGAGGTTACAGATAGCATCCCCCCGGTCTGCGCTTTGAAGAAATTGTGTTCTTCCCAGCGAAAGCGAAGCAACTCATAAAATATTGAACCAATTTGAAAGAATAAAGCCTGTTCTAGGCCTGCGGTGATCATCTTTTCTCCTTTGGAATGCCATTCAAGACTTTGTGGCAGTCTTCTTGGCTCCGGGTTTGCCTGTGTAAAACGATATGTGGGACGGGATGGTTTTTGTAAACTCAACTAAGACATGATTAAATATGCTGTGATTTCCTATGATTAACTTCCTCTGGGAAAGTCCAGATGCTGAAAAGCCTGTCTTACTGGAACTGAATTCTGTTAGTATGGAAGCACCTCAACTTTAGATTTTATTTAATGGAGGAAGAAGTTAAACGTAAATACCAGAAAGAATCTTCCCTGCTCTTTGATTATTGTTTTTTAAACACTTTGTCACTTTCATGTAAATGTTTTGTGGTTGCGATGGATTTCTTTTTTCCTGAAGGAGGTCAGGAAAACTGGCTGAACTGATTATTGTAGCTACTGATGCACAAAATTTTGTCAGGCTTTAAAGAATCTAGAAGTTATTTGTAATGGACCACAGAAAAACATTTTCTATAATTCCTGTAAAGAGAAAACAATCTGACATAGAAGATATGACCAGCCTTACTTTGTCATGGTAGTGTTGTTGGGGTTCTTTTTTTCTGACAAGTAACTGCTTCTTATATCTATTCTAACTGGCTTTTGCAAAGCAGAATGGGTTCTTGCATCATGAGCTGTAACGGACCTGGCAGGCAGAATTTTTAAACAATTCAATTAAAAACATGCAAGCCGGAAGAGAACTGGGTTATGAAAGTGGGCTGAAAAAGGCTGTGTTCGCTTGTAGATGGGAGTTCAGAAGCTTTCTTGAGTGATCTTAGGCATGAGTAGGTGCAGAAATTGATTTTGGAGTACCACTTTCAAGTTCTTGCAAATGAAGAAAAAAGGTGTTTTAAAAGTATATTGATACATTACTATCCTGCAGAGGCAATCTCCATATCAGTACTGCATTTCTTAGCTTTGCAGGCAGAATGGAACTGAGGTAAACAAAATTGTTTTTTCTTTAGCTAGAAAGCCATGAAAATCTGTGAAAATCTGCTTTTCCTGTAGAAAATTTTGAACGGGAGAGTCAGGCATTGAATCCCTCAGATAGCAGAATTTACTTGCAGAAATTCTCATAGCTACTTCTAGCACTTCTGAAGTTGCAGAAGGGCACAATGGCATGCACTAACTCCCCTTTTAAGAACATGCTACATAATGGAGTAAAAATTGATACATTTGTGACCAGAAGACCGCTTGAAATTGGAGAAAGTAAATTTGTCACCATGGCATGAGGGTTCAAATTTACTAGCTGGGAGCTGGCATTAGGTAAAGATCCATGTCTTCGCTATGCTGAGTGAGCCTGTGGGGGGCTTCCATTGTCTGTGAGGTTTATAATGCCCTTACTGAACGCCTGCGCTGCTTCCGTTCTAGTATTGATCATTGTTTATCTATGTATTTTCAGTGGACTGCTCTATAGAGAGCAGCTTCCTTCAGTGCACAATGCTAATGCTTTCCTGGATCAGACTCCATCCAGTGTGTTGAATGAGGCAGATGTCCCAGGGACAAATAGTAAGTGGTCATGTGACTTAAACTGTAACATAATGCATGTAAATTAGGGTGGGAAAAGAGTACAAACTACTCATTTAAACAATTCTGTGTATCTTATCTGTTTTACAGTTGCACATGCATAAAAATGTTGAAATAAGTGGCAAATTTTTGGTTCACCTTTCTAGTTTAGTTTGTCCCACTCTAGCTCAAAAAAGCTGTTTTTATTTTACAGGTGCACTTTTAGTTGAAATGACGTTTTTTAATTAAAATTTTGTTTGACCTTCAAGGTCAAAAAGTATTTTTGTAAATTTTTTTTTTTATCATGTACTATGTCAAAAGCAGATTATCCTAGAAGTTTCACATAAAACCCACACAGATATTTCGGTTGATTGCTGACAGTTCAATTTCAGAGAGGGATACCTGCGTTTGGGAAAGTACTTGATGCTGCATCACTGAAGTTGAAGTGTAGAATGCAGGCTTTTAGATGGATAAGAAGTAAGCCTGGAAGTAGGTGGATGTTAAAGAGACTGACTAGCAGTTCTTACATCTTAATGCTTCTGCATGGAGTTATCCCAGTTAACCACAACATCACAGAACCATAGAGGTTGAAAGGGACCTCCAGAGATCATCGGGTCCAACCTCCCTGCCAAAGCAGATTCCCTAGGACAGGTCGCACAGATATGCTTCCAAATGGGTCTTGAATATCTCCAGAGAAGGAGACTCCACAATCCCCCTGGGCAGCCTGTCCCAGGGCTCTGTCATCCTCACTGTGAACAGTTCTGCATGTTGGTGTGGAACTTCCTGTGCTCTAATGTGAAGCCACTAAAACCATTTGGTTTTTGGTGCAACATGGCTGTACTGATCTCTGACAGTGGCTCTAAATTATGTGAGAAGTTGATTTACTTGACTAATGTAGCAGAAAAGTATTTCTTTTAGTTTGCTTTAATTTCTTTCTCCTTCTCTGTTGGGTTAACAAATTGAATTGTTGTAATTGTGTGGTCAGATGAACGCAAGACTGAGTACACAGAATGGGGACAGCAGTGTCAAACCCAGAAGGAGGGAATACTCCCTTCTCCAGAGGCAGGTACATTTGGTCTGCTTAGCTGTCCTGTATGGCTGTCCCCTGTGGTGCTGTAGACTGCTGTGCTTACAAAGGGGATGTGTTATGTGTAAATCCAAGGAAACCAAATAATTAAGATACTAGTTTTGTTTTTATTGTCAGTCTTTATTTACTGTCCTTGATACATAAAATGTCCACAGCCATAGACTAAACTTTCAGAAGTATCTCTAAAAGAAAAAAGTGTTGTTTCTCTACAAAGCAGATATGAAAAGAGGGAGGAGAAGTGCCTCTGTTAAGTGGTGGTGTTTTTGTACAAGGCAATCTAGGATTTTTGTGCCAGGCTAGTATTGGTGTCTTCTCATTCAAAGTATCTAAGTTTTCAAATGCTTGCTTTTTTTTTTTCTCCCTTGCCTACTTGCCAGTTTTGAAGTGTGGGATTTTTGTGAATTGTAGAAAGATGCTATTTGATATATGTTTGGTGAAATTGTTTTTATTCAAAGCAGAGGTATGAAGCATCTTCTCTCTTTTCATCCATAAATAGAATTTGTTCTTTCCTATGTGAGCCCAACATATTTGTCAACCTTGATTGTCCTCTTTTTTTTTTTTTCTCTTAGAAATTGGTACTGAACAATAGACTTTTCCTTAGCTTGATGCTCTTTAGATCTCCAACATCATCCCATGGTGAGCTTAGTGAGCTGCTTCAGCTCCGATCACTGCAGCACTCTTACAGTCTAGCTTCTTCAGTTTGTTCTCCTGCATTATTTGCAAGGATTTGCTTTTTTATGATAATCCGTTTACTTGTTTACATTCTTGTGAACTGAAATGTTCTGTACTGTGATCTTTTCCACAAAACTAAGAGGGTATCTTCCTTTACAAATAACTGAATTTTCTTAACTCTCTGTGATGGGCTTTCCAGATCTCATCTCATCTCATTCTGAACCTCATTCCAAATAAGTTTCTGGTTCTTCCCATTTTGTTTCTTTCCAGGCAGAAGCGCAATTACTGAGTGTTCAGAGCAATATTAACGGAAGTGGTGCCACTCCCTGGTGTTTCCAAGATACTTCTTTGTGCACAGGGTATTGTGTTAGTTTTCAGCTGTGGTATTGCATGGCGGACTTGTAATCAATCCATTTAGCTAACCATTATGGTCTGAAAGTAGCAATACACTGAATGCATTAAATTAGATGTACTTATGGCTTTTTCCTCAAAATGACATGCTCGAATACTTCTGTTGATGATCTTTCTATTGAATTACAAATATTTGGCCGTCTAAATAGGCATTCTGTTCTGTGTCCAAACCCACAGCCTTTTCAATTATCTCTTGTCTTCTCATTGTGGATTACAGTTCAAGATTACGAAGGAAAATGCTGAAAATTGGAGTGTCATGATATCTTTCCCATTTTCCTATACATTTTTCTTGATTTCATTAAGCTTACCTTCACACGCACTCACCCCACACCTCCCATGACTTCACTGATTTAATCCTCTATCATATCATTGCAGGATCCTTGATGTCAGGAATTAGCAAATTAAATTATAAAATTTAATAGATTAAGTGGAAGACACTTAATAGGCAATATTGTCATTTTATTTTTTTTCCCTTTGGAATTTTTCCTAAGAGTGTGAGAATGACCACATAGATGGACCTTTGGTCTAAATCAAACCAAACTTATTTTCTCCAAGAAAAGCTATAACCTGGTGCAAGGCAGAGATAAGAAAGGGGTATATGGTGTTCTCAGCAAAAGCACTGCGAGTCTCCATCTATTTTCTGCTTGGAACTTTTGAGTCAGGTGTAGTTCTATTAAGGATTATTCCTTCCACTTGATCTGCATTTCTTCAGATATCTGTTGAAAAGACAATTCAATAAAAATGGACTTTTATATTTTCAGACCTTTATTTCTTATGTATGTTCATCTGTATACCAGCTTAAATTAATGATTAAAATGCTTTTATTATTAAAAAAGACACCCTAGTTCTATGAGGTTAATGAGGATTTCACTTCTGCTCTTCCATCTCCCATTTCTTTAAATGATCATGTTTTCATTTTTTTATTGTTCCTGCTCTCCAAAGGGGTAGTTGTGTAATATGAGGATCTGACCTTTCCTGTAAGAACTGTTTTTTGAGGTGATTCCCAAGTAAAAACACAGCTTGTCTTTTACCTTGAAATTGACTGTGAAACTGTCTGTTATGAATCTTTTTTGAGTTGTCAGCAGAAATATTCAGGAAGCCATGGGGGAACTCCTGAGAACCAAGAACTTACTTTTGTTTAGCAGAGATTTTGAAGAAATTACAATGGCAATATTTTCATATTGCAGATCATACTGTCTTCTGTGGTCATTTTGTGTTTGGTTTACAGTTTTTTGCTGATAAACATAAGTCTTGTTCAAAAAACTTCTAAAATGCTGATCAGTCATCACCCTCTTAATAGTACTTTAAACATCATGCTAATTATTTTATTGAGCCATACTGCCTTTATTTTGGCAGAGTCTATGCTAACTTGAATCTTTAGCAACCTTGGTGAAATTAATTAGTTATAAATCTGCCATTTTTGTGGACTGATTCATTTTCTTTAGCATACTGTATTGGCAGCCTCAACTGTCTAAGTGGAACACATTCAGGTGTTGCCTTGCTGGAACTGCAAATAGCAACACTGGAGAATCTAGTTTGCATTCACCTCTTGGAGGTTTATCTTTGCAAGTGTTTCAGTGTGTTGCCTGGTAACTTGCTTTGAGGAGGTCAGTGTTTGTAACAGACCCAAGAACTAAATTATCCAACAACTTCAGTTCCTGATGTTGAAATCACGTATTGGAAAATGTTCTGAAGCTTTTATTCATTGTGCCTTGAGCTCTAGTTTGTTAGAAGCGAGAAGGGTTTGTAGTTTGTTTTGCTGGGGTTTTTTTCCCTTTTTTTTGGTTAGTTTTTTGTTTGTTTGCTTTTCCTGCTAGAACTGCTGATATTGCTCTAGTTCTACTTACCTGTAACCCACACAGTAACCGTTTTCGGTTGCTCCAGTTAATACTAATGGGTATCTACTTAAATGCCTGGCAAGGTTAACTCATTTTTATTTTGATATTGTCTGGGCAGCCTATAGTACCTAGTCAATCCTTTATAATGTGACAGTAAAAAAATCCTAACCAAAACAAAACCCCCTCAAAAAACCCCTTGAAACATCCATATCAATACATGACAGTGAACCAGGAAGTCTTAAGTCATTCCTTGCCCAGTTGAGGCAAGTTGAAATCTTTGATTTAGTAAAAAATCCCCAACGGACCACGCATTATTTTTAGTCCAATTCATAAAATTACTTCAAACAGCATTTGGGGAGAAAACTAGATTTATCAAATTAAACTCCTTGAGTTTCTGCATTTGTGGGTTTTTCCCTTGGTGTAGTTTCATTCAAAAACCAAGAAAAGCATTATGCCATACTATTTTTAGCTGTTATGCTTTTTGGGGAGACAATGCTATGGCCTTAAAAAATGTATTCAAAGATGTGTATATATTGGTTTATTTGTATAGTTATTTCTGTAGGAATTCTTCCTTCCTCTCTTAATATTCTCATGGTTACTGTAGACCTGTCTAAATATAAGAAGTCTTGGGAGGCCTAGATGGATTAGGTGTAATTGACCTGTGTTCTCATAGTAGCCTAAGAAGAAGTGGCTTCTGGCTGTCCTCATCCTACCCCATTCTTTCTTTTTTTCCCACCCTTAGCTGCACCTCCCCACTGCTTTTGCTTCAGCCCTAGATCCTGTGTGATAGTTTCTGAGAACCATTTATTTGTTTGTGGGAGTGGAGGAGAGCACACAAGCTAGTTTGTCACTAGTTGAACTTGCTGAATTAGCTCAGTGGCTCAGGCACATGAGTCCTACAGCGAGGGCAAAGAAGTCTGGATTTTGTGGCTGGGGCAGAGCAAGAGGGTTTGGATCCTGACAGTGGTGAGGCTGGGTTTGTTGGATGTGGAACAACTTCTTCAGTTTAGCATTCATGTGATGAGGGTTAAAACTGCTCATTTGCTTGTCTGTTGAGTCTTCAGTACTAAGGTTGAGAATAAGTCAATACAGTGGCATTCTAGACATGCAGTCAATGTTTGACAGGGTGATTTATGTATTAGCTTTGCATGTATTAGCTTTCCATACTAACTCCTGCTGTGTGGCAAGTGCAAGGAACATGAGGCAGTTCAGACAAAATAGGCTACTTGAGATTTGTTACAGAGCAAGTGTAGATGCAGGAGCTGCTAATAAGGAAAAGGTGCTGCACTATAAATTCACATCCCACACTACTGTCCAATAAAACTTGCTGTATTTAGATCATTAAATTTCATTTAAGCTGCTAATGTGTCCATCAGAGACTGCTCCAATTTCATGTCCTGAGCTCAATGCATACACTGGTATTTTATCACTTTTTCAGATATTAAAATACATGGAAAGATTTTTAATGGAAATGTGTTTTCTTTTTCTCTGAACCAAACTTGCATCTGAACCAAACATCTGAAAAGCACTATGAAATTGAGGAAGTAAGGAATAAAAGTCAGTGTTTGGAGCTCTGTTGCTCATAGACTTTTTCTTAGAGTTAAAATACAAATAATAAAGGATAACTGTGTTGGAATTGGATAGAATACTGAATAATCGTGACAATTACCTTTCTGTCTGCAAAAGATTGCAGATGGTAATTATTCTATTTTCTAGAGCAGCTGTTCCTAACTGTTGAGCTTGACTTTGATGGATGTATTGGCTGACGTGGCTGAACCTTTAATGAAACATCTTCTGTTTAATATATTATGGTGCTTGTGTGTTTTTTACTTGCAGTATCGTGAGAATTCACTCAGCTCAAAAATGCTTGTGTGCCTGGATAGGATGGCCCTCACCCTGTTCATCTTGTGGACCAAGTGCAAGAGACATGTTTCTGTTTTCTTTCTCCCTATCTCCAACTCATAATAGTACATAGCACCATATAGCCAAAGCCAAAGGAAAAAAAGAAAAGCACTCTTGACTTTCCAGCAACACTGGGAAAGCAACCCTATTCATTTAAAATGGACAGAAAACCATGTGCAGGAGAATAAGTAAGGTATACTTTCCTAGGAATGTGTCCTATATCCCAAACATTTCTGAACCTCAGCATGCAGATGGCCTTGTTGAACTTGTAACACGGTGTTTCTGCCAGGGGGATGATGGACTTGTCCCTTTGAATTTATTCTGCTCAGCCCACGATTTCCCAAAACTTTTAGGAGATTTGTACCTCTGAAATCTCAAGCTCTCTAAAGCTTGCTGTTACGAGAAGTGATGGGTGGAGAAAAAGCTCCACTTCTTAGTGGGAAGCTTTCATTCAGCATTTTAATTGCTAACTTGTGGCAGAAGGAGTATACTGTTTTAAAAAATATAAATAATTCGTTTTAAAAAAAACCCAAACATGCTCTTGCTTGGAGTAAAAATATGCCTTTTAAAATATATATGGGGAAATCAAATGAAGCCTACAATTGGGCTAGTTTATATTAAGCGAGAGATATTAGTATAGTATGTGACAGATACACTAAATAAATAAATAGCATATTTTTAGTAGGAAATACACAAGAAATAAAGTCCAGGAAGAGCCAAGGCAAAATAAACAAAGATAGAAATGCAATGCTAGTTTAAAATGTTAGGCGTTATTAAAATGTCAGAGGTGTTGCTCAGTGGGTACCAATAGCAAGAACAGCTTCTACACAATGAAAACAGTAATTTAAAGAACTGAATGTGAATTGTTCCAGCCTTTAAGAAGGGAACTGATGATGATCTGTCTTAATCAACTTCTTATGCTTTTGTCCACATTTAGTTCCATGTTAAGGTGATGTAAAAAGATTTTTGGGTAAACGAGAAGACACTTTCTTTATCGCAGCAGCATGGCCAGTGTGGCTTAATGTATCTTTTACTTTTTATGCAGCTGAGCATAACTAAGCTCCCAGTCAGATCTTCTTGTTGGAGACAGAAAATGAGTAACTTTCAGAGTAGCTGGGTAGTTCTTAAAAAAATGAAAAGCAAAACCTCAGCCTTGTTCACTAAAGTGCTAATGAAAGGTATGACTCAATCCTCTTGTGGATGGGGTTATAGTGCCACTTCCTCTTGTATGGTTGCGTGCCTGGGGCAGCATGTGTGGAGTTCAGAGCTCTTCCCATTTAGCCTTCCCTTTTTCTTTTTTCTATTTTTTACTTGTTTATTTTTTTAAAGCAACAAAATCATTGAACTTACAAAGAAAAATGTCTGTAGGTTTCCTCCCATAGAACTACTTAAACTCCAGATATTTTTAAAAGCTATTAATTTAATGTATCTTTATAGTGTTATACTAATAAAACTTTGGTGGTCTCCAAGTGTTTCCCAGTTACTCAGATTTTCATTGTAGCATTCTGCAAAACATGTGCTAATGTTGCACCAAATCAAGTTTAAATCAATTAGCACCAGTTATTCTTAAACTTATAAAGGAAAATACTCTGCTTACATAGCAATTGGGACTTCATGATCATGATTTAGTTGAGGGGTTATAATGCATCTGCGCAAGCCCTTGCATAAAAATACCAAGTTGGGTACTCACTGTGTGTGTTACTCTAAGACTGCAGTCACAGTTTCATATGTAACCGTTTGATGACATTGAGTAAATAACAGGTAGTGTAAGAAATAGAATTAAGGCTTAACTGTGCTGGTGGCTATATTCCTGTCTGTTGGCTGCATACAAGAAAGGAGTGAGTGGGCACTGCAAGTAGATGTGGAATAACTTCTCCCCAGGGAAGCCATTTGCTAGGTACTAATTACAGACTGCATTAAAATCTTTGCAATGAGTAATATTTTTCATTAAAATCAGGGATATTCCTGTTTGTGCAACTATCTTAACCTGCTTTGCATCTTGCTGAATTCTTGGTATTGTTTCTTTGGCAGCTGTTTTCATGTGATCATGCATTAAAGAAGTGCTACAGTCCAAAGTGCAAGACTAGGTTTCTGCTGAATTATTTGGGATGTAACTAAAGAACTGAACAGGTAATTAAGGTAGAAGGAATTTTAAGCCTTATTCTACTCTGTTTTTACATGAATATCCAGGAAGAAAACTTTGTCATCAGCAAAATATCTTAAAATCATGTCCTGTTATTGTCTGAGATTAGAAAATATTAAATATGAAGAAAAGTGCTTTTTACATAACAGTGCCAAGCTAATTTTTAAAGAATTTGAATTTTAAGCTTGTCACGGTAGTAAATACCCTATAGAATATCCATGCAGGGCAACATAATTATGATACTGGATCAGTGGGCTTTTATTATGTGTGCACGTATGCACAGTGTCCCTGTCTTCATAGGATGAATATTGCCTAGAGCAAACATCAGTTACAACTGTAAGGCAAATTTTAGAGCCTTTGGTTGTTTTGTAAAATAAGCACACCCAACTTTTTTTTCTTTCCTCATGTAAGGCCTGCATTACTGATCTTGGAACAAACAACTTAGCATATTTCCAAGAAAAATACATCTGTGGACTTGGCTGTTGAGAGTAATTGTAAAAAGCTCCAAAGCATTCCATAAGGGAGATGGTACAATGTATCAAATATTTTGTATGGAAACTACCTTGGAATGATAAATGTTTTTCATGTTGCAGTGGAGATGTAGCAAAGAATAATAATTGACTATCTCTTTTCAAGTTCTATCTGTAATACTAATAAAGTATGTAGAGACATTGATTTAAATAATCAGTCTCTTCTATGTACTTCTGTATTGAATTCTGCATGGAATTGAAAACTGAAAGGTAAATGTTAAAATTACTTAAATATATATGAGAATATATTCATCTTCATACTCACAAGGTAAATAATTCCATATATGAAAGAAGAATAAAATTGCATCTTCCAAAATATCTTGGGACATGGAATAAGCCCCATATATTTCACAATTTTGGGGTAAGTGAAATCACCACCCTTGGGAGGTTAAGAGGTCCAATTTTTTTGTAGAGTGGTGTTTGTCTGTTCAGTGGTGCTCAGGACTGTGGTCAGTACTTGGCCAAAGCAAATAAAACCTCCTCTTTATACACAGCCTACAGAAATCACTTGGAATGTGCCACAATGGAGGCAGTGAGAATAGGAAGTGGAAGAGGAGGACTTGACTGCTCCTTTAAGATTACATTCTGCCTGAATGCAATGCCTGATTTGTATTTGTTCATTTATTTTCCTGTTTGCTTATCTTGGCAATACTCTAGTCTGATAATATAGTCCGATAGGGACTAAGGGGGAAGAAAGTATTTCTGTAGCTTCCATTAAAGCAAGCTTTCTCCCAAAGACAATTTGGTTGCAATTTCTTTGGCTTGCTTGCCACAATCATTTCTGAAGTCTGCTTGGGAGATAGTTTGTTATTAACATACTTGGTATGCTAGTCTCTGTATAGATGACCTTGTTTCATCCTGGTGACATAGGAGAACTTCAAAATATCTTTCTTTATGCTGTTCCTTAATCTGAATGAGTGTGATGGACAAAATATGAACACTTGGTTGTTTGAACATAAGTTGAGCTGTTCTTATAAGCAGTCATTACCCTTTAACTCTTCATTGAAAGCAGCTTTTGAAGCGTTGCTTTTCAGCACAGGAAGGCTGCAAAGTAGAACATTCATGAGAATGAATGTTCATAAATGTAAAGATTAGAAATGCATAATGAGCTGTCCAACTTTTTAAATGCAAAATGTCCATTATGTCTGTTATCAAAGGATAAAATAGGATTGCTTCTTTGAAGTCTTAATGGCTTTATCTTAGTGGGTAATGACTGAGTACACTTTCAGCAGTTTGAAATCTAATGTTTAGGCTGAGAATACCTTCATTTTTTAAAATTGTAACTTTCAGCTGCCCCTGATTATTATAAGAACTATATGTAGACAGAGGCTGATGATTGTTCTGTAGGACTCTTTCCATGTACAGTACCAGTCTCATGCAAACATTTCTAATCAGTCTTTTAAGATCTTGTATTCCTCTGGCTTCTTCATAAGGTATTCTCTCTAAACATAACAGTATTGTATTTTTTGTCAAGTTGCTGAATTCTTTGTTTCAATCTGCTGTTCTTAATACAATTTTATCTCCTAGCTTCTGCTAGGAGCTGAGTATGTTGGGTTTTTCTTCCCTTAGTAGCTTCTCAATCCCCTGCTTTTCCTTTTTTTCTTTCTTCTTGAATAGGGGACTCTTGTGGTAGAGAAGGGCATGACTGTCTTCAGAGTTCTGTAACATTGAATTTCCCTTTCCTAGATGCTTTAAATAGGAGATTATTTCGTTTCAGTTGTGTGAGTTTGCATAAACTTGGTAGAAAGTCTTAATGATGGACCCTGCATTTCTTGTAAACATCCTGATTGTTTTTTCTTGCAAATAATACTGAAGCTGTCAAGTGATTGGTAGCCAGAGGGTAACCCTTATTTTGTGCATTTGTTGGCAGTATTTGTATGTTGATATTGTTGTAGTAGCAAAGGTAAAGATTTTAGGATTTTTTTGTCAAAAATGTAGTAGGATATTGTCTGTTTAGGGACAAATCATTGTCCCTTATCCCTGAATATCAAACCCCCAAGTGACTTTCAGTACAGCTGCACTGTTGGCAGAAAAAGGGGTTTATTTCAGATTCTGTTCTGACATAAAGCTAATTCTGACCTGGCCTGGAGAGAGAGGATGCTTGTGCAGCCCCACAGCTGTAGCCATGTTACAGGATAGTGGCAGACTGCCAGGGTAACAGCCTCTTGCACAGCTTTTTTGTCCTTATTCCATCAGATGCATGGGATGACCTGCTGGGCAAGAAGAGTATTTGGGTCCCTTCTGTAGAGATCTCAAACTCTTTAAATTCAGGAGAAAAATTTCTATTTTTAGTAGATTTCCTTTCTTGAAGGCTTTTATGCTTTTTTTGTCATTAGAATGGGAGAGGGAAATGCTTCTTTCCACAAAGGCTGCTTAGGAAGGATTCTGCTGTGATAATCTGACCCTTGGGGCAGGTTGACAGGGTGCCAAACTGTACTCTCTGGACTCATCACTGTAAAGGGCTATGTGTGGATATATATGTCTTCCCGACCCCCACTCCCTTTCTGTTGCTCTGGTTTTCTTTCTCTTCTTTTCTCTCCTAGCCAGAGATCCCATTGAGAATTACAGAAATACATCACTGTTGCTTTATTGATTTGGTAGAACTCCATCTCTTGCTTTTCTAATTAGTCTTTTATGATAAGTGCAAGTAATGTACCTATCTACTTGTATTGGATGTATGCTAGTTAGAAGAAAAAAAAAAAACAAAACACCAAACCCAGGGGGCATGACTCAGCTTGATCTTGGCAGTGCTGGGTCAGGAACAGGTCACATACCCTCAGGTATTCATTCTGTTTCTGAAGTATCATTCACTTGTCTTATTGGCTAAACCTTACTATGTTCAAGTGATAAGCCAACAAAACCGGGGTGGACTGTGTTTTTTGAGGTGCTTTGGTTTAGTGACAGGGATGGTCATCCTTAAGTGTAGTCCTGTCCCCATGTGGGCAAGGAATTTCAACTGAATGGACACTTAACTTTTCTTCCCTAGGGTTTCCTGTTTTCTTCTACTTTACCTATTTGCATGCTTGCCATCCAGTTCTGCTATGTCAGTGTAACTCTAGAGTAATTGCATGAAAATTTTATGAACTTTACAACTAAGAGCAATGTTTCTTTATATCAGTGTGAGTGGGAATAGTTTCTTGTTCAGGGCTGTATGTAGCATTTGAATGTTAGGTGAATTTTCCAGACAGGGAAATACTTGATAATAGGAATTCTAGATTGCTGGAGAACTGCTGAAAAATCTAGGAATTTTTGTGGTCAGTTTTCCCAAGTGTATGTGCTTATCTTCTCTGGGGGATGTTGATAAAGAGTTTCAGTGTTTTAAAGTGTAATATACTTTATTCATGCTTCCATTGATTTTATTTTTAATTATATTTTTAAAGCCTTTTAAGGATCTATTTTTATTAACCTTTGTGGATGTTATGACCTAAGCCTCAGAGTGAAAAGTGTTGTCACTTGACAGCTTGATCCAGCTTTACTTAACCAAAGCATTACTTGGGTAGTGTCTTTTCACTGTGCTAAACTTACAGCTGTATCCAATGTTGCTTGGCAAGCAACCATCAACATTGAAGTTCTCTTGCTTCCCCTTGTAAAGTACACTCTGAATCAGATCGTACCCAAATTCTTCAGGAAATACTTCTATCTATCATTAGCTTAAACCACTTTAATTGAGATAGGTATTTATTTGTTTTGAGGAGCAACATTGCAGAGTACTATGGCGTGATGGAAGATTTATGTAGATTGAATTCCAGTCTTCAATGAAAGGTTCTTCAGTCAGCCCTCTGTTTATTTGGGTTTTTTCTTCATAAGATACACCTGCTTTATTAACAAATTAACTTGATGAAGTAGCCCTTGGAATTGGTGAGAATAGTTTCAGCCAGGAGGCTGTTGTCTGTGGAGTCCTGTCTTTCTGGGATGACAATAGTGTGAGAAGCTGGGGGTTATTGAAAGCACCAAAGGTAGTTTCATGGCTATAATATGTAGAAGCTACCCTAGAGTATGAAATGTGCTATTTTTAAGCCCTATGATGGCTAATGAGCCTTCTTACTTACACTTTGGAAAGGTGGTCTTAATTTACTAACCACCCTACATTCGGCTTTAACCTTACTTGCAAAAAAGTGGGCACTTGGTGTTCTAACAGAAATAAATGAAACCATTTGAACACCTACTTGTAGTGTTGTGTAAAACTAGGTGCTATAAGATGAAATGTAAATGGGTTTGGAACTTAAGCACTTGAGACTAAGACACTATAGTGTTAAAAAGCACTCTCTACAGTTACCCATTTACAGTAATTTCTATTAAACCATTTGTAGAGATTTTGTGGAGGTAGTTTACTGTAAGTGTTAATTTCTCGTGTTGTGGTGATAAACATAGCAGATGAAGTCAATAGGAAGTTAATAATTCACAAAATGTTTTTAGTGATATGCAATAAATAAGGCATAGAGTAATCGATGTAAAGAGGAGAAAAATACTATTAATTGATGATAAAGCATTTTGTCTTAACCTGAATAATGTAGAGTCCTAGTTTAAATATTTTGTGGTGATGTAGTTAAAGGTTATTTTCTAATGCATGTGTTTAAGTAGGTTCATTATGATTGCACAGGAAATATTTGTGATGCTGCCCAACTTCAGAGTGCTTTGCAGAGTAGACAATATTATTATCTGTATTATAACTTCCTAGATCTAAATCAGTTATCTTTATAGGTTGCCATATCAATATTATTGATACTAAAATCTTCTCAGTGTTGGAATTACCTTTACTCTGCTTTTTTCTCTCTATGTCATAGATTTCTCCATTTCAGTCCAAAACAGAACTACTGGCACTTACTATCTTTAATTACACTGAATAGTCAATAAGGCAGGCACTTTTCCAGTGGGTTTGCTGACAGCATTTCTTTGTAACTTGGGAACCAGCTTCAGCTTCAGTTCTTAAGTAATTACAGGCTCCACTAATGCTCTCTTAATTCTGATTGCTCTCTTTTCATGGTTTACACTTGATACTTGCCTGTCTTGATTCCTCATTCTGGAGGTTGCACTGCTCAAGTGTCTTGTCCAAGTGTGGTGGTGTTGTCTTCTTATCTGGCTTTTACACATATGTTTGATCTCTACCAACAACTGGATGAATTGAGAGTACTGGGGGAAAGATGCCCTATTTTTTTATCTTAATTGGCAGTATGAGATCAAAGATGGGTAGTTAAAGCATATTGCAGAGTATGATGCTCTCTGTAGACAGGTAAGAGGAGAGATTTTATCTCTGTACTGAACCTAAACTTTTGTACATAACCCTCAGTATGTAATTCTCAAGTACAGTAAGTATATAACCCTCAGCAAGTGCCGATGATACAAAGCTGGGAGGGGTGGCTGACACGCAGGAACACTGCGCTGCCATCCAGCGACACCTGGACAGGCTGGAAAGCTGGGCAGGGAGAAACAAAGAAGACGAAGAGGGGATCTTATTAATGTTTATAAATATCTTAAGATTGAGACACAGGGGGAAATGGCCAGCCTCTTTACAGTTGTTTGTGGAGAACAGGACAAGGGGCAATGGCTTCAAGTTGAAGCACAGGAAGTTCCACTCCAACATGCAGAAGAACTGATTCACAGTGAAGGGCACAGAGCCCTAGCACAGGCTGCCCAGGGGGGTTGTGGAGTCTCCTTCTCTGGAGATATTCAAGACCTATTTGGAAGCATATCTGTGCAACCTGTCCTAGGGAGCCTGCTTTGGCAGGGGGCTTGGACCCAATGATCTCTGGAGGTCCCTTCCAACCCCTATGATTCTGTGATACTACTTCTATTCTCTTTTTTTTAAAGGTAGTAATACAGGCTATTTTCCTCAAACCTTGTTTTGGAAATGTTTGTCTAATTTCTTATGAATGTTCCCTAATTACACAAGGTAACTGTATGAGAAGGTTAATTTTGGCAAAAAATTTAGCAACTGAAAATAAGACCTTATAGAGGCAACTAATGGGCTATATATTATCATCAAGCTATATTCTTATTTCAGCTTGATGCAGGGTTTCTTAATGATATTTTAAAATATTCTTGAATAACATTTGTTGTACAATAGTAGAATAATTGCATACCATTACAATTATACTGGTTTCAGTCTTAATATGGAGGACTGCCAGACTCAAAAGGTGGAATTTCAGGCATACATTAGATATAGTTTTGATTTTAATCACAGCTTTTTGTTTCTCTGTAGGATTAGTGTCTCAGTACTTATGAATGGTTTAGGTTGAAAAACAGTTGGCTGTTTTCAGTTTCAGGCAAATACAAAAAAGTAGACTGTAGAGTGCTGAAGTATGAGATTATTAAGAACTTTTTCTTACAATAACATTACTGTATCTAAACTGTAATCTTGGCAGTGTTTTTCTACACATATTTGAAATTGGTTACACCCATCTTTTGGCTGCATAGTGGAGGGCTTCAGTTCTTGGGAGTGAATTCTATTAACAGGGATTATGCAGCCAATGTCCCTGTTGCTGCATCATCTGTTTCAAATGACTTACTACTCATGTGTTGATACTTACACTCTGGTTGCTGCCTTTTGAAATTCATAGTCCTTCACCATTAAATGTCGTGTCTTCTGCAGACAAGGAAAAGTAAAAGTATGGTAAATACTTAATCTAGAAAGCATAGACTACTGGAATAAGACAGGTCCAACTGGGCCAGGATCCAGAAGACGTTATTAACTAGCATGATACCAAGTGAAACCTCACTAGAGCACTTTCCTAGCCTCTTAGAATTCACAGTGCATGGTGTTCTTGAGCTCTACAAGTGGGGTCATTGCATGTAATAGGTGTGATATATATTTTCTTCTATGAATGCTTACTGCTTTTTGAACACAGTGTGTCCTTTTAGTATCAATAACATTTCATTGCAAGAATTATCAAATTTACACTCTGCAGAGAATCACTTCTGATGATGATTTTGCACCTATCATACAGTAGTTTAATTTGGTGTCTTCTAGACAGTGAACAATCTTTCACCTTTGTGTTGTTCAGAATACTACAGCCAAAGTTTTTAATGCAACAGTGTACTAGAAATATGGTTAGCTTTCATGAAGTTTTTGGGGTGCAATATAATTGTCCATATACTGTCTATATAGGTAATAGATGTGCAGTTTCACATCAAATTTTTAATGCAATTATTTTTTGGTATTAAGATCTGTTGCTACTTTAGCCTGTTTTCAGTCACTTTTCCTATGCAGATTTTCAGCAGAGCTTTGATCAAAGGCATTGGTTTATTCTAAGGAATACTTTAAAATAAAATATGTATCTAGGTTGATGATTCGTTGCAGCTGAGACAGCACTGTTTGAAGAGAACAACATTATTAACTTAGATAGAAATGGTGATGGGCTTTTAACTACAAATGTGCTGCCAAGCCATGTGGCAATGATTGCTCTGTACAATATAATTTATAAAATTATTTCAGTTTAATTTAATCTGTTTGTTGTCAGGCTTTATAATTTGTGGGAAGTTTGGGGTTTGGGTTTTTTCCTAGCTCAGTAGTTGTTGACCTACTTGTCTGTTTTATAAACAAAAATAGTTGTTTAACTTTATTGACAGTCTGTGTAAACTAAAGCATAGTATTTGACTAAGAATTTTTTCAAATAGTTCATATCCTCTTGGAGGTTTTCATATAAATTTTCAGTTAGAACAGGAAGGCCAAATGATTTAAATGTTATGAGAAGCAGATGGGAGATTTAAAAAGCAGTAAAATATAGATGGAATGAGGACCTTTTGAAATTGAACACATGCTTGCTGTCAAACATCCATTTAATTCCTTTTTAAAATGGCTAGCCATTTTTGGTGCTTCCTTTTCCTGACTTAAAAGGAATGGGAAAAATGTAACTTGATTGGCTTAGTTTATTTTCTAGTTTTAACATAGGTTAAATTAAAACCACAAATGTTAATGCTATTCAAAGGTGCTGAATAAACTGTTCTAATTACTGAACACTTATTTGGTAACTAGATGTCTTTAATTTCAGCGAGTTATTATTATATGTTTTTATTATTTATATTTTCTATGAATATGCTTTTGACTTCCTGTTTTGTAAATATCCTTTTCAAACACGGTTTTGACCTAACTCAGTACTCTCCATAACTTTCCATAATTTGCATGTCTTTCCTTGCACTGGTCGCCTAACAAGGCCGTGCTGGCATTGTCATCTTACTCAGTGCCTACATGTTAGTCTTGGTTTTGAGAACTTTGCTGCATTCTCTGTTCTGGTAAGACTCCACCTGGAGTATTGCCTCCAGCTTTGGGGTCCCCAATAAAAGAAGTACATGGAGCTGTTGGAGTGAATCCAGGAGAGGGCCAAAAGATGATCAGAGGGCTGCAGCACTTCTATGAAGGCACACTGAGAGTTGGGCTTTAGCTTGGAGAAGGCTCAAGGTAGACCTTCTAGCCGTCTTCCAGTACCTAAAGGGGCCTACAAGAAAGCTGTAGAGTGACAGGACAAGGGGTAATGGCCTTAAGATGAAGGAGGACAGATTTAGATTATATATTGGGAAGAAATTCATTATGCTGGAGGTGGTGAGGGATTGGCACAGGCTGCCCAGAGAAGCTGTGGCTGCCCCCTGCCTGGCAGTGTTCAAGGCCAGGTTGGATGGGGCTTTGGGTAACCTTGCCTATGGCGGGAGGTTGGAACTAGGTGGTCTTTGAGGTCCCTTCCAACCCAAACCAGTCTGTGGTGGTTCTTATTATGCAGATTATGCTCAAATCTGCCACAGGTTTATGTCTCTTAGAGTGCATTTGCTGCCCTTGCATAATTTCACTAAATGGCATATAAATAAAAGAGAAATTCCAGCAATTTGGTCCTGAGAAATACACAGACTGGATGCTTTTTATTTTCTTTAGCTTCTCTTATACTGAATACAGAATGGTAGTGAATGAATGAAATGATTGCTTTGGCTTCTCTTTTAAGACTTGGAGTACTTGAAGGGTTTTCCAAGTATCGACCATTGAATTACTCTAGAGAGTGCTTTTAATCATATTTTTTTGTTCAGTGTCAAATAGGCCATGTTATGGGAAGAACTTTTGCATGAAAGATTTTATCCAGTTTTCAAAGTTTGCTTTATTTTGTATTCTGTGACATTTTAAATAGCTGTGTTCTGTGGTTTGGTTTTTTGTTGGCTTTTGTTTGTTTGTTTGTTTGACTGGGGTTTTTTTCTTCTGTGCAAGTATGTAATGTGTCACATTGTTTATTGGAAAACTAATGGAGTTTTGTAGGAAATCTTCTAAATTATTAATTTTGCTTTGTTGTGTGTACAAGTCTAAATGTACACTTAAATTTCCAAGATAAAAGTTTTCTGGAGAAGATCTAACATTAAATAAGGAGCAGAACTTCCTTTAATCTGCCTTTCACGTGATGCTTGTACAGGGGAACTGAGTTTGAGACCAAATGAGGTCGGTCTTTTTCACAGGAAACTGGAATGACATCCATGGAAGTTACTGTATTTTGTGACTATTTGCCACATTGTTTATTGGTTGTGATAGTGAAGCATTAAGGTAGCAATTACCTTGATAATCAGCGGTCAAATGTTAAAAGCTTTCTGACAACTTGACATATGACTTTGGCATTAACTAGCTGCTTGTTCATTTTGAAGAAGCTTACCTCTGATTAAATTTGCCTACTTGCATGAAGCCTCAGACTATGTAAATCTGGAGCCTGTCATTTCCTGTGATTACTGGTACTTGCTACTGAGACTGTGATTTCAGTCCCTTTTTGTATTCCACTCACAGTGTTTGCTGAGCAGGAACTGTGGCTAAAAATAACTAAAATGAATTTCTCTGTTTCTTTCTTTCTCGCTGCAGGATGACGTAGCTTTGCCAAGGATTTATCAGCTAAGCAGAAAATGAGCTTAACATCCTGGTTTTTGGTGAGCAGTGGAGGCACTCGCCATAGGCTGCCACGAGAAATGATTTTTGTTGGAAGAGATGACTGTGAACTGATGTTACAGGTAATTGCATCAGCCTTCCATGTGCAACTGCTCAAATCATGAACTTAATGCACTAGTTTTATATTTCTTTTGAAAATTAGTATCCTGGATGTTAGGGGAGTGATTGTTTTGCTTAATCTTTTGTGTTCATAGAAAAAGTTCAGTTATACTGCCATCAACCATACAGTTGCTTTTGAAGTGCAGATGATGACATTTTCTTTGTATAAATCACATACAGAATGCAAGAATAGAAGAATAAATAAATTTTGCACCATGGATGCTTTTGATAAGAGGGGTTTTTTTCCATGTAACTTGTAATCTAATTTATTCTCATGATTTGATGTAATGTCCTGATCTTGTACAAAGGCAAATGAAATTAGTAGAGAAGAGTGTTCCTCTGTCTCTAAGGAAGTTGAATGACTCAATCTCAGTAATGGTTTCAGCAAAACTGTAAAAATACAAGTCTTTGCCAAAATACTTCAGTAGCTTCCTTAACTTTCAGGATCACTGTGTGGAACTCTTAGAGGTGTATGACTGTGTTCTTATGTAGCCATATTGCATGCACTGAACTCTACCAAAGCTGTTGTCTTCTGATCTGCTTCTCTCTATATATATTTTGAACTATCAATTATATTTTGGGTGTTTCTTCTTGATTTCTTGTCTTTGGTTACTGTAGAATTCTTAACAAGACTGTACTTCAAAATTTATATTTTCAGACTTTCATACCATTGAAAAAATTTTCCTTTGGAGTTTTTGCTCACAAGAGTTGTGTATGCAGACACTAAATGGCCAAATTAGAATCTCACTTGCTAATAAAATGCACAGAAGCCTATTTTTATTTGCTTTACTCAGAATATAATATCTCTAGTAAACTGCATTTGGCTCTCAACCTCAGGAGGTATTCAGAAGTTTTACTGGTGATCGAAATACTTTGTCCTGTTAGAAGGTATTTGAAAATATTCATAATTAATTTCTCCTTAAAGACAGGCAACATGATGCCTTAGCATTTTATGAGGGAAGTACTAAAACAACTCCAAACAAATAAATACAGAAAAAAACCCGACACCTAAGCAAACAAAACTCCACCCTGTTGGTTCCTTCCCAGAAGACTATAAACAAAAAAATGTTTTTATTTAACTACTAGCTTGTTGTAATGGGTTCTTATCTTTGAATAAGGGAGCCTTTTCTTCCTTCTTTCTCCCCTTTATGCCGTCTCCTGTCAGTGGTGCATCAGCTGTTAGAGAGAAGCCGAGTACTCAAGCATGTACTCTTTTGTATTACAGAGCTTCAGTCATCATCCCTTTCAGAAGTATCTGCCTCTCATTAATATTTTGAATAGGTTTGACTAATTTTAAAATGTTACTTGTTTGATATTGACCTCAGAGGTAGTAAAAAGAATCAAGGGGCCTGGCAATTTTCAAGAATGTTCTTTTTAGCCTGCTGTTACATTAGGTCTACATGCCAGCATGACTGTAATGCCACATACTGCCGAAGGGGGAGGAACCCACCAAAAGAGAAGCTAATAATGTGTTCTTGTTCCGTATGTATAGCTCTTTGTGTAGGACCTTCCTTTCCACTCTTGACAACTTGGTTGTTCTCTTACTGCAAAGCATGTGGACAATGCATGATAAAGAAAGCAGAACTTAATGCTTTTATTCATAATCTCTTGTCAGAAAACATGTTATAAAACCCTTATTAAAAAAGCATTTCAGTTCTGCTGCATGCTTGATACCGAACTACTACTGTTCTTGTAACAGAGGGTTTATGTCTGGGAATACAGTTTTGCTTTAACTGGGTTGCTTTGTAAATATGCTCATCATGTGCAGACTTCATATTTACCTATCTGCTCCAGTGCATCACCCTGCTTGTGAATAAATACCATGCTTTTCTTTCACAGTTATGTTTAGAAAAAATTTTTAATCTTGATGGGGGGAATAATCTTCAATGTGAAAAAATCTACATTACTCCTAATATCAAAATTATGTCCAAAGACTACTCTTAGTTTCTGTGTTCCAAACACTTTTAGTAGTGTGAATTGGAGATTCTTTGTCTAAAATACTGCTAGTTACAAATTTGTTTTCACTGAGTTTTCCTCTTTATATTCATACAGTTCTTAGCACAGTAATTCTGTAATTTTTATGCTTTTTCAATCATATATAAATCTTTGTACTGAGTCTGGAGTTTGTTCTCTTTATAGAAGCCCTCGTGGTACTATGTTTTGGATTTGTGACCAAAGCAATGTTGATAACACACCAGTGTTTTAGCTGTTGCTGAACAGTTTGTGCATATTCTCATTCTGTTCCTCTTACATGCATGTGACTTATATTTGGGGATGCACGAGAATTTGAGAGGGAACACAGACAGGACAGCTGATCCAGACTGACCAAAGGGATTTTCCATGCCATATAAAGTCATGCTCAACAACAAAAAACAAGGGAGGGGGTTTTGGAGAAAGTAACACCTACTCAAATTGCTAGGTGTTCGTCTGCTTGTGGGAGCTAGTGAGCAGTTGCCTCTGCATCCCTTGATTTGTTTTATTTCTTCTTCCTCTTTCCTTCGCTGCTTATGCTATCTCTAACTTACCCTTGAAATCCCTTGCTTTTGCTCTTCCTGTTCTCCTCCCCATCCCACTGTCAGCAGCTGTGTAGTGCTTAGCTGCCAGCCAGAACACCACAGTCTTGCAAAAAGTAATTTTGATAGTAGTTAAATTGGAATGGAAATCTACAATAAGAAATTCAAAGTAGAAATGGTGTTTGAAAGATGTACGCAGTCTTTGCACCTGCAAAGGTTTTGTGCAATGAATAAAATTGTGCCCAATTATTTGCAGAATTTCAGGTGTTTCTCTAAAAGCCACAGATTTAAGTAATCATTCTTACCATTCCAGAAGATAAGACAAAAAATCCTGATGCTTTAAGGATCTTTTTGTGTCTTTTCCATTTTAACTTGTTTCTAATAGGAATTAGCCTATAAAGATTATAAAATATTGACTACTAATGCAAGATATATTTGAATAGCATAACTGAAAAAGTTTGGAATTTTTTCCCATAACCTAGGTAAAGATAAATAATTTCTTGTGCGTGCATTGCTGCATCAGTTAGTGTGGAAAATTGTAATTCCTGCTTGACATTGTAGAATCAGCAGCACACCCACTAGTGAATTTGAGAGTACTGAGCTTGTTTTCACTTGAAGAAAGGTTACTAAGTTAGTAGGAAACTGACTCTACTGGTATATCTTCAGCTACAGTTGACATTTAACTGATGTAGTATACTAGCGCAGCTTTTATTGGCACAGACCTTGTTGTTCATTTGTTCGCTTCTTCCTTAATTCTCCCCTCCTCCCCCTTTATAACCTGGCCCCTCTTCTGTACCCTCCAAGACTGCAGAGCAAATTGGATCAAATGAAAAATGTAAAAATAACATAATTAAGTATAAGCAGAAGAGGACTGATTTCACCTCTTTGAGAAGAAAGCAAAGCAGGCAATAAATGGCATGGAAAGGAAGAATGAGGAAGTAAATATTATTAAGCCTTGAGAAATCAAGAAGGAATGAGATGATAAATGTGGGATTCTGAAAAGAGAAAGTGATTCCTTTAGGAGGTTGCATGTTCTGATGCCTTGAACTGGCTAATGCCCTGATAGCCTGGGACTCCTCGAACTGTCATTCTGCAGGTGCTGGTACAGAAATTAGCGCAGTAGTCTGACAGGAATTTGCTATTCTCAGTGCTGTAGAGTCCTGAACATTTAGTTGAGTAACAAGGATAGAAGGTACAAAGCTGAAACTGGAAAGAACGCTGTTGGAAGAAATGTGCTGCTCTGCATGTCAGGACAGACTAGCTGAATTGCCAGCAGACAGATCAAGTCTGAACAGCGTGACAGATCAAGATGAGCTGCAGGCTCCATCCAGTTGGGAACTCTTCTAGATGTCAAGGTGCTGACCATATGCATGCATGAAGGAAGCATACATCCAGCCCCATCTCTTCCTTGCCTGAAGTCACCACCACAGTCTGCAAACACTTGACCGTGAGCAAGGACTATATAAGGGGCATAGATATTAGGGAGGTGGTATTCTCAGAGAAATAGTTCTGAGGGTTGTTCTTGGTCTGTGAGTTGATGTTTAGATGTGAAATAAAGAATTAATTCAATAAATAAATACTGAAGTGTTTAAGGAAGCACTGATAGGAGAGTGAAAAGTCATGAGCCACTGAGATGTTCAGTGAAGAAGCTGTAGCTAATTTGCTTACAAAATTGAGATCAAGTAGAACACATTTCAATGCTTGTATATTTTGCTTAGTCAATGTAATAGAGGATTTACTGGTGCATGACAGGAAACTCCATGTTTCAGAGAACAGCAATACCACGGAATCGTATCCATTTATAGTTATGGGAAGAGAGAGAAATAAATAAAGATGAAGTTGCTGGGTTAAGATTAAACATCACTGATACAATGGTGAACTGAAAAAAAAAAAAGTCAAGTCTTTGGATAGGATATGGCTGGAAATATTAAGAAAATAATTCTTCTGAATTAATTCTAGGATTCTGCTGTAGGCATGCAGTGCCAGAATTTGGTATGGTTCCAGATTGAAGTTATTGATATTTTTTGTGGTTTTTTGTGTTATTTTATTACATAATTTGAAAAAATGTGTTGCGTAGGAAAAAAAATAAAATCATGCTATGTTCAGAAGTAGCCATTAAAACTGTCTTAATCTGGTTTTTAAATAACTTATTTTATATTATTTTTTAATATATATTTTAGTCACGAAGTGTGGACAAGCAACATGCTGTACTTAACTATGATGCCTCTACAGATGAACATTTGGTGAAGGATTTGGGCAGCTTGAATGGGGTAAGTTAATGTCAGAAATGTATGGCCCTCCATAGTCTTTTGTATGTTTGTCTTGGGGTTTTTTTTGAGTAAGGAGAGTGTAACTTATCAAGTGAATGTTTATTATATTTTTTTAATACAATATTGGAAATGGTGGAACATTCAAAAGGAAAAAGGTTTTGTGAGGGTTTTCCACTGTGCATTATTTAAAGGGCTGCAGTAAACTCCATTAATAACAAGGTAGTGGCAGTAGGAAAAAACTCAAAAGGATAAAAAGGAATATGTTACTCTTCTGTCTTTCAGAAATATAGAAAAAAGAATCTTGATTATGTTGGTTAAAAATGGGACTTCATTCATTAAAATGTCTGGTTAAGAAGTTTTATTTCGTACACTATTCTTTTTTTCTCCTTTCTCACACAGAAGAGAATATTAAACTACTTCATATGTGAAAACAAATTAAGTATGCAATGGCCATGTTATATGTAAACATATTTAATTTTATATTTGCATTTAGTTTTCCAGTATTCTTTCTGTCAAAATGTTTATTAGTGTGAATTTATTACAAATAAATATAGGAAAAATCTGTGTTTACGAGCAAAATAAGTTTCATGTGACATTTTACTTTAAGGCTTTTATAGGAATTGAATATGTAATACTCTAGGTAAGCTTTGACTCATAAATGTTTGAATATTTTAATAGATTATTAAAAAACTTAGTAACTATCATATTTTTGTAGTCCTTTAGATTCTAGTTTATGAGCTGTTTATATGTACTAGTTATGGTTATGTGGTGGTTTATCAGAAAGCTACAGGTAGTGAATAGCTCTGTCAAATATTTTTTTGAAAAAAGAAGACTATGAAGAAACCTCAAGTTACTGCCATTAGCAGCAATTTAGGTTTTGATGTTTGATCTTGAAGTGTGTAATAAAAACTCGTTAGTCTGTCTCTATTAGCTTTTCTGTATTTCAAGGTAACTAAGCATTCTAAAATGTCAGTCTCAACTCTGTATGAAACCAGTGTAACCTGAAGGGTTTTATGCTTTGAATGGTTGCAGAGGTATGAGAATTTTTCTCCTTAAATATTTATTATCTCTCTGCGAGTCAGTGCTTTGTTTCAAGGCAGGGATCAAAAATTAACTCAACACTTAGTGATTTTTTTGCTGACTCGTTTGATTTTATTCGCTAATTCTGTTACTCCTGTAGTCAGTAGGCATACCTTCAGATTTTCATTGCCTTATCACAAAACTTGAATTTAATGAAAATAGAAGTTCAAATGCCTTTGTTCTACACCTTTCTTTGCTTCTCATAAAGAGCTTTCCGTTATTTGCTTTGCTTGATCTCATTTGTTTTCAGGTTTGACTTGTCAGTTGTTCTATAGCTGTTTACCCAGAGACATCAAAGGGACTCTTTGTTCCCACACTTTTGGGACAGAGAACATTAAATCTTAGGAGTTTTGTCCTTGGTCTTTGTCCTCATAGTCCTTCCTTTGCTCTCATTCCAGCTGTGCTTGTCTTGCATGCCTCTAGCCATCTTGTTTCAAGTTAAAAGAGGTAACACATAATTTAGTAACACCATACTTAATTGTGTGATAGAACAGCATAGGCAATGCCTCTGTACCATGCCGTGAACTACTAACTAGCTAGGCATTGATTCTTTCGGTCTAGCTACCGTTTCCAATGAGAACACCACCTCCCTAACTGTCAAGTGTCTCTCTTAGTGCTTCATCAACTTCTACCCATTCTTATTTTGCTTGCGTCATCAAGAGCAAACATTTATCCTGTGTCTCCTCAGTTATTCCCATTTCTTTGGAAGAAGAGATGCATACTTTTCTTAGTATATGGGACCACTACATTCCTGGTGGTTGTGTACTCTCTGCTCAAGACCAATACATAGGTCTTTTGAGTTTTGTGAGTCCCAAATACTTTCACGAGATGAATTGTAGTTGCATCTAATACCTGAATATTCTTATCCGTACGGTTGTTTAACACTCAGTTCAGTGAAATAGTTACAGCAGTCTTTATCCTTCATTTCTAATAATCCATCCTGCCAACTCCTGGTCATTTGCTTATCTTTTATTTCATACAAAAAAGATTAAGAATTTTATCTTTTCTGAAACAGATGTGTACAGTTGCTAAGATAAAACCTGTTCTTTCACAAGTAGCAACAGAATTCAACTTTAGTTTCTCCTTTGACATACAACCTCAAAAACATAATAGAAAAATGATCAAATATCAATGACCCTGCTGAGTAGCATCCTTCTTGGGTATATTTGGTGGATAATGAAATCCTTTCACACTAATGATTAAGGACTGGATTACAGAATGCTCAGCAGACTTTGAAGACTTAGAGAGTTGACTCTCACTATTTGAAGAATAAAACTTTGGAAATCATGTGAATATATATATATATATATATATATATATATATATATATATGTGTAGAGTGACTTTAAGGGAGAAAAGGACAGTAACTAGCTTTTTCAAGCTAGCTTTGTCTTGCATTCCAAAGCTTGTGGTGGGATTTTAAAATGCCAGTGGCAAAGCAACTGCGGTTTGGTTGTTTTATGCCATCAGTTTGGTCACAGGGATATCTGTGGACTGCACACAGTGCTGTCAGAGTTCTCTGGGCCGAGCATACTGTATGCACACAAATGTCAGAATTTTGACCTGGGAGGACATAAATGCATACATGTCCACATGGCATCCTGCTTTTCAGTGATTCACTGAAATTCAAGCTGCTTTTGAGGACAGTTTTCACATGGGTTTTTTTCTGGACTCCCACAGTGTTAGAAGTGGAGTAAATATTAATTAAACACCACTCAAAGTTTCATGCTAAAAAAAACCAGTAAATGGTTGTACCTTTAATTCTTCTTTCTTATGCATGATAATTTCCCTGAAGTAGGTAAAGAAGACTTTTTTCAATAAGGAAATAAGCATTGTCTTCATTTAGAAATTTTTTTTTTGAAAAAGCAAACCTGTTTACTGTATTTACTATTTGGGGGAAAGGACATGTTTCTGCCTTTACAGAATTAATCTAATATTAGATTTAAATGAGCAACACAAGCATTCAAAGATTCAGATTCTTGGTTTATTTAATTTTTCAAGTTTATTTTGTGTCTGTGTGCCCCTGACTTCAAAGTGCTTTGAAAATGGTATTGTTCAGCTGCTGCATTCCTTAGAAACATGTACATCTGCAAATTTTCTAGCTTCATAATGCAGATTTGAATTGAGCCTTGTAAAATAGTTTAAGACGAGATGCTGTGCAGAAGGCTTTTGTCAGCTCATACTGCAGAAAAATTCTTTCAGGATCTGTAACTCTGAAAATGTCTTTATTATGCAGAGTTACATTTACTGTTGGCTTTTTCCTTCGTAGCCTGATCTCTAGTATTTTTAATGGAGAGCTTAATACTCTCTTCTGCTAGGCAAAACATGTTTTCATCCTTTCATATTTCCCTATCAGTGAATTCATAAGATACTGACATAAAGGTGTCTCTGAAGATACCAGATTCAATTTTAAGAAACAATTGACTTTCAGCCTGATTTAGAGAGTTCTAAAAGCAGTGGTATGACTCTGGGATGAGCAGAAGGGTGAGTTTGAGAGGTGTCATTGGGATGTTGCAGGTTCTGGGAGAGGTCCCTACTTGAAGGTTTAAGGATCCCCACCATTGGCAAAAAGGCAAGTTGTGACAAGCACACTCAGTTCCTAATGCTTGTTTGTACCTTATCCTGTTAGCATCCTTGGTTTCTGGTATCTGAAGTCACCATGTGCAACTTTCAAGTCTTGCTGGTATTAGTGACATGGTCAATTTGCTTGACACTACAGCCTACCTTCTGAGGACTGTAAATCATTCTTTAAAGATGCAGATTCATTCCAGTGAAGCAAAAAACTTCTTCCATCCCCACTGCCCCTTTTCTTTCAAAAGTTTATGTCTGGTTTACAATTTTATGTAGATGACTTTCTAGAATTTTCTTTAGGGCTTGAGTAATTTAACTTCAAGCACTATTTATACTTTTCGCTTTTTTCCCCAGAGATGAAATCATTTTCCAAATCTTTCAAATTACGTATCTGAGATCCATTTTGACTTGAGTGTATATTCTTGTTCCTCCTTGCTGCCTCTGTAATTGGTCATTTGTCATGGTTTAACCCCAGCAAGTAACTAAGATGCTCACTCGTCCCTTCCCTCCCAAAGGAATGAGGAGGAGAATGGGAAAACACCCTCATGGATTGAGATAAGACACTTTCATAGGATAAGAAAGAGAAGAGTAATCATACATATAAACTAATTGCATAAATGCAATTCTTCACCATATGAGGAAAAATTCCAATGCCCTGTCCATTTATGAGGAGCAATCCTGCCTCTTTGCAGCTTTCCCAGTTATACCTGGAGCATGACATTACATGGTAGGGAACATCCCTCTGGTTAGTCTGGGCCAGCTGCCCTGGCTGGGCTCCCCCAGCTTCTGTACCTGGCAGGATGTGAGAAGCTGAAAAGTCCTTGATTTATGTAAGCACTATGACTACCTAGCAACAACTAAATCCATCACTGTGTTATTGACATTATTCTCACACTTAATCCAAAAAACACAGCCCTTTACCAGCTACTAAAAAAAATATAACTCTATCCTAGCCAAAACTAGGACATCATCATATACATCTTGGGTGTTACCTTGAAATTTATACCAGCATTTTTCTGCAAGTTCCTCAATACTTTTCACTATTCAAGGTCCACATTAAAACTAAATCAGAATGATTGGTAATCTGTACTTCCTCTAACAGTCAGCTGGTATGGCTGGTGCAGTTGGGCAAACTTTTGTGTATGTAAATTGATCTCTAAATCACTGAAGCATGTCTGATTCTTCAGCTATATTTTCAACAGCGATTTCAGGGAGGAGAGGATTACAGTACAGTAACTGAATTTTCAGAAGTTATTGTCAAGCTAGTTGTTATAATAAGGCTATTTCTGCTTACAGATCTTGTTATACTTACTTTTTCAAGTTTCAGAATATATTGAATTCTATATTGCTGCTATTTGGAGTTACTTGGATGCACTAACTTGGTCCAATTTTCCTGTAAGTCTCTTGACAACACTTAAAAGTGACGTGCTACCTCAGAACACTCACATCCATTGCTAAATGCTGTACAGATGTGATGATAAATCAATTCTGATAGCTAATTGCATTTGAAAAAGCAAACTACAAGAAGAAAGAGTGGAGGTGCAAAGTTGAGGGAACGTTAATCAGCAATTCAGTAAATACTGCTAAACTCCTAAGAAACTCCAAGCCCGATGTGATGTCAGAAGCCTGATTATTGACTGGGGTTTAGCCTTTCTTTTGAAATATTTTGTGAAGCAGGGGGCAATTTCAGCTTGTAGTTTAATTCCCTGGTGACTCACCAGTACAAAATTTGCAGGGCTGAAAACTTTCTTACGAAATTAGTTAAGAAATTTGATATTTTATTATTTTAGAGTTTAACATTATCTCTTTCTGTCCTTATTTATTTCCGTAGACATTTGTGAATGATGTGAGGATTCCAGAACAGACATACATCACTCTGAAGTTAGAAGATAAATTGAGATTTGGCTATGATATCCTTGTCATAAAAGTGCACAGTGTCCCAAAACACTTTTCCTGCTGAAAGTATGATTGTGCTAAATGAAGGCTTCTCATACTCTTTGAGAAGTAACTTGAAATACTTATTTTTCTCATTAATACAAAAATGCCTCTGTTAGGGAGAATGGGGGTGGTGGTTTTAGAATACTGTACCTTGGTCAGAATTGTTGATAAAGTAAATTTTATTGTTTCTCACTGCAGGAAACCTCAACTTCCAATTACTGTTTGAAATCTAACCTGTAACTACTGTGTTGATAAGAAATGTTACTTTGCCTGGAGGCAAATACACAAATATTTGTATTATTTGAGACTGTATATAACTAGAAAAGATTATAAATAATTACTTAGCAAACAACCAAATGAAAAAAAGTTACAATATTAAGGCATCTACTCAATGTTCTATGTACAAATAGCAGATTATTGTGCATTTGCTTTGACAAGTATGATTGTGCACGCTATTCCAAGTGACATACTTGTAGAACAGTTGTCACCATTCCAGTGGAAAAACTGTCACTTTTCTGTAAAATTTGCTTGTGAATTGAGAAATCTTTCCAGTATTTTCCTTAGCCTTTCATACATACTAATCTCTTTACTGTCGTTCGGGGAGAGATGAGAGTTCCTGAAGAAGCACTTAAGGTAACAACGTGCAGTTCCTAGATGACGTTCTGTCATTGTGTAGTTATTGGAAACATAGGGGTTTTTTCACTCTTTGAGGGTGTTTTTTCTCTCCATTCAATGTAATGTAGCATGAGAAATTCACAAGCCAACTCCAGTTATCCCAAAAATCTTCAGAGGCTGAAGGACCGAAGCAAACCAACTCCAAAAGCTCCGAGTCCAAGGTAACAGATTCCCCAGCTGAAGTGCACCACAAAACTACAGAAGCACTGAAATCTGAGGAGAAATCAATGGGTAAGCAAATACAGTTTGCTGCAGATGTGCACAAACTTGTAAAGGGTATTTATTTGGTAGGATGCTTGTGCAATTATCTAAACAGTAAAAACTCCACATATATGAAATTTAATCATAGTTTAAATGCAATCAATAACTTATGCAATATATTTTCTGCTTTTTTTTTTCTTAATTGCAGTATCCACTTGTTAAGAAAGCTCATAAAGGGGCATTTAATCAATATTTATAAGATTTTTGCATTTCTCTTTCCCAGAATCACAAACTTCCAGCATTTGTGACACGAAAGCTGCTATTTTTTTCAGTTTAACTAAAAAGATTTGTGCAGGAACAGTTTGATACTTTTTAGTACCTTCATTGTCGTGTGTGGGGGTCTTTTTTTTATTATTCTTTTTAAACATGTTGGGGGTTGCTTTGTTCCATAGGTAATAACATTGATTGTTAGATGCTTCAGGATAGAACCCAAATGTTCTGTTATGGTTTAAAAATTTGTAGAAACTGTCTTGTTTCTACACAATCTTTTGTATTAATATAATGTGCCATGGTGGTTGTCTTCAGTGCAAGCCTTGCTAGAGTTACTGTTCATCTTACAGTAACTTGCTGTGTTACCTGTTACTACAGGAGAAAATCACAAGAATGCGAAAGGCATCAGGTATTACTGCTTCCTTAATATGTAGTTGACTACATCTGACTTCTTAGGACAAGGCTGTACGCTTTTATTTAGGTTTAAATCCACTCTTTTGGAAGACCCACTTCAAAGAGTTCTGTTTCCCACATACAGGATTCTGTGGTATAAATAAATGGCTGGTTTCTGGCTGATCTAGCATCTTATTTGGGGTACGTAAGTCCCGTCCAGTACTCAGCATTCCTATTCTGTGTAGCTTTTCAGCATTTGGGTCCTCTTCAGTTTTCATGAAGTGGCACAGTGGGGTTTTTTAATCCTCCTCTTACATTTTTTCTCTTTACTCATACAAAAGTAATAGTCAGAGCTATTTATAGGGATTTATATTTAAGTGCAACTCTCAAAATCTCTTTGGGTTTTGATTCTCACTGTTGCTGTATATATGCCTAGCTGTTTACTCTTGCTAATTCAGTGCACAAGCATCAGCCATGTAGTTTTTGAAAACAATTCAGTGATTACTAAAGTGTAATGCTGCTTAAAAAAAGAATACTTATTATTTTCAAATCATACTGAAACTTTTGGCATGACTATGAGATCATATTTCATCTTTGGAGAGACAGTGAATAAAACATTTAATAAAAATATTGAAAATCATGTTATTTTATATAAAGATTGTTTAAAGTATCTTCAGAACATCTGTATGGTACTAGAATGCCTACATCTCTGTAGGGTGAAGTATTCACTAAGAGATCAGATGAAACCTAACTAGTCAATTTATCATCAGCTAGAAATTTTCATTGTATCAGTGTGTTATTTCTTTGTTAATCTTTATGTTTAAATGAGGTTTTAATTATGTATACAACCTATATGAGGAATAGCATTTTAAATTGTACTGTAATTTAACGATTTTTAAATGGTTATGCTCAGTAATGCTTTATACAAGGTAACTTTCAGCTCTCTAATAGCTGTCAGCAATTAGGAACCTTGGCAGCATTGCAAAACTTGATCAGTTTTTTATGCAGTGAGTTCAGATTTCATTGAAAGGTCAATGTGGGTAAAAGTGAGAATCTTCTCCCAGAAATAGCAGCAGGTAGCCTTTAGGAATGTACTGCTATGCTGATGACTTCAAACTGAAAGCAGAAAATAATGTTTACAGGTATATTAGGGTAACAAAAAGAAGTCAGCTGCCTTTGCACAAGTGTTTGTGCCAGAAGTTTTAATCGGGTCATTAGTAAGCTTTTATATTTAGAACCCAGATCAGTTATCCAGCCTGAGTTTGCTTTGTATTTTGGCAAATGGATGCAACCAATTCACTTCAGCTTCCGGGAGAAACAATCCAAGCCATTGACTCTCTTGGTGTTATTTCAACCTAGATATCACAACTAAACAGAAAATTTCCTCTGCTTTTGGCACATTTTATAGATCTTTCTGCTATGCCTCGTGGAACACCTTTGTATGGGCAGCCAGCCTGGTGGGGTGATGATGAAGCTGATGAAAAAGGTGGTTGTAAGCCAAGTAGCAAGCATGAAGAAAAAATGCATGAGACGGGGGCTTCAGGCAAGTCTGTTATCTTATTTTTGTAGGGTTTTGCTCTTAAGTAAAGTACATGTATTCTTAAATAGGGAACTAAATAGGTGTTTATGTTTGAATGTTTCATAGACAGTTTGCATAGATGAAAGCCTGTTAATATTAAGTTAGCTTTAAAAAAAATTATGAAAGATGCTATGTATTTTCAGAGACCAGTTTCACTTACGTTTTCTATTATAGAACATAATTTGTTGTCAGTAAATACAAAAGATAATGTTACCTGAACCAGTGTGTCTTATCAATTTAATCCCTATCTGCCATTTTACATGCTTGAAATTAGAGATTGGATAGGGATTTTTTTTAATCAAAATTTCTGAAAACAAATGGTGCTATATTATTTCTGTATTTGGCTTTTAGCTATTAGTGATCTGTGCTAGGATTCTCTCCTGTAGTTCAGTAATGCCATGTTAGTGAAAATTACATTTCATAGTTCTTGCAGTAAAGATTTATGTAGTCTCAAGTTGAACTGGTGATGTTTATTTCCCTGCAATACAGTTTTTTTTGAATTTTTTTTTTTTAGTTAGGTTGGCTATACACCATATGTATTGCCGAAACTTAAATCTCAGTGTCTATAATTAGGCTTCTAAATCTGTCATCAGGCATATAAATAAAGTGACAGAATAATCTTAAAGCGTACTCAAGTTAGGCCAAAATTCAGCTCTGTTTCTTTAGCTGTTTAGAGATGTATATAGGGCCCAACAGTTTCAAGTTTGCAATTTTTGAAGGTACTTTAACGGAGGTGGGAATTTCTCATTTCTTGTAACAGTAATTACCTTGGTTATCATGAGTCCTTTTTTGCAGGAATTTGTTGTAAACTCTAAAAACATGTAAAATCAAACTAAACTAGCACTTCAACATAATTATGTCAGTGTTTTTGGAGTGAAAGTTTTGCTATAGTCTTTAATGACCTTTTTCATATTATCTACATTTGTCATGACTCAGACAGTAAAGGAAGTCCTTTAAGATAAGTTTCTTAGTAAAAAGAAGCAGTGTGAAAACATAATTGGTGACAGTTTTTGTGCAACTTTAACAACGTTGTTGGATATAAAAGAACTGCATCATAGTGCAGTATGTTATAGAACACTTTCTTATTTGTTTGGGATTTTTGGTGAAAAAGTTTTCTACCATATGCAACGTGAGTAGCATATGCTATTGGGCTCACCTATGGAGGCTTTTTAAATACAGGTTTAGTATCCTTCATTAGTAATCTGTAAGACTACAGTTCAAATCTTGTCTGGAAATGTGTTCTTCAAACTGAAACATTTCTAAGGAATACAGATTTTGTTTGTAATGGCAGCAATAATGTGAGGCAATGACTATTCCATACTGTCCCACTCCCTTCACAAAGGAAAAGCACGCATGTGGTCAGTTACAAAGAAAATGAACAAAGTCCTTGCCTTCAAGTCACGCCATCGATAGACTTGCTAGACACATGATTCTCCTTGCTTTCTGGATTACAGGAAGCATTAGCTATTAGCTATGAAACCTGTCACTCTCTCTTACTGTGTATGTCAAGACCTCTAGTATCTGTATTTTATTGCTTAGATGTCAATATTGGAAGTAAACTAGTACAATAAAAAAATAATTCAGTAGGCTATTTATATTCCCATGTATCTATCTACATTGTTTTAATTTTTAAAACATGCATGTAATTTATTCTCATTAAATATTAAAAAGTCATATCCTGAAGTCTGTGGTGTTGGTGCCATGCCATTAAAAAGGCAAGACAATATTCCAGCTCCCACTTAAAAGCATGCCTAGTCTTAGTTTTTCATAATTTAAAATTGCTTTTTCAGAAGCAGTTTTGCATCAAATGATTTATATGTTCATGTATTTATTTTACCAAGATATCTTTCAGAAAGCAATCAGTGCTTCTGTCTTAGTTCTTGAGTTCAAAAAAGCAAAAACTCCAACTGTCTCTGAAACTAATCAAGAAGTTCCAGTCTCTTTCAGTGGTAGACAAAAATAAGCTTGTTCTAGACAGAACTTCAGTAGTGGGATTATTTTTTACATGCTTTGCCTTAGTGAAGTCATCATAAGGTAAAGGATGCATAGAGGAAATATACTAGTATTTTCTACAATGTTCAACTGATATTTGTTAGCTTGCTCTCTATATGTGCCTTTTTGGTAAATAATATTTTTTTTTAATGTACAACATCTGTTAGATATCCCTTTTGTTTATGTTTTTGTTGTGTAAACATGAATTTATCTCCTACGATTAGAATTCCTCTAAGTCAGGTGTAGGTATAGCTTCTGTTGCCTCAAACTGGAAAAATAAGAAACCTGCACAAATGGAAATCAGTTTGAGTAAGCACACACTGAACAAAAACTTATGTGAAACGTTCTAGGAAGACATTGCTGGGAAAAAGCCAAAGTCTGACACTTTTGCAAAACAATCTAATTTGGGAGGATATGGAACTACAATTCTTTGTGTAGACAAGTGATTTATTTACCTTGATCAATTAATCTCTGAGAAAGCATTAGTTGTATGTTTTGTTTTTTGAGTGTTGTAGATGTTTTCTGTAGTGTTGGCAGAGAGTCTGAGAAGATTGGATAATTCCAATCATGTGGACACATTTCCTCAATCTCAGAACATTAACCATGTCTGTGTAGAAGTGTGCAAAAAACCCCATCCTAAATATTTTCATACAGTTACAAAATAAAGACATGAGCTCTTTTGGGCCCCTTTGGCCTATAGTTACATTCCATGGAAACACTAACTTGTTGGAAAGTAACTTGGCATGTATTTTCTTCATGCTCTTGGGTTTCATAATGTAGGTTAATATAATGATTGGAAATCAATATAAAGTAATGCTTAAAGGAAATTTGAAGCTTCACAAGGCTCTCACATTTGGAATCTTTTTTTTTAATAAAAATGAAGATTCATTTAGTAATAAACATTCAAGATTGTTGCAATTATTCTTTCATGGGCTAAATTGTATTAACTGTTTAAAATACCAATTTGGAACATGCTTCTTAATATAAACTACCTAAAAATAAGTATGTTACAGGTGAATTCACATACATAAATTCTTGAGCTTTTTCTTCATTAACTTGACTTGATAAAGCCTGATATTATTTTAACAAATTAATTCTGTGAAGAATCTGCTTCATGCTTTAATGCTTTGGTACACGATTATTCAGTGAACAGAAAAGAAGGCATGAATTATAACAGATGCGGCAAGGTTTAATGAGGAGATTGAAATGGGAGATTTGTTTCTGCTAAGCCAACTATAGACAATTAGTCTTTACAGTCTCAAGTTAATAAGATTATTTCAATGTTACTGTCTTTCTATCACAATGGAAACTCACTAATAGAAATTATTTGCTAAGAGACCAGAATAGCCTGGAAAACTTTGGAAAGAAAAAAAAGTTTCTGTTTTTTTTCTGACATGTGTGGTACTCTAATTAAATGATCCATAGGTCTGCTAGTCTGTATTAAAATGAGCAATTGCATATACACCTATGTATGGGTGACTTTATGCTGCAGCTGCTCAATTTCCATGTTAGTGGCAAGTTCATAGGGTATGTAATTACTATTACAGTGCTTTTGGCTCTTGTTTCCTGGAAAAGCAATAGCTGCATTCTTTGCTGATCTGAATAGTAGTTGTAGAATTTTACATCATTAATACCTTAAACAGAATTCTAAGAAAACATGGAAGTCAATTTTTAAACAGGCTTTAAGAATCTGAAGTATTTTTTTTCCATTTGGCATGAAGTATTTTTTTAATACCAGCATTGCATAATAATATATCAGATGAACTGTTCCTTACTTTTAAGAAAGTGTTATTTTAAGGTAAAGCAGGCTGACTGTTATTTTAGAAATTTGTCTGATCAGTATGTGTAGTTTACCAGTGATTAAACACATGTGTGTTAACATTAAAGATCCTAGAATTTTGTTCTAGAATTTTGTGGAGTTTTTGCCTGGTATGTGTACAAGTGCTGCAAATGTAAAGCTTGCTTTGCAAAGTTACAGCAGGAAATGTACATGGTATGTCACAGAGCTTACAAAACTTTTTAGAGCCATCACAGCAATGTATTTAAGATTAGTTTTGCACTTTTTGCACTTTAACTCCTTTAAAGCATGCAGATACAAGATTTATTATGAATGGAAGGTATTTCTATACAATACTACTTAATATTTTTATTTAGAAAGAGCAGTTTGATATTACGACATTAAAAGACAAAGTTCTTATTTAATACTTGATGACCCATGACACGTGTTTTTTGCAATCTTGTCTTTAAATAACAAATGAAAAATATGCTTCAGCCATAGCAAAAAAAGAACCTAAGAGGTAAGTGGGAGTTAAAAAGTGGTAATGTGGAGAGAATGAGAAAGGAAAAAAGAAAATTCCCTTACATGTTTGAAAGCATAACTTTGACTTCTGTTCATTAAACATACATTGCACAGTACTAAAAACAAAGCTAACATAAGCGCAATATTTTGGGGTATTGTGTAAGTGTGATATTTTGGTTGCTTCTTACACCTTCTGCAAGTATTTTGCTACAGATTTAAAGATGTTTTTTCAAGAAGTGCTTTTTAAATTCCGGATAGTTTTATCCTACAAGTTTTATTCTTAAAACTAGATGTTTAAGGCAGAAAATAAAAGACTATTTCTAAAACACCTGAGGACTGTGTGGAATATTTTCTGAGGTTTCCTCCTATCTTGCAGATGATAATGTATTCATGTATACAGGCAATATCTTGCATATCTGATAGATTGTGTTGAATATTGCTGAACACCTGCGACATTTATTGTCCAGGTTGGCAAGTAAACTTGAACGATTCTGACTATTTTTGTGTGTGAGCCTCATGAAACAAAACTTGGGGGGGAAAAAAAGTGTCATCAATTCCACACAAAGCATATGTTGCTTTTCTGACGATCGTCTCTTGAGAGTATTCTAGTAAAGGATCTCTCTGAATCTCCATTTGGCTAAGTCTGTGATTTCCCAAATATAACGTAGTTTCCCTCCCAGCCTTTCCTAGACTTCTTATTTCATTGATAGTCTCCCTACACCTGTGTAGCAGCTACAGTTATTGCTTTGTTACTTGACTTGCAGAAACTGTTGCACAATTGTCTTCCCTAGCACTAGACCTGTGTAGAATGAGAGCTGTCTCTTTACAGATACCCTGGTTCTTTTTCTGCCCCTTTCAGTCTTCCCAGTTCAGAAATCTCGATAGTTCCTAAGGAGACTGCAGTTCATAACACGTCTGTCCCCTCCTTTTCTCAAAATATACTTTGTTCCACACAATTGCCCTTTTTGCTCTACAGATACTATACTTGTTCTGTTTAAAAGTTGTAGAGCTGTGGTGATCACTGTCTTCAGTATTTGCTTGAGGCATTTCTCTTAAAGCTGCCTGTATTTAGTTCGGTGTATAATTTCCTCCATTTCAGCAAATGACTTTTGTTACAGGATCTCAAAGGTAAGGCTGTTCTATGGATCACTCTTTGTAATCTTTAGAAAGCTGGAAGGACTTACATTGAGCATTTGTGAGAAACATTTGGAAGAGTGGCTTAGGTCAGGATCTGTATTAATTTCTTTCTCATTGTTTTCAATTCCTTATTCTAATTCAATCTGATACTTTGAACTCTTCTAAAAATGCAAGGACTTCAGGATGAAAATTGGATTTTTAAGTAATTAATATTAAATGTGTATTTCAAATAGTTTTTGCGACATAATTTCTAAGATTTTTTTTTCTACTTTAGAGGTGTTTACAATTTAGTTGTTCAGTTTCTCACTTTTGATTAAGTTCATTCTGTCATAATTTGGATTTCAGCAAAAGTATAGAATCTGTTGAATCAAAAATATTAGAATTGCATACTGTGCATAGCATTATAGTATTAAAAGTTGATTTGAAATCTTAGATATGGTGCAGGTAAATTCCACAGGGTAAGCTTTTTTTATGAAGCTGTCCATGAGTGCTGACAAGCCAGTGCTATAGATCCTAAGCCTGCCATACATCTCATGCAGTTTGGCTTACAGCTTTCAAAAGATTGTGAAGAAGCAATTATTTCATATTTGCTGAAAACTACTGTTTATTTTGTGGCCAGTAGACTGCTCTTGCCTGGCCCAAAATTAGAAATGATTCCTGACACATACTGCATTAGCCAGCTATCATTCAAAGGAGCATTGAATACAATATCTTGCTTAATTGTTGGTTGCAGGAATTGCATGGAACTGTAGGCTTGAAGCTCTTCTGATTAGAGCCCCAGGGAAGAAATAGAGCTCCATATGAACAGGCTCCCTGGTGGATTACTCTCCCGTTCAATGATAGTGGTGCATACTGTAAGGATCCTGACTGTAGATTCCATCCTACTAGAGCTTGATGCATTCCAGCTTGAAACAAACGGAGGACAATATTTTACCTAAAGTCTTGTACTTTGTTTCTCTACATTTTCTGTCTAAACTTTGAAGCTGGTATAGTGACCTTTGCATCAGTAAAATAGATGTATTCTACAAGGTTTGTCTGCTGGCATACGTGTTTTCAGGAAGGGGACTGAAAAAGCTTTCAGTAGCGAGTTGCTGCGGTAGTGCCCACTGAAATGAGGTAGCTGATAGTGCAGTGAAAAGCATTTGCTAGGGTATTCTGGGAATGCAACGGCACAATACAGAGAGTGTCAGAGTTCTGAACCTCTTGTGTTTGAAACATCTACTTTTAGATAAAACAGTTCTTAGCTGCATCAGAGTTATTTTAGCCTGTTGGTATCCAAACATGTCAAGAAAAACAGTACACATTATTTATTATTATTGCTTTATTTTTTTAAACTTTTCCAGCTCATGTTGTCCCTTAATTATATTTCCCTTTGTCAAATTACTGTCCTTTTTTCTTTCTTTTTTTTCAACCTTTTCCTAAAACTCCACAAGAAGCCTGTGTTTGTGAATAAGAGCATAGATGCATTTTGCCATCCTGCATCCTTTACCCCTTAAACTCCTGACTCCAGTATGAAGGTTCCTATTGCTACCTCATTGCATAATAGTTTTATGTACAAATGTTAGCTGTCTCAGCTGATAATGTGTGGCTATTTTTAGCACCATGAATCTGCTAATTACGTTCTTATTTCATTACTTGGCAACCTAAAATGATTTCTTAAACATCTTAACATGGTTCATGATAAATTACATAGGGACTATTCAGAGTTCTTTTGCTGGAATGTAGCTTGCCATTGCTGCTAACATCTCAAGCATCTGTTACTTACAGCACTTCTCTGTACCAGATATTTTGGCTAGCTTACCAGTTTGTGAAATGCAACCAGAAGGTTTGTTTTCTTAAAGGCACATTGGTATCTTTGCTGCAACTACAAGAAACTTTAACCTTCATTCAGGCTATACAGTTGGGCTTTCAATTACTAACCAGTGCTTTTCCACACACTGCTTTCTTTACCCAATTAAGAGTATGGTTTGGTAGTGTTCTGCATGCTCCAGATATCGTTGCTTTTGCTGTTTCTACAGGTCTTGGAAACAAGTAAAATAAGAGCAGATGACAGTAGAATGGAGGTCAATTATTTGGTCTTATTTTTTGTAGAAACTTAGTGTTTGAATTCCAAAACATATTCAATGCTTTTCAGTGTTAAACTTTTCAAGAAGGAATTAATGTTTTTCTTGCATTTGTATGTGAAACGTTTTTCCATAGAATTTTACCAAAGAAAATTATATCTACTACAGGAGACAAAAGCCAGATTGTTAGCACTGATTTTAGAGCCACCTTGATTTGATGTTTTTCCAGTTGATTGGAATTGCAGTAATGATCCTCTCAACTGTTTCGCTAATGTGATTTACATGTTTTCCATGTGCTAATAACTCATCTGACCTTTGCATCATCTAAAATTTTTTTGGATTGCAAATTTCCTTTGACAAATTTCACGTGAGCTTTTTGCCACTTCACAGTCCTTACAGCCAAAGCTCATGCAGTCCTTTCAATAATGCATTTTATATGTAATTCTGGAATTATTTTTCCAGAACTACGTTGCTCAACCTTCTCTGCAATCTTACTGTTTATTCCAGAAATTACTCAAGTGGCCTTTACAGGAGTTTGGAAACTTCTTGAAGAACCTGAAGTCCCCAAGTATCGTGAAATCTATTTTTTTATTTTTCTTAATAGGATGCAGCACAGATGCCAAGCAAGCTGAGGAACAATCTGCAGCTGCAAATGAAGAACTTTATCCTTTCTGTAGGGAGCCAAGTTATTTTGAAATCCCTACAAAAGAATTCCAACAACCTTCACAGGTAGCAGAGAGCACTATTCATGAAATTCCAACAAAAGACACCCAAAGCGCCCATGCAGCAGGGGCAGGGCATGCTTCCTTTACCATTGAATTTGATGATACTACTCCAGGAAAAGTAACAATCAAAGATCATGTCACAAAATTCACATCGGAACAGCGTCACAAGTCAAAAAAGCCTTCTTCCTCCAATGGCCAGGACCTGCCCGGGCTTCAAACGGTGATGATGGCCGCAGAGAGCAAAGTAGCAGATTGGCTAGCACAGAACAATCCTCCTAGAATGATATGGGAGCCAACAGAGGAGGATTCCAAAAGTATTAAGAGTGATGTTCCAGTGTACTTGAAGAGGCTGAAAGGTAACGTGAATAATTCCAGCTATGCTTATTTCTGAAAGCAACGATTCCTCACCAGCATCCACTGAGTGGATCCCTGAGCCCTTGAGGAGTTCAGTTGAAGTCACAAATTCAAGGATCTGAGATGGGAAATTTTATCACTGTATTAAGTCTTTAAAGGAGGGTACAAACCCAAATCCTAGGGTAGAAACCCAAATCCTAAATCTTCCTACCATAGGTATACTAATTGGGCATATTCTAGTGCAGCTGTAAGCATTAAGTATTTAAAACATAAATCTTGAAAGGGAAAAGGAAAAAAAAAAACCTTAACTAAATTTTATGTTTTGGTTTTTCCCCATGCGTGACTTAAAGCTAAAGTGCTTTTTAGAATTGAAGCTCTGAACTTCAAATTATACTTTTAGCAACTCTTCCAATAGCATATGTTCTGTGAATATTCTTGTGCTCTGAGAAATTCATTCATGGCAAAGGATGCAATATACAGTTATTCTGGTGTCATGTATGGTGGAGTTGGGTTTGACTCTGAAATAGAACAAGAGCTTCGATTTTTATACTAAGCTTGCAGAGTATTGTATTTGTAAGAATGCTGCTGTTGAATGGAGTTCCAGGTGATGATACGTGTGCATTCATTACAGACAGCGACACTTCAAATAACATTCGGTCATACGTAAGTGTGAAAAGTGAGCTTTCTTTGGATGCCATGTAGCAGCATAGAAAAGAAAGTAGTTTTGATGGTCAGATAAAAGATTCCTGTGACATTAAAACTTTCAGAATGAAAACTTCTTCGGAAGTTTTTCAGGTCTCCTATTTCTGTTTTTAATTCCAGCAGATTAACTCTGCAAATCCCATTTTTCTTATATCCGTAACATTATCCTGTCTAGCAATTAAACCAGCTAGGACTGGATACAATGTGATTTATCTATACTGCTTTTTATGTCTGACTCTTCCAAATTAAGCTAAAAATAAAAATTTTGAAAAAAGAATTATATCAATGTGCTAGCATTAAGATGATAATAATTTTTTCTTGTAGAGTATATCACCAAACATTCTTTGGTCTTCATGATACTGTATTATATTCATCAACATTCTTTAAAGTATTAGCCATGTCACTTTCATTAATAGGAAAGGCTTTGTTTACAGTGCCTTAGCCTTTTCATGGCACAAACTCCTCAAAGTTTGGTAATCTGAGATGTAAGTTATTGGATGCATATATCTGCAATAAATATCTGAATATGATCTGGTTGTATTCTCACTTATTTGTATTTTTTCAAACCATAATGGTAGAGAATATCCCCAGCTGCTTTGAAAGTTTTGGTTTTATTATTTTTCTGAATAGTAATTATTTTTTCTCCATAGCTCTTTCTTACAATATGCTGTACTGAAGTCACACTGCTGAAACTGTTACACACCTTTCACTGTGGTGTTCGTATTTATTCTTATTATTCAGACAATATGAACCATCATATCATTTTCTTAGGTACTATACAAATAAGTAACAAACACGACTGTAAGCTGGGACTTCAGCTGGGTGTTCAGTGCTGTTAGCATGCTAAGTATGGTTTCCCAGTATATGATTACTGTTTAACTGAATAGTAGCTGCATATCCTGACTATGTAAGTGAGAAAACCTTAAAGCTGTCCTCTTGAGAACAATAAAAAAAGGTGTACATTTTGTGTAGACATGAGTAAGACTTGTTCCAAAAGAGATCCAAGACAGTCAAGCTGTTCCTTCCCAAGAAATGAAATAGAGCTTAAAAGTGTAGACATTTTCATTGTACATGAAATTGCTCTGTGTTGGATGTGACTTAATGTGCATGGGTAACCAGCCTTCCATACGTTTTCAGCTGTCATTATGAAGTATATTTTATAGGCACATACATGATTTATTAAATACATAATCTCAAAGTAGTTTGTGGAATGAATAAGTAATAATCATTTTACATGCATACATCAGATGCTGAAGGAGTGAATGATGGAAAAACTCATTGTACTTTTTCAAATGAGTACTAAAGAATTCATTCCAATTTTCAGTAGACATTTGTCATATAAACTTGTACATGTGTGAGGAATCCAACAATATGAGCTGTGGCTCTTGATGGGTATTTTCAGCTACCAGAAGGATTGCTTCGGGGTTGTTTTTTTATTTCCCTTTTGACCCTGCCTAGAATGTTTCAGTAGTCATTTGTAACAAATAATTACTTTAATTGGGAAACATACTTTAGTACAGATGGTAAAATACTGCCTTTTGTAAGTCACGGAAAAGTATTCACAGATGAGAATATTAGTGAAAAGGGTAATTCAAATGCACTGCTGATACTGATCAGCTTACAAAGTGTTTCATTTTTGGACTCATACAGAGTTGAATGCATTTCAAAATTTGTACAAAATTTGCAGAGCCAGATACTGAAAGCTTTTGGAGTCTAAAGAGACAACCAATTCATAACTCTTACTTTCTTGGTCTGCCAGTTTGTTTCATATGTGTTGAGATGGGTTTTTTGTTTCTTTGTTTAATTTTGCTATTTTATTTTTTTTTGCTTTACTTGTAGGGAATAAGCATGATGACGGTACACAGAGTGATTCAGAAAATGCTGCTGCACACCGGCATTACAGTAAGAGGGCAGCACTTGAAGAACACCTACGGCACCATCATACAGAGCTGAAAAAGGCACACCAGAAAGTCCATTCCACTGAAAAGCAGCAAGAGCAAGCTAGTTTGAGTCAGACTGCCTTTATGATTGAGTTTTTTGATGAAGACCATCCTCGAAAGAGACGTTCTTACTCTTTTTCTCAGAATGTAGGAGCTCTGTGTCCAGATTCTCCATCTCCGACACCTCCTGCGCGAGCTGAAAGAGTGAAACCTACATCAGGAGAGAAAGCAGTCCCTTCATCTGTGCAAGCTAGCTCATTGCATCACAGAGCAGTACATGGTGTTCATGCAAAACTTCTAAAACAAAAATCAGAAGAACCCTCTGCTACGTTGCCTGTCTTACAAACTGCATTGTTAAGGAGTTCAGGAAGCCTTGGCCATAGGCCTAGTCAGAACCAGGAGATGGACAAAAGGTTGAAAAGCCAACATATTTCTGCTGCTACTGAAAAGGACAATGAGGATGACCAGAGTGACAAAGGTACTTACACTATCGAATTGGAAAATCCCAATTCTGAAGAAATGGAAGCCCGTAAAATGATTGACAAGGTGAGAAACATAAAATGTATACTGATGTTGAAGTGGTATGTGATGCGTGGGCAACCACACATCTGAAGTCTACCTCTTCAGTTCTGCTTATTAAAGCTGCTGCAATAATATAGGTTTTTAAGGTAGCTTATCGTGATGAAATATGGAATGTCATAAAAGTAATAGCAGGCGTTTGGCTAAAAGTTATTTCTGTTTGATACCACTGTTCATGTTAGTAGTCTTAATGTGTTTTCAGAAGATTTAAGGACTGTAAGAATACTAGGCATTAGAATTCAATGGGTATTTTTATGACAGTTGTTAGATTTGAATTTATTATGTCCCTGGGGAATACTGACCTGTTCTTTAAACCCTATGGTCTTTGTAGTTTTCATTACGTAAATTGTTTCCATGTATATGATCATATAGAAAGAGATTGTAAGTGTATAAGAAAGCAAAGCTTTCATTTCCCCAAAATGTCATTTTCATGGTTTGAATGTAACATACACTTCATTAGGCTTAGGAATCTTATGATGACCAAGTAACTTCTGCTTCTTGGTAGCAATGTAAATAACAATCCAAATAATATTTGCAATTAAATACTGAAAAATTGCAGTTAAGTAACTGCAATTTTTTGATTTAGCAGGAAGTAGGAGTAGGAGAAACTACATTTAATCATTTGACTTGACAGACTCTTGGTGGAATCTTTATATTGCTGCATTTTCCTAAACAATCTGTTGTAGAATGCTGGCAACCAAATCTAGGTGATGTTTTAGCCAATTTTACAGGAAATTCGTTGCTTACTTGTTACAGAATTATCTAAGGATTGATTTTATAGGTCTAAAAGTTTTACAGAGATGAACAACATTGATACATTTAGAGTGAATTTTGTGATTTTTGTAGAAAAACACTGGTATAGTGGGGAAATTAAAATCTATTACAGATGGGTTTATTTTATAAAATGTGTTTATGGAGCATTTGGGTGAAGGAGTTTAAAATAAAGATAATTGCCCTTAAAAAATCATAAAAGTAATGATTCCACCTCTTATGGATTCTGAAAAAGGAGACTTCTGACTTATTTGAGTCAGAATTCAAAGAACGTCTGAGAACTGAAAGCATTCCAAAGACACAAGTGAATATTAAAGAATAACACTGCTTTGACTTATCAACTGTAAATAGCTACACTTAATTTTTAAGTTACAAATCTTCAATTATTGCATCAGAATAATTTTAAGTCCTGTTTTTGCTAAGCATAGCTGTGAAACAGGATTTATTTGGAAACCAGAAAAAATAATATTTGGGAATAGACCATTTATGTGCTTTAAAGATCACAGTATTAACATTTTTATAATAACCCTTGAGGATATGAGGGTTTTCTTTGAAACAAATCTGTTATAGGAAAGATTCAGGAACAGGAGGTGAACGTAAGCATTAGGGATAGCAGCAAAATACTTGTTGCTGTTCTTAGTGGTGCATAAAATGGTTTTGGATATCATAAATAACTCTTACTGCTAACGTAAGAAGTGTCACCACTAGAAATTAAAGATTCCCTAGGAAGTAAAGCAGAGACTTTTTTTCTTTGAGGTCTTCTGTGTCTTTTTGCTTAGTACCTGTACTGAAGAATTACGAACAGTATATATTACACCCAGTTCAAAGAGCCCTGTGGCACACTTCTTATTTGATTTCGTAAGATGAAAGAAGTATGATACTATTTTTATGAAGTGCAGAAAAACAGCCAGTGAAGAAGAAAATCAAAACCAGATGCAAGCCAAATTTTCTTCCTCCAGCTGAGCTCAGCTTTGCTTCCCTCCTATTTTAAATTGCTAATGCTGAGAGTTCTGTTACTTTGCTGAAGGTAGTTAAGTGAGGAATAAGATGAGGACTTTTGTCAGCCTGTTGACTGCTGTGCTGCTCTATCGAAGAGCATTATTGGTATACATTTTATCAGTAATTCCGATATAACCTCTCTTAGTTGGCAAGCCTGTCCTTTTTCTGAGCAACTACAGTGCCTGCTCAATTGAGTATCATCTGAGATTGTCGGTGGGGATAAAAAAGTAACTGAAATTTGAGAGTTGCATTTGCTAGAATTTGTGTGGAAATACACTATAAATACCAGGGATAACTTTCTAAAATACTTGCACGAAAATGCAGACTTGTCAGTAACAATTTACTTTAGAATAGCGCCGAGTTCTATGTCTGGTTTACCTGAAGAATTTCCTATGGGATCAAATACTCCTGGTTTGGGTATTTTTCTCCCCTTTACTGGAAGAAAGAGTGAGAATGGCCAAAATATCCAAGGATTACTTTCATTGTGACTCATTCACTTCAGAAGCCTAAACCTTAGCTTTTCTCCTGTAAGCAGACTCATCTTTTCTTTGGAAAGGCATGTATGAACAAACCACTAATGTCAGAGTGCATTACCTTGTCAGAAATCAAGGCATGATGAATAATGCTTCTATGATTCAAGAATTCAGGAGAGAAATTCAGGAAATCAAAGTTATAATTCTCAGAAAAATGGAAAAATAATTCTATATAATTTATAAAAAAAGGCGGGAAGGACCTTAATGTTGAGCTATGTTCTTTGCTTCAAAAGTCCCATTTTTGCTTAATGTAGCCTTTTACTAAAAATTCTAGGAAATAGACTGAGGGACAATAGTAATTTATGTGATATGATTTAAAAATCCAAAAAGGATGCTGCCCAGCTTATCCAACATGTAAATTTCATTTGGAATGCCAAGGATCCTTTTTTTTGTCTGCTACTCTTTCAGTCTCTAAGAAGAGAAAGTATTATCTCTAGAACAGAAAAGGAGTAGAATGACAAACAACATAGCCTTTTTTCTTGATGATTTTAACGCCTGGCTTTTGAGAAGATAATGCGAGAAAAACAGAAAGAAAGAGGAAGACATTTTTAAGTAACGGGGAAAAGCTTTTTAGTAGGATCTTTTTTCCCATGAGAGAAGTGGGTATAGTCATTTATCTTCAGTGATGACTGGTTTGGAGTTAATGTCTGTCACTTAACTAAAATGAAAGATTCCAAAAACACGGAGGCTTGTGTCTTACACAACTTTCAAGACCATTTGCTGAGCTAATGAATTAAAAGTTAGACAAGATATCAAGATCTGGAATAGTAAAATATATATATATATATATATATCCCCGCAGAATAGGGAAAGAGAAATTTGTTGAATTGTTTGCAAATTTGCAAGATTAAGATAAAACAGATTTGATTTCAGAACAAAGAAATGAAGTACTTCATAAAAATAGCAAGCAAATAGTTGTAAATGTGAAGAAGAGTTGCAAGACCTATACATACCTGCAGCCCCCCAAAGATTGTTCTGTTTCATCTTCTATGCTCAGATCAGTCATGATAGAAACTGATGTATTTCAGGAACGCTAATTATTTCTTCTGTGTTGTTATTTGAATTTTATTTATAAGTCTTTACTACATTGGCAGGGGAAGCAAATATCACTGCATTGTAGCAAGCTTTGAACAGGTTACTTGTGTTTAGAACTGATGTGTCATGTCTCTTAAAATCAAACATCTTAGAGAATAAAAAATAAATCTAAAAAATTGAATAAACCCATCAGATTTTCTAGAGATTAGGAGAAATCTCCAGCTGTGTTATTAGGCAGAGACAAAGAAGCAGTCATCACAAGATTTCAAAGTTGTTTCTATTTTAAAATAAAACACATACATGTACATGTTAGGACCAACATCAAAACATGAAGCTATCACAGAAGGAAAATGGGTATGCCCTAGGGGGCTTTCTGTTTGGTTTTACTTAATTTAATTTAATGTTATAATATTTCTGAATGGAAAGAGTTGTCAGAGTTCCCATTGTAGAGAGTGTGGTTATAATTTGCATACAGTTGCAATCTTCAGCTGTTACCACTGTAACTAACTGCCTTTCGCTCCTTAGTCAATCTGCTGGTCAGATTTGTCTCCACAAAATTCATGCTTACACAGGATCCAGCAGAGCTTTTCACAAATGACACAAAACCATTTACACAAACTCCATCTTGATTATTGTAATTTTCTGTGAAACACATACTGTAGGATTTTTGACTCATTTTAATTTTTAGTAAATTGCCATTATTGCTATTTCTTTCAAATCCTCTGGCTTTTTTTGGTATATAGAGACTGAGTAAATACTGACAGTATTAGTGATGCGGAAATGTGTTGTACATTTCCTTCTCCTGTCACTAGTTGATTTGCATTATTATTGTGGTGGTTTAGCCCTGGCTGGAGGCCAGATGCACACCAAAGTCAGTCTATCACTCCCCTTTGTAGTTGGACAGTGGAGAAAATATATATTGAGAGGCTTTGGAGTGAAGGTAATGACAGGGAGAGATCATCCTGTCATCAACAACATGGGCAAAACAGACTCAACGCAGAGTGAAGGAAAGAAAACTCTCTTAAATTAATTTATTACACTGCACTAAAAAAAACAGTGAAACCGGAGTCAGGAGTGTGACCAGATCTTAAAACACTTTCCACCCACCACTCCCTCCTTAGCAGACTGTAGTCAAGGTTTTTGCTCCCCTTTTCCCTTCCGTTGTGGCACGGGGTGGGTAGGGACTGGGGAAGTGGGGTTCTTGGTAGCACCTTCCCCTCTCATCCCTCGATTTTCAGCAGATTTCCCTTTAGTCGTGATCTTGCTCCCTCCTTCTCCCTGATCGTGGCACGGGGCGGGGGCAGGGACTGGGACAAATGGGGTTCTCAGTCACTTCCCCATGAACTGTTTTCCTTTTCCAGATCTTAAAACACCTCTACCTCCCCACCCCTCTGCTCCCTTCTTAGCAGACTTCACTCTAGTCATGGTTTCACTCCCTTCTTCCCCCCTCATTGTGGCACGGGGCTGGGGGGGGTGTGTGTGTGTGTGTCAGGGACTGGGAAAATGGGGGCTTCAGTCAGTTCCTTGCAAGTTGGTTTCCTTCTTGGCTGGGGAGGCATTCGTTCCACACCCTCCCTCTGCTGCACTGTGGGGTCCCACCCACGGGGACAGTCCCTCACAAACTTCTCCAATGTGAGTCTTTTCCCACAGGACTTTATCTCTTCATCAGCTGTTCCACCCTGGGTCACTGCTGTGGCAAGCAGTAATAAATCACAATGTCTCTCAGTCCTGGTCCTCCATGGGGTCGCCAGCCTCCTCCCAGCAAACCTGTTCGGGCACAAATCTCTCCCTCGCTCATCTCTGTGTCTCTGTCTCTCTCCATGGGCTGTAAGTGCTGGCAGGGGCTTGCTGCAACGTAGGTCACACATCTCTATGTCTCCACCTGCTCCATCCAGCATGGAGCCTCTCCGTATGTTGCAGGTGGGGTCTGGGCCTTTTTCATGGGCTGCTGGGAGACACCCACTCTACCATGGGTTTCTCCACGGGCTGCAGGAGCACTTTTCTCTCTGGCACCTGGGGCGCCCCCTCCCCTGCTTTCCCCGGCCTTGGTGTCTGCACAGCTTGTTACATCTCTTCTCTCCCTTCTCCGGTGGCAAAATGCAGCTGTTTCCATTTTTTTTTCTCCAATATGCAATTCACAGAGGTGCTGTGACCATCTCCGATTGGATTGGCCCTGGTCAGCTGTGACTCTGGCCTTGAACTGGCCGATGTTTACAAATCTGGGGCCAGCAGAGCATTCCAGCAGCAACTCACAGCCGCCATTTTCTGTAGCCCCCGTTCTCCCCCAGCAAAACTGCGACAGTTACTCACACAGTTGGAAAAGACCTTTAAGATCATCAAGTCCAACCATTCCCATCCTATGCTAAACCATATCTCTAAGTACCTGATCTACCCTTCTTTTAAACACATCCAGGGAAGGTGACTCAACCACTCAACCCTGGGCAGCCTGTTCCAGGCCCCGACAACTCTTTCAGTAAAAAATTCTTTTCTAATATCTAATCTAAACCTGCCCTGGCGCAGCTTCTTGCCATTTCCCCTTGTCCTATCTCCTGTTATTCGGCTGAAGAGACCATTGCCCACCTCTCTACAACCCCCCTTCAGGTAGTTGTAGGCAGTGATAAGGTCTCCCTTCAGCCTCCTCTTCTCCAGACTAAATGTCATGGGTTTCCCTATGGTCCTTTGTCACCTTTAGTTTACAAAATATAAATTCTAAGCAAGATCAGTGCCATTTCTCAAAAACTCATGTTCTTTTCACTTGTACTCTGCAGTATTGATACAAAGTTATGTCTTCATGTTCTTTACAAATTGAGAACACTTGAGAAATAGCAATAAACCCCGCTTCCTAAAAGACCTTTAATTGGCCAATGGTATTTCTGCATCCAGGTGTTCAAATGTCTCTTAAATTCCTGGAGAAGTATGAATTTGTTAGTAAGCAAACAGATTCAGAAAATAAATACATTCATAACGTGAAGTATGATTGAATAATAGAATGCTGTCTCTTTTGTTACATTGTAGAGCTCTTCTTAAAATTATCTTTGAGAGCAATTTCATCCATTTGTAAAGAACGAAAGCTGCCCTGACATACTACAAAAGCCACCTTGAATGTACCAGGAGTATAGTATTCTCTACTCAGCTTCAGAAAGCTACAACTCTTTCTAGCAGAATAGTATTACAATTGTTGCAGCTAATGGCTAAGTACAAAATAAACCAAAATCAAGATCTTGATTTGATTTAGAATATGCTTTCAGTGTTACTTTTAACGCATAAATGTACTTTTCACACACAATGTTTTTCCTTTACATTTAGCCGTTCTACCCTGTAGATAGGTTCAATCCATTCTTCTGTTAACACTTACAATTGCTCCGTTCTGCGCTGAGTTGTAAATTTTCTCTGGTTTATGTTTTTTAAATAAACAGATTTGTTCTGTTAGAAGGAGGTTTTCTTAGCAGTCTTCCTAGGCTACATAAAAGGTAAGTCTGTCAGGGGATGAAAAAATTCAAAATTATCTTTCTGCAGTTCATCTTCCTTTTGGTTGATATAAAAAGACTGCAAATTGTCTGGTTAATGAATTTCCTCTTTTCAAAGTACTACCAGTAATAAATTTTAATATATGAATATGCAATTAATTCTGGATGTGCTTGGAATATTAAATACTTTGAGGCTACTGCATTAAATAAAAAGAAAAGCAATATGTTTGCAAAATCTTAGCGGGGAGTTCTTGGGGATTGCTTTTTTGCCTTACATTAGGGTTGTTTAATTTCAGGTTTTTCTGAATGGGAATACTTTGGAGAACTTACTATAGCACAGTTTAACTCCCATGTGTGGGAAGGGAAGAAACAGAATCAAAGCTGCATATGTGTGTTTCAGTTCTCATCAGCCTAGCTAACAAGGAAATACAGAATGTTATAGCAGCATATATGCATATGGAAACAGGGTTTATTTCTCTGTTGACATAATCTTTTTGCTCCTAGGGTATGTGTGTTCATACCCTATTATGTTATTGACCAGTGTGTTCTTCAAGAACTGTACTTTATTTTTTTGTTTTGTTTTGAGCATTCATAAAGTTTGTTTACCAGATCTTGTCTTATTTGCTGGAAACTTTAGTTTTATCAGTAATCTTGCAGATAGCATGAGATATTGTATTAAGCATACAATAACTGCTAAATGAAGAATTGTAGACTGACAAGTTTAAGATCAACATTATGGCAAATATTTTGAAAGTTTTGTTTTATGAGAAGTATGGACAAATCCAGATGTTTTTCATCATTTGTAAATAGTGTGCAGTGCACAGCAGGGATTGATTTTAAAACTGGGAGCAATATAGCAAATCAGAACATTTTTTTAAGATCTGCAAGGTTTATCAGGAAATAGATATTCTTTTACTAAAACGATATTCATTGAAAAACATGTATTTAGAGTGCAAGTGAAGAAGGAAGGATGAAATGTTTCTCATTACAATACTTTACAGGTTGTTATAACACATCTTGTTATGGAGTTGACATACATGTTATGGACCTGAACTCCTTGGCAATTTTTTGCTCTATTATATCTGAAAAGAATCAACAGGCAAGGAATAAATTAGAAGGAAAAAAATTATCTCAGCACGTTTCAATGACTGTTTAAGGACCCAAGACAGATGTATCTATTTGCAGAAAATTACTTTCAAGTCATCTGTCTTTGCACACCCTCTTGTTTTAATTGCTTTACTATGGCTTCAGACGTTTCTTCTAGAAAGAATGCTTTTAAGTCCCACTGTGTCTTGGTTGCAGAACAACCATGTTTTAGGAATACAATACTGAAAAAGCAGTAGAACAATTGAAGCCTATCAAATCACCTGAGCATACAGATTTTGTAAGGAGTTCAGAGGACGTTTGTAATGTTCTTTCTTCTGAGGGTAGAAGCCCTATAGGCTCCAAACTTATTTCCTTTTGATTTTGGAACTCTAAAGAAGAACTAATTCTGTAGGAAACAGGTAGAAAATATGTAAGTATGTAAATACATAACTGGCATCTGGCAAGAGGAAATTATTTTCCTTGGAACATTGATACTTTAAATTTGCTTATGTAGCTTTTTTTATACCAAAGCACCTTGCCTCTGACTATCTTCAATATATAGTTAAAATTGACTTAAACAGCTTCTGTGAAAATCTATGGCTATTCATGAGATGTGTCCTGCACAGAATACAGTCTGTTCTCTTGGGATGGCTAGGATAACTGCCAAGAACAAGCAAAAACTATTAAAACCAAGCTTCTCAGAAGCATCGTGGTTAAACACAGTTCATGCTGTAGTAATATAGGGAGTGATGCTTAAGCATTTTACATTGGCTTGTGAAACTTTCTCAAAGGTGAGAAGAAAAAGTTTGCCTTTTGTCTTTTCTATCTGATCCGTAACTGAATTTTCACAACCAATTTACTGCATGTTATGAATGTGTGGGCTACCTTCTTTGGAAGAATGATGAGGAGCTCAGTTTGAACACCAAGTGCGGCGTTGCCAGCATGATCTGCAATATGGATCTGAAGCCTCTTCCATTTCCCTGCTCTTTGGAATCCTCTCTTCCCGTCAATCAAGCATTCTCTGAGTGTGGTTTATTTACACCTTCTTGCTTAGTACATCCAAACTGTGTCCAAATCCTACTTGTGTTTCCAAATTCATGTCTCTTCCCTCTTTATTTTTTTTTCTTTCTTGCTGATCTGACTGTATCATTTTCTGAAATTTATTTTACTTCCCTGACAATCAAATGTACTCATGTTCCTTTCCTCTAAAAAGTTATGAAACATAGTTTCTATTATGATTTACTTTCCCCTCACTTTACACTGGCAAATACCTTATCTCAAATTAAATCACTTGCTCCTTGTTTTACTTTGCCTGGGTCCTGTCCTTAATACCCTGCACCATACAGACCTTTGTCCCTTACCGGTTTCCTGCTTTTTACTTGGTTTGCTTTTTTAACAGCTCATCTTTGAGTTCCCTTTTACATACTTTTTGTCTTTGGGGTTTGTTCTTCTCCTTGTATATAGATTGCCTGCACTGAAATTAATAGCATTTAAACAATCGTCCTTTTTAAATACATCTCCAGATTGTGATGGTAACTGTTGTTTGGTTCTGAAAGAATAGTATTGAAATTTTTCAAATGCTTTTTAGTTTCTAGGTACCATCATTAATGGATGGGGTTCTGGGCTATAGCTCTCTGAATTGCAACTAGAATACTTAGTATTTATTTGTTGAGTTTCTGTTAATATTATTAATAATTAGTGCATATCCTTTATGTTAAGATTACAGTGGTAAGACTACTGGGGAATCTTGAGAAACTCAAAATTTTAAAGCTAGATGGAGTTCTTCAGTTTTGTATTCCAAATAAAATTTATGTTCCTAGTTTTAGTGCTCCTAAAAATGCTTTATAATGCTTTGTGTAGTATGTATGCAGAACAGTAGAATCCCTGCTCTTATATGCATAATTTGCTGTAAAAGTGAGGGAAAATATTTGTTAGGATTCTCAAAAAAGACCTTTTCCATTGATACCAGTATCTTCTGTAATGATTTGGATAAGGAACTACATCTGTGGACATTAAGGACTAAGTAATTACAGCATTGTAGAACTGTAGTGTGGTCTTAATAAACCATGAAATATTTTAAAATTAATTTCCTGAAGTTAAATGAAAGTTAGTATAAAATCATGACAGTAGGGACTGTAGAAGGCATGTAAATGAGATACAAGTAGAAAAACTCTTTCTTACTCAAAAACTTTATAGTTTATAAAAGCACATAAGGGAAACATCAAGTGGGGGGTTGTGGTTGGTTGGGAGTGTTCTAGCAAACCCGTTTTCTTCCTTTTGATTCGTAAAAATGGCTTCTGCTGCCATTAATTTTTCTGATCAGTTTTCATTTTCATTTCTAGAAAGTCTCACATGTATCAATAAAGAAAAATGGCTTCTTAGGTTTTAAATAATCATCACATTTGATAATTAATCCTGAAGTTAATTATACTGATCTCTGGTATACTTCAGTTGTGATACAGAAGTTATTAATTCGTCTTTTAGGGGGCAGGGAATGAGGGGAGAGCGAACAAGACCAGTTCCCAATCGCTAAAGCTGTTTGAGCTATTGTGACAAGCAGGTGTGCTCTGAGTCATGAGCTGTTTTCACAAGGAAATGCATGTGGTCTGCCAAAACAGATTACTTTGCTTTCTCCAAAATTAGCCCTTGCAGAAAAGGACAAAGCACATGCTCAGATTTGGTCCAGCAACTCATGCTGTCTCCTAAAATATGTCAGTACTTCTTGCAATGATTGCATCTTGCATGCATCACATAGGTTTTGTTACTTCTTATTTGTTACAGGATTAATAATTTTTAAATGACTATTTTATGTAGTTTGTTTTCCTTGTGGAGCCACAGAATGTAAATGGAGTATCACAGGGTGGTCTTTGGGGAGCTTACCATTCATTGCATTGCAATTGAAAAGTTTCAGGAATTCCCTTTTTTCTCTGCTGATTTAGGAGATTTCATTATGTGACAGCCACAGTGTTGTCAGTTCTGCAACTGAGAAATGACTGATTTCTCTTTGGGCTTTTGCAAGACTGACTCTTTGAGCTAGAAGTCTCACCTGAGATGCCAAGTTATTATCTAGGATCACTGTTTGTAAGGATCATAGGATCATAAGCTGAGACAGATTCCCCAGGATGTTATTCGTTGGGTTGCTCACACCCTACAAGAACAGAGACCATGTAACCTTGCTTGTCTGTCCTCAGAGTGAAAAACCTTTTTTGAGGGGTGGGGTTTTTGGGGTTTTCTTAACATCCTGTCTGAAGGTCTCTTGTTTCAACTAACATGAGTTATCCCTTATCTTCCTGCCATGCATGATTATGAAAAGCCTGCATATCATCTTGATAAGCTCCCCATAGGTACTGGGGCCTGCTGTTAGGCACTCCCAAAGCCTTCCTTTCTCAAAAATTATCAAACCCAGACTATCCCCACAGCAAAAGTGCTCCAACCGTGACCATCTTGGTGGCCCCTATTAACTGTCCTCCAGTTAGGAGACCTCTCATGTACTGGGGTGACCAAAGGAGGATGCAGTCCAACTATCGCTTGTTAATACCTTTGCTGAAGAGGTCAACTGGATTCCAGGTTAAATAAAATTATGTTGATTGCATTTCATAAAAGGGGCTTGACATTGTACAGCAATGTTGGTGTCATACCCTGTCTTGATTTGCCTGATTTACAGTAAAAGATGTAGAATGTCATTTTTTTCATTGGCAGCTGCATGCTGGATATGTGTGATTTGAGATGGTTTGGGAAGTTCTTGTAGTCATAAAGAAATGCACGGAATCCCTTTACCTCCTTTATAAAAAATAAAACCAAAAATGGCATTCTTCTCAGTTTTCATGCAGCTCACAATGTCATGGAATCTGGAATCATCTCTTTCTTCCCCAAAACAGCTAATTGAAATACATACAGTAGTTACTTCTGTTTAAAGGTGTAGCTGCTGGTTCTGAGAAAGGCAAGCGTTACAAAAAGAAACTTTGCTCTTCTCATACAATAGATGAGAGATGCAGTGATGGGTGTCATCCGCATTTCCTCCAGGGTTTTTTTTTGTTTGTTTGTTTGTTATCCCCTAGACTTCCCTTAAATGACTTTGAAGTCATGAAGATATTTAAAGGACAGAAACATATGAAGAATTGTGAGGCTTGTAGAATTTCATTCAACTTTTTTAGGAAGATACAGATCTCTTATCTGTTCAGTCACATGTATCTTGGTATAACAAGCCATAAAGTACATACTGCATTTTTCTAAATGGACAAGAGACAATTTCCAGCAGAAATCTTTGGGTTATTCCATGGCTGTTTGTCTTGAGGGTGTATTCTCATTACTTAGAGAATAGCATAAGTGGATCAGTGAATCCTGACAGTATTCTTTTTCTGCAGATGTCCTAAATTTGTCAAATACTAAACAAGATTTGTTTTCTTTTGCATGGCTTTCATATTTAAAGTCTTAATTATGTGTTTATGACATTGTTTTCAAAGGAATTTTCTGTATCCCAGATGTGAAATTTAGCCTTTTGGGATAATTAGACTTGCCGAGCTTTACAATTGTGTAGTTATGGATCTTTGGGCAGGTGTATGCACATACCAGTGCTCCTAGACGTGTATGAATGTGTAGTGCAAAAATATGCATATATTGGATAAAAAGTCCTTTCCATTTCTAGTAATAGCATCCCCACATAATTTTCCTTTTCTGGCCTATGTAATGCCCACTGTATATACAGAGGGAGCATTAGGAGGTAGATCTATTGCTTGGATCTTATTTCTGCCTGTGTTACATTTCACATGGAAAAAAAGGCAATATTCAAATTTGGTTTTTGTGGTAGGTTCAGTAATAGAAGAAGGATAACAAAATTTGCTTAAGTAAGAGTTCAGTGCTACAGAAGGTAAGACTGAAAAAAAGAAAGAAGCCTTAGGTACTGTTTGTGAAACAAGTGAAGAAGATACTTGACGTGGTAAATGAATGCACCACCAGATAATATGAAGCAATTGAAAGGCAGCAATTTACTCCTCTAGTCCTGATTTAGATATGGGAGTGTTGAGCTTAATTTCCTTCAGGTGCTTATGCAATAAAATCAGAATTTTATTTCATTTCAATGAATATGTGAAACTCTGCAATCAATGGAACTATGTTAAACAGTGATACATTCAAAAAAAGGAGGGCAGAGGATAACTGATTTATAGCTTCAGAAATTGCTACAACTGTACAAATCAAAAGTATATTAATAAAAATAAGACTTAAGTTATATCACACTTTTTCAAGAAAAAATATTTATTAAATACTCTTAAGCTACTGGTGCATATGTCTCTCTAGACATGAATTATGTATTTATTGAAAACTCGGGAACATTGCCTGAATTTTAAATTGTAGGAAGCAGGCTTTTCACATGAAAACCAAATACAAATGCAATGCATTTGAAAAAGATTCCTGAGTTCTATAAATAGCAATATCTTTCCAGACATTTAGAAGAACGTAAGCAGGAGTCAAACGACAAAGTGCCTAATTTTTATTTTCCTTTCATTTACTTCTCAACCCAAAACCATTATGGTTTGTGGCCATCTAGTGGTGAATCCATTTGAAATACACTAACCTTGGTCAGAATTTTGGTAACTCAGTCCGCTGGTTTTGCTGTGCAAAACTGAATTGCAAATCAGATTGGGGGGAAAACATTTCTATATCTCTTTCTCTTTTGCACTAGCATTTTTTACAGGAGGAACATATCTGCAAAGGTCACTTCCTTCTTTCCTTTTCTTTGTCTGTAAGACAAAAATGGTTTTGATATTAACATTTTTAGTAGGCTAATATTTGGGGGTTATTGCATTTTTATTATTATGGTTTGGTTTGGGTTTTTGTTGGGGTTATTTTAAGTCCAAGTAGTATAGCAGTGAATTTATTTCTTAGGCAGAGATTTATTAATTTTATAAATTATATTTTTGCAAGCTATGACCTAAATTATCTTTGAAGTATGCATCAATTCTGAAAGCAATTGATATTCCTTAGTATCTGTGACGCCTGAGAAATCTGACAGACAATATGCTGGCTCTCCTGCTGAAGTCCTTATTACTAAATTGCCTTGGTAATAACATTTTCTTAGTATTTTTCTTCAAGCAATAGTTTAAAAATGTCACGTGGAAATTATTCTGTCATAAGCAGAAGGGATTAATATAAGCATCAGTAGGAAATTGTGTTCGGCAAGTCACATCTTGAATGCCATGAGTCTACATGGCTTATGAGACCTGGTGGGCTTGCAACATCTACTCAGTCCCTAACAAATGGAAAACTGAAAATTTATTTGCATTAGAGATATAATTCAGTAAGCAGATTAGTAGCTCACATAAACATTTGTATCTTTTGTTTTTACTAGATAATAGCGAAAATTTATAACATTGGTGGTTCCAGCTACTTGTTTTTCCCTTAATGGGGAAATGGACTGTAAAGTGGATTTTGTAATGATTTTTGCCTTTACCTTCTGTTTCTTTCATCAAAGTGTCATTTTTTCCATATCTGACCATTCCAACTAGCAGTTTCCTGAATTTTCACAATGTTGGCATAAGACTTCTGCTTTTTTTTTTAATTGCTGTAGATATTTCTTCTATTTAATTTGTAGATTTCACTAAGATGACAGATAAGCATAATACAACAAAACCTATTTAAACTCACTCTCCAGCATGCCACCATCCATCCATTAACATTGAATATTGTATCAGGATGGTATTGGGTTAATGTATGTAATGGTTTGTTTTGTTTTCAGGTATTTGGAGTGGATGACAGCCAGGATTATAATAGGCCTGTTATCAACGAGAACCAGAAAGATTTAGTAAAAGATTGGGCTATAAATTCTGCTACAGTAGTGCTGGAAGAAAAAAGACCACTGAGTACAACTGGATTTCTTGACACAGAGGTAGAATTTAATTTTTGATGGTCTTCTTTTTTCTTCCAATAAGAGAGAGCACTAAGTAAGTGCACCAGTAAGTGTTCAGCAGCAAACAAAACCTTGCATAGAAAATGTTAGCTCAGATCTATAAGTATTTCATTTTTCTTAGGCCTTTATTGCGTTATCAAAACTTCTCTGCCAGACAGATGCATTACATTGGGAAGGTGTTTTAAGCTTTGCTGCCTTTCTATGTGCACTAATACTAGTGTATTGGAAATGGAGCAGGAGCTTCCTTGCAACGTTACCTTTGCAGCATATGTTTGCACAGCATATACTTCCTGTAAGTTATGCAGCAGCACTGAGGAAAAGGCTGGTTATATTTTATAGCCCAAAGCAAGTACCTATATTAAAACTCAGGAAGAAGGTGTATACATTTAGTGTTTGGTACAAAGTCAGCTAGTAAAAAAATGGTGGATAATACCTTTTGCATTTTTTCCAAAGACAAAGGAGTTCAAGTTTTTACATTTACAATTTAAGTTCTCAAGTGAGATGCCACTCAGGAGAAGTCACTTGTGTTGCTTGCCTCAGAAGCTGTATAATTTAATCAGCTGGAAAGCTTAGGCAAAGGAAAGTGCCTGTTCTTTATATATGACTCAGAATATGCACACAAGCTAGATGTTAAGCATATTTCACATTGAAATCTCGGGAGACTTTCTGATATCATTGTGATGGATAAACTATAACTTGAAACATGTTGGGAACAGAACGGGCTCACACTGGAGCAGAATTAATCTGGTAACAGTAACGAAGCACACCACACTTCTACTTGCTATGGCAAACTGTTTCTGAATTATGATCCTGTAAATTAGCAAACTTTATAAATAAGCAAATTTTCTGGAATATATCAAGAGCTTAAAGTAACTTTCCGTGCCTGCCATGCAAATACATTGGTTTCAGTATCTAAGAATCTATTCTCCTAGAGGAAGTGTGCTTTATCATGGATGTACTTTAGCTACTGTGCAGTCTTGATATACTGAATATGTTACTGTATTTAGATTAGTATCTTTGAACAGTTTCTCTGAAGTTACTGCATTGAGTAAATTATTGTCATGCAGCATGGGCATATCCTGTGGCAGAATTTGACAAAATTGCCTTTCACCTTGCTGCTTTGCATGAATCTGTAACAACCATCTTCCCCTCTTTTCTTTTTCACACCTTTTGAGGCATTCATCTCTTTTGCGCTTTTTGCCATTTTCAAGATTATTAAAAGAGATTTTTCCATTTATATCATTTCATAAGCAGCAAAAGAATTAATAATTTAAGAACTTAATTGAGCTTTCCGGGTGTCATATTTTACTAACAATAGGGTTTGATTTTAGCAGACTGAGACTTCATCTGCAATCATACAGCAGTTTTAAGAATCTTTTTGGCAGTGGTGTGTTAAAACTCACTTTGATTTATGTTGAAATGACCAGAAAGATGCCTTTTATTACTTTGGTGAATAAAAAGGTCATCTTGTATGGGAAAAGCAGTGCTTATTTGGCATAGTCTTAATTTACAAGATTATTATGAGGCATGTTAGTGGAAGAAATTAAGATTGTTCAGTAGGTAGAGGTATAAAACTCACTTGTTGAGGAGACCAGCTCCAGTGCAGGTATGTCTGCACTGGGAAGGGATTTGCAGCAAAAAAACATCAGCAAAGAGCTCTTTTGGGGGCTTTTTGAGACCAGGAAAGTCTGCTAGCCTGTGTTGGGGGACAGCAAAGAAAAACAAGGGAAAATTTGAGCCCACTGTTGAATAAGGCAGGTGTTGTGGTGACAGAGGGTGGACTTTCTGAATGCCTTCTTTACTTCAGTTTTTACTGCTTAGGCCAACCCTTAGGAGCCCCAGGCTTTAACAGAGGAAGTCTGAAGGAAGGAAGGAAGACGTTTCCTTGGTTGAGGAAGACCCAGTTAGATAACAGTTAAATAAACTGGATGTACACATGTCCATGGGTCTTGATGGGATGTGCCCATGAATGCTGAGAGCTGGCAGAAGTCAGAGTGTCTAAGCCACTATCCATCATCTTTGAAAGGTCCAGGAGGGCAGACGAGGTGCCTGAAGATTGGAGGAAAGACAATGTCACTCCATCCTTCAAAAAGGACGACCCAGAAATCTACAGGCCAGTTAGCCTCACCTGCATCCCTGTAAAGATGTTGGAGAAGCTCATCCATGGGGTTCATCTCAAAATGTGGAGGAAGAGAAGGTTATTAGAAGCAGTCAGTATGGATTCACCAAAGGGAAGTCTTGTATGACTAACCTGATAGAGTTCTATGAGGGCACGACTGGATAGGTAGATGAAGGGAGAACAGATGTTGTCTACCTTGACTTCAGCAAGGCTTTTGACACGGTCTCCCACAGCATCCTCATAGGCAAGCTCAGGAAGTGTGGGTTAGATGAATGGACAGTTGGGTGGATTGAAAGTTGGCTGAAAGACAGAGCCCAGAGGATTGTGATCAGTGGCACAGAATCTAGATGGTGGGCTGTGACAAGTGATGTTCCTCAGGGGGCAGTCCTGGATACAGCCCTGTTCAATATATTCATCAACAACTGGGATGAAGGGATAGAGCGTACCCTCAGCAAGTTTGCTGATGGTACAAAAGTGGGAGGAGTGGCTAACATGCCAGAAGGCAAGATCCAGCAAGATCTGAACATCCTGGGGTGTATCAAGAACTTAACGGTGACCAGCAGGTTGAGGGATGTTATCCTCCCACTCTACTGTGCTGGTGAGGCCTTTTCTGCAATATTGTGTACAGTGCTGGGCTGCTCAGTTCAAGAAGGACAATGGGCTACAAAGGTGATTGGGGTCTAGAATACCTCTCTAATGAAGAGAGGCTGTGGGACTTGGGACTTTTTAGCTTAGAGGAGGCTGAAGGGGAGATCTTATCAATGCTTGTAAATACTTTAGGGGTGGGTGTCAGAAAGGTGAGGCCAATGTGTTTTCAGTGGTGCAGTTTGGCTCGGCAAATCATTAGGGAGAGGCAAATGTGTTTTGATCTGTAGAGTACGTGGGTATCACGTTCTCATTATATACAAACTTTTTTCCTTCTGGTTTTTGAAAGATTTACTGCATTAATGAGCTGCAGATCATAAGTTAATAAATCTTATTGAAGATTTTGGCTAGATAGGTAGGTAACCTCAAGATAGGTCGGTGTCCCAGGCTTGCATTCACTCAGATTGTGGGTGGACCTTGTTCCAGCTGCCCATTGCAGTTGTACCTATAGACGATTTAATAGAGTGAGGCAAATGCAGGACATGGCATAGGAAAAGCAGAGAATAAACATTTACAAAGTTTCAAGTCAGGAAGATGGAAAAGATCACTTGTGAATAACAAAGTTTTTCAAAAAATTATTTGGGGGTTGAAAGATTATTCTGCACTTAAATATCTTAATTTTACAGAACATTTGAAGTATCATGAATAATGTGCTTGGACTTAAAAAAAAATTGCTTTTCTTATAAAGGCATTCTCAGTTTTTCCTTTGATATGACAAGCTTTGTTACTTTGGAGCAGTATGTCGTGAAACTAAATAAAATGCAGAGTGAATGTCTGACATGGTTGGATTGAGCCTGCATGTACTGGTTCTTGCCTTTTCAATGATTACAGATAGACAATAAAAATACTAAATCCATCTATTTAAAATATTGAAATGTTTTTATTTTCTATATTATAAGCTGCCACTTGCCAACCAAGGTAAGTGTGATTTAAGAACAAAAATAAAACAGAGAACAAAGTTGTTATTTATTGTTATTATGTGAACTTGATTAATTACTGGATACATTTGGGCCATGATTTATCCATATTTGTCTTTGATGTGTTTCTTAAGGACATGCCTCTCTTCTGTTGTCTTCATGTGGTTTTTTAAATTTATTTTTTTTTAATCCTGCAGGACAGTAAGAAACCTGGTTATTCATCTGCTGGTTCATCAGTGCCGTTGCTTTTCCTGTTTTGAATGCCCATTTCATGTCTTTCCCACTGAAGATAAAATAAATAATACCAGTGACATTCTGACTACTTAATAACTTTATTAACATAAATATTTGGCATATTGCTGCCCAGAGAATTGCTGTGTATATTTAGAAGCTGTGTTTCCTTTTGTTTGTCCTTTCTAATTACACTTAATTTCATGTCCTTCTGTAGGGCAAGCCATTCAGACTGAAATTTGATACTTGGGGTTTTTTTTTAACTCAGATGCTATATTGAAACGTAGGATGAAACATAGGATGATTATGTCACCAGTATAATATAGCTGTGAAAAGGCAAATAAGACCCTTGGAAATCCTGAAAAATTATTTTCAGTATAATGGGACAGTCTTGTCACTGTGGTAGAAAGCACTGGTGAGACTTCCTCTGAAATACTGGCACTAGAATTGTTATCAGTCTTGGATAAGAAGGGTGAATATTTAAGTCAAGAAGGTACAAAGAGGTATACTCAGATTGTTAAAGGAATGGAGATTTACCTTACACGAACAGACTCATACAGTTCATTTAGTCTAGCAAAGTGGTATCTGACATGGGTGCAATTGCTGGGGTTTGCTGTGTTAAGTGGAATGGTTGCAACAGAGGGAAAAAACTATCTGACATAGATGCCAGTGTTGTTTGAAGAACCAATATGAAGACGTTTGCCATGTATAAAGTGACTATGGAAATGTGAAAGAAAGATCATCACCCCTGGAGGAATATGGGTCTGAAGCGGGTAGAATGGAGAGGAAGTAAAAAAGAAGTGCTTTCATGAGGGCACTTCAATTTATGAAGGATGGCATAGCATGATTCTTAACATGAGATGACTAAAATGTCAGACAAGTCTTCCTCTCTTTTTTTTTTTTTTTTTATTCAGCTTCAAATGTAGAACCTGAAGCCCTAAATCTTTAGGTGGAATAGTAAGTCTACAGGAACCCATTGGTACTTTTTTGAGGATCTATAACTCCAATTTAGTTTGTGGAATAAGCATAAGGGAAAGCACAAAGTTAAAAGGCCAGTACCTCTTATGTAAACTCAGAAAATTCCTTTTGGTATTCAAGAGAGATTCATAGGCATGGTTTCTTGGGATCCTGTAAGATGCAGATTGGTATAAATTATAGGAGGAACATTAGGATAATTGGATCCAAGTTTTTTTAATGTGTTTTACAAACTTTTCACCTCTTGGATGTGCTTAAATTTCTATCAAACTGCTTTTCAGAGCATTGTAGCTTGTGTTTGTATATACAGAGAGGTGGCAAAACATACATTTACATCCACTGCTATGTAGCAAATGGGGGTTTTGGCAGTGTAATTACTTTTGGAGAATAGTAATACGTTGTGTTGCTTCAGTTATTTTGCAAAATCTTGATATACTTCTCTACAGTGAAATGGAATGCAGATTTCTGATGCATATCTATCTCTGGAACTGGTTAGGTGGTATACAAGGAGCTAGTTGGAGTTTTCTGTAGCAAAGATAATTGAGTCATTTTGGTTTTGACTGTAATGAATTGTTTCATTGAAAATGGAGTTCACTAGTATGGACAGGAAGTAGAGAAAAGAAAGTTCAGGGATATGAAAGAAAAATGAAGCTTCAGCAGTGGTTGTTAATGAATAAATGCTGCACTGATCTTCATGGGGTTTTGGTACTTTTTTTTGGCCTCTTTTCCCTTGTGTTGTGCTCAGAAATGTCCTTAAATAACAGAAATATTAGATTGCCTTCCTTTGCTCTTATTGGACTTGAATTTGATAGCATTTTGATTCTAAAAAATTAATTCACAACATGAAAATTTGTGTGGTAGTTCAAACAAATGTTTTGGTGCATCTCTGACTTACTGTATTCGTAAGGTTCTGAAAGATTCATGATGTTGCACTTATTTGCATTAATTAGGGTGATTCATTTAATCAGGAGAAATTCAAGATCATGAATTCAAGTCTTCTCATACGTCTAAGTAACTTTTAAATATAAAGAAGTCATCATGCACTAGATGACATTGTTTGCCATTCCATTCCTTTTAAATAAACTCTATAAAATCTATAGAGTTGGTTCCTGGTAAAAGACTACAATTTCAGAGTGCCCAAGGCAGTGGCAAAAATCAGTATTTTGAATAGAAGTGCCAAGATTTGAACAGGCAGCAGAACTTCAGCTCACCTTTGAAGTAGGTCCTACAAATTCCCATGTCTATCGTTGATCTTGAATTGTGATTTCTCCTTTGACTTGCCTGTGTACATCCTTTGGAACTGTAGTTAGTGACTTATGTGATTTGCAATGCATTGTCTATTGTGTCCAATAAATCGGGCTATGTAAACTTCTATAAAGCCTTTGACAGCTTGTGTGCGTGCACATGTCCATGTATATGCATTGACAGTTGCCTGTGTGCAAGAGAGACTGTACTATCTTGGATAAAACAGTAATGTTGTATTACATTTAGATATCAGGTTTGGGATATTATAACATCAGTATGCACAAAGCCAGTTAATTTTTATATTTCCTCTTTTAACATTTTAAATATTTTCAAGGCTTCAAAAGACTTGCCATCAAGAAAGTAATCTCCTTTGTAGGTCAGTTGCAGTAGGTCACTTCACTTTGCCCAGGAGGATGATTTAAAACTAATCCTAGCTTCTTCTATTGTTTAGGCCAGACAAATATTCTGATCTTCCTTTCCTTTCCATCATGTTACCTTACTCTTTCAGTCCTTATGATATCCCTTCTGTAATGAAGTAAATGCAATATTTCACCTGAAGAAAGAGGGTTTTCTAAACTTATAAAATGTCACTTTCTTGTCTTCCCGAAGTAATTTTTAATTTTTGAACAAACCACCCTCCCCCATGTTTTTTCCTGCTTTTCTGAGCTGAGGACTGAAATTAATCCAGCTTTAAAACTAGCACGTGATCCAAGATGTTTTATATAAGTTCTGATGTTTGAAAGTTCACTCCACTGGGAAATGCTTTCTGTTCTGTACTGATTCTGTAACTATATAGATTATTTTTTTGTTTGTTTGCCATTCTAGAGCTGGTAACTCTAAAATGTATGGACCTGAACTCTTTTTTCAGCTTCCTCCAGGAATATCATGTCTGGCATATCTATTCAGGAAAAACATGGAAAGAGGACATGCATTTATCAAACAGTTGTAATTTTTCTTCTGCTTTTTTTCTTTTTTTCTCCTCAGGAAGGTTCTCCTGCCTCTGGAAGCAAACGTTGGGTATCACAATGGGCCAGTTTGGCTGCTAATCACACACGTCATGACCAAGATGATACCAGATTGGAGTCATCTGTGCCTGCTCCATTAGAAAACGGTATAAAAAGATGTTCTTCTTGTAATAATTTCTGCTGAAGAGACCTATGAAAGGGAGACAAGAGTGATTTTGTACCTGCACGAGTAGCTTTTTTTAGTCTTAATACCTCATTTTCACCTGAAATTCTTTCATGTCTTTGAGAAGAAGCAACACAAAAATGAGCTCAACAGAAGTATTGTTTGGCATGGCAAAGGAGTGCCAGTATTAAACTTAATATTACTAAAATAAAAAATATAAAAACTGTTTAGTATTATAGAAGATTTCACTTGATTGCAGTTTGGGCTGGTCAGCAGAGTGTATTACTTTCTTTGTGTCTTTCTCAGTGCTGATCTCAAATTGGCTTTTAATGCATTGTTAAACAGACCAACCTGAGTCTTAATTAATCAGTCATTATTCAGCTGAAGCATATAGCATATGCTTCCGTTTCTTGGAAACATGGTAAACCTTGTATGTTTCTTGAAAACTATAGAAACCTTCTCAAAAATGAACAGTTTATTTCTCTTTCTTTTGAGTGCCAGATATTCAGACTATGTCTCTCCTTAGTTAAACTATTTACATTTCTTGTTTTAATTGTTTGTTCTTTAGGATCTACACTCTTGACTATAAAGGTTTTCCTTACCTTGCATTACTTCTGCTGTTTTCTTCCTCTCAGTTTCAAGTTGGAGATGATAATTTAACACAGAATTCTAGTGTAATTTTTTATGCTAATAGGTTGAGGTGGAGCTAGTGTAGCCTTCATATTCTGAAAGTCAGATGTTGTTTAGTGATCAAAAATAACTAATTATTGGTCCACTACTTGAGATATCTTTTTGTCCTGCAATTCCAGCATTTTCTCTTATACCAGCTGACTTTGAAATTTTCAGCATCGAAAAAAACTTCAAAAGATTAGGGAAAAAAGTGTGGCTTATGAAAGTAGAAATGACAGATAGCTTCACAAATGAGTTAGCTTTTAATTCTATGTATTATTCTGGCACAAAGAAAGGAAGAGAAATAACAATTCTAAAGTTGAATAAACAACTTCACTAATTTTTAAAAAAAAGTTAAATAGTACTGGGAATTACTTCTGAAATGAAGTTGCTGTTATGTGTTGATTAGTACCTGATTTTCTATTCAGGCTTGCATTTAGCAAATGAAAGTATATGTAATCATGTTTAATTAACTGATTCATCAAATACAGTTATTTTCCTGATAATTTACTTTTTTAAGTAAGCTTGCATGGTTTTCAAATCATAGAAGGTGAGGCCATTCATTAAGACAGGCAATAAATATATTCTAACTTCATAGTTTCATTTTACATTTTGTGAAAAATCAAAACCATTTTGATTTTGATGTTGGATAATGCAAACTCTGTATCAGTGCAGGGAAAAGTTCTTACAGTAACTGCTGCTTCTACAGAAGTTTTTTCACCCCTCATAGCAGTTGAACATTGCATAAAATACCAAAAGTCAAGGAGATGAAAAGGGGAAAGATTAAATTATCTGATACACCTTTTGCATAGAATAATGGAAATGAAGAGCAAATTGTGCATTGCCTGGAAGGATCCTGCCATAGAACAGATGGATGGACTAGTGGCTTTTTTCAGTTCTAGTTTTATGTTGGTTTACTAGTTTTATGAAGTCTTAAGAATTTTATGTTTCTATTTACCTTGTTATTGAATGACTTCTCAGCTATTTTTTTCATTTGTAGACACAGACATCAGTGAGTCAGGTATTTCTGTTAGAAGCACTGGTTCAGCTGCTTCTGTGACCAGCCAAGGTGAGCGAAAGAGGAGGACACTTCCACAGCTTCCTAAAGAGGAGAAAGTGAATGAAAGCTCAAAAGCAAAAACTGCATCTCATCAGAGATCAGAAATAGGTGAAAAGCAAGACACTGAACTTCAGGAGAAAGAAACTCCACCTCGTGCATCAGAAGCTGATAGCAGAAGTATAGCTAAATCAAGCAGAACAATGAATGGTCTTTCGCCCAAAGCTACTGGAGACAGGGTTTTTACTTTCCCCAGCAATTCATGTAAAGAGAGAATTGAAACTGGTAGAGAAAATTCTGTGGTGAAACAAGCTTTAGCAAAAATTCAACATCAAGAAAGAAAGGAGCAAGGACAGTGGACACCCACAAAATCGTCATCCTCAAAATCTCCTACAAACCAGGTTGAGAAAGGTAGGGAGGAGATTGCTATGTCTCCCAAAACTTTGGATAATCAAGACAAAGCTCCTGGACATGTTACTGATAAAGCAGAAATGAAATTGGTGCAGACTGAGGGAAAAAGAAGAAAAAATGAGGAAACTACGAAAGGACAAAGTCCTAAAGTATCTGGAGGAGAAAAAAAGGAATCTTCAAAACCATTAGTAAGGCAAGGTAGCTTTACTATAGATAAGCCCAGCACAAATATACCCATAGAACTTATTCCTCACATTAATAAGCAAAGTGGATCTGCCGCCCCTTTAGCATCTGCAAACAGGATACGTGACAGGAGTGATTCAATGGACACTGATTCCAGTCTTGATACAACTCTCATTTTAAAAGACACGGAAGCTGTAATGGCTTTCCTGGAAGCTAAGTTGCGTGAAGAAAATAAAACTGATGAAGGTCCTGACACTCCTAGCTATAACAGAGATAATTCCATATCACCAGAATCAGATGTAGATACGGCCAGCACAATCAGTCTCGTTACTGGTGACAGTGAACGAAAACCCACACAGAAGAGGAAGAGCTTTACAACTTTATATAAAGATAGATGTTCCTCTGGTTCCCCTTCAAAGGATGTTTTAAAATCTTCTACAACAAGTGCCAGAGAAAAGATAGAAAAGAAAACTAAAAGTCGATCTTCAGATGGTGGATCTAGAGCTGATGCTCGCAAAACTGTGCAGTCCAGTGGAAGAATGAGACAACCATCAGTAGATTTGACAGATGATGACCAAACATCTAGCGTACCTCATTCTGCCATTTCTGATATCTTATCATCTGACCAGGAAACCTACTCTGGCAAATCACATGGAAGAGTTCCTTTTGCTTCAGCAGATGAACTTTTGCATTCCAAAATGGAAGGAAAGTCAACTAAATCAAAAACTTCTCCTGTTGCTCTTGGGCAATCCAGTAAATCTACCACTCTTCCAAGACCTCGTCCTACAAGAACTTCTCTCTTGCGCAGAGCACGGCTTGGTGAAGCCTCAGATAGTGAGCTTGCTGATGCCGATAAGGCTTCAGTGGCTTCTGAAGTGTCCACTACAAGTTCTACATCAAAACCTCCATCAGGGAGGAGAAATATTTCCAGAATAGACTTACTTGCCCAACCTCGCAGAACTCGACTTGGCTCTTTATCAGCACGTAGTGATTCTGAAGCAACAATAACCAGAAGCACTGCCTCATCTCGTACCCCAGAAACTATTATCAGAAGTGGTGCAAGGTTAACATCAATAGGAGATAGTAAAGTTTCTGCTAGAACTCGAGCCAATAGCATTTCTCGACTTTCAGATTCAAAATCCAAATCTTTGGCTTCAGCTCATAATTCTCCTTCAGGTATGTGAGATTAATTGGATTTGTACAATAATAGGCTTTTCTCATATGTGAATTTTAAAAAAAAATTTCTTTAAGGAACAGTTTTTATGAAACATTTGTTGACTACTAGTTGATGCAGCCTTTCTCGTTGAAAAAAGAAGCTTCCTTAGCAGGGCTTATGGATGTTTCTCACTTAAAATCACAAAGACAAGAAATCGTAATCCTTTAACTATTTGTTGTTTTGGTTTTTGTTGGGTTTTTTAAACTGCAACCAGTAACAAAGAATTGCATTGAGGCATTCAGATGTAACTGCACTGATTTGCATTAGTACAAAACCAGACCAGAGATCTTTTTTCTCAGATCATACTAGTATAAGTTCAGAATGTCAGTAGCACTTTTTTCCTGCATATAAGATACAATAGTTATTTATAAAGTGGACTTGTAAATATGCTGAACAGCAAGTCTTCCCTGAGGTATATTGTGAGCATCTGTAGGATAATTATAATTTAAGATTAGCTTCCAGAACTAAAAAAAATTGTATTTTTTTAATAACAACAACAATGAAGTAACAGATACAAAAAAATAAACACAAACACTACCCAAACAAACAACATTAGAGCTATTTATATTAAAAATGTTTGCCTTGCCTTGGAATAGTTTCTGTTCTCTGTGCCAAGTCATGATGATTTATGATTTCCAAATGATGTTGGTCTTCTTTTGTGTGGTAGTTCCTGTACTAAAATATTATCTATGTAAGGAAAAAATCTGTAAGTTGATTAATTCTAATCTACTATTCTGTTAGAATTTCACGTAATACTTCAAATGCAAGCAGTGTGAAATGCTGCTAATTTGGTTTTCTCCAACAGCAATATTAAATCAACTAAAATTAGAATGCAGTAATTCTAAATAAGTCACTTTTTACATGGAATGAATATCTAAAATTCATGTCCTGTTGCTCTTTGATTTATACTAGAGCTTGACCTTCTTTGAAGCTAATCCAGAATCTTAAGAAAAATAAGAATAGCTTCCACTGTTGCGTGTTTCTAAGATTATGTCTTTTCTTTGACAGCTTTTTCATTCAGAGTTGATATAAGCATCTTTGATACTTAAATTTAGCTCAGGCCTACTGCCCATTTATTGCTTATGTCATATATGTACTTTAGGATTCTTAATGGTGTTTATTCACCAGAGAGGTATCTTTTGGCTGTGTCATTTATTAGCTGAATAGAAGTTTTTGAAGAGATACAGATGAAGTGTTCACTGAACTGTACAGTTGAATCTATTTAATACTATGACAGAAGTCTACAAAGATACAAAAAAACCCATGAAACTCCAGAGAAAACCTGAGTCTTTCCTTATATCATTGGAAAACTAGAATGTTTTCCTTTTTAATCAAAGTTTTAAATTGATGTGTGCAGCCTGAAAAGTGACATTAGGTCAAGGAAGTGTCAGTTGAGACTTCTCCTTTATGTTTAATAAACATTAGTTCACATGGTGATATTGGGGATTTTTTTAAAAGCTAAACCCCAGATGTTACTTGTCAGCTTGCTGCTGCTTGCTTGTGTTTTTCACAAAACTATATCTGGATTTTGAGTTTTGTGTCCGTGTGAACTATTGCATGGTCCTGTACTTCTCCCACGTTGCTGCATTGAAATGGTTTGCTGCTTCTGTTCAGGGGATTTGGGTGAATTCTTCTCTTCCCAGTTTACTAGTCTGTCACGGTCATGTTTGTTTAATGTTCATTTCATTTACCTGCATTACACAGTGACGTTTACTGTAGCTTGTATAAAATACTCTGTTTTCAAGAGAGAAAAGGTGCCGTCTTCTCTTGAGCTACCCCAACATAATAACCTAGGTGTTTTAAAAAGACCAGTGTTAGAAAAATCTACAGAAGTAGCTTCTATCATAGAAAGCTTTATCGGTTTATATAACAAAATCAAAGAGAAGCCTGTGTCAATGTGAAGGCAAAAATCTGAAAAGCAATTAATAAAGTAGTCAGAGACTTTCAAATGAAAAACTTTGCTTAATAAATCAGTAAAGTCTTGTCACTCTGTAAGCAAAGAATATTATAACTACGGTTGGAGTTCCAGATTTTGTCTGTATCAGTAAGTTTATTGTATAGTATTTTTACAGGACTATTTAGGATATACTTTAGGGAAATCTGAATTGCTTTAAAAGTTGTATATATAGGAGTGTATGACTTTCTCCTATTATATGTAGGCCACTAGTCAGTACGTCCCTATTTCCCCATTAAGCATCTTATAAAATGATGCTAATAACTGTCCAAGACATGAAGTTAATAATATTCCTCATTACTTTATCCACAGATAAATGTGTTTTAAAAAAAATCTTTTAATAAAATGTGTTACTTGTAAGCAATACATAAAAATGTTTTAGGTCCAAATCATGTAATTCCTGATTTATTCTTTTTTTTTCTAGAAAAGTCAACAATTCGCTTAATTTTAGCACTTTTGGAAATTATTAGTAAAGAACCCGATAAAATTGCCTCAACAGCTTGAATGTGATTAACTTCAGGCACATTTAACCAAGGGGCACAATTAATCATTTAAATCAGTGATGTGTTTTCTTGCCTCCCTCAACCTAGAAAGGCTGGAAGATGAATGGTCAGTGCCAATATAGAGTTTGGATATTCTGTTCGGGTTTTTTTTAGTAGAAGACTGGTTGCTAAAGGAAGGAAGGTTCAGATTAGATCTTAGGGGGAAGTTCTTTACAGAGAGAGTGGTGAGGCGCTGGAACAGGCTGCCCAGAGAGGTGGTGGATGCCCCATTCCTGGAGGTGTTCAAGGGTTGGTGGCCCTGCCTGTGGCTGGGGAGTTGGAACTCTGTGATCCTTGGGGGTCCCTTCCAACCCCGGCCATTCTATGATTCTATCAAAGTGTTAAAAATATTCCTTGGTTCTTCTCATCTGAGTTCAGTTAATATTACTGTATTGTAGATCACTAAACATTGGCAGCAGAATCTTACTTCTTAACTTCAGTCTACCAAAGACAATTATTTCCACATTTCCCAAATCTTTTTAAATGTTCAGACATACAGGCTGTAAAAAGAGAGTAAAAAACAAATAAATAAATCTGTAGTCACTGGATTTTTTTTTATTGTCCTTTGCATGATACAGATGAATTGCAGCATAATAACGATAAAATTGTCAGAGCTGTCAGCGAGTCCATAATTTCAAGAATCTTTTTAAAGCCTTGATACATTTAAATATTGCTTGCTTTTAAATGAAAGAGCAAGCAGCTAAATTGAATGTCTTGGAAGAGAATTACCAGCATTAAAGTAATTAACAGGGTGTCTCTGTGGTAGGAGTCTTGATAACTGACAACACTATGAAGACATGTGAAGCAGAATTAGTAATTTTATAGCACGGGCAATGAAAGATTTAATCAAGGCACTGAATCATCTAACACTAGACTGTGATCAATAAAACCAGAGAAAAGCAAAGACCTTTTTCAACAATTGCAGAGGAAATTGCAGATGATGATACAGAAGGGACTATATTTTTGGAAAATAGACATCAGGATCAGACCTAGTGCAAAAGAGCTAAGCTGGAACTGTAAAATTAAGCATTAAGTCAGAACAGAAAGAACTCGAGCAACTAGTTGGTTTTGGCAGCTCTTCTGCCTTGCTGACCTAGCTGTCATTGCAAATAACTAGCAGATAGGTTGATCAAAGCTGTGAGGTATGTCTGGGGACAAAAAAATAAAGGCTTAGAGCATAGAGAGAAAACAGCCCTTATTAACTGCACTTTACCATTTTTGCTCTATTGCACTACTGAGCACTGAATTTCAGGGTCTTTCAAATGGATGAATCTTGAGAAGGCATCGCATCAGCAAGATTAGAATGTTGAGTTTGTCCTCAGATCTTAAAAGTGAAACTATGGTGACCAAGTCATTAAACTTGCCAGTTTTAAGGTGGCATCAGTACCTTGTACTTTCCAGAGAGTGGCCATCCAGTTAGGTTTGTGTGCTGATTTTAGCCAGGGTTTTGGAAGATTTCTTAATTATTGGTGCTGATACTCATATTTGGTGTCTGAGAGAATGAATTGCACAATAACCTTCCGGAAACTACGTCATCTACTACTATGACATTTTGGGGCTACATAATGTATAAACGGCATTTAAGGCACATATGTGCAAATATATAGCTAGCATAATGGGAAACGCGCTTGGATATTGCTCACTCAACTTTGAGATTTGAACGTTAAGACTACAACAACTCTTCCACATATTAATACTATATGAATAAACAACATTTTAAGGCCTTAAAATGTGACGGTCTTAAGAAGTGTAGAGGAGTTTTATAGAACTATGTATACAATTGTTTTTTATGTAATTGCAGCTAGTATCTCCAAAATGTTTAAGGTTTGAAAAAAATCATTATTTTTGAATGAATATGTCATTTAAGAATCTTTTCCGAAAAAATGTGGGTGGAAAAGAGGACCTAAGACTAATTGACCAATATATTTTATTTAAGCAGATGCTTCTAATCTGAATGTTTTAATACGAATTAACATGATAAAACACTATTTTGTACACAGAGAAATCCAAGCTTCTCCCAGACCCAGATCCTGATGTTGAAACTTACAGTGGTAGAGTACTAGAAATCAAATCTGTTTCTGATATTTCACTTCTCATTCAGTTTTTAGTTTTTAAATATATGACTGCATATGCTCATTGTACAGTGCTGAGTTGATGGACTAGCTCACTTGAGAGATATTAAAATAATTTTTGTATTTATTTTGATGCATATAATTTGAAACTAGACAAAGAATTTAAATAAAAATTGATGATAAAATGTGGGCCCAACTCATAAAGCTCTTTGGACTTCGGTCACACATTGCTTGCATGCTGTTGGTGGGGAAATGTGCTTTTTCTGCTTATGTTCTACTTCCCTAAAGTCAAAACAAGTTTGAAACCTCTAAAAAGAGAACAGTAAACGGAGAGACTTTTTTTTTACCTTCAATAAAGTTAAAATAGTTCAAAAAATTAGTGGAACTGGACATGATTTAAAGCCCACATTTAAACCAGAAAAAAAATGCAAGCATATATTTGTTTTCAGTGATTAAAAATGCATGCTTTATATGAGGGAAGGGATGTAAGCTTATACACCAATGTCAAATTCTACATAGTGTAGTCTTTGAGAGCATTATGCAAATCTTGTCTCCAGTAAAAAATACTTTCATTATTTGTTACTTAAATTCATACGGATGCATATATACTTTGTAGTGTTTTTAAGTGTTTCAGGAAAAATCATTATTGTTCCATTTTTCATACATTACTTGAATCTGTTATTTTTAAATTACCAAGAGGTGATCACGGGTTTTTTTATATTTCTACAGCAATTCTAGAGCCTCATAAATCAATGGCAGTGATTTTAGGGGGGGTACATCCCCTGCAACAATTTAGCAAGTTGTCTTGACGAGCATTCCTTTACACTTAGCGGTGTCTATTCCTGCTGGGAATGTTTGAGAACAGCATATCTGAAATGCATTTTCCAGACCCTAGTGTAGTGGGATGAGAGCCTCCTATTTAGTTTCAGATCTCATACTTCAGGCTGTCTTCAGCAATGTGGCTGTATGTGCTTTATGTGCTACATGTGAGAATATATGCTTTTTGCTCTGAGGCTGCTGTTTTTGTAGATGTGCTGCTGATTTTTATAACACAGTATTAATTTTCACATATTTTTTCTGTACTAAATACATAATGCATCATCTAGGATTTTTATGCTTTCCTTATGTAAGCGTGCATTCCTGGCTTGGTGCCAGCTCCATCCTTTCTTCACGTCTCTTCATTATTTTGTGTGTATCATATAAACGTTAAATGAAACTTGGGAAAAAAAATCTGCAGAAAAAGTGCAATCTGATTCTAATGTTAATGAATTGGGCCCTTGTTTTGTAATACTGTTTGCCTGAGCTCATGTACAATTACTGGCTTTTACATCTTATTTCACTCATCATTATACAAAGAGCATCCGTTTTATGTTTTTATTAATATTTATTATTTAACACAAATTTTGTAGCTTTCTTTTAAGATGTAGTAAATAAACCTTTTGTGAGGTATCTGGGGATTGATAATGAATAGTTGTATAATTTTGTGATGTTATTGAAATAATGTTTTTTCTTATTAAAGATGCAATAATAATTCTTTTTTAATAATTAAACTAATTTAGTAAGTGCAAGATGGAGGCGCTTTCCTACAGATTATGCTTCCACCTCAGAAGATGAATTTGGATCAAACCGTAATTCCCCTAAACATACCCGTCTACGTACCTCTCCAGCCCTGAAAACCACGCGACTGCAGAGTTCTGGGACAGCACCTCAAAGTAGCAATACATTCAAGCACAGAATAAAGGAGCAGGAAGACTACATTCGTGACTGGACTGCTCATCGAGAAGAAATAGCAAGGTTGGTTTTGAAGGAGTGCCCCAAAAATAACCATGATTTGTACCCAACCAGTTGTTATAGGTACATCTATAGGAGAAAGAGATCTGATGGATTTTCTGTATCACTCTACTTACCATTTTGATTCACTGACTGAATGGGTAATGTAAAATGCTTCTTAGGAGAGCTTGATAGACAGAACACTCCTGTTAACAGCATGTCTCTTTCTAATGGAAAAAGAGAGCAATTTCTCAATTATGATAGCCGGATCCCAGGATATGAATTTCTGGTTGCATTACTGGGACTTGCACAAGTACTCTGTGTAGGACTTTTAGTTGGCTAATGGTCTAGTTCCTGAGGCTGAAGTATATCACATTTTGTACTACCTTTACATTCACATTGCGGTAAAATTTCAGGTAGATGCATGGGTGACAGAGTCATTTTCACAATGTGAGAGACCGTGTTCTCATTTTAATTTTTGGTTTATCTAGGCATTATTTCATGTTAGATATTTTCTGATTTAAATCATATGTACTCATCAAAAAGTAATTTATTTTGTAGCGAGTCCCTGAGATTAGTATAGTAATTCCTCCATGGTTGCTAGTAACACTCTACTTCAAGTGAACCAAGGAAAAGCTGCTCAATTTGACATTCTAGTAACCAGTTATTTCATGCAATACCAAGGCAGTGAAAACTTCAAGTAGATTGCACTAAATAAATAAACCTATGTAAGTATATAAATGGTATTTAAGGGTTAGATGCCAGTGTTCAGGTTCTGAGCCTTCCCACAGGACTTAATTTGGAAGCCTAAACAAGTGTTTTCCTTTTAACTTAATCTTAACACTGAGGTCTTGCAGATGTGAAGCATTCCATTGTGCTTAGCGTGATTAAATATTTGTTTTGTTCTGTTTCCTCTCTCTGGTAATATTTTTGTATTTCTAGTGTGTTCTGTGCAAAGGGAAAATTCTTAAGGGAGTCTCACAGCATCTTGATAAACCACAAAGTAGACATCTTCAAAGGCACTTCTCTTTGCAAGAATCTTGAGTTAATGATGGATATAGAGAAGAATGTGTGTATATGGGGATAAAAACTGAGGGTCGCCATAGTATGTTCCCACCTCCTTACAAAAAGTGCTGCTTTAGTGAAACATTTTGGTATATTTTGCTCATCTAGGAGAAATTGACATTGGAAGTAATTGATGATTCAGTCTAAACGTATTTGATGGTTAGAATTGCTGGATTTTTTCTTCCCTTGGGCTTCTTACCTTTTTTTAAATTTAGATACAGGTTTAAATTTTCTTCTGAAGGCTCTGTATTTACCTCTTCCAGCTTCTTTATTTCTGGTAGAAGTGATGAGAGCCTCAAATCAATATTGCCAAATTTGTGACACTGTATAGAAATTCCACACAAACTGCATTAAATGAGTATATTTGTGGTTAAGAAAGCTGGCGCTCAACAGTTGAGAAGTGCTGGGCTACTGTCATCTGTTGTCACTGTTCCCAGTGGCAGTTTTCTTGGTTAGCTTCTGCTAATCACCCCCTGCTTTCTAGGTCACTAGTTGATCTTTTCTGTGCCTCTTCAGTACTGATTCATAATATTGCTTCCCTGGTTTTAAGTTTTAAATTCTGTCCATTATAAGATAATACCTCTATCATTATCCACCCTTTTTTTTCCCTCCCAGCCCTCAGTCCAGCATCCATGATCAGAGTCCCTTCAGCTCTGTTCGGAGTTTTGTAAAAAGGAATGATTTCATTAAAATTGGCTGACTTCAATTTCTTGGAGTGATGGATTAGATTAGGCAGGTGTAAAGAGAAGTATTTCGTAAAATAAACTTGCAGCTGAAAGTAGCGTAGAGACTGTATGACAGACATTTCATTGCATCCATATTACCATCATACTGTATCTTCCAAGACTGACCCAGTTTGCACAGATTCTACAGATGTTAATAAAACTGAAAATGGGAAAAAGGTGCTTAAGAAAACTTAGTGGAATAATTAAATTTTATCTAAAGCTACTTTGGTCTGGAGGGGTATATACCCTCAGAATACCAGGAGCTTTGCATATATTTTATCTAAGGATTTTAAAAGTATTATAAAATAAACTGACTCAGTGTAGGAAGAGTGGCATAGTAGACAAAGCATAAAAATGCAGTTCAGAACTATTACAGATACCTTAGAAGTATTCCTGTTTTGCTGTGTTTTTTCTAATACTATGAGTATTCATTCACTATAGGTAAATAAGAACTGGAGTTCCAGTTTGTTGAAAATCAAGTGTTCATGCTGTCCCCATCTTGGGCCCTGTGTTCTTTTCTCTCGGGTTGGAAACTGTGTCTGTCCCTTACGTAACTGTGTAGCTGGGGGAGTCTTCTCACTGAGTGAATCTAATAGCCACGTTTCCTGGAGTGAGTTGTGGAGGTTTATTTCAGTTTTGCCTTGTATGGTTGCTATGTCTGATGCAAGATGCAGTAGAAATCTGCAAGGCAACTTACTGTTGCATCAGGGTAAATGGTGTGTACCTAAAGTCCAAGTTGCTTGTCCTTGATGATACAAAACATGCTCCCTAAATTTAAGCAGTACTTCCCCTTTCTAAACATTAATGTAGAATGACTTAAAAACTTAAATTGTAAGGAGTCAGGCTTATGTCTCAGCTGTTTTCTGATTTTCTTTTTCATAATGCTTTTTGTTCAGTACTCTATGTTGCTTCTAGACATAAACCTTAGTGAGTACTGACTGTAGCTTACTATTGCATTAAAACTAATTCCAGATTTTGTTCATTTGACTGATGATTGTCTAACAAGTTGTTTGCTATCCATGTCAGAGTTGTTTATTATGATATTTTCAGGATTCATTTGAATTCATTTTGTGTAAACATCTGACATTATATGTAATTTTGATTGCTCAAGTGAAATGGCTGTGGCACGTTGAAGCATTACTGATTTCTGTGGCAAGTGAAGTCCTAGCTGGTGGATAGTATTTTTGATTATGGTACCTAATGACATTTGTCTTCTGGATGATTAACTGCTAATTGAAATTTCCTGGGTTTCACTTTCTTCACAGCTATTCTTTAGATACCAAAATTTGTCACAGTAATTCAAACGTGATTATTTGTGACTGCTCAGTTTAAGAAAAAAGTGATATGGTTGTGTGAAGCAGAGGAAGTAGGTGCTCGAGGATCTCTGCTACTTAGAGCATTAGCTCACACATTGGAGTTTTAACAGAATGTATATAAAAGAAGCGGAACATAGATTAAAATTCACCCAAAGTATGTCATAATTAAGTTTAATGAATGTAGTAGCAGGCACTTGACATATTTTAATTTGTTAAAATAAGGTTTTGACTTTATTTCTGCTTTAGTGTTCAAGCCTTTGACAGTTTGAATGCAGGAATGCGGTCTTGAGTGGTCACAGGCAATTGCTGCACATTCTTTTACAGCCATATGCCAGTTATACGTGTATCTGTGCTGCACAAGATTGTGCTTTGTTGCTGATGGTTTGCCACAGAATTCAGCATAGGAATTTGAAATGTGTCTAACTATGTTTGCTTTTCTAGTTTAAATTCTGCTCTCTCAGTTTTAAACTGCCTCTAGGTCAGTGGTGTCTTTTCTTTTTGACTTGAAGCCAATGTGAAAATACAGAGCAGAAGGAAGCTCACCTTTAGCCAGCACTGGCCAGCATGGTGTGCATCACTGTCACGTGGCTGTGCAACTCCTTCCACTTACACGGCGGGTGCTGCCCTTCCAGCTCCTTAGGGGTGCAGAATCACCACTTCTTTGCCTTCAGCCCTCTCAGACAGAAGTATGAAAGGGGGTCACTTGGTGGGCTGCTCTGAATTCTAGATCTTCTGAACTGCTTGATCCAAACTGGAGGTTAAGGGTGCCATAGTTAGTAGAGGATTTTTAGCTTCTGCTTTGGTTTTTTTCCCCTCCTCCTTTTGGGGTATCCTGGGGAAGAGTCGCACAAGCAGAGCTATGCAAGCTTCCTCCCTGCACTAAACAGAATACAGAGCAGAGCTGTTATGTGATGTGGTGGATCAGAAGGAAGGGAAAGGAATTGTCAGCTGAGAAATCAGATGTATTTATGTAGTGCTATCATATCCAGGTTTTGACAGGCATGTTCTGTTTTCCTAAATGGAAAGCTTGTCTTGATTAAATTAAAGAATTTAAGGTACTGGTCTGGAATTTCAGACACATAAGCAGCTTGATCTAAGGAAGCTGCAGGGCTGTTGAATAATCACAGTTCCCGAAGAAGTTCTTTGCAAGTAGGTAGACTGACGTATAAAAATAAATGTGTTCTGGACCTTTCAGATCTACTGCAAGTACACAGGTCATCTGTGCAGTATTTTCAGCATATTTCCAGTGCATCCCATGCGTGGATGTTTCTCAAAGAAAACAAGAATACTTTGTCTTTTGAGATTGCTTTCTACCTTCTTCCTCTACAAAGGCATGCTATTGAAATTTAAAAACTTGCTTCTCCGGTTCTGCAAATCAGCTTTCAAGTTTAGAAGGGCATGCACATTTTCATAACACAGTTATCAGGAACTAGAATTTTTAAGCTCAAAGGCTGCAGATTGGGCTCTACTGATCCAGAAATATTTGTAGGGGAGAATGTAACACTGTCTTTATTACTAGGATCAGTCAAGATCTGGCTCTCATCGCACGGGAAATCAACGATGTAGCAGGAGAGATAGATTCAGTGACTTCATCAGGCACTGCCCCCAGTACCACAGTAAGCACTGCTGCCACCACCCCTGGCTCTGCCATAGACACTAGAGAAGAGGTAGGAGATCTTCATGGAGAAATGCATAAGGTTCTTCCTTTTCTTTATTTCTTTTGCTTTTAGCATTTTGCATAGCCTTTTTCAGTTATTTCCACTCAACTCGTGTGCATGATCTCCACATTGTTTCTTGATTTGAAGTCCCTTTATGTTTCAACAAACAACCCAGAAACTATTCTTTGAACACAGCTTGTCAAAAGGATGCATACTATCTGTCTGTCTCGTTTTTTCCACGAAACATAGGACAAGATAGTTACTTGTTACTCGCCTGTCTGTAGCCTTAGATACTGTTGGATAGTATCTAAGTGCATTTAAAGATACTAGTGTGTATGCACAAATATATGTAAATGTACACATTTACTACTTTTCATAGCTATTAAAAACAAAAATGTACCTCTTCTCACAGGTAGTATATAAATTTCATCTTCTTAACACTGAGATGCTAAGTATCCTCGCTTACCAATAACTTTAGGTTTTCTGTAATAACATTGTCAGAACTGTCAGAACTGTCAAAATACGTTTGCTTAGTGCTTCTAATAATTCTTACTTTCTTTTACTATCTCTGGTATGCTCTTCTATGAATATATTGACTAACTTGTTTTAGTAACCATCACAGGTCTAATACTGGCAAACATGTTAATCTGAATTTAAATCATCATTTTCTACCATATTACAATTCACCCTAATATGTTGTAAATGTTTATTGCATTTTTTTCTTCATGATAGTCCTTTCAAAGCATCTTTATTCATTTTTGTGTGCATAAAGTTTGGTTAATGCATTAATTTACTGTGTGTAGTATAATACTGACTTTTTCTGTGGAAAAAAAGATATAAACAGTGAAAAGAAGAAAAATATAACTTAATTCATATAGATTCCTTTTTGTTTTCGTTCTCATGGATTTACCACTATAAGGAAAAAAGTGTTTGTTTTCTTAAACGAAGTTAGATCAGTCTGATTTTTATTTTACTATATAGTTATTTTCCTCATTTAAAAAATACAGTGTGTGCATACTGCAGGTGGCAGTATCTCCTTTAAGTAGGTACAGGTGTTTCTGTAACACTAAAATTGACAGTACTGTACTTAATTCTACAGATAAATCCCATTGCTGGAGGGAATAAATTGTTCAATACCAGTTTATAGGTAACTATTGTGTTAGCTGCCCATAATCAACAATTCTATGGGGTAGAATTTTGCCATGTATGTCTAGTATTTGGGAAGAAAAAAAGAAAGGAAAGGTATTGTTACATAAGAGTTGCATCATTTTATACTATACAGGACAACAGAAGGATTTTTGATAGGCTTCTTGTAAACTGTTTCAGAAGAAGAAAATATTAATCTGATTTTTGCATGTATCCAGTAGGTTTCATAAGCTGCTTTTTTTCTTTTTACCCCCTAGTTGGTTGACCGAGTATTTGATGAAAGTCTCAATTTTAGAAAAATCCCTCCACTAGTGCATGCCAAACCACCAGAGGGGAACGGTCGACCCAGTGATGCTAGACCTCAGATAACAGATGCCCTTGATCCTCCGACAATTACCCGGAGACGGACTTGGAGCAGAGATGAGGTGAGAACACAATAGGATTCTCTCTAGTACTGTGTCTATTTTAAACTTTTAGAATTATCTCCCCACTTAAAATACCCTTGCTTTCCTACATGTAGCATTGCTACTGGAAGAAAAAGAATTGTGTATTATTTCATTTGCAAAATGTTCAAATATTATTTTGTATTATAGTAATTAGAACATAAGTATATCTTTTTTTTAAACAATTTATTTAATTCCCATTAAACTAATATTTTGAATTGAAAACTTATTGCAGGTTATGGGGGACAGTTTGCTGTTGTCCTCGGTCTTCCAATTTTCTCGCAAGATAAGACAATCCATAGACAAAACAGCTGGCAAAATCAGGTTGGTTTTTAAAAATTAGTGTTATTGCTGCAAATGTTCTACTCTAATCAATGTTCCTACTAGGAGGAAGGTAGATGTGTAATAGAGATAGAACAAATGGATTTAGTAGCAACTCGTGTTTTAAAAAAGCAATGTTAGCTGTGGCTTTTTCAGCATTCAGAATGATTTGGGCTGAATAACTTTTCCATTATTACTTGTGTGTATTTCACATTATATGAAAATAAATATCAACAAGGTTTACATGGACAGAATGATATCCTTCATACCTCCAGCAGAGGAGCAGTTCCAACACGTGCAAACGCTGTGCAAAATCTACACGAACTCTGTGCAAAGCTTGTAAAACTCCCTTCAGAAGATAAGGCTAAAATGTTGCTGAACTGTAAAACTGGTCCCCGTCTCCCCAGATAGATTCTTTTATGTATCACACTATTTATTTAAATATCCTCAAACAAAAGACACAAATGTTGCTATGCAATATTTGGATACAAATGAGTTTGTGAAATGCAGGTGTGCCAAATTAAGAGTTAAACTTCATTATGCAGAATTTATTACAAATTATGCAAGAGTTCACAGTTTGTTCCGGTTGAATCAACATCTTGAGTGTGTGCTATAATTTACTTTAAGAGCTGGTCTCAAAAAATGAGCAAATACATGCATGCAAAGAGATACTTAAGCGTGACCATTTTTTGAAAGGCATTCTAAAAGGCATTAGAAATGTGGAAATAGAAACAAAGCTTTACATTAAATTTTGTTTTGAGCCTAATTGTCTGGGAAAATACAGTGACATCTGTAAGGAACTGTGCTTACAAATGTATTCTTTTTCTTTTTAAAGCTGCATCATTAGAACACAAATTTTATTTATTGACTGACTTATTTGTGGTAGGTGTCTAGGATGATCTGTCTGTATCTTAAAATGCCTCAGAAGCAGTAGATGAGAGATATTCCACTTTTTTTTCTCGTGCTAATTTTCCTTCGTGGTCGGCAGTTTCTGATCTGTAAATGTGTTGCTGGCACAGCTGAATTTTGCTTAATGTAAAAAGCAGAGTTCAGTACAGTGAGTTAAAACAAATTTAAGTATGCAAATTCATCCTGAGAAGAGCAGGTAACTATAAAAGTGAGTCTTACACTTTTATGGTTCTTTTTCTGAGCTTAAAAGGTAAGTTGGCTACATTATAATGAATGTAATAATTATGTTATCATGTATGACTTTAAAGAATTGTAAAGAATATAAAGTTTTAAAGAAAGTGGCATTGCTTATTTCTATAAAAATGCAGTGGAGAAACTTTCATTAATAAATAATTATTTAGTATAACTCCCCAGCCCTGTGATCCTGCTACTCAGAATGGATTTGAGTAATATTATGTTACTTTTAGTGTTATTAGTATTTTGAATAAGAAAAACAGTAGTTTTAGAATTGTTTTTAGCAAGCATATAAAGGTAGGTGGGACCTATCACAGGTTTTACCTTAGTTTTGTTTTGAGGTACATGCATACAATGAATCAGTATGCTTCTAGTCCCTTTACTGGAGTTAAGCCAGTTAAAATTTTGCCCAGAACAGATACAATAAGAGTCAGTGGGACTTGTCAAGCTGCCAGTTGTGTATTTTTCCAGAGTGCTTGAACCTGAAGGGAGAGGGGGAATTTGAGAGGCCTGATGATGTTTTAAAAGTCATCCCTCAAATTGTAAACCCCTTCCTTTGCAGAGATCACAGACGATATAGGGCAATTGCAGTCCTTAAAGATTGCATCATACATATCAAAAAAAGACATCCTTCCTGTCTCTGTCCAAATGGAGAAAGAGGTGCTTCCTGTGAATGTGAACACTCTTCTTTCTGTATTATTTTAGTTGCAATAGCTAACTTTACAAAAAGACCGTTTTCACTGGCTAAAGTGTGAAGAACATAAATGTTTTTAGTCATTCTTGACAAGAGATCTATCAGAAATTAAAATGAGCTAAAATCAATCATGAAAACAAATTACTGTGAGGACAAAAGGTAATATATATCTTTTTGCTTGACTGGTTTCTGTCCCACTTCATTAGAGCTGCCATTTCAGTTTTCTAATTTATAGATAATGCTCCATGTTCTGGCATCCTTCCTCCCTTACATTAAGAAATAGGACTGAGAAGCTTTTGATGCTGTTTTCTTCAGCTAGATTCTCCTATGCTGGCCAAACTCTTGGGTTGCTTTTTTTTCCCCAAGTGCTAGCGTCATGTCCAGATTGAAATTGATTTAAATGCCTGAATTCTTCCTTTCACCAAATTCTCTGTATATTTGTAATTTTATTCATAGCAAAAAAAATTCCGCAGCATTCTTGCCATGTATCCTATAAGCCATTCTTTGCTATCCAATTATTGTGTGGGCTCCTCAAGAAGCAGATGTGAACTTTGTTTCTTTTCTGTCCTTTCTATGTTACAATGAGTTTGCAGGAGTTATCAGAGGTGGTGTAGTGAAGAGGCAAATAGATTTTGCAGTGAGAAGACCTGTATGACTTTACCAGTGCTCTGCAATGTAAATGCAGTACCGTTGGCTTGCTTTGTAGCAGCCACGAACCTCTTCAATCAGGCGAAATCACAGGCAAAGCACTCAGGTCAGCGCAGGTATTACTTACCAATCCCTGCAGTTAGCTGAAAAGGGCAAAGAAAGAAAAATGGGAACCAAGCAAAATCCAATGAGAAAGTTCAGGCAGATTTACCCTGGAAAATAGGGAAAGGCAAGAGCAGAAAGTGGCAGGCATTTATAGATATGGTCTTTAAATATACAGAGTATGGTTAGTAGGAGGAAGAGGAAAGGAGACGGAGATTAAAATTTACTAAATGAAAAATTGAAAAAAATGTTGTAAAAGGGCTTCCTAAAATTATAGCAAAACCAAATTGGCCTGTCCAGTTTATAGTGGAAATAATAACACTTTTAAAAATACTGTTTTCATTTTTTCCCCTTTTTTTAAAAAAATATGACCTGTGAAATGGAAAGCTTTCCAATTGCAAAAGAAGTAAGAATGTTATCTCTAAAAGAGAGTAAGACTAGAAAGCACCACATACACAAGCAAAGGCATACATAATGATAAAATCATTATAACGAGAGCCAGAAGGTAAATGAAAAGTCCAGTGTCACAGTACCTTCTCTATTTTTCCCACTAGTGCCATTTACAGCTAAACAAAGTCTCATTTTCTCTGTTCCTGCTGATTTCCAGTGTGATATAAATGCTACTAAAGTATGCAAAGTGTAGCTGTGTAAAATTCTCTGCATACTGGATTCAAATCTTTCCAGGAGTTGCCTGTTTTTTACTGCAAGATCCTATAAAGGATTTATTTTGCTTTGCATTTCCATTTCTTTATTTCAACTCATCTGTTTCAGTAAAATCCTACATTTTCCATTGGAATTGGACATTCTGGTTTCCAGGTTTGCAGTTGTACATCTCTGCAAGCTTTTGCACTCCCTTCCAGACCATAAAAGCAATCTTGTCAGATCTCTCCTGATAAGATGATGGCACAACTTGTGGCCGTAAAGTTTTTCATGTTTCCTTCACTGTAGTTCTGATTATTTCCAATTTATTTTTTCCTTCCCCAAAAAAAAGTATGTATTAATGTTTACTCTTTGTGTGCCTTGTACATGAATGCACTGAAGTCATGTGCAGAAGTGGTCATTTGCCTCAGTCCTGTGATACTGTGTCATTAGGGTGGCACTTCCTCACAGCGAAACATCTGACAGAAACATGCTCTGAGGCAGCAGCAAGTGAAGCAGCTTCTGGGTGGGCTTTCTCTGGGTGTCTGTGTGCTGACAAGGTGACACAGGGTACGCGTTTTGACCAGTTAGGCATTCTTGACAGAGTAATAACAAATAGTGGGATTTTCCATATCAGTAGCTGAAGAAAGATTAACAGAAATGCAGCACTGAGTTTCCCATCTTTTTTCAAATTCATAGTCTTCATGAGATGCAAGCTATCATGAAGTTCCACCTCAGAAATTATTTCCTCAGAGACCTACCTACACTAACTTCTTTAAAGTGTACTAATTTTAAATTTGTTTGTTTGCTTAGCAGTTTTACTGCAGCTATTCTTACCTTATGAAATATCAATTAGATAAGAAGTGGATTTGAATTCCTCTGTCATCATTGCATCACATATTTAAAAAAGTAATAACCAGACCTTAAATACCCAATTTTTTTTTTTTTTTCAGTTGTGCAAATGTCATATGAAAATGAAAACAAAAATTGTTTATCACAGGAGGGGGAAGCAAGACATTAAAAATGGGGAATCTCACAGTATGCTTTTGGGGTTTGCAAATAATAGAAGTGACTTCTTTAAACATGTAATGCAAATGATACTTATAATCCTAAATCATGTATATACAATTTGTGTGTTGACAGTTTTCAATTTAAACTTCTAAGAAATGTATTTCCTGAAGTGTTTTTTTATTAAATATCAAATGCAATTGTAAGAGAGTTGCATTTATTTACCATTGTTAACCTCTCTCTTCTGTTTTGTAATTATAAAACGCAGTCTTAATAGGGAATTCTCTCACTGTTACAAAGTAGTTAGATTTCTTTAAAAAGTCTCAGTTCTAGAGAAAAACTGCAGCTGTGTGTGTGTTTTCAACACCATGAGAGAGTACTTTGCTACAGAACTGCCATTTTAATGTCAGTAATGATAGTGCTGAAACCCTGTTTGCTTCTCTGGAAATTCAAACTCTGGTTGGATTCTATCTGTTTTCAATATTTCACATTTTAGTTTTATTCAGTGCTCCCTGTGCTGCTTTCACATCTCATGTATCTATCTTTCAGGTTTACTTTCTTTATTGTCATCTATTTTGAACATACTATTCTTGAATTTCTTTCAGAATATTATTTAAGGACAAAGACAGAAATTGGGAAGAAATTGAAAACAAGCTGCGAGCTCAAAGTGAAGTTCCTATTGTGAAAACATCAAGCATGGTATGAATAGTTATCTTTTCTGGAACTGAAGGAGCCTCATCTAATTTCTAAACAATCAGTAGAGGAGTGTGTTGTTTTCAATCATACAAAGGCAAAAATCTTTCAGACACTCAGTATACTTCAAGAATAAGCCTGTTCTGTTTAAATAATAAATAAATAAGAGTTACTATCTTACAAAGAAATTGTCTTAAGTTATTGTTCAGGGTAGATTCTCAGATAATGCAATAAAAAGACTGCAAATATATAGAGAGGCTATTGGTGCTTCTGTGTAACAAAAAGTAACAATCACTAGTTCTGGACTGCTTGCAAATAAACTTGGTGTTCAATCTAAAGGCTAATTTATCTACTGATTATTAATACTTCATATATAGTTCTGGATAATATTAATATTGATATTTACATAAATAGGGATTTTTGCTATATGCGAATGACAGTAATCTATTGACACTTAGCAAGAAAAGCATTCCTCAAGGGAAAATAATCATGAATTTCTGGGGAAGTGATAAAAACTTAACTGTTGGGTACCAACTACAACACTAGTTGATTCAAATAGTCTTCTATCCCATCCTGATGAGAATGTTCCAGTGTGAATGTTTCCAAGTATGCTCCTCCTCTGCTTCTGAACACAGAGCATAGGGTTTGAAAAACAACTCTGCGTGTGAGAGCAGGTAGGGAGTCTAGCTACGTTATCCCCTCTGGAGTATCCTGCTGTCAGACATGACATTACAGAGGCAGTTTTCTTTCCTGCAAGAAAGGTAGGAGAGGAAACTCCTCTTTGCATACTGGACTGCTCAGAAGTGAATGTCAAACCATTTCCTGTGGCATTGAACTAGCGAGCACTTCTCTGTTAGCTCATCATGAGCTAGTAAACTCATCCAAGTCAATTTTTCCTGGAAGTATTAAAAACTTGGCCCCTAATTTCTGCAGAATGGTGTGTTTTTATATACACTGTGTATATAATTAGAAACTGACAAGTTATGTTTTTTTTCCGAAATTTAATTAAGCAAGTTGCTCATGGAAGTTTCTAATTTTAGAAATATACTATAAGGAGTTTCTCTTATCAAGCACTTTATATATTCTAAACGCCATGAATATGCAGTTTTAAGGTATTCATTAAAACCCAAAAATATTAGATAGGTATTTTTCCCCAAGTTCAGCATTTTACAAAATACTTACTCACTGCATGAAAGCATCCCATGTTGTTAGAAAGTGCATGAGCTTTCATTTCTCAATGCACTGATTTTTCAGTATCTGCTCAGTTTTCAGAGAGTTAGGTTGTTCAGATCTAGTACTGAAGTAGTGCTTGTTTTTACCACAGAATGTTAATGAAGTTAACAGAAGGCAAATATAGCCAATTGTTGTTTTTCCTTGGAACATGTATGTCTAGCTCAGATTTGGAATCTGCTTAAAGATAACCACTTTGTAAATTCCAAGGTAATCAATCTCTTTGCCACCCACAAAAATCACATTGCTTATTATAAGATGGGTTTCTGAAATGGGTTCAATGAGTTTCTGAAATCAGTGCCTTTAGAAATTCTCAGCTTTTGAAGACCAGTGATAGCTCTTCTCAGCAGTTGGATTAACAGTACCCAGTACCCTTCAGTGTTGGAACCTTCAATTGTAGGATTTACATACTTATAATTTATTGTTGTGTTTGAGTGCATTGTTGTGTCTATGTCTATGTTACAAGTTGTGCAGCACAGAGGAGAAAAATCTATAAGGCAAAAGAGTGCTGAGGACCCAAGACTACTGTGCTGTATGGGGCTCAGTGGTGGCAGACAAAATCCCAATGCAGTCATCTTGCTATTGACTCACATCTGAACAAGATTATAACTTGCCCAACTCCTTTAATACTGGGTTTATGCTGTAATTTTCCTTTAAAGCTTTGGTGCTACTGCCCCCCATTTCTACAGAACCATGGTGTCTGTGAGTCTCTGCTCGAGAAGAATTAGTGTGGGCAGATCAGCAGGGGTTGAGTGAGGTTTTATTGACCCTAACAGTCAGCCAGTGTGGAGGAGCCCAGGATTTCTGAACAGAACAGCCCCAAGCACTCCTGCCCGGGACCCATGGGGACAGGGACAGGCCAGCACCAGAAATGGTGTTCTCGATGCCAGAAGGGACAGCCCAAATAACATATTGCAAAGGCTGGGGAGAGGGATCTTTACTACTCCTGGATATTTAAGTCTCTTCTTTTCTTTAATGAAATACATTTTTTTCTAGGAAATATCATCAATCTTACAGGAACTGAAACTAGTTGAGAAACAGCTGCAAGGTAGAAATCTTTTTTCCACTTTTCTCTTTCATTGTTCCTTGTTTTACTATTTTTAATATATTTATATGTGTATGTATGTATATCCTAAAACAACTTTATCATATTAAAATCTGTTCACATTTTATTAAAATATATATACGTTAATTATTTTAAAGCAGAAGATTGGTGATGCTTTTTTATATGGGTGAGAAAAGGCTCAGCTAAAATGGAAATAGTTGTGAGAATCCCAAAGGAATTATTTGTGAAAAAATATTTAATAGAAATACTTTTTGGAGGTAAACCTTGAAGAATGGATGATGGAGAATCCTGTGATTAGACTTCATAAACTAGTCTTTGCACATCAGTAATACCCTCATGTGTAGCACTCTTTAGTATCAGGAATGCATTTGGACCATAATCTGTGGTCCCAGTCTCCAAAAATCAAGTTTAACTCATGCAATAAAATGAAAATTTAGGATGACCTCTTGACATCTTCCTTTCACACTACTGAATCCTCTCTTTGTAATTGTGTGCTGTGCTTACAGAGACAGCTATTTAGGATACATTTATCAGTTTATCAAAATCAATTTCAAAACAGTGTATTTTCAAAAGAAGTTGCACTCCTATCTGTGTATTGTTTATATTGACTTTATTGTTTAATTTGGAGTGGTCAAATGGATTAGTGACCCATACTTATATGAAATCATTATATTTCTTACAGATTTCCTGTATTTGTTATTTTTAGTATTTAGATTTAAGCCCACAATAAAATGTACTTTAAAAAAGAATGTTTCAGGAGCAACCATGAGCCACCTTTAGAGCCAAATTAGTGTTAATTTCATGCTCAGCTACAGTTAAAAAATGTTACTTTGTTACAAAAAGTATGTTTAGAGAATGTAACAAAGAAATAAGGCCCAGAGAAAGAGGCCAAATCATTTCCTCCCTACTCAGTGTGAATAGATGTAAGGACAGTTAGTAGTATGGTGAAATAAAAATGTACCTGGTGCTTTGGCCTGCCCTCCCTATGTGGAGGGAGACAAACACTGAGTCCATCATTTATGCATTAAAAAGGATAAATGATCAATCTCATATACAGATTTAATTCAGTCATGGAATTAGCAACTGTGGATATTGGGGGGGGTGGTGTGGTGTGTGGAACGAAGCTTAATATAATGGTAATATTAAAGAAAAAACCCTTAAATGTAACTACAAATCCCATCTTTCGGTCCCTGTAAGTTAATCACAGGATGGTTTGTCATCTCTCCTGTCCACACATCAGGCCATAATTAATTTCTGCAGTTTCTTTTCATCTAAACTTTTAATACATGTGAATGCTTCAAATATGTATCAGCTACATACGTTCTGGATACGCCATCCCTTTGTAGGGGGCAACACAAAAAAGCTCGTATCTGTCATCATAAAAATGTGTTAAAACAGGGGGGTTGTACTTTTTATGGTAACAGAAAATGACATTTGTTATGGTTTCTTCCCTGTCCCTTTCATATCTTCTTGATTGTTTAGCAATTAATGCTATGATCGACCCTGATGGTACCCTGGACGCTCTGAGCAACTTGGGATTTGCCAGCCCCATCTTACCAGCTCAGCCGAAGCTGAAGTCCAGTCCCATTTCCCAGAGTACCCTCCCTCAAGTGCAGCCCAACTGCCCAGCCGAAGCCCGGGCCGTTCGACCCGCCGCCGTCCCTGCTGCCGCTGAATTTGAGAACGCTGAGTCCGAGGCGGATTTCAGCATACGCTTCAATAGGTTTAACCCAGATGGGGAAGAGGAAGATGCCACCCTGCATGAGTGACATCTCAGTGTTGATACAAGAACCTTTCATGTGGAATGTTTAGGAATAAAGAAAAAATGATAATATTGGTTTTATAATTTAATAAAAGAAAGGCTTGGTCAAACAGCGGTTGTTTTATTAAACCAGTTTTCTTTAACTGTGATGCTTTGATTGTCACACAAATCCTTTTTGAATCATAAAGTTATGCATAGATACCAGTGTAGGAAAGCAGATTGTGGCAGGTTTGCCCTTTGTGGTTGTGTGCTTTGCAAAAGAATTACTATATCAGCAGTTTTCCCTTAATAGGTTTATTTCTTTTTAAAAGCCATGCAAGCAGTCTAACATTTAATGTTACCGAAACCCCAAATCTCTTTTTGCCAAATTGCTCTAATGAATGGACTTCCTCCACTAAAGTTTGTACAGAACTGTCGAACAGTTAATTTGATTCTGAATTAATGATTTATATAGGAAACGTTCTCTTGGTTTGCAATGACACGTTACCGCAAAAGGTAAGACAGATTTCAGAAAGCATTTGTTCCTGTGTGCTGAAAATCTCAAACAGTTCTGTGACATACATAACCTTGTTGCTGCGTAAATTGTCTCGGGGTTTACAAAACTCACATATTATGTTTGCACTAAGATTTCCTGGGAGTGATAGGTGATCATATCGATACCATTAAACAGCAAGCAGTGTTTTGGTGTACATAGAGAAGTGATAATACTGTACTCGTATTATCGTTGCAGTGTTTTAATCCACTTTCTGAAAGGACTATTTGGCACTTTTTGATCTTCTTCAATTGTCTTTTTGATGTTAATGAAAGTAGAAGTATTTCATATCTCATTTCTGTCCAAATGTTTGTTGAAACTAGGAAACAAATTTAAACCTACACGAACGTGGGGCATTTTAAAACATATTAAGTCAAATGGGCTGTCACCAATTCAGATACGACGTAAGCTGACGGAAGAAGTTACTGTTCCTCAGAATGTAAAATTTTCTTTAGGAGACTTGGAAATAGAGTTGTCATAATTTGCTTGATCGATAGATGCACTCCCAAGCAAATGATTTTATTTGCTTCTGTATATTTTCCCGTAGTATTGCTAGTAAAGCTGTCTCTGTCTTACATATTTAAAAGGATTCTGGAAGACGACTGCTAACATAGACGTTTTGCTTATACCACTGAAAAGCAAGTCTATTTAAAGTTTCCTATATAAGCCTATTTTCCTTATAAGTTGTCCCAGTAACTTAACATTTGGAAATAATAATAAAAAGTAAATTACTTTGTATTTCCAGAACACTGTAACTTGGAGGAATGTTGTATTTCTGTTCAGTGTAACTAATAGACTGGAATTTTCCTATGTTTGCATCGGTCTCTATATATTACGGTCAAAGATACAGTTTTGCAGCTTTTATGGAATGGTCTTTAATATTTCAGCAATAATCCTATGTGACATTTGTTTAAAAAACCTACTTTCTGTACACTTTTAAATTGTACAGGCTTTCAGAAGTCAGTAAGAGTTGGACCAGTTAATAAAAATGCAAAAACTTTTTTTGTAGAGATGTAAAAACAAAACCACTAATCTGTTGTATAATGGATTTCATATTTTCTTTACAAAAAAATTTAAAAGCAAACAGCCTTCGTGTATGACTCAATACACTCTACTCCAGCTAGCTGCGGAAGCCTGAACTACACGAGTTTACAGAGGCTACAAGAAAAGTCTTAGAAGGTGCAGAAGGGCAAAAATAAATGGGAACTAGAGCTAGGTGTTGAAAACCGAGTGTACCAAACCATTGCCATAATCCCTTCTTTTGTTTAATGCTTGGGAACATCATTTTTCCACAGGCTCGAGTGGGAAGTAGGAAATGGCTGGGAAGGATTGCGGGCGCGGGCTCTTCATGCGAGATTCTGTTTGTGTTCTTCAGGCGTTTCTACCTTTCCGTTCTGTAATAAGCATTTTGCATTATGATGTTCTTTTGTATGAACATGTTCTCCTTATTTATTTTTGTTACAGTTATTATGTATGTTATTTTGTTATATGCATTTACAACTCCATTTTTAAATAAAGTGTTTCTGGAACTTTACAAATGTGTGAATGTGTAATTGAGAGCTGGGAAGCTCACAGAGCCTTCCTGCAGTCCAACTTCCCTTTACTGAAATAGGAAAGGACGTTTTTTCATAAACATCTTTCCTCTGGAAGAAGTTCAGTGATTGCTGCCGCTGCAGCATTCATTCCCTGCTGACAGCTCTGGCTGGCTTTCCCAGGCTCAGGTTCATTTCCACACTTGAATTGATTTTTGTGTGCGCAGCTAGAGGCAGAAGCAATCCAGTATGCCAGTCCCCAAATAGTGACTGTTTCACTGTGTGGAATGAAGGCAAATGAGTTTTGATGCAGCTGCCAGGTGCTGCAGTAGGTGCCTTTCAGGCTGCTTTCCTGCTGTTTCCTATACTGAAAAACTTTACTGGACATTCTGGTTTGGCTCCAGACTGATGCCTGCTTTTTTTCTGCCCCAGCTTCAACTCGTATGCACTTGCCCGCAGGACTCTAGATTTCCGCTTCCATGGCTGGCTTCCTGCAAGAGCAACACTGCAAGTTTACTATAAAGCTCCCAGAACTCCTTCCCAGGTGTCTGGCATTTCAGCACTGCTGAGCTTTGCTGTGACTTGGCAGCTCACCTTGCACCAGTGTCCCCTCTGGACCCCAGCCGGGTGGCATTGCAGCTGCGCCAAGGGCACACAGCAGTGCTCAGTAGGGGCAGGAGGTTTTTACTGCTGTCCAGCAAAACCAGTTTGGTGTATTCAAAGATGGGGAAAAGTTAGATGGGCTTTCCAGCTGCTCGGGACTCGTGTCCCCCAGCTTCCTGTGCTGGTACTGTTTCTTCACTTGGTGCCAGTCTGCCTTCACCTTGGCAGATGCTTTAAGCAAAGCCTTTTCTTTTCAGCCTTTCCTTTTCAGCTTCTTTGCTGGCTGTTCACCTGTATCTGGAGGGAAAGATGCATTTTGCAAACAAGTGGGATCTGCAGCCCTGGAAACACTTTAAGGCAGGATAAGATAAATGGAAACCTGCTGTCGAGGTCTTGATCTTTATGTCCTCCAAGAAGACTGGAGTTAACGCAGTGCTCCCTTTGTCTCGGTAACAATTTCATGAGCAGCAGTTACTGTCCATGAGATGCTGATGCTCTGGGCATTATGGAGTAGTGTGCCCTCTCTGCGGGCTGTGTTCAAACAGGGCTGCTGAATACCCTAATGGGGACGCAGGGCAACTGTTCTGCATGTCACACTTCGAAGTGTTACTGGAGCACTGAGGCCTTAGGCTGGAATGTGAGATGGAGATTTGCTCATTTCAGGGATAAACCCTACATTTTTCACTTGCCAATTAACACGCCTCCCTGCTAGGTTCTGTTGCTCTAGTCCATGGAATCCTTTGGGCATGTTTTTAGAGCTGTTTTTAAAATTAATACATGTGTTTATAATTGATGAGGCTTTCTGGTCCTATGGAGTAGCTAAAAGCACTATCAGGATTAGAAGGCTTTATAATCTATTAAAAAACAACAGTTTAGCAGCAGCGTGCAATGCCTTTCAATCAAACTGTGGTCTTTCTTAATAGAAAAAATGAATTAGTAATTTTTTTTTAAATGTGCAAAATGAGGTTTCTAAGTTCTGTACGTCTACCCTTGTGTATGTGGGCCTGTCTGAAGGTGGGCACAAAGAACAAGGATTATATAGAAACTTCTAAGAAGCCAACGGTTGACTTCATGTTTCATTCACAGCACTGCCTCTGAGTTCATGTTAGTTATGAGCTAAGAAAAATTCACTGAGGAAGTGATACAGACATGGATATGAGTGCTCAGGGGACTGATTGGTGCCTGATTTTGTTGAGATATGACAGAGGTAACTGCAAATAATTCAGGGGATTTTTTAAGTAGTAAGGAATGAAATGCCTTGATAGAAGTTACTGGAGAAAATTACATAAATGGTATTTCCCAGTATGACAACTGAATAATAAATAAGCAGGCAAACCACTATGTTCTCAACAGATGTTACATGGTTGGGAGACTCCATAAAGTGCAAAAGGCTGAGCAAACATTTGCAAAAATTCCAGAAAGAGATCAAATGACACTTTCTAGTCTGTGATGCGCCTTGGGTGTGAGGAAGACAGCAGCCTCCCTGCTCCCTGTGGCAGTGGCAGCTGAGAATACTCCAGAGTTACTCTGTGTGTTATATCGCATTGTTTTTCTCTCTACAGAATGGCTGGAGTTACACAAACAAACCAACTGAAGCACTAGCAAGTCCTTTCCATACAGAGCAACAAAACCTCCCCAAAAAGTCTAGGTTTGTTTACGCTGTTTTCCTAAAATCCTTTTTGTGCCTCAAGGATGAAATTTATTTAACTGCCTGAAGATGAAGGAGGGTAACATTGTGCTCTTACTGCCCCCACACGTGGGAGCTCGAGTGCTATCCAGCATTTGCCACACAACCAGTGTAACTCTGTATTTCTCTGCCAGGATACATGCAAAACAAGCTCCTCATGGCTTTGCTGCTGTCAGTACAATGGACAGCTGACAAAATGGCCATTTACAGAAATTAGGGGATTTTTTTAATGCCATTTGCACAACATTCTTGGCACCTTATGAGTTGCTTTCTTCCCATTGCAGGCCTCAGGTTAGAATGTTGCTCCTGTGATTTCTTGAGTTGATTTTCTAGATTTATGACCTCCTCCAAGATAACTCCTCTCCAGCGCTTTTGCACGTTTAAAAGCGCTGGGCTTTATTCAAAATCTCATCTCTGGCCTCACTGAGATGGTTAACCCGTGGGCAGCAGAAGTTCAAACACAAATTTGAAAACAGTTTGGTGGCTGATCTCAGTGCCGGCACTAGCACTGGGCCTGCTGAGCTCAGGAGAGGTCCTATGTTCCCACCTACATGAGCAGGGTTTGCTCTTCGGGGTAGGCAACATGTGCTGCTTGGAGTTTTTGAGAACGTGTTTTCAGGGTATCTAAATTTCTGACTTTGGCCAATTTAAGTATTTTTCAGAGTTCAAAGTACCATTAACATAGCAAGCCATCGTTTTCCTTTTTAATGGTGATGTGATTTTATTTGGAAGATAATGTGGCTCTAATGGGGGAGAAAAGTGTTCGGTATCGCTCCACCTCTCTATTGCACGTTGAGCAGAGCTGGTGTCCCCAAAGTCGATGGAAAGGTTCACATGACTGACATTACATGTTTGCTTAACTGAGTGCAGAGGCAGGTTGCCACATTTGAGGGGGTTGCCTACCTGTAGTTTTGTAAAAATCAGCAAAGCTGCCCCCACCCCATCCCCCCACCCCCATCCTGCCCAGCTTGGGCATGTTTAAATGAGTTGATTAGAAGCTTGAACCTGACATTACAAAAGCAAGGATTTTAAAAATTAGTTGGAAGAAATTAAACCTGGCCTACATCATGGATTTATCTTAATTGATATTTAAATTCATCCAGACAAGGAAACATGCTTGTACTTGTCTTACTGTTCAAAATGCATGAGCCAAAAAATGAGATGCATCAGAGAGTAGGAAAAAAAATATCTATAAAGCAATAGGTGTGATTAAAAAGCATAGCTGAAGGAAATTTCTAATTAAGGATTTTCTCCAGGGAGACACAGTGAAAAGCTTGAAGCTAAATGAGCTTTGGAGGATCGCTGCAGATCAATGAACTGGTTGTGCCTCTTTCTGGAGCCTCCCAGACGGCAGCGCTGAGGACTGGCCTGGATGATTTTACAAACATCAATAGTGCTTGTTGGCTTGTGCCCTGGTTCGGAAGCCAAAGAAAAGGTTACAAGATTTTACCCTCCAGTGGTGCTTTCCTTCTGAAATCTTTCAAGTGCTTCACAAACATTCATTCTGTTATGAAATTTCTACCCGAGAACCTCTTCAACCCAGTTTTACAGCTGGGAAGACAGACTAAGGAACCTCTTCTTGTATTTGCTCTCTAGAAAGCACTGAGGCAAGGCATTGCCACAGCTCAAATCTCAGGAAGTGATAACATAGAGTATGACAGTAGTAATAATGCACCTATTAGTCTGATGATGCTGTTTTTTTCATATCAAAGTTATCCCTGACTCCTGAACAGGAGACTAACTCGGCGTTCAGGGATAGTTTCTTTTTTTGGTTGAATGTGGCGCTGTCATACCTGTAACCCCCAAGTGTGTCTGGCCAAGAGCCTCCATAACTGAGTGTGTGGGTAAAGGTCCACAGGCTCATTATTGAAAAAAAAAAACAAACCCAAAAAAACCCCCCTGGTATTTATAGTATATAAAGTTCAGGAAAGTTCACTTGCCTGTCAGCTTTTCAGGTAAAAAGAAAAATCCCATTGGGTACCCTGTTGAGCACTTGACTGCATTTAGAAGAAAAAGCTTCCTGAAGCTGCTAAAGTTTTCTAGTTAAACTGCTATTTTACCAAAAAAGTGCAAGGAAATGAAAAGCTGTTTTCTTGAGAAAGGCCACATGGCCCATTGCATCTGCCTGCCTTTGAAAAATGAGCAGGATTACTAATGTCTTTGTCATGGCTACCCTGAGTTAGTGACAAACCAGAAAGGACTGAGGATCAAGCTTTTGTTTGACTCTGGGGTCCGGAAGGGCAGTGCTAAGGGGATAGTCCCACATTCCGTGTGTGAGGTTTTTTTGGCATCACTGTCGAAGGAGAAAACAGAGGCAGTAGAGACAGTGGTTGTTTTAAGGGAGCCAAGTTCTCTCTGGCCCCTTCCAGCTCTGGCTGTGCCAGTGCTCTGGCTCTCCTGTAAGGCAATTTCACTAAGGAATGTGCTAGATTTGTCTCAGTGATTCTCTCTTTGATAGAAACCAGGGCACTGAAGTCCAGCGAATAGTTAATAAAGACAAACAGGGCAGCTAATTGTAGCAGCAGAGCTTCTAAGGACAGAAACTGTGACCTGGTGCTCCTGCTGAACCAAGCTACAGCAAATAATGTGTGGTCTCATGGGAATCAAGGCTTTTCAATGTGCATTACCATCAGGACTAGAAATTCCTCAAGTAAATAAAAATGGGGCTGGGAGGGAGGGGAGGGTGTGTGAACAAAGGACTTCCCAAAAAACTTCTTTTTTTTTTTTTAAACTATTTAAGTTTCCCAAAAAGAACTGAGGAAAATAAAGCTTTGATTGGATCCAACCTCTACTGAATTTTCAGGTAAACCTGCAAAACCAATTATGACTTTCCCAATCTGGATTTCAAGGACTAATAGATCACACTGCAAAGAAATTTAAAATGTTGAAGATTTCTGGTTGGAAAATCAAGCTGCCTGGAGGAGGCTCTCTCCTTACCCAGGAGTACTCGGGTAAGAGGACATGCTGCACTTTCCTAACTCATTAATTTTCTAACTCTGGAGAAGCAAGGACTGCAGGAGCTGGTGGTTGCGGAGGCATGTCTGCGACAGCGGAGGCAGCCAGAGCGGCTGTGGGCTCTGTCACTTGTGGGATGGGGAAAGCCCTTCTAGGCCTTCCAGAAGAGGGAAATGCCAGCAAGCCCTCCTCCACATCTAACTTACAGGATAAAAAGAGAGTGCTGATCTTGTTCATTACATTTTTCACAATTTTGAAAGTTTGAGTAAATGCTTATGTCGGTTTCCTAGAAGGAGTGAAACTTTTAGTAATGCATAAACAAGGGTAGATGTTGGGTTAAACAACAGATCTGTGAAACTGTGGTTCTTACACAGGGTTGCTTGAAGCAACTGAAGAAAATGCCTCGGGGGCTTTATGAAATCCCTTGAACTGGTTCAAAAAACATGAGAGGCAACGGAAAGGGCCATTGCTACACTGAGAAACCAGAAACAGGTGTTGCTGCTAAAGCTGCAGGGTTAAAAAATAAAAGGCATTTGACAAGTGAATAAGATTCACAGAATCAAGAAAAGGAGGGGACTGGCTCGACCACGGAAGATTTTTAACCAGATGTACAAGTAGCACTGGCAGATGGAGAAGCCAAGATGCCATTGCTTGGGGCTCAAACAGGGAAGGTGACTGGGAAGTCAGAATACTGAGTGTCAGAAGGCTGTACCCTGAACTTTGAACAAAAAGTCTTACAAGTAGAGCTGGTAGAGTGCTAACAACCAGTCAGGGTTTAGTTACGGGGAGTAATTGGAAAAAAATGAATGGAAAGGTATCTTGAGAATTCACTGCATGGGAATTCCCCTTCAAATGTGGGCCAGGCAAAAATGATTTTATTCCACAAATTTTAAATCCTTCTGCTTTTCAGCATTTCTCATTTTTAATTTTTAAAGTGAAGTTCTCATTCTTGCTAAATGTACACATTTACTAGCTTACCATTTCTATGTTTATATTTTATTACTGGGAACTTGAATAACTGGAACATTTTTTATGCCCTCCGTGTCAGCCCATGGCCTAGACATGCATAACAAGCAGAGTAACTTAAGCCTTTCCTTAATTCTTTGTAAGTAGGGGGCTTTTATTTACCTGCTGATATTCATAAGAAAAAATTAGTGATGTATGAATGAGCAGTTTCCAACTTTTACCATGCAGAGACACCCATGTACAAAGCTGTTAAAAATGCAGATTGGAAATTGCCTGATCCATAGGTGGCTTTACACGACCCCAGCACCCTGAGGGATTCAAGCTGTCATTTTAGGTCTATGCAGTATCCTTCTCCTCCTCCAGTTGAGTTTATGAAGACAACATACAGGAAGAGTTCTGAAGAGCCACCACCATTGAGGCAGTGCAATGAAAGCCAACCACAGCAATATGTTTCCAGAAGCGCTTGCATGATGGATGGCTGCTCATCACTTCCTCACGTTTGGCTGCCCTTGGCCCAGCCAGCAAGTCATCTTTTTCCTCACCAGAAAATTGGATTATAGGAATTTATTTCTGTTAAGTCCTGGTGAGCAAGGGAGAAAGAGGGATTTTTATATTTCACGTTTTCTCTTCCCTTCCTCTCTGGGCCGCTTGTTCTGGTTTTTTTTTCCTGGTTTTATCAAAGAAAGTTCTGCTTGGTTTCCCAGGTGCTATGCAAAGAATTCAAGTCTAATCTGATAGCTGATAATCCGGCTATCAAATCCATAACATTAACATTATAATGTGAGCAAAGAAAAAGTTTTCCATGGCCTACACACATCTGGATTAGACTGATTTCTCTTGTCCTTTTCCTTCATAGGTTTATTTTTAAAATTACTGCTCATGCCCAGTTAACCATGAATACCATTCCCACTTAAGGGAATTTCACCATCTTAAAAGCTGACTGAAGATCACTTTATGGGCTTTTCAGTACCCTCACAGCCTTCCCATGCTCCACACTCTTTTCTTCAAAACACAGTACCAGCTTTGGATCAGCTTGTTGCAAAGAAAGGAGCACATGGTGACTATACAACGCCAGGTATAAAAGCAGTAAAAAGGACAGCAAAGTGCATGGTGAGTGGAGTGCAGCGCCCCTGGCAGTTTAAGTTGGGGACACAAATGTTTCTGTGTAGAGGAGAGCCTTCAAGAGTCAAGTACTCTGTAGCAAAGAGTATTAAGCAGCTGCTCTCCAGTGCTGAAACCCAACAGCTACAGGGTGAAAGCACAACAGAGCACTGCGTTGCTCAGGGTGAGAGCAAAACTGCCTGTCTCTGCTAGACTGAAGTTGAAGGAGTTTGACCAGATTTTCACTGATAACTGAATCTGTATTTTCCTCAAAGTAGTATTTTTTTACCGTCTATAATAATTAACGATTCTTGTGTTTTGCAATGGGAGGAGCTTATGACTGAAAGCAGAACCTGTCTTAAATGATTCACAAGAACTTTCCTTGACTGATTTTCTTTGTATTGTTTTAAACCAAGTCTTGACATAATGCAGATCACAGAATCACAGAATCACAGAATTGTTGGGGTTGGAAGGGACCTCAAGAGATCATAGGGTCCAACCCCCCTGCCAAAGCAGGAACCCTAGCCCATTTATTTTTCTTTTATTGTCAAGATGCTTTCTGAAGAGCAAAACAGGGTTGCATATTTCCATTTGAGTTTTTTAAGAGCTCTTTCTAAAAGCAGAATCCCAGATAAATCAATTCTTATCCACAGGATAGAGATGGATGTAACTTAATTCTACAGTCTGCAAATTCTGTATGCATCTGCCAACTGCATGGTGGTCCCCAAAGCCTTTGTGTAGAGTCAGAAAAGTGGTTCTCTCTTGAGAAGAAAATTTTACATTCTGGAATTGTTAAAAAGCCAAGAATTCTAATTCTTCTATACTGTACAATGAATCCTGTAAGTTCACTGCATCTCAAATCTGAATAAAATATTGGTAGCTGAGAGCACACTTGCCAGGCTGGACGCTAGGCTTACAAATGAAATTGAATAAATTGGGGGGGTTCTTGCACTAAATAAACCAATGCCAGAGGCATCTCAAGATACTGAGAACCCACTGGTCTTGATTTCATTCACACAGAAACAGAACAAAAGCCACAAAGGGGTCTGTCCCAGTGAAGGCGAGCAGTTCTGGGACATGCTACCTTCTCCTGGAGAAGATCAGGAAAGACTGAGCAAGAAGAGTGCCAGGTCCATTGGATACCCCTTTCCTGAATCTACTATCAGTCAACATGACCAAAATAATCAGTGTTTTTACTGTTATGTTATGAGTCTGAGATCAATCATGAGCATTCAGGGTTTTCCAGACTTCGTTATCTGGTGTGTGAAACAAATCTTCTCACGGCATTGACCACAAGAGACTGGAAATGGGATGTTTGGACATAAAAAACCTAAGGAGGGTAACCACAAGCCTCTCTTATTTGACACATTTCGTCTGTTTGCATGTTGTTTCTATGCAACACATTTGCCAGCTGCTCAGGCTCTGTGTTTTCTTGCAATTTACCATCCTTATTTCTTGCTGTCCCTCTGGTTGCTGGCACTTTCTCTAGTCAGTCACTGCTAAGAAAGCCCACAATGAAGTTCTTCATGGTAACTGCTTCTCCCATGACTTCAAACGATTTCCTCTGTCACTGTATTCATTACACAGGTACAGTCAGAAAGACTCCATCACACTGCCACTGCAAAAGAAGCAAAAGCAGTAGTTCAGCGTGATATGTTTGTGCCTCTACTTATTCCCTAATTCTCTGCTTTCCAGGGGAACATCAATAACAACTAATACATGTCAGCCTTGCTCCACAAGGTAATTAAATGCTCATGTAGAGAAGGTAACCCTTTGCTGCAAAATGACATTCTGTGCTTCTCCTGGTTTCCAGATTTGTCATGCTCCCAGCAACATGTATTATTATTTACATCAAAAGGTGACTCAATGACCTATAACCGAACTTTCAAAAGTGATGTAAATGGAAAGTGTAGGCTACCACATTTGACTCTTCCCAGGAGCATCAGTTACCTGAGCAGTGATGAAAAATAGCTACGAGAAAGACCAAGCACAATTAATTCAAATTAGCTTGAGAGAGCTCTAATAAACTGCCATAAATAAGCAATTTGTGCTAGGCAATCTCAGCAGTGGAACGAACACATGAGGACATTGTGCATTAAGTACGTAAATAGTGACATTATTATTGCTACAGCCAGATGCTTACAGGGCGGAACAACACCAACTCATGGTTGCAGTACAGCTGTGGGGAGCCAGCTCCTATACACAACCAGCTAGTAATGACTAAGCCTGGCTCTCTCAGGGAAGAAGAAAGGCAAAGGCCAAGTTTTTCCATGGCCAGGAGAAAGGCTGGCCATCGCCAGCCTCCCGGCACTGTGGGTTGCCACCCTTTTGTCTCCTTCTGAGAGGTGGAGCAGGGAGGAATTTGAGCTGGAAGGAGTCTGCTGCAGGCAGTCAGGATACTTACTGTCCATAAAATTAAAAGGAAAAAACTGAAAAGCAAATGATGTCTCTGACCATGAGCCTGAGAGAAGCACCAGCTTTTACAGCAGTTTTTCTTGCTCTGCACCTACAATTTTCTTTTTAGACCCAATTAAGCCTTATGTCCTAGTATTTGTTTCACATTTCAGGACACCTAGAGTGGTCCTAGGTATGTTGTAGCTTGTTCAGTGGGAGTCTCTGGTCTTAATGGTCTGAGAACAAGGGATATCATTTTATATGAGTAGATGAGAGTACTGGGTCAGTCTCGTAGTCTGACTTTGCTTTACATAAGAAGGGACCCCTTTGCTGTCATAGAAATGAAACCAAGACAGTCACATTTATCTCCTATTTGGTACTAAACGCTATAATCTTTATGTCAATGGTCTTTGATTCCTGCTGTTCACATTTACACTTCAAAAGGATGTGACACAAGTAAGCTCACTATGTGAGTTTGTGTGTTGTGCCCCCATCATCTACAGGGTACTGTATTCTGTGTCCCATCTATCTCATGACACTTTGCTGAGCTCGGAGAAGAGAATCTCGTAAGTTGACTTGTAGGAAAGCTATGGGGGGTTTTTTCGGTTATAACTCCCTAGACATTTTCCATCATACAACAGACAGATTAAGTCTGCCTTTGCAACGTTTACATTTCCCATACATGTTTGAGAAATGGCAGACAGAGAGCATATGTGAGAGCTGATCATTAGGGAATTTAGCATGAGGCCATGAGAAACAGCCCTTAGGATTTCAGCATTAGTCATGGACTTTGGTTAATGATATCAAATTAAAGTTCAAACTACAACATGGCTTTTCTCAAATGGCTTAAAACCACCTCTAGATTCGCAGTGCAATATGCAACAGCCTCTGCTAAATATCCACTCTTCTGTCTCAACTGCACCACCAAATACAGCAATTCAAAGATAATTAATGGTGAGGCTGACATGAAAAAATAACTGGTGTCTGTGGCTGCCAGTTTTGGCTCTGGTATTCCTTTGGGCGTGCACAGTAAACAGAAAAACATTGCTTTGCTTTGCTTTGTGTTCGGTCCTGCTTCCCATACACACTGTGAAATTCTGCCAGTGTCTTCTAATTCGTGCAGAGGACCAGTCTCTAGAGGAGTGGGGAACCTCTCATCTTTAATCCTGTTTCTTTCTCGTGTATAGCTATTTGCCTTATCTTTATACATTTCTTTCATTAATAGGAGGAGTTTGGAGTGAAGCACTTAAAACAACATTTTGCAAGCAGCTTTTTTCCAGCAACTCCCTGCAGCTTTGCCAATGAACTTTGATGATAATATGTAATGTGAGCTAGGATTGCAAACCATATATGCATACATATTGCTGGTGCTAAGGAAGGAACCAAGACTTCTGCTAGCTGTGAAAAGAAATCAAACACATCAAACTCATTTCACACGTGACTGGCATCTGGAGATGAAGTGAGTTCACCGCACTTCAGAGTTAGTGATTTAAAGCTTTATATTTTTATTCTGCAGACATTTGGAATATGGCAAAGGTGTTAAGAGAAAACATGTGAAATCATGTCTAAACTCTTGATATCAGATATGCCATGAAATTATCATTTTCGACTTTGCAGATCCAGAGAACTTGCAAATTTGCAGTTCCCTTCCTTTATTTTTCGTTTCCCTTTAACTCCTGCTCATCTCTGGAGACCACGCCGAGACACAAAGCCAAAGTACGAAGTGATTAGAAAGATTTGTATTATATCGATTTGCCTTCTAGTACTTAAACCAAGGGTTTGTACTGCCCCATTGCGGATGTTTACCCTCCTCTGACACTCACTCCATTAGTACTCATACGGGTAATTAGAACTGCTGCAAAGCGGGTCGATTCTCATGGCCCGAGTGCCTGAACTACACTCTATCAATTCAAGATGTTGTCCTTGTCAGCCCACTGTAAGGTACTGGAAATATGCCTTAACAATTGCCAACTGAATCGTCGTCTCCCCCCCTTTTCTCCTCTCACCTAATCAAACCTCATTCCCAGCACACTACATCATCACCACCACCTGTTCAGGCTTCTAAGGACCTAATGACTATTCAACAAGCCACCCAGAAGACAAACATCAGGAGCCATTCGCACACCAGGAGAGCATTCCACTATCAGGGGCACACATCGGGAGCCATTCGCACACCAGGAGAGCATTCCACTATCAGGAGCGCACATCAGGAGCCATTCACACATCCGACCTTCCGCCATCCACCCCGAAGCGTTCCCACAGGCCAGGTGGAAGCTTGCAGCGAGACAAAGGATCTGTATCCCTACAAAAAGGGAGCTTTCGGCCATGGAAAAAAAGGAAGCAACGCGAGGGAAGGGAGGCAGCGAAGGCGTAGAGGGACAAACGAGGGAACGCTCTCCCCTTCCATCGGACCCGGAGAAATTGAAGAATACTCTGACGGAATGCCTTAGCCTCCTGGTGGTAGATATAGCTTCCCCCCCGCTTCGTCTTTCCACACTCTCTCTCTCCCTCTCTATCTCTCTTTTCCACCCATTTTCTCTTTCTTCCCCCCTTTTCCTGCACGCTTGTTGTGGGCCCAATAAAGCAACCTTAACCTTGACTCCGTTTTGAGTCTTAATTCTGTTCTCCAAGAACTGAATTCAGGATTTATCACGGTAAAACGCCTAGTAATTGGACATCACTCAGGGGTTAAGCACACCCGCCCCCAGCCACCCAGAGCCATCTGAGGTTCGGCTGGAATGCAAGGGGGTTTAACTTCTGCCAAACTAAGTCTTGCCTAGATTGTGGATCGTGACACCCACACTCATGCAGAGCTTTTATTTATAAGGTTATCCTGGCTGTTTACCATGTACAGGCAATTGCTGTCCTGATTTCTGGCACAGACAGTTGGCTGTCACCTTCTTGATCATTCCCAGCCCAGCAAGAAGAGCAGATGCAGATGTTCTGACCTTTGCTCTTGTCTCCCTGCATACAGAGACACAGGGCAGGTTGTATATAGCTCTTTCACTGCTTAACTGCTACTTGCTGTAGTAATGTCTGAAATTCTTCTCCAGCTATAAGTTCTAGATCTCAGATCCACATCCTTTCCAGGAACGATGCCAACTCTAATGAAGTATACCACCTCTGTGTTGTTTGAGCTGGACCTAGTAACAAGTTGTTACCAGTCCTATCCTATCAGACCCTGAGGAAAGAAACTTCTGTAAAGGAAGTGAGAGGAGGGGACTGGTCCACCACTGAATCCAAGCACCAACAAAAGACCTGGTTGAGGATGTGAGCTCTGGCTGGCTGCTAGCCTTGGGCCATCACAGAGCAGGGAGAGAGGATTTCATGCTGTCCTGGACTTTCACAGCTCCACAGAAGTCATGGTGTACCACATACTTGATAGAGAGAGTGCTATTATGACCCCTTCTGCCTATTTTCCTGCTTGAGGTTCTGGAAGAAAAGAACTCCTGTGGGCCTAGCTGTAAAGCTGTGTATCCTGTGGCTGAAATATGCAGACTGGAGACTGACATATTCGGACCAGAGACTGAATCTATACCCTTGCAGTGCTCTGGGTCATCCTTGGGGAGGGAACACTGCGTCTCTGTAGACCATAGGTATCCTCCTGTATCTTTACCACTAAACAACCTCTATGTAGAAACATCAACTCAGGAGATGAAACAATATTCCTTCTTTTTTATTCTGTTTTTAAGGGTATGTAGTGATAGGATGAGGGGCAATGATTTTAAACTAGAGCAGGGTAGGTTTAGATTAGGAAGAGACTGAAACACGTGAGACACTGAAACAGGTTGCCCAGAGAGATGGTGGAGGCCCCATCCCTGGAGGTATTCCAACTCAGGCTTGACGAAGCTCTGAGCAACCTGATCTAGTTAAAGGTGTCCCTGTTCACTGCAGGGGGGGTGGACTAGATGACTTGTAAAGGTCCCTCCCAACCTAATACATCATACAACACTTTGATTCTATGATTTATGAATTTTGTATCCATGGAAGCTTCTTAGAGAGAAGTTTTGCTTCTGATCTACTGCCTGTCTGACTGCAGGCTTGGAACTGGGATCACCTGTCACCCAAAGAACACTGAGCACCTTCTTTCAAAGTTTCATTTTACCAACTGAGAAAGGATAGAAAGACGCAGCAGGCAAACCAGGGTAGTTTGGCCTGTGAAGTTTGTCATAGAGACACATCAATTCGTAGGTCTGTTTTTACAAGCTCCATATATTGTTTCTTTAGAGTGACATGGAGATTTGCAAATACTCTTGCTGAGTGTCCTGGCTACATGACTAAAAGGACAATGTATTTACCCAGATGGGACTCGGCCATATTCAGAGCTGAATTTTGGTTGTGGGGAAAACTGGCAGATTAAATGGGGCTACTCAGTACACTACTCTCTAGAAACAAGAGTCTTTGCCTGTGAGTTGTTCAGGATTGGCACCTGACCTGAAACCAATAACTGAGACTTAGTGGGAACAGTTATTAGTTGTGCATCCTACAAACTGCAGTCTTTGGATGCCAAAGTTAGAGGTAACCACTACCCACTTCAAAACCTCTGTGCCACTCTAGGTGGCTATAATGTTCATTCCTCTGTGCTCTGGAACATGACTTTGACAGTAGCCAAGATGAATGAATGTATTCTTTAGGCAAAACAGCATCAGAAACAAGAACCTCATTGCTATGGTAGTGGCTGCTTATATTACCAGAGCTGACTGTACACTTCTTTCTGTTAATTGCTTCTCTTGTTAATTGTCTGTTTCTCTTTTGAGGTCCTCAAGTACTTTCCAGCTTGGATCAGTTCTTCTGATCTTGTTCTCCTTTTGTAGCAGCTGAATTAGTAACTTCAATTAAGGAAAATAGTTTGAATAGCTACTATCATCTGCTTACAAATTGATTGAAAGAAGGTGATTCCTTTTCTTGACACTTATTCATGCTTATATGTGTCTTACAAATGACTTTCAGCCAAGTCTACCACTTGTAGACTGTTCTGCTGTTTTATCATCTCAGTTCTGGCCCATGTCAGTGTCAGCTGTCTTGTACAGTTATGTGCCTTGCACTACTGTTTTCTGCCTCTCGCTTGTGTTCACCATCAGAAACCTCCACTCAAGAAATCTTGAGGTAATTCATCTTTATCGAGACATGAATTTGACAAGTGTCTGTTTTTAAGCATTTATATATGTATGTTGATATGTATATGTGTTTAACATATATAGAACCCATACATAACTACATTAAGAAATGCTTTATTTAAAACAAAAAGCTCCATGCTGGTCATAAAGATGCAAAATTAAACCCAAGGTCTTCTGCCAGCTTCCTTGTCTCTTTTCATTGTCTTTCAGGTACTGTTGCAGCGTGGATGATGATATTGTTCTGCTGAATGATCACCTCTTGCTAATATTTAAATTAAGGGCATTTTTCAGAATAAAATGTTAAACACTCTTCTCTCATCTGCTTTTCCTACACCAATTTCCTGGCAATTGGACATTTTCAAATATAAATTAACCCCATTATAAACTAATCAAGCTGTTCTAACTGCAGACAGGAAAAAGATAAAAAAGGAAAGGGAAGTACTGCAATGTCCAGCATTCCATCTTAAACATCTGGGAGGTTCTTGGGCCACTATAAAGGAGAGTGTGGGTAGTAAACATAACCTGAGATGCTGCCAAAAGCAGCTACCAAGTTGTCCGTTACAGGTTAAGCATTGTTTTGAAACGAATGCACAGGTTTGTATGTAAACTCATGATTACTGAGTTCTGCAGCACAAAACACAAATGTTTTCCAAACTGAAGTGGGCTCACTGGGCAAGGGTCAGTGATTTCTGTTTCAGGTAAAATGGTAGAAAAAATCGGGGGTTGGTTTTCAGGATCAGCTGCGTTGTCACTAGATGGCACATCGGTCTAAAGTTTCAGAACCATCACTGTGGTGTTGCTCACAGTTACAGCAGATGCGTGGACAAACAGCAGGTTTTAGATGGGAATGACTAGAAATTATAGATATAACTTCTCTGTGTGTGCGTGCATGTGTGTGTATGTGTGCTAGTGTGTACAGGTCCCAGTACAGTATATAGGAATACTGCTGTGTGGATGCTTTTTCTGAGACTGTTGCTCGGTATACAATACAGTTATGTTAGATGCAGTTATTTGATGTTTAGGTACTAGTGTCTGAAATAGGGATGGGGAGAGGAAAAAAGTCAAGACATCTACCCAAACACCATCTGTATGTACTGCTCTGTTTTCTACTCAAAGCTGGTCAAGGTTATGTCAGACCATACACAACAGTGCCTCCTTGAAGCAGCTTTTGTTACCTAGGACCTCATATTTAAAAGAACATGCAAAAGACCTTAGGAACTCTACTTGCAAATGACTAAAATAAGTGGCCTGTGGAGGACAGATAACAAGAATTTTTACGTTAGTTTGCAGATAGAGAAGTGTAGGCTTCCTCCAGTATCTCAATAAGATGCCTTCAGATGTTATTTTAGATGTCTGTTCCTGAAATTTGAGAAAGAGCATTCAATCAGAGCCCAGCACACTGTATTGTGTGTTGTCTTTATTTACAGCCACAAATAAGCACTTCATATCCTTAACTACTGCTCTGTCCCCCAACCCCTCCTCACCCCCTGCACCCCTCTGCTCTTCATGAAGAAATCTCTTGCCAGCTTTGAGCAGCTCTTTGCAGCTTAGTGGAATGGTTAATTCTGCCATGAATTTCTGCAATACACTGTGACAAACTGCATGTTTCAGGGATTTGTTTTCTCATTGTTGGAAGCACCTTTTCCAACAATTTCATGCCTTCTTGTGGAAGCTACACACAGAGATTACCTTGCATGCTGTCTTCTGCTCATGACTATGTTTCTCTTTGCCTATTTTCTGCTGTGGTTTACCACATGAGATTGGTATTCGTAGACTGAGGAAACACTTAGGTTTGGGATTTGAGACTTCTGGGAGCTTTCATTATCTGAGGTAATTTCAGATTCTGGATTCTCAAAAGAAGGTAGAGGGCTTAATAAATACTAAACCACAGGACTGAGGCTTATCTGGGGAGAAGGTGTTGCATATCTTTTATTAATTCCACAAGCATTCAGTGTACCTTAACTCTCCTCAGTAAACTGGGAAAAGTCGGGCAGGCTTGGAAGCTTGCTAAAGTATAGTAATAATTTTCAGTCTTGGTAAGGCTACTCTGTAATGAAGCTGGAAATCCACAGGAGAACTAACACATCAAGTTAATCTTGACTTCTGCTGTGCAGTACAACTGATCCTGAACCTAGATGTATTAAGTGGCTTTGTATTCCCCCTCATTATTGTTTTCCCTTATGTGTTATGCTTTATTATGCATTAAGTATTTTGTCCTAAGATGTAGGACTGGACATTTATAATAGCGTATATTAAATGGAAATGCAGATTCATTTAAAATGCAAGGAAGAGGGTATTAATTCAACAGCTGGGGTTTTACAGAAATTGATTTTGCTAAAAGACCTTTACAATCGGTGCAATTTAAAATTTAGTGATGGATCTTTGCAGTTAGGTTCATTCTTCTCTTAAGGTTCAATCCCAATACTGAAATGTGATTAGATTTTAACCAAGTCCAGGAAAATTTTATACTGTTAACCGTCAGGAAAGATCTAACAGTTTTGTGATGTTTGGGTAAGAATGAAGACTGTGGCAGTTCTTGACACTGTAGTGACAGGCACCATTGGTCATGTCTTTTTATCAGAGATTTTTTTAAGGTGGGCTCTATGTTTCTGAGGGTTATTCTCTCAGTTGCTTTACTCAGGAGAAAAGTAAAAAAAGATAGATGTGACCACATAGTGCAGGTTGGACTAGAGGTAAGGATGTGTCAATATCTCTTTTTTTGGATCAGTGGAGACTTTTTCCTTTGTCCAATGGAACAGAAACCAAAGATAAGTCTTGCTTGTTCCCTGTACCTGAGTGAGGGAATGGGTTAAGATTTGTTGGTTTGAGCTTTACAGGTTGCTTCTGTGTGGGATAAAAACTTGGATGTTTTGGATAGGTGAGATTTTGTGCTCTTTGGTGGAACAAAATTAGCAGCCAGACAGAAAAGTCTTGCATGAATAAATCACTAGGGACTGACAACATGGAGGTATTCTGTGACTTTAGGAGTGTTTTTTTTCTTAGTCTTCAAACTCTCACTGAAGTGAGTGGAAGATTTGGACAAGGAATCCAGGATCAGATCTTAGATCTCTCCTAAAAGAAATGTCATGCTTACCCTTTTGCTCTGACTCCTTGTAGATAATAGCTAGTTTTACTCCAGATCACACGTAATCAAAATCTACACCTTCACCAGTAAAGAAAAATCAGAAAATATAAAGAGAACATCCATGCAGATGAGAAGCATAGTTAAGACAAGACTCTGTGTCAGTACAGAAAGTAGTATGACTGAATATGTATTAAAGGTTAAAAGGGACATGTTTTGTTTTGAAGCTTCTATAGGCAACTGAAACTGTTGGAAACTTAAACCTTTCTCATGGAGGATGAATATTGTCAGCCCAAATTCTTTCCAAAACTATTATTTGGGAATTAGATATAGAATCGATCAATAATTTCACTCCAGTACCTTTCATTACTGCAAAGTTAATGGAAAAATTATTGATTGGTACATCAAACCATACAAATTGACTTTGCTGAATAGTAGCACACGGAGTTTAACTACCCATGAGGAAGCGCTTCACTGGCGTAGACATTCCTGTTTTAGGAAACACAGACACAGCACATGAGACACACTATGAAGTAGGCTTTGTTGACAACATGCCTTATTTAATTTGCAGCCACTGGAATGATGTTACCACTATGGACCACAACTATTATTAAAAAAATGTTTGGCATCTCTGTACTTGTGGAACCTTAATCCAAACACCTCCAAGAAGGTTCAGACTAGAGGTCAAAAGGCTGCTTATTCTAAACTTACTCCATGTAACACCTTTCTTATGCTTTTTGGTATAACTCACACAAGCACAGTGTGGCTTAGGCAATAGCTTGTAACAAGGTGCTGCTAGAACTCATTTCTAAGCAGTAGCCCAGCTTAGTTGCTCTCCTGTCATGCTAGCCTATACGTGTGTGATTTATTATGTGTATTCCTTGATGGAGGCATTCATATAAATGAGGAACTTTGGAAGGAAACCCGTTCTATTTCTTAGGTTTTGAAGATGATTTTCTAAAACCCTACTGTCAGTCACATCACCCAAAGTATTGGCAGCTTCCCTTCTGTACCTAAGGTAATGACCTTCTGTGCTCACAGATATAATATCAAATATATTCATTAAGGTTTAGAGAGGGAAAAATATTAAATATCAAATGCAGGTTTTCAGAAACCTTGTGTGTCCCTCAGTTGCATCCTCCTCTTATGCTCTAGTCTATTTCTTGGGGAGACTGCAACAGTGAAATAATGTGAAATTTACTTTCTTGCTCACCGTTTTCTTAGAAAAAGGAGTCAGTGTTCTGTATCAACACCCTTATCCCATTTAACCTGTCATATAAACAAATAAGGTGAAACTAGGAGAGCTTTACTCCCTAGGTTTCTTTCTGTCTTTCAGGAATGCCCAGCGTCTGAACTGTCATCCACAGAAGAAAGAAAACACTTCAGCAGAGGCTCACCAGCAGGTCAGATACTTGTCAGCATAAGAAATAAGTCCTCATAGGTGAAGCCTTGTTTCAGCTTAACAATACAGCATACTTATCCTCTTTTCAACAGAACATCTACTTCATAATATGACATGGATTATGTGACATTTTAGGTGACAGTTGATTTAGAAACACATCAGCCAAATTTTATCTGCTGATGTTTGGCTCCAACATTAATTTTATCTTTGCTTTGAGCTATTTATTGCCATTTGGTCATTAATCACAGATAATGACTGATACCCTGAAGGTTAATGCTTGAATGCATTCTTCTAAAATTGAAAAATATTTCTGTGTTCAAGCATATTGCACTGCCATGCAAGAAAGAAGCAAACAAATGTTACACTCCTGTTACAATGGTACTGCTGATATATGTCTAATTAATGTACCCCAGATGTCAGCTCTATTAAAATCTGTCACTCATCTACATAACTCATAATTTGGTATAACGAGCAAAATACCTGATTTTCAGAGAACAAGTTTTTTAAAAACCAACCTGGTTACATTTTGGTCCTAGAGCATAATGAATGGCAGCAGAACTGTGCTGTCAGTGAAATTCATTCCACCAGAAGTTACTGTTACCTATTTCCATCAAGAAATACCTGGTTTGTATTTCAACACTACAGAGCTTGGTATTAGGTCTCCTCTTGCTACTCCAAATCTTCCAAACATTCCTTTATTAACAAATATCACCACCCATAAGATACTCATGCTTCATGTCAGCAAGAGCTCATTACTCCTCATCAAATACATGCAGTTAAACCATCATCTGAAGGCCTTCTTGCCCCCAGTGACTAGCTTAACATAAGCTTTAAGATGTCTTGGTATTCATGCAGTGCTAGTTGGTGACATCGTGGCTGTGTTTCAAGGTCCTAACAAGGCAATTCACTCAGGAGGGTGAGACAGTGGGATTATCATGCTGCATCATGTGCTGCTATTTATAGGCCATCGTGGTGTAGCCCATGTGCGGACTCACGCTCTGGGACACAGAAGGGATCCATCTTCTTTCTACTGATAGTAGTACAACCTCCAGAGCTTCTGGAAGAATCTAGCTAGTTATCTCTCAGTTATGAGAATATAAAGATACAATGCAAAACATCTTTCAGGTCTGTTCTCATGCCACAGACCTGAAAAATAAAATTAAATTAGCACAGCGTGTCAACATTGTCACACACTTAACAAGGGGTAAACAAGAAACTTCAAAGATAAGCAAGCAGAATAACTTTAAATAGCTGAAAGGTGGATGATGTAAACAGCTGCTGATCAAATATCTAGGTCATTAATAAAAGAAAGTTCTTGAATTAGTCATCTCCTTTCTGTCTGTGAGATATTAGAACAGTTGCATTGCCAGTGCTATATTCAGAGGCAGCACAACTGAGGATCAAGTCTCATTTGAGGCCCTCATGACAGCATGACATACAGAGCGATATCTGTACTGATTCTGCTCTTGCTCACATTAGTTTATAACCATGTAATTCTATCAAAGTTTTACCTTGCGTTAGCTCTGAATCACCAAGTTAATTTCATAAATATGAATTAGGAGTCTCCACTCCAAAGTACCTCCCTCCAGTGAGACTCTTCCCTTATATAGTTGAGTATTGGCAACAGAAAAGTTCCTGGAAGATGGGTGGCATTTTAGAAAGCCTTATTCAGCATTTAACCCCTCATTTTTCCCAGACAGTACCAGCGGAGACCTGCTAACCCTTGCTGGCCAGCTAACACCTGGTATAGGAAGGTAAGGATGTGTTCCTGTGTGGATAACTGCACACAGGGGTATACTTACATTTTGGTCAACAGATCAAGTGAATAGGCCAAGCACCATAATTTTGGCTTCGGTAACAGTACAATTAATCTCCATAATGCAATTGCAATAAGCTGGGCATTCAGAGGTCTGGGTAGCAGTGCCAAATGAATAATTCTGAAAGACAAAAGACACTAACCAGAAGTTCAGCAAAGCTTTCTATTGGTACAATTTCAAGATGTGATTGACTGTGCTCCCAGAATCTGATCTTGGGCAAGAACTCCCAACTGGCCCGTGGTGCATTATGGTCATTACACAGATGAAGCAGTACTATGTTTAGTGCTTGGGTTGTGCTTTTTCCAATTTTTTTTTTTATGTGGGGAGTGACCATCTTGGGGTGAGCAATGCAGAAAATCCAGTGTTGGGAAAGAGATGCAGAATAATCAAGCCAACCACACCTGGCAAAACAAAAAAATTCCCTTTCTACTGAAATCAATATGGATCTACCAGGAAATCCTTCTCTCTTCCTCCCAACAACGCCTTCCCATCCTTTTTTGAATTAGGAATTGAACCTCATTTATTGATTGAAGTACATTTTCTTGTTAGCCCTTTTTCTAAGATCCCACGTTCAAGCACACATTCTCAGTGTTTGAAATGGAAGAAAGAAGTAGCCACTGATCTGCAAAAAGTTTCTATTAAAATGTGCAGACACATACAAAAGCTCAAGCAGTTTACATGAACCAATTAAATGGCACCCTATGTCTCTCATTAGAGATAAAGGATAAAGATACAATTAGCTGATATCTTATTTGCTAAATGAATCGACCTTTACCAACACAATCTATAAAATTAATTTGGCACCGTGTAACCCTTGCAGATTGGCAGTCCATTCATACCAGGGGTCTAAAAAAATGAGCACAAGAAGCATTTCAATACCCTGTAATATATAATTAAAACATGTCCCAAGATATTTTGCCATCCATAAAGCAGTACAAGCATTAGCAATTGATTATTCATTACAACCATCACATATGGCATAGATGTTAGCTTGTGCAGCATATTAATTTTCCTGGACCCTACCTTCATATTGTGTGGAAGAGGGCACGTGTGTGAACAGGTGAGAGTCATTCAACAACTGTGAACTTTAGCATGTAAAATGCTTTTCTTCAGTTTTGCAGACATGGTACCCTGCTATGAATGTTGAGTTCTGTGCAATGTCTCTAATATTTGCTCTCTGTGCTTCAGAATCAAGTGCCACTTCTCCTTCAGCCTCTCAAACAGGTGTTTCAGCACCAGATGCAGAAAACATATTTGAATTTCTTTGCTGTCACATGGTTTGTATGCAGGATTTTGGCATCAGCCAGGAAAGACAAGACAAAGTCCCAAAGCAAAGGTGGTAAGAAACATCCTCATGATTCTTTCATCATTTGCAAAGGCAAAAAGTATGAATGCTGGATATTCTGAGAAGCTGTGCTGCAGCTTGCCAGTGCTTTGCAGTGACGTTCATGTGGTTTTTCCAAATCCACAACACAGTACTCTTGGTTAACATGCCTTTTGGCATGTTGTGAGCTCTTATGCTGCAGCTGGAAATCTACTTTCCCTAGACACCATATTTAACTTAAGGTACATTCTTAAAATAGGAGTTGCCAGCTGGCAACAGCAATATAACCCTTCAGCACTAGCAGCAAAACAGGTTCTTGCCAATGGTTGGTTAGCCATGAAACTATACCCGGCTAGGAAATCTGTATCGTAGAGAAGAGTAGAAGCCCACATCCATAAGATCATGGGCACCTTGATTCATGAGCTGTGGTGCAACAGGTCTTTTTCCGACCCCATGGCTTTGTCTATGTTGTGAAATAGATTTGGGTTAAGACATGAGATTCGGTAATGTATCATTAATCCTTCACACTGCTTAGCTCCTGACAGCATTTTGGTCTGTGCCAACTAGCCATCTCTGAGACTGTGCCCAGGAACAGTCCAGAGAAAAGCATGTGCCAGAGACCTTTTCCCATATGTTGTGCTGCACTATGCCTAATTCATTTGGACCTTTACTATCCTTCAGCACTGTCCAGAAAACTTTGTATGCTCCATGCTCTTACCTGCCCTCATGGCACACTCAGAAAAGCAAAAAGAGACACATTTTGCCTCATCCTACAAAACCACCTCTCTGAGTATGGTGGCACAACCTCTGAGGACTAAAAATGAAACTCCATGTAGAACCCAGAGGAAAATGTGTGTCAGATGGTAGTCAGTGGGGATGTAGCTCATGCCACTTGGCTTCAAGGCCAGCAAACCACTTACTGGCTTTGCTCTAAGCATACAGAAAATAGCCTGTACATACTTTCTTGGAAGAAGGAGCTACTCTTAGCCAGGTTATGCTTGAAAAGAAGTGAGATCTCACTATTCTGCAGTTCTTCAGTGAAAAAACTGAAAGTACACATTGCCTTTTTCAGCTCTGGTTTGCAAGGTATTTTAATGACCTCTGTGTCCATTTTCTTTCTAATCTGTAATATTAAAGAATCCTTTTTTATCTCTCTGAAGGATTACTCCTACAAACTGAAATGCTAAGACTGTGCTTATGCAGAGTATTACCAAAGGACACCTGATTTTGGCCAGGGAAATAACATCAGTGCGTTAAGCCAAACAAGCTCCACAAGATTTACAGGGGACTGAAATAACGTCTGCCCTAGGGGTTGTTCAGGAAAGAGTACATACAGACAATCCAGCTGGATTTGGCTGGGAGGGAGGTAATTTTCTTCACAGCATCCCATTTGGTGCTGTGTTTTAGATGATTGACCAAAACAGTGGTTTAGCTTTGCAGCCCCAAGGCTTTCTCTGTTTCTCACTCTGCCATCCCAGTGAGCAGGCTGGGGGTGGACAAGAGGTTGGGAAGGGACACAGCCGCAGGACAGTTTACCCCCACTGACCAAAGGGATGTTCCAGACCATAAGAAGATGATGCTCAGTAATATAACAAGGGACATTTAAAAAAAATATGTCTATTGCTTGGTGACTGTCTGGGCATTGGTCTGTGGGTAGCGAGTAATTGCTTTTGTATCACTGGGTTTTCTCTTCTTTTTTTCCCCCCTTCACTTATTAAACTATCTTTATCTTGACCTATGAGGTAAATGTTTCATTTACAGTCTGGAGGACCTGCAAACTCTACAGAGACCAGTCAACAACCTCTGCAGAGTCTTATTGAACATCATAGTTGCAACAATGCTGGTGAATGGAATTTTTATAAGATATCTTGTGGCTGTTTTCCAGGTTGGACAGGCATTACGGTTTGAAAAATTACCCATATCTCAGTGAAGGACAGACGGAGCTATTCTATACTTACCAATATTGGCTTGTGGAATTGAAAATGATGAATTGCTCAAATTTGGTTCCATTCATTCTTAACTACACTTAATAGTGCTTTTAATCGAAGAGACTTGTTTTAAAAACTATGTAAATTGCAGATGAAAAATCTTTAGAGAGCAGAAAAATTATTTATTAAAGACAATTCTGGGCATAGTGCCAAAAGCTATTAAACTAATCAATATCGTTTTGGGGGAAGTAACTGGGAATATAATTTTGTCATCCTTACAAATTTTGGGAAGGCTGCCATCATGATGACAGTAGAAAACATGAAATTATGTAAGTAAGTACTAGAACTCTCCAGGTCTCCACTCTGAAGTCAGTGAAGTAACTGACTCCTGTTTCAAAAGTGGTCTTAGAATTTGACCTAATTTTATAGGAAGTATATGCAGAAAAAAATATTTAATTTTCAGAGACACCAAATACTTCAGAATATAGAGTTAAATTGTCTTTCCCAGATTGAGAGACTCTTGGTCATTGTACAACCAACCAAGATTTAAGAAGTGCCAATAGTTCCACATGGGAAGCATTAAATATTGCCAAATCATAACAAGACCTCAAAACGCAGAATATTCAAATTCCTTCTATTTCTTGTTTGATTTTTCAAAACCAAATAGATTGTAGAGGGACTAAAATAAATTATTTCAGAGCAGTGACTTAATTTCAAGTAAAATAATTCAGCACTTCAGCCCCAGGTTTCCAGATAAGAGTGATTAATACTGAGTTTCCGAGCTACTGACTTCTCTAATGCCAATAATATTTCTCAATGACTGAATATGCCATGAATTAATATCTTCCTTCACATGGCTCTGTACAAGCAGCTAAGAATATGAAGAAAAAGTGAGAATAACTTGCTGCTCTATACTGGTCCACAAGAAGCATTATGAATGTATTAAGCTCAGGGGCAGGCAGAGGCAACCCCAGCCTAGGCATCAGACACCTCCCTGGGAAAGGGACAAGGCCAAGGTGGGCCATCAGCTCAACGGCGAGGGTCAGGATCAGGCCTGGTGAAGGCAGCCAGGGTCATTCACAGCCTCAGGGTGGTGACAGTGTCAGGCTGAAGCCAGGCCAGGAAATCAGTCTGTTGGTCAGACTCTGGATCAACAGGATTCATGGTCAGCCTCATATATGGCTGTGATGCATCAGGAGCAATGAATGGCCCAGGTGATACACTGATAGAGTCTCAGCTTCAAATCATGACATGAGATTGGGTCTGTCTGAAGACTCCCCAAAGGGCTGCCTGGGAGCCTTCTTCCAAGGGTATCAGAGGAAGGAGGCTGTGCTCAGCTATACCATCTCTAAATTGACCCTTAGCCCTGGGAGCCAGACCTCCCAAAGGAGAAATGTTCTCAGGGCTCTGACACGTATGTTTGAAGACCTCTTTATACACATGCTATTGGGACACAGTAGAAAGTTTTCAGCTGCTTGTATGAAAGTTTAATGGGTGGACTGGTGTCAGTGGTAGAGGTCTATGTTTCAGTGATGGAAATGAACAGTCTGGAGATTCATCCTCTGCTACTGAAAAGGAAAATTGAATTCTTTAGTCTGCTAAAGGAGGATGAACCAGTAGGAGACACGGAACTGAGCCTCTCTCAGTATTTTGACTACACAGGAGTGGAATAAAACGTGTTTGTGAAAGGCATAAGAGAGGAGGCTGTGGTAGGTAAAACAGAAGAATAAGAAGGCCTGGTTGGGTGGTGCAAAAGTGGAAAGACTTTATCTTAGAGATATTATGAAACAAACTCTATTAAAGTGCTAAGTGGGATCCATCTGAAAAGTCTGAGGAAGGGCTCAGTCATGGCTAATTACAGAGAAGCTGCTGAACCAAGTGACAGCGACAAGGGTGTTGGTGGTTTTCATTGCTGCTGAAGAAAGGTTCATAAGCCATTATGAAAAGCTACAAACCATAGCATGGTTTGCTACAAAACACTGAATGGGTGCATGATTTTTAAGCAGTAATTACCATTACCAGAATTTAATATCACTTAGATGCAGGCTGGCATTTTTCTGCTGTCTGAATATGCAAAGACAACTTAGTTCCAAACATCACTGGTTTAAATTCAAAGAACGCGACAGAAAACAACAGTCTGAGATCAATGGCTGTCATCCCATGGAAAGTGATAAATACATTTCCCTTCCAAGAGACTGTTTCTAAATGATGTTTAATATCTCTATGGAAAATAGATGCAACTCATGGCTAATCTGAAAATGCAGTTGACTCCTACATGAGGGACTGACATCAATTTGTTGGTGTTTACAAACTTAGAAGTTGTCTCTGATATACTGCAGTACTAAGAAGAAATCAGATGCATCAACAGCTTGAGACATGCAAATGACATATTTCTCTTTATGATATGGTACCAAACAAACATATTTGAAATAAGAATCCATACTAATTCATCCTCTAAAGTAATTTGATTTTATCAATAAAGTGACAAAAATTTCCATCAGACTACATTCTCACTTATATTTAGGCAATTTTAAAAAGTGCTATACAATAAGGGCATTAACATCTCCTTCCCTTTGCATTCAAGTAGGTAAGTACAGCTGACTTCAGATCATAGAATCGGAGTCATTTAGGTTGGAAAAGACCTTTGAGATAATCCTATCCAACCGTAAACCGAACACTGACAAGTCCATCACTAAACCATGTCCCTAAGTGCCACAAAGTCTTTTAAATACCTCTAGGGATGATGACTCAACCACTTCCTTGATGATGAATTAAGTTTGTGCATTTATCTCAAGACTATCTGTCAGAACCAGCCGTGTATGACTGCAGCTGAAGGAAGAAAATGAGCTGACAAACAGACAAGAATTTGGAGGAACTGTCGCAACAGTGTCTCGTTCTGTTAAAAAAAATTAGTCAAGAGAGCCTTAAGTTTGGAATTAGAGCTTTTTGTTTAGTGACCATGGATTCAAACACTTGGATTATGTCTTTTGTGGGTTAGTTTCAGAATGCCTTGGCTAAATCATTGGCTTTAAAAGACTACTTGGTTTCATTAAATGATGACCGCATTTGCATTTCTGAGATACAATGTTGACCTTTTATCTTTCTCTTTGACTTCACTCAGACATATAGCCAAAGGCTGTACTGGGAACCTGAATCATACTGAAGCTCTTGGTATTAGGTGGATTTAGCTGCACAGCTATAAATCAGATCATAGCTGCTTCACTTGTCTTATATACAGATTTTGGCTAATCATTTAATTTCAGTGGTTGTTTCTTTTGTTAACTTCAAAGGTATATTGTCTGATTACAAAAGCATTGCCAGTGAGGTTGTTCACTCCTTTCTACACAAAAGACCTTGTTACTTTTTGCTTATGTCACTTTCAGTTTGATTGCCTGATGCTTCAAGGAACATTATAAAAGATGCAAGCTAGAATGGTTCTGCTGCAATACCATGCCTTATTATCTCTATCTCCTTCCACATTTGTTATTACTAAAGAAATTTACTGTCTGTGTGATCATCTTATTAGCATTCAGCAAATCCTCATGGATATTTCCTGCTCGAAGTCATGACCTGAGCATTGCTAGAACAACTGAAAAAGGATCACAGAAAAATAGAGATAAGCAGCAGTTTTAGACAAATTCATGACAAGTTGGTGCACTGTAAAGCTATGAACAATTTAGAGAGGCTAAATGTCAGGACTTCCATTGTATCATTAGCAATATTTTCATTCTTGTTGCAGAAGGGAAAAAAGTCGTAAATCAAAGCATATAGTTTCAAATATGTGCATTGAATTAGTAAGATGAGCCTAAGGGGATCTCTGAGGTAACTGAAAAAGCTATCTACATATATTATGTTTCTGCTGCACAAAGTTCTTTTACTGTGTGAGTCATCAGCCACTGGGAGGTCGTAAGAAGATCTCTAGCAGGTTCTTTTCTTGAAAGGGTGGGCTGAAGAATTAGAGAAACATAAAACCTAATTAAATGTAGTTGATGCTATACTTAAGAGTGTTCCAGCATTCAGCTAAAATTTACTGGATTGAAGATCCTGTTATCTCAGAGATATGATGACATTTTCACCACCATATAATGCAGAGATTTATGCTCATTTTAAGTAAGTTAGTCTGGTTTTCAGAAGTAGTTGAAAGTCCTCCATTGTAAGGAACATTTTCCACATCTTAGTTGTCCTTGTGATTTATTTTCTCTAAATCTTCTGCAATTTATTGCCTACTCCTCTTGAGGCTTAGCCATTAGAACTGGACAGATGACTCCAGTGGCATTAGCACAGATACAAAAGTAGCAATGTTTTAACCTATGCAATCTTGAGTTCCGAGCTGTATATGAATCATGTACTTAACACTCTTGGTCACAGACTCACAAAGCGTGTGCTCATATTGATCTGACCATACAGTGTAGGACATAGTCTTTTTAGACTTGACCTATAGTCCCCTGTCCCATAAGTAAAGCATCCTATACTCTCTTGGTGAGTATTGTCTATTTGTTTGCTTACTTCACACCCCACCATTGACAGACAGTTTGCCCAGTAATCTGATTTGGCTTTTGTCAGTAATTTGTCCTTTTAATTACTTTCCAGCTTTCCAATCTCACTTGTAAATTTTATTAGTAATTTTATATTTTCTCTTAGTTTCAGTTTATATATCAGGATGAGGGAAGAAATAATTTATAATGTAACTGCTATATCTTGGCATACATATGAAGATTCTGTACTTGTACTTTTAATTGTGTCAAAGGGGTTTTTGCATAAAAAAGTCACAAAGCAAATTATTAAAACATTTTACATTTGCACCCCAAATTGTAATGCCATTAAACAATCAAGCTAATGAAAATATCTATTGTTTGTACCCATGATACTTATCTTTAATTACATTGTCATCTTTAACTCCTCCCTAATAGAGTCTTTTCCAGCCATTCTGATCTCTTGGCCAAGACTGATGTAAGACTCATAGTCTCTAAGTTTTTTTATTATTGTCACAGCACAGATCTCTTTCCATTATCTAGATTTTTTTCCAGTGTTCCATAAGTTACCAAACACCCGCATTAGTGATTCGGAGAACCTAGAGAATCACAGAATCAGAACAGCTGAGGTTGGAAAGAACCTCTGGAGGTCATCTCATCCAACCCTCTGCTCAAGCAGGGTTGCCTAGAGCAGGCTTCCGAGGACCATTTCCAGAAGACTTTTGAGTATCTCCAAGGGGGGAGACTCAACAACTCCTCTGAATAACCTGTGCCACTGCTCAGCCTCCCTCACAGCAAAAAAGTATTTCCTAATGTTCAAACAGAGCCTCCTGTGTTTCAGTTTGTGCCCATTGATTCCTCTCCCCTGCACCTCCAGCTGAACCTTTTCTTCTCCAAGCTGAACAGCCACAGTTGACTCAGCCTTTCCTCATAAGAGAGGTTCTCCAGTCCCTTAATAATTTTCATGTCCCTTTGCTTGACTCTCTCCAGCAGCTCTGTATATCTCTTGTACTGGGGAGCCTAGAACTGGCCAGAGTACTGCAGGTGTGGTCTCACCAGTGCAGAGTAGAGGGGAAAAGAAGTCACCTCCCCGATCCTGCTAGCAATGCTTCTTCTAATGTAGCCCATTTGCCTTCTTTACCTCAAGGGCACATTGATGGTGTATGGTCTACTTAGTGTTCACCAGGAACCGCAGGTCTTTTACTGTAAAGCGGCTTCCCTCTCCTAACCTCCCTGGAACCCACAGAATTCTTACCTGGTTATTAGCCAGGTATGGAGAAAAAACCTTAACTTTTGTACCTACCATTGACTATTTTTCTGGGTTGCTTATTGACAGAATTAAAAGTATCTCATTATCTTTGAGAAGATACTTATTTAAGTGTGATTTGGATATAATTAGTAATAACAATAACAAATATATATGGTGTCCACAAATTATTTTAATCTTTTCTGCATGGACACATCTGAAGAACAGTAATGAGAAACTGCATCTAACAGATGCTTTAACTGTGAAATCTCACAATGATCACTTGTCCCCTGGTCCTAGGCAACATCTACATGCTTCCAGTATATTAAACAGGTGCCATGATCTTGAACATCCTTGATAAGGAAATATTCCCCTGCTATCTTTCCTGTTTTAAACCACACATGTAGACACTACCATTACTGAGGTGACTGTGCTTGAAAGAGGTCTGTCTATAGGATAAATACCTTATTGCAAATCTGGGCAAAAGAGAAGTCATGACAAAACTTGTAGGAATCCATTCTGGAGAAGCCATGATGTAGTCTGTTTTGGTTAAAGGTTTGCTCCAACACATGAACAGCTTGTTTTTGATTTATGAGAGTCCAGAACCCTGAGCAGTGGTGAGTAACACTTCCTGGGAATTCTTTTCTCACTGTGAAGTAATAACCTGCCTTCAGATATTCATGTCTTTGTTAAGTCTTCCAAGTATAACAGGACATTATAAACAAACAAGAAACCTACTCAGGAAAATCCATCTGGTGCAGCATGGTGCACTATTTCTCCTCAGCAGCACAGTTTACCATAGACTCTACAGATCTGTTGTGCACTGCATGTAGACTCCCCTCCAAAGGGGAAGAAACAAGGTCAGATTTTTATCTCCAAGTGCTGGCTAACTAGAGACCAGGAAATCTAAGAGATCAACTAACAATGATAAAAGACAAGATTAAGAAATTTACTCCTCTGATGTAATGAAGCTTTCTTCAAAAAAAGTTAAAAGCTTATTCTTGTGCTGTGAGCGGAGTGATTGTTTTGATAACAAACCAGGCAAGTCTAAGATGAAGCGTAGCAGCTAATAACTAACTGCTGGAACTGCCATATCTCACATGGCCTCAGTTTTCAGATTTCACTCATGTGACTCTATCAGCTCTACTGAGAACTTTCACTTATATGACAGGACAATTAGGTGCATTGTTATTCAAATTTCTTTCAAACCTTGTAGCATAATTACCAAAGGGAAAATTGTAACTCTCCATTTAAGAGTAATTGCTACAACAGATTCAATTATGTTTTGCGAGGTGAAACTTGCCTTACAAAAACCCTAAACTTGCCCTCTAGTTCCATTTTTGTGTCACTAGCAGGAATCAAAACCACACTATGTACTTCTGCTCAGTGTTACATTTAATGCCCAGATAGCATCAGATCCAAGAAATCCATTTTCTTTGATTACACTGGCATGTACAATCTCATTTGTTGTTTATCTTCTTTTTGCTGAACATACTTACGTTTATTTATCGCACCTGGAGACTTTAATTTAAATCCTGACATTATTGTACTGTGTGCTGTACAAAGACACAATAAAAGCCTTTGTCTCACAGGGACTGCTACATACAACAGACAAACTGTTCATAAGGGAATGACAGGCATGTGATGTTATCCAAAGTCATATAGAGGATTTATGTGAGAGCTTGGAACGGAATTCAAGTTTTCAATGCCCCTGGCTTGTTCTCTGTCTTCCAGACCCATATGTCTCTCAAGATAGGTCAAAAACTGGGAAGAGAATTGTTTTTTTCACCATGATCTCAGTGGATGTTTCTTTGTATCAAAGGTGTGAGTTTTACAGAACCCCATTTACTGAGCAGAGAGACTATCTGTTATTTTTTCTCTCAACTTAATAGTGGAAATAGACTAGAAATCTTCAGTAGGATCAGGATCTTTAAGTCTCATATCCAAACTAACCAGCAGAATCCTGGTTGCTGAGGATGGCATTGTTTTGTTTTGCCTTGTAAAGTGTAACCGGTTTTATACTCATGATTCATGCAATACCACTCACTGATTGGAAACCCAGGATGGCTTGGTTTCATACTGTTGTTCCTTTTGCTATGTACCCAGTTAAAATATATGTTCACATTCCTATGATTAAATACTCTTTGTGATTATTATATCAAGTCTCCTATCAGACAAGGCAAAGTTCTAAGCAAATATTGCATCTCATTTCAGTAGATTTATTTCAACCTCTTGTTCTCATAAATGAAAAAAATACAGGTCCTACTAGAATCAAAGTCTCTGTGTTAATCTTCTGGAAAACCATTACTGAGAGAAATGTATTTGTGTGCACTTGAAGCTTATACTAGTTATTTTTAACCTCACATCAGGAGCACAATAATGTCTTTTGCTTTTGAATGTCTGCATTACCAACAAGGAACTTGCCATAATTATTTCAACTAATTCATTGCTAAGACAGAAAAGCCTGTTTGCCTGAGTTAAATTCTAATCTGCCTTATGTATTTTCCTTTTCTTTGTGGGGGAAGAAACAGAAGCATGAAAATAAATAGCTTTCCCTGACTTCGGCATTGCAGTCATTTTTACACATTGGTCTCTTAAATAGTACAGGAACTTCTCAAGCAACATTCCATTGTCTTCAATATGACTAATAAGCATAAACCCAAGCCTGAGTATAATGTTTATAGTATCTAGGTCACAAGTTTTGGAGCTGCTAGTGATGGACAAGAAATGGATGCATGCAGGCAGTCACTAATTTTATTTTTTTATCCCCCCTCAATTCTTTCAGTGCTTTGACTAATTTGACTTCCCATTTTAAAGGTAGAGATCATAAATTTGGAAAATACTCACATGTGGCACCTGCTTTTAGCATATGATTCAAACCTATTAACTTCAGTTGTTCCATCTGGATTAACAGGCAGGCTCTGAAGTCTGGCATAGTCTCTGGTCTAATCTTGTTTACTTGCATAGTGTCATGCTACTTTAAACACAGTGGGCAACTCATATCTGTCGTACCTGACCTCTACAAGTTGTGTCTATTCTCAGTTAGTCATGTTTGTAATTCACTTTGAATCCCAAACCATAACTGTCTACCTCCCCACTCTTACCAGAATTTTCCAGGACAACTTATATAAATCAACTGCTTGCACCTAATAAAAAACCTAGCTGTGAACTGAATCCTGTCTGTGACTGAACACATGATTCAGTTTCTGTATATTCTGTATTCCCTATATACAGCTTAAGCACATATTACCTACTCTTTCTCTTTTGAGGATCATTATGAGGGATAACCAGCTTGTTTAACCAATCCTGGATAGTGGATTTCACTGAAAATCTACTAATATTTGGAGAATTAGCAATATCAATGCCGTTAGTAAAGAAAGTACACTGACTGCTTTGGAGTGTAAGTAATTTGTGGATAACCCTCTAACCTCACACTCATTTTGATGAGGGGAAGATATGAGTCCCAGTGGTTACCCCAAAAGCTTGTATATGAAAAGAGTGTAGGAAAAAAATCAACCCTACATGAATAGTCTTTAGAGAAGGGACTGAAGTTCAGGTGTCCCTCCTTTAAGCAATTCTTCTGATACTAAGCACTCATCTGCAAAGCCATATCAGCTGGGTTTTCCAAGCAGTTCTTGATTTAGTGTTAAAAACCAGAGCAGTTTCTCTAGTGGGTCATGGTGCTCTCCACTGCAGAAATCTGCACAGCTTGGTAGTTGGTGTGCTTTGGAGAAGAGCAGCCAGAAAAGAATTTAGCTCTTGGTACTCAGCTACTATAAAATCTGACTCACTTTGCTGCTGTGTTCAGAAGGCCCATTCCTGCACAAATTATATGACAGTACTTAAGTCTGGAAACAAGGACATGGCTCGCAGCCATGTGCTTGGAGTCACTGTGATGTACCTTAGATTTAGGTACCTAAATAATGCAGAAATAACTTTTTCATGGCTTGAAGTTTCAGGCTATAAGTCTGCAAATTTCAGGCTCTAAGACTGCAAATTCACGCAGAGCTAGTATTTCTACAGGATACTGCCTTGAACTGCCCTGTACGCAGCATAAATATATCCTAGCTAGGTGCTGCAGTATTCAGGATTGCAGCTCTTAAGTCTGATGACAGCATTTTGTTCTACTCTGAGTTTTGACTGTCAGACAACTTAAAGAGAGCATGCTTCTCATGACATGATCTGAAAGAGTAATTGACGGTATTTGGACATACGGGTCGCCACGTTCATCTGAGCCATTCTGAGGATGATGACTGCAGACGGCATCAGGTAGGGAAAAAAGGACTAAACACCTTGTTTTTCAGGGCATCCTATGAAGTGATGACTAGTTATGAATTATTGTGGTTAGCATATAACAATGATTCATATTACAGACAAGCAATGCAACCTGTTTGTTTTCATAAAACTAAATCAAAACCACAAAATGCAGGTTGCAGGCAACAGTGAGTTCATCTTTCTTTTGCAGTTTGTAATTGGTTTATTTAGCTTTTTATTAGTCAGCTCGCTCATCAACAGCATACTTCCCACCCAGTAGGCTATTCAGTTGTTGAGCCTTATCTCCTGTAATGTTTCTCAAACACGCTCCAGCTTGACAAGCTTGGGGAATCTAGGCCAGGCATGAAATAGTGTTTTTATTTGAATTTAAGTTTTGCTTTTATTTTTATACTCTACTGATAGTAGGTTTATGCAGTTATAACAAATTCCACAGACTTCAAGTAGAGTCCCATATTTGCTGTTGCATGAGTGAAGCCTTGTTCCTTACATCAAATAGATGCATGGTACAATGTTTCCTGTGATTACAAATAGTAGCTTAGTTCGGGAACCGGTATCAATCAGGCCACTGTGTATCCCTTTTGTGTCAGGAAGAACAGTTATCCTGGGGAAAGCATCCCAGTGATGTGGTGTCACTGCATTTGGGATGTAAAACTTAATTCAGTGCTTCAGAAGTAAGAGCATCAGGCACCACCATTTTCACTGCTATTTCTGAATTTGCCTGATCAGTGGTCTTATCAATCAAAAGAGTGAATCAAACACTAGGAATTTGCAGCAATGTGTCTCTGGCATTGTGTATATATCCATAATATGCGTGCATCTCTAATGCTGTGCAGTATCCCCCTCCTTCCTTCATCTCAGAAAGGATTCAATAGCAGAAGGGAAACAAGAAATAACAGCATATGGAAGAGCTATGTATTGGAAATTACTAAATAACACAACTGTCAAATCAGGAGCAGAATGGAAACATTGTATAAGTATGTATCACTTTTGTATAAACACTAAGGACATGAAAACAAATGTACAGGAATCTGTTTCTAAACACAAAAGGTGACCTTTTATGCAGTGGGTATCTGAGCTGTTGAGATAGAGGTTATTTTGGTGCTGAAAGTCTGTGTGGATTTACAGGAGGATTGGTCAAGTTCATGGATGGGAAATCTCTTAATGGTTACTGCAAACATAAATGCCGTCCCTGAGCTGAAAGTGTCTGGAGGGTGGAGAAGCATTGATGAAAAGCAGTGTATTGGCTCCTGAGGTACTTGCTCTTGGTCTCTGACAGAGTTAGCCCCAGGTTCAGCCTGACTTTATGTAGCTATGTTATTCACATAAGCACAAACTCAGAAAATACCTACTAGGAGTGCTCAAACCTAAGTAATAGTTGTTAGCAGGTCCATGGAGCTGTGGAATTTGTGATTGTTTTGAATGCAGCTAGAAAACCCCACAGAAGTGGGTAACTACCAAATACAGGGTAGCTGCCTAGGACTGTAGTAAGGAAATTATAATTGCTTGCACTTTCTGAGGAAAACTCATGGAATCTTAGAGGGTGGTCTGTAGAAATATGTCTTAACTACCTGAAGTATTTTGAAGGTATCATAAGCTTGTGGCAGATGGTGAGTTAGGGAGAAGTGTTCTTATTTATTTTTATTCACTGGTAGGCTTTTATGTAGCCCTATTAATTTAGTAACAGTGTGAGTCACACAAAAATGAAGCAACATAACCTGTCAACAACCTTCTGAGGCAAATGAGTACTATGGTGTGATATCAGCATATCTCTGAGGTACATACAGTTTTACTCTCCATTGCATCCAGCTACAGGCATAGACAGGTTCACAACTAGAAGCATGGGTTCACATTCATGTTCACAGAGAAAAGGGCAGAGGTCATAATCCCTTTTTTTTCTTTTTCTGGTGGAACTTGCAGGTGAGATTGATGCCTCTAGCTGCACAAACATAAAAAAAAAATTATCCCAGCCTCAAGGTGATCTGTACCACTGGGTGGTTCAGTTACTGCTTCTTTAGACTTATGATCTAACACAGACAGTTGCACAGCAGAGTGCTATAGTCAGAGAATTGATGATGTTTATTTTTTTGGCACTATTCTGTTACTTTTATTCTATCTTTATCTTGGTGCCCTTTCCCATGTGAAGATGACAACTTAAAATCCCCTTGCACAGACTTAACCTGAGTCTCAGGCCTACATGGTAGAAAAGACATAGTGGCAGACCTCTAACAGCTGCAACGCTTCAGCATAAAGCATAAGGCTGTTCTGTCACTCCCCTTTTCAGCTGGACAGGGGAAAAATATATGCTGAGAAGCTTTGGAGTCAAGATAAGGACAGGGAGAGATGATTTCTCACACCCTTCCCATGCTCCAGTGTGGGGTCCCACCACAGGAGACAGTCCTCCAAGAACTTCTTCAACGTGAGTCCTTTCCCACAGGCTTCAGCTCTTCACCACCTGCCTCAGTGAGGGTCACTGCTATGGGCTGCAGTCATAAAATCACAGAATGTCTCTCAGCATATGGACTGTTCCAGCCTGGTCCCCCACAGAGTCACAAGCCTAGCCCCCTCCCAGCAAACCTGCTCCAGCATGGATCTCTCTCTCTTCCTGTGTCTCTGTCTCTCTCCATGGGCTCAGAGTGCTGGCAGAGGCTTGCTCCAACGCAGGTCACAGAGTCTTCTATATGCCTCCATCTGTTCCAGTGTGGGACCTCTCCATGGGCTGCAATGGGGGTCTCTGGTCTCTGTAATCTTCCAGGGGCTGTGGGAGTAAACCTGCTCCACCATAGGTTTCTCCACAGGCTGCAGGGGCATCTTTCTCTTTGGTGCTTGCAGCACCTTCTCCTTCTTCACTGACCTTGATGTCTTCCCACTTCTTCACTGACCTTGGCATATGCAGTTTCATACATCTCACTCCCTTCTCCGGTGGCAAAAAGTAGCTGCTTGCAGATTTTTTCTCTTAAATGTGATTCCCAGAAGCACTGTGACCATCACTGCTGGGCTCAGCCTTGGTCAGCAACAACTCTGGCCTTGAGTCCCTCTGGTGTTTACTCTCTCAGGCCTGCAGAGAGCTTTCACCTGCTTCTTGCACAAGCCATCCCTGCAGCCCACCCTCTTCTCCACCAGAACCCAGCCATGTAAAACTATAACAGCTGTCTTCTGCAGATTATGTGGTGGCTTTTGTACTTCCTACTAAATACCTGACTCATTAGAAGCCTTGTATACAATAACTGTAAATATAGGTGCCATGTTAATGTCTGCTGAGTCCAGAAGGAAAGTTGTTTCGTGGCTGGGTACACAAATGTTCATAAAAATCAGTTCAGAGTTTTGTTCTGGCTTCCAGTGAAAAATGTGTAGAGAAGGGAAAGTACATGTTAAAAATGTTGACAAATCTTGGCTAAAAATATAAAAGCTTAGTATGCAAGTACACTATGAGGGTGGTGAGACACTGGGAACAGGTTGCCCAGGCAAGCGGTGGCTGCCCCCTCCCTGTCAGTGTTCAAGGCCAGGTTGGATGAGCCTTGAGCAGCCTGGTCTAGTGAGAGGTGTCTATGCCCATGGCAGGTGGGGTTGGAACTTGATGACCTTCAAACCCTAACCATCCTGTGAATCTCTGATAATTTGACAGAAGTTGCTTTGGGAAAATAGAATGTCAGTCTATTTCAAATAAATTGCTACAGACTTTTAAAAAAATTGAATCTTTCTCTAAAATAGCATAACAATGTCCTTGGTGTATGAAGCAAAACAACAGTAACCATAAAGCTAATCCACAGCCTTTGGATGAATAGAAAGACTGTCGGACTTATTGGAGTATGTACACAGATGCTAAGAGCTCACCTGCTATTTAATGCTAAAATGTATTATTTAAAGCTAAAAAGTAAAAAGGCATGCCTGCCAATTGCAACTTTGACAAGAAAGTTTCTTAAAAAGCAAAAGCAAACCTAGAGTTGATTTAAAAGTAATTATTATCTCATACATCAAAGCGACCATACATAGTGCAACAAGGACCTGAACAGAGCATAGAAATGAGTATAAAAGTCTTTTTGTTCTATGGATTCCAGTGGTGCTCAAAGTACAAAATTAAACAAGTAAGCAAAAGTTTAGAAGCAAAGTGTTTGGTAGTTTTAGACATGACTGATATGGAAATGCAGACTTCGACCTGTCAAGGAGGGAAAAAATAATGTGTGTTTATACTAAGCATAAATTATTGTGTATAGAGTTATGGTTCACTGAGTGTACAAAAGCCATTTTTTAATTCAGTCATTATTTTTATTGGTATAAGCAAAGGATAAATCAGGACTGACCTAAAAAAAAAACCCAAACCAGACACACATTCATTGAAGGGCCACTTTCCATTTACCTAAAAAGAAAAAAGAATGGGAAAGAAAAATGTGAGCAGAGATGAAGATAGGCACGACAAATAACTGTTGTCCTGTGTAACATATTTAAATATATTGTTAAATTGACCTGGCTAAAATTTGAAGGGGACTTGTTTTTAAAGAATTGACCAGTCAGAGATTAATTGGTGACAAAGGTGCATGTTCACATTTGCTACAGAAATAGGACCTGAATGTAGAAGAGAAATCATTACAGTGATTTTTCCCAACAACTCCTTTAAAAACGTTAATAATGAATCATTTAAGAAGTGGGACTGGTTTATGTTAGTTTTTTAGTAAGACCTTTTTTTCCTAGGTCAGCTAAATAATAAAATTTGCTGGTGTTTAGTAGAGTCAGATCAAGAACGGAATGGGAATAGATTTTTATTTTCCCTTCAGGCTTGTCACTGTCAGAAAATTAAATAGATATGCAGGTCATCATAGAGGAATTTTTCTTTCTGTTATCTATACTGTACTTTTTGTGCTAGTATACTGCACTACTCTTAAGGGCTGTTTTATCATTTGAAAGAGGCGCACTCCATGGGCCTGGATGATTGGAACATCTGTTGAAGAAGGAAGAGTGTGGCTCCCTTCCCAGCTGCACATCTAGACTTCTTTTAAATGGCAATAAAAATGCATAAGGGAAAAAGGAGAGAATTGAATGGTGTGTTCTTTGAGTTTAATCTCATGAGGAATCTGTAGCTGTGACAGACAGTAGCTGTGGCTTTCAGCAGAGTCAGGATACAGGAGGTGCTCTGGTTCTGCAGATCGGGCATGGTGCCAGATTGCTAGAAGGATACTGTCTGAATATCAGATACTTGGAGGGCATGTACTCCACCAAATGCAGATAAATTTACCTGCCAGGATCCATTATTTTTATGTGTGAAATAATCTCTTATGTTTTATTTGCTTTTCTATTCTCTTTCTCATTTCTCTTCCTTTGTCACTTCACCAATTTTTGCCTTCTATTTTCTGTCTTTTTTTTCTCTTTATGCTTGATGTCTGACATCACCTTGTTCTCAGCATGTGGGAAATGAGAATTACTTCTGTCCAGTATTTACGCTATTCCCTATTTTAGCTTTGATAATCACTACTATTGCTCATGTTTAATTTAGACCTCCTTTCATTAACTGGGGGATTTAATTAACTCTTTGAATAGCTGTTCTCCCTGTAATGCTGTAAACTAAACTCCCTTCATTGGTGCATAAAATCATAGAATGGTTTGGATTGGCAAGGATCTCAAAGACCATATAGTTCTAATTCCCCCTGGCACAAGCAGGAACACCCTCCAGTAGCCCAAGTTGCCCAAAGCCCCATCCAATCTGGCCTTGAACACTGCTAGGGAGAGGTCAGCCACAGCTTCTCTGGGCAGGCAGCCTATGCCAGAGCCTCACCACCCTCACAGTCAAGAATTTTTTCCTTATCTCTAACCTAAATCTCCATTCTTTCAGTTTAAAGCCTTCCCCTCATCCTATCCATACATCACTTTGTAAATAGTTCCTCTCCAGTTTTCTTGTAGGCCCCTTTTAGGTACTGGAAGGCTGCTATATGTACCTTTACTCCCAAGGAGTATTCATAATTTCTTCTACCACTTCTGATATGAGAATGATATATATATATCTGCAAGAAAAGTGAAACCTTCTGTATTGTGTGTGGACTTCAGAACTGGAATAATTTTCAACATATATGCTATGTTAAGAAATATTGCAGGAGAAATATGAGTAGGAAATTGTTGGGTTTTTTTCTGAAAGGTTATTCCACCTGTTAATGAATGGTCTAAGGAGTAACATAGCCAAGAATGGGTGAAAAATACAAAAGTAGCAGACTGAAGGAGAGAGGACAGAAGACAAGATAAACTGTGAAATAAGAGCTGCCAAAGGAGAAAATGAGAGGAGGAGTAATTTCCTTGTTTTGTTTGTTCAACATTTAGGTGCCTATCCTGATGCTCCATAAATAAGCTTGTGGCTCAGACAACTAGACAGACCCTTAATCATAGAATCATAGAATTATTTGAGTTGGAAAGGACTTTTAAGATGAGCAGGTCCAACCATTAGCCTAGCACTGCCAAGTCCAGCATTAAACCGTGTCTCTAAGCACCACAGCTACACATCTTTTAAACACTTTGGTATGGAGACTCAACCACTTGCCTGATCAGCCTGTTCCAATGTTTGACAACCTGGTTTTGGAGAAATTTTTTCTAATATCCAATCTAAACCTCCCAAGGCAGAACTTGAGGCTATTTCCTCATGCCCTATGACTTTTAACTTAGAAGAAAATACTGATGCCCACCTCACTGCAATTTCATTTCAGGTAGTTGTCAACAGGGATAAGGTCTCTCCCCAGCCTCCTTCTCCAGGCTAAACAACCCCAGTTCCTTATAAGACTTGTGCTCTAGACCCTTTACTAGCTTTGTTGCCTTTGTTTGGACATGCTCCAGGATCTCAGTTTCTTTCTCTTGAGAGGGCCAAAACTGAGCACAGCATTCAAGCTGCAGCCTCACCAGTGCTGAACACAGGGGGATGATCACTTCCTTTGTCCTGCTGGCCACACCATTTCTGCTACAAGGCAGGATACTGTTGGCTGTCTTGGCCCTCTGGGCACACTGCTAGCTCATATTCAGCCAGCTGTCAACCAACAACCCCAGGTCCTTTTTTTGCCAGGCAGCTTTCCAATCATTCTTTCTCAAGCCTGTAGCATTGAATGGATGTGGTTGTAAACCAAGTGCAGGACCCAGCATTGAGCCTTGTTGAACCTCATATGGTTGGCCTTGGCTCATCAATTCAGCCTGTCTGGATCACTCTGTCAAGCCTTCCTATCCTCCAGCAGATCAATACTTCTGTCCAACTTGGTGTCATCTACAAACTTAATGAAAGAGCACTCAATCCCCTTGTCCAGACCATTGATAAGTACATTTAGGAAAACTAGGCCGAGTAATGAGCCCTGGGGAGCACCACTTGTGACTGGTTTCCAGCTGGATTCATCACAGCTCTTTGGGTCCAGCCATCCAGCCAGTTTTTCACTCAGCAAAGAGTATGCCATCGAAGCCATGAGTGGCCAGTTTCTCCAGGAGAATGCTGTGGGAAATAGAATCAAAGGGTTATTCATTTTGAATATGTCATCTGCCTCTTCATCTTAGTTGGGTGGTCTGTAACAGACTCCCACCATGACATCTGCCTTGTTGGCCTCTCCTGTTTGTTAACCATCAACACTCAACCATATTGTCATCATCATCACGTTCTAGACAGTGAAAACACTCCCTAACATACAAGACTAACCCATCACGGGGTTTAAATGGATGATTTATATCCATCCATTGCAGCACTTGAGTTGTGTGAGTCATCCCACCATGTTTCTGTGATGGCAACTATATGGCAGACTGAAGGACCTCTCTCATATGCAATCATGTTTTCATGTCACAGTGGCACACTTTATATTGTCACAAGAGGTCAAGCTCAACAAAAGTAACACCACATCATATTAACTTGGAACGTATTCAGCAGTGTTGGCACATGTGCCTCACAGTATTTAAGAAGTCAGTCACACAATCACCATTGCTCTGACATGTACTGCTTGGCATAAGGCTGATTTAGTCCTTTGGCTACTTTGCTTTTCTTTTCCTCACAGCCATGAAAGTATGGTTTCAAAGAACAAAAAAGGAGATCTATTTGTTTTCTAACATATTTTTTTAGGATCTTAATAAGATTCTAAGGAGATGCTAATAAAATGCAGTTTAAAGAGTACTGTATGAGAACTGCAGTATAATGCTCAGAGAGATAAGAGATATGCACATTCCTTATCAATAAATAGTTTCAAGTGAGTCATTAAGCCTCCAAATTTGTGCCAATTTTTCTTACAGAATATGTAAAAATACTGTCTCAGTGAGACATCCCCTCAGTGCAGAGACTCCCTAGGCTGCTTAATGCGTTTGAACTTATTTCTCTCCACCCTGCTTTTATGGCATAGTAAAAAAGGTATCTCACTGCTGAGATCTCTTTCAGGACACTGTTCAGCATAATTTAGACTGCTGTGAGATTGCTTAAGTTACACTGGGGACTAGACCAGCACAAACCTATTTCAGGGAGAGAGAGAGCGAGTAGTTACGGATACTTCCGTCTTGCTGTATCTTTACTTGTTTCCAGGGCTCATGGTAAAGGAACACTGTGTCTGTCAATTTCATCCACCTACAATTCTATTTTATTTCCAGGTTGTTGCAGCAAAGGCTAATTTTGTCCAGGGAGTGCATGGAGGAAAAAAATAGACAGGTCAGAATAAGAGGTCATTGATAGTGATCTTGTTTCCTTTAGACTCGGCTCTGAGCTTGCTCCATCTTCTTAAATGTAATTAGACAACAATATAAAGATAAATAAAAATTACATATTAATATTATACAAGTATGAAATGTGCATGACCTTCATTTAAAAGAAAAAGTTAATTGTGCCTCTGTAAAACTAGACATTTTCAGCTGTCAAGAATATAATAGGTTATGAAACTAAGGGCAGAGTGAAGAAGCCTCTAATTTTACACCAGTGTAGCACACTAATAGATCAAAGTCTTTCTACAGAACAGTTCAATATTAATGCCATTTACCTACAGATGAAAATGAAAGATCATTGGAAAATCAATCAGGACATTGATTTTTCGTCATTAAAAACCTCTGGAAAATATGAATATTGAACGAGATCATAATGTAAATAATAATCCGATTTCACTTGTTTCTCAAGAGCATGCGGTGTTTTATAGCCCAGCTTGGACCCTTTTTCCCTGGCCCAATGAGTGATGGATTTTCTTTCTTTATTCTGTGAAGGACCTCTGTAGGCAAAACTCTTCAACACATTCTTTAACAAATGTTTGTTTTTAAGCATGTGAGTTGGTGATACCCAGATGTGCCTCAAATTAAGTAGCACTTTGTTGTTTGTATCCTAAATATTTATTCCCTAGTGAGAACATATATTAAGTATAGTGGCTGAGTGTTTGATGCAGGGAGATTGAGGTACTGCCTCCTGCCTCTGCCACTGATGAGGATTTTAGTTCTTTAGTGAGTAGAGTCTCAGTGTGAAAATACTGAATTCAAGGGAGTCTTACCAGCTATCGCAAGCCTCAATAATTTGTGTTTGGTATGAGATGAGAGGTTTCTAATCAGAGATTAATGAAAATATTAAGTGCATTAGATTGGTTTGTTAGAAGCAGAGAGAATAGGCTGCAGTTATCCTGCTTCCACTATTCTTAAGTTTCCAAATCCTTTTCATGGCTCAACAGAGTAAAAGGCATGAGGGAGAGACCTGATGTCTAAATTAGAAAAGGAAAGATGGATCATATTTTAATGAGAAATGTAAAGCTTTGCCTTCAGACACAAATTCCCCCACTGAAACCAAAACTGCACGCTTAATGCAACACAGGCAAATGCACTTCTTCTCCTGATGTTTTCCTCCCCAGTGTGATCACAGTGTTGGCAGAACTGAGTGCTTGTACAATTAGTGCTTCTGGCTTTCAGAAAAGGGTTGATCAGCACTGCTGTAAGCATCTTTACATGGAAGATCTGCATCCTTGCTAAGGTCTATGCTTCTATATCTCTATTAACAAGCATAACTACATAAATAATCAAATACCAAAATGTGTGGACCTGGATTTGCTAAGTTCTTTTTCCATTTCTCTTCAGTAGAACTGAAAAAAATCTACTCCTCGTTATACTCTCTGATAGGCATGCTGATAGCATAGTAGTATTGGACATTTGCACAAACTCTTGACATTTCTTGAGCAAAATGTTTGTTTGAAATGATTTATTTAGGATTTATTTTTTGTGCCATGTCAGTAAGATGACATGAATATACCCCTTCTAATGGAATTTTAGGTTTTTAGCTATAACAATAAGGTCTCTGGAATGGAAAACTCCTAACAGGAAGGACTACTTTTCTTCTTCTTCTAATTTCAAAAACAAATTATACAGCAATATTGTCTGTGATCTCCCCGAGAACCTTGTTCTAAATTGAGCAAGCTACTGGTTTTTGCCAGACATTTTTCCCCCAGCTTTTTTTTGAAAAATGAGAGTAGCACATTTCATGAAGAAACAAACTTCAGGGAGAACAACATTTTCCTAACTTTTACAGAGAGGCTGGCATTTTTGGAAACTAAGGAAAAATTATTATAAATCTTACTGCGCTATGTCTGAAGTGAGCTGATGTTTTCTCTGTGGCACTTCAGAAAGCTGTTTTATAGTATAAGAAAGATTGCTGGACTAGAGTTCAATGAAATTCATCTTTATTCTTGAAACAAGAAATTAAATTGTCTTTCCATATTAGTAAAAATGGATTCTATGTCATTTTATTAACATTTCTGTGGCATGCTAGATCTAAACAATTTAAACAGCTTATACCTGTGAAACTTTCATATTGAGCAAGCAGTTGTAGTTGTAATGAATAGTAGTACAATTATTACAGTATGAAAACAAGTGTTTTTGGAAAACCAGAGTCATTCTTTGCTAATGTCACAGGAGGCACAGAGCAGTCTTATTGACAAAAGTTGACTTACAGCATCTCTGAGAATTTCTCTCTTCTCTCTATGAATGCGATTTTAATCCTGCAAGTTCCTTTCTTAAAAGAAACACACTTAAATGTATTTTTCCATGCTTTTAATTAGACCAAGAATTTATTAATATCTTTGTACTTTTGGAATGAAGAGAAATGGAAATAGAAATTTGGGTGACTCCAGTACATGTTTATTAATACCTGTACTCTACGTGGTTTTGATACAAATATATCTTATGAGCCAACTATCCTGGGGAAAAAAGTTTAATAAGCTTTCTTTTTCTCTGTAATAGAGAAGGATTTTAGTATCCATGTCTGTTTTAGTGATGATGAATGTATGACATCAGCTTTATTCCATGTGCCTCTCCTTTCAGTTCTTGTTATTACTATTTGTAATGCATAACAAAAGAAGAAATAGAAACGTACACACAGAATTTTTTTCTCTTCAGGACCACTGTCTTTGCATTCAGATATCTTAACTGTTTTTTCTTTTTCTGGTACTAGAAAAGGTTATAATTCTTATTTTGTTATTTTTTCATGTGGAAAAAATTTCTTTCCTGTTATCTGCTATTGCATAATATATTGTAAATTTTTATTCCCAGAAGTGAAGAAAAAAAGACAAACATTTTGGCACAAACATCTATAAGGAATTGCATATAAAATCTGGAAGTAGATTATAGGCAAAAGAACAGGAGAGAGCAGGGTATGTGAGACAAAGGGCTCACTCTGCAAAGAACACTTAACGTGTCGCTAAGATTTGGGAGTGGCACTACAGAAGCTGTAATGTCAGAGCATGCACATATGGTACGTGTCATGTTGAAGAGAATGTGAATTATGTTGCAGCTACCATGAACCTGAAGGATATAGTACTGTGTATTTTGTATTTAAGTGAGTGAGCCGCAGTCTATCTGAATGGCAAAGTGCATGACTAAATGAGGGTTTCAGCCATCATCTGGGGAGGAGGGGAAGGAAAAAAAAGAAGGAGTGTGCAGCTGTAGTGTTTCAAACAGGTCTCATAATATAGGAGTATGCATTGTACTGGGCAGGGCTTAGGAGAGTGAAAGCAGCACCTGTCCTTGCTGGTAAATCCATACTTAGACTGTATTCAGTGCAAAACAGGAGAAAGATTACAGATAGCAAATTATGTCCTTTATGTGAAATGAGCTGGGGACAGCACTGTTGTATCTATAGGTGGGAGGAGCCTGATTTGCATGATGTGCCAATGCAGCACTAGCCTGTTTGGAGAACATTTCTCAGCATGAGACAGCAGCTGAACAGCTGTGCAAGAGCAGTGCAGCTAAATAGGTGACATTTTTTAAGAGACCAAATGGAAGCTATTGTGCTGCAGGTTACTCAGGTAGACATATGGCTGTGGAAGTATGGCTGTACCTAACATGTTGTCATTGGACATGTTTTCAGAGTAAAAAGATTATTCGTAAAGGAGTTGTCTATAATGGCTGTTGAGAAATCAGTATTCTACTATTGTCAGCTGCAGCTCTTTATGCCTGAGCTGGTGCAGACACTAAACAATACCCAAAAGTCTGCAGTATGCCACAGACAAATTTGAGATGTAGGGGAATATTTAATTGCCTTTAGAACTTGTTCAATTTACCTTGTACTCAAATATGATAATGCTTCTTAGCTGTAACTGTTCAAAGGTGTGTGACGTCCTCTCCTTCTCTTTCTCTGCCATCATTTTTTCCCTCCATTTTGTGTGACACAATAGCGCTTGCTCGCTTGCACAAATGTGCAAGTTACAATTTGCCCTTATGATCATTCCCCAAATTACTGTTTTGACTATGCCTAAATCACACCCTGTGAACTGATCAGAATATTTTGAGACTTAAAATTCACACAGTGGTCCTCTGCTCACTGCTGTGCTGGTGAACTGCAGGGTTAGATCTGTCATCCTCTAAATAGGAAGCCCAAGTATTGTGATCGTTGCTTGAAAAAAGCAAAAATCTGAACCCTGCATAGTATTTAATAAAATGAATAGAAGGTTCCTTGAATTTTGTTGTAGACTACCTAATGTAAGGAAGATCGTTTTGGAAACTCTTTTGTTTCCTAAAGATTTAATCCTGTTTCACTAGGGTTTTTTCAAGCTGTATCTGTCCATTTAGCAGTGGCTTTACAATCACACTTGGCATATTTGAACATACTATTTATTCTACAACCAAAAAGCATGCTCAGGATCACCAGTTAGAATAATTGCTTAAGTACCTGTATCTTAGCTCACTTGATTTCCCTCTAACATATACTGTAATGTCTTATCCAAGTTTGTGTGTGAACTATTGCAAAGTCACTATGGTCACTGACATAGTCATATGTAGAGTTATTGCATTGGAAGTGTTTTCTCATTGCCTTAGGGATATCTGGAAATGGAAACACACAATATGGAACACACTGTATTCTCTTTGATTCTAATTTATTTTTTAAAGAACTTTGGCAAAGAAGAATTGACATGATAGCTAGAGCATCACTGCTTTAAGCAAAATGGTTAGCTAACTCATTAAAAAAAGGTAGTGTATGTAAAATCAATTTAGTGAGACTGCAGAAGAAAGGTCAGCTGCTTAGGAATCCAAGTGAATTTGCAGTCACAGATGAAAGGTATTCTAAACAGCAAAAAGCTGCATGTCCTAAGATAGATTTTTCTCTTCTCTGAGTGTAGATCACCACACATTTACTTTTTCACTTAGCTATTGTGAAGCTGCTGAAGTTATAATCAACAGATTTTTAAATGGTATATAGGCAATGGAAATAACTTGATACTTTAAAAAGAACGTATAATGTATGTCAGTGATGCCTTATGGTATTATGCAATAGTATGAGTACTTTTCATGATTTCCAAAACAGCAAATCTCATGTATGATTTCCTAAAATGATACCATGAGCCTGTATCCCTCCAGTGGCACATTCATTATTAATAGGATAGATGAGAAATGAAAGAGCTGAACTCTTCTGTATCCTCTCTCATTAACACCTCAGAATGGTGTATGTAAGGCATGTTAAAGGGGCAGCCATGCAACTTCTCCATCTACTTTTGCTGGACTCACCCCCGTGCTATGTTAATACACATTACTGTTTCCATACTGAATTTATAACATTTATATATGATTTCTTGTGACCAACTTATGTTCTCAAAGCAAATTGAGAAATAACATAAAAATCCTTGTTACCTGGATGCTGCAAGAATCCAGTATCTCACCTAACCAAACTTCCAGCCTTAATATAGAGACAGTTGTTATTCTAGAAGATTATTTTTCCTGTCAGTAGAAAAGGGTAGTATATCCATACTACCAATAATTTAGGGTGTTTAATTCTGTTGCCTACCAGAACTACCTAATGGGGACAAACCTTTTAGCAGGGCCAATAGTGATACGACAAGGGGTAACGGTTTTAAACTAAAAGAGGGTATATTAGACTACATATAAGGAAGGAATTTTTTACAGTGAGGGTGGTAAAACACAGGGACAGGTTGCCCACAGAGGTGGTAGATGCTCCATCCCTGGAAAGATTCAAGGTGAGGTTGGATGGGGCTCTGAGCAACCTGAACTAGTTGAAGATGTCCCTGCTTATTGCAGAGAGGTTGGATTAGATGACCTTTAAAGGTCTCTTCCAACACAAGCTATTCTATGATATTCACTTCCTTTGTCTCCTTTTGGAGAATTCGACACAGTTAACTGTGTGCATCTTCACTCTGTTGTTGAAAATCAAGATAATATAACTGAAAACAAATGAGTGTGTTTCAAGTCAATTATTAATAGTGACCTATCTATACTCAAATTGTTGTTTAAAATCATGTAAAACATTTTTGCTGCGAAGTATCTGCTGACATTTTCAGTCTGTAAATATTACAGAATAATTCAGAAAAAAATGAGGAGGAGGAATGTGTTGGTCTTGAAAGAATAGTGAGTATGTTGAACTTCACACTGGAATGGAATATGAGACCTATAGTTCTATGTATTGTGTTATTTTACAAACACACCTTCCTTATTCCTGTTCCAAATTGAATGAAGTTGTAAAAAATGTAGGATTTATGTGATTTGGAACAATCTGAAATTTAAGCCACATAAAAGCAGCTGATATTTAATTTGTAGTTCCTTAAAAATTTATTCTAAAAATTACAATGAAATATATATTGCATGTATATGTACCCATTTTATATACAACGTATAAAAAGAGAATGTAGAAAAAAGAACAGAAGAAAGATTGAGCTGGGAAATTCAGAGTTCAGTTTGTGTTCTGCTCTGAGCCTCTGGTGTTGATTTATGTGAAGAGATTTTAATCAACATCAGATTTTTTCTGACATTTTCCCTTGCGGATTTACTCTTCGTTTCCACCTGACAGATTCTTTGCAGCCCTGATTGATAGAGCTGAATTCTGAAGCAGGCAGCTATAATCCAGATGGAATTTCTGTTTTTTCTTCTCACCATTCTGCCTTTTTCTCAGCTGTGCTGTCTGGGGCATTTCTGCAGACAGACCATTTTAACACTGCAATGGAGTTCTGCTCAAAGGCAAGAACGCGAAATGGCAACTCTGCCAAGTGACTGATCTGCTTTCTCCACACACCCTCCATGTATAAGGAGACTCTTTTCTCACAGGTTTTAATGTTCTATGAGGGAAATTTTTACACAATTTGGTAACTGAATTACTTTTTCAAGGTACTTGCCTCTTTCGATTCTATTTTATTGAAAATTTAGGCTCCTGCAATTGAGTTCTCTTGAATGTATCTTAGGTACATATTTCATGAAGACAGAGGAGGAATGTACATTAGCTCCTGTGCCTTATCCTTTTGCCCACCTCTGCTGGCCTGCTCTGGTATTTGACAGCTTTTGTGTGGTTTATGTATTGTCACCTAGTATCTCTAGAGTGAACTATTATCAGAGCTTTCACAAAAGTATCTGGAGATCCATATTAAAAAAAGTTGCTTGTTGTAGGACGTTGGTATCTTGGGTGGATTATTTTCCTGGTGAATACCAAACTTAGCTTTGTTTTCCAGCATTGCTTCTACATATCCTTGAAAAAAACTTTTCCTGCAGCGAGTCCAGGTGTTTCTTAAAACATTTTACACCCTCTCCTGCTCAAGCTGGCTTTGAGTCTGAAACTGCACTTCATTGTTTCCTGCATCATGGAGTGATGACATATATTAAATATTAATGATAATAGAAAGAGACAATTCCCATAATAGAGAAGTGGAACACAGAAGACCTCAGAAAAAAAAAGAAAATGACACAGTGAAATGCCTTTTATGAAATTAAATTCACATGTCATGATCCATCTCAGTCAAAACCCTAGATGGCTCTTTCTTAAGCAGTTTATTATTTCCATTAATACCGTCTGAATATATCTGAGTGCAAAGTACCACAAAGCAAAGTCAAAATCATTTAATGAACGAAAAATCCTTGCTGAAGTACGTTGTTGCCAAATTCATGTTTTCCTTGCTGCAGGAGCCAAGTTGATTCAGAGAGAAAATTTGAAAGGAAGTTCTTCAACTGTGGAATGAAACTGATTTCCATTAAGTGGAATATTTTGAATTATGAAGAAGCAAAACTGTGGTAATAACCACAAAGAGACAGGAACGTGGAAACATACCGTACAATTGTCCTTTTTGCTATAGAGAGGCCACTTAACAACAGTCTAGATTGAAATGGGTTAAATACACACAAGTATCAGTAAATTTTAGTAAAAAAAGGGACGTGCTTAAAATATTTTTTTAAAATCTGCTTTTAATTTAAAAATATTTTCACACGATTATGTTATCTTCTGCGCAAGAATAGTATTGGCAATACACAACTTCTACATGTAACAAATGAAATCTGAATGAGCAAAATCACTATCACCTGATGATAGCAGCTGGAAGCCGATTGCTTTTTGTCAGCCAAACCCAGTTGTGCTACTGATGTTTCTAACATTTTTTCTGTTGTCTGGTAAAAAACAAAGTAAGTGCACTGAAAGTGTATTCTCAGTTTCCCTTACTGTCTCTCTTTTTTCCTGCTTTTAACATTTATGGGTTTGTGGCAATTTTCAGCTTATTAAGGCTGGTTCTGCAATCTATGCATTTATGTTATTTCCAGGTTCTGTGTATGAGGATGTCATCTTTAAACTTTGATCTCATAGCTGGCATAGTTTTTGTCATGTTGTTGATGTTGCATTAACTAGATAGCCTCTCCTTAAAAGGATCTTGTCTCTTAAGTGGTAGAATAGTCTTGATGGGGTGCAGCATTTGAGGATGAGTTGTCATAGACCTTTATGACTGCTTTGCAGAAGGTTTAAATTTTATTATATACAACTCTAGGAAATGTTGAGTAAGCTTTCCACTAAGTCCAGCTGAAATTACAGGGGAAAGACTCATCACATATCAGTTGGGGTTTTTTTGGCAGCAGCATTTATCTAAATTATTTTATGCCTTTTCACTTTTCTGTGTTTAATTCTCTGTACTAGATGTTATGTAGACTCTCAGCATTACAGTCTGATTTTGCCTCAGTTTGTTGATGTCATTAGTCCCTAGTTGACCTCATCTCTGAATTTAAAAAAAAATAGTTTATTTGGAACATGCATGGATGTACGAATGCATGTATAGATTGTTTACAGTGCAACAGTTAGCAGAATAGCATCTGTAAGTATGTGCAAGTAAAGAGAGAGCTGCAACTGTACTTAAAGTGTTTAAGTATAAGCCAGAGAATTCTTATATTTCCCAATGAGGAATTTGTTTCTCAGCCAGTGAGCAATAGTAGAAACCCTGTTGAAACAGCTTTAAAAGGTTAAATTTGAAGAATTCATTGCTCACTGGCCTCTGAAACTTATGATACTATTGTATGTTTAGCATGTAGAGCCTTTTATTAGGTTCTAGCAAAGTATTAATTTACTAAGAATCTTTAATAGCAAATAGAGTATCTATGTTTTGAGGGCAGAAGATGGGTGGATTATTAGTAGGGAATTTTCAGTTGGTGTTATTAAAACCAGTATGTTGTACAATGAAACATGGTCCAACTCATACTATAGTCTAAAATATGTATTTTAGTTATTAAGGAGTTACAGTAATAATAATCCATTCTGAAGAGGCTCTGCCCTTGAATGTGATACTTATTTCTACGTTTTGTCAGCGCTTTTATGTTCTGCCTGATTGCAGCATCAAGGCCATTTGTGTGTCTTGCATTTAAATAATTTCTTTCCTTTGCTGACTTTAGAAAGTGAAGTGAGTGTCTTGTTGGACTTTTTAGAACATTAAGTGGTTTAATATATAAGAGCTTCTTTTGCAAAACAGTGTCCTGCATTGTCAGAAAGTCCCAGAGAAGTTTTCTGTCAGAAGAATACAGGAGTTATCTTGGCAGAATGTGTCAGAGGTCACATTGTAATTGAGGGCAACATAATACTTTTGCAACAAATGGCATCAAATATTACTGCTAAGAAGCTTGACATAGAAAGATCCTTAAGGTCTTTAGTCCTTACTATGACAAATCAGTTCTCCAAACACTGAGTTACTCCAGGAAGTATGAATGGTTTTAGAGGAGATGAATGGATATTAACTGGCGGCAGCAATCAGCAGCAACTCAGGTTCTTTAGAATAGGGGAGTCAGTAAAAAGATGTGTGTTACCAGCTATAACCAGCTATCATCCCATCGCTATGGCCAATTCCCAGATTGGCCCCTTGTGGTTCAGTTCTGCAGTGCATGAAAAAGCAGATTCTCTCTGGTGACATACATTAAATTTCTTACAGAACATGCTGGGCCTCTGTTTAAAAGCGGTGTCTCAGATCAGGAGCTGGTTCTGGACATAGGTTTAACATTGTGCTGTAAAAAGCCTGAGATCTTCTAGGCCAGTTTCTTCCAAACTGACACGCACTGTTTTTTGTTCTTACAAATCTGTATAGTAAACTATTGGTTCTACTTAAATAATGGGCCTTTGGAGGAGTTTAGCTCAGAAACAGGCGCAGAAGAAGCATCTGCAGCCTTTGAATCAGAGAACAGGTGCTCCTATATTCTAGAACTTGTCTTTGGAACAAGAATCCTGTTTTGATATTCTATCCTATTTTAGTCTTGTTTTTTTTTTTCCTGGTGTTATTGCACACAATTGTATTGGGTTTTAAATATTATGTGGCCTTCTTGAAAATGAAGTAATTCAAGACATTGGTAAAAAGATTTACTGTGCTGGAAGATACAGTCAAAATATTTTTTTAAGTGTATGGTTAGGAATAAAAATTTTCTTAATGTATCAAATAATTTTTAGGAATGCTTGCAGATATTTTGAAGTAGCCATTTTCACTTAAATTATTTGGAATCTAAAGATACAGAATACTAGCAAACAGAATGTCATAATTCTTACAAGATATGGTGAAATGTTATGTGTTATTCTTAAGCACAGGGTAGGTTTTGAACCTACTTTGCTAGAACCTTCTTTGCCATTAGTTCTAGTTGGTGCAATCTGGAGGTAAGAGGACACTGAGAGAAAGTATAAGTTTAATTTTTGTCTCGGAGTCTCACTGAACTCTGAACTTCTTTGTCCCAGTTTTTTTCCATCCATTAACAAGGTAGATAGTACTATTATCCTTGAGGACCTGTTGGGTAGTATGTGTACAATACCATCATAGTATGCAAAGCCTTGTGAAAGAAATGTAAAGGGTAGGCTGGAACTTACTGCCAAAAAAGCTTGGTTGTAATTGGAGAGGTCTTGCCCTGCCCTGTGCTTGGCAATGAAAGGAAAGATGAATGTTGGAAGAAACTAGAAGTCATAAAAGCAGTTGGGGCAGGATTGTTTCCCCAGACTACAGCAGACTAAATGGCTGAAGTTTAATGATAGAGTTTGATGGAGGCTGTGAACTGGAGGACTCTACACTGTAGGAAGGGTTTTTCCATGGGACATTATAAGAGGACCAGTCTTGTTCCCAATAAACTTTTGTTTGGGTTCCCCTGTTTGTCCTTTGCAAAATAATTTATTATCATGGTCTATCTTGTGCAAGTGCTGAGCATTCTGGGTTTTCTGAATGAAAGCAAGTGCCAGTGTACTTGATGATGATGAGAATGATGACAGCAATGATGATCCTTCACTTCAATTTTAAAAAGTCAATACTTTACATGAATTCCAGTCAAGTCAATATTTGTGGCAGCCCAAGGAAATCCATCAGTAGGAAAAGAAATATTTTCTAAATGTGTTTTGGTAAATTTCTTCCTTATTACTTCCACTGTAATTTTACAACATGGAGTTGAAATATCATTTTATATGGAAACATATTTGTAACTGTGCTATTTACTGCAGTACTTAAGGACTGATCAGGAATGTGCCTGTGTGGTATTAGGCATTCAATGGTGATACAGCCCTAAATGGAAGGGCTGCGGCAGCTTGGTGGCCAGAACATGAGTCAGGAGTACTCAACACATCTTTCTTTAAGAAACCAAAGCCATGTTAGGGCTCCTTCCTACTTCACTCAAATCTCTCCAGTACTTTGATATTTTGCAAAGTTAACATAAAATAAGTTAGGGTTCCTGTCTTGAAGGAGGTACCATCTGCCGAGACTGAAAGGCACAGGGGAACAGAAGCATAGTGGTTAAAATAAGCATCAAATTGTTTCTACTGGTTTGTGGATGGAAGGACAGGAAGATGGAGTTTGCTGCAGAATAAAGGTGAGGCTGTTGGGGAACAAATGTGAGGGACGTCACGCAAAGAGGGAAAGTACAAGCTGGAACTGGATCAGTCAAACAAGAGGGTGGCTCTACCCAGTCTGCTGATCCTGCTGTGACCTGGTTCCGTGGACTCTCTGGTTGACCTGCTTTTCACCTGAACAGTTTCTTTCACTTTCTAAAGCATGTTGAAATTTGATTCAGCTTATTTAGTTTTTGGAGGGAGTCTTTGTTTATGGGTTTTCATACAATTCAAAGCTGATGACAAAGTGTTACAGCTTTTTCAGTTCCTGCCAAAGAGAAAGTTTCTCAATTGCCATTTGGATACTTCACTGCATTAGTTACTCATACCATTGCACACTTCCTGTATGCTTCCAGGTTTATAGGACAGTTTTTCTACACAACTGACAGAGCTTATTTTCAACAAGCATAAAACTGTACTAAGTTTTAAGGGTACATGATGTTTTATAAACAGAAGAAATACTATTTTCATGGTACCATCAATTGTTCAACTCACTGAGTATCAAATGAACTTGTTTGTCTCAGCTGTATTTCATATAAAATATTCTAGTTGTTATTAATACTTTGCAATTGGTAATACTTAATAGTAATTTTATACTATTGTATTGCCTGTTCTGAGGTATTGACTGGGCAAAATGTATATGAACCGAAAACTCCATACCGTAACTGAAAAGGGGCCGTCTTTGATGAAAATAAAACAAAATACAAAAAATACCAACAGCCTCAAAGCTCAAACCACTGAATTTCAAAACTAGAAACTTTCAGCATAGTCAGAAAGAAAGCAGAAGAACATCTTTATTGAAAAAAAGTGCTTTTCACTCGAAGGAATAAAAATATTTTATAGTGTTGGATCCTCAGAAAAAATTGACAATAATGAATATTTGGCTTCATCATATTGAAAAGACAGTGAATTCTGTGTCTAAAATGATATATTTTTAGGCTGTTAACTACCTTAGAGTGCATATTTACGAGAAATTTTTAAAAACTGATGTCAGTGGTTGAACACGGAACTTCTGTGGATGTCAGCCTCTTTAAGTAATTTGTTCTTAAAAACATAGTTTTCATTCCTTTGTGGAAGACTTACCAGATTTTAAAATATAAATAATAAAAAATAATTATAAAAAAAATAATAAAATATAAATAATTCAGGCGTAGAAATACAAAGCAGAACCTGGGAGTTTACCCTGACTACCTGGTTCTTGTCAGGAGGGAGACAGTTGCCCTGCCAGGCCTTACGATAGATCTTTGTTTCCTGTTGCATAGGAGGCTCACTTCATGGGACCTCACCAGGCCTTTGTTCTTACTGTTGGTTTCCATCACACAAATATTCCTTGCTTGCTGCAGGAGATTCACAGACCACTTTGGCAGTCAATTGTGAAGCATGTTGGTGTTTGAGAATTCTGAAAGAACAGCACAAAGAACAGTTAAAAGCAGAGTAGTAAAGAATCTAAAACTACCTCTGCTTATTTCAGTTTGCCTGTAATTTCATTTTTCAGTGTTAAATAGATAGTTGCAATTATTTTCATAGAATCACAGAACTTTAGGCGTTGGAAAGGACCTCAAAAGATCATCTAGTCCAACCCCCTTGCCAGAGTAGGATCACTTAGTCTAATCACACACAAACGCATCTAGGTAGGCTTTGAATGTCTCCAGAGAAGGAGACTCCACAACCCCTCTGGGCAGCCGGTTCCAGTGCTCTGTCACCCTCACAGTAAAAAGGTTTCTCCTTATATTCACATGGAACTTCCAATGCTCCAGCTCGCACCTATTGACCGTTGTCCTGTTGCTGGCCACCACTGGGAAGAGCCTGGCTCCATCCTTCTGACTCTCACCCTTCACACATTTTTAAACATTAATAAGGTCACCCCTCAGTCTCCTCCAAGCTAGAGGCCCAGCTCCCTCAGCCTGTCCTCATAAGGAAAGTATTTTAGGTAATCTTGTTCTTTATTTGTCAGAGATCAGCACTGTTCCTTTCCACTGAGATGTTACAGAATAGGAAAAAATAAATTGGAAAAAAAAAATAAAACAACAAAGCCTGCACTTTCAGAAGAACGTGGCTATGTGGAATTTTACCAGCTGATTTTGCTTCTGGATGTGAATTGAATGCTATTTGTTTGCTTCCAGCACAATGTCTCCAGTCAGTGAACAGAAACTGCAATCTTCTCTAGGGATTTCATATCCAAAACAGATCTAGAAAACTTGACTGAAGGTATAGATTTGTCTGCCTTCTTTTGGGACGCAAGAGGGGAAGACTAGTTTTGCACTGTGTATTCTTTGCAAGTTGAATTACCCTAATTGATTTTTTAGAAAAAAAATATTACTTGTGGTCCTTTTGCCTGGGAATTCCTCTTTAAATGCTACTTTTCTTTCAATCCTTGTCAAATGTCTCTTGTTCAACAGTGGATTTCTACATGGAAAGCCTACTGGGAGGGTTCTTGCAAAGCATATTCAAAAGCTTGGGATTTATTTGAGGCAACTGAAAACCAAATATTGTTAAGATTGTATAAGCTATCACTCTGGAGAAAAAATAGTAAGGGGAAAGTAATCATTACATGAAATCTACTGTGTATTGATATGTCACTTATTGTAAAAAGAATGGTTTTATTAAGGAATACCAAATGCATTTACTAAGGAATATTGTAGCAGTGAGAGAGGTTTCCAGAGAGAGGGAAGAATTCTGCTGTCCTGTGCTGTGATGCATCTGGGTAGACTCCCGCTATGTGAATTAGAAAGAATCTGAGGGGTCTTTGATATGTTAAAACATACTACTTATGCAATTGAAGGACAGTAGCCACAAACAAAAGTGTGCATCCCATTTATATGGGAAAAAAAAGCTCAAACCAAACCACCAGAAAATAATTCAAAACATAGCTAGTAGATTTAACAACAGCAATAAAACTGAAAAGAACATCAGGCAACCATGAACTGATGATTAGCTTAGTAACAATTTTAACATGTCTGTGCATCATCCTTGTCTTTTAGCAGGTCCAGTGACTCCCTGGTACCATTTCCTCCCGTAATCATTCGCTTAAAGAGTAAAATTGGTATTGCCTACTTCTTTAACTGCTTACTGCATTCGCCTAAAACTGTATCACTTGCAGACATATTTTAAAGGATTGCAAGCACATTGTTTAATCTATTTGGGAAGTGAAATGGGATACTGTAGCAAGCATTCTGTGCAGTCATATGGACTAGCCTTGCTTCACCACTTGTTTTATCCCTCTGGTTGCAGGTCAAAAATGTGACCTCTCTTCTGTCTCTTAGATCCATTAGCGTATGCTTGGCTTCAGCTGACATTCCAAAAATTACAAAAGTAATTTGAGCCCAGAAAAGCATAGGGTTTTTTTACTACTGCTTGCTTGCTTTAAATGAAAAATTACTTAAAATTGCAGTGGGAACTGAGGGATTACTATCTCCAGTCACCATTCTGTGTTTTTTAGCAGTGATTTGGGACTTGACTCCATAGCTAGGTAGCTAGGTGACTCATTCTTGCTGATTTTCCACCTCATTTGATTCCATTTGATGAGCATTAATCTGAAGGAAGAAAAAATATCCAGAAGTATTATTACCTTAAATAGTCTAGGATATTCTACCTGTACCTTATATTCTAGAAATGCTCCTTAAAGTTTTTTCATGTCTCTTTCTGCTACTAAATACCCGATAGAAAAACTCACTCAAATGGAAGAAAAATATCTTGTTTCCAGAAATAACTTATTAACCCCTAACAGCTTCAGCAAGCATTAGTGCAAGCAGGGATGGATTGCACGTCTTTAGCTTTTAATAAACAGTGGCTCACTGAATTTGTTCACAGCAGAATATAAATGATTGCTGTGACAATATTGTCCCCTTTCTGGTTTGTCATAGAGACACTGTTTATCCCTTTAGTATAAACCCTGAGCCACAGCAAAGAGCTTATTTACTTCTCTGTTCCAGGATTCAAATGTGTATATGACTGAGTTGACTGTTCATATTTCTCATTAATGACTTGACTTGAATAGCTAACTTGAAAACAAAAGAGACATAAACAAAACCCAAGAGAGATTTGTTTTGAATAGAGTCCTGGAGGAGGCTGCCTGCTTATCACCCATTAGAGTCACTGTTATATGTGTAAAATCTGCATTTTGATCTGTAGAAGGTTCAAACAGCTGATTGTATAGATTATTAACCAGTTTTGTAGTCACTTCTTGCACACAGTGATCATACTGATACTTAGACTTTTATGAAAACTACATTCTGCGCTCATGAAAAATGAATGAGAACATCAGTACACGTGGATACCATAAAGAAAAAGAACTGTTGAAGCAAAAGTATTGCAAGCTTTCTATAAAGTTGCACTAACAATTTCTCATGTCTTAGAACTTCAGGGACTTGGGAAATTTAGCTTGGTGCCTTTGCACTTCATGGTCTCTGAAACCTACAAGTAAGGAAGCAAATATAAAAGAATTGTAGGACTGGGGTATTTTTTTTACAGTGAGAACGCTTGTCCCCTGGAGTCTAAACTAAGACAAACTTATTTTCTGTAGGTCATCAAACAGGCAGGACCCAGTGGCTTCCTGGTAAAAACTTCCATATCTGGTGACTAATCCTCTTAGCCTTTCTGTCTGAGTTTATCTCCTGATAGCAGCCAGAACAGAAAACAGCTGGAAATAAGAAAAGGTAACAGTAAGAGCTACAGAAACATAGGTGTTCTTGCTACAGGTAAGAAAAGCTACTTTGGAAAAAAGGGTTAGTTAATCATTAGATTTTTCCATGAATACCTGCAACTGAAATTAAACTCTTGGAGTCCTGCTTAGGATGGGCTTAATGCAAGGTGCAGCAGAAATAATAGAATGGCACGCCCAAATGTAGTTATGGTGACATAGATAGGTATCCAAGGTTCAGAGCACCATCAGGTAGTAAGGGGAAGCTTTGCCTGTGCCTTGAATTACACTGATAATTCTTTTTAAGTGTGTTAGCTAAACAAGTAATGGAATAATAGTCTTCCATGGCAAGCTGCCATCCATATCAGCCTCTCTTATATTATATAATTAAATGAAAACTTACAATAAATATTTCCATTCTAGGTAGCTGCCCGTGTGTTGGAGATGGTTTTCTAAAAGGAGTATTTTAGTTAATTAACCTTCCGTAAGTGAATCTGCTATCTCATGACTCTTGCATAATAAAATTTATGAGTAATTGAATACCCAAAATAATTAATTTAATAATTATTTCTTTCAACAGATGTATTAGTATGTTGCAATTAATGGAAAATTTTAAATAGATCATTATATTAAAATTAATCTGTAATCCTGGGGTGAAGTTTTTACTAATTTTTCATGACATGCATGACAGCAAAAATTTGTTCTTTAAATTAATGTTAGGGCTGAAATTAATGCAAAAGCTTCCCAAAGGTGTTTTAGGTTGACTTGAGGCTGTCTGTGCTTTTGGGTAGTGAAAGGTGAAAGACATGGGATATGAATGTCCATGCTACACAGGGGACATAAAAGTGCTACCATATCAGTGAAAGTTTTAATAATTCCCACATCTCATCTATCTTGTATTTGTTGTTTGCTTTTGAGGAACTGTACTAGACTATCCAGTTACAGATTAGAACCAGAAATACAGAGCCAGGCATTCAACTGGTGTGCACTTGCTGGTTTTGTGCTAAAAGCCCACCTGGCAACAGTCTGATGCTCCTTAGTGAAGCTAGAAGCAATAGGGTAGGTGCTCAGAAAAATCTATCATATTTGCAGCTCTCCGTTGCCAAAAGGTAGTGGCATCTCCACAAGGAAATCCTACTATATACGATGGCACCTTAGCTTCAGAAACAACAATACCAAGGGGCTGTGCCTAAGGTAGAAAATCTTGGTAGGACAGGTTTGGTTCTATTTCCCATTCTCTATTATTTTGTTGTCTTTCACTGTAAAAAATTGTGTATTGTAGATGTGTAAGTAATTTAATACCCTTACTCAGTGAAGAGATAAAATGTCATTGATGTATCTGCAGGATGTATTTTCCAAGAAGAAATAAATGCTAGTGCAGCATTCGTTACGCTAAGGGGGCAGCAAAAATAGAGTATATCCACTAGGTTATTTTGAAAGACCATTTTAAAATGAATTTACTATTCTAGCTAAAAGACTCACACAATGAAACTCTACTCCTTCCTTTGGGAGACTTACACTGCCTCAAAGGTCTGAACATTAAAAAACTTTCTGACATGAATACTTAAATAATCTTTATTTTATTTAATCCATTTTCTCCTAGACACTTTCTTCTTTGTACCCCACTGATAATTTTCCTCTTTCATAGCATGTTTATCATCATTTTTATGCTTCCTTTAATTATTCACGGCACATATTATTTGTTTTAGTATTTCCTCATTCCTGGATTTCAGATCAGTAGTGGCTTCTGTTGTGTTTTGCTCAAATCCTTCTATTAAGAAAGATTGTATGTTCTCTGCTATTCCCAACCTCCTCATTTTTTCTATCTGCAGTTGCAAGAGATCCATAATAAGAAAAGACAAGGACCTTCTTACTGAGTTTGGCTTCAGTATGAAATCAGACACAGTCTGTGTCTTGTTTTATTCTTGCCTGCTTGTGTCTAATTTGCTGTCTGCTTTGTCTGAGGGCTCTTGCTTCTTTATCTGTTTAACTCTTGCCTCATGGTTCTTTCTTTGATTTTTAGGGTCTCAAATTACTTTCCTTGTAGCTATGCTTGTAAGCATTTATGCACTGTATTGTATTTTAAGAGTCCATATGAATTAGGAGTCTGTGGCTCAGGAAACATAGATTCTATTTCCAGCTCTACCACTGGCCTGCTGTGTGATCTGAGACCCATGATCCTATTTTCTTCTGCAAAATGAGAGTACAGACCACCTTTCTTCTGGAGTCACAGATGAAGCCCTCTGGGAAAGTTATAGTGGTGGGACACAAAAAGGAAAACAAAGAGATGAAAGAATTGGAATTTGAATAGAAAATCCAAGAGGCAAAAATGGGGGAAAAAATTAGCCCTTCTCTTTCAAGAGGTTAAAGGAAAATTTCAAAGGCTGCAAACTAATTTTTTAATGTAGATTAGTTCAAAGACTGTTTGGTCCCTAATTTACTGAAAGATTGGTATATCTCAGAATAAGGCTTTGACCCAGGGATGCAGAATCATTATTGATACTAAATACAATATCTGGTCTGCAAGACAATCTGTAACATAGATTTCCTGTAAGGTCACTTTCTATATGTATGCACAGTGTAAACAGCTGTGACACACTGCAACTGATCTCAAACTAGTGGGCACAGCTGGAGATACATCACTGAGGTACTGCTGTGCATCTGTGGCCAGTTGGCAGAATGTTTCCATTTTCAATAGAAATTTTGAACCTAAGAATTTGGTTTAGCTCTTTGGGTTTTTTTAAAGTGATGATGTAAATGTGAAATGGGAGACTGACTTCAGCTGTCAGACTAAAGAGCTTCTAGAATGGTCTTGTGACAGTGCTGTTTTATCAGCTTCAAGTCATAGGGTGACTTGCTTCCTCCTTGATATTACCCTAACCCCCTCACTCATGTTATGTAGAAGAGTCCAGCATAGGAACAGTCGTGCTAGCATGACTCTCTGTTTTGACTATAATAGTTTATCTTTTCCTTCATTAACCTACCACCTTGGAAGTCAAAAAACAAATGGATGCTGATATCATCTGAAGCAGGAGCAGGCATAGCTTGAGCAGAAAACTTGTCTCTCTAAGCCTTGGTAAGCTATGAACCATATTTGCACTCTCTAGCTGAAGGACTATGATGGCAGTCTCACAAACTGCATACGGAAGCCTGGTCATTCCCATAAACAAGATGGAAACCAGATAAGAGAGTAGTCCCTTTGTGGTGCATCTCTCTCTGAACCCTTCAGAAAATATTTTCTAATTTAACTTTCGATGAGGAAATTAAAGTAGCAATCTTAATTGTTTGCTTTGGCACAGACACTCAAAGAAAAAAAAAGATTAGAACAAGTAGTTCTCTTAAGTATGTGCTTCAGTCTGTTGCTTTGACTGTTTAAGTTACCACTTAACTTACGTAAGCCAAGGCTTGTTCTTACTGAGTTGTGAGTTGAGAGGGTGTTGGCATCCCACTGGTTATAAGGTCATGTCAGGACACCTAACCTCTCATCTGGCTGGGTTTCGCTTTGGAATTTCTTTCTTTTGTGCCGATTTAGAATTTTCTTTTAGTCACATACAGGCTTATCACTGCTAAAGAACAGCATTTCCAATCTGAATTAATCACAGTGTTGTATCAAACAAATAGTAATTCTTTAAAACACATCTCTGAAACAGTGAGCTATTATTTCTGTGGCACAGATAAGGACCTAAAGCAGAGACAGAAAATTGCTGATTTTTTCCTGTGCTTATGCAACTTTAGAGCACCTCCTGCTCCTCTTTCAATACTTAAAAGTTTTCAGAACTTGTAAAAATAAGGTCATTTGTGTTCTGAGTTGCGTAATGTTATACAGAAAATTTGGGATAAAACATAGGTTTCTGTCTAGTGTACTAGTCACAGGATGGTCCTTTCTGAATATGTAGATAGAACAGACTTTCAGGTTAACTGGGATTTGTGGTTACAACCCCCAGTGCACTATTTTCCTATGCATAAGAAAATTTGGAATTTTTTAATGTCTTGACTGCTTTATTTTATATTATTTGGTGTGACTTTTTAAACTTGGTTTGTCTTCTAGAAATTTGAGTTTTCTAAATTTATGAGCCCAGTTATAAAACCTGGCTTTGGGTTTTCAGAATTTCAGCTCAAGCATCTGTTTTGTATGGTAATTCCATGAGTTAATAGAAATAGAATGCTGCAGTTCTGGCTGCTTGCAGGTCACTAGAGATAGCCATGGTATTTGGACTATGGGGTCTAAATCTTTCTTAAACCATATATTTAGGATTATTTTGGCACTTTTCTTGTCTGTAATTCAGTGTTAAATACCCAGTACTATAAGGAATTTGGATTACTGTGTCCTTTTCTTTGCTTCCTGTTTTATTGCCATTTTGAAGTGAATTCACCTATTTTATCCATCCCAAGCACAGAATACTGAGATATTAATCCTGGGATCTAGTCAGGAAAAACTGGTAGAATACAACACTTTTCTGTCATAATCAAAATCCGGATTTTATTTCCAACTCTACTAGAACTGAATTTGTCCAGCTTCCCTGCATCAAACACTCCTAAATGTCATCAAAATCTCCTAAATGTAGGGACTGTGACTAGTCTACTACTTCAAATGAAGTCAGGAGATTTTGCTCAGTGACAAAACCAGAACCTATTTAAAAATGAAGTTTGAAAGAGATGACAGAGGGCACACAAACACATACTTCAACCAAGTAGCAAGGATGCTTCACCATAGGTCAATAAAAAAAGAAAGCAGAAGTCAGAAGATACATGTCCAAATTGCCTCTTTTCTCTTATCCTTGGGAATATATGTTAACATTGGTCCTGATCATTAAGCCTGTAAGCACATAATCGAACCATTCTCTAAAAGTAAGCAGATTCTGAAGTACTTTACAAAACCCTGGCTATAAATTTGATAAATCCTTTTTTCAGCTTGGACTGGTTTTTTTTAGTGTCACTTCTGGGTGCAGGAAACTTTTTATCCAAGTTAGAGTGGTTTCTGAAATGATAGATGGAGTTTCATTGTGTGACAGCCAGAATCCCATTAGGATGTAGCAATGCTTCAAGTTCTTACAAATGTGTGTTCAATAACAGATTGGAAAGAACAAAGCTGCTAAGCATCAGTGTCATCCCTTTAAAGATGGACTGAACTGATCTATGAAGGACTTACCTCTGTTCTACAGAACAAGGGAGAAACAGGCAGAACAGCCTTTTGAATCATCAATGCTGTTGGCAATAAACCAATAGCTTGTCATTTTCCTTTATAATAAAACTGATTTACTAGAAGAATTTCACTTTTAAATTTCCAAGTGGAAATAGCAAATTTCAGCCTTACGATACTATCTTCTATCACAGGCAGAAATACTGCATTGGGATGCTCATTTGTATCTTAAACTTTTAAGAGCAGGCAATAAACCAAGAGCCCAAGGGAAACTGCTGAACTACACCATTTTAGAATACTTTTGCATTCATTAAAAGTGAGTTAGGTTAAAAGAAATCTGTTCTGGCACAGTAGAAAGATACAGTCTTTTCTTTCTCTGTAATTCTGTACAAATGGCTAGGGGAGGATCGTGCCATCTTATTTAAGTGGCGTTCCTCTGTCTTACACTTATAACACGTAAATGCTGTTTATGGTACAAAGTATTAGGATTGCATAATATAATTAGTGGATAATGGATATTCAGCAGTTTTGTCTTTAATCTTTGATCAAGCATCATGTGTGATCATAGATGATTCACTGAATCTATCTCTTGTTCAAGGTTCCCCAGTTGCTTATTTTTATAAGAAGGACATTATTTACTGTGTACCTACTGTTACAGTGGGTAAGCATTTATTGGAGTGGGCAGGAGGTGTTAGAAAGCTATAGCCCAATGATCTTTGTCATTAGGAACTACGTTTTCCTCATCACATGGTGCAACAGAAAAGCTATGCATCCTTTCTTTTTTAGCATCCTGACTGTATCCATTCCTTTTCAGTGGAGCTATCTTTAATAGGAGCAAAGAAAGCACAAGAAAACAATAATGACAGGATAATGGAAGGTACAGAAAGCTTGTTGGGGATGACTGAGAGGCAATTATCTATGTGACTTCTGTTATACTCTGGGTTTTGTTACAAACACCAGTTTAGAGCTTTTCAACCGGATCCCATTCAAAGAGGCTGATTTTATAATATGAAATGCTTGGTATATGCCTAAGCATGAAGAACAGGGAAACTGACTCTGAATGTATCTATGAATTCAAAAGGAACAAACAATTCTCTGAGCTCTCCCATATGCTCTAGTTACAAGAAGACCTAATAGAACACAGAGGAGGAGCAAAGGAAAAGTAAGGGGGGGAAGTAATCTTACTTCTGTATATGGCTTTGGTGATAGAAAAATTCATCACATTCTCATTTCCAAATTTTAGCATGGATTTTTAAAAAACTGTACTGAATATAGATCTGATGTGCTCTTAGGCTCATAGGAAGTGTTTTACAATGGGCAGTTTGGACTTTTTCTGCTTAGTTTATCAAGGGAAAGATTGAAATTTTTCAAAGTTACTTCGGGTAAGAACTGTCCAGAGATTAAAAAAACCCAACAGGTGCAAAGCAGGTATCCCAAATCCAATATCCAAAGAGCTGAAAGTTAAAGAGATTAAGCAAGACATAATAATACATTTCATATAGGGAGAATTATTTAAATAGTGGAAATAATAATGATGATGATGATGATGACGATGATGATGATGATGATGATAATAATAGGTGCTGTTGCTATTTTTGAAATGATTATGCATATAACCCCCAATGGATATAATAAACTAAGGAGGAAAAAAGCACGCTTACAAACTTACACCCAGTCCTCCTATTAACCTTATGTATAAGTGGATTTATGTTGGCTGTTTTTTCTTGTTAGTCAAATATGAGCTCTTCAAGGTCCAGTGGCTGAGCAGGAATACTAAAATGAACGGACTGTCTTGCAACTAGTGTCAGTGTCTGTTTCTTCTAATTTGGTCTTCAGCGGTTTTTTGACTACTTCATTTAGCAAAGAAATCATTGCCTTGAGCCCTCTCCTGCAAGAAGCTAGACTTCTTTCTATTAATTTTAGAGAGGGCTGAGGTTATGAAAAATCTTGCGACATCCATTCCTAATTAATCATTTTGAAAGCCAGCATAAAAAGGTTATGGTGTCATAATATCACATGTCTACATGAAGAATATAATTAAATATTGAACTACTAGGTCATAAAAACTATAATGTGGAAACAAATTATGTGGAATGCAGGAAACCATGAACCGAATAATGGTCTTGTGTTTAGCATGGTGGCTGTGAAGTGTTCTGCACTTGACTAGGGAACTGTCTTAACACTTTCTGCCTTAATTATATGTTTCTGGTATATTCATTGTTCAGTGTTTTCATGGCATCATAAGAGTCTATACATGTGATTTTAGATCTGAAATTTATTTTAGTATAGCATATCCTAGAACCAGAAGAGTGTTTATAATACAGTAGAAAACTGAGAGGTTACTTATCTAGCGACACTCTGTGTGGTCTCTGATACAGATATTTTCATTTTAATGCACGCCATTTCGGAGTTGTCAAATAATGTGGTGTACAGTGGAGGTTTGACCTAATCAGAAATAGGAGTTAGTGCAAACTAGAGCACTGAGACTGTGTTTGTTATGGCTGACAAATGACAGACTAATCCTGCTTTTTTTGGGTGGGTTATAAACACCTCTTTTTAGGAAAGGTAGAGAAAAAAAGCTGTGAGATAATTGTTTCTTTAACTATGATGGACTTTATGTGGTTAGCTAAAGGAATGTCAGAGAAAAACTAAATCTACAAGAATCAGTTTTAATCAAAGTTAGAAAATCATTGTACTGAAGGATATTCATACTGTAGGAAAACATCTGTAAAGGTAAAAACATTCACTATTGCTTTCCTTGATTCCAGCAAATGTACCGTCATTTTTGACATTTCTGGTGATTCTGCTTTATAAATGAGACTGATTCTTGGTATTTTTAATGTATTTTCTCCTTCCAGTTGCTTTTCTCTGTTTCAAATAATTGATGGAACAACCATTGCAATTGTTCTCGCACACATCGATTCGTGTCTAGTTAAAAAAAACCAACCCAATGTTTTAAGTTAGTGTGACTGAAATGTAATGGATATTACTGAGTTGCAGAGGTAGTACTTTTAAATATTTTAATTTTTGTTTGAGCAAAACAATATGATAGGGAGTGAACTCTTTGATCATGCATTCCTGAATGTTCTGGTTTTGATGAAGTTAATCCACGTTTTACTTTAGAGTGTAAAAGGAGGTAGAGTCCATTTACTTTCAGCTCAGTGTGTCATCTGTACAATTCTGGGCAGCTGATGTGCGATAGTACTTAGTATACCAATCACAACTACTAGTAACTGCTAGCACTGTTAAAATGCATCTTACCTTTGAGCTATATAAAACTGAGCTATAGTTAATTTGCAGTAAAGAATGATCTCAGACTTCTTACTCTGTGACTGAGGCATACATTTTAAGTACACATCTTTTATAAAAATGCTGTGATAATGTGCCATCTACTTGCAAATGGGGATTACTGCTTACACTTGGAACTGTGATATTCACTGCAGCATGAAGAGAAGAAGTTGCAGAATACAGGGTTTAAAATAAATAAATAAATTCTTGATATATATTGTCACAAAAGCAATTTGGGACGTTTGTTGACAGAGAAGGAAAGGGAACCAAGGGTAGAATTGCAAAAGGTTTATTTCATGATCATGAGATGCCCTCCGCTGACACCATAAGGGAAGGAAGGTATCTGCAGGGATTTTCTAAGAGTTTATATGCAGCTTGAAATAAAATGCTAAGCTTAATTACCCAGTAGTACACAGGCACACTTTAGTCGTCTCTAGTCACGTTCAGTTCCTTTGAAGTATTCTTAGGCATCCTGTGTTGTGCTGACTGCACAATCTGGTTGTTAACACATGACCTTCTGAGGTCCAGATGTTCTCCTTCACTTGCCAAACATGAGTAATTGTTTTCTCATCTTCTCCTTGGGCCACCCTGCTTTTGTCCTTTCTCAGGTTTGTTATTTGGCAGTCTGTGCTCAGCAGTTAAACTATTTGTCACATACATTAACTGAAAATGTCCACAATGTTTCAAATAAGTAGGTTTTTGAGGTCTGTAAACCAATTCTAAAGGGTCACAGGGTTTAAGAAAAGTAAGTCTGTATATACCATTTAGTACTATACAGCACCTGTGGGAAATTTCTAAAAAACTATTTTACACTGTTCTTGGATGAATAGAATGCTCCATTTTACAAACAACAAAAAGGAGGGAAATCCACTTTTTGAAAGTACTACTCAGAGTATTACTCATGGCTTTTAGAATGACCTCGCAGAGCACATTATCCTGCTACTGCACTCAACAGTAATTTGGTACACCTGTGTGGTGTAGTATCAACAGCCTCTAAACTAAATTCTAAATGCACAGAGGTGTCCTTCTGCGCTGGTGCGTCCAGCAACAATCAGGTGCACAGAGCTGCTTTGTCTCAGTGAGCATTTCACAGACAAGTGTTATTTGCCAACTTTCATTATTACAGAAACAAACTAATGACACTGCCACCCCATTAGAAGATGAAAAGGGAGCTTTTGTAGGTTGCAATTGGAATTTTTCATCCCACCTCACTACTTTATGTAACTTGAAAGTTTCTGTTGCTGCTGTAATGCACCTTACAAAATCAGATGTGCAAATACAGACCTATTGACATTCTTTCTATCTGTGAAATATTAAGCTGATCCCCCAGTATTGCTTTATATGAAAACCACGGAGCAAATGTGATTTTGTCTTCATCTCGATAGACTGACCTGTGTGACCTGCATATATGAAGGGCACGACTAGATTGAGCAACTAGAAACAGCCTGATTATTAGGAGCAAGGAAGAGTTCTGCTGCTTTAACTAACATCAGAACACAGTCACAGCAAATCATTAAATACTCTTTTTTCTTGGATATGTTTACATGGGAATGCCTTTTAAAAAAAAAAAGTCTATTTTGGGGGGTTATTTTTTGAAATATAAATATCACACTTTCCATTTTTTCAGTCTTTCAGTCCTCATGTTAGATCTTCTGAAATGACTGGACTGTTTATACCAGATTTAACAGTGGTAGTTTCCTTTTATGACACTTTTGTTAGCATTTGTTAGAATAGTTGGCTGAATAGTGGAAGTCAGTCAGTGTGTTCAAGGTAGGTAGGACTACAGCATGAGTTGCTAACTTGGGCTTTTTAACAGAATCTCTACATGGGTGGAGGTTTATGAATTTCCCTCCTACAAGGAAAGTTTCAGTTGCATCTCACACCTTTCTAAAGAGCAGAGAATGCAACTGTGAAAGAGAAATAAATCAGAATTTTGCAATTCTAGGTTCAATTGCTCATGTACCTACTTCCCCTTTAATGTATAGCATACATTTTCTTTTTTGATATACCATCATTTTTTTCATGCTATTTAGATAGGATAAAGTACTGTGAAAGGGAAGCAGCTTCACTGTTTCCAGTAGAGCAAGTGGGAAAGGTAAGTCCTCAGAATGTGTTTGGCCAGCATTCAATACTTAGAAAAAACCTAAAGGGTGTCTAGAGGAAGGGGCCAGACTCTTTTCAGTGGTGCCCAGAGACAGGATGAGGGACAATGGGCAAAAACTGGAACACAGGAAGTTCCATCTGAACATGAAGAAAAACTTCACTTTGGGGGTGACAGAGCAGTGGCAGAGCCTGCCCAGAGAGGCTGTGGAGTCTCCTTCTTTGACAAAATTAAAAACCTGTCTGGATATGATCCTGTGAAACCTGCTGTAGGGGGATCTTGCATTAGGAGGGAGTTGGACTAGATGATCTCCAGAGGTCTCTATCAACCCCTGCTGTTCTGTGATTCTCTGAGATTCTGTGATTTACATTGCACTCATTAGTAAAATGACTGAGATACACAGCCTTAACAAAAATTGATTATAATATAGCATGTGACTTTCACAGAACTCAAGGTTTCATATGAAAATGGGGGACAAAAATTTTCACATCTTGAGTACCCTAAAGATTTTTCCTGTTCCCTTGTGTGGCCCCTCAATATAGAATGCAATAATTCTAGTTTATTATACTTTTCTCTTTCAATACCCCCAGACTTGCTGTAATGCATTATTCTGCTATACCTTATGTATGCTATCCTTTTTATTGTGGTACCACAAATCATATCAAATAGCATGTTCTGATCTCTCAACATATTTGAGTCATTTTGATTAGCATATTTATCTTTTCTCCTTTAAAATACTTCATTAAAGTACTTTGTCACCAAACAACATTTGTAATAATTCATTTATTATGTTGTGTATAATCACAGACTGTACTACTTCCTAGTATGATAATTCACAAGAGTGACTACAAACAGGCTCCTTTTGCCTAACTAGATGGGGACTTCCATTAGGAAGATTCAGAGAGTGTCTGGGGGCCTGTTGTCTTACAGACTCAAAATCTAGAATAAGACCGGAATGCTCTGATTTTATATAATAGTTTGGTCCCTCTAGCAGGTGAGAAACAAGGCACAAAACCTTCAAAAGACACAGGGTTTGGTTCGGGTATTTTTCATTCTTAACTAAACCCAGCTTGAAATTTTGGCAGGTAGTTGATGGCTACAGGGCTTTGTTATTGGCAAATAGATTCTACAATTTGGTATATAACAAGTTTTGTGCCTCATTATAATTTGTTTCTTTTCTACTGTCATTTTTTCAGTTTTTCCTGCTTTTTTTCAGCTTTTCTTTTAAAAAAATAGTATAAATATGGTAGTGATATTAACAGAGCTCACGCTAAGCCTTTCCTTTTCCCTCTCATAACTTTTACTTACTCTCCTGAGATTAGAAGATGCTGGCTTTATTGTAAAAATATCCAGGTTTTCAATAGCTTTTTTTTTGTTTCTATTGGAACAAAAACTGCACTATGAGTAGTCATTTATTTGCAAACAAGTCTGATGCATGTAATATTTATTTTGCCCTGGAATAAGTGAGCATGTAAAATATTTAGTGTGGATTTTAGTGGTGTGTGTATGTGTTTGTGAGAGGAAGACATACTCAAAGTTTCATCTCTCAGGCACATTCCTTCATCTCATAGCTTTCTGAATCAGACAGATAAAGGAGACTAATCACTATTGTAGATATCCCATATAAATATTAGGAATACAAAGCTAAAAGTTATGATCATCACCTCTAGCATGTCTCTCTGACAATGTTCTCTCTGTCCCTCTCCTTTGCTCTCTCTGGCCTTCTTTCTAGTTTTCCTTTAGTAATATGCTTATTCATTAAATGAATATGCCTACAAATAACTATGTACCCAGAGGAGAGCAGGAGGACCAATAGGCTGCTTTTCTTCCAGCTGTGGAACTGTTCAGCTTCAATGAACTTGCTATTCAAGCCCTGTAGTGGCTTTTTTTTTTTTTTGCAAAACTAGCCCAGTGTTGAGAACAGTGGATTTTTTTTTCTGCTGTCATCTCAGCAATTACAGAAAAATATGTATTGTACAGAATCTAAAAAATATGTATTTTTTGATCACTACTGCATGAAATATAGTCCAGAATTTAAAGGCACACTGAAACCTTATTTCTTCAGAATCATATTCACAGGCATGCTGGTCTCTTCTTATATCATGACCCAGGCGTTAGTAGAGTCATTTTGCACTATAAATACGTGAACAACATTTTTATTTGCTATTTAACATTTCCAGCTGTAAATACTGGAAACTAGGCCTGGGAGGACACAAAGCAAGGGCAGGGATAACTGGCAAACACTACAGAATATGAATGGAATTAGCCACAGTTATTTCTGTTTTCCATACTTTTGGAATTTGCTGCCTGGTTCGCTAACTGTTCTTTCATCTCTACTCTGCTTTTGCTTCCTAACCAATTTCTTTCCTGCCATCTTTTCATCAGCTTTCCTTGTGCTACTTTTAGATTTCTTCTTCATGTTTTGTTCTTAGAGAACACGTTTGTCTGTGGCAGAGATTCCCTGTGTTGTGTAATAGCTTCCCAGTAATTGTGCAATTCTCTTCCCAGTAGCTGGGCAGAGGGTGGTTTTCCACCCACTCTCTGACTGCCAGATGTTAGTATTATGGTACTAACAAATCTAAAAGAGGTAGTTGTTAGTATAGATTATGACCTGTTGGACAAAAAAATAATGTGTTGGATGGTGCAGTGGTGTCTTTTATTACCTATAAGAGAGACTGTCTTGATTGTGATCTCTCATAGAACCTGAGGGTGAGTTGCACTGTGCATAGCTTTCCCAGGTGAAAGAGCTGTAAAGCCAACTGTGTGGAAAGGCATCCAAATGTTTCTGTGTAAGGAGATGAAGCTGACAGATTTTCACTCTAGTCAGTTTAAAGCTACTAATTGGATGGGGATAAGACTTAAGATAAGGATGCCCAGCTCTCTCAGGAAAAACTGAGAAGCTGTGGAATTTTTCTTTTCTGGGAACATCAGCAAGGCTGTTTAGATAGCAGTGTGACAGTGGCACAAGTGCTGAATTTCGTTTGTGGGTCATACCGTGAGCCTGGTGATTTTGTGGAGCTCCTACAGTCTCATCCTGCTTTACGCTCTTCCACCAGAGCTCCAGCTAGCTGCACGGAGGCTGCTGTGAATCACTGCTCTGCCCTGTGGCCCCCTGCAGCAGAGGGCAAAGTGATGCTGGCAGCTGGGTACTAGATGCTTCAATCCTAATTTTAAAAACAGTAGAATCTGCAATGAGTCACTCTTGTAGATAGCCTGACTTGGAATTTTATTTTGTTCTGACCTTTCCTTTTATTCTTCTTTGCTGACTGTATCTGTTAATCTTGCTGTCTTTTGAATATATATGTTGCTGTCACCTCTTTTTGCCAGGTGATGCATTATGGAGTTTTATTTTATTGTCCCTTTAACATTGCTATCTAAACAGCAAACTTCCTTCTCCAGGACTGACCTCTTTGCGTACTATAGTTTTTGTATGACTGTACTTTATCTCTTCTCTTATATTTTGATGTGAGCAGATCCTAAATTTGTTGTAAGACCCAAAGGATGGATCAGTTCCAGGTGTTGTAAACATTTACCTCTAATTAACATTGCCTGTTGTTTTGCTAAGAGCATTGATGTCAATAAAGTAGCCATGCTGCTGGGACCAATATTCTGGCACCTATTGTACAACATTATTTTTTTTCCTGTTTGTTTTGATTTATTCTGCATGCTTGATGATTGTGTGCTCAGTCAGGTGAAGACTGTTGTTGATGGTGGTTGTCTGGTTTAAAGAAATCTGTTATAATTAGCACACACATCTGTCAGGAACATTTCATTTATTATTGAGGAAAACATCTCATCCTCTGAACGAATAAAAAGGTTCATTAGAAGCACTGTGCTTTGAAGCAGTAATGCTCAATGATACATTCTATTGCAAACCATAACATTAAACAAGACATAGTTTTCTTGTGAAAATTTACAGCATCCCAAGCCCTAATACCTGATTGTTTGGGTGACCTTGACATGGATGCTGAGAAATTTTCTTCAGCAATCTATCTTGCAATCAAGAAGAAAAGTCAATGAAAATGGCTGAATAATTGGGTATGGGGTGTTTGGTTTGGTTTGGTTTGGTTTTTTTTCGTAATCAAGGAGTAGAGGAGAATGAAGATTGGTAAGGAAGGCATACAAGCAGTAAGTGTCCAACTCCACTGCTCAGCTAGCCAGTTTGCAGTGTGAATGAGACAAAATATTGCTTTGCAATTATTCAAGTTTTATCAGAAATTCTTTGATGATCAGCTTGTCATGATTTTCAGTAATTTGGGGGTGTTTGGTGGTTTGGGGTTTTTTTGGTGTTTCTTTGTGTTTGGGTTTGTTTGGTTTTCTTTAAACTAGATTTTACAGGTTCTTACTAATGGATTATCATCTTCCAACACACTCTTTAATTTTTAACCAAACATTCAGAGATTTTTATTTCTAGTTCCCTTCTGCATTGGTATTTGAAGGTGCTTAGCATGATTTACTATGCTGTGGAGAGATCGGTATCAAATAGAGCAAATCTTTAGTACTTTCTTCTTTCTTTTTTTGCCTTTGGTTTCAACTGGTTTTAAATACAGATTCAAGACTTGAGGTGAATTGTTAAGGGCAACTTCTTATCCCCATGGATAGACTCACTAACCTTGTCAGATGACACCAGGTGAAAATTAATTTCAGACATCTGAAATGTCTGTAGGATCAGGGCAACAAATTGCAACTCAGGAATTTATTTGTAAAAAATAATTCTTTGTTGTGAGAAAGCAAGAAGATAAATTGACAGCAAAAGGAGTCCTGCTTCATCTATCCTTTATGTTTAATAATATTCAGTGATGTCTTTTAAACAGAGGAAATGTTCTCCAAACTCTGAATCCCATTTTCATGGAGAAGCTGGCCTCATTTATTCCCTTGGGACAGGAACAAGAGGGAGAACTGGGTTGCCTCACCTTGAGAACAGGTCAGCTGCCTTTGGTGTGACTATTCTAAGAATGGAGTCAAAAGATCCAGTACTCTCTCAAAAGAAGAGAAATGTGGAAAAGTGTGTCCAATATATATAACCTCTATATTTATTTGACAGAGAACATACCTGCTGCTCTGAAAGCATCTTATTAAGCTACTCTATGAGCTTCCTTCTGTGTGAATGTCAGAGCAAGAAGTGTCATGATAATGGAACAGTATTTCTTCTCCCAAGTTGTGCATTATTTCAATTTCTGTTTCTGATTCTAGATAATACCTTGCTATCTTTGACAGAACAGGTGTTGATTTCCTAACACTAAGGAAAAACGTGGGTGATGTGATGTACAAACCCAGTCCTTTTTTCTGTTTAGTTTTGTCATATGAACTCCAGCCTGCTTATGCCTATACTCAAAGTTGGGATTGGATTTGCAGTAATTCTCCTCCACTCTATTTTAATCTTATTCTTTATAACTATCTTTTGCTCAGTTATGGAAAGATACATAATGCATGTTTTTCCCCTTCTGTCTGGCGCTCCACACTAAATATTTTCAGGAAAAGTCTATTCATATTAATTCCTAGACTCCTGCCAAGATGGGTGTGAGGAAACACATTTTTACAATGATTTTTACGACCACACCAACACTTTGTCACTACTGTTCATCTGATAATAATGTTTTGTCTTAATGATCCCACAGCATCTCTAAGGCAAATTGCTCTAGATACAACTTTTATATTGACTTCTAGTAATATAAGGGAAAAATATAAACAAGAAAAGGCTGGTCCTTACTAATGTTGCATGTAAAATGACAATGTGCACTTGCTCTCTTCAAGCTCCAATTCTTCCTGGTAGCATTGGTCATCTCCAGATCCTCTTCAAAACAGTGGATTTTTTGCACTGCACATAATATATTGTAATCATAAGCAGATTTTTTTTTCTACCAGGGCACTTGAAGTATCACTTGGATTAGAAAATAGTATATTTCGCTTTGTTATTGAAGCCTCAAAATACAAAAAATAAACAAAACAACTCAATGACAGCATGCTTAGTTTTGAATGTATTTGTGTAAAACTGGGGCATGATGGAACATTTATGTTAATGATTGACAGTACAAAGGGTGCAAGGATCAGCAGGCTCTGAGTTTTGTATGTTTTTCCCTTGCTGAAGATATCAACATCTTCAGGTGCAGTCAGGTTTCTGGAAATTCCTGTTCTGTCCAGGATTATTTTCAATCAAGGGTGTGTGCTAAGCCCTTTTATTCTTGCACATCTTTTGTGAGTGTATATGTGTTTCATAGCAGAAAGGTGGTAGAAGTCATTCTGTAAGCTGCAAAAGCACTTGATTTGGAGTTTATGGAAGTTGAGAGGAATCTACCTGCTGATTTAGATAGCTTTGTAAGAAGCCTCACATGTAAGTTAGTCATGATGTAAATGGTTTACAAACATTCAATCTGTTTTATTTAATGGAACAACTTTATATTCCTAATTGATTTTATGCTCACTATCTTTCATGATGAGGAATTCTTACACACATATACACTCTATTCTAAGAAACATTTCTATTACACTGAACTACTTTGTAGAGTTGTACCAAACAACACATTAGCCACAGGTAGAATACTGTGTTCCTTTTAAGTCAGTCGCCAGCAAAATTTATAGTGGGTTCTAATTTTTTTTGCCTGAGCATACGATTTGTTTATAATCTTTTTGCCTGACATTGTAATTTGTTCATGATACTTATCCAGGTCTGAACGAAGACAGCGTAGCTCAGTAGTGTGGCTTGCATTTAAGTTAATCACAAAAGCTTTCATCAGGTTCCACTAAGTCAATTAATAGCAGAGTTTATCAATTAAAATTATGTATATGTGTCTACACAAGGGGATGAGGAGCTCCATGCTTAAAACAAATTGTGACATCAACTGGCTCTGTGAAGTATTTTGCCATTTATGACTAAAGATGGTATACCAGGTTCAGGCATCATCACATGTTCACAGTAGCAGTTTTTTAATGCTTTTTCCCTTTACCAAAATTGCAAACCTGTAAACACTTACTTGCTTAACAGCTTCAGTTGCCAAATCTTGAGCCTATTCCCATTGACACATTCAGGTTCCCTTCTAGGCTTATTGCCCTTCTTCATTTTACACTTCCTTTAGCTAATTGTATTGAGGAGTATATCCATTCTTGCAAAACCATGAACTGGGTCATTTTACTAGATAGAGGTGTCATCTCCAGCAGTATAATATGCTTAGCACCATGCTGAGTTGCTAATCCTGCTGCTTCCATGTAGTCTGTGATAACTGTCACATAACTAATCATTAATGTGAAACATTCTTGGAATTTTTCATCCAGGTTTCAGCATAACCTGTCAATCAAGGTTGCTTTAAAAGTTGATGTGCATTTTCCAGTCCAGTTACTTTCTCAACATTCTTATCAGGTATGAACACTTTTTTATTTAGGTGATGCTCCATGTTTGCATTTTAGTATCATATGTACAAAAGCACTCATATAAATGGACACGTATTTGTATTTTACTTCCTTCCTGGGAAATATGCATGGTATAAAATGTCAGGGTGCATCTCCAAAGCCTCTAGATCCTTTGAGTCTGGATAATTTTCAATATTTCCTTTGTGGCTTAGACAGGCAGTAGCCTACTATTCTACAGCTTTTATCCTCTTCTTTCTTATTTAAGGATGTTTTATGCTTATTTATGTTTCTTTTAGGGGCAGTTGTTCTTGTTTTCCTTCTCTTTTTTTCCCCTTGTTTTTCTTCTGTACTTTCCCTGGAGCTGGCAAGTTCCAAGTTATGCTCCTCAATCTTCACGAGCCACAGGCATCCTATAAAGGATGAAACTCAGTGTGCAGTTTAAGATAGCCGTGTATTCTGCCAACTTTTTCTGACCAAGGGACTTAAAGAATATAAGATCTTTTCCGTCCCAGAATAAAGGAGCTATTGTCTCATACCTGTCTCATACTTTGTTGGATTTTAGAGAGCTTCCTGACCTTTTCTGGGAGGAAAGTACATTGCAATTGTCTGTGAAGTTGGCACCCAACCTCCTCCATGTTAAACTGAGTGCTCCACCTGCAGCAAGCATGTGAACTATGGATTTACTTGGAACATAGGAACCAGCTTATTCACTCTGGAAGATCTTTCTTGTGGAGTTTTGGTCTAATTACATACCTATGTCTGGGCTGAACTTTCTTCTTTCATACTTCCCCATTAAGGGAGAGAAAGTGTGAAATTCTGCAGCTCTGCTTAAGGAGGGTGAGAGATGAAACATTGTTAGAAACTTCCCTGCCTTCATCTTATATCTGCAGAAGACTGTGAATAACCTGAAAGTCATATACAGTTTGATAAATTCCAAACATTCCTGGATACTGTCCTAATTTACAAGGTTTGTGATACATATGATACAGGAGTCCACAGAGGCCAAATTTCTACAGAAATTCAAAGGAAACACTCAATTTGATGACTTTATAGTTCATGCTGTCAGAAGGAGGCATGTGGTTGTTTCTGTACAGATAAGAGTCTGGCCTAATTATTCAGATGCCTTATTTCAGTAAAAATTACAAAGATTTGGAATCTAGACCTCCTGTTTAGAAACCTCAGTCATTGATTTGAAGTGTAAGCTAGAACCAATTTATAGATATGAATATAGATAGATACAGAAAGAGACATAGGCAAATATTGTTCCATTCATTTTTATAAACTAAAGCTTTTCAAAACTTGCAAGCAAGCAATAACCTAAGTTTTTCAAGCAAAGCATACACTTTGGTACTGTGTTTGGTGTTAGGGTTTTTTCCTTAGTTCTGTGGGGTTTTTATGGTACAAAGCAGAATTCTTAAATGAATGCTTGCAAGTATGGAGCTGCTGGATGTTCAGTTGTGGCAGTATTTACTAAGAGGGGAACAATCCTGGTTTGTTCTTAGGCTTCTCATTAAGGTTGTTCATGCAATAAGACAGTCTCCACGTTTTTATTTCTGTACATAAAACCTGCTAGACTATATAATCTTTGTCTCAAAGACCAGAACTGTGAATGTGCATAAAAATCATATTGCTCAAAGGATATATGCATTTTAGAAAAGGAGTGATAGATTTCTATCCCTGTAAGCACCAAATGCATCTTTACAAATTCAAGTTCAGGAGAATGACTGAAATTCCACAGAACCTTCTTCTTGACTTTTGTGAGATTTAGTTCATGTTCAAAGGATATAATAACCATATATTTCAGTTGCAGTGGAATTTCTGTTCACGTAGAGAAAATCTGGACTCCAGAAAGATTTCTATTAAGCATACATGTGTCTTCATATATTTAATAGTAAAAAAAATTGTCTGCATATATTTAATTATGGTTGAATTTGTTATGTACTTTTGTGGAATAAATCATGCAATGGAATAACATTCACTGCATGGAAAAGCAGTTTGAGTGAATGCTTTGGAGTGAAAAGAACTTCAGTTCGCTCTCTTTTTCTCAGATATTGAAGTACTTGGTCAGATTCTTGTTCAAAACAAATTTTAGTAACAGGTGGCTGATGTTTTCTTCTTATAACTTAGTGAACTAAAGCTGCTTTGCTTAGTAAACCAAGCTTCCTTGAGAAGAAAAGTCATGCATATAACACTATGATTAATATAATGCATGGCATTCTAAAATTATCCCAGTTATTTATTTAAATAGAAAAATGACAGAAAGAAAAACACTTCCATTATTAGTCTAGCACTGTAATGAGTCTGGTGCCTGAAGGAGCGCTAAGCATTCGAAAGTTAAACTTGAAACAAACTATATGGACATTAATAGAGAAATCTGCCTGCAAACAATTCCTTAACATTAAGTGAGCCAAAACCAGGCTGACAGGTTGAATAAACAAACACAAACTGAATGCACATTATTCTGTGCTTCATTCATTACACTAGACAGTTCAATTACAATCTGAAAGACTTATGGACCAGTTAACACACTTGTTGTGCACTGACTGAATATATGCAAAATTTCTCTTGTATTGATAAAGCTATGTGGTAGAATCTTGAATATGGTAAGATGGTGAGTCAAAGTAGTTTCCCAAACTCCAGGAGAGTGACATTGTGCATGAGTCTGGACTTTCAGTTGGCTCTTTGTGCAATTATTTTTTAAGATTGATTTTTTTTTAAAATGGGGAGTGGCTTCTTTAATTACAAATATTCTCCTTATCATTAGTTGGTTTCAAAACACTTGTAATTTACTCATTACGTTTGCTCATTTACATATTTACAAATTATAACAAGTAATGGTATAATTTGTCCAGTAAAGAATAGATGTGTCAGCACTGACTCAAGTCTACATGCGCATCTACTAGATTTTGCACTAAATTCACTCTTTGACATCTCTTGTGCATCCCTGGTGTGGTGTGTGCAACCCCTCCCATCGGCAAAGCAGGCCTCTGCATCCTTCCCCCAGGAAACCAGCTGCTTGATGCAGCTTTCTGGCTGAGTTTGGTCTCACTCAGGTTGGAGCGTCTGTTTCTTAGGAGTACTATGTGTTCAAAGAAGCAATATTAAACTCTACCCATATCATCTTTGTGCTGTGGCCTTACCCCACTACATGGCTTGCTCTCCAGAAAGGAGAGCATCTCTGATCTCCCTGATTAGAGATGAACTCTTTTTCTCCATGTTTTTCCTTCTCCACCCATGACCATATGATTCTTTATGCACTGAATGAAAAGTTATTCAGTGTCCTGCAGAAAATTTCAGTCAGTGCAATTACCTCTTGTCTTTATCAATAAGGATGGGTTACATCTCAACTGTTAAATTCAGTTGCAAAATTAATTTGCATTGGGCACTGTGCAACAGCTCTGTATTTTGCAAGTTTCCAAAAGAGATACCCAAACTTTATTTTCATTAAGTCCTCTGGCCTGATGGGCGAGTACATCTGTGAGTACAGTAGCTACAAAATTTAGTAGTAGCAATGGTAGTGCTATAAATATTTATTTTAGTAACATTGTTGTAGCTGTTTATTTGGAATATAAGTAGGACAGGATGGCATGTATATATTAATTGAAATAATACCTTTCATTTGACAAGCATATAGTTTAAAGCAACAGAAAACCTTTGGGAGAAATTCTTAACTTGCATGATATTTAATATTACTTATGACTGAAAATACAATACAAATTCTTTTTTATTTGTATAGCAAATGAGAAGACTATTGATGATATACTTTAAAATGTCAAAAGTCAGTGATGACAATCTGTAACTGCATTTCATTGCATTTGTATTAAGATCTGGGATTGCCCTGAATAGGCCATGGAAGTTGTGTACAAGATAGCCAGGATTTTGCTCTAGAAATAGCACCTTTACCACCTGGGATTGCTAAAACTGTCTTAAGAGTAGGTTCAGTTTCTTCACACTGGTCTTAATCATGCTTCCATCAGAGTAGTAAGACTGGATGCAGCTCTGTTTGAAGTCCTGCCATTTTTAATTATTCACAGGCTGTTAAATACAACAAAACAATGCGTATGAGCATTTCTGGCTGCAAAGAAACTTAATTTTCACACTGAATACCAGAGAAGCTCCATAGAATGGAAAAATGGCATTTTTACCTCCATTATTTGCATTATTGACAGTTGCTATGAAGACGTTTGAAGGAGAAAATAAATTCAGAAATACTGATATCACTTTTAAGATCTCTCCTGACATCTATATTTTGCCAGAGTTTTACATTTTACTGTTTTATATATGGAAAAAAATAAACAGGAAAAGAATTATTTTTTTTAAACTATGGGGTTTCTTTTACTGTAAACTGTTTTGTTCTTGTGGTAGATCAGTAATCCTATTTTTGATAAGATCTAAAATTTCTGAGAAAGCTGAAGTGGCTGAAGCCTGAGTAATGTTTTTAAATACAAAAATTGTGATAAGGAATAACAAAACCTTCTGTGCTTAATAAGGACATTTAGTATAAGGGCTGAAAGTTAATTTATCTAAAAAATGGTGAAGAAAATGAAAAAAATCTTCTCATATAATTGTATTTGTTTTGCAACAGCTTTAATTCCTTATTCACTAGTAACAGTTCCAGAATTAAATACTCACCCAACTGTTGGCAAATAAGAATGCATTAGCCTTTGGAATTAATCTTGGATGAATTTTACACTGGAGAGTTGTAATTTTAACAATACTATATGCATTGAGCATCTTCATGGACACTGGATTAGAGTGATAAGTTTTCAGTCACCAAGATTCTTGTTTCTCATGCATCTCATGTTTCTCATGTAGTTATGAAGTTACAGTTATTCCCATGAGACTCCATTGCCTGAAAAAGAGCAATCTGAGAAAAACATTACAGACCTGTCTACATCAAGCCAGGAAGATAAGTGGTGAATTATAATAAAATCTTTTTTTCTTGCTTTTTGGTTTTGCCTGGAATTTTTCACTGTTTTCTGCTGGAGCTTGTGAAAACCAGGACGGTTCATTTAAATAGAAGTTTGAATATAATAGCTTAATTTTTGGCAATATATAAACTCTTTTATTCAAAGGGACTGAGAGCCAGGTTGTTAAAGAGGTTCTGGAACTTGAGATAACAACAGGCACCTCATAATAGTCATATCTAATAGGACAGCTGCATCTCAAGTTCCCTACCTGCCTTTCCACTGTTTCAAGATCTTTAAAATCAGTAAAAGATAATTGACAGCTTTACCTACAGAGTTGGAAATTCTGTCTTCTATTCAGATGCTATTCATATTCTCCACAAAACTTAATCTGGACTAGTTAAGTGGTGCAAATCCCCAGAGTTAGGAACACTGCATCTGCTAAAATTTTTTGGGGGATATTCAAGGACTAAGAGTGGCTAGCTAAAATCCTCAGTAAAGGAGTTGCATAATAATTCTATTATCTTTGGAATAATGGGTAGCTACTACCATTGCTAAGTCGATTTCAAAGAACAAATCTCCCTTGAGATGGCTAGACAATTTCATTTTATCCCAGCAACAGGATTCAGCTTCTCTATCAAAGTGTTATGCTAATTACAGTAGGTAAAAAAAAATATCTACAAAGCAGCTCCTTAGAACATCTCTTTGAGGTCTTTGCCCTAGTGGGCATTAGTTCCCATAGATGACCTTTTAAATAGGGGAGGCAATCTATTTTTAAAAAGATACTTTTCAGTACAGGTCCTCTAGTTGTATGTCTCTGTGTACAATATAAGCAAATGAAAGTTTTCCATGCCTAGTTTAATTTGTGATGGCTATTATCTACTAGTCCTCTAAAGTATGACTTGGCTTAAACTACTTTCGTGACAGAAAGTAGATGTAACTCTTTCTGACTTTGCTGAAATGTCTTTCTGCCCCTGTTCTAATTCAGAATTTGAAATAACAAGTTTGACAATGTATTCTGCTCTTTAACATCATCATGGGCCAGCAAATGCTGACAATAAGCAGAGAAAGCAGTGATCTGTGATTGCACGGAACACTAATACTCCTGGGATACCAGGAAAAACACTTATTCCATGAGATATAAAGGTTATTTACAATAAAACTTTTAAGCATGTGGAGACTTTTAGCAGGAGGTTTTCCCCAGCCTGAAATCAAGCATTATCCTGGCCATGGGCTTTATGATACTTTTGAGTCTGTGGGGGTTTTGCTGGGTTTTTTTTTGGGTTTGGGTTGTTTTTTACGTGACATGTACTGTGGATATTATATTGCAAAATACTTGGCTTCAATCAGTATGGATTTTTCACATACAGAATTATAGCACTGGCTATTTATTTTTTCTGTTTTAATCTATTTATTGCGTTTCTGCTCAAGTGCTGGGCTGAACTCTCATAAACTCAGGTGAGGAATTCGGATAAAAGCTGTGACATGTAGGTTAGAGGGACTGATGAATTATTTCTTCCTTACAGTTCTCTGAAACTTTTCTGTCTGCTGGCAGATTTTCACACTCACAAATCTCAAGGACCACTGTGTTTTCAGCACTGACCAAGAAATACTGTTCTCGGATTTGGGAGAAATGGAAGGAATCTAGGAATGTGTAGTAAAATTCTCTGACGCTTTCTGCAAAGAGGAAGCACTTATGGGAGGCAAAGACGACTAAGTAACTTATAATACAATTCTGGTTGCTCTAATATGTTCAATTAGCACCTGTATTTTTAGATTAATTCTGCAGATGATCAAGGATCAGGTGCCAGAAATGCACAGATAATACTCATTTCTGCCACCTTCACTTCGTGATTGGTTCAGTTTGGAGCATGTACTTATAAAATTTCTTGGAGAATAGTAAGATGAAGTACTCAAAAATCTGAAGTGACAGCATAGTCTTCTTTGTTTGAAGGCACATATCTACAAATCAGCTCCTATTTAAAGAGGACTTACAGGACAGTTCCCAACAGGAACTCTTACAGAGGCACAATTGCCTGTGCAGCCATTTGGAGTGGATATGTTCCTTTGCAGGTTGCTGTTGATCAACAACTCACACATGCAGCCCTTGAACAGTTCTGTCCTACCTGTTGGCTAAGGTTTGTGATGTGAGCTTTTTGCTCCTAGTGTTCTGCTGCTTTCCAGTGGTTCTTACCACTGACTTGTGTTCTGGTTCTGAAGCCAGGCCACTAAGAATAAGTGAACTCTGCTCATTTCTGCAAGAACATTGGAAAGAGAGGGTTTTTTTTTTTGTCATCTCTGGCTTCCCATTGAATTTCAAATTAATCTCTCTTACTCCTTATCTTCAAATCAGTACCTGACTTTAGGACGTCAACTCCCAGTGGAAATTTCTTTCAGCCTATGTATCCCTGACTATCTTTGCAGCAAAAGTAGAGCTGCAAGTGTAAAAAAATGCCTTTTTAAGGGGCAGAATTCAAGCAGGAGCTAGCCTGTAACTGTGGAATGAAATCACTCCTGTGAACAGAAATTATAAAATCTCAGGAGCTGTTGCTTCAGCTGTAAAGATATTACTTTTATAATGTCTTTTCCAAACCAAAGAAACAGCAAGTGGTCACCCTGGGGGAAAAACTAACACCCCCACCAAAGAATTCCCTTGCAAAACAGGGCAAAATCCTACCACAACACTACAGAGCTTTCCTTAGAAAATGGCTAATAGTTATTTTGCATGGCACACAGTATTGGAACACACACTAAATGTGAACATCAACAGAAATTGTATGGAATAGTATACTTTCCCTCTCCATCCTTTCTTCTGACATTCTCTTCCTGTCAGCAGATGAATCTGCCATAAAACCAGACAAGAAGTGATGTTCCTTGTTCTGCTTTTGTTCTCTATTTACTGATTCCAATAATTTAATCTTCTACATTGTGTTTTTGTTTTCTTAGCACAAGCCTCCACGGGAAGTTTTGGAAGGGAAATAAAGAAATCAATACTATAGGCTGAGGCAAGGCTGAAATGGAAATGTCTCATTTTCAAATGAAGCTTCACACAAGCTATTTTGCTTGCAATACTGTTTGGATTTAAACCTGGTCATCTATAGAAACAAATGCATATTTTTGCATAGTTACCATGTTGGCGTAGTCTGTTTGTCTGGAAGGGGTAGGCAGTACAATTATGAAAGGTGCTTAGGATTTTACAGTCAGCATCTTTGACAAGGAGTCCCTCCAGAAAGAGGAGGGACTTTTTTGGTCAAAACTGTGGAGTCAGTTACACATTTAGCTGTACAATGCAGTGGTTTTTAAACTCATTTGCAATATTCCTGTTTGCTGTGAATATTTTTACATGATTATATTGCCACTTAGCTCACGCATTACTGCAACTTTGGTCAACTAAATGCCCAGATAAAGTTTAAAGAGAGTATAAGAGCATTTCAGTTGTTACATTTGAAAATCACATCCAATTGTGACTTCCATTTTTTCTGTTCGAATAACCTGTTGTCATGGTTTGATACCAGCTGTCAACTAAGCACCATACGGCTGCTCTCTCACTCCTTCTCGGTTGGCAGGGAGAAAATTAGGAGGGTAAAAGTAAGCAAACCTTTGGATTAAGATAAAGACAGTTTAATAGGTACAGTAAAAAGTAAGACAAGGGATTCATTCCCCATTCCCGATGGGCAGGCAAATGTTCAGCCATCTCAGGAAAGCAGGGCTCCATCACATGTAATAGTGACTTGGGAAGACAAACACCATCACTCCAAACATGTCCTCCTTCCTTCAAACGTGTCCTCCTTCCGTCTTTTTTACCCAGCTGCTTGTATGCTGAGTATGACATCATATGGTATGGGATATTCCTTTGCTCAGTTGGAGTCAGATGTCCCAGCTGTGTCCCCTCACAACTCCTTGTGCATTCCCAGCCTGTTCAGTGGTGGGGCGGTGTGAGAAGCAGCAAAGCCCTTGGCTCTGTGTAAGCACTCCACCCTGGCTCAGACTTATCCACAGACTGCAGTCCCTTAGGGGCGTACCTGCTCCAAGTGAAGCCTTATCTATAAGCCACAATCTCTCCAGGGGTACACCTGCTGTGGCACAGACTTATCCACAGCTACAGTCATTTTGAGGAGTATGTGTTCCAGTGTGGACTCATCCTTGGGCCACAATCCCTTCAGAGGAATAGCTGCAGCAGCACAAACATAACCACAGCCATGTACACTCTGAGATGTACCTGCTCTGGTGTGGACTTATTCATGACTGCAGACACTTTGGGACTCATTCCCAAGTCACAGTCCTTTTGACCTGAGTTCACACAGAAGTTCCAGCCTGTCCAGTCCAGCAGCACAGAAAGAGCAGCGATGCTGCAGCCATCTGCCAGCCCAGGCGCATCACCATGGCTGTTATCAGGATGCTCCCAGGCACAGCACAGGGAGCTGATCAGCAGCACAGCCCTACAGCAGGCAGAGAGAGCAAAAAGCAGCCTCTAATGAGTGCAAGGCTCTACTATCTAGTAAAGCAAGCAGGCTTCTTGGCAAGCACAGGAGCATGCTAATTAATAGTTACACAGCAATAACAGCTATAAATTTAGTCTAGCACATTCCAATCAAATGTATCGTTAGTTCAAACCCTTTAGGCCCCACATTGGGCACCAGAAAGGGACTGTCGTGATTTAACCCAAGCTGGTAACTCAGCACAACACAGCCACCTGATCACTCCTTCCCACTAAAGGGAATGGAGAGGGGAATGGAAAAAACCCTCATAGGTTGAGATAAAGGCAATTTAATAGGATAATAAAGGAAGATTATAATAGTAATAATGATAACAACAACAGTTACAATGATAACAATAAAAATAACAATAATGACAATAAAAGTGATGCAAAAATGTAACTGCTTACTGCATGCAAAAGGAAAATAAAACAATCTGATCTCCTGGCCGTTTCTGAACAGCAATTCCACCTCCTGGCAGCCTCCCCAGTTATACCTGGAGCATGATGTTAGATGGTAGGGAACATCCCTCTGGCTAGTCTGGGCCAGCTGTCCTGGCTGGGCTCTCCCAGCTACTTGTACACTTGGCAGGATGTGAGAAGCAGAAAAATCCTTGACTTGGTGTTGACAAAACAACTACTGAGCAATAACTAAAACCATCAGTTTCTTATCAACATTATTCTCGTACTAAATCCAAATCACAGCACTACACTGGTCACTAGATAGAAAAAATATCTCAGCTGAATGAGGACAGTATGCCACAGCCCCTACACCTTACTTGCCATATAGACCAGTTATCAGTGTTTGTGTGTGGTTTGCCACCTCTGGGTTTTGGATCAAGCTTACTGCTCTGCTGTTCTGCTGGTTGTAGATATTTTATTAGCTTTTGCAAGCTCTCTTTGTTGGGAAAACTGTCCTTTCCTCTACATTCCCACCATAATACTTTCCATGTGAGGACTGTATTGCTATGTGTGTCCCTTCATTTTTATCAAACCTTGTGCAACCTGATTTGTTTGGCTCATGAAGACTGGGAATACTATAAAATGTATTTTATATAATATTGACTGTCGTTATGCTATCACTAAAGAAAATTGGCATCTTTACAGTTCAGAATAAAATACTGGAACAGATGCAGTAAGATTAACTTTAGTTCATGGACTCTCACAAAAATTTGAGGGAAAATCCCTTGGCTTGAAGACAAGGGCGGGCTTAAGAATGGAGATGTCTGGCTTGATTCACTAAATCCATCAGTAAATTATTAGTGGTGTACTCATTGTGAAAACTGGCATAACCTTCAATCATTTTCTCAGTAGGTTTGTTATTCAATTTGAAATAACCATTCAATGAAATCTAAAATCAATTTAAGTAAAAGTGGAAGATATAACTATACATTTTTGCCACCCTCAGCTCACCCTGCTTATGTAATTCAGTATTTCTATCCATATAGACTTTTTTAGCATTTCCCATTTTAGCAGTACTTATATTGGTATTATTATGGGGTTTCAAATGGGAGATAAGCACTTATATCCACAGAGCAAAAGAACTTCTGATCGAACGATTTATTGATGGAACTTCTAGGTTATATAGTGATTACATTGAATTTTGGCAGAGGTAGACTACACAGCTTAGAAAGCAGGATTGTGCTAGTTTTCCATGGTTTATGGCTGACAAAGTCCAAGCCTTGGTGAGTCTTAAGGTAGATTGAATCCAATCATTTTTTTAATTACTGTAGTAGTCAGAAGCTGCAAATGGCTTTGAGTCTCCATTAAACTAACATGGGGCATGTATATTAAAAATTCCTTGCATGGAAGAGCTTAGAGTATAAATAAATCATGCAAACTACAAGTGAGGTCATGCTGCTACTCCATTCTAGAGGTGGGGAAACTGTAATGTGCAATCTAAACTCAGCTTGAGTTCATAGCAGAGCTAAGAATGGGGGTTTCAAGCTCTGGTTTGGTGCAGTTACTGCACGTGGCCATGATATGTCATTATTTAAAGGGAGAGAATATTTTTAGCATTCTGAGACTTCATCTGGGGGAACAAGGGGCAGAGAAACTTTCATGTCACTATTTTAGAAAAAAAGTGTGTGTAAATGTTGTGGGCCATAGAGGCATCAGGGAAGAGATTCCATTAGTATGTTCAGCACATGAAAAAAGGCAGCATTCCTCAGCAGTTACACCATTTGAAATAGTATCTTACTCTGGGTTGAGAAATTATTAGAGGTGAGTTAATATTTGGGAAAATTGTTTAAAAAAATCTACTTTAAATTTTTATCTTTTGTTATTTTAATGAAAATTCATTGGGGTTTTTTTTGATGTTTCAGTTCATTGTCTGATATTTGGTTAAGTATTAAATGAAATTTCTTAGATTATTCTTAGGGAAGAATGTAATTTAGACAGATAATTATATAGCTTGATTTTCAAATATCACACTTCTATGGAACTATGCAGAACATCTTGTGTATTGCAACTCATAGGCTGCTATTCATTTGCAAAATCAGTTGGCTGAAATTCCTTCATTACAGGAAAACCTAAATAGCAAAAAGTAACATTTTCTAATTATATTGTTTGGAAATTACTTGTCTGTCTCTGGAAATACCTATTTTCTATCACCTATGGCATGAAGAAATCTTGATATATTACTGGCAATATTGGTACATCACTTTCTATGGCTTGAAGCTTTTGTTAGTGTGTATTTTGTAAAAAATGCAGAAGCGTTTCCTGGGAATCTTGACCCTTTGGAGAGCTGAAAACTAATTCACTTTTTCTTTGGCACCTGAAGCTATAAAGAGCTTCTGGTACAGTACTTCCTTTTGATTACATGGCTGATAGGTTGCTATCTATACCTTTTATTCTAGTATAGTGATGTGAAAGATCTAGTATAGAGTTTCCTTGGACTTCATCCAGGAATTATTACAGAGGCTTTGGTGACAATAGTGGAAACCATATAGTCTTTTATGTTCACTATAACTTTAACTATAGAGATAATGTTTTATTTGACTCGCATCCAGCAGAATTCAGACTTGATTTAACCACTAAACAGAATGAACTGCAGTGATTATTGTTCTTTTTGTTCTCTATTATAGAAAAGCACTCTGCATATTATATTTCTGATTTATTTGAGGAGCTGTTTAAATAAGGCCTATGAAAACAAAACCCCAGAATCCTCGTAAAGACGTATCTGACCAATGTAGGCATCTAATTGGACTCTGCTGTTCTCAAATACATAATTTTTATTCTTTGCTTCAGCTCCAGCTTATCAGCACTGGGGAAAAGATTTAGTTTCTCTAGGCACCTGTCCAAACTCAGGCTGAAACTGTGGAACATAAGAGATAAAGTTTCAGTTGCATTCTGGGCAGCTGTGAATATATCACAGAATCACAGAATCACAGAATCTTAGGGGTTGGAAGGGACCTCAAGAGATCTTCGGGTCCAACCCCCCTGCCAAAGCAGGCTCCCTATCTCATATTACATAGATAGGCGTCCAGACGAGACTTGAATATCTCCAGAGAAGGAGACTCCACCACCTCCCTGGGCAGCCTATTCCACTGCTCTGTCACCCTCACTGTGAAAAAGTTCTTCCGCATGTTGGTGCGGAACTTCCTGTGCTCCAGCTTACAGCCATTGCCCCTAGTCCTGTCCCCACTGACCACTGAAAAGGGGCTGGCCAATTCCCCCTGCCACCCATGTCTAAGATACTTGTAAACACTAATTAGGTCCCCCCTAAGTCTTCTTTTTTCCAGGCTGAACAGACCCAGCTCACTCAACCTTTCCTCATAGGGGAGATGTTCCAGACCCCTAATCATCTTTGTCGCCCTTCTCTGGACTCTCTCCAGAAGGTCCCTGTCTTTTCTATACCAGGGAGCCCAGAACTGGACACAGTATTCCAGGTGGGGCCTGACCAATGCAGAGTAGAGGGGGAGGATCACTTCCTTCGACCTGCTGGACACACTCTTCCTGATGCATCCCAGGATCCCATATTTTGTCCTTAAGACCGTATATGTGCTGGGATCAAATTATTTTCTTCAGTATAGAATAGAGATTGTTGCAGATGCTTATCTAATGCTTTCTAGTGTGAAACAGGTAACAAAGAGTCTTAGATCATAGGATTCTTGTCGTAGGATTTATAAGTCCTGTTTTTTAATTTGTGGGGAAAACCAAATTGATATGTTGAGCAACAGCAGTGTTAAATAAGGCCCACAGTATAGAGAAATTCTACTGTGTTTGATATATCAATCTTATGTCTGGACATTTGAGGCATTATAACACAATTTCAGTAATGTTTGTGTCTTCTGGGCAATATTTTATTGCTGGAACAAGACATTACATATACACAGTAATATTATTTATTGGACATCGGACCATAGAAGTTAGGCATAGAAAATGACCTATTAGATCATCCGTTCTATCTCTCCGCAAAGGAAAGAACATCTGTCTGGAAGTGCAACTTGATGACAGCTAGATATATAACCATGGCAAGAATGCTATGACTCTAGAAAGGCAAATGTGCGCTCTTAATTCATTTTCCCAAAGCATGCAACTTTTATACAAGTTGATGCACTGTATTGAACCAATAGAAAAATGTACAGAGAAACTCAAAAACTGTCACATATTGCTGAATTTACCTTAATTTTTGTACTATGTCAAAATATACAATTTGATTTTGTATTTAAATGCTAAACAACTTGAGAAAAATTGATAAATCAATCATCTAGAATTTGATTTTCTGGGAAAACCTCAGAGCAGGTAATTTTTCTGGAAGATCTGAACCAAAATCTTCCTGCTTCCCCTTACTAATGAAGCTTATTCTCAACAATGAGGACCGTAAAGAATATTAAGCTATAATTTGAGTTTAAGATGCAGTGAGTAATTAGTGCATGGTAATTGTGTTTATTTGTTAAATTTTCTTTGAATGTCTCTTCTGCAGTCCACAAAATTAAAATGTTCGTTCAACTCCTGTTAGAACAAGGGAAGACTTGCACTGACTTTTTAAGGAGGATGGTTGACAGTCTTCACAATATCTGAAGTCTCTCTCTGTACTCATCAACAACATATAGTAAGCAAAAAAGAATTTCTGAATATGAGCGTAGGCACTCATCTATCCTTCAGAAAGATGTGTCCTTCTCTGCCCCAAACTGTAGACACAGCAAGGCAGAAAAGAAATCCAGCATTTGCCTGACTTCCAAAAGGAATAGTGAAGATGTTTGTTTGTGGGAGACTGCCATAAATGAAAAAAAAAACCCAAACTTAGAAAAAGACTGAGAATTTCCAAAGTTTTCCTAGAGTAGTGATACATGTCACTTTGAGTGAGTGAGAAGGCTCTGTTCTTAGGAACTGCAAGAATTTCTGAATTCCTATCTGTAAGTGAATTCTGATATGAATAATAAAATTTTTGGTCTTTACTACTCAGATGAAAAGTCTGTCATGTCTTCTGCTATTTTAAAGTGATTTCTTACATTTATTTAGGGAATGATTCAAAAATCTCACTCACTGTGAATAGTACAGTGAGTGTGAAGCTGAAAAATGACGTGCTTATATTACTAGGACAGCGTACAGAGCAAGCTATCTCTCGACATGTATGAGTATGATGGCAAAATAATGGCCTCCTTAAACATAATGGATAACCTTTGCAGCACTTCTTGTGTTATTACTGGACACTAACTAAAACTATTGTGCTTTTGTTGTGCTACTACTGGAGACTAACTAGAGATTAGCTACTAATAACCCACTGTAATTTCAAAAAGAAGGTTTTCAGAGAATACCTTTTTGATAACAAAAGGTTTATCTCCATTTTTATCTATATCTGTCTGATATAAAAGAAAAAGTCACATAATGATTACTGATATAATGGATATGATTATGGAATTTCTCATTGATTCCATCTAAAAATAATTAAGGGGATAAAATCCCCTCTTTTATCTCTTTACTTTTTAATATTTTGTTTAGCGCCAAAACTAGTCTTTGTATATGATTTTTTATTTCAAATGCTGTCATCTGTAGAGAAAAACACTTTGAAGGTATGCCTTTAATAACAGTTCTGTATCCCTCCGTTTTACACTTTGAAAACACGAATATGAAAAGATGTTTCTGAAGACATCCTTCTGGATGGCAGAAGATCAGGGTGGCAAACATAGCAGTATGGGCTTAGCTGGTAAGTGTGACTTCAGCACCTACAACTCTAAGTTATGGTGCTATGAATACGTGTGTCTCAATCACTGAGAGCTTAGCAAAACTATTAGTGATTCTAAGATGGAGGATAAATCAGAGCAGGAAAAAAAAAAGAAAATAACCTTAGCTCCCAAATTCAGAAATTTGACAGGGCAATGCTTTGGCCTGTCCCTCTTTTCTCATCCTTTCTGCACCTGGCAATTTTTTCTTCTTTTCATTTTAAAATAATATACACTTCATACTAAAAGTTTTTGTTATATAAAAACAATCAAATCAAGCCTATGTTTTGAGCTATGTCTTCTGCTTGCTCATTTCTAAAAAAACCTCTTAGCACAAGGGCGAGTGGGAATGTAATTGGAGTTTTGTATGCATGAGCTAGGATGTATGGGATGGGAATATAATTGGAGTTTAGTATGCAGGATGACTGGAAGCTCATACCTTAGCTTGAGTTTCTTCTATTAAGCTTAATGAATTGAATCTGAATAGCAGTTTTAAGAGTCTCTCGCTCCTCATCTATCTGCGTGACAAATATTTGTCAACTTAGTCTAGGAGCTTGCTAACCGTCTTGTCTACAGCCCTGGTTTTTGAACAGTGGCATAACTTCACTAAAGAAACCTGGAGGAATAATGCAAAGTAAATGCTCTAAATTTTACTTGAAAATTTTAACTTTTAGCTTCCCTTTCTCTTTCTTACATATAAATGATACATTCAGCTACAATTGAAATTTGAGGAACAGTATCAAATGGTTTCTTAAATCATTTATCCAAAGGATTTTGAATTTTTATAAGGTTAAACCGCATCTAATTTGATTTACGCATTTTTTCACAATGTAAAGTAAAAAGGTCATCTACATTTATAGATCTTATTTAAGTTAGGAACAGTAGAAATAATCTAATTCAATGAAATGATTCTCCAGCAGAACTTGTAGAATGCGTCTCTTGTGAAAAGTGAATTTGATCTCTCCGTTCTACTTTGGTAGAAAATTAACTACAGGTAATCAGAATTTATAGCTTAATTGCTCACAAAAACAAGCAGCAAGATGTGGAGTTTAAAGGTTCTGACCTGACATCAGTAGCTGGTGTGATATTCCTGAATTTGTAGGAGAGATTGTAGTGTCTCGTATTTATCCATGAGATACTGTAGGGGAAAAAAGAAAAGGTTACTTGAGATTTACTGTCAAGATGCTGGTTTTTCAAAAGGTTTTTGCACAGTTCTGCTGGAGCAATTGGTAGTTTGTGCAATCTGTGGCATGGAGCCCAATATAATCTGGGCCTATTGATGCTGCTGTAATGTAACTGCACTTGAAGATGAAAGGGAATATCCCATATGTGCAAAGTTCTTGCCATTATCTTTGCCAGTGTGTAAATAGATGCATCTCTTGTTTGCAGATTAGAAGGTAGATGTCTAACTCCTAATTTTATTTGTGCTTACATGTGTACCCCACAGGGAGGAAAAGCACATAAGCAATTCTAGCATGGACGTCTGAGGTTGCTTAAGTTGCTTAGTAGCACACTTGCCCTTGGTAGATAACCTGAAAAAGCATATGTCTCGATCCTCATCCTTTCCTCAAGCAATTGATAATCTGATAATGGACCATGAATATGACTCTCTACTGGAAGAGATCATATCCTGCACTTGCAGAAAGACAATATAGAAACTGAGCTATACTGATGGACATGAGCACCTAAATTAGATTTCTGATTCTAGCAAGGTACATCACAAAAACCCTGTGTAATGTTTATGGATCCTCCTAATGTTTAGGCCACAAGTTTCTGAATCTTCACCAGCAACCTGTAGTTTTGTTCTTGCAAGGCCCAATTGCCCACCAGGCAACTTCTGCGCAGTCCTGGCGTCAGTCTCCTAGAGAACTGCACTTTTCAATCTTAATCTTGTTTTAATGTCTTTCAGGCACATAATTTCCAGGCCAAACAAACAAGCAAAACTGAACTGAGTTATTTGACACAGCATCATTTTAAGACCACCAGCAGGGCTGAAAATTTTTCAGCCTGCAAGCTGCTACTGTAGGTAATGAATTATTAAGAGCAACAGCTGGGTGTCATCTTTCAGGTAGACCAAAAGGTGGTATGGGACATGTGCTTTGGTATGGTATTTAAAAGATCTTTGCCACTCAGAAATCTTGGTTTTATGTAATTAATATATTGCAGTTGCACTTCCCATAATTTGTTCAGATTTGCTGTCTTTAAGCTTCTTGTTCAGATCTGATACCTTTTTGCTTTTTTCTTTTGTGCTTTTGGAGCTCAAATTGGCTATTCCAACCCCAATATTCCACCTACTTGGAGAATACAATTTCACTTCTCAGGCCCTGAAAAGTCTGAAAATGATCCTCCCAGCAAAGCAAATATCTCTTAGGTGGAATACATCCAGGCCTGCGTTTAGGTATGTAATGCAGGCATCAAACTTCGTGTAATCACTGTGAACTCTCCTCTGCCTAGTCACTAGAGAAAGAAAGAGACATCTCCAGAGAACAATTAAGAGAATCTAAGAATACTTGCAGATCTTTGATTGTATAAGAAGCCTGCAGCAATTGAACTCTTAAATGGACAAATGTCTTCGATTAGGAGGCCCTATTTACTCTCTTGATTTCCCAGTACAATGCTCTCATTGTTCTCTCACTCACCTTTTATGTTGTCAGAATTCCTGAAGAAAATATGTTAAAAAAAATAAATTACAGGACAAGCATTTTTTTTCTGCCCGTTCAAAAACCTGGCCCAGAGTAAAGAGGTATCCCATGAAAAATCCTTCTGTGTTCTTACAGGCTTGATTCCAAAACCAGTTATGTTATAAGAACAAAGCTTCCAAGTCTAGGAGGGGAAAAAAAGCCTGTAGAAAACATTAGGCTGGTCTATGAGTTGAATAATGGTCTTCATTTCTCGGGGATCAGTGGAAGACAGTAAACCTAATTAATGCAAGCTAGAACTACAGGCAGCACGCTTTTAACCTTTAGATTAAAAACTACGATCAGGACAGCACCCACTGTTTGGTAGGTAAGGTTTCCATTACAACATATATATAAATATACGGAATCTTCAGCTTAATCAAACAACAAAAAAGGAAAAGGAACTCTTAAAAATTAATTTAAAATTCTGTGCTAGAATCACCTCAGCATATATATGAGCATTATGTAAATCTAGTTGTCTAATTGCACCATTTTTTACGTGACTAAAAACTTGCAGGAGGCCTTATTTAAATACGCACATCAATTTTTATTACCTTTATAAGTGACAAGGGCCTATGCAAAGCCATAGAAGGTGATAAATACAGTATTGTATTACATTTCCCAGTATGTATACACATATATCATCCAGGGATAAGACCACGGTGTGTCCTTCATGATTTTGCTTCTAGCTGCCGTCATAAATATTCCTGCTGAGTGCTAACAGCAGAGAAGGCTGAGCACGATTCATTGCATCTTCCCAGTCATATAGGAATTTCCAAATTGCAGCAGAACCAATTAGTATCTTAAAGCCTCTGATGTATTTACTGCAGATACTGTAATCTCAGCACAGCTCTGAACACCAGCTGTGTATTGTCAGCAGTGAAGCCTGTTGCCTGCTGGTTCCAAATGTGCAGCAATATTTTGAGGTATAGTAAAATGTTGCATTTACTTTCTGAAAGTTTCTATTGGTCTGTAGGTCTAAGACTTTGCTGGACAACAAGTAATGCTCTATTATTATTCAAATCATGGAGGAGAATTATTTGATTTCTCAATCTGTGCTTTGTAAGGAGTAAACTTCTTGCAAAATACTGTCTGTTTAAACAGGTAATCGCAGAATCAAATGCTAAAAGTCTGAGCTCCTTGGGCAGTTACTGTCTAAAGTACCCATCAAAAGGACATGACTGACTTTGGGATTTATGGTGTCTACTACTACACAAATGAAAAGGAAACAACTTTTATAAATCTGTAAGAATGCTGGCATGGCACCTTTCAGACAAAAATTTGGCTGAAAGTATGAACCTTGTATTAGTTTCATAGATAGAACTCCCAAGGTGACAGATTCCAAAAATTAAGATTGCACATTGAAATCAACTAGCCTCCAGTCACAGAACCTGCATGAAACCTGTACCTGACTCTCCTACCTGATGTCAGCCATTGCATTAAGAGGCAATGCTTTCTGTCACATAGAAAAAACCACATTTAGGTAAAATAGGTTTATGTGGAAAATAAATATTCTTTAACTTACAGGAGGATGCATCAAACCAGATACTGGGGGATCAGGATGTTCCACCTGATAGGATATTTTTCAGGATGCAACAGTGGTACATTCTTCATAATTAACCCATCCCACTTATCCCCAAAGGAAAATCATCCCAACCTGTGTGCTTAATGATATAATCGGTACTTCCAAGCAACACTTCTCAAGGAACTGGAATTTGAAATCAGGATTTTCATTTCCCTCTGTTCTACAGTTGAATAAAACCCGACAGGCTTCTACCCACATAAAAAAATGTGGGCTTCGCACCTGTAGATTTTGGTCAAAAAAATGACTGAGTAGCTCTTTCAGCTCAGGTTTCTAAGCCATGGCTACTTTCTTCCTGGGAATGACTCCATAGAAGCACAGGACAGCAATTTGGAAATTGGACAGGATTTCACATTTAGTGGAGCTTTTCAGAATTTTCATACTGAGGAGAAAGAAATAATAGCATTGAGATGGTTCTATAGGTGAGCAATTCAGAGAGTAATCTGTGATGATAAACCAAGCATTTAATATTTTAGCAGGGGTAGAGATGTATGTTAGTGAAGAATTTGTTTTAGATGTTGACAAACTTCTGTTGAAGAGGGCAGGTATGTCTTCTATTTCACCAGAAGTGGGAAGTTTTCAGTCAACTTCTTTCCTTAAATAAGGAAAAATTCTATTAATTTCAGGAGTGGGATTTTACCATTGTGTTTATAGAGGGGAGAAGGAGCTGAGTGCCATTGAGTAATGCTACCTTAATCTAAGTAGTGGAAAACAACATTAATTTTAAGCCATCAAAAATTTAATGGAATAAGAAAAATCATTAGAAAATTATGTTAACATCTTTATGCTGAGGTTATGCCTTGAGAATTTAGTTGTTATAATAATTCTGCCTTAGACACTGGAGATGTACTTCAAAATTTGCGATGTCATTTAGAAAAGGATACAATAAATTCTTCACAATAAAAGGATGATAAGTTCTTTTAAGTAAAATATTAAATCCCTTTTAATAGAGTAATTGCTACTACACCTGTATAATTATAATGAAGCTTAAATTATGGGAAAAACACATATAAGAAAGCTGATTCTTTCACTGTGTCACTTTAGTCTGAATATCAATCTCAGTAAGAATAGTTGACCTTAAGATCCCAAGTACACCTTATTATTAATGATAATTAAGGAAGGAATTATGCAAATGAGGCAACCTTGTACAAACCTGTCAAATTATGAAAAATCATCTCTGATCATCACTTTGCCTTCTTATAGTAATTTATTGGATTTTAGAGAAAATTAAAATTTTCTCCAAAGTCAAAAAAGAAAAAAAGTTTGGAAACTTTTTACATGATCACACTGCTTCCTCTGGGAAATTCCTGCGTGAAGTAGTTCTGCCTGCTAAGTACTTAGGTTGGTATAGGTGGTCCACTTTCTTACTGCACAATTGGAGCAAACAATTCAGCTGTTCTTTATTAAGTATTAATTATTATTAAGTATTTAGCATTTCTCTTCCTGTTCTCTGTGGTTGCATCCTCATTTTTCTATGATACTTTGCTAGGGTTTCCACTAGTCTTAAACTTTCGCTTGGTTTAGAGAGAACTAATTACACATAGCTCCTATCTTCAGTGAACAGTTCACAGACATCACATGAAGCCAAAGCTCCAGTACTTAGATTTTGGTTTTCTAAGTGGACTATGAGATTACTTCTCACATTCAGGGCTGATGTAATGCTACCGAATTCAATAGAATTGCTTTAGTATAAATATGAATAATTTTTTAACACATTCAATGACAATATAGATACCCTCTAAAAATCTTGTACCTTATCATTTTTGGATCACAGATCTGAGGTGTCTACATTTTTGTATGCTTGGCTCATGACACCTTTACCCTAATTCTCCAGAGATATTGCAATCTGTAACTCCAGTCAAAACCTAAGGGCTTTTAATCCATAAGAGTCTTAAACTGGATATTCCATATCTGATCATCTTATTACTATTTATTGAAAAATTTGATCCTCACTTTCAGATTTTGCTTCTGCTGCAAGTTTGTTGCAAGGGGACAGACACATGGTATAAACAATATGAGAAAAAAGGAAGGCAACTCAGGTTAAGAGAACTATTAAAATAATACATGATTCTATATTCTATGATTCTATAGGGGATTCAACTTTTTAAAAGGATAGACATTGCCGGGACAAGGGAGAATGAAGGAAGGTTTAGATTAGATATTAGGGGGAAGTTTTTTACAGAAAGAGTGGTGAGGTGCTGGAACAGGCTGCCCAGACAAATAGTGGATGCCCTGTCCCTGGAAGTGTTCAAGGCCAGGTTGGATGGGGCCCTGGGCAACCTTGCATAGATCTGGGCCTGAGGTTAGTGGCCCCGCCTGTGGCAGGGGGGTTGGAGCTCTATGATCCTTGGTGTCCCTTCCAACCCATGCCATTCTATGAATCTATGATTCTAATGGGTCTGCCCAGGGGAAGAAATAGGTGCTTTCATATAAAATGTGCTCATGCTCTTTCTCTGTGTCACAAACTAAACTGACACAACATACACAAGGGAATTTAGGTCACTTAGATATTTATTTGTCTACAGCTGAAATTTCATTAGCATGCTAGATGTGCCAATTGGAGGTTAGAGTTGTTCTATTATAGCTACTTGTTCTGAAGACAGAAGACTACCTTAAAAATAATAGTTTATACTTAACAGAATGCTCTGTTGCCCCTCTTGAGAAAGCTCTTGTTTTAGCCATTTAGTTAAAACAAAGGAGAGAATGAAAATGATGGTACATGAATGAAATGACAGGAAAAAGCAACCAATGGTTCCTTCGTAGCTATATCAAGTGGAGCTATTATTAGGTGACCATAGTTCCTCAGCCTCCTGGTATCACTGATGCAAGAAATTGTATGTTTTAGCTGTATTTTCTTCTCATTCCAACACCTTGAACTGTATCTGAGCTTTGAATACTTTTTTCCAAATTTTGTTGGGACAGGTTTCTGATCTGTATTAACAATTTCAGTGAGAAGGATTTGTGCGTACAATACAGCGCTTATGAATTTAGAAAGAAACCTTTAAGCTGCCTTTGAAGCATTTTACAAGTATTGTGAAAAGTGATGTAATGCAGGAGTAAACCATTAATAAACCCCTAAATGCCTAAGTAGCTGTTACCATGAAAGATTTAGCCAATTTTAATATGACAGGTCACGTTATTTTTCACTACAGTGGTCAACAGGACTCCCCAGGAATTTCTCCTGTTTTTTTCAGTCTGCGAATAGAACACTAAAATGAAAGATATTTATATGAAAGGTAACAATTTTCGATCTGGAATATAAAAAATCTGTGTGCCAGATGGGAAAATCTTTTAATTGCTAAGAAATGCCTCGTGTAAATGGCAGGAATACCCCTCATTTTGAAAGTATGAACAGAAGAAGGCCATTTTCTGTTCTGTGGTTATTTCCCTGTGCATTTTGTGTTGGGCAAATTATTGCTGAAGCAGCTGTATGTCTCAAAACAATTGAATTTGCCTTTGGGAACTTTCCACACAAGAACAAGGTAGAGTAGCTATTTCTTACAGTACTCCTCCCCATAACTTTATCACTGGAAATATTTTGAGACTGAACTGCTATAGCTACTTCACTCCCTTGATCTTTCAATGAGATAATGTCAGAGTCTGTTGCGGTCCCACAACTGCTCTTAAATAGAACCAGAAAGTTATCAGGGCTTTTGATTACTATAAAAGGTGACCATTAGGCAGAAGCAACATACTCCTTGCAGCTAGTTTAAACTGAGCTTGCATCTTATTGGCATTTGGGCTATTCTGGCATTTGAAGAATAGGATTTTGCTAGCAGAAACATTCACAGGAAGTGACTGTTAAAGCTATATGGAGGAATATTTGCAGATCATTTTAATTTGTAAAAGCTGATGTTTCAGCTACTTCAAATACTCATTCAGTTGAGAAACAGGCAACTAGTGACATAAAATATTTATGCAGTATATTACAAGTTTTGTACATTTCTGACTAATTCCCTACAGAAAGAGTATTCAACTAGAGAGTAAACATGAAAAAATATGATCAGTTTTGAAGAATCTGGAAATGAGAAAAAATCAGTATCTTGCAAATCAGGCTTTCAGCTCACAAAGTAAAAGCGGTGGATGTCCTCTCCAAAAGCCTTTTTGTTTTGAAAACCTCTGTGGATCACAAGTATTAACAAAGGATGGACTGGAGTTCTCTCAGAACAAAGACTGAGTCTGAACTGATGGGTGAAGTGCTGCAGTACAGCAGAGCTCCTTGCTATTCTCCTCTTGTTTCACTCTTCTGTTGTGCTACTCTCTTTAAGTTGCAGGGTGAAATTGTTTGGCAGTGTGACTAAGAATAAGAAACCACTTTGCATAATCACTAGTGTCACTTAAACTACAACTTACCCCAGGTGATCGCCTAGAAAGCTGATTTTCCTTCATTTCCTCAATGTATACTCAAACTTCATATTAAAGGATCTGCAGTATTGACAATGAAAAGGTGCTATGTCAGTACAGACAATGATAAAGACTATTTAAAAAGAATGTGCTTTCTGTTATATCATACAAAGCTATAGCAAGTCTTTTGATTAGTGTATCTAGCACTATCTTACCCTGTTTTGTGACAAAGAAATAGCATTTCTTTACTAGTTCATCCAAATTGGGATGACATCACTTTATCCTGTTCCTCTTTGTATATTGCAAGGAGTTAGAATAATGAAAGAATTTAATTTCTTTTTCTATTCTTTATTCACAAAACTCCCAATAATACCAGAGATATTTACAGTGATAGTGGAAAGCAATTTAATTAATATTTCAGTATTTAGCAGAGTATGGCTTAGAGGTCCTTATCTACCTTGAGCCACACTAACTGAAGAAAGGGAGACTTGTATGCACACATTTGTGGATGAATATGGTAAAAATTAAATAGATCCTTACTGAAATGCCTTTCAGAAACAGAAATCTCATTGTTGCATAAAAGTTGCTTTCCTGTCACTGGAGTGCCTGATAAATGTGTCAATAAGCCATCTGTGCTCCTTCTCAGTGTGAATGGCTCAGTGAGCCCAATTTTGCTTTCTGAATAAAACAGACTGGTCTCCTACTGTTGCCACAAAATCATCCATTTTACTGTTCCACCTTTCTGTGTTGACTGAGTCCAGGAACTCTTAACAGTAGTCCCACTCTCTCCTGCAGGTAGCACTCACCGTCCCACTCAATCTTTTTGTTTCCCATTGAGCCCTGGAGCTAAGCATAAACTAGCTTGTTTTTCCCCACTGAGTGAAAAGCATTAATGCCAGATAAGTCACCCATCAAACATCTATTCCATGCTCACTTTCATTTGGTTTCCAGATACCTTGAAAAGATAAATAACACTCATCTGGAAACAGGCTGGTGGGTGGAAAGGGTGACATAGTCTCTACTGCCTTTTCATCTTCTGGAGTATTATAGTAGGGGATAAGATGATATCAATCATACAGAGTTATGGTAAATATATGGTGTTTCTTATTTTATGCTTCAAGTAGAGAAAACAGAATGTTTGTTGTATAAATTCAGTGTATAGTCTTATATGTGGTACCTTGTGGGAGTAGCTGTTAGCAGTTTGGAGTTTTAATTACCTATAGCTTAGTAGTTTGAAAACATCTCTTCTGGGAGCTATTGATTTTGTCTTAATTGCAAAATTTAGTTATATGGATTTCTACAGCTGCACCGATCACATTTTTCATTTGCATGACAAGGTGGCGTACTTCTTTGTAAAACAGCATTTTAGATTATGCAAGCAGCAAAAGGAAACATCTCTTTCTCTGAAAGTGTTTATTGTTAGGTTCTTAATTTTTGTATGGAAAGCTGCATCCTTGCTAGAGGCAAATAACTATATATTGTAAGATGAACTGGATTAGAAGTCCACTAAAAAACAATTCTATTTTGATATAGCATACTGTAGTCACATTCTAGTGTCTCACACATCACTAAAAGTTTTTGGTTTTGTTTCTCCAGTTAACCATCTGGACAGAAATCATTATCTTCATATGTAGCAGGTTTTTTACTGGAAGACCTATTACCTACTTGGCACAGTTCCTGTCTATACATAAAGATAAAAGCCCGCAAAAGAATTGATGTGATCTGGGAAAGTGTTTTCTGCTGACTAGAGCCTGCCCCTGAGGCACTCTAAGCAATTATCTGCATGGTTTGGTGTGGGCTTTGTGCGGGGCTGATGTCAGGGCCTCTGAAATTTTTCCCCTGCCCCAGTCCAGAGGTTTTAAATTTACCCTGGACACAGTCAGATGCATCTCAATGGGCTCATTCTGCTTTCAGCACCAGTTTAGCCATATCAAGAGCAAAGAGGAGGAGGAAGAGGCAGCATCCATGCAGTGGAAAGGGGAGGGCAGGCAGAAGCACAATCGAGGAAATCCTGAGGCTCAGGTAGACACAGGAAGCATTGGTAGATGTCAAAAGAGGGCTCAGGGACTGCACAAACATGGATTTATCAGCAGTCTTTTCAGCTAAGCCTTGGCTACCACAAGGATAAGAACCCCTAATTGAGCAGCTCTAGGAGTGCGGAAAGAGGCACAGGCTAACTTGCTACTTTCAGATTTTCCAGATATGAAACGATGACATCAATTTTTACTGACTTTACAAGCACATTGAAAAGTGTACATCAAATGTACAGAGTTTTCCTTAGATTATGCTTTCCAAATGGAAATCTTTTCCTTATTTCCTCAATGGCTTTTCTTGCTTATGAGGAAACAGAAGTGAACACTGAAGTATTTACAGATATTTCAGAATGTGGGCATCTCAGTTGCCTAATAAACTTGCTAATATATAGCCGGATATGCCACACCTCAGCTTTTGGAATTCTTTCCCCTATTGCATTGCTTAAAGTATTCACCGAGATTTCCTTTAAATTATGCAGTGCCATGAGACTTGTGAAGCACTGATAATTATGAAGAGAATCATCTATAAAAGGATTTTTCTAAAATATGTATCACAGAATATAACTCTGCATCTGTGTGTACCAGGACCTTCACCTGAGAAAACCAAAATTAATCCATATTTGCACTGGGAATTGAAGAAACTGCTTCCAGACCAAGTTACTTCGGGATTTATCAGGACTTACCATGGTCATCTCAGACAAATTCAGATGGCTCCACAAGATCCCCTGCTCCTATGTGGTCTTTAAGAGGAGAAATGGATAACCATGGAAACAACAAAAACAGTTTGTGAGAAGATCTGTAAGAATCAGCTGCCATCACAGCTTCTAAACAGTGCTTCCAATGAAGAGGTTTGACACTGACTGGAGACCAGATGCCCACCAAAGTCAATCACTCCCTTTTCAGCTGGACAGGGGAGAAAATATATATTGAGAGGGTTAGGAGTTGAGACAAGGACAGGGAGAGATCATTCCACAATTAGTGTCACGGGCAAAACAGAATAAAGGAAACAAAACTCTTTAATTTATTACACTACACCACACTCCCAGTGAAACCAGAGTTGGATAATGAGAAGTGTGACCAGATCTTAAAGGACCTCCTCCCACCTCTCCCTTCTTAGTTGACTTAACTTTATTCATGATTTTGCTGCATTCTTTCCCCCATATTGTGGCATGGGGAGGGGCAGGCATTGAGGGAATGGGGTTTTGGTCAGTTCCTCGCAAGTTATTTTTCTTCTCAGCTTGGGAGTGGGGGGGGGGGGAGGGCAGCATTCCTCACACTCTTCCCCCGCTGCACTGTGGGGTCCCACCCACAGGAGACAGTTCTCCAGAAACTTCTTGATGAGTCCTTTCCCATGGGCCTTCAGCTCCTCACCAACTGCCTCAGCGTGGCTCCATTCCATGGGATGCCAACCTTCAGGCCTAGACTGCTCCAGCCTCATTCCCCACAGAGTCACAAGTTCCCCCAGGAAACCTGTTCCAGCATGAGTCAAATAGTCTTCAAGATTTCTAAATTAGATAACGTATTGGGAACAGTGTTTCATTTGACTTCCCCAGTGGTGTTCTTCTGTTCCTGTCAAGTCTAACTTATAAGTATTCTAGTCAGCCCTTCCAAAATGGCAGCTTAGTACCTGTTGTCAGCTACTTGTGGTGCTGCTTCTTTTGCAGTGAACTGTGCAGCTACTAGGTGTCCTCCTTATCATTGCTTAGCCAAACAGCAAGAGATGTTGGAAATGAGAAACAAGGAGAAAAGAAAAAAAAACCAAGAAAAACAAACCTAGACATATGCAACCTCAGTGTTAAGATTTTGAAGGAGACCAAAATCTTCCCATTCAATGAATGTGTAAGGATGTATACAATGGAGCAACAGTTTTATCTCTGTAGTTAAGCCTGGACACTGAACAAGAAACTTTTGGAGTTTCCGGTTTTTTGGTTACGTGTGAAGAAAAGAATGCATTACTGGGTAAAACTCCTGTAAGATTCACCCCCTCTTTGATGCCTCACTTCTGTGCCTGGGGAGATCATGGAACAGATCCTCCTGGATGACATGTTGGAGCACATGAGGGATGAGCATGTGATCCGGGACAGCCAGCACGGCTTCACCAAGGGAAGGTCGTGCCTTACCAAACTGGTGACTTTCTATGATGGAGTGACAGGATCAGTGTATAAAGGGAAGGTGACAGATGTCATCTACCTGGACTTGTGCAAGGCCTTTGACATGGTCCCCAGGTTGCTTATAAACAGGAGAGGAATCAACTTTTTAAAAGGCTAGATAATGTTAGGACAAGGGGGAATGGATTGAAGCTAAAGGAGGGAAGGTTTAAATTAGATATTAGCGTGAAGTTTTGTTATAGAGAGAGTGGTGAGGTGCTGGAACAGGCTGCCCAGAGAGGTGGTGGATGCCCCATCCCTGAAGGTGTTCAAGGCCAGGCAACCCTGTGTAGATCCAGGCCTGGAGGTTGGTGGCCCTGCCTGTGGCAGTGGGGTTGGAACTCTATGATTCTTGGGGTCCCTTCCAACCCATACCATTATATGATTCTATGATTTTTGAAGGAAAACTGTTCATTATGTTTACATTGCTTTTTAAAATAGATTCTTGAGGGAAAAAATAATTCACATAGATTTTAATTAATTCAACTGATTTCATTAGAAACATCTTGAATATTGTAAGTAATTTAAACTTAGTGCAGTGTCACTGGCTTTTTTGATAAAGCCTGGCTTCTTCCCTTGGTTTTGGGCTTCTTTTTTTGCTATTTTTAATAACTGGAAATATGTTTTCTAATGAAACATAACAATCTTTTTCAAGATCTAGCTCTCTTTAATTCCTCGGCTATTGCAATGCTTTTTCCCTCAGTTGAGGAACAGCTTGAATTATATTACAAGTTTTTCAATACAACAAAAGTGCTGAGAAGTACAAAAACTTTACAACCTGTGAGTCACCCTTTGAGCCATGAGGTCATTATGAGATATGATGCAAGAAATTATGTTTGCAGTGTGCACTGGTAAATCGGCCCATTTGCTATGTATTTTGAATTTGATCCACTTGGTAAAAATCTATATTTATTTGTAGTAGTTCATGCTGAAGGATCTGGAAGTGCTTATATTGAAATGACATTTACTGTAATATAGGTATTTACACAGTGGAAATGAATGAAGACTGGCATTACCAGTACTATAGGCAGTAGAGCTAGGTGAAATATAGCACCTATTTCAGAGTGTCGTTAAATATTTTGAAAGAAAGCAATAGCTACTGCACCAAAAGCAACTGTAAGGTGGATTTAAGCAGGCAGACAGTAAATGACCAAATTAAGGCAAGTTTGAAGATCTTGCAAAAAAAGAGCCAGATGTGGTTGGAGCTTAACTTGCACAAGACTGACAGGGCACAGGGGATATAGTTAGAGAGTCACAAGACAGAATTAGACTGTACTGGAAATGAGAAACCATCTTGGGTCATCCTGGTCCTGACCATGCGGAGCACTTAATCAAGTGCCGATGTAGAAGCCTAAGGGAAAAATGCCACAAGAGAGTCCAATCTTATTATAAGAATGCATTCCTCAACAGCTTCTGTCTGCTGGTGGGGAGCTGGGTACTCTAGGAAACACCAAGCCAGCACTTTCTTAGGATACTGAGAATTGCTAAAACTACTTTTTAGGAGTCCCATCTATTTTTCATATCTTTCTACTACCAGTTATGGTAGCAGGTACTCCCTCAAATTATCTACCAGTTACCATGATGAGAAACTGCAAACATTTATGGAAAAAAATATTAGGAACTTTGATATAAAATTATTTCCATTTATGTTCTTATAGAGAAATTTTCTTAGCATTCAGAAAGCTTTTAGTGACCTTATTTTTTGGTTAGTAGAGATAAAGGCCTGTTAATTTAGACCATTTTTAAGTTGTCAAAACTATGGACAGATAAAGAAGTGAGATTGTATTAACAAGTAAAGTGGTAATACATCTATAGTAAGTTTGTTTAAAATTATTTGCAAATCCATTTTAGTGCATTATTATATGTGGATCAGAACTGTTTACAGTCTGTATGCAGTGTATAGCAAATGAAACATAACTCAGTGTGCTTTTCTCTGTGTGATATTTCTTAACAAAGTATCTCCCCGTGTTCTAGAAATCTAGTAAAAAAGATAGCTATTAATTAGTCCTTACAAATATATTCTTTTTCTCTAAAGATGTCATTTGAGAGACAGTTTTTGCCTGGACCTTCTGACTGCAGTCTACTAAAAGATCAGCAATAAAATCAAAACAGCTCTTCTTGCAGTATCCTGTAAATGTCAAGGGAGGGAAAGCTAGATATTTTAGTGTGTACTGGTGAGAAGAGACTGGCTCTGTCTTCTCTGCAACACATCTTTAAGTAGATGAAGACAGCAATTAAAGCCTCCTTTTCATCTTTTCTGGACTCAACAAATCGAGTTTTCTCAGCTTCCTTTCACAAGTCATGCTCCAACTGCCTAATCGCCTTAAAGGACTATTATATTGAACACCACTTTTTGTGAGAGAACTGGGGAAGTTGCTTTTTTTACCTTGTTAAATAGCATTTCCAAGAGTTTCCTGCCATTTTCAGAAGATCTTAAGTAAACCAGATGCATTGCCAATCAAACAAGAGAGCAAGATTTCATGACCATGATCATCTTGAACTAAACATACTTGTGACTGCTTTAGGAGAAAAGAAATTCAGCTATTGGTATCTTGGCTAGCTATCTTCATAAAATCCAGTATGACATACTTCATCTATATCCAGACTGGAACTTGCTTTAAACTAAGCCACTTTTTGAGTCAGCCAATAGAGATCTTGAGTTGAGTATTCCTTTTTGCTGTATTTACTTATTGTGATCTTCACTATGAAAAAGAGAGTTTAAATGATGTCATGAGGTGGAAGTTCTCTTCCTCATAGTTTAGACAACAAAAAAATTGAATAGTTGCTGTGTTTTTCATTGCCAGTGTTGGATTCCAAGTGCAACTCAGGTTAAAAGAACCAAAGCTTAGGCAGTGAATTGTCATTACTACTAAGACTTGTAGGTGTCTTGCCATCTCACAAGCATACAGAGAGAATTGAAATGTATTTTTGGATGTTAAAATATCTATATTTTAAAACATAAAATACATTGTATAATCACAAAGTGGCTTAAGTTGGAAGGGAACCTTAAAGATCATCTAGTAAGAGCTCCCTTCAATAATGTAGTGCATTGACCTTAGCTGGGGATTGGGTGTGGAAACAAAGTAAATCAAAGTATTTATTCTATACTTCCTATGAGAAGACCACGTCTCAGGAAGCAGGGCTTCAGTACGTGTGGTGGTTCCTCTGCAAGACAAACATCATAAATAATGAATGCCCCTTTCTCCCTTCCTCCTTCTTTCTCTTAGCTTTTATTGATGAACAGATGTCATATAGTATGGAATATCAATTTGGTCAGTTTGGGTCAGCAGTCCTGGTTGTGTCCTCTACTATGCTTCTGCCCATTGCAGTCTATTCATGAAAGGAGGAAATGTTGGAAAGACAGCCTTGACGCTGTGTGAGCACTACTCAGCAGTAGCCAAAACACTGGTGTCTTATCAACAATATGAAGCTCAGTACTATGAGGACTGGTATGGGGAAAACTAACTCCATCTCAGCTAGACTTAGTACAAATAAGTAGGAATATCTTCAACTAGATCAGGTTGCTCAGAGCCCCGTACAACCTCACCTTGAATGTTTCCAGGGATGGGGCATGTACCACCTCTCTGGGCAACCGATTCCGCTTTCATTGTAAAAAAATTCTTCCTTATATACAGGCTGAATCTTTTAGTTTAAATCCATTACCCCTTGTCTTATTGCTATAGGCTCTGATATAAAGTCTCTCCTTATCTTTCTTAAAAGCCCCCTTGAAGTACTGAAAGGTTGCAATTATGTTTCCCCAGAGATATATATATCTGTATATAGATCAGTAACCTATGGCAATTGTTAGCCTCTGCCTTTACCATCTTCACCATATGCCATCATCATATTTGAACCCTTGAGAATCCATAAAATGTAGTGTTATGATCTGCTCCTTCTTCATAAGTAGGAAGTGGCTTGGAAGTCCTATTTGTGTAAAAATGTGTTGACATTGCCTGATTGCAGTACATGCAGGATAGAATTTGTGTTAGAATGTCTTACCCCATGATTCCAGGAGTAAGATAAGCAAAGATATACTAATTTATAAGCAGGATGTGTCATGATGAAGTGTCCATCTTCAGTTGTCAGTCTAGTGAATGATGGTGAGATCTTGTTTGACATTACCAATCTCTCTTTTCCTTCGGTAACTCTTGTTGGTGTAGCAAGAGTATGAGACCTCTGTTCTTGGGCCACCTTTCTGTTTTGAGGGAGGCAGGGAGAGGGGGGTGTTAAATTTTTCCCTCCACACTCTGTTTTGTCTAGGAAGTCAAGGAAGCAAGAAAATAAAAGCATCAGCCAAAGTTTGCTGAAGCAAAGAAAGCACTGGGGGTGGAGGGTGGGAACAGAACAGGAAGATGATCTTGGAATCCAACTCTTTCAAGCCATGTAAGAGAAATTTTAATGTGGAATTGTGTCTCACTCTCTAAAGTGATAGATCATCTGAAGTGCTCCATATATAATGGCTTTTGAAAAATAAAAGACTTAAATTCTTCCTGCCCGTTATCTTACAGGCAAGTATAGAAATCTTTCTGAATAAATCCTTGACAGAAGGTCATTTTCAGAACAGTTCTTTTTTCAGGTAGCTGTTCTTCAAGGGATGAAGAAATTTTCACTTCAGAGATTTGTGACCTCACAATAACCTCAGGGTGATTCAGGAACTTTAACAGAAGTTTCCATTTTTTTGACTTAAAGACAAATAACAGCAATCAGATTTTTCTTAGAATCAGTTAGTGTTTTATTGTGTCTAATTCACTACATGAATGTTAAGGGGTTTTTGTTGTTGTGAAAACTACAGACCCCAAATATGGCATTTTTTACTTGACATGTTTATATGGATTTTGGGATGGCAGTTACTAAAAATGAAAGGAACAAAGGACAACATAAAATTGCAGATGTGCATAACACCAATCTCTTTACTTAGATTGTTTTATATCTGGAGGGGTTTGGTACATTTACACTCTCAAGTCTTGAAACAGATATGCACCTTTGGATTAAGTTCAATTACAACAGGCATCTTTTCTCTGAAAAGCCAGATGAGCTTTTCTAAGACAATAATGGCACTGTAATGAGAAGTAGCAGCATTTACTAGAGCACATTAATACTCACATCCTTGATAGCTCAACTCAGTAAGTCAAACTGTTGCAAATTCTTTCTAAGCTAGAGATCTAATTAGGTGAAAGAAAATACACTGTAGAAGGAAAATAAAAAGCCCAAACCTGTAAGGGGCATCAATGCTACTCTTTATATCTTGCCTGACTGAAGGCACCGAAATCTATGTATAGGAGCTGAAATATACAATCCAAATGTCAGAGATATGGTCCTATATATGAGCAAATATGAGTGCAAGTGTTTTTTTCTCATCTTAATTACATATATTTGAAAATTTTGTCCAGCACTTGCAGTCAACTGTTCAACTTGTTCTGTGTCTGACACTGGATATTCTACAACACTGCCAATTAAAACATGAAGGTCAGCCAAAATACAGCTTGAGAAGTGTCCTCACAATCATGGAGATTTACTTAATTCAGTTCTGCCTTGTCCATTTTGTCACTTTGGAAAATTAATAGCTTTGCTGGTTAGTGTAATAGAATCAGAAGAAAATAGGTGTTTATTTTATGTTTGACATGTCTCTTCTAACACTCAATATATTGTTTAAGGCCTATAGATATTTAAATATCACATGAATATATACTCTTTTCTCACATGCACACTATTTGGTTTGTGTGTTTTGCAAAGGTTTATTAAGAATAAAATGTAGAAGTAGGGTGGATTTCTCTTAGACCATGTAGTCATATCAGAGAGGTATGTTTCTTTTGGTAGATACTCATACATGGTCTTGTCAGAGACAATTCTATATAGATGTACTCCTCTAAAAGACAAGATGTTGTGCACGCTTCAGAAAATGCATGTTAGCAATATTACATGTCCAGTTTCGCGATTAGGTAACTTCAGAGTGCTTGCTCTTTCAGTACTGCAAAGCAGAGTGATATCAGGAATGAGTTAGATAAAAGAGGAACTGTGACTATTACCTCACAACCCTCAGCAAAAAGCTGACATGCACTTGTATTTAATTCCCAATCAGGTGGCACTTCTCAGAACTACCATCCCTCTTGGTACATTACTCATTTTGTAGCTCCACCTGTGCTCAATTAGGCCTGCTTGTCCTTGAAAATCCCTAGTACCAAAGACTCTAGACTTGCAGGGATAAATCAGCTCATAAAAGCATTGCTTGTCTGTGCTGAGTAATGCTTGGTTAGTAGGAACAAAAGCATCCAGAGACCTGAAGATCCACAGTAATGGATGTCAGAAAGGTAGTGTTTACCAATAAATATAAGTCCTGCAACTCTAAAGTAATGTCTACCTTCTATTCTTCAAAACAATAATTGATCAAAGTTGGTAATTTGTTGTTTGAAGAGTTAGGTGTCCTTTTAGGTCAAATTTCCCAGTTAGTGGGGTTTCCTTGCCTAAGGTACATAAAATTTCCTCTTTATTTTTGTGTACTTTACCTTGAAGAAGTTTTCTTTAGAAGTAGTTCAGGAGAATGTGGGTCCTGTTCCATAAAGAATTCAGTGGTTGTGTAGGATAAATTATCATCCACATAAAGATAAATTGAATGCTGACTACTATTGAAATAGAATAGTTGGGTTCTGTACTCCCTTGCGCTTTTAGATTTTCTGAGATTTCAGAAGCAATGGCTCAGTAGTCCCTCATTGTTGGAAACTTGTGTCTTAACTGTAGTCTAAATCCCTCAATTATTTACTTGTAGATTCTGGCTGTTGTTTTGCCTTTGTCCCTCTTGCAAAATATACTAGTTGTTAAACTTTTAGCCCCTCTGTAGATTCTTATAGACTCTGGTCATGTGACATCTTACTAAGAATTTGACGCAAGTTGAATTTATAGTTGTGGGTCTGAAGCAGATTTCCATTCAGCTTTTCAGTGGTGCAAATGAAAAATATTAGGTAGAAAACAACAGAAGTCAAGCCCTGTGAAGTATAAAAAGTGGTTTGCAAAGTTAAAGTACAGACCTTTGTTGGTATGGTCATACATGATCATGTATTGTGGATAACATACTGAGTTTATATAAAAACCAATGAGCCAAAACAAGCAACGTTTTGCCCATTTATGTTCTGCTATAAACATAATAATTAGTGTCTTCCAAGGTTATTAGAGGGTAGATAGGACCTAGTATTTCTTTTAAAATTAATATCTATGTGACTGAAGTTGTCCATTTATACTCTATACTCCTTTTCACATAGCTCTACAATCTCTTTTATCGCCAGTTAAAATATTTTTTATGATTCTCTTGCTTTAGCCACTTTAATTTTTGTGTTGATGCTTTATTTTAGTATTTTTATAATTTTCTGTGTTTATCTTCCTTCTTAAAATGTATGTACCTACCATTTTATGTAAGTAGACCATATTGTCTCATCAGATTTTAAGCAGACCTTCTGATTGAAATCAATGGGGAGCATGTTTAAATGCCAATGACATAATAAGACTCCATGAAACTAGCAAAGAGTTAGACTAACACATCGTATGTGACCATGATTATTTTTGTATTGCAGCTGTTAAATGTACTGTGGAGTGGATGTCAATAGTGAAACATATAACTGGAGTTTTATACCTATACCTTGAAAAACAATTATGAAGTGACTATCTCATGTCATGTTTGTAAAATGTATGAAGTGCACTGACAAGATGAAGTCAGGAATCGAGACTCTAGCATTTTGCACAGTTCTCACTGTATTTGTGCTTTGCTGGTTTGCTCTTTGAAGAAGAAAGGCCTCTGATGAAAATGTGAATAAGCAGTATGTAGGTGTACATATGTGTACATGTACTTTAATTGGATAATATAAATAAGGCTGGAAGAATATGAAGATATTATAGCATTGATTCTTCTCAGACTTACATAGTTCCTGAATGATTATACAATCATTTTCAAAATGATAAGGTTTCCTCAACTAGGAAATTGTTTAGACCCAGCCTCTCCTAACCATTAGAAGATGTTTTCTAACACCTATTCAGATTATTTCTTGCTGTAATTTAAACATATAATTTCTGTAGATCATATTCAGAGTAAACTTAAAGAATGTGATATTTTCTAAAATGTTAGGTATTTGATAAATAGCTTTCTAATTGCTCTTTTTTGCTCTGTAGACCAAACAGACTCATTTCATTCCACTACAATCTTTCTATAGCTTGTAAAGCATTTTGGGATTCCAGATCATATTTTCCTCTCCGCAGTCTTTTCAGTTATTTAGCATCTTGTGAGCATTGCAGTGCTCAACAGTCTGCTTCATAATCCAGGTGGGACTTTACCAGCATGAGGTGGAGTGAAATAAGTGATTTATGAGTGTTATAGACAATAAAATAATCATACACGATATTTTTATTTTTATTTCTTGGCGTGACGCTGCTGATGACATTTGTTCAGTTTCAGAACTGTATTACGTCCAGGTCCTTTTTCAAGGAATGTTTTTTATGTGCTTTTCCTTCTTCAGAATTTGTGGAATAACATTCAACTAAACAGTAAAGGAGGAAATTAGTGGATGGTGTTACCTCCATTGCACTATATATTTTTATTTCTGCATCGATAATGTGCTACAGAATTACTTTGTTCATGGCTACGATGTCTGTGGTGCCTTCTGAATATTAGCTTCTAACTTTTTCTTCCTGTCCTTTCTTCTTTCTTCCTAATGCTGGGTATTTATTTTAAAGAAGATTCTAGCAGTGTAGCTTTGACCTTAATACAACTTTTTATTGTTGGAATTTTACCTCGAGGCCTTAGACAGAACTTTATTAAAGAAGACATTAAACTGATAAGTTATTAAGCTTGTTTTAATTATTTTCCCTAGGCAAAGTTTCTAAACGGATAGATTAGCTATTGACTGATACAGAAAATAAGGTGTCCTTCAAAGAAGCTAAGCACTGTCTATCTCAGGAAAGAGTTTAGATCAGAATAATCTATACGGATATACTTTATACAAACTCATGCAAATTGAAAATAATACTCAGTTACACCATGTGTAGATGAATGTGGAACTGCACAGATTTAAAGTAGCATTGCATTTTCTACCATTGCAAGTGCTGACAGTTTTTAAACAATAGGCAGTTCTTAATTGCCTTTATGATGTATGTCAAGAGGCAATAATTTCGCTGGAGAACATCATAGGAAATTTACTGATCTAACCAACTGAAGAAAATAGGCACATCTTGCTAGTATGTAATCAGATGAGGCAATACTTTTCTCTTTTGTTGCACAATTTGGTGTACCTAACTTGGTTAAAAGTAAACACATTTCATTTAGAATTTAAGAAGGAAAATAAATCACTTCCAATTTGTGAAATAGCATAGATGATATTATAAACACAAACCATTCCAAAATAGACGTGAAATCAAGCTTTCATAAGTCAGGAATATTAGAATACAAATTTCCCAGTCTTGTGCACAGACACTTCTATTTCCAAGCTCCATTCCAGCAGTTAACATCATGGCGCTTCCACCTGTCTGACCTTGACACTTGTCTGACTTTGCTACTAGTCACATAGTGGATATATCTTAATATTCAGACTTAACAGGGAGTAGCAGAACTTTCTACTTCCTGACTTGCTAATTTTCTTCCTTACCATGGGATTTCATAAGTCAGCTTATACCTCCTGAAATGGAGGCAGTAAGAATACTGGTAACATTGCATATCACTCTCTCCTGCAGTGACAACACCTGTTTACTTTTCCATCCCTGCTGGCATTGTACTTTCCGCTTTTAGATGCTATTAAGTCAGCACTCTGTACCAAATCATTTTGTGAGACTGAACTGGCTTCTCTGCTATATGTGGTAGTTCTTCCATGGTGTAAAGTTTAGACCAAGACAGTGTCTTCCAACTGAGCAGACAGTGAGTTGATAAGTATCTTTCTTCCCCTGCTTAGTATGCTGTGTATCCATTCACAACAAAGTGATGAGCTTTATGTAATTGAAGTGTGCTAGGTGAAGGTGATGTTGTAGGCCTGCTGAGAAGATTTTAGGGAGCTCAGAACTGAAATAAATTCACTGGGAATGAATAAACAATTGTAGAAGGAAAAAGAATTGCAGGAGCTTCAAAAAGCAAAAGAAAGTCTTTGAGATTCATATGGAAGATGTTTAATGATTTCTTTTTTTACTTAAGCTGCAAAGTAAATTTGCAAATAGTATAAAATATGTTTTCACTTAATCTTTTTCCTTGCTTGCGCCCTCTTTGAGGATGTGACTATCTGTGCTCATAAGCCCTTCATAGAACTGTTCACAGTAGTGTCTGCTTTGTGTGGATGAACCACTATGCCTGCGAGTATACATGTGTAGTCCAGAGGATTCTTTTTTCTTATTGGGTGTCTCAAAAAACAGTTTTGAAATCCCTGTTGTAATAGAATCTACAGCATTAAACTACTGCTGTCACCAAAGCACTGTCACAGGCACTGCAGGTATAAAATACTTTCTGGCAGCATCGACAAGCAGTGAAAGAATTAATAGATGCAGAAATGTCATTTCCTTATCACTGAAACTGATGAAGGTACAGGTACATCCATGGTTAGAAGCAAGGACTTGTTACTTTCAAATTGAATCATGCCATTCTGGACAGAACTACCATCTCCAAGAGAATCCATTTCATTTGTACTTGCTGACATGCAGATATATTTGATATTATTCTATTTGTCTGATACAGCTTCTGCTTGAAAGTGCACAGCCAGAATCATGCTTTTGGTATCCATCCTAGAAACATTATTCTCTGTCATAAATGCACTCTCGTAATTTCAGTAGTACCGTGAATGAAATAAACTTCAAAGTTCTACAAAGTTACAAAACATGAGGATGATTCTCTCAATAGAAATTCTGTATTAATTATTTATTAATTATTATTTGCTGTTTTGCTTCTTGTTTTTACAATTATTATGAACCCAATTATTATGAACCCAATTTCAGTTACAGTTTTTGCAATGAATGCAGAGCTACACTGAGTGCTGTTGGTTTTGTACAGTTATTTCATAAGATTCTGGATAACTTTCACTAGTACAAAGAGAGTCTTTGAACCATATGACTGAACAAAAATAGGATGATTGATTGTTCCACATACTCCCCAGTTTGGACAGAAGTTTTGTGAGTTGGAGGTATCTGTGGCAGAAGTCAGATCTATGAAAAAGTTACTAAGTTCAAATATTTTTATTACAGTGAAAATAGAATTGCTGACATAATGACATAAGTATACTGACATTATAGAATAACTTCAACTGAAAAATAAATAAAATGTAAGACTCTTTTAAAAAGAAATACATATCGAATTATGTTAGTACATCAAGAAATATTTTCCATTTATACTAGAGATACTTGCAAATGTTTTTAAGTGAAACTTTGAGATAAATTCTCCTTGCTTTCTGCAAGTCATCTTTTCTGTTCTCTAAGACTTTACCTATTTTTAAATTTCTCATATTTTGTTAGTGGTTTTTGCTCTGTGACCAACACTTTCAACAGTGACTACTTCTCAAACATACATTATTGAAATCCTGTCTTCTCTGAAGACTTCGGGGAATCTTATCGTGGCTTTCAATTGGGGTGGGCTGTTATCTCTTAACATCTATGAAATGAATAAAAGTTACATTAAATTCAATATTACTAAATGCCACATAAATATTCCAGTTTGGAACATAAGCATTATGTACTGTTGCAATATTAATCTATTTTTAGAAGAATATGGTGTCTCATTGTTTATTCTTTGACTAATTTGACTACCGATTAATTCTGGTATCGGATAATTTAACTGCCTAACAATGTCTGCTCTCAACTATGCCAGAGAAAGTTCTGAAGACTTCAAGTGAAATTTTTTCTACAAGTTTTGATATATATGTGCAATTTTGTTTGTGCTAAGCTGCTGTTGTAAATGGGTGCACTGACTGGATGATTTTGAATGTATGCTTTCTTTCAAACCTATGGTTACCAACATCTTCTCACCATACCATCTGTCTAAATATTTTCAGGAACATGATTATGAATGCTTGCTATGTTCCTTTTTCACTTTGCAAATGGCTACGAGTGTGAGAAGTCTGCTGTGAGTTTTGACATATTTTGTGGTGCAGCAAGAGCAGCAAGCTTCTTAGGGGGAAAGAACTGACTGAAATACTTCTTCCATCCCCAGCCTTTCCTCCAAAATATGTGGTATTTCTTCTGTAAATATCAATGTGAATGAAATATATCCTGCCATTTGGAGAACACACGAGAGCGGGAATTACAATCCCCCAAATTCTGACAGATATGTTTACTATAATAAATGAGCTGCTTGAAACAAGTGTTAGGTTATACATTATCGTATTGACTCTGGTTCAATTTCTTATCCTCAGAAAGCTAAAAGTCATTGAAAGTCTGCTTTAGCTTTTGAATTACGTGGATTAGCGATGAACTCATTAATATTTAGGTGTGTAAGCTTTTACTTGCCAAAGAGATAATTTACAAATTCCAGTGTGAGGTATTTAAAATGTCCAGGCTATATAGATTAAGGCTGGCAGTCTTGGTCTTTGCAACCAATTAAGTTAGATGGGGCAGTACAACAATAGGTTATACAGAATTAATTGCTCTTGAGAAGAGGCCAAAGAATATAATCTGTTTCTCTTAGGACCAAAACAGTTACTGGGACTTATGACATAAGGCATTTATATGACTTAATTAAAGTGAAATTGTGTTCATCACATAGAATAGAAAAAATAAATATTTTTATTTTCTACTTTTCAGGAAGCTTTTTGGATGGTGCACTTGTTTCTGCTCATCCCAGCTTCCTTTTCTAGGCTGATTATGGCTTTAAAGAGGACTCTCTTATTCCTCCTGTACAAAACAAAAAATATTTCTTAAAGTTTAAAACGTGTTTTGAATATCTAAAATCTGAAATAACTTAAGGTTGAAAGCTAACTATATATCGTTGAACTATTTAAAAGGTTATGATCTATGACTGACTTCTGGTCTTACACTTGCAAGAATGTCATGTTCATAATATGAAGTAAAAACTACTTACCAAGAAGTTCCTACCTAATTGCTGTTGATGTCTTAAGCAATTCTTTCTCCTTAAAATACACATATTTTTGAGGTTGACCTAGTGTTTTTGAAAGTCCTTGATCAACAATACAATGAAAGCTCCTCTGAGTGTTTCTGTGACAATTTCTGAGGCATTGGTTTTTGCTGTTCAAATGTGTAGCTGGGTTAGTAGGAAAGGACCTTAATCTACAGAAAGGATAAATCTTATAAATCTTCTGTAACAGTAAGCTGTTTGTCATTCTGCTCAACCTGCATCTCTTTTCTTCTTGGTCTTATAAAAAGGTATTCTGTGGAATAAATTAGGTGCAGAAGGAGGGTTAGATAAAATGTTTAATGCAGCTGTGATGGAGAATTCACACCAGGGAATCATAGTAGCTGAAATGAAGCCCCCTTCAGTATTTTCTGCAGTGCAAAGTATAAGTTGAAGCCATTTGTCTATTCGTTACACAGCATTGCATTAAATCAAGGAATAAATAATTAATGTGTTTTTCTCTTTAGCATGAGAACATGGTGATTACAAAGGGAAAAAGAACTCAAAGATGTAGAAAGATTATTTTGAATGCTAATGAATGTTCCAGGAAAGATTTATTGGGAATAGGAGCTGTGGCACAGTGGATACAACGAACTTGACAGAAAAATATAAGGATCTCAGTGAAATGATCCTAAAAGGGACACAAGCAAAAGTGGCACAATAACACTGTACAATGCTTTGCTTCCGTTTCTAGAGAAAAAGGCACAGATGATCCAGAGAAAATGGACCATCCAACTCAGCTTGATTTTTATTCCAGATACTGAAAGGATAGTTGGTAGAAAACATAGTGTAACAAGCTAGCATAGAATCATGTGAAGGCACAAAATAGATTGTTATAAAATTTTCTGTATTAAAGTAAATTTTGTGATTATGCTCATACTACTTGAAATTGTGTTGTTGCATTACTGCAACTGTAGAAGAAAAATACCTTGAATAATGAGATCTATATGTACGCTATTTATACATCTGTATGAATCTGTCTATATATGTGACGATTGTCCATAGTGTTTGTTCAATGAGCTAGTTCTGTAGTAAATAGTATAGTTTAAGGGGCAAAAATTAAATTACATTTAAGTCCATCAATACTATTGCTCATGCATTTTAATTTTTAGTAAATTTTTAGTTGGGCAAATAATGGACGTTCGTTAAGTGATAATGAATTTTTCATTATTGTTATTTTAATCAAGGTGCCTCGTAAACACTGCTAAACCAATCTTAAATTAGTACAGTTTTTAAAAAAATAGTCTTTACATGGGATTATATCTGTGAAAAGGAGTGTTTTGAATGGTGTTTATTTTCAGAGTAAAACTACATTTTTGATTTCCTCAGTAGGGTGGCATCAGGGTACTTGAATATTATATGGACTATGTTTCCTTTTAAAATATATCATAAATGTAATTATATCTAAGTGTAGCTCAAATGACCAGTACCATTTGAATTTTTTGCATGGTTCTAGTAAACAGTGGTTGCATTATAGCAAAAAAAAAAAAAAAGTTTCAAGTTGTTTGCCTGTTTGCTATCTCTTCTTATTAAGTCTGAATAAGTCTTCATCCTTCAATTTTTTTAGACTTGCCCAGTAGCCTTCACATTTTTGAAGAAGAGCATTTGAAGATAAGCATTGTCAAAGTCATAGGCTGGATCAATATTTTATCTGTTCAGCAAATGTTCTTATGTATAAGTACATGTCAGAGAATGTCTGTTTTCTAGAACACCAAGCATTATTCCTTGTGGTGTTTGCACAAAAATATTTTTTCCTGAACTTTTTTCTGAAAAACTGAGCTTATTTTGATGTGGTAAAAAATAAATTTGGCCTCATTCATGAAGCAATTTGTCTCTGACCCAGTTTTCAAAGTAAATTCAATTAATTTTTCATGCTGAAATGACAGAGTTTGTGATTACATAGCTCTATGCATTTGTAGTACCTTTTGACCTTGCTTTTCTATATGCAGTCATTTCACCTATACTTTGTATGACATTCAGCTGCTATGAAGTTACTCCAAATACTATTAAGAGGCTTACTTGGAAGGGACTTTTGAAGGACATCGTAAACATTGTGCTCACAGCATGGCTAACTGCTCAGTCAGAGCAGCTCCAGGCCTTGTGCACAGCAGTTTTGATTCCATTTTCAGGGATTCTGCATCCTTTCTTGGCAGCTGGGACCATATTCCTTTTGAGAATCTTTTTCTTTCAATTTAGAGTTTCCCTTTCCTGTAGTACTTTGAATTCACTCGTAGGAGAAGAGAGTAGTGGGAAGGATGAGAAATACTGTTGAGTCTGAATTATACTGAGGTTCATTTTCCCTCTTGGCATGGGTGTCTAGGAATCTGTGATTCTGCATATGATTGTGCTAGACTGAGAAATACGCAAAATTTTGCAGAATAACAGTGCAATTCTAGAATTCATATACTTTGTAATAAAATATATGATATTTCTGTGTATTTATTTGAATTGTGCCAGACTTATTGATACAGTGCTTCATTGCAGGGGGACAAAAATTGTATTCGGCAACCACTGAGGTAAAATAGAAAGAGGAGGAGTTTCTGTTCTGTAGAAGACTAGAGGAAATTGCAGTGAAGGTTTGAAAAACTTTCCAAGGATAAGGAAGAAGAAATGGAACACGATATAGATAACTCTAGATTTGTAAAGATGGAGACCAGGGTTCTGAGAAAAGGCTTCTCTTCAAAGACCTGAATGTATTTGTAGTGAAAAGGATACTAGAATGATAGACCACTTGAAGAGAATAGGTGTAAAAGAGAAGAAAATAATTTTTCTTAGAGCTAACCACCAAGAAAAAAGGAACAATTAAACCAAAATTATTTTAACCAGAGCATCGAAAAAACTTGCAACTGAAGATATGAAATGCACATTGCCTTAGGAAACAGGCATTTAGCATTCAAATTTAGTGTAAAAAAGTTTCATGAAGTCACACTACAAAAAATACCCAAAATTGAATACCTGTTGCAACAGTTGTGGGAAGCTGGTATGATTCCTATTGTTTAAAAATAGATATGTACTAATAAATTCTGGGTTCTGAAATGATTTCCATTCAGTTTTTTTCCCAAATGGAATAAAAGAACATAAATTTCTGATGGAAAAAAAAAAGTTCTCTGAGGAAAAAACCCCCTCTTCCTACTGTCATGTGAACAGGAAAATACTTCTAGGTTTCCTTTTATTCTGTTAGCTTCTACCAGAAATACACTTTATCTCTGCAGGATTATGAACTGTATTAATTTGTCATTGCTTTTGCAGCTTGATTCCCTTTGTGACATAAAGACGTAGTGTCTTTCCTTATTTTAGTTCATTAGCAGTACTGAAAGATCCCATGGAACTGAGGTTTATGAGCTAAAAGAGGGTCAAACTGCACTGTGGCAATGGTTAGTATTTCACACACTGACTTGCTGATAAGGCATTCTGAATTGTTACCTGGCTGAATCAGGTCTCTTGGCATAATAAGCTCAGTAGTTGACACAATGTGTGTTATTGCTATACTGATTTAACTTTTAAATTTTATTTTTATCCAGTAATGAAACATGCTTTTGTGGCTCTTATTTTTTTCCTACTAGAAGCTACTCTAGCAAAACTTAGCCTAGTAAAGAGTCCTTTTTCACCTTGCCTCAAAAGCCAATCCTGCAACTGTAGAGAAATATGTGTATAAGACATAGGCAAGAAAGTAAAAGTTTGTACTCTGCAGATGTATTCAGAGGCCTTCTTTATTCAGGGTCCAACTTCAAAGCATGAGACAATATAAAGAAGGTCATAATCCTTCTTGTATGTATTTAGTTTTAAATTCCTTCTACCATTTTGTTTATCTGCTGTGGGTGTTCCTATATAGCCAGAGGATAATTGGAATAATGGTCTCTTTTGTGGGTAGAAAAAGATCAGCACTTTCACATATTAGTCTGCAGAACAGGAGGCTGAGGAGATACCTTAATCACTCTCTACAGCTACCGGAAAGGAGGTTGTAGCCAGGTGGTTGTTGGTTTCTTCTCCCAAGTAACGAGTGATAAGAAAAGAGGAAACAGCCTCAAGCTGTGCCAGAGGACTTTTAGATTGGATAGTAGGAAACCAAAAGGGTTGTCTGTCATTGGAACAGGCTGTCCAGGGAAGTGACCGAGTCACTGTCCTGGGATTTATTTAAAAGATGTGTAGATGGGGTGGTTAGAGACCTGTTTAGTGGCTGGACTTGGCATTGTTAGGTTAATGGTTGGACTTGATGATCTTAAAGGTCTTTTCCAACATAAAATACTCTGTGATTCTGTGTTCTTTCTCTGTCTCTATTCAGGGGTTCTGAGGATATATAGGTAGCAACAAAAAGTGACAGGCTAGTCTTTGGCAATTTCTGTCTCCAGATCTGTGAGTGAAGCCAGTGTGAGTTATTGCAGAGGCCCTCTGTAGTATTGCCAAGCCAATCTGAGTCCCCACAGTTTAAATATCTCAAGAGATTTCTCAAAGATATTTCACAAGCTTAGTTGTTACAGTGGTTGTTCCTCTGGAAGCATTCAGCCAACACAAGAAGGTGGATTCCCTGTAGGGTAGATCCCGGCAGGTAAAGAGGTTCTTCAGGACGCTTCAGCAGCTGGGATTAAGTAACAGGCTGAGAGAATTTGAAGAAAGTTTAATGTTCCTCTCAATTTATATTTCAGCTGTAAATTGTTTCTATACATGATAGAAGTGGTTCAGGGGCTTTTTGCCCTTGGTTCCGCTGGAAGGATATTCTTCTACGAGAAGAAAATTCCTTTGGTTGGAGGTGGGTTGATATGTCAGTATTCAATCAGCATAGCTGCATAGTTTGCTGTGACAATATTTGACTGCATCAAATAATGTTACCCTGTTTATAATTTCTAGAGGAAAGGTTATCCTCTCACCTCTAGCATTAGTTGGAAAACTTGTTGGCAGCCTGATAGTGCTTAAGAATGAAATGCCATCTCATTCTTGTGCTGAGCCCTCAAGCATGGGACCTGCAGGGGAAATTTGTGGTGGCTGTGTTTTTCCTCTTTTATGGGTAAGTACAGCTTCATTCAACCCTGTTAGTTTTTGAAAGCAGTGATTCTCTGAGAATGAAACGATTAAAGGAACAAGGTACCAATAATCAGTTCTTAGCTTCCTGCTGAGAAGTGGAATTTTGGAAAAATCAGGCATAGTATTAGCTCAAGAAGTCTCTAAGATCTTTACAATGAAGAAAGAGTACAAAAAGAAACAGCTACTGAAAAGCATAAAGATACTCCCCAGCTTGCAGATAACCTATAATTAAAGATATTTTACCCTTTTTTGCATTTTTTGTTTTGCTATTGATTCATGTTTCCAGAAACAAGTAGTATATGTGAATAATTTTCGTATTACGGCTGGTCTGTGAACTATGTGGTTTAGATAATTGATGCTTTTTTTTTTGCTTGTAACATCTGACAGGTCTGCTAAGTGTATTGTTTTTACTAGCTATGTAGATTTTTTTAAATCAATAGTTAATTTGTAATGTCAGTAATAAGCAATGTTAGCTAATTTTGTAAACTACTCAGGCTGCAGTGGATATTCTCAGTAGATTTTTTTTAAATTTTGTTGCTGGTTGGGTTGGTTATTTTTTTTCCCCTTCCCCAAGACCTTTATAGTCTGTGTTTTAAATTGCACCAGCTGGAGTGAAACACATATCATTATTACTCTTGCCCAGACATCAGCTTGAGAATTGTCAAGAATCTTCCCCTCAACACAACAGCTAGTGAGAATGAATTTTTCACTTGCTAAACCAAACTCCTATCATGGGAAAGAGGAGATTACATCACATTTCGATGTCAGAGGAAAAAACACAGTTCTGCAACCTCCAGCCTGCACAAGATGGCTTTATTATTCATCTGACAGCATTAAACATGTGCATTGACTTACTATTCTCTTGGTCTATCCTTAGGTCGAACAAGACATTTAAATATGTGTGGTTGGATTGAGGACAAACTGTCCAAGAGACTAGCTACCAACTGCCCAGTTGTGATAAAAGCAGAAACTGTCTTGAACCTGACTTCTGTTTCTCCTAAAAAACATTTCCCCCTTATCACATTAAACTGAAATGGGGTGAAATTGATTTAAACACACAGTTGACATGTGTACCTCAGATAAAAAGTAGGCAGTTATCAAAACTTCCAGATCTATTTGGAAGTAGTGGCTGAGCTCAGTCGTATTTTGTGGGAGAGAAGATTGCTATGCCTTTTTTTCTTTGAGTGCAGAAACCCGGAGACGTATTTATATCCCCTGCTGAATCAAATTAAGCAGAAACAAAGAAAATGTGCTCTACTTCATCAAAACTCTTTATCTGAGCTTTCTCTTCAAAACTTATCACTGTCACGTCTCCTGACAGCATACCTCACACTAGCAACATTTCATCTGATTTTTCCCTATCTTTTAAAGGAAAGCTGGAATCACTTAAAAGGGCACTGTCAATTTAAAAATAAATTTATTTTCTCAATTTCTAAAATGACTTTTAATTCCAAACCATATGTAATATTGTTGAAAAGAAAAAAGCTGTATTCAGCGTTGACTTAGTGTTTGCCAGATTCTTTGCATCTTCCACTTGTTTCTGGGGGCCACACAACAACAAAGGAGTAATATACACTTTAAAGGGTACTTTCAGAAAAGTAAGTAGAGGATGTGTGCAAGTATTTTCTGAGTTCAAGAAGTGTCTGGACAACGCACTCAGTCCTGTGCTCTGACTTGGCTGGTTCTGAGTGGAGCTGGGAGTTGGACTTGATCCTTACGGGTCCCTTCCAACTCAATATATTCTATGATTAAAAAGAGAGGAGTAAAAGTGCTGAGGCAAATAAATAAATGGAGAAACTGGAAGTAAATGGGTAGGGATTAAAGACCACCTTCTAGGAGAAAAGGGTGAAGATTAGCAGAGAAAAAGTATAAGGATGAGGCCATAAATTGGTCTCTCTCCTGCATTTGTGTTGGGAACTTTAGCAATAGAGTTTTGTCCTTATGTGAGCATTTTAATCTCTTTGACAGCCATGTAGGACTTGGGATCGGGTGATGTGTGGCTTTTAGGATAACCTGAGCTCTTCATTCTGCATGGTACCTACCCCCTGTAGGTTTACCTTCACCATAATTAGGTGTCTAGGCAGGCAAAAGAAGTACCCAGCTTCAGCTTTATCAGTACAAAGAAAGAGTCAAACTAATGTCACTCATGTCAAACCACTATAGTTTTCACATGTTTTGTTTTCATCATGGAAGAGTAAGGATTCCTGATGTAGCTGTACTTTCTTATAACTCAAGTTGGCTGATGTTTCTAGTATGAATCATCATGATTATGAATTCTAAATTACTATTTTCTGTAAATATGGCATAATCTTCCCTTTGAGTATATACCAGAATGTAGCTGAAATAAAAACCAAAAAATATATGAAGGCAAAATTTCAAGGAAAAGATATTGAAGTTATCTTTTTTCCTGGCACCCAGCTTCATTGCACATTACCATTTTAGTCCTGGTTTTCTCCGATGAGTCAAGTTGCTCTCAGCTTTGAAGGACAAAAGAGTAATTAGATTAGTCAGGTCTAAAGAACAGTTGAGAAAAATAGGTAGATACATTTTCAGTATGAGAAAAGATGAAATTAATTACTGACAAACCCATAGTAATGCACATTAGATGCTATTTGTAGACAATGTTAAATTCTAAATGATGATACACTGAAGTATAGCAGAGGAGCTATGGTTTCCAAATGAAGGAAAGGTTCTAGTGTTATGCAGCAGCACTTACTGAGGCAAAAATAAATTTGAAGAATGAAAGATAAATAATCCTGAAATTAATGAAGTAGTAATTGTGCTTAATAAATTGTGTGTGCTGTCATTTGGGATATTGTAAAAAGTTTTCATAAATAGGTAGCATGTAATAAAAGATTTGGATTTGTACCAAGAGATAAAAAATTGGTGCTGCTTATTCTGGAAAAAAATTTTAATAAAGTAAATTCATTGTGAGAATTTAAAATTATGAACATTGTAGAATAATATTTTGTGGGGGGAAATTTTCTTCATTTTAAAGAAATTGAGCAATAATGAAAATTAAACTTATAGCAGAAAATAACTTCTATGCATGACACTGAATATGAGGAAGTCAGTAAATGGATGTGGAAAGGATATGTGGCTTGCATTCTTTGAATTCAGGCTGCTGTCAGTTGGACATCACAGAATGCTCTTTTGGTACTGGTATTTTATGCTCTGCTTGGTAATTTCTTTCAGAACCTTGAGACCTAGGTGGTTTCCAACTTCATAGATAAAGCTCACTAGGAACGGGTGTCCCCAACTGCGCAGGGATGAAAACTCTGAGGCTGTCACTGTGAATCCTGACACATGGATGGTCAGTCCTGAACAGTCAATGGTGATTCAGGTTTACTGGTTGTTCAGGACTCAAAGGAGAAAGCAACTAGAACAAACAGCCACTTTTTTTTTCCTACAAAATACAATGTCACCTTCTTTTCATCTCTTTGTAAGAAAGAGCTGATTTAATGGCATGTGTACATGCCTAGTTTTTTATAATGCCTTTGATCCATACAGTAGCATTAAGAAGAGAATTCTTTATTTCTGCCATCTTTCATGAGTGCTCAAAAATCACTCCATAGCAGTAAAATATCCATGAATTTTCCCCTCCCTCTTTTTGAATAGCTCCCTAAGAGAATACAATTTTTTGAACGTTATCATTTGCAAAGGAAGGAATTGTTATTATATTATTTTACTAATACTAACTACTTGTTTGTCCCTTTGCCATTTCTCATCTCACAGCCCACCCTATGCTAGATTTTTCAATCTGTCATGGTTCTTGAGTCTCTCTGAGAACTGCCCCATCAATCACTTCTGCTTTTAAACTTTAAAACTTTTCCATCCTTTCCTGTGTACTGTGGCCACTTAATCTCAGTTGTATATCTGCAAATCAAAACAGTTTGGCATGCCAACAAAACAAAGGCATATGTATTCATGCACATGGCATTGTGAAAGCCACAGAGAACTCCTATTATTCTCCCTCTCTCTCTCTCTCTCTCTCTCCCTGCACCCCCCTCCAGCACAGTCCTCAGGGTTTCATTTGATTGCAATTAATATAAAGAATTTCAGTTCACTATATCACACATATGCGTTTCAATAACATCATACATATCAATTAACTGAAACTCACTGCCTCACCAAAGTGGCCTGTTTTTTAGAGGAGCAAAATGGACTTGCTCCTAATCAATACCATAGATCAGCTCAGATCAAAGATGTTTTGGCAATAGCTGACTATAACTGTCGCATTGTATTCTGTCCTATATGCAAACCTAGACTTCAAACAGGGACACAGCTGACACCACACTACCCCAGAAAAAGTACAAATGCTACACTGCAGAACAAACTCCCCCTCTTTCCACATATTCACCACACTTTGCAAACATTAACTAATTAGTTAATCTGAGGTCCCACTTAAAACCAAGATACTTTTTTTAGAATCTGATTTAAAGCTAATTAATTAAGATGAGTTTCTAGCTTATTAAGCTCATCATAATAAGGACGTTATTTTGATTAGTCTAACGCTGTTTTCTCTCTCTTTCATTTTTTTTTACTCTGAATTCAGTATCATACTTGAAAGAGTGAAAATAGTGTGTTGACAATTTCATAGGGAATAAGAACAGAAGGGATCAGCTTTGCACTCATCAAACCAGTACAGCGATTGGGCTTCCCCACACTCTCTGATATCTGGGGTAATTTTGCTTGGAAATAAAGGCCCACTTCTCTCCTTTACATGCAACATTGAATCCACATCAAGCATTTTCTTTAAGTAACCAATTCTTCTGATTAATTCTAGCCTAAAAAGCACAAAATTCCCTCAGAATCAGTATTTGAAGGGAAACCCTCACAAACTATATCAATCTTCAGATTTGGTGAGAACAGAAAATAGAGGGAAGCTTAAACCCTAGGTGCTGCTGTAAACTTTGCCCACTAAGGGCTTGTCTTTTTGTTGCACCCTTAAATTCACTTACCACTCGGTTGCTGTATTCCTGTGCTACTGATATAAGGTACTCTGTGACCTGCCTTAAAATTTAAGAGCAAGTAACCAAAAAAATGAGTGAGCAATATAGAGTGCTTAATGAAGACCTTCTATGTAATCTTACAGCCCACTATTCTTTTCTTGTGGTCCATTTCCACTAGTCATCATGGGCTGTATACATGCACTTTCAGACAGGCAACTTTACAGTAAACTGTCCGGTCTCAATAAGGTAATGAAATTGCTCCTTTTCTTTCATTGGCCTCAGGTGACAATGGGGTATATTTTTCCAAGTCACATGCTCTTTGGAAGGTCGTGGTTAATGAGAGTCCATGAGTGTAGCTCTTCACTTTGTGGAGTCCCAGGTTTACTGTTACAGTATCTTGAACTTTAGTCAAGGGTCATTTATAGATCAAGAGTTTGGCTGTCTCACCTTTTCCCTTGGTCTAAGTTTCTTTTCTGTCAGAGAAGTGAAAAACAGAAAGAGAGTAGGAGGTAGATTTTCTCTTGTTCTTTCCACCATTCTCTAGGAACAGGCTCTTCCCCTTCTTCACCTTTCTTAATATTTCTTTATTCCTTTTAATTTTATCTTGTTTATCCCCCTTTAAATGTGAATAAACTTTACCTACCACATATCCACCAGAATATTCAACATACATACAGCTTCTTAGATGCGTAGATTCCCCCTAACTAGAAGTTTCATGTAAGGCATATTAACACAGCTGTTAGAAAAGCAACATTAACAGTGGTAAAGCATTCACAAAACAACTATTACATCTTTGACCTCAAGAAAGACTTTCAAAATATCATTAAAATAAAACCTAAGAGTTGAAGTTCATAATTATTAGACACAAAAAATAATATATTTAGATCAAGGTTTTAGAATTTCCTTTGTGCCAAACATCACTCATACCTCGTTGCTCCACAGGTGATAATTACTTCTTTTTCTGTATTTTCACAGGAGCGATTGAACTTCTCTCCTCCCCTCTTTGCTAACATATCACCCTACCTTACAACTAGTAACTTCTACCTTCTTTTTCTTCAGACTGATGAACGTAATTAAATTAAACTCAGAGCAGTTTTTCACAAGCTATTTGAAGTTTGCTGTTTCTGTTTTCTGACCTGAAAAAAACCCAGCCCAAAACTGTGCAAAAATGCTTGTCTGTTTTTCCATCTGTATCATCTGCTCTAAAAAAATACAGTTCTTCTCTGTTAAAACTATGACTGCCATATGTTCTCCAATAATAGAGACCTTTACTGATTTTGGTAAAAATGAAATACCTTTTTTTTTTTTCCCCTAATCTAGTTATGATCATATTAACTCAGACTATTTGTTGGAGGCCAGCAAGACAGTTCCACTCAGCCTCTCTTCTTCCATTAGTATTTGTATATAACCCCTAAAGATTTATTTTTGATCTGACCAATGAGTAAACTATTAAAATGCAATCTAGCATGCAGTTAGTAGTAAATTGGGTAGTCCTTCAATATTCTGTGGATCTTCGAGTAAAACCATGACCTAACAGGAGAGAGGGATCAGGTAGGCACTGGGGTGAAGAAACAGCATCCAGCTATTACATTTTTTTGTCTACAGAATGAATCTTAATGGGAAATTGGACGGCCAAAAAATCAACACCCTCTTCTTTTCACTGATATGCTATTTATGCATATATGAGTATGAATATAGCACAGTCTACCTTAATAGCAAAAGTGTTGAATAAAAAAAGGAAATGTCTGTCTTATTAATCACTTTGAGGTGCCACAATTGTGATGATGGGATAGATCTGTCTATAAAGCACTATGTGATATGTACCCAGTTCATTCCATAGGAGGAAAAAACCCCATCTATACAGTGAAATAAAAAGGAGAAGAACCTTACCTCTAAAGCCCAATGTCTGTAGATGCACCTATATCTACATTGTGTCAGGCTGGTTCCTTCTAGAGCAGAGCAGTCATTTAGCATCTGACCCATGAGGCATTCCTGTAGCCCTAAAAGGTAATTCCTGGTACATTCAAAGTGTTTGAAATAATGTGAGGGATGTTCTATATTTCGTCAAATCACCTCGTACAGAATATTGTCTATGACAGGCCCTGAGGTGTAGCCGTTTACTGAGGTTGGTGATGGAGAATTTTGTAGGGTGGAGAGAGCCAAAGCTGATGTGTTCATTCCTTTTTGGTGTGATTTCTGATATGTGCTATCCCCAAATCAAGTGGGGATGCTTTGGATAAACTGCTCTGAACCATTGAGACAAAGCCTGAGGGAGAAAGAACAGCTAAGCATTAAACACAGTCAGGGGTCAAGCACTCAGGTTTGATCTTTTTCATTTTGCCATTGCAGACATCCTTGAGGCCTCTCTGCTAAGCAATTTTACAGACTATCTCTTCGGAAAACAAAAGGTCAGGAACACTGTGGGAGAAATCTATTATAGTAAGGCTTTACAGAAGAGAACAGTGAAAGGGCTGTATTAGAAGGAAGAAAGGAGAATGTTTGGAGGACAGGAAGGAGAGCCATACTCTTTTTAAAAATGTGTAAATAGAAGGCAGGATGTAGAGGCACAGACAAGGGTAAATAGAGGACAAGCCAAATAGATTGCATGAGAGAGAAGTATGTGCTAATAAGAGCATAGGAGGATGAAAACCAGACAAAATTAATCAAGCTGGGAGAAAAGTGGAGGCTAGCTGTAAAAGGTCACAGTGAGGCATTCTCATGGGACTGAAGGAGGTTTCAAAAGAGACAGGTGAGCCTCTCTGAAAAAGAGAGCTGTAGACAAGTAGACGAAGATGAGAATTCCACAGGAGCACAGGGATAGAGGGAAAATGCCTAAGTGGTATGTTTAGGAGTAATAAACTAGAAGGAACTCTTAAATTATTTTTTAATTATAAAAAATGTATTTGGCCTTGAAGTGAGCTAAGTGAAAGAGTTGCTAGTTAGCTGGCCTTATTTGGTCTTGGTACTAATCAGACCTCTGATGGTTCTGATATACACCGATGGCTTTCTTCTTACTGGTTTACTTTGTCAATTGAATTCAAGCTTAGGTACAGCTTTTTGTTGATGCTGGCCGTGTCCCAATAGAAGGGTCCAGTCAGTATGACAAGTACTTGAAACCTGAGTTAAGGGCACTGAAAGAGCATGTTGTCTTCAATCATAAGCATCAAACATTCTGGTTGTAGATGAATTCAAATTGGAGTTCTTGGTTCAACCTGAGGATCACCACCACTTGGATAGCTCTTCTGCTCCTCAGAACCAATTTCTCATCACTACATTTGACCCTGCAGCTTATACTAACATTCTTGAAGTTAGTTCAAAACAACATCTGACACTTCAAGCAAATGAAAAGAAAACAAAGCTGCTGCTAAGAAGAATTTCCAAGAAAGGTGAGGGCATCGGGATGGATGAATGACTCAGTGCAAACACACTGTCTTCAGAAATACTTCAGAAAAGTAATACCTAAGTGTGGTCTTAGGTAAATACTGTCCAGTGCAGTAAATAAGCAACATAAAAAAGTGGCCTAGATTACTTCTAACCAGATGTATGACTTGGCAACAATCTCTTTAGTCAGACTTCAGAAATATATAGTCACTTAATTCTATTCATTTCAATCACAGTTGGGAAGGAACCCCATCATCCACCACTGTCAAAATTAGTTTTGGGTAGAAGCGTAGACTTGGTCAGCGGTATAGGAGATCTCAACCCCAATTATATTACTATTAGTTCATTTTGAAGACTACTGTCAAAAATAAGGGGGAACAATGGTGTAGGGACAGGAGAGAAGTAGCCTGGAAAGAATACAGGGATGCTGTTCGGACTTGAAGAGACAGGGTCAAGAAAGCCAAGACGCAGATGGAACTGAACTTGGCGAAGGATGTTAAAAACAACAAGGAGGGATTTTACAGGTACATTGGCCAGAAGAGTCAGGCCAAAGAGAACGTACCCCCCTTGGTAAATGAGAAAGGAGAATTGGCTGCAACTGATGAGGAGAAGGCTGAGGTACTGCATGAGTTCTTTGCCTCAGTCTTCTCTGGCAGCCAGGATTCTCATAATTCTCAAATCCCAGAACCTTGCATCCCTAGAACTCTAGGTGGGAACTGGGGGAGTAAATCCCCCCCCACTGTAAGAGCAGAACAAGTCCAAGACCGTCTCATGAGACTGAATGTCTACAAGTCTATGGGGCCGGATGACATGCATCCCAGGGTCCTGAAGGAGCTGGCTGATGTGATTGCTGAGCCGCTCTCCATCATATTTGAAAAGTCGTGGCTGTCAGGAGAGGTCCCTGGGGACTGGAAAAAAGGTCATGTCACTCCCATTTATAAGAAAGGGAGCAAGGAAGACCCAGGGAATTACAGGCCGGTGAGCCTCACATCTGTGCCTGGGAAGATCATGGAACAGATCCTCCTGGATGACATGTTGGAGCACATGAGGGAAGAGCATGTGATCCGGGACAGCCAGCATGGCTTCAACAAGGGAAGGTTGTGCCTCACCAAACTGGTGACTTTCTATGATGGAGTGACAGCATTGGTAGATAAAGGGAAGGCGACTGATGTCATCTACCTGGACTTGTGCAAGGCCTTTGACACAGTCCCCCACCACATCCTTATCTCTAAATTGGAGAGATGTGGGTTTGATGGGTGGACCATCCAGTGGATGAGAAACTTGTTAACAGACAAAGGGAGGTGGTCAATGGGTCTATGTCCAGGTGGAGGCCAGTGACAAGCGTTGCCCCCCAGGGGTCTGTCTTGGGACCAGTTCTCTTTGACATCTTTATCAATGACATCGATGATGGAATTGAGTGCACCCTCAGCAGGTTTGCGGATGACACCAAGCTGAGTGGTGTGGTCGACACCCTAGAAGGAAATGAAGCCATCCAGAGGGATCTTGACAGGCTGGAAAGATGGGCCCGGGTGAACCTAATGAGGTTCAACACTGCCAAGTGTAAGGTCTTGCACTTGGGCCGGAAGAATCCCAGACATAGATACAGACTGGGAGAAGAGCTTCTTGAGAGTAGCCCTGATGAGAAGGACCTGGGTGTCACAGTGGGTGAGAAACTTAACGTGAGCCAGCAGTGTGCTTTTGCAGCTTGCAAGGCCAATGGCATCCTGGGCTCCATCAGAAGAGGGGTGGCCAGCAGGGACAGGGAGGTGATTGTCCCTCTCTACTCTGCCCTTGTGAGGCCCCACCTGGAGTACTGTGTCCAGATCTGGGGCCCCCAATACAAGAAAGATGTGGAATTGTTGGGGAGGGTTCAGAGGAGGCCCACAAAGATGATTAGAGGGCTGGAGCATCTGCCCTATAAAGAGAGGCTGAGGGAGCTGGGCTTGTTCAGCCTGGGGAAGAGAAGGCTGTGGCTGGACCTCATTGCAGCCTTCCAGGGAGATTATAAACAGGTGGGGAATCAACCTTTTAAAAGGGCAGATAATGGCAGGACAAGGGGGGATGGATTAAAGCTAAAGGAAGGAAGGTTTAGATTGGATATTAGGAGGAAGTTTTTTACAGAAAGAGTGGTGAGGTCCTGGAAGAGGCTGCCCAGGGAAGTAGTGGATGCCCCATCCCTGGAAGTGTTCAAGGCCAGGTTGGATGGGGCCCTGGGCAGCCTTGTGTAGATCCAGGCCTGAGGTTGGTGGCCTTGCATGTGGCAGGGGGATTGGAGCTCTATGATCCTTGGGGTCCCTTCCAACCCATGCCATTCTATGATTCTATGAGAGACATAAGGAAGTATATTCCAGCTATTGGTAGGATTCACCCTGTCCTCCTCATCACTGATATAATGCATATCTTAAATGTTTTGCTTCCCATGTGCATTTGTTAGCCTAAGTAGGATGAAAGATCTGTTGTTATCTGAAACCATCTTCAGAAACTGTCTCCTCATTGACTACTGTGTCAAGAGGCTGAACTATTTGTCACATCCTTTTATCACAGAAGGATTCAGATATGTAACCAAAGAATTAAAACTGAGAAATAGTTTTGGCCTGTTGTTATTTGAATACAGCTGTGGATGTTAGCAAGTCATGCAGTTCAGTAGGAGTGGGTTTGAAGGGAGAAGCAGTTGGTTTTGAGGACACAATATCTAGTGTGCTGGAGGTGCGTTCCCGGAGGGCATCTCTCAGTTCAGTTTCATACAAGTCTCCTGAATATAACACAATTGTTCAGTGATATGAGCCAAAGCACAATGCATATAGCATGAAAAAGGGACTCCAAAAGCTCAATCTTGAGCCAAACTAAAATTCTAATGTGAACACTCCCAGTGTAAGCCATGCGACTTCACAAATGACAATGAATTTGCATGGTGCAAGAACAAATATGAAAATGAGATACAGACAATTGAAGACAGAGAGACGAGAGCAAGCATTTGTAATTGAGCCAAGAAGGCACATAACCACTGAAAGAGCAGCTGTCTGAGACATGATAGAAAACTTTGCCAGTGGCAACAGATATTCCTGTACAAATCCCGCTGTTATTATGGTTTTGTGCATCTTGTGAATATATATTGCAAGCATGAAGAAGGATCTCTCAATCCATAACATATTTTGAGCCACATCCTAGAATAAAATAATTCATGCAGTGCTAGGATAAAAATTACATATGGAAGGATGCCAGAGTTAATGGTATATATTCTCTTTTCAAACCACTTCTGTAGGACTGCCAATCCCTTTGCTCTGTTGGAGTTACTCCCAGCTTTCATTGTTATATGAGACAGCAGGGCCAGTCCAAAACTGTCTTCATATTAGTATCAACATCTCTACCTTCTGCCTGGGGTATTTTTAGTTAGGTGATACTCTGAAGGGACATCTTAATTGGTTTACTGTATCAACAAATACCACATGGAATTAAACTTTAATTTTAAAATAATTTTAATGTGGTTTTGGCCCTTCATATCAGCATTCCACATTTCATAATGCACAGCTTGTGTGCACAAATAAATCCAGTGAAGGTATTTACAGTATCAGGATAGGACTCTCAACAGAAGTTGCTATGTATTATAATTCTATGACCAAAATCAGAACCATTCACTATTTTAACTTTTCTGTTCTTTAAGAATTTATTTGAAACCTCTTTATGGTATATTCTTTTTCTGAGATCATAGTGTTTCTTTTATACTTACACTGCACACCACAATCAATCATTGTGAAAATATATGGACTTATGTTTTATGACCAAAATAAACAGTTATGTCACTACATTTTAGTGAGCTTTTAATTCAAAAAGCATAATTTAATCATTGCCTATTCAAGTACCAACGCAAAATTTAGTGTGCTGCTGAGCAGTATCTAGTGAGAACATTAGGAAACAACTTTCCAGAGCTTTCGTGGAACCTTTTCTATGAAACTGTAATATAATTTTGCAATTTTAATTTATGTTTGTTTTAAGGAGTAACAATGTGACTATACCCAGAATCTTCAAAGCCTTTTTTCCTGTGATGCAGCACCTACGAGACAAAAGCCTGTTCTTTCTGAGTACGTATTGTATTTGTTCATTGGTTATTCTTGTCTTTGCTACTCTTGTCCTTGGAAAACAGGTCAATAATAAAAATTCGAAGTAGCGTGGGACCAAGATTTGATTCCTGTAGGGAGGGGTTGAAATCAAATCAATTTATTTGATTCTCATAGGACCTACAGGATTGGCGCTTGATGATCTTTGTACCTAAGTTAACTGTTCATATCAGAATGTGTCACTGGGGTTTAATCTGCTTAACATATGCAGTGTTAATGTTGTATTGATTTAGTTTATTAACTTTGCTTTTAGACAAAGTGTAAGTTTTCAACAAGTCTTGCCTATATCTGCAGCCTTATGACCTTTTAATAAACAAGTTGTCTATTACTTTAACTGAAGTAATTTCTTCCAGCCTGGACAGAAAGAGTGCTTTTGATCTAGTAAGTGCCCAGGAAACCTTTTTACTCTCCACACTGTTTGTGGACAGTGGGAGAATTAAATTAATGAATAAGGAACAGTGTGGCCAGGAGTAGGGAAGTGATCCTTCCTCTGTACTCAGCGCTGGTGAGGTCGCACCTTGAGTACTGTGTTCAATTTTGGGTCCCTCACTACAAGGACATAGAGATGCTTGAGTGTATCCAGAGAAAGGCTACAAAGCTGGTTTAGAACACAAGCTTTATAAGGAGCAGCTGAGGGCGCTCGGATTGTTTAGTCTGCAGAAAAAGAGACTGAGGGGAGACCACAGTGCTCTGTACTACATGAAAAGGTGGTTGTAGTGCGGTGAGGATTGGTCTTTTCTCCCTGGTAGCTAGTGACAGGACAAGGGGAAATGCTCTGAAGTTGTATCGGGGAAGTTTCGGTTGGATATTAGGAAAGGGTTGTCAGATGTTGGAACAGGCTGCCCAGGGAGGCAGTTGAGTCACCATCTCTGGAGGAGTAGATGTTGTACTTGGTGACATGGTATAGTGTTGGACTTAGTAGGGCTGGATAGATGGTTGGACTCAATGATCTTGAAGGTCTTTTCCAACCATTCTATGATTCTATTAATGCCTTGCAATTTTGAAGAGACCAGGAAATCAAGCGTCCACTTTTTCCTTGTGTCCTCAAAGGTCAAGTTGAATTTCAAACAAAATTGTAATATGAAATTATTAATGGAGCACTAAACAACCAGTTAAAATGTATTCTCTATGAAGACTGGTAATTATACAGCAGAGTGAGAGCTTACAATATTATATAGTTCATGACTTCTCAGGTATTTATTTAAGAGATTGTTATTTTCATTAAAAATTAAAGCAAACGAGAAAACATGTGTTTTCAGGTCTTCACACAAGTTCTTAGTATTTTACATGCCCTGAAACAATGAATTTTTCATTATTTTTACATACATAAAGAATTATCTTTGCTGAGTAAAACGATTATGGATGATACAAAGTAAACATTAAAGCAACCAAGATCACATATGCATGAACTCTGGAGAGCATCATCTGCCAGTGTTATGACATTTTAATGAATTACTTAAGATAATTGATGCAATTAAAACATTTCAGCCTGATCTTTTCTGTAAGGGTAATCTTCAATTTAAAAATACCTAATGTAATTGGGTCATTTTTGATGAAGGACAAGTGTTGGATTATGTCAGTACTCTGAGGTTAAGCAGAGACCAAGGTTTCCTCAAAAGAGAAGCACAGATCTTAATAATTGTTTTAACCAGAATGTTTCTAGGCACTTTTTTCTACAGATGCTACAAAGGAATCAGAATTTAGATTATAGAATGTGTCTATGCTTTGGCACTTGGGTCCAGATAGAGTGCCCCTTCTCAGGCTTCTCTGAAATATGCTTGAGCGTTTACATAATCAGATCTTTTATTGCAATCAATTAGGCTTAAAGCCTGGTCTAATTTTTGGCTTTTTCAAGGATGCAAATGCAGCCTGATTTACATAAAATACTGCAGCATCTAAAGATGCTGACATGAATGAAGGAAATGGAGTTTATATAAACTCTGAAACTATGTACTTATAGGCTTCTTTTTAAAAAATGTTTTAATTGACAGGGTTGAACAAGAAAAAGAGGTCTTTTGTTAATTGAAATCTACTGTAAATTTCTATTGATGTCTAGATTCCCAAAGATGCTGTAGTCCAGTGGATTAAATTGCTGCATTATATTTAAAAAACAAAGCATTAATATTCTCATAAGGTTATCATTTCCTTCTCAATTTCTATTAGCTATTTTCCATCATGCAATTATGGATTAATTACTTCCTGATACTTTTTAATATATAAGTGCTTTGTAGTGGTTTTAATTCAGCAAAGAGGAGGTACAGTCCATTACACATAATTAATGCTGCCATTAATACATTCACGGCCAGTGTCAGGGAGGTCTTTTGATTACAGGAACAGTCTCTAATCATTGCTTGTCACTAAGTTCTCCTGGGCATATATGAACTGCAACAGCTTTTATAAATCCCTTGGTGTACTTCTCAAGGATCCCGCAAGCACCATTGAATTTGATTTTTAGAAAAAAAAAAAATCTTCTACATATATTATAGTACAGAATATTTGGCAATTCTGACTCTAAATTTTATACTTCCTCAATGTCAAACAGCAAGCATGACATGCTAAAACTTCCAAACAATAAAGCAGAACTGTAAGCTCTGGATAATTTTTAAACACGTTTGCTACCCAAATCCACCTTTGTTATTGCACAAGCAATGGACTAAATTTAGCCAGCATATAGTCTAAACTTCACAAAATTTGGAACTAGTAAGTCACTTTAGATAGCACTTTGCACAACATTTAACCCTATTTTCCCTAAGAGGGAGTTTGAGAGAGTCATGCTGAAGCTGTGCAAGCCCTACAGGACTTTAAGCGGGTTGACATGGTAGATTGGCAAGGTTCACATTCTGATTTCAGATGTGAGCAGAGCTGACCTCATTATGGCATGTTATGAAATTTTGAAAGTATACATAAACTTTTTTTCACCATCACAAAGCAAAGACTGTAAAACAGAACCTATGTTTCTTGTCAATCATACTTGACATTTTTTTTAGTGTCTGTATCTTGCGTTTTTCCTACCTTCGTTGTGTTTTAGAAAATTGTGCCAGTGTTTTGATATTAAAATAAACTGATAGATTAAAGACCATTTAAAATAAATCAATCTCATGCTTACAGACACGAAAAAATCAAAGTAATTTTCCCTTCTTTCTAAGCTCATTGATATTGCAAAGCTCAGGGAGAAGTAGGTGATTAAAAAAAAGAAACCTTTTAAAATATCAACTACCACACTGCAATGTGTAATTTTCATCATGAATGTTTTATACAGGAAATGTTCAGCAGTGTGGCTGGTTCATTAGCTCTGGGTTGTGCAATATCCAAGTACAAAGTTGGCCTCATTTTCATAGGTGCTTGCAGCTCATAATGAAGTCTGTGTAATCTTGCATTTGCTGTACTGTTCTGTAAATCAGGCCAGCAGCTTTCAATAGGGATAGTAATTAAAAGGAGATAGGTGATACAGTGGTATATTCTTGCTGCTGAATCGTTCTACCAAGGATTGACAAATCTAGTCAAAGTAAATAACATTCTATAGTGAAAAAGGAAGACAAAAATTGTATACATATATGTATCTGTGTGTGTATATATCCTCTTGCCTCTGTGCAGAGTCTGCTTGTTAAACCACTGTCTGGGCATACCATCTTCTGTCTCCTTACAATTTTCCTTCAAGGTCAGAGTTTCCAGTCTGCAGAGCATATTCACTGATATTTCCCTTTACTCCTATGGAACATCCCTGCTCTCCTTTCCCTAACTGGGACCTGCACCTCAAGTCCTTAAACTACTTAAGACAATTGTAGCTCAAGAGCCCTTACCCTCTTCCTACATCTTGAACTAGCAAGGCAGCTTCTGAGATGTTTGTAGTATTGCAGAAGCAGCACTCCTAGCTCCTTAAGGAAGGTGATCCAGAGCAACAGCTGCAGTAGTAAACAGGTAAAACTTCTGGTCTTTACAATGACTTTTATTCTTGCGTCATTCTGGCAGAATATTTCTTGTGCAGTGAAAGAAGCAAACATTTTCACTTACCTGCATCAGTATGATATGGGTGGGATTTACTAGGTGGGAGCTTTGTGTACAGATCAGCTGCAGTTTCCTGCTTCTCTGTAGAAGTGATTTGCTGCAGCTGCTTTGTGGGGAAAGAGGTTGGGTTCCAGTCGCTACTCCACGGGGGTTTCATTGCCGATACCATTAGGAGTTACATCCCCAAAAGGTACTGTGATACACATACATGGACTGCACTCTCCCTGCTTGGACAGCTCTAGCATGGTGGTAATTAAGTAGCAGTAGTAGAGTTTTCATTTTTGTTTTCCCTGTTTGCAGACACACAAGGCAAGTGTGTCTTGCTTCCAAACATGCTGCCAGCTGCTGAGGGAAAGGCTTTTCCTTCAGAAAGTTTAAAACTTTGTTTGGAATTAGACATTATTTTAATTGTGTGTCATTTTCTTATGTAAAATAGAAACCAGGCAAAAAGTTCACATTATTACTAGAAGCATTAACCATTTAAGAGTCATATATAGAGAGAGTCCTGACTTGTTTTTATAAGGCAGTTCTATAAACAAAAAATATTCACATGAATTAAATATCATTATGAATAATTTAAAAAAAGAAAAGAAAATTTAAATCTGTGAAGAGATTGTTCATACTTATTGCCAAGCAGGAGCCCTCTAAGTTGCATTATTTATAAAGAGAGATCACTTGTCAAAATTCTCTGATAATGTCAGAAGTCTATTATTATAAGAGTACAACAAAAAAAAATTTGTTAAAACTGATTTCCTTTTGTTCAGTATGCTGCTATCTCAGCTGTACACTGGAAGGCGATTCAAGTAAAAATTTACAGATTCTGAGCTGACACAGAACTCTACCAGAAAAGGATGATACATTCTCTCTTAATCTCCAGGTCAGACTCCTCTTTGGTTTTGTTCCTGTTTTGCCCACTGCTAGTGTCCAGGTAATAATCCAATTTCCTAGACTGTCATGCACAACTCTCCCTGGCAGCCATCTCAGCTGTCTGTCTCCATGGATCATCCATGTTGCCAGGTAAAGCAATGTATAGTCATAGTACTTAAGCTCCTTTTATGTACTAGCATTTTGCTGATGCATCCAAAATTTTGTTGAATATCCTAGAGTTAACTGTTCAGAAGAAGCTAATGGTCCTAGTGAGGGCTGTGATCATACAAATCTCACAAGAGGTGGTGGTTTGGCCCACATGACATTGCAAGTGAACTACACGGCCATCAGACCTTGATGCATCTCAGGAATCTAGAGTATATGTCAAAAGCTGCTATATCACTGGCCTTTCAGGTTTCAAGTCTCATTACATCACTATTCATTTCTCAGGCCTGGCCTAACTAATATTTGCTTGGTCTTCATTTTCCTATCTGATTCATACTTAGTTTTATTTCTGTCATCCTGTTAATTTCACCACTGAGCCCTACTCATTGCCTCCCTGTCTGTCCCAGTCTAATGACTCCTCATGCAACCCAGATGGCTCTTAGAACAGGATATGCTGTTGGCTTGATAGCCTCACTTCCAAATTCTCTGGTTGAGCTGTTCAAACTCAAGGCTTGTTAGCATTCAAATGTTTCTAAAATGATGTCATGAGATTAAGATGACTGGCTGTAGCCTTTGAACAAGTGTTACTCATCTATGTTGTTAGGTAGGCCATGAATCTTATGCAAACATAAACCAGAAACTGCAGGGTCTTTGATAGGTAAATATCTTTAGCTACATGAATCTGGATGACTGTCTGATGTGGATAGGGAGCAGGAGCTACAGATCTGGAAGTAGGTGGGACGAGTGTTGGGGTGACGTGTATCTGCTAAGTTCTTTTTGTTGCCTTAAAACTAAAGATGAAGCGCACTTTGAAGACTGGGAGGTAACAGATTAAATAGTACACTTAACACTATTTTAAGATTATTTTCTGGATACCTTACAGCTATGCAAGAAGTTGCTTTCTAAATTAAATAACCTAAATTAGGAGGTTAATGTGGAATTCATCTCACCCGACTTCAGACATTTATAACATATGCTGTAGGCATATACACTTAAGCAAGTCACTTGAGTCTTCTCTTTAAGGTCAATGGGAGAAACAGAGAGTGATTCATTAGGCCTATTATAGACAGGCAGTTTAGAAAGAGAAGATTTACTCCCTCTTTCTCCCTCTGACCTTGAAGAGAAGCATTGAGTGACTAGCTCAGCTCTTCACATCTGCTTTTGGTCCAACAAATCTCACCTTTAGGCTCCCTACATAGTTAACCTTCACTAGACAAATCAAAGAAGCCTAGTTTAGTTCTTTTTCTCCCTATTGACCACAAAAGAAGCACAAAGATGATTAGATTAAGCATTTCAGTTAGATATTTGCAAATAATACACAGTGAATTCCTCTGCCCTCATTTTCACTGTACATATTGGTGACAATCTAATAAGCAGAAATGTACTGCATGCCAATTAAGTTAGTTGAACATTTAGATGCTATTTGCATTACTTATAACTAGAAAGGGCTGAATTAAAAGAAAATAAACTATATAAATTGGCAATGTGACAAACAGGAACTCTGTATAGTTTAAAGATTAATATATAAAAATTCAGATTTTATTACAGGTACTGATAACTTTGAAAAGAGCAGAACAATGGCTTGGATTTTTAAAAAATATTCTTTTTCTTAAAATAGGTAACATTAATTCTAGTTCCAGTGGAAAGGAACTGCAATGTATTTAATTGCATGTCTTTCATCATGTTTTTCTGAAAAGAAGAAAAAAATCAATTGTTATCAATAAGAAAATAATCATAACCTTTTAGGATGTATGTAAAAGATATATTCCACCCCTCTTTTCACCTCTGAAAAGTAGGAAATGTGAGTTCAATTAAAGAGAAAAAATAAACAGATTGTATGATCATGTATAGCTTTAGAATTGTCAAAAAATAGAGTAGGGAAAAATGCTAAAATGGTGCTTCATTTGACATGGTTCCTTTGTGCTGTAAACTTGAATTTCAGGTAGTTAGAGATTATCTCTAAACTAAGTGATATAAACTGCTGATCAAGCATTTATGGAATACAAGATGCCTTGGAAAACAATGGCCAACAAGGTGAGAGAGCAACATCATTTAAGCAAGAAATATAACAATGGGGCTGAAATACATATTTAAAACTCAGACATTCCAAATATAGGGATTTTTTCAATAGTTTAAAATATCTTCCAGTTCTAATAAAAGTATTTTCCATAAGAGCCAAAACCCAAGACCAAATTATTTATTTTCTTATGTATACTTGCTGTTTCAGATCTTTGTTCCTGGATGTAATACAAAGCAAGCATAGGAATGGCTGAAAAGTATATGAAAATGATATTTGAAAGCCATTTTGATGGCTTCCAAGCTATTGAGCATTCTAGGTGAATTAGTGTAAGTAGTTTATCTCACCCTTCCTTGTCCCTGGTGGAATGGGGTGGAGAACTGGAAGAAAACAGTTACGAACAGTTTACTAGGGCAGCAAAGGAAGAGGAAGAATAGCAACAACAGTACCAATAAAAGAATATACAAAGCAGGTGATACACAGTGCTCTTTGCTCACCACCATGAATCTTGCCTATCCTGTCCCCATGTGGCAAACCCACCTCCCTAGCCAGGTGCCCCTCTTAAAAACTGAGCTTGACATCATATAGGGTTGAATATCCCTTTAGCTAGTTTAGGTCACCTGTCCTGGCTGTGTCCCCTCCCAGCCACTTGTGAAAATCAATGGCATCCCAGCTGAAAACCAGGACAGATATGAAGTCCTGAGTAGATCAGTGCAGTAAGTACACTATCTTCACTGTGAAGATGAGTCAACAAGTGTGCAATGGGTTGTCCAGTATACCTTGTTGAAAAATGTGCATCCTTGACATAGAAATTTGAGTTGATTCTAGTTTTCTCACTGCTACGTTTTGCCATAGTATATCTTCAGGGGACTTTTTTAGCACTATCTTTATAAAATTGAGTTCTAGTATGTTGGTATGCAAAAGGGTTTGCACAAAAGCCCTTCTCTGGTTGTTGATTGTTATCCTAAGATACTTCATTTTGTAAAGGAAGTGTTAGTACAGAAAGAACAAGAATTTTAAAAATTTTGGACTCAGCTGTTATTCTGGGAAGATGTCCCACTGCACTATGATAGTTTGGGAAGATGTAAAAGTGCTCTGATTTAAAAAAATATAATGCATGGATTCAGACTTGAAAATGAATATGTATTTTTGCTTCTGATGGCATATTCTACTAGATAGCTACTAAGAGATTTTAAAGGTAAGAACATGATGTGATACAAGTGATCTCAAGTTTCAGAAAATCCTTATATTTTGGGAAGGGTTAAGGTTGAAGGTATATCAACGTACAGAATATCACAAACTTCCTGTGTAGCTGGGAACATCTTTCTTGTCTTGTGGTCAGCTAGGGTAGTGCACAGTCAGAAAATTGAGGGGGCGTGGTGGTGGTGTTTGATGTAAGGATTTAAGTAGAATGGTACTAACTATAATGTGATATTGTTATTTTAAGGCTTTGTAGATTTTTAGTAGAAAATTATTAAGATGAGAGAAGAGGTAAATGCCCCACCTCTCTGAATTTCTACATGAGAAAAGGTATTTTATAAGGAGTACCATGGAAATGTGAAATTCAAGCTTATGGTGAATACAGCAGAAAATTTCTGTAACCTGCTCTGCTGGATATACGGAAATAAGTGCCCATGATAAAGACCCCAATTTCTGTGGATTTAGAGGTGCTCTGAGAAGGTCAAAGTCATTATCCTGAACTTGAACTTGTCAAAGAAGATAAAAGCTCTCCACTCTATAATGAGATTGAAACTTTGATTGATGTCCTTTGGGAATAGCTCACAGGAATCGTGATTTTATAATCATTGTTTCAGTCAGTTATACATAGACAATGAAACTGGGATATGCTCATATTTACTGCATTCCCTTGATGCTCTGAATTGTGTCTTTTATTCTACTGGCTGTAGAGTCTTCTAGGCTAAATCAGTTGCATAAATTAGACGTAATACAAGGAAGGACAGGGTTTTCTCCCTGCAAAAAGGCCTTTGAACTGAATCAGGCTAAATCTAGGTCAAGGCCTGAAAAGAATCTGTCAGCACTCCACATAGCTTCTAATAGTTATCATCAATAAGTGTGAAAGCTTGACCTACAAATCCTCAGCTCAGCTTCCAGCTGTGACCGTGGTGAAAGCACTTATAGGCTACAGCTCCTTTTTATGGACCTGTTTTGATCACACTCTCCAGATGGAGAATGTCACATAGGTTCTGTCTTTTCCTCAAACTTGACCCAAAGGCTTTTTAAGGATCCTTCCAGCTCAGAACAGGTGGCTTTTGTGTTGTCAAAATTGTTAATCTGTCCCTCAGCATTCTCCCATGACAAGATGGCTTAAACTGATAAAATTTGATAAATATGTTTCAAGTTACCTCTGCTGTTCTAGACATATTTTCTAAAATATTTGATTCATCAAGCTTAAAAGACATCATGCTTTTACACTTTAAAGGATGCTTATTGCAGTTATCATTTGCATAGAGATGTTTAGAATATATCTATTTTACAACTTTAATTACAATTATCTAATATAATTATCCAAATTATTTTATTTTTAAGGACAATTATAAAAAAGAAAATAGTTTATTTAGACTAAAAGTTGATTTATTTTTTTACGGATTCATAACTACACTATGTATCAGATTTTTCTTTTATATATATAAACATTCATAGAATATAAAGACTGTGAAAGATTTTACACATCAGTATGACCTCTTAGATAGGAATTCGTAGTATAGAATTCCTGAACATGACTGGTCCAGCTGATTTTATAAGTTCCATTTGAGTGCTTCTTTTAGAAGGACATCAATCCTGAGTGCAGCTGATAAGAATTTGTCATGTTCCATGATGATCATCTCTCACTGCCTCACTATTAAATATGGTATCATTTTTTTCAGTTTTAACTCTCTTAACTTCAAATTTCAGTTGTTTATTCAAGTTTGGTTTCTCTGTAAAATCCCTTAACCCCCTTCTTGACCTCATGAGCTTGACACATATTAGGTGAGAGAGTAGTTGAAGGAAACAAAAGGCCATTGAATCTCAATAACATTACATCACTTAAAAGGTGATTTTATGAAAAATCTTGCCAAATATCTCTCTCTTGATGGTTGGTCTCAGTCCAAAATGAAGCCTCTTCCTTGCCCCTAGCAGCAGCAACAAAAGTGTTTATAACTCACCATCTTGGCATCCCAAACCTTTTCTTTTCCCCAGGTGTTTGCCTAGTATTGAGACCTTGGAAGAACTCTTATTCCATTCTCATTCAATTCTTCTTGTGAAGATAGATAAAATATATTCTCTGCCACAAAAAAACACTGTCACAAAGTTAGTGACAGCATCTCCTGTGGATGTACAGCTCTTCAAATCCAAAAATACAAAATCCAAATTAACATTATTTTTATACATCTAAATCCATCTCAGGTAACTGACCATTTATTCTCATATACCTAATGTCTGGGAAATAAAATTTTATTTCAGCATTTTAAAGTTTCTAAAGTCCATTTTATCTGTTTGAAAACCAAAAAGCATAAAGACAAGTATGTTCTACTATTCAAAAAGGTTACAGCACATAAACAGTGTTTTCTAATTTTATAAATGTCGTATGAGCAACAGCTCTCTGACACTGTACTAACACAGACAAAGAGCTGATAGTCTGTTGATGAGCATTCACCTAACTAATAAATTATTTTGAAACAAAGATTAACATAGAAAGAATGTCATGTGATAACACATTGAGTTCTGTGGTGCTTGCAGAGAAGCTGAAAGTAGGCAACTTATCCTCAACTAAGAAATATTTCTTCCAAGGGAGAACTGAAAAGAGTCTACTACAATGAGAAAACAAAGTACAGAAAGATGTTCCACCTTCAGCAACAGTGATTAAGGAAAACATCATGGGAAATGAGGTGTTTGTATAATAGTATCCATATTTAGGTTCTGAGATTTTCAGAGAGTCTAGATAGGTCCTTTTAAACTAGGTGATTTGAATGGAGTGTGTCTTCTCTAGTGTCTTGATTATGTATTCCAGGAGGCCAAAATCTGTGTGTCTCTGCCAGATTGCTTTGGAGTATGCCCCAGGTTGTTAGCTTCTATGCTGCTTTTACCTTTGAAACTAACTTATTTAGGTAGTTACCAGTTGATATATCAAAGAACTATCTCCTTTCAGATGAATTCGGAGAATTTCTGGGGTTTTGATATATCGGTACTGTTAGTGAAACATCAGTAAGCCATTGCCATTGGGTGGGGAACAACATCCTACTTTTAATTTCAGAAAGATATTTATAATAGGCACATCAAAATATAAGCTACTGTGCTGTAATGAATGTCTTTGCACAGCTGAGTACCACATACTGTCAGGTTCTTAGCTCAGTTCTCTTACCCTAATGCTTTTCCTCTAACTGATGATCCAGCCTTGATGAATCCAGCAATTCATCTAAGTCCCTTCAGGATGAGAGAAGAAACAAAAAAAGAATTGTTTTGACTTTACATTACCCATATTTAGTGCACATTGGTTTGGATGCTACTTCCCAAATATTACCTTTCTATACAAACACACATTTGTAAACCTTTGTAGACCATTGCATCTGAATCAATCATGGATTAGATAGTCAAAGCAATTCAGACAATTAGATGATACTGGGCAAACAATAAAAGTCCATTACCTGTGGGACATTAATCATAGTAGAAAACATTTCTATATTAATCAGTTCTAAACAAGAAAAAGTATATTAAGAATACTCTGCAAGAGATTTGTTTATGATGGCAGCTTAATGCTTGCAGCTTAAATAGTGGTGTCTATCTTTGTTACAACCATGGTAAAGTAAATGTCATTATAATATGGATAAAAACTGATGTAATATTTTTTGGCCTTTGTTTCCAAGCGCAGTGTTAGTATTAACTTTACGTAACATTGGTTTATAGGAACTCAGATCAGTTGGACTGATCAATATAATTTCTGTCAAGCTGTTTTCCAGACCTGAACCATGGTCAAGAGAAACTGATCAAGGAGCAGTTCAGTGTAGTAATAACAACATTTTTACATTGATTTGCATGGTTTTACTTGTTTCCCGAGTGTATTTTAAATTATTTTAAAATAATGTTTTAATTTATATTTCTCATAAAAGTGGCAAACCCAAAATTCATATTATGACATCCAAATTTGTTTAACCACGCAAGGACAAAGTACTACCCAGGAAACTTGCATAGTATTTCCCAAGTACCCAAATGCCTCTCTCAGCTAGGAAGCCCGTTGGCTTTCCTGACTTTATTTGATGGAATCGACAGAAGGGCAAAGAATAACTATGAACTGTTTCTGCTCCTGTACGTTGAGAGTATCTGGGGTCCAGACTGAAAAATTAATAGTCTTGAGAGTTAGTAGGCTGCTTATTTCCCATGTGTAGAGAAAAGATGTAGAAATAGTCTTGCATGAATAGAAAATCTAGCGCATTACAGAATCTTACAAACTAGCAGTGTCCACAGAAACAGCAAGAAACTTCACACTTAATCCCCAAATGAATTCCATTAAGTATCTTTTCCTCTGTATGGCATTACTAGATCGATAGGGCTGCTGGTATTAGTACAAACAGGAGCTTGTTGGGTATTTTTTTCTGAATTTACTCCAGTATGACTTAAGCCTGATAAAGAATTCATATCCCCTGAGGAGTTTGGAAAGATTATTAGGTTACAAAATAGAGGTGAAGTAACAGTCAGAACCTGTGTCATGAAGACAGGAATTTCTCTCTGTTAATGCATTGTCAGCAGCAGTATTGTTTTATTGGTTTGGGGTTTTTTTGGCTAATCTAGGTTTGCACAAGATGAAAATTAATACATGCATGTTTTGTTTACTCCAGATGTTATTAATATTTGCCTACTCAGTATGAAAATGTACTTATATAATGCCTCTGGGTCGTTGAAGTGATTTTTTTTTTGACTGATTGTTATAATTTTGTCATGAATCCTAAAATTTGTGGGGGACAAATTCAAGGACCAGAACATTGGTGTTCTTTTGTTTAAATACAGGCTTGAGATGCTGAAAGAGAGCCTTCCCTCCTAACTTAAATTATGACCATGACTGCCAGTGTTGTGGCCACTACTTACACTAAGGGGTAAACTTACACTAAGGGGTAAACCCAGCAGTATCAGATAATAATGATATGCTGTACTTTCTCTGGATAAAGCACTTTTAAAAATGCATTCCACATTACTGCTCAAGCATAGGTGCCAGTCTGTTCATACTTTTCCTGAAAAAACTCACATTTTTTCTGTTTGAAGTGGCATATATCTCCTATCATGTTGTGTCTTTTGCATCCAGCAGCTCAAGAAGTTGGACACTAGAACTTCACTTATCTGGAAGTGCCTTTTTTGGGTATTCTTGAACTGCTGCCTTATATGACTAAAGTCCATACTGTCTCATTTTGAGCTTGTCTATAGGTCAAGAGAAGCAAGGAATTATTTTTATGGTGAAAAATGGGTTAATGTATTGACTGTGTCTAGATCTAATTGGGTATCAGGTAAAGGACTTTAAGAGACAAAGCCATTACTAAATGTATATTTCAATAGTTCAGTTCAGCATTCTGCATAAAATGTTCCACCCAAGAAAAAAAATATGCTCTAGCTTTAAAGTTCCCTTTCTTCTGCAAATCCAGGGACAAACTTCAGTGCTACTGGCATTCCTGAGTGCCATCGAAACCCCCAGACAGTAAGACAGAGGATCTGCAATTTGAAGCATCTATATTGGTTGGTTTTGAATTCGCTATATAGCTGCTATATTCTCAGGCAAGCAGTAGTATGTGATAAAGCAGGATAATCACCACCAGATCAGGAAAAGTTGGGGGAAAAAAGAATTATCCATTACTTTTCTAATGCAGGTAGTTGCTGTGCTTGAGTCCCTGATATGACTCTACTGATGAGGAGAACCGACCTGCTTTTTGAGTGTCTTTTATAAGAGTTGCATAAAAATCATTAATGAGAAAGGAGCAATCGTTTAGCTTTTAGCTCCTGAGATACATGGAAAATGCACTGTAACTGTTCTAATATGCAAGAATTTATAAGATATCAGTTCACTAAATTAGGCCTAGCTTTAATTACATGTACAGGCAGTTATATCACATTGTAAGAATTCCAGCTTCTCATTTTCCATTCCTAATTCCTCATAAGCCTCAAAAGGCAGCAGTGAAACCAGATTTATTACAAAAACAGTGGTAAAGTGCAAGCCACTAAAGAAATCGTTGAAGAACCTCAGTACTGTTAGTATCCTAAATTAGCTAATACACCACTTCAGTGAACATTTTGCTATGATCATTTTCAGCTGGCAGAAGAAATGCATAAAAACCCATTGAGAAGTAGTATACTATGCACAAAAGAAATACCAATGATACCTGCATTGGCATTTTAAATCAGTCATGTTTATGAGGCTAGTATTACTGAATGGTTAACTTGTATATAGGTTAGTAATGCTGGTTTAGCTAATTGGAGAGGATATTGAGCTTTAGCCAGCTCAATGTAGAACAGAAAAGAAAGATCTACCTTAGCAAATAACTTTTCCATAATCAGTTCAGTGGTGATGGGGTATTTTGGGGACTGAGGAAGTAAAACTGTTGCCTATGCGATAGTAAGATACAATACGCATCCCTTGAAGGTGATGGAGGGGAACATAAGGGGCTGCATAAACCTTTCAGTGTCATGTAACTAGAAATATATGTATTATATGGGTGGATGATAATGTGGAGGCCATGGGCATGTCAGCAATTCCCAATTCCATTACTTCTTCAGCACATACTCTGTAAGTTTGATGAGCATTTTATTTTTTTATGGTTTTAGAAATACCACTGCAAAATAGAGTTATAATTTGTCTATCATAAAAAGTGATAGAACAATTGCCATTTCAATGGTCCTCTCAAAACCACTGCTTTTTCCCTATAGCTAGGATGTCCTCACTTCCTGAAGTGATAAATCAACTGTACTGGAAGGAAAAATGCAGGAAGAAAAGAGAGAAAAGAGTTAACTTTGATGTTCTCTGTTGATTAATACTGGGGGAGGCAAATGGTTTTTATATCTCTCTTTGGAATTGTATGGATTAAATCATGATGATGGACAGAAGTTCAAAGAAAATATAGGCATATTCTTTCAGATATTGAGATATGTGGTTAGCTGAATGCAAAATAGTTTGTAAAAATTTCCATGTTAAACCACCTTCACTTTAAATAATGAATATTTCTGACATATTTTTATTCCATATATTACTTTCTGACAATATGAAAAGTCTTTGACATTCAAAAATCCCATCTTTGAAGACTTTGAGGACAATAGAGAAAGGCAGTGAGTGCCTGTTTGTACTGATCTCCATGAAAATAGAATCATCCTCCATTCTGTATGGGAGGTCTTCCCCTTGTGAAATGGAAAGAATACTGATAATCAAATAGTTAAAAAAAAAAGAAATCTAGAGTTTGATGCAGAATAAGTTTGCATCATTTTCTCACATTTTTTCCACTCAGGATAATTTATACTCCTGTGCAATTTCAGAAAAAGGCAGCTAAGAAAGTTCAGGGCTAAAACCTCAACTACTCTGAGTTGCTGTTATTGAAAATGTGATTTAAATTTACATACCAGGAACCAGAAGTTCCTTTTACTCAGAAAAAGAGATTGCTTAGAACTTGGCCATTCCAACTAACCTGTAATTGTGTGTTTGTATTATAACACTATCTAGGTGTTTCTTGAACTACAATGTAGTGTGACTTTTTGTCATTGATCACCAATACCAGCTAATAGAGCATCCATTTAAATACAATTTTTGTGGAATTACTTAAGCATGAAAATAATAACATTTCTAGTTCACTGAAAGTCACTGAAGAAAACTACAAAGAAATATCTGCACCTTTTCACATCATTATGACTGTGAACTACATTTTAATTGTTTGAATAGGAATTTCATTAATTTTAGCTGAGAAAGGATCACTTGCATCATTACAAATTCTGAGTGTTTAGGAAGTGGACAGAAACTCAACTTCTACAGAAAAACTTTTCCCCTTTCTCACTATAAGTTGAATCAAGATGAATGAAGAAAGGAAGTCTTGCTTTGCAAGACTGTCAGCAATCTATCATTTCTGCTGAATACTCTCACTTGCTTTGAGCCTTTGCCCTCTTTTGTCCTGTGAAGCTATGTCCTACTTCCTCTTATGAGTCTTCAGGGCACCAAAACTCACCAAAAATGAGACAGGACCTCGGATGTACATGGTAAGACAAGTATATTAAAATTAATGGGATCCACAGAGAGAAAAGTGCCGTATGCAGCAATGGAAATAAAGGTCCATTTGCTTCCTCTTGCAGGAAGAAAAGCTCAGCAGCAGAAAAAAAATGTGCTGCTGCTGTTTTTCTTTATATCCTCTTTTTTCTTTTCTTTTTTTGGTCTGTCTCCTGTGTGGGAGGTCTAATGGACAATAGGCAGAAGGTTGTTCCAAAGTACAGGAGACACACCAGGAGTTCAAGGAGAAAGCTTAATCCATGCATAGTTGTGACCCCATCTGTATTACTATAAGGAGCTGCAGATGGTTTTCTGGGGTTTTTCACTGCTGCAGAATAGTCTGTCTTTCCATTGACTCCTGCAAAAATACCTTATTTAACTACGCCACATCTGTTTAGTCAGGTAAAAGAGGAAAAAAATCAACATCAAAATATATCTTGACTTTTAGTAAGCAGCAGAGGTTATGATAGTATACAATTTACCTCCTCTGAAAACAAAGAAAGTAAAACCAAGGGGAAACTGCTTCACAATTGCTGAATACCATTCAGCTGTAGTTATCTGGAGAAATTTCTGTTGTGCTGACTGAATAATCTTTCCCTTCCCTTTCCCGTTCCCCCTCCCCTCAATATTGTACACAATGAATTGAGCAATATAGAAACATGTGAAATATATTTATCAAAGTTATTCCTGTCCCAGAGATATTGCTATTGGTATCCTTATTTCCAAGCTTTCCTGCCTAGGTTTTTCTCTATTTTTCAGGCTCTTTCTGTTGTTTCTCAGTGTGTTGTATTTCCTCTCCGATCCCAAACATCCAATTAATGCCAAGCAGAAGATTGGTAGATGTTTGAGTTTTTAAGTCTGTCTCTGTAAGAAGCTACTGCATGTTTTTGTCCCACTGTATAAAACTATAGAAACTACAGTTATGTACTGCAGCCACAAATATTACAGCTGATTTCCAAGCCCTAATGATAAGCAATTCCATGAACCACAAAAGTGACAGTATTGTTTCTCATTCCTAAAACACTCTCTGGGAACCACAAATCACTCCTAGGACTGCTGTCAATAGCCTGATTAGTAATACAAAAGCAAGTGGCTTAAGAAGTCTGTATGTTATACAGAAAAAAAATTAAAATCTTGTGTAATATTACTGACAAGTAAAGTAATTTAAAGATGATGAATCATAATATACTCCCAAATGCCAAAATTCTCAACAAAATTGACCTTTTGTATCTGCTCTCTGTTTTTCTAAAAACTGTGAGGTACAGCTGGATCATATTTTCAGGGTTTCTTTTACAAACCTAGATTACTCCCCTCCCTCCTCCACACAACATATAATATTCTCACTGGTTTGCAGAAACTATTTTGGATTGGATTCTTTGCTTGGTTGTTCTTTTTTAGTGAATATTTTGAATGCTATTAGATGGTCTTCCAAACTCTCATGGGGTAATCAACATCCTTAGGTTGAATAATGAAAACGCGACAGAACATGGCTGTGGGATATGCTTGTATGAGATACAGTGCACCCTCTAGTATGCTCTAGAGATTAAGGACAAGCCATTCCAAGTTGGGTTTTTTTAATTAATTTTAAAGTTTTTATATTTGATTTTCTAAACTACATAGTGAATGATAGTTGTAAATAAGAGAGCTGCTTAGGGCAGCATTCCTCACAACATAAGGAGAAAATCTGGCATCCTCCAGTCAGATCCAGTACTTATGCATTACGTTTTGACATTTCTGTATAATTTGGCTGGAAGGTAATGGAAAATGCTCCAGTTCTTACCCATTTTTCTCATCTGAGAAGTTATTTGGTCTCTATGAATGAGTAAAACAAGCAACAACCTAGTCAGCAACAGGTATTAATAGATTAGAAATGGATATGCTTGCATGCAGCATATAGCAAATCTCTTTAGGGTCCATTTTTTCAATTATCCTCTTTCAGAAAGACAAACAAATGCGTCTTTATTTCTTCAGTTTTCTCTGTTTGTGATTGACAGAACTTGTTGCTAGGATCTGTCACTCCAGGGCACTTTAGATATTTTAATGTGCAGCCATTTTTCCAGAAGCCTGTGTCAGAATACCAGAGTTTGATTTCTGGGGTAGTGAAATAAAGGACTTTGATTTAATTATTAATTACTATTTTAGCAATCTCTATTTTTCTGATAAAGCCTACCTGGAAACTTGTTTGGACGTAGTGACGAGACTCACATAGTAATGATTCCAAAAGTTACTTTCTCCAGGGATCCCTTTGACATATAAGAAATTTTTCTGCTTTCCATATGTTTTTTTCCATATGGTTTTAGATACCACTTCCTTCAACTTTGGACACCTTCCTCCTATCTACATTACCCAGGATACCATTTGTCCCACGTGTTTTTGTACATTGCCTAAGTTAGCTATTTCACAGAATCACAGAATGATAGGGGTTGGAAGGGATCTCTGGAGACGATCTAGTCCAACCCCCCTGCCAGAGCAACTCTATTTCCTCTTCCCCCCAAACATGTCAGAATTTTTTTTCTCCCAGGAAGTAACTAAAGAAGATAACATGGAGAATTCATGGTCTACCAGAGTCCCAGCCCTCCTTACAACATTCTTTTACTCACTCAGCTGCTTCTTGCAGTAGAGAAATCATATTAGAAGAAAGATAGTACTCTGCTATACCCGTGTGTCAGCTGTTACGTGAGCTGCTGTGATTGCTCTTCCCTTAAGTAAGTTCCTCTGAAAAGTTTCTACCATAAGAATTGCTGTCATTATATCTCAGGTTCTGAGGCTTCCAGTGTCAGGATTGTTGTCCAGAGCACTTTCCTTCAAGGAATGAAATTCCTTCAGGGAATGAGAATTTCAGACTATATCAAGAACTTCATTATTTTTGTGTGTGCTTGTATTACAAGCCTCTTATTGTTGTATCCAATCTCCAAATCATTTTAATAGGTGCGTTCCCCATGAGTTTTTTACAAATATAATTTAGGGAAAATACCCAACCTATTCTTTTTTTTCTTTTTTTTCTTTTTTTTAACTTTTTAATTGTTTGTGGCTAATTCTTTGCTACTTTGCTATACACTTTATCATGATAATATTTTAAATTATATTGTCCAGAAAAAGAGAAAATGCCAGCTGTCTAAAACAGAAGACAATGATAAAAATTTTCTCTTAGAAGGCTAATCTCCATTTCCCAATCTGTTCATGCAACTGGATTAATTTATCCTGAGTATATAAGCTTCCTTTCTGCAAAGCCCCACCCATATCAGTGATTCTTCTTTTGCTTGTGAAATATATGGAGGAACATTCCACTGTTTTTTCAGATAAGGTACATCAGATGCCCTTCCCAGCCAGCTGTTTCTAAGGAAGTTTGGGAAGAACACTGGAAGAATATCAGCTCTCAGTGACTCTGCATCCTTGCTTATGAGCACCCTGTTAAGCTTTTTAGTGTTTACCCACCCTAACAGTTAAGTAAACAAGCTAAAAAAGTGCTTCTATATCGGTCAGAGGTTCCTCTGTGGGGAGAAGTGTCTCCACACAAAAGGTGAAGAAGTGACTCATTACAGCTAAGAACAGTATGACCGATGCTAGAAAGACATAATAAACTGAAAGGTCATTTCATCCTGCTAGAATGGTTTTGTGCATACCTATGAGTGAGGGAGAAGACAGGGATAACATCAGGAAATTTCCAGGTACAGGCGATAAGATAAATAAACAGAATAACAAGGAGAAGAATTTTAAACAATTTTGTCAAATTTGGAAAATGTACTGAGTTTCCTACCCAAGAGGTAAGAACTTAACATAAAAATAATATGATTAAATTTTAGAATTAAACTAACTTTTATATCGCCGTAGTTTTAACTTTCAGCATGCTATTCTCATCTCCATTTTGAACTGCTTTATAGCTTGTTATAAGAAGAAATTATATAGGTTGACTGCTTTACTAGATTTGCAAGACATATTCATTATTAATAACCTAGTCTTTGAAGAAATTATTCTGTGAAGAATTGTTCAAAATGGTTTCCCTTAACATATTCATAAATATTAAAGTTGGCCTCACTACTTTACTGGTACAGAAAACTAAATATAAATTCTTACAGATTTTTTTTACTTTTCTTTTTAGATGATAAAACTAAAGTATATTAAAAAGGTGTTGAAGGATGAATCTCTACTCCAAAATCAAATGTAAGTAATGACATTCTCATCTTGAATTGCAGCTCCATTACAGCAGACAGAAAAAAAATTATTTAAGGTTTGAATAGAGAAATTCCACTTCGGATCTTTACCCAGCAGGCATACAGCTAAATGCTACATTATTCTCTCCAGCCTCAATATTCCCTCTAAGTTTCTTTTGCCCTTGTGTTCAGTTTCCAGGTTCCACAATCAAATCAAACTAGACCACCCTCTTTGCCATTCTCAGACTGTGGCCCCATGGTCATTAATAGGGTATGACATGAAAAAGACTCCATGCTCACTTTAGATAAGATATATCATCAAGGCCGATCTCCTCTCCCTGGTGACCAAAGAAAGGACACAAGGAAATGCAATGAAGCTACACCAGGAGAAGTTCAGTTTGGACATTAGAAAAAAGTTCTTCACTGGGAGGGTGGTCAGTGTGGAATACAGTCCACAGTGAAATCATCATGGCACCAAGCCTGACAAATTTCAAGGAGTATCTGGATGATGCTCTGAGTCATATGATTTAGTTTAAAGTAATCCTGTGAGGAGCAGGGAGTTGGGCTGGATGTTCTTTATGGGTCTGTTGCAGTTTTGTGTAGCTGTGCTGCTTCGGTGGCTTTTGTAAGCCACAGTTACAGCTTTCTGCAAGCCCCATATTTTGAAAACATAGGTCAGTTCAAGGCCAAATTCAAGACTGCGCCTATCAGAGCTGGTCATAGCACCTCTGTGAATCACATATAGGAGAAAAAAACCTGCTGGCAGGCGCGCTTTGCCACTGGAGCAGGAGTGAGAAGATGTAACAAGCTGCACAGACACCAAGGACAGGCCTGCAGGAGGCGGGGGGGTGAAGAATGTGAAAAGAGAGTTTCCCCTGCAGCTCATGGTGAAGCCCACAGTGAAACGGGTGTCCCCTGAAGCCCATGGATGAGGACAGGGAGCAGAGACATCTATACCCTGTGAAGATTGATCCACACCTCAGCAGGTTTGCCGGGGGACTTGTGACTTTGCGGGGGACCGGACCGGGGGGGTCTGGACCCGAATGTCATCACCTGCTGAGAGGCCTGTGGTGAGGAGATGACTCCCAGATAGAGAGGACTCATGCTGTAGAAGTTCGTGGACACAACTCTTGCATGGGTGGGGACCCCATGGTGCCGCAGGAGAAGTAGGTGTGTGTGTGGAATGCCCCCTCCCCCCACCTGAGATGGAAGACAACTCGTGAGGAACGGACTGAAAACCCCCATTCCCCATTCCCTGCCCCTCCCTGTGCTGTGACGGGAGGGATAAAGGGAGCAAATCTATGATTAAAGTCAAGAGTGCGAAGAGGCGAGGGGTGGGGGGAAGGAGAAGTGTTAAGATCTTGGGAAGAAAAGCAGCCAGTATGGAATTGCCAGAACCCCATTGCCCATTCCCTGCCCCTCCCTGCGCCATGTTGGGGGGGGGGAAAAGGGAGTAATATTGTGATGAGTTTTAAGTGTGCTAAGAAGGGAGGGGTGGGGGGAAGGTGCTTTAAGGCCTGGCCGCTTCTTATCTCATTTTGGTTCACTGGGTGTATTAGTTGTAGTAGTAATAAATCACTTTGTTCTGTGCTGAGTCTGTTTTGCCCATTGCACTAATTGGAGAGTGATCCCTCTGTCCTTATCTCAGGTCCTAAGCCTCCTAATATCTATTTTCTCCCCTTTTCGGCTGAAGGGGGGAGTGAGCAAATGGCTTGGTGGGCATTTGGCCTCTAGCTAGGGCCAAAACCACCACAGGGTCCCTTCCAACTCAAAATATTCTATGATTTGGTGATTCTATATAATACTGAGATTAGTTCATTGGTTTTATGATGGTGCTTACCAGGTAGTATCATATTTGCCTAAAGTTAGAGTTATGGGAAAAGCTCTTGAAGTATCCAATGAACCAACAGTGGGAACTGTTTTGATCAATGTTTTGAAGGGGTGTAGCTTTTCTGTGATAGCTTCAGGAGCTCTGAAGCAGGATGTAGTGACAAACCTGAGTCTTCTCAAAAAGCAGACTCATGTCTGATGTGACTTCTGATGAAGTGTCTGTAACTGCTTTTATTTCTAGAAAGACAGTTCAAACTAACTCTGACTTGGCACGTCCCACTTTTAAAGACAGTATCACATTTCTAAACTTCCTTTCCTTTTTGAGTTGACTCTTGTATATTTTATCTTTTATCGCTTTCCCTAAGACAAATCTTCACAGGACAGGGAGTCCTTTCCAGTTCTGGTTCCCAACAAAAGAAAGCTAGGAAACTTTGCTTAATATGTGACATTTGGACATTCTTTACCTATATAGCTTCTTTGAATTTCATGCGAGCTCTAAGAAGTATGTAATGAGTAAACTGTATAAATGAGAAGTAAAATATGGTCTATTGCGGATGGATTTTTATAAGAAATGGGAAAGCACATTTCTGGTACAAAATCAACCCCTTGTAAATTCTATTTTTCCTCCAAAGCATGGGGCATCATAAAGCCTTTCAAAATATATTCCTAATGTGTGTTGTACAATCCCTTTTCCTAATCTTGTTCTAAGAAATGTGTTTCAGCTGAGGTGCTGAGTTTTTTGATCTATAAAGAAAGCCTCCCATAACAGTGTGCAGGCATCAGAATGGAAAACTGTAGCCTGAATTACTAACCTGAGACCAATTTCTAATAAGGATAATTTTGTCTGGAAACCTTACTGAGAAGATGTACTTTTGCCTTATTTGGTAATTCACTGAAGGGATGAGGAAAAAGGAATTGACATGGTATATCAGGACTTTGGCAATACTTTGATTCCACTCCACATTGTGTTCCTATAACCAGACTGGAGAAAGAATGAACTGTGTTGCTGTTTTCAATCTCTTACCATTTCTGTTCCATAACTTGTTTCAAGGGAAAAAGCAGATTATTTGAATGGCAAATACATTCTTGATGACAAGATGCTTGCTTGTCTTAGGTTCTCACAGAAGATGCAACCATTTGAAAAACAAGAGGGATAAATAGTATTGAAAAAGGGCCCAGCTGATTGAAAAAATATACTGGAAAATGTACTAATGTTTTCATGTCAGATTGAGTATTTTATAGCATTCTGCCTTATGCCAGTCCTATTCACTATTTCCTTAAATATCAGGAATAACAGAGTGTAGATTGCCACCACCCAATTTGTGGAAGATACAAGAATTGTATTTAATGTGGAAGGTAGGATCAGCATTCAAACTGTTCTCATTAAATTGGGGAATTATTCTGAATTAATAAGCTTTGTATTTGGAAAAAAAAATAATAATCAGAAGTCCACATAAAAATATAAGTGATAACTGCAGAGAATGATAGGCAGTCTATGAGAAAACACAACTGAAATATAACCCACAAACTGATTCTGGTGCAAGCCAGGTGAACCTGTGTTGGTTACAGAAAAAGAAGCAATGAATACAAGTAATAAAACAGAAAAAAATCTGTTGCAATTGGCCTCTGCAATGTCTCAGCTGGACCATCACATCAGGTCTTTGGCACTATGTATTAGGGAAGAGACAGACCAACTGAAGTAACTAAAAAAGAAAGCAGTAAGAATATAAAGTCTAGAAGACATCTACCTTGAGAAAAAAACTAATGTGAGTTTTATTTAAAAGAGACAACTCAGTGCAGTGGTGAGGACACATACAGACATTCTTCCAACACGGAGAGTAGTAGAGAAAGGACATTGACCAGTTATTCACTGTTTTGCACTTCCTGGGAAAAAAAAGTTCATATCAAAGCAGATTCAGGACAGATACTGATAAACTCTTTCAAGGTATAAGCACTGGCAGAGGCAACAGGGAGAAGCTATAGAATCTCCCTCCACTAAGGGAAGACCAGAAAACTCTATGTTAAAGAGAATCTAAGGAGATTGCCTGGTGTCGTTACAGGGGAAGATGTAGATGATCACTTAAGGTCTTCACTGCCCTGCTCTTAAATGATTCTGTGACAGCCTCACTGGAGCACTGATAGTTGGTTGCAGCACTGACATTGCTTGTTTGCTCTTTCCACTATGCTTCTAAAGGAAATTAGGCTTTTGTGGCCCAACTGTAAAACTCATATAGTTTAATTACCATTGTGCAGTTCTGTCAGTACATAATTTGGCCTTATCTGTGGTTTTCTTACTGTTTTGTGAATGTCTATCTGAATTTGCAAATTCTACAACTCCTGATAAACTCAGTTGAAGGGTTTGGTCATTTATATATCTGCTTCAGGTTTTTCAGCTTCTAAATTTATATATGCTGAACATATCTCTAGTAGCACATTTTCATTACATGAGGATAATTGAATATTTTACAGAAGGGAAATAGAATGCCACAAAATCACTGGGAAACAAACAAACAAAAATTCCAGTATACCTGCTAAGATACCTCTTAGCACATCAATCTTGCCTATCTTTTCCTCAGGATTATCACAACTGAAAATGTTTTCTGTATGAAAAAGTCTTACTAACAGAATAAAGCAAAATATGTAGATAAGATGTCTATCTCATATATGCTCATCTTTAAAACAAGGCAATGCATCAGTGAACTACTTGCTGCACATCTCAGGGATTAATCTAATCCTTGTGCAATATAAAAAAGGATCATACACACCACAACCAATTTTCAGGAAAGGGTAATGCAGTATATCTTGGACATTCATAGTAATTTCTAGGCTGTGCAGATGATCAGTATTCCTCTTTGAAAAAGTTTTTCAGTCCCTAAAAAAAAGACTAGAGCATGCAGAGTGTGTGATAACTGCAGTTCCTTCCTCACCAGTTTACAGCAGTTCTGGTGACTTAATTTAAGAAATGAAGTCTTCCAATTTCACAGGAGTTTTAAATTTTCATTTCAAGAAGACTTAGTTTAAGCCATTGATTCCATTCATAAGGAAATGTAACTCTTACCTTAGAATATATTTCCTGTGGATTTTTGCTAGAATGAAACACATTTTGTACAAGAAGTCATCAGAGTTCAACAGAAACTTGTCTCAGATGTGGCTGTGACCGGGTGGAGCTATGGCAATGCTGCATGACACTGCATGCAATGGCCTGTAACCATACAATGGGAGAAGCATTTAGCCCCATTTAGCCTTTGACTACACTATATCTCTTAAGTGAGAATATAGCTAAGGAAGGATGGGTTAAGACTGTTTCTTTAAAACTGTGGCTCTAAAAGCAAAATGTATTTTTTAATTCTGTTCATCTCATTCCAGAAGTTAATAAGAAGTAAGACAGTCCTATGCCCCAAGGAGCTCACAGATGGGTTCAGTCCTTCCAAATTATAGTTATTGATGATTCAGCAAAGTATTGGTCATGTAACTTTAACACAACCGCATATCAGTAAGCATATGCAAATGCTTAAAATGAAGTATGAACCAATTACTTTTCTGGCTAGCTCTAGCATGTCCCCTTTGAATATATTAAATGCAACAGGAATATTTGTATTTTAAATTTGTTTTTAAAAAAGCACTTTTCAGGGAAAAAAGAGCACTTCATTCTTCCCCATTTTTCTGAAATGTGAGGTACTGTATACATATATGTTTTAACCTTCAGAGTAAATGTTGCTCTGGGTGGAAAACAGTCTGTCAGAGACAGAATGTCAGCTGAGGTGACCTACAGCAATGAAAAAGCTAATAGTTTTTATATTTGCATTTTTTCCCTTCCCTGAACTAGTTCATCTTAGTAGAAAACTGCCCTAGTCCTCTAAGAGTAAATCTTTTGTGTTAGGAATGTGCTTCAGTTTTATTGTTTTCAAATTGTTGCCAAGGTAGATGCACCTTTCTGGTATCTGAATACCATTTTTATTTTTGTCTTATATTGTTACAGCTCACAAGCTGGTCAATTTTGCCTGATTTTTATCACCAGCTTATAATAAGGTGCTTTTTCCAGTTAGCATTTGGCACCAATAGTTAATTCTTCCCACCTCTTCCCCTCCTTACAAACAACACTTGACACATTCTGGATTCTTGTTTTTCTGCACCTTACTGCCCCTTCACCCTGTCTTACTGTGGTTTCAGACTTCTTTGTGAAATAGCATCAGGGCTGTAAAGTAATAAAGAGTTTGAGGAAGTCTGTAATGCAACTGTCTAAATCATGTAATGAACATCGCTAAGTCTAGTTGAGAACATACTTGTTTGACAACATGTCTATAGTATTTTCAGCACCCTCACTGGTATGGTAATAAAGCCCCAGTAGAGAAATATAATGAAATCCTTTACTACACAACCAGTGGGTTGAAATTTCACCTGTACATTTAATGATTAACAAAAGAGCATCATGCATCTTCTGGCTAAACATTGCACTGAAGAGCTTACATCATTCTTTAGTTCTGTTATAGGCTACTTAATAACTTTGGGAACATCACATCTTTTGTATCTCAATTTATATCTGCTAAATTGGAATAACATTTTCTTTCTTTTTCCAATCTCTGTCTTGTTTATTTGGATCGAGATCTTGAGAGGCAGAGTGTGTCATTTAGAATACATTTGTGAGAAACCTTGCACAGAGACATGAAATCTCTGTCACAGCAAAACTGAATGTGACAGTGCCTGTAATTTATTTATATTTTACCTGTGCAATAATGTATGCTAGTCACTGGTGAATACTAACCTTCAGACAGTTTGTCCTGAAATGTTAATCATATATGTAATCCTTACAGGTCAGTCAAACTTTACATAAAGTACCCATATTTGTAAGAACACAGTTCCCCTTAAGTCAAACCCCTCTGAATCTAGGCTACTGCAGCCTGTCCTCTTCTGCACCATGTGTGAACATGGTCTTCCCATTCTATTCTTTTACGTGTATCTGGTCTGACTGAAAGGCAACCACCTTAAATGGTGTTAGATCAGTCAAATCAGCGTACAAAGATAGACACAAAGTTAAAGAACTCGTCATTTTCTTTCATGGGCCTTATTTAATCTTCATTTAGGTGGTATCACATCAATAAACATCATTTTTGTCACACAAAATCTGATGTCTGACATAATATAACATATCTTCGGGGGAGGTGGGGAAGTTATTACTTTTTGTGTCATGACCTTCTGCTTGCCTTCAGCAGGAAATACTTCAGGAAATAATGACCCTTCCACTCGTGTTTCCCTGGAAGCTAGCATCCAAATGCTTATAAACACTTCAGTGCAAAATGTTTAAAATCAACTGTATCTATAGTACACAAGATGGCAGAAATAAAGATTAATCACATTTACATCTAAGTTTTATTGCAATTAGAAAATTAGAAACCAGTTTCTGTTAAAGCTTCTGATAATGTAGCTTGCAGCTTGGCATTATTAGGCAGGACGTTTTGAACTAATTTCCAAAGGGCAGTTATAATTTAGGGAAATTTTCTTTGGTTCTGATAAATAGCTTAAAACATTTCAGTGCTATGAAATTGAGTAAATATATTGAAGAACAATTTGGAGGAACACAAATTTCTGCTTTAAAAGATTTGGGATTATTTTTAAGTAAACTTTTGTATGGTAGAAACAAGATTTTCTTGGATGTTTCCTGACTATACTTTTTTACTGAAAGTTTTCCTGAGTAAAGTGCAAATGTACTCTTATTTTAAAAGGAAAGGGGGGGAAAAAAGGAGGAGGGGGGGTAAGAGTCAGTGCTATTTTATCCTTCTTGGAATGTATTTCTTCCTTTGTCCTATATTAATGCATCACAAGAATATACTTGGGGGGAAGTTTCAGAGTGCTAATCTTAGAGCCTGTTCTTTCCTTATGCGGCCCTACCATTCTAATGACAAGAAAGCATTCTCAAACATCTTCTTCTCTTTGTTTTTTCTTCCCCCACCCTCTGTTTGTATTTACTTCTCTTTACATTCTTTGTTGTTTATGTAATAACATTCATGAAAGATTGTTCAACTTTTCTCTCTTTTCCCTCCCTCCACTTCATATCCTGCAGATGTAGAGAATATATCCCTTGTTATCAACCATAATTTATGTATGTGTTGAAAGTAAAAGTGAAAAGGCATTCCTAAGTCCCTGGAGATCCCTCCTTGCGCTGGTACAGATCCCTCACCTGCTGTGCTTTCAGTTCCAGTTCATTTGAGAAAACATTGTCCCTTACAGTATTTTTTCTCATCTGACTACCACCTCTCTGGAACAATTTCAACTACTTACTTCAGAGCAAGACCTTAGATCTCATCAGCAGTCTGCCTATTGCACACGGCTGCACCAACCAGATAAACTCAGCATGAGAAACCCAAGCTGAGATGGATGTGAACCTACCCAGTAAACAAAAAGAAAACGAGTGCCCTTCACACAAATGTAAAGGGTCTTGTTCTCAGGGGACGTGGGCAGGCATTGCTGGCTACAGATTTATTTTTAAAGAATGTAGGACAAATTTCGCCCCCTGGTTACACCTTCATTATACAATTATTTTTATCTTGTGACTCCAGTGAGGACACAGAGGTGTAACGGAGGACAAAATTTGGCCCCATTAGTATGTGCCACTAATGAACATTATTTTAAGATGCAGGATGAAAAATTGTCTGGACAAGATTGTCAAGGCCCAGAACTGGAAATGTTCTTTGGCAATGTGTGGTTGGGTGTGGAGGGACAGATGAAAGAGAGGAGAAAGAGAGAAGCAGCTTTGAGATGAAAGATATCACATGTTCTGTCACAACCCCTGGCCAAAGTGAGAGTGTACCAGTCCACACTGGTTTGCATTCAGCATGTGAGGGACCCAAGGGGTCAGTTTAGCACCCTCTTACATTGTATGGAGGTGGAAAGGATGCCACTAGAGAAAAATTCTAGCCCTGGACCAGTAGGTTAATTGAAAATTTTGATTATGCTTGCAGGATAATCTTTTACTTCAAATAGGAGATGCACTAATTGAACTCTCAGATATATATATTTTTTTCTAAAGAAAACAAAGCTTATATGATAATGCTATTTGTCAGTCCCCAACTGATATGTTCTGAAACATACCACTGATTACAACCAAATCTCACGGAGGGGAGATGTCTCAAGAGTAATGTTCCTAACAGGTGGCTGTTTTGTGCATGTTTTCTTTCAAAAATCAGGAATTATGCAAAGAAGAGAGAGTTTGGGGTTGAAATTTTAGGCAAGAGACTCAGAAGAGTTTGGTTAGCTGAATCCAGAAAGATATAGAGATGCTACAGCAGGGAACATTATCTGTATTGGACAATGTTTCCATGTTATTTCTGAGGTGGATGACTGGTATGTTCATAACCTGAAGTCTGAAGCACCTTCAACTCCAAACATTTGCTATAACTTTAGCTTCAACCCTATCATTACACACTTGTGACTTCAAGTCCTGTCCATAAGATACCAATATTCTGTACAAAGGCTGTGCATTATGCAGCATAGGATTTGGGAAAGCAGAAATTATTTGCAACTTTCCATGTAGCACTCTAGTTTTTTTCTAACTGTTTTCCTATTTCTCATCTAGTGAGTTTTACTGTTCTAATCCTGTGCATGGTGCTGTAGGAGATCATGCCACAGGAGGTGGGGTGGGGTGGGGTGGGGTGGAGTGGGGGGTGTGTGTGGGGGGGTGTGTGTGTGTGGGTGTGGGTGTGGGTGTGTGTGTGTGTAGCTCTTTGGATTTTTTTTCCCCCTGTCTTGTCCTGCCCTATGGCTAACCCATGTTTCAGTGATTGGCAGCTGCTACTAGGAGGCAGGAACAGATAGGCTTTCAACATAGAGGAAACGGACCACTGCAATGGGGTTTTTTTTTCCTCTGTAGCCTGCTAGAATTCGGGTGGCCAGGCAGGAGCTGGTGGTTTGGTAATGCTAAAATTGCTTGAAGGACTAGTAAATTCATCTGAGAAGTGTTGCCCTTGTTGGGAGGAGGTTACAAAGGTCTCCCCAGCTGTGTGTTGTTGGCAATTCCTAGATGAGAATGCAAGTTGAGGTGAGCTGGGGGAGAAGGTGGCAGTTGCCTTCCTGCCCAGATCAGTACTGCTATTGAAGTTTGTGCCAGTCACAGCCCTCTGACTGGGCACCCATTGAAGCCTGCAAGCAATTGCTGCCTGCTGCTTTGGTCAGGTGTAGTGAATTCTCAAAAGTGGGCCAGGGCTTTTGCGCAGTCCAGCTCTGCAGCATGCATTAGGACTTTGTAAGGAGGCCTTGAATCTGTCACAGGTGTGTGCAAGTATTTTAGTCATCTAGCGGTAATAAAGTTTTGCTGTAGGAGTGTTTATATTTCTAGGTATATGACATTTATTGATAGAAGGTCTAAAGTTCTTGTATGTGTGCTGTATTGCTAGAACCCCTTACTTTAAAAAAAAAAACAACCCAAACAAAAAACATGTTTAGAAAGCTGGAGCATAGGAAGCAGCCCCTTTAAAATTTGTCTAGATGAGATTTTTGAAAGAAAAAGGAGCTGTCATTAAAAAGTAATAAATGTATTATAACCCTGCCTAAATGTTTTACCTTGCATCCTGATTATTTTCTTTGCGTTGACCTGAGTTAACTCTGCCCCCTACAGCATTCATCCTATTGGTATAGAAAATGGAAAGCTCTGTGGAAAGAGTTTCTCTAAGTGTTGGTGTTAAATGGCAGTGAATCAAAGAAAGCTGTAGCATGAGCCACAATGAAGTAAAAATGTGTTATGATATGTGTGGCTTGCATCTATTGCTAATGATGTAAGAATGATGTTTGTGATCCTTGTTCCTGTAGTCATCTCCCTATAGAAGCAAAGGGCCTTGTCAGGTGCTTGTGTTTGGGTAATTTTAAAATTGCATGAAAGACAGCAGTTTAATCCAGCTCATACAGCCAATTGGAACTGCTGACCTACTACAGAACTGATTGAATTTTAATGAGTTGAATTATCTCTGAATTAAGCTGCTTGGTATTGCTTGTGGTTTGAACAAGCTTCTTTTCTTGCGTACGTCCTAACTGGAAAGAAACCGGAAAAGAAAAATTGGGAAACAGCTCTTTTGCTTTTTTCAAATTAGATTAATGGCCATATATTCACTAGTAATTGACATTGCAGTCTAGATTGTTACTTTGGACAAAATTTTCATGGAAACATGAAGATTTATAGTCATTAGCCTAATTTTTCCACTCAAAAATCATCTTTGTTTCTTGGGGTTAGGAAGCAACAAAGGCTTTGTAAGTATAGCTTACTCATATGACTTCAAAAGATTTGTTCCTGCCTTCTTGTTTTCCTTTTCTCTCTCTCTTTCCTAATGAGAATATGACTGGTGTAATATCAGTCTTGGCAGCAGTAGTAGTAGAAAGGCGCACGTAGCACACCTAGGTACCAAATGAGAAAGTGTTTGGAAAGATGAGCAAGCCCACTATATAGCCATGGGATTGAAAGCAGCTTCAGCATTCCATTTTGTGACTTTTCTGAATAGACATAGAAGTTCATCTAGCAGTGGAGAAGGCTGCTGGTAGAGTAGGTAGGGAAGGTAAAACAAACTTACCTTACAAAAAAAGCTAAGCCTAAGTTTCAAAAAAATGCAAATACAACTTATGTGGAGGAACAGGGCAACAGCTTGCAATGAAGGATCATGGCATATTGGTTCTGGTTTGTCATAGTATTAAGGGATGAGAAGGAATGTAGGTGGCAGCTGCAGAGTGCTATTAGAAAGCTTTTTAAAAAAAATAAATATATATATCTAGAGAGAGAGTTACAAGCACTATAAGCAAGAAAGGCAGAGGAATAAGGAAAGGGTTTTGAAGTGCTTTTTATAGTGCTAAAGAAACAATGTGCAACTTCTCATACAAAACCAGCATAAAGCAAGCTGTCCTTTGGTACAGCACACACAAACTTTTCAGAAAACATCAGCCTGATGGTATATTTGGAGAAACCCAGAGGCTTTTTCTTTTCTTTCTTTTCTGACCAAATGTTTGCATGTACTCCAATCCTTTGGTAGCAGGTGTATCTATGAGCCTATATAATGCATAAACAGTTACCCACCGATAAAGTTCGGTTTAGCAAGCTTTTAACCAAGTTATTCTGTGTCACTTTAAAACTATTGCAGTTGTGATTGCCATGCATTAAATCTCAGTGCCTTCAGCTGTGTCCTGCATGCAGTAGACTCACATGGGCCTAATTTTTGTTCCAGGTGTTATGGGAGTGTATTGACCATTTTGGAACCACCTGGAGTTACTTCACTCACTGAAGAAATTAGAACATTGTTAGACAGAAAGCTGCAAGTTCTTTGTGCTGGTGAGTAAAAACTATTTGCATATAAGATTGATGTCAGTAGTTGTTCCTAGTTTATTGCTTTTTTTTTTGGGTAGTATTTAGGTGAATATTATGAAATTGTCTTTTGGGGGGTTTTTTGGGGGAAAAATGCTGTACTTTGGTTCTTGGTGTGATACCAAACCCTTGCTGCTGTTCAGTTTGCTTTTCCAGCATTTTGTGAAGATATTAGTGTTATCTATTAGTAATAATAATAATTCTCATTTTTGAGCTGTGATGTGAATTTTGTCTTTGTCCTTAGAACTTCTAAAGGAAAAACATCATCGTGTATCTGTTTTCTGAATGGTATCTTGCAGTAATGCTACTTCAGCCCCACCATAATAATATTTAAATCTACCTTTTGCTGAGATTGTTCACTTCAGCTCAAGTGGTTAGAAGGGAGCTCTTCTACAGCGTTCCCACCTAGTCTAAATGAACTATTTTACCATTCAAAGGCAATTTTTCAATTAACTGGGTTCAAGCATAGACTGTTGGTTCAACATCACTTTACCTGAATAACTACAACAGTTGTTCTCTGGCAAACTACAGATTGTCTGCCAGCAATCATTCACCACAACCTGAAATGCTGTTCTGAGCTCCAATAATTATTTCTTGGTGTTATGTGAGAAAGTTTTCTTGTCTGTGCCTAATATAGCTTTGCAGAGTGTGTGGGCAATTAGCGAGGTGGCTTTTCATAGTGTGAAAGAGGAAAGTCCTTTTTTCTGCTGAAACAAGTTTGAGCTAAATAGCGACATGTACCAACTTCTACTAGAAGAGAAGGCAGCGGACACTAGGAGCCACCCCAAAACGTCTTTTATGAGACAAATACTAGGGTGTCAGGTGTCTGCGGGTGCAGGTATTCCAGCCGTACCATCCAGCCGGGACCATAGAAGCGATGTGGTTTCTTGAGGTCTGGTGCTGGCTGAGCCTCTGTGGGGGTTGAGGGCTTCCACACAGGATTGGAACCCGGTGGTTCCTGCCCTCTCCCCGTCTCCGACGCGCCGGACCGCCGTGCTTTCCTGGATGACCCGGCGAGAGGACCGGTAGCCCGTCAGGTTACGCTTCGGAACACCGGGAGACCCTGCCCGGGGGGGGAGGCGACGCGGGGACGGAGAGATGCTGCGGGGACTGAGAGATGCTGCGGAGAGAGGCTGGCGCGGTTGCCCCAGTGCCCGCAGCCCCGCACCTCCCGCTCCCCGCGGCGGGGCGCGGGCGGCAGGCGGGGTGCGCATCCCTCCCTGGGTAGCGCAGGGCAGGGGGGCGGCGCCGCAGGAGCCCCTGGAGCGGGGAGGTCGGACAAAGGCTTCCAGGAGAGAGAGGGGAGTGGCAACCGGCCGCCGAACCCTGCAGCGGCGTCTGGGCTAGCGGGTCGGTGTCCGCCGGGACCGGGGGGAAGAGGGGACGACTGAAGTTCCCCACGGGCACGGGGAACCTCGTGCCCCCCAGGAGGAGGGGACGGAGGCGGCGGCGGGGGTCGCAGCCGCTTTCCCGGAGGCGAAAGCCGTGCGATTCTGTGCTGCTATCTGCTTCTCCTAAGGTGGCTGCCGGGGAGGGGGAGGCGGAGGAGGAGCCGGCTTCATCCCCGGGCGGGCGGCGGCCCCTCCACTGCACCAACCTGCAGGCGGGCAGGAGGCAGCAGCCCCGCCCGGGCTCTGTCTGCGCGGGGCCGCGCCTCCCCTCGCCTCCGTCCCGGCAGAGCCGCCAGCAGCCGCTTCCCGCTGCGCCGGTCCTGGACTGCAGCTTGCTGGCGGCGAGGGCAACAAGCAGCGGCATCTTGGAGCGTCCTTTTTCCCGAGTGCCCCTTCATCTCTCTCAGTCCGCTCCTCTCCCGTACCTGCAGCCTTTCCTTCTTCCACTCCTCCTACCTTGCTATTTCTCATTTTCTCCCCCATTCTCTTCCCATTTTCTGAGGGTTTTTGGGGTGGTTTTGCTTCCCTTCTCTTTCTTCTCCCCCCACCCTGTTCTTTTTTGGACCCTCTTCGTCTAGTGCCTCTTAATTTCTTGATTCTTCTGATTTTTTTTCCTTGGACTTTGCCTTGTCATGTCAAGATGGAAGTCAGGCATGACTGGCTCTCCTCATCCCCCCATGAGGGATTCGAGCAGATGAGGCTGAAGAGCAGACCCAGGGAGCCTTCCCCAAGCCTCAGCAGAGTAGGTGCGAACTTCTACAGCACTGTCAAGCAGCAGGACTACAGTGCCAGTGTCTGGCTGAGGAGGAAAGACAAACTGGAGCACGTAAGCTAGCTTCTATTTCCTCCTTTTCTCTTCTTTCTAGACCGCTGTCCAGGTACTCTGTTAGGCTACATCTCTACCAGCTTGGACTTCAGAAGGAAGGTGTTGCTCCAGTAATTGGGCATAACATTTCCCAAATAGTAGAGAAAGTAGCTGCTTAGAGGTCCCAGACTGGCCAAATCTAAAGTAAATAGGGTGTCAGCACTGTTCCCAAAACACATGCAAGTTCTGTTCTTAACTGGAAGTACCTTTTAATGTTCTCATCTTACTCGTTCGTCTATTCCCGCAAATTCAGCACTGATGTGGGAGGAGAAAGATTGGGATGGTGCAGATGGAGGTTAGAACGTGTATCTCTCAGTGATTACAATGTAGTTCTAGAACTGGTAAAAGAAAATAGTTTGGGGTGGTGGGTTTTTCTTGTTCGGTTTTGGGTTTTTTGTTGTTGTTTTTTTGAATATTTTTTTTTTTTTTTTTGGGGGGGGGGGGGTTGTAGTGTGTGTTTGGGTTTTGTTCGTTTAATTCTACCTGTGATTACAGTCCCCCTACCCCCCCCATTCTTTTTCTTCTTCATGCATGGGACTTTGAAAATACTCAGTCTCTGTGGGGCAGAGATTTCCTTCAAGACATCTATTCCTGCAGCAGTAGTACATGACTTAACTGTGTTTGGAACCACTATAGAACCAATACTGTGGATAGCTCTAGTGAATATTTTATGAGAATTTAAGGTGCTTCTAAGTATTCCTATTTCAGACAATGTTTGAAAGCATTTTTCATGTAACCTCTAACAGCAAGGAAATGGCAGGAGATGACCTGCATACTGTGTAAGAGTTTTCTGAATAGCTTATTAGGTGAACCCCGTTGTTACTGTACAATCAGAAAAGGGAAGTAGCTTCATTTACAGGGATACAAAAGAATGTGGATGGGTTTGCATAATGCAACAGCCTGCCATTCTTTACATTAGTGAGTAATTTGCAATCACAGTCACATTGACTTCAAGATTCACAGAAAAATATTTCTTGTGGTTCAGGCTCCTGAAGTCTCTTTGTATAGAAATGGTTTCATTACAAGGAAGTGTATTGCCTTTTATTACATGAAAATCCTAGATGGCATAGTAGAGTCCTTTAAAGATGAAACCTGGAAAAAGCCCCTCTATCAACTAGTTCATGAAATATTACCCTCCCTTCCCAATAATCTGCAGAGTGTTTTGTCCCTGCTAGTGAAATCTTAAAACTTGAGCTATTTACACTTCCAGGGGAAAAGGCAAGAACTTATGAGCTGTTGGAAACGGCATATTTCAAATGTTGAGAAAGGTACTGAATCCCTTCTGCCTTCATTTTTGTGACACCTCTCTACACTAACAACAAGGTTTTGCAGTAGTAAGCTTGTAAGCAGGGTATTCTCCCATTGTGACGCGAGAAGAAAGGTCAGTGCCTTATCTCAGTACAGCTGATGGCTGAAACATAGAAAGCACATGAGTCTGAGCTCTGGCTTTTGTAACAGGCTTTTGTTACCTGTGCCTACATGTTGATATATGTCATCAAGTGAATGATTATTAATGGGGGGGGGGGGGGGGGGGGGGGAAGGGAGAGAATAATTTGTCAACAGTTTGATAGCTAACTACTGTTCTGGTAGGTGGATGTTAGCGTGTTCAGATATCTGCATTTTAAATCATACCACAATATTGGCATGGACAAGGAAAATAGGCGTTATCATGTTTGAAGATTACAAGTGCAAAACCTTTATTTTGTATGTGGTTTGGTTGGTTTTGTAGGACTTTTTTCCTTATGAAATCACTAGTCACACCAGTAATCTTCAATAACCCTGCAGCACTGATGTGAAAAGATTTTCCTGTAATCAGTTTGGTATGAATGTATGTTCTTCTGGGGGTTTCCCTCTCATCCAGATCTTTTTGTTCCCAGAGACCATTTGAACAATGTAAAGAAAAGAAATTGGAACACTGATATTTCTTGTTTGCCATGAAGTATTTCTCATTTACGTTTATTGTGAAAGCCCTGCAGTATATTATATATGCCACCAGTATATATTTGCAAATACTTTTTTTAAGGCTTTGGGTAACTGCTTTGCTCATATTGTTCTAACAGAGGTTATCATGTAGCTCCCTTTAATGAAGCTAAAATAAATATTAATTTCCAGATTGTATTTTGCTTATAGTTTTGGAGCAAGGTTTTTATTTTCTATTTTCAGATACATCTTTGAGTGTTTTCTTGCCAAAGGAGTTATTTCCTGCACTCCATTATTCAAGTCCAAAAGCCAAATCAATTAATTTGCAATACATAATTTTCAATGGTTTGGTCACTGACATATGATAGCTTATGACCAATATTGGGAAATGAAGTTATGCAGACTTCATATGTTGCATGGAGAACATGAATAACACTTCATTGCAGCTCCCTTTGAGAGATAATCATGTTACTTGATACCTACAAAAGAAAATCAAAATACAGGCAGTGAGCATTCATAGGGCACTGATTTTGAAATTATGCCATCATAAATTTGATGCTACTTAATGACAGATATAAGCAGAAGAAGGGTGTATAGTGAGTGTGAGTCAAGATACACATGAATAGATTTTGAAGTTTTGTATGCACTATTTAGCCTTGTGAAGGGGGTTGGGGTTTGCTTCATTGAAATTATTTCTTAAGTTTATTTCAGTCCCTACTACAGTGGTTGTAGCAGGGATAAAATTGGGTCAGTATGTTTTATACACTAATTCCAGTAATCCTTGTAGACTTTTATTAAAGTCAATAGAACACTTAACTCGTATGTGACACTTGACACTTTTTATTAATATGTATATAGTTTGAGGGACTAAAAAAATCTTCAGGAGCTAGTTTTTATCAAATTTTTTTATATTTAAAAATCTCAAATATACAAAGATTTTGTTTCTAGATTTCAAAACTGTAACAAAGTTGTAGGGTTGGGTGTTGTGATTTTTAGTTTCTAGGCCTTTTTAAAAACACAATTTGAAGAGCGTGATAGAGGTTCAAAATTTACCTGTTGCCATATCTCTTCTAAAAGCACAGAATGAGTTCAGTTACACAAGTATGGTATGGTTTCTTTGAAATTGTTCAATATTTAATTATTGACTGACCGTAGAGGAAGTCAATCTGGAACGTGTTGCTGGCTTCTTGCTAATTTGATTGCTCTTCACATGGATCTTTATATAGTGTGCCTCCTCGTTGGCTAATTGTGTTTCTGTGTTGTCTTTTTTTCAAGTGGCAGTAACAGCATCTATCATACAAGTTCTTAACACAACTCACCCCTGTAGTCTTTTGTGAACTCAGATGCTGTATTTAAGATTAAATTGATCTTCTGTAACATGCTTAAAGATAAGCCAGTGAGCAGTTTTGCCTCAGCATGCGTCTGTTGTAGCTAATGGGTCAAAGAGCCATACTTTCAGTGAAGAAATTACTAGAGGCGTGAGGAACTCTGACTTTGCAGCTGTGACCACAGTGATGTTGCAAACCTTTGGCTGAAGTTCCCACGGAGTTGCTTGTTCAGGTTCAATGTATCCACTTCAGCTGGTTCCTCACACCTTTTTGTGAAGCTGTTTGCCTGAAACTGCAAGTGTTGGAGTGAAAACTGTTGTGTGAAATAGTCTTAAAGTCTATTGCATAGTAGTTTTTTGTTTGTTTGTCTGGTTTTGCCCTTTTTTAATGAGGTGTGAATTGGTTAAGAGAAAAAGGGGAAGGAGCTAGGAACAGGGAGAAAGAGGAGCTAACCTGATAGCCTTTAGCTGGTGGGAGTCACCTATGTCTGGTTTAATTTATAGCAGCTCTCAATCATATCAGTGTATCCTTCAGTAATAACAAGTAATGCATAGCTTCTTGCCTAGTAACTCAGCAATGAATTCTAGAGAACTTACTTTTGAATCATCAAAACTTAAACCAAAACCAGAACAGATTTCTTTTTAAGCTACAATAAGTGTATATATTTTTTTTTTTTATGACAAGGTCAGGTATTCCTTCTCAGAGTAGTAGGAGTCTTTCTCTAATAACTTTTCATTATTTATGCTCAAATAGTACACTATTATTTATGCTTAAATATTTTAAACATTGTCTTTTAAGAAACAGGTTCAAGACTAACTTTTTGCTGATCTGGTATCAGAACAGTCTTGAGAGGCATAATTATGGTAAGAGACTTAATTTGTGGTGTCTGGCTTCATGTTGTTGCACAAGAAAGCAAAACAACTTGAAGTTTGAGTTGCACTTTAAAATTGGTTTATATATGTATGTAAAAATTTGATTCAACCCTTTCCAGACTATTTAGAAATCAAGCCAGTTTCTGAACAGAAGTCCTAAATCCTAAGTCCTAAATAGGGGAAAAGTGGTTTTTACTGATATGCCTTTCCTGATGCTACCAACACTAAGGAAGAACCAAATTAGTGTTTTGCTGCTGTCCTTCTTTTTATCAGTATTGACCATCCATGTTTAAGGATTTTTGAAATATCCGCTTCAAAAACTTGCAACTTAATCTCATCTGTTACACAAAGGAAATGCCTGTAAGTCTTTAGTGGTTTGATCTTGTAGTGGACCGTGGAGAGTAACACTTTTAAAGAGAGCAGGAGTACTTAAGACACTAAGAAAATTATCCTTCATGAATACCACCATCTCACAAATGCGATCACTTCACTGTCTGTAAACGGTGCCCAAAGAAGTTAGTTTCTGTGATGGAATGGAAGGTCTACTTTAGGCCTCCTTCCTGGCCAGAACAGCACATGTTAAAATACTGCAGTGAAAATCTCTTTACCAAGCTATCCAATGATGGAAACAGCAGACCAACTGATGCCAATGATTAACAAATCCCATTTCACTTGCATTCAAGATGGGAAGCCATATAGTCTTAATCATTCCTAAAAAAGAAAGTCCTGCACTGGCAACAGACTCCTCAGATCTGTCTCCCCTGATGAAGCTTTTTCCAGAGGCATGTATACTTACGACTTGCTCTTTTTGTAACATAATTTAAGGTCTGATTCCCAGCCTTTTTCTGTAGCTTCCTTTCTGAGAGTTAAAAATACCTTGCTTAATGTCTTGGAAGGTCCATATAGCCTCTTAAACTGAACATTCCCTGTCATATTTCAGAATCAGAAAGGAGGTTTCTTAAAGTGTTATTTGGATAGTTTTTGACATTTTAGTTTTGTGTTACTAGATTTCTCATTGCTAGATGGCAGCTGTTAGAGTGAAAAAGTGTAACGCTAATTCTTTAGTGCAGTAACATTTATGTAGTGCTTGTAACCTTGTGTAGTCTGAGAGGACAATGAACTTGCTTGCCATCTGTCCTTTGCAGTTCTTGGATGCTAGAAGATACCTAGAGTAGGCAATGCTGGGATCCATATAACTTAATTAGCTGAATTGAGGGACCTGCGCCCCTGCTGGCTGGTACCCTGTATGCCGGGATTTCCAGGAGGAGCAACAATGAAGTAAATGTGTACCTAGATGTTATCTTATCTGGTGGGGGTGTTGTTGAGCCATTTATTGAGAATTGAGGCACTCCCAGATTCACTGGTCTTTAGTGTCATAAAGGAAGTTTCCTCAAAGCGACTTAAATACTGGGATGCTTGTAATTGTCTGACTACTTACTGTGCTTTATTTGGCAGAAAGGCTGCTCAGGGAAAAGTGAAGAATTGTGTGCTTTGAGTTAGGAGAATCTCAGATATTCATGAGGAGGAAGAGAGGGAATGTGACACGTAGGGGACGTAGGTGACAATGAAGTGACTTCATTTAATCAGAACTTTATTGGATCACAAACTTATTCCAATGGGTTTTTTTATGCTTATCCATCAAAACATTTAAATTTTTTGTTTGTTTTATTTTTTAAGGTTTGCTCCTGAGAATTATTTTGGTTTTATAAGGGCTTTGGAAATATAAGGCTTGAATATTTTTATAGGGATTTGGCTTCTTTTGTTTTGATGGATGCATAGTGTAATTTGACTGTGTAGATAATATCTAGCACTGAACAGAGAAATATTAGAGTGGGATTTTTAACAATACTTCATTGGTTTGCTCTCTGAAGACAGACAAATCTACCTACTTTTTCCACTTTTGTAAAATGAGTATACCTACTTCTGTATGTTCAATATTTGTAGGTGAATGCACTTGTGCATTTTATTAATTTTTTCTTATTAAAGCCAAGAATTTAAAAAAACTTAGTAAGTTCCATTTCTGGTTGAATGATGTCAATTTAATCAGCAGCTTGTTTTATAATTTATGTAGTTGTTGCAGCTCATAAATACCACTCGTTCTATTCTAATTTTGTTGCTATTTGTATTTCAGTATTTACAGTTGTAATGAAATGTTTAATGGAATAAATAAGCTAACGTATTTGAGAATTGTTACTAATAAAAGAAATGGTGATTCAGATAATTCCTGCCATTCAGATACATTCAATAAGCTGGGTATCCTCAAGGCATTTTAAACTGTTTGGAGCAGAACCAAATTTGGAGCAGTGCTGAGAGGGGGATTGGGACCAGTTTAACATTCACGATCATATTGTTACTCCACTAAAGGCAAATTTACTTGGGGTTATACTTTAAATTGATTCTCTAAAAGCTAGCGTGTGCTGGAAAAAGCCTATCATAAAGGCAGATGTGTACTTGTTTTGAGACACATGAATGATAAAAGTTAGTAACATCTTCAGCACTTCTGGCCACAGTAGGCATGGTGTGTCTCAGTAGTGCTTTTTGCGTTACAGAAATTGTCCTGCTACCCATTAAATTCTATGGCTGATCTCTTCTGGGCAGGATTTTTTTGGGAAAGGAATGTGTGTGCTCAATGAATGTCAGGCATTGCCTCACCTGCAGCTAACTACTTCTGGGAAGGGTGTTACAGTTGAGAGTGATTTGTACCCTGCATCCTCAATACAGTTTGTGCACTCCAGTGTTATCTTGTTCCAAAGCCATGGCAAAGTCTCCATTGACTTTTCTACTGTGGATTTAAGTTGTATATGAAGTCCTTGAGAAGCTATGGATCAGCTCAGCTGACGTGTTTGGGGGAAAAAAGCAAGTTCAATATATTATACTAAGCAGTTGGAGGAAAATAAAATAATCTGAGTCCTCACCTTTTTTCTTGAGCTTTGAGTCTTTGGGTCATCATGCTAGTAGGTAGATGAGTGTTCTCACTATTTGAGAACACTTTGCAGTTAACACAGGTGAAAATCCTTTACAGGCTATGAAAAGGACAGAAAGTATCCTAAAAATCCTACAGTTTTTACAGTGTAAAAGTTTTACAGTGTAAAAACTGTAATGGTCTCTGTGAGCATGCAAAAATTGTATAGATGCCCAACATTTAAGTCCACCTTAAGGTGTTTCAGAATGGAGACTACAGAATTCCTTGAAACTTAAATTAACTGCCAAGACTAATGAATCAATAAGTAATGAAAACTCAAAAGAAAACAAATAGACGTTATTTCTTTGCTCACAATTGGAATACTTCTGCTCCTTATCAGAAAGTATAGGTGAAAACAATGCCCATCATGCTAAAAAACAAATCAAACCTAAACTAGAACGTGATCTCAGTTTAATGATAGCAGGCATCATCTGATTTCGTGTTTGTGCACGTTAAAGTGGAAATGTGTTCCTGCTTTAATTAAAATAATGGGGGGAAGAAAAAAAGCCCTGAACTCCAAACAAGCCCACTATAAACCAAACCTCTTGCCTCTTACGGAAAATGAATTAGGTGAGCAACTAAAAGACTGTATGGATGTTACTGGTGGCTACACTAAAGATGAAGACTCAAGTTTTGGTTGGTTTTTTTTTTTGGTCAAGTTCTGCTATTTCTCCATAGTTGTTTATTGGGAAGGATGCATCAGTATCTAGAAAGCCTTGTGTTCCTGGAACACTAAGAAAAAGTCATTAGAAGACATACAGAAGTTCTCTAACAGCATCTTTCCTATGCCTTTCTGGTTCCTGTTGGCAGAAGCTGGCCCGTTTAGCCTCTTCATTAGTAATGGTAAAATAGCCAGCATAAATTAGGTTGGGAAATTGAGTGTATTAAGCTAGGACTAAAGCTCTGTCAGCATGCTTTAGGACTTGAATGGCTCTAAGTGCCTACACAGTATGGTGTGTGGGGATTTGCAGTCTTTATAAACAGAAGTTGATGTACATCTGTAACCCTGTGCGTTCATTGTTACCTTCTGGAATAAAATAGCTCAAAGGTTTCAAGACACTGAATTGGTTGAGGTATTGATCGCACTTTTCCTTTCTTTCCCTGAACAATTCATCTGATAGCTTCTTCCTGCTTATTAAATAATTGTCTTGTGGCCTAAGCACTCTTTTCAGTCCTGTGAAGTCTAATATTGAAGATGCACTTTCTACTGAACTTTGTGGCCTTTGCTTTATGGAAAGGTAGTTTCCCTAAGTTTTCAACAGGATTTATAATGCGATGTCACAGTTTGAGGTGTTTGCTAAGCCATGCTATTTATACGTGGATGTCTTCTGGAAATGCAGTACATTCCATGAAGAGTTAGCTGTTGCTATTTACTGGGTAAAAAGTGATTTGGGGCCATACGGTCCTGTACGTAAGTGCTGCTTAAAACAACATGGGATAAATTATATTCTCTGCAGGCTTTATTGGATGTAAGTTTTAGATTCCTGAGAAAGTACATATTTTGAGTAGGTCCAATTACATAAATAAAGGTTACATAGGACCCTGGTTGTAGCAGCTGATTGGATGGTTCTAAAGAAACATAACTTCAAATTTAATGGCTTAAAACAGGCAAACAAAATGTTGATGAACAGAAGCCCAACAATTTTGAGATTATTTGCAATTTAAACTATTTTTGGAGTGACTTATTTTCTAGAATGTGACTTACACAGAATCTGTGATGCTGAAGACTGGTGCTTATTTGGGATGCTACGAGCATAAAACGATCATCAATACACCAAATGCTGTTTCAGGCCTTTACAGTGACCGTGATTTATTATTTGAATAACAACAATTCCTTTGGGTCTAGCACAAAACAAAGTCAATTAAGTGTTTCGGAAAATGTTATCCTTTAGAACAAAGCAATTCCTTTTGTCGATGTGAGCTTCTGTCCCTGCAGACTTTTCTTTCAATTCCCTATTGGGCATGTGGCAGGCAGATAGCACCTCACCCTTTCTGTGTTTTCTTATTCCATTTAATGCAGTATTGTTCTCTCTGAGCTTTGTTGTCATGGCTTAGTGGCCTCAAACTCCAGCTGCGCAAAGCTGTAATGTGCCAGCCTGTATTCTTTGGTCTTAATGCACATCAGCTAAATCAATTTGTTTCTGCAACCATACGACAGCCAAAACCTTTGACTTTTGGAAATGCCAATTTTTATAAAATATTTTTTCTTCTGTTTGTGAACTTTGTTCCCAGAGTCTGTCTGTGCTGGGGCTGTTCCAAGCATTCTGTTTGGCTTTAATTGTTGCTTCATATCCAACTTCTGGAAGGTAGAATATCACACAAATATTTTCCTTTTCAGTTTTCTATGTTTGGATTTACTGACTGTCCTGGTTTCAGCTGGGAGGGAGTTAATTTTCTTCCTAGTAGCTGGTATAGTGCTGGGTTTTGTATTTAGTATGAGAATAATGTCGATAAGTGCCTTCCAGTACCTGAAGGGGCCTGTCAGAAAGCTGGAGGACTGTTTACATGGGCAGGTGTTGATAGAAAGAGGAGTAATGAATTTCAACTGAAGGATGGTAGATTTAGATTAAAGGAAGAAATTCTTGATTGTGAGGGCAGTGAGGCATTGGAACAGGTTGCCCAGAGGAGCTGTGGTTGCCCCCTTCCTGGCAGTGTTCAAGGCCAGGTTGGATGGGGCTTTGGGCAACCTGGGCTAGTGGAGGGTGTCAGTGCCTGTAGCAGGAGGTTGGAACTAGGTGATCTTTGAGGTTCCTTCCAACCCCTATCACAGATTCACAGACTGATACACACTGATGTTTTGGTTGCTGCTAAGTAGTACTTAGTTTAAGTCAAGGATTTTTCCAACTTCTTATACCGTGCCAGTGACAAGGCTGGAGATGCAGAAGAAGCTGGAAGGGGGCACAGCCAGAACAGCTGACCCAAAGCGGGCAAAGGGATGTTCCGGACCATAAGATGTCATAATCTGTAAATAACTGGGAGTGGAGTTGGCTGGGCAGGGGATCACTGCTTGGGAATGGGTTGGCCATCTGTCAAATGGGTGGTGAGCAACTGAATTACGCACTACCTGTTTTGCATATTCTGTTATTAGTAATATCAGTATTATTTTCTCTTCCTTTTCTGTTCTGTTAAACTGTCATTATCTCAACCCATGAGTTTTACTTTCTCCCCCTGCCCTTTGATTTTCTTCCCCATCCAACTGGGCTGGGGGCTGTAGGTGTTTAGCTGCATGCCAGGTCAAACCACATCACCTACCCAAACCAAAACCTTCAGGGTTTCCTTTTTTCTACAATTTCATCTTATCACTTTTCATGATGCTTGATGTTTTAGTCATTTTTCTTTATCCACCTGTCCCCACCCTGCTGCCTTGTCCCCTTGAACTTCTCTGATATATCCACAGCCATATTCTGGTATTGCATGCCAGCTTTTGCGATGCTCTGTGTGAGGAACTCCCAGGGAAAATATGGTGAATTAAGCATATGTAGGATCTGCAAAAATATAATTCTCTTCCAACGATTATTCATAGTTTTTGTACAGGCAGGGCAACACTTTCTGAAGTTCCTAGGTAGTTTAACTTTGTAAGTCCTGATTATGCACTTTTGAAACCCCTGAATATGTGATTAAAATGGAAGGTTTTTGAGTTGTGTGACAGTTTGAGTTGGGTGGCAGCCGTGCAAGTGTGGTCTACAGACCTAGTAATATAAAAGGCAATGGTTTCATCAAGATCAACAAAAGGTTTCACCACTAGTGTGACTTGATGTTAACCAACAGCATATTCTTTCAGTGTCTTTTCTCTTTGTAATTAAATGAGAGCTCAGATGTTTCCAGAGTGGAGAAATAAAAGCAACTGCCAAAACTGTTTCTCAGTATTATGGAATCTATTTTCCAAGAGATTGCATGTTTAGTTTTATTTTTTAAAATAGACACCTGAGTGCATCTTTTGAAAACAGTTTGTGCAGGTAGTGAATAGGTTTTTCTCTGATCTAGGAAGAAATTTGCAGCAGATGTAGAAACCCTTGCTTATTATAGGAGCACCACTGTATATATTAATACTTTCTGATTTACAAGCCACAATACATGAGATACATGGAGCATTGAAATTTGCATGTGGTTTAGATTCCATACTTCCAATATATGTTTTTTTTGTGTAGCTTTGTTTTTTAACACATTGCTTAAATAAGGTGGAGTGATAGTTTTGAAAGACTGTAAGATCCCTTATCTTTTGGACTAATCTGGCTACTGTATTTGAGCTGTTGCTTTCTAAGAATTTTTTTTTTGATAAAAGTCTCTTCCCAACAGCTAATTGTGATTTATCTTTTTTATGTTTTTTTTTTTTTCCCAGTACTTATAAGATTAACTTTCTCTGGGGTTTTTTTGGGGGTAGAACTTTTGTTGCTGCATTGATTCACTTTATGATTCTGTTTGGCATCAGATTTTCCCAGCTTATTTCTGGCCAACATTAATTTTCTATTGCATACCTGGCTAACTTCTTCGGGGTCTAAGGATGGAAATTCTGACTCAAGTAGAAAAGATTGATGGAGGATCAGCTACTGATGGGCTTTTGATTATTGCCACCATGATAGAAACAGCTTATCAAAATACTGTTCTGAATAATGATTGCATGTCTAGTTAGAGACGTCAGGATGATGTAATCTGAAAACAACATAACTACTGGTACTGGCCTCTCTTCTATGAGTTATATTTGATTTATAGTAGCTTGTTTTATCTCTACTTAATTAACTTTAATTGCATGTTTATATATGGGTATGCTTGATACTGTAACTGATAGGTTTGTTTAGTTGTATTAAGTGCGTATTTCCCATGCATTGTGAAGTGTTTTTCTGATTTTGGCTAAAAAAAATAACATAGGCTTGGCAGCAGAGAGGAAGGTAGCTGTCTTATATTATCCTGCCTACTGTACTTCTCAGAAAGGGGGAGATGAGTGCTTTTTGAGAGCAGCTGAGCCATGAGGTCTGGAGATGCTTTTAAGGTGGAGGTGGAACAAGCAGATTAGGAGAGGAACAGAGAAACTTGGGTGAAACTGTAGACTGGAAGATTACAGAAATGAGCAGAGAACTTGATTTGTAGTAGCGTGATGATAGAAAGATAGAAGCTCTTTTAGGGCTCTGGAAATGAAAACACAGGATTGTTCGTCTCAGTAACTGAAAGATTTTGAATGGGTTAGCCAAATCAGAGGAAAAGATCTGCTCTGCAAGATAATAAAGCCCAATTTTTTTCAGTGTTCTTTTTTTTTTTTTTTTTTTTTAAAGGCAGCAGATTTGAGTTCTAGGTTCTGTATTAGATTACTGGTTTTGTGCTAGCAATTAGCGAGGTAGGGTGGGGAGGCTGTTTGCTTGTTGCTATTTGGTTTTGTCTGTTGTTTGGGTAAACTCCTTTTGATATACTCAGTGATTTCACCTGAAGGCACAGTCTGAAATGAAGCTCTATCATGAATGTCTGCGTATAAACTGTCCAAATGTAGCAAGTTGAGAATAGAAAAAGCAACTTCTGTGGTTGACTCCTTGGATAGTGGGCTTGAAAAACATAGCAGAATGTTGATGCAGTGATTTATTTATTTTGTAGTGTAATAATGTAATTAATGTATATTGAACCACAGACTCCAATGTCTGCCTGGGACATGTAGCCATTGGCTTATTCAACTAACTTCTGTTATATAGCTTTATGTTAGATATATTGAAGGTAAGCAGACTACACGAAAGGAGAGTAGGAAGAATTGACTGAATAGGAACCACTTTGTTTTCTAAAAGCTGGAACTAATTTTATCAAAGTCCTGATGCAGCTGAAAGTCTTTGGTAGTTTTTACTGGCTTACATTTTTTATTTATTTGCAGTTCACTGTGTGTGACCACACACAAATAATGCTGATTTTGGCTTGTGCTCTTTTCTTGTTTTAAAACATTTGCTATCTGCAGAGAAGACACATTGGTAATTTCTGGATGGCTATGCTAATACTTTTGACATAAGCTTTTGCAAATGTATGCTTGCACAGGTATTTGAGGTGAGCTGTTTTCAACCTAAAAAAGACCACTCAAATGTCTGTATGCATAGATGTCACCTGAAAACAGAGGTAAAACTGCCTTGAGTGGAATATGTTCCTGAGGATTCTAAACCAAGACTACAGAAATGAATTAATTCTTTCGCTTAGTTTCTGGATTATACTACTGTATAATCTGTGAGGTGGTTATACTACTTGTAGTATGCATGGAGAGCAACACAGTCCCTTCAATCTCTTTTTTTCCTGTGTGAATAACCATTGCATACTATGGCTAATCTTCATTTGTCATTTGAGTGACAAGGTTCCTTGTCTTCCAGAGAGTTTAAATTTTTTTGTGGTGCTTCATGAACATTTTTACCTAATATGGAAAACATAAGTTGCTGTGAGTATTTCAGGTGAGGAAGTGCTTTTTCCCTCCTTTCTTCCTTTCCTTTATGTTGTGGGACAGGAAGATATTATGAGTATGGCTAAAATAATCAGGTCCAGTGGGGACAAGTGTTCTATGACCTGGAGCTGCATCGAAGGTTGAGGAAAGGTTGAGTGAGCTGGGTCTGTTCAGCCTGGAAAAAAGAAGACTTAGGGGGGACCTAATTAGTGTTTACAAGTATCTTAGACATGGGTGGCAGGGGGAATTGGCCAGCCCCTTTTCAGTGGTCAGTGGGGACAGGACTAGGGGCAATGGCTGTAAGCTGGAGCACAGGAAGTTCCGCACCAACATGCGGAAGAACTTTTTCACAGTGAGGGTGACAGAGCAGTGGAATAGGCTGCCCAGGGAGGTGGTGGAGTCTCCTTCTCTGGAGATATTCAAGTCTCGTCTGGACGCCTATCTATGTAATATGAGATAGGGAGCCTGCTTTGGCAGGGGGGTTGGACCCGAAGATCTCTTGAGGTCCCTTCCAACCCCTAAGATTCTGTGATTCTGTGATTCTGTGAAGCACACTATTAATAACAGGTGTTGCAATAGCAACAGTTTAAGTTCTTAAATGATTTTCACTAGATTTTCCTTGTTGATAAATCTAATTTCCTTTTGCAGATGAAAAACATTGTCCTGGTAGGCTCTTGAAATGATACTGATTCTTTCAACTTCTTAATTCATGACCATGTGTACATCCCAATGGAAAACCCAGTATGGACTAATTTTAAGGGAAGGAGCTGTTACTTAAAGCTCAAACTATCTGCAGAAAGTTCTCAAACACTCTTAAGAAGTTTCTTTTTCCTTATGTGTTAAGTTTTGAGGAGGTGAAAGTGCCGATTCTACATTAATGTTTTCATTTCAGCTTAATTTTTGGGACCTCAGACGCAGGATTAGTTTGTTTTCTTTCCTTTTCGAGAGGCAATGAGAGCTTGTTCTCATAGACCTCAAGGAGAAGTTATATACTACTTGGAAAATCTGTTTCTGAGCTGCCTAGGGGTTGTTTTTGTTAGTTGATTTGATGTGAGTTTAAAGATCTTTGGTTTTAATTTTTTTCTCCACCACACCCTTTTTAACTCTTAGAGGAAAAATACCCCCCCTATATTCTTCAGATAAGGATTTAGCTGAGAATTTGAGATATCTGTGTTGCTCTGGATTTCTAGATATCTCTTTTGCATGACAGTATAACCATTTATCAGCGCCAGCTAATGAATGTATTTGCTTTGGCTGTGGACTAATTTTGATTACTTATTTAAAAGGAAGCTCACTTTTCAGCAGTTCTTTTGGTCCCCTCACCAGTGTGGAACTTTACATTTGCATTTCACTTTCACAGGGCTCCTGTCAGCCCCTTTGAGACTGTCAAAATCTGTCTGAATAGTAAGCTTGAGTTGCCTGTGAATTTGTTGCAAGTGATTCTGGCCAATTTTCCAGGTCATTAATGAGACATTAAACAGTATTGATCCTGGTAGTGATCCCTGAGATACTGATGTAGTGTCTGACCACCAGTTGGACTCTGCTGACCACAACTCTTTCAGCCCAATGGGTTGTCCAGTTTCCAGCTCATTTTATATTGTTATCCAGTGCACGTCTTCCCAGTTTCTCGCTAAGGATTTTGTAGGAGACTGTCAGAGGCCTTGCTAATATCAAGATATGCAATATGTTCAGCTTTCCTCTAGTCCAGTCATCGTACGCAGAAGGGGTGTTCAGGATAGTCAAATACAATTTGGTCTGGGTGAGTCCAAGCTATGCCCACATTATCTTAGAATCATAGAAATGTTTGGGTTAGAAGGGACCTCTAAAGGTCATCTAGTCCAACCTTCCTGCAATGAGTGGGGACATCTTAACTACAACAGGTTGCTTGCTTACTGCCTTCCCTTTTAACGTATGAAAAGTTTGACCATTTGCTCTCTCAGTATCTAGTTCCTGAGCTTGGTCTTATTTTGAATATAGAAAATGCTTGCCATCTCCAACTCTAAGAAAGAAATGGATGTAAATTCCTCTCTTGTACCTACGCTTTAGTGCACCTGCTTATTACCTTCACTAGGTGGCTGCCAAGAAAAGCTGTCTGTAGTTAGACTGAATGTTACTCCAAGAGAGTTGAGGCTCTATTTGTGACTTTTTATTTTGTGTGTGTGTTAGAGAAAGGAGTATCTGACAGTAACAGTGCTTCTTTGAGATTCAAGATGTTGACTGTTTCCTCATCTGTCTGCAGTTGCTTTTGTTGCAAAGTTAGCTTAGTTTAACTTCTTTTAACTTTACCTGGCTCCAGGAAAAAGTCTGTTGTTTGAAACACCAATGAAGTTGAGCAGTGGAAATGCTGTTGAATTTTCATTTCATTATGACTTTATATTCAGTTTCTAGATTGGATCTCCTAAATTTGGCCTAACTTCAAATGTTTTGGGCATCGACAGGTAATGAGATCTTAGGACAGTGTTTGCCTTACTGTTCCTTTTAAAGATAGAGTGAAAACAGGCTTTGTTTTTGATGTGACCTTGGAAAAGATATCATAATCTCACTGTAACTCATTTTGCTGCACGTATAATGGACTAATAGCATTACTCAGCTTTTTATAAGGGATATGAGGATATATCCAGTGAAGATGATAAAATATATATGTGGGCAAGTTGCAAGCCATATGAATACTTTAGATAAATGATAATATAACATCTTTCATTTCAGCTTTCCAGAGCAGAAAGTACACTGGCAATTTTAGATGCAATTCTATGCATGTCTCATCTGGGCCAATTGTAAGGCTTGATATTAGGAAATTGTGCCCAGCTTCCTGAGTTGCAGGGTCTGCTGTCTTCCATGTGTTGCTGCTAGTGATTGCGTGGTCAGAGGCTGAGTTGATCAATATGCTGATTTTTATAGAAAACCTACTTTCCTTCATTCCCAAATGAAATTACTAACATTCTTTCACATAAGTGTGCTGATATAGCAATCATGTTGCTGCAGCATGAGCTAAATCTGATGTAGAGGGAGAAGCAGGGATGTATGGATGTATGTTGAGGGGAGGAGCTGATTGGAAACCTCTCTTTTGACCATTGATGTACTCAGGTTGGTTAAAATCCAAAGCAAAATAGCATCTTTAAGGATGTGTTTGACTTCATTGTGGCTTCTTACAGAGTATTCTTTGTAGGTCTCTGTCCTTTTCAGAGTAGGAACTTAGATGGCTGCAGTCCGAGATTAGAGGCGATTGCAATATACAAGGACAGATTACCTCAATTACCTGTTTGTTCTGTGTCAATATCAACATTAACCATTATCCAGGTAGCTTTCAGAAAGTAAAATTCTACTTGTCCAAATCCAAAACATTATATAGAAAGTATGACAAGACTGGGTTATTTCTGTAGACCTGTCTTCTTGCTTCTGAGGAAGCTCCAACTTGCTTAGAAGTTATTTGATTTAGAAGATGTTTCCTCACTGCCTTGTAGAACATGGGGCCAAGAAGCAAGCCAAAGCATATTGTCATGTTTTTGACAGGTGAAAGCTTAAATGCTATCATATTATGTGTTAGCATTTTTTAGGGCTTTTTCTTAGACTTGTTTGTCTGAACAAGGACTTTTGTTTGGCTGTAAGGTAAATTTGAGCTCAAGGATACCTGGGTCCTGGTTTTGAAAGGCAATATTAATATGAACTAGTAATAATAAAATATTTTCCAGAGAACCTTAATGTTATTATATGTAACTTCAGATTCTTTTCAGTCTTGTAGCATACTGGCTTAGCTGTTGTTTCCTCTGAGGAAGGGTGAAACATTGAGGCTTGTGTTACTGGGCTTTTTTTTGTTAAACTGTATTGCTAGAACAAATTCTGAATGTTACTTACCAGTCATTTACTTTCCCATCCAAAATGCTGCTTATCTGACTCCTTTAAAGGAGTGCACTTATTAAAACATATCCACACATGAAACACACATTGCAAGAACTCTTATGGCATTTATTATTCTTTGTATACTCTGTGTTGCCATAGCTTCTCACACCAAGTTCGGATGCATATCCTCAAATATTTGCATAAACAGTGCAAGATGTTAATAGAGACACTGGATTAAAAGAATTATGTCAAGTAATGACCTGCAGACAAAGCGGATGTTCTAAAAATTGCTTCCATGCTGCATGGTCTTCATAATACTAGATGGAAATGTTGATGTAAAAATGAAAATCTGGAAATTCAGCCAGCCTTATCTGCTTGCTCTATTAGGAATAACTTGATGCAGCTCCTGCTTTAAGAAGTAGAATCTTCCACAAACAGAAGCGTTGCAGTTCTTGTTTTTTTCTTATGCGTGAGGGATAAAAAGTACCCTAAATTTGTTGTTCTCTATTTTAATACCAGATTAGGAAAATACCGAATATAGTTATTAGTGATAGGACAAGGGTCAGAAGATGCAGGCTGGAGCATTGAAAGTTCCATGTGAATATAAGGAGAAACATTTTCCCTGTGAGGGTGATGGAGCACTGGGACAGGCTGCCCAGAGAGGTTGTGGAGTCTCCTCTGGAGACATTCAAAACACATCTGGATGCGTGTCTAGGTGATCCTGCTTTGGCAGGGAAGTTGGTCTAGACGATCTTTCAAGATCCCTTCAAACTCTTAACGTTCTGTGATAGTCAAGCTCTGTACATGGGTTCTGCCTTCAGAATATACAATGTAAAATATGTTAGGTTTTGCTAGGTATCTTTCATAAGAATACTTCTTCAAGAAAGAAAGCATTAGGGAAACCTAGAAAACTCAGATCAGGGAGGAAAGAAGCTCAGTTCAGGTCTGGGAAGAAATCTGCAGGTAGACTTACAGCTGTACCTTCAGAGAATCACAGAATAGTTGAGGTTGGAAGGGACCTCTGGGGGTCATTTGGTCTAACCCTCCCCTGCTCAAGAAGAGTTTCCTAAAGCAGGCTTCCCAGGACCATGTCCAGATGGCTTTTGAGTATCTTCAAGGAGGGAGACTTCACCACCTCTCTGGGAACCCTGTGCCCTTGCCCAGTCTCTCTCACAGTAAATAATTGTTTCCTGACATTCAAAAGGGAACCTCCTGTGTTTCAGTCTGTACTCACTGACTCTTGGCCTGTCACTGGACACCACTGAGAAGAGTTTGTCTCCAACTTTACACCATCCCTTCAAATATTTGTACACATCGATGTACTCCCCTCTGCCCTACTGCATCTTCTCCAAATTGAACAGCCCCAGCTCTCTCAGCCTATCCTCATAAGAGAGGTGCTCCAGTCTCTTAACTGTTTTCATGTCCCTTTGCTTGACTCTCTTCAGCAGCTCCACATTTCTCTTGTACTGTGGAGCCCAGAAGTGGCCAGAGTACCTCAGATGTGGCCTCACCAGTGCAGAATAGAGGGGAAAAGTCACCTCCCTTGTCCTGCTGGCAGTGCTTACTAATAGTAACTCAGGATACCATCAGCCAGCACATTGCTGGCTCATGCTCTGCTTGTTCACCAGATTTCCCAGGGCTTTTTCTGCAAAGCTGCCCCAAGCACATACTAATATGTGGGGTTGTTCCTTGTCAGGTGCAGGTCTTTACACTTCCCTTCCTTAAACTTCATAGAGTTCTTGTCAGCCCATTTTTTCAGCCTGCCAAGATCCCTCTGGATGGCAGCACAACCCTACCAGTTTTCTATCATCTGCAGCCTTGCTAAAGGTATACTCAGTTGAAGCTGTCCTGTCATAACGAAGCTATTGAATAGGACTGGACCCAGTATCTATCCCTGGGGTACTTTGCTAATTACTGGCATCTGACTAGATGTTGTGCTCGATCCGGCTAGAGCCAACTAGACCATCACCCTCTGGGCCTGGCCCTTCAGCCAGTTTTCAGTCTGCTCACCCTGCTTTACTTCATCAGCTTCCCTATAAGGATCTTATGGGCCACTGTAAAAGATCAAGTACAAAACCATGGTTTTGCTTGAACAAGTCGATAAAAGCAAAGCAGGTTACCACCTCGTTTTGTTCAGGCAGTTATTGACAGGCAGCTAACAGTTTGTAAAGTTACAAAGAAATGTAACCAAACCACTCTTTTATTTCAACTGCATTTCAGTCCGTCTATGCAAAAAATAGTGGCATGGAGACCCTATGAACTAATAGCTATTGTACTGGTGAAAAGATCACTTAAAAATACACATAATGGATGCATTTCATACCATATTTTTCAGAATGTGAGGGCTGTTTTGCTGTGAAATCTGAAAAAGAAAATGGTGTAGTAAGGTGGTGTATATACTTGCTACCAATTTTTACAATAGCGTATGTTTCGTAATTGCATTACTGGAAGCATGGCCATGAAATATGTCACCCTGTGAAGTAAATCACAAAAACCAGGACTGAAAGGGAGATTGAGTCACAGAGTCTGTGTTTATGCCTCTGGACTGCATTAACTTCATCCACAATCAAGTATTGATATTGTAGTATTATACTTGAAATAAAATATTGCATCTTTTTAAGCATCAGGATAAAAAATATGAAGAGTGGCTTCTGATTAGAAAATATTTAGGACTTTTCTTGAATTTTTGTTGTCTGGAATTGTGACTAATATATCTAGTCCTTTTTCATCACCATTCATATAAAACTGATGTAATAATGTTCTTCGCTTGCAAATTTACCAAGTCCCTGTGGGTTAATACATTTATTATTTTTTCTGATGCTCAGTTCTACTGTTTTATCTTGAAATGAGCTGAAGAAGTTGAGTTCAAAGAAAGTTCTGCCTCTCATACACAAACGTAGCCTGCAGTAAAATTGTATTAGGATTGAGAAATAAAGCAGGTGTGCAAATTGTTTCTCAGAACATAAAGTCAACTCACCCTTACTTGTTAATGTGTTTCTCTGCTAACTTGTCTTTTCCCCCTGTCTGCTCCTGCCCATTTATTTCTCTGGGACATAATCCAAAGCCATTGAAAACTTACTGTTGATTCCAATAAACTCACCATCAAGGCCTTATAATTGTCAATTTTAAGCTCTGCAGGAAGAGATGTTGATAGTTTACGTAGGGCTGATTATCGCGAAGCCCTTGTTTTAAGGACTCTAGGATGTGCTTTGTTTTTAAGAGTACCTTCAGCTTGTTTTAAAGTCCTTTAGTCTGACATAGTTTTAAATAGACACCTTTTCTTTATAACTGTGTTGCATTACAACTGCTTGAAGTTTTGGGGAGTTTGGTTGTGGGATGTGATTTTGCTTGGTGTGGGCTGTCTTTTTACTTTCTATTTAAACATAAATACATAACCATGTACTTAGACTATACCTCTTTTCCCCCTCTAGTAAAAGGTGAAACTCTATAGCAGAAAACAATTTTTATATAGGGCTGTAAAGCGGAAATCTCACATAATTATATTACCTTTTTTTTCAGAAGTATTATATTTTTTCCATAAAAAATAAATTTTGATGCTAGTAGGTCATATGGTTTTAAGTACTTTTACATTTCTGTGAGCTTCCATGCTGAAGCAAGCAAGTATTAGCTCATGATTTTAAAAATAAAAGTCACAATGATTAATCGTCCTGACTTCCTTCCAGCTCTTCCTAACACTGGCCTTGAGCTACTTGGGTGATTTAGAACCTGTTTATCTTCTACACTGCTTGCCATCTGGGGTCCTGATGTTTTCAGTGTCTATAGACCTGGAATGCTGCAGAATAGGCAGCCATGGTGCAGTAGGTAAGGGACACTATAAATCAAACTGCGTTCAAAAGAACATTATGATGGCTGCACTCCTTCAGGGAGAAAACTACTGTTTCCACTTTTCAGAAAATTATAGTCAGTGGGTCATCCTATAAGATAGATGCTGAAGAAGCAGTGTTCTGGATTAAAAAAAAAATAAATCTATTGGCATCCATCAAAAATTGTGTGTTTTATCTAAGATGGAAACTAAAAATATATGAATACAGAAATTCATAGACTGATTGACTTGGGTAACAGATTGCAACAAGTATGCTTTTCTTATAAAGTCTATCAGGCAACACCTATTTTAATATTGTTTTCCTTGAAGACTAGCAATTTGATTTTTCACCTGTGTGTAGGTGATATGCAAGTTCAAACAACAACAACCGTACTTTTCTCATGTAGTAACGTCTTCAGACTACAAGTTACAGTTGTCTTTTCTTTATTTTAAAAAAGCTATTGCATTTTTTAAAAAATGTATGAACCATATAGGTGTGTATAGTATAGAGTTTGAGTCTTTTACATAGTTACAGATCTGGTTATACTATGATAAATGCCTAGAGGATAATTTTACAATTATATGAAGACGAGTACAAAAACCGTGTGTTTACTTTGGATAGGAGGAGAATCCAAATAAACAGTTTCCTGTTATTCACTTTGTCTCCACACTAAGAAAATCCCCTTGGCTCAGTAGACTGTAATAGTCACTTCATATACTTAATATATATTCAACGTTTGGAAAATGTGAAGTATAACATAAGAGAATCTATTTATTCTAGTGAAGTTGTTTTGGTGAGGTTTTTTTTTTTAATCCAACTAAAAAATGTTGTTTTGATTCAAACTGAATAGCTACATGTGGTGAACTCGCTCCACCTTTGAATATGTGTAGACATCTATCATCAGTTTTCCAGTTCTGGTAGCAGTGAAGATGCAGAGACTTAGCTATGGTGTTACCTTCTGAATGACTATATGGAGACTTGGGCTGGCTTCACAGATTGTGGAGATAAAGCTGGTCAGGTTCCAGGCTCACTCCATGACACAGTCATACTTTATGAACACAATATGGATGTGTCCTGACCCCACATAAATTATTTGTCTGATAGCATATAGAAGGAGTTGGAGGTCACCTTTACATTTTAACAGCGTACCATATGATAATGGGGATTAGCATTGTCTACTGAGATTAGGGTCTTTTGTGCAGTGTCCAAATGCAGTGATAGACAAGTCTTGTCATGAAGGCTAATGAGATTAAATAAAGGCACAGAATAGCAATTTTTCTTCTTCTGTTTGCTTGGTTTGGATTTACATCAGTTCTCTGGCTTCTAGATTGGTGCCCTAGGTAATGTATTTAATTTTTTGGTTTGTCTCTTTTTTTTTTTTTCTTCTGTGTGTGGGGTGTGTCTGTGTTAGTCTGTAAAATGAGACACCCTGACTTCAGTTTTCATCTCTCCCTGGCACTTGCACACACTGTGTCCACAATAGAAAAAGAGTGCAGAGCAAGATCTCTAAAGCAAAATATTAGGTGCCAGGGCTGTGCCTGTGCTTTACGCGTTTGAGAGGTTTAAACAGGACTAGCTCTAGTCTGGATCTGTTGACTGAAAACCAATTAGCAGTTTTTGCATGTTAGTTGCACTCCTGAAATGCACATGTGAGTTTAACCCAGGTAAATCGGGCTGTGTGTTCTTAGATCATTCTGTGAAACAAATCTAAGTGAGGATTGTGGTGTCTGGCCCAGAAGATTGTTGTAGAAGGAATTAGTAATCTATAATGATAACAAATCCAGGTGTATTACCATCATGAATACCATGTAACTACTAGCTACTTAAGAGATGTGCATTTAAGCAGTATACAAATATATTATCTACCTGATCCCAGGAACTTTTGGCTTATTAATGAGGTAAGAATATTAGGGTCTACCCCCAAGGTGCTCTTCAAAGCTAAGTCTAGACTTGATTTCTATCAGTGAGAGATGAATCTGTATTGTAAGCAAGACCCTATAAGAATAGAAGTGAACGTAGAATTGGTCAGCCTCATGATGGAGATCAGTGTATTGTGCTATGCCCTGATTGGAGGGTCCCTTCGATGCTGTATTGTCTCAGGGTTCCTAGCATGAGAAGAGGCATGAGATTTTTTTTTTTAACTTGCTGTCACTTTTTTCTGGAATATTAATAGTTACCTGTCTTGAAAGGGTTACCTGCTTTATCACAGAGCTAGTCACAGAGCTAGTAGGAGACTAATATGCTTGCGGAAGTACACTCCTGAAGCAAGATAAAACATTCATTTATTTTTAAAATCTGTATCTATCTATATATACAGCTCTTCAGAAAAGCAAAGTAGAGCTTAACACTTGAATAACAGATCTTACAATTTCACTTCATGGGGTTGAGGCTTTGTTCTTTGGGTTGGGGAGGGTCTGTTGGTTTTTTACACAAATGCATTCAATTTTTTTTCCTCAAATCCGAACGGAATTAGCTGGAGGCTCTCCAATATTCAGAGGGCTCAATAAAGCTTTGAAAATTGTCCACTGAAAAGTGGTCAGAAGAGATCTCCAAGGGGAATGTATCCAATTATAGCTTCCTTTACTGAGAGACTTTTTCATGAAGGAATGAACTTCTTTCTTTAGAGACTAACCAATCTGCAGGTTGTTTTGTGGTGGCTTTTTTTTTTTAATTATAGAGAAGGGAAATTTAGACGTCACTTTAGACAATATTGCATATTGTGTGGAATGTGGCCCCTGGAAAGAGAGGTGGGAAGATGTGCTTTTCATATTTGCAATCTGTGATCTGGAAAAGCTTTATGTTCCTGAAAGCCAGGATATGGTAGCCCTAAAGAAAAAGAGAATGCAGAAGATTCAAGGTTCAAAAGATTCAAGGTCAACAATTACCACCAAAAATTAAGAGAACAAAATATAATCTAAACGTTACTTATTTAATTGTAAATACTAAATAAAGCCAACAAGAATAAGTCCATGGAAAGAAATTTGCAACCCAGTCTAGGCTGTTAAATATTCTTTAATAGTTCCTGTAAATCATGTCAACTATGTGGGTGTGCTGTGGCTCTGCCTCCAGTAAGGGGTCATTATTTATAGCGGATTAAAAGACTGCTATTGTCTTAAGTAAACTTATATATGCAGGAAGCTTCATTCTATTTGCTACAGAAATGTTATGTGTAATGCTTGTAAATAATGGAAACAGTTCAATTTCCCTCTTCCTCCCAAAAATAATTACCAAGGGAATTGTCAAGGTATAAAATATTTTGTATAATATACAGAGGATTTTAATTGATTTAACAATTAAATCTGAGCATTGGATCTTTCATATTTTTCATTCAAGAGGAGATAGATGTGTTTCTGATGACACAGTGATGCTTTTTGGGATAAGCTTCTGTGCTGTAAAGCAATAAGTGCACTAACGAGGTGCAGTGTGGAGGTGGCTCCAACCATGACAGATGTCTGACTTGTTGGTACTTGGAACTCCTTGTGTGAGTTGCTGGGGTGTGTTCCTACTGAAGCTTGTCCAGATGAGGCTGGGAAGAAGAGTACAGCTCTTATCAAATGCAACATGAAGAGCACTGATGGATACTGCTCCTGCTGTTTAGTTCACTCTTATGTTTGGTAATAATAATTTTTGAACATAGTTGGGGCATAATCTTCCTATGCTTTATCTGGTTTTTGTTCCCGATTTTCTGATTGAGGGGTGCTTTTTGACCCCTATTTTATATTTAGTTGAAAATTGTTTACCTTTCCTTGCTCCAGTCAAGAGCTTTTGATCTGGCAAAGATAAGCATTCAACCTGGCTTATATATATTTAGTATGTAATATTTTGCAAGTCATTCTTCTTTGTGTTAGGATGTGTTTTTCCTTTCCCTGCATTTAGAAATCCAGTAATTTTTAACAGTAGAATTAAAATGCCTCTTCAGGAATGCACTAGGGGTTGTGAGTCAGTAGTGGTAAATAGTAGTGCTGTAATTTGGCTGTAAAATTTCAGGGAGAAAAAACTGTTTTAGTGTTTTGTGTATCGCTTGAGAAAGCACTCTCCTAGTGTTTTGCAGGTAAGCATCAGGGTTCCTTTAATGTGGGGTATATTGGCTTTGTCATCCAAAGAGCCATTGTCCAAAGGAGGAAATGGAGAGGCTTAAGACTTTATCGTGCAATGTGTGGGTTTATGTATATATATATATTCCTCAGCCCTTAATTTTTCAAAAGGTTGGTTGTTGTTGGTTTTTTTTTATGGTAGGTCAATCTGATGTCATTCTTCAGTCTCCTCAAAGCCATATTTTTCACTTATGTAAGCAAGTGCGACATAGCAACAAGTGGGCATTGTCACAGCTGAAACCACTAAGGCTGTTTGTGTGCTCCAGCAGCAAAGAATTTGGCCAAGAAAGTTACCCAGACCTTAATTACCTTTTGGAACTAACTTGATGCCTTAAAATCATTAGGGGATTAAACCATTAATGAACTTAAGCTGTGCCTTCAGTTCAGCTTGACCGGTAATAAGTTCATTAAGCTACTCATTACCAGATATTAAATTTCTGAACAGTAGCTTTCAGCTATACTGCAAAAATGTGGGTATTAATCTAAATTACTATAAATGCATATTATTCCTTTCTTCCTCTGCCAGTGCAGTGTAATGACTACACACCAGGCACAGAGTATATTCTCGTTCTGTCTCGTGCTTCAGAGTAGTGTTTTTAGATTTGCTACCATTCCACAGTCCAGTCACTTCCTGCTGTCCTGAAAAACACAGCCTTGCAAGCAGATGATCATCTCTATCTGGAGCATGTGTTCAGAGAAATCAAGCTGCTTTGCTTTGGGGCTTTTTGCTACCTTATTGATCAGCTCTTTCTCACTCTTGTTTCCTAATTATAGGTATTGATGTCATCTTACCAGCTGACTCCAGGCAACCATTAAGAAACATTTCATTTCAAAAGCAAGCAATGTGTTGGCTACAAAGAGCTAAGCTGAGAATATTCATGTTAAGTTATACCTCATGTTAATCATTTACTTTTCCTTAGTGTGTTCTGAATTAATATCAACTCTGTGATGGCTTTGAGCCAACATTATCTCATGTTAAGACTTTGCAAGAACACAAAGCTGTCCTTATTATCCAGGTTGCTCCTTTTGTCCTGTCTCCTGGCATGACAGTCAACTTTGTTGACAAATAGTACAAATAGTTGTACTGTATCCAACTGGGATGTAGTTAATTTTCTTCACAGCACTGTATAGTACCATGTTTTGGATGCACAGCTAAAACAGTGTTCATAATGCACTGATATTTTGACTTACTGAACAGTGCTTGCACAGCACAGAGGCCTTCTTTGTTTCTTAGTTGCTCCTCTGATTCAGTTGACTAGGGTGGGAAAGAGGTTGGCGGGGTATATAGCTGAGATGGAGAACTCAAACTGGCTAGAGGGATATTCCATACCACATGACTTAATAATAAAAACTGGAGGTAGAGGAAGAAGGTGGCGGTTGGCAGGGCAGGGGACTGTGTGTGCATGACTTCCATGCTGGTCGTTGCTCAAAGAGTGTCTGATCATCAGTCTACTTGTGGGAGGTAATGAGCGATCTCCTTCGAGTCACTTCCTGGTTGGGGTGTGTGTGTGTGTGTGACCATTCTTTCCTTGACTTGTTAAGATCTCTATTTGATCTACAAGTTTTCTTGCTTTGTTCTTCCTATTCTCTCCCATGAGTGGGAAGTGAGTGAGCAGCTGTATGGGATTTTTGCCTTCTGACCAGGGTCATCCCACCACAGTGTTTATTTAAGTATTAATCATTTGCAGAACTGTGGTGAAAAGTAACCTTGTTCTCCTGACAGCTGTTTTGTGTGCCTATTAGATCAAAACTAGCTGTTTACAGCAGATTATCAAGCTTTGAAGCTTTTGGCCATTGAACTGGCAGTTCTGTCCCTCAGTCTCCTGAGAGAGATAACCTATTCTCAGTAACTTTGGTTTTTTTTAATTTTAAAATGGTCAATTTGCAGAGCTCATTGTGACACTCTTGACTTCACTTTCTCATAAGAGCCTCATAGCACTCAGGGCAAGGAGTTGCCTATCTTGTGATCCTTTGATAAATGGACTTTTAAAAGTTTGACAAAATGAGTAAAAGACTTTTTTCTATTGATCTCACTGTATTTGTTCACAATTAACTTAGGACAAAGCCTCAACTGCACTATCCCTCTCTTTTAAGTAAATAGCCCATGGCTTAAATCAGTTTTCTCCTTTTTCCATCATGGATAGGATTTTGGTTAAAGAATTTAGTTCAGAAGCTTGTGCAGTTTTTTGAGAAGCCTTTCAAAGACCTTGTCACTAAAATCAACTCTTCCATATTTTAATTATTTTTTTTCTTAATAATTAGCTCCAAAGTAGCCAGGTTATCATCTGCTGCTATCATCAGGTTTTCAAATGTTCTGCCATTTCCAGAGATGGTTTCTGTTCAGCCATCTGACCACTTGCTGTGTCCTTTCACAAAATCCTATCAGGTCTTGCATTCCATTGTTTTAAGAAATATTCTGGTAATCCTCCAACTACTCTTTCAGAAAGTTAGTTTTCTAGGAGGGTCAAGAAAGTCTTAGAATTATGGGAGCATTTGTCCCTGCTTCTTTACTATTTTTAAGAGACCTTTTTAACCTCTGTTCTAATACTGGTAAAAATTGGCAGTTTTCTTGGGGGTTTTGTTGGAGGTTTATTGTTCCCACATTCTTTGTGGTGTCTGTAGTATACCTGTGTGATAGTATTTGGCTTCTCAATAGCATCTGTTTGCTGTTGCTCTTTTGTTTCCACTTTGAATGGATGGAGACTGGATGTGATGTCTAGGGTTTCTTTGTCATTGATGGAGTCATGCTCCTCACTTGTAAGAGAGGAGCAACAATATACTTTATTCATATAAAACAGTGAATTAAAAAAGTTCAGTGGTAAATGCTACAAGATGTGATGGCAAGGTACATCTGATTATTTACTGCATAGAAGACAGGATCAGACCGAATTGTTGGGGACACCCTCCCATTGAATCATGTGGTTTGGAAAGAACACCCTTGCTTTCTAAGCTCCTGTTCAGGGAGGAGTCTAGTTGTGGCTGAATCCAAACTTTGATCAAGGTTTTATGTCTAAAGAATTGTATATGTGCATACGATCGATCCTTTATATCATTTTTCTAAGACTTAAAAGTTTAGCACGATAGTAGTCGCTTACTGAGAACCTGTTGTGGTGCAGAATATCTCAACCTCGAGGGACAGTCTCAAGAGGCATCCCTAATCAAGGGAAGATCCTGACATGCAGCCCACGGCCGTGCAGGAAAGCTCAAAAAGCTCTTGGGCTGCCCATTATTTATGGGGGTAAGATAATTGACTCAGTCATATTTACATATTGACCACAGATACTAGCTTCTTCAAATTGGTTGTTGACTAGCACTGTAGTGCACATTGCTCAAATTAGCCTTTGGCCATTGTGGTGTTATCTGTTTCTGAATCCACTTTGGTCTGGATGCAGCCATCATGACCAGTCACATCCATTACCACAGCCACTGGTGGTTATCACTTGAGTAGGATTACGTGAAACAAAGGTGAAGTTGAGAGCATGGGAGGTGAGCACACCATCACCTAGTGCAGCTTAGATGACTGCCTGTTAAGATTACTTCCTGAACCAAATCCCACAGCATTTTATTTCTGATTTTTTTTCTAAAGCCTATCGCTGTTTCTGTGTTGTGTCTTTATATATCCTCTTTCTCACAGAACTTGTAGTGGGGAGAATGGTAGGTCATGGCTTGAGAGTCTGGGTAAGTGTTGACATTGAGGTATTCCTTGCTGCTACAGTTTTCATTACACGGTAAAGGGAATCGTATCCCGCTTGTCTTTCGGCACTGTGCATGTCCATTTCTTGCTCAGGCAGTGCTGGAGATGCATATTGTATACACCTACACTTCTCAAGTTTTCATAAATTTATAGCAGTCATTTGCCTGCTTCATTTCTTCCTCGTGGCTCTTTTCATTTGGAAGTGGGTTTAATGAGTGCTGCCTGTTTCACAGTGTCTGGTACTTGAACAAATGCTGATGCTGTTCAGCTGCTTTTCAGTTCTTTCTTGGGATCAGTCCCTTCTTTGAGAACCAGTTGGGGAGGCTTGTGCGTTGAGTTTTAAAGTAGGTTGTATCTGTCATTGAGTTTGTTACACCGGAATAATTTAGCACTCTTCCCTGACCAAGTTGCTTGGGATTGTACCACCATGTCTGTGAGGTACTGGATCACCCAGGATCCAGTACCTTCAATGCCTTTCTGAGCATTTTCATGTCCATAAGACTTGGCAATAGCGCTCTGCTCTGCCGTTGCTCTCTAGCATGTATCTCTGTGTTGGGCACCAGTGTTCTGAGGACAGCTTGGGAGTGGCATCATGATCAACAAAATCCAAAAGATATAGTTCACCCTTATCTATTGTAGTGTGGCCCTGAGGTCAACACCAAGCCCTGAAGATCTGCTTGGGTGCTGCTCCATTTCTCCACTTCTGTCTCAAACTATTTCCCGTTTAGTGGTAGTGTCTTTGATCTTCCTGCCATTTCTTTCCTCCTCTGTCCGACTTTGAGACTGTTGTTAGGCAGAGTGCTGCAGTGGAATTAAATGTCTTTTATAACCTAGGAAAATTACGTTAGGAGCAATTTCACATGGAAGCAAAACTGAATTACATCAACCAAGCTAACGTTGTTACATAGGAGGCCAAGTACTAATGTGTATGTATAATGATTAGCTGGTTTTAAAATCAGCTGGTTTTTCAGTGCATACATTACAGAGGCTTTTTGTGTGCGAAAAGGAAAAAAAAGAAGTCTGTTTTATTAAGTACTCGATGGTATACATTGCGATCATTCGTGCTTGGCTTAATTTAGTTAATCCAAGTGCTCGTTTTAAGATAACGAGGCGCCTCCGCGGTTGGTAGGGACGCGGCGCCCGGCGAGTGGGGCCCGAGCAAGGCTGTGCCTCCCCCTGGTGGCCAGCGGGAGAGGGAGGCGAGCGGAGGAGAGCCGCCGCCGGGCGGGCAGCGCGGAAGCACGCCCGCTCCCGCGGACAAGTGTTCCTTCAGGCGTGGAACGTCTGTTAGGCATATTTCTCATTATCATACTCCAGAAACGGCTTGTCGATGAGGTATTACCCCGATAGCGATTTCAGTGTTCAAAGGCCGTGTCCCATCTTCACTAATATATACCAAAAAATCTCAATTTTTAAGGTTGGGTTTGTTTATTTTCCTCTTTTGATTTAAAAAAACCAGGGTCATGTTCTTTGGAGTTGGCATTTTTAATTAACATCTCTTGAGTTGCAAAGTAAGGGAAGGATGTTCGGCTGTGGGTATTCTGTAAACGCTGAAAATAACATTTCATGATTAGTGCTCAAAACACTAAGGTTCTTTAAATGGGAGTCCTTAAACATCTGCTTGTAGCATGACTACAGTTGTACACTGATTTCAGTGGTCAAGTCCAGAGATGCTGTGCTGCTCTGAGTTGTTTGGCTGGTGTAGAAACAGTGCCGTTGCCTCTGTTGTTGTAGATGATGGGGATGGGAGGTGGAAGCTGCCCACCCTCTCAGTGCAGCTGCACTGCTATCCTGCCTGTGCCTCTCTTTCCTTAGGCATCTCCCAGGGGCGCTGAAGAGGCTTTTCTACTTCACCTGGCTGCTCCAGGTGAAGTTTTGGGAGGTGTAGGCTCTTTGTGGCAGTCTTGTGGCCTGTGGAGAGAGAGGACCTACTGTGTTTTCCTGTTAAGTTTGTGCAGGCAGGGATTTGTGCAAGGCATGTGAGAGAGAGGCGGATTCGGCTCAGTTTTCAAGCTTCTTTAACTGGCTGTGCTGTTTGGGCAGCACAGAGCCCTAGGACTGTGCATAGCTGGAGTGGTCCAGTGTGACCCTTCAGTACAGTGGTTGGCAGAAACAGAGAATCTAGTTATTGTTTCACAGCCCTTGGAGATTGTTTCCTTGGACACTGAATTGGCAGATCACAGGAAAATAGAAAGAATTGTTTCTGGCAGCTGGACTCTGGGAGGCAGCACTCCTATGTTTTTTCAGCTGTATCTGATAGATAAGAAGGCTTTTTTTTCTTTGTAGTGTTTTTAATGTGATGGCATTTCTTTTGCATCTGTTCTTACCTTTAGTTCACACTTTCAACTAATTACAAAATAGCAGAATTATTTTTTTTTTCTTTGAAAATGACTGGCAATGTTTGGACTTGACTGGCAACTGAAACCCATCACTCTGTTTAGATAGTGACCAGTTAAATAGCAGGGACCTGCTGTAGGCTGGGTCATGCTCTCCTTACGAACTGTGAGCAGGCATACCACTTTAGGGTTGGGTGATGCATGCAATGATTACAATGGAGCTAAACATTCAGGGCCATATTTCAACCTTTGGTTACTGCTGAGTAGGGTCTTAACTGATGAGAAGCCTCTTCTGCCCATAACCTCTGAATGTATTTCCATTGATTTGAAACTACATTCCTTCAGGTGTCAGGGCCTTCTCTAGAAGCAGAATTTCCCATAAAAGCTTTCTTTCCAGCTAAGCCAGTAGAAATTCTTAATCCTCTTTATTTGCTACAGAACATAATTTGAAGTATTTGAGACTGTGTTTTTATATTAGTCCTCTTTGAGAACTGGATTTTAGCACTGGAAATGACATTAATGTATGAACTGTATGAGTGAGGGGGTTTCAAGATGTAGCTTATATGTGTGATTTCAATAAAGCTTTTTCCAAGGTGAAATACTGCTGTCTGAGTGGAAGAGTAACAGGTAAGGTGATGTCTCTGGTTTTGGTGCTGTTGGTTGTTTTTTATGCTAGCTATTGATTTGTAGATCCAGTGAGCCTTGAAGAGGAACCGATGGGACCAGCTTGTGTTCACTTACTCTTTTAGCGCATAAGAGTATGGCACTTATCCCATTTAGAGTCAGAGTGCACTTTGGACACATTTCTTCATAGCTATGCTGCATAGGGACCTACTTTTTTTGGGAAAAACAACTTGATTCTGAAAAGATGGTTGGAATAATGACAGCCGAAATATATAACAAGCTGACAGGGTGTCAGAGAGAGGTTATCTTGAAATAATGGGCCTGTTGAAAAGACCCAAGCTAATGGAGGTTGTGCTATCTGAGGTACAGTCTTGATGTGTGAAAATAATGCCACAGTAAAATAAAATAGAAATACAGTTCTTGCTGCCACAGAGTAATAAGTCTCGTGGCACGTCGTCTGCCAGGCTCCTATACAGAAAGCACAGGGATATTCACTACCATATCCGTTTCCTTGTCTTGCATAGCCATCTCCCTGTTATCACTGCTCTTTAGGAGCATTTCTGTTTGTTCCAAGCCTTTAAAAATAAAATTCAGAATTCTTTTGTTCAAGTTCATCTGGCCAGGACAAGCTAAACTTTGCACTGAAAGTATTTGGGCTTGGATTTTAAGCTACGTGGCTGCCTTAAGATCTTGAAAAGTCTTACGGTGTTACTGCTTTCCTGTTTCTGATGAAATAGAATACCTTTAAAATGAGAAAGTGTATGTTAATATTCTGCATAAATCCCAACTATCGTGATGGATTTAGACCTTTCCAAGAGTGACTATTTTGGAGACAAAATGGGAAATATATGTATTTTGTGAATTAGAAAATTATTTTTAAAATCCAAAGTATTTTGTTGATAAATTTCCTGGTTTGTGTAGGTTTGTCTGAGGTTTTGTGTATCTTTTGGTTTACTGACTTTCAGAATTTCTGTAGACATATGTAACCTAGTGTATCTTCATCTGAAGAGTCAAATAGTATTGCATGCCTTTGTCTTATTACTCATTAGACCCATGATCTATTTTAAACTATTTATAGCAAGCTGTTCGTAGACCTTTCCAGTATTTATTGCAGCCTATGGAGAGAGATGGTGTTTCATAATGCCAGGGACAATTAGGACAGACTTAGAGTGCCCAAGAAAGCCATAACTACATGTCCTTTAGGTGTTGCATCTCAAGCAAATCCAAAATTACTCAAATTCTATATTTAAATTTATTAGGAGTTTTCATTTAATGAAAATTTGAAATACTTTGGCTGTCCAACCTGTCTCCAGTCAGCAATCAAATGCCAAAATAAAAGAAATTCTAATGGGGCAAAAATTCAGCTCTTTGACCAGTTGCTTTTGTTTGCTGCCTGTTAATACAGCTGTTCAATTGTTACAGATTGAGGGCTATAGTGAAGACCTACATGCTGCAAAGAACATACATGTGTGAAATACAATAGATCTTGGCATTGCAAGTTGTTTTCATTTTAAAAAAATACTTTAAATCCAATTTAAATTAGTTTTTCAGCCCCATTCTTTGATCATACAGAGCATTCAAGGACTTTCTTATGGCATTGCTTGAGAAGAACATCTAAACTTTTTAAGCTATGCTGCCTGTTAGCTACATTTCTACAAGTGCCTAAGTAATGTGATTTGATGCCCTTGAGAGCTTTTATTTATTTGTGAAATAACCTCTGAAGCATGGGGCCTCTGATGAGTTTGCTGAGAGGTAAAGTCTGGCAAAATGTGTACTTGTCCCTGCATGAGAGGGTTGCAAGCAGTCAACAAGGGTTGCATTAAGGGTTTTAAATCAGACTTGGGAGGACAATTGTTTCCTCTTCCAAAGAGGAGGAATTCTAGACTTGTCCAGAAAATTTAAGCTCCTTTTTCTTGTTACTCCATTAAGAATTGAAGGGGAAGTAGCAAAAAAGACCCCAAACCTGAGGATTTCATCTCTAAGGGTTATGTAGATGTAAAAGTTGAAGGTCACATTTAAACTATTACAGTTACAGCAGTACACGAGTTCTTCCCTCAGTGGACATTCCTTTTTCTTTGTCTCTGCATGTGTGTGTTGGGAGGAGTTTAAAGCAAATGAAGGAAGGTTGTCGTCTTTTGAAGCAAGAATACTAATGCTACAGTCAGTTAACGTGATTTTTTTTTTTTTTTTTTTTCCCCCCCTGCTCTTATAGATGTGCTAATAGTGCTTGTTCTGTGTGGAAATGTCCTTAGTTGAATTTAGGAGATGATGTTTGCACTTGAATTTTGGAGGTCTGTGTTTTAAATATGAGAAGACTGCCAGAATTTACTCTGAAATTTATTCTTAATTGTTCAGTAAAAAATGGGAGCATTCTGGCTTCCTTGACTGAAAGCCAGAGATGAAAATTGTTTGCATATATGTACAGGGCCGTATAACCCTGTTCCACTCCACACTTGGTGTAGAAACATAATGCGGCAATCGAGACTTGGCTACATGTCTTCATATTCCACATCTGATCACTATCCCACTAGGTGCCTCTTTGATAATTTAGAAATTTCAAGAACTGCAGGAAGGGTTTGCACAGACTAGCAAACTGGCTGAAAACATTCTAATGATAAAGACCAAGCCCTCTGTAGACTGATTCATTGTGATTGAACTGCTTCACAGGATTGACTGTTGGGTCACAGTGGTATTACAAGTGGAGCCTCTCTGATGGGAATCCCATTAGCAGTCTGACTAATACAGCTGAATGAGTTGTTTACTGTCACTGCTGAGATTCTGGTGTGGCACTGGGCACTTCCCACTGTATATCCTGCTACCTCCATGCTGCTGAAACTGCTGCAAAGGCAAAATCTCTGTAGACAGCTTTTCTGGTCAAACATTGAAACCAGTGCTCTATGCTGATTATCTTGTAAGCAACCTTGTATATTGCTGTCCATTTTCTCCCTGAAATTTTGTAGAGCCTGTTTTGCTTAATTTTTTGTTCCTGCTGCCTTAATCACTCTTTCAATACCTCTTCCCACTCTATCTTCCTATGTTTCTTAGGGTTTGAACCGTGGTCCCTTTTTTTTATTTACATCAGATAATCTGTAAACAGAAAACAAATTTATCCTTGTCACAATGGCTTGCAAGTTAATTTCTTTATTCCAGACCTTTCCTCTTCAGACAGAACTGAGGAGAGCTTCTTGTACCTGTTCAGCTAGATACCAACAACTCAACATGGTTAAGACAGACCTCCTGTAGACTTCCATGCTGCTGCTTCCTCCCTCACTCTGGAAAACAACCTAATCTTGCCGTGATGTCCGTAACGTGTCATTTATTACTTCATTGTTTCTCTAAGTCCAGTAACAACATAGTGTTATTGATAACTATATTTTTTCTATGTAATTTCTAGAACAAGTTTATTGTTTCAACAACCGAAGCTTCCAACCAGCTGCTCTCCACCTTTTAAACAAGCTTGCCAATTAGTCCAGCATTGTTCTTCTTGCTTTCTTCAGATCAGTTAAGCACTCTCGTACCCATTCCAACAGTTTCAGTGAATATCATTGTTTCCTGGTGCAAAAAGAAGAAAGCTATGAGCACATCTGAATTTCTTTGCTCCCTTTGGTCTTAGCTTTTCTAAACCTTTATAAACTCTCAGTCATTTCAAAAGCATCACTCCATCCTTTTTCATCCATTCATTAAAATTTCAGACTCAGTCTTGTGCTTAGTATGATAGTATGCTTTCACCTTGAGACAATATCCAAGGTAGTCTCCATAGTCTCTCAATGATCCTTTCTTTAAAACTCCTTTATTGTCATGCCCCAAATGTTCAGAAATGGTCAGCTGGCTGGGATATTACTTTAGGTACCTATCCAAGTAGACAGTATTGTCTCATTTAGTTAATTCTGCATCCTTCTTTGTCTTATTTCACTGTTTTTTCATGTGAAGGTACATGGATCGTGGAGTCAGGACTCTCTTTGGGGGTTTTTTGTGGGTGATATTTGGTGGTTTTCTTTTTTTCTTTTTTCTAGTATTACACACAACACAGCAGCATCCTGGGTTGTCACCAAGAACATTAAAATAGTTATAATATTAACAAAGTAGTAAATCATAATTACAGCATTGCAGAGAGGTTTTTCTATGGTGTATATTCTTGAGAGAAGTGGGGGTAGAAGTGTGTAGAAGAGGTGCCAGTTGATCATTTCATCCCTTTGGATCTTACCACCTCGTCTTCACCAGGAAAAAAAAGTGTGTTTTTTAAAAAAACAAAAAGCCAACAAAGAGCAGCCACATTGCAAATAAAAGATGCTCTTAGCTAATCTGAAGGGGCATTTGGCTGCCTCACAAAAGCACTATGTGTTTTGGCAAAGTTAGGAGCTTTGGCTTATGAAGATCCATGTTTGGAATAACAGGGTGTATTGCAAGTCAAAATTCAGGTATCTTGGCAGAGATGTATGCGTAATCTGGCATGATGCCTTTCTGCACTGTGCCTAGCTGTAGCAAGTGCTGAAGTCCCTTGTGAACAATATATGAATCTCATTTTGGAAGAAAGAAAAAAAAAAAAAAAAAGAGGAGGAGGGAAGAAGGAGTCAGGATTTATTTTAACATTTCGTGGATATAAAAAACAAGTAGCAAGAAGCAAAACACTTCCGAGAAGCGTTTGCTGTGAAAATTCTGCAACTTCTTGTTGCAAACCTCCATCGCTTGGATTGGCTGATTTCCAGAGCATCAAGGCTAGGAATTGAGGGACTGAAATATAATCAGTGGTGATACATTTTAACCACATAAAACATTCTCTGCTTCCAAAGCCTCCGGTGTCTCTAGTAAGCAGTGCAACAGCAACAGCTCCTTGCTGCTGGACTCCGGAGACGGGGAAAAATATTGGATCAGAATGGTAAGAAGCTCTTTACTTTTCACAAGACCTAGCTTATTACTTTGAAAAGAACATTTAAAGGATGATGATGAAATTAGTAGGGATCAGTATTTAAACCAAGGAAACATTGTGTGTAATATGTGGTAGCATTATCAGTGTTTTGCTGGAAGAGATCAGCAAAGCAAGTTGGTGGCAAATATCTTTGGCACTGAATGTGTTGTGCAGCTTATATAAAATCTTTTAAAATTGGGAAACACTGCTGAATAGAATTTGATGTAAAATGTAAGTCTGAGTACTTGTTCTATTGCAGAAGGACAGCTGCACGAGCTTTTAAAATGATTTTGCATTAATAACCACTGACACAGACTTTATACATACAAATATAAATAAACCTTAGACAGGCTGTATGTTTATATGTTTTCTTCTGTTGGGCTTTTGTTGCTTTGTTTTTTAGGAAGAAGGAGAGATGCTCAGTTATGTACCTTAGACTTTTAGGGAGCTATGAAGTTTCTATTTTTCTGGATTTTCAATCCATGAAGACCTGTTAGTCACATTGTGTTTCTCTAGTGTAATTGTTTGGTGGGAAAAATAACCAAGGAAAACTTTCTAGGATAGTGATTTTAGTCTTTCTAACAACTTAAATACTCTGATTTAAGCATTAAAACAATAGAATATAAAATACAATAATATCTAAATTATTGCAAATTCATGCCAATGCTATTAGTAGTTTAAACAGTGCCTGAAGATACAATAAAAATATTCTCGCTATTAATATTCTTACTATCAATTTCTTATGTATTAGAGAACAGGAGGGGGAGATGTAAACCTTGGGAGTGTTTACCCCAAGTCTCATTGTCAAGACGGTTTTTTTGTTTTAATTGAAGTATATATGAAGCCAAATCTCCTGTATGGGATCTCAGCCATTCATTTAAAGTGTATACTCAGTCCAGGAATACATCGATTATAAAATTTACAGTACATCAGGGTGAAAGGAAAACAAATTACTAAATACATCTGAAGGGTACTGAAATATGCTTACTTGACAGCCCAGCTGATGTGTGGGAAATTATTCTCTTTGTGATTCAAATGGAAGAGGAGATTTTAGAAGAGCGACTGTGAGAGTTTGAGAAGTGTACAGCAGATGTGAAAGTGTGTCTGATTTGGTATTTTATATTTTTCTTGCGTTTTTGTTGTTGATCAGCAATATGAAAATTAGAAAACAAGAACTCAAACTGTCACTGAAAGGTTTTTGATCTTTTCCTTTTCTAAGTGGTTTCACTGGGTGACAAGAAATAAAACACTGAACTACAGTAGATAGTAAATCATGTTACCTTGGCCTATATATTCCAGGTTATGACTGTAAAAACACTTTGATGTGTTAAAGACTTATGTTTTCCTTCTCAACCTGCAGCATAGACTACAAAATCAATAATTGAATGGCCACCAGGCTGGAAGGTTCTTGGAAAGAAGTTCAGAATGAATCTAAGCATGATTTTGTTGTTGCAGTTATTATTACTACTTTCTTGAAAAAAAGAAATGTCCAATGCTGAATATTCAAACACTACTCTGGTACTGAAGGGACATAAATATGCTGTTTCCTGTCAGAAGAGAATGTGTTTATAGTTATTATTATTCCATATCTAAATTTTGTTACAGGAGAATATTGGAGATGGGAGATTTGGCTTCTTGTCAACACAGAACTTAACTAATAACTAATGAAGTTATATATATTTCCAGGTGTGTGATTCCTTAGTTCCTATATAAGCCAAATACAGGTATGCTTCAGGAACGATAAATGATGTTTCCCTCTAGAAACAAAACATTTGTGAAATGCCATATACTTGCTCTTGATAAAGTTTAAGCCAAAGTAAGCTTGCATGGTGTCCTGCCTGACATGGATTAGTTAGGTGACTATCACAGGCACTTCACAAAGGGATCTATTTCCATTTGGATTGGCTGGGCAAGGGGTTTGCATGTCTTGTTGAAGAAAAAAAGAACCAATGTCACACCCCAAAGATTAATCTCTGGTAGTAATCAGCTATGTAATAAATGGCACAGATAGCCCAAGGGGAATGGTCTCTTACAACTGTAAAATAATATGATTTCTTTCAGGATGTAAATACTAAAAAATCTTAAAGAGCTCAGGGTTGCAAGCTGTCAAATGGTTTAGATACCCAGGTTTAATTATTCAAAGTGGTTTTTCTAATAAGTCTTATGAACAAAAGTAAAATTATGAGTAATGTACTAGCCTTGCTTGAAAATTTGAGAGGTTGTAAACATGACTCTTGCAGTTCTAAATTCCAATACAGTGTCATCTAGGATTACTGCAAGAGATGCTGGGAGTGGCAAAGTTTAGTTTATGTGTTTTTCTGGTGCAAAATTTTAAAAAGTCTACTCAACAGTTGGATCAATTGGGTGCGTGATTCATCTAAATTAATTTAGATTAAATATTTTTTTAATCCCAGTGACTAAATAGAAATTTCTTAATGCATGAAAATGTGATCCTGTATTTAAAGAGGTATACTCGAAATATGTAAACTATGTAGTTTATATGTAGTATAAAGTAAGTTTAGGAAAAGGAAGGTTTTTAATCTGCTGTGAAGTTGATTCAAGACTTAATAATTTTCTTAGGTTTTACTGTTTTAGTTCTCCTGCCCTCTCTTTTTTTCCCCCAATAATAGTTTGTTCATTGAGATGCGCTCATGCTGACCCTCAATTCTACTGCTGAAAAATTTTGGAGGATTTGCTTGAAAGATATCTGATGCAGTACAGCTTTGACATCACAGGGTTTGTGTGGGTGTTTAGTACTAATTCATATGCCCCAACTATCTTTTGGCACAATGTGGTTCAGGTGATGTGTTGGAACTGTGTGGCAGGCTGTTTACACACCAATAAATATATGCACCATTCTAGAGTGAAATACTCTTGTGTGCTCCTTAAATAATGTTTTTGAAGGACAAAGATAACTGAAATGTAATGCTAGAATCTCTCTCTATATATGTATATATATATTAGGGTTTATTCATAATAAAATGTGTTTTGAATTCTTAGCATCCACGCTTATGGAGCCTAAATACTTCCAGTGAACAAAATATGAGAGCAAGCAAGGTTTACACAAAGATTCCTAAACTTGAATAGTTTTTTGGTGGCGGTGAATTACTTTTAAAAGCCATTTTCCTTTTGATTCATTATCAATATGCTCTGTAGATCAGGTTTTGTTCACTGAAATGCACCTTTTAAATTGTGCCATTACCCTGGCAGTGTAACTTTAAATGAGTTGCTTTCAGGAAGTTATAAATTATTTGCTGTGGTTTACATAATGTATTAGCATGACTGCTGCATCTGTGTTCAAGACAGGGTTTTATTCCTTCATCTATGTGATATACAAAGAAACTATTAGAAAGGGATGCTTTTAGTGTTGGTCTGTCCTGGCTTTTATCCTGTCATGCCATCAGAAATGAGGTTTGGGGAAAATGAAGGCAGGGGAAAAGGTCAGTCTGGTTTCTAGGTGAAATAATTGATGGGAGCAGCTTCCTGAGAAGTAGAGCTAAAATGAGGAGGTGCCTGGGTAATGTATATTTTTCTGCATCTGGTTAATGTTCATATTGCAGTATTTCCAGTGTTTTGAAATATCAGGACAAAATTCTCTTGCCCATATATCTTATGACTCTCAGAGCAATGTGATGCTTCACCACACGTAGTTGTCCTTATACTTCATAACCATATTGAGAATACTTAAAACAATTAAGGTTGCGACTTACTGTGGACCATTTACGTAAAAAGGTTTAGAGAAGACAAAAAGGTACTGACAACTTTATACCCACTTGATAGTGTGCAGATGTAAGAAGAGACAGTTATGGAGTCATGCCCTGAGGGTTGTGTTTTCAGTGCTTCTCTAAGGACTGTGCTTTGGCCAGGATTAAGACTGCATGATATGTGTTGGTAGGAGACGTGATGCACAGTTTTGCTGGATTTCCAGGCTTGCACTGCTATAGAGTGGTGATGGAAACCTATCGTATCTAAAACCTACTGTAAATCTGCTATGAAAACCACTTTATTTAGCTAAGTTTTCTAATGTTTCTGTGTCACCTGGGGATACAGCTGCATAGTCAGGCCTACTGTATCATCTAATAATGGAAGGGAAAACTCAGAGGTGAGTGGTGTCTAGTCTTCTGGAGCTGTGCTAGAGGCTTCATTTCCCCTCTAGTCACCAAGATGCACCTCAGGTATATGACTAAAGTTTTTGCATCCATGAAGATTCTTGGAATGAGATTCATGTCTGAAGCTTGGCAACTTCTGGTGTAGATCTGTAGTCTGCAGATAAATCATGTGTTGAAACCCACTGAACTTCTGCATCCATTGACATAATAGGATAGCAGTAAATTGATTGTGCTGACCTTTTGGGTAGGTCATAGACTTTCTGAGACCATGTATTGCAGCCTCCTCTTCCCTTATGTGATGAGGTGTGGCTTTCACTGCATGACTTCTATGTGATAATTCTCCTTTCCACAGGGTAATAGGTGGTATATGTCAGGTGGTATGTGTCAGGCTACCAGGCTCGAGACTGGGCATGTTCCTTTGTATGACAGGATATTCACATATGCACCAACAGGGAGAACTCTGTTTTGGCAATATAATGGGGATTTATTTGATCAGGTGGTAACTGGAGATTCGTTTGGGAAAAATGGCAAGGAGGAAAATATTGTAGGACTACACCTCATTTAACTTTTTCCGTGTCAATACTTTATTAGGTTTTGAGTGGTCCTACCTGTTCAGAAAGGAAAAAAAAAAAAATCTATGTAACATAGTATAGTTTTTATGAATATTCATTCTGGAGAGAAATTTTTGGGAGAATATATATTTGTTTTGGCTCAAACCAAAGAGCTACCACTCTGCAGACCTCTGACTCATTCAGGTAAGAATGAAGGACCTGCCATTGGCTGAAACTGTCCAACAAAATTTATGTCAGGAAAACAAAATGTGTGGATTTTTTTCTTTTAATTGGAGAAATAGAAGGAACTAGTTTTAAAGAGTGATGAAAGCTCCATGATGAAAATGTCCTGTTAGTTAAAGTTTGTTAGGTTCTTTTCTGGTTCTACTAAAATTGTTGCATGCAGTACTGTTCATTTTCTTATTTTCTCTTTGAAGGATTGTCAAAAGTGATAGGCATGTTAAGAAACTTTTTTTCCTCCTACTCCTCATTCCACTATTGCAGGGATTGATCACAAAACAGCACTTGGATATAGTAATTCTTCCACTACAGCACAGGTAGAAAGAAAATTGGTTCCTTTCCACATGCAAAGCCTGAGAACATAAGTTCTGTGTGAGGGATGAATACAACACACTAGGAATGCTATAGGCAGAATATATGCCTATATAGTATATACCAGAATGTATGCCTGTATAGCAGCTCTGAGGAAAAGGACTTGGTGGTGTTGGTCGAGAAGCTCACCATGAGGTGGGAAAGCATGCTTGCAGCCCAGAAAGATAACTGTATCCTGGGCTGCATCAAAGGAGGTGATTCTGCTCTTCTACTCCGTTCTTGTGAGACCTCATCTGGAGTCCTGTGTCCAGCTCTGGCATCCCTAGTACAAGAAATACATGGAGCTGTTGAATTGAGTCCAGAGGACAGCCACAAAGATGATCAGAGGGCTGGAGTACCTCTCCTGCGATGACAGGCTGAGAGCTGGGCTTCTTCAGCCTGGAGAAGGTTCCAAGGAGACCTTACAGTGGCCTTCCAGTACCTGAAGTGGGACCTACAAGAAATCTGTGCAAAGAGTGTATAAAAGGACAGGTAGTGATAGAACAAGTGGTAGTGGTCTTAAACTGAAGAAGAGGAGTTTTGGGTGAGATAGTGGGAAGTAATTCTTGACTGTGAGAGTGGTGACGCACTGGGACACAGGTTGATCAGAGAAATTGTGGCTGCCCCCTCCCTGGCAGTGTTCAAGACCTCTTTGGATGGAGTTTTTAGGCAACCTGGGCTAGTGGAGGGTGTCCCTGCCCATTGGCAGGGGGTTGGAACTGGAAATCTTTGAGGTCTCTTCCAACCCAACCAGTCTGTGATTCTATTAAGGTCTCTGCTAGCACCTGTTTGCTGCAGAGTTTGCTATGAAATGACACTTGTTCTTTGCAAGTCTTTCTGTCTCAGTGACCATGGTGGATTTGATGTTTTTGTGCTTAACAGATAATTGCTGTATTGCTAGGTTCCAAGAAAGAAGGCAGCCATAATTTGGGGTTAAAAGTTTATTGGAATAACCGCATCTGTAGTGTTTGCCATTGCATCAGCCCATTGTTTGTTTTATACTTTGAAAGAACAAAAAAAAATCCCCAAAAACAACAAAGTAAAAACACCTCCACTGGATAAATATTTCTAGCTCTTACCAAATGTTGGTTTAGGCCTTGTACTTCATTTAAGGAGCAGAACTCAATTCCAGAACTCCTTGAAGTCATGACAAATGCAGACAGTTGACTGAAGAAACTAGTTTTGGTGCTATGCATAGTAAGAGAGGACATGCAGATTGTTAACTGTGTTAGAGAAAGAAGTTTATTATACAATACTTTAGAACTTTTATGACTTTCTGTTACATTAATGTAATTAGCTTTTTTTTTTAGCATATCACAGGTCCCAAAAATGCTAGAACCTCTTCCATAAATTTACTAATGAAGCTGACTTCACTGTTGATTAGAGTCCCTTCTTAGTAAAAGAAATGTAAAAGTATATGTTGAAGAATCTGGGTGGTGAAAAAAGGTTAAAAACCCTGATAATTCATGTTGATGTAGAATGACCTTAATAGACTTATGGATTCTCATAGCTGCCCTATGGATTCTCTAGTGCAAGCTTAGAGTGGTGGTGTGTTTGCTGTGGATTATTTTACTGGTCCAAAACCAGTGAAATCTTCGCTCTGTTCTGCATCAGTGAGGAAGCACATATAGTATATGCTTCCAGTCAGTGATGGAGGAGGAGTAGGAGGATTTTTCATGAACAATATAATTAAATGCATGTATGTAAAAGATACCTGCAAGATGCTGCTTGAGAAAGTACTTTATAGAAATAGATAATTATAGGGAAAAAAATTACTTCTCTGGGATGATAGTGCAAGTTATTATTTTACCTGTGAAGGTAAGGGGTTTTTTGAGCAGTTTGTTTCCTGTTTTTAACACAGTACTCTTTCTAATAATCTCTGTATCTTCAGAAACAATTTTTTAGGTCAAAATGTTTAATTGGGCATATTACCTTGGAATTTTAGTACAGAACTAACACACGCCAATGTTGTAAATGGTTTCTTCATAGCTTAAAAATTATTTGCTTTTGCAGAAGTGTGGGGCAAAGACACTTGTCTTTGTCTATTTACTACAATTTAAATTGTTTGCAATGTTGCCACTGTTGTGGATCATAGCCATGTTTCTTTAAAGGTGTCCAGAAGAGGTGATAATATTAATTCACCTGCTGCTAAACACTACCTAATTAGAAAGAAATTCAGAAGTGACTCAGACATCAGAAATGAAAACAGAGTCAGTTGCTTAGGGCTAAACCTTGCAAGTGCTTACTACTGGGTATGGTGTGTTGTGACGTTCCTAGGATTAATCACATCCTAAACAGATAAAAAAATATTCTGGTTCCCCCTCCTCCTCTCCATTACTCCTCCATCTTCTGTGGAAAGAAAAAATGGATTTTGTTTCAGCTGTCTCTAAACAAAGCTGTAGGCTGTGTGTGTGATAACTCTTGTTTGCAGGAATGAAGAGCTTAGAAACACCTGGAAGCTCTTGATCAAAAGTACCTGTTGTGGACTATGCTCTTAGTGTTGCCCAAAGAATCCTTCAGGTGGAAGAGCATCCTTGGGATGCTCCATGCGTTGGCCCTCAGCTAGGAGTACTGTGGGGGCAGCCAGAGCCAAGGCTGGTGCTCATCACTCTGCCCCTGCCTGTGCTCAACATTGGTGAATATTTTGTTGCTTTGCCAAGAGGTATCTGTGTAACATTTTGCTTTTGAGCCTGATTGGACAAGTGCAGTGGAAAGTATACAGTGGAAAGGAGTTGGGCCAGAAGCTTGCTCTGGGGAGGGTTCACATGAAGCTATCAACTATTATTTAAAAAGGAAAACCCAGTGTAATCCCTGGCATTATAACTGAAAAATGTGAGTTAACCCATTGTTATCTGGTTTAAGGACAGGCTTTCCCCAGTTTGTTTTCCTGTAAACTTTCTTATTGAGTAAGAATTACGTTAGGATACTGCAGCTGTCTGCACTATACCGAGATGACAGAATAACTGGAGTTGAGTGTTCTTTCCCATTTTCCTTTCCTTTTTGGTACTAAGTGGTGCACAAAAAACACAGCAGAGATTTTGACCTGTTCCGCATCTTAGCGATTGAAGGAAAGATGGTGCATTCAGTTAGCATTAATTTCAAAGAGAAATCCCTACCAAAACTGTGAAGCCCAATTTCTGTCATTCCTGAGATGTTTCATTAATTAAAGTTATGTAACTGTGTGACTTAAAAAAAAAAAAAAAAAAAAAAAAAAAAAAAAGAAGTAGGTGCTGTTGGTTTTAATGGTCACAGTGAGGCCTGCAGCAGCTGAATATGGCAAACTTGCAGAATACAGATATGGAGATCCTCATCTGAGCTTACATAGATGCCTCTTGTTCAGTAGTGGCATGTATATTTTCCACTGATCTCAGACTGTGTTGTGTAAATGTGTATTTCTTTAATGAAACCCTAAGTTCTGAGTGGACTGTGTTTTCTAGGGAAATGGATACAGAACACAGAAGACCGTACTTAGTTTAAAATCTTTACTACCTCTAGGGCCTCGACACTCACTAGGCTGCAGTGAGAAGCATATCATTTATTGTGTTATAAACACTCTTCTATCTTAAATTCTAAAATAGTTGTTTCCTGGAGGAGGCTTGGAATATAAACTGATGTACCTGACAGTTAATTAAAATTCAGTGTTGTTTGTTCTTGCTTAAATTAGTGAAGAAAAGCTTCTAGGAAACACCACAGAGAATAACATTCTGAAAATTTCAAATTATTTTGAAAGATGAGAATTCCCATGACTCAATTCTTTAAAGAGTTGAAACATAATTCAGATGCTTCTTTACCACCTGTCACATTCTTTTGCATTTTTAGAGCGAGTATTTTCTCTCTCTCATAAATAAATAAACGGAGCGAACTGCCGAGAGAACCTCTTGCTTCCTTCTTTTTTTCACTCAGCAGATTGTTTCCTGAATCCTAGTTAGTGAACTGCATGCACATGCTACTTCTCTTACAGCATTGTAACCAACCCAGACAAATGCATACCTAGAGGGAGACCAATTGTTTCATTAACTTACACCAGGAATTGGCTGGTATTGTTGTAGGAGCCAGGGAAAATCACGTGTAATTGGTTTTGTTTGTAATGTGAAATCACTGATTAGCCAGTGAATGCCATTTTCTTTCCCATGCATGCAGCCTCCCCCACACACATAAGAAGATGCAACCAAATAGTATAAAAATAAGTTTTAACCTACGACAATTAGGTCTCCAGATGTCCAATTCCTTGGTTTAGAAAATTGCACAAGAGTTTATCTATTCCTGAAATAAAAATGATTTAGATGGTCCCAAACTACTTTTGCTGCTGCCCATCTGCCAGGGTGTGCATTTCCTTTTTCATGTGGCAAATAAAATTTCTAGGTAATTTGAAAAATCATTACTGCACAGCTCATTACAGAGATCTTGTGCTTGCTAATACTGACAAATAGAAGGCAAAAGGACTGGTAAAACATGAGGAGCACCCATAGGAGGCTTGCAAGGCAAGTCTCTCAGGGAGATGAGGAGAGTAGTTCAGAAGATTCTCACAGGATATTAACCACTTCACCTTGTTTCTCCTTTCATAAAATGCAGATACATACTGAGAGGAATGGGAAAGGCATTTTTCCAAGCTTTCTTGTTGGGTTCCTGCCATTAGTTTCCCGTCTAAATCAGGCACGTGGTTCTTAAGCTGTCCTTTCTTGTTATGTACTCTAGTACAGTGCACTGGCTTCATACTTGTGCTTAGGTAGGCAGACTTCTCCAGTCCTAATGCTTATATTTAGAGTCTTACCTTCTTCAGATTTTTTTTGAAAGGTCACTTCTGCTTGAGTCCGACAGGTTGTGGGTGCTCAGGCGTTGGCAAATCAAGCCTTTCCTGTACTTTATACTGAAGTCACAACTGGAAAAGGGGGAATCACACCTACCTATGTTCCCAAAACTGAACTGACTCTTGCATACTTTGCTAGAGGTGCAGTTAATCGAAACAGCTGCAGCTCAGAACACCTGGAAGTAGTGAGACTCTTAAATGTCTAAATGTAAATTTAAGAATCCAATTTTAAGCAGGCAGATTTGATCATTTTGCCATTGGTTACCCAGGAAACTAGTTAATTACTATGCATTTGCTTCAGCACTCTGCATACAGTTTTTAAAACATTTTATTATAATTTTTCTTTTATTTTGTCTTAAGCTAGTGTTTGTAGAAAGGGCTGGCTTGACAGCTCTGGCAAATGGAATAGTCTGTCTGCCCACGGAATATGTGCTCCCTAGACAGTGGCAGTCCAAACTTCCTCATGCTGTCTTGTCAGTGTGCTACAACTTTTCTTGGGGTGGGGGGAAGAGTTGGAGGAGGAGGTAGGGTCCTTGTGCCATCAAGTCTTTGTCACCAAAACGCGTAAGCATTGTCATAAAAACGACCTGCATTTTCTTTCCAGCATAGAAAACAGTGCAGCTAAAAATTGGATGAACTCACAATCCCTGAAAACCTAGATCTAGTCTGCAAACCATCATCAAGATCACAACTTTGACTGTGCAGTGTTGCAGTTGGCATGGTGACAGATGAGATCATGAACTAAGCAGAGTTTTCTTTGCTTAGTGCAAGGGCAAAAGGATTTTCAAAGAGTTCTGGTGCTGAAGCCATCAGCAAAAAGTTCTGGGATGATATTTGCAAATTAGAGCTGGAAGTGGGATGTCTGGGAATTTACTATAAAATGTTAACATGGCAGCTTCACTTTCTAGATGCTGATCAGAGCGTGCATAGTTTGTTACTTTGGTTTGTCTTGGTGATGACTTTTGTTGAGATAGATGTGTAATACAAATCCTGATAGTTGTGGATTACTCAGCTCTCCTAGGAAAGTCACCCAGGAAGCAGGCAGTCTTTTCAGTAAAGAATTGTGTGGTTGCTTTCCAAGTGGTTTACAGGCCTTCAGGTTCAGTTAGTAGCCTAAAAATCATGGAAGATCACTGACAGAATCATGCTACTCTTCACTTGTTTCAGCAAAAATAACAACTCCTAGATATGCTCCATTCTTCTTACCATCTTTTAATTTCACAACTCTTTGTTCTGTTGTGACTGAAAAATGAAATACAGAAGGAATGTTCACATTATCCAACTTCAAGCATCTGACTTGAATAGCTACAATGCTTCATAATCTGTTATTCTGTAGTTATGAGAGGGGTTATCCAGGAAGTTGTCAAGACCATCTCTGTTCAAGCTGAGCTTCTAAGACAGCTTAAATGATCCCGTCCAGGCTGCGTATTGCTGCCCCATCTTTTTCCTCCAGCCAGTGCTATCACTTGTAATGAATCAGTTCCAAGAGTTGCTTGCTTGAAAACTAACCAAGAGTTTTGGACCTTTGGCATAGAAGACATTGTCTACTGCAGAGGAGAGTTTTGCAGACTTCAGTTTGGCAAAGAAACTGTGATTTGGCTTGTAAAGGCAAGAGTATTGCTAAGCATAAATGAAAATGACAGTGTGTTAAGACTGAGAGCACAAAAGACGACGCTGGAATTTACCCTCTGGTCATGAAAGTTGCTTGGGGAACTCTTGTTCTTTGAATGCTGTTTTGAATTATTTCATAGCTTATTCTATCATGTAATTTCAAGTTCATCGCTTAAGTTCTGAGAAAGAGCTGTAAATTCTGGTTTTCCTCTTGCAGACAGCACAAAACAAATATTTTTACATTACTGGTACTCAAAACTTATTAACCTTTTGGGCTTCTAAATTCAAAATTCATTGCTGCTTTTAATATTACTTGAAGAAATCCATGGTGCATTAATGTAACTCTAATTATGCTATCAGTATTGGTCTTGTACGTGTTGCATCTTTTTAAAATGATGAGCAGCTGGGAGAGTGTTTAGGAGAAAATGGAAAACATCTAGTTGTTATCTGAAATAGACTCTTCTTCCTGCCTGCAGAATAAATATTTTTGAAGTAAAGGAGCACTATATTTTGCTGTCTTGATGCCTGTTAGGTGTTCTTAAGTGTTAGAAACCAGTACTCCAGAAAAGAATTCCATAGTGGATTTGCATTTGTAGGTGTAAGGAATGTGGGTCTGTTATGGAGATGTTAGAATATATTTATAAATTAGGAGTGAGATCCTGCTTTATGACACTGTAAAAATTTTCATTTTGAAATCTAGTGAACTTTATTTTACTTGTGTCAACTATTTGGGTTTTTTGTTTGTTTGTTTTGGGGTTTTTTTGGTTGCTTGTTTTTTTAAATATTTTTTTTCCTGTTTGGATAACTTAATTTCTTATGTGGCTGGTTCTGTGGTCCTAGGATTATGAGCTGGTAAACTCTGAATTATTCAGAGTTGATGTAGTTCATGTATTTTTATTGCTGGGTTGTTTGCCTAAGGCAAATACCCCTCAAACCTAAACAGACTAGATTTAGAGCATGAGTGCTGTCAAATTGCAGAAGAGACTGGATTCGTGTTTACTCTGTTGAGACTGGACGAAGAAATAGCCAGGAATTGCCTAGTAGTAGAAACTTCTATCAATTACAGCCTTATCAAGTTTCCAGTGGGACTAGCAGAATTTTTTCATTCACCTTAATGATATCGACATAGCAACTCTGCCAGTTCCACAAAATTCAATGGATCCTGCTTCACTCACTGGCATTGGGTGTATGATTCATCCTATTTACTGAGAATCATACAAATCTTTTGTAATATAACTATCTAGGAAGGTTGAAACTGATTCTTTTTACTTTTGTTCACTGGTCATGAGTATCTCTACCTTTTGTTATAATCAGAGTTTATTCAAAGCAAGAAAAAACCCAAATTGATAAAAATGTGTGTTAAAGGCAAAATAGTGATAGTTCTGAGAACTAGATGACTTATGTAGCTGAGAGGTACTGCCAGAATTTGTCTTCCATCATTATTTGGGAAAAAGGTGCAGGCTCTATAGCAAAAGTACAGTAGCTGCTGTTTGGAAGGTGTGCTTTGACACAGAACGCGTGGTAGTGTGTGGGACTGGGGAGCTCCAGGGTATCGTAAGATAATCAAAGTATGTGCCTCTGATGGCTAGGACAAAAATGTTACTAGCTGGGTTCAGATTGATAGCATTACCTTTTTGAGAGATTGAACTGGATGTTTGAGTCACATCGTTGGTGCTGCTTATATGTAGCTATTGCTGTTGTTTTTATTGAGGTCATTAATTTTAATAAACCCAAGCATCACAAATAGGTTATTACCGTCATAAATTGAAGTAAAAATGGCATTCAGGTTTTAAAGATTTATGTAAAGGGGTGTCTCGATCTCCCTACTCTTCCTATGCCGTGAATAAAATTTGCTAAACAGCCCAGAGGTTTACTTTTTTTCCAAGTAATACATCTCCTTTGTAATGGTGACTAGATAAAACTGAGAGATGTGCAAGAAGAAAGACAGCTTGAAAAAGTCCTTCAGAATAGTTACTCCAATTAGTCTCCAGGATGGTGAGAGTTCAGGCTCATAAAAATCCTAGCAGGTTACCATACATGTACACACTGAAATTGTGGTAAATGCAATGTAGTTCAACTAAATATGTGATCCATTGCAATTCAAGGGCATACAAATAGCGTGATTTCATTAATGTGTTTTAAGTTACATAGCTACAGAATCAGATTCTATAGCTGCTCTTTGCTTAAAAAATTAGGACAGCTTACACCCAGTCACTCAGTACTGACAGCTCTGGGTCCCTAAGCAGAAGTAGCTGAGACCCCTCTGTCACTGGTGAGAGCCATGTACAGCACAGTAATATCCTTGTGTCTGTAGGGCATGTCCCTAAAAATTGTCATCAGTGAGGTCATTGTTTGGTGCAGAATTTTAGGAATCAACTGCAATAAAATTCTTTTCCTCCCTCCCCAGGAATGCATTTGTCTTGCCGTGGGAGATGTAGACTGTTCGGTACAGGGGGCACCATTGGCCAGGGTGCCATGTGGACCAGGGGCTCTGTGGCATAAGAGGGCCCAGTAGAATTTGGGGTTCCCCGTGGGGGCTGCCAGGGCCTGTCCCATCACCACACCCAGGGAAGAGAGTAGCTAAGAGGTATCATCCCTGGTGCCAAACATTGGGCTACTGGTGGCCCTGGCTCATCAGGACCAATGGCAGGGCTGGACCATGGGGAGCTGGAGACTGTTGCAGCATTGCTGGGACAGGGACTGATGGCTGTGGGAGGTGACATGGCATCCTGCCCATGGGCAGGTGGGGTGAACCCTGGGGATACTGTAAGGCCAGCAGGTATCTTCAGAGCCCTGTTACCATGAGTGCTATACGGATTGCATTTACTGTCATCTGTGGATGTGGTCTATCTGGACTTCAGTAAAGCCTTTGACACGGTTACTCACAGCATTGTGATTGAGAAACTAGCTGCCACTGGCCTAGACAGGTGGACCCTCAGCTGGGATAAAAACTGGCTGGATGGCTGAGCCCAAAGGGTGGTGGTAAATGGAACAAAATCCATCTGGAGGCCGGTCATGAGTGGTGTCCCCAAGGGCTCAGTCCTGGGTCCAGTTTTGTTTAACATCCTTATTAATGACCTGGATGAAGGGATTGAATGTCATCTGCAAACTTACTGAGGGAGCACTAAGCTTCGAGGAATTGTTGATCTGCCTGAGGGTAGGGAGGCTCTTCAGTGGGATCTGAACAGACTGGGCCAATGGGCAGAGACCAATGGGATGAAGTTTAACAAGGCCAAGTGCAGAGTTTTGCAGTCTTGCACGTGGGATGTAACAACCCCATGCAGCTCTACAGGATTGGGGGGAGACTGGATGGATTGCTGTCAGGCAGAGAAGGACCTGGGGGTGTTGGTTGACTGCAGGCTGAATATGAGTCAGCAGTGTCGCCATGAAAGCCAATGGCATCCTGGCTTGTATCAAAAATAGTGTGGCCAGTAGGTCTAGGGTGGTGATTCTGCCCCTGTACTGGGCATTGGTGAGGCCACACCTGAAGTACTGTGTCCAGTTCTGGGCTCCTCACCATAAGAAGGACATTGAAGTCCTTGAACGAGTCCAGAGAAGGGCAACCAGGCTGGTGAAGGGGCTGGAAGGCAAATCAGCTGAGGCTGTTTAACCTGGAGAAGAGGAGGCTGAGGGGAGAACTTATCCCCACCTACAACTACCCGAAAGGAGGTTGTAGAGAGGTGGGTGATGGTCTCTTCAGCCAAGTGACAGGGGACAGGACAAGGGGAAATGGCACAAAGCTGTGCCAGGGCAGGGTCAGATTAGATGTTAGAAAAAAAATTTTTACTAAAAGAGTTGTTGGGGCCTGGAACAGGCTGCCCAGGGAAGAAGTTGAGTCACCTTCCCTGGATGTGTTTAAAAAAAGGATAGATAAGGTACTTAAGGACATGGTTTAGCATGGGATGGGAACGGTTGGACTTGATGATTTTAAAAGGTCTTTTCCAACCTTGTGAATATGTAATCTCCAGTTACTGGAGTTGGTATCTTTGTCTTTACTACCTAGCTCCGAGGGTGCTTCTGCATTCAAGAAGAAAACCCAAATAAATCTGTTTTCAAATCTGTGTAAGATTTTAGCATCTATGGTGTCCCATGGTGAAGGGTTCTACAGCTTAATAATGCCTTGTGTGGAAGAGTACCTTTTCTGTTCATTTTGAACTTGCCAACATAATTAATTTAATGCCCTCTAATGTTTTTGTTGGAAGACACTGTGAATAACTGTTAGTCATATTTTCCATGCTGATTAAGAATTTATAGTTCTGTCACATTCCTTCCTTAGTCATATCTTTTTCCAAGCTACGACTACCACTTTATTTAATCTTTCTTTATACAGAAACATTGTAGACTTTGATTGTCCTTTTTACCTTTTCCATACATCTTCCGGATGCTCTATAATACTTAAAATGAGTGGACCAGAACTGCATGTGGCTGTTCCCTTTCTAGTAATTCAGTTTGCATCTGACTTCCAGACACTAAGTTGATATTAGTATAACATCATGTACAATTGCAATGATATTGCTCATAGATATTAATAGTATAAAAATAATTTTGAGGCAAAGTCAGTCAGATGTACATTTACATGCACTATGTTATATACAGCTATATAATTTTCTGGTTCCATCCAGTCACTCAGTCAGTAGGTCATACTGCCAGTTCTTGCCTCTGGCTGCCGCCTTTACTAATCTGTGACTAACTTTGTGTCATCAGCTAACTCTCTGCCCACTAGGATAAATTTTGTCACGTAACTAAGAAAATGAACAATAAAAGCAGTGATAAATGTTTATTCAAAGTGCACTTGCTAATTTTGAGGGAGGAGCAAATTGCTACTGTGTTAGATTCTTCAATGATGCCCTGCTATAGTTTTACAGATCATTTCTGATAGTTATTTTTTTAAGATAAAAGGGATATAGAAATGGGTTTAGCTGGGTACCACTTCTTTGATGTTTAGCTTAACAGTCCTTATGTTAGTTTACAATCTTCAGAATTCCCTGAGTTACAAAAACCCACAACTTTCTTCTTTCCCTAAATCTCCATTCATTGTTTGGACTGAGATTAAGAATAGAAATTGCAACATTTTGGGGGAGGTTGGGGCCAGGAGGCTAAAATGAAAGAAGGAATTCCTCCATGGTTGTGCTATGCTACGTCTCCATATCTGTATATCTGCAATGTATTTATTAACAAAGTATATCTGAAATATTAATAAAATTCAAATGTGACTGGTAGTTTTAAAATTCTTTTACAGCAGAGGGAGGACTTTGGTATAACATTCAGATAGGAGATAAAGCACTCTCTACTTTCAGAAGCCTGGGAAAAATACTTCAGGTAGAAGTGGGGGGAGGTCTTCCTGGCTGTCAGCATGTAGTTTTAAAATCGGGCTGGTATTTTGAAATGAGATGTATCAGTTGTGTAGAATTTTATATGGTGTTGTAGGTAGTGTAGGCCATATTAAGAGCTATAATAAGCTATTTGCTATGGTCATGGGCTGGGACAAGCTGAAAGTATTGAAGTTTGGGAGCGTTTAATGAAAATGAAGACAATCTAAAACAGTAGATGGAAACTGTCTCTGCTGCTCCTTCTGGTTTTGGCACCTTCCCATATTTTCAGCGGATTTAAGTGCTGTTTTCTGACACTTTTGACAGCAGTCAAAAGATTTTTTTTTGTAGAATGTACTGAAGCCTCCCTGGCTTTTTGAGTGAAGGTGTTGGGGCGTGATACAAAGTCTAAATGCACCTTTGTTCTCCAGGGCAAAGATCTTATTCACAGGTGAGACATGGAACTTGCTGAAATTGAGGGAGAATCAGTGAGAGGTAACAAAATGATAATATTATTGCAGAAGAAAAAAGCAAAATATATCGCCACTGTTATACAAAAAGATTGGGGTTTATTCCTTGTGCATACCAGACACTTAGAAGAGAAAAGGGAGAAAGAAAAATAATAAAAGGAATTTGAGCGTAGCTTCATTATGGAAAGGGTTTCTGAATATCAGGTGCACCATAACTGGAATTTTTTGTCTTCCTCATGCTCTCTGTTCCAACATCAAGGCCACGGAGGGTGAACATAAGTACTGTAGTTACTATGACAGCGCTGGAGCACTCACCCTGGGTGGCATTATGGATGCAAACATGGCTCTTTAAGTTTTTTCCTAGATTTGCCTGTAAGTCTATGCATTTTCTGGGCAATTCAGCATCAAATACTAGTAATTTTTCTGTGATATTTGTCTTTTCATGTTTCTAAAGCTAGTTTTTCAAGTTCCTCTGTCTTAGAGCTGTGTTTGGTGACCTTTAATTTTAGTATTCCTTTTCCTTCCTCCTTCGTCCCATGGACCTGCTGCATTCTAGTTCATAGAGCTTTCTTCTGTCAGAGAGGTGGAAAAGGGCAGTTTGGATCCTGTAATATTACAGTAAGAGAACGACATCCCTGAATGATATCTCTGCATGTACGTTGGAGGAATAACAAAGATTTTTATTTTTTTTAATTTTGTTAGCAACACTGGCTGTTACAGACAGCCCACTATGTGCCAACTCAGTTTTAATCACCTTGTGCAATATGCCAAGATTACTGTTGAGAAAAGTGGCCTTAAACGACTTCTGCAACTTCACTATCCTCCTGCCTTTGGAATGCCATTATCTAGTGAGCATTAATTCATTTTGATGGCATTATTGTTGCCCTGTAGCCATTCCAGCTCTTAGAATAACAATGGAGCAGGGCCATTACCTTCCCCTGTCTTGCCACAGCAGAGCAGCCTAGTATGCCTATGCATTAGGTACACTTCTTGAAGTAGCTCAGCTAGCTTTATGGTACCCCAGCTGAGGGAGGACAACACAGAGGCTGGAGGCAAGAGGAGACAGGGCTTGCTTTTCAAAAAGGATACTGTCCAAACTGTTAGTCATAACGTTTTTAACAACTGTAGGATCACATCCTCTGTTCTGCCTTGTGCTTATCTAAGGTAAAGTAGAAGATGACAGCAAATTTTTTCAAACCACTTTTTGGTATTGCTTTTTTTGTTTTTAACCTTCAGATAATTTCTTCTTTTTTTTTTTTTTTCTTTCAAACTTGTTATAAATCTTCACTTGAGTCAAGAAGTTTGTCTGGGTACTTTCTTTCAGCTTTCTACAGACACAGCCTGATTGGCTGGCAGAAAACAGGGCATTGGAAAATTCTTGTATTGAGCCAAAAATCTTTGGAGATGCTTTTTCGTCAAATAATCATTTACAGTCTCAGAGCCCATTCTTATATAGTAAAGAGATAAATTGCCAAAGTTGTCATCTACAAAGTGATTTGGAGACCTAAAAAACATCAGAAAGGGAATATATTAATTTCTGCAGATATAGCAAATAGGTTGGATGTCCTTGGAGAGATTTCCAGATAAGTGCAAGCGTATTTATTGAATTTATAAATTCTTAGGTAATTTCCTTCAGTTTGAGCTATTGTGGCTTAGATGGAAACTAATAATTTTCCCCCTTCATGTTTAAAAACATCTAGTCTATGCTTTTCAGGCAAAACTGTTGAGCTTTATAATATTTTTTTCCAAAGTATCTCAGGTTATTTCAAAATTATTTTTGTATAGTTGAGATAGCAACCTCAGTTTCCAGTATACTTGCTGTTTTGTTGGGGTTTTTTTTAAAATTACATGTATTTTAACATTTTCATCTTTACTGAATAACTTTGTAGAAGTTGTCAGCCATGGAGGAGGAGAAAAAGTGTCAAACTCTCTTTGCGTTTATGTTAGTGCAAAGTTTGAGGAAAGTCAATGAACTTAGTAAAGTTGTCCTAGCAGTATTTATATGATAATAGAACACAGTTGCAAGCTGGAAAAGTATTTCCTGTCATGCTTTGTTGATCAGATTGTTCACTTTTTCTTAGTAAACAACTCAACAGCTGAGCACAAACCTAGTTTTGAGGAAAAAAAATCCAGCCTTGCAATCCTAGCAGACAAGGTGAGATATCCTACCATTTGGGGTGTCCCCTAGAGAAACATAACTGTCATAAGAGGGACAAAATCTAGAACTATTGAATGTTGACCAGGGCCTTTACAGAAGGGCACAGAAGAAACAGACCAAGAAAATTTAAAATCTGTCAGAAAGTCTTAGCAACAAAGGACAAGTGCCATCTCTTCTTGGTACTAAGTTGTAGAGTAATTTGTGAATAGTTAATAATGTGCGAGCCATTTTTAATCATTTATTAAATTTTGGTCAAGACTTTTGTATTCCAAATGTAAATCAAGCTGACTTCTTTACACCGTATCTGACCTACGTCTGGTGTTTCTTTTATATATCTAGCATAATCTCAAGATAAAGAAATTTATCTATCTGAGAACCATGTTAAACAGAAGTGCTTGAGCTGTGAGGCTGCTACCTGGCTGTATATTCTGAGCATGACAAAATGAATGTGGTAGGTTATAGCTGCATTTTTGTGTCCTTGGCAGAATCTGAATTAGAGCTCAGTGAAGTAGATGAGTTTTGGCTTAGGTGCTAATCTAATTATGCCTTTAGGTCCATAGGGAACTGGAGTTTTCATAGTAGACAGAATGAATTGAAGAAAAGGCAAAGGCTTTAAACAATGAATTGCACTTTGTCCCTGAAAAAGGTTGGTTTTGACAAGTGACTTCTATGAGATTATAGTCTGCATTTTAATACCCCTTGAAAGAAAAAGGATACAGTTTTATGATTTGACAGAAATTTATCACATTTATATTCAAAATGGATTTTTGGCTTTTGCAGAAACAATTATATGTGTTTTCTGAAGACTGAGTTAAGCCTTGTTCTTTTTAAAGACAGTGGCACAATGCTATTATACACATCAGCTTGTACAAAGTCAATAGGAAATTTAATACAGAAGCAAGGTGGGGACTAGACCAAGTCAGAATAGAAATTTGCCATCGGGATGAAAATTAGGATACGAGAAATGTCATAGGTGATCATGGCTTGTACTGTGACATAAATCTGCACTGGGAGTGTGCTAGCAAGCTTGCTGGCTCTTTGGTGGGTAAGAATAGCATTCCTGAGCAACCCTCTTCCCAGTAACTTCTTAATAAACGGTAACAAGTGTGTCTTGTTTGGGAAGTTTACTGCAAAGCATTTGTTATTTTGAGTGATACAATATCTTCATGTGTATATGGACATTTATGTCTATAATGCATGCATACACATCTTTAGCTTGAAACTGCTATAAAATTTGGTCCTTTGCTATATATTAAGCTATGTATTCCAAACATCTGAGCTGCATTTTTGGAGAGATAAGTTTGAGTGGAGCCTGTGCATCTTCCCCATTTCTGATCACTATCGGAAAAGGTAATCTTGACCCTGGATTGTTAAACTTTCTCAGACTCAGAAGCTCTGTAGGGTGTGGTCCGGACTGCATTGGTGACCTACAAATATTTAGGGCAGATGATCTGTACCTGACCCACTGAACTGTATTATATATTCCTGCTTAATTGACTTTTATTGCAGTTGTGTTTTATTGATAAATAGGTGTGGGTTTCTATTACAGCTCTTGTGGTCTGGCACTGTTTTGGTGACCCAGAAAATGAGAACTGCTGTTCTATGCTTTTGATATACAATGGCATTTTGCCCAGAAATAAGCTTTGTAGGACATATATGTGTATGCATGCATATTTCTTACAAATGCTAGCAAAGATATTAATTAATTTGCTTGTCTACCATTAATTAATTCAGTGCTTGTCAGTAAACAAAATTAAGCTTCTTTTAGTTTGTGGAGCAATGCTTTCTGTAACTATTTTTGTTGAAATCTGTATACAGATTAATATGTGAATAAATACCTCAATTTAAAAATAAAATCTGTGTAGACATGGAGTATCAATCAGCTGACTGTATGAGCACATATGCAGCCTTTCATATAAATTCTGCAGAAAGCCTGTCTTGTCTTGTTCTGATACTGTACATTATCTCAGAAAGACAGAAGCAAAATAGATTGTTTTGGATGTGCTCTGGAAGAAGCACAGACATTAAGTATCTGTACCACTGGATGCTTCATCAGTTTTCTTTACGAGTGGCTAGGAAATTAAGAAAAGCAAGGCTGTTGCCATTAAGCTTATGTTTCCTATACATAGGGAAACTCATTTAAGAATTGAGAACCACTGTTGTCTCAACAAGTGTGTACGGGGACACATGATGACGTAGTGTAATCTGGAAATGTTATCAACCTATATATTGTCCAAGCTTGTTATTTAAGAGTAGTAGAATGTCCGTGGGCATTGCTTAAATGATACTTGTTAACAAGTTGTACATTTGGAAAGCAAACATGTACCAAATTCAACTTGGAACTTCATCGATTGTTTTACCAGAAAACACGATGAATGCTCTATTGGCTTTTATTCGTGTGAAATATAGTTCAGCCTAAGCAAAGCATGCAAAAAATATGTAGGTTCTAAGCCTGTTTTCATAAGTGTTATGTGCATGTCTTTTACTGCTGTTGGTTTCAGGAGAAAACTCAAAATGTAAATTAGTATAATATGACAGTGTAAGATCTTCAAATCTCAAATTACTTCCAAAATGCTAGCAATTACTTAGTATTTTGCTACTTTCTAAGAAACAGGCAAATGTGTCTCTTGAGAACACGGGAACTTTATTATATGAAAATTTCTAACTGTGGCAGGTGAAATGTGGATGTCTGTGGGAATTTTATAGAACTTAACGTAACAGATGCTTTTTTGAGAGAGAGTGTCTTAATAAATTATTGCTATTTTTAGATTGGGCATGAGCCACTCATCCTGAGACTGATATTTCCCTAGGTACATGTGTCTACCTTTCCAGATGCTTTTGTTGTGTTAGAGCCTTGATGTTTAACTGAAAACTTAAGCTGCGCTTTATTTTGCAACTTAGAGGAGTTACTCATAAGGTATTGTAAGCACAAACCACTGTCCAAACCAGTTTTCCTCACTAAAAGGCCTGCCACAAGAGGCTTTTATTCCAAATAATTTAGTTTGTTTTCCTTCAAAGAAAGCATTCCCAAGTAAGTCTGCTCTCAGAAAAGAGAAGAAGAAAAAAAAAAAAAGCAAGCCCCAGAAAAATATTGGACTTTACAGTAGGATGAAAGGTGATAATGTTTAGTGACCTTCTCTGGCATGAAGGTACTTGTTCCTGGAACTTTCTTTGATACATCATCACTTTTATTGGTGAGGTGCAATACACCTACTCTCCTTTCAGGAACACTGAAAAATCAGTGAAGTAATTGTGTCTCCACCATGTCAAGTTGCTGTGTGCCTATTTTGTATTCAAGGTTTGTCTTCATCTCTTAAAGTTTTTTGTACTTCATTGGGAGTCTGTGATACAGAACTGAGAATAAGAATCCAGAACTTCACAGAAACTTTATTCCTTAATTTATTTTACACAGTGATTAAAATTCCAAATTAGCAGTGATTTTTAAAAAACACCCATAGTGATTACCTAATTTAAAACAGTAATAAAATTAGACGCAAACTCAAGTAGGCCAGAACATTTGATGGTTTTCATGGGAACAGCCATGTAGTTGTAAGGATGTTTTATTTAATATATATATATATATATATATATATATATATATATAGGATATCATATTTAATCTTTAGGACTGTTTTCCTATTAAACTGAGACTTTTGTCATAAAGGCTGCGTGCATAAATATGTATATTTATATTGACTTAAAATCTAATCGGAAGATGGACATCTTCAAGAGATTTTTCAAGTCAAGTGTCATGAGTTCAATGATTGGTTGAGGGAAAGAGCAGATTCTGCATAACTGGGTTCTGTGTTACCTGGATTTTCAATGACTTAGATGCAAAAAGCAAAGGCAATAGAAAATAGAGGAAGCAAAGCTAACATTTTTTCTGTATGTTCAGTCAGTTACGATGTTGATAGTTTATCCTCATGTGTACATGTGAAAATTATTATTCTTTAAAAACTGATTTATTTCTTGTATAAACAGAGTAAGAAAACCAAAATAAGTATTTTGACAGGGTGATAGACCAACAGGCAGTGAGTCCAATTCAGTAGAATAGTACTATAATAATAGACTAAGGAAAGAGTAGTACAAACACTTTCCAGAAAGGTAGTAAATGAGAAAATGCGGAGAAACAAGGCTGTAGTCCAGGACACCTTTGTTTGCCAGTGTACTAGAAAGATTCTGACCTTATTAACATGGACATAACTCATCACTGGATGGGCTGATGGGTGGGAAGGGGAGCATCACTGCTGGGGGAAGAGGTATCAGGTAATTCCAACAAGAGGTTAAAAGTTAATCAGAATAAAGTAGTTTTGTACTCTGCTGGAGTAGGAACACAGTTGCAGCAACCTATAGAAAACTTCTCTCTTAGACCCTACCAAAACTGGATCCCAGTGGTGATTTGTGGACTCTGCACTGTATGAAGGGAGAAGCATGTAAGATGGCAGAATAGAGCAGGAGACCATGATAATAATTATTTTGCTGTTTGGTGGAGCAGAGAGGGCAGGAAAGGACGTATCTAGATGGAACAGTGAAAGAAAAGGACATCCAGGAACAATTATCTTTGGCCAGAGCCAAGCTCCGTTATTGTCAACTCCACTGGGGGTAGGAAAAATATTCCTATAACAATGAGAACACCATAACAAATCCCATATAGAAAGACATTATGGTAGAAGGAAGTAGAAGACTTAAAGGCCTGTTGCTGTTCTTCTTGACTTTTTCTCTTGGCACTCCTTTTTGTTTGTTATGTTTATGTGTGCTTATAAATTTATTATCATTGTAAATATTCAAATATTTTTTCTTTTTCTGTGGTTCAGGAAAAGCTTTTCTGACCAAATCTTTATGAATCAATAAGACCTGTTATTAACAGTTTTTATAAATAGCTAGCACCAGACATTCCAGTCATTGAGAACTGTGAGGAATTTTTTTTGTTACCTAAATCATTCCTGCTTTGCTAGAAAGTACTTTCATTAAAAAAAAAAACAAACAACAAAACCACAACAAATGCACTCACCCCTCCACCCCCTCAAAGAAAAAACAAACCAAAACCCAAACACCCACCAGAAGAAATGGAATGTTTGTCTTCCTCAGAGACATGAGAAAAGCAGAGCCTCTGGGGCCCTCTCCAAGAAGACGCATCTGCCTATGTAGGGTGCATGTGAAAGCGCCTTGCTTTCTTCACATTGGATCTTTGCTTGCAGCGTAAGGGATGGTTCTGCTCTTAATGACATCCCACTCTTCAGTCTTCTGTATGCTGTCATTTGAAATCATAAATGTCATATGTCAAGGAGGGAGATTTTTTTCCTCTTGTTCCTTTTCTGGGTATGGTGGTCTTGACATAGTGAATTTCTTCAAAGCATCAGGCAGGATCTGGGCCACATATCTTTGTTTCCTATATCCAAAAATGATAGTAGGGGTGATTTTTCTGTGTATACGTCAATACAGCAATCCCATCTTTCCTCTTAATAGTACATATTTTCCCAACAATAAAGGAATTATCCATCAAGTATAACTACTTAAGATATAAAAGTCACACATATTGCCATTTAATTCAATTACTGAATTGATGTGGCTTAACTCAACAAACAGATAGAACAACCCTACAGCTGCTTGCTCACTTCTGCCACAGTGAGATAGGGGAAGAATCAGTGGGGGCGGGGGGAAAGCTAGAACTCGTAGGTTGAGATAAAGACAGGTTAATAGGTAAAGCAAAAGCTGTGCCCAAGTAAAGCAAGACAAGGAAATCATTCCTCAGTCCACATTGGCAGGCAGGAGTTCAGCTATCCCCAGGAAAGCAGGGCTCCATCACACGTAATGGTGACTCGAGAAGAGAATCGCCATCATTCTAAATGTGTTCTCCCCTTCTTTCTCCTGCTTTATATACTGAGCATGATGTCATATGGCATAGAATATCCCTTGGGTCAGCTGTCCTGGCTGTGTACCCTCCCAACTCCACCCCAGCCCACTCACTGGTTGGGTGAGAAGCAGCAAAAACCTTGGCTGTGTAAGCACAGCTCAGCAGTAGCTAAAACATCTCTGTGTTACTGTTTTCAGCGCAAATCCAAAAGCTAGCCCCATACCAGCTACTAAAAGGAAAATTAACTCTGTCCTGGCCAAAACCAGCACAAGAATTTTATAGGATAAAAAACATGGTAACTAAATTACCTCTCATGTCTGTCATAAGAAAGAAAGCATAGATCAGATACTCTTAATCACCATAATTAACTAGTTTACCCTTATAGTTCTGATTAGCTATGGATCATAAACCTCTCTCTATTTTCCTTTATCTCTCTTTAAAGTAGAATATAATTCCTATTGTGAATATCACATTGGTTGTGTTCTCTGTGACAATGGAATTAACTTGCTTGGCCGAATGGCAAATCTATTATTTCAACATGTACTCACAGTGTAGTTAGAAATTCAGAATGAGCTAAAAATAGGTGATTCCTCTATGAGATAGTTTTATTTCATGAACTGATGTCAATTTATAATACTGTTAATAAAACTTTTCCCTTAAGCATGTCTCATCAAAATGAGTAAAAGCAAACTCTAAAAAAAAAAAAAAATCAAACCCATAAAACCCAAAAAAACCCCCACCAAATTTCACTCAATCTTCTTAATTTTCTTCATACACTTTATGACAAGGGAAGCTAGAAATTTATGATTCCTCTAAGAAACTAAGTTAGTACCTCTGGGTTGAGTTGCACCACCTGCCTTTGATTGTAGAATGATTGCTTTATTGGGATTTAATGTGATGTTGCTGTAATTGATAGCACATACACTCTTTGCCTGTCCAATTTCAGGAGGAAGTGCTTAAACCTTAGCAGAAAAAAGTTGAAGGTAAATTATTTCCCTTTGTTAATTTGATTAAGAAAAAAAAATATTCCGGGTAGAACGGTGAGTTTGTTGTGCTGCAGAACTGCAGCAGAGCTCCAATTTGTGTCTAATAGCCTGTCTGGTGGCATTTATATGTCAGTAGCCACAATTTCTTTGTTTTAGGCCCTTGTTTTGTCGTGACTTGTCTCTTTTTAAAGAATCTTAGAAAAACAGTGAAAGACTGTGTGCAAGAAGCTTGAGCTGACTATGCATATGAACATTAAATGTGCCAAAAATAACATATGAAAATATGAGGAAAAAAATTTGTTCATGACTTAAATTTCAATTAGTTTCTCTTAAAATCTTATTAGCAGCATTCTTAGATAAAACACTTTCTGGGTAGAAGCATAATTTCTTTTGTAATCGCTGAGTTGTCAGCAAGTTTTAGGTTATTAGATCACTAGTTTTGGGGGTTTTTTTCTAGTTACTAAAGTAGTAAACTAAATTATACTTACTTTTCAACACAGAAGAGGCATTACCTGTTGTAAATTAGAGATCAGAAGTATAAAATCGGTGTATTCATCTGTATATAGTCTGGTCTGCTTTTGCAAATAAACATATGTAAATGAAGCTAACATTCTAGTAGTTTTCCCTTGTCATTTAGAAACAGATTTGTGTTGGCTGCTAACAGTCATTATTTTATATATTTATAGATGTATATTTAGGGTGTCTGTTTGCATGTATAAATATACGTATTTAAGAATACATATATATGCATACACAAAAATATACCTTTAATAACTGTCCTGGAAACAGATTCTACATTCCAAAGGCTCTCACTGATTTCAGGGAACATGGCACAAATATGCTTAGGACCTAAACATTTTTTTTTGGGTGCTGAAGTGATATGGAATGATCTATCATGGACATACTTGCACTAACATCATTAGGCTTACTGTATTTTCCTCTTAAAAAAGTCATTTGCACATAAATGTTTGTTTGTTGTGTGCACACAAAATACCTGCCCAACATTTTTCTGATTCCATCTGTCAGGCAGCCTCAAATCCTGTGATGTTGCAGTGCTAAATACCATAGTGAGCCTGAGTGCACCTTGTCCTGTCTTCTGCCCCCAAATGCTGCTTGTCCAGGATTCAGAATGTTGCTGGATGGTACCATGTCATCAGGTTGTCCCTAGGCTGAGATCTGCCGTAATAGTATGACATGATAGGATTGATGTTAAAATTTAGAAGCTTTATAGCTGTTGTGTTATAGTCAAACACTCGTTTTAGTGCTCAAAGGTGACCAAATGGAAATAAAACCTAAATATGTGTTAGGCTTGTTAAATGAATGGCTATTTCAAATGTGGGATGCCCTTCCTTTCTTGGTGAGTTGTTTAAAATGAGTCTGAAATGTCTAAAGGGAAAAAGTTTTGAGCATTTCAGCAGCAACTAAGAAAAGTGTAGTTTTCCCCTTCTTTATAATTTAAAGCATTCTATTTCAATTTAGTATAAACATGATTAACCTTTACATTAAAAATTGAATATGTATGATGAGCAGTTCATTCTAAAAGAGATTTAAGAAATTCATGGGTCAGGGTTAGTAGAAAAATATGGTTACGATGAATGCAAACGAAGTGTAGAGAAGATAGTAGTAATGTAGACATTTTTTTTTCTCCTTTTCTTTCTTTTTTTTTTTTTTCTTGATGATGATGATGGCTTGCAGGAGCCAGATGCCATATGGCATGTTACTGCAGTTTCTCATTCAGTGTTCCTGGAAAATTCTGATTTGTTGCGGTTCTGGTATTTCATCCTAGTTTTCCATTAGGAGATAGGACTATAAACTGGATGTGGAGAGAAGTAGGGCTACAACTTGGAGCTTTCGAACTGCTTGGCTTGCTATGCTGTAGGCTCCAGAGAGATAAATAAAGGCTGTAAAATCACAAAGAGCATTTTCTGCTACCAATCAGACAACCAGAGTGCCTGCTGATACCTGGGCTTCTAGATTATAGACCAGTCCTTGTATCGTCTGCTAGGTCCTGCCGGCTGTCTTCCCATGACTGTAACTGATTTAAGTGCACTGCTCTGCAATATACTAAGTAGCTTGCATTAATTTCAATCTTTCTCAAATTGCTGCCTTATAGGATCTTGTTCTTGAGGGAAGAGCTTTAAACGCTTGTTTGCTCAGTGTTTGATGTGTTTCACCTGGTTACTGAAGAGGGCTGAGTTCAGTTTTTAATTATATTTGTGGACTAAAGTTGCATATAAAAGGTGTCTTATCTGTACATAAAAGATCTAATATATGAAGATAAGCACTGTTACGTGTATGTTAGTAATGCTATTTTTAGCTGCAGTGTTCTAGTTGGTAGACTCTCAAGTGCTAAACTGATTCTTTTTTTTTCCTTTTGTTTTACAGCCTTTTGTGTCTTTCCAATTTTATATTTCAATTCTTCTCTAGTTCTTCTCTCTACCTCTTTGTCTATTGCAATTTTTTTTCCTTGCTCTTTCTTACCTTTCTTTTTTTCTCTCCCCTCCCCTCTAACTCTTCCTTTTGCAAACCATGGACTTCTGTTGGTTTTTTCCCCCATACTGGACATCTTTCTCTCGTTTTCCTCTTATTTATTTTCTCTCTCTACCCTTTCAATGTACTTTATGATCTTCCTTTCTTTGGTCACCCCAAATGTTTGTTGTTTTTTTTTTTTTGCATTGACAAACTGTAATATTATGTTAAAGACTGAGTCAACATATCACATTGAGAAGTCAGGGCCCAATTTCGGGCAAATGGCAAACAAACACTTAAATGTATTCAGGCTATTCACTACTCCTCTTTGACAATTCTAGTCAACAAATGCATTAGAGGTTAGTTGGTCATGTGCTGGAAACCCTTTGTTCTCAAAGAGCTCATATTCTGAATGTTAATAGCTTTCTGTAATATAGCACTTTGTGTGGACGAGGTTGAGATAAGTAACCCTAAGGCCTTGGATTTCTTCCAAGGGAGTTTATTGGTTTTCTATTTATAGCAACGTGTCTGTCCGTGCGTTATACGCCTGACCGGTTGGATCAAACGTTTGTTCAGTGAGCAGTAAATCCAACGCAGACGCTTCACTGCTGGTGCGTGCTCAGGGCCTGCAACCCCTCTGTATACCAGGGCGGCAGCGGTTCCTCCCATCCTGTCTCCACAAGGCTGTGCTCTGTTTGCTGGGAGGCAAAACTTTGAACCACGTTTTTACCATCGGTACAAGCACTCATTTGGGTCCTTCTCAGCCAAGTCTGATGACGTACTGGATTTTGTAAAACCTCTGAGATACTTATATTTCTGTAAATCTTTCTTTCAAATATGGATTCAAAAGAAACTGCTGGGCAGAATGCGTGGCTTCACATGCCTTGTTTGCTTGGAAGACACTGACATTAAAGAACGTTGTTTGGAGAATTAAGTATTGATTCTACTCTTTCTGTGGTAAATATTGCGCTAGTTATTGTGGGGGTTTTTTCCTAAACTGTCTCCATACAGTCTTGAAAAGTGAATAAAATAGGCCAACTTGAAGTAGAGGGTAGAGATTGTTTTTGCCTTGCGTGCGGTGCAAACATTATATCAGGATGCAGAGATGTAAATCAACACAATAATGTGACAGGGCTGATTCATGTTCAGGCTATACTCTGCTACAACTTGTAGGTCCTTCTGTGGAAAAAGGAGACTCTTTAAGAATGTAGAGAATAAATTCTACTGCTCACACCCGTTGCATGTCTAGTACTGTGCTGTGTGTCAAACAGTGGCAACAGCATGCCCTGTAATCTCTATTAGAGGGCACATCCCTGTGTATTTTCTCTAGCATCTACTTTGGACTTGTTTTCAAAGGCTTTGCCTAATCTTTTTATAAACTTGCTGCTGCTGTTTGCTTTCACAGCCTCCTGTGGCAACAAATTCCAGATGCTCAATATCCACTTCATTAGAAAGTTCTTTATCTTTTGGAAACGTAACTCCTACAGGTTCCAATAAAAGTTCCATATTTCTGGTATTGTGATACCTGTTGAGTAATATTTTTGCTTTCACTATACCTGATGACGAGTTCACTGACCTTGTAACGATTTTGAACCCTTTGGTCATATTTCTTACTGTCTCCGAACTACAGACCCCTAGCCTTTTTTGGTCTCTCTTCTAAAGCATCTGCTCCAGCCTCTTAATAATTTTGATTAACCTTTTTCCTAATGCCTTCTCAGTTCCTGTATCTGTGCAACTGATTGCTCCTACCTGCTGGCAGCTCTTTTCCTTAATTAAATTTTAACCTGCTTTTTTTCAACAAGCCCCCAAATTGTCAAGAACATGTTGAAATTTTAATCTAGTCTTCCAGCATGCTTTCAATTTGCACTGCTTTTGTTTTGATTGAAAACTTAATAAGCACATTTCATTTCTAGTCCACAATTTAGATTGTTAATAAAGACATGAACAAAAACAGATGCACAGCAGAATCCTCTAAATCCCTTCTAGAACATCCTCCCATTTTTTTCAATAAGCATGATATTCCAACCAGTTTTATAACTCTCCTGTAATAACCTGGACATAGTATCTGTGGTGTTTAAGAAAGTTTTTTTATTAAAGGTTATAGTTTATGTTATTTTCATCTTCTCCAGCAGGATAATAGGGCTCATGACTAAGAAAGATGGAAATCGAAATCGATGTGAATTTTTCTTGACAAAACTTCTTATCTTCTATGTGTTTATGTATATCAGCTTCATTACTGATTTCTTCAAGTATTTTCTAGAGATTGAAGTTAAAATAACTAGTTTGCTTTTTCCCTGATTTCTATTGCCTGACTAGTTTTTTTTTTCTTAAATATGAGTAACATTTTACCTCTTTCCAGTCTTCAGAGATAAGCACTGGAAGCTGTCTATTAGCCTCAGCCAGTACCTTATATATCCAAGGATGAAGCGAACTAGGCCCAGCCAATTTGAAAATATTTATCTTAGCACTCTTGGATTAATTCCTTCCTATTTTTGTTAAATAGGAACTTAAGCGTTGGTTGGTATTAATCATACTCGCTGGGAGATTTAAGGCTGCGATGAAGATTATTACTGTATATGGATTCCGGATTAATGGAAAAAAAATGTCTTTACAGTAATGCTTTTTCCTCTAGTAAACACACACAATGATTCCAAGAAACAAGGTTAATCCAAGAATGATTGCTAATTCTTGAAGTCTAGTTCCTTGCCATCTTTGGCAAATGTAGCGCAGCGCTCTGTAAAAACCCCACTCATATGCAGAATTTCAAGAGCTGTTGAACAGGTTCCTAGTGTTGAAGATGAGTGCCTTTGTTCTCACAGTGGTGTTCAGACATCTTGTGGGAAAGAGCAGACTGATGATATGATCGAAGATGTGAAAACCGACCTCTTACAGCCTCTGTGGTTCTGACAAGCAGATATGAACTCCATATTAGTATGCTGTATAAATATTGCCTCCTTTATTATTTAAATAGATATAAAATAAAGCTCTAGTTCAAAGCCATGACGTGTTTTGTTGTTATGTGCTCAGTTTTCTCAGTAGATTCAGAACTGCAATTTCATGGTTCCTGCTTGGGGAGAGAAGGAGAGAAGGACATTTTTGTACTGTTTGAGGTAAAAGTAAATTCCCGGTTAAATTTAGTGTGTTGCAGAGATATACATATTATTTGTGAAGAAACTGATAGCTTTATGGGCCACTGAAGCATTCTTAACTGCTTTTGAGCAATGGGAGTGCAGTAAAGATGGAGGCCTTATTCTTTCTTGCTCTAATTTTATATTCTGCCTGGATAGCACAGGCTCTGATGTAACCTTAACTGACATAACTATTCTTTTTCTTAATAATAGATAGATAGAGTCCTTCTCAGATTGAATTCTAGTTTGACTGGTACTGCACTGCATACCTATTGCACAGCTTTTGCTCTTGTTCTCACTCTCTACCTAGGGGTAGAACAGCATGTAAAAACACCATGTTTTGTTTCAGCAAATGCAGTATTTTGGTGGATTTGCTTTAACCGTGGGTATTGTCTAAGCTGGCTGAGGCAAACAAAAGACACACATTTTGCTCATGAAGTGGAAAACAGCAGCATTTTTGATAAGTTCTTATTCCTGCAGGAATTTCATTCCCAATCTTCCACAAACTCTGAAGAAATCTTTCTGTCATGCAACAGTATTTCTGGTCGTAAGAGATCTCCACACTGTTAAGAGTGAACCTCTCAGCCACCAATATCCTCTGACAGGTCTAGTCAAGCTAGTAGATGCTCTGGACCCAGGTCTCTTAGCATCTCTAGCAGTCCTCAAATATGTAAGAGACTACAGCAGGAAAGTGAAATACTCTCTTCTCCATTTTTCAGAGTATGGGAAAGAAAAATTCCCAACATTGCAACATGAGAGACTTAAATAAGGCATCGGTAGGGTAATAATACATGGGATGAATTCCTTAAAGATGCTGCATGATCTTTCAACTGCAGATTTTAAGGGACAGACTACCAAAGTGCCTGTTAGAAGTAAAATTTGTATAAATTAACCATGTATATGGACAGTTGGACAAAATCAGCTTTAGAGGCCCCTCCCTACCCTGTATTCTGTAATCAAGTTTTGAAGACTGGAAGCTTGAACACAAAGGGGTTTTAGACATTTACTGAAGGAGGCAGAAGGATAGGTCTGATAAACTCTGAGGGATCCCAGTTGCCAAGGGGATACAAACAAAACGACATCCAGCAAACACCAGCGCAAGAGTCCAATTCCTTCTAGTCTGTCTATGGCATGAACTCTAATATCATGAATTCTTTCAAGAAGCCTATTACTCACACGTGCCCACATACACACAGGCATGTGCGGATGTGCTCACGGAACAGTGACATGGTCTGTTCTAATCTATTTTAATTAGAAAAGGCCTGTTGGAAAATTACTTGCAGAATGGTGTTAGTGTGTGAAAATTAATATTTATAACCATTGTCAAAAGAAAGGCTCGGAAGATTTGTTTGGTGCCTGTAGCTAGTTTTTATTCTGTGTTATCTAATATAAACATCAATTTGAATCTAAGCAATATTCAAATATTTATTTGTAATGTATACCTAAATGTAAAAGCAATCAAAAAATCACCATTCAGGAGAAGCAATTTCAAGATGAATGCTTAGCTCATTTGAAATCTGCCTTATTAGCTGTATAATTTCAAATTTATTTTTTTTTTATCAGGTCTTTACCTGACCCTTCATACCTGTAAGTAAAAATGTAGGTTTAGGAATATAGCAGAGTTGTAATTTATTTTTTTTTAAATGTTTTAGTCTGTCCTTAGTTCAAAGAAAAATTCTGCTGTTACAGTTTGATAAAGTTGTTGGGTTTTGTGTGAGTGGATTTATAAGGTTCCCTATGCTATTTCTAACCATACTGATAAGCTGGTATTTAAGAAAAAGTGAAATTACGAATCAGATCTGTGCAGTTCTGTCTTTATTTTAATGCTAGTAGAATAGCAATGAGTTTACTAGTGGTGCTAACTTTGTGCTGCTCATGGTGAGCAGCAGTCAGTCACACTGCAGAGCTTGACTGTAGCTGTAGATGTGAAGACCTGAAAGAACAGGGATTTAAACTTCGTACTATAATGCGTAAGTCAAGAAGCTTTGAATATGTTCCCCAAAATTATGTGGATGGGCAATTAAAGCTAGGTTCGGAGGATACAGCCAGAATTATTTTGGCATCCCCTTTGCATCTTGGCTGAAACACCTAGAAACTGCTACCATAACATGTCCTGGTATTGAAGGAGCATAAGGCACCCATTGCACCTTCTTTCCCTCACCTTGCCCTCCCCTTCCACCTTGTGATACCATATCAGTTTTGATACATTACAGGTTTTATATAGCTTTTGACCTTTAAGTTTTAAGCTGGTTAAAAGCTTTTTAGGGCCACTTTATGTCTTACAACATGTGTGGGAGAGATACTGTGGACTCTTTTTAATGAAACAGCTCTTGCTGCCAACATGTGCTGGCCCAAGCTTAAAGGCTGCCAAAGTCCTTGCTGGTTCAGTGACCCTGCAGCACTCTGTAGTTGTTTGGCTGCTTGCATGGTGACATAGCAAGATGATGGGAGTTATTTGCTGTAGCAAAGGTACGAAGTCATTTCTGCTGCATGGTAGTTAGTGTTCTTGCTGCTGCAAATTTGCCCAAAATACAGACTCGGGCCTGTTACCAGCGATTAGAATGGGCTGCAGTTACCCTGGTTTGAGAGGAAAAAGAATGCTAGTGTTGCAACAGGAGCTAGGTCACAACTCCCCTGCTCTTTGGGAGTAGAGAACAAACCCTGGCTCTGCTCAGCTTACTGATAGGGAGTAGTTTTGCTGTCTTACAGCCTTAGTGATATGCTCATCACCTCAAAACAGCTGTGTCAAACAGTTTCTGCAAATATGCTTACAGAACTGTAAAACACTGAATGAGACAGTGGTCATCTTAGCAAGAGTGTGAGCCATCCTGATGAAGAAATGGCATAAAGCAGTGTCCCAGATCTGATTATCTCTTTATCTTTGTCACTTCTCAGTTTTTCTTGCCAGTAGTATGAGACAATAACTAGCATCAGGGGGAAAAAAAGGTCTGAATTCTATTTGTTTCAGAAGTAGGCTTTGTAAATGCTTGGAGAAGAGTTTCTTATGCTGCATTCTCATAAGGTTTTAGGTAATGTATTAGAAAATACAGATTGAAATGTATAAAAATGTCTAATATGCATTCTATTGAAGGTATGCACTGAAGTGAGATATTCCATGTTACTGTTAGGTTAAAGGATACATTTCTCACTAAATTCCAGAAAAGTTATTCCTGTTTGTCTGAAGTTGTTTCCCGTGGTTTAGTGTTTCACAGAGTGAAATAAAATGGCTCTATCTGATTTGTTCTGAAATGCATGGGCTTGTTTCTTCTCATATATGCACTAGTTTAGAAGTTTTGTAAACTTATTTAGAAAAAAGTCAAACCTTTTCTTTATGCATACGGGGAAAACATTCTTACTGCTCTGAAACTTATTACCTCTTAAAGGACATGTCAGAAACAATGTCAATACTATGAAGTTGGTATTCAGCTGCAAGTATGTTGCTTCCTTTCTGTTACATTTTTCCTGCTTTCCCATATACCTTTCAACTTTTCCATTCCTTTATAAAGCTTTTTTTTTCTTTTTGTGCACTTTCTTCAGTTGAAAAATGCACGTTATGCTTGTTTTAATATTGGTTTCAGAATAAAGTTTATCTTTTTACATTTGTGCAGCTATGTAAATTGTATGTCAGGTGATTGTCTTTAGGGGGTTTACACAGTTGTATCTGGTTTAGCACTGTAGGTTTTAATATGGTAGAGTAAGTTAATGCTATGCCTTGATTTAGTATTTAATAGGAGATACAGAGTTTGTCATACTGAACAATGCTCTCCAGTCGTTTCCTTAAATCCTATCTATCTTCTGAAAATTTGTTTTCCTTATGAGTACTGAGGGGCAAGGACTTGGCAAGTGTCTCAGTTGCTGATTGTCAGTTGCTGTGACAATCAAAGTAACAATATCAGTTATGTAGTGTAGCAATGAAAAAACAACTTTGCTCTTCAGTGTTCTTGCACTGACGTTTTATTTCAGCCAAACACAACAAAACTCTCAAGACTTTTGAGTGCCATCCTAAGTGTGTCCTTTATCTGTGAGGAACAATCAGAAAATATGTAGTTAATGTAAGAGTCATTATTTTAATGCATAATGCTTTCCTCACGGTACAAACAGAAAACAGCTTAAATTATGAATATTATTTGTGACATGAATTATTTACCAACGTCTGAGAGATGTAAAATACATCTCAAGGTGATACCTGAAGGACAGTTTTGAGAGGGTGGGGTTTTTTTCATCCTGAGGTGTGTTCCATGTTGACAGCTGTGGCAGTAAGATCTTCAAAGAATTTTAGATCTTATGTAAAAGTTTTAGAGCTTCAGGTCATTGACTGGAATGTTCTCACACCATTAAAACTTTCTTAATCTTAATCTCTTTCAGTCCCAGCAAAGATGCATTGTGATCTTTGCACTGGTATGCTGCTTTGCAATTCTGGTTGCACTGATATTTTCGGCAGTGGATATTATGGGAGAAGATGAGGATGGACTTTCAGAAAAGAACTGTCAAAATAACTGTCGGTAAGAGGTAACAAACAAAACTTCTCTCTTGGGGTGGACAAGAATATATATGTGTTGTATAATAGCATGTAGTAATTACCATAGTCCTGTGATATAATTGGGAAGAGTAGGTAATAGAGGAAGAAATTGTTTCTTGTTTTGAATTTCTGGGTTTGGAAGTTGGTTTGACAAAATAAAGTGTGCTTTTTGAAGTTATTTTTGGTGGTGTGTTTTGAGCAAGACCCCTGTGTTATTTAAATTTTTTTGAAAGCTTAGGTCAAAGCCCATAAAATTTCAGTAAATGAGTACTGAGGTGGCTCACATAGTTCTTGATTCTGACACGCCTGTCTTTCATCCAGAGCTTTTTTGCTTCCTCAGGAAGGTCACTGATCACTTTTGACCTAAGATTGCTGTCCCTATTACATAGGGGGACATACTGTATATTCATGTCTGTTGCACTCCACTTATACACAGTAGCTTGCCTGGGAACTGTGAAGGAAATTAGTGATATAGTCCAAAAAATTTGGAATACTGACTATGTTGAATTAGGGTTTGCCTCAGACACCTGCCACAGTTGTGAATATCTTTTAACTTCAGAGTTAAGCAGGTGATCATATTTTGGGGGCTGTTATTTCAAGACTGTGAATTGCATTTTGCTGCTCCCCATTGCCAGGTTCTTCATTGAATCTGTTCATCCAATGTACCAATGATGTTGTCCAAGGTCCACTTCTCTCCACTAGCAACACTGGTTTAACAAACTTTGGTGGACTTCATTCACAATTGTATTCTGCTTTTTTTTCAAGCCTTAAACACAGATACAGAGAACCCTCTCTGTTTCATTTTGTGAAAAAAATCATCCTTAAATAACTTCTCAGCGATCCATTTGATCCTGATCAAGGAATTACTAGAGTGCAAAGGGGCCTCTGGGCATCCTGAGGTGGTCCATTCCCCTGCTTGGAGCAAGGTCAGCTACAGCAAGTTGCTCAGGGACATGCAGAGTTGGGCTCCACAGCCTTCCTGGGCAACCTGTTCCACTGTTTGTACTGAATCTACCCAGCTACCACTAGCTGGGTATACAGTGAGTTGGAGATAATTGGTATTTATTTTTCAGAATAATCTAATGAAAATTTAATGTTTGTTTGCATTATTTTATTCTTATTTCTGCTATTCTTTGTTGATTTTGTTTGAAAACTCATTGGGGATGGTGCCTTTCTATGCTGCATCTGTGGTCAGAAGTGATCCACAGTCCAGAAAATGGGATTATGTTTTTCAAGTATACTGTGGTTCTACAGTATTTTTTACTCTCTGGTAATTAAAAAAAAAAGGGGCGGGGGGGAGGGGAGGAGGAATTCCTCTTTACATTTGCAGCTCCTTTCAGATAGGGCATACCTGCAGCCTTGTTTTGTTCTGAAACCCACCACCCTTCTGGCAGTTTTTTCCACCTCGGCCCTAATCTGTTTCCATTCTTGTATGCCTAAAGTCCTGGGCAACCTTCTGATATCTTGTCTGAATTTCCTAGAGTTCAGCTAGCTTTCTTTCGCCATCAGGGACTTAGGTATTCCTCACTGTGAGCTGTTGCTTTCTAAAATTTTTTAAGATCCTGCATGTGTCACCTCTACACCCACTATCTCCATGTGTGAATCTTTGACAGAACTAGGTCAGACGAGGGGAAAGGCTTTCTGCTCGTTGGCTTCAGTGTGCTGCACACAACTTCAGTACACGCAACAACTACTGCAACGTGTCTTCCTTCTAGTTGTATCAACTGATGGCTCATGTTTTGTTCCAGGTAGCTGCATAGGCCTACCCAAAGAACTTAATCTTTGTATTCTTCAAGTGGGAAAAAAAATCAGAGGGGCTGCCATGTACAGTTCCGTGAAAAAATGGGATGTTACTTTTTTCCACATGTAATGGTTTACTTGGTTTTGTCTCTTTGTATGGGTTACACCAATTTGCCTTTCCAAGGGACACTCAGCTTTGCTCAGCTTTTTGTTGGCTGGCATGCATCACTCTTGCCTCTCCTGGACTGCGTTAGGGGATCCTGTGAGTAAAACCAGCACATTTGACTTTAAACATTGGCATCAATGAAAATGCTCTGCATTTGCAGTGATAGAAGTGATCTCAGACCACAGCTCTATTTTGAAGTGCCTTTCACAGAGTGATTCAAGTGCGTGATCTAGCTATTAATGCCTTAACCAGAAGGCACATCAGTGCTGTGCGTATAGACTGCCTCAACCATTTCTAATAACAGTATCTGAGTGGCAGCATCTGCTACCTTCTAACATCCAATCCTTCTCTACACGATGAAACTGGGCTCCTTTATGTGTTAAATATATTGCAGGCTTAACTGAAGTGTGGCAAGATCAATTGGTGCCTGTGGCATATATTTAGTACTTGGGGTAAGCACTTTTAATAAGTAAGACAAGAATTATTGAATTCTTATATTTCTGCTGTGTGAGTACTTTCACTGAAATTCGGGAACGGGCACTTGTGCTTGCAGGATGTGCAGGGACAGAATGGTTAGAGATGGTTGGGGTTTTTTTTAGATTAACTGATTGTCAAATATCAGTTTACATTCACAATCGTGCAATTCTGTTTTGTTTTTAATTGACTGAATTTTGAAGAAGCTTGATGGGAAAGCATGCTATTGACTTGAGAGGAACTTCACTGATGATTTGTTAAAGGTTTTCATGTTCTGAAAATCAATTTCATTTCTGTCATTTTATTTTAAAGGAAAATATGTCTGAAATAGAGCTGTGGTCTAAAATAGTTCTTTGGCATGAAATTTTTGAAGCTTGTGCCAAAAAATAGCAAGTGAGAATTTCAATAAAAAAGAGAGAAAGAGAAAGTAAAAGGAAGACATTTTTAGCAGTCTAGAGCTTTTTGTAGCTTGAGAGAAGCATTGAGGTGTATTGCAAGTAGCATTATGCAGTAAAGCTAGAGCTTTTTGTAGCTTGAGAGAAGCATTGAGGTGTATTGCAAGTAGCATTATGCAGTAAAGCTTACATCTATTTTTATTGAGATTGTATTGTTGTCCATCAATACAAATGCAGCCTTTCTGATCTGCTTGTTGGAATTCAACATGAGGTCTCTTCTGTTCATCATTCCTTAAACTCTTATTGCATAAGGAATGAATATGTTGCCAAAAAAGACCTTCCTCTCTACTGATGTATTTATTTCTCTTGGGGGCTTTGTAATAAAAACAAGTCTGGAAAGTGGAAAACCAGCCTTTTTTTGCATGCCTTCACCAGTTGCTGAAGGGGTTGCTGCCACCCATCTAAAAGGAAGCATAAGAAATGGCACTTTCTGAAGAAGCTAAAATTGTGAATTATGATTTGTGATCTTTGAGCTTCTTGCTGAAAAACCCTGCCTGTGGTTGAGAACTGAAATGCGTCTTGCCTTAGAGGTGAGTCATGACTGCCAGAATGTGAGGGCAGCAAACCATTTCCTACAGTAGTTGTTACAGAGGCAGAGAAACTTAATATTCAGTAGTATTGAGTAGAATATTCAAGAGGAACTTGAGTATTTGAGATTTAACTAAGAAATTACTGAAATTAAATTTTTGGACTTGCAGATACAAAATCTTAGATTTTTAACTTTAATTTTTTTTTTTTTTGCCTGCTTTACATGTTGTAATCCAGAAATACAAATAAATAATTTAAAAGAAATTTCAACCACGGCCTAATAATTGAGGGCAAATAAATGTAATTAACAGATTAATTACTAAGCACCAGTGTAAAAAGTTACTATGCCTTCAACTGATGCATAAACTGCAATTCAAAAAGCAAGCTGGGGAGAAGATAGGAGAAGGTCTGTAAAATTTAACAGGCAGACAAATTCTGGATTCAGAACTGAAACTAGAATCTGAACTCTCCTGAATGGAAAGCAGTATTGTTTTAGATGAAACATTGCTTTTTATACTTATTTACACTGTCCCATATAAACTTCGTGCTGTAAATGATATGTGGAGAGACTGGCTGTTAGAAAATAGACCTTTTATTTTAGTTTTTTTACAACTGAACCAGCTCTGTTCTGAGGGAGCTTTTCACTTCTGAGGGTACTATACACTCCTGGCTTTTTTCCACGAATTTGATTTCAGAATGCTGGGCTTAGAAAATACTTTTGACCCTGACTATTAAAAAGAAATGTCATCTGATAGACATTTAAGGAATAAAAAAGTAGTAATGACTGTGAAAAGTTGAGGTTTTGCACTTGTGCTTTGTGTGGGATACAAATAATTCTCCTGAGACATCCACATTAATGTTGTTAGGCAGCTCTGATGGATGAGGCCAGTTAAGAGGATATGCTTAGCAGTCTGGAAACTTTGTCTGTATCACTGTGGGCCCATTAGACACTGAGTCTATAAAATTAGATTATTGCAATGAGAAAATAGTACTTTTTAATGGCTGAACTATTGTGAATAAATCTTGGCTAGCCCCTGATGTAACTTTAGTCAACACTTTCTTGGATTTGCTGAAACTGGTTGGTAAACTCTAAAAATAGCTATCTGGGAAAAAGAAGAAATTAGAACTATCAAGAGTAGGTCTCTGTTATCTCAAGTGTTTCAACCAAGGTCATTTCAATTTATTACCAGTAACTTCAGCTGTTCAGTATGCCTCTTCTCCTCCTTGTTGCTGCTGATAGTCATACTAGGGTTCCTACAGAGCTCGCACATGCCCTTAAGTTATCCTTGTCTCACCGTCCTTTCCAATATCCATTGAAGCAGTAGCAGCTGGCACAGTTGCTGCCTCTGGTTCTGCCTTTGGTCCTGTCTCTTGAGAAAACTAAGGTGAAAAAGGAAGCAATGGGATCTACTGTCTGTGGTTCCTAAGTTTAAGGTGTAGTAAAACTGTTGTCATAATGATTTAGGGCTGGGGGTTGCTTGGGGGTTTTATACAATTTTTGCATTTCTCTGACAAAACTTGGAGGATTTTCTGGGTTTACATGTGTGTTCAGGGTGGATTCTGTCTTGCATTCTGTTCCTATTTTTCTACTGTGATCAATTTTCTTGTCCTCAGTGTAATATATAATGAAGGTACTTGTTCTTTTGTGTTTGGATTTGTGTTGGAAGAATTTGCTTTTCTGCATGACATGAGTGGCAAAGCTGCTTAGTTCAGTTGGTGACTGCAAGGAGGCTTTGACCAATTCTGCCCCTATAATAAGTAGGTGGCAATACTCAAGCAGTATTTGTATTTGCTTTGGTAATTGGAGTGGTTTGAATAATGGTTTGTATTCTTGATTTCAGTTTCCTGTAGAGGAGCTGAATCTTCTTGTTGAAATGCTAAGCTTTGCATCTCAACAGTACCTGGCAGCACTGAGTTCTAGACACTGAATCTGGTTGTATATAATAATTCTTCATGTGTATGTCCACTCTGCTTTCAGTGTCATTAGGTGTTTCTGTATTCTCATGTTGGGAGGGGGCCCACAATTGTTATTCTTTCTATAACTTTATAAAATTTTCTTTCAACCACTCTCTGCTGTTTCACCACGTAGGGTTTTGCAATGCTATAAACAAAGCATACTGCAGCACATGCTTACGTCGGTTTACCTTGGAAGTGCTTTGCCCCTGGCTGGCTGTGGGGGAGAATTTTCTCTGCGCTGCGTGGGTTCTGAACATAGCAAGGTTTATATTGATGGATTTCTATTTAATAAACAAACTATGACAGGCATAATAATTACATGTCTAAACAGAACAAGATGCTTAGATTTTTTTTAAACAAGGCTGTTAAAGAGCAACTGAAGATTTCAATTTACAAAACACTTATGGCACTTTGCATAAAAATGCCTTCTGCCAACCTGATGAATGTTGGCCTCTTGCTTTGGGGTGATGGAGAGAATGAGCTATAAAACACCTTAATTTTAAAAATGATCTGTATTAGCAGGCATTTTTTATTTTTTCATCAGAAGAAGGAATGCCCTAGATAGTTCCAGTAGGCAGTTCATCAGTAATTGCATCATATGAATAGGTCTGGGCTACAACTCATTTTTACCATATGCACAAACAATTCCTTTTTCTTGTATTCTTTGTTCAATTAAAAGTAATCCCTTCTTCTGGACTTTAGGACAGAGTGCTTTAGGGTTTCCTTAAGGCAGCTGCTCCTGTCACGTAAAGCATTATTTAGGAGGTATTACAGAGATTGACATATTTTGTATATATTCAAGTATGTGCTCATTTCTCCTTTTGTGACTTGGAACATTTTCTCTAAAGTGAATTCATGACCTTAATGGAAATCAAATTCGAGTTACTTTAAGGTTTCTGAGTAATGCATGTGGGTTATAGGCTACCTTGGCACATGAATGGTTCTCTTCTCATGCATAGTCTGTTGGGGTTTCTCTATGATCAGGGGGTTTTTTTTCTTTTTTTTTTTCTTTTTCTTTTTAACTTAATGTGTTCAGGAAGCTTAAATGACTTCATCCCAGCAGGACTCACAGAATTCCCAAGGTAATTTTCTATATCAGATTGTAAGCCTGCTCTAAACAGAGTTATTAAATCTAAAATTACTGGTCATTCTCCTGATCTTGAAGACTGATTTGCAAGGTTTCAGAGAGGTTTTCATTCTGCCTGGCGAGAATAGCGGTTGAAGTTAATGAAGCTCTCTGATACATCGCTTTTTCTTTCCCCTGTGAGAAAGGCATTTAGAAGTGGCTAAAATTTGAAGTAAAATCTGGCTGAATTCATGCTCCATTTCAGGGTGACTTCTTCATTCGGCCAGGGCTGACTGCATCAGATCCTACCAAGCACCTGTTCCTGTGACACCATTTATTTTTAATTGCTTCTCCACCCTTAGAGCAGTTTATAAAGAAGGTAGTTATTATCTGATCAGTTTACAGCAGATGTGTTGAGTTCTGTGTCTAATCCTATGATGGTACCATAAGTGTCCTCTCAGCTAGCCTGATTTGGTGCTCATGAGTGCAAGTGTAACATGCTAGATGCTGCCATCGGTGACCTGCTGAGTACGTGGTTGGGTTTCCCAGAGCACCAGGGCTGTCCCATAGTAATAAAAAGCAGTTATGGTGCCAGGTGAAGCCCAAGAATTATGCCAGAGCTGTTAGCACTGTTTGGCTTGGTGAGCTGGAGCTATGTTTTTCAGCCACATGCATCATACTTTGCCAGTCTAACCCTGAGGTTGTAGTCAGACAGCAGCAGCTCTTGGTGAAAGTGCCCCGCTGGAAGACTTGGAGGAGAATTCAGTACTGAGGTTTGTTAGGACTGTTTGTTGTTTCAGGAAGAATTCATGGCTGACCCATGGATTCCTGGAAGGTCCAAATCCAGGTTGAAGGGGGCTTTGGGCAGCCTGATCTAGTGGAGGATATCCCAGCTCATGGCAGGGGGTTTGGAACTAGATGATATTTCAGGTCCTTTCCAACCCAAACCATTCAGTGATTCTATGGTATACTTGTGTGAAATGTTCCAAATTTTCTTTGTAACTCTTATCTTCCTGATTATCTTCCTGATTTGTTTTTCTCATATTAACAGATGGGCTCTGATATTGATGGAGCCAGAGGCACATCTCTGTGGTCAGTCATATGGTCTCTCTCTATATCCATGTCTCTCTCTAGCTAGTCAGAGCATCACTACCTGTGAGTAATCCTTTAGACAACTACTCATGTGTGTCTGGCAGCTGAACATTTCTGTTTATAACCTTTATTAATTGAGAAAGCGAATTTGCTTACTTTATTTAACTTACCTGCATCCAACTGTATTGATCAAGAGGAAAAAATGCATTGAAAGACTTGACCTGCTTCATTACCATTCCTGTTTTTCATGTTACGCTCTTGGTTATGAACGTAGGGAATTTGTTGCCTCTCAACCTGTCTAGAAAACAGGAAAAATAATGAACAAATACCAGCCTTGGCATCTGCCAAATGCAATTCCTTATATGTCATTTATTCTCTATTTAATGACCAGTCTTTCCAAATAAGACTAATGCAAAATTATCGTACAGTTCAAAGAGAGTTTTGGTATATTTAAATCTCATTTCCTCACATAGTATATATTGACACAGCTCTTTTAAGAGCAATCAGTGGTTTGTATGCCTTCTGATGTGAGAAGCCTCAGACCAAACTTCTGATGGACATTTAATGGCACATTCAAATTATTCACTTTTATTTTTTACTGTTTTTCTAGATCTGCTTGGAACTCTTGGAAAAAATATTACGTACTCACATGTATAAGCATAAATGATAATCTAATATCTTTGGTTAATTTGGCAGGCATAAAGCTAACTGATCTTTATTGATATCCCAAAAACATTCCTTAAAAAAAAAAACTTTGGGGAAAATAAAATCAGTGTTTAGTTTTCTTTGTTGTCCTCCTCAAGTGATCTGGATTTGAATTAGTCTCTAAAATAATAGAGTTCAGTTTGTACTGGTTGAGTATTCGAGAAAAACGCTGTTTTACCAGTAATCTAACAAAATATGAGTATGTATAAGCCACCAGCATGAGGAGGACAGACTTCATTTGATTTTTGCTCAAACTCTTTTCTCACACATTTTTGGGTCAGTTGTATCAGCTTGGAAGTGCATGTTTTGCTGTTCATCACAGATGCCGGTGGAGAATAGAGAGACTTACAGTTTAATAAAGGTACTAGAGGATGCTAGGGGTGACATATTTTGGGCAATAGAGGATGAAGTGCTGGACTAGAAGAGGTATCTTCTCAAGCAGGCAGCCAACACTTCTGGGATGGTGACAGTCTCTGGGAGGTGCCCCATCTGGTGTGTTTCATACTTGTCTATGAAGTACCTTAAGGCTATCTTAAACACCTTCCAGCTTTGGGCAAAGATGGCCTGCTGCAGCCTGGAGCCAGGATATCACTACAGCAACTTTTGGGAATGATCTGGGAAAGCAGTGGAGATTTAACCTTTGTATGACATCAGACAAACTGTTGTTTTTCCCAGTGACTCATCTGTTTGCGTGTGAAAATTACTGTTCAGGACTGAGGCTGGAGCACCTCTCCTATGAAGACAGGCTGAGAGAGTTGAGTTTCTTCAGCCTGGAGAAGAGAAGGTTCTGGGGAGATCTTCTAGTGGCCTTCCAGTACCCAAAGAGGCCTACAGGAAAGCTGGAGAGGGACTTTTTAGAAGGGTATTGTTGTTTGGTTTTTTTTTACTCTAAGTATGTCAGACTAAATCATTCTTTAAGTAGGAATATGAATATTACCTTATCAATCTGCATCGCCTATTTCTGTTTTGAAAAGACAATGTCTTCATCTTGGCCAGAAATTTATCCATTAATTCTCCTTCCCCTCCCTCCCCCCCCCCCCCACCCACCCCCAGTTTTAACACAACAAGTTTTATGAGATGAAATGCTAAGTGGCCTGAATTTAAGTCTTTTTACAAAAAACACATGGGTACACACACAAGAACCCACAAAAAACCCTCAAAACAAACAAACAAAACCCACCAAAAACTCACCCCAGAAATACAAATAGAAAGCAACAGACAATATGGAAAACTATCTTAGTGCTCCTAAGGTCTTCTGGAACATTTCCATAAAATCTTGCCTTTCTAATTTGAGCGCTGGCAATGTCCTTTGGGAATGGATACCCTGAGTACTTTATTCTTTTCATCTGTGGATTTTTATTACCATTCCTACCTTGACTAGATCTGCTGAATTTGCAGTGCTGATTTCAAATAGTTGCTGACTAAAGGTTTTACCTTGAATTTTCCTTCATTGTTTTGCAAAGTAGTTTTGTTTGCTCTTGGTGGGCAGGAAGGGCATTAATTAAGCTTAAGGATTGTTGGATTGTGTAAATGTCAGCATCATAGAATAACCTTTTGTTCTTATTCTGAGGAAGTGAGCTCTTACTTAAAAGATTCACATTAAACTATTGTTAAAACCATAAAATTATGTTTATTTGGAGAACAAATAGTATTTTGATTCTTGACTAGTTTCTACAATTGCAAGCTAACACATTTATCCACCCAAGTCACACCAAGGTAATTGGGCCCTTTTAGAAAAATGCACAGACCAAGAGAAAATAAGTTATCAAACACATTCCCACTTATTATATATGGATATATGATTATTCTACCCAAATTAATGTTTCTATTTGCAGTTACCAAATGTTCATGTACAATGATCAGGGCTTGTGTAGAAGGAAATGAAAAGATGCCATGTATTTTGACAGTAAAAAAAATTCTACAAGTTCTTGTAATATTTATTAGCAATATTTAGGCCTTAACTCCTAAAAAGGAGTTTTATGAACTTACATTTTCATAAACTGAATGTAGAAATAAAATGAAAACAACTGACCATATAATTCATATATACGCCAGAGTCTATTTCTATAATATTTGTTGATCTTAGGAGGGGCTTAATAAAGTCAATAGGATATTTTGCTGTGTTTTACAGATGAGTGAACAGTCAATGGGTTACCGCTCAAAGGACCTAAATAGACATAACCCAGCTGATGAGGGGCCTGTGTGGCTTCTGTGCAGCATTGTATGGGACTCAGTTACCTCAGCTTCCTGTCAGCTGTACTTCAGCTGTTAAATTTTACATAATTTGAAAGTCAAGATACTGTTATTTACCCAAGTGGCTAAGATTCTTTCCAGTGGGTAACAGGTACTGAGTCAGTGCTTTTTATCATAGAATGCTTTGGGTTGGAAGGGACCTCTAAGACCATCTGGTTCCAACTCCTTGACGTGGGCAGGTACGCTCTCCACTAGACCAGGTTCCCAAAGCCCCATTGAACCTGGCCTTAAACACTTCCAGGGATGGAGGTTCCATAACCTCTCTGGGCAACCTGTTGGGAAGCTAGGAAGTCTGAACTCCCGATTCCTGGTAGAAGGATATTCAGGGTGTTCCCTGCAGTATGCATACCATAACATATAAGAGGAAAAATTTAAATTTAAAAATACATTGCTAGCACAAAGAACAGCAGCTGGATTGCCTTGCACATGGCAGGGGGAAGAATGGCTTCACCTAAAAGCAGCATTGTTCAAATAGTGTGCCCCTTGCAGTCTTCATCTCTGTTAGAAAGGAAACAAATATTTCCCCCTCCCACAGACCAGGGTGCAGAGCTTCTCCAACTGCTGTTTAGGTATATTGCCTGGAAACAAGCACTTCATATGGGGAAAACTGATCTGTGTTACTGTATTTGGAAGACTTTTTTTCCTAATAACCTTTCTTTTTCCTAATAACATTTTTTTTCCTAGTAACATTTCTAGATAGTGAATCTTGAAAAGATTAGCTCAGATTTAAGAATATATAAACTAACTGTTAAGAAATCAATGTCAGTAGGATTTGTTTTTATGTATAAATTGTGAGTATAGTAGTACTGTGGTATCAAACTGCAATGGAGATACTTAAAACAGAAATTTAAAAAAGCCCAACCTTTGCATTTTCCTGGTGAGGGGTCAGAAATCTAATTGGCAAAATAGTGATTAAATAGAAACCAAATTGACTGGTTCTTTCTCAAGGCTAGGGAGAATGTGGGAAGAGAAAAATAGCACTTTTGGTAAGTAAAATTTGGGTTTAAAAAAGTTCATTTTCTAGTGGTGTCCTTGTCCTTTTACGTCCAGAGATAAAGCTTGAGCTTTTGAAATACATAGACAAGGCAATTGCGTGGCTTTTTGATAAGCATATCCTGTCGATCTTCAATTACAGTATGTTAGTGAACAGAGATGTAGTATCTCTTGGTTAATAGTATACGTGGCATTTGAGATAATAAACAGCAATGCCAGATAAATTTCTTATTCTAAATTCAACAGAATTGCGTCACTGATTCTTTTTCCTGTAGGTGCTTTGTATACATACCTCATGGTTCTTCATTTCAATTCACCTCGTGTCTTCAGGATCCTCATGTTTTCATACTTTACCCTTCAATGCAGCATCTATCTGTCTACAATGTGATAATGTGAGCTACAGGTCTGCTCATCACAAGGGTGAGGCTTTAAATTTTTAAGGCACTGAGTGATGTAACAGCTAGATGGTAGGAAAAGGACAGAGGCACTGTGGCTGTATTGCAAGGGCAGGACATTGGCAGGCACTAATGGGGGGAATACCTTTCCTCTCATTAACTCCACATCTGGAAGCAAGACAGATTTCAAGGTTTCAGTGTGAGTGTGAATGTTTTGAATAATGAATGGTGGTGTGTTAAATTGTTAATACTTTACCTACAAATTCTAACGTGAAGTAGTTGGTGTATTTTTAAATGTTACTGCTCTGTGGATTTAATTCTTTCTTGGCTACTCTCTGATAAGATTTTTGTCATTTGGTAAAGATGCTTCCTTATTGCTTTCTCATTTTTACAAGTTGGGGTTTTTTTTCTTTATTTCCTATCCTTCCTCCCAACAGACATCTGTAATTTTGTTTTTCTTCTGTCTGTCCTTGTCATTTAGATTTGGCTTTGTGAGGTTCTCACAGTGTGCTTGGACTCCTCATGGGCTTTTCCTTAGAGGCCTTTTTGGTGTCTTCCCCTAACTCCCAATGGTTTAGGAAGTGGTTTAAATGCCGTTCCTTGGAGTGTTTTCAGACTCCTCCTACACACATCTATGTTCCCTGCCTTGATGAACTATCTCAAGTCTATATTCGGAGACAGAGACGATAAATTTGTGTTGGCCACAGGACTGCAAATATCAGACAAGTCCACAGTTTAATGTATTAGTGTAACTAAGCAAAGAATTTGGGTAATTAGCTAGGAAACATTTTGGTGTAATTATTAGAAAGCTGTGTCATAAGATAGTTAATCCAGTGAATATGCTTATGTGATCTCACTTTTATTAGACTTGAAATCAAAATACTTAAACTATTCTATTCTTGTGAAGGAGTATTTATTTCTGATGGCCATTTGTAGACTTTATTACAGTGTACTGTAACAGCAAGGCCGGTTCTTCTTGGGTTGGCTAAGGGATGTCTTTTGGGTGGGAAACACATAGGATTAGTGTTTAACCAAGAGACACTGTGGAGGAGGAGTGCTCTTCTCCTTTTAGCAGAGGGGAAAGTGCATTTATAACCCCTTACTTGAACTTGGATTCCTGAACTTAATTCACCCTCTGAAACTGGGTGTCCAAGTACTGGATGGCTGATCTGAGGAGCAACAGCTCATGGTATTGCAGTTCTCTTATGCCAGACACCTCAGTTTGAAGCTCCAGAGACTGCACATGCTAACTACTGGCATTGCTGCTACCTCTCACCCACACAGGCTTATACAGTAGGTAACATCCTTTGAAGAGGCACCTTTAATTCAGGCACACTGCTGTCCTCACCTCCAAATGGACGACAGGGATGCCATGCATGGTTCTCTGATTGTGGTCTGCCTTGCTTTCTCAGTTCATGCAACACTTACAGCATGAAGATCTGTGGCATGAACCCCATGTGCTAGGTGCAGCTTATGGGAGTTGAGGCTGCCTTTAGCTGTACTTCTGCTCTTAAATGAGTTCTCGCAAAAAGCTGCGGCTTTTGTTAACCTCAAGCAAATAAATAAGGATGTTAATGTTCCTTGCTACACAGACCCCGTGGATCACGAAGAGTCTTTTTTTTGGCATGCTCATTGGAGGTGAAAGCTGCTGCTTGAATTTTCTGTGGAGTATAAAGACTGGTCAGGTCAGCTGGTTTCTCCTGCCTCAACACCCTCAGGCACTTGACTCCAGCAGCGTGCCATAAGAATCTGCCGACCGTCTCTCGATTTTCCCCGCACAGCTGCAAAAGCCATTAGAATGCTTTAGTGCTGACAGGCAGAAATGTTGTTAAAACGCAAATTTTCTTCTGCTGAAGGGCAAGATGCCAAGAAATGCTTTTAAAAATGTTTCGCTGCTGAATAAGGGTTATGGGGAGTTGATACAGCTGGAATGCAGAGTTTTAGCAATGAGAGAAGCTTTTACTGTCAATAAGATTACTATTATTTTGGTCTTTTAGTCACTTCAGGACTTTAAAGGTTTCCTTTCTGTACTCCCATTTATTATTTTTTTAAGAGAAAATAACAGGTTAAGAGGTGGTGTTCTGCTCTGCTGGTGGAGAAAGGAAGAGGGATTGCTTTGTAGGCTCTAGAATGTCTTCACCTGCCTAAATGCCATACTCTGAAGCTCTATAGAAAAGCCCAGGATAGAAGGGTCAGCTTTCATTCAGAAGATACTTTAACTTCCTGAACACATTCATACTCTGCAGAGCTGTGGCCAAGTGACTCTGTCAATGGAGTAGTGAGCTGGGGAGATGGTTTTGTTTTTTCTTGAAAATGCTCTGACTTGTCTGGCCCTGAGTTGAGCTAGGAGTTGGACTTGATGATCCTTATGGATCCCTTCCAACTCAGGATGTTCTGTGAATCTGTGTGTCTAAGATTTAATGAAAATAATGGTGGTTTCTGTTACAAAAGAAATAGATGGTGAGTGCTTTGGCCAGGTTTTGGAACAGGCTGTGACCTTTGATCAGAAAATTTAATTTTTTTTTTTCATCTCTCAGCTAAAATAATTTAATGGCTGCATAACAGATAATATTTGAGGCTGTTTAGACGAGTGTTACTTCCTTCATTAACCAGGGGCTGAAAAAGGGAGGAGTTTATTATATTTCTACTTTTTTCCTACTGAAATAATGTACTTCCTACATTAACAGTGCAGTAATTTCATTCTATGTTAGTCCTCCTTTGCCGTATATGGGCTGTTCAGGCATAACCTGCCTTGATACATTCTCTGAAGTGTGGTTACCTATCTTGAACTACTGTGTTTGTGTTGCTGTATTTCATATTAGCTTTCAGTTTTACATCAGATGATATATAACGAGGACAGGAAGGATTAGCCCTTTGCAGTTCAACAAATTAATAGCATCTTCAGAATATTCTACACAAGTATAAACCGTTTAAAAAAATGTCTTTTCCAGGTAGTTTTTTCTAATACTACTGAAGCAAAGAGTGAGTGTTTCATGAGCATTCAATCAGCAGTATCAAGAAAGAGTAGCTCCTTGTAGTAAAGTTCTTGTAGTGATCTCAACAGAATATGATTGTGGAATTAATCCATATATTTCAGTGTTGTCTAATTTTCATCTGAGCAGCCAGGAGAGAGGCATACAAATGTATTTGCAGTCTCTCACAGTTTATTCTGAGGAAAATCTGGGTAGCACAGAGCTGTCTGCTGTGTTCAGTGCAATATGTGAAAGCCCCATTTGTAAAAGCAAAATATAAAGAAGGCAGCAGAAATTGTACCCTCCCACAGGGAAATGAAGCCTAAAAGTCTCAGTGGGACATCTAAGACTGTTTGAGAGGCTCAGCGGTAGTGGTGCGAATGTACTCTGAGGGTGTGAGCAAATCACAAAAGAGTAGGCTTGCATTTTGAGACCTCAGCAACCATGGACTAGGCTTCTTTGTAATCCTGTGACAATCAAAAGTCTGTAAGATGGATAATCTGCCTCTGTACCAAACTTGTTGATCCTCAAGGTATATCTGAGGAAGCATACTGCAAGGTAAAATGGTCATCACCAGAGCTGACTGAAGATCAGTTTGCTGTACCGTGGTTCTAGGTATCATCCTAATTATTACCCTGATATCTTTAGGGAATATGAGTGTTATAATAAACACATTTCTCTAAGTTTTCTACTTCCCCTAATTATATTAACCTAGTATGGTACTAGATAATTAACCTATGTGTAGCAATTGTAAGAACTAGTTAGTTGTAAATTCTTCAATGAAAACTTAGATTTTAATTGTTTCTATTATATCTTTCATCTGGAAATAAACTGAAGCTGTCATTTCTAGAGTCTTAACTCAAAAATTCTTACTAGTTATAAACAAGATGAGTTTATTTGAAAAATTTACTAAAGGTAAAATCTTTAAATCAAACTCACAAATTTATGCACAAACAATAGAAGTTTTGCTTTTAATTTCTTTGGCAGGTACATAGATATGGTGTTTAATCAGTAACAAAACCCAGAGTCAACACCCAATTTCTAAATGCTATATTTTATTTAAAATTAGCTTCTTCCATATTGCAAGTTAGTTGATCTTTATAATAGTTATTTGTTGCGTCTTCTCTCTCTCTATTTCCTTTGCTTTCCAGCTCTCAAAATCCATCTTGATGATGGTATGCTACATATTTTTCCATCTTCCAGTTTTCAGATATTACAATTTCATTGAACTCATACTGTTATTCATAATGTGGCAATGAAGAGGGACATTTATTTCACTTATTAATTCAAGCTTAATGGACTCCCTATGCCTCTCACCATCTAATGAAGCAAGAAGGCTGATTAGCCTTTTATTAATAATGACTATAGTTTGGGTCACTCTTCTTAGACATTAATGGCAGTTTAGGAGTTGAAGATTTCTGGACATATAGTGAAAAACAACTAACCATTGGTTATTGTTCCTCAGTTCCTAGGAAATGTTCTGTGTTTGTTCAAGGTCAAAAGTCGTAGCAAAACTTTGAGTTCCCCTATTCATGACTTCTTTTTCTTATGAGTGCTTTTTGTCAATATTGTTCCATTGTTTGGTGCCAATGTTTTACAAAGCTAATGCATGTTAGATAGAAAGTCGTCATATTGCATGCACAGTGGCCAGCCTTGAAATTATCTGTGCAGAATACCTGCTCCCGTGAGATGAAAATTGCCCATTGCTACATCAGAAAGAGGGAAAGATGAAGAAAGTATCTTTACTTTTTTTCTGAGAAGCATATTTCCAGCAGGCTTTTTTAAAAAAAAAAAACAAAAACAAACAAACAACTTTTCTTTTGATTAAGCAGCCGCAAGTTATCAGTTCTAAAGGCAAAGCAGAGCCCACCCTGCTCTAGCTTGATGTGGTGCTGGGTTCCGTATTGGTATTGGATGTAAACAGAAAAAGGAGACTGAGGGGAGACCTCACTGTGGTCTGTGGCTTCCTGGAAGGGGGAGTGAAGGGGCAGATGCTGATCTCCTCTCTTTAGAGACCAGTGATAGAACTCAAGGGAATGGCTTGAAATCGCGACAGGGGAGGTTTAGGTTGGATTTTAGGAAGAGGCTCTTTACTGAGAGGGTGGTCGGGCACTGGAACAGGCTCCCCAGGGAAGTGGTCACAGCACCAAGCTGGACTGAGGTCAAGAAGTGTCTGGACGATGCGCTCAGTCCCATGCTCTGACTTGGCTGGCCCTGTGTAGAGCCAGGAGTTGGACTCAATTATTTTTGCAGCTCCCTTTCAATTCAGCATGTTCTGGTAGAGTACAGCTGTAGCTGGCAAATGTACTGCCATTGCTGTTCCAACCAGCAGAGTTGGGGCTGCCTGTCTCCATTGGAACCCTCTGGGTGGTTATTGCTTGTCTCTACGTTTCTGTTGGAATATTGCTACCTCTCCTAAGAAGGAATTAACATGTTTCAGTGGCTCATAGTGCAGTAAGTACTGAGTTGAAAGGTGAAAATACCACTACAAGGCTTCACTGGAACCATTTCCACTTGGTCACCTGGTGGCTGCTGGCTCTCCCATTTGGAGAGGTTTGCCTCATAAATTACTTCCAAATCAGTGTAAGAGCCCTGTATAACCAAGTGTTTTGACTGAAGAGTTAACACGTTGAGTTTACTTATACTTTTTCAAATTTATCTAATTGAAATACTTAGCTTTTATTTTTATAAGATGACAGTGAAAAGAACATTTTTAATAATTACGTTTATCTCATTAAGAGCAAAGTTCAGTTTAGTCTAAAAGATACTTGGTACGGGAAGCTTGTAATAAACCACAGACTACTTAGAAGACTGTATTTTGCCATGGTATTAAAGGAGCACGTCCATAACACTAATGATCCCGTTTCAGTAACAATTTGTGGTGGTTTTGAAAAACATGTCCTGTTTCTAGTGATAAAGAACCAATTTGAAGAAACAGAGAGCATTTTCAAGCTGGTAAAATTTCACTGTGAATTTGAAGGCAACTTTGGAAAAGTGATTTTCATGACAAATTTTTTTGTGTATGGCTACTAACTAGAAGCAAAACATTTACACTAATATTTAGCAATGCTTTGCTGAAAATTTATAGTAATTTCCTTGTCTTTAGTAAAGTGGTTTTGCTCATGTGCTTGTTGTTCCTGTAGCACAATGGAAAGCCCAGATTTTGAGTAGCCAGCAATCCAGCTAGTCAGTTCTTGGGGTTTGTTCAAGAATTCGCTTTGCACATGTGATTTTTTTTTTTTGATAGAATGACTGTCTTCTAACTACAACAGCTTGTTTGCTGGTTTGGGGTTTTTTTTTTTAAATACATATTTCCCTCTGAAATGTTTGGAAGGGAAGGCACTGAAAAACCCTAGGTCAGCCAGTCACCAATGGCAGCCCAGTGCAGTTCTTGACATCTCACTAACTACAGATTTGAACTATGTGAACACTTAGTCCCCATTCCTTAACTTGTGCAGAGCTGCTTGTTTCAGGAGGCAGCGTGCAGGTTCGTTCAATGTATATTATTATGACAACAAAGTTTCTTAAGGGGGAGTTTTTAAATAAATTATTTCAAAATATGTTATGGGTTTTTTTTCTTACAGCAAGTGACTTTATTGTTCTAATCTTCATTTTAGCTGTCTGTTGTCTCTTGATAATTTGATTTCTAACAGAAAGCTTGCAATCACAGAAAGTATTTGTTTTTCATAAATGGTCCTTCCTCATCAGACTGTTTATGTGCTGAAGAGCACACAGCAGTTTTTCAGCCTGTGTATGCTTTAAAGCAGAAGTAATTTCTTTTTCATGAGATCACGTCGTTATGGCTCACTGTTGTATTTTATAACTACAGTGTAATTATAAGTTGTGTGGCTATTGCTTCTTGTTTTCAGTAACTGAAATGAAAGAACATAATAATGGGTAAACTTTTTATTCCATGGATTTACACTGGAGATGTGATTCTGGTGTGCTCCAGTGTTCCAGTTCACAGATTCCAGGACAGGAACTTGACTTGAACTTACCTCTGAATTATAAGACATTAAAGATATGTTGGTAATTTAAATAACAAATGTATGACTTCTTCCACCAAAGCTCTCAAAATTATAATTGCAATTCAATTATTAAACAGTGAATTAAAATTCAGCAATAATGAATGAGATAAGGAAGAAGGACTCTCTAGAAGAATACATAGAGTAATTAAACGTAAAATAGTATTATGAACTTGCAGTTGATACTGAAAACTACTATTTTATATTGGGAGCAGGGGAAAAATTCATTAAAGTGTAAAAGCAGAATAAATGGAAAAAAGCAAATCAAAACAATTTTTTTTAAAGTTTTAATTTGCTGCCAGCACTGCACCTCATTTCTGCCACTGAATTTCATCTTGGCCAAGTGTCATATATCTTAAAAAATAAATAAATCAAATAACATGTTAAACAACATTTGGAATTTATTTGGTTAAATTATATATATAAAATCCTGCTTTAGCTTTATGCATGAGGCTCAAAGAAAATCTTGCTGAGCACACTGTTTCCTTTACATCATTCTTTTAATATTGGCAAAATAGCAATGAATTATATACATAGCAAAAATAACTTTAAACTGTTTCCAAAATGTATTATTCTGGAGTTATGTGGTATTATGTTATACTCTTACGTTTGCTAAAACACAGATGCGCTGTTCCATTTTGGGGTATCTGAGCAAGTTTAGGGTTATACGGTGTTGATGTCAGGCTGTTGTGGTCGTGTCCTGTGATTGCCAGGCAGTTGTGGTTAGAAGACAGAGATGACTTTTATGTCACTTAAGCCCATCTTTTTATTTGTTTGTGTTTTGGTTGGGTTGGTTATGGTTGTTTGGGTTTTTTCCCCTGGGAGTCTATTTGCTATTGAAAGTATACTGTTTATTTTTTAAAGCAGTTTTTTGACAAATGTGCCCCACTGTATCAGGCTGCTCACCATATAGTTATCTTGAGTCTGCATCTCTCGTTTCTCTGCTTTCAGCTTGTGTACCTTGCCACTGCAGAGAAGGTGTCCTGGTTTTTTTTCAGGGATAAAGTTAATAACAGGAATGAGCCAAATTCATTTCCAAGTATCGGTACCTAAAAAGTCTGTCCTAAACCTGAGAGCTTTACTGTGCTGTGGCAGTTGGAAATGCACCTCTGGTCTCCTGTGCGTTGCTTGCAGACCTTCTGTCTGTTTGGATTGTAGGGATTTTGGGGGGATTGGAAGTGTGGTGGTGGTGTTTGTTCTGTTTGCCTTGCTTTTTCTTTTATAACCTCTGTTAAAATGTGTTATTCTATAGTTTTGTTTTCATTTGTGCTCTCGAATAGACAGACTACTTGGTGAACCCTTTGGAACTTCATAGGTATTTTTCAGTTTGTTCTTCCAGTGATCAAACTGGTTTCCCAAAGATTTAGTTATTTTCAGACATGCAATTTTTAGACATTCGTTTTACTGTTCACATTTATAATGTGTATAAAACCCTCTTGCTGTTATAAAGAGGCTTGTTTTAAAAATTGTATTTTTCTGATTGTATTTTAGCCTAGTGGCAAATAAAACAGAGAATTTATTCATCCAGTTAGTATTTGAAGCTGCACTGTAGGAAAAGGATAGAGTATAAAATGAGAATTATTTAACTTTTTTACCTCTCTGGGCACTAAATTACAGTAATGGCTGTGGTGTTACCTGTGTAAACATATATTTTTTGTCCAGGATAGGTTTCCAGACAAAACCTAGATAATAGAGCAGTGAGGAGGAGGTGCTAGCATAAACTGCTGAAGTTGGATCAGTGACTTAATGTATATTTGGAGGACTGTCAGCAGAGACCTGAAGTATTAAGGAAGGCTGGGAGAGGAAGTTACATTGCAAAATATTTTGGGAGGAAAGGCAAATGCATCAATTGGCAAAGAGTTGTTAACTTAATACTTGAAAGACTTCTTTTAGGAATGCATTGTAAGGTAAATAAGATATTGACAAGTATTCATCACAAAAATTGTGATGAATTGAGTCAGAGAACAACTTAATAAAGAGAAGACTAATAGAATGGAAACTCTCCAGTCAAAGGAGTATGTGCAAGATTTATTTCTCATCTGTTTGGTACTCAGAAGAACAGGGAAAATCCTGTTTTCCAAAGACTTGATCCCTTAAAAGAAGTTAGTGGAATTTTTTAAATTTCCCCAGGCATCAGAGTAAGTCCTGTCCTAAACAATTATTTTAGTTAAATTAGAAGCAATTCTTTCAGTCTTGGTTTTGCGCTTGATTACCCTTGTGGCCAAGTTATTCATCATATAATTATGCTACAATTAGAACAGACCAGACAATATGTTTATGATGTCACATCAGCATAATGTTCTTAAAATTATTCTGAGAACCCTAAATTGCTTATTATATTTCTGTACTCCTACTTCACCTTACTGTAACTTTTACTGGAAATGGTCTGCTTCAAAAACTCATGGCTATGTGTCCCAAATTGCACCTTGTTTAGTGAAATACAAACTAGGCACATTTTGGAAGCTGAAGTCCAGAAAGTAATCCATAATTTTTAAAATTTTTTTTTAAGTCTATAGAAAATACAGTACTTATACCAATTAAAAAAAACCCCTACCAACCAGGAATGGTTTTTTCTACTCTGCATTTCTAACACTGCTACTTTTTTAGCAGAGTTCCCCGTCTTATCCTTCAGTAAGTTTGGAGTTCACAATTAAAATATTCTTCTGAGTAATTACAGATCAGGGAGATAAGCTCAGATGGAATCAATCAGAGATCATGCCACCAAGCTCACAACCATGCCAGGCAAAGAAGTTGGTGCCTGCCTTCGTATAGTGAGCGGGAAACGGAAAGCACAAGAGCTGAGCTATAAGCTTTTCTTTGCATCTTCCCTTTCAGAATAGTATCTTAAACACTGCATTAGGAACAGGGCCTGGTATGTGTTTCATGCTATTTGTCTGTGATAACTGTGAATAGAAAGCACCGCAAAGGATGTAGGGCCCATAGAATAAACAACTGTGTATGCAAAACGTGTATGAGGTTTTTTGGGTGTGTGCCTACTGATGAGGGTATCCCCAGTGGATCATGGTCCTTACAGCAGATATTAAACTGCCTTAAATGGCTTTTTTTCTACAATACTTTTGATCATCAATAACCATTTAAACTTGACTGTTAAAAATGTTCACTGGTAATTTTCATTCCTGGCAAATTAAAACATTTGTGATTCATCTACATACTAATTACTTATTCTTTTTTAATATGCATAAACTCATGAGACATAAAAAATTGGTGGGCCAGAGTTAACTAAAGCTGAGTATTAATGAGATCAAACAGATAGTTGCTGGATTTGAAGTGAGCTACTGTAGAATTCCTGATGTGTTGGCTTTTTTGAGCTTATTTAAAAGTATTAAGTCAGAGCCAACTGAACTGTTAGGAATTTTGTTATTCTCATTAAGGAGACCAGTTTAATTTGCTTTGCTTCACCACAACCCACCATCTGCCTCCTCAGGTGAGAGACACATGGGGATCTGCAAAGTGTGCAGTTTCCATAAACAATTGGCCTGCACCTGTGAGGGCAAGAGTAAAACCCATCAATTTGGTGAGAAGCCTTTCCTTGTCAGTGGACAAACAGGAGAGACAAAGGGCTGTTATTTTTCATATTGCTTTTCCTTATTCCATCACCATTAATATAAGCCTTGTTGGAGTTTCTTGTTCTCTGTAGGTTCATCCCCATTTCTGTCTTTGGAGCATCAGTAACGAGGGCTTTGTTTTGAAGAAGCAGGGCAGCTCCACAATTTGGAATCATTGGATCCAGGGGAAAGAGACATACTTTGATGGTTTTTGTCCTGCTGGAGATGTCCATTCATAGGCATAGTTTGGTTAAAGCTGAATAGGCCATAGGAATTCTTCTTTCACAAGTGATTTTTAAAAAACATTTATAGTAATATCAGTAATATTGTAATATCAGTAATAATTAAAGCAGCAGTTCACAGAAAATAACTCCTCCACTGCTTCTGATCCCTCAGGTTTCTCTGGTGTTGGGAACAGAGGAGATGTGAAATATTCAGATCAATATCGTCTTTTGAAATCATCGTCTTCCTGTAATGGTAGACCAGAGGAAGGCTTTTGAAAGTTCGTGTGATAAAGTGAGGGGAAATTACTCTGTATTACAGGTTCAGGTGTTTCTACTAGTAAAGGTTAGGAACAATACATTAATTCAGTTGTGGCCTGTTGTCTAGACAACAAAACATTTTGTGTTTCTCTGTCCTTGAACCTATTTCCATATAGAGACTTCCAGCTGTAAATGTCTGAACACTTTTATGAGCACAGCTGCTGAACTGAGATGCATTAGGGAATATTTTTGCTTTACTAGTTAGTGTTCCTATTGAAGCTTCTTTAAAATAGGCTTTACATTTGGTTTTATGCATCAACCTTACTTGTCTTAGTTGGTTTTGTTATATAATAATTTAATCATGTCCATATATCTCATTCACTGTAACAAGTGAATTTTCCACATCTCATCTGTAATGGTATTTTTTCTGGGGTTCTGGAGTTTTATTACACTCATTATAATGTCTGATTAAGTCATGTAAAATTCTTTTCATCTGTTGTGATGAAAGCCTGGTCTCTTTGGGATTGGAGCTTTATGCTTTCTCAGATAGTGTTTTAGTTAACAAATCTCTACTTAAAAAAAAAAATCGGATCCTGTAAAATTTTACTTCACTGTTCTAGAATGTTTCAGTAAAGACATGTTGGAAAGAGGGATAAAGATTGCCCTTGATTTGGTAAATGACAAGTTATAACAGAGTAATATATTTCCAGTGATAAGGTAAGTGACTACATTAATGAGGTAAGGCAGTGGATCTACACTATCAACCTGAGCAAATCATTTGGTGGATAAGAAATTGCCTCAAAAGAGGGCAATGTTGGGTGCTGTAAAACAGGGATGGTACAGCAGTGTTTTCCAAGAATTGGTGATTTGCAAGATCGATACAATTTAGTATTTTACCTAGTGTATTTTGGGCCCAAAAGCTAGTTTGAGAAATATTTTCAATGTTAGCAAGAATTTGGTAATTCTGCAAAGGAATTGGATGATGCCATAGAAGACAAAAGGTGATCTTATGGTCTGGAGTTGCTTAACACTGCAAAGTGCAAAAATCGTTCATTTACAAATGAAATCATGAATGAGTGCTAAAAATTAAGGACTGAAGGAACTTGGTTATTAGGGCAAAGTATTTTATTTGATTAACGTAGACTATTTGACTTTTAATAGGCTAGGATTAGATGAAAAGCTTTATGAGGTTGCTGTTCATTTGAAATCGATGTAAAATATCACTAGCCTTTATCATAGAATCTTTATTCCTAAAGTTGTTTTGTTTTATTTTTCCTTTGTGACAGTTTTCTTGCCTTTAAAGAACTTCCATGTTGTGCAGTAGTAATTTAAGGAAATATCACTGTGCTGTTGTCACCTATTCAGAGATAGTGTTTGCAACAATCAAATCTCTTCAAGGACTGTAGTTTGCAAATCCTACAGTTGTTGATGGCAAAATAATATTCAAAAGTTGTTGGGATGGACTATGTTTGATGTTAGGTAGCAACAGGTAATTAGACAACACCAATATACCTTGTATAAAGACATGAAAACCTTTGCATCCATTACTTAATGAGAAGCTGCTGTTTCTGTTTGCTTCTGCTCATACCATTTTTTCAGTGTCATTATTTTGTCAGGGAACAGCATGAACTAGGTGGAAGGAATATCAGCTGTTCTGTTAGGTTCAGAGAATTGTGATCACTGGGACCAGTTCAATGTGGGCAAATGTGAAGTCTCCCACCTGGCTTCCAATAACCCGGTGCAAGTGGTTAGGAGGCTACTTTGCAGAAAAGGATCTGGGATTCTTGGTAGACAAAAAGTTCGAATATGAGTCAGAGGAAGGCAACTGTGTGCTGGGCTTTATCACAAGATCATAGCCAGCATGGTGAGGGAAATTGTGCTTCTGGTCTTTTCAGTACCTGTGAGACGATATTTGGAGTACTGTGTCCAGTTTTAGGTGCCTTAATATGATAAAGACACTGACATGATAGAGAAGATCTAGTGAATGGTCACTAGAACATTCAGGGGACTCAAGTACACAAAGAACAAACAGCGCTTGAAAGAGCTGCTTAGTGTGGAGAAGAGGAGAGATCTTAGTGCGGTCTACAACTACCTTATGGGTCGTTATGGAGATGACAGGACCAAAGTCATCTTAAGGGTGCACAGCGACAGGGCAAGTGGCAACAGATACTAATTGCAGCACGGGAATTTCCAGTACAGTACACAGGTTTTGTTCTTCTTTCTATCCATCGTGTGAGTGGACCAATATCAAAACAAGTACCCACTGAGAACTGTGTTATCTCCAACCTTGGAGAAATTCAACACTTTGCCAGACAAAGTGCTGAGCAACCTGATGTAGTGGATCTGTTCTGAGCAGGAGTTTTGACAGGTTACCCCCCAGGGATAAATTCTAACCTGAATTATTTACAGATACTGTCTGATGCTTTGTTTGCTGGAATGCGAACCAGAGCTCCTTTTTCCTTTCTGCAGTGGTGTTCTTCTTTTACCCCCTTCTCAGAGGGGTGTCTGCCTTCCCTAGGGCTCAGTACAATATAGGAAATTATTGCAATCTCTAATATCTCTAATATCTTCCTCAAGTTGTTTTGCTGCAGATCCCAATCATGACACAATTTCTTATCAGGGACTGGGGTAACGCCTCAAAATTGCTCTTTGCAGACTTTCTGTGTTCTGAATTTCTTTTTGTCCTCTGTTTCACAAGATTTCTCATGTTTTCTATTTCATAGTTTATCACTCCTCAGGTTGTGTGCTTATCCTGGTTTTGGATTAGTTGAGAATACTAATAAAACATCCTCAGAAACAGCTTTGAGTGAAATAAAGCTACCTCAACTGTTGGTTGTTTTGTCGGAACATGTTGCTTGCAGTTTCAGAAAAGGGTTGTCAAAAGATTTTTCTTCTGTCTGTTACACATTTCAGCAGCCATCTGGCTTGTAATTGTTCCATTTCTTTAGTCTTGGTATCTTTTTACTTTGTTTTACTCAGAGATTTACAAATCACAGCACTCATGCAGAAGCAGGGAATGACAGAAGTTTAGTCAGTTTTCTGACTTAAATATGTGAATAAAGTAACAGTTGAATATAGAGCCTTCTAAAGATACATTTCCTCATAGACATCATTAGAATTAAATTTGAATGAGCAGATATATAATCCGAAGGAAGAAAATAAATACAAGTGATTCAAAAATGCCCTTTCCTCAGACTGAGAATGGGAAAACCCTTTTTCAAATTTGTGATGTTATAATGGTTCTTAAATACAACTTTTGGTGTCATGGGGATATATGTGCCATTTTGGTTAACAGTATTTTGATTTTAGTCACTCCTAGGCAGTAGTCCAACTGTAATTTAACTAGATTTTCCATCTTTATAATGTTTAAGGGAAGGAACTCCTTAGGGAAGCTGTAGTAAAAGAAGACAGAGTTGCTTAGGGATAGATGCAATTCTATTTCTGTCAGGCAAGATGTAACTAGAAATGCAAGGGAATTATTAATGTCATTTTGAAAGGCACTGGCAAGTTTTAGTCTGGAATAGTATGTGTAGTTTACCATCAATAGTCAAAAAGGTTGAACTCATGCTGAGTAGGAGGAGGCTTTAGGAATGAATGGTCTGTTCAATAAAAGACACTAAAGACACGTGACTGTGCAGGGTAAAGGTTAAGAAGGGAAGTGGTTGTTGTCCATAGAAATATCACAGGAGAGAGGAATTCCAGGGTGGAACCTGGGTTATTGAGGATAAAGGATAGAGCAGGTAGAAGGATATCAAATGGAACAGGTTTCTACCTACAAAAGCAGCAAGATAAAAAAAATATTTCAGTATGAAAAGTGATGGTACAGTCCCTTCAATGTTCTAATATCTTTGCCTTATCTACTTAATTTAAGAATAAAAACATGTGAACAGTTGCCTGAAGTAGCAAGAACAAGGACTTGATCACCCAGGAAACCTTTTCCATTTGAGTTTGGAACTTCTACCTAAGTTCCTGCACGCTGTCCTTGGCTTACTCTGTTACCATGTAAGCTGTTTGCAGGTAGGGTATCCGTGTTTTTAAAACAGTATGTCTGTTTTTCTGTTCACTGCAGCTAAAGATAAGCTGCAGCAGACTGATTTCAAACAATTACCATTAGATATAATAATTAGAAGTCTTAGCAGTTACTGCTGTGCTGCTTGTTACTTGGAAGACGCCAAGATATCTATAAACTCCCTTAAAAAAACCAACCAAAAAAACCACACACACACAAAAGCGAAATAATAAAAAACCCCACCCAAAACCAGTAAGCCAAATTCGACTTGCCTCATGCCTCTGATGTAAAGAGTTTGGATGATAACAGCATAGGCAGAAGTTCTTAAAAGTCTGTCTCTGAATATTGAATTGTCAGTGGAGATTTTCAGAGGCTCATCCTGCTACTTCCTAATGCAGCTATTCCTAGGGATTTATCAAAGATTGATCCCCCTGTGTTTGCCACTGCTGTTAGAGTAAAGGGGTCCCAGCAATGAAGAGCTTTCAGTCACCTAGACAAATCTGATATGGCAGAGGAACAGGACAGTGTGCACAGAATGTGCAGATCTTGCAGATTTAATAGTAACGCTATGTTTTCTGCCAATTAAGTAATTTAGAAGAGATTTAATAAGTAGAAGACTAACTAGGAGCAAAACAGAAGACAACACCAGGATGTAATAAATAGAAAAGGGAGGCAAGGGGAAGGGGAGCCAGAAAGTTAAAATTAGAGAATAACTAGAGTAAAGGGAGCGTGAGGGAGGGGGGGAAGTTGGCACATGGGTGGAGCAATCCATTGTGCTCTCCATTCTCTGTTGCAGAGACTGCACAGGGAAAAATGCAGGAGTCAGCCTGTTGTCTTTAGAAAGCCTAATGATCCCCACAAAAGGACTGTGCGGACTCCCCCCTCAGGCTTCTTGTTAGCGTTTCTTTTCTCAAGGAGAAAGAAAATCTCCCTAAAATGCACAGTTTGTTCAAAACAATGCGTTTGGAGCATTTACAATGACATGTAAACTTTGCTGTATAAAACTTCATCAAAATGAAGGGTAACTGAGAGAAAATATTTTTCTTCCCTGTCGCAAAGTGCTCCACAATAAGATTCTGGGGTAAAAACAAGGGAGGGAATGATGAGAAATAAGGAAAATAAAGAATGAAGCTGTGGTAGTCATAGAGAAGCTTTGATGGGAGAAACTTGTTATGCTACCTGAAGTTTGATAGAGAAGATGTGAGCTCTTGAAGTTCTGTCATGACCCCAAATAAATTTCAGCTGCGTGCAAACACTGATATGGCATCCTTCTGCATTGGTGTACTTTAATAAGATCAAAATGCAAGCTGTTTTCCCTCCTTTGCCTTTAAATACTATGGTGAAATCAGTTTAAAAGGAAGTTATTTTAGCACGTGACAGCACACTGAAAGGGTTTGTGGCATGTTTTAGATACAATGAGGACAGAGGCATGTCACAGCCAAATTTTACAGCTTTTTGTCATGGCTCATCATATGTAAAAATAGCTTCATAGAAGCATCTTAAAGAAAGCCCAAATATGTATGAGGAACAAACAGCAGTTTCCATTCTTAGTCTTTAATTGATGTCGCACACATCCCCAAGGCTTCCATCTGTTGTGCATAAAGAGACCCGGGAGTGGAACGCTCCACATTTTACCTCTGTATTCTTGCGCCTTCTTATTACTTCTTTTATGGGAAACTCCAGTCCAGTCTACTCTGAAATGAATGCTGATTAGTGTCTAGAGATGTTGCTTTCTTTGACATAGGAGTGCCTGGGTGCTTTGTTTGAGAACAAGTTTCCAGCATTTCAAACAAGTGATTGTTCAGTGAAATAAGATTGATTTGGACCTTAAGAAATTTCTTTCTGGTCAAAATACAGGCATTATCTTATTTAAAAAAAAAAAAGGGGAAAGTCCAAGTTCTGAGAGCAAGTGCATTTCTAGATTCTTTAAGTTCTTTAGAGTATGATGCCTTTTCTGTTGATTACGAATTTTGAAATGTCAGCTCCCATCAAAAGACTGGGAGAGTTAGATGACTGCTGTGCCAATTTAGTTCAAATAATGACTTTCTGATAATTCTAGTGGCTCTATTAAACAATCCAGGCACATTTTTACATTACATTGAATATTAAATGTATCTGAGTGCTGAACTTTTAGGATTGTATGAAAATTGTGGTACGCTTCAGTTTTGATTACTATTTAGACAACGTAAGGGGACTTCAAGACCTTGTGACACAGGCTGGATTTAGACATTGATGATCTGGTGCTCATCAGTTTTTGCAAGATTTCACCTGAAGTGAAATGATTAAATAAGGCACTTGAATGTCCCTGAAATGAAACTTCAGTCTGTTTCTTGGAAACTCAGATGTGGGTGTTGCCATTGCAGCCCTTCCCTCTAGCCAATAATTCTTCCCTTGTAGAGTAAGGGAAGAAATTGGCACTAATTTTCACGGATAAAGATGGAAAAGCTGGGATCATAAAGCATAGGATTTTTACTGTGATGGTGTATTGGTTTTCTGGTCAAACCAGCCTTAATTAAATCTATGGCTAATTTACTTCTAACTTCTGGTATTAAGTTGGGTTCTTTACTCTGCATGGGCAAAATTCATGCACAAAATTGAAATTAGAGTAGCACAAGACCTCTATCATAATGATTTAAATTTTATTATATTTTTACTTTTGGTTTTATTAAATGGACGTATGCTTATTTCTGGTTTGATGGTTTGGCTTGATACTGTATTTTTTTCTTAGCTGATATTGATTTACTTCTTGTGTCAATCAGAAAGCAAGAGATATTTATAATTACTCCTGTGATTATTCCATATAACAACATACCAGGGTTTTATCTGTTTGCTCTGTATGTATATAAATGGGGGTAGAAGGTATAAAATAGAGGAGAAAACGTTCTGAGAAATTAAGATTTGTGATTATACCGGGTATTATTGTGGGATTGTGGCACAAAAAGTTACAGTAAAATGTTTTCATTTTGTTTACACTGGATATTTACTTTTAAACCTGGAAGAATTAGGTTTGTGTGTTCAGGGAGAAATGCCAGATTGAAGTCTAGAGGACCAAGCTCCACACCCTGTCTGTTCAGTAATTTAACAGATGATTACAATCAGTTTCAGTGAATTCAAGATTCCTTTGGTCCACTGTATTCTTATGATGTTAATTCTACCTCATAGAGAGAGATTCCAGGGTCTCAGCTGACGACATCCTGCTAGTGATTACTAGTTCTCAACTTAACAGTGCTTACTTATGACTGGTCTTTAAGAATCAGTTATGTTCACTTGCTTTTGAAATAATTTTAAACTATCTAAGTTACCTAGGTATTTTTCAAGTGTGCCAGTGTTGTGGCTCAGGCTTAACGTAACAGAGCTACAAGCACCTAAGGAAAACCACAATCTATTTTTATTCCAGAAGGGTCTCAGCACATACTTTGACTGTGCCTTTTGATTGCATTCTAATTTTATTTTTTTTTCCTTTCATGACAGCGTTGTTACTGACTTTTGGTGATGCTAAGTGATGTTTTATACAGTGGAATCAACCACCTTCATTTCAGCATCCTATTTATGGAGCAAGGGGCAGTTGATAAGGATTGTTTTGATATGAGCTTGGATACGTAATAGTGGAGGGAAGAGATCACTATTGAGCTGGACTAACTGCATAATTCAAGAAAATGCCTAAGTCTGCATCAAGCATATGAGAAGTCCTAAGAAAATCAATGAGGCTACTTAAAGGTTCAATGCTAAGTAGCACTTTATTTATATAGTTTTTTTGAACTGAGGCAAGTATCAGTCATGTCAGTACAAACAAATGAAGATCTTTAATGTTTGCTATTGATTCTTCCATGTGTTTATTCTTTCCTCCCTGCCTGTACCCCTTTTTCATCTGATATATGACTTCTTATATATGACTGCTGTCATAATTGCAGCATTCAGATCATCATGGCAGGCTAGATTAGTTGGAAATTCAAGGTTCAGACTTGCTTTGGCACAGGAGGAATACTGTCTCCAGTAGGTTGAAGTGACATTGTAAAACATCTGGTCAGTTCTTTCTCTTCTTTGGATGCAGTTTTGTCTTTGAGAACTGAAAGTTGCATCTGAAATACAGCTACATAAATTTCACTTTGTCTTGTAAAATACATTTAATTAGAAATCATTAATAGGGTTAAGCCTTGGATGCATTGTGGTTTTGTATAACACATCCTTCTTTTGAAACTTATGCATCTGTGGTATGTTACAACACAAATATTCTGTTGTTCATCGCTTGAGGGAAGCTGAAACAGTAGGATTTTATTGCTTATGGGTTCTTTCTGAAGATGATGGTATGAGAGGGAGAAATAATCTTTTTTTTTTTTTTTTTTTTAAATGCAACTGTCCATGGGGCAGTCCAAAGAGAAGAGTTATTCCTGGAGTGCTTCTAGTTATTTATTCTTTAGGCCCAAAGAATTGAGTCTAATCTTCAACTGGTAAAACAAATATTGTTCTTCTGACAAAACTGCTGACTGAAATTCTTATTTTTTATAATGTACCGACGAAGAATCTGGCATGTAAAATCTGCTGAGCTTGATGGATGTATTGTGCATGTCTGCACACTATATTTGGCTTGCAGACATCGTGATGAGTGGGTACAGAAACAATTATGTGGGAACAGCAATAATAAAGTGATCTCCAAGTTGATTATATAAAATATAAAAAGGCCTAAGTGGTGAGAAGTTAAAATATGTGTTGGTATATAGTTTGCATACTTCAATCACTTCTGTGGACTGATAAGAAAAATTGAAAGTAGACAAAGTGCAAAGGGGCAGCCATAGAAGGGGGAAGCTGAAAGGAAACTTCTAATTTTAGGCACTAGCTGAAGCACGTAAGGCTGGAGTTCAGCGAACACTTGAAGTTGGCCGGACTGTTTATTGTCACTCTTGTGCCACAGCTACCTCCTGCAGCTGCATGTTAAACAGGATCAGGGCACTAGCTTGGCTGAAGGGGCTCATGTCTTTGGAGTCCAGTCACAGATGGTATTCACAGAATTTAGACCACTGGTTAGATCTGTCAGACTGTTTGCACTAGGTGCAGGACAGCTTTAGCTGGCTCTAGCTGTGTGTTACTTGGCAAATTATATGCATGTCTTGCATTTGTAATGTAAAATGCTGCAGCCCTTTCTTGTGTCAGGGTGCCCTGGTGGCATCCGCGCTGACCGAAGTGATCAGTGTGACTGAGGAGTCACTGACTGACTGCTGGGATGCAGAGCAGGAGCCCAGGACCAGGAGGTGCCTCCTTGGCTTGAGGCAGCACACCTGAAGGCAGCACACCTGTAGCCATGCCTCTATTTCATTATATGTTCCAACACAACAGTGTAGTAGTCTATTTAGATGCACAACATCAACCCTGTTACCACTCCCTTTCTGACCCACTAGGCTGCAATTCAAGTGTCCATGGACAGGGAACTCAAGAAATCTGTTCTAGACCATCTAGTTGGACCGCCTGTATGACAGGTTTTTACCTTTTTACCCAAATATCCTGTGACCGGTTACCATTATCCTCCTGAAAGACATCCAGACACATTCTGAATATAAAGAAAATCAAGAGATGAAGAATCTTCCTTCAAAACAGACTGGTGCTGTATGTCTCAAAAAAAACCCAGCATGATTTGATTTCTAAAAATAATGTGTTTAATATGTTCATTACAGTGTTTTATCATCCAGTTGAAAATGCCTGTTCATCAGGGACTCGCAGAGATTGGATTTTCAGTTCAAACATCACACTAGTCTGCTCTATCAAATACTCAGAAAAGTTCAGAAGAAGATCTGTACCCAGAGCCAAATGCTGCATGACTTCAGAGAAATCTATTTCATACCATAAACCTGAACTTATTTGCATTCACTGCAGAACTAATTCAAAGCATAGTCTTAAACCAAGCATTCAGCATCCCAAGATTTTTGTCTCTGGATATCAAAGTCTTCAGGAATGAAATTCAAAAAGCAGACAGACCAATGTCAGCAAAGAGCTCCTGTAGTGTCCATGTACTCGGGCACCTGCACATATACCAACACTCAGACACGTGCCTCACCAGCTGAGATTGCCAGTGTTAGAGCTCCTGTTATTCTCAGTTAGATGCTAATGATCTAGGTGCTTTGGAGTAGTTTGAGTTCACAGTCAGTTTAAATTCAGTCTAATCTGCTCTCCATTTCACTTTTAACCATTGTGTTCTGTTATTAATTTGCTTTAATGGGTCAAACATATTTTATTTTAAAATGAAATAAACAGCCTAAGTATGGGACAGCTAACAGAATTTGTAACTTACAATACTAGAAGAATTCAAAGTAAAGGAAAGCTCTTATAGAGACACTGAAGTGCATATTACCTGGATTTCCTTCAGTGCATTACTCTAGATTGAGACAGAGGTAAATCGTGTTCTGCAGATTATCATTTTAATATGCTGTGAAGTTTGAACTATGAAAAGAACTTCTCTTTTATACTTGTGCCATCATTACAGCTAAACTTTTCAACACGCAGACCTATAAATTTTTGCCAATAACCCCAAGTTTATTCAAGAGCCAGAGATACAGCCTCTGTGTATTTTCACTGCCCTAGCCCTCTTACCCAGATGCTAAATTAAGCATGTCTCTATTTCCTTCAAAGGAAAAAATTGGTGTGAGATCAGAAACACACCTTCTCACTTTCTGACCAAAGAACTGCCAAAGATGAAGGAGAATCCTTAGCCTGGGACAGAATTCACTTGGAATCTCTAAATGCAAGTCATGTAGTTCCAAAGAGTTTTATTATTGAGGTCGAGGTCTATTCTTTGGTAGGCATTAAATACCATTATACTGTCTACCAAGATTAGAGGAGCTTGAATCTCAGCTCTGACCCTTGTCTCTCTCTCTCTATGACTTCACAGAAATTGTGTAGCATTACTTTCAGGTTTCTCAGTCCGTGTGAGGTAGGTTTGAGAATATTCAGCTCTGTAACTGGAGAGGCTAGCCTGTGTGGGCATTAATCAGGTGAATACTTAGAGCACAAGGAAGCCAGGGAAGGGAAGGACATCTCATCTAACAGGTGTAAGGTTATCTGCTAATGATTTTGAGTATAGGAAAAGTCTGTTTTAATCACCATGCTACATTTGTTCTGTTATGCTTTGTTAATATGTCATTTTTGCAGAATAAATTATGTCACCATGTCTGATCTTCCTCAAGGTCTGTGAATGACCTTCCCTCCTGGAAGTTTTTGTTATAGCATATTTTAAAAACCTCTTTGTGGGATCATATTGGAACAAAAATGAGAGCTAAATTTAGCTTTTATTGATGGAATTGGGGCTTGCAAACTCGAACTTTTGCACAGAAGGCTTAACAAAATTCTTCCCAACGAACACTGGACCTTTGCTATTGTGCCAATGAAAAAGAAGTATTATGAGGGCAAAATCACATAGTTTAGAAACTTGGTGCTTAACTTTTTTAACTTCTGAGCTTGGTGTTGAATTCTTGAACGGTTAGGGGAATATACTGGGGGGATGGGGTGTGTGGCAGTATCAGTTCACTGTTAAAGGGAAGTCTAAACTCTAAACCCAACATTTTAACTAGCTCCCTAGCTAGATGAAATGTCTTTGCTAAAGAACACAAAGTACTTGCTATTTGATTGAACAAAATATTAGGAAATACATTAACAGAAAATGTCTGTTCTGAATAACAGTTTCATTAACTGGAATGCATTTGGCTTCTATTACATAATCAAACCCAGGTTATAGAACAGCAGGAGCTATGCAGTCACATTCCTTATTTAGTGCTGGAGCCTGCTGAGTGGTATGCAGGTTGAAAAGTTGGGAGCTGATCTCCAAGTGAAGAACAAGTTCATCCCAGGAGTCAGGACAAACTTCCTTACAGAGAGGTACCTTGTCCCTCACAAAGGGCTCTTTTAAGAGGGAGATTAATTTCCTTTTGCCCAGTAAATTTGCCTTGTTACTTTCTTAGAGTAAATAAATCATTTTAACCTGTGGAACAGGAAGAAGACCCCAACTTTTTGCATGTCTTGATGGTATCTGTACCCAAATGTAACTTTCCAGCAATGGGCCACATCTGCAGCTCTTCCTGCATTACACTTTAAAGTATAGCTTCCAGCAGCTTCTGGAATTTGAGCTTATAATATACAGATACAGTGTTTTTCCCTACTTTGGTCCTAAAAAATGTGAAGTCACTGCATCAGAAATAAGCTAGTATGTGTTTGCCTGCATGAGGGCTCTAATATTAAATATAATATGTTAAGATTTTTGGACACGGATATATTGGAGATATTCAAAACCTGGCTGGACAATGCCTTGGTTTTGGGAGAGATGTTTTTGCCAGATCAGGAGAGTAAGAATGTGATAATTACCATAGGTTGACTTTATCACAATTCTTGCTGTTTTCATTATACTATTGAAGTATTAATTTCCAGTCTTTTGATGGGTTAACTTCACAAACGTGCTTGATATTCTGAAATAGCTGTAAAATCCTGTAGGTTGAACTGAATCATTACAAGATACTGAACTAATCTGTTTTTGAAACGTCAAAAAGTGGACAATTTTCATTTACACAAGAGGTTGTATTAATGAATTACTTTTTTAAAAGTTTATAGATTATATTAGCGTTGCTGAAGTTGATAATTAGCACTGTTAATAAGTACAGAAACAGTCTGAAAATACTTGATGTACTTGGATACGATGAAAAGCTGTATTCTCCAAGTCCCTGCTACAGCTTTCCTAAATCTGGTTTGTATGATTCACAGTAAAAGTGGCAGATGTTGGGAGCACTCATAGAAATGCCACTTGAATAAGTTGAGAATTTCATCTATTCACCTAAAGACAGAATTAGGAAACTTGTTTGAATTGTGTTTATTTTTACTATTCCTCTACTGAGTATAGAGAGGAGCTTTATCTGCTGGAATATTATGAAATCTAGCAATGAGGCACTATGCTGAATGCAACACCTCATTTCCCTGCAGCATATTTTGAACTGTCACCTTACTCTCATGTTTGTTTAGCTGCTTGGATCTGTATGAACTATTGTAATGTATTTTGCAAGTGTTTTGAATAACATAGAGAATAAGGTCAAGGAGCCTTCCAAAAAGAATAGGAAATCACAAGGACATAATTCTGTTCTTAACCACTGGATCCCAGTTAAAGCCTTACACCGGTAAACACCGCCAGAAAAGTTAGGTAGCTTAGAGCAGTTGGAAAGGGAGGTTTCATATAGAGAAACTGAAATGCAGTAAAATGTCAGCTGTAAAAACAGACCTAAGAGAATGCCAGGGAGTATATCTCTTGCCACATTGCTTAGAGAGAAGAAGAAATTAAATGCAATGATGACAGTGGCAATGCAAGAAGAGATTGTTTCATTTTTCCCATCCTCACCTTACTGACTTCTCCCCACTCACTGTGTTATAAGAAGTAAACTTTTCCAAGCTTAAGCTAATTTTGCAGAGCTTCAAAAACATATTTAGTTTTGCTGCATTAACAGTAGGTCATTTCCACATTTTATTGTTTTGGGCAGTGCAGAGCTTGACAGCAACTTGAGAGCGAGTTGTGGGGTGGCACACTGCTGAGAGCCTCTGGGAGCAGATGTTGAACCACAGGTCCAAAACCTGACATTCTTTACAATTTGGAACTTTTTCATAAAGAAAAGTGCTTTTGTTAAGCGGTTATTTTTTCCTTATCTATTCTCAGGGTTGCTCTTGTGGAAAATATTCCTGAAGGGATCAACTATTCAGACAGTGCACCATCCCATTTGTCTCTTTTCCAAGGCTGGATGAATTTGCTTAATATGGCTGAAAAGTCTGTTGACATAGTATCTTCCCAGTGGGACCTCAATCACAGTCATCCATCAGCATGCCAGGTATGTTCTAGCCTAACAAAAGGGTGGGACTTTAACAATCTGTTCTTGTTGTTTCACTATTAATTTTTTTAGAGCTACGGCCCTTCCCTGTAGGTGACCTATCTGTTTGGGTAGTCTCAAAAGCCATTTTCTTATGGGGACTTTCCTGCCAATACAATATTTTTCTGAGACCGATGACACACTTGGTCTAGATAGTGCATCCAACACATATTCATATCACTTCCATCTTAGGAAAGGATGTCATTGTATAATCTTAAGAAATTTGCCAATCTCCACCGATATTAACACATCCTTAATTTGAGAATATCCATAAATCTATACACTTACTTTGTTTGTTGCAACTGATGAAGTATTATAGCAAGCCTGTGGGTTGATTCAGCAGCTGAATAGATGGACAGAATTGTGATTTTGAAGAAAAAAGTAGTGCCAGAGAATGTCTCATACCTTTTCAAAATGAATCTTGGGAGGGAGCATCGTGAATGAGACAGACATGCATTGCAATGGTGATGTCCCAACAAACACTATTCTTGAGATCAATCCTCTTAGAAACATGGTACGGGCAAGTTTCCATTTCGTACTGCTTGTGAAACTAAGATATCAAAGAACTGATAGGTTGAGCCTATCTCCTCTTTTCCACCAAATGGATTCTTTGCTAAAAGAAGATACTCAGCTGACATGAAATAGGGTTAAAATGACAGCTGGGTAGCTGTAAGGAATCAACTCTAAGTGTATTATGTCATATATTCTTCACTTTCCTCTCTAGTTCTATTAATGATGTGCTGTAAAAAAGGGTATGCCTCTTGGTAGATAATAGACAAAAACTGGTATTCTGAGCAACTGCAGATAGTACTGCAAATAGCCTGTGTTTTCAAGTCATGAACTGAATTCCACTTCTTTTGAAAGAGGCTGTAGCCTAGTTGAATGGCATACATTAACTTCAGAATAAATCTGCTGTGTGTCCATTTAAAGGAGTGAAAATCTGAGGTGAGCAGCCAAATGGAAAATGTAGTGCAAACTCTTTATTTTAGAATGCTTATAAATATTGGAATATGGTTTGTGAATAAATTTATTGAGTATCAAAATATTGAGATTTTTCACAATGTAATTATGCAGCTAAGCTTTATTTAAATTTATTGCCTAAGAAACTTCAAACCCATGCACTGTCATTCAAGCAGATGAATTCAAAGAGATAGTGTCTTAGATGTTTTTAGGATGTGTATGAATTGGTATGTGCATGAATCTTTTAAAAATGTTTTGTCTCAAAAAATTCGACATGTCATTTACTTCAAAACCAGCAGAGCCTAACAAATCCCAAACAGAGGATAAAATTAGCAAACTGGAAACTGGGATTTCAGTAGTTAAGCATCAAATCCATTCACAGTTCCACATTCTCATGCAAAGTAGAAACTGTAAGGTCTTGCCGAATGTCAGAGCAGGCGAAGGAAGGGGAGACATGTAAGAGCTGGATGTGCTCTTTCATTCTCAAATGCACTGTTAAAGCCAGAAAAATGAAATATTTTTCATAATATTCTAGTCTACTTATCTATTTCTGCCTGCTCATAGTCTTACAAAAGTGAGTAATTACTTCTGTTTAAAGGCAATTAATATTCCAGTCATTTCCTCATTTGTACAGCAGTATGGGCTGAACAGCTGATAGATCTTTCTGTCAAGCTTGTCTATTCATGCTAAAGCACTGTACTGTTATTGGCCAGTCTAACTGCTAAAGAAATTGCCAAGAGGAAAGTGTTTCTTAGCAAATCACTGCCCCAGAGAATATACACAAAGCTTAGCACGTGAAAGGGAAGGGAAAAAACTGTTACATCTGCTTTCTCCATGTGTAAAATCAAAGTGAAATTTCTGAGAAGATTCAATGGTTGTAATTTATTAGTTTTCTGAAGTATAAGTCGAATGTCCTCATGTCTTTACAATTTGAATTGAGGGACATTTGCCCCAAAATAGCAGAAGCATTATGAAAAGTAAGGGACTGAGATGCAAAACTTTCAGGTAGTGTGGTGCTTAGTAAGTTCATTCTATTTGTTCCTTGAATGATTCTTCTTTTTATCAGAAACTGAGGGCATAACCATTTTCCATATGGACCCACGTCCTGCTCTATATCTAGGAGTTTCCATTTTATGAATATTCAAGGCATATTGCAAAGCAAGGTTCTCTACAAGAGCATTTCAACAGACATGACTTTCTGAAAGAGAAAAGCTGAGCAGGTTAGATTGCTTTTTCTTAACTAGTTACAAGGTTTAGCTACATTCCCTGTATGTGAGTTTATGTAGCTACATGCATGCATGTACACACATGTATGTCCAATACACATATTGATTAAAAACACAGCAAGGAATTCTGCAATTTTTAGACACACATGCACATAGATGCCACACACACATATCATCCATATTGTCCATCTTGTCCAAATGTGTTTTGGACATATATATATGCATGTATGTGCGTATAAAATAGTGCAGAACCACCTGCTGGTTTTCTTTTTTGTTTGTGGGTATGTTACCTAATTGCCTCCTATGTTTTGTTGTTCTAAATCTAAATAAGCTGTCACTGCTGACAGGTCACAACTGCTGCACTTGGCCATCTGAGTTCATGAGTCGTCTTCAATTGGAGTTTTCAAACACAAACACAGCAGATGATGCTACCATGTTGTGTGCACTTCCACAGTGGTCAAGTAAACACATATTTGTTTGGCAAAATGCTGATTAGACTTTCTTCACTTGCTTTCTCCCCTTGAAGAAAACCATGTGTTTTGGCAACTTAGTGGTGTCACCTGTGTGTGTTTTCAAGGTTGCAAGGCAGTTGTCATACAGAGGTTTTCAGTTTTTTGTTGGAATGTGAATGTGTGACTTCCCCTCTGGTAATCTGATGTTTAGAGATGTCAGAGCACAATGGCAACAGAAGTTTCCAGGGCAGCTTTTAATTCTTTTTCAACAAAGGGAGAGGTGAAAGTACGATTATGCCAATTTCATTATTTTCCTAATTCATTTCCTCTGGCTCATCTCATGTTTTGAAATTTTAATTTGACCTCACCTTTTATACTCCCAGTAAATTTCATTTTAACAAACAAGAATTAACACCACTAGGCTTTATTTGCATTGCCAGACTTATGGCACAGAAATTGGCTGCAATCAGCTGTAGAGACTGCAGTGTATTGTCTTTTCGGTAAGCACCCATTTACAGAAACATCTCTTCAGGTAGCAGCATTTCCCTGATGCAGCTAGTGCAGACTGAGGCCTAGAATAATAAAAAAGGACAGTTTTTAAAGTGAAAGCATTTTTTTTAACTCTGAGTGAAATTCTAAAAAGTGACATTCTCTCCCTTTTCATTAGCTGTTTTGCTGAAAGAATTTAAGGAGATCCTTTGAGTTTCTCTGTTCTGCATTAAATGGCATAAGTTAAATTTAGGGTTGCTTGATTTATTTGCTCTACTGGTTTCTTCCACCACACTATGATTTTAGTGATGTTTTGTAGATATACCCAAAGGCTTGATCATAACACAATTTTTCAAAATATTAGTAGAATTATATCGAATAAATCCAGAAGAAAATTCTGGAAGTAACGGGTTTTATTTCTGTGGAAAAGCTAAGCATTGTCTAAACTGTAGGAATTTAAGTCACTGAAGAGCACAATAATTTAATTTTAGAGTATTTCAAGAAATACAGCATTTTTGTTTTGTTTTTATTTTATTTTTAATGAGAAGCACATGCTGATAAAGACAACAGCAGGCAATGGAAATCTGCCAGGCAAGAATCAGTCTGCCCGAGTGACTGCTAAGAAATTGCTTTGGGGACAATTCAAGGGCCTCTTGGTAGTAATAACTATGGGTTTGTTTTTATTGGGGTTTGAGGGAGTTGGGGGGATGTTTCTTTTAAATTCACTGGGCGACTGTGTGAGGTACAGTTGGGATTGATATTTCAGATGTATGGTAGCATAAAGCTGCCATCAGAATGTCAGTTTGTTCGTGTGATATATACATCTTGGATCCTATTTTGTCACTTGCGGTACGTTTTTTGAAACAGGCCAGCGAAAGCACCAGGGAACGTTTTATCAGGATAGGCAGATTTCTGAGGGTGGCGTTTGCTAAAATGCAGATATGCTATAAGGTAGCACGCTGCAGCTCCATGGCACTTGGCTGCTACTATTTCTCAGTCCTCACAAGCCGAGTAAATAGAAGTGATTCTGATCGCTGTCACGTAGTCGCGCAGCAGCCTGGTATTGTCTCGCAAAGGGAATGTGGTCTGAATGACGGCATGAAGGGTTTGCATTCAACGGAAGCATTTCAAATGTGCTGACAGCAGTGACAAAACTCTGCAGACCTTCTGTCCTGTCTTTCTCCTTTCCACAGAACAAAACCAGTAAAATTGCGAGTAAACATGTCAGAAAGTATAGAAACTGAGTTTCAAATGAATATTAATGGGGAAGAAGGCCAGGTTCTTTAACAATGAGGGAAGAATTTCTAGTACCCTACTTCTCTATAGTACATACAGATTTTTAAAAACAAGTTGCGAATTTTTCATCGTTTTTTAGAGTATCTAGACTAAGACTTGGTGAGCATATGAATGCCCGCTGAGGGATGATGCAGCGAGAGATGAGATGGAACATATTCTTCTCAGTTCTGGCATCGGGTGGTGGGTTGTGTCTACCTGTATAATCACACGTATTTGTAGTGAGTTCAGTCCCACTCTTAACCATCACTATTTAAAGATGCTTTAAATGTTTTATCAATTTGAGGTTTCATCATAATTGGACAAAAAATTATGCTACAAATGCACAGCTTGTGGTGTCTCTGATGGGAAAAGAGATGTATTTTCAGAGATGCTTTGATTGGAATGCAGTGCTGCACTCCAACAGATCTATCCACTTGTAGGTTGCACTGGTCAGCTGGCAGCTTGGCCTGTAAGAGACAGCCAGGTGGTCCATCAAGGACACTATCTTGGTTACATCAGGGCATGCTAAGATCAGATAAAGCTCAGGAAATGCTGCCATATTCTTATTTGTGCAAACTAAAATTAATACAGACAGCCTGGGCTTGTTTATCAAAGCTTTTTAAAATCATATGGAAATAAAATCTCATTCAGGTAGAAGAGAAGTGGCAATAATGTCCAAAAAAAATTACCTTGGGGAAAAGAATGTGAAGAACCATCCCCTGAAACAAGTTATTTTAACAGCTCTAGAAGTTAGCTTTCTCAGCTTTTCACTAGTAGAACAGTTAACATATTAATTCACATTGATAATGTGAACCAATTTCCATCAAATTTTCAGAACGTTTTTCCATGTTTATTTTTGTATCCTACAGCTTTCTGTTATGCTTCTAGTCAAAATTAGTTTCTCTAGATAACATAAAAACAATGTGCCTCTGTTTGTCTTTCTACCTAGTAAATTAAATCACACGTAGAACCTTTCTGACTAGCAGCTTCTACATACATATACAAATGTAAATACATTTGTGTGTGTGTATGCATATATATATATAAAAAGAATTTATGTCCCACAAGCCTTTTATTCCTTAATTTTCCCTACTTAATTTTTGTAGAGAGAAAAGTAATGAAACTCTAAACTATAGTGGTATTTCCAGTTGGTGAAGGCAGAAGAAGCAGGGTCAATAGCTGCCTGAGCTCTGGCAGGTCAGAAGCTTGTCACCCCAGAGCAGCTGGGGGATGGGGCAAACTGTGGGCTGGGGGACTCCATTGGACAGCAGCATAGCGATTGTGGGACCCAGATTCAGCTGGAGCCTACCAGTGCCAGACTGCAGCATTTTTAGGAGAGATCCTCCTGGGGGGACTAGGGGACCAAGGAATGCTGGTTAGTGCCCCTCTGCTCCCCCAGGATCATGATTTTTTTTAGAGGGGTGCCACCTAACTTTTAGTGAATACTGAAAAATAGGTCTGTACTGCCAACAGGATGAAGAAGTATCTTCCATGACTGCTGAATGGACAAGAGCCAGCAAGGCTCAATGTGTCAGTCTATGCAGGAATCAACAGGGCAAAGGGTGGCTCTCCACTGTCTGCCACTTCTAGGTGTGATGTGGGAGAAAGGAGGGTTTCTCTCAATGTTTTGATAGTCCATGCTATGTCAGATAGCATCATGCCACACAGCTTTTGCATTGGCTGCTTTTGGAGAATAGAAAGATCCTTTAAAGTTTTTTTTAGAGTACTGGTTAGTACAGAGAATTGTCTGACATGGTTCTGTGGAATGCTTTGTTCCTTACCTGTTTGTTTGAAAGTTAGTATGGCTGTTGCTTTTTTCTATTAGCTTTGTCTTGGGGACAGCGTTATATTGAATCTAAAGTGATCTGAGTAGGTAAGCAGGTGCTTTTTTAGCTGATCAAATCCTAAGTATTTGTGTACTTGACTACTAATTGTAAGTGGTGTCTACAGTACGAAGGAATGGCAGCAAGGAAACCGCCTCTAACTGTTGTAGTAACAGCACAGTAGGAGTACACTGGATATTTCATTCTTGACACTGTGTAGTTAGATGCTTCAAAATAAGCATTTTTCTTTAAGTTAGAATACTGAATCTAAAAATTAAATGTTTACTATGCAATTACAAGCTGTAACTTTCCTTTGTTTCTTGGATACGGAAAAATGCATTGATTTAATTTTTTTTTTCATGTGAAATAAGATTTCTGTTTTTAAAAACATCTAGTTCAGTATTCCTTTTTTGTTTGGTTGGTTTGTTGTTGTCTGTTAGAAAGAGGGCTTAAATAGTAAAGTTGTAACAGTGTAAAAAGGACTAGTATTGTTTTCCTTCCTGGTACAGCTTGCATGAAGATGAGCATGCATGCACTTAAAAACGTAGTGTACCATGGTTGGAGTCACTTAGAAAAAAATTTTAAAATTCAATACAGAATAAGTCTAATTAACCTTTTTCCTTGCACTTTTTATCCTGATTTAACAGACTGCAATTATTTAGAGGAAAGCTAATGTAAAAACATGCTTGCATATTAAAAATGGACACTTCATGTTCTGAATGTCACCTGACATCAGTAGTATTGCACAATCTGGGGAAAGGAAAAAGCAAGTTTGGCCTTCAAAACAGCATTTCTCCAAAAAAAAGCCAAGTTGCTAACCATCAGTGTAGATTTAACCATATCTAAGAACATATTCACTCAGCAGTTGTGCAATACATTTTTGTTTTAACATGCATCTTTAATGTTTTCATACGCTGTTTGAACAGTCCTGTCTCTTCCATCATCTGCTTTCCTTTAATGTCTTCCCAGGGTCAGCGGCTTTTTGAAAAATTGCTTGAACTGGCATCCCGAAATATTGAGATAAAACTAGTGAGTGATATACTGCCCGTGGAATCGAAGGTATTAAATGACTTGAAAACAAAGGGTAAGACCAAGTTCTTTTTGTTGTTATGCTACTGACTGCTCCATAACATTCCTTCTACTTACAGTGCAGGCTCAGGTGATGTATAAAACACACGTGATTGATTTGGCACTGTTACTCTATAACCCTTCAGCTTTGTCTGGTTCGTAGTTATCAAAAATCTGATACTGTAGATGGAGTAGATGTTTTCAAGTGGTGCAGTGATTAGATAGATCTTTAAATATTACAGCCATTCTAATGGTAGGCTGAGTAACCAGAGAGACTGCTGTCGTACCTCATGGGATAAGATAGTTTCCTCTTTTCAGCAATGGCAAAATAAATTAATTTTAAAAAAACCATTCTTGTGTGATTCTGAATTGCTGGAAAATAGACCATCAGTCAGATTTAGCCAACTGACAAGGTTTTCTGTGCTACATGCATTTCTAAGGTGTCTACTTTCCTAACCATCCCTTTGAGGCTTAAAATCCTTATCCAAAGAGGGATTACACACTGGCACTACGTGACTAAACTTGCTTTTATGTAAAACTGTGTGCAAAAATAAGAAAGAGAATTTACGAAATGCTGAAAGAAATTAGAATCTCTTAAAGAGTTCTGACCATTTCTCAAAAACTTTTCCTGTGTGTGATAATACAATAATTATCTCTATAATCTGATAAAAGTATGATTTTAAGGGTAACATACATTTTTCAAAGGGTAAAAGCAACCTATGCATTCTGATGGTGATAATTTTTGACAGAGATTACTAAAAATTCTAAAAAATTAATTAAGCAATGCATTTGTTACGTGTAGCAGCGCTCTAACAACAAGTCTATTTATGGCAAAGAATAAAGAACACCCTTTCCCTACAAACATCAATCTTCATTTGTTTAAATTCCTTGCAATCTTCTGACTGCTCAAGTAAAATAAAATTATTAATGGACGTCCTAGTCCTTTGAAGAGATGATCTTTTGATCAAGGCCGACATGTTATTTAAATGTAATAACTGGAGAGGGTTGTCATTTCACAACACTGCTAATTCCAGGGCTTTGATTATTTCTGTTACATAAGCAAAAGTGATACCAATCCTTTGATAACCAGTAAGAATCACCTCTGCTTTCTCAGACAGCTGTGAAGTAAGGAATTGTCTTTGTGATGTGATGAGAAAGAACATAGGTATTTTAGTATCGGTGTCAGTGAAACTGTCTTTGAAAAAGGGGTTTCATACCTCTGTGATTCTTGTGTCCCAAGTTCCCACCAGTCAAGAGGACATGAGAAGCCTGGACATTTATATTGAACTGCCTGGCAGACAGATATTTTTGCTATCATTTCTTGAGAAGACCCAATATTAAAACCTGTCCTCTTTAAAAAAAAAAAAAAGGCCAAATTTTATAGCTAGAAAAGGAAGCGGTGTTTGTCATTAACACTTCCTTCAACTTATGCAGGAATTAATTAGACATGTAAACTTTCTGAACAAACAGAACATGGCTATTATGATTTTGCTACCTTCAGTTTCCCTTATGCCTTGCTCAGATTTCTAAACCAGGAAATTTTAGAGTATTCAAATAAAGTGATCGATGTATTTGAGTGCTTTGAGCTCCACAAGATTGGGGAAAAATCACTTTTATATAGTAATTCTTGTAAGTATTGTTGTAATTGTCTTTGATCTCTATAATTGTACATACCATTGTGTAATGTTGGCCCATTTCAAGGATAATACTATAATTTATTGAAAATTTTTTTTTCTATTTCCTTGTCTTGGCTTGTTTATTTCTACAAACTCTAATATTTTTCTTAGAATATCTTGATTATGAAGCAGTGATTGCCAGCTCTCTTGCAATTCTTTCACCTGCATTTAGATTTGGTGTTTGGATTTTATCTCCAGGAAAGCTAGGTAAACTATTATTTGGGTCTGCATTCCTAAAAAGGGCTGTTACGTTTAATAGTCAATCAGATTTATTTGCCTTAATTTTATGTGACAGGAGATAGGACAAGGGGAAATGGCACAAAGCTGCACCAGGGCAGGTTCAGATTTTCACTGGAAGAGTTGTCAGGGCCTGGAACAGGCTGCCTAGGGAGGTGGTTGAGTCACCATCCCTGGATGTTTTTAAAAGACAAGTAGATGAGGTACTTAGGGATGTGCTTTAGCATAGGACGGTAATGGTTGGACTCAATGATCTTGGTCTTTTCCAACCTTGTGATTCTGCGATGTTGAACTGAGCAGATCTTCTATGAACAGCAGAGTCACAGTATGACCTGCTTGTGTGAAATAGAAGCTAAATGGTATAATAGTTTAAAAAAAAAAACCCAACAAACAAAGCCCAAATTTCCATAATATTAATAATGTTAATAACATAGTAAATGGAAAACATATTTATATTATCTTTTCAATGTCATCTAGAGAAAAAAATTACTGTTACCTACTATCATCTCAGCTGTGGGCAAATGTATCATTAAGCTTTGCTATGCTATCTAGGATGGTCTTCCTACTGAAATTGTTAATCTATGGTTGTGAGGCACTGGCTACCTGCATCTTGAGAAATTGGTCAGAACTGATCCTTGATTAGGGAACTGTGTGTCTTCACTTGGACTCATACATTCATGAAGATAACTTTTTTCCCTACAACTGGTCAAACTTCTGTCTTAGAAAGTATGCCATGCACTTTTTTTTAATAGAAAAGTTCTTGTGGGAAAGTAAGCAGTGAATACATCAATAGCTCAGCCAAGTTTTGAAGCTTCTCAGGATGGAGATTTGGCTGAACAGACCCGAAGTCCCACTTGCTGTGTCTGTCTGAATTAGGCTGGGGAAGGTCTGAGCACTACTCTGTGGTTCACCAGCTAATAAACTGCGCTGATTGTTCCTAAGCAGCAAATATGCTCAGAGCCTGAGACATGGGCAGGAGCATCGAGAGAAAGCATACAATAATTCGTGGGGCTCTGGAAGATCACGTGTGTCTGAGCTTGCTTTCACCCTGCTAAGTAAGCCTGGGTCATTCTCTTCTTTCCAAAGCAGACTACTGTATGCAAGAGCCAGACTGTCTCTGGGGACTGGGATGTCCTACTTAACATGAGAAGTTGCTATTACACAGAGAAGGTGGAAGAGCCTTGCCATTGTTTTCAGCAGACTGGGTGATCAGAGCCCCTGAGTTCTGTCTCTGTGCTGTGCAGGCTGGTTTCTGGGGTCAGGATGAGAGGTAATTTGGATGTCAGCCCCATGATGTACCTTTTGATATTCTGCTCAGGAACATTTAAGGATGCTGCAGTTCCTCAGCTCATGGTTATCTACCTCACACTGCATATTCAGGAAGTGTGCCCTGACTTAAGTGGCCCAGATAAAAACCTTGGTCTCGATGCAGCGGCCTGGGTTTATATGCAGTTGCCTGAAGAACTGTACTTGGTCATCCATTTAGTCTCATGCAGGGATTTTATTTTCTACTAGAAGCTGTGATATGTTATAACCACTGCTACGTCTCAGCACAAATGTTGAGACTACTTCTGCCCCATTAATTAGCACATCTCTAATTTTTCTAGATAGGCATTCATGGAGAGCCCTTGCCTCTTCTCCCATTTCTGAAATATTGTAGATAGGCCTTTTCCAACCCAGGGGCACATCTTGGAGTCCTCCCTACGCATCTTTGCTCTCTAGAAGCATACTTGCTGATTAGCTGATGAGAAAGTTGAAATCCGACTTCAGATTTGAGCTGATGGGGTAAAGATAAAACATGGCTTATGTGGACAGGAGAGCAGAACTGAACTGATGTAGAGTAAAATAAAATTAGTCATTTACAGTTGCAATGTTAGTACAGATATCTGAGCTAGCTGTGAAGCTACAGATTTGTCCCCGCTGTTAGGACTTTTTTTGTTATGGGTTTGCTATCCTGACTCACTTGAGCTGGCTGTTGTAGGGTGGGTTGACTAAAGAAGCAATCTGGCAGCTGCAGTGTGAAACATAGATTGATTTACTGTGCTAACACATAACACACCTAGAGCTGTGATGACAGGAACCTCTGAGTGCTGAGATAATGCATATTTGCTAATAATTGCTGCGCTGTGGGAGTGTTATTTAGCTGCGAAATGAAGCATGCGGAAATGAGGAAATACTAGTCCCAGAACATATATTTCTGATAGACTTTAATTACATTATCAGATTCTATATTTTGCATAGAATACCTGGCTGCTACTTGCTGTGATCCTACCAAATTAATCAGAAGTTTCTCCTTTGTATTGAATGAGACTGCGTCAAACCTTTAATGCCTAAGGCAGATGATGCTCATTCAGGGGATATTATTTCTGCTGGTAATGGCTAGAATCTTTTTTTATCTTCATATTTAATGTATGTCTCCAGGCTTTCTTTATTGCACATCTGCCAGATTCGGTGCTGAATGCAGAATGATTAATTTCCTCATAGGCTGTTCCATGCTGCTTCTCACTGTGGCATCCGAGTGCTCTGCAAATACAGTATTAATGAATTTCTTTTTACAACATCCCTGTTAGGTGAGGTCGCTTGCTGTTTCTGTCTCTCAGGGAAAACGAGTAATTATTAATTGCAACACAGGCACTAAAGTACCATCTGAACATTTTTTTCCCCTACATTTTCAAGAAATGTACCTTTGTAATTTTAAAAAATAAATGGCAGGTAAGTTCTCCCAGCTCATGTTGTCAAAATTATTACTAAACAGGACATAAACTATGATGTTATTTTTATGGAACCCCTTGTAATATGAAGTCCTAGGGTGTGAAGTTTTGCCTCTATAGTTACTGTTGAAGCTATATTTTACTTTCACATACATATACAAATACTATGCATATATGTATATGACTCTTGTGAAAGGTAGGTCTGCTTGTAAGCAAAATTTGGCTCACTGTGTAAACAAACATGTTCTTCTTTATTCTCCTGCTGTGACAGTAGCTTATTAATGCTTGTTTTCAAGGTTATTGTTTTAGCCTTTTCCCAGCTGTGGTTCAGACTAGTAGATTGAAACATTTCTTGTAACCCTCCCACTCCTTGCACATAATTATGTACCAGTCTTTGTTCCTCAGTAACATTTGAATAGCATTGTCTCCAATTAGCAGGTTGTTGTATCGTTTCTTACGTGTATGGAATCTAAATCCCGTACTAATTACGATCTTATTTTAGCTGACAGTGTTAATGCTTTTTAAGGCGTGCCATTGGATTTCCTTTCTTCAATTTGCATTGCTTCATTCCTTTTCTATTCCCTCCCCCTCCCCCTCCTCCAAATACTCCCTTCTCATGAATCCTCCCTTTTTCATCTATTTGCAGAGGGAATACTTTCTCTTTTGTCAGTACTGGCTGAGGCAGATAGGAGTCTGTCCATGTTGCAATGTGATTTTAAAAAGAACCAAAACAGCTAACTCAGCTAATAGCTATTTCAGTGTTAACAATGAAACCTGGAGAATAATAGAAAGCTGTTGTGCTTGGGCAGGATCACGTGGGCAGTTGTTACTCGCTAAGCCGTTTGTGCACATTTGCCAAAGATTACTTTCTCTCTTAACCTGATACAACCAAAACTGGAAAGTTATATTATTGCAGGGAGACAAATGAGTAGGAAGTGAAGTTCTAGAAGCTTTTTGTTCTTTGTGTGCCTTAGTTTGCAAGTCCTAACAGATACCATACCATGACAAAAAAACCCTAGTTTATATCTGGGCAGCTGCATGATCCCAGCCTCCTCTTTGCTCTCCTCTCCATAGGTTTGTTCCCACCTTCTTCCTTGCATCAGAGATCATGTGTTAAGACAGTTTGGGGGCTGATTTGGCTATAGACTGCTTGGTTTTGGCTGCATTAGGTTTGTGCATTACTTAGTGTATGATCTTACAAGCGTAAATGCTGGCTACAACACAGAGATAGGAATCGTAGCTGGGGCTGGTGAGTGAGGGTGGAACCACTGGTTTAGACAGGCTTAACCTCTAATGGCACCAGGAGGCTTGGAGTTCCTGTAATGCCTAGGGACCTTTAGTGGTTTTATTACATTATTGTGTGATGGACAGCAGTAGTGAATATGATTTATAGATCAGATGAAATATATTTAGTCACATATTCTGTCAGTTTCTCTTGCGACACTTAAAGTACTGCTTAGTTCTAGAGCTGGGATGTTTGTGGCACATGTTCTTCTTACTTCTGCCTGCAATCACGTTCCCTTTCCCTGTCTAGTTGTGGGGGAATGGGAAGATGATGTCATATTTTTAACACATTATAGAAGAACTAAAAAACCTGTGTTATGTCACAGAAAAGATAGAGATTGCTTGGGAACATCGTACAGTTTGTCCTAATGAAAGAAACTGTGAATTAAGCAGTTGTTTTAACCTAGAACCTTTGTGTACTGCAAACCCTAGGAATGTGGAGTTTCACCATTTGGGAGAAAATCAAGCTTTTCCCTGGAAAAGGAGAAAGATAGGCATAAGAGAAGGCACTTCATGGTAAGTTGGTTTATGTTGTGAGGGACCTGGGTTTCTATGAAAGCCACTAGTAGGGTAAACCATGATGATATTGATTAGCATTCCATTCAGAATATTTGGTTTCAGTATGAGAGAAAATGCTCCAAATATGGGGACAGTGGACAGTGAGCAGATTATAGCGATTTTAAGACAGACAAGCCCCTGTGAGGAGTGGCCTCGTGAGTATGTGGCTCTGGTGCATGTAAAAGGTCTAGATTGACTTCAAAGCTGGTTTTAATAATTCCATAATGATTTTGAAGGAGAATAAAATCTTATGTGTTTAAGTACATTCATGTTAACATAAAAAGAAAGAATTTTTTTACAGTAAGAACAATAATTCAGCAGAACAATCTCCCCAGGGATATGTTAGAGTTCCCATCATTGAAGGTTTTCAAGATGTGACTGGACAGGGTGCTAGATAATCTCATATAGGCTCCCTTTCTCATGAAAGACTAGGCCAGATCATCTAAGGACCCTTCTAACCTGGGCTTTTCTATGATTCTAAGTAAGCATTTAATTCTTCTTCATGTGAAGATAATGTTGTGAATCAGTGCAAAAACACTGCAAAAACTAAAAATAATGCACACTCCATACATTGAGAAGTGGGAATCTTGAAGCTAGGTTTTGAAGACTTTTCTGCCTGTCCAGCTGGCCAGTTTTTGCACAATGTACCATAAAAATAGTATCTGATTCACGCTCTCTGTAGGAGTATAAAGAGTGCTTTTGAGGCTTGAAGTCCAGTTGGTAATTTTATGTGAGGTGTTGTAGCCTCACATAAAATAAAGTAGTAGTTCCATTGCTTTCATGATCAGTCTTTCCTAGGTTGGATTCTCCAAAACTCTGTGAGAAGGAAGGGTGTTGAAGATGGGACAAGCTCCTGCTCTTTTTCAATTTAATTGTACCAAAAATACACTTTTTTTTTTCCTGGTGATTTTTCAGGAACAAGTAAGCAGAATCTTTTGAGAGGACCGGTAGACTAGGGGTGAGTCCTCCTTAAGGAAGAAAGTAACTTCGATTGAAGTTATATCCAGTTAAAGGTGGATGACAGTAAAGGGGCAGAAATCCCTTCTTCCACTCTTTTAAGCTTTTAAGTGTTATTTTTCTAAAACTCTTCCTAAGCCATAACTTAAAATATGACAGTGTTCAAAAAGCAGGTAATAAAAATTGTCCTGGCAAGGCCTGTGACATCTGATTTTTACATTTGTTTTAATATTTTGATTTATTATGAATGAGACCTTTTTCCTTTTTTATTATTATTTTATATGCCTTGGGTACTCACAACAGAGTAGATGCATGCTTTGATTTAGATTATATTAGTTGCTGCTGGAGAGTGTTTCTTGATGTTTTCTCAGCGACTTTCAGCCTGTGACAAGTAATCTTAAAGCCAATTCTAAGATGAAAGATCTCATTGTCTTCTTTACCTCTTAGAACCTACATAGTAACTTTGACAGGGTTCTACATAATGAGAAATACTGAGCAGAATTTCCAAAACTAGTTGCATGGCATCTTAAAAGAAAGAAGGAGGCACAAGTTTTGCATCAAAGATTGAAACATTCGAGTATCAACCTAGCAAGTACGCGGATGATACAAAGCTGGGAGGGGTGGCTGACACTGCGCTGCCATCCAGCGAGACCTGGACAGGCTGGAGAGCTGGGCAGGGAGAAACCTAATGAAGTTCAACAAAAGCAAGTGTAAAGTCTTGCACCTGGGGAGGAATAACCGACTGTATCAGTACAGGCTGGGGGATGACCTGTTGGAGAAGAGCTCTATGGAGAAGGACCTAGGGGTCCTGGTTGATGACAGGTTGGCTATGAGCCAGCAGTGTGCCCCGCTGGCTAAGAGAGCCAATGGGATCCTGGGGTGCATCAGGAGGAGTGTGGCCAGCAGGTCGAAGGAGGTGATCCTCCCCCTCTACTCTGCCCTGGTCAGGCCCCACCTGGAGTATTGTGTCCAGTTCTGGGCTCCCTGGTGTAAAAAGGACAGGGATCTATCTCCTTGAGAGATTCCAAAGAAGGGCTACAAAGATGATTAGAGGCCTGGAACATCTCCCTATGAGGAAAGGCTGAATAAGCTAGGACTGTTCAGTCTAGAGAAAAGAAGATTAGGGGAAGACCTAATTGGTGTTTACAATTATCTTAAGCATGGGATGCAGGGGGAATTAGCCAGCCCCTTTTCAGTGGTTAGTGGAGAAAGGACAAGGGGCAATGGCTGCAAGTTATTATAATGGACAGGCTGCCCAGGGAGGTGGTGGAGTCTCCTTCTCTGGAGATATTCAAGACCCGTCTGGATGCCTATTTGTGTAATATCAGCTAGGGAGCTGCTTTGGCAGGGGGGTTGGACCCGATGATCTCCTGAGGTCCCTTCCAACCCCTACAATTCTGTGATTCTGTGATCTAGGCAACACTAACACACAGAAATACCTACTTGGTTGTTTTTTGGGTCTGTGTCTTTCTGTTTAGGCACCTAAGCTCTCGTACCTCAGTTTATGTTGCTGAGCAAGCACACATCCCCTAATCTCTTGATAGCAAGGAAACGTTCAGTACTGGCTTTATGCCTAAATTCCATAATAATTAGTATGCATTGTTTCTCACTAGTTTCATGTTGGGCAGCTAGATCCTGCAATGTAGGGTAAGCCATGTCCATCCTGATGAAACCTGGCTGAAAAGAGAGACTGGGTTGCATTGTCGCTACATTTTTAAGCATGCATATAGATACACAGAATGACTTTGACACAGATTATCTGCCTGAGTTGCAGAAGACTGGTTCAAGATCCTGCTCAGCTTGAAGAAGAGCTGTCTACCTCACAGGTACCTGTCACAGAGCAAATTGTTTAAGGTCATATTGAAAATCTTAAACTTTGTAAAACAGAGTTTGCATTCACAAAGTATTGCAAAGTACAGAGGGTATTCTACTGTGAAGCTCCCTTGCTTCCTCCTGTTCCTGCTCTAATATTTGCAGAAAGTCTTCTAACCTTTGTCTGTATTTAAAAACAGTCCTGTAGGACAGGATTTTAAAACTTGATCCTTCTGTGCAATTCCAAATGAGGGTCTAGGGTAAACAACATACATTCCGTTGGCATTGCCTGAAACCTAGTTAGATGTCTTTTAGCTAAAAAAAAAAAAAAAGCCTCCTGATAGTCCATTTTTATATAGGCTCTGTAGGAAACTAGATGCCTAATCTGGGAATAGAACTGCCATTGGGCATGCAGATATTTCCCAAATTAGGTAGCATAATAGATCATGGTGTGAAACAGCTTATTTTCTCTTTATGAGTCTGAAGCCCATCAACTTTAAGATGATTTAGGTCTAGCCTGCCTTACAGAGTTCTCTAGCATCAGAGAATTAGCACTATGAGGTTTTAACATTCACAACCAATAGAGAAAACTAAATGTACACACACAAAAACAGGCAGCTATAGCCGTGGGTTGTACTGGCTGCCTCTGGCTTGTTTTGCAAATTGGGAGAGGGTAAAAAGGTTCACTTAAGCCAAAAACTCTGTGCCCATCAGAGCCAGATTTGCAAGGAATAAATTCTAAGCCTGTAGACTTTACTTAGAAATTAATATCTTTGCTGAGAGGAATGTCCATGTTCCCAAGGACAGTACCCTCCCCTTGGTAATGTGAACTTTTGCATTATAAAATATCAGTCATATATTTTCCAGTATCTGTAACTATTGTTTCAAAGACCCACAGGTGAATATTACATTTTTCTTCATGAGTTAAGGCTAGATGTGCTGTAAGGCACTTTTAAGACTCAAGATGTTTAGTAGAAACAATATAAGAATTCTTCTGGTTTTAAACCTGTAATTGAAATAGTCTTTCACAGTACACCAATCAGTACTTTAGTACATAATTTCAGTTTGCAAATGTCCTTGCACTTGAGTCTATTACTGATGTGTGTATATTCATGGATTTGGCAGAAATGGTCACTTCTGTACTACATAAGCTCCAGCACAGCTATGAGGGTTGGTCATCCAGTCACGTTTTGAACAGCCAAATTGCTTTTGTCTGGTAGTAACTGGTCAGGTTCAACATAGCCAGTTCATACCACAGGGATCATCTCCAACTCTTGCTTGATAGTTCACATGCCAGAATGAATTCTTCCTGTGTAGCAGTAGTTGGTTTGAGTCACTGACACTATTTAGTGCAGAGGAACCAATAACGGATGGCATTAGCAGAAATTAGTTGTGACATTTTTTAAACATATGGATAGCATGCAAGTTCCTACCTACAGTTACTTCAAGAGCTGGTAAGAGCTGCCAGGGCCATCTGAGCTCAGAAAACATTTGTTAGGTAGCCGTGCTCCCTCTGAAGGATTTCTGGCATCCCATGCTTTCTCTTTTATGCAAAAGCACTATCTCATCATGAAAAAACATGAAGACTAGTTGTCCTGCATAGGGACCCAAAGAAAGTAGGTTAATTTACTGTCAGTGATTTTTGCCTTGTCCATTATGTAAGTCGCACATGGTTTATATCCAGTTGAAACCTGATTGTCTTCCTACAACTGTGACTTGGTCAGTTCACAGCTGTCTTGCAGGTATGACTTGATATATTTTTGATTGCTACTGTTTGCAAGCAGGCTTCAGCCTTCCCAGTGATGATGAGTCTTTGATCACTCTCCTCTCTCACATTTTATGTAATCTAGACTGAAATGCAACTACAGACCTGGGCAGGCCTGAAAGGACCATCATCTGAAGTGACATGACATGGACACTTGTGTACATGTTTTTACGTTCTTCTAGCTTCTTCACTGCTTTGCTCAATCAATATAACGCTTCTGCTACAAACCTGCAGTTAAAGTATTGTGTTCTCAAACTTACATAAGAAGTTTGCAAATGCATCTAAGAGCATTAACAAATGTCCAGACAAAGCTGGCACTGTGACTGACACCATTTGGTTTTCACTTTGGAAAGGCTATTCAACTGTACCCTCCCCTTGGGTTGTTGCATACAGTGTAGCTGTAGCGTAAAGTAAACCCAGCATTCATTACCAAGCTTTTATCTTTGTAACAAGGCGTTGCCATTATAATGTTAATACTGATCTTTCTGGTAATCTCCCATACCCATTTACAAATTAACCTTAGGCTTCAGTGGCACTTTGGTGTGTTCCAGATTTTTACACAGCCTAATGGTTGGAAAGTAAATGACATTAAGCTTGTTCAAAAGTAATTCAACTGGAAGAAAAGTCCCTGGAATGATCTTTCTACTTTATTCTCCATCATTTCCATCTCTTACTGCACACTCTTACAGAGTGATTGTCTCTAATGCTGACGCTTGAGAACAGAATGCATTCCACATATTTTACTTCTTTCAGACAGTGTGCAAATATTAATAATTATGTAGTTTAGAAATTGACAGTCACTTCAGTGACTCAAAACAAAACAGATCCCTGCTCTCAATGCTTTTAATCTCAGCAGTCATGTTGGCAAAAAATGATGGGGAAAATACCAGCAGAGTTACAGGACGACATAATGTCTCTACTTAGCTTCAAAATCATGTTAAAAGAACATTATGATGGTTGCAATGTCAAGTTTTCAAAAATAATGATTCCTAAGCAAAGGGTCACAGAGCAACTGCTCTCAGCCATAAGACAAGGGAATCAGACTGAAGGTTGGTATTCTGCGCTGCTGAGGTAAGCAGAACCACACGTTTACAGGAGTATAACAACTGAAAAAAGTAGATGATATTGCCCTTCCTCCATATATCCTTTTAGCAATCTGCAGGATAGGAACTGCCTAGTCATGTAGTTCGCAATGTGTTGTGGTGCTTGGATCTTTTTTCCTTTAGTTTCTGTAAACACTTTTGAATCTATTTGTATTTCTGACATTCACAAAGCTCTATGCTCAGTAGCCATGTGTTCTGCAACTTCAGCATCCATGTTTCCTCAAAATCTTTTTTTGTTTCTTATAGTTTTACATTTAGGTTGCCTGAGTTTAATGCCACTTTTCTCTCTTTCCTTCACTCTTTCCTTTTCTCACTTGGACTCAAATCTACTTATTGAAGGATACCTTCTTGTCTCTAACATTCTTCAGCTTCTCTTTTGACTGTCCTTGTATCATCACTTAGGAGAGGGGCATTTGGTCTCACTAATCATACACGTTTATCCTGAGCCTCTATTAGAATGTTTTCAAGTATTGCCAGGCAACCAATAAAGATTTTTCTCTTTGGCCTTTGGTTTTTCTCTTAGTATACATCCTTATGTTATGAAAGTCTTCTTTCTGAAATTAAATGTTACCAGAATGGGCTTGTGAGATGCAGGTGGTGTTGTTAAAAAGATAGTGAGCTGGAGAATGATGTGGTCATCATGCAGGGGCTTTTTGATAGCTGCATCTTGAATCAGTACTATGCATTGCTAAAAATAAATCAAGAGTAGCTTCTCAGCTTGTGGTTCTCTAATTGGTCCATGAAACTATCATTTATGGTATGCAAAAAATACATTCTCTGTATCATGTCTTTTTATGCCATCAAGATGTTCGTGGTTATGATACAGACTTTAGAACGACATAATCTTCTTCCCAATGGACTCTATCAAATTCAGTGTACAGGGATACTTATCGTCACATGATAGTGAAATAAGATATTCTACACATACTTATTTTTGTTGTGTTGTTTCTTCTTTTACTTATTGAACACTGACCAAGGCCTCATCTGGGGACAAACTAATTTCCTTTTTTTTTTTCCCTGTGGTATTAACACTGAAATGAGAGTCCCTCATGAATATTCAAGAATGCTCATGATACTCACCAAAAACAGAGGAATAACTTGGTTACCACTTTACAGATGACAAAATAAGACCACATATAAGAGCCAAAACATCCACTTAGTTTTATGTTAGTTTGCAGCATGCACTATTTGTTGATTGTTTTGATTAATTTTTTAAGGCTATCACTGTGTAGCACTTAATATGTAGCACTATAATTTATGAACAAGATTGGACCCCAAGTGCTCAAACTAAATCCTTGGCAAATAAAAAGCACACCACCCCTTCCCTCTCTCACGCAAAGCGGTCTTGGGATCCAAATACTCTGGGTAGTTTCAAGCAGCTTAAAATATGAGAGTATCCTTTTTCTCTTCAATCCTAGCCTTACTTGCTCCATCATTTTGTCTTTTGTAACACCACACAAAAGAGGTCCCACAGCAGCAGCTTTTTTCCAAAGACCTGATCTTCCCCGTCAGCAGAACTGTCTCCTGTGCTGACCCTGTTAATGTCTAGTACTGCTTTCAGTTTGATCTTTTGGTATTTTCATGCAGGAGCTGCGTGCCTGTCTGTGCATTCACCATATTTCATGTCAGAGTTCAGCCACATTCACCATCAAGACATTATTGTTTCCAGTGGACATATGTTCCCCAGTGCAAATCTAACTGATTTCCCTGTGTCTTGTCTTGCTGCCCCACACTGCCATCCCTCAGGTTTTCCTGGTTGTGCATCCAGTTAGCTACTTCAGATGGGCTTCCAAAGCAATGGCAGCACTTTCTCCTGCAGGTTAGAGCGAGTGCATTGAAAGGATTGGCACCAAGTCTACAATGTGATTGTTGGGAATAGAAGTACATGTGCTGCCCTCTGGCCTTGCTTTCGTAGGGATCCTGGTGTGCAGCTGCAAGCAGGCCAGTTATGCAACCCCTGTCCTGTACCCTGCTGACATCCCAGATGGCTCTGAACTGGTTGGTGACTGTCTCTTAGTGTCCTTGAGGTAATTCTCTGTCTGTCCTGTGTGGTTTGGAGAAGTGCTACAGATTCAGTTCTCCACCTGTTCAAGATGTCATGGGGGACTAATATAGCTATATCCCTGTACTTCACAGGCACTTGCTGATATTTACACTGGAGAAAAGAGATGATACTTGTGGCCTAGTCCCTCTGGGATGCTAAAATCCTCTGTGATTTCCGTGTGCTTCCACTTTTATTGACGGTATATTGCGTGTGTCCTTCACCCAGTTAATAACACAGAATCTGTAGAGTTGTGCCTTCCTTTTATTTCATTTTCTACATTTTAAATAGGCTGTTTGGATGAAAGTCAATCTCTGTTAAAAAGCTTCCTACTGACAAGCTATCGATCTGTATCCCCTATGTATTTCCTCAAACACAAAGAACTTTTTCCTCATGTGCTTTTTATTTCCCCTCCGTGCACTCTGTGGATTTTTCTGCTTTTGTCACTGGGGCATGCCATTTGCCTTTCTAAAATATCTCCAGTTTAATATATGAAGTACCTGTGTGACCAAGCTAGAATGCTGAAGCCCTCAAAAATGCAGCCAGCAAGCTGGTCAGGACAACAGTAAATCAAGCATGAGACTCTTCAGTCTGTGTGGAGCTGCAATGTCTAGTGCTTACTTTTTTATAAAAGATACTGTAAAAGTGTCTTGTTCTTTTAAGAACCTTAGATCCATGGTAAGAAAGAAAAGCTCAGCTTCAGTTGTTGTTTGGACTAAGAAAGAAAGAAGAAATTCCCAGAGTTCCAATCTGCACCAACCATCAGCAATCTTTGTCTCTCTTTGGGTTGTGTATCATGCATTAATACCTGCAGAAGTTCTAGCACGTGTTAAATAAAATTAGGACCAAACTAGGCACCCCAAAACTGTGGTTAGATTTAAAACTCTTAAGAAAAAAATATTTTCCCAATTCATTTGTAAAGACTTGGAGACTATATCATGCTGCTTATACAGTCAGAAAATAAAATATGTTCTTCAAGTAATTGGAGAGTGGGAGAGTGAATTAATAACTGAATGAATATATGAGCTAAATGAAACAATGAATGAGTGGGCAAGGGCAAGAGTGAAATGATGAGATGGGGATGAAGTGGGAGAGAGTGAAGGGGAGAGGGAGGAAGAATGATGTGAGGGGAAATAGTGGGGAAAATGAAATAAAAGGGAGAAATGAATCAGATGAAAGAGAAGGGCAGAAGCAGAAAACTGACTAATTAATTTAGGAAAAGATCAGAAAAGAATGCTGGCAAAAGGCCGAGCATGTTCTTGGTGGGCTTGTGACAACATAGATGAAAGGAGAGAAAAATAATTGGAATTAAGATAGGAATGATCTGGAAAACATAGAAAAGTCAGAGGCTGACTTGGTAGGGATAATAGAACAGGATCAAAGGAAAGAAGTAAGGAAAGAGACTGAGGGACAAGTGAGATATAGTAACAAAAGAAAATGGCTGGGCCACTGGCAGACCCAAGTTAATTCTGGCTATGTCTCTGCTTTCCTTGTACAGCCATGGCCAAAGCTACTGCTCTAGGCTTTTGGTAGTGTAGAGGTAATGCCCAGAGAATCAGCTGATGGAAGAGCAGGAAAAAATTTGGTTCTGTTCTGAAGGTACAGTAAAAATGAAATCAGTAGTTTACGACCAGGCAATACTGCTATGTGAAGAGGAATAATCTGTCCTCTCTTCTTTGCCTCCCCTGCAATATATTTTCTCACCTTCCAGAACTGAGATTTCTCCTTCATGGGAAGGAAACCGATGGAACCCAAAGTAGAGCTACAGCTGTCTGAGGACCACTTTTGGGGAATGACTGCACAAGTATTATTGCTGGTCAGCACATTTAGAAATGTCTGTTGCTAATACTGATGGTTTTATAATATAGAAATATCAGAATGAAATCATGTTGGTAAGTTAAAAAGGAAGATGGGAATAAATAGTCACGGCAAATTTTGGTAGGGATTTAGCCTGTTCATTCACAGAAGGTTGTGATTCTAATTCCTCATGTGTTAAGATGAAAAAATGTCCCTGAATTCTTGGATTTTTTTATCTAGGAAGCCTACAAACAAATCTACTGCTTCATAATGCTAATACAAGTAAAGATAAGAGTCTTTGAAGGGAGTGAGGGTAAGCAGTGTATGAGTTTACTAATCTATTACATTTAAAATACTTTTTTTTTTTTTTACAGTAAAAATGTATGCAATATAATTAGGCAAAGAAAGCAAGCCACAATCTTTAGTAATGCTTTTACTGATAGTATTATAGTCTTCCTTTAAGTGGTCATATGCTTTGGTGCCTGAATCACTAAGAAAGAAAATTAGTTTTCCTAATCTCCAAAGCAATCACTTTTACAGCTTCATCTAGTAAATGAGCAGCCTGCTCTCCAATAATGAAGGACAAAAAATATATGGATTCTTTTTTTAATATTCTATCAAACTTTATTGTACGCTATTTATCTTACAGGCTTTACTGAATCATCAGACTCACAAACCAGATTTATACTCAGAAAATGCTATTTACAGGAATGCTGAGTTCTGCTAAGGGGAGAGAATTGAACTGATCATCAGTGCTCTCACCATTCAAATTTTTATTCAAAAGAATCTATGAGTATTGATAGGAAGTACCTTAAATAGCTCCAAAAAAAGTAAAAATTTTATTAAGAAATACTTATGTCAGAGTCAAGTCAGTGCAAAATATGAGGATTTTTCTCATGCTTGCTACATCATACCATATCCTGGACTACATCCAAAGAAGAGTGACCAGAGAGTCAAGGGAGATGATTCTGCTCTTCTTCTCCACTCTGGGGAGACCCCACCTGGAGTACTATGTCCAGCTCTGGGGTCTCCAGTACAAGAATGGTGTGAAGCTGTTCAAGCAAGTCCAGAGGAGTGCCATGAAGATGATCGGGGCTGGAATACCTCTCCTATGAAGAGAGGCTGAGAGTTTGGCTTCTTCAGCCGGGATAAGAGAAGGCGCTGGGGAGATCTTTTAACGGCCTTCCAGTACCTGAAAGGGCCTACAGAAAAGCTGGAGAGGGGCTGTTTATAAGGGCAGGTAGTGAAAGGACAAGGGGTAATGGGCTTAAACTAAAAAAGGAGTAGATTTAGATCAGATATGAGGAAGAAATTCTTCCCTGTGAGGGTGGTGAGGCAGTGGCACAGGTTGCCCAGAGAAGCTGTGGCTGCCCCCTCCCTGGCAGTGTTCAAGGTCAGGTTGGATGGGGCTTTGGGCAACCTGGGCTAGGGGAGAGTGTCCCTGCCCATGGCAGGGGGTTGGAACTGAATGGGCTTTGGGGTCCCTTCCAACCCAAACCAGTCTGTGATTCTATGATCAGGCAGCAAAACCTGTTGAAGTTTTTAGAGGGGGAAAAAAAAAAGCTGTTTGGATCTTTTATGTCAATAGAATATTGTGCACAGTCTCAATTTTATTATTTTTTTAAAGGTCGTCTAATATGAGAAGTCTAAACTGTGTCCTAAACAGTAAGGGTTTCTGTAGCAGATACTGTACAGAAATCACTGACTTCAGAGACCAAATCCAGGTGGGAAGGTTTCGAGTTGAAGTATATCTGCTTCCTGATTTGTTCCATATAGTGAACTGTAGTGTTGGCTGCTTACCTTTGTGGGGTACTTGCTTATCAAATATCTACTGAGTGGCAGCATGTGCCTTCCAAGGATGTGGTGATATGTATGCATCTTTGTTAACAACAGAGTAGACATAGTCTGGTGGAAAATACTGAATAAAATTATAAGGTTGCAATTAAAAATTTTTAAATAAAAAGTCAAGTATACAGCACAGGTTTTAAGAAAAAGAAGTGGGAAGAAAGAACTATTGTAGTGCAAATAATAAAAACCCATGGGGTTAACAACATTAATTTACTTTAAAAATTCATGTAATTATATAGCCTGCATTAGAGAAAGGGGTATCAGGCTTCAAATCCTGTTTCTGTATACTTAGTTTTTTAACATGGGCTGCACTGCATTTTGTGGTTTCCCTTACGGGATCTTAGCACTTTATGGATTTATGGAAGCACTCTGTCTTGTGGGTGAAAACAAAAAAGCTAAAAGTTTGCCCTGGAAACTGCATTTCCATCTTTGGAAGGACCAGAGGTATGTAGTCACATGAGTTTCTTCCTTGTTTGGTGTCCAAACTCTGTGCATAGGTTAATTAAGCATGCACACACATGATTTATCAACTGTGTTACCTGCTACTTGTAGGGAAGCTCAAATAGAGTGTGCCTGTGCTGTATCTGTTCTGTGGGTAAAGAGGAGACCTTTTATCTCTATGCTGTCACATCAGCCATGGCTTTCCCACCTTGTGCTAAGATGGACCTTTGGCCTTTTGTCGGTGAATCAGAAATTAAGTTTAGCTGGGTGAGTAAGTATTACAAAGAAATGTTGTCAGGCCTTTCTTTTGTCCCCTCTGTGACATGGGGTGGGAAGCATTTTGGTTCTGTTTGTTTTTTCTGGTGAGTAAATCAAAAGGGCCCGGCAGGAAGCGTGAAATGTCTTCACCTGGGTGCGAGCCATAATGCTCTTATGCTGAACTCCGTCTACAGCAGGGTACTTGGCTGAGATATTCGGCATTTTGCTTGCTTGGACTAGTAACAAAGGCCAACATTTGACATCATCTAAGCTACCGTGAGGATGTATTTAGATAAATGTTACCTTGGGAACTAACTAGCTCCCAAGATGCCATTGAAGTTAAACGAGCAATTGAAAAGAAATGAATTCTGACCTTTCCTTTGTCCTCAAGAATCTGCTGTGAGCACACTGCACACGCCAGACAGGTCTTTCCTGGATCTTCTGTATTGCAGTGAGCCTCTGTGTATGCGCATGGGAGCCCAAACAAATGCCAGCATTGCCCTCCTGTCTGCTTTGCTTGCACAGGGCGACTGGGAAAGCAAAAGGCAAACAAATCCAGGGGCTTGCCACCTGGCATTTCTGAGAGGCCTGATTTTGTGAGGAGCGGAGGCTGCCATTACATGGGCCTACCTTTAAATAGCAGCGCCGGCCAAAGCAGTTTCTGCATCCTGTTGCACCCAGCCCCAAGCTGCTCGTTCCCATGCTTGTGCTGTGCCTTCCGCTGTGTTGGGAAAGTTGTTTCCCACTGCATGGTGAGCTGGACTAGTGAATTGTTCTACGTTTGAAACAACCATTGTATTTTCAGTTATTTTTAACCGGGATCCATTTTTCTGATCCAGCTCATTTCTTGGATACCAAAAGAGCTATTTGGGCACTGAGCAGGTGGCAGAAGGAAGAAAGGTTGCTGGAAATGAAATCTGTTGGTGCTGCTATTACTTGGGGGGGCACACGACACTGAGTTGTTTTGTTGTGTGTTTTTTTTAACCATGCCAGTTGTAATTCTGTAGTACTTTCTTTTCAGAGAGCTGGGTTTTGTAATGCTCATTTCTTACTATGTCTTTTTTTTTCTCTTATCTTACCAGTCCTCACACTCAGGTTGTGGCTTCTTCAGCAATTTCTGGGGCTATGCTGGCTCAGGGAAATTGTTTTAATCCACTGAATGAGGGAAAAATAAAACAAAAAAAAACCCACTGGTGAGCACAGAGGGCATTTGTTCTCCATGATCATGCAGGACAGAGCCCACAGCACGTTACAGTCTGCTGGGGGGGTGGAACCAGGCTAGAAGCTGGCTCAGTGCCTGGAGAGGGGGCTGGGAAGTCACTGGGCAGCAACAGAGATTTCTCTCTTCTCACACCCTTGACTCCACAGGGAGATCCCTGACTGCAACCCGTCTGCTCAGGAAAGCTTTCTTGTAGCAGCCTTTCCTCCAAGCACCAGCCAGGCGCAGATGCGTGAGCCAGCTGGGGAGCGTGCCAGTGGAGATGAGCAGTGGCAACACGCAGTGGGCAGGGAGTGCTTTCTGTGTGTTTTCCCTCGACCACCCACACCACAGCTCCACGTGCAGGAGCCCATCCATTGCCATGCCAGTGGGTGCTATGGGCACCCTGTCTCTCCAGAGACAGGCCGGAGGGGCCCATGGACCTGCAGTCACAGGTTATATTTTTTCCTGTACACTGATTTTCCTCAAAGTTATTATTGTGTCAGTGATCTCAGATGCTGTAAAATAAGGTGGCAAGCATTAGAGTAATTTTTTCATGAAAAATAGCTACATCCAAGAACAGCTTCCTTTTACTACAGCCAAGCATTAACTTTGGGATCTGGTGTTGTTTTGAGAAGCTGCACATCCAGATAATTTATGGCTGATTGTATGCTGGCAGTGAGCAGGAATTTAATTCAGAAAGGAGAAATTTGTCATGCAGGTAGTTTGAATGTTACAGTTTAAGGCAGGCCAAAGTGGTGTGAACAGAAGTTGTATGGAGACGGCTTTCTTGGGGATTTGCTTCCACTTGTCCAGGAACATAATTTCTTTCTATGATTCATTTTTTGTATATGTGGCAATGCTAGATGGAGCTGCTGAAGATGAGGCAGAGAGGTTTTAGTATCCTTTATTTAGTTGCTTTGTTTTTTTTTTTAAATTCTGTGAACTTGGACTGATGGATAGATCTCAAAAGTGGCAGGATTCAGTCCTGCTTGTTTTTAAAACAAAGAGGTGTATATGTGTGAAGAACAGAGCGTGATGTAGACAAAACAGACGATTCAAAGTTAAGGTATTGCCATCGGAGATTTCCCTAAAAGTCCTTGAGTGCTCTCTCTTTAAAATAAGTCTGAACCATTAATCCTTTTGGGGCCAGGCAGATTTTTAAATTGCATTTTAAATCCAATATTCCATAAAGAGTACAGAAAGAGTAAATAATCTAGTTTGTCTTTTAATCATTCAGAGATGTAGTAAAAATAACTTTGTTGTCAAGTTGTGCATTCCTCTGCTTCTGTACTTGTCCTCCTCTGAGTGCTGGCAGGTCACACTAATGGGGATTCTGGAAAATCTCCAGACTTTTTGCAGTGAGTTGAGAAAATAACATGAAAATTCCTGGGGAGATGATCCTCTGCCTGGGTCACTTGTGTCTGCCCAATATGAGGCAGCTACACTGCACTTGTGAGCAAGATAGGGAAAACTGAGTTTTTCTCAGGGGAATGAAAAGTATTTTTATTCATTGGTGTACTTTGTGCTAAGGTTTGTAATTGAAAGCAAATAAATAAAATGAAAGTGTCTATTGCGAAGTGTAAGGAAGGAGACATTCATCTGTGATTTTATATACCTGTAAGTGTATGCATCCATATCCCAGTGAGAAAATTCTATTTTAAAAAATAAGTTTTGGACCTAGGGGGTAATAACAGAAAAGCTTTTATCTTTTCTGAGTCAGCACATGATAATCAGCTGCATCTGTACTGGTGTGAAACTCAGTTTAGCTGAAATAATACAGCAGGTCAGTGACATGGTGCCAACTGCCATGCGTGCCGCTTCCTACCCATGTGTTAGCCACCTCCTAGAGAGGCCATGCAGGGCGTTGTGCAGGTGTTCATGGTTAAGTCTGCTCTTGACTCTGACTTAAGGCCATCCTCCAAAAGGTAGCAAACAAAAGCTGTATCTTTGTGTGCCCAATGACTGTCAGCAGTGGGGTGAAACAAAGAAGCCAGAGCTCACGTTCTGTGAATCCTTTTTTAAAGGTCTCATTATTTGGAGTATTTGGTGGGAATACAGGGAGACGGGGAGACAGGGGGTGGAAATAGTGCTGTGAATGAAGGATATGGACATGGTAATGAGGAGAGTGAAGGAATGGCAGGAATGGGTAAGCCAAGAAAGGCAGCTGTTCCTACTGTGGCCAGCTTGGTGGTGACATGGGAAATGGTGTCTGGAAGATGCACAGTGGATTGAAGGTGGTGCAGATGCATTTGTCACATTCAGCCTGCAAATAAGAGCAATTTTTACTTTTGCTGGCCAAACTAATTTCTTATCCTAGCGCTTCCTTATATCTTGCTGTCCCTTCTCCTATGGGGTCCCTCTGCAACCTCCTCATTCTTCCTGTCTACCAACAGCTCTGTGCCCCAGTGTGCTACACCTTCCATCACTGCTGTGCCTCTGCAGTCTGCACTTGACAAGCTCTGTTTTCCCAAAATAAGGAAGGGGAGGTGTTCAAAAGCCCCTGTTCATCTCCTCCAGCTTTACAACTCTCCCATTCCAAGCAGGGGATAGCAGAACTCAACCTGGCTCCACAACCCTTTCTCCCAGAGCTCTGCACATTGTGCAGTCCCAGCATGTGCCACCAGATCATGTATCATTTCTCTCATCCTCTTGTTGCCTGCAGCACTGTTTCCTTCGGTCGGGGCTCATGAGGTCAGGGCTCTTGGTGCTTTCCTCATCCTTGCACTGCCTGTTGTGAATAACCCATCACCGTTGCTGCAGCTTCCCAGATACCTCTGTCTGGATTTCAATCCTTAAACCCTTCCCCCTTCCTGTTTTCCTTTCTCTCTGGTTTTAAGAAGACTATAGTGAAAGTAAGGAAGTTGTGAAGACAGAAGGCCAATTTTAGCCGTAGTAGAAGCAAATGCAGCTTCTGTTTCTTGGGTGTTATGTTTGCTAACTCCAGCGTGAGTTTAGCCTGTAACTGGTGCTGTTGAAAACTGTTGGAGGCAGAAATTTGCATGTTTGCTTTCAAGGCAGCTGTGATAATAGCAGCCTGAACAGTTGCTCTTTCTGGGTCTGGACGCCTATCTGTGCAATATGAGGAGCCTGCTTTGGCAGGGGGCTTGGACCCGATGATCTCTCAGGTCCCTTCCAACCCCTATGATTCTATAATTCTTTACAAAAATTGTTTATTGTACCCACCAGAGAGGTGATACGTCTCAGTGATGTTGCCTCTGTACCAGTACAACCTGGTAATATCCTAGGCTACTCACAGATGTTGGATCAAAAGGTTCCTGTGGCACCTTCTCCAGTCTGTTGCATAAATCTGGATCTGGAGTCTGAGCAGCACCCTGTGAGCACCAGTCTCTTGCAGTCTTCCCATGAAGAAGAGGCTCCCAGTTTGTGTAGCTGGCTGGTGACCTTGTTTCAGCAACAGTAAAATCCACAGCTAGTAAATGCTGTAACACAGCAGCCAAGATGCGCTTCTCAATAACGTACACTTTATCGTGATAGACTCTATATGGGGTGAGCTGTTTAAAGTCTGATGCTAACTGCTTAGAGTGTTTTGACTCAAATAAGTGGAAAAATGTCCTAAGCGTTAAGCTCCAGTTCTTGAAGTCAAGTTTGCTGTGTAGACTCACTGGCATTGGTAGTGAAGTACCTGAGAGCGGGCAACTAGACTGAGCTGTACGAGGCAAGGCTAGAAATAGTAAATGTCACTTGCTTGTGCCATCCTTCTTTGGGATTACTTCAGGAATTGGATTTCTTTTGGAAAAGAAAGGTGGTAGAGACATTGTCCCTGGAGGTATTTAAAAGGCATGTAGATGGAGTGCTTAAAGACATAACCTAGAGGTGGACTAGTCAGGGTTAGTCTATGGTTGGATGATCTAAAGGGTCTCTTCTGACCCAGATGATTCTATGATTCTTCCTCCAATATGAAACACAGCAAGAAGCTGAGTGGCAGACTGGCACATCTCAGGGTCTGAGGTCTCAAGGGCAGGGTCCCCTCTGTGCATCCCAGACTGCATCAGTCATCTCCCTTACACAGAGTACAAAACCTCCCCACCTAGCAGGAAAAGTACTCAGAGAAATGCCTGTTACTTAAAGCATGCTTTGATCCCTAGAGCAGTCTTTTTTTCCGGGCGGCAAGAGGGTAATCTGGCCCAGCCTTTAGAATGCACAATTTTACGGGACAGGCAAATCCACTTGAGTTTTAACTGACAGCTCTAGTTTTCACTAAGATCTCACACTGCAGTTTAATCTTCAGTGAAACAAAATTGTTAGATTTATTTTTAAGAGCCTGGCATCTACATTAGCAATCAAGCCAGCAAATTGTGCCTTCTGGTTGAACTCAGCAGACCCACAGCCTTGCGTAATTGAGACTGCAGTATGATGAAGAGTTCTGTTAGGGCTTCACATATTGATCAGTCCAATTTAATTTCCTCACGGGACCTGGACCACGCTGGAGATGATGGATTGTGTTGAAGGCCTGATAAGCCTATTTTAACAAAACATCTCAAGGGCTTCTAGAACAGAGGCAATTATCAATACTGATGCATGTTTCCTTTCATCAAAAGTTAAGGGCTCATTAAGAGGCTGCACAGCAGCTGCTGCTCCCAACACATGACTTTTTTCTTTTTTTTTTTTCTTAATTAACTTTGAGATACTGTTCCCTCAGCCTCAGCTGGCTGGGTCCAGAAAGAAAAGAAATTGGGTTCCAGGTTTTCATTTTAATGAAGTGTGATAACAGTACCTCCTGCACTAATATATCCGCTATTTTTGCAATTGAAGACAAGATTATATTTTAGAGTGATAGTCCCATCCCACTGCTTATGCCCACGTCTAAACTATCCACACCCACAAATCCTGGTACGTTACAACTTTTGAATTGTGTGCCAGGTTACTGATGATGTCTGCTATTTTTAACGGTAGTATCAGCAGTGTGCACTGGTGGCTAAGAGGGCCAATGGGATCCTGGGGTGCATCCGGAGGAGTGTGGCCAGCAGGCTGAAGGAGGTGATCCTCCCCCTCTACTCTGCCCTGGTCAGGCCCCACCTGGAGTATTGTGTCCAGTTCTGGGCTCCTTGGTTTAAAAAGGACAGGGATCTCCTGGAGAGAGTCCAGAGAAGGGCTACGAAGATGATTAAGGGCCTGGAACATCTATCCTATGAGGAAAGGCTGAGAGAGCTGGGGCTGTTCAGCCTGGAGAAAAGAAGACTGAGGGGGGACCTAATCAATGTTTATAAATGTCTTAACTATGGGATGCAGGGGGAATTGGCCTGCCCCTTTTCTTTGGTCAGTGGAGACAGGACAAGGGGCAATGGCTGCAAGTTGGAGCACAGGAAGTTCCACACCAACATGCGGAGGAACTTTTTCCCAGTGAGGGTGACAGAGCCCTGGGACAGGCTGCCCAGGGAGGTGGTGGAGTCTCCTTCCCTGGAGATATTCAAGACCCATCTGGGACGCCTATCTGTGCAGTATGAACTGGGGAGCTGCTTTGGCAGGGGGGTTGGACCCGATGATCTCTCGAGGTCCCTTCCAACCCCTACAACTCTGTGATTCTGTGAAATAGTCTCCTGTTGTAACTTTGGTAGTCATCATTTTTGTTCTGTGTTACATAGTTCAAGAATGTTTTTGCCTGTATTTATTTTAGGGTCTCAGCTATGAGAAGGAAGCTCATTGTTGCTTCCGACTGTTTTACCTTTCCCATACAAAAAAAATCCTACCATTTCATGTATAACCTGCTTGATACGGGTGTGTTGTGGGTGTTAAATTCCTATTGCTATTTAATGCTGCAAATTGGAGGTAGGAAAAGAAAATACCATCAAGGCAAACTGCTATATTAAACTCTTTTTTAAGTATGGTTTAGGGCCTTATGGAATTGTTTTCCTTAGCTGGTAGGAGGAGCTGCTTTTTTGTTTATTTACCAGAAAATAATTTAAAGCTTTTAACACCTGTTACAGTGTTTTCTGATTTCTTTTCTATTTCACACACATTATCTTGTTAATTAGCACAGTTCTGCTCATTAATGCAGGGATTGAAAGTCAGCAGTAACATGTTCCAAGGAAAACTGGAAAATATCTTTGTTTCTATTGATAGGTGAATGTAGATGAGCGATGCCTAGAAAAAAATTGAAAAGGTAATGTGTTTGCAGCAAATGTAACTGTACAATGAACGAAATTCTGTAACTTGCTCAAAAACCTATGTTGCATCTTTTGGTGCTCCATGAAAAGTGGCACCTTACCTGATTTTTCTTCTTTTCTTGATGTCTGAATTTCTAGAATAATTTTTCCCAGTGGGAATTACAGTTTTCATAACAAAAAAAGAAGTATTTAGCAGCAGTAACTGTTGCTCTAAAATTGCAAGTCGAGTGTTTCTTAGGAGGTCAGAAATGGGAAGCCAGATTAAAAGAAATTATATTTTAGATCTGTAGGTGTCCTGGAATTCTATTGAAGCTACGACTCTCATCCAGCCACTGCTGGAATTCATGTACTGAAGATCCCATGAATGTTTAATGGGAGGTGGCTGGTACTACCTCTGACACTACCCTCTGTTTAGTGTCACTTCTTTCCCCAGTTGCTGTCATAACTAAAATGTGAAGATGAGCGTTACCTGAAATTACCTTCAACAATGATTAATTCAGATTAATCACCTCATTTTATAGACACTAGAGCACTGAGAAAGCAACAATCATGAGAAATCTCCTAATATTAAAATATTAATTATATTCCAGATTTATTCCTGCAGCCATACTGATGGGGCCAATTCAGACATTCCTACTGATGTAACATCATTGATTTCAGTAGTCTAATAATCCTTATTAAAACCATACGGTTCAGAGTGGTATGTTGAATGTCACAGATTAGAAGGATTAAGAACAGTTTCATCATACTAAGGTATGATAATGGCCAAGTAGGCCTTTGCCTACTTCCTCAATCCTTACTTGTCCCCCCATGTTCCTGTCATGGGTATCTGTTCCATGCGACATCCCACTGGAGCCTACCTGCTCAAACTGTCACACACGGGGAAGGACCAGAGTCTGCTTGTCAGGAAGGGGTTATAATTGGGCTTGTATCATAACATGTAGCAGGTTTGAGTTGCAGAATAGACCTTTGAAAAATAAACTTGCTTCTTGGCAGATATGCCACTGGAAAAAACTAGCAATTATTTGGTTCTAAAATGGAAGAAAATTAAGCAAACAGTATATTGCATGGGAATATTCCCTATACTTGCTTTTCTGAAATATATGTTAATTAAGGTCTTAAATAGTGGGACAGTAACACTGTTTATCATTGATTTTAAAGGTCAACAGTATGTTTAATTACGTTCCTCACTAGTTTCGGAAGCTGAGGCCCTAAAATGTGAAGCTGTTTCTTCTTTTCATAATGTAAATTAAGTTATTTTAAGCAATGCTATTTATAATTTTATCCTTAAATCTCTAGGTGCTGAAGTGCTGTATATGAACATGTCAGCATATAATGAAGGCCGGCTTCAGTCATCCTTCTGGATCGTTGATAAGCAGCACGTGTACATTGGAAGTGCCAGCCTAGACTGGAGATCACTGGGACAGGTAATTTAATTTGCTCGCTTTTGCTACATACCACTGACTGTGTGAGGCTGCTGTTGGTCATATTTAGGGAGAGGAACCTGTGCTTTCAGAGCTCAGGAATGATAATGCACAATGGAGGGGAAAAAGGAGGAGTCCTAGGTAGTCATTACTTGCAGTAGAACAACTTGGTTTCTCAATATGAGCAGAATCTCAGAACCATATGAAGAATCTTGAACATAATTTATAATGATTTTGTAAAGAAGGTGGCGTGTGTTGGTTGCGTTGAAGTTTTTAAGGTTTGTTTTGAGCTGAAAGACTGACAGTCTGAATAAAAACAAACCATTTTAGTGAAGAGTGAGTAAATAAATTTCTGCTGTTCCTATGTGTATTAACTTAGTTAAAATATAATGTTTTGAATCTTTACAAAGGAATGTGGAAAACTGGTAGAACAGAGGATGTCACTAGCCAGCTAAAGTCTTGGCCAAGAAGATATTGCATTTTTAGTCAATTTAAGAACATATAATTTGGGCTTTTGGACAGTTTAGAAATTAAATGTTTATACATTGTCTGTGCTAAATTGGTTGTATGTCATAACAAAATAGCTTTTCACAGAACTATTTAGCTTCTAGTTTAGCTTCGAAGCATCTTCTAATTGGGGGTTTGAGTACCAGAGAAAGTAGTAAGTGTGGGGAAAAGAAGCACATCTACCATGCAGATTATTATATTATTGCATTTAATGATTGTGGTTATGATCTTCATCACAGATGCTGCAATTCTATATAGGATTGGTCTTCCCATATCATAGTAAATCTTAACTCTTGTAACATACCTATGTTAATCTTCGATGCCAGTTCCTTGTGGGCCAGTGTTTCAAATGTGATTCCTGACTGTTAGTTTTATCACTCTCTTTCCTGCATGCATTTCGACTCTTTTTCATCTCATTGTCGTGTAACAGTATATTTTCATATGTAGGGATAAGATGAAGCTTAGAAGAATATTTGTAAAGAGCAAAAAAGAAATCTCTGAACTGCAGTTAAAGAGAATCTGCTTTAAATTAGTTGAGAAACGTACACTGGTGTTTCAGAAGAGACTGGGGAAGTAAGATGCTCCTGTTGCCATCAGATATGAGTATCCGATTCTTGTACCCCAGAGCTGCAGCTTAATAGATAGGTGCAACTGTCATAGAGACCTGATACACAGTCCTAAAATAATAACTCTCTGGAACTTTTCACTCAAGAGGCAAAATAAACACAGAACTCTGTCATTCTATGCTGAGAGCTTTCCTCAAGGAAAATGCTTTGCACACGTGTGGGACTTCGTCTTAAAACCCACAGTGAGCTGAGCACTCACGGGGGAAGCACACCTCCCACGGGTTCTCATTATCGGAGTCCCAGTGTAGCTGCAAAGGAGGGATCAGGTCCCTCTTCCCTCAAAGCAGCCTAAATGATTAAGGACTGAATTTAACTGGGGAAACAGCGGAGTGGATAGTGCCCGGCTCGTCCAGACTCATGCCCTTGCACTGTTTGCAGTAGCTGGGTTGGGCGTCTGCGGTTTTGCAGCAGGAGGCAGGGAACTCGCTGCAGATGCCACTGCGTGTTTCCTGTTGTATCCTGATTTACCTGCAGGGAAAGGACCATGAAAAGGCAGACTGGGCTGTTGATGAGTCACATATGGTCTCTTTAAAAACTCATCTGACTCTTAGAGCAACGGAACTGTGGTTACTGAAACAGCAAACCACTTCAGCCAGCATTACTAGACCTTGACAGCAAATCTGAGAGTTAAGTAGGTTTCTGCTATTCTAGAAACATATGGTACTTGGCCTAACAAGCACAGCAGTTGTCTTCTCACTCAAACAAAACATCCAGTGTGACTAAATCACCTTGTAGCTAACAATGTCTCGTTACTCACCAGCACAGTTCCAGTGTAAATAAATTATTTGAGTGCATCCAGTTTCACATCTAGTATCTAAAATGTAACTCAAAGCTTAAGATTTTAATGGTACCTGGTTGTATCTTTTCACATGCCTTTCCCTGAATTTTCTACTTGCATGTTTAGTGCTTCTCTGTACTGAACCTTTGGGACATTTGGGACAATTGGGACAATGCACTGCATGAGTCATGCAGGAGCACTCTCTTCAATGGTGGGGCAGTTGCACCGGCGATGCCACAGGTCTCTACAGTACCTCACCCTGGGCTGCAGTCCCAGAGCTGTCCTACCTCTTGCTTGCTAGGCACCTGAAGCTGTTGAAGCACTTCTGTGACATACCAGTACAGGGTATTTAACAGAGAGCAGCTCAGCATACTAGAGAATATTTATGCAAGGTTACTTTGGTAGATAGAACTGGATTTTCTTGCTTTTTTTGTCCTTTTGCAGGGGTGTTAAAAAAAAGTCTGACAGCATCATTCATCTCTTGAGAGCCTGAGTCTAGAGCCAAAATAGTCATTTAACTTTTAACGGCTCCTTTAGAAAGCAACAGGAGGATTACAGAATCACAAGGTTGGAAAAGACCTTTAAGATTGAGTCCAACCATTCCTGTCCTATGCTAACCCATACCCCTAAGTACCCCATCTACCCATCTTTTATACACATCCAGGGATGGTGACTCAACCCCTTCCCTGGGCAGCCTGTTCCAAGTCCTGACAACTCTTTCAGTGAAAATTTTTTTCCTAACACCTAATCATGAACGTGCCCTGGAGCAGCTTTGTGCCATTTCCCCTTGTCCTGTCTCCTGTCACCTGGCTGAAGAGACCATTGCCCACCTCTCTACAACCTCCCTTCAGGTAGTCGTAGGTGGTGATAAGGTCTCCCCTCAGCCTCCTCTTCTGCTGGATTTACAGGTCCAAAGGCATCAGTTTTGGTTTTACAATCTTTGCAGAGTTCTCTACATTTATAAACTGGCCACTAGAAATCTGTCTTTTGTGAGGCGTACTGAGTTTTGTTGCCATTTTCTTGATTTGCCAGCACTGACAAGAAGCAATACTGGTATTTCCTTTAAAAGTAAATTTTCTGCATCAGGGAGAGATTTTTGTATGCTGCATAGATTACTTGGGGAATAATCTTTAAAGTTGCATATATCCTCGTGCCTTCGCTGTCAAAGTTGTAATACTTGCCAGAGTCTCAGCTTTGAAATTATGAGCAAGGCTGACACTGCATCATTACTTTTCAAGTAAAACTATGTTTCAGTTACATTGCAAGTTTTCCAAAACACTAATAATTTTGGCTGAAGTCATCTAAGCCAACTGTCTGCTTCAGTCTGAAATCAAACACCACAGGCAAATGAAAAACACTTTTCTTTTTTTCATTGTGAGAAGCTTTGATCTATTCTCTGAACATCCCTAGATTTTGCATCGGGGATGCATCTTTTTTATTGTTATCAATATATGGTGAATATTGTCTAATTGCATGGCCCATTGAAAATTTTGGGTTATGAACAGCCAGAGTTTTTACTACTTTCTTAGGTGCCACTTCCTTAGATGTAGTTATCTGTGTTAAGAATTTACCAGTGAAATTATCTTCCCAGCAACTTAGTTTCTTTCTGATAAAACTGATAAAATGGTGCAAAAACTGCACAAGCAAGTCTTTCCCAGTTTGATGAAGGACTTCTGGAGAGATGGTCTCTTGTTCTTTGCAGTGCCATTCTGCCTTCAAAATGTCATTTAAGGGGAGTACTAAAAGAGGAAAAATCTGAAGATAAAATTTTAAATCACATTTTGAACATTTTATTTCAGATAGCTGATCTATGTGATCAGATCTACAATGCCCATCTCCTGCTTCACTGACATGCATTTGGTAATGATGCAATTGATAGTATTTTCCCAGAGCTGTCACCAGCTCAGAAGTTAGTCTGGTAACCCTCGAACAAGCTAAGCAACCTCTTTGGGCCATCACTGTGCAACATACTTAAGTATACATTTAAGATAACTACATGTTGAAGGCTATTTTTATTCACTGAAATACATGCATATCTATGTTAAAATGCTTGGCTAAAGAAAGATTCCCTCAAATATGCCTATAATTAAGTACTTAAACTGATTAATTTTTGCCTGTGGTTTCATAACAGTCAAGGTGGCTGTGGTGTGGAGGTCTGGTTCCTAGTTCCTTGGCCAGGTAGCTTATTAATGTACTTAAATGAACTCAATTTGTTATACAAGTTGTTATAGTCCATAATATTAGTGTAGAGCAAGAGCTAGCAAAAAGTGTCATATATTTCTTTTGTCCCATGACTCCCTTCAATAGCTCCCATAAAGCCTGAAAGCACACTTAGTTCCTTAATTCTGTTAAGGAGAGTGAGGCTTGTTGGACCAAAGCCAAAACCTTTAATCAGCTCAAGAAACACTTCTGGAGCTCTTCATGCAAGCAACATTTTTGGAAAAGTTTTATTCATACATGAATAATTGAATCTAGTGGGGAAACAACTCTACTGGATTAGTTGAACCCCTTCAGAGAAACACATTTATGTGCAACAAATAATCAGCCCTTGGAAAAATTCTATTACTGAAAATTACTGAAACAAGGAAAATTAATCCAATTGCCTTCACTGGAAGTGGTATCAGGCTAATATTAAATACTCTTGGATGCAACAAAAAATAGCTTAAACCATGAATACTCACAGGTAGCGGGTAGTTGGGGGGGGTGTGGGGGGGTTAGTATCCAAATTGGGACGTTTGGGCTCTCAAGCAGAAGTGTCAGCTGCTCCCCATAATTGGGAGAGTTCCATGGTAAAGAGCTGGACTAAATGAAAGTGGCACATCTGGAGTCCTCTGGTTACTGCAGAGACTTGGGACAGAACCGCCAGTTATGCAGCTGCTCACATCTTGTGCTTATGCATGGAAACTGCTTAGACTGGGGGAAAAGCGAGTCTTGGTGTGCCAGAAAGTAGTGGTCTTGGAGAAAAAAGAAGGGGGCTCACGGACAAAGAAGGTGTAGTTCCTGGCTGGAGGAAAGATTCTGAAAGGTGGGGGGAGATCAAGGAGCTTTGAGGAGATGGAAGCCAGGGGATGCAACAGGACATTGTCTGGTGATGTCTCAGAGTCAGTGAGCAACCATGCAACAAAAATTGACCCAACTTTCTGCCCAAGCATCCTGGTCCAGCATCCACTTCCCTGAAGGGATGGAAGGTGTCGAAGATAATCAAATAGTTGCAAAAGCTCTCATGTCATTTGTTCTTAAACCCCAATAACCAGATCCCTTGAGGGTAGTCTTTTACTCTACCTTGCTTGTAGCATCTTAAAAGCATATCTTAGAAAGTCCTACTTAAATTCTGACTCAGAGCCATGATTTTCTCTCTTAGTTATCTGCATAAAAACTGCTAGCAGAGGATTTTAATTTTCAAGATGCACTTTAAGCCCATGTATTTTATGGATTGTTCATTTTTCTGTTTCTTTTCAATTCAGAGCCACTTTTTCTAAATGGCTAAACATTTTAATTTTTTTTAAGGACAAACAGACCCCACAACCAGACTGTAAAACTTTTTTTTTTTTTTTTTAAGGAGAAAAACCCAACCTGTGAACTTTCTCTCACTTGCCCACTCACTTTATGTCTCCGTTAGGTTCCTTGTGTGATTTGTTTCACCAATACAAAGTTATGTCTTCAGAAAGGCATTTGAGTTCTCTTCATCTTAAAAATCCATCAGAAGCAGGACTGGAAAAATAATACCTGATGCCTTCACCTATGTATTTATTTATGAAGACCTATTAATTCTTGGAGAAATAGGCTTGGCCTCACCCGTAGAATTTTTTTGACCTTGCTTCTTTCATGAAATGAGTTCAGGCAGTATTTTGAATAGCAGAAGTTTACCTAATCTCTGTTGCGAAGGATCAATTATTTGTTCATGCTGACCCTTGGCAGCGCCTTGGAGCCCTTTCTGAAGTGTCTCAATTGACAGCTGGGTACCTGATGTCACTACTAAACATCCAGATTTCCTTTTCAGGCAGATTCCTCTCCATCCTCCTCTTGCTTTCCTGGTGTTATAAGTCAGAAACTGCTGATTGTAGCTATATAATTTAAGGTAATTTTAAAAATCAGGTAAATTGTCCCCACATTGTTTATTGGGTTGGAAACAGTGACCTGTTTTATCCAAGGAGCTGGGGTTTTACTTTGTACACAAACAGGAGGGGAATCAACCTTTTAAAAGGGCAGATAATGGCAGGACAAGGGGGAATGGTTTAAAGCTGAAGGAGGGAAGGTTTAGATTGGATATTAGGGGGAAGTTTTTTACAGAAAGAGTGGTGAGGTGCTGGAACAGGCTGCCCAGAGAGGTGGTGGATGCCCCATCCTTGGAAGTGTTCAAGGCCAGGTTGGATGGGGCCGTGGGCAACCTTGTGTAGATCTGGGCTGAGGTTGGTGGCCCTGCCTGTGGCAGGGGGCTTGGAGCTCTATGATCCTTGGGGTCCCTTCCAACCCTTGCCATTCTATGATTCTATGAAGATATGAAATAAACATGCAAGAGGGCCAAAGTTACTCTAGAAGGTGAGATGTGACAGTGCCCGACTGAGAACATCTCTATGGACGCCTTTTTCATTATTATTATCACTATGTAAAACATACTTGTCTCTTTAGGATTGACTCCTACAGTACATCAAAGTTGTAGCAATTATGAATTATCTATTTCATTTGTAGAACAAAAATAATTTGCCCAATTCATTTCTTCTGTTAATAATTCAGTTGAATCAACAGTCAAATTAGCTGTGTGAGATGTTGAGAGCAATGAGTGTTAATTATTCAAAAAAGGTTTATTAAGCATTTGTAGATATGGCAAATAAGCAAAGTTGTGCTTTTTAGGAGTGAATAATCTAGCACATACTTATAGCAAAAGTATGTTGGATTCTGAATTTTCAGATATTAAAAACCCAAAGTTATTAAGGCAGAAAAAAAGAAAAGGTAAAAAAAAAAAATCAACCCTCCTAAAACAGAATCAATTGAAATATATACTTTGTGTGTGTCAAGTTTAAATAAAAACTGATAAGTCTATATTTTATTTGTTTTGATATGAATCCGTTGGAGATAGTGATAGGAAAGCTTGCAGCAGGATGGCTCCAGGAGCACTTGGAGTGTTGCTGCATGTGTTGCCTGTTGCCACCAGACAGAAGTGGATTGAGAGGTAGCTTTCCCAAAATTCAGGAAGCTCTGGAAAGCTGCCAGGAGCAAATGCAGTCCATGCTGCTTTTTACGTATCTCACAGGGAAAAGGGAATGATCATTTCTTCAAAGTACATACTTAAAAACTGTAATTGCTGTTTATTTGTGATCAAAGTTGCCCTCCCATTATAACAACATCTAATAACTACTGGACCTCTGTATACCTCAAACTCCATTACCTCTTTTTTTCCAGTTTCCCCAAAACCTTGCTGTCACAGAGCCAGCTCTCCAAACTGATCACTGAGACAGGAGCTGTGTTTGCAGTTGCTGTTTGGCAGTTGTGTCCTATCTTTACAGAAGTCACAGAGCAAAAAGGACGCTATAATCAGCCAGTAATTTTTTTGAACTTTTATCTAAATGAGTCTCTTGAAGTTATGTAATGGTGCATCTGGTCCTTTTGAGATAAGAGACTTCGTCTTACAATTAGTGGAATCACATCTTTTTTATTCATGCAAAAGTTATACTGAGAGTGTCCATTTGCTGTAATATTCTTCTAGTATGAACTACAAGTTATGTCCCTAATGGGCCCTTTAGACCACTGCAGATCCTTGCCATCATCTTCTAATAATTTGCTTAATTTTCTTCCTGTCCCAGTGGTGTTTGGTATCATATCACTATTAGTAAATTGCACAGTCTCAAGTGTGCTGTAACATGAAACAAGGCTCTTTCAACTTAGTCATCACCAAGGTTCTGTCAGACTCAGATCGGTACCTATTAGACTGAAAGTACACACAACATAATTCCAGTATATTCTATCTAAATTTGTATTTCTGTGTTAAATAGTATCTCTTATATATGTCAGAAAATACCAGTTTCTAAAAAGTAGTGGTATATTGTTGTGATCCGATCCTTAAAAATACTCATGCAGCTAATCTGATTTATTTCAATGGGATCATTTCCAAAGCTAGCTAATGTTATAAAGGTAATGTAAAAGTGCAACCCAGATCTTCAAGCATAGCTGAATGAATCAAGATGCAAAGAAAACAGGTCTAAGTAGATATTACAGAGCTGTATTGACATTTTAAATACCTTTTTTATGTCTTTGTTTCTTGTAGTGTAGAAAGTTAGTTGGATTATCAAAACCCTTCTGTGATGCTATTACAACGTGTCATTCAAAAGAGGCTGCAAATACATTGCCTTCCGCAAGAGCTCTTAGCTAGGGTCTTCGTCTTTGATGAAATCTAGAGCAGTTGGATGGCTGTTGTTACCTTTCTCCAAAATGGCAGCTTTGCCTTTTTTTTTCCACTTTTTTTTGGGGTAGGAGTGATACGTTGCTCTCAGAAATGTGCAGAACTCGCAGTATGCATTTTGCATGGTGTAAAGTTTGCATTTTTGGAAGCCTAGTATTTGATTTCAGTCTTTAACTGAGACAGGGGACTTTTTTTCCTGTTCCACCCAGGACAGCCCATGTTGCCCATTAAGCTCGCTCTGCTTGAAATGTATTATCTGACCACCCAGTATTTGGAGCAGAATGCCAGTGAAGCAGAAGAGCTGCTTGTGTGCCGCTCGTGCTGCTGTGCAGTGCTGAGGGCAGGTTAAAGCCGGACAGGAACACACGTGTTGTCACCGCTCAGCTTGTGTTCTGTGTAGGCTTCCATCACTGCCTGGGAGTTTGTTTGGTTCCTCCTTACTCCTGTGGGCTTCTGGTTTTGTGATCTAGTGATTTGGAACAACACAGGGCTATAAAGTCACATTGCTCCTGGAGCCAGGAAGGTTTCTTATGCCTCCCATCTTGGCTGGTTTCTCTTGATTCAGAGCTGATTCCCAGTGGCAAGGTGCTAGGAGGCTGTTGCTCTGCATCATACTGCTGTGCTCTGTTCTCGTGTGCATCACCCACATTACATGTTTGTATTTACAGAGGGCAAAATACAGCTTCCTGTGTATTTTTATTTGATTTCTGTTGGCTACAGGAGTATACTTATTACTCTGTCTCTGACCTGTGAAATTACAGATCTGATTTCTTCTCGTTTGTGGGGGGATGGGGAGGTGTGGGTTTCAGTTGCTGTAAAAGTTCTGTAGAATAGGCTTACCTACTGCTGGGATAATCAATAATAAATTGTAAATCTATAAATAATAAACCTGCAAAGCGAAATAATGGAATATTCAGATCAAAGAGATAGACTAACTTCTTTCCAAAGTAGCATGAGATATTGAGGTAGTTGGATCTCCACAGTCCAAAGGAAAGGAGAAAGTTCTTTCTCTGGTAAAAATAACCTTACAATGTTTGCTTGCTTTTTAATACTTGCCATGCCATCACTACATCTTAAAATAATTAAGAGTCATAAAGGATGCTGCAAGGAGAGTGTGTCTGTTCTGGTTTGAGTGGTCCCCCAGACAAATAGTACATTAGGATTATCAGACTCGAGAGCTTTGGATGGCTTCTAGAAGAGTTTAGGGAACTGGAGGCATGCAGAAGTACTGTATACCACCGTACAAGGATAGAAAATCATCCATACAAGTGTGTGCAAAACTAGAGACAGTCTTAAAGACCCCTGCTGCTATCATGAAGCAAACAGGCTGTCAGTGTGGTGAACACACAGCACCAGTGAGATGTGCTTGCATGAGTCAGAGCCTAAGAGTTAATCTACTGCAATTTCTGGATCTCACAGAAACTGCAGGACAGAGTGCACCTGGCAGATGTGTTGCCTTTACAAAAAAAACCCCAAAAAACCAGAAAAATTTTAAAAGAAGGCATCAGTCACAGTGTTGAGACCAGTTTCCAGGCACACTGCTATAAGGCCTGTCTGCAGTCATTGGTAGAGCAGAAGGGCTCAATTTGAATGTACAGATCCTCCAACCAATTGCACTTAACAGTATAAGTTCCATAGTTTTTGTATTGTATTAAGAAACCCTGAAATAGGAAGATGAGCTGTGACAGCAGTGCATATTAATGCAGGTGCTACACTAGAATGGTTTTATGGTTTCCTCACCAGAGCTCTCTTGCAGACAGCCTGCACAAAGCAGGGGCAGGGGCGGCAGCAGAACTTGACCACTTTGCACCAATCTGTTCTGCCCACTGCTGCTCTCCAGCCCAAGCCAGGTGACATGGATTGGCCAAAAGTGTGCTGCACTTCTGTTCCAGAGCTGGCTCGTGGGAAGCTACTGATGGAGTTCACTGCAGCTAAGGGGTTGTCTTGCCTGCAGAGTCCTAGCTCTTAAGACCAACGTGGCTTTTACAATCATAGAATCTTCTAAGTTGGAAGAGACCCTTAAGATCATTGAGTCCAACTATTGATCACAGATCACACAGTCTGATCCGAGGGTTCCAACATCTGTCTCAACAGCTGGTGGTGGAGTTTTAAATAAAGGGTAAACTTACATGGATGTAGGAAAGGCAGGAGATCCATCACTTTCCCAATAATGTAATTTGTGTTGTGCTGAAAGAGAACTTTTTCATTAAAACCCAGGTGAATCTTGGGGGGGCTGGGGGAGACAGGCCTAATGTACCAGTCTATTGTGTCATCTCCCACCAGAACTTGCTGGCAACTAATCTTGCTCAGTGATGTTAATGAATGGAGGCAGACTCCTCTCAGAGGGACTTAGTTATTAGCATACCCCATCAGATCAGTCTTGTTCAACTAAACAATTAAAATAACAACATTAAAATACTCAGGGAAGTATATTCCTAATATGTTGTTATACACATACACACTCTTTGATATAGACAGACAATAAATACCTGGATAAATATCTTCGTTCAGAACTACCTCAACTTCAAAATTCAGCAGCCCAGTCACCTCTCTCTTTAACAGTTGCATCGCTTCATGGAAAACAGGATTTAGTATTGTCCTGTGGAAAAGACACACAGTTAATCAGGCTGAAATACCATGCCATAAATCCCCATGCATCAGGGAAGGAAGGACGGGCAATCATTTCAGTCATTCTACAGGGAGAGTAATGGTTCTGTGGTTCAGTACAAAACCTCATCTTTGAGATTCTGACAGAGCATTCCTTCCCCATGAACGTGCAGCATTAATGGCACCACTAACCTTTCCAGGTTTTTATACTGTCGTCATAAGCATTAAGCCTAGTTGGGAAGGCACCATGGAGTCACCTTTCTTAACTTTGCTAAGTAAACAGCACTCACCTAAACTGAAGTCGTCGGTGTTTCCATGGAACTGCTCAAGGACAAACTATTAATCCATGCTGGAGGGAAGTGCCTTGGGCCAGCAGCCCACGCAGACAGCAATGTGAGGTGTTACCTTCAGGAAAGTGGAGAAATCATAAGGATCCATTGACTAGACAGTCAAGTTTTTCTAATCAATATGACTTACTAGGCATTTCTTTCAAATTTAATGCTATGGTAGGTTTCTCTGTGGGATAGCAAACTTCAACTCTGGATGTGCTGTAAAAAAGAACTCAAAATATTGAGAAATAAGATTTAAGATGTGAAGTGAGTGTTGATGATGAATCGGAGTAGCATGTTTTCAGGTATCTTTTCAGGTATTTCTCTCCTTTTGCTCTAAAGTTGAAGCGATTACCTAATATTGCAGATGGAAATGGCATTGAGCCTTGAAGTTGTCTCATGCTTGTTTTATGTGTGGGTTTTTTTACCTCTTTGTTCTGTTCAGTGTTAACTTACATAAGAGCTCTGCTGACTTTTATTAGGGTATTAAATCTCTGACATCTTTGGCACACAATTGTGTTTCTCGCACAAGGGGTGTTATGCATCATCTAGAAATAAACAATTTTTACATTCACACAGGCAACATCTGCTGTGATGTAAGGTAGGAGAAAACACTCAAGTCGTGACCTCATGCAATAAACAAATGAGTATTCCTCTTTCTCATTATGATATAGCCATAGCATGCATTATTACTATTTGATCATGAAATAGTAGCCAGCTGACACCTCAGCTGAATCCATTGCTCCACCAAGTACAAAGAGGATTTTCAGATTACTCAAGTGACCCTTACCTGTATGTGCAATTTAGTACTTCAGCAGAAAGAGGGAATTAAGGAAGCATGAACCAATGAGTTCCAGATGCCACTGTTAGGGTCAGGTGGCACAAATACAATGTATTAATTTAATTAATAGAATTAAGTTTTCTCCTAGGAGTGTATGCACAGGAGATATTGCTTCCATGTTGAAGCAACCAGAAATCCCACAAATATCTAAGGTGAGTACTCAGAAGGGTAGGGCAAAGAGCAAGTATGGATTCCTGAAGCAGATTTGCCGATAGGCCAGTCATTGTCCTGGGGCTGGAGTGCTTCACCAAATTACCTATCCAAATTGCTTGGGTTCCTAGCTTACCTCAAGGTCTCCTACACTGAATTTAATCAAGGCTCAGGCAAAAATTACTTAGAGCCTTTGGCCTGTCTGCTTACATCAAGAGAAGAGCTTTCTAATTCTGATCAGGTAGTCTGGCAAGGCTCAACAGTTACAGCAGTAATTCATATGCAGTGTTGTCATCCCAGTTTGTGTCCACAGCACGCCTGCCGCCAATCTATTTGGTTTGCAAAAGGAAAACCCACAGTGTGTGTCAGTAGTGTTATAAATAATGCATCCAATTAATCAGCTACGTGCCATTGCGTTTCCCTGAAGCCCACGAACGTGAAAGCCCCAAAGCAACTGCACCTTGAGAGCAATGCTTAGGCATAAATACTGCCCTCATTCTGAGGTCAGTCCTTTGCACTTTCCTCCCTGTGTTGTACGGCAGAAGACGTACAGAGGCTGCCCCTTGCAGCACTGCATAGGTCAAGAACAAGTACTAAGAGCTCGTGCTGCGTGAGGAGGATACAAGATAAGGGCTGACTAGACAGGCCCTGATGCAGAAAACCTAGGAAGAGGCAGCAGGAGGTATGCATGTGTGCTTGGTAAGGGAGGGTCCAGGCCTTTCCAGAAGCTAGCAGGATCATTCACTTCACCTTTTTTTTTTTTTTTTTCCCCCTATGGTTCCACTGAGGTACCAAACTGTTTCGTGTCCTACGAATGAGACCAGGACTGCAATGTGGTGCAGCTTGCCAGCAGCGAGATGGGGGCCTCTTCTTCCCAGCCTGCACTTTTTCTTTGATATAAGGAACAAAAACTGTGTTTCAAAAGAGAAACTGAATCAAATTAGAATTCACATTAATTAGATTTCCTGCAGTAAAACAAGAAATAAATCAAACATGATCCTGGAAAAATGGTTTCTTGCAGCTGCAAGCTTGCTTTTCCCCTAAAGAGACACTTGTGCTTGCTTTGAGGGGGTAGTGAAACTGTAAACTGAAACGTCATTTGAAAATGAAAAATTAGGCTGCGATTATGCCAAGTGATATTAATTATGCTGATGGACTATATAGTGAGGGATTTTTAACTGGTTCAGTTCTGCTTTCTGGCTTGCTCTGACAGCTAAATGTGTCAGGCTTGGTTTGTTACTGAGCTTCACTAACAGCAGTAACAAAGCCCAACTTGAACTCCAGTTCTGTGTTAGGTTCCCTATGAGCATCATTGCAGAGCAGTCTGTGGTTCAAACAAATTGTATTTGTATTGTTGGTACAGACAGACTTATTTTTCCTGAGTTTTCCATATCAATAGAGCAGAGGGCTGAAAAATAAAAAACATGATGGGGTTTTTTTGGTTTTTTTTTCCTAATGTGACAAGGACACAGGGGATTTCTGTTTTTCTGCTTTGAAGATGCATTGCTACATCTTGCTCACAAAGTTGTTTTTAAACCATGACATTTTAAAACAAGCTTCCCTCCTGCCTTGGTGCCCAGGTTACCTCATACCTTGGTGGCAGTACTTTCCAGTGGAAATGAAGCGCTGAACCGGATTTTCTTTTTCAGCATGGCTTTCTTGTGATCAAAATAATGGTGGGACTATCTGCTGAGTGTATGGTGAAATGGAAATTAGTAGAGCATCACTCTGCAGTTATACATTCTTAACCTATAGAATCATAGAATTGTAGGGGTTGGAAGGGACCTCGAGAGATCATCGGGTCCAACCCCCCTGCCAAAGCAGCTCCCTAGGACATATCACTCAGATAGGCGTCCAGACGGGTCTTGAATATCTCCAGAGAAGGAGACTCCACCACCTCCCTGGTGTGAGTGAGCCTGTGAGTCAGCCTGTCCCAGTGCTCTGTCACCCTCACTGTGAAAAAGTTCTTCCGCATGTTGGTGCGGAACTTCCTGTGCTCCAATTTGCAGCCATTGCCCCTTGCCCTATCCCCACAGACCACTGAAAAGGGGCTGGCTGATTCCCCCTGTATCCCCTGCTTCAGATAATTATAGACATTGATTAGGTCCCCCCTCAGTCTTCTTTTCTCCAGGCTGAACAGCCCCAGGTCTCTCAGCCTTTCCTCATAGGGGAGATGTTCCAGGCCCTTAATCATCTTCGTAGCCCTTCTCTGGACTCTCTCCAGGAGATCCCTCTCCTTTATAAACCAAGGAGCCCAGAACTGGACACAATACTCAGGTGGGGCCTGACCAGGGCAGAGTAGAGGGGGAGGATCACCTCCTTAGACCTGCTTGCTACATTCCTCCAGATGCACCCCAGGATCCCATTGGCTCTCTTAGCCAGATGAGCAGAAAATGGAATGGGACACACAAATTATGAGCTCCTAAAATATCTCCTCTGCCTTGTTGTGGCAGCTTTTTACCGTTAGGTAACGAAAGTAAAAATAATGTATGAGGTTTTAATTTCCCTGGAACTTTTATTCTCTGAGAACCACAGACCCAAAGCTATCGAGTGTCCTTTCTAAAGGTGAGAATTGAAGACCAGTGGACTGCTGGTGGCTGCCAATTCAAATGTACTTTACCAGTTCTGATGTGGTACAGCCAGTCCAGCGATGTCCCTTCCCTCCTTTCAGTGAGAGCATGTGCAGGCTTTATCGCAGCACTCGCTGCCAATGCTGGGTGCGCTCTATCGGATGCATCGCTGCTTCTCAGTCACAGGCTCGGATTTATTTCCAGCACTGTGGCTTGAATGACAGTTCTCCATTTTCAGTGATGGGATTGAGTTCCCAGCTTAGGCAGAGACTGCATTCTGATGTCAAGGGGAAGGGACTTTTTCCCAAGATCAGGAGAAATTCTTCCTGCTGAGTATTTTCCAATCACTTAAAACCAAGATGATGGAAAAATAACCTTTGGCCTTAGATGACAGGAATGTGAAACCCACACAACTGTGAGTCAGGGACAAGAGATACTGATGTGGAAGACTGACAAAGCCATTGACTGGAGAACACTTAAGAGTTGAATCTAGGAATTTCAAAATACTATTTATTCAGTAAGTGTCTACAGGAAATAGGAACTATGGTTACAGTGAAGCAGTTAATCTCAAATTTTAATCTGTTTGAGCTCTTTAAGTAATCTTCAAAAGTAGTTGCTGGTTTTCAAAATAACAGGCAATTTGAGCAAGAACATTCATGATGCCCTAGATGATTTCTGGCTGATAAATTTTGCATTTATTCTGTGTCAGACAGTTTAAGCTAGACAGAGCTTTACCAACTTTCTGAGAATATGGTGCTTCACTATTTGTATTGAGCTTTTCCATTTACCATTTCCCAGCAGTAGCATAGTGCCCATGTTCTTGCCAACATGGAAGGGAAAAGTGGAACTCAGAGCACAAACAGGACTGTGCTTGGTTTGTATTTAACTGTGTTACTTTTGATTTGAATGTAACAAAGCTGTGAAGCCTCTGCACTGTAGTACTAGTCAAGCACAGAAGGAGGATTTTGGCTCAGAATGCAATTTCTAGTGGAGTGTTAGCTGAGGTATGTGCTTTTGCTGGTTTGGTGGCCTCCAACACCTGCACAGGTTTGTAAGAAGAGCCAGGCAGTGTTGCAGCTTTCTCAACCTCTTCAGCAGCAGGTTGTGGTTTTGGTTTACATCAAAATCATACCAGTCTGAACGGACTATGTAACACTTCATGAATCTGTGATGAGCACATACTGCAAAAAGAAACAATTTACTTGGCTTAAATCTCTGTGTCTGTCTCTCTCCTCTGGTGATGGTCTCTCCCATCAAAACTCCCTTCCCCTCCTGAACTGCCAGCACAGGCCAGCGCTTAGCTGTTACCTGTGCCTGGTCTAGGGACTGGCACATGGATCTGCTTGGCAGGTTTTGGCTAGAGGTGAAGAACAGCTGCACAGAAGGCAGCCTTATGGTGATGGTGTGTGTGGCTGGAAAAGTTTTACTGAGCATTAAATGGTGCCAGATGAAAACGTAAGGGAGGTTTGCAGTAGGGTCTGGCAAGACTGATAACCAAGTCAAAGGAATGGTGTGTTTGGCGTCCAAGCTAACCAAGTAATTAGAGTCTATCTTATAAAACATAAGTGTATTGCTGTAAATCTCTGTGTTCAGCTCTTAAGGTGGTGATGAATGCATTGTACATTGGTTTTATTTAGAAGCTACTGAAAAATCTTCGGTCCTTTTAGGCCATGGGGATTGATCGATCCGTGGGTATAGCATGCTTTTTGTTATGCCATTACTCTACCCTGTGGTGATTCTGGTTTTGCATAGTCATTTGTTTGGAAACTGGTCAATAAAAAAACACAGGCTTGAAAGGATAATTAAATACATTTTCAAACACAGGCAAATGGCAGATGCACACACAGCCCTTTATATATAAAGGCTACTTAGGATATTTAGTGTGCAGTAAGCTACGGTAGTTAATGCGGAGTTTCTCTAACACAGGGAATGGATGCCCAGCACCTGTCAAAGGCCTGAGCTTTCGGGCAAGTGGTGGTTTAATGCCTGAGGAGAGCTGCCTGTTGTTTTCAGGATCAGGCTTGAGTGTGAGCAATTACTAAAAACTTTTTCTTTAAAAGAAATTAACAGGGAGTTTTCTAAAGCCTCCTGCTATGTTTGCCACAATTGAGATATTGCAAGCTGTGAACCAGATTGTGCCACTCTTATGTAGGTCAAATAGAGCCTTGCCTACACAGTGGGGTTGTCTCTTACAGCATAGCTCAAGGTAAATATAAAATGCACTGTCTGGTCTGCACAGTGCAGGGTGAGGACACACTACACCCTAACCCTCGAGCCAAATGTATTTGAAACATCTTGCTAACACCATTTCTCAGTTTATGAAGCTTGTGGCCTTATGGATCCACAATCTGTATTATTTTGGTTCTTTTCCTGGGTGTGTTTTTTATTTTGTATATGATACCTATAAATATACAAGGAAAAAGAATAAGCAGAAATTCTTGTTTGTGAAATCCTGTTCTTTGTGTCCAGTCTAGTAAGGAATTCCTCTTCTTGTCATTAAAAAAAAATTAAAAATCAGTATTTTCCTAGCTCAGATGAATTTGTTACTTTTTTGTAGCTTGGCTGATTTCCCTAGTGAGAGTATTGTTGTACGGAGAGTGTAAGACACCATTTCTGGAGTTGTCTTGTCCCGGTTTCAGCTAGGATAGCTGGTGCAGTGCCTTGTTATGGAGTCAGGATGAGTGCAGTGCTGGTAACACCTTGATGTTTTTAGTTGCTGCCGAGCAGTTGTGGACTTTTCAGGTTCTCACACTACTCTGCAAACGAGGATGGGGGGCATCCAGGAAGCTGGGAGGGGACACAGCCAGGACAGGTGACCCAAAATGGCCAAAGGGGCTATTCCATACCATGACATCATGCTCAGTGTAAAGGGGAGTTGGTGGGGGAATGAGTGTGTGGCTCCAGGTTTTGGGGACAGGCCAGTTTCAGGACAGCTCTGAGCTGTATGGCCTGAGCTGTACCGTTTGGTGAGAAACTGCATTGTCTATCACCAGTTCTGTATATTTTGCTATAAGGTCCTATTATTGCGCTCTCTCTCTCTGCTGTCCTAGTAAACTGTCCTTAAAGGCAAACCTCAGTGGTCGGGATGTTTTTCTTTTCCATCCCTTTCCTGCCCCCCATCCCAAGAGAGTGGCTGCATGGTGCTCAGCTCCATTTGCTTCTCTGGTGTTTTAAGAAGCAACAAAACTGGTGAAGGGCCTGGAGCAGGAGTCTTATGAGAAGTGGCTGGGGGAAGTGGGGTTGTTCAGCCTGGAGAAGAGGAGGCTGAGAGTAGACCTTATTGCTCTCTGCAGCTGCCCAGAAGGAGGCTGTAGCCAGGTGGATCGGACAAGAGGAAACGGCCTCAAGTTGTGCCAGGGGAGGTTTACATTGGATATCAGGAAACATTTCTTCACCAAAAGGGTCATCTGTCATTGGAACAGGTGGAGTCACCATCCATGGAGGTATTGAAAAGATGTGTAGCTGCGGTGCTGAGGGACATGGTTGAAGCAGTGGACCTGACAGTGCTGGGTTAACAGCTGGGACTTGATGATATTAAGGTTCTTTTCCAACCAAAATGATTCTATGGCTCTAAGAAAGCGCTTACTGTCAGAAAAGAGAAGTGATTATTTGGTAGCCTTAAATAGCTGCTCTGCACAGAAGTAAATGGCACGGGGAATGAGGAAAACTAGCTCCTGTTTTTCACTCTTGGAGAAGAGCACTCATTGGGGATCTTAACAAAGAGGGAAAGAAGCATCCTTATGAAAGGGGACACAATTCTCTAACCAGAAAACCATTCTTGTCCCCAGCCTCCAGCACATGCTCTGAAAATGTCACTCACAAGCAAATGTGCGACTTAACATCCAAATATTTCAGTTCCATTTTGAGGCAACCAAATTTGTGACTCCTTATTTTCACTTCAGATTTATCTCCCTTAGTTTTATTAAGATTTTGATTTCTTGAGATCTTAATTTATCTGTATTTTTTTTCCGGTGTGAGTTGCTTTTAAAACTCAGGATGAAGAAATCTTTCCCTTGCCATGCCCTGAAGGGTATTACCTTAATAGCCACCTCAGATGATGCCTAGCTGCAGGTTTCAGTCACTGCAAATCAGGAAGCAACACTCAGGTTTTGATTCTTTCAACTTAAATGGTTTTTCTTCCTGCTTCTCCTCTGAGGCTACTAAAAAATAAGTCTGTTATAACAGCAGCTCTCAAACTGAAGAGGAAGTCTTTTTCCCTTATCTAGATGACATGCAACTTCATACTAAATCTGTCACTAGCACATCCTGGCTGCCCACTCTCTGCGATGCCTCCAGGATGATAGGCTTTGTGATTAATTGGAAAAAGAGCAGTCTCTCCTCACCTCAGAGTATGGGAGTAAAAACAGGCTCCCTGTGAAAGATGCTTCTGCAACAGACTGTCTTTTCTACAAGAAAGGAGAGGGTGGGGGTTTTACTGCCTGTGCGTGCAAACCGTTAGTCCTGTGTTCGTTCCAAGGTGATGTATCGTGCGTGAACCAAGGCGGTCATGAGGTGACAGGCTGACATCGAACCAGGTCTCCTAAGGAAGTGAGGTCTGCACAATAAGCATCAGATTCACTGCCTATCCTCTTCCAGTAACTTCGAATCTACTTTCCAGATTCAGGCAAATTTGCATTTTAAGTTCATCAAAGCTTGATGGAAAGAGGCAGCCAGGTAGAGGATAACCATGTTTTTGCAGAGGGGGAAAGGAGGAGCCTGGTCTGTGTCGTGCCTCAGGGAATCTGTGTGCAGGAGAGCTCTTATCACAGCTTCAGAAGCACAAAAAGCTTTGATCAGGGCTTGCCTCCAGAGAAGCCAGCTGCAAGACACAGCGCCCAGGGAAAGTGGGGTTCATTACTGCGCTGTAAATACATCCCCTGAAATGGCATCGTTCCAGCCTGCGATTAGAGTGTAATGGCTGCAAGGGGACAGTGGCAGGGCCTCAGCCAGAGTACCGCCCAGCCCTGGCAGCTGTGCCCATTGGAGGGTCAAGTTCCTGTGCAAAACATGGGGAGAGCTACGGCATGGCTAATGCTGTGTCTTACGTCAGGCTGGGTGGCGACCTGTAAGAGCACTTGAGAAGCCCCATGAGTGCTGCAGGCTGCCCCCCTAGCCCTCCACATAAGGGAGCACTTCAGGCAGAAGGGCAATCCTTTAATTCCCTGTAAGGGAGAGCAGACCATGCAAGCACTCCTGCTCCCAGGAGAGAGCTGCTCACGCAGCTGCAGTCCTGGCAGGTTCTGGTGTGCTGCAAGGATGCTGTTTTATCTTTACTTTTAATGGAAAGGATAAAGTGGAATAGTAATAATGGGACTGATAAATGAAAGGAAAACTGTAACCACATAATTATGTCAGAATCAACTAATGGCCATGAAAAGCCGATTAAACCACATTATGCAGATACATGTAACAGAATACTATTAATAAGTCCTTTGCGATGGCATGCCTGGCAATTAAGAGCACAGTATTGGCAGCACGCAGTGAAAACAGTGATAATGTATAGTTAAAGATGTTTGGAGACAAACAGTGCAGAGAGGACAGGGACAGTCTGGAACTGAAAACAGGCGAGTCCTCAAAGATACCAGCACCCAGCGGAGAAACCAAAGATGTTGTTCCAGACAGACTGTTTGCCCAGGATGTTGGGCAGAGCTTGGAATCATTTCTATTTATCACTGGTACTGGTACTGTGCATTTTCCAGTCCCCACAAATTTCATGTTGGGCAGGCTAATGGAGAAATTCCATCTATTTTCAGAATTTAAGAAGCTTGCAGAAATAGTCTGATTCAGGCAGTAAGAATATGAGGTGATATTCTCGTGGTTGCAAGTATTCAGTAAATATCTGGGAATGAGATAGCTCAGTGCTGCATATTCTTACATGTGTGTTGTTTCTGGGTCTGAGACCTGAAGTAGGTGTCGCCCATTGAGTTTCTTTGGAGTACTGGCATTGCTTGTTCCCTCTCAACCAATACAGAAAGAAAGCTGAAGGTTCAATTCTGCCCTTCCGCTGCCCTCTCTTGCAGAGCAGTTCTCATCTGCAGTCATGGAAAATTGTACAGGAACAAGTTCTGAGGTAACACATTAGTATGGGGTTCGGAATCCCCACAGGCTTTACAAAAACATACACCAGAAACTGCTCCACGTGACTGGAATGCTCATCTAAGGGAATAAAAACTGTGGATTTTCTGGTGTCAAAGCATGAGCACACTGGAGAGTTCCTACTCCCCTTATTCTCCTCACCATGCCAGACAGACTTCTGAGACATGCTGCCAAGTTTGATTGAAGAAAACCAGCATGGATCCTTTACCTATTTATCATGCACATTGTTTCCCAATACACATGCCAGTATGTTGGAATATATATTTTCTTCTTGCTTTATTTTTGGAGATGGTTGAACTAGTGTGAAATGCAGATAATGAGAGGTCAATAGCTTCTGTGCCCACAGCAGTGCTTTCCTCAGCCATTATGAAGCAAAGGAGGGGAGAGAGTGTGCATGTGGTTATGCTTTGATTACAGAAGCCAGGCAATATGTTTGTAAATTAAATTCTGTCAACAACTTAAGTATCAGGGATGTACAATTAATGAAATCTCTGCCAAACTAGGATTTACGATGACCAGGAGACGTGCCTTTACTAAAATGGACAGACGAGACTGTGTCCGTAAGAGGTGAAAGCATTTAACTGTACTATGATGTCTGCATCTACTTGGGCTATTTTTCCTCATACTTTGGATGTGGAACGTTGATGCCAGAGTACTCTTCCTGAGAGAAGAGTATCATTGTCTTCATTTGTACATGTGAAGAAACTGATATACAGAAATTTGGAGTACCCTAGGTGAGGTACCATACCACAGTATTGAGTGAATTTGTGCCCTGACTGGGTATACTATATACTGGATCATGCTGGATTTAATAGCACGGTAAATTTAGCTATTGATAGTACTAAACTCCTGTTTTTTCAACCTGTTATTTGAAGGTAGAGCAGCATATTCCTCCACCAGCAGAGAAATTACTGAAGTCCATTTCTTTTGCCTTTTACAGAACTCAGGGAAAACAAACTGTTTCTGAAGTAAGAAACTGTCACTGGTAGCAGTGTGTTCTCCTGCACCACCCAGCAGGAAGGATGCTTTTCCTGTAGACAAAAGAATACAAAAATACTAAATAAATAAAATTCACTCTGGCCAAGAGTAGTAAACCTTGGGCAAGACTTCCTGGAATAGGCTGCCCAGAGAGGTGGTGGATACCCCATCCCTGGAAGTGTTCAAGGCCAGGTTGGATGGGGCCCTGGGCAACCTTGTGTAGATCCAGGCCTGAGGTTGGTGGCCCTGCCTGTGGCAGGGGGGTTGGAGCTTTATGATCCTTGGGGTCCCTTCCAACCCTTGCCATTCTATGATTCTATGATTCATTCTAAGACCTACAACAAAACTGGTGCCTATGACAAACAAGTGTCAACTACAGACTTGTGTCTGTCCATATGGTGTGTTGTGGTCTATCAGGGGACACAGCTCTGACATACACTGAACATACAAACCCTGTTACAGCTTTTGGCTGCTCTTGACTTTGGAGATTCAGATTATCATGTTTTTTCCCCCTAAAATAGTATTGCTAGGACTGTCCTTGTAGTTGACAGCACTGCCACTGAGCTGAGGGCATGCTGCTGAAAGACACCCACCCCTCTGACTCTCTGATGTTATTGCTGCACACTTCCACAGATCCATCAGCCAAAATGTCACTAATGATCCCAACTTTTAATTTCACAGATGAAGGAACTTGGCGTCATCGTATACAACTGCAGCTGCCTGGTCCTGGATTTACAAAGGATATTTGCCCTGTATAGCTCCTTAAGATACAAGAATAAAATACCTCCAAGTTGGTCTAAGAGACTATATGGAGTGTATGATACTCAGAACAAACTGACGCTGCAGCTGAACGAGACAAAATCTGAAGCTTTTGTGTCGGTAAGTTCTGAATCCAGTTGCCACATTTTTGGAAGGCCTGGAAATTTAACATCTGCTTACCCTCCTAATACTGTTCTTTATGAAATACAGAGCAGTGAGACCAGGTTAGGTAGGTACCGGAAGCAACTGGGAAAAGAATCTCATGTATCTTTTCACTGATATAGAAACATTCACAGTTCCCTGCAGTAAGTCTATCGTATGCTGTGCTTTCCCTGATAGTACCTGTCAGGGATAAATCACTGTGGATGATATTTTTTCAGGAATAGCAACATATGTGGTGTAAAAGAAGCCTATACTTAAGTAATTCTCTAAATTGGCCCTACCTGAAGAGGATGCATGTTACTGCTATGTCCTTAACCAAAAGCAGATACTAAAATTGAGACTCGTGCGAGTGACTGGAAACTCAACTACAGAGATAAGACTGCTACAACTGTCACCAAACACAAGACAGAACTTGATTGATGGTCTCATAATGCTGGAAAGTTAAATCCTTCTGTTCTCTGGGAAAATGGTTATGCCAATAGGTATACTTTTGTGGGGAAGTCTTTTTTAAAAAGTTACTTGCCTTTTCCTGTGGTGCAATAGAGAAAACTCATAGTTTGTGGTGGGGTTTTTTTTTTTGATTTCTGTGGCATTGTTCTTGCGTGCGATTTGCTGGGACCGAAGATGCTGCAGGATTCCCTTTGTGTGTTACTGTTTTTCCCTTTCTCTGTAATTTTACCATGTTTCCCCTTGCATTCGGTAAACAACAGGGAGGCTCTTCAAACTAGGTTATTTATTTACACTAGTAGGTAGAAGGTGAAAGACTTGAGAGTACAGACACTGTTAATCAGACATCTAAAATGATACAGAATAAGCCTGATGCCAGAGTTTGCATTGTTATCAATGTAATTTATAAGAATTGATCCTTTGCACCCTATTATTTCACTGAAAGTATTTGTACTTCTGCAGAAAATTACTTTAGTTTTATTTTTAAATGACATTTTAGAACTTCTATAATTCAAGCAGCAGTCCCCATGGAAGCACTCTCTATGTATTTTTAAGTGATGTAGCAGAACTGGATAGAAGTAAATAGAGCAGCGGAGATGGGGGAAGATGCAGTGTCCTTCAATTTAGAGGTAATTACACAAGAACAACCCCTTCAAATTCAGGACTGTAACAAACCCTCTAAGAGTTAATTACCCTTCTGTATAAAGGAAGGGCAAAACCCCGCAGCTTTATAGGCAGCGATGTCTGAAACACCATGAGGGATGTAGGGCACTGTTAAGTTGTACACAACACCAGGTGCTGGTCGGTATGAGTGGTTATACAGGGCTGGGTTTACCTTCACCTACTGGGGTGCCACACAACATTCAGGTGCCCAGGGTTTCTCATGCTCTTACAGTCAATCAGTGGAGAAACAGAGAGCTACTCTACAGTGAAAATCTGTAAGTGCCTAAGGCAGCCAGAATTAACAGGCAATTGAAGAGACATAAGCTTCCATTGGTTCTGCAGACTCTTAAGCTTAAATCGAGAGACTAACCTTTGGACAGTTAGCTAAGAAGCTGTGAAATGAACTCCCGCTCCCTTCTAAGCACTCTGTAAGAAATGGAGAAATCCTGCTGAAAGCCAGCTCCGCCTGGAGTGACACAGTGAGGAAAGCTGCACAAGGCCAGCTTTAAGGAGAACGTGGTCCTGAACAAAGAAAATTGGAGAGAGGCTCTACAAAACCTCATCTTCTGTAGATTGCAGAAAATTTTACTTCCTCTCAGTGATTTGTATTTTCCTTTTGTGTGGGTAACAAAGGCTTTCTTCTCTTGAGAACTCCACTTCAGAAAACAAAAAGAAGGAGTACTGGTACTCCAGAAGCTCCAATCAGCAAAGTCCAACTCCAAGAGCTACCTGAACTTGTAGCCACAGACAATTGGGATGGTTCTTTCTTTCTGAAAACAGGCTCTTCCATAAGTATCTCACCTAGTAGCAAATTCTGTGTTGACCAGAATGCCACCTCTGAAGGGTAGTCCTGGAGTTGGACTGGGCTGGATTGATGGAACCAAATACTAATGTTGATGTCTGTTCCTGAACTAGAGCTAAGGAGAAAGGCTCCAGGAGCCAGGCAGTTCACTTACTGCCATCGCTCCCCTCTGTGGGTGCCGCTCCTCAGTGGCCTTGCTGCCTTGACCCAGCACTGCACCATCCAGCCCTATGCTGCCTCCCTTCCCTTCCTGTCTGGGGTAGGAAACCCACCAAGCCAGGGCATGGCACAGTACTGCTGCCAAGTGAGAATAAAGGCCAGTTTCTGCGAGGTGAAGAGAAGCATCATATGAGTATTTGACCAGAAGAGCAAGTACTGCCCAATTAATGCTAAGAAAAGTCCTAAAATGTCCAAACACAAGCGTTACAGTGAGAGCTTTAACAGAAGTTTGTCTTCTAATTATCTTCTCAAATGTCTTTCCCTTTCTGGTCTTTATACTGAACACATCTGAAAAGGACAACGCATAAGAATTCCATTCTTCAGCTGTTCTGTAACTTAAATCTTCCATTCAAGAAAATAGTAAGAGTGCAAGAATAAAACCTCAGTGCTATAGGCTTCTAAAAGTTCTAAGTAATAGACATATGAATTCTATTTAACAACATCACTTCACACTTTGGTTTGAAACTCATTCTTTGAAAATGTATTTCACTTTCAATGTCTGTGCTGTATAAAACAAGCAGCGTATCACAGAGTCATTGAATTTTTTTGTTAAGAGTTGCGAATCATGGCTATAATGTTGCTTAGCAACAAAATCATCTTCCAGACTGGCTGATAAAATGTAAGAGGTTTTGGTTGTTTTCCTTGGTGTTCAGGAATGGATCTGGAATATTGGTCTTTTTTTTTATAGTTAATTTTCTAGTATCTTCTGAACTTAGCTGTAGAAAAACCAGACAGTGGTTAAGAAACCACTGTGATAAGCATTGTATTGAAAGAAAAACAAACCTAATCAAAACCCCAGGATCTGTCCCTAAGGAAAACACAATCACCTCAGTATCAGCTGCAGCCCAAGCAGGTAACAGAGGTGCGGTGGTGATACGGCACAAGGCAGATGGGTCTGGCAGGGCCAGTGGGATCTGCTCTGGCTCTATGAAGGGTCTTTGACCACCTCTGTTCCCAGCAACTGTGGTGTTGGCTATGAGCAACCTGGCAGGTCCTCGCTTGGGCAGAAGAGCAGAGAAGGACTGATTTAGCATAGGACGGGAACAGTTGGATTTGATGATCTTAAAAGGTCTTTTCCAACCTTGTGATTCTGAGAAAGAGAGGTTTCTCACGAAACTGCAGCATCTCTCTGCAACAGTGACGGAGCAAATGGTGACTCTGCATGGAATGTTCAACAGAACCAATGAAGTAAGTTTGATTCCTGGTCAAGAGTGATGGGTCAGGCTCATGTGGCAAGAACACAATGATTACTCCACCCAGTAGTAACTAGTCCTGGGGCTCCTCGGAACCAAATTCTCTGAAGTGTAACTTCAACTAGAGCTTCTTTGATGACAGGGGATATTTCAAAGTTAGTGGCTTCTGCATTTTGCCCACAGTTACATCTAAATGGTGAGGCTTTCAAGGGGATACTAAGCAAATCTCTCTCCTTGGTACCTTAGTTGAAGGTATCTCTCGATAGTCTCTACTGAACTAGAGGGTACTACTTGCCATAGCAGGAAGAATGAGGGGAAGAGGAAACAAGTCACTTGTTTTAATGGACGTATGTGAACTTTTCCCTTCACAGAATTCACCTAAACTCTTCTGCCCAAAGGACAGAGTCCTGGACATTGAAGCTATATACAGTGTTATAGATGATGCGAAGCAGTTTGTATACATAGCGGTCATGGACTACCTGCCGATCGTCATTGACACCAATGCTAAGCGGTGAGTGTCCATGTCCGACACCAGCATGTTCCCATAATGACAATAAGGTCTGCTGGAGAAAATGAACCCCCAGGAGAGTAGTTACTACTGTGGACCAATTTCTTGGGGCCCAATTCTGCTCTTATTGAAATCAGTGAGAGTTCTGCCATTGACTTAAATGGGAGCAGAATTGGGACCTAAGAAGACATTTCCAGTTCTGGGTCCTAAGCTTTGGATCTGCCTATGGAAGGAGATCAGAAATTGTCTGGTCTGACCATCTGCCAAGTGACTGAGACCCAGCAATACAAGAACCTGCTTATGCATGAATCCTGTTTCTTACATTGTCATATTCCCTATCTTGATACCACAGCTACTGGCATCTTATGAGTGTCATACAGTTACTCAACATGAGTGTGTGTGTAAAGGAAAAAATAGCATGGTGTGAGTTCTCATATATAACCTGGGTGATCACATTATTTTATTGAAGTACATATATACAAAAAAGCTCCAAATTCAGCACAGATTGCATTCGAATTATATCACGTTTTGGTTAACTGAGGGATGCTAAAACCAAACAAAATCCCAGCAATTTTTAAATACATTTTTTGTATTGATTGTATTGATAAAAACACTCATGACCCAAAACTGGAGCCACAGAATAGTAAAACCATCCAACTTGAGAAATCAAGTATCCAGTGGTCCCTCCTATTCTCCGTAACACTCTTGTGAATTGGGCATCTAGTAAAGCTCACCATTCCGTCCCAGCACTTTGGCTGAATACAGTTAATCCAAACAAAACATGGTTACGTGCCTTTTTCCCAGTTTTGCATAATTAAAGCTGTTTTGTTGAAATTTTTAAAAAAAGAAAAAACTATCATTTGATTGCTAAGTATAAGCTGTTTCAAGTCTACATGAGGGTTGTTCCAGTAAACTTGTTACATAGAGCCTCTGTCATACCGAAAGGATCATGGGTGGTGCTGTAGGAACCTCAGTTTTACAACATATACCCCTCACGTTTGTCCTTTATGCTGGAAAGGAACTTGCTGTGCAGCACTGGTACAGTACTGCAGTTGATGTTATCTCCCATACTCTTCCTCACTTTGTTCTCATGCTTGAAGAACACAGAAATCAATTGTTTAGGGAGATCCAGGGAAGCCATCAGTGTGAATTCTTAACGTTTTTCCTACAGGATGGCTTTGTGTCTGAGGCACTACCACCACTTCCCCAGCTTGTCAGTTCCCACTTCTTGCTGGGAATTTTATTCTGGCACTGTAGACCTCAGACTTCATTAGGTCAAATGCCTTGACACTCCTGGAATAAGGAAAACATGTATTTCCCTTGGCTAATTCTCCCAGGCCTGGCTTGTTCCCACCAAAGGTCAGGAACACAAAGCTACCTAGCGCTTGTGAGACTAGCACCATGGAAGCCATCATCCCATTCACGGCAAAATTTCTGACATCCTCTTCAGGAAAAAAAATGTCCCTGCTGCTGCTGAAGGATGCTTACACCCTGTGCAGCAGCAGCTCTCCTTTTACCAGGCAAGAAATTAGAGGAGGTATTCCAGTCCTCAGGCTGTCTGGTCCCACCTAGTACAGAGGGGAAAAAGGATGGCATGGCATTCAGGGAGTATTCCAGCCTTCTGTTCCCTTACTTGTGTAACCAAGAGACAAGCCTTCTTGTCCCTCGGGCTGGGCTGGGTAAGCAGCACCCTCTAGCTGTAGCTCCTTCTGCTGGCTCTCTAGTACCGAAAGAGCTCCACTGCTCTTGCCACTTGCTGTGACACCACACTGACTCTCCCAGCTATGGGCTGCCCAGGTACCTGCCTTTATTTTGTGCAGGTGTTTGGCAGCAATCTGTGCACCTACATAGCTGGGAGGTGAGCTCAACCATTCACAACCTCGCTGTTCCCACAGCGACTGTTTTGGTGCAGTGCAGAATGATGCACAAAAAGGGTGCTGGCAGATCTGTTTAGGGAAAACCCCCTTAAATAACAACTGTGTTCCTTTGATGGTTAGAAGATGAAAATCACATGTGTTTAGTTTTTGTTATGATGTCTAGACTTGGCTGTAAAAAAAAGTCTCGATTATCTCTTTTTAAGTTCTCTAAATATAATGTATTCTTTCTCCACAGGTACTGGCCGTATTTAGATGGGAAGATAAGAGAAGCGTTAGTTTTGCGAAGTATTAAAGTACGACTTCTCATAAGTTTCTCAAGAGACACAGATCCCCTTACTTTTAACTTTGTTTCCTCTCTGAAAGCTATTTGCACTGAAGTTCCAAGCTGTAGTTTGAAAGTCGTAAGTATACTTCATATTGCTCTGAAATCTAAGAAATTTCCCACTCCCCTTCCAAAAACCAACTTCACAACTAGTGTGGACAGATTTCTGTTAGTATCGAGCCTTTAAATTCCATTAAATCACACAGGAAATTTAATACAATGAACTGAATTTATTCCTTGTAGTATTGCGCATAGAAATTAAGACAGAAAAACAGCATGCCATCAATAGGCAGACTGTGTGGTGAACAGCCCATGTAAAACATTGCACCTGGTCTTTCACAGCAAAGCTAAGAGAGTTCTGAACCTCAGTCATACGTCTTGATATTGGCTGATAAGAGTGAATGTGACAGCACAAAAACATGCTTTAGTCCGGATTCATGTAACCTCGCTGGTCAGCTGTGTGGGCAGCTACTGTTCCTTTAGTCACATACAAAGTCCAAGAAAAAATAATAACAAAGACCTGACGTTACGGTCAGAATTGTGAAGACCAGAACAAGCATTACGTGGCCGTGTTGGAGATGCAATGCTGGGAAGTGAGAAATGCCACATACACGTTACATCTGTATTAGAGAACAGAGCGTCTGGTAAGTACCGCCTTCAGTCCCGTGCAGTTGGGTTTTATGGAATTGAGGCTCACTGGTAATGACCCATCTTTGATCAATTCATCTTGGATCAATTTTTTTTTCTTCTTTTTTTTCAGTTTACAGTCTTAGATAGTCTGCTGAGTTAGTTTGATTTCTTAAATTGATAATCCACTACCTCGTTTTAGATTTTTTAAATCAACAACTGTAAAAAAGCAGTTACTACTTGTGTTACACACTAGGTGGTATTTGTGCATATCTAGAAATAGGGATTTTTTGTTATAAAGTACACTTATTACAAGTTTTCTGGATAAGAAGCAGTATAAAGTGTGTGTTTGAGTAAAAAAGTCCATATATGGATGACATTGCTTAAGGTACTTCAGTTTCAAGTAGTTTCTAGCTTGTTCTGTATTTATCATCCAAATCCTATATATGTATTCAAAATTATTTTTGAAGTGGCACCTAATGCTCCACATCAGGGTTGGACCTGATGATCTCTTGAGGTCCCTTCCAACCCCTACGATTATGTGAAATATTTATATCCATTTTCACCTATTTACAGCAGGTAAAATCTTCAGTACAGAATTGATCTTGTCAAGAAATAATGCTAAAAGGAAAAACAGTATTTCTAGTCATCTGTTCTAGGTAGCTAGTTTAGCTAGAATATCTGCAGTTAGAAAATATACCTTCCAGTAAAAAAATTAGACCACCACAGATTTAAACAGCTGTAAAGGTACGATCTCCCCTGCTTACCTCTGTGCCACACATCACTAGTTCCACACACTGGGTAAGTCACTGCCTAAAATAAACCTTGGTTAGGAGTACCAGCCCAAGGCTCATAGTTTGCTGGCATCTATTAGATTTTGGCTGAAGCTGTGCCACAGGCTCCATCTCTAAGAACTCCTTTACTTCTCAAAACATGTCAGATGAGCACTGTTGGCTTTTTTTAAAATGGCATTTCCTCTGTAATCTGCTCTAGTCAAGATCAAAGTGAAACAGAAGTACATGTATGTGCTGGGGAAATGGAATAGCTAACAAGATAAAATCTAAACTTAAACCTTTTAGATTATTGGAAAAATCTGCTTTTCCTTTTTGGTTCTGCTTTGGGTATGAGAAAACACAAAGTCAGACCAACCTCTGTACAGGAAATACTGTCATGCAAACACGGACTGTAGGTGTTTATACACAAGAACACTGACATTTGAAGAGCAACTTAAGTTAGAAGTTCTGATTGAAATTATACTTAAAACTGCTAAGCTGTTCCACCACCTCAGTACTGTTCCAACAGAAATGGCATCCCTCCGTCTCTCTTCTCTTGGGGATAATTATCTGAGTCCTACACAAGGAGTATTCTGTTTTCCTTTCCTTTAGCTTTTGATCCTTGTGATACACCTTGTCGTGACTGTGTTCTTTTTATTCTGCCCTCTTGGAGAAGGCTGTGCAGGTATAATTCCTCTGCTAGATGGGAATCTCCTCCCAATTTCCTCTGTTCTTTGTCCAGCCTAATGGAAGTGTTGGTATTGCAACACACTGATTAAAGACAGCGGCCAACCACTCTGCAGGCCATTTTTCAGTCTGCTGTGGAGGTCAGGAAGCAGGGGCTGTAAGACATGATTTTCTAGCTGCAAATGCTGAATTGCAGCAGGATGCTCTGTCTAGAAGCAGGGGTTTTTTCTTTTGCCACAAAGCTTTGACAGTACTGGGCAATTAACATCATCAATGCAGTCAGAAAACGATTAGTCCCTAATTATGAATTCCTCAGCATCTCACTCGGAGTCCAGTTCACATAAGCACTAATAATTCTTGGATTAAACTGAAACTGCTTTGTGAGTGCAAGCTCAATACAAGTACTGTGAAAAAAACGATCCCTGGGAGATCTTACAAGGAAAAAGCTTTGTTTGAGGACTAAATAAATGCTGTAAGCACAGAGCTAAATGTTGAGTAGTAAACTACACACCAAGCAGCTGCTTATTCAGGGAGATCGGTCCTGTGCATTGAACCACATGCGGTCAAGAAATTTCTCTGAGATTCAAGCTTTAAACTCAAGGTGAAGAGCTCACTCATGTGGCTCTTGGGGCCTTAATTCCAGTACTCCTTAAGTTTTGTGTGCTTGACCCTGTCAGTCGTATCACGTGCAAGAATGTTCCATCTACCTCAGGAAGGAACAGTATAAAGGGACCGGCTCTGCTGGGTGCAGGGCTGAACTGTGAAAGGTGCGTGTTTTTTGAAGGGCCCCTCATAAGTATCAACCAGAACAAAGTGTCTTCAGACAACTGGAGACCAGAGTGGTGTGGCATGAAGTACACAGATGTATCTATAGCACAAGCTGATCTCGAGCTTCCACATGAATCTATTATTCCTGATCTGTGCAGATTTACTCCTGCTAAGGTGAAATAAAGGGAAAACCGAACCTTTCACCAGTTCTCAGAAAGTCAGAAATGCCCTAGGAGTAAACAAAGTTATGAATTAACTATGAAACCTTTGCCTGTAAGCACTAATTTAATTCTAAAGTTCTAAATTCCTAAAAAGATGAAAAGAGGACTGAAACATCAGCAAGTGGTGCATTGTTAACACAGTGCTTCTGAGGATGTTAGGCTGGGCTACTTACCTAATGTCAGTGCAGGTAGGTTCACTTCTTCTCCTGAGCCTCAGATGAGTACTCTGTGAGGGCTTGTGAAGTACCTACTTTCTGTGGTGGGGGTGTGGTTGTATTCCTCAGGCGTGACGCTAAGAACTAAGCCCTAATATATAGTAGCCCTTCTTTTACAGCTGCTAAGATGGTTTGTTCTAATTGTTTTAGAAGTATAATGCTCTAATTCTTAGTGATGTTAAAAAACTGCAGTTAAAGGTACCATTTTTCCGTTCAGTTAGAAGAGTTTTTCTGTTTTACCACAGAAATCTCATTTAAAGGATGCAATAGTTTTACACAGAATAATCTTTTTACATAGAATAATCTCTTTATTTAAATGCCCTTGATAAAGCAATCACTCAAAAGAATTTGGGTTGTTGTGCTTGTTTTTAAATTCAAAAAACCCTCTATTTGGCATGCTGCTAGTATTTGAATTCATCCCAGCCTTTAAGCTGTGAAAGACAGCAATGCCATGTACAGGTAAGTAAGCATGCGATGGCATATGGAATTCAGAGACTGTTTAGGGAAACAACTTTGTGATAGTTATCAATCATAGAACTGTACCCATCATAGAACTGTGCCACAGTGCAAGCCATTATTTGAGCACTGAAAAGAACACAAATGCTTTGAATTTTATTTCTAATGCACTAAAAACTTGGTTTAGCCTTTGAAAAAATTTTGATCATTGAGGGGAAGTGGGGTAAGTCCAAGAACAGAGACTCCTCCCCACTGCTGGAATCAGCAGGAGCCTGAACTAGCCTTGGGATTTCACAGAGTGCTTCAGTGCAATTTTAGAACAACCTCTCACAACATAAAATTTACCCCAATATCTTGTTCAGTGGGGAAAAATGAGATTCTGACAGCATCAACACGATAAAGTGTTAGATAACCACAGCCTCTGGGCTATTTTACCTTTTGTCTGCAACTGATCCATTTTAATTAGGTTTGGTAATATTAGGTTTGGAGAAACCTGTTCAAAACTTAGAATACACTTCTCCAAGGAGAACCAAACCATGAGGATCAAGACTGGCAATTATGAAGGCAGATTTTTTGACTTAACTATTTGCATGCAGTTCTGAAGCAACCAGTGATATACAACCTACAGCTGGCATTTCTGGTAGTAAGTAACAACACATTATGCAATAGTCAAGAAGTTTACTGCAAAGCAGGTTAAAGTCTACCCACCCTGGGTAAAGAATGCCTTATAATACGAACTGCCTGTGTGCTATGCCTACATCCTTATTTGATTTAATCAGACTGATGATGTAGGCTACCACAGAGATCACCACATTTCACTGAAGAATACAGTTGGGTTTTCAAAGTAGTAAGATTATTCTGAAAGACATCTCCATAACCTAAAAGGATTTGTTCAAGGTTTGTATCAAAAAAAGCACTGTCTCTATAGATGTCTTTTGCATTATGGAATGCAGATCCCAAAAGAATGATCAAGGAGCTTTGGGGTGGGGGTTTCCTTTAGTAGTATTTTTCAGTTCCTTAAATGGGTGCAATATATAGCCAGTTACTTATACCAGCAATATATGATAAATTAGATTTCTTCAGAGAAGCTGAACCACCATGGGAATCCTCATTTCTCAGTCATGCAGTAGATCTTTCAGTTCTCCTTCGACATGGTATTCTCTCCTTCTGGGTTTGGAACCTGTGTCCAGGTATTAGTTTCCCTGACAAAATAAACAATACTTAGATTTGTACTGGAAATCTCATTTTTGTCTGGCACTGATGAAGCATATAGCTAAAAGAAAATAAATTTTAAAAGTCTAACTCAGACTTCACCCTTTAGGATAAAATAGATGCATTTTCCTCTTGGTAGTGGTAAATCTGGTCTCTCCACATCAGATTTAATTCTGAGAATCTTCTAAAATCAGCAAGTTTCCTGTTGAAAATTATGCAATGTGTAATACAAGAGTATTAATTCACCTTGTTGGTGTGCCTGCCAATCCAGGTCCTGAAGCAGATTTCAGGGTGTCCCACCATCCCTTGGAAAGAGGAAACGAGCTAAAGAGAAGTTCCTGGCTCTGACCGTGCAGAACACAGGCAGGGGTTTTTGTTCATTTCACAGCCTTTATGACCTGGCGCTGCACTCCTCTCAGTATGCAGGAGCCATATAAAAATCATATGGTTCAGAATGCCAAGGCACAGTGAGCATCACAAACTATGAGAATTTAGAAAGAAATACAATGTGCAGTGTTTTATTTAAATTAATGCTTGGCTATAAAAATTCAAGCTGTTCCGTAGCACTAACTCGTTCTCAATAAAGAGCAGACAACAGACTGTATTTTTTCCTGTCCATTATAGAACAGTTCTCATTAACCTCCACTCCATTCTGTTTTATGGCAGAAATTCTTTGACCTTGAAGAAGAGAGTGCATGCTTTCTTAAAGAACAGAAGAACACTTCCCTTCCCAAATTAAATCGTAACAAATATATGGTGACTGATGGAGCTGCATACATTGGTAAGTAACCACGTTTCAAGAAGTTTGTAGCCAAAAGCCTAAAGTAACCCCTATTTGTAAATGAGGAACCTACAGCTGGTATGCTTGTTATGTTAAAATAATGTTCTTTGGGAACCTGGATGAAGGTGAGCTTTGAGCCTCTTCCCATTTAAGAACTCTGCCCCCCCATGAATCAGTTCTGCAAAAGCAACATTCTGCTTTCTCTATTTAAAACAGACTGGTAACACAAACACAATATGCTTTATGAATGAGGAATAAATTGTATTAACATATTCTCTCTCTGAAATCCAATGAAGACGGGCTGCTCTCCCATCTCCCTGTTATTACTTAAGCTGTGAGTAGTCTTGGTAAATACCATACAAATGCCTTTCATCATCCTCTGAAGTCTTATTCTATTTACTGTAAAGGCATTTCAGACACCCTCCTTTTATCCACATTAGGTACAGATCTAATTGGTATTTTAGGTCAAAGGTGTATTTAAGTTAAGTTGCTGTATGGCACTTAGTCATAGTCAGTTCGTGCTCACTGAGTGCATGTTAAAAACTACCTTTTAAAAAAATCATCTGACTGCTTGAGCTGTGTGTGAGCTGCAGGATCAGAAAGCTCCTACTGAATCCAAGTGACTCCATAAAATCTCACTAATTAAGAGAATGCAGGTTTTCTCTAATATGCTGCAACTTCAGTTGCTTTCTTCCTCACCCTGACTTACTGCAGAGGATTTAAAGCCAGTGACAGCAAAGGCCACGACCCAGAAGCATGTCCATGCACACCAAGACAATCCCAAGCAGCAGAGGTACAGCCAAGAGCTACTCTGAAAAGCTCACCTTGATGTGCTCTAAACACACACATGCACACACCCACCCCTCTCTTCAAACTATCCAAATCTTATTTTTCACTTCAAACAGTGCAACTCATTCCCCTCATCTTTCATGTTTTATGAGCCCCCCAAATATTTTTTATACCGTTTTAAATTCTGTCCAATTGCCAGATCAAATTTAGGTACCTTGAAACTTGTCATCAAGTTTCTTACCTGAGTTGTGCATTTTTCTTTCCCATAGTCCTCAAGTCCTTAGATACATATAAATAAAGGAATGAAATAACCAAAGCTTCAAGAAAGTAATAGAAATGCATGTTAATTACCTGGTATGTCTTTTACTTGAAAGCATATGAAGAGGTTTCCCTTATGAAAAGGCTTTCATTTACCATCCTTGAGAACTTTAGAAATATCTCCTGCTGAAGTAACTGAAATGGTCCTGAAAGAAAGGGTATAAATTTCCAAGATACCTTCGTGTCTTATGCATGTTCAGATATTGTTTTAAAAGATGACCTCTAATAACAGGGGGTTTATCCAAAATACTGTGTGCATTATAAATGTAGAATTGAAACAGCTACAGTTTTAGTGAAACAAAAAGAAATAACTGAAACACTGGGATTACCTGTTGCCTTGTGATCATCAGGATCTGAAATGCTCATTCATTCCCTTAGACTTCAACAAAGGTGGTAATAACTGGCATAAAACAGTCCTTTCCTGGAATAGTATCTATCAATGGATAACCTGTAAAAGATCTATTGGTTTGGCTCAGCATTATGAAGCAAACACTATCCATCCCATCTACTTTAAACAGTTTATATGGCAAAAAAATACTTTCATTCTTGGCATTGAAAAGGCCCCTGAGGAAAATAAATGGATTAATAACACAATGTATGCAAAAGGAAGAGCAACTTGGTTTTGAATAAATAAAAGAACTTGTTTTCACTTCAGAAGGATTAGAGCTGTTGAACTTCCCTAAATTGTCTACTCCTCTGTGCTGGTAGGTAATGGAGTTTTTCCTTTCCTGCTTGTATAGAAAACGTACACTCATCTCTGCCCAGGTGGGCACTGGGGGAATGACACTGTGTCGTGCTGGATTGCCTTTGGTGACAGCGCCTGGGGTGGGTTTGATGTCAGAAACTCACTGTATGTTCCTGCCTTTACTTGTAGGTAATTTTGATTGGGTAGGAAATGCGTTTACACAGAATGCTGGAGCTGGCCTTGTTATCAACCAAGCAGACGCGGGGAACAGCACAAGCATCATTAAGCAACTCAAGGCTGTTTTTGAAAGGGACTGGTACTCGCACTACGCCAAAAGTTTACAACCAACAAAAATCCCAAACTGCTTTAATCACAAACTTAACAAAGCAACGTCAAATAAGACTGCCACGAGCAACGTGAATTAGAAAGACTATTTTACTGTTTAGTATGGCAATGAAGAATTACACTGGGGTGTAACCCTCTTTCGTATTTACAGACAAAAGACTTTAAAAAAAAAAAAAAGGCAAAAAAAAAAAGTTTGGTGGGGGGGGTGTTTTTAGGAAAAAGCACACTTATATAAAAACTCTCTAAACTATATTCTCTATATTGAACTATTTAAGACTTTCGAATTTGTTACTTCTGACACTGAATGTCATTTCTGCTTCCATGTTAATTTTAATGATCTGCCTTTGAATTTAACAGCATGTGTCAATTCTTCTGTTTCACTTTTAGAACTTTCCCTAATTGCTATCCTGGCTAGAACAACCTTGAGGCCAAACCAAGATTCAAGCTATGAAATGGCGTTCAAAATCGGTTATTATTGACATACAAGTAGATGGTAGGTTTACTGTATTAGAAAACATAAAGGAATAAGCAAACTTTTACCCATATAAATCATGCCTTTTAAATAAATACCCAGTCATGCAAATTCTTCCTAGTTTTGAGCGTTTAGTTTTAATACCACTCTTCCATGCCTTCTAACTAGCCTTAAAATGCATTAGAGTTACATGATTGGTAACTCATACATCTCTTAAAAGTATGAGAAGGTTTTGAGGGACTGGGGTTGGCCTCATCCTATTCATCATAATCCTTAAAGCCTCTCAGATAAATGGATTTTTAATCAAAGTAATGTGGATTCCTTTCAACATAATAGTTCTTTCCAATTATATACTGTTCATCTAATAATTAAAATCTCTGTATTAATAGCAAAGACCTAGGACTTATTTCCTTTATTGTTTTTTTGTAGTCTCAAGAAAATTTTTTCTCTAAGTTAAATATTTATTGAGTGTGAGTCAGCAGTTGTGTAACGACTTGTTTTCAAACCAGTGCATATATAAAAAAAAATCAAATACTGCTTTTTAGGAAGAGAATGCAAATCAAAAGTTATGCAAATCATGCAATAATTTTTGTTAAATGATCATATAGGCATTTTGCTTGATTTTAAACCTGGAAGATTTTTCCCCAAACTTTAACTTAAAAAATAGTAATTGTGAAATGGCATTTTTTGTTAAAAAGTCATCCATGTAGGTGAATACATCAGCACAAACAGGAATGTGATGCCTTCATTGAGGCCACAGTTTCAGTTGGTGTCAATAGTGTGCCTCTATAAACACAGTTCAGTTGCACCAAGTAACTGTTCCGTAAGAGACTGAATTTGCCCTCTGAGGAATAGGCATAAATATCTGGCAACAAAGTTTTTCTCCAGTCAGAACTCTAATAACTTAGTTTTGTAATAAAAATGTTTTGTTACTATCTCTCTGCTTCTGTTGGAAGAAATGCAGCTATGAAAGTAAATTGCATCCTGCATTTTGTTAAACATACACAGAGCTTTTTGCAAAATGCAGGCGCTTCTCATCTGGCTCTGTGCTACTGAAGGCACACTTCAAAAGCGGTGGGCAAAAAGAGGAAGAAAACCAACTGTGTCCCAATGTGCTATCTGAATCTTAGGAACAAGTTAAACACCCACCTTAACTTCCAAACCACAGGTTCCATTTACAAGGTTAAAAAAAAAAAAAAAAAAGTTGAAATTTTTATGTTAAATAAGCACAGCTTAGGAAATTCTTACAAGGTAAAATATGCACAACTTCAAATTGCCAGCCAGAGACAGAGACACACCACAAAGCTAGTTATGACTGCGAAAGGCACACTTTGGAGAAAGAATGCTGTTTCCTTTTGCAATTGCCAAAATTTGCATCATCTTACTGAAAGTTGTCAGCTTTTACAGAGATGACTCTGCACAGCTCTAATGCTCAGCATCTTCTAATATTCAGATAAACGTGTGCCATTTATTACCCTCCTCCTCCCACATACACTGAAAAACATATATTGTGACACTCATGTAAAAAACAATTATATCTCAAAAGAAAGAGTTTCCTGAGTTGATATGCAGGAAAGATCTTTGTGAAGAGAAATTTCTGTATTTTCTTCCTTCTGTATATAACTTTAGAATATGTATAGCAAGTATGGGAGAAAGATCCCCAGTACTTAATTTACTTGTTGGGGTTTTTTTTGTTTTATTTAAGTAATAAATATTAGTCCAGACTGATTTCTGGTGAAAATTTCAGCTGACATATACCAATAATGTATTTAGTCTTAGCAGTCAAAGCTAAGAAAAAACCCAAAAGAAACAAAGGAAAAACTTACCACATTTTTAAAAGCTGGTTAAAGTATTTGTAAAGCTTCTGAGGTCCCCGTGGATGGGTGATCCTAAAGCTTGAGATAAAAAATACCAAGTCCTTACACACAAGAGACAAAAAACCCCCTAAGGAAACAAAAAAAACCCACTGTCCAGAGTTCTTAATTGTAGCACCTGGTGGCAATAATATACAGGAATGAATCAATGTCACTGTTTTCCCTCTTCTGTTATGGATACTAGAAATGTGTTAATTTTTTTAAATGGTATCTTGTACAAGGAATGAAGGATCTGAGTGGAACTGAAATTTGTCAGAGGATAAAGCTAAGCTGTCTGTTTACAAAGCAGGATTTGGTGATGGAATCGGACTGTTGAGTTACCGCTGACCTTCTATCTACTATACCAAATGAATGCCTCAGATGCAGTGGTTTCACTGCACAGATCCTAGGGAAATACAATCATGAACTGTTCTACAGTTCTATGAATATTAACAAGATGTGTTAATTTATAAGTACATTCTTTTGGGCCTGACTAACAAATTCTGGTGCTTCAATGAACCCCCAAAAGAGCTGATAGGTAAATGTACATTTTAAATATGGCAGTATGTTCTGGTTTATGTATGGAAGAGTTTTGGGTTTTTCTGAACAACTTTTAATACAGTCAGTCAGCCATCCTACAAATGGACTGGCAGCCTCAAGTTTCATTTGGTATAAAGTATGGATTGATATTTTATTACCTGTTTAGAATGGCAGCAGCTCCAAAGTAGTACAAAAGGCTTTGGTCTGTTACAGTAGCCAAGACAAAGTGCATCCTTGGACTTCAGGAGGTAGGAAATTAAAACTATCAGATTCTTTTTTTGAAGCTGTTTAAGAGGAATACAGCAAATTAATCATTTTGGGTTAGCACTGTCCCTGTTTTACTAGACTTGCCACAGCAGCCTCGATTCTGGCTTCAGATCCTTCAATCAATGCAAATAAATCTGGAGTAAATCCGTCAGTGATTTCACACTGGTTTAGCAGGGATGAGACTCTAGACCATTTTCCTCTTGCTTTCTCAAAGACCTGAGAGGCATAATCCAACAGATGCACTTTCTCTAACCCCCTTCTAACTGGCATTGGTAACTCTGTCATATTAAAGGCAATTATCTAAACAGAACGGCTTATTCTTAAAGAATATAGATTGTAATTGTTGTTTGCTGCAAACATTTACTAGTGCCTTATTCATACAAGTTTTTGTTTAACTGTTCCTCACGTGAAGTCCTGATAAAGATCTGGTACAAGGCATACAATGAACTTTTTAAGTACAAAGACTAAGTATTGCCATGTTTACAGGTTAGTACCTAAAACTAGAGTCACAAAAAGACAAAAACTGAATGTGAGCTGTTGGTCCAATCTGTAAGCACATCTATCCACAAGCATTTTTATCCAAGCCTAGCTCTAAATTTCACAAATTACTCCCGTCTTGATTATCAACTAATCCATAACACCAGTTATTTATTCTGTCCTGCTAAGGTGTAGAAATAAATAAAATCTGAATCCCCTCAACACCCAACTGATATCAAGACCACAACCACAGAAGTTCCTTTAACCACAGGCTGAAGTCCAAAAACAAACAGAAAAAAATCACAATCACGCAGCAGCTTTATGTATCTTGCCTGTCAAGTTTCAAGTTGCTTTGGGCCAGCTACCATTTTTTTCTGCCTCAAGCATGAGCTAGGAAATACACCTACTCTCACCTTCTCTCTGACAACCAGAAAAGCTGAATTATATGCCACAGCACAACGGCCATAGCTGTACCCTGACAAGAAGAGATTTAAGTTTTTGGACTCTTTCTTTTTTTTCTTCTCACCTTTTTCTAACAAAAACAAACACCATCTTTGAACTGAATTTGGGGTTTACAGAATAGCCAGTGTTCCTTCCAGTAAATCCAGGCTCTACAGTGGTTCACAGGAGAGCTTGTGAAACAAGTAGAGTCTCCAAATGCTACTTTTATGCCCCACCCATTATTTGCTGTACCACCAGCTACCTAAATTCTTTGCTGAGTTTTGCATATGTACGATCTGAACAACCAAGCTCTATGTAAATATTAACTGCCACTGAACCCTAATCTAAGGAGATTTTTTTTGTGACTTTAGTTTGTACTTAAAATTAGCGCAGCCTTTCTCATTAAGATGGTGAAGACATCAGCTGGCTCTTCCAGCTCTTCAAACTGAAGTCCTTTACAAATATCCCCATCTTCAGTATCATGCACTTGACTCCTGAGAATGGCCTTATAGAGTGTGCTAAGTTACCTTAAAACCATTTTGGACTTCAAAATTAACCATTTTAATACAGAAACACTCACTACGTGTATAGCATGTTTCCAGATGGTAGTTGCTGGCACTGTATTTTTCTTCCACTCCTATCCTTTCTATATGTTTCTATGTTCATGGGTTTTTTAGTCACTGTTAATCCAACTCGATGTATGTAAAATCCAGAAAGAATCCTCTGTATATTTAAAATTCATGATGATATACCTCCTGAGTTGAATGCACCAGTAAACATATGCCACCTTTAACACTGTAGAGTACAGTAGCTCAACTGATACTGTAGTGTGATTGTTTTGTTAGTATTTTTTCACTTTAAATAACTGCTGGATGTTATTTATTAATTTCTCAGTGTTGAATTAGGTTCCTCTTGCATCATCACTTTGCACAAATGCCTTAGAAGCTTGCCAAACTAGCATGTAAAAGACCTCATTCAAAATAGTTTAGACAAAAGAACAACTCGCTTTACACTCTGCAGATGCTGAAGTCAGTAGATAAACTCAGTCCTACAATGCAGCAGAGCTTTCAATTGCACCTCCTGTTTGGATTAGCCCTCCATGGGCTTCAAAGGAGAAGTCTTGAGAACAGGAATTTACAGAGAATCTTTATGAAGAATCCAGCTGTACTGAGTGGTTCAGCCCAGTGACTTTAACAGGGTATTCATGAAAACACATTTCTATTTCATCTCCATACAACTGCATGAACATACAAAGGTTAGGTTTCTCCTGAATGCAAAATACATGTAGGAGAAAAATCAAGCGACTGCAGCCCGTTTCTGAAAACCTTGTTAAAATTAGATTTTAAGAGAGCAATTCAATTCTGGCTGCAAATTATTCTGCTGTAGTCAATGGAGTCAGCTCTCTTTTGTTCACAGCAAATTCTACACTGCAATTCTACAGGAAGACTCAATAAATCTTTTTAATCCTGTTAAGTGAACATGGTAATTTTCCCTCTAAGAACAGAAATAAGGTTGATGGCTGATTCAGGCTACAGAATAGAAAAAAGTAATAATAAAATGGCTGACAACTGTAGCATTCCAGAAGAGTATTTTGTGCTCCTTTATACTGTGTGGTCACAAACGTGAACAATTCAAATGATATGTACTGCAATGGCACTGCATGAACATGGACTGGGCACAGCCCCTCACCCCTGTCCCTTCTGCAACAGTACAGAACGCGGGAAGGGTAGACAGGAAGCGGGGCAACAGCTACAGAGGCAAACCAACTTTAATCAGATGGAGTTAAAGCACTGGGTGCTGGACTAACAGCCCTGGGCTCTGCTCCCATTTTGTTCCTTTCCCTGAAAAATCCTGTATTTCTTATGCATCCACCTTGCTCTTTTTAATATGAGTGAACTCCCAGGATTATGTTGAGAATGAAGGAACCTTTAAAATTTACAGACTTGCATGTAACAAAGAAATGAGCAGAAATTAAAGCCCATCAATTTCTAGGTAGCAGGTATGAAAAGTAAAGCAGTATTTCAAATGGAGCTGTTCCCTGTATGTTAGAAATCCCTAATGCTAGGTAAGCAATGATTTACAGCAGGGCTGCAAATTTCACATCATATGCAGCGTTTGCATATGTTCTCTCAATGTACAAATAGTCAAGTCAGACAGACACCATTCTGAACCGGTGAAAGCAAAGCACAAGTGTCAGACCATCGAATCTGACAAATCAGTCACACTAAAATAAAAACCCCCAAACCTCAAACTATATTAATTTCATAAATGACTTGGAAGCTGAAATTATTTTTAAATATAACTTTGAGGGACTTAACAAGGATCTTAATGGGAAAGGAATCTTTATGACAAAGATTAAAGGCATGCATCATTATACATAGCACTGTTTAAGCAAGACAGGATATAACACATGAGAAGCTCTTCAAACAGAAGCATGGAACAACATTTTATTGACTGATTTGCTAGCAAATGTTTTCAAGTGGATTTGCTCAATTACTTTACATTAATCCTTATCTGCATTTCTTCAAATGACACTGTACCTGTATTCTTGTTTTTCCTGAAACTTGACAGAAAAGCAGGATGTTTCTGGAAGTGACAGATATTTCTTCCAAAAGGTGGGAGGACTGTTCTCCTCATCTCACTTGTCCTTTCACTTCTCTTGCTTCTCCAGCAACTCAGTCCACGTTTTCACTTGTCATTGCCTGAGGAGCAAAGAAAACAGAGTATTTTCAGTACTTCTTACAAAAAACACTGTTTGCTCAATATGGTTTTGCCCTTGGAGAGATTCCTCACCTCATGTGATACAAGTGGAAGCACAGTAAAGAAGGTTAAACACATAATTCCAGGTACCTCACATAAATCTTAACCTGGAGAGATACATATGCAAAAGCTGAAAGATGAGGAGATTGTGGAGGGCGGGGAGGGTGTAGATGTTCTGCAAATTTTAAATAAGGCAGAGGTTCTTCTGGTGATATAAATACCTCTTCTGGTGGCCTCATTTTATTCTAGTGTAAACCACTGAGCCAGCTGTATAATGTAATGAAGGAAATGTGCAGCTGAGTTTAGCATGGAAAGGTGAGAGGTCAAACACCCTCTGTCTCAAGAAAACTGAGTTACTTTATTCACTTTGTAAGAGGGATGGAAGAGACAAGTAAAAATGGAAAATGCACTGTCTCTTCTTTTCAAGGAATAGCCTAGGTTGCTACTAGAAATAGAGCTGATTGATAAGCTTACTTCAAGAAAACAAAGGTCTTACATATCCAACTTCTATTAATTCTCAAAAGGTGCTGCATACCTGTGGGACCTGGGGGCTGACAGCTTAGTGGTAGACTTCTTGGTGGCAAACTGTCAGGCTTCTCAGGAGAGCTCCTTTTCCTTCTCACCATACTCAAGACAGCTCTAACACCAGCTTTTAACAATCTCCAGATTCTTCAAAGAAATTTAAAAACTAGATTATAAGAATTTTCCCTGTGGAAAGAAAAATAAGTATCAGATTTAGAGAGGAACACGAAGAATCTAGTACAAATATTGAAGTGCATAAGAAACCAGGATCAAAACCAGAACACATCCTCATTTTTGTCAGCATTTAAATAAAAAAAAATTAGAACTAGAAAAAATGCAGTGCAGTACCTCAGATTAATGAAACTGAAATTTACAGACCAAAATGCTGTTATGTTTGTGGACAGTCCCCACATCTAAACTGCTGCTCTTAATATGACAGAGATGCAGTGAGAACTCTGTTGAACCACTAGCTTTGATATGTTGCACACAGGCTTTGACATTTGAAATCTTATGTCCATCTATGGATTTATACAGTTTAAAAGGTAGGCAAAAGAAAGGGAGGGTGTCTGTCTATACAGATACTACTGCCAAATAATCATTAAAAGTCACTTCTCCCAGCATTTGTGTCTTCGGATGTCAACACAGAGCTCTTAGTGAGCAAATCTGGGGAAAAGCAGAAAAGCAACATCTGTAGCAGCAAGCAAGCCAACTAAAACTGTAAACCCATTTTGCAAGTGCCAGCTGATATAATAAAAGCACTCAGATGCCCCCACATTGATTCCAAATACAGAGCTGCAGCTCCCCGCACACAGACACTTTCGCAGAAGGAAAAATGAGTATCTATATCTGTGCCGGAAGAGTCTGGAACATCTCTAGTACAGTGACTTGTTCCACTCTTGTCCTACTCTTAAGTAAGGCTGACTTGAAGTAGTACAGCTCCTACTGAAAGGGCGACATATCCTTTACTAGAATACAGGAATGTGCACGCATAAAGAGACTCAGAGTAACAAGCTACACACTCCTGGCCAACGCACAGATGTACATTTAGTAGCAGTTTCTGATAACACATACCAAAGCCATCTTCTTGCCTTTTCATTCCCACATTCCATGTGTGCTAAAGCTCACTTTAAAAAAAAAAAACACGAAGGGCAATGTTCTTCTCTGGACTAAACATTCCAGAGAAGATTATACTTGTTATTTTTAAAGAGAACAGCAACCACTGCCCCAATTCTCTCTGCCCTTTCCTCACTCCCCTTTTTCACTGGCATATATTTCTGTTACCTCTCCCTCCCTCTCTTGTCTTTTTCCTTTTCAAGCTATTTCCTACATGCTGCTTCTGACTGCCCCCTGTCCCCCCGCTGCTTTGTACACAGGGATGAATCCCTGCAACTTGCATCACTGGTGCTGTAATATCCTAGGAGGTTACTGACCCCCCCACCCAGCTTTACCCAAAGTCCTCAGAAAAAGAAAGTACACGCACATATTGTTTAGAGACATGCAAATTACTACATAGGAAGACAGGGGAGTCAGGGCAAAAGCAGGAACTACTGGAAAAATACATGGATGAGGAAAGGGTTTTAAGTCATAGTCCTCAAGCCAAATTCACCTTGGCACATACAGAACCTGTATCAGGGATCTAGAGCCCAACTTTGCAAACCTCACACTACTAATACAAGCCTTGCCTCCAGGTATTTTGTTCACTGTTGTGCTGGAGTCACAACCTGGGTCACCCTGCCAAGCTAGGCAATAACAAGTCAAAAGCCACAGCCAACGTCTAGCCACCCGGCCTCAACTTTACCCTCCAGGTGGCATTTGGCCACAGATGGGGATGCAAGCTCAGTACTGGCATCTCACAACAGTTAAAATGGTCCAAGCTTGCCATCGTATATAACTCCACCACCTTCAAGAGTGTAAATGAAGAAAGAAGACCTCTCTGCAAACATATTTTAAATCTCCAAGTGTGACTTTGGCACTGCATTGTATTTCCTTATACAATCTAAAAGTAGCAGGACACGTACTATGTAAGTTTACTACAATACCTCTTCTGATGAAAAAAAAAAATCAAACATAAAAGCTGTCTAAACTTATTTTGAAAACTGCATGGCTAGCTTATGCAGTAGCTATATATGTGGCAAGGTTGCAGTGTTACTCTCTAAGGAGAATATATAAATATGCTTATATATTTTGTTCAAGCATTGCATAGTCTCCAAGTTCTACTATGAGAAGTAGGGGTAACTTCTCATCCTTCCTGTTTCAAAACACAGTATTTATCACAGATGTGTACAATACAGTGGCATAGCTTAGGCCTGTTATATAGGTCAATATCTGCGATGCACATGGGAACATAGTTTGCCACCACGAAGGAGAGTGGCTGCAAAATCTATTTTGGATAATCCACTTTGTATCTGAGGAACTCAACGTGTGGTCATTTCTAGAACTATGAATATACGGCAACTGCTGCATGCTTGTATATTTGATAAGTTTTATTATACTATATCCTTATATGAATGCCTATGCAGTGTAAATGCTTTAATATAAGATACTGAATGTTGGGTTTTTTACATATTATTTTCTAAACGATGCTACATTTCACTGCATGTTTTATCCATATTTTGTGTTGGTGCAAAATAGAAGCAGGAAGACACACAATTTTAATAACTAACTCAGCAGCTGTTCAAACCCATTACAAAAACATGTTCTTATGTAAAGGCTTTTAATTTGGCAAGAAGTGTGCTTCCTTTAGACAATGGTCTCAGTTCACAGCAATACCTGTGTAATTAATATTTATTTAACAACAAAAAAAAAAATCAGAGTCTATAAATGGAGCCACTGACTACTACAAACCACTGTATGGGTAAGTTTTGATACCTTTGAAAATGTAACTCATCTACATTTACTTGGATAACAACAGATAACCCATCCTGATTCGAGTTGAAAAACAGTGGTTTAACTGAAAGTCCAGAACTGAGCAGCTATTGTATATGGTGCTGCAAGATGCAAATGTAGCAATCTTTTTTTATTTTTTAAGAACAATCCTTTCTCATGACTGCAATATAATGAGTTCATGTTATTTGATTGTGAACTGGGCCCACTGTTTACAGTGTTACTATATGTAACCAAATGTCAATCCAAATAACAGAATTGAGCAGATTCATTCTTTTCAAAGGAGGGAGGAAAGAGAAAAAGAAACCGAGGTTGATTTTGGTTTTGCTGAGGTTTGAGACATGGCTGGGTACAGTGTTGCTGCTGTATGAGTGCATTTTAAACGCAAGGAAATCATTGGCTGCAATACCAATGGCTAAACAGCATTGTCAGTGGTAATGTATTATACTGGTGGAAACTAAGTTACCAATGATACAACACTAAATCAAGAAGTAATGCATTTATTTAAAGCTATGTAAATATTTATTTAAGGCTGCAACATTGTAGCTATTATTTTTCACTGCTTTGAATTTCAAGGATCCCTAGTACTACTACACAAATGTATGTCACTTGCTTAATTTTTTTAGTTTCAGTACTTTCATTCATTCCTATTTCTTTGTACTGCACTGAAATAAAAGAACGTTTCAGTATACAATGTTTTTCTTACTCTTTTTTGGTCTGTCCCCATCAGTGCTTTTCCCTCTGAGCACTGAATCACAGGTACTACTAGCCCCCAGCTTTTTGTACACACACACCCCGAAAGTATACCTGGCAACACAGACTGCCTGGTGCCTCCAACCCAGGCTCTGCAGAACCCAGGCAGCACTGGCACTGAGCAACTGTAAGCACCTAGCAAGCTGTACAGCTATCAGAACACAAGACCTCTGAACCTCTGACGCTTTAAGCTTCAGACACGTGACGCTTAAATCCCAATTTTAGGTACATCAATCTCTACATCTGCCAGGCCATATGTTCAGCATTAAAAGTGACTCTCAAGTCTCTAAAGCAGTCTTGCTGACTGTATTAGTAAATAAAACAGAAGCATGGTGTAAGCATTGATAGCACCTAGTATTACCCAAATTATGTTAGGATAGTTGTCCTTCGTGACAACGCTAGGTACTCTCCCAGAGAGTACCTAGGTGCAGCACTATAGGGCAAGATGTATTAGTAACTGGCATCAATAAAGGACATTTCACATGGCTTAAAGTCTTCTGATTTATTTCTTGTACACTATACAATTCATAGAACCACAGAATGATTTGGGTTGAATGAGACTATTCAGTACAGTCTAGAGAGAGAAGTAGCTGCTTTGTGCCAAACACATAAACATATATGAACAACTCATATTTTGACTTACCATTAAAAAAAAATAAAAATCACAGACTAGTTTGGGTTGGAAGGGACCTCAAAAACCATCTAGTCCCAACCCCCTGCCATGGGCAGGGACACCCTCCACTAGTCCAGGTTGCCCAAAGCCCCATCCAACCTGGCCTTGAACACTGCCAGGGAGGGGGCAGCCACAGCTTCTCTGGGCAACCTGCGCCAGGGCCTCACCACCCTCACAGTCAAGAATTTTTTCCTAATATCTAAAGTAATTCTAGCCACGTTCAGTCTAAACCCATTACATCTTGTCCTACTAAACAGCCCTTCCCCAGCTTTCCTGTAGGGCCCTTCAGGTACTGGAAGGCTGCTGTAAGGTCACCTTGGAGCCTTCTCTTCTCCAGGCTCAACAAGCCCAACTCTCTAAACCTGTCTTCATAGGAAAGGTGCTCCAGCCCTCTGATCATCTTTCTGGCCCTCCTCTGGACTCGCTCCAACAGCTCCACGTCTTTCTTATACTGGGGGTGGCTAGAGTTGCACAGAGTACTCCTGGTGGGGTCTCACCAGAGTAGAGGGGCAGAATCACCTCCTTTGACCTGCTGATCACCCTTCTTTAGCTGCAGCCCAGGATATGACTGGCTTTCTGGGACACGAGCAGACACTGCCACGTCATATCAAACTTCTCATCCTCCAGAGCGTCAGCTGCACCAGTTTGGTGTTGTGAGCAGACTTGCTCAATCCTACTGACCATGTCACCGACAAAGATGTTAGTGGCAGTCCCAATACTGACCCTAGCACAGCCTGGGTTACTGTATGCAGCAGTACACTATACGGCCCAGAATTCTATTTGCTGCTCTGATTCAATATAAAGTAAGGTTTCCAACTTCCCACCAGACCTGAATCACAGTACAGGCTTTGAAAACTTCATGTACAAAAGGAAAAGGTCCAGTTATATATGATAGCCCAGGTCTCCTCACAAGTCCCAAGAACTGTGTTACAGTAATAATGGCAATACTAACAAATCTCTGCCTGAAGACCCTGATGCTTTGGAGGGGAGCACCTTTTCCACAAAGAGGTACTGTTGTGGACAAGAGAGCCTGCTGTGACAGGCAGAAGGTATATATGCATTGAGATGGAAAAATGTTGGTTTGTAAATGGGTGTTGTGTACACCCATTTACAGCTACTGCTTTCCACCTAAGTGCGGGCTACAGAGACAATAGAAAAAAAAACAAAAAAGAGACTGAAGAAACAGCAAGGAAGCTGACTCCAAACAATGCAATTCTTCAGATAAGCATTATGGCACTGGGGAGATCATCCAAGCAACATCTTGTTGTGCATAGCTTAGTACACTTATGTCGGTTTCCCTTTTCACTAGCAGAAGGCTGCAACTGACAATTCTAACAAGATTAATCAACAGCTTCATAGCTTCATAGCTCCAGGACTTGTGCAACATGATCCTCTTTTCCAAGAGATTCAGCTAAAGATCCTAGTTTAAATCTGGGAAAGCAGGCACTGAATTCCCTTATTTCCCAGGAGACTGCCACAGCCACTGGCATTTTTGTTGTCAGGAATACTCATATTCCCTGCAGTTAGTAAACAGGAACACTAAGCAGCAGATAACATTTAAACAGAAAAGGTAAAGACTGAGGAGATGAGAAAAAGCAGGAGCTCTGCACATAACCAAAGGTATGAATAGCACATGCTTTTTTCCAAGAGCTGATTTTACCAGAGATGCAGCTTTTGACTGCACAGGTCACAACAAGGTAAGCTATAGGCAGGCAGGCTTTGACCCACACTGTTTCATATACAACACTGGAAAAGATTCCTTCCTTAAGTGCAACAAGATCAATGAGATCATGACAAGGAGAAAGAACGATTTCTGTGCAGAGAACCATTACCTTAAATCTAAACCTACTTATGTCCTCACTTTATTCTATCAGAATTGGAAGGTGTCCCCTTCACACCCCTCTCACGTTTTGCAGGACAACTATTCTGCTCAATAATTATTATTTTAGTGCCTATTTTCACAGAAAATGAAGTATGCACTTAATGCAAAAAATCTGCATCTAGGCACTTGGTATTCTTTTCACTTATGCAGCTTCATTACCATCGTGCAAAGTAGGAAACAAAATCTTAGTCCCGTTTAGAGACAATGAGCAAGATTAATTGCTGACCATGCACTGTGTAACAAAGAAGGTAGTCAACAAAATTTAAACTGGTGAGATCTATTTTCATCTTAAATTTCCTTTTCAAATATGCATTCTCTCTGGAGAGATATGCATGGAAATGTTAAGATGAGAAATCCTTCAAAAGTTCAATCCCAGTAGCTGAAAAGAGATCAGCTGCAGTGTCCCAGCTACAGTGCAGACTCCTACCACTGGACTCATGTACTGAGCAGAATGGATTTTATCCCATTTCCTGCTTTTGATAGCATCCAACAAGGTTTGGGCTCCAGTGCAATAACATGACTCTGGTGACACAGATGGGTCTCGTCTCTACTCAAGAGTCCTGTGCAATAGGGTACAATGAACAGCTGTTTTTTACAAGACTACCCAGTCCTAAACAGGCTGCATTTCAAATGTAACAGGTGATGCTTACTTATCATGCTATTGTAATTTTGAAAGGACACGTCCTTTCCAGACATGATCTCCAAAGCAGTACATGCCTTTTAACACCTGAATTAGAGCACTGATCCCCAAACACGTAGACACTTCCAAGCCAGAATTTTGCAGTTCCCTCCAGAAAGAGAGCCCTCTGCTAACCTCTGAGTTCTCGAGTGCCAATACCCATTTCCCATAGAGTGCCACACGTACTCAAGTAATCCACTACAATAAAGGAACCAAACAAGTGACAGCGCATGAGCACGTGTAACTGAAGAAGACAAACTGCAAATCAGCTACTGTATGCTCTTGGACTCTGCTCACACCTTTAAGTAACAAGGAAAAAGTAAGATTTTTACAAACTGGTTTGTTAACAGTACACTCTTTTAAGGGAGCAGAAAGGCATACACTAATAACATGCTAAGACAGTCTGTTCCTGGTTAAATGACTCCTGAACTGCATATACCTACTGCCCCATCACAAAACTCTGGTCCACTTGGAGAACTCTGTTAAATGTAACTCAAGTTCTAAGTTACTTCTTCAGGCTACAGTAATCCAGGTCAATGAAACTATATTGTAGATTTTAACAGGACAGCCAGAAAAACACTCAGACCAGGTGTTCGGCTCATTACAGTAAAGCTTCCAAATCACTTCATTCCTACAATCCCACAAGCAATGGTGAAACACTGACCCCAATATGATGCATGAAAGTCTGAAAGAAGGCAGAGAAATCACTGAAGAGCAATAATCTACTTTGCTGTGCTCCCATGCTGGGATTTTCTTCCTCTGAAGGAAGTACTATTTAAGAGACAGAAGAGGAATATCCTTCTTCAGCCCCTGCATAGCCTTGTTCAGCCTGCAGTTTAAAAAGCAAAGACAAAACCTCAAATCACAGTTCAGTGCTGAAGAGCCATGTTCCAGTCACCACCCTGTATCCATTTTATGGCTATAGCCATAATCAAACCAGCACAGCAGTAAGTCCTTAGATGGATTTTACTGCTGGTGTAAAACAATACTTCCAAAGATTATATTCAGCCAGCCAACAAAATTCTAATGCAACTTCTCCAAAGGGGCTGATGAGTTAACAGAAAAGTCATGTCTTCTGTAGCAGAACCAGCTTAACAAGCTCATTTTAATGGCTTATAAATGCTTAAAGCATTTCAGCTCATGCAGAGCTGCCATAAGGGTACAGCCCAAGATCATCCAAAGGGACAAGCTTAAAAGTTAGACCTGGTCACACAAACTCATTTCTAACGATAAATTCCATTTAAATCAGTGCAGTAACTCCAGGGTGCACCAAAGGATCAGCACATTGCTTTTCTGTTCATACTGATACAGTATTTAGAGTTGCAAATACTCAACACTTTTAAGGATGGTTCTTTCAAAAAGAATGGTGGGGCCAGGGAGGTGATCTTACCCCTGTACTCAGCCCTAGGGAGGCTGCACCTCAAGTACTGTGTGAGGTTTTGGGAGCCACAGTATAGGAAGGACATCAAAGTGCTGGAGAGGGTACAGAGAAGGGCAACTAGGATGATTAGGGGTCTGGAGAACAGGTCTTATGAAGAGAGGCTGAGGGAGCTGGGGCTATTCAGCCTGAAGAAGAGGAGGCCGATGGGAGACCTTATTGCTCTTTACAGCTACCTGAAAGGAGGTTGTAGTGAGGCGGGTGTTGCCCTCTTCTTCCTAACAACAGGACAAGAGGGAATGGGTTCAAGTTGCACCAGGGGAGGTTCAGATTGGATATTAGGAAAAAATTCTTCACTGAAAGAGTAGTGAAGCACTGGAATAGGCTGCCCAGAGAGGTGTTGGAATCAACATTCCTGGACCTGTTCAAAAACCAGGTAGATGTGGGGCTTTGGGAGGTGGTTTAGAGGTTACAGCAGTGCAGGGCTGACGGTTGGACTTGATGATCTTGAAGGTCTTTTTCAACATTGATGATTCTATGATTCTATATTAACAAGAAAGCAAATATTTTGATGGCCAGTAAAGGGGCAACATCTGCATTGTCCAAGAACACCCTAATGAGCCCTTTCAGTCTTAACAAAAATGTCTTCTGATCTACAAATACAGAAAACTGAGATGGGCAAGGCTGTGGCACCAGCCTTAAAAACAAAAAGTAACTAAATACAGGCAAACAGAACAGCATAGCATATGTGGCTACCATAACACCCTGAAAAATCTGGTCCACAATTTTATTTTTAAGTATCAAACTGACAGTAGAATCATCTCTTTAACAACACCATTTTCCCAATCACCTGACTTTGAAAAAAACCCCAGAAAACAAACTCGTTATATACATCACCTATTCAGCTGTGTCATTTATTCAGCCCCAAAACAGCCAGCACTGCATCCTGATCTCTTTCAATCTTTATTTCAGTGCTTGCAGTGAAATAGTGTAAAAGACTAAAAGCCTGTACTTCATCACTGATCTCCACTCTGACCTAAGTCTGTACAGCAGAAGTTGGTTTTCACACTGAGGGGCGAAGTTTATCTCCGCATCTCATCTATTTTGCTATTACAACCCCTTGTCAGAACTAATGCCTCCACAATGCTTTATATATATATATTACAGATGGAGTTGTTTGACATGCAAGCTTTGTGGTGACTTGATGAAAGTCGCTCATGTGGGACAAGTGAAAAACCTTAATGTTATAATGCAATAAACACATGACACTTCAGTGAGACAGCAATCCCAAGAACATAAGCTGAATCCCAAGCTCCTCTGTAAGTGCAAAGGGTATGGCTGGCTTGCATAAACAGGAGAGCTGGAAAAATACTAAGAAACTCAAGAGGAAAAAGTTGATTCCTTAAAATTCCTAGCCCCAGTCTGTCTGATCTCCTGGCAAGTTTTAGAAAGGGCAGAGGTTTCTTTAAACCCTCTTCCCATACTGGGAGCCCGGTAGCAGAAACAGCAGCATGGGATGAAAAACTGCAAGATGGGGCCCTGCAACCACAGAACAGCAGCAGCAGCTTTTTGCTTAATGAACTGATAGCAGCAACTCCAACCCTGATAACGCTGCCGTGGCACGCTTCAGCGAACACTTCTAGGTGCTCACTCTGCCTCCAAGTCCCAACGTGCTTGGAGTCCAAGCCTTTCCTGAAAGATCTCTTAAAAAGTTTGATGAGTAAGCCAAGAAGCTACAAAAGCCAATTACTTTTCTATTTTGATTACAACCCAATACAACAAGAGATGAAGTAGGGACTTAAAATTTTCTTAAGGATGAAACACTTTGAAAGAGGCTACCTAGAACTGTCAAATGAAAGGAGCACAACAGCCATCAAAACACATGCTTTACAGGAAAACATTTAAAATAGGCTGGCTTTCCTCTGAACCTACAGTAAAAAATATTAGAATAATTTAAAAATAAAGCATAACGTGGAACAAAATGACAAAATTATGATCTTCAGTATTTACAGTTCATACTGTTAGGTATGTACATTGCTGCCTTTGGCACTCTGTAGCCAGACACATCACATGAATAATAAATGCCAGGCTTAGAAGTTCAAACAAGATGGAACTTGCTCCATTGCATTTTTTATAAGGAAGAAACAGAAAAGCCAGTTCTCACAAGTTTTATTTATATAGCCTATAATATCACTTATTTGCAATTCCACCAAGGTTTGTTAGCCTGTTCTGCATTTTGTTTGTTAGATGAATAATGTGGAAGAGGGGTTTACCATCATTACAGCTTCCTGAGTACAAGAATGGTATTAATAGTGAAGAAATTAATCAGGAGCTCCCATCTGGCAGCAAGAAGCATTAATATAAAGATACTGCCCAAGTCATCGTTCTCGGTCTTCTCCCCACCTGATACTGTGCACCTGTTGTACATAAAAGTCTCCTTCAGAATAAAGCACATTCTCTAAAAAGATGAAGATCTTAGGAAGGAAGCACTCAAGATTAGGGCTGGCACTAATTAGCACTTCCACAGGACCCACAGGTTTACAAGCAACAAAGGAAATTCTCTGCAAGGACCAGAAAGGTTTCACACACTGGCATCAAGACATTACAGTGCAGTTCTGGATGGGTGCTAAAGAGTAACCAAATACTGGGGCAAAGAGCCCCATGAGGTATGGGGTTGCAGTCTGGACAATGGCCAAAAGATTAATTTGTAGCCTTAAGCCATCAGAGCCCCCTTGGACACATTTTCACTGAGGCAGTGGCCAGAGGACAAGTGCAAGCCAGTAGTGGCCAGCTCTAGAGGCAGAACCCTATCTATATATTCCTGAAGTAAAGGCACCTGGTGGCATAGTCCGAAACAAGTGGTATATTCCACATGCACTGACACACCCCTTATATTTGTCTCGATTAATGACATTTTTCCTCAGAACTGCATGCAGACTTCCTGACTTCACAGGTATTGTGCCTGTAAGTAGGCTGGTCTGATCTCATGGCTAGTAAATTAGTACCAAAATTAACCATTTTAACATTTTTGCTCAGTTCTGAGGTCAAGCCAAGGATTTCTAGAGCACCAGTCCAACAAAAACAAGTTCCAGGTGCCTAAATGACCCAGACACGATGCTCAGTAATTCAAGCCCCAGTGGGACTGTATTCAAGCTCCTGAGACAAAGGGAAGTAGCAATAAGGCAACGAGAACTTGCTCTGACTCAAGACATTTCCTGATCACATTTACTATGTTATGGAACACTACCAAGCAGAATGTGCCTATGAAAACAAAAAGGCAGTCCATGTGGCATCAGTCTATTGGCTTTTGTGTGTCCCCATGAAAGGTTTTTATGGTCTCATTTTATTTCAAACCCATTTGAAAAAAAAATATCTCTAGAAGAGAAGCCACTCTCACTAATCAATAGCCTGAAATAATGGAATTATGAGCCTGCCCTAAGCAAGGCTAATATCCAGGTCTCTCAGTTGCTCAACAAGTTCTTTAAGTATTGTGCAAATCCTGGCAGCTTTTAATTTCCACTGCAGCCTGTCCCTGAACAGATTAATTGAGGTTCCCCCTTATTTTCTAACGCATAACAATCAATAATGGCAGGAAAAAAACCCAACTTGGAATCAGAAGCAGCAGAAGATTTCAGAAGTAAATCAATAAAGCCAAATGAGGGAAGAAATTTTTTTTTAAAGGATTTTTTTTTTTCATTTACAACCACCTGACAGAACCTCTACTGCATGGCTGCCACATGCCTGCCTCAAGGTGAGCTTCCAGGCAGGCAAACTGTGCTATTGAGAACGCAACTCCATTGGTATCTTTGCAGGCAACACACCCGACATCCACAGCTGTATGCTCACTTTAGATTCACAGGCACACCTGATTCTCCTACATAATTCGTCCAACAATAGGTCCCTAATTCTTCTGAAGCAAACGGGAGGGCAAAAGGCCAGGTGATGCTGCTTCTGGCTGATGAGGAAAGAATTTCAAATCACCTGCACTATTGCCAGGGTAAGATCGAGGGCTACAGTCAGGGACGGACCCGATCAGTACCACTGGGTCCCAGCGCTGACTCTTCAGAGCAGCACAAGTTGTTACCTGAAAACACCTCCCAAAGTCACCATTTTCAGCACTGCTGCTCCACTCGGTCCTTAACCACCGCGAACCGAGGAAATAATCGCAAGCAGCGAGCTGGGGTTTGGCAACGGAGCCCTAGACTTGTTCTTGTGCAAAGTTAGTGGTTCAAGTACGAAGCCCGATGCAGCTGGGGGCCTTAGGTAGTCCCTGTCCTGCTGTGAGCCCCTGTGTCAGCAAAAGGAAGGAACCAAAGCCCGCAGCATCAAAGATCAATTTGGCTACAGGACCTTAATACAGCAGCCTGTCTGACCCAATTCAAGGGGTTCAACATGTTTAGTTAAACCCACGCTACTTTGTTTTGGAGGCTGGTGCAAGTTAGACGGTCGAAAGCCTGCAACTCCCCAAACACACCTCCTGTCCTGAAGGGCTTCCGACGCACCGGCCGTACTGCGGCAAACACGAACACGCTCCGGACGTTAAAGCCACGGATTCAGGAGTCGAGCACCTCTCCGCAGGGTTCTGCCCGACTCCCACAGCTACACAAAGCAAGCACAAACCCGGTGCCCCGAGGGAACAAACGCACGCCCCGGCGGAGCTGCCCACCTCCTTACCTGCACGCAGCGCCGCTGAGAGCCGTCGGGGAGCCCCGAGGCGTCCGCTCCGCCCACCACGCCGCTCGGACGACAAACCACCGGCTAGAAACCAGGCCCTGCCCAGCTCCGTGACCCATCGCAGGCACACGGAGGAAGCCACAACCCGCCCTCACGGCGCCGTCCCACGAGGGGCTCTGGAAGATTCTGTGGCCGTGCGGGGAAGAGGAGGGCTCGGGGCAGGCTTAATCTCTGCCTCCCCACGGAGGCGGCAGCCGAGGCTGGAGATGCGTGTGTTGTGTGCTGGGGGTTTTGGTCGCGGTTGCAGAGCTCCGGGATGGAGATGGACATGGACATGGACATGTTTTGTTTGGCTCCTTAGCTCTCGGCTGACGAATAATGCAGGCCTGCTGAAAATCAGCTCTCAAGCTAGGGGGAAAATGAAACCAGTCTCGCCCTTCCACTGCCCTTTCCTTCTGAAAAGCGGCATTTCTAGCAGAAGGGTTGCATGCACAATGAGCGGTTCTTCCCAGGCAGGGTTATTCGCCGTGCAGAAGAGTGCCCTGTACAGTATGCTAGCCTGGGTATGCACATCGCTTGTAAGAAATCCTGAGAAAAGCTTGGGATCTGAGTTGCAAGAAAGGAGAAACCTAAATAAAGCTGAGCTTCAAAACGGCAGAAGTGATTTTTGCTCGATGCCCTGAGGATAAGGGAAAGGCCACTTAGCTCCTGCCGGCCCTTCGGTTCCCAGCCAGGAAGCCCAGAGCGAAGCACAGTGGTTGCTGTGCCGCCCGTATCAGGGCACCTTGCAGCGGCATTCGGTCCTCTCGTGTCCTCGGCAAGGGATGGGCTCCTTTGTTTCCGGGAAGGGTATACTTGTGTTTCATTTCTCTGGGAAAGAACAAAGGCGGCTTCTCTGCTGGGATTTAATTTTAGATCTCTTTTCAGTCCCCAGGCTTGCTCAGGCTATCGCTCTGGGCAACAGATTAGTCTACGGGAAGGAGTGTAATGAAACGCTCGGTGCGGGGAGGGCTGTGGCAACAGCAAGCAGGAGGCTCAGGAGGAACACACAGAAAGGCGAACAAAGCACGGGGAAGACTGAAGGGGAAAACCCTTTGTTGACCAAAATGTCATTTGCACATATAAATCTGCAGTCTGTATTCAGTCCTGATGCCACGGGAGATAACATAGTGAGTCTGGAAGGGAACTCGGGGCATCCTTCTTTGCAAAATTATGTCAGTCCCCTTGATTCTCATGTGCAGGGTCAGAGCTCACTGCCCCTTCTTTTACCCTAACACAGGGGCCAAGCTAATCCCTGCTTACTCACAGCCCTCGGAGACTTGACTGAAGCCATCTGAAAGATTTAGTAGGAACCGGAGAGAATTTGTTTCCTTAAGACATTGCAGAAAGTTCAGCCTGAGTTTGTAAACCCCTTTACTGACACTGATTACCTCCTCTTCCCTCCCTGTGTTGACTTGCAGTCCCGGCTTTGCTTGCCATTTGAATGCACGGAGTGCCTTGCCTCTGGGCCGAGGTAAGGACTGCACAGTGCATGCCTCAAACCAAACAATGGGGGCTGCAAAAATGATGAATCCTCACACATTGCTACTGACTAGGTATAAGCTCTCTGTCACATTCATCCCAGCTGGCTAGAGACAGTTATGGGATAAGAGTCTTGGTGGCAGCTCTTGCTTTATGCAAGAATATAACACTGAGCGGAATGTCCTCTGTGCTACCCTAAGAGGGAAGCCCAGAAGCCCTGAATGCTTTTCTTTCTGTGTATATGCCTTGTCCTGCCCTCAAAGTAGCTACATATTAGGGTATTTGGAGAATTAAACTTGAAATTGTCCCAGCAGACTCGTATTTCACCCTCCTCGAGCATCTGAAGTGGCCTTTCTATTTGGGGTGTATGTGTGCATGCCCTCTAAGGGGCAAACCAAAAGCTCATACCATTGCGCAGTTTTGAGGCGGAGTTAACGCATTACAAAGAAGAAAGCTGCTCACAAGAAATAGGAAATTACACTTGGCAGTAGATCTTCTCATTTAACCTTTTGGGTTTCATACAGTGCTTCTGTTCACGCAGATGCAGGGAGATCCACAGATGGTCCCGGTGCTGCTGCGATACAGACCATCGCCAGCAGAAAAACAAGCTTTCAGAGAGGTTTCGGTGCAAACCTGCGCTGTGTTATGTGTAACACTCTGCAAATGATCCTAATAGTCATGGAAATGAGTTCCATTTGGCATGAATCACAAGAGCTGCTAAGTGAGGGCCTCTAAAATGGGCCTGTTAGGAAAGACAGAAATAATGAGCTGTTGTACTTTTTTTAAAGCTCATTAAAGTGGGACAGCTGTTGTTTAACAGTTAACTGCAGGAAATAAATGCCAAGAGTAACAGATAGGCAGTTAAGTAAGGCTGACTACCTGCCCTTTATTTGAGACATTTGCATATGATACCTAAAGAGTATCACACCACGGAAACTGCTTCCCAGTGACAAGTACGGCTGTAAATAAGAATCATAGAATCATTTTAGTTTGGAAAACACCTTTAAGATCATCAAGTCCAACCATTAACCCAGCACTGCAAATTCCAAAGAAGCAGGTAGCAAACGCATCACAGTAAGGACCCCAAAAGATGTCATGGAGAACTTCAATCAGACCCAGTACAACTAACCTAGCCTGCCAGGTGGTGTTTCAGACCCAATGTAATCACCATGGCTTGAACCTCTAGAGCAGCAGTCCCTGAACCACATGCATAATCCCTCCCCACATTTCCCACGCGCTGGAATCTTCTGCTGCAGGTGGACAAACATTGCACCAACTTGCTTTTGTTGCAAGCACAAGTTTGTGGACTGCTGAGGCTTACCTCCTTTCCCTTCTTGGTTAGGAATGAACACAAAGCTCATTTATCAATAATTCAGCTTGGAAGTCCAGCTATAGCTGGGGGGCAGGAGCTGCGATTTAAATCCTCGCAAGCAAGGGCAAAAACCACAGCCAGATCTTCTCCGCTCTAGTGCTCAGAACAGGCTGATGGATTACAGCATGAGGAGGAAAGCAGTGTAACCCTTCCAGCAGCTGTTAACAGAAGCAGTAGGGGCTGTGTTCTGTACAAAGCCATGTGTGCTTGGTGTGATCCGAGCATCCGTCAGACCTCTGAGGAAGAAGAGTACCTAGTTTGAGATGTTTGCAGGTGTCCAATAAGGACTGAACTGTACCTCTCTAACAAAACTCAGGCATCTTGAGGCAAAAACTCCCATGAAATTGTAATCCAAGAAAACTTCATAGGTATTTTCAGAGTGGGCATGCCAGACATTCTGAGGATCAAACTCTTGGAGTAAACGGTTCCTAACAGTCTGTAAAACTGCTGTGCCTTCAGCCCTCAAGAGCGCCCTGCTGCCTGCACACCACCTGTTTCGGGGCATGTACAACAGCTCAGCTTAATCCCCGCTGATTTAAAAGTTGAGGGAAGGCAAGAAATAGCTCAGGGCTATGACTTACTCCTAAATTTCTACAATTACTTCTGACCGCACACAATTTGTATGAGAAACCAACACTTTGCCACTTTTGATAGATATTACTCCACCACTGCCTAAATGAAGTGGGGAAGAGGTGCCTTTCATAAGGACCTAAGGAAAATAATAATGAACCCAAACAACAGAGAAATGTGTTTGTCTGGAGGAGAACACCTGTATATTAGGCCCTGCTCTTTGCTGCTACCAGCCATACAACACAGCATTGTTTAAAGAAAAATCTTTAAGATTCTTTTCTATGACCCAGAAACCTTATCTAGAGCTTGGAAATCTTAAACAAATTGGCACTCTAATGAATGCAGTCTCACACACTGTCATATGTTAACACTGGCTGCTAGGCCAAGTACATGTCATTTATTGATCACTTTGTCCCTGCATGGCCACAAAACAGAATGAAGCATGGCATATATTCACCATGCACATTGAGCAAAAAATGAGGGGTATTCCAAACAAATAAACTGCTCTCTGTGTCTTGGCACACACAAAACCTATTTGTCTAGGCAGGAGCAAAGTGTATGGTAGGTATCTTGGGGATAGACAAGGTGTATGGCTTTGTTGAGGAATAAATGCTTCAGAGCAAAAAAATCCTACTTGAATTCACTAAAGTACATTGTCTTCACTTATGAGCCAGATGTAGTCATGCCTCTAATAATATTCTTCCACTAAATGCTGTTATGGGTCAAACAGTATTTTGGATCTGTTCAGCATCAGACCTCAATAGATATATTCAGCAAACCTCTTTAATTTTATCATTTGTAAGAGTGAAGGAATTCAAATTCACACCTGTAAGTACACTGTAACCATGACACAGAAATGTAGATGGTTCTACAGACAAGATGCAATAGGAGTATTTTCTTTCTTGATGATTTCAACCTCAATGAAGCTGTCATCAAGCAAGCTATTAGCTATCCTGAAACAACGGATCTAATCAACCTGAAGCATTCAGCATGACAAGTCACTAAAGTATACATTTCCCATGGGATTTGCAGGGTACAGAGATAGTTCAAAACTAGAAAGATGCACAGTCATCCCAAGTTTCTTTTTAAAGCATTGTTATCTTCACAGTTAATATTAACACATCCATTAACAGACTGAAACCAATCTCTTCTAGCACATACTGCCTGTAAATATTACATGTATCTCAATATGATAGGCATCACATGGCAGGAATACCATTCAAAGCCCCGTTTCTGAAGCCTCTACAGAGCCTATTAGACTATTCAGTCACCCTCTCTCAATCTAGTTAATGCCTCTGAGGCACTCAGCATCACCCAGGTCCCCACTGATAACGATTCTCATGTGGCACACCAATGTGGAAGAATATTCCAAACTAGGAAAAAGAACATCTCACAAAGCTATTCAGAGCAAGACAATTCCTTCCCCAAGGACTGTTGTCAAAAAACATTTATCTCAGCGTGTCCATTACAGTTTCAAGCCAGATTTGTATACCTCACTGCAGTGGGTACTGAAAAGAGAGGTAGGACTCAAATGCCTATTTGCAAAGGTGCCTGCTGTGCCAACACAGGCAACACAACTTATGTCACCAGCCAACACACATTCATTCAAAAGCAAGAAAGAGACTGGTGAGACAGTTAAGGCTCCTCTTCCCAAAGGGCTATTATCACACAAGATCCAGCATAATGTGCCCATTGTGGAGAGATTTCCAGCCCATACATCACCATGCAAGTGTCACACATGAGGAATGAGGCACAAACCGAGTCTCAGCACCCACCTACACAGTGGTATAAACCAGTCAGCCAACTTGAAACACCTGGACACTCAAAAAGCCCCCAAACCTCAAACATTCAGGTTGCCTAAAACCATGCCTCCACAGGGACCAAAAGAATAAAAATAGAAGACGACCACTACACCTGCATTTAAGGTAGCTTCTTCCCACTTTGTTGTCATCAAACACATTCTATACGTTAGTCCTCTCACAGGAACAGCTCAGGGAAATTCCCAGCTCCACATCTGACCTCATTCTATATGGCAGTCACAAGCCAGGATAGGATTTGGCTCCAGACAAGACTAGCACCAGCATCTTACACTCTCAGTCATAAAAGTTGTCTTAACTCAACCAGCAAACCCAGATCACAAACATGCCTTCAAGATATACCTTTGGGAATCACAGTGAGTAGGATATCTTACTTGCTAGTCAGAACATAAGTTCATGGGCAAGCCTGTCCTCACCAGTCTCTATCCACTGCAGGGATGACATTGTTCAACATGTCCTTGACTTATGAGTGATGCAGTAGTGAACCCAGCATCTGACTGAAGGTCTTTGAAGCCTTGGAGTTCCATAATGCAGCCACGCTCACAGTATACACTGTATTCCTTTTAATACTTTGACCATGTTTGGTCAGGTGTCAAATACAAGGAGAAGTGACAGCACAATAAATGACTAGACAAATGCCACTTCCGACCCATGAGACAAGAATGGAGCTACATTTCTCTCCCAGGTATGCTAATTTGCATGAAACAGTGCAGAAACCCCAACTGAATCAAGATCTACAACATGGGAGCAGACCTGAAGATGGCTTGAGCTGCTCCTGTGTAGTGTGTGCTCTCTCTGATACTGACTACTTTCTTTGGAGCATCTTGGGTTCTCTGACAAGGCAGCCAGCCACCTCTGAAGAGCCTGTGTTGCTCTACCCACATCAGGAGGAGCGTGGGGGAACCCAAGCAATGTGTCGGTGCCCCCATTCTGGGATGGCACCAGCAATGACAAAGCCATGTGCCACTCATGTCCCTGTGCAACAGGCAGCCTTTGCATTTAAGAAGCAATCTTGAATGCAGGTGCTGCGGTCTCTATTTTTGCTCGTTAGTCCTTGGGGAAGCATGTTGTTAGGCAACCTCTAGTACTTCACACAGCATCACTATGCAACTTTCATTTGCCCTGTCATAACACAACAGCTTCGGGTTTTCACTCCAGAGGGAAAAGCTTACAGCAGTAATGGCCTCCTGAGCACAGCGTGGGGTGTATACACACTGCAATACTCCATGGCAATGTATTAGGCAGTAAGGAATGAAAGATCTCTAAAAACTGCTTCTATTAAACCATACAAACATTGTTGCTAACTAAAAACTGCTTCTATTAAACCATAAAAGCATTGTTGCTAACTGAAAACGTGATTGCATTCAGTCTGTGCTAAGGTGGCAGCTGGGCAGTATGTGTTTTCTAGGCCTGTTGGACTCGGGCAGCCCAAGTTCAGTAGAACTACCTCATCTGTTAATAGCAAGTCCCAGCAGATGGCATTATGTTACAACGAAACATTACCCCGGTGCCAGCTGCCTTCCCCTCAGCACTAGAAGTTCAGAGGGGAGGCTCAAACTTCTCACTTGGGCATAACCTTACCTGCCTGCTCCTCTGTTTTTTTCCAAGCCTAGCATACAGTCATTGCATTTCAGCTGGGTGGAAGTAAGGAGGAACAAAGCCAGAAGGAGATAGCAAAGCTTTATGTGACTTTTATCTTCATTCTTGTAGCTCTGTTTCAAAATCCCTTACCTCCCTGTGCTCCCTGAGGCTAGAATAATCTTGATGTCAGCACTGGCACTGTATACAACGACTGATAATAGCTGTTGTCTCCCCTGATATGCTGTAGTGTCTTTTCTTGGAGCCAGACGCTAAGGCAGGAGTAAATTCAATGCTGAAGTACCTCTGAAGTCTGATGCCAGTGAGACATAAAAGGTTTAAGCACAGATATGTGAATGCAGCGGTCTATAGCTCAGTGAGCAATAGCCCAGAAAGGCAGACCCAGATCCTGGGGAAATAACAGAGCTGGAGGTGCAGATACAGCAGCCCCACAGGACTGTCACAACTGCTAGCACTCCAAGTACCCAGTCCATCCTCAGATCTCTTCCCACTCTTTTCCCAATTTCCTGATGTTCCAGCAAAGCCCTGATGTGTCCCAAGCTACAGAGAGGTTACAACAACAGTCCTTAGCTCAGCCCATGCTCTTGTGTGCTACTCAGTCATGCTGTACTGTTGTGCCCAAGCACAAGAAGCTGGACTCACTGCTGTGAAAAGCTGGTGATAATTCCTGTGACTCAGTAGTTCAGGGCCGTACACAGACCCAAGGGTCTGCCAGTCAGAGATGCGATTCGCTCATCTTTATTACAGATCTGCTGACCATGAAGCATCTGGCTCCTTGGTGACTGTAGCCAGGTAAAAGCAATGAGGAGCAGGCATCATCAACTGGAATAAGCAGAACCACTTAGAAAGGAAGATATTTGAGTGTAATCAATCCGTTCAGCTGTGGAAGATGTATAGAAGGATTGAGATCAAGTTAATTCTGGTTCACTAGATAGAGCTGCTTCAGCCTCTGCTATGCTTTGCACCCTGCTAGGTTGTATGCACAGCTGTATTAATGCACTTACATGTTTAAGAGCCCTTATTCGCTATGTCACTAACTATTCCCTGTTTAATAGCTGGAAGGGTGCCTTTTCCATGCATGAGATCCTGGCTTTTGATAATTACTCCTTCCAGCACAAGCAGGAGTTCCTCCATCACTCTACTGCTCTCCAAAGAGCTGGCATTTCAATACCTTTTTCTTTGCTCCATTTATTAGCCAGGCACAGTCTGAGCCGTATTTAATCATTGGCGTGTGTGTGTAAAGAAGAGTTACTACTGTGCCATAAGGAATCTGGAGAACCGTCGTTCGTTATGGAGTACAGACACTTGACGGCGATCTGTGGGGACACGGATGAAGCAGAAGCTAGCCAGACATTTTAAGAAGTAAGTCCATTTTACGCCAGGGGGTGCGGGCAGACCATTAAGTATGTCCTGCCACCTCCTGGCAAGCACCGCAAATTGCAGCTTCCCATGAACGGGGAGAGTGTCGGCTCCTGGCTGGAATGCGGCGCCCAGGTGCTCGGGGCGATGGAAAAACCCCGGCAGCAGAGCTCCGGAGGGATGCGCTGGCACACCGAGCCGCGCAGGGCGGCTTGCATGCCGCACAGCCCACACCCCACGGCGCTCGATGCACGCCGGTGTCTGCGCCGTGCTCTGCAGCGCGCTGGCAGGGTCTGGGTGCTCACACGAAACACTACCAACCCCCTATTTTTCTGGGACCTGTGCAGACTGAAGTTGATTCCTTGCAGGCCCCCGGTCATGTCCGTGTGGCATTTTGCCCTGGTGCTGCACGGGGTCAAGTCTTCCTCTCTTGGGCTGTGGAGAGCTGCTTGCCTTTTCCCATCTCTCATGTTTCCCCTTCGACTTTATGCACCCCTCCCAGCCAGGATTTATCAGAAGCTGAAGGAGGTGACCTTTTTTCAAAATCTGTGCAGCCTGTCATATATATATGTCACAGATCAGCATCTGAAACAGATATATTATTAGCAAATGCTTGAGATGCTAGGACTTGGTCCAGAACCCACTGAAATTGGAATTTTTCCCTAGGCATTTAAAGAAAACAGTTGTGCAGAAAAAAATATTTAAAAATGAAGATTTAGTCAAATATCCATTCAGTGTGTGTGACATACTCTGTCACTGAACTATTGCCTAACTGATTAGCGAGTTTCCAACTCCATGTGAAAAAGGCAGATAGAGGGTTGCTATTAAAACCTTCTCCCCTCTTTCCCAGCTATGAGCAAGTAAGAACACAGCCTTCTGGTTTGCCACCCTTCTGGTTTGCCACCCTCTTACCAGAAGGGCAGAGTCATAGGAACTCATCAGAAAAAACTCTGGCTTTTTTTGCCTCTTCTATCTTCTTAAAGGATTTTTTTTGGCCAAGACAAAAGGTCATGAGTGATTACAAGGGTATAGATAACAAGTGCTGCTGGTGAGGAAAGAGGATCCACAAGGGTGTTGGTTTTGGCTGGGATAGAGTTAATTTTCTTCCTAGCAGCTCTTATGAGGCTATGTTGTAGATTTGTGCTGAAGGCAGTGCTGGGAACACAGGTATTGCTGTGTAATAGTTTTAGTTTTGGTTACTGCTGAGCAGCACTTACACAGAGCAGAGGCCTTTGCTGCTTCGCACACCGCCCCACCAGCGAGTGGGCTGGGGGTGCACAGGGACTTGGGAGGGGATGCAGCCAGGACAGCTGGCCCCCACTGACCAAAGGGGTATCACATACCATATGACATACCATATGCTCAGCATATACAGCTGGGTCACTTTTATGCATGACAGAGCTTTGCTTTCCTGGGAATGGCTGAACTCCTGCCTGCCCATGGGGACTGGGGAATGAATGCCTTGTCTTGCTTTGCTTGGGCATGGCCTGTGCTTTACCTGTTAAACTGCCTCTATCTCAACCCATGAGTTTTTCTCACTTTCACCCTTTGATTCTCTCCCCCATCCCACCAGGTGGGGAATGAGAGTGAGTGGCTGTGTGGAGTTAAATTGCTGTCTGGGATTAAACCAGATGATGAACCAGGATTGCACCAAGTAGCAGTTTTCAAGGGCTGCAGCAAAATGTTCATTTCAAAAATCCCCAGACAGCATCGTGCCATATCTTCCTTTCTGATTTATGACTCTCTGGATTAAGCACCAAGTGACAGCTTTGCAGGATGTAAGAAGAGGCAGTGCCAGAGGAAGGGTACTGGGTTTCTACTTAAGATGAAGGGATACACTTCAGCTGAGAGGTGGCAGAAGTTGTGGTACAGTGAATGGACAAGCTCCTTTTTATTTTTTTTTTAAGAAGAAATTCTAAACAGATCATTTTGCTTCACATTACATTCCTCCCTCCTACAACGTGCACATGTACATAATCTGAACACCCACTGCCATTTTGGTCCCCAGATAGATGTTGCTAGTTAGGGATAACATTTGGGCATCCTTTCCCCCTGTTGGGCTGCACCACAGCTCTCATCTCTTTTAAAATACTTAGCCTTTGGAAGCTGTAGGTGGGCAGATCAGAGTCAGCTAGAGTGTTTCTCCTCCTTTACTTTCACTGTCTCTCAGCTCACACAAAAAAGCTAGTGGCTAAGAGGAGATGAGAGGGAAGAGCAAAATTGTCAGCAATTCACTTCAGTTTTTACCTCATCTTTCTGCCCAGGCCTTCCACCTTCTGTTTCTTACCTCCATCTGCTGATAGGCACATAAGTGGCTAATGTTGAACGTCCTGTCACACTCAGAGATGGTGCTGAAGGTCATGGTTATTCCTGGGGTTGCCCACAATAAAGCTGTTACCTATACTAGAGCCACATATATTGCTTTATGCTCCTTGCTCTTGCCTGTATCCCAGCAGGATATCATTTCAGCAAAACTCTGTAGGTCAGCAGAACAGGGAAAAAAGTCCTTATTCTCTCACTGAAGTTTCTGCTTCATAAGCTCTCTGGGGCAAGGACTATCTTTTTTATTACCTAACTGGGAGGAATTGGCCTTGATTTCTCAGGCATCCTTAGAAAATAAGAAAGAGCAAATACTGAATGCTGGCAACCTTACAGCTGTGGGCAGTCAGAGGCAGCAGGTGTTCACCTCACATGACAGGTATGAGATTTCCTCTGACTAAATGTAAAAATCCTTGGCAGGAGGTGGCTGACAGGGAACAATCCCAGGAAATATATGTTTCAGGTTGAATTTAACCTCATGACTGCTGGAAAAATTCAGTGAAGGAAGGTGGTAAGACTTTCAGACTTGGAGCACAAGGTGGTTATCTTCATGTTGCACCTCACCAGCCACTTTATATATCTGTTTTATATCTCTCTAGCTTTATTTTGCTCATTTGAGCAAAATAAATTGTCCAACTCTGTTCTGATCAGAGTTTTGTAAGAGAAGCTGCTAACTGGACTATGCTAGAAGGACATGTTGTATGTAATCAGTCCTGTACAACATGACTGGTGCAAGGCAGTGAACTGCCTGCAGTAGGATGGTGCGTTTGATTAGGTGATTATTCAGCTCCTGTAAACATTCCCATTCACTGTGTCAGAGTAGTAGCCTTGCTTAAAGAGACAGTGAACTTCAACTATAAGAGGGCATTGGGGTTGTGGGAGTTAGATACAAAATCCAAGAGAGTCCTCACAGCCTTAGGAGGGAGGACAGTAGGCCAATTCAGGCTTTGAATCATGGAGTGTTTTCCATTATGATTTACATACCCTGTTCATGTTCAGTTCCTGGAGGAGGGATTGCTGTCAGCAAAACATGGTCCCTTTAGAGGCTGCTAACCTGAATGCTTGTTTCTGAGAAAACAGCAATTCACCTAAACAGTTTTACCACAATTTGAGAAACTAAGAGAATTGTTACAACAATGTACTAACACCAAAATATTTTTTTCTTTTTTAGTAGCTCTCCAGGCTGCTCTTTCCTGGAACATTACAGCATTTTTGATAGCCTAAGGGCAGGCCACCTGCTGCAAAAGGAAAGGAACTATGTATGTTAAACTATAAAGCAGAGCTAGCCATCTGTGTGATACCTGTATTTTGTAATATATACCACAAAGTCCTAGAGACTTTATAGACTTGTGTGACTCTTCCATGTAGAACTAGTGTTAAAATAAGGGTACTTACCAAGCAGATGGTATGTCTTAAGAGACTCCTGATGTAACAACAGAAAGGCACTTCAATTATACATTAGATTGGGTCCAAGCAAAGATAGTTATGCCACCGCCAGCAGCGGTTTTCAGCCTGGATTGCAGGAAATCCAAGTTTTATCAGGGATAGCCTTGCAGTCCCCCTAGAATTGTTGCTATTAAGAAAGGTTATAACCAAACTGAGATGCCAAGCCAAAGTGAAAAAGTAACTAGAACATGGATGTTCCTATAAATTCACAGGTGCAGTATTCATATGCACATTTTTATCCAAAAGAAGGCAAATTAGTTGAGATTTAGTATTTTTGTAAATTCTCTTAAGTCTCTTTGCTGTCTTCATCTGTGATTAAGCTGGGGCAATGGCAACTCACAATCTTAAAATTTAGATTGTAAAATCACTTGAGATGGGAGAGATTTGTATACATAAGCTAGAAGTAATAAGGAGATCTGGGCAGCTTATTTCCTAAATCTGAGGTTCAGCTTAGCAGTCAGCTAGTTTTAAGGTGGAGGAAGAAAGGAGGATTTTTTTAATAGCTAATTTGTGTGTGTGTGTGTGTGTGTGTAAACCAGGACATTTTAAGGTATGTGATTATAGTAATTGTTTTTTAAATTGCATTGGAGACCTTGATATCCAAGACACAAGAGTTATCTCTTAAACTCAATGCCTAACAAAATTGCACAACTGCAGTCACTGCTGTACAATAAGATGTGCACCACCAGAACTGTAAGGCACAGTACATTTTTTTCAGTGTGATTTGCTGCTCTTTGCAGTCAGTCAAATGAATTGAGACTCTTTGGTTCATCCAGTGCTCATAGATAAGGTCAGTCTACTGACCTATTGCTGTGCATGGCAAAGAGTTAGGACTGAAGACACAATTCATGTAGTCAATTGTTAGAGGGGTCTTATTTTAGATTCACCACAGTCAAGCACATACCTTGGGATTCATTTTTTTGGTTTTATTTAGGGATCTTGTGGGAACTCTCCCATTGCAGGAAAGATAATAGTGAATTCCTTGTTACTCACATCACCATGCCGGATGTAGATAGAAACCTAAAACCAGAGATAAAAAACAAACAAAAATAGGAGAAAAAGCAAAGGAAATAATTGGATTTACATTCTACTATATGTGCAATCAATTACTCAAATAATTTGTTGACAATTAATATAATTATTTTTAATTATTCTTGATTAGACTCCTGGAATTATGTGATTATATCTAGGTGGATGCATCATAAATGCAGGAGGTACAACACAGATGAGTAAGAAATGTAATTTTATTTTTCAATTTATTTATTTTTACAAGTTAAAAGGACTCAGGAAGGTTGATTTACATGATCCTAAACAGAGGCTCACTGAACTTGTCTTTGTTACATATTTTTTTATAAGTTCAGTAGTAGAGCCTCTTCAGTTGTGGAAGCAAGAATTCACCATGGGTTTGGTATTCAGGAAGGCTAAGAAACACCTTAGAGTTGTGTGATTGACATGCAAGTAGTGTGAGTGTTTATGTTTGCTTTCTACAAAATCAAGTCTGTAGTGCTAAGGTAAGTAGGTTATTCCTAGGAGAACACAACCATCGGAATAGGTTCAGCTAATTCAAAATTAATTTGTTTTTAATCCATCTCAGAGTCTTTCCCTTTCTCATCAAATTTGGATTTTATGTTTCCTTCTACTATAGACTCACCTATATACTTCGAGTTGTTTAGCATTTTACAATTACATTTGTGCTTAAAAGGTCTTGATATGTATTGGATAAGCATCTGAGCTGGATTTTTTTTTACATCTTTATTAAAAGCCATGACAAAGTTACTGGGTCTGATTGTGCTACAGCTGAGAGTAGTGTAAGCTAGGACTGACTGCTGAAGTCAAATAATTCTGCAAGCAAACTACAAAATTGACTCTAAAAGTCTTTGATCATGCCCATGGTTATTACAAGTGTGCACTGATTTTAATGGCATTATATCTAAAATTGCATCTGCTTACATCTAATGCTACATCTAAACAAAATAGATCCTGTCCAGCAGCAGTTTGCACTGTTGGGCAACTTCCTGCTGAAGGAGTGAAAACTCACTTTAATTCAAGATTGGAAATATCTCACAACAAATAAATCCTACTGTCTAGATAAGCTTTAGTTAATACTTAAATCATAAATATTACAATTTTTTAGGAGTATTTCTTTTGAGTTAACTTTAATTTATATCAACTTTTATTTAAAAATAACAGTTTGCATAAAGCACTTTGGAAAGAGATAAAGGTAGATGAGACCTACTGAAACTCATTCTGCGTTGTCTTCCTTCTGGAAGCCTTCCCAATGTATACAACTGCCTGATCACAGTAGTGAGAGCTCATCTGCCTAAAGAGAATGCATTAAGTCAAACCATAATGCTGTTCTGAGCACAGAAGCCAGTACCACATCTGCTCTGATGGTAGAATATCAGCAAATGAATAGCATATAAGATTTTTCTACCAGAAGTTTTGTTATGCTAGATGATGTCAGCATGACCTCTGCCGAGAGAGGAAAGATCTCAGCAGTTGTGTATGCTCAGGGTGATGAAATCTGGGTTGAAAAGCATTCTCTGCAAAGATGCCTCACACTAACTTACGCTGACCAAGAAGACACAGCATCAGTTTCAGGAATCTCTGAACTTCTTAAGCTTACTGAAGAACCTCAGGCACAGATTTTAAAACATGATCTAGAGTTACCACCTCAAGCCGAAATCACATCAATACCACTTTCTTCTTTCCCACTAGAATGCAGCAAATAATGTCAGCCAGCACTAAAAATGTCTCTGAAGTAAGGCATGCTACAGAAATACCAAATGTAACTTATGCATGTCCAGTAATAAAGATGGAAGAGGCTTCCAGCCCCCTTGGGACATGTTTTCACAGTCTGTAATATAAACCAGCCCAAACTTAACAAGACAGTCTTCTGGTTCTGGTGTAGTAATTGAACATGTGAAATGTTCCCAAATAACCTCAGTGAAACAGCTTCCACAAGAAGAGCTAGACAAAAAAATGGCAAGGACATATCCTCTTATTGTAAAGTCACCTAACAGTGTTGTTTCAGGAGTTTTAAAATGACTGACCAATATCAAGAATAAGGATTATAAGAATATTTTCCCACTTTTATCTGTCAGCCCTGTTGGAGAGCAAATGGAAAGTCCTCTCTCTACAGAAAATGCTATAGCGATATATAATGGGCAAGTGTACTTTCTCTACATAAAGAGGCATGAAGCTTTGTCACCTGGAATGGGAATAGCCGGCTCTGATACATTGCTTAGGAAGACCACAGTTTGGACCATTACATGCAGTGTTCTCCATGATGTAACAATCCATGTTCCACACCCACTGCTGACAGGACAGTGTGTTGTAAAACGCAATATAAAATGTCATACAAGCCCTGCTAGCCCCTTCCACCAAGATAAAATTTCAGATGCAACCTGTTTCTCTTCACACAGGATGACTACTGTCTCTCAGCCCAAGCAGTGCTCCCCTTCTACTGGGAAAAGGCAAGAGGTAGTAACCTATGATAATCAGCTGAATGTCTGTGTATGGACAGTAAATTACTTTCCTCTTTGATACAGCCAAATGCAAAGTGCATTTTTCAGCAACTTATCACAGAACAAGTGTGGCATCCAGCAGGGAGCAACATGCAATTCAATATATGTTGAATTTTAGGTGAAGCCATGAAGCCAGGAAGCCAGCCATTCTATTAGGTGAAATCACACAGATTATATACCTTTCTTACTGCAAACTTGGCAAGCTAAATCCCTGCTAATTGGTTACACACACAGTTCACACCATATTGATTGGTTAGTAATTCTAGCGAGTTTTGATAAACCTATCTTATAGCTAAATATTCTTAGTTTACCTTTAATACCTAAAAGTATCCGCACACCTGCTGTTTTGACCCTCATGTTATAGTTGGTTCCTAACATGTTCCATTACTCCCAAATACCTTCCCATAACTGCTTCTTGGTTTAGGGCAGCCTGTACCCCTACCAACAAGGCCGCTGTGTTTTGAGAATGTGATTATTAAGATCCTCTCAGCATGAGTAACTTTTCCTGTCTCATGGGAACAGAAGAATACTGTCAGGGCCTAAATCTTGGGAGAGGAGAGCTAGGCTGCCGGCAGGCCTGCTGTCTTCCCCGACAAACAAGTGCTGTGAAAGACAATTGACCTGGTTTTGATTTCACTTTTGTGGAGGTGCCAAACACAACTCCAGTAGACACAATCACTGTACTGTAAATGAAAGCAAGACTTGCAGGTCTTTAACACTTTATTGTTTATAAAGAAAATATCATTAGATAATGCTGAGAAAAAAAAAACCCATCTTGAGATATATCAAGGAAAAAAGAGCACTGCACTTAGTGGGAGCAGCCTGTTGCTACTTAGAGAATAGGGTGAATTTAGTGTAATGACAAGTTATTTCCCAAGGTGGGATTTCTGGAAACATGTGATGAGTGCTATCACAATCACACTTTAACTATTAGTGAAAGAAGGGCTGGCTTGCACAGTCCCTCCTGAACTAAAGTCCTTCTTGCAAAGCCACATCCCTGAAGTAGGAGAGACTGCAGAAGCAAGTTGTTAAGGTAAATTGGGTTGATAGGAAAATGGCTCTTCAACATTCACTTTCAGTTAGTCAGGTTCTACCTTTTCTTATTTCAGTTCTTCAACAAGATTGCATTTCCACCCAAAGAAGTCTTGCAAAACAGAAATTACAAAGAACATCAGGAAGAAGGCATTCAACTATGAAAGAAATTTAGTATTGTTAAAGATGTAAGAGTCCATCTCAACAGGATAAGTCTCCTTGGACTTATATAAGATTGTGGAAAAGCTGCTGCCCATAAAGGGAAGGTAACCACTATGTCAGAGAAATGGCAAAAAGAGCCAGAGGTACTAGAAATACAAAGCAAGCCTCATCTTGAATTATTTGTTACTCATCATTAGGACCCTCCTCAATTTTTTTGAGTATTCGACCCCTTTGTCTTAAAGCATTTTTTATTTGAGAACTTTGCAATGTTTATAAAGAATTACAGTGCTGGTATTTTTTTATCTGGGGCTTCTGATAAAGGCAGAAAATTCCCCTAGACCTGTCTGTTATCTCTTGATAGCATTAAACTTCCATTTCTGTCAACTGACTTTTGAACCATCATCACCCAGCCGTTCCAAGATCTCCAAGAATGGTCTACTTTTGTTGTCCCTGAATAGGAAAACCATTGGTGTACCCTCAGCATTCAGGAAAATACACTGCCTCTTTTTGTGAAATATTTCAAGGCCAGGTAAAGCAAAACTTTCCAAAGAATATGTTGAAAGAGCACAGGTACAAACTGCTTTTTTTCCCTTTCTGCCAGTATCTAAAGAAATATCCCTTGTAAGAAAGTTAGTGATGGCTGTCGTTTTTCCTAAAATTTCTTTCCCACTAAGTATGCCAAGGCCAGTTCTCAGGATAGTCAAATTTTGATGGTGTTTTGCAATCTATCCACATTATTTCTCAATTTGTGTCCCAAAAATCAAATAGGATCAAATACCTAATGAAACATTTGGTGTTTGGATTTACTCTACAGCTGTTTTACATAGATGCTTCCAATTACTCGACTGCTATCAAGAACTTTCATTTACCAACAGTGTTGTTAGTAGTGCTCATTAACCTTAATTGTTATTGTGACTGCCCTTTCAATATTTTTGGCTGCCATGTCTTTCTCTTTGCAGATGACATTCACTTTGTTACATTCTGTCATTTATGCAGGCTGTGGTCCTTGTGGTTAAGTTATTCAAGTAATAAAAAGATGCTCTATCTTCTTTAAATTGTTGTGCCTTATTCCTGCCTTTCTCTGGCTTGGTATGTAGAGTTTCTGACATTGGGATTAACCTGCAATTACTGAGCCTTGCTGAAGGACCCTTCAAATGCAAGAGCCCCTTGCTAAAGGGAACACCCATGCAGAATGGTTTGTTTTATATGCAAGACAAGATTTGCAAGAAGGATAGCAGCTGTCATCAGAGTAACTAGAATATCTAGAGAAATAGACAAGCATCATTTTCTGAAGTTGAGTGCAAAGTAAGAACAATTGGTAAGGGTATAATTAAATACATATCACCTAGACAATTCAACATATAAAATTAGTTTGCAAAGAGAAAAGGGGTTGCTGGTGTGAGAAAAAAAATGGTAGATAGGTTATTTCCAGCAGGAAAGAGAATGACAGATATTGGAAGACTGTGGAAGGTGGAGATAGGGGAGTGAGAATTATATATCATGAATGGCACATAGAAATGATGATCCTGAAATAATAATGTAACACAAAACCAATACCTGATTTTGGTATCCAGTGCCATTATTAATTTTCATGGGTGATAATGTGTTTCATCAACATCCTTAGGCTCAGTCCCATTTCCAGAATACATAGGTGCTGATGGCAAACGTAGACATGTACCTTTGTTGGGAGGTCTGAGAAGTATCCTGGGGGCAGGAGTCCTTCATTTTCATTCACATGATGATAAAGCTGAAAATATTGTCAGAAAAAATACTTGGAAAAAAGAAGTGGTTTAAGACTGTGAAGTATTTTTTCCTGCTAGAGAGGTTTGAAATATTGTGCTGATAATCTTGACACCACAATTCTGTGACAATTTGTAGCCAGAGAAATCCTAGGAGCTTGCTAGCTTGGGAAAACAAGAGAGTTCAAAGCCTAATGAGTAATATGAGGGGGTGGGGGAACATAGTATGGAAAAAAAATCACATACATGACAGAGGAAGGTGAATGACTAACATCTTAAGTACAGTGTTCAATATTTGGCCTTTGCCATTTTCAAAGGAAATGTGTACTCTGAAGCCTGTTCTGGCTTCCAGGAGTGGCAGAGCAGTGGCAGGGGGACCATCAACAGGGTTTTATTTACTTCCCATAGACAAAGACCAACACCCATTCTTCAGTTACACTCTTGCTTCCAAATAAGGTGGTGTATACATCAGTGAAAGGCTTTATAAATAAAAGGCAGAATTACAAGAGTAGGAGGAACAGATGTGAAAGGAAGCTTTCTAGAGTTCTCATGTTGACAGCTTATGTTTCCAGGAAAGTACATAATAAATGAAGCATTTGCGCTGCATAAAATCAAGATTAAATCTGTAGGTTTCTTAAATCAGAATGTCATTAAATCAAAGATTCATAATGTGCCACAATAATGTCTCAGGTATTGGCTTTCATTTATTTGCCTGTGTTTATGAATCCAATCACAATTATCCCCAAGGCAAAAAGCATGTGAATCACTCTCAAGACCTCTGCATTCAGGGAGTTACCAATGGTTCAAAATGCGACATGAGGTATGTTCTTCCATGTGAACAGTTCCCTTTGCTTAGCCAGGCAGCTGCTAGAGCTGATGGCTACCACCTCTCAGTGCTGCCTTGCACACATGCTGTTCTGTACTGCAACGGCTCAGTACTCTGCAGCCCACTCCTCCTCCAGCACAGTGCAGGAACTTTGCATGTGTCCGGGCATTCTTCCCACTACGGGTAGTTTTCCTAAGGGCAGTGGGTTGCCTTGGCTGCAGGTGATGAGTTTGGATTTGAAGGACCACATTGCCATCAAGATCTGTCATGAACAGCGTTGGACACGCATTTTTCAGATGCGAAGGGACATTGTGACTGCCTTCTGCCAACAGCTGCTCTCAGGATTTGCCATCCTGACAGTGACAGTGACAGCAGATGTCACTCTGAGGTGCCATGTGAAGCCCAACTGGTGACTAACCAGTTTGGGATGATCAAAACAGAGCAGTATTTCAGCTGTCCATGGTCATTCTCCAAACTGCTTTCATTCAAACAGTATGTGGAAGTCATTCTCAAAGTCATCCAGGCTTTTGAGCTCTATGGACACCCAAACTGCAGTGGTGTCAGTGGTGGTCAGTATCCACAGGTATCCTGGGCAGCTATGACAAGGGATACTTTTCTACTGCCACACTTGGTTTTAGCACATGGTTGATTTATCATTATTGATTTTATTATCATTATTGATCTTAGCAAGCTTCACCAGAAGGATTCTTAATGCCCATGACTCCTGCAGCTGTAGCTTCACGCTTGATGAGGTTGCTGCTACCTCCTAACAGAACAGAAACACAGCCATCCTTGGGGTTTTCATGTCTGCACTGTGAAAACAGCCAGTTACAGGTGTCCAGGAGGGTACCTGTATCTGAGACACTGTGTCTCCTCAAGTGGAGGTTCAAACATGCTGTGCATTCGAAGCAGGCTTAAGGAGAATGTGTGACAATAGCAAGGCCTTTTACACTGGGTTAATGTAAGAGCTTCACTAAAGGGAACCATATTTCCGACATTTCTTTGTGTTGTCTTTCCATTACTTGAGAAGATGGGTTGCTGGATGCCCTCCTGCACCCTTAGTGCATGACTGCTTCACTCACCCCTCAGAATGTGTCATTCAGCCAATCGTCCTTTAAACAAGCATGGTCATTCTGAACATCTTCTCTGGCCCTCTGTACCAGAGGCCTTTTAGGCCTTTTGGTGTACTGCTGTGTCCCCATGATGATGACCTTCAGGAAACCCAAGGAATTTTGACTGTGCTTCTGAGGCTGCCAAAGGTGAGGAGTGGAGCTCAGGTGGAGAAGGTGAGGGAAGAGTCCTTGCCTTGGAAGCTGACAACATCTACATTGGAGGTGGGAAGTTTAACAAGGGCTGGGAAAGAGCTGATTTGACCATGAAAGATTGAAAGGTGCCTTCCTCTCTGAGGTGAGAGCTTCTGCACCAACCCCCTCACACCTCTTTTGAGCTCTGGCTGAAACTATTTGATGAGGTCTGCCAAATTCCTGCACCCCATAGCTCATGCCCCTTTCACCAGACAGTCCTTGCAGCCTTTTCTGTCCCAGAAAATATCTTTGCTTTCCATGTGCAAAGCACTTAAAAACCAAGTTCTCTACATGACTATCACCTGTAGGAAGGCTAGAAACAATTCAGGGTGACTGGTGCCCTTTCCACTTTCCTGATGTGCCATCAACCCCTCGCCACTCCAATGCTTTTCTCCCCTAGAAAAAAAGACACACATGAAATGATTTGTAGCTTAGTAAAGGCTTTGAATTTGAATGACAGGAATGTCTCCAACTGAACAGCACATCATGGATCAGCAGTAGTATTGAGACAACACAGTTCCATTACTTGGTTAGGACAAAAATTGCTGATAATTTATAAGAACATAAGAAGGGATAAGAACAAAAGCTTTCCTAATCAGGAACAGTGGAATACAAATATGTTAAGAATGGGGAGGATTCAATATAACCATCAAGATGAACTTTGTCCTATGGGACAAAAATGCCACCTGGGGATTAAAATGCAGAAGATCTGGTCAATGTGCCTGGCAAGCACAATGTCTGCCAGCCTAGACAGAGAAACCTGGAGCTTGCCAACCCACCTTTTCCTCCCAGCCTGGCATGGGCATAGAAATCACTGCAACTTCTGAGTTCCCCCTTTTTGCCTTAGGGCCAAGCTGCTTCCTCCTCCTACAGTTCTTCTTGCCACACTGTATGAAGCTCTGTGTGCTGTCCTACATGAGCTACCACCCTCACCATTTTCTAGGAGCCTTCTCCTCTAAGAACTGCTGATGTGGCACTGAGAAGAGAAGATCTGATGTGCTCTGATCTTCTGAGTATCTTGAAGGAGTCAAGGAGCATCTTTGTACGACAGCTTTGGCTCTGGGTTGTGTGCATTGCAGGGGGAGAGTTTCTGATATTATTAGATATTCTGAAGGAGATTTCTTTTGCAACTTGTATTCCTTTAAAACCTTGTCATACTTTGCATTTAGACTGGTGGTATAAAGAATCTTAATTCACTAGAAGACTCACTCATGCCTCCCAGATCCTCCCCCAAAGACATGTATGAAAAACACAGCACACTTACCTGAGCTGGGGAGCAGGAGTGCTGGCACAGGTAGCCATTGACGCTGGCCATAGTAGACAGATAAAACCCTGTCTGGAGTCTTCTGTATGGTGCAGGGAGGGTACCAGGGGGACAACTTTCATCTGGATTTTCCCAGGGCCTAGGGCACAAAAGTCCAAGTGAATGAAAATTAGCATCCAGGCAGTTAAAAGCTACAAAACAAATATTATTGATACCAATTTACCCTTTTTTCCCCTCAAATTTACACATACTAAATGTTAACAGTGAAGTGTACTAAAGACACCACTTCGTCATTCATTTCATAGACCCCAGAACAGGGTGTAAACTACAGTCACAAAAACATACCTCATTACTTTTTCAAACCAAACTAAGCACATTACAACAGCTGACAGTGAGTCTGAAGTTCAGAGGTGGAAGAGAAACTCCTTTAATACCTTCATTGGCAGTACTGGCAAGAATAAGTGAGTTATTTCCTGAAACTTGTACTACCTCATATTATACGGCATTCTCTATGGTGATGACATTTGAAACATGCACAGGCTATATATAATAAACAAGAAGACCTAGAAGCTTGGTGAGGGACAAGACAGATCTGAAGAGCTACCTGATAATGCGGTGGAAACTGTTGTCATGTCACAGAAGGATTAAGACAGGAGAAACCAAGTGAAAATCTGTTGCCTGCATCACTTGGGATGTGTAAGACCCAACTCTCACTTCTGGCCTACACATTGTATAAATCTGAAATTGCAACATGTATTTTGTTGACTTAAAAACCTATGTAGGCTTTGACAGAGCAAATTCTCTTCCAACCACAGTGATCAGATTATTTGTTTCTGGAACTATATAACACCATCTGTTAAAGTCTAGTCTGACTTTCCCAGTGATTTAGAGAGAAACAGTGTTAGGAGACACATTAGTAATTTAAATGCAGATAATTTTCTTCTACAGTTCCCATTAACATCAATCATTGTAACTGACTGTCTTTATACATCTCTTTTGTGCACTGAAAGTACAAGAAGCACAGGAATCCTGGCTTCAGATGAAAGGACCCATGTTAGAACTGAGGACAGCCAGGAAAGGGGCTTTCCTGCTAACAGGAAGCTTCATCTTTTTCAGAATTGGGTTTCAGTTTTAATCAGATGAAATCATCTTTTCTTCCCAGTCCTCCAGTCAGCAGGAAGCTGCTCAGACGTGGGAACAGCTCAGCTAAACTGCCTCCATCCTAATACCAACAGCAAAGCCAGGTATCAGTGTCACTTAAAGCTGGGGCTTCCCAGACTCCCTGACTCCGTGGTCAGTCTCCCAAGGGGCAGCTGTGGGCAGACATCTGGGGAGGGGGAGACAGGGTTACCTCAGGAGTCTGGTCATTCAGCAAGAGTTCACCGAGGGCAATAAACTATGGCCTCTGAAATGTGGGATCTATCGGAGACACTTTGTTCTGTCAGAAAACTTTAATCCTAATCTCTCTCCTTCTGGAAGCTCTGTCTAAGGCACCAGTTTTCAGAACACGATGGAGAAAGAGGATGGATGTGGGATCTCGTGTCTCACAGTCACAAGAGCAGGAACAATAATGGCAACTAAAGTCTCAAGTTACGGAAACTCCGGTAACACACTTGAGTATCAGGAATCTTCTTCTGGTCCCTCTTCAGGTGTGAAGAGGTCTAGAGAGAGTAGCCGAGCTTCAGCTGGCTGTGCTCCAGCACCCTGACCCTCATTCTGCCCACAGACCTCCTACTGCTTCTTTTGCCCCCTTGCAAACACAAGTGTCTGAGGTGGTTTGGCCCTGGTTGGAAGCCAAATGCCCACCAAAGCCGCTCTATCACTCCCCTTATCAGCTGAAAAGGGGAGGAAATATATGTTGAGTATCTTCTTCACTGCTCAGGCTGGAAACTCCTCTTGGGAAGATGCTCCTTTTGTACAGTGTGTCTATAGGGCCCAGCACAAGAGGGCTCTCTAGCACTCAGCTGATGCAAACAAGAAGAAACAAAAATTACTTGACACTCCCCACCCCCACCCTTAAAACCATTATCAAAATACGTAATTCTCTAACAGGCAGTTATCCAGCTGTATTATACTGGGAGATGTAAAGGACTTTCTCATTAATCAGCAGTCCAGCTGCTCTGTGGGAAGAATATGACCCTTCAGAAAGAGAAGGAGGTCCTGCAGATTGCTGACATCTAAAAGAGAAATGAAGCTAGGGGAAATTGAAGGTATTTGTTATCTTGATAGAGGTTCTCAGAAATACTGCAAGACGACACCTCTAGTGCTTTTGGACTTTCCAGTGTGCTCTGGAGAGGGACAACTATGCTGCTGGGCAACTATCCTAAATGAGCCATGCCTGAACCTTAGTCTGCAGCCATTCATCCTGGACTGTTTCAACTTGCATCTGACACGCTGTTCTGTGCTGTGTCCCTTAAAAACCTTCATATAATCCTCTGCTAGGCAGCCCTCTTACAGCCCTACTTTCTACTGTCAGCAGGAAGAAAATAAATAGTACTCATTGCATGTTTGGAACCCAAATCAGTCTGGAGCATATCTGCATTTTGTTCATATCTTTCTGGAGGTGCAGTGACCACAGCGAATAAACTCCCAGCTTCTAAACCGTCTTCTGCCTATTGGGCAAATGAGCAAAGGTCCCAGTTTGACAGGGCAAGACTCTCTGCACAGAGCCAGAGGTTGGCTGAAGCTTTTGGAGTTTTCCTTCCAGCCTGTCAGTTTGGTTATAATGAGAAAACAGATTATATGAAAAACTACACCTTCATCCCCTGCAGACACGCTCCTTGTGTGTCTGAGTCAGCACTGCTAACGTTATGGAAACCTCAACCCTCTGTTTCTTTGGTTTTTAAGCAACTCTGAAAGGTCAGTCGAAGAGTGCCCAAAAATCTTTTAACTTGGGCACTCAGATTTAGGAAATAGAGATAATACCTTGTAACTAAATCAAGTCTTATCTGGAAGCTGCAGACAAGCAGGGCATGCTGTGAAAGGGCAGCCCACCTCTTGTCACTTAATTTGATCATCCTAGGTAGAAAATACCGGTATTAATCTGTGATACCTAAAAACACTGTCTGTATTTTGCCTTCACACTGCAGGATCATTTATAAAGATGAGTGTTATGACAGACTGGGTGAACTGGAGATGATTGTCCTTTCCCTCAGTACCAGAATGGAAGGTCACTGGATAAAACTACTAACAGCCAGAAGGTTCAGAACAAACAAATGGAGGTGGTTCTGCACACCATGTGTAGCTAAGTGGTAGGAACCACTGATAGCATGTTGTTGGAGATACCAGCGTGAATTCAAAAGGCTACTGGATGGATTTACTGAATAAAGTACATCTGAGGGTATTAAGTGCTATCCCCAGCTCGGGAAATTACTGTACTTCAAACAGCAGAGGATGGGTAAGTATCATTTCATCTTCTCATATTCTTCATTAGACATCTTCATAAATTTAGGACAAAGAAGGTTGTGTCAGACCAAAGGTCCGTTTATCCCTATAGTCTGTTCTCAACTTTGGTTGGTAGTGGATGCAGAGTTCAACTACAGTGCATTTATACTAGCTCCATATGGCCATTTATACCGGCTGCAGCTAGAAGGAGCACAGGGGGGCTGGCCTGAGCCTCAGGCCTTGCTGCATGAAGTCTACTGCTGCTGCTGGCAGCACAGCTGAGGGAGAGGAACAAAAGACACATGAGCCTGACACCTCAATCTGAATTGACCGTAGGTCAGCCACAGGATCACAAGGTTGGAAAAGACTAGGTGTCAGAACAGATTGCAATCTCCTTGAATTTTTCCATTATTCAAAGCAATCTGACAAAAATTACCTCGTACATGTACAAGTCACAGTCCAGTTTTTAATGGAGAAATAGCTTTCTCAAAATCAGTTAGCTATAGAGAATATTCATAGGATATCCCAAACTCTCAGCACAGTAACTGTATCCACTCCTTTCTATTTTGATTTCAAGATATCAGGCATATTCCAAATGAGGACGAAGTAGCACTGTGCTAATCTTTGCACAAAGTACAAATGAGGAGTTTGGCACCTCTCTCCTGTAGATAGGTTGAAAATCCCACCAGAAGAGAAAGGAGATCTGAAGGCACCCAGGAAGGCTGCAGCACAGCTAGGAAATTAATCTGGGACCTCAGGGTAGAGCCTTCACACAAGGCAAACCTTTCTTGGATTAATTTTCCATTGGTAGAAAAAGTATTATTTTATAATGATCACTGTGTAGTGCTAGAATGCTGTAGCCAGATCACAGAGAGCAGGCTGGGACTGGTCCAGGTTAGTTACCTGTGCTTTCAGTTATGTGAAACCAAAAAAGAGGGATGGGAGCAGAAGAAAAAAGAAAAAAACCACCCACACAGCAGGGGGTTTAATACTAAGAATATTGTCACCAGAAAACAGTATTTTCACCAGGAGTTACCAAACTGCACTTCATTGGAGTCTCTGTGTTGGCATGAGAGAGGAGAGGAGGTTTCATGTGTTTGTATCCTGATGAGTGGGACTTAACTATGCCTAGCACAGCGAGGCTCTGGGAAAGTGATACTGAAAATAATAAAGGATGAAAGCCTTCCTCTTTGGCTTCTCTGGGCAGAGGCTTGCTCCAGGACCTTCTACATCCTAGACCAAGTGTGCCAGCACTGCTCTGATGACCAACCTTACTTTGACCCACCCTGACATTTTGATTTTCTCAATACATGTCTGTTTCTGTAAACACATTTTGATTCTGCTCTTGTTGAGGGGGGAAAAAAAGAAATCCCAGAGGTTGTTCTGTTTGATCAAGATCTCTTCTGAGAAGACATTTAAGAATTCATGGAAGAAGAGGATCCAGGCTGGGCTGTTGGCTCCCTAGCTCTTCTTCTGTGAATCCAGCTCAAGTAATTTTTGAGTACTGACTCTCTTACCCCACTTCCTTTACTCTGTGATATTAACATGATGCTAGACACTAACTCACCACTCTGGAGACATATGTTAGGGAGGCAAAATATCTAGTCATCTTTAGGCGGTTTGCCACCATCCATCACCAAGCCCATTTCAGAGACAACTGCAGAAAGTTGGATCAGAAAGTAGATTTCAAACCACATTACACATGGGAAACAAATGTTATCCAGGAAAACTTTTTACAGGTCTCAATTATAAATCAAGCCTTGGAAGACCTTTTTATTTTGGAGAAGCGTTTGGTGAGATGCTGCACTTGACCACAGGCAGCTGGGCTGTGTCATCGTTTAGTATCATTTACATCCATAGCAACTTATTTAATCCACTGTGTGTGTCTGACTACGAAACCTCAGTGAAAAGGAAGAAACTACATACATAGATACATGTGTCTCTGTGTGTTTAAGCGTGGACTTAGAATTATATACACTAATATATATTGAAATATACTACTATACACACAAAGAACTGCAGTGTCTGATGTAATTACAGCATGTCATCTTGCAATAAAGAAAATACAAGAACAGATTTTTTTAACTCTGTCACCGAGGACACTGAAGTTCCAAAGGCAAGAGGAGTTCTTATGTTAATCAAACATTTCTGTTCAGCTTTTGCACTTAACAGTTGCAAGGAGCTAATGCTACATAAGGGACAGGGACAATTAGCAAGAGTGAATCTGACTGATTTGTTTTGATTGTCCACAGTAAAAAGATGATGCAAATGAATGCTTCAGCTGTTACAAAGTTAACTTGGTTTCCCAATAAGCAATTAGTGATATGTGTAAATACACTTAAGCATTTGTATTTCAGGAATATATTATTCAACATAATACTGCTCACACAAATTAATGTATGTAAAACAGTATATGAAGAATTAAAGTAAAAGGTAACACTATTTGCAGGAGAGAATCCTATAATGGAGAAATGCATGTGATTAAATTATGAAGGATATACTTAAACAGAATAAGGATGACAACTCTTGCTTTTTCTTTCTAAAAGTTCAATGTGTCCTTCTAGAGAGTCTGATCACAGCCTTTTTGTAGCTGTTTGGCTTGAAGGAAAAAATTACAGCCTGGCCGTAGAACCAGTTTTAAAGGTGAATGTCTCTGGCTGGTGAGCCCAAAAGATGACAAGTATTTATTCATGCTAGTGCAAAAAGCCAGGTATGCATGTGAGGAAAGGAGATTTCCATTTGCCAGAAGGCTTTGCAGATCTCATGCTTGTCCACAGCCACTAGCAAGTAACTCCAGTGGTACCCTTTTGCAATTAGTATGTCTCCTGTGAAGGACCATTATTTTCTAAGCGTGGTTCAACCCTGTGTTTGAGAGATCCTCTTTAAAATTAGAGGAGGAAAATTTACACGTGGTACTTGCTCTCTCTATCAAAAATGATGCTGTTTGGGGGAAACTGCACAGTAGAAGCTAAAGTGGAACTGTTCTATTCCTGTATTCCAGTAGTCTTCATCACAAACTGATATCAGACACTGATAATAAGCAAGATCCATATCAGGAACCTAGTACTGAACAGCCCAGATACCAGTTCTGGGAGTCCTTTGATCCTTAAGTATGGGTTCCCTGAGGTTGCCAGCAGGAGTCATTCAATACCCCACAATTCCCATCTATCACATCTATCCCATTTCTATGCATTTATATAGGGCAGGATTTTCACCAGGTCTCAGATCTACTTTACTTCATCTTTTATTTAAAACATGGAAAAAATCCTCCTGATTACTATTTCCTGTGCAGGGTTGTTGTTCTTCTGAGAGTCTCCCCTTACAATCACCAGATTGTCTAGGCAAAGGCCATTCTCTGTTGCTGACAACTTGCTGCATGGCCACAGTCTCCAACCATAACAATTGTAGATCTGTTCCTGTCTTCAGCTCTTGATTGCTACACTGTGAAACTGGCATTGCATCAAGATGCTATTTGAAAGAGGATGGGGAACCTGAAAGCAAATGTATGATAAAAGCCTTCTGCTTTCCAAAGCAGCTAGGTCTGCTCAAGGAGACAAAAGACAGGACAGCGGCACATGTTTTGCATAGTCAACAGCCCCCTTGTGTGCAATATATTCCATTTATGGTTTAAGAACAATTTATCCCTTTGTAAAGATTGCCCACTGCAACCACAGTACTGCAAAGGTTGGGAAGAATTGGCTTATCTCCTGCATACATGTTAGTCACACAACCTAAAGCCTGTGGATTATGCAACAAGCCAGTGTTTTCTACTTTCGGGTTCACCAGTTTGACCTCTGTTGTCTTCCATCCCACCTGTAACTTACACATACTATATTCCTCAGTGCTTGATTATATAACAGTTTCTCATAGATAGTGACATAAGGTTGGGTTGGTTTTTTTCACTTTAAGCTATACAGACATGCTGTGCACAACAGTTTTAACCAAAACTCAAGTTAAAGATGCAAGATAGGCTGGATTGCATTGGTATAACATGCTGTGACAATTCCAATTGATAGCATTAAGGAACTGAGCAAATCTACATGTTACTGAGCAAAGGAAATTCATCTGAAGGAGAACTAGAACAGAACTGAATCCCACTCCTATGAGGCTGAGGTCTTTTGGAGAGTATTCACATTATCTTCTTCAGGTACTCAAATCAAGCACTCAGTGTGACTAACTCATGCAGAAGACAGTTCAAAGCACCAACACTGAATTGACTGTCCGCCACAGTTTCTTTCTCTCTGCCTTTATTGACCACACACAGAACCTGAAACGACTGGACTCTGGATTTGGTCATCTCCAGTTAAGATTCCTATGAAGACAGGCCAAGAGAGTTAGTTAGGCCTGGAGAAGAGAAGGCTCCAAGGAGACCTCACAGCAGCCTTCCAGTACCTGAAGGGGCCTACAGGAAAGCTGGAGAGGGGCAGTTTACAAGGGCAGGGAGTGATAGGACAAGGGGGAATGGCCTTAAACCAAAAGAGGGTAGATTTAGATTAGATATAAGGAAGAAATTCTTGACCGTGATGGCGTTGAGGCCCTGGCACAGGTTGCCCAGAGAAGCTGTAACTGTCCCCTCCCTGGCAGTGTACAAGGCCACGCTGGATAGGGTTTTAGGCAACCTGGGCTACTGGAGGGTGTCCCTGCCCATGGCAGGGGGGTTGGAACCAAATGGGCTTTGAGGTCCCTTCTAACCCAAACCAATCTGTGATTCTATGATTCTGTGAATATCTGCTAATGTACACATTTGGGCTGTGATTTGCAGTAATCCCATATCAGTCCAAAGCACTTGTCAGCATTTTCATATTCAAGAAATTGTTGGCAATTTTACAGAACTTTGTTCATGGCACATGAGTATTAACTGAGCTCCTCAATACATTTGTTATGCAGCTAAGTATATAATATGGCTCGCAGGCTTGGCCATGGTTCTAAGACTTATTTAAGATCACACAAATCAGTAGAGACCTTGGGAACAGTTATCCTAGGGCCCCCCTTCTAAAATAGAAAAGCAACATCCTTCTCTCTTGCATCTGTTAGTCATTTTTTTCCAAACATCTTACAAAATTCCCTAAGAAAAGGATTTCTTAGACCAAGTGAAAGTCTTGAATTTGTAGAGCAAGAGCTCAGTCTTTCCTATGGCTTTGGAGCTGCCTAAGCCTTAAACATCTCTACTGAAAGAATTTAAACAGGACCTCAAGTTCCAAGAGCCACACTTTCTGAGTACGTAATATGGGCACCTTAAGAGTGCAGATCTTCATGAGAGCAAAGCAATTTCCCAGTAGGGATCAGGCCTCTTTAACATGCACCTGAAAAGGGAGGTGTCCAAGTGTCCCAGTCCCTACTAGAAAATCTGTGCTTTGCTCTCCTGGTGAGGCATTCTTTCAACCCTGTAAGAGAACTTGACTCCCTTGGCCCTCTTTCTGTCAGGCATTCCAGCAGGATGACAACAAAGCTGACAACTTCATAGGGACACACTAAAGCTATTTTTAACATCCTCTGCTCTCTGTCAGTTATAGCACACTTTCTGAAGGTTAAAATAGAAACTGGTTTCCAGCATCTACAAACCAAACCCCAGTAGTTACTTTTGGCACAATCTGATGCATTCTTGGCAGTCTCAACAGGGAGTCCAGGAACAGGCTGGACATAAAGCCACTGACATCTTATCTGAGAACAACTCAGCCATACTGGAGAAAATGATTTAAAACTCTATATGAAAGGCAAACCTCCTCAAACAAGATTATCATCATATATGGACAAAGTGTAACTCTTAAATCCATTTGGGCAGAGCACAGGATTGCAGTCCCTCTCACCAAGGCATGAACACTGAGATCTGTACTCACAGTAGGAGTGCTACTGACACCAGCAAGACAGAATGCAAATGTCCTACCAAGTCAAACAGCAGACACATAAACAGAAGAGGGAAATTGTGTTCCCAGAATTTCATCCCATAAGAGACATTGAAAAAAAAAAATCAGATTTATTCAGAGATGCTCAGTAAATTCTAGTCTGAGTTAAATTTGGAGCTTTTCCCTTTTTATCATGCTTTTGCATTAACTGTTGCTGGTAGGTATGGGAAGTACCAGTGGTCCCTTATAACGAGCAAATACTCACCCACTCCAAAAAATGCCAGTGATTCAGCAGCAGCACTCATTAACCCCGCCCAATCCCACAGGAGGGCCTTGTTATCAAGGAACTCTGAACATCACTACTCAATAATTGCTAGCTGCAAAGCAGCCATTACTACAGAAGGTTGTGATATTTTACAAAGAGAAATTAATTAAACTGAAGCACTATACCTCAAGGAAAAACTGAGTGTCTTATCCATGAAGAGGAGCATTTCTTCAGTTTCTCCAAAAGATGACCAAGGAGATTTGCTAGCAAGAACACTACCAGTTCTGTTTCTTCTGTAGAGAGAAAACTCAATACACCACATCTTAGCAATGATAACAAGGGAGCAGATGCTGGGAAAGGAAGACCCAGGGATTTTTCCTTTTATGCATCTTCCTAGACTTTGAGCTCAGTCCCTCTTGGACAGAAAGCTGGGGAGCTGCTGGTGGAAATTGAAGATGTCCTTGCAGGAATCCTGACCAACAGTTTGCCAGCTTATGTCAGCTTTCCACAAAAACAGTCACTGATTTGTTTTCACATCTCTAGTTAGCATCTCCAATTTTTGCAACACTGGCAGAAAATTACTGAAAATCTAGGTCTCAAATTCTTTTCAAATTTAAAATTAAACCAGAAGCACTTACCTTGTGTAACCATTTAAAAACTACTAAGTATATCTATCTATACCTCAGCCTACTCAGCGTTCATTATGGTTGAAAAATTAACAAATTAATGTTAAGAGAAGTCTTCAAGTCTTTAAATGGAAGATAGAGAACTCAAGAAAAGCACAAGTAGTGCATCAGAAACCAAAAACAGGCATAGAGAAACTACTCCATCACAATAAGTGAGAAAGAAAGATTAAATGAGCCTAACTGAACCTACTTTTGAAGGAGAGATATTTTAAGATCAAAATATCAAGCCCTGGTGCAAAACTGATCAATCACATAGTCTCTCATTAAAAAGCAAAAGAACTCATTTGTAATCCTTGTTGCTACACCAAAAAGCCATCAGAGGTATCATCAAGGTTCAATATAAGGGTTAAAAAAATCAGGAGACAAAGAAAAGGACAAAAATGACTTTTAAACTTAACTCAGCATTTTGAGAGTTGGAGAGGTTCCATTTGTGGTCTGAGTCTTATTAGCAGGTGAGTTTGGACCATAAATGTGAGACAAGGGACTAAGCATGCCCTAAAACATAAGAATACTCCAGCTAGCTTTTTGGTATAAAGACTTACAAATTCAGGTGGTTAGTTAGTGGCACAAGCTTACTTCAGACTTAACCAAGCATGTGGGTTTGCTTCTGTGCCACAGGAGAAGAAATAGGCAGGTTCCAAGTTGCAGAAGGGAAGAAGGAGGCAAAGGATTCCCTATCTCTAACTAGCCATGTTCAGGGAGCATGCAGATCTTCAGGGTGGCTCTTTTAAAACCCACTACACTGGCTGGCTGAATCTGACTGCTTGAGGGCTTTTCAAACCCCTCTTGGCTCAACTACTTTATTTTCACTCATAGACAGCACATATTTCAAATAGCTGTGCATAATGCTGTGGAACTTCATAGACTTTCTCAGTGCAACAAATAAGCCTTCATTTTGCCAAGTCACATTTTTTCTCTAGAACATCATGCCACAGTTACTCTTCCTCTTCAGTTAGGCTGCTTAAATAAATAAATCTCAGTGCCTCTAGCGCTGTATCATTCATGTTTAAATTGTTAGTCTATGCATAACTGTTTTGTGCCTTCTGCATTTAATATCTCAGTCTCTCTTGCTTACATATCCATTTGTGTTCAGGATTATTAAATGCTGGATGGAATTTATAGCCTGAGCGAAGCTCCGTTTGTCATCCAAGTGTTGCTACGCTGGAATTAACTCAGTAGCACCTGCATACTGACTTATGAAGAAAAGCTAATGTGCTAGTTTTGGCAGGGGTAGAGTTGGTGATTTTCATAGCAGCTAGTACAGGGCTGTGTTGTGTCTTTCTGCTGAAAACAAGGATGTTTTTGTTGCTGCTGAGCAGTGCTTACACAGAGCCGAGGCCTTTGCTGCTTCTCACACCGTCCCACCAGCGAGTGGGACAGCTGACCCCTGCTGACCAAAGGGATATGACATACCATATGACATCATGCTCAGAATATACATCTGGGGGAAGAAGGAGGAAAGGGGGGTTGTTGGAAGTGACGGTGTTTGTCTTCCCAAGTACCCATTACGTGTGATGGAGCCCTGCTTTCCTGGGGATGGCTGAACTCCTGCCTGCCCATGGGGAGTGGGGAATTAATTCCTTGTCTTACTTTGCTTGTGTGTGTGACTTTTGCTTTACCTGTTAAACTGCCTCTATCTCAATCCACGAGTTTTCTCACTTTTATTCTTCTGCTTCCCTCCTGCCTCAGCCTGGGGGAGTGATCAGGTGGCTGTGTTGTGCTGAGTTACCAGCTTGGGTTAAATCACAACAGTCCCTTTCTGGTGCCCAATGTGGGGCCTAAAGGGTTTGAGCTAACGATACATTTGATTGGAATGTGCTAGACTTAATTTATAGCTGTTATTGCTGTGTAACTATTAATTAGCATGCTCCTGTGTTTGCCAAGAAGCTTGTTTGCTTTACTAGATAGTAGAGCCTTGCACTCATTAGAGGCTGCTTTTTGCTCTCACTGCCTGCTGTAGGGCTGTGCTGCTGATCAGCTCTCTGTGCTGTGCCTGGGAGCATCCTGATAACAGCCATGGTGATGCGCCTGGGCTGGCAGATGGCTGCAGCATCGCTGCTCTTTCTGTGCTGCTGGACTGGACAGGCTGGATCTCCTGTGTGATCTTGAGTCAAAGGGACTATGACCTGGGGATGGGTCTGTGAGGGAGAAGGACACCCAAACTGTCTGCAGTTTGTCCTGCAGCAGGTATTCCTCTGAAAGGACTGTAGCCCAAGGATAGGTCCATGCTGAAACAGGTACAGCTTGAAGCATCGGTGGCTATAGGGAAGTCCCTGATGCAGCAGGTGCACCCTGAAGAATCGGTGGCTGTGCATGAGGTCATACTGGAGCACCTTGAAGCATGTGGCCATGATAAGCTCTCTGCCCAAGCACTCTGTTCTTTACATCTCATTTTTCATCCTGCAGCAGTTACTGGAAAGCTTTGGAAGCATGGTTTTTGCACGCAGCAGTCAGCTGTGTGAAGGCTGCTGGTCAGGGATTCTGTAGTTTTTAAATACAATCACTTATAAAATACCAATGGATTTGTCTGCTTTTTCTTTTTTAATTCTGTAGTAAGCAGGGTGCTCCTATGATCAACTCAATGCATTTGTGCTCCAAACATGTGGAACCATAGATGGGACAATGTGAAGGACATGCTGTTTCTTTGCTACTTTTATGCTAACTTCTTTTGAGCCAGACTCTGTGTATGATTAGGTCCAGAGAGCTGGGAGCACTTCAGAATAGAGACAACAGATGTATCAGAATGCAATGACACAGCTGCAAACTTGGGACTTTGGGAGAGGCTATGAGTGCGGCAATAAACTTGACTAGGTAAGATATTCAACTCCAAGCTTGTCCATCAATGTTCAGGGACTTCCAGGACTCCTGTGAGTGGAGTCTTTGGACATTCAAGTGGGTAAAAATAGCGTAAGGATTCCTTTTGGACTTTCTGTTTCAGTAGTGTCCTCTGAGTAATCCATTCTCTACATAAAATTGCTCTAACAATTATGTCCATGAAAGAAAAACTTACAAGGGAAAAGAGGAAAGAAGGAATAAATTCCACATTTTGGTTTAAAGCTGGGTATTCCAATGCAGGAGCGGATTGCATGCCTGCAGGCAGTGAATAATAGAATCATAGAATCATAGAATGGCAAGGGTTGGAAGGGACCCAGAGGATCATAAAGCTCCAACCCCCCTGCCACAGGCAGGGCCACCAACCTCAGGCCTGGATCTACACAAGGTTGCCCAGGGCCCCATCCAACCTGGCCTTGAACACCTCCAGGGATGGGCCATCCACCACCTCTCTGGGCAGCCTGTTCCAGGACCTCACCACTCTTTCTGTAAAAAACTTCCCCCTAATATTCAATCTAAACCTTCCCTCCTTCAGCTTAAACACATTACAATGTGAAACACATTACGAGTTGGCCTATGTTAATTGACGTGTGGGTCTGTGCTCACTCTTTGCTCTCAGAGAAGTTAGAGATCAGCAGGTTTGCTGATTACCAGAGAATTCTTCTTCTTTGGCTCTCCTCTTAGTAGGTATTATTCATTCTTCTTACTAGCAGCTGCTGTAAGACCTTCCAGTTATGAAAAAAAATCACCTCTCTCTGGAAGCTGGGCTGCTGATGTCTCTACAAAGCCATGCTTTCGTACCTGTTATGCAGTGAGAGGTAACACAGAAAGCAGAGTCCTGGTGTGGCAGGTTCTCTCTTGTTTGCATGCAGTAGTTCACAGATTGCTCCACTGGATCTACTGGGCAGAAACCAGGAGGGGTGTGTGTATGGAAGAACTGGTTGCTTCCTGAACAGCTTTGGGAAGCCCCACAGTGACCACTACTCCACAGACATACTATGGTCTCCACACATCCTTCTACCTCCCAACAAGCTTTGTTCCTGTGCTCTATGTAGGTCTATACTGTTTATGCTTCTAGTTGTTATTCTGTACCTCCATCTTCTTAAATATGTGCATCACAATAAGTTGTGGCATCACACCACTGCTGGGGCACACATCCTCCTCCACCCGTGCTTCCCTGCTCTGTCAGCCCACCTCTGCTCAAAAGAACCGAGGTTGGGCACTGTAAGCAAACCCCTGAGCCTTCCTGCCCTGATGTAGAGGTTATATGCTCCTCTCAGGAGGAGCTGTATCCAAAGCACGCCAGCATAGGCTCAAGTCCTCTCTCAAAGTCCAGAGCTCTTGCTCGTGAACTCTTCAAAGTAAAAACCTTGTTTTCTTGCAATTAAATTCCTAGTGCCACATGGGGGAGCTTTCGCTGTGACTAAAGCTCATCACTTCCAGATCACGAGAAGAGGTCAGCTCAGCGATACTCAGGACTTCACCCACTGGAAACTGTTCTGGAAAGGCTTGATGAAAATCGAGACATATACAGAGCACACACAGTAAGAAGAAAGGTGTTCATTTTCAAAATGATCTTAGGTGGCAGTCATTGATTTTGCCTTGAAAAAGCAGCCAAACTCATAACTCTTAGCTCATAAGTTACGAACTTAGAAACTTCCAGTTGTCCTTAGCCTGGTAGATCAAATAAAATGAAAATTACTATATTTTAATGGAATAAGCAAAGCAAATGAATAATGGGGATTAATTACAGCCACCCACTAATAGGACAAATATGCAACCACCTTGAGTTAGCTGTACTCCTTGTTGAGCCATCTCTGGCTCCAAAGCCATCTTGACAGCTGAAGTAAAAGCAGATGAAAGAGCAATCCGAAGGGCAGGGAATCTTTCTCATCATATTTGGCAAGTAGGTGGACCTGAAGTCTAGTTGGAAACCCTTAAGAACTCACCTCCTGAGTAATTCAGAAAATAAGCCCAAAGATATGAAAAATATCAGGCATTTGGGGGTGGGGTGCTTGTTTGCACTTGTTTGTTTGCATAAAACCAAACAAATAGTTTGGAAGCAGCTTGTAAGCCTGAAAAAGGCGACTGACGTTCAGGACGGACCACCTGGAAGGCAGATGAAGACAGTCGAGCCTTGAGCTGCCCATTTTCACAATCCCGTGGGGTAGTCAGAGGTCCCCTGACCAAGCCTGGTATTGCTCTGTGAGCCGCGTACCTTGCAGGTGGGTAACAGGTACCAAAGCAATTGGAAGGGGTGCTGCTAGGCCCGGTTTAGAGAGGCAGGCTCGCCAGCAGCACATCGCGTCTTCTCCTTGAGCCCCGCTGGCGGCGCGGAGGGGAGGGGAAAACGTGCGAGGAGAGACGAGAGCACCGGGCGGGGGGTGCCCGTCGCCCCCAGCCGCCGAGCGGGGCGGGGCGGGGCGGGGCGGGGCGGTCTCTGCCCTTCCCTGCCCACAGCACCGGGCGGGGCGGGGCCGGCCCCGGCCCGCATAAGAGGCGGGGACCGCGGTGGCGGCAGTGGCGGCTGGAGCGGCGGTAGGAGGATGCAGACGATGCCCGGTGCGCAGGCGGCCAGGCCGTTCAAGCTGAGGAAGAGTTTCGGTAGGGGCAGGGGCTGCGCGGTGGCGGCGCTGGCTGCGCGGTGGCGGCGCTGGCTGCGCGGTGGCGGCGCTGGCTGCGCGCACGCGTAACGCTTCTCCTTTCTCCCGCGCAGCCACCAGGCTGGAAGAAGTGGCGGGGATCCGGGCGAAGTTCCCGACGAAGGTCCCGGTGAGTCTCTCCTGTTGCGGGCGGCTGTTGCCGCTAGCTGAACAGAAGCGGTGGCGCCTCTGAGCTGTGTGTGTTTGTGGGGGGGTGGTTTTGGCTTGTTAAGTGTGGTCCTCATTAAAACAGGTAATTGTCGAGAGATACCACAGGGAGAAATACCTTCCTCTCTTGGACAAAACCAAGTTTCTCGTTCCCGAGGAGCTGACCATGACGCAGTTCATAACTATCATCAGGTAGGTAGCAGTGCCTGCGGGTCTGTGCTGCTCTTCTCTGGGCAGGTATCTTCTGGTGCCGGCTGGAGCATCTCGCTTTCTTTGGTGGGGAGGAGGATGGAGGTATTAGTAATGGCTCTGCTCTCTTGCAAGCGCCTAAAGAAAATTCACAGATGCTTTCTCAGGTGCATTTGGAAGTCAAAATGATCTGTGATTTTTTTTCGGAGTCATAATGTCTCCTCTCTTCCCTGTATCTGTAGTGAGTAAAGATTATATCGGCTCCTCTGCTTACTTCTTGCTTGCTGAACTTGGTACTGGGGCTGTGTGGTTCTGTTCTGCTTAGAGCTGTTGCTGCCTTGCTTTTTTTTTTACTGTACCTTGCTGAATTTGCCTAGGTTCAAAGTAACCCTTGAACATTAGTGGTGTGAAATGTGCTTTAAAGTTTGTTCTTTAGGAGACTTCTTCCCTGCAATATTTGATAAACTATTTAGTGGTTTTTTATAAAGTATGAAAGCTAAGTGCTTTCTAGCATACTTTTTTAAAATATGGAAAAGGTCTTTCTAGATGTTAACTTCTGTTAAAGGATTCCAGCATAGTCTTTTACATTTGTTTAACTTCAAAAGAAGAGTCCTTCTCAGAGAGATTACAGATGACAGGACGTAAGTTGTCCAAGGGCCAAAAGCATCCTTTATCACAGCTGTGCTACAGAAGCTTTTGTTTTCAGCTCTGGTAATTAGGAACTGAAAGCCCAGGCTCAGTAGCACTCATGGTCTAACAATGTAAGTCTGCTCTCAGAGCAGGAGTCTTTCAGCTTCCAAGCATACAGTTAACTTCCTCCTGGTGAAGACGTTAAACCACATAAGGACTTGCCACAGCTTTTCTTGTGCATAGTTCATGCAACTGCTCTGCTAAATGTATTTCATAGACTAAAGTTGAAATCTTCTTAAATTTGTTAATGCTTAATCCTCTATTTCTCCTTTCTTCGATTAGAAGCAGGATGGCTCTAACTGCTACACAAGCTTTCTACCTGCTGGTGAACAACAAAAGCCTAGCCAGTATGTCCTTGACAATGGCAGAAGTGTACAGGGACTACAAAGATGAAGATGGCTTTGTATACATGACATATGCTTCCCAGGAGATGTTTGGATGCTTTTTACCCACTGCTCAAAGGAAAACTATGGAATGCCTTCAAAAAACTTAAGGTTTGGTCCGTGCTGTGCTGCAGTGAAGCAGTTGGCCATGAGTCATGCCTGTGACATGAACCTCGGAGATGCTCCTTCCAATTACAGCTCTGTGGTGGGGAGTTATGACCCAAAAGCTGGCAGGACCAGCTTAAGGCAGAAATGGTGGTACACTTTTCCTAGATAATTTGGATATATATTTTTATATTTGAAGACACTATGGGGTTTTTTGGAACTGCACCTCCACTTTTTTGAAATATTAGTCTTTGTTATGTAACTATTTTTAAGGTGCCTTAAAGCCTGAGCGTAAGAGTAAAATAAAGAGTTTTTAAGTATTGAGTTGAACATTAGTTTTTATCTGAGGAAAGATGGTAAAAACCTGTCTAGGAGAAGGTCCTAGAATAACTGGGGTTTTGAGCTTGTGCCTTTTCAGTGAAGCATTGCCCACACAGTCACTGAATACTCAAATGGAATAACAAAGCTTGATTTGGGTCACACAGGAGAAAAGCATATGGTAAATGGTTCATTAAGCTAGATGTGAGCTGTGAGATTAAGTGGACTGTACTAGTGCTAGAACAGGTCTCAAATGCAGTCTTCAGTTTAAGACCTGGATAAACTGCTGTCAGCTGTTACAGGAAGCACTGAGTAAGTGTGATACAGATAAGCTAATTATTTAAGTGAAACTGCTAGCATAACCTAAAGGCAGATAGTATGACTTGAACCGTAGTTTAATTGTCTATTTTTACTACTGAATTCTGCTAGTCTGATCTCTGTAGATAGTCATATCCATCCCCCACATGCATCTGCTTGTCTGTTCCCCTGAAGGATTGAAGTGAACCTTATTTCAGGGATGGACAGAGCTATATGATATCTGTTGTGATTAAAGAGGTATACCAGTGTCTTTAGAAAATGTTAATACTGTCATGTAGTGAGATGAAGACTCATCTAACACAGACTTCCTAATTGTGTGTTAAGGGAACACTTGACAAGAGGCTTGGCCTGAAGTATAGCTCAAGCTAGCTTTCCTGGCCTCCTCATGTGTGAGGAATGTATTGGCAAGCTGTAAATGTTCTGATTGTGCATAATCAACTTAAAACATCAGGTCACTTAACTTTACACTGTGACAGATTTTTAATCAACCCCTGGCAGCCTCAGCTTAGGATGGTCAAATTGTTACAATATGATGCAATTCTCCTGCTCAGTACCAGACTGATTTGCAGAATGATTAATGTAGGAATTACTAGACTGCAAGGGAAGAGGTGTTGACAGTATTTAAATTATGCATAAGGAAGGAATGCATGTGTAAGCTTTCTGTGGTGTTTCTCTTGTGCTCATAGTCTCTTGGATGTAAAGCACTGAGCAGACCTGGGTTCAAGCTTCTAAAGCAGGGGGTTTAGAAGGGTACCTGCCTTATTGAAGGTGGAGTTTGCCAGCTCATGTTTTGTGAGCTGAGGAACAAAGAAATCATTGACCTGACACTCAGTGGAAAGGCTAAGGCAGTGTTAGTATAGGTTATGAAAACATGCAGGCTTTGGGATCCCAGAATCTGCTGCTTGGATGGATTTCATTTATGCTTGTAATGGAAACAGTTTCCATTGCACAAATTGAACTCAAATAGTCATTTGTTACTAGCCCTGAGGGAGGTAGGGACACCTGTTTGGCAGGAGCACCACACAGCAATGTTGAACAGCTGTGGGAACCTTGGAGTGGGGGGGACAAGGGGAAGTCTTGCTGTGCTCAAGCTCTCTTGCCAGCCTAAAAGCTGGGCTAGTAGTTTTTGCTTCATTGGATCTTCTGTTTCTCTTCCTGTCTTGTGTGATCCTCTGTACACAAGAGGAAAGCATTATGGATTTCTTGGCTGGAGCAATTTTGTGTCTTGACAGACAGCTTCCTTTGGTTTCTAATGTAGTGGCTGAGCTGTAAGTGTTGATCCCTCCAGCACTTACTGACATTCAGCTATGGTGTCTTAACAGGCTGAGTCACAGATCCAGCCAAAAAAGTTACACAGGAGAAGGTCAGTTGCAGGTAAAGAGCATCGTTATAAACCTGTTTAAGCTGGCCTGCTGAACCGAGAGGGAAGTCCTGAGGTAATAGTAATAGACTTGCCCTTCTACTAGGTATTAAAACAGACAGGATTAACCATCAAAGACAGTTTTCAGAACATATTAAAATAATAAAGTAGGAGTTAGATGCCCAAATAATTTGGTTATGCTTCTACTGGAGTTGCTTTGATATGACAAGAAGCTTTGGGTTAAACCTATTGTCTTTTCAAGTGCAGGGAACAAGGATTGGAGGAGAAGCAAACAGAAAAACTCTGTTTTGACCAAAGCAACTGAGATAACTGCAGCTGCCTCCAATGTAGCTGCTGTTTGAAGAGCTAATATTTGCTTGAGCAAATACCTATTGATCAGAGACAGGTACATATTTTTTTTAGCAATGAAGGACACAATGCTGTTGTAAATAAACCTTATAGTTCTTTCCAATGTACCTCCAAAGTAAAAAGGGAAGGTAGGGATAACACTCTTACAAAAGTATCTTAATATCTGAATTGTGTGAATCATGGGATGCAGGGGGAAATGGCCAGCCCCTTTTCAGTGGTCAGTGGAGACAGGACAAGGGGCAATGGCTGCAAGTTGGAGCACAGGAAGTTCTGCACCAACATGTGGAAAAACTTTTTCACAGTGAGAGTGACAGCCCTGGAATAGGCTGCCCAGGGGGGTGGTAGAGTCTCCCTCCTTCCCTGGAGATATTCAAGACCTGTCTGGATGCCAACCTGTGCAGTATGAGCTAGGGCGCCTGCTTGGGCAGGGGGGTTGGACCCGATGATCTCTGGAGGTCCCTTAACCCCTACAACTCTGTGAATGCAATAGGGCCTTGTGTTCTTTAATATTCAGAGAAGACTTCTGTTTCTGCCATGGACTATCAACTAAATCCTGGAAGGTGCTTTGGCTTCAAAGCACTTGTATATGTGCACACTACTGAAGTAACTTGCTAGATTGCCTTCACAGCACTCAACCCCACTGTGTCCCATCTGTAAACATAAATCCAATCAAACTGAAAGGACACTGAACCTAAGTGTATGATGAAGGCTGAAATTGCTCTTTTTGTTGAGATCCTCTTTGATTCTTGGGTAAAATAGGGTACTAGAGGAGTTGCAACTTTAACATAGCTGGCTGGATTCACAGATCAAAAAAGATAAGCTCTATTTTTTATTACCTTGGTGAAGTTATAAAAGCTCTATAATGTTAACACCAGTGGAGCTTTTAAAAGGGAAATACAAAAGCAGCTGAAATATGAGGCAGCAATTTTGCTGCACAAAAATGGTGTTTTAATGAAGTATGCCATTCTTTTCTGTAACATGTGCTGGCATGGTTATTGCTCTGGAAGTGGAAGAGTGTTCTTGTTTTCAAAAGTCCTTACTTAATAACCAAATGTCACTCATGAGGTACATGCTGTGGGCAGTATGCAGTCTGAATGCTCATGAGTAACTGGAGAAGAACACAGTAACAATTTAAAAAAAAACCAAACCCAAAGCAAACAACACATAAGCTCTAGGATTTGGTCAAAAGAGACTTCCAATGTATTTGAATTTCAAATGGGTAGAAATCACTTTTTTCTGTGCTTGTGAAGACTAGAGATTCAGCTGTCTGAACCTTCCCTGCCACAGCTGGTATCCTACAGCCATCTACAAACAGTACAGCACTTTATGGAGTGTAAATTGTGACTTGTTGCTGCAAGGCAAATGTGATAACCTCAGCTTGGGCTTTAGTGCACAAGTAACAGCAGGAGCTTTCCAAACTGGATTGAAAAATTACTTAACATCATGTGCAGGTAGAATAAATAAATGAATGGGGATACTAGTCTTCTCACTCAAGTACTGTAGGCAGCAAGTCTTGTGATCCTAGATGGGCTTCTTATTGTTTTACTGTGCTAACTACTTCCAGATGGTAGTAGCTTCAGGGTAAAAATATTAAAGATGCACTGCTAAAATATTAAAGCATGCTAAGTGTCATACTACATCATCTTCAAATGAGGGGTTTTGTTTATGTAATATACAGTAAATTAAGAAGGTTAAACTAAGTAATAGGACAGGATTTAACCTTTAGCATCAAATACCATTGCTGTATTCCCCTTTTCAAAAGCCTTTATAGAAAATATGTGAGAAACCCCCAAAAGACACTCTCTAGAAGAGAAACCATTCTTAGAACACTGAATTTTAGGCTGGACTATGGGGTAGTGAAAGGGAGGGTTTCTGTGGAAAACTTCCAAAGGATACCTGAAAGGTGACTGAGAAATGCAATTTTATATATATTACAGTATAACCTATGTACAGAACTATGAATGGCATACATGTTTCCTTTAAGGACTGCTGTTCCAGAAAGCTTTCTAGACAGCTCTCCTGAATCTTAAAATATCATAGTTTTTATATGGTTTTGGATCCTGTCAAATTCTACTCAAAAGTCTGCTTATAGATTTGTGCTTAGTGTCTTTTGTGTTCCTAAGATGCTTTGTAATGGTAGCTGTACCCACTTCTTCCTCCTGATGTTTTTAGGTTAAGAGAGCAAGTTCCTTGTTACTACACAGTCTGCAGCATGCAGAGGCAGTTAGATCCTGTAGTAGTCTGATCCTACCTTAGGGTAACATGAATATAAACTTAATGATGGTGGCTGATGGCCCTAATGCTTCCCTCCAGCAAGTCATCACTGTATCACTCCCTGCCTCTGTGTTTTCCACCTGATGCCTCTCTTGTGACTGTAATGTTCCTCTGGCCACAACTGTAGCAGCATAGTCCAGGTGGATTTTGAAAAACATACAGTAAGTGTTGATGGTAGAGCAGCACAGTCCCTTCCCCCTGAGCAGCAGACCCTCAAGAGGGTGGGTACACATGGAGTTTCCAGAGCAGGCAGGGACTGAGGAGGGGCTGCTTAAGCTACTCAACACTTACATCATGTCCAGCTGGGACTGTAAAGGGTTTTTATGAGGCTGCTTATGATTTGTTGCAGGGTGGGCTTGGCCAGAGCTGTTTACTTTTGTGAATACTTGAAGATCCTGGCTTTGCTTTCTTTCTTTGTGCAATGGCATGGTCTGGATCCTAATTGGACCATCAGTCCAAGCCTGTTATATGTTAGGCAAGAAGGCTATTAACTGCATGGTCCTTGAGATGATGTAAAAAGAGCCAGGTTCATCTGCCATTGATCAATAGATAGCTGGTAGACTCAAAGCTTATTTCCCACTCGCCAGAAAAGAGACTTTGTGGCTTGCCAGATGGATTTGCAAGGAAATCTTAAGGTCAGTCAACCAGTGGGTGAGGAGAGAGGATGGTTTGGGGCAAGCATGTGCATCAGTGCTTCCACCCAAAGCAGCTGCAGCCACATATTCTTCAGAAGCCTGTCTGTGACTAACTGGAAAGCCTGAGCCTCAGTATGACCTCACTAAGGCAACTATTACACCCATTAGCTCACAAAGAGAAGTTATGAGAAAGAAAACACGCACACATGTGCTCACAGATGGAAGGTGGGTAATATCTGTTTCCTGAAAAAAAAGCAAACTCTTGTCATTGGAAAAAAAAAACCCAAACCAACACACAGGAGGGTGCTGAAAGGAGGACAGATCACGTAAAGAAATTCTATTCTTGGTGCTGGCATTACTTCACAAGGTAACTTGGCCCTTAGTCTGAGATCTTAAAAACTTAATGCCAGTGATAGATATGAGTGTGGTCTTTGACCCTCCTACCCTAAAATGCTGCATCTGTGCTCTCAAATTAAAAGTCAGATAGTGATAAGAGTTGCATATTTGAATGCTGACTGGCTGAAGAAGAGCAACTCACTTCCCAGCAGCTTTTGTCATCAAGAAAGTAAGAGAGCTATCAACAGGAAAAACTTTGCTTTGCTGCAGGTGAGGGTGGGATCACCAGCTTAGTGCAGACACATCTGTGCTGTCTAGACTGTCAGGGTAACCCAAGCATTTCAGGGGTTATGAAGATAATTTCGCTGTTCAAAACTATTGGCTCTGTTATAAACCTGTCCAAACTGTCAAGGGAGGCTGCAGGAGAAATACTGTATTTTCCTAGGAGGCAGCTGGATTTGGTTTAGCCCTCAGCTCTTCCCAGCCATCCTTGTGCTCACTAACTTTTGTTCCCAATCTTTTTTTGGAAAGGAACCAGGCCTTCTGTGTTTGCAGAACCTGGGTACAGATGCTGAGATTGCTGAAAACTATAAATAATATGCCCTTAGTTGCCATGTAACAGCCTTGTATGAGAATTCACAGCTGTTCTGTTATTGTAATTCAGCTTGTGTTGGAGCCCCAAAATTTGGCAATGCCTTGGTCTGTCTTGGGCCTCTGTCAGGTCTGGAGCAGCAGCTTAAATGGGATGGCTGAGCTTGTTGCTGCTATTTAGGTAGCTTCTGTTCCAGTGAATTTGGTTGAGACACAAAAGGTGTGACATCCTGTCTTAGATCAGCTGAAGAACAGCTGTGTGTTTTAGCCTTGCTAATCAGTGTGAGCTATTTTTGCTACCAGGCACAAGAAGGTAGATTAATTCCATGCCCCAGCTCATCCAGATGATGTTACCCCAGGAGGAGGAGGAGGAGGAGAAGGAGGATGCCTCAGGTGAGGTCACCCAGTGGCAGGCAGGTGAGAGATGACAATCTCTGGGAAGGGGCTGGGGTGGGGGGGAAGGGGTGGTGGTGGGGGGTGTGTTTACAAGAAACTGAGGGGAAATTGCTGCTGGTAGGTAGATTTTGAAGATGCTATGGGTCTGCAGGCTAGGCCATGTTAGGACCTTAAAGGAAGATTTCCTTTGGTTCTGACATCCAAGGGAGCTGGCCCGTTAGGCAAGATTAGTGTCCTGTGCTGCACAGAGGAGTGGATAAAGGGTGGATTAAGGATGAGGCATTCCCTTTTCTCCATGGAGAGGCTAAGCCTTGTGCACCATGCTGTGTGCTCCTGGTAGCTCCTGTCTCCCTGGACTCAGCACAGGAAATGGGCTTCCTGCAGCTAGAAGCCGGGGCCTTTGTAGGTAAATCCCAAAGTGACAGCAGAGGTGTGTGGCTAAGGGGCTTGAATTTGGGTACCAAGCTAGACCCTCAGCCTAACTTTCCTTTCTGAAAGTAACTACCCAACTACAAGACCTGTGAGAGGCCTCGGTTTTACTAGTGGAAAATTTAGGCAAAACCCTATAAAATAAATGAAGCAATTCCAGTAGAAGCTGGAGCATGCCCTGAAGTTACTGCCTGGAGCCCTAAGGGCTGCAGAGAGCTAAAGCTACCATGTTACAGCTCATGAGAGGAAGCACTTACCCAGGGGAGGTGGAGAGAAGAAGGAAAGGTCAAGCACTGTAACAGACATGAAAGGTTTTATGTTTAATTTTCTGGAAAGTTTTTCTTCAAAATATGGTTTTGCCAAGTATTTTGTTTCCCAACTGAAACTGCAGTACATTCCCCTGTTAGATTGATTTTACTTACACTGGTTTGTCAGAAATGAAACCCCAAATCTCAATTAATTTTCATATGAGGAAAAAGATGAGTTTAACAAAATGCTTGTTGGCTGTACTGTTACACCTGTGGGACTGTCGTAACAATTTGCAGTGTGTCTGGGAACAGGTGCTCAGGTAGTGCTGAAAAGCCATAACAGGGATTATTCTTTTCTGGACATGTCTCCTCATTTTAAAATGAGGTGGAATTTTCTGCTACTCCTCAGCAAATAAAGTTTTGTATTTTGTGGGGTTTTTTGGATGTGTTTTGGTTACATAGAAACACTTTTGGTCAGGCTATGTTTTATGGTAGTGAATGATTTGTTAACTGCAGTACTGCATAACAAGCTATAGGGGAGTACCTATATGTCACATTACAGAAAGCAGAGCGTGAGTGAAGCAAGAAGCAGTTTACCAGCACGTAAATCTATAATAATTCATAATATTTTGCATGCCTAAGATCCAGAGCTGGCCAACAGTGGACACCCTGCTTGTGTTTTCATCAAAGAGAATAAAGAGAAACTCGAGGAGGTGAGTAGTTAGAAAAGATATACTTTATCAAAAAGTATCTCCAAAAATGCTGTGAACAGCAGAGTTCTTGCAGGCTGAGGGAGGCTGTGATGCCTTTCTTGGAGCTTTCTCATTAAACATCTCTTGAAACAATAGTGACTTCATGATTGTGGATTAGTACTTGCATAAAGCTGAAGAAATATGTTTTGGTTAAGATTTGGAATAAGCCCATCTTAAAGTTAATCTTGGTCTAGTTCTGGGATACTAGAGGGAATAAATCAGATGACTAACAAAAAATTCTACAGTAGGCCAGAATTCAAGTCTCAGACAGATCTCAGTGCTCAGGCTGTAAGTGTCTTTCCAATTAATGAATCTGGCCCAGTTTGTGTTTCACTGAATTTAGACAGAGAATACTTGACCAGTTATTCCAACAGGGCTTTGACACAAACATGCTAAATCTAATCAGCCTAGCACCTTATATATTATAGTTGCTACTATGCCTGAATACTTAGGCCTGTCTGAATGAATTAGTATTTAGTAATTAGTGCCCAAAATCAAGCTTAATGATACTTTCATTTGTCCACATTTTCTTACTTCTGTCATATCCTCAAGAATGTCCAACACCAGTTTTTTGCTCCAGAATAAATTGCTGAAGATGTGTTTATTTAATTTTGACTATTGAGTATTAGCTAAGGACTTTATACAGAGCTTTTTTTTTAAAAAAAAAAAAGATATTGGAAAGAGATATTATCTTTGTAACAACTTCTTGATTACTTTGCACCAGAAGTCATGATTGCATTGCAACAGAACACAAGGGAAATCTATACATGCTGGAGATGTTTCTCCTGATGAAAATTTCAATCATCTCCTTGACGTCATGGAATTTTACAAAGGATTAATCAATGTCAGCTCCTGCCTTGTTCTTCTTAACACTGTTTGCTTCACATCTGGGTTTAATCTCTGGTTAAACAAATCAAAATTTATGGAGCTTACCACACAAATTGAGAAGCTGCCTCTCTTATCTCCTTGTCTGCATACGAAATATTGGCTAATAGAGTTGGTGCTCATCTCACACCCTTATTCCCTATGCCTTCTGAACAAAGACAGACATAAATTGAAAGGCAGAAAAATTCCATGTGATAGCTACTCCTGTGTATTTTGTGGGTTTTTGCATTAAGAAACAAAAAATGTTGGCAAAGATTTTACAGAATGTGTGAAGTGGGCTCTCAATTCAAGAGGCGCAGAGTTCTTTATTCCTGTCCAGATGATCAGCTGCACAAATACCAGATGGAAAACAACTGGCTGGTGGCATTTCTTAAAAGAGTCCATGGGATATACTGAGTCACAAGCTAAGCATGAGTCAACACTATCATGCTGTTGTGAAAAAAGCAAACACCACACTGGGATTTCTTGCAGGAGCAGAGCCTGCAAGATGTGTGAAATAAGCCTTCTGTGGTACTCAACAATGGTAGGGCTTTAGCTGAAATGTAGCTGTGTGTAATTTAGGCACTGCACTCCAAGAACTGTATGAGCTACCTGAGACTTGAGAGAGTAATAACCATTAGCAGAGATTTAGACTGTGTCCTATGACAAAAGATCCGAGAACTGAGATGATTTAGCCTCAAGAAGAAAAGGCTGGGAAAGGGACATGATATTCCTCACAAATTAAAGGAGGGGGGAGAATCTTTTCCTCTTGTTTACACTGGCTATTATGAGAGGTAATGGGCTTAAATTGCAGCAAGAAAAAGCTAGGGGAGCTTCCTAATGAAAAATGGTGATGAAATGCTGTGATGACTTGCCTTGAAAGTTGTGGAGTGTCCATCTTCTGGAAGATGAGTCTAAATTAACCCTGCCATGAGGCAAGGGAAAGAGTTCTGGAGGCCCTTTCCCAGTCCTTGTTTTCTTCAATTTTATGTTTTCTGTTAAAACATCTTTGTTCCTGGGACAAAACCCATTTTTCTTGGTAATGAAGGTTCTTAGATTACACTGCTCAAATGCACTCACTAGTGTAATCACAACAAAGGGGATGCAGAACTGTGGAGGGCATGTGGGATCTTCCTATATTATTTTTTCTCTGAAGAAAAAGTAAGTTCAATGAAGATTTGTTCCAGGAAAGCTTCTTGAATACTGGCAGGCATCGATCAAGCCTCACCATGCTGAGACTTTGATGTTGGGGATACAAGGACTTAGCTGCTCTGGCCCCTGCTGATTCTCCCTCCCTCCCTGTTACACTTTCTAATTAACTGGCACTACCATGTGCAGCTATACCTTGTTTTTCATTTGCAACAATGACACAATCAAGGTTGCCACTCAAATACTTCTGCATGTCTGGAGCAAAATTTAAGAGGAGTGCCTGATAAAATGTTTCTGACACCATGAGCTCAACTCCTACTGTCATGTCTGGTCCCTCTATGCCAAACTGAGAAAGCATCTTTAAACCAGAATGTTATTACCAATGTGCCACAGATCGATTATGTATTAGAAAGGGCTTTCCAGATCCTGCCTACCTTCCCATACTGTGCTTCACCTGAAATACAAAACCTCTTTGCCTGGATTCTAAAAACATTTAGAAAGAAGCACAACCACCCAATTGCAATCAAAGTATCAGTGGTTACTGAGATGTACCAAACTGCAAATATTTTGCAGGGCAACAGACAGGGAGTGAATTCATGAGCAGCACAGATTATCCACAGTTTCCAGCAGTTTAATCAAAAAATCAACCCCTTCCACCGTCCTCCCAGACCTCCACAACTCTGTTTGGTCTCTTGATTGGTATCTGTCTAGTAATTAACTACATTATATATCATTACATTTTTCCCTCACTTTTTTATTTCTATTTCTAAGAGGAATTTCATCCTGTTATTTGTCATAAGGCAGAGACATGGTGGGTCAAGTTATATTGCCACAACTGTTTGCCTATGCCTGCACCTCTACGATGCCTAAAACCTCATTGCAGTCACTAGGCTGAAAACACACATGTTAATCATGACTACTTTGCTCTTTATACACACAAAAGATGTACAGGCTACATTGCTTTCATGCAGTTACTCCTATAGATCTGCTTTCAGGAAGTTTATACAGATGCAAGTGTATGGGTGTAGTTTCAAAACAGTGTGAGGTGATTTAAATCCGTGCTGCTGCTGAAGGGTTTCATGCTCGAAACCACCAACCTCACAAACTCCAGGCCCATGACACAGCTGTTCCCATGAGGTCAGCAGAGCCCCTACAACTGGGGAAATATCTTTGATCACTTGGCCACTCATGCAAGTGAATCCTACAATTAATGTAAGTATTATACCCCCATTAAAGAAATGAAGAATGAAATGATGCTGTGACTTTCCAAGCATCAAATGGCAATTGCTGCTGCTGGACCATAAAAGAGTCATTGCTGCTATCACTTAAGACACTTGGAAGCTCAGAAAGGGCTAACTGAAAGCTAATATTGTGACAGTATTTTGAAAGAGTCAATGAATCAGCAAAGGTAAACACAAACCTTCCAGCCTGACGTATCAAGGTAGGGCATATCAAGGACTTAATTAACTGAGAGTTTAAAAGGAGATCAATATTGATGCTGCCATGTGCTTACTGAAAATATGTCTTGCCTATCAGAATAGTCAGTAAATTAGGATTAAACAGGAATTGGTATTAACATGTTAAGACTTGTACTTAATCTGTCAGTTATGTGCCTTGATATTGCACAGTGCTTTGACTAATGGAGCTAGAAAATACACTAGTCTATAGGCAGATCTCAAAACATCTCTTGCAAATTGGCAAATTATCACCAAGTACCTGTGCTTGTAGTTCAGTTCTGTACAGCCATGGTTCTAGCCCTATGCTATGTTTAGTACAGTATTTTAACTAATTATCTAGAAGAATCATATCATAGAATCATAGAATCATAGAATGGCAAGGGTTGGAAGGGACCCCAAGGATCATAAAGCTCCAAACCCCCTGCCACAGGCAGGGCCACCAGCCTCAGGCCTGGAAAACAAATCAATCTTCCCCCCTGTAAATTTATCAGTGATAAAGCCTGCAGATGTCTCAAAGAACAATGATAAAAAGTGAAGGTCAGGACACTGTGACTGCTGATGTGAAGGTATGTGCAGTGGTAATAGCAGCCACATTTAAGGTCTGACTAGAGCTATAATTACAGAAGATTATGCTTGGCCTTGTCTTGTAGAAGAATATGAGAATAACCACATTATGGTAGCCACCATGTGTTGCCAATCATCCAAAAAGGCTAATACAATCCTTGGCCATGTATACAGGCAAAATAATTTTAACCCTGCTTCTGCACCTGGCACTGGAGTGACTGCTGCTGTGTTCAGTCTAATTAATACAATTCAGGATTGATGTTGCATCCTGGAGAAAGTTCAGAGAATGGCCAATAGAATGATTCAAGTGTTAGAAAAAAACCCAGCCAAATATAAAGTGAGATATAAGGAAGTCAATTTATTTACTTCATGTAGGACATGGATGGCTAAACCACTCTTTTAAAATCCTTAATAATTTAGGCAGAACTGATTTAGAAGAACTGATAATGGGTTCTTCAGTCCAGCAGATAAATGTATGACAAGGTCCAGTAGGTAGGAAGTGGTACTAAATGAAGCAACACTGTATGCAGAGATATTCTTCTGTCTAGTGAAGGTAACGAACACAGGAACAATCTATTAAAAGTAACAGTGATTTTTCCCTCTCTAGGGATTTTTAAACCAAGATTGGACGTTTTTTGAAAAGTGGTCTTTAGTTCAAACCCTAAGTTAGTATTAATTAACTCTTACAGCTCTTCTATGGTAAGATGACACAACTGTTGAAGATCTTGTATTATGTTTATATCTATGTGAAAACTAGCAAGAAGAAAATGGAAGTAGGAGATGGGGAAAAGGGAGAAAAAAAATGGAAGAATTAAAATAGATACAGTTTCATTGTATTTATTTAGATTCTTTAAATGCTTGTTTTGATAAAGGTCACTATATCCACTGCAGGATGGTATCCTTCATTCCCTTTCTTCAGCCAAAATGCAATATTAAAACACAATGTCAAAGAGCAGAAAGGGTTCAAGCACATGGCTAGCTGCATCAGACTGGTCCACCATTTGCGTCCTGTTGGAATAATCTGAGTTATGATTTGGTATTCTTTTCTAGTCATGGCCCCAGATTAGGATGACCTTAGGGTCATACAGAACCAAGCATATGTCATTTAACATTTCTGTTTTCCATTGCCAGCTCCAGAGAGCAGGACTGACATGGCATGGAAAAATACATAGATTGGACAGACAAATTGAAGGGAGATGGTTTCTGTTTTTCCTGCATAACAGCCTGTGGCTGCTCAGATGTGAAATACGGTCCAAATGTTGATTTCATACAAAGAGCAAAACATACTACTTTTCGGTAAGATGATTTCTCATTCAAACAAAACCAGCAAATATAAACTGTTCAAGGGAAAATGTAGTCTTTTTCCATTCATGAATACTGTCCCTATGGTCTCATCACTGCCATGCTCCTTATCGCCTTTTAAACATACAAGTTGACACATAATCACAACAGAATCACAAGGCTGAAAAAGACCTTTAAGATCATCAAATCCAACCATTCCTGCCCTATGCTAAAACACATCCCTAAGTACCTCATCTACCCGTCTTTTAAACACATCCAGGGATGGTGACCCAAACCCTTCCCTGGGCAGCCTGTTCCAGACCCCAGCAACTCTTTCAGAGAAACATTTTTTCCCTAACATCCAATCTGACCCTGCCCTGGTGCAGCTTTGTGCCATTTCCCCTTGTCCTGTCTCCTGTCACCTGGCTGAAGAGACCATTGCTCACCTCTCTACAACCTCCCTTCAGGTAGTTGTAGGTGGTGATAAGGTCTCCCCCCAGCCTCCTCTTCTCCTGGATTTACAGGTCCAAAAGCATCAGTTTTGGTTTTACAATCTTTGCAGAGAGTTCTCTACATTTATAAACTGGACACTAGAAATCTGTCTCATGTGAGGCTTACTGAGTTTTGATGCCATTTTCTTGATTTGCCCTTCACCAGCCTGGTTGTCCTCTGGACATGCTCAAGGACCTCAATGTCCATTTTATGGTGAGGAGCCCAGAACTGGACACAGCACTAAAGGTATGGCCTCGCCAATGCCCAGTACAGGGGCACAATTACTTCCCTAGACCTACTGGCCACACTATTTTTGATACAGCCCAGGATGCCATTGGCCTTCTTGGCTGCCTGGGCACACTGCTGGCTCATATTCAGCTGGCAGTCAACCAACACCCACAGGTCCTTCTCTGCATGACAGCTCTCCACCCAGTCTCCCCCAAGCCTGTAGTGCTGCATGGGGTTCTTATGTCCCATGTGCAAGACTCTGCACTTGGCCTTGTTAAACCTCATCCCATTGGTCTCAGCAATATGCTCTGTTCCTTTTTCTCTGACAGTTTCAACATGGCCAAGTCTTACCATTGCATTTCATTAACTCCTTACAAGCCACAGCACCATCAGTAGAAACAGAGAAGCATTAACCTCATCCTTTCACAGAAGGAAGCCTAAGGGATTAAAAGACAGGTACTATGCTTTGATGCTCATGATGCAAGAGTGTCTCTTGCATCCCTAGAAAACACCACTCAATTAGTCTGGTTATCTCACAGATACTGTCATTTAGAAGATACACAAAATGGAGTAATGTAGGGAGAATTTTCACATTGAACCAGAAAAAAAAAATTGCCTCTGATACAGCTCCTGCCTTGAAGTTCTGGTCCATCACTCTCATAGATATAAACTCTCTTCAACTACAATTCCTCACTTCTTAATCCCTTAACATCCGTTGTGTTCCTGCCTACAGTTTTCTTTTTATAATACACTTGCTACGTTCAAACATATATTGGTCCCTGATGGCACTGCATTCCCCAAAGTGGAGAGAGTGGCACAAAAACTTAACTAGTTAGAGTGCAACAAACACCAGTCTCACCTGCTCTGACTGACAACCTCAGTCCCAGCAATGAATCAGTGGAATAGTTCCCCGCCCCCTGCCCCTCTGAGTCCTAAAGCTGATCTGCTGTCACACACACCTCAGTTCCTCCCTGCAACCTTTTCTCTTTTCTGAATTTTCTGGATACCTCCTGTCTGCCCCTGCCTGCCTGCACACAGGAACTTTGCTCTACTTTCATAGCTATATGTTTTCATGGAGCCATGGTAGAAAAGGTAAGTCAGTTTTAACCAAAAAGTAGTATATGCTTTGTAGTCCTGTATTTTTTAACTAGTCTGTAAACTCAAAGATTAAAACTGGAAGATTAAGTTTGCCCTCTGTGTATGAGACCTCAAATCTCACTACACTGTATTAGCGACAGCTGCTATTCCTGGCCTTATTCCACTCTCAAAATGTTTTCTGTCTTGAACCGTATGTTTCATATATAGTTATTTAAGTGTTTCACTAGCTAAGCCTGTCACGATGAATCATCCCTCCTGCAAAGGTGTTGTGGGATATGTGGCAGAGTAATAAGAACATTAACTTGGTTACATAGCATAAATAAAATCCTGTGTGTCAGCTGCGCATTGCTGTGAGAGAAAAAGTGACTCAAATGAAAGGAAATCCTAACTAAGGTGCAACCAGCTTTCCCAACCTAGATTACCTAAAAGGCAGGGTAGATAGATCTTTAAGCTGTAATAGAATTTGCCTGGGTTTGTGAATGTCCAAGAGATGTTTTCTAAACATCCAAGACCTTTCCTAAACAGTTTTGAAATGTGTAGCTTTAATGCTACTCGTTCAAAGCAAAATTTCTTGTGGATTTCAAACATGGATGAACTAAAAATAATAAAGTTTTGTCTGAAAAAAAATTTAGTCTCTAAGGAAAAAAAGAAGAAAATAATATATGTCTCTGGCTGAAAACAAATCTGCCAGATTTAACCATTTTCCAGCGAGATGGGTCCACTTTCAGAAAACCACATAGATGAAAATGACACACACACGCCCTCCAATAAGCTGTCCTTCTTACCACACTTTTCTTTTGCTCCATGGTAGCTAAGACAGACACTTTGTGATCCAGAATCTCTGATCCAGTTCTAGGCAAGCCTGACGGGTAGGTCTGAACAACATTCAAAGTCTTCAGGTGCTGCAAGTGCTCAGGATACAGGCCAGTTCCTGGATTTAAGAACAGCTGGTGCTCTCACCGATGCCTGTTTTCCCACAGTCCTGAATGCCAAACACTGAATCTGTCCTGGGCAAAAAAAAAGTGAGGTTTTTTTTCAGCTGAGATCTATGATAAATAATGGATTCTCCTGCAGCACAACTGGAATAGACCTCTCAATGCACAATGCCACATCTATTTTTGGAAAAGCACAGAAGGAGCCAGTTGAGTGATCTCACTGGCTAGTAATTTCTTTAAAATAGTTTATCACATACATGAAAATACACTGCATTACATCACTTCAGAAGTCAACTTTGGTTTCTTTTTCTTTTTAATTAAGTTATTGTATTTTTCTTGAAGTTTAAGCTTCAGTACATATGACTTCAATAGCATTGTAGACACCACTGGAAAACAACTCTTTTTGTACCTACATACCTGTGTAGCTGTATGCAAATGCAGCGCTGGAAAAGTCGTTTATATGTATGTAGTATTTAGAGGTTGATCCACAGGTATTTAAGGATGACAGAATAATTTCAACCTCTTCATCTCCAACACACATACAGAAATTTACACATTCACATGTGAAATCTCTATCACGTATGGGAGAACAAAGTTTTCTACACTTAAATTATTGCTATTTAAATAAGACACCTACAAACCCAAATCAAGTATTAATGCCAATTGCTAGTGTGACAGCATTTCACAACAGATAAAAAAGTGGAAGATCTAACATTTTTGCAGTCCTTCTTCTTCAGGATCAGCTGAGGAATGTTCAGTCTCAGCCACAGCCATTAGGATAGCATCAGGTACACATCTTCAGTGCAGAAACAGTTCTGTAAGTTATACTCCAGCCAATGGAGGCTTAGACGTATAACTCACGGGACTGATGCATTCTTGTCTGTCATCCATTCATTTAATACTATACAGAATAAACACACATCTTTGTTTTCCTGCTGAAATCTGGGGGTTTTTCCAGGAGTATGCTTTTATCACTCAAAATTATATGCAAGCACAACTTTCAGGCCAGGAGAGCATGGTAATGGGATAATTGTTCCTGGAATTAGGGCTGGGGTGAGTTCTGATCGGTTGGACATCCCTCCTGCTTCCTTTTACACATTTCTATCATTTGATCCTCCTTTTTTTACCTTTTCTGGAGCAAAATCTAAACTACATCGAGAGGCAATGGTGTTCCTAGACCTCCAACATGGTGATTAATGGTAAGTTTGTAGTCATGCTTATGAATCAAAGTTTGTGGGCTTATATGTTTGTATCATTTCTTTCTGACCATCTGTGACCCATTGCAGACAGTCCCATTAATAGGCCTATAGCCAGGTTTCATTGCTGATACAATTTCTAAGTTGCTTTTGGGTGACTTCAGGAATGTTGCCAAGGTACCCGAGTGCTATGTTTGACTGAGTCACTGGTTAACAGGAGGACAGTGGGTAATCCTACCAGCCCCACTCTTACAGTTTTTGTTTGGTTTATTTCTTTTCTTTCTAATGAGGACATTACCGCTGATCTCTGCTGCTGGGAGATCTGCTACTGAAAACTATTAAAGCTGGAACTGATTGCAACTCAGAAGTTACTCTCACTGCAACTGTTAGCGCCACAGTTACAGTAGCCTGTCAAGCAAAAAAAATTCCATCCTAAAGGAAATAAGAAGGTATGGCATAATATAACACATCAGGTAAAATATGATTGTACCTGCCACGTCTGATGAGTCCTAGTGGTACTCTGAATAGGGAAGCCCAGGTGGTGTTCATCTGCTCTAAGCGTAGTTGTGAATCACTGGTGAACGGTCTCTTCCCAGATATGAGGTCTGTACAACACAAAGAAAATGTGGGTAAGACAAATACTATGAACTCCTCTCCACACAGGCAGTGTAAATTTCAAGTTTCAGTTTGGAAGGATATAAATGTAAAATGTGCTTTAATCTTTATGCACTTCTAATGTGCACATCTACACATAATCTCCTAGGCTGCTTATAGCTTGTTTATAGCTACAGTGGGTACTTTCCAGTGAATTTATTACCTAGATCTCTAGAAATGAGTAGAAATGGAGCAGGAAGATAGGGCTGAAAACTCAGCTTTAAAACAGTAAAAATTACTTAAAGGAGATTGACATAAAAAAGAAAAATCAGTTTCTTCATTAAGCATAGAAGGACTCAGAACAATGTGTTTGAAAGCCTCTAAAGTCACATTTCAGTTCTGGAAATATTAATAGACAGGAAATTGAAAGAGGCCCAGATCTTACACAGAATTAGAAACCATGACTGTGAGGAAAACTCATGCTCCTGTTCAGTGGCCTATGCTAAGACAAAATTCAATGAAAAATTGGGATTGAACAAGCTATGAGTTTTTCTTGCCAGTCTGAAAAATGAAATGTAAATAGAGTGCTGCTACTTACAATGTTGACACTGATTATGTTCAACTTCATCTCTGTTGCATTCAGCAGCTAGCATCCCAAGTGGGCATGACCCCCTTGCAGACATTTGTTTAATATACAATCTTCAGGAAGAGATCCTGGAGAGTTTATTATTAAGTTTTCAGAATGAGTTAAGAAGTTACAACTTATATACTGAGCTGCACATTTTTGCCAGACATTATTTAATTTGAAAATGAAATTAAGCCAGAAAATGTTACTAAGCTATTAACTGATCTATTCAAGGAAAGTTACTTTTAGCAGGGCTGTAGTTTTTTCATTACTTCTTTTCCCATCTATGGTTTATATTTTCTGCTTTGCGGAAACACTGTTCACAGCTGTGGGCTGACATCCCGTCTTTCCTTGTCGTCTCTTCTCTAGACTAAACAATGCCAATTCCTTCCACCCTCCCTCATGCTCCCTCTAGACTGTTGCTCATTCTTTCTACTCCTTTCTGGATTGTCTCCAGGGCGTCTACATTTTTCTGAAGTATGGTGCCCAAAACAGTCCTCCTTGACACTCTCTAGTGTCAAGGGGAGTGGAAGAATTACTTTACACACCTTGTGTAGAACATTTGTACTCCAGGATCATTTAATTTTGCTTAAATTTGGTAATACCTGCCAAGTGCAAGGAGCTTCTTTGTTTATTAAACTGAAAACCTATGTTCAGAGCGAATCTTTCCTTGTGAAAGCTGGATTCAGGCATAGTTTTGGATCAGGGTATTAAAGCCAGGGAGTGGTAAACATTTGCTTTACTACGTTACAGAACATGCTAGTAAACCAGAATTTAGCTCTGATTCATTGCATAAAATGGTCCTTTACTTACAGATCCTTTAGAAGGCACACATGGTTTTCAGAGATACATGCTAAATGTACCATTTTGTGTTTTATTAAAGCAGCAACAACAGAACCTAGCTTTCGAGACACAGGTAGCGAGTTGAATTTGAGAAGAGCTTTCCCTACAAGGAACACCAGAGCACCCACACCTTCTGAGATATGCACACTGCTACAAGGTATAAAGCCTTGTTACCTTTATGTACTTTAGAGCTGAAACACCATTTCATTAAAGTAAATTGCATTATTGTTAACTGGGATTTCACCATTAGCTCTAAGACCTTACAAGTAGTAATTTGGTTTTTTACTGTTAGTAATTGGTCTACCAAAATAGTCTTACTTAATGCTCTATAGAGGATAATGTAATATAAATATTTCTTCTAATACTAAATGAGAATCACTCTAATCCCAAACACTCTACTATTGCTTCATTGTGTTGCCTTAAATTGCATAATATTTTGGAAAGAAGATTTGGTGCAGATCTTAATGGCTTTAACTACAAAAATTAAAGGATTATTTCCTGATGTGAGAGAAGATAAGAAGGATGTAGCACAGCAACTAGGAGCAAAGTCCTAATTGTAGATAACTTATTCTTCTACAGATTTTTTGCATGCCATGATCAAAAGTGACTTCACTATCATGCATCCCCTTGACTTTCATGAGCTATTTCAGAAAAACATTCTTATTTTTCTTCCAAAGCAAAGGTGCCTTCTTTTTCCTGTTTATTGTTGGATAATTTTTCTGTCTTATAAGCAAAACCACATCCACTGGCAGTGCTTAGCTGAATCAATAAAACACAGATGAATACCACCATATTTGTATCAGCACAACTTTTTCATACTCTCAGGTTATTTTGTTAAACAATGCTTTGAAACACATACAAGCTTTCAGTAACAGAGAAGTTATGGTGGTCAAAGTTTTAAGACAAGTATAGATAAATATTTCTATTTGGCTGCCATTCTGGTATTTCCCCACCAAAAATAACATGGAAGCATTCCCTTCTTTGCCATAGCCCCCATTTTGATGTTTTAATATATAAACAAATTAAAATGTCTTTTGCTTCTAATCTGCTTTTTAAGCCAGCAGTGACAAGTGGAGAAAAGGAATTTTGTGAATTTCCTGGAAAAATGTTACAGAAGTCTGCAATAGCTATTTCCATGAAATGAACAATGTTTAGGTATGTCTTCAATAAGTTCACTGAAGATTTCTGTAATTTCCAAGGGTATGGATTATTATCCTAATCTTATTTACCCAACCTTGAAGTTCAGTTACTAACATTATTGTTTGTCTTCAAGAAAAAGAAACCCAAAACACTAGCCCCTTGAACACAGCTATTTTGTACATTCTTTTCTTTCAAGTTGTAGGCTTGTTTAGTAGTGCTGGTGCAAAAGTGGAACAAAAACTTCACACATGCTTATTCTAACTTTCCTCTGCTACAGAGGAGAATAAGATTTGACCTGCAGTCCCACCTTTCTTTTCCCATGTCTTGTCTTACAGCTGCAATAAGCACTAAGAAGCTGTGAGAGTTGGTGCCAGAAAAGTTCTATTTCACTTGAGAGGCACTGGCTTCAGTGAATCCACATAGGTATTTAACACCACCAGCCCAACATGCTGAATTAGTTTCATGTTTGACCAGTACCAAGCATAACAGATCTTTGTCCTCTGGGTAACACGTGAGCAGCAGCAATAAATATTAACAGTTCTGTTTTAAGTGTGACATGCAACATTTCAGGAACAGAAAGGTTAACAATAAATAAATAAACAATAATAGTTTTTATTCACATCTATTTCCTTATTTGTATTTGAAATAATTCAAACTTTCCTATTAATACCATAGAGCTAGAAGCAATCACTGGAAGTCACTCAGAAAGTGTCCTAGATACAGGACTACATGTACTAACAATTTCTGAAGAGGCTCACTGAGAAAGCCTGAGTTATTCTCAAACAACTTTTTCTATTCCTGTAGAGAATGGAGCCATATTTGATAAGACTGGTCCAGGCAACATGCCAAGAAGCAAGGGTTAAACAAAGAATATGGGAGTGTGTGTTGAGCAAGAATCTGGAGCAGCAAAATATGCATGAATCTGGGAGTGAATGGGAACTTGGAGAGACCACTGAACACCGGCCTGAGAAAAGAGAAGGGGTTAGCTTTGTGCTGCTTAGAGGCCCGAGTTGAGTGACCACTGGGGGAACGTGTGGAGCCTCCCTTTAGAGGGAGATATTTAGGCAGTAGTGTATTCTATGCTTGCATCTGCTGGAGTCCATGTCTTCCACACACCCCATACTGCCTAATACAAATCCTTCTTGCAGTTTAAAACCATTGCTATTTATTGTATTGCCAATGGATATAAGCAATAGTATATTTCCTACTTTGTTGCTATCCTCTGAGCACCTGAATAGGATGAGTGATAAGGGGCCTTAGTCCTCAACAGCCAAGGCTGGCCCTGTGGGGGGGTGCCTTTACTCCAACCCATGAGTTTTACCTTTTTCTTTTAGATTCTCTCCCCTATCTCACTATGGGGAAGGGAGCTAAGTGAGCGAACAGCTGTGTGGTAGTTTTAGCTGCCTGCTGGGTTAAGCCACAACATTTTCTCATCCTGATCATGCTCTACATTAAATTCAGAGGGATTGAAAATACAGAGACTGCAGCTCATTTGTCCTGGGACACAGAAAATAGAGAGATTACTTGAGCATTAGTACAGGTAAGTTGTAATAGCAAACAATATCCAACACAATGCATTGTGAACCACAATGCATTTGCTAAAAATACAATTGAGTTTTGAACCTGAAACTGCTTAGACTCAGTACCAAAAAACTACTGTTTCTCACAGAAATAGAAACCTGTTTGTTGCATTTATAGCTTTTAATATAACTTTTATCTTTTGTATCATTTAACCACTACTACTTTTGTTCCTTCACTACATAACAGATTTCTACAAGAAATAAGATCAGGGTTTGGGGCAGGGTGTGTACGTGTGTGGTATCAAGCCCCAAGATAGTATTGCACTCCTGCAAAAACTAAAGTAGCTTTAGGAAAATTGAGACTGTCACTAAAGTTCATAAAAATGGGACCAAACTCGAAGAAAACTCCACATAATGAAGCTGCAGCAAGGGAGGTTTGGGTTGGATGTTAGGAAGAGGCTCTTTACTGAGAGGGTGGTCAGGCACTGGAACAGGCTTCCCAGGGAAGTGGTCTCAGCACCGAGCTGGACTGAGGTCAAGAAGCATCTGGATGATGCACTCAGTCCCATTCTCTGAGTTGGCTGGCCCTGTGTGGAGCCAGGTGTTAGACCTGATGATTGTTATGGGTCCATTCCAACTCAGGATATTCTATGGTTCTGTGTCATAAACCTTAGATAACACGAGAAGATTGTAGTGCTCTACAGATTTGCCACAGTTTTTGACAAACCCTATTCAGTCACAGGGGGAAAGTTAGCTTCAGATTCACAGATGTCTGGTTTTCTAAGATTGCAGGTAGAACCTTTCCATTGCCTACCACAGCAGAGTTTGTTCACAATGGTGGCGTTTGTTGCTTTCTTTCCCTTACTTCTCACCTATCCTTGACTAGGTAAGAGCAGCCCAGTATAAAATGAGTCATGATACCATTGCAGGGATTGCATGGCTTGTTTTATTTAAATTAGCCCTGCCCCCCTCTCCCATCCTACATCTTGACAGTGCTTGGAACAAAGGAAAAACCTAGTGAGTGGCTGGTGATAAGGTGACTTGAGCAGAAAGACTTAAGAGAGTCTTTAATAGAGGAGCCACAGACCTACGTCACCATCTACCTTCTTATGGTTTGAGAATACAAACCACTTTTAAAAAAAGCTTTTTCTTAATGTGGCCATTGTGAAATGGATTTGGGGTGGGTGGGACAGTAATAGAATCAAATTGTGCCTCCCCTCTCAACACTCCCCAGTGGCAGGCAGCTCACAGACCCTGAAAAGTGGAAGATCCCATCCTAAATACTTTTTTAACCACACCCTGGATTTAGCTGTTATTATATTGAAACTAATGTGTTACTTAGTTGCAATGTACATTAATAGATATATATACACTTAACTGCAATCCAAGAACCTGGAACATTCCCTTGCTGCCACCAAAAATATCCTCTGTTCTGTAGATTCCAGTTTAATAGAAGATTCTCTCTTCCAGTTTTAAAAATGGAACTTGAAATCGTCCCATCAAGTTCTGCTCTCAATTCTGTAAGAAGTCTGTTGGAAAGTGGTAAAAAGAAAAGAGAGTTCAGCTTCCTGTGAGCACACATGCTCCAGTGGTAAATTAAGGGTGATGCACTGGCAAAATTCATGCCAGACACAGGAAACCAAGAAAAATAAGACAAACCACAGAAGCCTCCAAAATCGTATCATTTTTATACTTTAGTGAGAAGATGGATGTTCTCACTGTGATTGACCTCCAAGAACTAGATTTATAAGCCAATACAAATATTAACTTATTTCTTTAAGTCTCTGAACATTCATATAATATTAGACAGGGGATTATCCAGCTTAGTTTTGATCAACCTTTTAGCCATTAGCCAATTTCAAATTTTGCTTAGCAACTCCAGATCAGAATAGGATTTTTTCTGGTTTTTTTTTTTTTTTTAGAGTTATTATCTTGTATAAAAGAAGGATAATAAACCCAAAAGTGTTCAAAGGTTTCTTAGCGACAATAATCTCAAAGTCAGTGTTTCTCTATATTTACTCTAGAAACAATTCATAAATCAATACTCACATTATTCAATTCTAGTTAATGTATCCATTTTAATTCAGGTGAAGTTTGAAGGTCACTGGATTTCCTAATAAAAAAAATAATCCACTAAAGTTATTAACTAATTTTAAATGGTTTTGGTTGGAGAAAAAAAGCTGAGAAGTGAACTAATTAAAATCGTATTTGGTTTAGCCAAACTAGCTTATTGTTAAAAAAAAAATTGATGCTAATGACATAAGCATGATTGTTAATTTACCTGGAAAACTCACATTGACATGCATTCACAGAATGCCTTGAATGAACAATTATCTGCTGAATGTGTATTTGCCAACTGTTCTGCTTGAAGCTATTTCTATTTGGGTCACAAGAATGGTTTCTGTGACAGGCATTTTTCCGAGTTTGGTCATAAATTCTGCACAAGAGAATACAGAACAAGACACTATGGTCTGGATTTTCAGTGACATTACTTTCCGTACTATAATTTAATGTTATTTGTAGCTGGTGTTATTAGTCCCTATATAGTCACAGTTATTTCAGCATTTTAGGGTGTGCCAACAATGCCAATTAACCAAATTAAGAAGTTGGTACTGTATTATTGATTCCCAGAATCAAGGCGTTAACAGCTCTACAAACAGCAAGTGTATTTGTTTAGGTTGGGAAGAGCTCCCTCTTTGATGGGTATTAATAGGAGTTAAATGTCTTTCCCCACCCTCCCTCCCCCCTTACTGTAAAGAATCACGCTCACTAATTAAATGGTCATTACACAATATATGTGTGTACTATATGAATTGTAGGGAATCAGTACTCGAAGATGCTGAACCTCGCTGAGATGCTGGCTCTTGCTTGAGCAGCAGTACTCCAAACACCTTGTCTTTGAGCACCTGCATGCAGAAATGAACAGAATTGTCAGCCTGAGCACAACAGAGCAGAATCTTCCCTACCACTTGGCTTTATGCCAACATAATACAGGTTAAGTAGGAAATATTGCCATCAGTCTAAAGAAGCATTTAAGCCAGCCCTTAACTGTTGTTAAGGCTCCATTTATCAGCCTTTTTTCTTCTAAAGAAAAGAATAATCAGTTTTCTACAAGTGGGCTTGCTTTCAACTCATGAGTTGATGAGAGGGGAAAAAAACAGTGAGAGAAGTAAATCATCCTCATCTTGAGATTTGTGGTGAACCATAACAGGACCTCCTGAAGCGTGAGCCTCTCTGTTAAGTGACCACAACGAGTTGCCTTATATCCTATAAGAATTTAGATGTATTAATTCTCTTACTATATTTTAACATACCTCACAGCAACACATAACCATGCTACTAAATACATGATTATTTTTTTCTTTGCATTAGTCTTGAATGGGTATTCTCCCACCTGCATGCTTGCATTTCAGTAAATTTCATATGTGTTTATCCTTATTATTGCAGCTTCTTCTTGAGCAAATATATCAGAAAAAATCATGTAGACAAAATAATTGATCATGTAGACAAAACCAATTCAAATTCTGGTTTTTGCATCCCTTCAACTCACCTAACAGAATAACACTTCACTGCAGATTGAAACTGGGTCACTTTTGGATAGCAAATTCAGACTCCATATTAGGTACAAACATGTAACTAAGCAATCAGGCTAGGATTTGGAATGTGCCTCAAATCCTTTGTCTCTGTGTCTAGACACAACCACTCTTCAAATCTCTGCAGATTTATCCTGAGAGCGCAGGGCTGGAACATTTCTTATTCCCATTACACAAACTGCAAAGCAAAGGGTGGGAAATTAAGTTTGCCCAAGGTGGCTTAGATGACTGCAGCAGCAGGGGAATTCCAATGGACTTCTCCAGACACATCAGTGACTTAAATATTGGTAAACAAAACTGTTCCAATTTACCCAGCTTAAAGAGAAGCAGTAAACATCTGGAATAAACGTCTGAAAACTCCCCTAGCCAATGTCATTCTTAATAACTTGGTTAATTAACTATAAAATATTAAGATGTAATTTATTTTGGTTACTATTTGCAATTCTTCCACTTTAGTGCACAAGAAAAAAAAAAAAGGTTTTGCCTCCCTCCTTCTCCAAAAAATGTGATTAACCACAAAGGCTTTTTCAAATACCAGGAACAAGAAAGGCAATTATTTCTTAAAAACATATTACCATAATGCTGTAACAGTTACCTGCAAGCACTGCAGAAATTAAAACTCTATCATTGGGATTTTCACGTTTCTAGGCAGCACTCTTATTTGCTTTAAGTTTATGAACTCTGTTAAACTGAGTGACACATCACATGCATTTTCAAGTGCAATCTAATTCTTTGTTTTCCTCTCACTTGGCAGCATTTTAAAATTGTTTGGAGAGCATTAATTAGTAAGAATGTGGTGGTAATAAAATATTTTTCATTGTTCAAAAGCTTAGTTTAGAAATGAGACAGCAGGAAACTTCTCCGTGGTTGACACCCAAAATGTTTAGAGGTCTCTAAGATTAATGAATCTGTCTCATTTGTAACCACCTCTGAATTGGCATAAATATGTTTTCAGTGTGAGCAAGGGGCATACTCCACAGTATGTTTGTTGCTACCAAGATAAGTGGTTTACTTTAAAGAAACAAATACCAGCCAATTAATTAAAACTAATACACACACACCCCCCTCCCAATTTACTATAAAATCTAGGCAACGATTCTTTCCCTTGATACTACGGAGTAGTGACACCTTCTGGCAGTGAGTGAGGTGGCCAGACAAGAGCCTCTTATCCATTTCCAGCTGCTAAGAACTGCTGAAATTAAAATCCATTTGACTTCAAAGTGGTAAACTCCACTGTATTTCTGCAAGTTCTCTCACTCAGAATTTAATAGTGAGTTCTGCTGAGTACTAACAGAAACTGTTAATGAGGAAAGAGACTGATAATTTCAGAGAAATCAATAATAGAATTAAATTAAGTTAGTATGAGCTTAGAAGAAAGATTTAGCCCTTCTTTCCATTTGTTTTTCTAAAATGAGGTAACAGATAAATATTGAACTGACCTCCTTTAAGACAGTGGACAAAAATAACACAAGCTAACAGATGAAAGCCAAGGTAACCTTAAAAAACTAAAAGGCAAATCCATCATTTGAGTGTTTGTGTTACTGCAAGTGTTGCAGTGATTTCTCCTCCACTGCAAGCACTTAAAGGGGATGTCCTCTAAAAAACAAACCCTGGGGCTTCCTGAAACAAGATAAACAAAATTCTAAAATCCTGCTTGACACAGGCTGTAGAGTAATTCATATTAACTCTTGTTGCTTTTCAAGTAATGCAAAGAATAAAACTTCCCAAAGAATAAAATCTTCCCAGACTCAGTCATGCTGCTCTTCTCAGTACACTCTCTATATACCCCAAACACAGAGTGCCTTGCTCCAGGTCACACACACACCTGTAACACCAAGCAGAGATACTTCCAAGCCATTAAACAGACCTTCACAAGACGGGACCCCAGGCAGGGGCACACTATGCTCCAAGTCCAGAAATTTACAGCTGTTAAGATTTTGCTTGGAGCAGAGAGTCTGAGAAAGAACGAGAGCTACTGGAACAGAAACCAATCCTTCACACAAGGCAAGTCTCCTGGACAAGCATTTTTACCCTACTGACCTAATGTTTCCCAGACTCCTCTGTGAAGGAAGAAAATGTGTAATCCCACTTTCCAGAGAGCTGGAGGTCAACAGCACTCTCATACAGTGCACTTGGGGATGCCAAAACCAAACTCAACATTAAGATCAGAGAGGAAAGTCCTACTCCAACTGGGGTAGTAATTCACATCCTTCACCACAGGATGTTACTCTTCAGCCTAGAGTGAAGGTGAAGATTCAGTTTTAAGAAGCAATCATAGATGATTAAAAAACCCCCACATAAGTAATTTACATGCAGCATAAATCTGATGCTTTATATATTAAACAGAGGTAATGGCATATTTTTGTTGTACTACATAAGCTACACAGGGCACAGTAGAGGTGCCCCAATCTGTTTCTTATAGAAGTAATTAATTGTATGTCAAAAGTTTATGTTCTCATAAAATCTGAAAGTTCACTCTATGCCTAAAATAAGCATTCTGCAGACAGAGTATGCAAACAATTTTAAATACATGCCTAAAGCATGGAACTTGTCACTATCTACTAGAATATTCTTGAATTGAGAAGACTGTTACATAGGATTTGTATTATTACAAAAATTTCCTACTTAATGCCTCTCCTACAGTATTACCAGAAGAACTCACCCTATCCTTAATACCTTGCTGAGCAAACAGATCAGGAGAGGCAACCCTTTTTCAAGTCTGCCTTTCATTCAAAGCAAGTATTACAATGAGTCCAAAAGGAATCATCTTAAACCTCTAAATACTTCCAGAAAACCCCTAATTTTTCTATCTGAGTTTGAAGGAGACAAATATTAAATATCTAGATAGATATGCACAGATACATACGTGCACATATCTCCAGCAGCTCCTTCCTGCTGCAAGTATTCTCCACCTCTTCTGATTTCCAACACCCCCTCAATCCTGTTCCCTAGAATTTTTTGTTCTTAACTGCCTGCAATTTTTCCTTTTCCCATTGAATTCTGTTATATCTTTTTTCCTCACTTTTCCCCCATCACCTGTAAGTTTTCATCATCTGATACAACTTTTTCTTGTGTGTGGGATTTATTCTATTTCTGACACAGTGCAGACAGGGTCTCTCTGTAGAGCTATAGTCCCTCTTGTCTCATATTCCTTGTTCCCTCTATTCTATATATTCAAAAGGCTCTATGATATGAGCTATCCTGCAGATACAGAAGCTGCTGTGACTAGCTAGATATCACAGAAGAAAAGGCCTCATCAGACCCAGTGCTTCATCATCTAGAGCCCTTTCTAACATTCTCAATATGATTTGGTTTTGCCATCCTTAATTCCTAAGAGATGTCATCGGTATTTTGTAACAGAGAGGTTTGAAGCCTGTATTTTTGATGGTGGTACTTAAATCTACGTACTCTAGCCAGAAATAGTTATTCAACAGTAGCTCATCCTGTAACAACACAGCACTTTTGAGATAACAAATTCGGGATTCCCCTCCCCACCTTCTGTCTTCAGTCTCACACCATCAGGTTAAAATTCTTCAGGAGTCTGCTCTTGAAACTACACTGCCAGGTTTCGGCATTACCTATCCAGCTGGCACAAATATTCCAACACCCTCTCATTTCACTGCCAAACTCCAAGGTATGTAATCACATGAGAAAACCACAGAAGCAGCAAGTATATTCATTTCTAGACAGCTACAACCAAATCCTGGGGTGCTGCAGCCAAATTCAGGCCTGCTATCAGTATAAAATGACCCCTGCTATCCAGAAAGGATGTCTCCCTTTTTCTTCTCTTGCAAGTTGCTAGTTTAAATTTGGTACCATATCATTCCTAGACCTAGATGATGTTGAAACAATCAGCTGGTAGTTGACCTTTGATGCAAGTAGTAAGAGGAAAGAGTTTTATCTTAGCTTCACCACCTCAGAATTGTAACTTTTTTGTTTATCAGCAAAGTTAGCAAACTAATTAAAATAAAATCTGAATATGTGAGCTTCCAGTACTTCATAAAGTAACAGTGTGTCACCAATATACAAAAAAACGCCATGGTATTGCAAATTCTATTAAAATACTATTATTTATAGGTAGTGACTGATTTTACAATGTTTGCAAAGCTCTATGGTCTTTCAATGTTCTTCAGTCCTATAAAAATCACTACCTACTGTATTGATTCATGAGAAAGAGGCAGTTGAATATGGACAAGTCACAGTTTCAAAACTATTACTTGATTTGGATGATCACAGACTCTCCTGCTAATTCCCTGTGATACTCCATATTGGCAGTTCATATGAACTGAAGGAATGGCTAGTCAGCACTTTCTAAAGTGAAGCTTATTAGGCCACTGTTAATAAATTCAGTCTTTCTGGGCCAGATTCACTCTTTTAATAGGATATAATATTGCCATCAACTTCGAAGGAAAACTTTAAATTCCTGCTGATAAAATTAGAAAATGTTAATTATAAAGAACTAAAAAAGTAAAAAGAATATTTTTTTTAAAAAAAACAACCCACCACACAAAGACATATGCCTCTAAGCTGCCATCTGGTGTAATTTCTTCCTACTCATTTCTTGTTTTCCAATCACTCTCATATCCTCCAAATTTCAAATGCTTGCTTTTTAAACCAAGCAAACTCTCACTCTTCTCAATTTTTATTTCCTTTTTTTTTTTCTTTTTCTTTACGGGACATTTTATTTTATTTCCACCTCCCTTCATAACCTGTAACAGTTTCTCCTGTTTTGATACTGAATAGTTTTTACTAAGGAAGCATACCCTGTTTCTGAGTTGAAATTGACTTGGAGTAAAATCTTGCACAAATTCATTTGTATATATGTTATCATGTCTTTCATAAAACAATTATCCAGAACTCTACACTTAACTATAAACCTTAGATGCTATTATATGCTTACATAAGTTATATACTTACATGTAAATGAGGCCTCTAATAGCTGCTTTCTGAATCTGAAGTTGGAACCCAAGACCTCCAAAGCACAAACCATAAATTATACATATTTTCAAGAAATCTACTCTAAGAACATACAACATAATATAATCAAGGGGGACTTTTTAATGAAGAATTACTTAATATCAACCATCAAGATAACTTGTTGGAGTGCCATTACATGCCCTATGCCTTTTAAGGCATCATCAGTTAAGAGTTTTACTTTCTTGTCTGTAAAGGAGTATACAGGATAAAGCAACAGGACACCACTCATTTGTGACAAAATAGTATTGAAATGGATGTACACATAACATCTGATTTATTTCCTCCAATTGTCTCTTTGAAGGTAGAGTAAAACAAGTGATGGGATCTTCAATAAGCAAACTACAGGAACAGGCAGTATTTGCAGGCAACATAATTAAAAGGCAGTAGGGCTTTCACACATGTAGTTTGCATGTCAGATGTCCTTCCTATACTCCCTTAAAATTACCTGTCCTTGAAAACACAACCCCAAACAGTTTGTCTCTTCTGATGATCCACTAGAACAAGAACGAGTGGCTTGATTGAAGAGGCAGGCACCAGGCAAGGACAGAGTGTACAAAGTAACCTTGCAACTCCCACAGCTAAATCAGCAGTGGAGGAACACAGATTATTTTCATGTTTTCCCTTAAAAAAAAAAATCATTCTGTCATTAACACCACATTTGTAGCAACAGGTAAAAATCCCTTCTAGGCAATAGATCCATGACTGGATATAGAAACATTTATCCCTGGCCTTTATTTGTCACATCATACCAGAGAGAAAAATTCTCATTGAAGATCAATAGCCAAAACCCAGCTTTTCTGGAGCAGGGATTTTTGAGGAGTACATCTATGAGAGGAAGCTATCTGTTCTACAGCATCGTCGTTTCAATTCCTTATAACCTATACCTTCAGGACAAATGGTACAATCTACACTTGTAAATAGCTTCATTGTAATTTAATGCAGCCAGTCACCTTAGATTCAGAGATGCAAGGTCTCTTAAAGTAAGACTACACTGCAATAACTACCCCACCAAACCCTGCTTCTCACCTAATTTTCAAACTTCAAGTTTTTGCAAAAAGCTCAAAGACAGAAGGAAAGTACACAACTCGGGAACGGAAAGGATACCTTTCCCTTTAGTTGATCAGATTTGGAGACTAAAGCTTGGTTTGTTGAGAGGACAATGCTCTTTTGTAACCCATAGCTCTGAGAACTAACATTTTGTGTGTCTGCTGGTGGAGAAGAGTACAACCTTGGGAAGACTGGGTAAGACAGAGGAACACATATTTCTCTGGAGAGCATTCTATTAATTTGAAGATTTAGGGACCAAATATTAGTGATATTTCTTTCTACAGTCCAAGTTATTCCTGCCAATAACACAGCTGTTGAGAGTAGATCTTACCTTAGAGGGAAATGAAATACCTATCAGAGTGCTGAAGTATAGTGAAGGCTGTTATGAACACCAAACAGCACTTTTACTCATGTCTTGGAGCAAATTAGGTTCAAGAGGAAAGAAGGAAGAGGGCAAATAAGTGATCAACTACTAAACCTTAAAAATCAGAAACTTGCTCTGCTGCTGCAGAAGAAACTTGGACTGTGTAGAAACACACATTGTGTAGAAACACCCACTGATAGGGTGTGACCTATGCAAAATGCCCAGGGACAGATAAAAAAGGGTATGGACAATAAAATTTACCATGGGACTTTGAATAAGACAACACAGGCATCTGAAAGATTTTATTCCAGTTGATATAGAACTGTACCTTTCAATTCATGCTTTTATAAAAGAGATAAATCACTGGTCAGACTAAAATACATAGATGGTTTTAAAAGCATCTTTTCCATATCAATGAAATATCCAGAAGGCAAATTTTGACAATGATTAAAAATGCATCCTACTGCATACTGTTCATTGGAATATAGCTCTCTGAACACAGCTACGTTCCAGATGATTGAAGATTTCTTCTCCTGTTTCTGGAGTGAGCTGTATATTATCTTTGATTGGAGACAGTGGATCTGACTTTTTACAAGAAGGAAGTTTTTCATACTCTCTGCACAAGAGAACCAAAGACAAAACAAAACCCAAGGATGTTATGATGTCTCTAACAGGCCTATAAGAACATGAGTTAAACCAAAGCAAGACCCTCACTTAACTATACTTGTCCATGAGCAAGCCCAAAATCAAAGTTTGTGATAGAAAGTTTTAATTTAAGTTTCACTACAACTGAGTAACTTCACTGTAAGTGATTTAATCTGGTTCCAGTTATCATCATGACTGAATGGTAGCCAGCAGCTTTATATAAGAAAGACTGCATTACCCCATCTTACTCTGGATTGTACACACCACCTTAACATTTGAATCTTCAAAATAACAGTAGTTTCATATTAATCCTGTTTGTCTTGACATTAGGACAGAACAAATTAGTTTACCCACATGATTTATTTGCCATCAGACAATATAATTCTTAAGACACAAGGCTGAACTAGAAATATTTTGAAGTCTGAGAAAACATCAAACAGGATGCTCAGGATACTTAGAGCTAAGTAAGTTCTGGCAGTAAGAAAAACCTTTTTGTGAAATGAAGAAAAGAATCCCTAAAGCTAATAAACAAACACTAAATTTGCACCAAAGTAATATATACAAAAATATATATCCACAATATATACACAGAAGGTATGGACCAATCAAAATTGGATGGATAAAATGTGGATGTTGGGAGCTAAGCCTTGCAACCATCAGCAAAGCAAAGGAACAGAGTGCCATCTAGGCTCACTCTGGTTTAGCTGCCTGTATTCTGATAAATCAAGACATGATTTTTCTCCCTGTAAGCAATCCTGCTCAGACATTCCCAATGAGGTCAAACAATGCCTACACAAACACTTTCACTTCCCCATTGAAAAATGTCATTCTTAACCCACATCAAGAGGATAATAAAAATAGGTCTAAAAATATTAATACCGCAAGTAATATTTTTAAAACAGAGATCAGTTGTATTATAGCTTATCATAGGGCCCAAACTTACTAAAATATATTAATGTGATGTAACACATGCTTCCCATTCTTATATTACTCAGTGCCAAAAGAATACTTTTGTCCTATTCACACTTAGTTTCAGGTTAATGAGAATAATAATATTTAGATAAGACTTAATTATTCAAAGTTGAGATTGCAACTTAGAGCTTTGCCAACAGGAGTTTTTACCTGAACCCATGGAAATAGTGTAAAGTTAAAATACCTACAATTTTTAAAAAAATAAGCATTCAAGTTCAAATTATGACAACGTTTACAGTTAACCATAGTTCAGTTAGCCAAGTCATCTGCACAAGGGAAAACATTCTGCAAAAAGGTCCCCTTAACCAGAGACATCAGCAAACAGAAATATTTCATCAAATCACCATCACCTGTAAGACAGCTGATTGTCAGAATGGTTCTGCTTTCAAATGCGAGAGGGACTAAGTTAATTAGGAACAGCATTCTATTCAATTAAATTTGGGGAATTTATGCAGCTTTTACATTTAGACTAAGAAACAGCTTTTGGTATTTGAAGTCAAACAATGGTGGCTCTATTTTGATAAATGAGAGTTTTACCTGGTTAGAAAGGAAAATGTAATTCGAAGAACATATTTACCCCAAGTCACCCTTCATGGTTACGTAAATCTTGGGAAATAAAAGACTGTAAGTAGAAAATATTGAACTTAAGCTATTACTGAATTGTATGGAGGAGACATGTTTAGAGTCTGCTTTGAAAATTGTTTCTTTGGAAAAAAGTAAAGCAAGTGCTAAGGAAAGGGTTAAAGCAGCTCACCTTTTAAACTGGAAGTTTTTCCAGAGTTCACTAATGGTGGCCTGCAGTCCCAGCTTATTTTCAGCATCACAGTCATTCCTCTTGAGCACAGGTGACAGTTTCCTGCTTAATCCACTTACTTTAGCTGGTATCAGTGGCTTGAGCTTGGTTACAATACGTGACCCTACGCAACTGGATTTATGTAAACCAGGAACCTGTGAGATTTTAATATTAAAGCACAAATGGTTAAAATGACAACCAGTAAGCAACAGATATTATGCTGCAGAGGCTATAATAAAAAAATTAAGTACTTTAAATTGAGATAATAGAATTTGAATTCAACAAAGTATGTTTAGATAGCTTCTATAATCTAAAAAGCAGCATCTCAAACGCATTAGACTTAATGCAGCTGGAAGAACTGGCAAACCAGTTTCCATAGGTCTTTGCATTCTAAAAGGTTGCAAATACACATTGCTTCTGAATGCAGTTTTAAAGTCTCTTGAATATTTATTTTCACATCTGTTTACAGGAGAGCACAACAAAACCCTTTCAGTGTCAACTTTCAGAACTTTAAGGAGAAGCTGCTCTCTAGTAGAGAGCTCATTTTTCATGAGATCTAAGCTGAGCACAGATATCAGTGATTACATCAAGGATCACTGGACCTGTAGTTGAACATTACCCAATCTCTGTACCTCAAGCCCAAAACAACTCTGCTTGGCCAGAATATCTCCCAAATACAACAAGTCTTAAAATTGGAACATCAATTAAAAGAAAAATACATGGCTTCATTATACAATTTATTCTAGCTATTCACCACCCCTATTATTAATAAAGGCATGGCTCATTTTTAATTCACTTATCAGTTTCCAAATACTAAATCTCCTTTATCATATTTACAAGTACATGAAAGTAATTTTGACCTGACCTATTTCCTATAACTACATGTCAGTCAGTATGATTTATGCTTCACATTCTCATCCCTAACCACAAGCTCTGATATTTTCACCTTTTTTCTAGGACCAATTAGCAAGAGAACTGGCTCATAGCCACTCAGACAGTCTGACTGTCTCTAGCATGCTTTCTAATACTCACACAAGATTGCTGATTGTCTTTGCCTTCTTGAAGTTCATGCAGTGAGTTTATTTCAACAACAGAAGAAACATACTGAAGCCTGATCCAGAGTACTTTTCTTTTTCTTCTGAGTAGTTTACCATATTTCATAAATTAAAAGTTGTACCTATTGCTATTTAAACACTCTTTTCCCTGTGTGCATAATCCTACCATAATAATCAATGCATACAATATACTTTCAGACAGTTAAAATTTTCTTTGCCAAATAAGCTCACAAGTGGCAAAAGGCCACAAATGTCTTATTCACGTTTTCCGTAATTTTCTTCCACATATTTACTGTTTTCCCTAATTTTTGGGGGGAAGTAGCCATTTGGAAGCTCTAGAAGATTCTGTTTGAGCCATTCTGTCACTTCATTGGAGAACATGAACTACTCAATTACCAGGTTCCAAGTGATCAGTAGCCTGCTATGTTAGCTTTCACTGTCATTATGAAGACAAAACATAATAATGAAAATGCAATACCTGCAGAAGAGATGGTGACTGTCTACAGTTGAAACAAGTTCTTATTTTACAGTTGGTTACATAAGACTAACACCTAGGTTGTAAATTATGCTAATATTTCCCATTTGGAGGGGGTTAAGAACAAAACATTTTGCTATAAATGAATCATCTTTTCTGTTTCACTGGATCATCTTTAGAAGATGGCACAGCTCTGCCTGCTTCAGGTGCTTTGTTTTATTAATGTCAATAGCTCCTCCTCATCCAAGTATTTGCCATTGGCCACCTAACACTTTTTTTTTTTTAAAAAAAAGATGCTGTCAGCCTTTTCTTCAGAGAGAACTCATATCTCCATTCCTTAAAAAATGGCACTGTGTTTTGTCATTTGCCCCTATGTTTTATATCTTTTTAAACTGAAATCACATTGTTTCTACTTGAAGGGAGTAAGCAGGTCTTGGAATCCAAAATAAATTTCTTTGGGAAAATAAGTTTAGAATGCAGTCTAAAAATCGAAACAAGAGTACTACTACTACTAAAAATTTAAAACTCCTTTCTTTATAGTTTGCTGTTTATCATCTCAGCCTTTTTGCAACATGTGAAATCACCTATAATTTTACACTTTGTGATACTGAATTACATACAAAGTTATGACTTAATCTAACCCAAAAGTATGCAAAGCTCCAGGTAGAAGACCCACTAAGAAACTTAAAACCAGAATAGATTGTTCTTTTCTTTTGCCAATATTAGCTTCTTTGTGATAGCATGACAGCTGTGATTTTTTGCTGCTATTCATTTTCCATAATTGCTACGAGCTTAGTAAAGAAAACTACAAGGTCCTAGCAAGCTCATTATCTTATCAGCACTGTTAGGAAAAAAGCTTCTATTGGCTTTGATATTAGCACTGACTAGGCTAGGCACTTGACATTTTGGATTGGAAATATGGTAAGAATTGACAGCTTCTCCCAACTGTCTCCCCCAGTTATTAAACTTCTCTGCATATCGGCTATGTTATTTAGCTTACCAAAATCAGACTAATTTATGTTTTAAGTGACTGTCTGCTTCTTCCCTAAATCTAGAACATTATTCCTTTCAGGATCTTTTACTGCACTCAAAACCAGCACAAATTTCCCTTGTTTTACACCTGCAGTAAGCAATCCTACGAGAAAACTGAGCCAAGAATGGCGCTTCTTTTCTCTACCTTCCCTGCTTCAATTCTGGCTACTTGTTCCAGAGGTCTCACTGGTACTAATACTCACAAGAGCCTAAGAGCCTGGCTAGGCCAGAGTTCCAAAAGGATTGGCCTTTTGGTATTGCTGCCAAGTTAGTTTGCAGTCAGGTCAGTTTTCTGGTCCAATTCATTATAAGCATTATTACCAGCACAGAAAGGAGGCAGAGGGAATATATGGCCAAGGAAATAAGCGGTAGAAAGCCTCTTATCAGCAGCTTGCTTTAAACCAACCCTACTGCTCTCCTGGATTTTGACCAGATTCCTGTTGTCTGAATAGTTCCAAACATGCTGAAAATTTGTTTATATATGATGTTTATGCTATCTCTTGCTTGTATTCCCCAATATTTAGTATATTCATTCACCAAATATACCTTTAACATGAGCAAAACACATTAAATACATTCTTAAAAAGAACATATTGAAATTTTTAATCCCAAGATGATTTAATTGTTGTGTTGACAAGAAGCTGGCAAAGTGTTAATCTGATGAAAAAGCATCAGTTTTCGTTAATCAGGTGTTCCCAGAATCAAAGATGCAAATCCCAGCTTGACACAGAAATTACTAACAATAACCACAAGATGTCACTGCTATACAAAGCACACATTATTCTTTGGCAGAGAGAAGCTAGTGATGTTTGGTCTGCCTACAAGACAGACATTAGTAGGGGTGTACCTGGGAGGAGGAAAGCATCTTCTTTGGGAACACAAATCTTTTGGCAAATTCTAATGATAAAGCCTTAAGGAGTTAAAGCACTTCTAGCTGTTAAGGTCCCAGAAGTTTTGTAAACTAGACAAACAGGTAAAGCTCTTAAGAAATGGCACAAAGACAGAGCAAGTTAAGTTGATTTTTAGATATCTAAGAAACTACACACAAGTCAAACTACAGGTGTCCAACCAACAAGAAATACAGATTCTGACAGAAAATTGACTGTCCTTTCCATATTGATTTGTTAGTATATAATAAGGCTTTTAACTAAAGCAATTAAACAAGAAAGGTTGACTAAAACCTCTCCAAATTTTGAAATTTAAACACTTTTTTTCTAGTCAGAGGGAAGAGACTGTTAAACTAGCAGATTTATTGAGACAAGCAATGAAGGAAGGTTATAACTTGTGACTGTAACTGGATTATGAATGCAACGTAATTTGTATCATAAAACCTGCGTATTTAGTACGCCTGAGGAAAATTAAGGTTTCTTGACTTTAGCTTCACTGTATAACAAGGGTGTTTAACATTGCCAAACAAGTTACAACTGTGATATCAATCATAGGTGGCCTGGTTATAGTCATCTCAGCTCTGATATAGACAAACGAGCAGTTTTCTCTTGCCAAGAGTTATAGAATTAACTAGGAGACAGTTAAAACTGATTTTCAGTAATTCAGTAGAGCTCGTAGTAAAATTTAAAAATTCTCACCTTGGTCTTTATGGTCATCATTTTTCTGTCAGTTTGAACACCAGAAAATACTGGAGACCGAGGACGTTGACCATCAGCCAGTTTTGAATCAGAGTCAGATTCCTTCATCAAAAGAAAATTAATCTAGTTTTAAAAAGTTTGGGTTTTTCTCTTGGTGGGGTTGTGAGTTGGTTTTGGTTTGGTTTTTTTTTGGGGGGGGTGGGTGAGGCATGTTTAAACACAGTGTACATTTGTATATCTACACATATATATTTTATAAGGAATAATGTTTTCAGCCATTCTAAGAACTTAAACAAAAACCTGGGCTTAATTTCAGCAAACAACACTATGGTCTAAGAGAACTTCTTTAGAGACTAACATAAACAGAGAGGAAAAGCTAGATTTCCAAATTACAGCAGCAGAAGGGCTGAAAGCAAACTGAAGCCACAGACACTTGATTTCAGGTAGTAAGTCAATCCATTCTACACAACTACATTAAGCACTGACAAGGTTTGTTAGTAAAAGCCATGTTATCTGCAGGGTATTACTTTAAAGAGAAGACTTTGCTGCCTAATTAATTTCTTCCATAATTTAGTGAGAGCAAATGCTGAAACAATGCCTAGTTTTCTTACTTCTGCATCCAAACTGTCGCCAGACACTTGTGGTATGTCTGAAGACCCAAAACTGCTTTCCGATGGCTCAGAAGACTTTTGAGACTGTGATGACTGTTCCAGTTCCAGTAAGGAGGAAGATTCCTCCTCTGATTCACCACACTCAGTCCCACTCTCTGGTTGTACCCCACTTATCTGATCTTCCTGAGATACAACGCAGTTGCTTCTCTGTTGGTGAAGCTGCTGTGAAACTGCAGTGTGAGATGGACCAGGATTTCTTGAATTATTTCCAAGGCTGCTAAACCACTGGAAGCAACTTTTCTGTGTTTCTCCAGGAGGTGTAAAGACAGTCCTTGTGGTTTTGTCACTGTCTGAAGACTGAGAAACATCTTCTGCTACACATTTTACTTCCTGCTTCTGACAATCTTGCTCAGCATCTTGAGTCAGATCACTGTCATCCTTCTTTGCTCTACCATCAAACATAATTGCATCATTGCAGAAAAACCTAGAATAAAAAAAGGTGAAGACAAGGGAGAAAGAAAAAAGCTTCTGTAAATGAGTATTTCCAAAGCCCAATAGTTATCACATTCCATTAAATTGATTTTTGAAGTGCACTTGCAGACACAAATTATTTTAACAACAGGCAAAGTTTTACTCCCCCAGGGAAGCATTTAACAGTAAAAAAGTGGATAAAGCAAGCCATCTGTAAACCTATGATTCATTGGCTGAAATGCTAATAGGTTCTTAACCTGAAAAAGAATATATTCATTAATGACCATACAGCTTAACAGTAGTGAAACACTTCAGTACTTCTTAGCATGCTCAGCTCAGGAAGACATATATTAAAACTAGAACACATTATCAGTACTAAGACTGTTCTGTAAAATCACACTGCTCAAAAATATTCAAATTATTTAACATAAAATTTACACAGTACGACACATCATCGTTACAGTGCTTTTTAAAACCAATTCAAGCAAGTGCGGCCAAAAGGGGTCAAAAAACCTAGCTAAATAAAAAACCCAAAGTCTGGGTTCTCAAAGTGCAGGTGCAGATCAGGAGCATCAGCAGAATGAGATAGGATAAGAATAGGCATCTACCATACATCATGGTTACATTTGGCATAACTGAAACAAACAAGCCAACAGAAAACCAACCCTGTCAGCAGAAGTCATGTGGAAAGCACCTGGAAAAAAAGAGTGACAGCCAACATGGTTTCACTAAGATCAAGTTGTGCCTGACAAATTTGGTGACCTTCTACAAGAGGATTATATCATTGGTGGATAAGGGAAGAACAACATCATCTTCCTGGACATGTGCAAAGCATTTGACACTGTCCTGTACAACACTCTTGCCTCTAAATTGGAGACATGGCCTTGATGGATGGACCACTCAGTGGATAAGGAATTGGGCGGATGGTCACACTCAAAGACTTGCAGTCAATGGCTCAATTTCCAAGTGGAGTATATTTTCAGTATTCAGGAAATAGTATTTTGCTACTTATTAAAACATGTTATGCAAGCATACCTGCTTCTTGTTCCTGGAACAATAACGGCATCCTTCTCTTTGCTTTTCCTCTGCAGGAAGGAAGCAAATTTATTTCTAACTCTAGGCAGAGAGTTCGAGCTTTCTTTAGTGACAGAATTCCCTGAAGAATCAAGCCTTTGTATTGCTGAGACACTCTTTTGCGCTTCACCATCATCATCACTCTCCTTCTTGAATTTTTTTGCATTTGAAAATGAATATTGGCTCAACAGGTCTCCATCTGAGACTTCTTCTACATCTAAAGAAAATTTAAGCATCACTGTAGAAGCATGTTCTAGAATTAACCAGTTATGAGAGAAGGAAATATGACATATTACTCTCACAGACTTTAAATATTAGTAAGGTCTGGTAGGAACATTCTTGACATTACAATTCAGAAGTCTTTAACAGACAGCTTCTTAGTATGTAACCGTCTATGGAAAGGTGGATAGAATGAAGACAACAGATGAAAAGAAACATATTTGAGTCGCTTTTTTTTTTTAACCACCAAAACTAAATTTGACTTAAAGGCAAGTTGCTAAACCAACTACAAGTTTTGATAAACCAGGGAGTAGGAAGATACTAGGAATAACAAAGGCAAAAGAAAAGCCCTAGTAACATAATCAGAAAGTGGAGGAAGAGAAAAATACTTATTAGATAAAGCACAATGGGAACAGAGAAAATGTCCCTTCTATTATATATCCACAGTTTATTTTAGCACATATAAAACTCACATGGTATAGAAGACAAGATAGCACAGATTCACTAGATAAAGTTGGAGTAAAGAATAATCATAACAAGGGATACAAGGCAGCACTGTGTTAGAAGAGAACAGAAAATATTCTTTACATTTTCTGTCCGGTCAAATACCAACTCCAGGGAAAATGGGCTATTTTCATGTCTTCACAAGCCATTATAAGATGGCAATTAACCACAAAAATATCTAAAAATAGAATGGTTGGTATTAAAAATGACAAAATTGGAAAAATTAAGGAAAAAGTTAAAATCAAATGCTGCTGAAAGTTTGTTGCCACCCTTAATTGTTAGATAGGTTTTAGTATTATGGCAGCTTGTTTATAACAATATAGACAGCAAGTTAGTTATGTCTCTCAAATCTCACTTTATGAAGTCAAAGAAAATCCTTCCCCGTAACATTCTACTGCTATCTATATACTTATTAATAAAAACATACCACTCCTTGGCCTTTTTGCCAAGAGCTCTTTGCCTGGAAGTTTTAGCCCTTTAACACTAATTATCTTCTCCATGCCTCTGGTTGTTGTTTTCTCTGGTAAATGCCTTTCTGGAGGAACAGTATCTGCCTTAGGATCAAACTTGTAGTCTCTGCTCCAAATGCTATTTACATGATTAGCATGTCTGTCATTCCAGCCACGACTTCTCTGCTGCACAGGCTAAAAAGATATTAAAAACAAAAAAGTTTTATAATTTTGCTTCTACTTAATATTTCCTGATCTAGCATGTAGGAACATTTTGATAAATACTGTGGATAAAATTTCAGAAGAATTTGTAGGTAGAACAAAGGGAAAAGCCAAATGCCTTGAAAAGTAAGATTCTACCTGCACCAAGAATGACAAGTATGCGTTTGTGGGAGCATACAGTTTCTGTAATAGAATAGCTTTCATTTTCAAGACAGTTGGGGCTAATATTCAATCATATTTTTCCATCAGTGTTCATGCCAACATCAAAATTATAGTAGATGAATTTAGAACAAAGATATTACCTGTGCAGCATCAGGGTTATAGTTATCAATCTGTTCCATTGTGTCGATATCAATATTGCCAATGGCAATTTGGAAAGCGGTACCATCACCAAGATGTCTGTCCCCATCATATTAAAGGAAAATATCTGAATATTACATTACATTTCAAGAACCATAGCATGGAGGTTAGGCCAGCTGTTTAACATCTTTTATGCCAAAAAAACATTGCAAGAATATTAACCTAAATCCTTAATACTAGTACTCATGGTTCAGTCTGATGCAACAGCAGTTGCAGGAGATCTGCAGTGCTTGGCAAACCATGGAAGTCAAAAGGAAAACCTTCAAAGATCAGCAAGGGTTACCATCTTTCTCCTTCCTAATTTCTGTACACTCCAGAGATTAGCTTGCTGGAAGAACACAGGTTAGTTACTAATTCAACAGTCCCCTCTCTTTCTTCATCTTCCTAATCTTCCATGCTCAAATTTCAAGATGCACAAATGTGGCAGAATGCTATTTGTTCTACAGGAAGAGAGATCTGATAAAAAAGGGAATGCTTAGATTAGGGAAAGAGTTGCAAGAATTAAACTGGCAAAGATTATAATACATTTAAACAAACAAATCAAGCATGGTTGCTAAAAAGTAAAATAACATAAACATAACTTCTGCCTAAAACATCACATTAATGATAGGTCACCCAGTTATCCCCAGGGAATTTTTAATAATTAAAATTAGAGCAAGTGAGAAAAGAGAAAAAAAACCCACTTTCTAAGACTGCAGAAAAGACAGGATTTAGTCAATAGTAGGGATGCCATGAAAAATTAGTATAAGGCACCAGACCTGCTCGCCCTTATTTCCCCACCCTGCCATTTCAACATGCAAAGGATACCGTCCTGCATAAGTGAGTGTTTCTGGATCAATATCATCCCCATACGCGTTCAGAGGAACTAATTTTCTGTTGACAGGATCAAAAACTAACTGATAAAGGAATGTATTATTGGCTCGTGTAAACCCCTGTATGTATTCTTCTGACACTGTTATATTCATTTTCAAGTACTGACCCATTTTCTTAATAACCTGTCAAAAAATAAAATTGCTTAACTGTTTCATTTAAACAGGTCACACAAGTTATTAAATACATGTCAATTATTAAAGTATCATTGCTTTCTATTAAACATCAAATGTGTTACAGGAGGATTCAATGCAAACTGAGGGGAAAAAAAAGGGGGGGTTGTACATTATTTTCCTAGATAGTGAACAGTTTGAGAATAGGAAAGTAATGTACAAACCTCCAAGAAAACTTCTTGTCCAATAAATATAAAATCTGAATATAACCACGAACCATCTCCTTAAGCTACATTCATTACAAGTAATGCATATCAAATTTTAACATCTATACTAACAGAACACATAAGCAACACATGGGAGGTTTTAGAGTATGAAAAAAACCTAATTAGATTTCTTCTCCACCTTTCCTCATAACTGATCATGAAACGACTATAGATTGATCTGGTAGCTCCTTCTATGTACTGCTGCTACACCACTCAAAAAGAAGTTCCTATTAATGCATTGATTTCTGTTTTACAGTTTCACAGAAGACAGCCTATGCCCTTTTTGAAGATCATGCCTGTTGTACTGACAGTAGCAAGAATCTCTCCTCCACCCTAAATAAAGCATCAGCTCTGTTTTGGCCATGCATCCTAAATACAGGACAATTTACTCATTAAGAAACGAGAGTTCAAGTGGGCATTGTTGCCCTACTTGCTGTCTTTTGACTCACTCATGACTTTGCAACACAGCTGGGAAACAGCAGTGGTGAATCACATGACAAATTGCTATAGAAAAGGTTTTCCAGATTAAATCCTATCATGTTGCTCAAAAAAGACAAATTAAATGAAATCATGATTTGTATGGGTTAAGTACAAAGTTCCCTTTTAATTTCCACAAAAGCCAACCAAACCAGTTGCTCTGTTGCCTGCTTTACATAATACAGAACACTTTAAAGCTAAAAGTTCATAGTTCTTTGTATGCAGCCTGTGATGAAAAAACTGAACACCACTAAAGCATACAAGAGACTTGAGAAGTACGATAACGCGGCAAGTTAGACTGCAAATTTAAATGCTTCTCTGCATTAGATTTACCAGCCTCTGGAACACCAATGAGAGGTATTTTTCTTATCAGCTCTTAAAAATTCTCTTCTCTTACTATCTACACAGAAGTTATTTCCACTCCTTATTTCCTATTAGATTTGTTTTCATTTCATACATTGGATAAGAAAAAAATCCTAAATTTTTTTTTTCCAACTGCACTATACCATATTTTTTCTATCATATTTTAATATGTAAATGTCTGTATCTCTACAAACCAGAAATCAAAGATGATTCCAAATCCCCACCCCTGCTCCACATAGACAAAAGTGTACTTATGTCAAAGTAAGAGTTAAATTAGCAGTTCTAATAACTTATCTGCAAAGCAGGAAGACAGGTAGTGATGGGGAAAAAAATAAATTCTATAGTCTTCCAAAAAATATGAAGTCTCTTCTCAAATAGAATATGCCCTTGAAGGATTAGATAGTATTTACCTTTACGTTGGTTTATTTCATTGAATATATAACAATTTCAACACTTCAGTAAGTTTAATTCAGCATCTTTCTAAACCACAGGTTAAAAAAATACTTATTTTTAGAATCTCCTAAAAATGCAGGAAGTCAAGAGCCCCTCGTATATTTTCAATTCCGTGTCAATTTCATGTATACAGCTGTAGACTCCCCCAAACCCAACACACAATGCAGCACCAAGTTTACCTTTATAATATCAGGATTGTTGGCTAATTTTAGCAGCTTGCATGCTTTAGCCAACCCAATTCCATGAATTGATGGGAGGTAGTCACAACCAGACAGAATACACATGTAGCGGAACTTCTCTTCCGTAAATACGTTTCCAAGCTGCTTGCAGTTTCCTAGTCGAGCTTGATCTATCTCAAGTCCATTTCCAAATTTGTCAATTTTCAGAAACACCTGGAAATTAAGAGGAAGTGAAAACAATAATTTCTACCCATTTAAGCTTGGTTTTCATACTTGGTGGTAGCAACACATAAGGAAGTGCTACTCTTCTCTCTTCCGTTTCCCCCAGTTGTTGAAAAAAAGAGTAATTCCATACATCAAACACCTTTGGAAACTCTGAACTCTACTTTTAAGACATCAGTGAGAGGGAAGGGCTATTAATATTTTCTTCCATACCTTTTTACATCCAAAAGCTAAAAGATCAGAGTCCTCTGTAATTATAGCTTGAACCACGCCAGTCTTATTAAGATAAGCCAACTGAGCATCAGCTTCATAGGGAGCAACAATACAATCAACTCCTCGCGCTCGGGCAGCCTGTACATAAACAAGATGTGTAAAAGTACTTTGCATTACTTTCTGCTAATCACCTTAAGACAACTGAAAGCATAAGCAGCCCTACCTCAAAAAAACAGGAATTAACTTTTTGCCATACCCTCTGCCCCCCATTAGAGCCTGATCCTTCGTATTTGGTTTAGATCTATATAGACTAGTCTGCAAAAACAGCCTTTCCTGCTGACTGAATCTGAAGCTGGCACCTTTGGGTAATCTCAAGCAAATTACAAAGGAAAGGAAAAAAGCACTGGAACAAACATAATACTAGTCCGATAAAGATCCTCTGATTGTAGTGGAAGGATGGCAAAAAGCTATTTGAAAGGGTTTTCTTTCTGTGAGACTGTTCTCATAAACTAACCAAGGAGAAAAAATATATATTTTTTTGTGCAGACAAACTGGTGGTGCTACCAGAGGCAGTTTATAGCATTAACAAGAGATGTATTTCAATTGACATCGCAACATTATTTTTACAACTGGGCTTAATTAATTTGAAGCAAAGTTCAATTTTGTTAATGATGCCTAACATAGTCCAACGTATGCAGGACAGTTAGAGGCCAAGCAGAGGGGGAATATTTGTCTTGTCTACCCAGAAGAGGTGGTGATGTAGCCATACAAAAGAAGAATAAGACATGCTACTTATGTGTAGGTTTTTGGTTTGGTTTTAAAATTGTTGGCAACAACAGCACTGTCCACTTACTTTGATAACTTCATGAGCCATAACATGGGTAACATTCACACTGCGCCCAAAACATTCCCTGGCTTCTGACAGTTTCCCTTCCTGCAACAATTGTTTCCCCTTCAGGAGACTGGCTTGACGCTTCCTGAAAGATGAAAATAGCCACCAACCTCAGATCGTTTTTCACGTAAGAGAACAGGTAGCAGAAAGGAATGAGACACACATGTAGGACAGGGGGAAAAATAATTGTTTTGCAGATGAACATTTCCCAGATGAGTTCCACTGCATAATTTTTTAAAAACATAAGAATAATCACAAGTCATTGTATTAACAAAGATGTTTGGAAATTTCATCATCCCAGTTTAATGTCTTCTCAGAGAGCAGTGACAACTCAGGAACAGAAACCAGCAGCATAAAAGTAGAGATGCACCCACTCTCAGGTCACAGTAAAATAGATCTAATGGAATTTGGAAATATCTGACATCAGATACTCCTTGGTGTAGGGGACAGAAGGCATAATTTATTTCATAGATTGACAATTGTTCATTCCATGCTGGAGGAAGCAAACACCCCATGAGAATTTATAGATAAAAAAAACTAGTGAAAAAGTCTCACCGCTTCAGTGAGACGCCCCATTAGATAGGGACCTGAATCCAAACCTGAAACAAGCTTACCTGATTATTTGTAAAGAAAGATGGTATTAATTTTAAACAAAACTACACTGTGAAGAAATATTTTTGCCCAGAGATTATGAGGGTGGGCAAACTGAAAGCCTTTAATATATTACAGGAACTAATGCTCAGTGGTCTACTTCCTTCCTCTATAAAAGTGCTTTCATTTATGAAGTGCATTTCTATTTTTGGAATAAAATCTCTAAGAAGATGTTTGTATGATTTTAAAATGTAAATTAAATGAAATAAACTGCAGGAAGGGTTTATCAGAGATTACTACCTAGCTGCGATTGAGATTTTTCAATTTTGAAAATGCATTGTTGCTTTGCTTGCAAATGAATACAATTCAGTACTTACTCTCGTCGAGCCTTTTCCACTTCCTTCTTAGAAGGTAAAGTGCATCCATCAAATACCAAAATAGGTTTGATTCCAAATGAGAGGAGCATATCAACAAGTTTCATACAGAAAGCTACATAACTGTATGAATAAGAAAATAAAGATTAATGTTTATTGTTAAGTAAAAGGTCATTGCATATTTTCTCTGCAGGAAAGGAAAACTAAGTTCAGTACTAACAATTATTCAAAGATCTTAAAGGCTAAATATTTCCCTAACACCACAGAAAGAGCAAGAATGCCAATGGATTTTAAAGCGTGCAAGAGCTCTCTATACAATTATAGTGCCAGTCCAAGATCACTGATCATATGTCATTGAAACAAGATTTGGTCATTTGTGTACCTAGAAACACAGAATCACAGAATATCCTGAGTTGGAAGAGACCTGTAAAGATACCAAGTCCAACTCCTGTCTCCACACAGGGACTGAGCACATCATCCAGACGCTTCTTGAACTCAAGCTCGGTGCTGTGACCACTTCCCTGCGGAGGCTGTTCCAGTGCCCCACCACCCTCTCAGTAAAGAGCCTCCTCCTAATATCCAACCTAAACCTCCCCTGTCAGTTTCATGCTGTTCCCTCGGGTTCTATCACTGGTCACCAAAGGGAGGACATTGGCACCTGCCCCTTCACACCCCCTCATCAGGAAGCCACAGACCACAATGAGCTCTCCTTTCAGCCTCCTCTTCTCCAGGCTGAACAAACCAAGGGACTTCAGCCCCCCCCCCCCCCCCCAAGACTTGCCCTCCAGACCCTTCACCATCCCAGTTGCACTACTCTGGAGACTCTCCAATAGCTTTGTGTCCCTCTTGTACTGTGGCACCCAAAACTGCACACAGTACTGGAGGTGAGGCCGCACCAGCACAGTGTAGAGCTGGACAATAACCTCCTGGGACTGGCTGGCCTTGCCGTGCTTGATGCACCCCAGGATACAGTTGGCTCTCCTGGCTTCCTGGGCACACTGCTGGCTCCTGTTTAACTTGGTGTTGACCAAGACCCCCAGATCCCTCTCAGCATGACTGGCCTCCAGCGTCTGATCCCCCAGTCTGGATGCTTAGCCAGGGCTGCCCCTTCCCAGATGCAGAATCCAGTACTTGCCCTTGTTAAACTTCATGCGGTTGGTGATTGTCCAGGTCTCTCTGAGAGAGACTGCTTGAATTCAACCATTCCCAAGTTTTCTACAACTACTCAAAGTTTCTCCTGAAGTCAATTTCTCTCTCAGCTGAAATGTATCCTGTTCTCAGGAATCTGAGGGACCTCCACTACCTTCAAAGGCAGGTAGCAAGGTAGGATGAAATGCTACAGTTCTTTGTTTCAACAGAAATAGGAGTTCAAGATTTGAACCATTTGCCAAATGCCAACTCTTTTGATCAAACATTTGATCAAAGTTTCATAAGCAAAGCCTGATCCAGACTAATCAGTATAGTTTTATTTCTCAAAATATAAAGATTCATCTTTATTTAAAACTATTTGCAAATTAAATCAAGAGGTCAATCTGGTTTTCCAGAGATGGGCCAGAACTCATGCAAGTCTGATCTAGGCTCCACAGCTGACCTTGAAATTTCTCTTCACTTCCGTAGGAATATAATATTGTAAGTGAAAATCCATGTTACGTTAGGAAAGTTGCTCTTACTAAAAACATGGTAAGCAAAAAACCTTGCACCTTCTTCAGAGCACAAAACATCTACCAGAATTCCTCAGTACCGTTACAACTTTTGTCACGGCAGATTTTACAAACTCACTTCACACAAACAGGATCCCTGAAAAGAATAATCAATTTGAAACACATGAATTGCATCTACAAAACCTCATCATAAAGATTAATTTATAACTGGGACCAAGACGTGCTAGAAAAAGAAATCACTTAACCATCGATGTCTTAATGGAAAGTATTTTAGAGTTTTACCCACCCAATATATACTTCAGTCTGTGTTTTGCACGGGTGAAAAGCTTTTTACTTATACCCAACATTATACTTACAAAACGTAAAACTGGGGGCAAGAATTCAAAAGCAACAGTAAGAAGTGAAACTGCTTTAACTTTGTTTTTAGCTCAAGTGACGCCAAGCTAACAAAACTTTACTTTGTAAGAAGGTTGCGCCCGAAACGCAACAAAGACTTACAGATCTGTCGGCTCTCCTCGGGCCAGCTTCTCAGCACAAGCATAAGCGCCCTTGTGCAGCCAGCAGTAAGTGTCCACGGCTACTGCCTGCCCTTTGTATTTCTTCACGTGGGCAGGCTCCGCAGCTTCCTTGATGAACTGGAGAAGGCCGTGAATCCCCATGGTGGTGCTCTAACTGCAGCCGGGAAGACGAAGCGCGGGCAGGAGCGCGAGGCCACGATCTCTGCACAGGGAGCGGCAGATGAGGCGGCAGACCGGGTGCGGGGCTGAACCAGAGACAGGAGCAGCACCGGAGAGTAACGCCACCGCGCTGCGCGGGGCGCCTTCCCGCCGGCCGAGGAGATGCCGAACCTATGAGGGCGCGGTACCTGCAGCCCGCCGGGACGGGACTCCCCGCTGCCACCGGGCCCGCAGGCGGATGGGGGGCAGCAGGCCCCACGCGCGGTCCCCAGCTGAGAGCGGGGTCGAGAAGAGGCACAAAGAGCGCCGGGCACGTCCGCGTCCCCTCGCTTCAGTGCGGGGCCTCAGCGCTGTTCCCCGCCGCGCCCCTCACGATCCCCCCCGGAGACACCGGGAATTACGCCCGCCACGGGGCGAGAGGCTCTAAGGCAGCTCCACCGGCTCGGGGTCGCCTTCCCCATGGCGGCGCCGCCGCCGCCTCTACCTCGGCCCAGCCCGGCGCTGCCCGGTGAGGGGGATGAGGGGAGGGCCGTGGGCACGCGATCGCCAACCGCCGCGGAAAGCCACGCGCCAGTACCTCGTCAGGGGAAGAGGACGGGAAGGCCCGCGCGCCGGCCCCCTCCCGCTCCGCTCGACCGTAGCGCGCGGCAGCCGCTCGGGGCTTTCAAGCAGCGCGCGCTCAGCTAACTGGCCCCGCCCCGGCGGGGACTACGAGTCCCGGCATGCACCGCGACGGGCGCGCGCGAGCGGCGCAGCGGTCAGGCGGCTCGGCGTAACAGAACCACCGGGTTAGAAATTACCTTTAAGATCATAAAGTCCAATCGTTCCCGTCCTATGCTAAACCACATCCCTAAGCACCTGATCTACCTGTCTTTCAAACACATCCAGGGAAGGTGACTCAACCACCTCCAGCCTGTTCCAGGCCCTGACAACTCCTTCAGGGAAGAACTTTTCCCAACATCTAATCTGACCCTGCCCTGGTGCAGCTTGATTCCATCTCCCCTTGTCCTGTCTCCTGTCATCTGCCTGAAGAGACCATCGCCCACCTCTCTACAACCTCCCTTCAGGTAGTTGTAGGTGGTGATAAGTTCTCCCCTCAGCCTCCTCTTTAAGCTAAACATCCCCAGCTCCCTCAGCCACTCCTCGTGATTTGCCCTCCAGCCCCTTCACCAGCCTCATTTCCTTTCTCTGCACATGCTCCAGGACCTCGATGTCCCTTCTTGGCCACCTGGGCACACTGCTGACTCATATTCAGTCAGAAGTCAGCAGTCAACCAACACCCCCAGGTCCTTCTCTTCCTGACAGCTGTCTAGCCAGTCTCCCCCAAGCCTGTAGTGCTGCATAGGGTTGTTATGTCCCAGGTGCAGGACTCTGCGCTTGGCATTGTTAAACTTCATCCCATTGGTCTCAGCCCATCCAGTCCAGTCTGTTCAGATCCCTCTGAAGAGCCTCCCTACCCTCAGGCAGATTAACACTTCCTCCCAGCTTAGTGCCAGCCCAGCCTGGCTTGGCTGGCCACTGGGGTCGGGCGTTTGTCCAGGATCATCTCAGAATTGCTGATGTGTCAGGTACCCGAGGGGCTTTCTGAAACCTGCTCTTTCACTTGAAACCAGGCATGGAAGGCAAGGACTAAAGGACAGAGCATTCGTGGGACAGCCATGAGCACTGGGGAAAGGGGTTCTGTGGGCATGAGGCAATACGGGGTGCACCGTGGCATTTGCCACAAGCCAAGGAAGTGCAGGCTGCCTCAGGCGTCTGCAGAAATACTCACACCTGGTTACCTGGTTAGTACACTGGTATGGGACCAGTGCTGCAGAAGGTCTGCTGTCTCTCAGTAAAGTGTTGAAAAATCGGGGAGGGGTGTGTGTGTGTGAAACCTGTTTCCTTGCATTGGGCTTAGCATGTGTGTTGGGAAGGCTGGTATTTGCAATACTTGCTAATCCAGTTCTATAAACGCTCTGTCACGAGTGGAGAAAATTACAGTCAGCATCATGGAAATATTGTGTCGTCATAGTATTTAGCATTTATTTTCAGTTCTTTATCCTTGCTGGTACCCTGTTATGTAGAAGTTTTTCAGGTAGTCATCAAATGGAAAAAATCCCAAAACTATTATTCCCAGTGGAGAAGCTGCCACAGGAGTAAGAATATATTTGTGTCTGTTGCTTTCTTCCAACATTTATGCATAAAGAAGCTAAACACCAGTAATTATGAGTTGGGTATAAGGAACTTGAGTGCATCATCAGTTTTGTACTATTGCTCTAACCTGTATTCTGAGTCATTTTGAGATGACAGTCATAGTGAACGATCCATTTCTGACATTACTCTTCACAGTGATTGCTCCAGGATGGTTCAGTTACAGCAAAGGATCCGTGACGTGCAGCTGAGGACAGCACAGACATGACGACAATGAACATGAAAATTATAAAAGTGAAGTGAAGTATACCAGATTCAAAGGGCATCCCAGAATTTTGGCAAGTCCTGCAGCTAACATGGTGAGCGGAAGGAGGTCACCGACTGCAAAGGTAGAGGCGAGGGGCAGCTGTTACAGCAGTGAAACCCTGGGGTTAATGTAAGAATCGATGGTCAAAGTTAGAATTTTAAATCTGTATTTACATACAACTGTAACTAGTTTCATTTTAAAAAGCCCTGAATATCCATATCACATACTGAAACTTGAAGTGGGGCACAGTAATCCAACGACACAGAAGGCATACCAATAACATCGTTGTTTCACAGATCTAGTGAATGTTTTGGGACATCTCATGCACAGGATTGACTTCCTATTTAACCATCTGTTGCACTGTCTCATTCTGCCTATTTGACACATCAAACACAGCTTGTCAGCCAATGTGTGGCCTGCACATACTGCAGACTAGGACAACAAGGGACTCTACAGCTCCAACCTTAATTTCTTCCTACTGGTCACACACTGGCTGGAACCTAGAACTGTCTCAGGCTGATCTTTGTCCTCAGGAAATGTGTCTTCATATCTTTCTAAAGAGAACAAGTGCAGCCTAGAAACTCAGTAAAGAGTGGGGAGAGAACTAAAGAGAGGCTATGCATGCAGTACTGTATTATGCAAATTTTCTCTGCACTTAGAAAAACCTGCCTGCCTGCTTCATTTGTTGAGATACTGCTTGGATAGAACTGGAACAAACCCAAAGATGTGTACAGGTTTCCAGCTGCAAGTAATGAGATTGCTGGACCAAAAGTCTTGCCAACGCTCTAGAATAAAAATAACCACTGTACTGGTTTTATTTACTGATTTTCTAAAATTAAAAAAGAAAGCGTAGAAATAATTTGGCCATGGTGATAGCATAAGATGTTTTAAAGCTGAAAATACTGATAAAATTCCTCTTTACTGATTCTTTTTTCTCTCCATGATTCTATCCATCTTTGACATGCTACAGAAGTTATAAATTCACTTGCAATTACAATTTAGTTTGGATTATGATTACTTCTCTTCAGAATATGTTCTCTTATCAATTCTGACATGTTTTTTTCCCCTCAAGCTGCTGAGTTCATGGGAAGAATAATAACCATGGTAGACAATATAATATAACCATACCATTCAAAATGTCATGTGCCATTTAATTAAATCTACTTTTGGCTATTTTCTGCAGATTACATTAAAAGTAGTCATAAAGTGAACCTCAGAATTAGAAGCACTGCTGACAAGGAACTTGGGCTGAAGGAAGTTAGAGCTACAGAATTCTTGCCCAGCTCAGGTTTTTCTCTTGGATTCCTTACTCTGAAAGGGTGGATACCCTGGAGCATGTTAGCATGGTACGCATTAACATCTGGGTTGTTACAAATGTCTTCAGCCTAATTATCTATGCCTCACCTTCATTACATCTCCTAACTTCTATAAAATAACAGAAGTTTTATACAGTGAGTCAAAGGATTTGTTGGTTTCAGTAGAGATATCTTGACTTCAAGTGGCTAAAGGTACTGCTTTTTGAGCTCAAGGACAGTCTTTTGGAAGGAACTATTCAGATGATAATACTTTGGTGAATTATTCATTTAAAGAATACTGTAATACTGCGGTTTTATTTCCCATGGATACCAGATGAAACTGCGAAGTAGTTGTTGTGATTAGGTACAAGGCTTATATACAATCCTTTCACCAGTAGCTCATCTATCTAGAGGATTTGCTAAAACCAGAATTTATGATGCCAAATCCCTGTTAGATGTTTTAAATTTCACTGGGCAGTTTTGTACTAGTGACTGACAGAATACACTGCAAATAGACCTGGAAATAGAAAGGGTAGCAGAAACATTGTGTTCCTTTACAATTGCCTTGTATCATATAACAAAAAAGAAGAGCTTTACAAAGTATAGCCCTGTTGATGCCTAATGGACATTTAAGATTGGTGCTCAAGATAAGTGCACAGAAGAACCTCTAGAACTGCTGCTTTCTCAACACTAACTATAGAGAGAGGAAATGGGATCACTAGGTCTGGTGTAGACAACTAACCTTTACACAGCCAAGGTAAAACACAATTAATTTAGTACTCACTGTGCACAACAATGGACAAGGATATCTTACAGATTCTTAGTGAACTTTCTTGCTTGCATTGTCTGGCACTGCTGGAATTGCCTTCATGAAGTTGGTTAAAATACTCAGAAATAAAATGGGCACTTTGCTGAAGCTTACAGAGTATCAGCTATGGTGACTGGTTTATACTAGCTTTGACAAAATTTCAGTGAATTCCTTATTATTACTACCATACTGTCTTAACTGTTAAAGAATTTGATCACTTTATTTCAGAAATACTGTCTTGGAGTTAGTTGGATCATTTAATCAATTTTTTTAGAGAAGAAATTTGATTTCCCTCTGATAGGTAGCAATATTAGATTTACTGCACCTTTTACCTGCCTTTTATTGACAGCTCATCATTTTATGGACAGCTCATGACTGGATACCAGGGAGAAGAAATCAGCACCTCCTTCTCCCCATCCCCTCCTCAGGAAGCCACAAAGAGAAATGAAGTCATCCTTCAGTCTCCTTTTCTCCAAACTAGACAAGCCAAAACTCCTCAGCCACTCCTCACAAGACATTCCTTCCAGCCCCTTCGGCATTTTTGTTGCCCTCCTCTGGATGCAATGAAGTGCCTTCACAACCCTTTTAAATCGTGGGGCCCAGACCTGCGTACAGTACTCAAGGCACACCAACACTGAATACAGGGGAGTAATCCCATCTTTTGACTGGCTGGTCATGCTGTGTTTGATGCACCCCAGGATGTGGTTTGGCCTCTCCCAGTTTATACTTGTGCCTGGTGATGCTCTGTGATAGCATACAGAGCCATGGAGTGCCCCAGGGTCTTGCTGCCCCAGTCATGCAGATGTACAGATCTAGCTTTACAAATCACCATCAGTGTGGGCTTTCCTTTGCATGAAAGCTACTGAATGGGCTGAGCCTGGGGCACTCTCTTGGTCTGTGCCAGATGTGATGCTGACACGTGGGCAGGGAAGATAACTAGACCTGAAAAAACCTACATTTTGAAAGTAGATGGTTGTCTGCCTTTCCCTACTAAAGGAAATGTTTTTTTCTCATCTAGGAATCAGGAGGGTGGAGGAAGGCAGGAAATTCTCTGATTCTAAAAATGAGGCTTCATTAACTCTGCTGCTAAGGGAACTACTTTCCTCCTGCCCCTACTTGCCTGTTGCATAAGCGCATTTTTCCCTCTGGTGGTACTTCCTGTCTACAGCTGCAACCTGCGATGAAACCAAACTGTGCCCAGGAACCAACAGCTGTGCAGACCTCTGATGGAAATCCAGATGTGCTCGGATGCAGCAGGGGCAGCTCAGTAGGTGGCAGTCTGTCCATCTGCTTATTAATCAACCGATACATAGCCTGAACCAAGAGAATGTGGTTCTCATGCCCAGGTAACAGATATTTTTTTTAAGGTGGAAGCATTACCTTGAGCAGATTCCAAATAGAACAATGTCACTGTGGCTAGTTATACTTTACCTAAGGCTTTTCTCTTCAGAGGAAATACAAGCTGTGGCAAGAGAAGAGGTTGTGGAATAAATCACATACTTCTATCTTGCAGTTAATGACTTCTTTTTCAGTAATCATAAAGACTGTTTTCAGATCTTTCTGGTAATACATTTCATCTCTCCCTCTAGTACTATGAAAAGGCCTTTGAGCTACAGACCTAGGAGTCTGCTCCTGCACTTGCCATTTAACTTGCCATGTTTAGCAGTGCTTTTTGCACAGGCTCCATCAAATTCACCAATCTTCTACTTACCCATTTATAAACAGAGAGACTAGTGATGTAGGTTTGGTAAAAGGTTTGTGTTATCTGGATTCATAAGTGGTTCCATGAGAAATACACTAAGCAACACGCACTCTGATGCATAAGAAATGACAGTAGCTCACAGTTACTTGCTGTCAGTTATTGAAAGTCTTTGTGAGGCTCAGCTTTATTAGCTGTACTTACCTGACAGTGTGTACTGTGTGTGTTCCTCCATTCTTACTAGTTTGTAACTTACCAAAACTCAAGTATTCTAAAAAGGGATCATAAATTATGTCAAAGAAGTTAAAGCAAAATGACCAACTGTAACAGCATGAAGCAAGCCATGTAAGCTCCAAATCAATAGTATGGATGACCAGAATTATTCAGTAACCTGAATGTAGGTTACACAGCCTGCTAAGGGGTATATTACACATCTATTTTAGTTCTTGTTAGTAACCAGCAACTGATTCACCAGCCATGCTGTTCTCCTACAGAGAACAACAATTTCTGGGAAGGCAGAAAAGCAAATGCCTGAGGCAGTCACTGCCATCTCAGTCTAATTTATTCCAGTGTTTGTCAGCAGCCTCAGATCCTCACACAGACCCACTGCAGCGCCGTATCTCCATAGCTTGTGCTCTGTCAGGGATGTCCTGAAAACAGGGAAAAAAATGAAGTCTTCCTTGGTCTTTATAGTACAGAAGCTTTTATTTCAATTTCATTTACCATCATAGACAGCTTTTTTGCACACACTGTCAATATGAGAATGTATGGGCCATGGAGATCAAACGACACCCAGCCATTGGCTGTCTCTGAAACGTTAAATGTTTCTCTAATTGCCCAGCACCGGCTGCATTCATTTTGAGCACCCATGAGAAACAATGTCTTCCCGTGGTTAAGGGTGTATGGACATGATATTAGCATAATACCTTAAGGCTGTGAACTCTGCCATGACAGTGAGGGTGAAGGATATACAGGACAATGCAGCCAAGGAGGAGTGTTACTTGTAGTATAATCCCACACCCAATCAAAGTCCAGGAGAAGTTTGTGAGACTTTAGTCCAAGCAAGAAAAATTACCTTGGGAGCTAGTGGCAAACTTCTTGGAAAGTTTGTCACATATGTATCACCCCAAAGTGTTTTGGTCAGTTCAGAGGCAAAGATCCAGGTATGTGTATGAGCAGCAACAGCTTGCAGCTACAGCAACTACATGTTGACAAGTGGGTAGATACATGAAGAAATATTATTTGTAACAGTCATAAAATCCTGTAGGTTCAGTATGTTTCCAAAATGCTGACCCCCATGTCTGTGTGTAAGGTCCCAATGTTTTTTGGGATTTTTTTTTTTGCTGGTGTGTGTGTGTGTGTGTGTGTGTAAAGGTTTTAATTTTTAGAAGGAATTTCCACTTACAAAAAACCCCATAGAAATAATTATTTTTAATATTCTGCACAACTATCTGTAAAAGCTTAATAGGAACCTGATCAATGATTTATTCTACAATAAGAAACCTGAAAGAAAGCATGGAAAAGAAGTGTATTTTTAAAATCAGCTGAATCAATTTACAGTGATTATGCATTCCCTATTCAATCTTTAACAAATATTAAAAAGGACAGACAGTAGATCAAATTATCACAGACAATGAGTCAGGTACCTGTTGTTCTGCAGTCCTTACTAAGAATAATGTGAAGCGATACATAATGAGAAGTAGAACAGGATCCTGACAGTCAGCAAAATGGAGCTGTGAGCTACTGCATGTTAGTACCAAAGTACTCAAGTAAGTGAATACACCAGGAAGAGAAATAGTATCATGTTGGGTCATAGATGCATTCTTCAAGTTGAGATCCTCCACCTCCTTCATGTATTCCAAATGACAGCCCTGTCCCCACCCTACCAATCTGTACTTTTATCTATATTTTTCAACTCAGACATCTTTTCAGCCCACCACCACCTCCAGTTGTTTCAGTCCTTTTCTCTGCCAGGCATATGTTAGAATGATTCTGAGTGAAGAGAATGGATTCTCTCAGCCAGGAAGAGCTAATGGATGGCTTCAAATGCATAGGTAAGCTTGCATGCAAAGAGGCACATCTTATCACCTTTCCTACAGTGAAATCTCAGAAAAATGGTTCCCCCAGAAAACTCCAAACACCAAAACCGGAATTAGGGCACCCACTTTGCCATTAAACCTCAAAACCTTGTGCATTACCAGTTTGCTGCCTTTCCTGATTACATTAACTATTCTGAGCTTACCTGTGGCGTGGCCATGCTGCTTGTGGCAAGCTTTCTTTCCTCTCTAGAAATACACGTCTGCACAGGGAACAAAGCATGTTATGCTTCTGTGTACCGGTGTGCATTTTTCTCCTTTCTCTGACCCTTCATGGTGAAAGGCTACATCCAAGTGGGGTGGAAGTCTCTGTCATGATTGGCTGCCTGGCTCAACCTGGCCTCTAGAGACCTCTGGGACAGAGGTGTGTAGCTGTAGTGTAACAAATTACTTTCCTTTATCCAGTGTTGAGTCGGTTTTGCTCATGACACTAATTGGAGAGTGATCTCTCTGTCCTTATTTCGAATCCTAAGCCTCCCAACATGTATTTTCTCTCTTTTCAGATGAAAAGGGGAGTGATAGAGTGGCTTTGCTGGGCATTTGGCCTCTAGCCAGGGCCAAACCACCACACGGTGGAGGAGCTCCTCTTCCTGGGAGAGGTGGTCCATATCCACCAATTGCCTGTCCAGCTGGCATCCCTTGAGGGCCGTATCCTTGTTGCCAGGTCAGAGGGGACTGCCTTGCCCAGCCATTTGCAGCACTCGGCATGATCCTGTTTCCCGACTGACTGGTAGCAGGAGGCCCTGGAGATTGGCTTTTGCTATCACAAGGCTCTTTGTGTTTCACGTCCACTTTTTTGTCCATGATGTCATGAAAATGCATGTTGACAGCCTGGCCCACTGATTGCTTGTCCTCGAAAGTCATAAATCCAGAACCTTGGGGCCTCTGTTTCTCTGCATCATTACAACTTCAGTGACTACTCTGAACTTCCTGAAGTATGCCCTGTGCTCTGTCTCACCACAGTTATGAGGAATCCCACCAACAAAGCTTTTGTTTGATTTATAGTTATCACTCCTGGATCCTTTCTGCCTTCCTTCGGTTGTGTCCTTTCTAGTTGCATCCCTCTAGGTGGACATGGCTTTGGATCAGTATTTCGGCCATCTAACGTATGAGATCTACTGGCCTGTACTGTTCCCACACAGCTGGGATCTTTCAATTTGACAAATCCAAATCCTCAAGACTGGTTTGTTGTTTTGTCTTTCATTATTGCACAGCCTACAACTTCTCCATATTGGGAGAAGTAGCTACGAAGGGGTTTCTTGTGTTGTGCTCCAGTCCAAGCCGCACAGCTTTCCAATCTCATCGACGCCTCCCACACTGTTCATGGCAGTGGCTCCTTGGCAGTATCTGGCGCTGCGCCTGGCTCTTCCCTCGGGTGGCGGCACTGGCTGCAAGCGGCAGGTTGTCGGGCAGGGATCCCTCGCTGTCCTGCCATCCCACATTTCCTCTCTCCTTCTCCCCACCCCCCAAACCCCCAGGGCTCCCTGAGCTGCACAATGGCTGCCCCGAGCCTGGCCTAGCCTCCCCTCTTGCTGCACGCTCGTGGTCCCTCAGCACCGCCAACCACAACACACCACTCAGTGATCAGTCTGCTTCAGAATGCTCCAGAATGCTTTATAGCAACTGCACAGGCCTTTTATCATCTCAACCAAACAACACATAAGAACGCTATAGGCTGAAGGGTTGTTTTTCACTTTTCCCATTGGTTGTCTTTTCCTGCCTTCTTGGCTCTGCCCAGTCTGCACGCCCTGTCTCCACAGTCACTGTGAACTTGTTACAAAGCCAGTGATTTCTCTATCTCAAGGGAATGCAGGAATGTTGTCAAGATCAATCCCTTCTGCAATCAGAGCCAGGCACACCCGCTGCCTCCCCCAGCAATGCCACTCTTGTTCTTCAAGTCTGTTCTCCAATCTGGAGAAGGCATATGGACCTCACCTTTGTGGTGAAGACAACAAACAGGTAAGTTTTCTGGAATATTCCTTCTAGCTGCCAGTGTTTCCATGCTTCTCTGAACATCACCTTATCCTTTGGATAAGTGTGTGTTTTGCCATGATGAAGTCCAGAATAGCAGTTCTAGCCTGTTCTACTGATACAGGGCGCTTGCTAACAAATTGCTTGCAAAGAGGGGGCTTACTAACAGAATGGTTTGAAGTGCCATAGTGGTTATGTCAGAGGTGACCTTGCATAAACAATGTCTCACTTGAACAACGCATAGTTAGTCTTAAGGCATTAGTTTTTTTGAGATAAAGTGGACTCAGGACTGAAAATGCGGAAGCATCCCAAGGAAGGTGGTGCCTGGGATAGATAAGAAGGAAACATCTCAAGGATAATTGTGCCCATCTGGAACAATGACAACTACGCATGTGCCAAGGGAAGGAGGTGAAAAGTTTAACCTGATGAAGACTTCGAGCCTTCATCGCTGAGACCTGCCCCCCCAACGACCACCACCATGAGACAGTGCGCAGGGGCAATTGGGAGGAGTTTATGGAAATTACTTATTGAGACTAATTTTAATACAAAGTGGGACAGATTATGCATATGTATAGGGGTATTGCAAAATGCCATTAATATGTAACATTCTGCTGTATACAGTTAAGGTGAATTGCTGTGTTTGGTGTGCATGCTTATGGAGGAGCGATCCCCCATGCACCCGGCGCTCAATAAACATACCTTCTCTATAACTCTGTGTGAGCTGTGAAGTCAGTTTCCACGCACCACTACTGTGACTTCTTTTCCACTGCACTCTCTGTATGGTCTCAAAGAAACTCTTTAAACTAGTCATAGAGTTCCTCTGCACTCACCAAGTCTGCCCAGAGCCTGAGCTGTGCCCAGGTGACTTTCTTCCAGGTCGGGAATTATAGTGAGCTCTCTCTCCGTATGACTTTAAGGTGTGATGCAGTGTTAACAGCTTGGTTCAATCATTAACAGAAATTGCGAAAAGACAAGCAAACTGCTGCAGATGACAGCAAACAGTTTGGCAGGTGGTGGGAAAGGAACAGACGTGTCATTGTATTTAAGGTGAGAGCCTGAGGCAGAGGAAACCCGAGTCCATCAGAGTCAGGCGAGCAGCGCCGAGAAGTTGTTGCTGTTGACTTACCTAACTTGGTGCTGGGCCCTGCTGCACCCCAGGTAAGCTATTCCTAGGCTTGTGCACTCCACACGTGCAGCCTGGTTTTCTGAGAAAAGGGATTTTGAATAGTGCTTAAAAATATTCCTCTCCCCAACAATCCTGGTAATGCAAAGAGTGAACTAGCAGGTGAAGGTCTGTGTCTCAGGGAAATCTAAGGAGCGTGAACTACAGGAGGACTTGGATAAAAGCTTATTTTCAGCTGGTAGCTTGAGTAAAAGGACCCTTTAACCAAAAAGTTAAAAAGAAACTTTAAAAAGGTGTCAATCTTGCTCTGCAGGAAAACTGTAGATTGGATTCCTAGGTACCTTATTCCAGCTGACAGTTTTATGGGACTTCCAGCCCAGAAAGAAGAGAGGATGATAGATGGTTGATTTCTGTGTACAGGCTTCTCCATGTGGATCAGCTCAGTGGGCAGCAGAGGTTGATTTCTAAAAAACCAGCAGGATTCCCTCACAGCAGGAAAAAAATATTTTGCTGCATTGTTTGGGTGAAATTGCCCTCTCCTTTGCTTAGAGCAGGCAGCTGATGGAAGGGTGCTTCCACACTGTACCCTGTGCTCGGTATTACTTGCTGCTCTCATACAGGCTCTCAGGCCACATGTTCTTTCTTGCTGTCTCCCTTGTGTGCCTCTCATCCTCTGCATTCTGCAGGTGATGTAGTGATAGGGCAGGACAGACAGCAGGGCAGCCTGCCTCATCTGCAAATGCATCCATTCACATACCCCTCATCTGTTCTACACTGAGGGCTTTTTTTTTTTTAGTCACAGAAGTGAAAAGTATCCTTTTTTATTCTGCTCTTCACTGACATTACTCACTCTTACACCCATCAAACACTTTAGTTACATTCAATGCTCTGGTTTTAGAGATGTAATGCCTTCAAACCACTGTCACCATCTTATCGAATTTCAGCTTTCCAAAAAATGACAGACTTACTTAAGGCTTAAAAATATCTTAGTTCCCTCCAAGAGAATGGAGGCTTGAAAACTAAAGAGAATCAAGTAACTGCTTAATGCACCCGCTAGTACCTGTCTGTAATGCTATCAAACTAACTCAGCCTGGAGCAGAGCAAGAGAGGGAGAGCTTGGCAGCACTCAATTTTTGTCAGCCTGCTTATTTGAGACAAGCCCAGTGCCAGTCTGAGCTGACATAGCCTCTAGCTTCTGTAACCATGTGGGTAAAGGAAACATATTTCACACAGCCCATCAAGTTACAGGTGTTCTATCAAATTTTGTTAGATTTTTCTTATATTTTAGTGATGAAAAAAGGGAGGCTTTGCTAGGAAAAAAAAAATCTCTATTTTTTTTTCTAGTGATTCTCTGGGATCAGATAGGATGATCAAATAAGGTTTGTGCTTTCTGGGCAAATGAAGGAGGCCCAGTAACTTACCATTTCCCTTGCCCGGTTATCTGGGAGAATTCTCCCTTTAGTATCAGTTCCATCTAGCCACACCAAATTCCCTGTTCATTTTTTTTCTCATAATGAACACACTTCTTCATACTACATGGAATAAAATTAAAATAGGTTAATCAGTAACTAATTGTTTCAGCAGCAGCTGAACAGTCTCTCATGTGTTCCTAGCTGTAAGTAATCTAAAGTCTCTTTTGCTTTTATGTAGGCACCAATATATTCCATATTGCTGAATCTTCCAGCAGCAAATGAAGAACATGTATCTGTTCCTCCTTTCCATGTTGTATTTGCTTTTGAAAGCCACTGGTACCAAAGAGGTTATATTTGGTCATCATAATTTCACAGAATATCAAGTGGGCAACATGAACCTGATTCTCTCTGTCCCACACGGAGGGTCAATGGAACCTAAAGACATCCCTGATCGAGAGGCTGGCTGTTGGGATGCAAAGACATCCTCTTGTATTTTCTCACATGAGTGTCCTCCTGGAGGTATTCAAAATTATAAGAAATGCAAAGTGTCCACCAACCAAGACAGGTATACTATAGATGTGGCTCTGGCTCTTGCTGAAGAAATCAACAAAATTACCGATGGCTTCTTCCCCCATATCATTATAAACCACCTACAGAGGTTCAAGATGGATGCTAACAGGGACAAGGAAGAAGCCTCCTTTGGAATTCCCCAAGCAGAACAGGCCTGGGAGGAGTATATGGGATTTTTGACCACTGCAAAATCACAGATGACGGGGGGCCTGATTCTGGATATCCATGGACAAGCCCATCCTGAGCAGTGGATAGAACTAGGTTACACACTTTCAAAAACTTCCCTTAACTCGGGCATCTATTCTGCATCATGTTCCTCGATTAGCCATCTGGCCAGTCAGCTAGTCAGTGTGGCTTCTGAGACTTTGATTGCAGGGAACAGGAGTCTGGGTAAATATATCGAAGAACAAAGTAACAGCTACGTGTGTGTGCCTTCTCCATCCAACCCCAGCCCAAATAACGGCAGCTATTATACTGGTGGATACATAACAAAGACGTTTGGTTCCCGTAGTTCTGGCACCGTTGATGCCATTCAGCTTGAGCTACCCCAGTGGGTGAGGGCAGCTGAAGAACGCCCTCAATTTTGTAAGGCCCTAGCAAGGGCTGTAATGAAGTTCTGGCAAACTAACTACTGCAGCCAGTACAACCATCAATTTCTGCCGTGCTGAAAGAGGCTGTATTGATGAGATACCTTTCCATAATACAGCAGTCATCCGGAACAACCAAACAGCTGATACACCTGAAACATTTAAGCCTGCAATGTAATTGTGGATGCTGGTGGAAGGAAAATAACCTGCAAAGGACTGCAGAGACGTGGACACACAGAAAATCCCCAGCTAATACAAACAAGGTCGTTAACACACAGTTTTGTACTAGATCCAGCATATAAAAGACTGAAGATGAGTGGCTGTATTCAAAGTATCACTCGCCTAGTATGCTTTTCTATGCTGAATTTCCTTCCAGTAACATCCTCTGTTCTCTACCACACAATAAACAACTATTCTTCTTCCAATGAATGCTGTGCAGTACCTTAGTAGATTTATCTGTTCAAAGAAATTAAGTGTCTCTGCTTTTCTTGTGACCATAAGAAAGACAATTGGATAATACTATTGTGTAAAATTTTTGGGTCCAGGACCAGTTTCCATGTGATCTTTATAAAGCACTCAGGGTTAGAAGTCTTCAAGTAAAGAGTGATGCTGAGCAGTGCCACGCACTGTGAACTACTGCAGGTTGGTTAGTTTTTAATTTAATGAATTGTGGGAAATAATGTCTCAGAGCATTATAGCACTTGTGTAACTTTGTCACAGTTTAAATAGAACCACAGTAAGGTAGGATGGAAGGCTGCTAAACATAATACTTATAAAATACACATTTTGGGCGCTTCTCCTTACAGCATGGTTCCCTCTTGAGAGCTGATCCATTGATTTAATTCAGTGCAGGATTAAACACATGACTGTTACACATTACATTATGGATGGGCTCTTCTGCACAGTGAAGAATATAGTGACATGAATAGACATGAGTATGAATCAGCTCTTGCAAAACAGGGGGAATCAATAAAAAAGCAAAGGGAACAGGCAGCAGGACTGCAAAGACTAAAATTCAAAAATTAAGAACCTATGAAATCCTAGAAGGGATAAAGGTTTGATAAAAAGAAAAGAATGAGTAAAGAATCAGTTTTGAGTAACTAGCCACTTCTGAGGAAGTAGTCAGTTAACAAACTGGAGAGAAGTGGGATATCTTGCAACCATGGTAACATACTTTCATTCTAACTAGAAACAGGGATGATACAAAAAAGAAAATCTTACACAGTTATAGCACATACCAGCATCAAAAGACAAGGGTAAGGAGCTCTCTGAACCTGAACTGCAATTTTCAGGTAGCTGGAAGAGAGCTGATGTAGCTGTCTTTCAAAGGTAAATGGGACACGAGGAGCTGCAGGGGTGTTGCCTTTCATACACTAACTGCTAAATCATGGGACAGGCAAAGGGAACACAAACAGTAAATGGTGGATTGCACTTTATCTGGTGCCACTCGGTTTGTCAGACAAACTTGATCTTAGTTTTAATCACAAGGTTGGTGAACATGGTGGGTTGACCCTAAGCAGATGCTAAGAACCCACACAGTTGCTTTCTTCTCCCAGTGGGATGGGGGAGAGATCTGGAAGAGCAAAACCAAGAAGACTCATGGATCAAGATACAGACAATTCAATAGTTGAAGCAAAGCTGCATGGGCAAGCAAAGCAAACTAAGGAATTAATCCACTGATTCTCAGCAGCAGGCAAACATTTCACCACTTCCTGGGAAGCAGGGCCTCAGCATCCTTGGAAAGACAAAAACCATAACCACACCCATCTTGCTTTTTTCCTCCATTCTATGAGCTCTCATTGCTCAGCAGGACATTATATGGTATGCCTTATCACTTTGGTCAGTTTGGGTCAGCTGTCCTGGTTGTGTCCCAGCTTCTTGTGCACCCCTAGGCTGCTTGCTGGGGGTAGGAAAAAGCTGCCTTGATGTTGTGCAGGCATTGCTCAACATCAGCCAAAAAACTTGCATGTTATCAATACTGCTCTAGTAACAAATCCAGAACAGACCACCAGACAGCCTGCTATGAAAAACATTGGGTCAATCCCAGTCAGACCCGGTACAGTTGATCATAATATTTTATAATATACTCCCACAGGATGTGTTGCTAGTATGGCAGAAAAAAAGGCAGCATAATATCCAAGATATGAAAGTCCAAACTGGACAAATTTGGAACAGAGAGGAAAACTGTGGTTTTGACATAGAGAATGACTGGCAGCAAATGTGCATTGAGAACCCTAGGATACTTCCCTCTACTGGGAACCAGAATAGCATCACAAACAGGCATTTGGCCATAGAGGATATTCATGGTGGGATCTCTGGCTTGTGCCATCCAGAAGGTTAGACTGGATAATACAGCCATTCTCCTTTGGCACTAAAATTCTTGTACTTTCCCATCAGGGTGTAAAATCAGTTCTACCCTTTTCTGATTACTGAAGTTCCTGCAGTATTCTCCCTTAGGAAGCAGATGTCTGGTCTGAGATCTCAGGCAAGTGACCTTTCTTGTGTATGGTCATTACTACAGTGGTTCTGGTTAAGGTCTTTGTCTCTGGGCCATGATGCATTCTTAAACGTCGAATGGGCTGTCCACTGATGTTGGGGAAGACAGCAGGCCTGCCAGCAGCCTAGCTCTCTTCTCCCAAGATTTAGGCTCTAACAATATTCTTCTGTTCCCATGAGACAGGAAAAGTTACTCATGCTGAGAGGATCTTAATAATCACATTCTCAAAACACAGCGGCCTTGCTGGTTGGGGTACAGGCTACCCTAAACCAAGAAGCAGTTATGGGAAGGTATTTGGGAGTAACAGAACATGTTAGGAACCAACCATAACAAGAGGGTCAAAACAGCAGGTGTGCGGATACTTTTAGGCATCAAAGGTAAACTAAAGATGTTTAGCTGTAAGATAGGTTTATCAGAACTCATTATAATAACTAACCAATCGATACAGTGTGAACAGTGTGTGTAACCAATTAGCAGCTTTTTAGCTTGCCACATTTGCAGTAATAAAGGTATATAATCTGTGTGATTTCACCTAATAAAATGGCTTCACCTAAAATTCATATTGAATTGTGTGGGGAATGATTTTGACATAAACCCAATAATCCCTTCCCCTTTCTCCGTGTGGTTTCCCAAGCAGAAGGGCAGCTCATTATGCAGCACAGGATGAAAGACACTGTTCAATACAGTACTATTATTACTTGTGCTAGTTAAGGATTTGGATTTCCTATTTAGATGAAAATAGGAAATAAAGCATAAGAAGACATTACTGACATTGCTGTGCCAAGGAAGAAGAAAAGGTTCAAACCTATTATTTTGGCTTAATAAATGTTGGTGAGGAGATAAGTTTCCAACATCTGCCAGTTCTCTTCCAGGGCTATCAAAGGTTTAGTTCTAGATTAAGGGTTCAGGGTCCAATCATAAAAACAGGGAAGGTGTTAAGTAGGTTTTTAGCACATCCAGGAGGGGAATAGTTGAAGACTTTCAATTAACACAAAGTCCACCAGAATAACATTGCTACTAGCCTCTCATTAAGGAAACAGCCACTGGCAAGTGCTGAAAAGGAATACAATACCTGATCACCCTGAGTTAATTTTATAAATTTTTATCTCATTTATAGCAGTTCAGTGTAAGGAGTCCATATGGAATCACAGTAAAGATAAAATAATACTGTTACGCTTTCACCTTCATCACCCCCTGAATGATACACCATGTAATAAAAATGATAAATAATTGGGGTCAATTGAGTTGACCTACAGTGGTTTTTACTGTTTCAAATCTGCATAGTAAAATTTAATTTGGTGCAACAAGGGATCAAGAATTTGCCCATAAACCTGAAGTGACAGGCAGTAAGTTGATCAAAAAAACTAATTAAAAGAAATCTTATCAAAACATATTTTCCATACCATGACATGTTAGTGTATTTCTACAACAAAGTATCATAAACCAGAAGGAACCTGAGCTGCTGAAAATTAATTTTGGGGGTAATAAGACCATGGCATTCTGTTAATAGTTCTAGTCAAGGCACCTTCTGAACAAACAAAAATGAGAGAAACATGAGAGAAGGTTAGAGCAGTACCTCTGGAATAGTGTTTCTTGTTCTTGTTTGTATAGCTAGCAAAAGAAGAATTTTGAAGATTTGTGGCTCTGATTCTTTAAGCAGTTAATCATAATAAAGTGCTTTTCCTTCTTAAGCATCAAAGAGATGTGAGATGGGTCTTTCTGGGAATATATTTTTGTAATCATACACTGGCTTTATTAGAATTTATTCTCTGCTTGAAGGACTGGAATAGAAGATTTGATTTCTATATGCTCTACTTCCTAATGAAATGGATTAAAATATAATAGAAAAAATTGAGAAAAAAAAATGAAATAAGGAATGTGCTAATTCACTTTCCTGAAGATGGACACAATGTTTATTTGTCTTGACCCTGTCCTCCACTGAAACCTCTCTCAGTTACCCATCCAGTGGGACTGGACATCTCAGGTTTGTTCCACTGAAAACCTTTAACAAATAAATTGGAAAATTTCAGTATATTCTCAGGTGAACAGACCACTTTGACAGCATTTTCTAACAGCTCAGACAAAAAAATCATTTGTTGTGCCTGTAGCTCACAGAAAAAGTCTGATCTTGTTTTATTATAAATCCATTTCGGAGCAATTTGCTTTAGTTTCTCCTAACTCACACCAAGGCATATTGCATTGTATTGTCTTCTGAGAGAAAACAAAACATAGACTTCTGAGGCACATTCACAGTCAGAAGGATAGCATATGTGCCAACTATTTTAGCAGTGTACTCCTGAGTTTTTGAGGTGCTCTGTAATACTGCATCCACAAACATTAAGTCATACATATGCAGAGTACCCTATTCATCCCACCTAACTAGCCATCTAGATGTGAGGAGTCTCATCCGAGCTAGTTCTATAGGTATCCTCAACAGAGAGAGATCAGCACCTCTGCTAGGGTTGATTCTTTCCATCCTATGATAGGTGGGACAGATAAGACTGTGGATATTTTGGTCTTTCTCCCGAGGAGGAGCAACCTTGGAAGCCTTCCTAGACAGCTGCAATAAATGGATAGCAGCCCTAAACCAGTATTAGCTTACAATAGCCAAAGCTTTATGCAGATAAGAATCCATAGGTGTGGGGCTGGCTAAAAGAGCTGAGTCTGAACAAGAAGTGAATGACATGAGGTTGAACAGGAGACACAAATGCCTGGAATACTCACTTTGTGGTGCACTCCCTTCAAGTGGCTTCCCGAGCTTCCAGCAAACAGAGAATGAAGTTGGAGAGGTAGCAATGCAAGCCATGTTAGAAAATTAAATTGGGAAGCAGACAGTTAACAATATAATATAATATGTCTGAGCATGTGGTTGTAATAATTTACTAGGGCTAATGGCTTCTGCTGGATGAATGCCACTGCCAGCCTTTTCACAGGATGAGGACACTTGTGCTTACCTCATAGACAGGAAGAAACCCAAATATTGCACCAGCCCCTCTGTTTCCTGAATCACAACTTTCCAAAGGGTGTGCCTGGCCAAGAGAAGCCAAAGTCAGTACATTACTAGCTGAAGGTAAAAGGTAATGAAACCATTACTTCTGCTACTGAATTGCATATTATTATTATTCATATTCTAAAGAAATCTGTATCTTTACTATAAAGAGAGATTGTGGTTTATGCTCAGGTTGTCTTTGTACCATGTAAAGGCTGCCTTGAATGCTTTTTAAAATGAGGAGGGCGTTGTTCTTCTGCTAGAGAAAATACAGAACCTGCAAAAGCCCAGCTTCCCAAGGGACAAAACATCAAGACTGTTCATGGGAAGAATTTTTTTTAATTGCCCATGTTAAAGGAAGTTTTTAAACTTAACTGAGTTCTCTCACCTATTAACATCTTGGATAAGCTCAGTAAGTGAGTAATTTTCAGGGTACTTGTCAGGTTTGGTAGATGTATGCTATCAGAGGAGAGTGGAAGTCTGGCCAAGGAGTCATGGAGTAAGAAATCCCCCCCAGAAGACAGCTCCATCACAGGGCTGTCAGTCTGGCTATCCTTCTGTTGGGCTTTGCAAATCACAAACACTTCAGCAGTCAGTTGGGAAAGATGCAGATGAACAAGACATTTCTGCTGTCAACTGTTGAAAGCTCTGAATTTGCAAAAACACCTTGGGTACTTTGACAGTTTATCTGTGCTCCCATGAGTCCACTCACTACAATAAAGACATTGAGGCCCTGGAGCATGTCCAGAGAAGGGCAAAGAAGATGGTGAAGGGGCTGGAGAACAGATATTATGAGGAGCATTTGAGGGAACTGGGGTTGTTCAGCCTGGAGAAGAGGAGGCTGAGGGGAGACCTTATCACCACCTAAAACTACCTGAAAGGAGGTCGTAGAGTGGAGGGTGTTGGTCTCTTTGCCCAAGTGACAGGTGATAGGACATGAGGGAATGGCTACAAGCTGCACCAGGGCAGGTTCAGGTTAGACATTAGGAAAAAGTTCTTTACTGAAAGAGTTATCAGGCACTGGAACAGGCTGCCCAGTGAGATGGTTGGGCCACCATTCCTGGATATACTTAAAAGATGGGTAGATGAGGTGTTTAGGGATATGGTTTAGTAGTGGACAGGTACAGTTGAACCCAATGATATTAAAGGTCTTTTCCAACCTAGTCATTCTATAATTCTATGAATCCTGACACAACTTCAGCCTTAGAGGACTATTTATGGTCCTCCAGAAAGTAACAAAAAATGCACCTGCATCTTGAAATATTGCAAAGGACTCTTGTTTCCATCCAAACTGAAAACATTAGTTTAATTTGAAATGGTACGTTACACAGAGATTGTCCACTTACATTTTTCCATAGTCTTGCTGATCTATTACTGAGTCTGCTGCAGTAGTAACAGTTTAAGAGATGTCACATCTTCAACAATGCAAAATATTCCCAAAGGAATCTATTCCAGGGTGTGTCTGTTAATTCTAAGCATGACTCATGTGCATTAACTACTAGGCATTAGCCATTTCAGAAAGACAGGACAAGTGAATCAGGGTGAGCTATCCATATACTCTAGGTGTTTGCACAGCCATTGAAGAGCACTCACCTTGGAAGGGTGAAACAACAACCATGAAAACCATAAAGGTTTCTTCAATCCCTCTGCTTATGCATTTTTGTTCTAGTTTGACCACTGAACGAGGAGGATCTGTAGGGTTATTTATGGCTAATTGCTAAATGAGAAATACAGAAACAGATTTGTCTATTTACTATTTTACCTTTAGAGAAGACAGAGCTTTGAAAAACATCAAGTTCTGAATTGTGTCCACATGTTTAGGCTTTTTGACAACTGAAGATGGTCTGGTCAGTGACTTCCACCTGTTCACACAAGAGAAAAAAAATCTGATGGTCCTGTCAAAGTGTCAGTTTTGAATGCAACATTCTTAGCTGGCTCCAAAATAAAATTATTCCATCTTCAAAATATAATTTATATTAGAACCTTTATAGGCATTATGTAGTACTTCACTAATATTTTGTCAATCCAGATAATGGCTTATCATCTCTTGGAGGCTGGAAATGTTATTATGGAAAGCACTAGTTACCACACCTGGGTGCTAACTTGCTGACTGATAATGGCTTTTCAGCATTTCTGTCAGTTCTGACTACAATTCCTGCATGCAACTTTCATGACAAAGAAGGCTTCCTCTGCTCATATTTCTGGTTTCCAAAGATAATCACGAGAAGAAATGATCTAGAGTGTCAGTGTAGATTAACACAGTTTCACTTGCAACCAAAAAAATTTAGTCAGATCACACAAACTAAGGAATTATAAACTTCACAGAGAAACTGAGACTATTGTATATGACTCTTATCTACCTGCCAACATTTTTCAGTAGACCACCTGAACCACTTGTTTAAATTGCAAGCACCTCTGCTATTCAGCTGGGTTTGTACATTTTCAGGTATATATACATTTGGAGAATATCTGTTAATACAATTTATAACTTAATTTGTTAACTGACATTCTAAAATATTATCTTAGTGACTTTTAAGACAGCTGTCCAGCATCATGAAGTTACTGACCTGACCCAAGAGAAGCTCCTGTATCCTGTAAAGAACAAAACTTAGCATCCCATTACACTATGAGGTACAATTAATCCAGGGGAATCAAGTTACTCTTGAGGTGAGAGCACACAGAGTATACAGAATAAGACTGAAACTTTCTATTGCACAGCATGTGGCAGCCTTTTCTCTTTTTTTCAGTTCTCTGCACAGCTAAGCAGGCTTCTCACTTGCTTCCAGTCTGTTTAATTAATGTGTTTTAAGTATGTGATAGCCATTCTCTTTTACTGAAGTATTTCAGAGGTCCTCAAAAAGTAGTCACAGTTTGACACAGGCAAAGTTTATTTAAGGTTAGCTGGCTTCATTTTGGTATCTTTGATTTCAGAGCTTTCAAACTAGCTGGTGACTATACAAAAAGACTTCAGGGTTAGTTCTTCAAACACAGCCAAGCACTTCTCTTATGTTGATGAGTTACTGTTCTGACTTCAGTGGGACTACCCACATTGATAAGACCTCTATGGAATAACTAGTGTTAGCAGGATACTGATTTAAATGGAGTAACAGTAAAGCACCTCAGAGATTTACCATTGTCCCAAAGTGCTTGGTTAAAAGGCAAACTAAGAATGTACATGGTATTTGAAGCCTTACCGCCAGAGCCTGCATGGCTTTTTAAGTTGTGAAGTCACTTTTCCCCCATTTGGACTGCTTTGTTGCTAAAAGTGATATGCATTTTCCAAGATTCCTGCTTCAGTATTTATATTAATTTGCTCAACCCACTAATTAAGGTACCAGGGAGCTCTAGGACTAGAAATAGGAATTAAGCTAGAGCGCCAGGGCTCTCTGGCTTGACCTGTAACCCACACACCTTGAGAACTCTACGTAGAAGGAGAGGGGTCTAGCATTTCTATTGAACACATTACACGTAATGCCAGTGCCAGAGCATTATGACCAGAGGTATAGGAAAGTATCCATAACAACCCAGGAAATTTAAGAACATTTTTTAAACTGGAAAGATTAAATTTAGTTTATTCTTACAGTAGGATTTGGATTTAGGTTGAAACTATTCAACTTTTTTTGAAACATTTTTTGGGATTCCAGAAGTGTATGCTTCCTGCTTTGTCAGGGGGGTTGGACCTGATGAGCTCTTGAGGTCCCTTCCAACCCCTACAATTCTGTGATTCTGTATCAGCTTGTGGAACTGGAAAGGAAGCAGGCTGTGAACCATATACATAACATGCAGGACTTTATGCTGACATCTGAGACAATTATGTAGTCATCACTATTACTGAATTAAAATCCTGAACATCATCTTGCCCTGCCATCTAGTGTGGTTAAATATCTAACAATGAAGAGATTGATCGATGCTGCGTAAAAACATTTTTAAAAAGGAAATACCAATATTTTTTCTGGCCTTCAGGTCAAAGGTGCTTGGTAAGTATATTTCCTAGACTTTTCCCCTAGACATACGTAATGTATGAGATCTTACTTGTCCCTGTCCAGCATTAGAGGATATTCAGACTTCTTCTTCTCTTCCATACACTTGCTTTCCTCTTTAATTATAGTAGGAAAGTTATTAACGTCACAAGGCAAACCCAACCGACTTGTGCCTGATAAGTCAAACTTCCTTGGCTGCCCAAAGTAACCAAGACAGTATCTGCTCACGGCGTGCCAGAGCCTACAGACACAGGAGTGCTGCCAAAGGACAGAAAGGAAAAATGGACACTTCTAGGAGTGGAACAAAAGTGAGAAAATATCTGTCTACATAACCAAGTCCTGCAGCACTGTTCTAGAGTCCAGGATGCTAGTCATAAAAAAATAATGAGATCGGAGTTCACTGTTTACAATATAAGAAACTTGAGAGTAAAAAAAAACTCAGAAGGTTGTTGTAAAATTCAGAAAACAAACAGTTCAGCTCTCTAAGACTGAGGAGTAAAGGCACCAATATCCTGAAGTGCTCCTACAGCAAGGTACTGCCACCCAGGCAGGATCTACACAAAATTCCCTCATCAATTCTCTCCAAAACACAAAAGAAATCCTTTCAAGTGTACTTCCTAGCCAAGATGGAATTACAGTTTTCTATAAAGCATCTTCAGACTGCAATGTTTAATTGCAAACTTAGGACCCATGTCAGTTTAACAGGTATCGAACAGGAGGTAATTTCTAAAATGATGGGGCTTTCAAAAAATTAGCTCTTTCAGGTGAAGAGCAGAAAATGCACCCAATGTTGTATTTTATTTAAATTCTAGCTTATGCAGAAGTCCAGCAATGGGAGGAACTGTGGAGACAGTTCAAATGAGAGGCCATAGCAGTATGAAGTATTAGTCATTTTTATACCTGGCTGAACCATCAATGGATGCTGTCACTATCACATTTTTCTCCTCTTCATGAAATAAGTCAAGCACTTCATTAGAGTGTGCCCTCCAGCAGAGCTCCTCCTTTATTTGCTGAGGGGGAAAAAAGCAGCATAACCATGTGTCTGTATACACAGCTCTGTATACCAACATGGTTGCTAGCTTAGTGGATTTATCAGCATGCCTTTCTGAAAATTAAAAGCACTGAAAAAGTAATCCCTCCATGACGGAGCCTCCAAATGGCATATGGCTGAAACATCACTCAGGGGTCACGGATAAAATCATTTTTAACAGAGCCTCTTTGAACACAATGGAATAATGCTAACAGCAGTTTACTTATGTTTTTCTTTTTTTCCCCACGAACTGAGTTATTATTTTAAGCAAAAGACATGACCTTTATGTGCAGGAAACATTTTTAGTCCCTATAGAGCTCTGATTCCATTTTTCTCTGTTTGTCTTCTCTTGGTATTCTGTTCAAGTTAAGAAAATCTGTGAGATTTTTTTCCTTACATTTTTACTATTTTGTGGATCTTCTAAGAATGAGGCAATGCTCCAGCACATAACATGTCCCTCTGTTTAATAAAGGAAAAAACAAAACATCAGTAAGTGTAGTTACTGCTAAACATTCACTAGTTGTTACCATCTGCTCTTGGTAAACACAGGCAGAATGAAGCAGGGATTACGGGTCAGTGAAAGCTTTTTAAGGTGAATGTCACTATCTCATTGTCAACTAGAAAATGATGGACCATTCACTGACATTCAAAAAAATCTGCATACTTATCAGTGAACAATGTATCATTAACTGGATAGGTTTGAAATGGAAAGGACAAAGTTTTTTCTTTAAATGACATGAGTAAAAAATAACTCATCTTGTTAAGACAGTTATTTATTGCATAAACTAGGTATGCGAGCTTCATAGGGATTAAACTGTTTTTCAGTCCTGTTAAAATGGACAGTTTGATTAATTGCGTACATAGTGAAGGTTTAATGCTTTACAACCTTTTAGCGCACTCATAAGAAGCTAGAATCAACGAATCATTTTCCTTATGACCCATAACTGCTCAGTTTCCTGCCTAGGCTCCCTCTTAGCTCATTTCCACTGTGAGACAGAGGAATCTTTTGTGTAATTCCAACCTCCATACTGATCACACCTGGTTTCTAGGGCTGTATGTTTGCAAGCCAGCAAGGAGACTGACAAAGAAGTTGACCTTTTCCTAACACAGAAAAATCTGCAATGGGAACAAGAAATTGGTTGGAGCACAGCAGTTAAGAGAGAAGGGGGAGGAAAGCATGAAAACCAAATACACAATGGCACAAAACCATGAAAGGACAAAGGGACAGTATGAGACAAAGAGGTAATAGAGTGAATACTTTCCCAGAGCTAATTAAAACCTTGTTCAGTGCATGATGCCTTCCTGAACTCTTTTACTGATGTGAATCAATGGGGAGTGGAAAGTCTTCTTTGTTTTCAGCATTACCATTAAGCTACTGCTCAGTTTTGAAACAAATGGGGAAAAAATCCTTGCTCATTCCAACTTCTGACAGTGTAAGAGAAGGAAACTGTCAGGAACAGTTCTAATAGTTATTTTAGAATAAAAGTGACACATTTAAGGACAAAAAACTCATAGCACAGATGCAGACATGGAAAACTGCCAGGGTGAGTCTAAAGATTTGGAGGAGAATCAGACAGCAGGTACTTTGGACTTTCTGCCAAATGAAAGCCAGATTTGGTGTGAAATTAGAAGTCTTACAATGAGCTGTTAGCACAGACCACAAGTGCTCTTTCCTTACAGAACAGCGTACTGCTGAAGCCATTTCTGTGCACTGTCCAAACTGTGGCTCTTGGTACAGTCACAGCTGCTGGTTTTTATTTGGTTTTATTACCATGGACATGAAGTTTTTGCTTGCTTTTAGCAGAAATCTTTGCTCTTGGCATTAATACAGTAATTAAAATGAAAAGTATGTTTAGGGCTTGTGAATACAGAAAATTGTAATGTCCTTTATGAAAACATCTCCACTGATAATGCTATTAATGTAATGCTAAGTCTTAATCTACCATTGTTCTATAGCAGAAATACATTTTCTACTTATTTAATTAAAACCTTGGTGGAGAAAGCTTGGCAGCATTTGGACCTTCATTTCCACATTTCTGGCACACCTACCACATCTGTGGTATTTTGTTGTCCTACAAACTGTCCTGAACAGAATGACTAACAAGTTTACTCACCCTTACTGCCTGCCAGAAGCATTTTAGTGGAGATGTCTGTACATATTGCTGTCAGAGGAACTGAAGGGTATTTTGAAAATGGCAAAAGTTCCTTCACTAAGTTTCCCTAAAATAAATGAACAAACACATATTTGTCGTTATAATAGCTACAGGGGGAAAAAAAGCATCAGAAGTGCCATTGATTTGATCTACTCAGCTTTATTGAGCTCATACCTATTCAGATAGCAGCTAAAAAGGTAGTTTCCTAATTTATTAAAAGTCCAAGATAGCTGGGAACTGTTCTTCTTCTGGTTGCAACATCTTCTATATCAAAAGAACGAGCTATTTCACTCTTCAGGCAATTCACAGCCTTTCTGTGTGGAGTATCATCAGCACGGATCACATTTGCTACTGAAATACAGTTTCACTCTGCAAAAGGACCCATAGAGTCTCCTTCAACAAGTTGTTACATTTTCCAAGCAAGCTGTAGTAGACTTTATGCCTTACTATCTCTTCAGGTTAGAGAGCAGGTGAAGGAGAAAATCTTGCTGATTAGGAGAATCTTGGCTGTGTAATCCATGTAATGATGATGACAATCATGTCAGTGACGACATCATCATAATCTGAATTTAGATATTCCTACGGGAATCTAAGCACACCAATATATCAACCGTGAACACAATAAAGCCCAACAAAGCCCACACCTTCTGTACCTGGCACATTTACCATCATATTCTATTTTTTGCATAAAACATCTGCAAAGATACCTCACCATCTTCCTGAAAAATTCTTGCTCTGATTTGCCTTTGTTGGGATTCCTGTTAAAGCCTTACATGGCTGATGTATTGTGATCACTGTCTGCCACAATGACCAGGATTACTCAGTCATGTCATTACTCAGTTCTTTCTGTATTTACTTTTTATCTCTTGTATAGAGTAACATGTTTCCTGGAACAGGATCTCATAGTTCTGAGGTGATATGACAACTAAGGCATTGGCATTCTGTTGTATCACTGGCTTTACAAGCTGATTATAGCAGTAGACTCTATGTATTAGGACACTATGTATTAGGGTACTGTTCCCTCCTGATTTGTAACCATACGAGCTGTCTTGTGCAATATTCCATAGACATTTTTCCTATTCTGAGAGCAGGACACCCTGCCATGCCTGTCACCCTTTCTTAGAATGTGGGTGAAAAAACAACTTCTAGACTTTCATATAATTATAATAAAAACTGGCTGTAAAGTTATTACAAATCATGTTTCTTCATTTTCCACTTGTCATTACTCTCTGCTACAGTTATTAAAGCAGAGATAATTTTTGTCCATGGAAGAAACTATTAGCCAAAAACTGCAATAAAGCATCTGCTGCTGCAACTGCTAGTTATAAATCATGTTTCCAAACATTAGCAGAATTATCTTCTTATTGGTCCAGTCCCATCCCAAAGACATTCAGATAGTTACCTGAATACTCCAGAGGCAGATACAGCCATTTTCATGAGCAGAAGCCAATATTGGTGAGTGTTCTGCTACAGCTTTGCGTAACGGTACATCCATCTGGATATCGTTATACCTAGTTGCACCTTCTGCTTTGGAACACAAATGAACAAGCATTCTGCCAACATTTTTAGTGTCATTTTTGAATATACAGAAATGACATAACATTAGGAAAAAAAAATTAAGATAAATTCTGCCATCAAGATGACATTACTCTGAAAATGTTATGGTATGGAGAAGAGACAACTGAAGAGAAATTAGAATTATCTCCATGATCTTACCTAAACCAGCCAGAAATATTGCTCCATGATGCAGGGGAACCTTATTCAGAGCACAGCAACAGATTTCACAGGAGCTGCAGGTACCAGTGAGAGTGGAGGAGGACTGCATAACAGTGGTCATCAGGACAGCTAAGAGGCAGTTCTGCAGCTTCTGCATGCAGCTTCTAGACATTACTTTCAATTCAGCAATGAAATGGAGTTTAATAATTAAATGACACTTAATTCTGGAATCTCTGATTTCTATACTTCTCAAGTTCAAAACTTCAGCTAAATGTAAGGTGGTGGTCATGGAGAACCTTTTCTGAACTCCTGCTCTTACTTCCCCAGAGCTGGAGATGCTGGAGGGTCCCATGAGAGTCCTCAATGAAACGGACATTCAGTGGATTCAGGAACTAATCACCCTGAGTGTTGATTTCATTGAGTAGCTACAAGGCTTAGGACTATTGGAGTTTCAGGGCATATTTTCAGTGAAAAAGAAATTCACACTTCAGATGATCAGATTTATTGTTATTGGGAAAGTCTCCTTTCCACTAGAGGATGTCTAAAGCATTCAGAGAATCTAGAGGATTAGATTCTGGCAAATTCACTGACTCTATTTGTACAGCTTTAACTCTTAAGCACTTGGCTCCCTCTTGTTTTTGCAATTTTAAGGACATATTTCAAAGGGAAGATTTTTCCCTCTAAAATTCCATCTGCTTTGGAAGATTTTCTCTGTGAGGCCATTCAGTAATACTTGACTTAAGTTGGTTCTTGCTATACCATTCCAATAATTCATCCCTTGAATACTTTTGTGGAAGAGACGTATTTATACATGACATTCCAAAATTCTGCAATGCTTCCAGCATCGTGTCTCTTTAGAAAAGTCAGTCATTAAGCCCTTACATACCCTGCATCCAGGCCTGGCTTTTGAGAAATAAGCACAAATCATGGGTGAGCAAAAGATGTTGAGGTGTGCCATCCACGTACCAATGGTATCCCGAGTATTCTAGATGTAGTTTGCCAGGAAACTGACAAACTCTGTTTCTGTGATCATCTGGGCAGAATTTGTGTTTCAACAACAAAGAGAATGAAAAACATCCTTCCCTACCTGTTGGAATTTGAGTATTAATTTCATCACTGCTGATACTGTCCTAAAAGCAAGGAATGAAATGTAATGATTATAAAATGGAACTCGGGTGCAACTACAGAACAGGTCCCTAGTTGAAATTATTTTAAGAACTTAGTTTTTTTAAATTGAAGGATTCAAATATTCCTCCAATTTCCATTCAATCCAGGACAGCACTGAGTGAAAACAAGAGACATTTTATCTGAGGAGAATCGAAATCACAGATGAACAAATCACAAATGAAATGAATGGAAATTTAGGGGCATGCAAAATGCAAATTGGGCTGAATGGCATGAATTTATTGGAACAAGCAAAGCTGGTCCCTTACAGTCATGTGAACATAAGCTAGATCTCTTACTCAAGAGTTTAGTTCAGAACATGCATGTAATCTTGATACTGCCTTGAGCAAAGATTAACAAAGTGCATAAATAGCAGTAACATGTATTCATCTGCATCTTCAATCTGAGAACTGTAACAGTCCTTCATTTGTGCCTTACTATCCAGGCACAAGTGTTTGAGGTATTTTAGAAGTGAAAAAGCCTTTCTAATCTCATTTTACCTATTGATCAACGCTTACAAATACCTGAAGGGTGGGTGTCTAGAGGAAGGGGCCAGTCTCTTCTCAGTGCTGCCCCATGACAGGACAAAGGGCAATGTGCACAAGGTAGAGCTCTTTTTAAGAGCTGTCAATTTTGTTATTCTAATGACTACAGAGCACAAGATATCGTACACTTTAGTTTGCAGATGACAGTTAGGCTTGTGTCTACTTGGGAATCTATGAAAGTGCCATGCTCTGCTGAAGCAATATGCTGGAAAGGGGTAATTTTGCCTACTTGGTATTTGGTCCTCTGGAGATATGCCATGTTGTTCTGGCATAAAAGGATAAAAAGTGCCACAGAAATCATAATGCTATCCATAGCAAAAATACACAGGTTGAGACACTGGCGTCTTGAGGATACATTAAAAAGGGTTTTGTACTGCTATTTAGACAGCAATGTCTTCAAGCAAGTGTGGCTCCAAAATAGATATGGTTCCACTTTTATTCAAGTATTTAATGATTTGTAGATTTTACTTTCCCCCTTGTGTTCTTCTATACCCCTGTTTGAAAGTCAGCACTGCCAGCGATAAGCATCTGATGCTTTGATAGTCAGCTATCCCATGTATCAACAGGGCCAGCTGCCTGACAGAATGTATTCACAATTCCCCACCTCATTCCCCTCAGGTAAGCAAAGTTCATTTCTCTGTAATTCTTGATATTTAGTTTTGTGCATGCATTATGGAGGGAATTCAGTAAGCTATAGCATTTAAAAACCTAAACCAATATGTAAACAGAAATTTGTTTTGAATGCTACCAAATCCATGAAGCCACTGTACCTAGCTTACATAGGTCCAGAGAGCTGCTCTCATCACTTTTCACTGGAGATTGCTGACATTCTTGAAGATACTGCTTGCTATCTGGAAATAACATAATCCAGGGTAGTAAAGCATAATAACAATGATTGAACTGAATAGCCCAATTAAACTTAGGGTTGTTGGTGTCTTAGAAATTCACCCAAATCACTAGGCAATATTTGTAACAGCCAAACTGTCCTGTCCAAGGAGGTTTGAGCAAATTAAATCCATAGTAAATCAAAACTGACTCTGACATCCATCCTTAAGAAGTGAAGGGGTCTTTCCAGCATCTTCCTATATGGAGCAGTGCAGGTCTGAGTGTCTGAACAGTGTTTTTCAGACACTTTTCAGTGCTCTTGGATCAGAAGGATTGCAGAGACAGAGAGGCAGATGGGGCAGACAAGACTAAAGAAAGCACAGAGATTTTGTAACACAGGATCAGAAGGCAGCCTTATTTCTGTTCCAGTATTACTATGGTTCTACCAGCAGAGGACCACAAGTCAGCAGTGAGCATGCAGCAAGGGACAAAACCGCCTAATACCTGGCATAAGTCCAGGCATAGAGGCCAACAGCTTGGAAAAAGGCTCAGAAGGAAAGCTGTGGCGATATTCAAGCGAAGCATGAAGGTGAGCCATGATTTATGGATGTTAATGGACGAATAACTGAAAATGTCCTCTGTAAAGTCAGGTGCATAACAACGAGAATTAATTCACCCACAGATAGTATTGGTCTCTTGTCCTCTTTGTGGGCAAGGAGACCTTAACTTAGCCTTTTAATGGAATCACTAACAGAGTTTGAGACCAGATTCACCGATATTTAGGCACTGCCCCATTCATTAAGGGCAAAGACACCTCATTTTGTCAAGGATTTAACCATGTAAAATGCTTACATTACTCAGCCTTGAAAATGTCACCAAGTTAAATTTGAACTCAAGATTGCATCTATATCCTTCAGTGATTATATATATATTTTTTTTAAACTAGACTGATTAATATTCTGGACATTTTTAAAACAAGACCTAGAAGCTGAAGTTTCTTAAGGCTTCTAAACAGGTTTATTGGCACACAGACTCAGCAGAAAATACCAGGTCACTGAAAACAAAATGTTTCACGTTCATCTTCACAGGTTTGACAAGCTTTGGAAGCTTTGAGCCTTTGGAAACTGAAAAAGTTGTCTCCAAAGACAACGAACTTATTTGCCTGGTATGTCTCAGGCCTCTATAGTCTCAGGACAGGTTCAAAGCTCTTTTGTCTTGTTTTGTTTTCTTTTTCAGCGACTGTGTCTCTGGGGCAGACAAACTCTACTGGCTTCTGGAGTCTCTGCCTGAGATACAGAAAGCTGACATCCTTACTAACACATCTGTGAAGCTCTGGTCCCTTGGAGATTCCAGACTCCCTGCTACAGAGTCAGGAACCAAAGCCCAGAAACCTTGGGCTGAGTTCCCACAATATTTCATTCCTTGTCAATCGGACAATGCGTCTGTTGACATCACAGATTGTGGGGCTTTTTGTAGCTACTGAGTTAAATAAGGTGTTTGAATACACTTGTGAGGGTTCTGCAGAGCCTGTATTTTGCTGCTTTGATCTCCAAACGGGAGTAAGGTGCTAGAGCAATTAGTTGGGGGAAGATCAGTGGCTTAGTCACTTTCAAGAAATGAGAAAACTACAGGACAGTATCTGTAGTTTAGTGTTTCCAAGGAAGGTTCACCTCACTTTCAGGGAAGCTTGTCTCATTTTCTCTGGTTCCTGATGTTGATTCCCATGCTGCATGCTTTCACACACATTTCTACATTGAAATTAGCACCATATTTAAAAAAACCTACTTTTAAATTGTTTTAGTGTGCAAATATTCTTATCTCTCAGTATTGGTATATCTCATATACCTTATTCTTGTACTCAACCTCAGTTCTATACAATCATAAAGGAAATCACATCCTAGGAGAAGGGGGATGCTCACCCGTGTCAACTGCTGTAACATGCCGGTGATAAGTGTGCCATGAGTGTTGTTAAATCCCATGGCAAAAGTCTCCATCTCTTGAGGACTCCCTTGACTGTCATGGAAGACCTGCAGCAGTGAAAGGGTCTGTATATCCCACAATCTAAAAATCTAGGAGAGAGAGAGGAAAAAATCTATTACTCTATTATGACTAGGTTTGCAAGTACTTTTTGTTTCTATAACAGTAATATTACAGCCTCCAATAGCAAACACATTGTTCAGTGTGGTACATCTCAAAATAAGCAAGACAAATATCAAAGTTATCTTTATACACATTTTTCTAAGGATAAAAGGCACAGAAAAGATGTTTTGTGATCTTGAGCTGAGAAGTCCACAGTGGAACCCGGTCTCCTGAGAACTGGTTCTACTTTACAACAAGATGACTCCATTGTGTCCTACTTTCAGTCATGTACAGGTAAACACCAGTAGTATAAAAGCTTGCATTTGAACTTGAAAATCAAATGGCACGTAACAGTACAAAGGTAAATTTCAGAGTGTTCTGGATAAAGAAATCTTGGAAACCTTTGACTGACAACAGGTGCAGTTTTATGCATGTATAGTCCTTGTGCTCTCCATAAGTGAATGCCCCTGATCACAGTCATGGTACTATCCTATAAGGAACACTAAATATATTAGATATATATGTTCTCACTTGCAATTTCAACTGAAAATGAGGCACTTCCTTAAAGTCTAGACTTATTAATCAATAATAATGTGTTAGCAGCACTTACTGATCCTAGCTGATTAAAAACTGGGTTTAACTTACTGTTAGCTGTGAAAAATGCTCTTAATCCTGCAAGAAATAATGATTTAATTTTTCAGATACTGTGTCTTTTATTGTGGTGAATATCCCTGAGAAATAATCTTGCTATGCTCTCGAAAGTTATTCTATCATCACATCTGCTTTCAATTGTTCAGCTGCCAAAAACATGGTGAATTTTATACAGGCACTTGTGGAAGTTATTGTATTTACTCAATTGTGTTATCAAAGGTGGGGCTGCATTTTTAATTGGGATTTTAACACAAAAACATACATTGATTCTGATTACATTTTAGGAGTTATTCAGATATGCAATTTCTAAGCATATGGGGAGAAACAGGGAGTGACAAGGCTTGAGAAAGGAAATCCAGTTGAATAGAAAATGATGAACCTGTTCATCCAGCTGACAGTAGATCAGCAAAAATAGAAGAATTGGTGATGAATTCAAGAAAATTAGGGCAGGGCTGCAGGTAGATCTCCAAGCTCAATTCTGACACAGTCACAATTATACCATGCAAAAACAGCCTTCAGAACTGAAGATTAATCAGAAGTAGGTATGTATGGAGCTACTCTAGTCAGGTAAAAGGAATAAGTCATTAAACAGATATAATTACCTTTCCAGAAACACAATTCAGATCTGCTGTAAAGTTAGTAAAATTATACAAACCACAACCAAAGAGAGGCAATTCCAATAATCTCATGGACTATTCAAGTTAATTTTTCCAACCACTGAAACATAAATTTGACAGCTTGTTTCACCATAGCAATAAAGAGAGCTGATTTTACAGCCCAAGTGAATATGAGTAAGAGCCTCTTGTACTATTTCTTGCTGCTTGTCCAGCTACTAATGCCTGTACCACATTAAAAAAAATGCAGTCACTTAAAGTGACATCAGAAACGCAGACACATCACAGCATTCATAAATCTCTTCCTCCTTTCCCAGCCCAAGGGCAGGGAGATTACATAAAGCACTCTTCCACAAGAGTAACTCCCACACAGGGCATTACCAGCGTGGCCGCAAGATGCAGTGTCACTGCTGTTCATCTGCATCAACACACATGGCTGGGCATGAACTCATGCACAAAGAGGAGCAATGAAGGGCATGTTTATTTGGACATTAGGAGGTGACTAGGGGCAGTTGCCTTAGGAACATTTTGTTAATAGTAACTTTACCATTCTGCTTATTTATTGAAGGACTTCCCACAGCAGCCTGACAAATGCCAGGAAACCCCCTGAAGCCCTCTGAAAACATATTCTTTATGGTAAAATGCTTCAAGACTGTGACTTCTGAATCCACAGAATGCAGACTATATTCAAGCAAAAAAATCCACTTTAGGAAGGAGTGTGGAGAGAAGGAGCTTCAACTCTTTTTGGAAACAACTAGAAAACAGCCTAAATTGCCTTTTCCATCTGTTCTCAAAGCTATGTTTTACAAGCATATGAAGCCAGTAACATCCCTCTCTTCTGTTTTTCTTAATGCACACACAAAGAGCAAAAGATTCATCTTAGCAACTAAAATGGAAACAGCAGAGGGAGACAGAAAAAAGATAGGAGATAAGGCAAGACAGAACTGGTAAATAAATATTTTACATGCTCTCAGTACAATAAAGTTCAGTCTTGGGAACACTTATCTCCTGCTGGATTGTTATTGGGAAGACCACTGTGGAAACATGCTTTGACTGTGGAAGAAATGAGTCCTCTTCTGCCCTTTCTGCCTGTAATTAACTGAGATCGAAAACTAAAGTCCAGGATTTGCTAACACTCCCCTCATCTCCCTCCTCCCACTAAAAGATAATCCCTTCAAATTACTGCTAGTTACCAACAAGAAGGTAACCTTAAAACTGCTCTAAAGAAAGTATCACTAACTCTCAAGAGAAAATGGAAACTTCTTTTAAGTGCTTCCAAACTTTCACATCCTGCTGATGCCTTTGTAAGTTAGGGAAAATTTGGGTTTTGAAAAAGACAGCTTTTCCTCAGTTTTAGAGAATGGTGATGCTGCCTGTCTTCAAAAGAACTTACAAAAAGCCACTTGTACAGGAAAATCCCTCTTGGGGCAGAGAGAAGTTGCACTAACCACAGCATTTGCTGTGGGTATAGACGGGACGAGTAAAGCAACAATTAAAGCTGAATTTCTGCCTCCCCTATTTGCTGTCTCAGGGGGTCACTGAAGGATTCCTGGTCTAAGTAAAAATATTACAAATTCATAAAAACATCTGAGTCCTTGAAGACAAAAGTCACCAGGCACGAAGCAGAGATCAGAGTGCAGTTCTGTTTGCCGTGTTATTTAATAGAGTAAGTGATCTGCAGAGAGTGCCATGGTTTGTCTTCTGATCCCTGAAGGTGATCCTGCAAAGTCCCACAACTCCCTCTAGTTATTAGAAGACTTAGGACCAAATTGATGTCAATGGGATTACTCGTGAGGCTAAGGCAAGGAGGATTTAGTTCTAAGCACATTAACACAACGTGGTGCAGCAGATGGTGCTATAACTGGTGCCTGGTAATTCAGTGAAGTTCAGAATTATGAATGTTTCCAATCACTTCCTCAAATAACATCATTAACCTGTTAATACATAAGGTTACTTTCCTTTTCCCAAACATGGAGGAATGCTGGAAAGAAATCAAACTGAGTAATATTCAATAGTGGGTCTAATTGTATGGTAACCTACCTGTGGGATATTTACTGGGTGCTGTGCAACTACTGAGAGTGTGTAAAGGTTCTGTATGTCTGTCTCTGTGCTGTGTGCTCAGTGTGCTGACACTAGACCTACCTGACATCTACTACAAAAATGAAATAACCCTCAAGACTTCTGGAGAACAAGTTCAGTGGACATTTAGATGGTGTGTGAGTCAAAAACAGGTGTAGGACAGAGGTAACTACCCATGGAAGCCTGAACCAAAGAGCTCAAAAACCAACCAGTCTTAGAATGATGTTCTCACCTCAGAGATAGAGTTTGAAGTAATTTTCAGGTATACAACAATTCATTAACCTTTTGAATATCCATAAAAAAATAAACAACCAGAAAACTACAGGTCTGGAAATTTATTTTTAACATAGCTTAAACCCTGGATCTAAGTTTTCCGGTAGAACTACAGAAATCAGCACAGGCTGAGCATAGATCTTGTTCTATTTCCAAGTGCAGCAAATACAGATTATTTCATACCTGAGCCAGCAAATACTTGCCCAGAAATAGAACATCTAGTGGATCATTTCCTTCACATATGCTGAGAATACACAAGGACAATCCATTCCTGAAGGAAAATTGTACATTCTCAGATATACTGAGAAGCAAACCATCCTTTTGACAAGATATAACTGTAGGTAGGAGGCTGTTTTCCTGAAACAGTCCAGCTGCATGCTGACTGTAAGCATGCATGTATGCTATACACTGTGTTAAGTCTCAAAACTAGAGAAGGAAAATGTAGGTATGAGTCAAAAAATTACATTTAAAATTAATTCTAATCCCTTTTGCTTTTTTCACAGAATCATGGAAAGTTGAGGTGAGAAAGGACCTCTGGAGGTCATCTTGTCTCACCCTTCTGTTCAAGCGGGGCCACCTAAAGCCAGTTGCCCAGGACCATGTCCACGTGGCTTTTGACTGTCTCCAAGGAGGGAGACTTCACAACCCCTCTAGGCACCCTGTGCCAGTGTTTAGTCTTGTTCCTCCCTCAAGTGTTCCCTGATGTTCAGACAGAACATCCTGTGTTTCAGTTTTTATGGCATCTTGTCCAGTAAAGGGCAGCACTGAGAACAGCCTGGCTCCACCTTCTTTATCCCCTCCCTTCTGGTAGTTACATACTTTGATGAGCTCCCTCTTGAGTCTTCTCTTCTGTAGGCTAATTTTATAGGGGTTTTCTGCAGACTACCTAAGAGACAAAGTAATTTGAATTTTGGAAAATTGGACAGGAAATCACAGAAAATTGGGTAAGTTACATGAAAAGTCCAAAGAAGAATATTCAATGGTCTTTAAGGATTATGCAATAGAAGAGAAGAAAAATCTAAGTATCTGGGAGAAGCAAATAAACCAAAGAGAATAAAAGCATAGCATCAAGTGAGGATTAACTTTGAATTTAAAGCAGTATAGAAAAAATATATCTTCTATAGATGTGGCCACATCATTTCAGTGAAGGATGACTGGAGAAGATTTTCCAAATGCCTCTTTTTCAAATTATCTCAATTAAATTCAATATTGTTGATATACAATACATTTCAGTAACAGCTGCAATTAGCAATGGTTGACATAAATGAAACATTGTGCTTCCAGCTCAGCCGCTCTACTTTTCTGGGAAAACAAATGACTGTATTATAAATATACCCTTAAAACAATGTCATGTTTTCAAAATCAAATAGGAAAACATCCACACTAACCTAAACAGGCATTGATACTATCACCTGGTCAGTTCCAGACAGGCAAAAGACATTTATGACTTCCCACTGGGATATCACACAGCTAGTTTGCCATAAAGCATGTCTGGAGAGAGAGGATTGGAAACTGATAAAATTAAGGTTTGAGTAAATTTGCAGAAGTTTAAAAAAAAAACAACAACAAAACAAAACAACACTCCCCTCTACTCTCCCCATATCTTATTTCCCTTTATTCCCCCTGAAAAGCTAAAAATCTGCCTTTGGGTTCTGTGAGAATGAAACTAACCTATATATAACAGAGTAAATTTAGTCTTGGCAAATTTCAGCATGGAAATGTATATGTGCTTGCATGAAGTTTGCTGCATCAGATTTTGAATCTAGTACAGATGGAATGAAATTCTGCCATGCCCCAGAGGGGAGAAGCAAGAAATCACCCTGTTTATTGCACTACTCTCCTGCCATGTGTAAATGTATGCATTGTGCAGAAAAACTTTTCACAGTGAGGGTGACAGAGCCCTGGCACAGGCTGCCCAGGGAGGTGGTGGAGTCTCCTTCTCTGGAGGTATTCAAGACCCGTCTGGACGCCTATCTGAGTGACATGTCCTACGGAGCTGCTTTGGCAGGGGGGTTGGACCTGATGATCTCTCGAGGTCCCTTCCAACCCCTACGATTCTGTGATTCTGTTCTTTTGATTTTAGCTGCCAAAAATAATATTACTTTTAAAAGAAAAAAGACCAAAAAACTTCCTTTCACTAATTTAAAAAAAAAAAAAAAAGTTTATGTTTACAAATGATCCAGTGTAACAGCTGGGAATATACTTGTTACCCTAGCACTACTGATCATCAAACAGAACTGAGACTGGTTTTATGTGCTGAAGCCTGTAGGCTCAAACCTTGTTCACCTGGCTCACTTAAGTGTTGGGACTCTCAATCAAAGCCCCTGCTGGAGGCATTCTAGTAAAATCAACAGAACAACTGGTGCAGCAAATTTTGTCTTACTGACTTCATTGACAACTCAAGTAGGCAAGACATGAAGCTGCAGCCTCCACTGTTCTAGCTGAGAACCCCCAGTCGGCACTAGGTGAGAGAGCGTGGTTGTCACTGCTTCACACACAGCCTTTCAGTACAAGGGCTGTGTAGTCTGGTCTCTGCCATCGGCCTTAATCTTGTTTCCACAGAGTGTTATGAGTGCAGCATCATCTTCTAGGTAATGACCTGCTTCCTGCCACATCTACAGGTTTAATTGCCCCTGCCCCTGTGCCTGCTTGTATTTCCCTCAGTGCTTCCTGAATGCCTTCAAAAAGTTCTGTAACATGAAAAAAATTTAGTAATAAATACTTTGGGCTTCAGGTACAAGAATGGGCAAACAAACTATAGTGTAGTTGTGATGAATGTGGTTTTTGTTGGTCTGTGGGATGTAATTCAGCACACAGAGTAATTTGTGTTTGTGAGACATCTCAACACAAGATTTGGAACATGTTCCTATGATTAGGAACAAATAATTCACATCAATATTGCAAATCTCCTAGTAAATTCGCTTAACTGAGGAGCTGAAGGAAAAGACATGGCTGTGGACTGCCACACTAATTGCACCTGTTCACACTGTTACTTTTAAGGTCTTCACAACCTGGAAGATCAGAAACAGATTTATTTCCAGGAATGTAATATTCTGAAGCAAATCCAGCAGCATAGAATTATGACAATCCCTGCCTAGGCCTTCCTCTCTTCCTCAGTGTCACTACTATGGAAATACTAATTCATATGACTAAAGGTCATACAGAAATTTTTTACAAATCTATAGCTCTGCCTAAATTGTAGATATTCTTATTTTATAAATCAAGAAAGTAAGTTTAACTTTTGTGATAAAATAAATTGATGTATAAATAATTTTTAATAGCTGCCTGACAGCAGTTTACTAATAATCTCATCAAGAAATGCTCACGTACTGGACTAGTTTAAAGAACCTTTTTTTTCTTAAATGGAACCATCATTTGAGTTCAAATTCCAAATTCTTTCTTAATTGTTGTCATAATAAGAAGTTTGTTTTGTTATTACTGGCTCAGGGCAATCTGGTTTTAGTTAAATTGGATATCACAGAGAGTTTCTTCAATGCTTTCCAGAAATCTGTATTGCACACTGGCCAAAATGCTTGAGTGTGAAGAAAGAAGTCTGCTCAAAACAATTCACTTGAATCCCAGGTTTCAGTGCAGTGTGTCCTGGGGTTGTCTGTCACCAAATATGGTTATTTATTTTTGACACCCAATTGAGTGTGTTTTTTCTGCAGATCTATTGAGATCTACCACAAAAAACCCCACCCAAAGTGCAGCAAGATGATAGCAGGGCTCAGACAGCACATATCTCCCATGCTGACAAGCAGAACTGATCTGGGGAAGAATAAGGGAAAACTGTTCTTTTTCTTTCACTGGATGTATTTGAGTGATGCTTGGTTTGTGTCCTCTCATGATTCTGGAAAGATGTGAGAACTAGTGACTAATTCAGCACTGGCAGTGATAAATTTTCTCCTTGCAAACAAAAAATACAAAGTTCAGATTCTGGCACCGCTTCTCCTTTTAGAAGATTTTTTTGAAAGATCCAGACTTACCTCCAGCTGTCTATGCACTTGATTGCATAACACCACTTTGATTAAGAATGAAGGAGGGCCAAAGTGATCTTGTTTGTTGTTTATTGAAGACTCCTCTATCAAGATCATGCAGATTAATTTTATTATAGTAGAGCTGTATTTATGATTCTTATAGTTGGTAGTTTGCCGTACTAGCTAAATAATGACTATTTTCTTTAAGATTACCCTATATACAGGTGGACTGACAAACAAGACTGATTTCAAATGCATGAGCCACAGATAGGGTTTTTTTTGTTTTATCACAGGCAGTGCTGAGAGCACAAATTCTATAACCTTGACCAGAGTACTCAGGTCAAGTGCCACAATGGTACATGTAAATGTTACCATTGTATCTCAAATGTACAGTACACTTATAGTGCTGCAGTTCATCCCAGGGTCTTCACTCCCTGATAATCTGAACAAGAACCTGGACAAAAAGTGCTGTGAATCTCTGTTTTTTTCATGCCTAGGTTCACTTCTGTGGAGATGAGTGTGCTGGGATGTAGGGTGCAAGAGAATGGTGAGCATATTGGCCCTTACACTCATGCTAGGTGGAGATACAGTCAACTTTTGCACCAGGGGGAGAGCACTGCTTGGAGTTCTTGAAATTCAGTTAGGACACAGCCTGAAATGACAAACTATCATAACAAAGATTGTGGTGCATAAGAATCTGATTTAAAGAAAATAATCCACATAGTACTTGCATTTTACTTTTCAGCAAAGTACTAAGAACATGCAGCGTAGCAGCATGTTCATGTGTTAGAACAATTGCCAGTCAAATCTTCAAGTTCATTCAGGAGGTGGATTGCACATTTGTCATAAGGAGTAAAGGCCAAACTACACTCTGCTGAAGGAAACTCATGCAGCTCCTGCAGTAGTTTTAAGCCTTAAGAGATTACTATTACTAATTTACACAATTAGAGACTTCCATCTTGCATATCCTTTAGTTGCATTGATTTAGTTGCAATCTCTATTGCAAACAGATTATTCTTCTACTTACACAGGTGGGTTTTTTTTAAGTAGGCTGTCCAAGACAGTAAGCCTCTTTATACTGGAGATCTGCATTTACTAAGGGCTGTGTAAACCACTGTTACAGCCCCCAACCCTTTCAGAGCTCTGCTCTACCCTTTTCCTCCCTCCCCTACCACATACACAGGGCATTTTGCCATAGACACAAGTGACCTGCTGAGTAATCTGTACTTTGGGAATCATCTGCCTAGCTCACAAAGAGATGTAAACAGACTTGAGCAATGTCAAAAGAGGTCGACTGAAATCCAGTCAGACCATCCAGAAACAGATGAAAAGCGAGCAGAACAGTCCTTTGAAATAAAGCATGTGCATCTTAAAAATAACTTGAATAAAACAAGCAACATGTAGCTCTAATTGATCCTTGACATATTCAACAACTTGACTTCCAGGTAATCAGACTGGGTTTTGTTGCGGTATTTTTCTGTTTGTTTTCCTTTTTTAAATATTGCAAGTTATCACAGATCAAAAAGGTTAAACTGGTATGTAGTCATATTTCATAATAAAAGGACTATCTCATAAGACTAAAACAAAAAGCAGACCTCAGAAGCAAAAATTGCAGCCTCAGAAAACACCTGAAATGCTTGCAGTGATCAAACCAATTTCTTGCAGACAGTGCACATAAAATATATGCTTAAGAAGCCTTACAACAGAAAGGCAACAATGTACTCTTGCATTTAGGTCACTGGTCTAGGGCATAATACTAAACCTTGTGTTAAAATTCTTTCACTCCTTTCTATTTGAAATTTTTGACATATGGTTAAAGAGAAGGTCTTAACAATAAGCATAACACAAAATAGTTTATGTCTGCTTTCCTAAACTTCTTGGATAACTTCAATATTGTTTTTAATCTAGCATGCAGCTACAACTGGCTTACTAGTTCTGAAGAACATTTGTACTTCAGGAAACAAGGACAACTCTTTATGGAGTTTTATTTTTTTGTTTCAGGCCTGTATGATCATACTGTTCTGTTCACAGAGATATTTGTTTTTTATTGTGACCATTGTGTTGCATAAGATACTTCTTTTGACACTTAAAACACTAATGCCTCCCTCCCCTTCTCCTGGGCTTTCCATGCTATGGGATGTTGAGACTGTTAGAGCTAATAATCTTGTAAGCTAGTTCCTCCAATGTAATATGAATTCCCCAAGTTTTTGGGTTTGTTTAGCTGGTTTTTGTGGGCTTTTTGTTTGTTTAGTTTGTTTTGGGTTTTGGTTGTCTTTTTTTCACTAGTGGTGTGAAACTATGGTGTAGGACTGGTTCATTTTATCATTCCCTCATTAGCTGTGGCATACATTAATGCTCTACAGTATGGAACTAAGGCTAATCCCATCAACTAGTACTCTTGTAAAATGCCCCAGTACTCTTGTAAAAGGTATGGAATGTTTGTAGTACCTTTGAAATGCTTAACTCAGACATTATTCTTCAGACTGAAAAATGGATTTTTAGCTGAAAAATGGCACAATATCAAAGCTTTTATTTTAATATGTATTTCTGACATGTTTTAGGTTAAATGTAATTTTGGGAATGTCCAGAAAAATTATTAATTTAAATTTTCCTAAGATTTTCCCTAATTCTGGTATTCTGTCAAACTAATGCAAAATCTCCTGAATATGGAGAGGTTTTGTTTCCCTTGGTTACAGTCCTTCCATGAGATCATTGATCTTGCTCTGTTATTTTCACTAAAGATATATAGGATCTCCTTATTTTGCTTCAGCAGCCTCCTATATAACAGTCACTGAAAGATGAAAACAAAATAGAGAAACTATATTTGATTTCCCTATGCTAGGCAGATCAGAAAGAAAACTGGTCTTTGCTTTTTTGGGTGGAAAAAAATAAATACATATTTAACATAATGTTAAAAGTTCCCTGGGAAATTTCCTAGTCACTAATGGAAGTGAGCTCATCAGGAATGTCAAGACTGGAGGCAGCCTGGGCTCCAGTGACACATACACTGGTGGAGTTCAGAGTCCTAAGGGGTATGTGTCAGGCAAAGAGCACAGTGAGGACCCTGAAATTTAGGAAAGCAAACTTCCAGGTGTTAGAAAACAGAAAAAGAAGGGAAGAGACCAGCAGGGATGAGTTGGGACTTGCTGGTGAAACTTAAAGGCAAGAAGGAACTGAACAGGTAGCTCAAGAAGGATCAGGCACCCTGGGAAAAGCATAGGGATGCTCCCTGGTTATGATCAGGTGATCCCTGCTGAATGAAGCATTCAGGCTATGTTATAATTCTGGCAGTTATCCCAGTAATATGGAAATTACTAGAATGTTAATATCTAGCATTGTAAGTATGCTTTTGTCAAAACAGGTTGGAGAGTCCCATTCTAGTCTTGCTTTGCAGTGTAAAATAATTCAGAAATTCAATACCTTCCACATTTTTATGAAAATAAATGAACTGATAAGGAATAAGATTCGGACTAGATATTATCAGATGTACTGACTCAAAACCAGCTTCCTACTTGCACTTCTATAGCACTGGTTTCCATAAAGTTAAGAAAAGTCCTTTACCTTTGCACAGGAAAGGCATGTTGATCTTTTTCATTTGTCACAATTTCCACAATGCTATGTTGGTGTCCTGATATCTGCCCTGGGTGCCTACTATTAATAGCAGGATGACACAGACAAAGCAGTTTGCAATGACCTGGAATGAAAAATATTTGTTTATATATACACACACACACACACTGCACAGTCACTGGTATTACAAATCATTATTACAAATAATTAGTACAACAGTTTTTCATTCTGAGAGTTGGATTCCAGCTTATCCCCAAACTTGTATTAAAACCACATTATTGATTTGCTTTTCAAAGCCTTTCTACTTTGCTAGCAGAAGCTTTGGCACAGTGGATATGACTAGATGTGCTAGCCCATAGGAGCAGAAATAGACCTGGGTCTCAGGCATTTCTTCCTTCAAAGATGTAATTGACAAAACCATCAAAACAATATTTGTGTCTAATTAGCCAGGAAATGAAGGGATAACCAACTCTATGGAAGAGGATGGGCATGCAGAAGAAGGGGAACAGACATGAAAGTTGAGGGCAGATAGGAAACAGAACTGCTGATGAGTGAATTTGTGTCTTGAAGTAAGAAAGAATTAGGTCTTTCATATTTATTTGTATGTTCAAACATTTACTTTACCTATAATTTAGAGAATAATCCTTGATTGCATTATAGATTAATCTTTTGGTACTTTTTTCATAATAATTTTCATAAATATTTCAAAACACAAAGATACTAAAAATGTATCAGTAAACTCCTGGGTTTACATACCGACGTAAACACAGCTGTACCTAATGCTCTGCAATATTTCATATTTTTCATATGAGTTTCAAGAAAACATGAGTCCAGTTTAAATTTTACATTCATTTATTTGTATTTTAACTTTCAATTCCTGGCAAATATTGCCATTGTATGAATTTTATGCAATTAGCTGAACACTCTCTTTCGACACACAATAAAAGAAACAGCCACATCTTCACCAGGCTTCACTTTGAGTTTTAAGTTTCTTTCAGCTTAAAGTGAAGTGCAAAAAGCAAAAACAACACATAGACTAGGAAGTGCATGCTCCAAAAGAATACTCACAAAACTCTGAGATGGGGAAGCTCAGCTGATTTTTGTTAACAAAGAGAAGAGTTAAAGGTCAGCTCTTGCAGTCTGTTCTCTGGGGATCATCCATAAGCTTGCTCAGCCCACTGTCATTGGTTGGTCTCTCTCTACAGAGATCTATTCCTTTGCTTCTTCAAACAGCAGTATGTGATTAATTTTGGAGCACCCCACCCACCTTTCCCTCCATTAAGCATTACTGTTCTCCCAGTTCAATTGATTTCACTGTTTATGTAGCCTCTCTCTAAATGAGGGAGGCTCAGTGGAGAAATGATCTGCTCTTAAAGTAGCTACAACAGAAAATCATTTTGGTTTATGCCAGATCCTCTCTCAAGTGTAACTGAGAAGGTAACCCTGCAAAGAGCAGTACTGGCATAGTGAATGGACAGAGCCTGCACAGGAAAGGGGAGATGCGGGTAAGTAGCTGGCCAGCAGGAACTTCAGTGGGAACCAGTTTCTTTTCAGAAGCTCTTTCAAGCAAAACTATTCAAGCATGGCAGGAAGCAGCTTAAAGAGACTAGAGATGTTCTTTACAAGTCTCATCAAAAAAAGAAAACTTTGCCCTACATTAGAAACTCTGTGTGCTTCTTACATGAAATAGTGGATTAGTTTTTGTTCCTTTTACTGATGAGAGAATGGCAGATTTTGCTTACAGTAGACATGTTCTTTCCCCTCTTTCTGGACTAATGTCAGACTGGCCTTAATATTTGCTGCTTCACTGGAACTTTGGCTGGAACATTTATTTTCTCTGTGCTCAAAACATGCCTCCAGGATTCAGAGTCCTGACACAGAAGGCACAGGTACAAGAAGGCACATTCAAGAAAAGCTTGAGGGTGAAATACCTGTCTACATATCAGATGGAGTTTTTTTAAGATTCTGTGAAATCAGGGATTTGAATCGTAACAGGCTCAGCTCTGTGTTGTCCATTCCAAGGCAAGTAATTATGGAAGCATGTGCTTAGCATTTGGGGTTATTTTAAGGGGTTTTTTTTTTGTGACAACAGCTCTGCTCTAGCTAGATGTTATGGATTCCAAAGCATTCTTTGAACATGTGGTCCTTTGTCAGACTGTCTCACTCATGCTCACAGCTTTGCAATTTGTGTGGTATTACAAGTCTGCTGGGACGTCTTGTTTCCAGTGGTGTTGAAACCCCCTTGAGATCAATAGCATATTTGAATGTAAAATGAAAGCTAGGCATATCTTGGCATCCTATGATAAACTAGGAAAAGAAAATAGAACTCCTGTTTTTTCTCTACATTACTGTTCACACACAGGACCTCTTATTCTTTAAAATAACTTGTGATTCCTTCAAGCCTACCTTTGAAATAATCTTGGGTTAACAATGTCTGCAAAACCTCTTCAGAACAGTTAGACATCTGGTAAAAAAACATGAATTCACAGGTTCATCATATTGACCAATATCTCTTTTTTTGTGCTGCCTTATCTGTCCTCATATATTCTTAAATATAGACTGCATCATAGACAGGAGTCTTATGCTTGCGAGAGCTAGTATTAGTGTAGTCCTAGAATATGATTTCTATAACAAGGATTCCTGGGAGTCCTGAAAGCATCCATACCTGTATATAGTGCCAGTAAATAGAAAAATCAAACAAAACCCACCAGTTACTTCACTTGTTCCAGGAATACACAAAGGATACTGAGCAAGCACAGAGGATTTCCTTTTCTCAGTACTAAGATGCTACTGCTAGATTTAGAAATAAATAATAGCTTTTCTTTTTTCTTCTACTTTATTGCTCACAGGAGAACAATAGCTGGATTTGAAGAAATAAATAGGGTTAGAAGTTGATGTATCACATGATTTAAAACTCATTGTCTCCAGCTTTTATATGCATACATAATTGGATTTTAACTGTCACTGTCTCTGAGGTGATGATTAAAACATAGTTAGAATCCAAATGGATAGAGAATAAGAGGAAAATCATATCACTTTACCATTCAATATAACATCAGTGCAAAATTCTACACAGGAAAGTTATTCTAAATTACTATAGGCTCTGTATTTTAGGCTGCTATCAAGCTTTTATTTAAGTTGTTTAGCTTTCAGCATGAAAAGTTAACACTGTACCAGGTTTGTCTGTATCTTTCTTCCTTGTTATTACAAATGTCAAATATAAGGAAAACAAAATTAGGTTGTGTCCCAGGACTGGCAAACTCACAACCATATTCACATAGAAGTAAAATATGGAAGAGTAAGGGGTTTAAAATATTATTTTTAACAGTAAGTTCTTAGTGGTATCTTAAGTACCATTTGTGCTATAAACCTGGCTAAGTAACAACACATTGGGGTTTAATAAAATGGTTAGCATATTTATCCCTGAGTACTTTAGAAGCTAGCACTGCAATCAAAGCTGTAGTTTTGGGGCTTTTTTTCCTTTTAATTGCAGAATGTAACACACAAACACAGGGTTTTTTAACAAATGCTTGCATATGTCACCAAGAAATGACTATATTATGATCCTTGAATTAACTGCTCTGGTCTTTGATTTTTAGGGCATATTACTGGTAAAATTGCAGGCTTGTTAATCAACAGGTCTAGCCTATCCTCATTTGAAACCATTCCTCTCATTAACCAAATCATCAATGTGCATTTCTCAGCCAGACAAAGGAGAGGGAGGGCTTTTAAGGTACAAACAGTGTGCTCTAGTCAGATTGTTTTGCCATTGTGAGCAGTGTATTTTATTAATAAAGCACTGAACTCTAAAGCTTAACTTTGGAAGAATTTAGTAGATGGATCTCTCAAACACTGAATTCTTAATGTTGGGTGCAGCTTCACAATAGCCCCTGACTGACGTAAATGTCCCAGTGAAACTGAGAAGGATGATCCCACCCTGCCATTGTCTTTGGCCATGCATTCCCACTCTATACTATGACTCTTAGTAATCCATCTCAGGAATAATTTCCTTTTGTGTTTAAGGGAAGCATCAGGGCTAAGCACTGAGAATGAGGGTGTGACAGGAGGATGCGTTTTAATATCAAGATGGCCAGTGAATGAACAATGAAGACACGAACAAGCAACCCAAATCAAGGGTATGCAAATGTTACGACCCAGGAATAAATTAGAAGATTATTAAAAGTACAATTCCTATACTTTTTTCAGAACTATCATTGCAGAGTCCTTGAACACAGTATTATTAAGCTTTTATCATGTTGCCATACTTTGTTTATTTTTGTGCAGTGAAAGTCAAGACAAATTAAGAAAGCAATGATATTAAATGATAATAGCTCATCTCCAAAAATATGTTGATTATGTAGCTGTTTAGATAGGATAGGAAGTCCTGCATTCCAAGTGTGCTCTCCAACCATCACAGACAAATATGCAATCTATCCTTTTCAAAAACATCAAACTCCATTTTAAACTGAGGAAGATATTTCTTTCTACAGCTGCCAGTACTCAGAAGACTCTTCCAGAACATCACTGCTCTTATTTTTTCCTTTAAGAATTGTACACCTGATGGTTTTTATAGATAGCAATGTTATTCCCTGTTAACTGTTATTTTGCTATGATATAAAGACTACACTTCAGAGTCTTTGTGGGATAGGCTTCCCTCACCCTTTTTCCATATTCAACTAATCTCTCAAACATGGCTCATATCAACCATTCACGAACTCTAGGACAACATGAGGTTTTCTTAGTGTCAAATTTAGAGACATTAATGCTTTGCTACTCGTAGAAGAGATATTGCATTAGCACCTGTACCTAGGGAAAGTATTGCTGCATAATTTCCCTATTCCTGTTCTCTGCCATAGGTGTTCATTGCTTGGCCACAGTCAGTGAGGGAATGAGGGCTAAGCAAACCTTTGGCCTGGCCTACCATAGCTATTATTATTATTTCCTTAGGAAGGTGATACAGGTTTTTCTCCTGCTATAAGAAGAATTTCCAGCATGTAACAAACTTTTACTAGTTGCCATGTAATCGACTTGCCCTATTCAGATACTTCACCCTAGCTTTATTACTACAGTAAAATCCTCCAGTTCCACCTGCAGGAAATACTAACCACATTTTATAGGGCCTCCCTACTTCATGTTGTCAGTAAATGTCTGCAGAGTACTTTTTGTGACAAAGTAATCAATGTAAATAAAATCTCATCCAAGGCTGAACTCCAGAATTATCACTAATAACTTTCCTATAGCCCTATTGCTTTCCCTTTAAATCTTGTAACTAGAAAAATCAATAGAACTGTCTGATATTTATTTTGATATCTGTCACAATTTTCCCTGTAACAAACTGCTACAGTTCAACCTGAATTGCATTATTTTCTAGGTCTTTTTTTTCCCCTCCAATTTATTTTACTACCTTGCATATTATCAAGGCTGCACAGCAGATCCTTGGCCATAGATTTTTTTAAAATGTTATTAAATGTAGACATAAGAATTACCACATGATACTTTGTTCAAAACAATTTTTAACAAACTTTTTAGCCAGACTCTCATGTTAAAACTTGGAGATAAGGCAGCACTGATGTCACCTCAGGGCACCACCCTGTCAGACACAATACACAAAGACAACTGCTGTCATACTCCAGTCACATTTCAGCAGCACAAAATATGACCACTGCAACAGAAAGGCTCATCAAATTATTGAATAACAGGGAAGAAGCAGATGTTAATGTGCTATTTCTGCAGTCTGCTTTGGGAGAAGGGACAAAGCTTTGGGGAAACACGTTGAGAAAGAAGAGTAACAAAGATGTATTAAGCTGGGCCAGTGTGATTAAGGCAGGAAAGGAAGGCCAAAGAGTTATAGGAAAGGATGGGAGCCCTGCTGATACTGCAAGGAGTAATTTGGATAATCTGGCTAGGGCAGTAGCCACTGTCGCTTGGAGAAGTAGCCTTAGAGTATTTCAACATACTGTTTGTCCTATTTTATTATATAAATATCATAATTGAATCAAATCCAGAATGACCCTTAATAGATTCCTGTCAGGGCCCATATCTTTTCAGTGAGACACTCAACAATTAAAAGTAAGGCCTCTATTTCATATAATTTAAGACAGTAGCCATTATTTAAATTCTCAAGATATTAAATCAGTCATTTGATCTCTGAGAAAAAATTTCACAACAGAACAATCTCTTGGAAAAAACTCCAGTACCTACCCCCAGTGACAATGACTTTTGCTTTTCTACAGTATGTGAAGGCATTGACCCCTCTAGGAACAGAAAATTCCTTTAACATGTCTGAAAAAATTAAAAAAAACAGTTAATCAGATAAGAAACATTAGAAGAATACACATACAGTCATTCCAATTTTCTGTAGCACATAGAATAGCTGTTTGCATAATGTATACAGCCTCTTGTTAAAAGCAAACTGATTTAGAACAGTGACTTAGATACCAGCATCAATAAAATGGGCACAGGGTACCTTTTCCATTCAAGTAATAAATCTCTGATCTGAAAACCTGAATCCTTTATCAGTCATACTCCAAACAGAATCCCAAAATGGCAGCTGTTGCCAAAGCAAGCCTTCACAGATGTCTGCATGCTTAAAGCAGTTAATCACTAAGGAAAAGAATCAAATCAACTGCCTTTGTTTCAGACAGAAAATACTATTGTGACCTCTATTTGCATTAAAAAAGTACAGTTACTTTTCTACTGCTTACATGTATATATATTGTATAATGCATAGTCTCTGTTTTATCTACTTTGTGTTGGGTTTTATCATGAAGAGACTGCAAGTTTCTGAAACTTGATGGAATTTTTCTGTTCATTCACTGTAAAAGCACAGGAATACAAAACACCAACACAGACTGAGACCAACTCGGTGTCCCTTCTTAAGCCATCCTTTGAGCAACTTCTGCTTGTCTCTCTATGTATCAAACATTGCTGCTAATGTATTTTTCTTGATTTTTGGAGTGAGCAATAGCATGGCTAACACCCACCTCTCCCAGGAAACAAAACCTTACTGTAATCAAGCTATACAGAATTAAATGAGCACACATTTAATACTTTTTCCTTTGAAATCTGGGCTAGTAGGTAGTTCATTTATTCTGGGCTAGAGAGTAACCATGGATTCTGAAAACTGTAACCTGGGATGACAGTAAATTTGACAAAAGTCTCTGAAAACTTTCACAGTTAGTGAAAGAGCTTGTTCTTTCTAGGCAGGTGTAAATAAACTGTTCACTCATTATTTAGAGGAGAGCAAAGCTTTCTTTCCAGAGCTTTAAGAGAGAAGCCTTTGATCTCTTGATGGTATAAAATAGCAAGTGATTTATTTAAATGTCTAATTAGCACATTTCCTCAGGATTTCACATCTTTTTCCTTTTTTTCTTAAATTTAAAACTTTCATATAACTGCCTATTGGCTCTTTAATAAATGCTCTTCTAACAACAATGTGAATAAGAGGTTTCAGCAGTGTGAAGTCCCTACTAAATCACCGCCTTGCAATAGAAGCACCTGGTGTGATCCCATCCACACCCCCCTTTTTTCAGATGCTTTACAGGAAAAGATTTAACTGCTTATCAGTTATTATCCACAAGGAAACATAGGTGACAAGATATACTGCATCTCTCTTCAAGCACAATAACAATTGCTGCAAAGTTAATTGAGGAAATCTATTTTCCTAGAATCAGTAGATCATATATTACAACCATAATTACTTAAAGACTAGGCATTTCAAATTGATTTGATCCATACCTATTTTTAGGGTTACTAATTTCACTTTAATACCTGTGTAATTTTTCAGTTGTCTAAATATAATTTCATTTAGCTGCTGCATGGAGCTGGTTAGAGAAATGTATTTATTCAAACTAGAGAAAGTCAGTGCTAAATGAAAATGACCTACCAAGGTATTTGCAGTTAATGTTCTGTATAACAGTGTATGGTGGTAGCGTACACTCTTTTGAATATACAGTATTTTGTTTTGTCCTTAAATTAATTCTGTTTTTCCAAACTTCCAGAAAAATTAAATACATTTATTAGCTTTTCCTCTGACACACTACATGTCCTTAGACAAGCTGTAAGTATTTAGTATTTCACTTTCCCCCATCTGCAACAGATATGTAATGCTCATAAAACCTAAAGTTAGAGTGATCCAAGAATTACTACATGAATATTTATGGCCTGTGTTATACAAGAGATAAAACAATTAATAACTGTTGCTACTAACCTTGAAAATCTATTCATCTCCATATGTACCTCACAAAGGAATTGTGAAGCTGATCTAACATTTACAATGTTTGATATTGGAATTAAAAGTTCTATCTATATGTTATTTATGGATCCTTTTTACATCAAATTGTGTTTGTATTATTTGTTAACTCATTTATAAGCCGTTGTAAAATTGTGGACTAGTAAGGCTTGGAATAAGCTGTAGCACTGACAGGCCGTACACATGATACAGATGAAGTAAGGAGGCCACTGCTGCATAGTAAATCCATTTCACAGCCCTCAGAATAAATTGCTGTCTTGGTTTAAGGTTATGTAACAAACTTATGAAGCTGAAAACTGTAGATGAAGCTAAACTGAATATGTATTTTGTGGATATAGATTTTAAATGAATGGATACATGCTATACATGTAACAAAGCAATCAATTTTCTAATTAAAATTTGCCTGCTGAGAAGTTGGAGCAGACAAGACTGTTTAAGGATTGTGAGGAATGAACATATATGGACAAAAGCAAAAAATCAAAACATGTTCAAGTGTTTAAGTACTTGTATTTCTGTTTGTACTAACATTACTTATAGAAAAGATGGGAGAGCATCTTGCAAGGCACCAATCTCATGCAGAGTTGTACAGCAAAATGACTGCTTCTTCAGATGTCATATACTTACAAGTTCTCCTCCAGTCGCTTTGCATTATCCAAAACAAATGACTGACTGCTGTCTGAAGAGCAGGATCCAAAACAATTCAGGTCAGAAATATACCTAGCTTTCACAACCCAGTCATCATGTAGCTTGTGTTTAGCACTAAAAATACAAATTGAGATATTATTAGAATCACAGACTGCTTTGGGTTTGAAGGAACCTCAAAGCCCATCTAGATCCATCCCCCCTGCCGTGAGCAGGGACACCCACCACTAGACCATATTGCCCAAAGACCCATTCAACCTGGCCTTGAAAACTGCCAGGAAGAGGGCAGCCAGAGCTTCTCTGGGCAACCTGTGTCGGTGCTCACCACCCTCACAGGGAAGAATTTCTTCCTTATATTGAATGTAAATCTACATGCCTCCAGCCTAAGGACGTTACCTCATCCTGACACTACATCCACTTGTAAAAACTCTGTCCCGTTCTTCCTCATGAATTCCCTTAAATGTACTTAAAGGCCACAATGAGGTCTCCCCAGAGTCTTCTCTTCTCCAGGCTGAATAAGCACAACTCTCTCAGCTTGTCCTCATAGGAGAGGTGCTCCAGCTCTAGGATCACCTTCATGGCCCTCTTCTGGACTTACTCCAATAGCTTCATGTCCTTCTTTTGTTGGGGGGCCCAGAGGTGGACACAGTACTCCATGTGGGGTCTCACCAAAGCAGAGGAGAAGAATCACCTCCCTCAAGCTGCTGGGAAATGTCATCCTTACTGGGATGCAAGCAGACACTTCAGAGCATATCAAACTTTTTACCCACCAACACCCCCAAACCCTTCTCAGGGCTTCTCTCAATTCATTCTGTCCAACCTGCATTTGTGCTGGGCACTGCCCCAACCCATGTGCAGGACCTTGAACTTGGCCTTGTTGAACTTCATGAGCTTTGCACAGCCTCAACTCTCAAGCCTGTCAAGATCTCTCCGGATGGCATCCCTTCCCTGTGGGTCTGCTGACTGCACCACACAGCTTGGTGTCATCAGCAAAGCTGCTGAGGGTACACTCTATCCCACTGTGGAGATTACTACTGTAATATGTCCATAGGTGGATAGGGATTTTGTCAGAGAGATTACACAAAAGAATGCCAGCATTTAATATCCAGGGCAGATGCAGAACCACTTCTCCTGCTCAGAGGAAAGCAGAATTAGTTAGGCTTGAATCATGCGCTTCTCTAGTAGTGATTATGATTCCATCTAATTGGGCACAATAAAGCTGTGCCTAACTCAAACTGGGTAACAACAACTGTGAATTTTTCCCTGGAATCTTACTCTGCAGCATCTCTGTTGTAAAATCTGTGAGAACTCCTACTGAAAATGATAGCATTTCCTTCACGTGACAACCAAATGCCTGTTGCAGTGTGAAATGCTTACTGCAGTTTGAAAAAAACTCTCTTTGTTAGATGGGGTTAATTTATACACAAAATCTAACCCTCCACTTAGGCCAGAGAAAACAAATTTTTAAAATTGCCATACTGATAATAAACAACTTACATGTTAAAAGTTTTGGAGTCCAGGACTTGAAGTTGTGATTCTTTTTTGCTTTTACATTGTTTCAGTCTGAAGTCATCACTGGTAAACATAACCCTTATCATCTCCCATTAGGATATTATCCTTAGCCAGGTCTTCTGACAAAGTCACTGTGCAAATACAGAGCAGACTGTTTTCCATTGGTGTGATGATAAAGTAATTACTCTGTGAAATATGGTAGATAGTTTATTAGATAAATAAGTTGACTGAGCACTTACTAAACATATATTTACATCAGCATTCAATTATTGAGTTTGTTTCTTCAAGCTCCCCCTGCAATAGCTGTTTCCTGGTACTGGAGACTCATGAAATGCCATCACCAGGTGAAGTTAAATGAAAACCATAAGAATTTCAGTGAGGCTTTATTTCATAGGTAGTGAGGAAACATTAATTACAAATTCTAGGGAGGAGCTTACCACATTAAATGGGACAGTGTATATTCTAAGACTATATATGTTTTCCCATTAAAAAATAAGATTCTATCTATAAGGCAATGGAAAATGGCCAAATTAAAGAATTATTCAAACCACAAAATGCCACAATAAGATACAGAAATTATATCACAGTCTTAATTATTAATACAAACTGGGGGCACCAAGTGCACTTTTATTGACAGATGTTTGGATTTTCAGGAATGGAGACAGTGGGATGGAATGCAGCTGTAAGCCATTGTGGTATTTTGCTAGACTGAGAAAGCCTGGAAATGGGATTTTGGGTCGTTTGCATTACACAGTTTATTGGTTCTACTGCCTAACTCCATCTGGTATTTAATTAAAACATCCCTGCCAACCCAAACTAGCAACTCTTCACATGCTATAGGAATTAACTGCTTCTACCTTGCCTGTGTAGCACAGGAACATTAAAAAGACATAACATATAGAACTGTCTATAAATTGTTTTATTGGTCTCAAAAGAGAACTACTTCTATTCAGCTATAGGAGATTTTCAAAACACTGCTGTAACACCTGGAAGAAGCCTGGCAAATAATGACTGGAGGACACATTTTTGATCTTCCCTTCTGAGAAGTCCAATTGGATTGACAGAAAGACTTGTATTGATCTCTATGAGCTTGGGGAGAGGCCATTTAATGTTGAGAAAAAAATCCTAAGGCTTGATGGGTGGCTCAGTGTCCAGGTGGAGAGGAGTGACAAGTAGTGTCCCTCAAGGATCAGTATTGGGACAGGTATTGTTTAATATCTCTATCAACAACATATACAGAGGGGTTAAGTGCACCCTCAGCAAGTTTGCAGATGACGCCAAGCTGAGTGGTGCAATCAACACACCAGAGGGACAGGATGTCATCCAGAGGGACTTGTCCCTTGATCCTTAATACATTCTGAGATACACATATGCACACACACATTAGCTATATATGTGCATATATGCATTAGATATACATAGAAAATAAATTGAGGGGTGGGATTTGCTTGCAAAAGTGTCCAAAATCTTCCTCTTTCTTCCAGGTTTTTCAGAGAGCCTAATAATCCCATTAGGTATGGAAAGGGTATTCCTTCTTTGGCAGAAATTCCACAGTTTCACAGGGATCCTACAAAGGCAAAACACCTCTATCCTATTAGACAAAAGGAATGTGAACATGCATTGAAAACAAACACTGAATTTTTCAGGCTTCCTTTTTTAACATTTGCCTGATCCAATATAGTACCTCTCTCCCTTTTGATTTATAGTCCCAGACGACTGTCCTTGCAGTTACAGCCATGATACATTTCAGCTGAGGTAGGAAATCGCATCCACTGGTCCAAGCAGTATCCTAATGAAAATAAAAAGGTGGCTAAAGAAGGATTTTTTTCTGTAAATTTATCACCTTGTCTTGAATATTTAATTGTCCCAATAAGTCGATAAAATATTTATAAATACTTACAGCACATCTGCCTGTATAAAGTACAAAGCTATCTTTAAAGTATACATGCAATTATACACATTAGTGTAGAATAATTTCTCTTCAAAGTGTAAGATTCAGAGCTCAAATTTGCTACTACACTGGCCAGAAATTATTTGGGGTTTTTTTAAACATTAATTTCTCATTTAAACATTTTTCACCCCAAAAAAGTGTAGTGGACCTTTCAAATGAGGGGGGATAGAAATGGAATATGCTCCATTTTCAGGTCGATAAGTTTTTTAAAAAAATACCTTATTTTAGCAATCTTATTTCACACTTTATTGCATAGGCTTTTATATTTATCTTCTGTATTAAGTTCATGTATCATTAAGTCTGCAAGAGCACAACTATGCATTATTTTAATAATACAGAAGATCTGTAAAATAACACTGACTGAAGCATCTTTTTTAGATTAAAATGACAAAAAAAACTTTTAACAGACTTAAAAACCCATTTTTTGTCAGTTCTTCAAATAAGCTATACCTACCTGTAGCTTCTAAGGGCCAGTTCCACTGGAAGTACTTGTAATCAGCAGACCAAACATAGTTTATATCCACCAAGTGAGTTAAACAAAAAGCACAAGACTGGAGGCAGCTGCTGATGCGTCACTTTTATTTCCATTGCTGTACACAACATTGATTCTGTTGTTAGTGTAAAGGCTCCAAAATCCTGACAGTATTATGGCAACACTTTACCACAGGAGATAGCATCTCTCCTTCCTGAAGGCCTGTGGGCAAGTGGTAATACATTTACAAGGATTTCTTGTGCTGCTTTCTACAATGAACACATGGAAAATATCCATCCCACATGGGCCTGATGGATTGCTTCAGAATTCTAACAGAAAACCTCAGAAGACCTTGTTATCGGTGGTTTTTTGGAGTCCTTAAAATAGTGTCAGATAATATTGACTAAGGATTATGGAAAAGCTGGTTTTACATTTGTAATTAAACTATTTTGTAGTGCTGGGTTGTGATGATGCAGTCAAAGTAACAGAGCTGCATCTTGCAAGAGTTTTGCAGACTATCACAGGTAATGAGATGGTAGGGAGGCAAAAGGGAAATCAAAAGTAAGTAGTAAAAAGTATCTTTGCACTTGACTACTTACAGATAAAAGTCAAAGGGATAGACATCCCTTTGCTTTTTCGTGTTTTAGTTAAATTTTAGGCACTAAAACAAACCCTGATAAAAAGACTTAAAACACTGATGCTGAGAAGTTTATTTCATGTATGTGCCTAGAAATGCAACCAAGATATTACTTTGAAACAACTAAATAGTGATCCAAGTGCATATAAATAGTGATCCATAGTGATCCAAGCATGTGACTAGTGCTTGTTTACAGATTAAATTACCCCCTCTCATTAAAAGTTCTATCCCACATATAGGCTGTCCAAGTCAGTCAGTAGATGCCTTGAGAGGGGACTTAGCCCTTTTCAACACCAAGTATTTCTCACCTAGTTGGGAGAAACAACTTAGTTAACCTGTGATCTTGGAAGACAGAAGTCAGATGTCTGATAACAGTTAAGGAGGAATGAGCAGGAAAACCTGGTCCTGCAGGTCCTACCTGGTACAGAACAATTTAGTAGAAGACCCAGCATTTATCTGAGGCTTCTTTTTATCATAGGAGAGAAATCAAGTTACCCATTTTTTTCCTATAACTGGAAGGAATAAGTTTAATCTGTGTGACCTATAGCACCCTGTGCCATGTTATGCAGAAGTCTAAAGGTTGGAAATAGCAGTGGAATAACACAGATTATTAAAGTAACTTCTGTTAAGAATGCATTGCTAGCCAACTCTACTTTCTATTGTTTAGTACCTGCCAATTTTTAATTCAAATTACTTAACAGGAGGAGAAAAATTAACTTACTTCAACACTGGTGGTTGCAAGAATTCTCATCTGAAAAAGCAAAAAGCCACATCACCGCCACATCACTGCCACATTGCCAATTAAAACCTACCTTGCTCTATTTTAAAACCATTGCCCCATAAACTATCCTTACATACCATTTCAAACAGCCCTTCCCCAGCTTTCCTGTAGGTCCCCTTCAGGAGCTGGAAGGCTGCTATAAGGTCTCCCCTCAGAGGCTTCTCTTCTTCAGCCTGGAGAAGCCCAACTCTCTCAGCCTGTCTAAGTAGGAGAGGTGCTCCAGCCCTCTCATCATCCTCATAGACCCACTTCAAGAAATCCATATCCTTGTGCTGAGCGCTCCAGAGTTGGAAACCATACTCTGGTTGGGTCTCTGTAGGGCAGAGTAGAGGGGAAGAATCACCTCTCAACATGCTGGCCATGCTTCTTCCGATGTAGCCCAGGGTACTATTGTTATGCAAGAGTTTAATATACACTTACCAGATTTGGCTTGATTTACAGTAACATTAACTAAACTATGCACTGAGAATTTTCCTTAAGGCTTCCTACTCCTACAGGTCATCTTTACTGATCATGGCAGCATCCACATCTGGGATCCAGAGAAGGGTAACTCTTATTTTCTAAAGTAGAAGAAGGAAAATAACGTGGAGCAACATAAAGGTCAAAGCATATATTAGGGCCACATTTGCTGCAGAAAGTAATGCTTAACCCACAAATATAAAAAATACATCAATTTATATAAATTTATAAATATAAATAATATAATAAAAAATTGAAGTCTTTCTTATGTTCTCATCTCTATGACAATTTCACTCAAAATGAACATTACACTGTTCCATCAGAAAGTCTCTCATACCATCACCTTCAATGTGCAAGCCTCATCTCTCCCTTGTCTTCTGTGCCACAGTTTTTCCCACTAGTTTCTGGAAGTCCTTCAAAGCATTCTTGAAACCAGGTACTTGGAGAGCAGAGCCACTTTCCTCATGGCAACCCTCTATTTCTGACATCCTCTATTAAGAGAGAACAGGGTAAGAGGGGGATCTCTTCTTACAGCCTGATCCAAGCCTGGGTTTGCCCCTTTCCTTTTATCTCCCACCTGAGCTCCTGTGAGATGCAGCTGCATGACAGCTGCACCAAGTGCTATGTAAGCAAAAAGCAGGGACTCTGGCTTGGCATCTCAAGCTGGCAAACATACTGGTGAACTCTTGCTGCCACAGAACCCTTCTTGCTGAGAGGCTCCAGGTCACGACTCAGGATCACAAGTAACGTGAGATTTCAGTCGGGACCTTGAAGCCAGAATACTCCTGCACCAAGGTGCCCCAAAGACCTTCCTGGTCTTTGTTCCCAGTGCCGCCTTGAACGCGTGCAGGACGGGGCCGTTCAGAAGGGAGAATCACAGATACCTCTTTCTTTTGAAACTGGCACCCAGAGTCTCCTTTGAAGATGAGGGGACAACCACGTCCCGGCCGGGACCAGGCTGCTCACTGGAACTTCTCAGAGGGCGAGGTGAGGCGTTTGTTGAAGAGCCGCACAGGCGCCACGTAACGGCCAGACCGCGCTCGCAGGGTTTAAATCGCCGGGAGACACGCCTTGACCACCGGGGCGATGGCAGGGGCGGGGTCCGGGTCCACCTTAGACCAGCCCAGAGCGAAACCACGGGAGGGCGAAGGGGGCTCCTCCTTCCCCGGCCCGCATTAGCTGTCACTGATGGGGCTCGGAGCTGGCCGGGAGGTTTAGCCCCGCTGCGGCGGGCTGCGAGCGGCGAGCCATGCCCTCGGGCAACAGCACGGGGGCGACGAGCCGCCCGGAGCCCGCGGCAGCGGGACGGGATGTGCCGGGTGAGCGGCCTCTCTTCAGCGCCGGCACCTACGAGTTGCTGGCGCTGCTCGTCGCCGCCATCGGTATGCTCGGCTTGTGCAACAACTTGCTGGTGCTGGTGCTCTACTACAAGTTCAAGCGGCTCCGTACGCCCACCAACCTCTTCCTCGTCAACATCAGCCTCAGCGACCTGCTGATGTCCGTCTTCGGCGCCAGCCTCACCTTTCTGTCCTGCATGAGGAGCCGCTGGGTGTGGGACGCCGCCGGCTGCGCCTGGGACGGCTTCAGCAACAGCCTTTTCGGTGGGTGACAGGGCCGCATCCCCTCCCTGTCCCGCTGGGTCCCCCCTCTTGGCTGCCCTCTCCCTCCTTGCTCGCTTTCTCCGGGGCCCCGCGCCCTGTCCCCCACCGTCGCTCCCCTCCTTCCTCAAGCCACCGCCGCGTCCCTGACGGCTTCGCCCCGTTCCCTCCTTCCCTCTTTGCCGGGGTGCGCGGCGCCCTGGCGGGGCAGGAGGAGCCGCGTTCCCCGGCGGGGGTCCCCGGGGCAGGGCGGGCGAGAAGCCGGCTCTGGGGATCCCTCTCCCCCTTGCCCCCGCTCCCGGCGGCGCCGCGCGTCAGAGTTGTGGTACGAAAGTCGAGGGCGCTGAGAAAAGCGATCCGGAGCTCCCGGTAAATTCACCGTGAATCTTTCTCGGGCTCCTGCCCGGGGAGTTGCGGTGCTGGTCGAAGTGGCCCCGGAGGTGCCCGCTTGTGGCGCAGCCCTGGTGAGCATAGAAGACGGTGCTTTGCCTGAGGAAAGGCGGCGGTCGTCTGTGGGTGAGGAGCACGGACGGCTCGGGCTGCCGGGCGGGCAGTGTCCCGCCTGCCGCACCCGTCGGGGCAGAGGCTCCCTGCCGCAGGCTGCAGCCCCCCGGTGTCCCGCCTGCCCGCCGATAAAGCTCCCGGCGTGTGGCAGTCACGGCCCTGGGTTTCTGTGTCCCTGTGTGGAGCGCAAGTGCTGTCTTCCAGCCGGTAGCAGTGTCACGGGCCGCTCGGGATTTGGGAAGCCACCGGTGCCCGTGAGGTGGGACTTTTATCACCGCAGAAGGACTGCTTCCCCTGCTACTTCCACTTCTAAAATCTGTAAGCTCTTTACTGTTTTCTTCCTCAGGATTCCTATGTAACCTTTAGAACGGTTCCTTGTGAAAGGAAGCGCTCAGCTCTTCAGGAACCAGATTTAAAGATCCTCTTTCCTGGCGGCGGTGTATAAATCAGAGGTAGATCGCTGTGCCTGCACACACAGTGTGTGCACTGGTCTTCCGTCAGCTTTGCAGCGTTCCTGCCGATATCTTTATCTCACGGGGTGCAGCCACATGCCTTTGGTGGGCTGCTGGGAGGAAGGTGCCCAGTTCCCCACGATCAGTTTGACTGCTGTTGCACAGTACAGCAAAAATCTTGGGTCTCGGAAGCTGTGGTGGATGCAGGATGTAGTCAGACATTCGTGCAGAGTCTGACTAATGTATTGGAGGATTTCTGTGGTGCACAGTGCTCTTGAATACTTGGGAAACTCAAGCGTCTGCCAACTCGGTTCTGCTTGGCAGCTAAACATCAGACTTGCACAGAAGTGAGGTGTATTTCCATTCCTGTCTTGATCCCTGACATATTATGGTTGCTATTATTGATCAAGGCATCTTACATCTACGGTCAAAAAATAAGAGGTGTAGTATGGGGAATGTAAAAACCAGACTATAATCATCCCTATCACCTTTCAAAATGGAACAAATAGAAGGAATGAGAGAGAAACTGGCAAGCAAAATGACTGATCACATGTGAATTTCTTTTTCTTGTTTTTTTTTCCTTGAGTTGTGATACACAATTTGTTGCTATAAATGTGTCCAGTGTTGATGCTTTCCTGCATCCTTTTATTGAATAAATGTGTTCCTAATGAAATAGAGGCAAATATGTGGGACTTAGCTACAGTGGTTCAGCTAGCATCACTGACTGCTGATGAAATTGCAAAATTTCATCTTCCTGTGCCTTGTGGTATTATTTTCCTCTGCCACAGTGTGCTTCAATGGGAAGAATTAGTTTTGATCATGTATTGGAAAAGCATGAGTTTGTGTGTAGTCTGTCATATGGAAGTAGAGAGTAAATGCACAACTTAATGTTCAGAAGGGTCCAATGCCTGATTTACTCTGTTCGGCTAACATGTAAAGTAACAGAAAATATTTAACTAGGCATAATTAGGTTAGCATCCACTTATAATAGCCAGACCTTGAGGTTTGAAACTATAACCACCTTTCCTTTTGTAAGTAGTATTGTTTTCATACTCTCTGCTCACTTTGGCTGCTGTACATCTGTCCTGGTCGCACAAGTAACAACCCAAATTGTCTTTTACTCATTAGATTCAGAAGTGAAGGCACATGTGCTTAGGTACAGATGTCCTCATGAGAGAGCCCAAGGGAAGAGCTGCCCTCTGTCATTACAAAGTCATTCGCAGCACCGCCCAGACTAGTGTGGGGGAAACAATGCAGATCAGAGAACTGAGGAGGCTCGGTCAACACTTTGATGCCGTGGTTGTCTGTCTTGCATGGTAATCCCTGTTTAATTTAGTTATACAGAGTTCCAGCATTCCTTTTTCTAACCGGTGGTGTGTCCTAGTGGGGTAGGATAGCTACTTCAATTAAGTGCTGTTTTTAGCCTGTGAGGGGTCACCTTTTTATGGGGGTGTGCAGTCAACCCTCTGCTGGTCCTGCTGAGCCCTCTCCTCAAGTAAAAGCTTCTAACTCTTTTGGTTGGTTGGTTGTCAACCAAGCTGCCAGGAGCAGAGATCTGCCTAATCCCTTTATCCAATTGAGCAATACAACTCCTACATGGGAGGGTTACTGCCTGTCACTGAGAGCATAGGTTTTGGGGTGCAGTTGCTAGAGCAGACACCTGACAAATTAACATAGACAAATGTCTCCATTAAGAGACATGGACACGCTGTAACCTGAAGCAAGAGTTTGTTTAGTTGTGGAACACAGGCTTGGGGCAGAGTAATCTTTATGTGCAGCTGCTGGCATTTCACAATGAGGCAAATGAGTTTTGTGATATACAGGACGTGATAGGAGCAAGAGAAGTTGGTATCCTGCCTGTCCAGAGGCAGTGGGTGTCTGCTGTAACACCTTTTGAAGATGGGATCAAGCCCTAAGGGTGCAGAAGTAAGCTGGTCTGATCCTGTGAGTGTAAACACGTACCTCTCAAGCATAAATTGCTTCGGCTACAAATAATGGCACCTGAGCCATCTGCAAGTAGTTGTTCTAACACTTTCTGATGCTTAATTAAGCAAGGGAAGAAAGCAGTGAAAAAACTGAATGATAACAGGAACAGTCTTAAGGAAAAGGAACCAAAATTGTGTTGTGTAGCTGAGGCAGTCTCTTGGTGGAAGTTTGCATAGTCAGGGTGTACTCTGGGGTAGGTTTTATGTAATTAAATCGTACCTCTCTGTGACTGATGGGCTATCATTACTAAAGGGTCATTGGAGACCTTTGGCTTTCCTAAGTGTAAGCTGGTTTTGTAAGGGTAAAAAAGCCCCCAACAAGCAAACCCAAATCCAAACACTGCCAGCTTTCAATGTCAGATTAATTGGCAGTGTTATGACATTTCTGGACCATTTGCCACTGGTACACAGCAGCTAGATTTTGATGAGATAGCAAGTAAACGATGAGATCTGGGTGCATCTTCCCTTCCAGTGATGTGAACTGGAGGATGGGAAAGTTTGTAAGCAGTTGTACAGACTGTGCTTCCCTGTGCAAAGCTGCAGCATGTTCAACTGAGGGAGAATCTGTTTGCAGAGAAAGAAGGGGTGCAATGACAAAAGGTGATTGTATTTATGCACTTTAAAGCAAGCTCCCCCTCCCCCATAGCAATACTGAAGTAAGGATTAATTGCCCGAGACTCTCCTGTGGTCCTGGCTTTAGTTATGACCTATTTTAAACCAAAGCCAAAACATTTATCAGGATATAATTGTTAGCTACTTCACCTAAGGCTCTTCTCTGCGCACTGGAAGAATGATGCCCTGTGCCATCCTCCTGCATTACAGATATATGTTCTATGCACTGATTTAATTTCACTAAAAGCAGTTTTGATGGTTACTCAGCAGACAGTTTTAGGATCTCATTTCAGACAGCTGGAGACTCAATCAGCATGCTTTCAGCTTTAGCAATTTTGTTTGAAGTGAATTAATCACTTGCAGGATTGAATGTGGAAGAGGTGCTTAATTCCACTGTAGTTTTATAGGGGAGGTTGTGTCCTGTTGTGTCCAGGAGAGAGAAATTATTTTCATCTATCTAGATCTGTTTGCAGGTGCTAAATCTTGTTGAAAAATTAGGTGTGATACATAGCTGTCACCCAAAACATTGTAACACCTAACTGCTGAATTCAAAGAGGTTAGTTACTATACTAAGCAATACAAAGCTCCAGTGTGCAGGAGCACCTTGTCTTGTCATGGCCAAATGGTTGCTGCTACGGAACTGCTACTGCTTAGCTCATTGGTATTCCCTCATCTGATAGTTAAATGGTGCTTACCTGCCCTTTCAAAAGCACATTTACTTAGATGTGGTGCACGCTTGCTGGGTAGCTTCTACCAGGTGAACACGAAATTTTGTTTTCTTATGAATTCCTCTGTCATGGAGAAGTAAGGAGAACAGCAAACCCAAAACTACTTTTGAACAGCACTGTCTTCAGAACCCTCCACAGGAATTAATGTGGGGTTTGCTGATTAATGCCTTGATACAGAGGCTATGTGTTTATCGAGATATTGTAATTCTTACTTGCCTTCCCAAATCCGTGGTGCTGGTGTTTAAGCATCCTTTTGTTAATTTGTCTTCCTTAAAAGCTTATCCTTTTGTCCTGGTTTCAGCCAGTATAGAGTGAATTTTCTTTCTAGCAGTTGGTGTAATGGTGCTTTGGAGGAGTCAGGATGAGAGCAGTGCTAATCACACCCTGATGTTTTTAGTTGCTGCTGAGCAGTCAGGGACTTTTCAGTTGTTCATATTACCCTTCAAACCAGAAGGTGGGGAGTGCCCAGGAAGCTGGGAGGGGACAGAGCCAGGACAGATGACCCAAACTGGCTAAAGGGGCTATTCCATACCAATTACATCATGCTTGGCATAAAGGGAGGCTTCTGGGGGGAAGAGTGCACAGCTCCAGGACGTGCAGTTTTTGGGAACGGTCCAGCTCCAGGATGGCTCTGAGCTGCACGGCTTGAGTTGTCCAGTTCGGTCAGAAACTGCATTGTGTGTCACCAGTTTCATATATTTTTTCTAAAAAAGTCCTATTATTATTATTGTTATTTCTTTCTCTGCTGTCCCAGTAAACTATCCTTATCCCAAACCTAGAGGTTTGTCCCCTCCAGAGCGAGCGGCTGGGTGGTGCTCAGCTGCCAGCTTTAGGGCAGAACCATGACACCTTCTCTCAAAGCAAGATGAGACATCTGCAGTATACAGCAGAAACCTCCAAAGGCTAGAAGGGTTATTCTCTTTTTGGCAGTGAAATTCACAGTTTTACCCGTCTCACTGCTGTATCAATGCCTGCAATGCCAAATATGAATGTACTCAAGGAAATTAAATGCTGGATATATGTGTGACAAAATGCCTGAGCTTCTTACTAGGTCAAATTGTGATGGAAAGACACTTGGCTGCAGGGTTTCAAAATAAAAAATGGGAATAATTTATTGCAAACCCACGTGCAGATTCAATACGTCACTATTGCAAGTCTTACAGATACAATGGAGAGATGCACTAGTGCAGTTCAGAAGTAGGACTGCGCCTGTCACAACTGCAAGAGGGTCACAAAATGCGCTCTTGCCAACACAACAGCCATGAAATGCAGTATTACAACCTGCAGCAGTCTCATGTCACTCATTGCTACTGCCCCCAGGCAATTCACAATATTCAGTCACAGCAGATTCATGGAACACACTATCACAAGCGCCCTAAATACTACACATGTGTTAGTCAATCACCCGAGACTACAAACTTAAAGCATATCAAATGTTCACTTACCCATCTCTCCAGGGAAGGACTCTCAGTACATTACATTAGCTAACATCCTGGCCAAGGGGGAAGAGTCTCCTCGCAGAGTTGAAGCAGCTCCCCTGTCTCAGACCCAATCCCAGGGTTTTTATGTCTTTCATCTCCATGAGAGTGGTCAGGACTGTGCCAGAGTGGAGATGTTTGTCATTAGCAGTGCTCCCCATTGTCTTATGCCCTTTCTGTTGCACACCTTTGCGTCATCTGCGCCCACTGAAGCCAAATAGGGGCCCTCTGCCTTGCCTTTATCTTACTGCTAGACAGCTGAATAGTGGCTTGATTGGGACTCAGGATATGTTGTTGAAGGAATTCAAGGCTCAACACAGGTTTTGAGTTCCTTGAATTACGCAGCACTGCCCTGTTTAGTCTTGGTTTACAGGACAACTGAAGTTTGAGCTACCTACACAGCTTCCCAAGAGTTGTCTCTGCAGAGTTGGGTCCTCAAGGTAATCCAAGGCTGAGTTGCTTTAAAACATCCCTGGTGCACTAGACATTGCCGAACCTGTTTGTGGAACTCTGAGCCAGATGATCCTTACAAAAGTAAATACAAAAAATAAATATTTACAAAAATAAAATAAAATACACCTGGATTTGTACACAGATATTTATATAACTTCAGAGTGCTGTGAAATATGCCTTTTCATATTGTTTAAGGGGCTGTGTATAGGAGCTTGATGAACAAATTCTAACAGATATCAGGTGACTGACAGATGCACGATGAGCAGATTGGCTTTTGATCATCAAATGTCAGACCATTGAAATAGAAATCCTTATATTCTAATCAAGACAGAATTGACTTAATTAAGTTATAAAAGTGTCTGCGCAGGGTAATATTGAGAGTGGGAAATAATTTGATTGCTGCCATAACACCTTCTTAAGTGTGTCATGAGGTTGAGGTGGACAGAAAAGGAAAAGAGCAGCCAAATGATTGCAGTAAAAACTATGATATTTTTATGATAGCAGCAAGATAGGAGGAGCCACAAAGTATAACCCAGTGTCTTCTAGGTGAGGCCCCTTCAGCAAAGTAACCTTTTGCTTTCTTGGTTGTTCCTTGGAATGCAAAGACACAGGAAATTTTGAAAGAAGTTGGAATTCTCCTGTCATTTTGTTCACGTTAAAGGTGCATTTCTATGCTTTCAGTTGTTCAAAGCTCACTTTGACTTCAGTCTTAACTCTGAACTCCCAAGGTTTCAAGCACACTTGGTTATCGCTAATGATATCATTTTTCTAATGCAGCTTTTTCTTTTAAAAACAAAAAGGCAAACCTAGCACTTCCTCCTCCCCAAACCCTCCCCTCCAACTAACCAACTCAACCACCAAACCCCAATAACACCAAAACAAACAAAACCCCCATAACAACTGCCAACAAAGAAAAGCCCTTTGCCACACAATCTCTGTCTCAATGAAGTAATGCTTAGGAAAAACTATTCCCTTCTTCTTATTTGGTCCCCCTCCTTGTCCTATTTGAACATCCTACACCATGGGTAAGATTCCAGCACCCTGCTCTGAGTGGTTCTCAAGTTAGTGATACTGTTTGAGTTACTAGTTAGTGAGTAGTGGGGTGTTCACCAAAAAGCTTATTGTATTAAATTTGTAATATGAGCCAGCTAATTTTGAGTTAAGTTCTTCCTTGGTTAGCAGGTTGTTGAGAGGATTTCAGTTCCATTGGCAATGTTTGTGAATTAATTGATTTTATTCTCTTTTTCTTACAGGAATTGTTTCAATTATGACTCTCACCGCTCTTGCCTATGAACGCTACATTCGCGTAGTCCATGCAAAAGTGATTGACTTCTCTTGGTCTTGGCGGGCTATAACATACATCTGGCTCTATTCATTAGCCTGGACTGGAGCACCTCTTCTGGGATGGAACAGATATACCCTTGAAATTCATGGATTAGGTTGCTCAGTGGACTGGAGGTCGAAAGATCCCAATGATACCTCTTTTGTGCTTCTTTTCTTCCTTAGCTGTCTAGTAGCACCTGTTGGAGTCATGGCCTATTGCTATGGCCATATTCTCTATGCATTAAGAATGGTAAGCCAAGTCAAATACAAGACTTCTCTGAATATAATACTGCCAGGAAAAGTTGCTGATGCAAGTCTTGCACTGGGAACCTGCTGCCTACTACTCCGCTTTAAATAGAGGTTTCCTAATGCCAGGATAACAAACGAAGTGTCAGAGCAGTACTGAGAAATCTAATAGTGGTATTTTCTTCTCTCTAACATTGCTGATGAGACAAATCTACAGGATTGTCTAACTAGTTTGACAAAGGACCACTAAATCTGAAGGGAACTTGCTTACACCAGTGGGTGAGGGCAAGTTAGTTTTCTAAAATGCTTTTACTGTCTAAGTGCTGCGTGGTTTGTAATGTCACTGGATCGTTTGCTTTCCAGTAGATTTGCTAATCTACTTCTTTTCAGATGATATTTTTACACTTAATAGAAGCAGTAGAAGTTGGGAAGCATGCAGAATTATGGTTCACAAGATAAACCGTATAGTGACTGAGCCTAAAACTAAATTGGCAAATTAAATTGAGAACTCTTCAGTTTCAAGGGAAACAGAGCTTTTACATGTTGTCTCTTTCTTCTACAGCTTCGCTGTGTGGAAGATTTCCAGACAGTACAAGTCATCAAACTTCTAAAATATGAAAAGAAGGTGGCTAAAATGTGTTTCTTAATGATCTCCACATTCCTTATTTGCTGGATGCCCTATGCAGTGCTGTCCCTCCTGATAACGTATGGCTATAGCAACATTGTAACTCCAACAGTATCTGTGGTCCCATCTTTCTTTGCCAAGTCAAGCACTGCTTACAATCCAGTCATCTATATCTTCATGAGTAGAAAGGTAGGTTCATTAAAGACTTTCTTCTTTGAATAATTTTAGATCTGATTTACTTTAATCTGTACACCCTTTTTTTGTTTTAATCTGAACAATTAGCATAAAAGGTAAGTATCAATCATCAAGGTTGGAAAAGACCTTCAATATCATCAAGTCCAACAGTCAGCCCTACACCACGGTAACCACTAAACCATCCCCCAAAGCATCACATCTGCCTATTCTTTGAACACTGCTAGGGGGGTGATGATGATGTGTAAAGTACTATCCTGTTAGAAACTGGATTTTTAACTATCAGGATTCATGCATGAATACTTGCATGAAAGGGGGGGGAAGGAGTGCCAAAATCTAAGTGTCTGCTTCTGGCAATTTACCCATGAAGTGGATCACTAGAAAGCCTCATCTGAATCAATCCCTTTACCACAGTAGAACTCCATCAGGCAAAATACAGCATATCTGGCATTTGTGTTTTAGGAAGAAAAAACTTTGCCTCTGACTCTCCCATGATAGCTACACAAGGATCAAACAACTCAGCAGAGTGTGCTCACAAAATAAGTATGATCACAAAAAACTCTCTAAGTGACAGACTGTTTAGGATTTTAGACTATGTTTAGATAAGTAAATCTGTCAGCAAGATATTTCAATATTAGAAAAATAGCAGGGAGGGAAACAATTGACCATGCTCCAGTTCTGGACGAGAACCTAGGAAAGTTTTAGGTACACAGGTTTCCAGCGTGTTCCTTCTCAGGGGCTCAACCATGAAAGACTTCTGGTCCTCCCAGATTCAATGGGGACACCTTAGTTCTGCGTTTCCAACCTTAGAAATTTTATATCTATGACATTCAATGCTTTTCTTAAAATTCCAGACCCTTGAGTTACGTAGAAGGAAGAAAACATCACTTTTGATTCCCTTCCTCTCCTTATGCCTTCCCTCTGTGGAGTCCTGTGAACAGTTTTTGAGACTGTTCTTCCCCTGCTAGATGAATTCTGTGCCTTTTATGAATACCCAAAGATGGGAACAGTACCAGTAGCCCCTTTGGCAGGTTGCAGACTGCAGCTCTTGCCGCTGGGAAAATACTTCACTGCATTTCAGTGCCCTCTGCTGGGAAGGTGGGCCTGTGCAGCTTTCTGGCGCAGGGAAAAAGCGCCCACTAAAATGCCACCGTTTTTGTTACCGCACTGAGAGGAACTTGGAACAGGGTGGAGAGCTGCAGAAATCTGTTATTGGGAGTCTTTTCCTCTGCTCCTCTCTTCTTCATGGCACCACACCTGATGGGGAGCGCTTAGGAAGCTGCCACTTCATTGTATTTCATCTCTTGCAGTTTCGGCGATGCCTTTTGCAGCTCCTGTGCTTTCGCCTGATGAGGTTCCAGAGGACTGTGAGAGAGACACCAGCAACAGGGAATGACAAACGACTACGACCAATAGTTATGGCTCAGAAAACAGGGGACAGGCCAAAGAAGAAAGTGACATTCAGTTCTTCCTCTATCATTTTTGTCATCGCCAGTGATGACACTCAACAAGTAGATGACAACCATAAACACAGTGGGACAGCAAATGTCATCCAAGTAAAGCCACTGGAGGCATGAACGGAAGAGCTTCAGCCAGTAGCCTGTTTATGGTAGCCAGTGGTTCCAGTGGTGGTGTCTGTGGGCTGCCAAAGGAAACCACATTCTAAAGCTGTGAAACGCTGAAGGGATTCTGCATCTGAAGCTCTGCAGGCAGTTCAGTTTTGGTTTCAGGACTGGCATCTCTGCATCCCTGCCAGTTGCTGATGGATGTCTCTCCTCTGATTTTTATTAAATCATATTGTAGGGTTGTCATTTGGGAAACTTGGTCAGGCAGCAGAAACGTGCCAACAGAAACGTTACAAAGTTCAGCAAGAGCAGATGTGCCGAGTTCTGCACCTGGGAAGGGGCAGCCCTGGCTACACAGCCTGACTGGGGGCTCAGACGCTGAAGGCCAGCCATGCTGAGAGGGATTTGGGGGTCTTGGTCTTGGTCGACAGGAAGTTAAACAGGAGCCAGCAGTGTGCCCAGGCAGCCAGGAGGGCCAACTGTATCCTGGGGTGCATCAAGCACAGCATGGCCAGCCAGTCCTGGGAGGTTATTGTTCTGCTCTACGCTGCGGTGGTGCAGCCTCACCTCCAGTACTGTGTGCAGTTTTAGGTGCCAAAGTACAAGAGGGACACAAAACTATTGGAGAGTTTCCAGAGGAGTGCAACTGGGGTGGTGAAGGGTCTGGAGGAGAAGACTTATGGGGTGGCTGAAGTCCCTTGGTTTGCAGGGCTGGGAGAAATGGTGCCAATAATGCCTTTAGCTATGACTACACTAGAAGCCACCAGAAAGCTCCCCTGTGTGCTCAGCAAGCCCTGTCAGCACTGGCTGAACACCTTAGAGAACTAATCCCGATTTACAGCTGTCTGGTAGGAATGGCGCCACCAACCCTCCAAGTCAGGAATCAACATTTGCAAACGTGCTTGGAAGTAACACGGGGTTCCAGAGTGACAGAGCTGTAGGTAAAATCTAGATATGTTTCAAATCAGTACAGCTACAAAAGCCAGACATTTGCCTCACACTTGCATGAATGGACACAATGGGAGAGAAATGCACTGGCCAGCCTACAGCTGGGTGTATTTGAGCTAAAACTAGCTGTGGCTGGTTCTCTGACTAAAATCTTACCTGGCCTGTGCAGCCGCTGGATCCCGCTGCAATGAGCGTGCCCTTTCTTGTCCTTTAGGAAGCCACTGCAAAGGCCAAGAGGCCAGATCAAAGCTCACAGTTTCTCTGTGCCCTGGATTCCTGGGGGTGGAGATGCTTGTGCTGTCCACAGAAACCACACTCCTCCTTCCTGGCCCCTTCCCTCTCCATGTATTGAATTTACACTTGTTGCAACAAAATACCAGCAGCCATTCACTAGTACCTTCAGTTTTTGTCTGGGTGTAAATCAAATTCAGGGGCAAGGTGCACCTCACCGGTCAGTAGCTGCTGTGGGACAAGCCTGCTCTTGAGCCCGGTCGGGTGAAACGCAGCCCAGGACCAGCTTAAACCAAGGGGCACATGGGTAACCCTAACTGGCATTTTCCCTTTGCCTCACACATAGTGCTCACCCACACAGCACACTGCACTGGAAAAGGCATTTTATTTTAGGAGCAGCGTTAATTCTAAAGGAACGACAGCACAGTTACCTGCAAGTCTGTAAAAGAGACTTCCTCTCTTGACTACTGATTTCGACGTATTTTCTGATTGTGCTAGGCTAAGAGATTGCAACTACTCACAAGCAGCTATGGCTTCGCTTCTGCCTGTTGTTTTCCCCACACCAGAAATGAACAACTCAGCTGGTTTTGATTCATTACTAGGGAACTAATCACATCACAGCAAATAAATGTATTGTGGTGACGACCCTGAGATTAGTCTTCCATGGGGGAAGGTCTGAGGGAGGATTGTATTAGTTATCTGCGGCCATATTGGCACACCAGGCAACACAAATAAGGCGACAACAAAACGGAATCAAAGTGAATCAGTTAACACGTCAAGCACTTAACAAAGGTAACATATATTTGCTTTAGTTCTTCATACACAAGCATAAAGCTAATGCTTCCAGAATGGCCAACTGGACAAGCTCTGAAAGTTGGAGCAGACCTCTACAGCCAGGTGAGGACAAGGGCTCTACAGCCAGGCGGGGATGAGAGCTCTACAGCTGAATCACTACCACAGGAAAGGCAGACGACTGAGTGGTCACAAAGAGTTCCAGACTTCTTTGCTTTCTTCGGGTTTGGTTTTGCAGTTCTACCTCTTTTCAGTTTTCGCTTTCCCACAGACTTGCTATCCTCCTTCTTCTTCTTAGTTGGAAGCTCCTAAGTTCAAGACAAAATTCTTGACCTCAGTAAATTCATGGTTGAGTTAGTAAATTCAAATTAGCTAATTTTCATGAAGGAACAGAAAAAACCCAATTTGTTTAACTGATTCATTGGAAGCTCTCATTTTAGATATGCTTTCAAGGAAAAAGGCAAGGCATTGCAAAGTATAAATTGAAAAAGCAGAACAAAGCAAAAATTAAGAGCATGAGAAAACCAGTTTTTACTTACTGGTCCCTTCACAGTTTCCTCCCGTCCTGCTGGGTTTATGTCTTCAAGCAGCAAAGGACTGCCACCAGGTCCCTGGGGAAAGGCCTCCTCCCCTGTGCTCTCCTCCGGTATTGATCGTCTCTTTCTGCCCCGACGCCCTGTCCTTACTGCAGCCCTGGGTGTGGTTGGTTCCTCATTTGGCTGTGCAGGTGTTTGTCCAACAGTATCCGTTTTGTGTGGTTTAGCATGTGGAATTCTTCTTGCTCTTCTCCTAAGAGTATGAAGGAGTTCCACTTTCTCACCTGACTGCCTGTCTTTCCGAGTAGAGGGAGACTGTGTGTCTGCCAAGAGATTTTGTGTCCCCTTCCTAGCACTTTTTCCTCCTCTAGTCCTTCTGGAAGGAGCAGAAGAAATATTACTACCTTCAGCAACAGACATTTCCTCACTAGCCTCTCCCAAGAGTTCAGATGCAGCTTTTTTTGCTCTTCTCAATCCTCTTCTTGGAGTCACGGCTACAGACTGCGTACTGACAGGCAGTGCTTGTCCATCAGAATGGCTGCTTTCTACTTTTTCTACATTAGTCAGTTTAGGTTTCCTTCCTCTCCTAGGAGTAACACGTAGTTTGCTATATGGTGATGTTTCAGGTGGTTCTGCTGAAGCTTGTGCCTCATCTGCACCATCTTCAAGAACCTGAAGTAAAAAAGTGACTGCATTATTCGTTACCAGGCTGGTTAACTTCCGACTGAGTGGGACGAAACAGAGGACACTGAAACTCTGCTTTTCTCTTTCAGATCACAACTGAATGTACAGTTAGACACATACAACACATTACCTACTACAGAGCAAAATGTGTGCATGCACGGGTCAGAGAACAGAACATTCGGTGTATGCAACCCATGTGCTCCATTTCTGGTAGCTCTGTAAGATGAAGTGGGTCTTGCATGTACTTGCCTGTACTATCGTATCAACACATTTGGTTTGCTACTGTGTTTTCAAGGAAAGTTGAGGCTTTGCATACCCAGAATCATAACTCAAGATCTCTCTTTGCTGATGCATGCATGCACTACCACAAGAACTGTAGCGTTCCCTATGCCTGTAGGATGGAACAAGTAAATTAAGTTGGCCACCCTGCATTATTAGTAAGAAGCTGATATATCAGAGAGAGAGAGAGAGAGAGCACATCAGGGGCCTCCTATTATAATTCAGGCGCTCTCTATAAAAGTCAGTAAACGTTATAATTAAAACAGATTATGACAATTCCTTAGTTTTGCCTCTACGCTGCTCCTCTTCTAAAGGTAGAAAATCTTGAAGGACAAACCCCAGGCTTTTCAGGTTTCTCCTTGCCTCTTTCTTAATGCCAACACAAAATGTTTCCAACTGCTTACCTAACAGAACACAGATACGGCATCTTCTTGTCTGCAATGGTATCTCCCCTCCTGATGAGTTCTGCAGTATCTACACTGCTCTTCTAAAGGCACACAGCTGCACATGGTACCCCAGATACAGTGACTGAGCACGCTGCCATGCGAAGCACCGCCCAGCTCAGCAACAGCCAGAGCTGATTCCTTTACTGATCAATCGATCCATCTGTGCGCCAGATGAAAATAAGTGACCCTGCTGTAAAAGCACCCACCCAGCTTCAGCTAGGAGCATTCAGGGCTTCCTTCCTCAGCTCAAGGTCATTTCACAGTATTGAAAGGGTTTAAAAGGAGGATCATTTAAGTAACAAATTGCATCTTTCAATATCTAAGCATATTGAGAAGTCAGCTTGGACTTCCTTTGTTCTATGCAATAAAACCAAGCTTATTTCAGGGAACTCCGTGACAACGGTCATGCTGCAATTAAACTACAACTTCCCCTCTTCCAGACCCGTACCCACCGTGCTGCTTCCAAATGGACTGCCTATACAATAACCACACACAGACTGCAAATGATCCACCTTTGGGAACCAGCAGTTTTTGTCTTACCTACTGCAGGGGTTTTACCTTAAACCAAGTTCACAGGCTTTTGGGGTGGCCAGTTGTTCCTGGGTTTTGGCAGTACAGACCTTATCCATAAGTGGAGTCTCCAGGAAATTCAGCTCTGATGCTTGGGGAAAATTCACTGCTGAGGTGGAACCGTGCAGATTGGGTTGCAGTGGGCTGGGTGCCATGAAGGAAGTAGAGGCTATGCATGATGACTGCCAGCGGCCACCAAGTTTTGCAACTGGTGCCCCAACAACCGCATCGGGCAACTCTGCATCAGGAAGATGATGTGCTTTGACTGGTGGTTCGATAGCTCCAGGGCTGGAATTACAAGGAAGGTGTAAATGACTTTCATTCCCCTGAATCCCAAACATACTGCAATTCACATTTATTTCACCATAGCTTCGGGTAACTCCCAGCCTTTCTTCCATTCTGTATAATTCTGACTATTTTTAACTAAACCTGGGAGAAATGAGGCCAAAATTGGGCAGGAAGAGGTAAAAGATTACAACTTGATAGCATAGTCACATCCATCAAAACCCCTACACCAATAGGTTGATGGTAATCATAACTTTAGCTTCGCGGAATCACAGCGTGTTAGGGGTTGGAAGGAACCTTGAAAGATCATCCAGTCCATTTGGTTTCCGCTATCTAAAACTGAAAACACGTAAAGATACGTGTTTGTAGAAACAGAATTGTCGTACAAGAAAACCTCTCTCTTCCAACATTACTTATAATGACTTTTCCCCTCCCTCTCTTTCCAAGCTTCTAGCTCAAGACCCAACATTATTAGAAGGCTGCTTACCTATCATGTTGTGAGATGTGGGCCTTCCACTCATTCCCCATACAGACTTCTCCAGTTTTGGGCAAAACACCACTGATGAATGTTGCTCTTGTGTGCTCATTTCCAGCATCAGCTTTCTTTGTTACTGTTGATAACGATGTTGGTCTTGAGACTGGGAAACAAGAGGGGACGCGTATCAGCCTTGTGTCATCCAAGCGAGTGATGGTTAGTTGCACATTTCCTTCACCCTCTTAAAATTACCTTCTCTGATGGATGAAAGCACATGGTAAGGCTTGGCTCTCTCTCTAGCCAGCTTTCTCTGCCCTCTGGGAAGAATCTTGCCACATCGATCTAGTATAGAAGTTCTGGCGACTGCTTGCTGTCCCAGGCGAGGATCACGATCATTCTGGTGAAGGAAAGGTGTACAGCCAAAAGCCAGCTCGTTACAAGAAGTCCGCTGCACACAACAAGCTGTGCTATTTCTAAGGAGAGCAGCAAGTTCTACCCACCAGCACCCACCAATTCCACCTGGTCCCTTTAGCCAACAGGCAGCAAGACTAGTGCAGCTACAGAACCTGCCACTTGGAGGGAAAACAATTCTCACACCCTTGTCACCACCTGCAATTTTCAGTCTGCTCACAAAAGAGCAGGCTCTGCCCTTCTCCTCCTGAAACACCCATGCAATTGGTAATTCCCTTGGACAAACTGATGTGAATATTGCAACAATTAAGGAAAAAGCTGTCTGCAGGCACCTTCTGGCTGGCTGAAGGGCTTCAAATGCAGGACCTACAACATCCAAAACCACCTGCTGAGTCTGACTCACTGGAAAACTTTGGCTCTGGACAACAATAAGTGCATCGCAGGCCCAGAAGAGAAGCTCACAAAACACAAATCTGGCTATTTTGAGAAATCGAGTATTCCTAGTATTTCCAGGCAAGTTAAAAAAAACAAGGCAGGACTTTTAGTGAGTACTATGAAAAATGGTGGTAACCCCCAACAGAAATTTGGCCACTGGCCAGAACCTTTATGCTTACCATAACATGAACCTGCAGTGACTGCTTCAGCTCTAGTGTGGGAATATATCTGGCACGTTGTCGGTGGGCTAAAAGCAATTCATGCCTCTGAACATCAGCATCAGTCTGTAAAAACTTCTCCAAATGCTCCTGGGAGAAATAACACCTGTCAGAACTGTACTGGGATTCCACTTCTTCTCTTTTTAAAGATCTGTTGTCCACACCTACTTGATCAGTGACTGTAAGAGGTAGTTTCAATAAATCTCCCATTAGTCCCATCTCCAGACAGATTTCATACATGTGTTTTGTCAGCTCCTCCATGTTTAACTTTGTGCTGTGTTGATGCAACAGGTCCCAAGCCTCCACCAGGCACCTGCAATTAATTTCTTGTATTATTTTCTTTTGAGACTATTACAAGGTTAAGAAAGATTATTAATGTTATGCCCCCAAAGCTGTCCCAAGATATTATGCCCAACACTAGTTGAAGGCCAAAATGGTGGGATCTATTTTGTTACCTATTGGACAGCAATACACTGAGGGAAAACCGCACTTCACTGCTGCTTGACATGGGTGGCTTCATCATCTGTATGTATCGGAGGGCTTGTCTGTGCTCTCCTTGGCACATGAGGCACTGAAGGACTCTCCAATGTTGCCATGACACAGGTCTCATTGTAGCTGGGTGGAGGAGCAGGGCCAGTGAGTTCTGTAGAAGTTAGAGGTCATGGTTATTAAGATGTGCAAAATGCTCCCAATTTCTTAACTAAGGGTGAATGTGGGTTAAACAAACTTCTGTGCGTAACTAAGGAAACACTTGATACAGGACATGTGCACCTCCGTTCTTAAGTGCTTGCAGAGAAGAACTTCAGTTTGCCAGACAGAACTGAGGGGGTGTTTTCAGTGGAGTCATTCACACTCTTGGGGGTTAACCAAACCTCTGGCTACAAACAGACCTTTATGGAAATCCCGTACAAAACAGGTACCTGTTCTCCCAGACACACGCCTTACACTAACATCAGGACAGGCAAAGAACAAACTCACGCGTTGGAAGCACAGGAATTTGGTTGAGAAGTGCCTCCTGCAGTCTTGTGTCTCAAACCTCACCGCTGCGATCACGGTCTTAATGCTGAAAATAGCCAAACTGCCGCTCTGAGGCAGCATCCAAGTGCTCTGCTGAGCACAGCAACTGCACAGACACTTAATAGTATTAACCGAACAACACATAAAAATACTATAGGCTAAAGTGTCATTTTAGGCTTTTTTCATTGGTCTGCACCTGGACTTCATTATTACCCTGTTCCGTGAGCTTGCTACAAAGTGAGCGATTTCTCTGTCTCAAGGGAATGCAAGAATGTTGTCAAGGTCAGTTTGTTCGGTCATCAGGATCGGTTTTCTTGCAGACCTGCTGCATCCCCTGACAGCGTAGGATTGCTCTGCTGAGCACAACCTGAAGGGGTGGCTTTGAAAACTCAGATATCAAGCAAACGAAAGTTGATTTTGTCCTTCTTTCAGCTGCCTATCAACACAGTTAAAATTTCAACCCATCCTTTAGTGCTGAGGGTGTTGTAGTGCTATTACAAAAAGGTCCCAATATTTTCTCACTTATTATTAGCTAAGCAGCAGCTTTTAGCAGCATTTTCGAGATTACAGCCTTGTACCACAATTTACATCAAAGAAACTGTGAGCTACTTACTTCATAATCCTTGTGGTCTAGAAGCCAAAACCCTTGGATCAGCTTAACCAGACCCCAAGGGATGCCAAAGGCTGTTTGGAAGGAGTCGATTGAAGCATCTGTTTGGTTCAGAAAGGCATGCATGATGTCTAGCAGCAGGTAAATTGTCTGGTATCGAGCATCTAATTAAGGTTCATAAATTTGTAAGACCAAAGATGAGTCACATTACATTTAGAAAAAACACCATGAAAGGCAAACACAAGAAGGGGAGGAAGCCAAATCTGCTGAGCTATCAGTCTTGCCTTTGAGGCTCTTAGAACCAGCAGACAGTCAGGTCCTGAGCTCAAAACCACCTTCTGAATGAGTTACCAGAAAGGAATGCTTGTTGGCTTCTGTCAGCCATTCAGAAAGGTTACCTTCAGATCCCAAAGCACTCCTGTTACTCACTCAGGCTCCCTCTGCTCAGCGGAGCTGCCAGCTGACATTCCAAACATCTCAGCATCACAGAACATTTACGTGCACATACTGAAGGTGTCATACCGGTAACTGGAAAGGATACAATTGCATGCTTGTCACTTTCTTCAACGCTTTCTAGCAAATAGAGATCCAGCAGTGCCTGGCATGAAAAAGGAATGAAGATTTTTCTTATAATCTGGCTTTTATAAATCCTTGGCGTATGGAGGGGAGGGGTGTTGTTTCAGAGAAATGACGCTCACGTGTAAACTAGCAGGGGGATATTTCCCAGTTCCTCCTTCATCTCTCCGCCACAACTTCTCAGCCTTGTTTCCTAACTGGGAAACCATTCCATCAATCATCAAGCAGTCAGAATCCCATTTTCCTCTGGAACAAGAGGTAGCAAGGATTTGCAGAAGTAAATGGCTCAGGTTGCACAGAGTAAATGGTTCAAGATCAAGGGCTTGAAAGTGGAAACAGTCTGAGCCTGTTTGTCATAGCAGCCAGGCCAGGAAAGAGAGCTCCCACTGGGAACCAACTTCTATCCAACAGCCAGTGAGTGCTGGGTCTGCCAACCACACTATGTGTGCAAATGACACTAACGTACTCGTGAGTAGGGGATTCAGGCCAATACAATGGTTCCCAGAGATCACCAGTCAAGAAGAGAGAGGGCTTTTTTAAAAACAAAGATGTCACCAAGAGATGCTGCAAAGTGGCGTAGGGTACAAACATCCTAACTGAGGAAAGCAACCTCTGTGTTCAAAGGAACACACGCATCCTTGAAGCCAGGAGGATTGCCAGCAAATGCATTCAACACAGCAGAGAGAACTGCTGAGAGAACAGCCATTCCCCTCCGCTCCTGGATTTGCAGCAGACGCCTTCCGGAGTTTCCCTGTAAGGCCTACCTTGACAAACGCTCAAGCTGCTGTCGATGGCCGGTATAGTAGCTCTGCAGCAGAGGATAATTGTAGAAAGGTCGAGCCAAAGGCACATCATCATCTACAGGCAAGAAAGTCAAAGCAAGTTAAAGATGGAACAGCACATTTTAAAAGCAAAACTTTGACTTAAAAAAGCAGCGTATGAGCTCAGCACCGAGAAGCCTCCAACTCTGAAAGAAGCCAAGGCTCTTTCTGACTTTGTGCCAGTATGACACAAGACTCATGTCCTTCCTGTCTCAAGTGCTATTTTCAGTTTACAGCTGAGGTAGCCTTCAGAACTTGTCATGTAAGCTGAAGTTCGCTATCAAAAAAACCCCAAACCCCAGTTCTCAAACGGAATGGGTTTTGCACATGTCAGCTGAGCTGACAATAGAATTCATAATCCCTCAGGTAAGGAAGCATTTCCAAGGTCTATTTTTTCCTCAAGCAATACATAAAATGTTCAAAACATGCAAACAATGCTTCTCCTGTAAAAAAAAAGCATTCCAGTATTTGTTCCTTACTAGTTACTGGTCTCAGACCCAGAGGATTTCAAGCTGTGTCCACCAGCACCTCCTGGAGATCAGAGGAACACTGTTGCTATTTCTAGAAGGGCACCCAGGAAAGAAAATGACTGCATTATTCTACACCCCCTGTACTTGACAAAACAGCTGAGAATGTCTGCATAGGAATCGCTGAGTAGATGGTCTCCCTGTTGCAAATGTGTTACAGTTCATGCTTACCTAAACCCTCTGGAAGGAGACTGGATCGACAGAACCAGGAGACCACTCGCACATACAAAGAAACAAGGCTGGTAACCATCTGCTTCGTTCTCAAGTTGGCAAAACCTGAAACAAGGCATAAGATGATTTCTCTTCTGCAAATCTTCACTTTTACACAATTCCCTTCATCCCACTCAACAGGAAGTATATAAATAACAGGGCAGAAATATTTCTCCTTCCATTCTTCCCACACAGTCCTACACAGAACCCCACACAGTCACCACCAAAACAAAAAGCAACCCCCGCAAAGAAACAGCTTCACCAGAGGTTAAAATGCAACTAGTGCTTTTCACAGAGCAGAGACTTCTACTATAGCAAAGGCACGATCTTTTCATTTTCCTCCGTATGCCAGGAGCAAGTTCGACTAGAAAAGGCCAGAGGCACTCCAGAAACTTACAAGTCATTTGTTCATGCTTCAGCCTTTTTAGCAATTTGCAATGCAGGATTTGCATGCCATTGTAACCTGCTAGCTAAGAATGAACAGAAGAGTTTTCAGCGCTACCACATTCACTTGCTGTCATCTCAACCCAGTTGCTGCCTGTGTAGCTTCTTGCTGAACGTAACCTCCCCAGCCACTTGCACAATCCCCACAACAAACTACTTCCCGGAACTCCGTGCGTATTACGTGTCAGTCACAACTTTAAGCCCCTTCTCCCAGCTGCGTTCGACTGCCTTCCCATCTCACCAAAACCAACAGAAGCTCCTGTTTCCACAGTTACAACCCAAGCATCACTCCAAATCTTAACAGAATGTGCGAGAGGCTGAATGATGCCGTTACAAACCTTGTTCCGTAAGCTCCCGTGCCTCTGTTAAAAAACAGTTTAAGACTCTGCTAAGGTTGGTCAAAAGCAATTGGCAGTGCTGAAGAGACAGCAATGTCTGTGGGTCAATGAAGTTGCAAGAGCCATCAAAGAGCGGAGCACCTTTTCGAGAAGAAACAATGCATCGTTAGCTTACAAAGCAATTCCAGAGTTTCAAGGTTCCCTTAGGGAACCCTGTGCAGTAACAGGTGCCAGCAGACTTCTGAGCAAGCTCAATCAGAAGGAATGATTTTACGGGTGCAGAATGACTACATTTAGTACTCACACGTTTGGTCCAACTCATCTTTTGTACAGATTACTTTGTTCCACGTCCACGCAAGAACAAACCGCAAATTAGCAGCAGAACTTGGCTGCTCTTTAAGAAAACAAAAGAAGAAATGAATCAGCACCTTCAAACTGAAAAATAAAAGGTCTAACATAAAACCAACTTCAGAAGTCAAGGATTACCTTCAGATGCCCAATGTTTAATGCATCCCGTCAGAAGCTCTAAAGAGCCTGTCCGCACAGCAGCTGACAGTATTGCTTCAAATTGCTCCTCCTAATCACAACAGACAAAATAAGATGAGACTCTGACATATTTTGATATCCCACCCCTCAACTCTAAGTGCTTGTTTCTAACTCCCGACTCATTCAGAGATCGCAAAGCCAATTAGTTCCTATGTAACTAATGCCACAATCTTGTTCTGGCCACAGGCTGGACTCCTTGCTGGTCAGAGGAACACATTACCTTTTCCTCTGACGTGTAACTTACTGAAGGCTAACGCTAACCTTTATTTGCAGGCCTCTGCACCACAGTCTTAAGGTACTGGCTTCCAGTTCCTTACTTCCAGCAATATCCTCCACTAATAGCTGTGACACGCTTTTGTGCGTGTCAGTTTGCCATCAGGAACGCGTGCACGGGACAGAACAAAATACTCTGCAGCACTGGCTTGGAAAGGGCGAAGCTAAGCTCAAGCATTTCTCAAGGCTATGAAGGCGTGCAGCGGTTCTGACTCCCAAAACATTACGTTACAGGTTTTGAAAGGGATGGAAAGGCAGCAAAACGTCACAATGTTTATAGGTTTACATTGGAGGCTATTCAAAGGCTGTGTTCTAATGTAGTGGTAACCCTTGAATGGACCCCTAGGACAGAAGGGGGTGAAGTCACTCTGGTGGCATCAGGCAGACAGAAGGCAGTGGGAGTCATGAGACAGTAGCCATGATTGTGCCGCAGCAGCCTCAGGCAGTCGAAGAGGAGGCAACTGGGCCACTGCAGCACAAGGCAAAGGCTCTGCTTTCAGAGGATGCAGTAGCTTGCCTCTGAGCCCGACACCCCCCTTGTCAGGTACCAAATGGCAAACCTAATGCTTTGGGAAACCGGCGGGGATGGAGGTTGCTCTGAGGGAACGATCCCTCCTCTTGCGCCTGACCAGCACTAACTGCACGCTTCCTTGTGCCTCTCTGTGGCACAGAATTAGCTGATGGATTTCTAGTGCCAGATCCACTGGGTCTGCTGCCAGTCAAATGTGGTACTTAATACCTCAGGCAACTGGTACTTCTGCTAACTGAAGGCAACACCTGTGCTTCAGGGCAACTTGCAAATATGAGAAAAATCAGATCATCACCTCTCGGAGCCTCTGCAGCCCTGGCAGACAAGAGAGGTGGATCTCCCCCATGATCCCCCGTGGCGCACGCACCTGACTCAAACTGGATGGTGGGACATCAGACAGTCTCGGAGACAGCAAGCCAGATACAAGGCACCTGTTGTAGGACTCAGGAATGGCTTTGATTATTGAAGGACCAGATTTCTTTAGCAACTTCAACGTCTGAAACATCAATCACATACCACAGGTTAAGACAGCACTGCTTTTCTTCTCAAAAAGCCCAGTACTTTCTTCTGTTCTCCCTTCTGCCCCCCTCCAAGTTAATCAGGGATCAAAACCCTCACTCTAGGCCATGCTGGCAGTTCCGCAGGTGAGAAACAAAGAAGTAATGGCTTTCCCTCCCCAACACCCCCACCAGTTTTGTTCTTGTTCCTAGAGCAATGCTGCATTTCTTTCTAGGTGTTCAATCCTCAGTCCTGCTTCGACAGGTGACAACAGGAGTGTTACAGTGCCAAGAGTCACCCGAAAAGATTACCACAGGCCTAAAACTGGCAGGACGCAACTGGAATGATGCCTGTGGACGGGCAGGGTGAGCGTAAAGGGTCTCTGAGGCTGAAAGTGGGACAAGAGAGAACATGGAAAAGCTACATCTCCCGACACTCGCAGTAAAGGTACAACAAAGATCACCTCCTTCTGGAAGCTGGTGCAAGTCATGTGAACCACTCCGGAGTTCAGCAAGCAGGTACCATCTGCAGAAACAATGAGCATGTGATAGCCTCCCTTACTCTCAGGGTTACTCTGAGCACTTTACACTCACACTTAGCAGTTATCTGGACAGATGTAACTGAGCACCCATTGTCTTCAGCAGAGCACTGACACAGTTTGGGTTAGAAAACAATTCCTGAGTGTAGAAAGTTTATCTCAAGTGCTATCCAGGTGCTATGTTGTGAACTTCAGTTCAAGGTCCTTTCATTTTATAACCATCACCACTTCAGTGTCTGCATTACAAAAGCACCAAACACCAAAACCCAGACAACAGGCTCTCAGACATGTTTCAGAGTTGGCCTTGGGAGGGGCCTGGAGCTTTTTTCTTGGGTATTGGAGTGTGACAAACAATGAACCGGAGAACCAATACATGGCCTCTGACCTCCATGGCAGCTTAGCACTATTCAAAGCAGTGAAATACCTACCAAAGCGGTAGATGCTTGGATGAAAAAACTCCTCAGGTGGTGGATGAGAAGGAGGAACTCCCCGACTTAGACTCCCCTCCTGTACCAGAATATCCAAAATGAGCTTTGGAGAAGTCACGCTCGTTACAGCATCCAGGGACCACAGTGCAAAGTAGGGGCAATCGTGAAGGAATTCTCCCTCCCTTAAAGAAAACCAGTGCATAAGCTCAATGCTGACAGCTCAATGAATTCTTCCTAAGGGATATACTGAGAGCAACCAAAGAAAAACCTACCTTAGTGAATCCGGCATTTGAGCGTGATACCAGCGATTAATGTCAAATACACACAAATAGGTCGATGGTGTTCCCTGACCGTAGGTATGCACTTGCCAGCTGAAGACTGAGACACTGGTCTCAGGAGAGATGACTGTAAAAGACAAGACGTTGCTACTCATTGGTAGAAAATACGATTTGTCTGATATTTTTAAAACACCACTTTCCATTAATTCTGCCAGCAAGCACAACACGAACTGATTAGGATGAGGAAGAGCTTAGCAGAACCCAAAGCATGCGAGGAAGCATCATTGCTGCTTTCAGAAAGCATGCAAATATGTCTCATATACACTTGTGTCACACAGCTGCCGGTATTCATTTCCAGATTGGACTCAATGGCAAGTTTTAAGAATAGCTCCTCTCCAGTGTATTCAGAAGGAAAGCACACAATTCTCACACAAAACAAATGAACTGCACCCCCACCCCAACAAACAGGAGATGGGAATATGGATTTAAACAGGAAACAATTGTAACATTCTGCTCCAGTTCTCTCACTAAGGGGAAAGAACATGGACATTGAGTCCAGTGAGAAACTGTATACAGTATGGATTTTTCCTCCAGAGTTACTTTGGAATAGAATCAGAATTGTTTTGGTTGGAAAAAACCTTTAAGATCATCAAGTCCAACCATTAATCTAGCACTGCCAAGTCCACCATTAACTTCTTTTTAGGGACCATGTTCCTAAGCAGCACATCTCCATGCCTCTCAAACACCTCCAGGGATGTTCCGTTGTGAGCTTCTGTGCCATTTCTCTTTTGTTAGCTCCTGAAACTGCCTTTAGAGCAATTACAATGGAAGCCACTTGTTCCCTTGAGGAATCTCAGATAACCTAGGCATCCAGGGTTTCCTTTTTCAGTGAGCCCAGCAAGCTAGTCTAATGAACAAACCTTCATTAACGCTTTCCTCACTGCCATCACGGTGGCAAAATTTTTCAATGGTCTGACAGCTGAGTAGTTTAGTATTCCTGGTCTGCCCTCTCAAGGGAATGATTCCACCTGTGAGATCCAAACTGTAGCATTCGCCACAGGATTTCAAATGCTGGGGAAAAAAGAAGTGACAAGCAAAAAGGGCATTTTGAGATCAAATCAGAAAAAGCGTATGTCTGGCTAAAAAGAAAAATGCAGTAGTTGTCTCTGAAGCACGCATGCTCCTTTCTCTTTCATCAAGTAACTCTGGAAATAACAGAAAAGAGCAGCAGCTAAGAAAAATCAAAACCATCTCTTTGAGAAACTAACATGAAGCCTAAGCTGAGACTCTCACTGTTATTATAGAATAAGCAATCACTAAAAACAGTAGTATCGGGAGCCTGTCAGACATTAATTTTAACTGCTGAATTTCCAACTTTTTTTCCTTTGCAAAGAGGAGCCAGTCCCACCATAGTTGGTGCAGAGTGCAATGGGAAGAAAAGAGGAAGCAATTCCTAAGACAATTGCTGCAGCAAAGCAGTCTATTTTAATTCTTCCACACACTGGCAAGCAAATTTAAGTTAAGAAACTCCATCATAAGACATCTTCTCTTCCCAGGTGCCATTCATTTGGTGTTTAAAACAAGAATCATTTTATTTGTGAAAGCTGCTGCTGCTTCTTCAGGAATTGAATGTGCAGGGACCCTTTGCAGATGAATGTGGTTGGCACACATGACGCTGCAGGATCAAATTCCATGACTTGTTTTCAAAAACTGTGGACAAACGCCATGCCCAAGGAGCCCCAGCAAAAGACTTACTATTTTTTTCAGACAGCTCTGCATTCTAAGGGTAAATATTGCATGGGCCAACTTAGGTGATAATCCCATAGAGAAAATGTCTCTTTTCATCTTCTCACATACATGCACCTCTTACCTCATACATGACTTGTCCTGATGCCAAGCATTTTCTGTCACCAAAAGCCAGATGCAACAGACGCAAACTCACAGTGTCCCCTCCACTGAAAAATGGTATCAATGATGGAATTTGGTTACAAAGCTGCTTTATAGTCCTCATTTCATTGGATCTAGACTGAAGGCCTCTTAATGGCACGCTCTTGCTGAGAAGACCACCACTACCACCTCCCAAAACACAACAGGCTGGTCACATTCAGCCACTAAAACATAAAGGAGGAAATGCTGACAGCTTTGGGGGCAAGTGCTAACCCTACAACTGCAAAGCTTTAGTCTGGCATTGCTGTACAAACTAAAAGTTACTGGAAATAGTTCTTCACAGGGAAGAGTTCTCAGTCAACAAGGCTTTCGAGTCAAACGTAATAGGAACTGCTGAGCTGATTAGGGACTTTCCAGATGCTGAGGAGAGAGATATCTTATCCCTTCCTTTCCCTTCCTCCCGAAGTGCCAGGCCCTCTCTTTCACACACTGCACCCTGCCACACTCTGATCTGATTCCTTAGCCCAGCAGGAAAGAAGTGACTTGTCTGCTCAGCAGTGCTCATTCTCTGCCATGTGAGCTGAACGGGCTCACAAAGGCTCCAGAGACTGCTCCAGTTGGCAGAAGGGAATCGGCAATGCCAGCACCTCCCTCCTTCAGGGGCAGCAGCCTGGCAGATCTGACCTGCAGCTCAGCTGGGCTCAATGGTATTTTTGTGATACGCTGCAAACACCAAACACATTGGAAGCTGTCGTCAAGAAACAATGGAAATCATTCAAGAATGCAAGCACAAACAGCCACTGCTGCTCTGCCTTCATTCAGAAAGCAGGAACTAGTAGCTCCCTCTTCCCAACAGTGAAATCCTCTTGAAATTACAGTGTAAGCTCATTGTAAGCTCAAGTACCTTCCGCACCAGAGAGAATCTCCTGTGCAACTACATAAACCAGAATAACCATACACGTATCAACTGCAGGAGAACACATACTGAGCAAAAAAATTAATGCATTCAGTGGCTTGTGGTAAGTTGTTATTCACCTTTCTTGTGTAGACTGAACAGCCCAGAGGTAGCAACAATTGCAAGGATCATTCTCAGGCTCTTGAAAAGTAACAGCATAGATAGGAATTCGCCCGCCTTCAAGCTGAGCGTGGTACCTACAGGTTTAAAAAAACAAACAACAGCAACAACAATGAAATAAGAAAAGCTCTCTTTATATTAACATGCTTCCTTAAGCAAAAAGAGTGCCACCCCAGGCATGGGCGAGTGTAAAGGCCTACTTACTCCCTCTTCAACGTTTTCATGTTCCATAGTGACAGGTAGCCATCTGAAAAGCCCACCACCAGCTGATTGGTTCTGCTTATATAGCACAGGGTTGATACTGCTGGTCCTGAAGGTGCTTGCAATTGAAAAGAGAGATGTCTTCCTTCCCTGGTCACAGTTTCTCTTCTTTGTGGAACTTCAGCAGGAATACTAAAGAAAACTTCTAGATCTGCACACACAAAACCAGGCAATAAGTGATTCCATGGACATGACATTTTAAACACTGATGTGACACCACCTGTAATCCAACTCTACCACCTCAGGCCAAATACCTATTTATCAGCACTCTATGCCATTGCCATTTTATATGTATTCAAAGAACCAAAAACTCTCCCATTGGACAGGGGCTCCCACTTGGATTTCAAAACCAGTGGAAGTGTAACCTCCACAGGCAAGTTCTACTTGGACTCTGTAAATCAGGAGTTTGGGCCTCGCCACAACGCCGTCATCTGAAGTGACAGCAAGTCCTGAAGCCACTGTTGCAATAGGCAAAACAGTGTATGAAAGCTACAGACACGAACTGGAGGTTTCACACCTCCAGATCCACAGCTTATGAAAAGGCTTTGGAAGCCTGTTCAGGACTGTAGGATGTCCAACCGCTGCCTGTAACCAGGAGTCCCACACAGCTGCACGCTAGCATCTTCAAAGCGGGATGCTCAGGGTTGAGGTAAAAGCCACAAGTTGCCTTATTTTTCAATTCCAGTTTGAAAACTGAACACTTACCTGATGCTTCTATTTCACTCTGGCTGCCAGATAAACCATCCAAACAAAGGTCAACCAGGAGGACGTGACCCACATCTGTAGCCACTGCTGCCACTCCAAAGAGGCATCGCAGGCTCTGATGTAGGTGCTGAGTGCTCACACTGGCTCCTCCGCAATTACTTATGGCTTCTATAGCAGTTACCTATAGGAAAACAGTGAGTTACTATTTCTGCTGTTTGGAAAGCTCAATAGAAATCCTTTGAAAGGGAAGCTAGAATTAGCATGTGGGAAACAGGAAAAATAAATAAAGGACCATAAGATTTAAAAAAAAAGCCTTGCTTCCCATGACAGTGAGGAAAAGAGAGAGGAAAAAACCAAAAAAGCCCTGGAGAAAAACCTGTTAGTGCCTTCCATTTACTAGCAAACAGTCCAACCAGTAAGACTTGTGTCCTGTCCACATTGACGTCACTACCAAAAAGACAGGAAGCAAAATGAAAGCAACAGTCCGAATGCGCTTACAAATGAGAGCATGCAGGGCAAATATTCACATCAGCTTCGGCCTTCTTCCAGAATTCATAACCTCCCTCACACAACAGCCAAGCTTCCCCCTAAGGCGTCTTCATATCTTCTCCTGAACCGCTTTGTGGTGGTAAAGGAAACTCCTGAAGAAACCTCACAGCTAACACTCCATTTGATTTCAACTCACTGCTCTAGGCACAGATTTGATATGCAACATGACGCATCTTATACTTCCCTTTTCCTATTTCCAGCTTAATTACACTTCAAACTTAACAAATCTACGCTATTTTCACAAACGGGATTTCCTTATTGGCTATACGCTGGTGACAGCCCACAGCTCTGCTCTGCCAGCTAAAGCTCCACGACTCACCAAAGGCACTTGTTTCCTACCCCGAGTCAAGAGAAAATCATGTTCTACTCTAAAGCACCTGCTTGCAAGTCAGACACTCTTGGGAACATGTCTAAGTCCTTGGCAGCATGTCTATGGAGGTTTGGGGTATTTTGAAGACAGTTTTCTGACAGGAGCTAAGCACTCAGCAAAAGTACGTTCTAGGTGCTTCAAGGAGTTGGCTTGAGATTTTCTTTCTGTGTCACTCTGGCCAAAAATAATAAAGGTTCTTTTCAGTGTCTTTTTGTGAAACTGGAGAATAAGGCAAGCATGTGCTTACCAGAAAACCAGAAACCTTGGGTTACCATCAGTAAACTCAAAAGACAGTGGTACCATCGAGCCCAGGGTATGACATCAAGGCTCTTTTGACTGGATGATCTCAAGTGACCGTATGGTAATGCAATAGAGAAAAAATGCCTCCTGCAAGGAGGTACCCCAAAGCTTTTTCCTGACACAGGATTACGCAGCTCCTAACATCACAAAGCCTTTGTTTCTCCAAAGACACAGTACGTACCCGTCCCGGAAGAACAACAGCTTTAACCACTCTCGATATCCCAAGGTCGTACAGGCAGAGAACACTTCCTTCTGCTTCTTCCAAGCCAACCAGCAGCCCAGTTCTCTTCTGCCAGGAAAACTCCTTTACCACACGAACAGTGGGAAGCTCTTGGTTTACTCCACTGAATCGGTACGCAGAAAGACACTCTCCAGTGAGCGTCACTATCTCAAGCTGAGGGCCACGTGCCAACCAGGCTAGTGCGTTTCTCCCTGTAAGAGGAGAGGAGAGGAGAGGAGAGGAGAGGAGAGGAGAGGAGAGGAGAGGAGAGGAGAGGAGAGGAGAGGAGAGGAGAGGAGAGGAGAGGAGAGGAGAGGAGAGGAGAGGAGAGGAGAGGAGAGGAGAGGAGAGGAGAGGAGAGGAGAGGAGAGGAGAGGAGAGGAGAGGAGAGGAGAGGAGAGGAGAGGAGAGGAGAGGAGAGGAGAGGAGAGGAGAGGAGAGGAGAGGAGAGACATCTTAACTCAATTACTGCATTGACAGTCCAGTAGATAGGGTCTACCTGGCTGCAAAAGAAGCCTAGACATCCAGAGAGGCACCCAGTTCTACTTTCAGATCACCTAGAAAGTCAGCTACCTAGCCTGCTCAGCCACTTGCAGCAGCTCTGATTTCTCCTCTGCATCCTACTAAATACTCTGGGAGTGTGGCCGCAGCGCTTAGCAGCGTTGCCCTCTCCCTTCCCTTTGCATACAGCCTAGAAAAGAAAAAGCGAGGCATTTGCCTCTGTACCACTGTAGCACAACTACTTCTGCGTGTCCTGTCACGATGGTCAGAGCACTTGAGCTGGTGCAAGTAAATATGGCCCAAAACAGCACTAGTCCTTTTTTGGAAAATGCCTTTGATTGAATTAAGAAGTGAGGAGGCCTCACTGACTCACCATGTCCAAGAAAATTCTTTTAACAGCACCGGACTGCTGCAGGTGGCTGTAATTTCAATCTTGAACATACAAAGGTGTTCATATTAGCATCTTTAATCCCTAAAACTTCGTTTTTCCTCTCTTGAAGCCTGATGCACCTGAACAGCACTAACCTGCCACAGTAGATACCATGATGCTGTGCTTCAGGCAAGAATAACTTGGTAAGGAGACTCACCTCCAGAAAACTTCCCGTACAGCACGGAATCCGGGCTTTTCCCATCTTCCCTAAGTGCCTGAAGTGTCACCTCTGGAAACTGCAGCAGACTGCTCGTTACCTCAGTCTGTAGGACTTGCATTCTTCACTGTAAATAAAGACAAAAAATGCAAAAATAGACTCATGTCAGCCATACCTAGCTTGGAGATTGACCGAAGTGGCACTGGCATGCAGTGCGAAATCTCCTGTAGGTCACCTGTAGCTCTCAGCCTAAAACAATGGCACTTGGGACAGGCTTTGATCTCACAGCAGAGCAAAAGGAGAATCCTTTCATTTTCTGATTCCTATGAGATCACCAACAAAAAATGCCACAGAGGTACTGACAAGGTAAGTAACAGGAAAAAACCAATACACCGACTCCATGTCTCAAAACACAGGTCAGCGAGACGGTACCTGAGAAAGAATCCTACTTTGAAAAGTTGCTCAGTAACAGGATGAGTTTCCTCATGATTTGTCCCTCCCTTGATTTCTATTTGATTCTTTATTGTCAGTGCCCTTCTACTAGGTTTCATGCAGTGCTGATGGCTCTTCCCTTTTTGCCCGTTTATTTCGAACATTAAGCAGCACTTAAGCACCTTCACTCTCAAATTCTATCTACAAAACGTACTGCTGCTCCTTTCACATTATAAGCACCCCAGGCCTGCATGAATAACCTCTCTTCCTTACAGCATAGGAGGTCACAGCTGGTGTCCAAGACTAGGCTCTGGGAGCAACAGAAAGATACTGAAGGCTAGTTTTTGTGAATACATTCAGTTTCTAGGAATCCTTACTTTGGTGAAGAAAGGTTATGCTCTAAAGTCTGGGCACTGGAATCAACTGTTTCAGGCCACAAGCTCTCTACCTGTGAAAACATCCCAGTACTTTCTGCCAGCACGAAAACCACAAGCGCGTGAACACACAGCACGTCCAAGGCAGGGTCCCGCACTGAGAACAACTCAACAGTCTGAGAAGAAAACTAATGACTGGCTCAGGAGCATTTTCCCCAGAAAATGGGGATGCAACCCACAAGCACTGGAGGAGAAGCAGATGGAAAAGACACTTCCTGCACCTTAGTGCAGTGAATTTCCACCAGCCATATTTAACCCCTGCAGACAGAGGATTTAGTGAGGCAGGTAGCAGGCCACTTAGCCCACACCACTGGGTCCTTCCTTTCCCGCTCAGGCAGAAATCCTGCCCCATGTTTCAGGCAAAAGCCCTACATTTAATGCAAAGCCTCGGTCTTAGTCTGAAAAACTAACAGCATAACAGAGAGACGGTTGGTATCAGAAATCTCCAATCAGGCTTATTGTGCTCCAGTGCAGCTTCCCAACTGCCTTGCAGAGCTTGTGCTCTGCAAGTTCTGTGAGAAGCACAAATCTACAGCAGAAGGTGAGGAAAAAGAAGGAATTTCAGCTCTCCATCCCAACAACCCCAACAGCTAAGACCGCGCCGCCTCTGATGCAGACTGTAGTTTGGATTTCCCATTGATTAGAAAAACAGAGAAAGCCCACGCAGATCAGAAGTTGATGCTGGGGCCAGTCTGCCTAGCTACCTCCTGTGATTACTCCCCAACACAACTGTACTTTCATTCAAGAGTTGCCGTACCTGTGTAACACAGCTCAGCTTGCAACAGTTCCTTGTGTCAGCTCTCAAATTGCGCTCTTTTTGACAGTACCTGGACAGACAGGCAAGGGTGCTAAGCGTCTCGGTGCAGACGCAGCTCTCCTCGAGGAGACAGTAGTTAACCAGACTCTGACAGCACACGCCAACCGTGTCCCATTGCACTGCAACAAACACAGTCACCATGGTTACCTGATCCGCCCCAAGCAGGGTCACCTGGAGTAGGCTGCCCACAGCCATGTCCAGGTGGCTTTAGAGTACCTCATTCTGAAACATGCCTTTACAAACCACAACCTGACGAGCTGAACTGCCAAAACATCTGCAAGACAGGAACCTGTCCCAGCTTTCTGGAGAGAGTTTCCTACCAACTGAAGTGTCCTCTCCGCCACACAAGTAAACCCACGCCACACCGGCAAAGGTAGAAGACACAAAATTAATAGAAGCCTGACAAAGTGCATTTTGCTGTCTTCAGAAAGCAAATGCCGGGAAAATCACTGCAGGGAAATGAGCTGATGCCCTAAGAGAACAAGGAGCTGTCCTCAGCAGGACAGCACACAGCATACACTTATTACAGCAGAAATCAAGCAACTGTACTGCCCCAGGCTGGCTTCAGGCAAAGGCCAAGAGACCCACCACAAAACGCACTGGACTCCTGAACAGCCACGCTCTCCCCATTAAACCCAGCCCTCATCCCATGACCGCTGGTCTCCACAGACAGCTCACTTCCCACCACCTCTTTTTAGCTGAATCTCCACCTTGAAGCAAAGAAAAAGTTCATGAAGGGCAACCAGGAGGGGAGCACCTTCCCCTCTAGGGAAGGTGTTCCTTCAGTGATTTATTAACCAAGTCACCATCAGACCCCTTCTGTGTGTTCTGCATCCGCTGTCCGTTCTGAGCCAGCAGACACTGCACCTCTTCTGGACAGCTTTAACCAGATGTGGAAAATAGCAGACCCCGTGAGAGAGGAGGACCGGTGGCAAGGGAGCCAGGCAGAGGCAGGTGGTCTGGTCTCTTGCAGAGAAAGCCCTTCCTACCTGAACCTTCTAGAGATTTCCCTCTTCCAGACCCACACCCACCGTGCTGCTTCCAAATGGACTGCCTATACAATAATCACACACAGACTGCAAATGATCCACCTTTGGAAACCAGCAGTTTTTGTCTTCTGCAGGGGTTTTGCCTTAAACCAAGTTCACAGGCTTTTGGGGTGGCCAGTTGTTCCCGGGCTTTGGCAGTACAGACCTTATCCATGAGTGGAGTCTCCAGTAAATTCAGCTCTGATGCTTGGGGAAAATTCACATCTGAGGTGGAACCGTGCAGATTGGGTTGCAGTGGGCTGGGTGCCATGAAGGAAGTAGAGGCTATGCATGATGACTGCCAGCGACCACCCTGTGCTTCAGGACATGAAGGAACAGGATGAACAACCAAATCCAGGAATCTGTTGAGAGAAACAATTCAAAATCCATTGATTGATGAAAACAGTGATGCTGCGTTCAAGAAATCTGGGGTGAGACGTAACAAAACAATTCAACAATCAAGAAAATACGGGTGACCCCTCACTGTAGGGGTGCTGTATCAGGCCCATGGACAATTTCGAGGCATTTTCTTTTCAATTATTTCCCCATACTTCTGACTGAATTCCCATTTATTTCACCATACCTTCGGACAAGTACGAGCCTTTCTTTTGGCACACATCTGGTTTCAGCTATCGGAAATTCTGTAAACACATTTACTGCTACGTAAAGATACGTGTTTGCAGAAACAGAATTGTCGTAGATGAAAACCTCTCTCTTCCAACATTACTTATAATGACTATTCCCCACCCTCTCTTTCCAAGCTTCTAGCTCAAGACCCAGCATTATTAGAAGGCTGCTTACCTATCATGTTGTGAGATGTGGGCCTTCCACTCATTCCCCATACAGACTTCTCCAGTTTTGGGCAAAACACTACTGATGAATGTTGCTCTTGTGCAAAACCTCGGAAAGTTTTAGGAACACAGGTTTCCAGCGTGTTCCTTCTCAGGGGCTCAACCGTGAAAGACTTCTGGTCCTCCCAGATTCAATGGGGACACCTTAGTTCTGCGTTTCCAACCTTAGAAATTTTATATCTATGACATTCAATGCTTTTCTTAAAATTCCAGACCCTTGAGTTACGTAGAAGGAAGAAAACACTTTTGATTCCCTTCCTCTCCTTATGCCTTCCCTCTGTGGAGTCCTGTGAACAGTTTTTGAGACTGTTCTTCCCCTGCTAGATGAATTCTGTGCCTTTTATGAATACCCAAAGATGGGAACAGTACCAGTAGCCCCTTTGGAGTATAGTCTTCCACCTGGCAGGTTGCAGACTGCAGCTCTTGCCGCTGGGAAAATACTTCACTGCATTTCAGTGCCCTCTGCTGGGAAGGTGGGCCTGTGCAGCTTTCTGGCGCAGGGAAAAAGCGCCCACTAAAATGCCACCGTTTTTGTTACCGCACTGAGAGGAACTTGGAACAGGGTGGAGAGCTGCAGAAATCTGTTACTGGGAGTCTTTTCCCCTGCTCCTCTCTTCTTCATGGCACCACACCTGATGGGGAGCGCTTAGGAAGCTGCCACTTCATTGTATTTAATCTCTTGCAGTTTCGGCGATGCCTTTTGCAGCTCCTGTGCTTTCGCCTGATGACTACACTAGAAGCCACCAAAAAGCTCCCCTGTGTGCTCAGCAAGCCCTGTCAGCACTGGCTGAACACTTTAGAGAACTAATCCCGATTTACAGCTGTCCGGTAGGAATGGCGCCACCAACCCTCCAAGTCAGGAATCAACATTTGCAAACGTGCTTGGAAGTAACATGGGGTTCCAGAGTGACAGAGCTGTAGGTAAAATCTAGATATGTTTCAAATCAGTACAGCTACAAAAGCCAGACATTTGCCTCACACTTGCATGAATGGACACAATGGGAGAGAAATGCACTGGCCAGCCTACAGCTGGGTGTATTTGAGCTAAAACTAGCTGTGGCTGGTTCTCTGACTAAAATCTTACCTGGCCTGTGCAGCCGCTGGATCCCGCTGCAATGAGCGTGCCCTTTCTTGTCCTTTAGGAAGCCACTGCAAAGGCCAAGAGGCCAGATCAAAGCTCACAGTTTCTCTGTGCCCTGGATTCCTGGGGGTGGAGATGCTTGTGCTGTCCACAGAAACCACACTCCTCCTTCCTGGCCCCTTCCCTCTCCATGTATTGAACTTACACTTGTTGCAACAAAATACCAGCAGCCATTCACTAGTACCTTCAGTTTTTGTCTGGGTGTAAATCAAATTCAGGGGCAAGGTGCACCTCACCGGTCAGTGGCTGCTGTGGGACAAGCCTGCTCTTGAGCCCGGTCGGGTGAAACGCAGCCAAGGACCAGCTTAAACCAAGGGGCACATGGGTAACCCTAACTGGCATTTTCCCTTTGCCTCACACATAGTGCTCACCCACACAGCACACTGCACTGGAAAAGGCATTTTATTTTAGGAGCAGCGTTAATTCTAAAGGAACGACAGCACAGTTACCTGCAAGTCTGTAAAAGAGACTTCCTCTCTTGACTACTGATTTCGACGTATTTTCTGATTGTGCTAGGCTAAGAGATTGCAACTACTCACAAGCAGCTATGGCTTCGCTTCTGCCTGTTGTTTTCCCCACACCAGAAATGAACAACTCAGTTGTTTTTGATTCATTGCTAGGGAACTAATCACATCACAGCAAATAAATGTATTGTGGTGACGACCCTGAGATTAGTCTTCCATGGGGGAAGGTCTGAGGGAGGATTGTATTAGTTATCTGCGGCCATATTGGCACACCAGGCAACACAAATAAGGCGACAACAAAACGGAATCAAAGTGAATCAGTTAACACGTCAAGCACTTAACAAAGGTAACATATATTTGCTTTAGTTCTTCATACACAAGCATAAAGCTAATGCTTCCAGAATGGCCAACTGGACAAGCTCTGAAAGTTGGAGCAGACCTCTACAGCCAGGTGAGGACAAGGGCTCTACAGCCAGGCGGGGATGAGAGCTCTACAGCTGAATCACTACCACAGGAAAGGCAGACGACTGAGTGGTCACAAAGAGTTCCAGACTTCTTTGCTTTCTTCGGGTTTGGTTTTGCAGTTCTACCTCTTTTCAGTTTTCGCTTTCCCACAGACTTGTTATCCTCCTTCTTCTTCTTAGTTGGAAGCTCCTAAGTTCAAGACAAAATTCTTGACTTCAGTAAATTCAAATTAGATTTTTGTAGCTAATTTTCATGAAGGAACAGAAAAAACCCAATTTGTTTAACTGATTCATTGGAAGCTCTCATTTTAGATATGCTTTCAAGGAAAAAGGCAAGGCATTGCAAAGTATAAATTGAAAAAGCAGAACAAAGCAAAAATTAAGAGCATGAGAAAACCAGTTTTTACTTACTGGTCCCTTCACAGTTTCCTCACGTCCTGCTGGGTTTATGTCTTCAAGCAGCAAAGGACTGCCACCAGGTCCCTGGGGAAAGGCCTCCTCCCCTGTGCTCTCCTCCGGTATTGATCGTCTCTTTCTGCCCCGACGCCCTGTCCTTACTGCAGCCCTGGGTGTGGTTGGTTCCTCATTTGGCTGTGCAGGTGTTTGTCCAACAGTATCCGTTTTGTGTGGTTTAGCATGTGGAATTCTTCTTGCTCTTCTCCTAAGAGTACGAAGGAGTTCCACTTTCTCACCTGACTGCCTGTCTTTCCGAGTAGAGGGAGACTGTGTGTCTGCCAAGAGATTTTGTGTCCCCTTCCTAGCACTTTTTCCTCCTCTAGTCCTTCTGGAAGGAGCAGAAGAAATATTACTACCTTCAGCAACAGACATTTCCTCACTAGCCTCTCCCAAGAGTTCAGATGCAGCTTTTTTTGCTCTTCTCAATCCTCTTCTTGGAGTCACGGCTACAGACTGCGTACTGACAGGCAGTGCTTGTCCATCAGAATGGCTGCTTTCTACTTTTTCTACATTAGTCAGTTTAGGTTTCCTTCCTCTCCTAGGAGTAACACGTAGTTTGCTATATGGTGATGTTTCAGGTGGTTCTGCTGAAGCTTGTGCCTCATCTGCACCATCTTCAAGAACCTGAAGTAAAAAAGTGACTGCATTATTCGTTACCAGGCTGGTTAACTTCCGACTGAGTGGGACGAAACAGAGGACACTGAAACTCTGCTTTTCTCTTTCAGATCACAACTGAATGTACAGTTAGACACATACAACACATTACCTACTACAGAGCAAAATGTGTGCATGCACGGGTCAGAGAACAGAACATTCGGTGTATGCAACCCATGTGCTCCATTTCTGGTAAGATGAAGTGGGTCTTGCATGTACTTGCCTGTACTATCAGTATCAACACATTTGGTTTGCTACTGTGTTTTCAAGGAAAGTTGAGGCTTTGCATACCCAGAATCATAACTCAAGATCTCTCTTTGCTGATGCATGCATGCACTACAAGAACTGTAGCGTTCCCTATGCCTGTAGGATGGAACAAGTAAATTAAGTTGGCCACCCTGCATTATTAGTAAGAAGCTGATATATCAGAGAGAGAGAGAGAGAGCACATCAGGGGCCTCCTATTATAATTCAGGCGCTCTCTATAAAAGTCAGTAAACGTTATAATTAAAACAGATTATGACAATTCCTTAGTTTTGCCTCTACGCTGCTCCTCTTCTAAAGGTAGAAAATCTTGAAGGACAAACCCCAGGCTTTTCAGGTTTCTCCTTGCCTCTTTCTTAATGCCAACACAAAATGTTTCCAACTGCTTACCTAACAGAACACAGATACGGCATCTTCTTGTCTGCAATGGTATCTCCCCTCCTGATGAGTTCTGCAGTATCTACACTGCTCTTCTAAAGGCACACAGCTGCACATGGTACCCCAGATACAGTGACTGAGCACGCTGCCATGCGAAGCACCGCCCAGCTCAGCAACAGCCAGAGCTGATTCCTTTACCGATCAATCGATCCATCTGTGCGCCAGATGAAAATAAGTGACCCTGCTGTAAAAGCACCCACCCAGCTTCAGCTAGGAGCATTCAGGGCTTCCTTCCTCAGCTCAAGGTCATTTCACAGTATTGAAAGGGTTTAAAAGGAGGATCATTTAAGTAACAAATTGCATCTTTCAATATCTAAGCATATTGAGAAGTCAGCTTGGACTTCCTTTGTTCTATGCAATAAAACAAAGCTTATTTCAGGGAACTCCGTGACAACGGTCATGCTGCAATTAAACTACAACTTCCCCTCTTCCAGACCCGTACCCACCGTGCTGCTTCCAAATGGACTGCCTATACAATAACCACACACAGACTGCAAATGATCCACCTTTGGGAACCAGCAGTTTTTGTCTTACCTACTGCAGGGGTTTTACCTTAAACCAAGTACACAGGCTTTTGGGGTGGCCAGTTGTTCCTGGGTTTTGGCAGTACAGACCTTATCCATGAGTGGAGTCTCCAGGAAATTCAGCTCTGATGCTTGGGGAAAATTCACTGCTGAGGTGGAACCGTGCAGATTGGGTTGCAGTGGGCTGGGTGCCATGAAGGAAGTAGAGGCTATGCATGATGACTGCCAGCGGCCACCAAGTTTTGCAACTGGTGCCCCGACAACCGCATCGGGCAACTCTGCATCAGGAAGATGATGTGCTTTGACTGGTGGTTCGGTAGCTCCAGGGCTGGAATTACAAGGAAGGTGTAAATGACTTTCATTCCCCTGAATCCCAAACATACTGCAATTCACATTTATTTCACCATAGCTTCGGGTAACTCCCAGCCTTTCTTCCATTCTGTATAATTCTGACTATTTTTAACTAAACCTGGGAGAAATGAGGCCAAAATTGGGCAGGAAGAGGTAAAAGATTACAACTTGATAGCATAGTCACATCCATCAAAACCCCTACACCAATAGGTTGATGGTAATCATAACTTTAGCTTCGCGGAATCACAGCGTGTTAGGGGTTGGAAGGAACCTTGAAAGATCATCCAGTCCATTTGGTTTCCGCTATCTAAAACTGAAAACACGTAAAGATACGTGTTTGTAGAAACAGAATTGTCGTACAAGAAAACCTCTCCCAACATTACTTATAATGACTTTTCCCCTCCCTCTCTTTCCAAGCTTCTAGCTCAAGACCCAACATTATTAGAAGGCTGCTTACCTATCATGTTGTGAGATGTGGGCCTTCCACTCATTCCCCATACAGACTTCTCCAGTTTTGGGCAAAACACCACTAATGAATGTTGCTCTTGTGTGCTCATTTCCAGCATCAGCTTTCTTTGTTACTGTTGATAACGATGTTGGTCTTGAGACTGGGAAACAAGAGGGGACGCGTATCAGCCTTGTGTCATCCAAGCGAGGGATGGTTAGTTGCACATTTCCTTCACCCTCTTAAAATTACCTTCTCTGATGGATGAAAGCACATGGTAAGGCTTGGCTCTCTCTCTAGCCAGCTTTCTCTGCCCTCTGGGAAGAATCTTGCCACATCGATCTAGTATAGAAGTTCTGGCGACTGCTTGCTGTCTCAGGCGAGGATCACGATCATTCTGGTGAAGGAAAGGTGTACAGCCAAAAGCCAGCTCGTTACAAGAAGTCCGCTGCACACAACAAGCTGTGCTATTTCTAAGGAGAGCAGCAAGTTCTACCCACCAGCACCCACCAATTCCACCTGGTCCCTTTAGCCAACGGGCAGCAAGACTAGTGCAGCTACAGAACCTGCCACTTGGAGGGAAAACAATTCTCACACCCTTGTCACCACCTGCAATTTTCAGTCTGCTCACAAAAGAGCAGGCTCTGCCCTTCTCCTCCTGAAACACCCATGCCTGAGATGACCAAATCCACAATGCAATTGCTAATTCCCTTGGACAAACTGATGTGAATATTGCAACAATTAAGGAAAAAGCTGTCTGCAGGCACCTTCTGGCTGGCTGAAGGGCTTCAAATGCAGGACCTACAACATCCAAAACCACCTGCTGAGTCTGACTCACTGGAAAACTTTGGCTCTGGACAACAATAAGTGCATCGCAGGCCCAGAAGAGAAGCTCACAAAACACAAATCTGGCTATTTTGAGAAATCGAGTATTCCTAGTATTTCCAGGCAAGTTAAAAAAAACAAGGCAGGACTTTTAGCGAGTACTATGAAGAATGGTGGTAACCCCCAACAGAAATTTGGCCACTGGCCAGAACCTTTATGCTTACCATAACATGAACCTGCAGTGACTGCTTCAGCTCTAGTGTGGGAATATATTTGGCACGTTGTTGGTGGGCTAAAAGCAATTCATGCCTCTGAACATCAGCATCAGTCTGTAAAAACTTCTCCAAATGCTCCTGGGAGAAATAACACCTGTCAGAACTGTACTGGGATTCCACTTCTTCTCTTTTTAAAGATCTGTTGTCCACACCTACTTGATCAGTGACTGTAAGAGGTAGTTTCAATAAATCTCCCATTAGTCCCATCTCCAGACAGATTTCATACATGTGTTTTGTCAGCTCCTCCATGTTTAACTTTGTGCTGTGTTGATGCAACAGGTCCCAAGCCTCCACCAGGCACCTGCAATTAATTTCTTGTATTATTTTCTTTTGAGACTATTACAAGGTTAAGAAAGATTATTAATGTTATGCCCCCAAAGCTGTCCCAAGATATTATGCCCAACACTAGTTGAAGGCCAAAATGGTGGGATCTATTTTGTTACCTATTGGACAGCAATACACTGAGGGAAAACCGCACTTCACTGCTGCTTGACATGGGTGGCTTCATCATCTGTATGTATCGGAGGGCTTGTCTGTGCTCTCCTTGGCACATGAGGCACTGAAGGACTCTCCAATGTTGCCATGACACAGGTCTCATTGTAGCTGGGTGGAGGAGCAGGGCCAGTGAGTTCTGTAGAAGTTAGAGGTCATGGTTATTAAGATGTGCAAAATGCTCCCAATTTCTTAACTAAGGGTGAATGTGGGTTAAACAAACTTCTGTGCGTAACTAAGGAAACACTTGATACAGGACATGTGCACCTCTGTTCTTAAGTGCTTGCAGAGAAGAACTTCAGTTTGCCAGACAGAACTGAGGGGGTGTTTTCAGTGGAGTCATTCACACTCTTGGGGGTTAACCAAACCTCTGGCTACAAACAGACCTTTATGGAAATCCCGTACAAAACAGGTACCTGTTCTCCCAGACACACGCCTTACACTAACATCAGGACAGGCAAAGAACAAACTCACGCGTTGGAAGCACAGGAATTTGGTTGAGAAGTGCCTCCTGCAGTCTTGTGTCTCAAACCTCACCGCTGCGATCACGGTCTTAATGCTGAAAATAGCCAAACTGCCGCTCTGAGGCAGCATCCAAGTGCTCTGCTGAGCACAGCAACTGCACAGACACTTAATAGTATTAACCGAACAACACATAAAAATACTATAGGCTAAAGTGTCATTTTAGGCTTTTTTCATTGGTCTGCACCTGGACTTCATTATTACCCTGTTCCGTGAGCTTGCTACAAAGTGAGCGATTTCTCTGTCTCAAGGGAATGCAAGAATGTTGTCAAGGTCAGTTTGTTCGGTCATCAGGATCGGTTTTCTAGCAGACCTGCTGCATCCCCTGACAGCATAGGATTGCTCTGCTGAGCACAACCTGAAGGGGTGGCTTTGAAAACTCAGATATCAAGCAAACGAAAGTTGATTTTGTCCTTCTTTCAGCTGCCTATCAACACAGTTAAAATTTCAACCCATCCTTTAGTGCTGAGGGTGTTGTAGTGCTATTACAAAAAGGTCCCAATATTTTCTCACTTATTATTAGCTAAGCAGCAGCTTTTAGCAGCATTTTCGAGATTACAGCCTTGTACCACAATTTACATCAAAGAAACTGTGAGCTACTTACTTCATAATCCTTGTGGTCTAGAAGCCAAAACCCTTGGATCAGCTTAACCAGACCCCAAGGGATGCCAAAGGCTGTTTGGAAGGAGTCGATTGAAGCATCTGTTTGGTTCAGAAAGGCATGCATGATGTCTAGCAGCAGGTAAATTGTCTGGTATCGAGCATCTAATTAAGGTTCATAAATTTGTAAGACCAAAGATGAGTCACATTACATTTAGAAAAAACACCATGAAAGGCAAACACAAGAAGGGGAGGAAGCCAAATCTGCTGAGCTATCAGTCTTGCCTTTGAGGCTCTTAGAACCAGCAGACAGTCAGGTCCTGAGCTCAAAACCACCTTCTGAATGAGTTACCAGAAAGGAATGCTTGTTGGCTTCTGTCAGCCATTCAGAAAGGTTACCTTCAGATCCCAAAGCACTCCTGTTACTCACTCAGGCTCCCTCTGCTCAGCGGAGCTGCCAGCTGACATTCCAAACATCTCAGCATCACAGAACATTTACGTGCACATACTGAAGGTGTCATACCGGTAACTGGAAAGGATACAATTGCATGCTTGTCACTTTCTTCAACGCTTTCTAGCAAATAGAGATCCAGCAGTGCCTGGCATGAAAAAGGAATGAAGATTTTTCTTATAATCTGGCTTTTATAAATCCTTGGCGTATGGAGGGGAGGGGTGTTGTTTCAGAGAAATGACGCTCACGTGTAAACTAGCAGGGGGATATTTCCCAGTTCCTCCTTCATCTCTCCGCCACAACTTCTCAGCCTTGTTTCCTAACTGGGAAACCATTCCATCAATCATCAAGCAGTCAGAATCCCATTTTCCTCTGGAACAAGAGGTAGCAAGGATTTGCAGAAGTAAATGGCTCAGGTTGCACAGAGTAAATGGTTCAAGATCAAGGGCTTGAAAGTGGAAACAGTCTGAGCCTGTTTGTCATAGCAGCCAGGCCAGGAAAGAGAGCTCCCACTGGGAACCAACTTCTATCCAACAGCCAGTGAGTGCTGGGTCTGCCAACCACACTATGTGTGCAAATGACACTAACGTACTCGTGAGTAGGGGATTCAGGCCAATACAATGGTTCCCAGAGATCACCAGTCAAGAAGAGAGAGGGCTTTTTTAAAAACAAAGATGTCACCAAGAGATGCTGCAAAGTGGCGTAGGGTACAAACATCCTAACTGAGGAAAGCAACCTCTGTGTTCAAAGGAACACACGCATCCTTGAAGCCAGGAGGATTGCCAGCAAATGCATTCAACACAGCAGAGAGAACTGCTGAGAGAACAGCCATTCCCCTCCGCTCCTGGATTTGCAGCAGACGCCTTCCGGAGTTTCCCTGTAAGGCCTACCTTGACAAACGCTCAAGCTGCTGTCGATGGCCGGTATAGTAGCTCTGCAGCAGAGGATAATTGTAGAAAGGTCGAGCCAAAGGCACATCATCATCTACAGGCAAGAAAGTCAAAGCAAGTTAAAGATGGAACAGCACATTTTAAAAGCAAAACTTTGACTTAAAAAAGCAGCGTATGAGCTCAGCACCGAGAAGCCTCCAACTCTGAAAGAAGCCAAGGCTCTTTCTGACTTTGTGCCAGTATGACACAAGACTCATGTCCTTCCTGTCTCAAGTGCTATTTTCAGTTTACAGCTGAGGTAGCCTTCAGAACTTGTCATGTAAGCTGAAGTTCGCTATCAAAAAAACCCCAAACCCCAGTTCTCAAACGGAATGGGTTTTGCACATGTCAGCTGAGCTGACAATAGAATTCATAATCCCTCAGGTAAGGAAGCATTTCCAAGGTCTATTTTTTCCTCAAGCAATACATAAAATGTTCAAAACATGCAAACAATGCTTCTCCTGTAAAAAAAAAGCATTCCAGTATTTGTTCCTTACTAGTTACTGGTCTCAGACCCAGAGGATTTCAAGCTGTGTCCACCAGCACCTCCTGGAGATCAGAGGAACACTGTTGCTATTTCTAGAAGGGCACCCAGGAAAGAAAATGACTGCATTATTCTACACCCCCTGTACTTGACAAAACAGCTGAGAATGTCTGCATAGGAATCGCTGAGTAGATGGTCTCCCTGTTGCAAATGTGTTACAGTTCATGCTTACCTAAACCCTCTGGAAGGAGACTGGATCGACAGAACCAGGAGACCACTCGCACATACAAAGAAACAAGGCTGGTAACCATCTGCTTCGTTCTCAAGTTGGCAAAACCTGAAACAAGGCATAAGATGATTTCTCTTCTGCAAATCTTCACTTTTACACAATTCCCTTCATCCCACTCAACAGGAAGTATATAAATAACAGGGCAGAAATATTTCTCCTTCCATTCTTCCCACACAGTCCTACACAGAACCCCACACAGTCACCACCAAAACAAAAAGCAACCCCCGCAAAGAAACAGCTTCACCAGAGGTTAAAATGCAACTAGTGCTTTTCACAGAGCAGAGACTTCTACTATAGCAAAGGCACGATCTTTTCATTTTCCTCCGTATGCCAGGAGCAAGTTCGACTAGAAAAGGCCAGAGGCACTCCAGAAACTTACAAGTCATTTGTTCATGCTTCAGCCTTTTTAGCAATTTGCAATGCAGGATTTGCATGCCATTGTAACCTGCTAGCTAAGAATGAACAGAAGAGTTTTCAGCGCTACCACATTCACTTGCTGTCATCTCAACCCAGTTGCTGCCTGTGTAGCTTCTTGCTGAACGTAACCTCCCCAGCCACTTGCACAATCCCCACAACAAACTACTTCCCGGAACTCCGTGCGTATTACGTGTCAGTCACAACTTTAAGCCCCTTCTCCCAGCTGCGTTCGACTGCCTTCCCATCTCACCAAAACCAACAGAAGCTCCTGTTTCCACAGTTACAACCCAAGCATCACTCCAAATCTTAACAGAATGTGCGAGAGGCTGAATGATGCCGTTACAAACCTTGTTCCGTAAGCTCCCGTGCCTCTGTTAAAAAACAGTTTAAGACTCTGCTAAGGTTGGTCAAAAGCAATTGGCAGTGCTGAAGAGACAGCAATGTCTGTGGGTCAATGAAGTTGCAAGAGCCATCAAAGAGCGGAGCACCTTTTCGAGAAGAAACAATGCATCGTTAGCTTACAAAGCAATTCCAGAGTTTCAAGGTTCCCTTAGGGAACCCTGTGCAGTAACAGGTGCCAGCAGACTTCTGAGCAAGCTCAATCAGAAGGAATGATTTTACGGGTGCAGAATGACTACATTTAGTACTCACACGTTTGGTCCAACTCATCTTTTGTACAGATTACTTTGTTCCACGTCCACGCAAGAACAAACCGCAAATTAGCAGCAGAACTTGGCTGCTCTTTAAGAAAACAAAAGAAGAAATGAATCAGCACCTTCAAACTGAAAAATAAAAGGTCTAACATAAAACCAACTTCAGAAGTCAAGGATTACCTTCAGATGCCCAATGTTTAATGCATCCCGTCAGAAGCTCTAAAGAGCCTGTCCGCACAGCAGCTGACAGTATTGCTTCAAATTGCTCCTCCTAATCACAACAGACAAAATAAGATGAGACTCTGACATATTTTGATATCCCACCCCTCAACTCTAAGTGCTTGTTTCTAACTCCCGACTCATTCAGAGATCGCAAAGCCAATTAGTTCCTATGTAACTAATGCCACAATCTTGTTCTGGCCACAGGCTGGACTCCTTGCTGGTCAGAGGAACACATTACCTTTTCCTCTGACGTGTAACTTACTGAAGGCTAACGCTAACCTTTATTTGCAGGCCTCTGCACCACAGTCTTAAGGTACTGGCTTCCAGTTCCTTACTTCCAGCAATATCCTCCACTAATAGCTGTGACACGCTTTTGTGCGTGTCAGTTTGCCATCAGGAACGCGTGCACGGGACAGAACAAAATACTCTGCAGCACTGGCTTGGAAAGGGCGAAGCTAAGCTCAAGCATTTCTCAAGGCTATGAAGGCGTGCAGCGGTTCTGACTCCCAAAACATTACGTTACAGGTTTTGAAAGGGATGGAAAGGCAGCAAAACGTCACAATGTTTATAGGTTTACATTGGAGGCTATTCAAAGGCTGTGTTCTAATGTAGTGGTAACCCTTGAATGGACCCCTAGGACAGAAGGGGGTGAAGTCACTCTGGTGGCATCAGGCAGACAGAAGGCAGTGGGAGTCATGAGACAGTAGCCATGATTGTGCCGCAGCAGCCTCAGGCAGTCGAAGAGGAGGCAACTGGGCCACTGCAGCACAAGGCAAAGGCTCTGCTTTCAGAGGATGCAGTAGCTTGCCTCTGAGCCCGACACCCCCCTTGTCAGGTACCAAATGGCAAACCTAATGCTTTGGGAAACCGGCGGGGATGGAGGTTGCTCTGAGGGAACGATCCCTCCTCTTGCGCCTGACCAGCACTAACTGCACGCTTCCTTGTGCCTCTCTGTGGCACAGAATTAGCTGATGGATTTCTAGTGCCAGATCCACTGGGTCTGCTGCCAGTCAAATGTGGTACTTAATACCTCAGGCAACTGGTACTTCTGCTAACTGAAGGCAACACCTGTGCTTCAGGGCAACTTGCAAATATGAGAAAAATCAGATCATCACCTCTCGGAGCCTCTGCAGCCCTGGCAGACAAGAGAGGTGGATCTCCCCCATGATCCCCCGTGGCGCACGCACCTGACTCAAACTGGATGGTGGGACATCAGACAGTCTCGGAGACAGCAAGCCAGATACAAGGCACCTGTTGTAGGACTCAGGAATGGCTTTGATTATTGAAGGACCAGATTTCTTTAGCAACTTCAACGTCTGAAACATCAATCACATACCACAGGTTAAGACAGCACTGCTTTTCTTCTCAAAAAGCCCAGTACTTTCTTCTGTTCTCCCTTCTGCCCCCCTCCAAGTTAATCAGGGATCAAAACCCTCACTCTAGGCCATGCTGGCAGTTCCGCAGGTGAGAAACAAAGAAGTAATGGCTTTCCCTCCCCAACACCCCCACCAGTTTTGTTCTTGTTCCTAGAGCAATGCTGCATTTCTTTCTAGGTGTTCAATCCTCAGTCCTGCTTCGACAGGTGACAACAGGAGTGTTACAGTGCCAAGAGTCACCCGAAAAGATTACCACAGGCCTAAAACTGGCAGGACGCAACTGGAATGATGCCTGTGGACGGGCAGGGTGAGCGTAAAGGGTCTCTGAGGCTGAAAGTGGGACAAGAGAGAACATGGAAAAGCTACATCTCCCGACACTCGCAGTAAAGGTACAACAAAGATCACCTCCTTCTGGAAGCTGGTGCAAGTCATGTGAACCACTCCGGAGTTCAGCAAGCAGGTACCATCTGCAGAAACAATGAGCATGTGATAGCCTCCCTTACTCTCAGGGTTACTCTGAGCACTTTACACTCACACTTAGCAGTTATCTGGACAGATGTAACTGAGCACCCATTGTCTTCAGCAGAGCACTGACACAGTTTGGGTTAGAAAACAATTCCTGAGTGTAGAAAGTTTATCTCAAGTGCTATCCAGGTGCTATGTTGTGAACTTCAGTTCAAGGTCCTTTCATTTTATAACCATCACCACTTCAGTGTCTGCATTACAAAAGCACCAAACACCAAAACCCAGACAACAGGCTCTCAGACATGTTTCAGAGTTGGCCTTGGGAGGGGCCTGGAGCTTTTTTCTTGGGTATTGGAGTGTGACAAACAATGAACCGGAGAACCAATACATGGCCTCTGACCTCCATGGCAGCTTAGCACTATTCAAAGCAGTGAAATACCTACCAAAGCGGTAGATGCTTGGATGAAAAAACTCCTCAGGTGGTGGATGAGAAGGAGGAACTCCCCGACTTAGACTCCCCTCCTGTACCAGAATATCCAAAATGAGCTTTGGAGAAGTCACGCTCGTTACAGCATCCAGGGACCACAGTGCAAAGTAGGGGCAATCGTGAAGGAATTCTCCCTCCCTTAAAGAAAACCAGTGCATAAGCTCAATGCTGACAGCTCAATGAATTCTTCCTAAGGGATATACTGAGAGCAACCAAAGAAAAACCTACCTTAGTGAATCCGGCATTTGAGCGTGATACCAGCGATTAATGTCAAATACACACAAATAGGTCGATGGTGTTCCCTGACCGTAGGTATGCACTTGCCAGCTGAAGACTGAGACACTGGTCTCAGGAGAGATGACTGTAAAAGACAAGACGTTGCTACTCATTGGTAGAAAATACGATTTGTCTGATATTTTTAAAACACCACTTTCCATTAATTCTGCCAGCAAGCACAACACGAACTGATTAGGATGAGGAAGAGCTTAGCAGAACCCAAAGCATGCGAGGAAGCATCATTGCTGCTTTCAGAAAGCATGCAAATATGTCTCATATACACTTGTGTCACACAGCTGCCGGTATTCATTTCCAGATTGGACTCAATGGCAAGTTTTAAGAATAGCTCCTCTCCAGTGTATTCAGAAGGAAAGCACACAATTCTCACACAAAACAAATGAACTGCACCCCCACCCCAACAAACAGGAGATGGGAATATGGATTTAAACAGGAAACAATTGTAACATTCTGCTCCAGTTCTCTCACTAAGGGGAAAGAACATGGACATTGAGTCCAGTGAGAAACTGTATACAGTATGGATTTTTCCTCCAGAGTTACTTTGGAATAGAATCAGAATTGTTTTGGTTGGAAAAAACCTTTAAGATCATCAAGTCCAACCATTAATCTAGCACTGCCAAGTCCACCATTAACTTCTTTTTAGGGACCATGTTCCTAAGCAGCACATCTCCATGCCTCTCAAACACCTCCAGGGATGTTCCGTTGTGAGCTTCTGTGCCATTTCTCTTTTGTTAGCTCCTGAAACTGCCTTTAGAGCAATTACAATGGAAGCCACTTGTTCCCTTGAGGAATCTCAGATAACCTAGGCATCCAGGGTTTCCTTTTTCAGTGAGCCCAGCAAGCTAGTCTAATGAACAAACCTTCATTAACGCTTTCCTCACTGCCATCACGGTGGCAAAATTTTTCAATGGTCTGACAGCTGAGTAGTTTAGTATTCCTGGTCTGCCCTCTCAAGGGAATGATTCCACCTGTGAGATCCAAACTGTAGCATTCGCCACAGGATTTCAAATGCTGGGGAAAAAAGAAGTGACAAGCAAAAAGGGCATTTTGAGATCAAATCAGAAAAAGCGTATGTCTGGCTAAAAAGAAAAATGCAGTAGTTGTCTCTGAAGCACGCATGCTCCTTTCTCTTTCATCAAGTAACTCTGGAAATAACAGAAAAGAGCAGCAGCTAAGAAAAATCAAAACCATCTCTTTGAGAAACTAACATGAAGCCTAAGCTGAGACTCTCACTGTTATTATAGAATAAGCAATCACTAAAAACAGTAGTATCGGGAGCCTGTCAGACATTAATTTTAACTGCTGAATTTCCAACTTTTTTTCCTTTGCAAAGAGGAGCCAGTCCCACCATAGTTGGTGCAGAGTGCAATGGGAAGAAAAGAGGAAGCAATTCCTAAGACAATTGCTGCAGCAAAGCAGTCTATTTTAATTCTTCCACACACTGGCAAGCAAATTTAAGTTAAGAAACTCCATCATAAGACATCTTCTCTTCCCAGGTGCCATTCATTTGGTGTTTAAAACAAGAATCATTTTATTTGTGAAAGCTGCTGCTGCTTCTTCAGGAATTGAATGTGCAGGGACCCTTTGCAGATGAATGTGGTTGGCACACATGACGCTGCAGGATCAAATTCCATGACTTGTTTTCAAAAACTGTGGACAAACGCCATGCCCAAGGAGCCCCAGCAAAAGACTTACTATTTTTTTCAGACAGCTCTGCATTCTAAGGGTAAATATTGCATGGGCCAACTTAGGTGATAATCCCATAGAGAAAATGTCTCTTTTCATCTTCTCACATACATGCACCTCTTACCTCATACATGACTTGTCCTGATGCCAAGCATTTTCTGTCACCAAAAGCCAGATGCAACAGACGCAAACTCACAGTGTCCCCTCCACTGAAAAATGGTATCAATGATGGAATTTGGTTACAAAGCTGCTTTATAGTCCTCATTTCATTGGATCTAGACTGAAGGCCTCTTAATGGCACGCTCTTGCTGAGAAGACCACCACTACCACCTCCCAAAACACAACAGGCTGGTCACATTCAGCCACTAAAACATAAAGGAGGAAATGCTGACAGCTTTGGGGGCAAGTGCTAACCCTACAACTGCAAAGCTTTAGTCTGGCATTGCTGTACAAACTAAAAGTTACTGGAAATAGTTCTTCACAGGGAAGAGTTCTCAGTCAACAAGGCTTTCGAGTCAAACGTAATAGGAACTGCTGAGCTGATTAGGGACTTTCCAGATGCTGAGGAGAGAGATATCTTATCCCTTCCTTTCCCTTCCTCCCGAAGTGCCAGGCCCTCTCTTTCACACACTGCACCCTGCCACACTCTGATCTGATTCCTTAGCCCAGCAGGAAAGAAGTGACTTGTCTGCTCAGCAGTGCTCATTCTCTGCCATGTGAGCTGAACGGGCTCACAAAGGCTCCAGAGACTGCTCCAGTTGGCAGAAGGGAATCGGCAATGCCAGCACCCCCGTCCTTCAGGGGCAGCAGCCTGGCAGATCTGACCTGCAGCTCAGCTGGGCTCAATGGTATTTTTGTGATACGCTGCAAACACCAAACACATTGGAAGCTGTCGTCAAGAAACAATGGAAATCATTCAAGAATGCAAGCACAAACAGCCACTGCTGCTCTGCCTTCATTCAGAAAGCAGGAACTAGTAGCTCCCTCTTCCCAACAGTGAAATCCTCTTGAAATTACAGTGTAAGCTCATTGTAAGCTCAAGTACCTTCCGCACCAGAGAGAATCTCCTGTGCAACTACATAAACCAGAATAACCATACACGTATCAACTGCAGGAGAACACATACTGAGCAAAAAAATTAATGCATTCAGTGGCTTGTGGTAAGTTGTTATTCACCTTTCTTGTGTAGACTGAACAGCCCAGAGGTAGCAACAATTGCAAGGATCATTCTCAGGCTCTTGAAAAGTAACAGCATAGATAGGAATTCGCCCGCCTTCAAGCTGAGCGTGGTACCTACAGGTTTAAAAAAACAAACAACAGCAACAACAATGAAATAAGAAAAGCTCTCTTTATATTAACATGCTTCCTTAAGCAAAAAGAGTGCCACCCCAGGCATGGGCGAGTGTAAAGGCCTACTTACTCCCTCTTCAACGTTTTCATGTTCCATAGTGACAGGTAGCCATCTGAAAAGCCCACCACCAGCTGATTGGTTCTGCTTATATAGCACAGGGTTGATACTGCTGGTCCTGAAGGTGCTTGCAATTGAAAAGAGAGATGTCTTCCTTCCCTGGTCACAGTTTCTCTTCTTTGTGGAACTTCAGCAGGAATACTAAAGAAAACTTCTAGATCTGCACACACAAAACCAGGCAATAAGTGATTCCATGGACATGACATTTTAAACACTGATGTGACACCACCTGTAATCCAACTCTACCACCTCAGGCCAAATACCTATTTATCAGCACTCTATGCCATTGCCATTTTATATGTATTCAAAGAACCAAAAACTCTCCCATTGGACAGGGGCTCCCACTTGGATTTCAAAACCAGTGGAAGTGTAACCTCCACAGGCAAGTTCTACTTGGACTCTGTAAATCAGGAGTTTGGGCCTCGCCACAACGCCGTCATCTGAAGTGACAGCAAGTCCTGAAGCCACTGTTGCAATAGGCAAAACAGTGTATGAAAGCTACAGACACGAACTGGAGGTTTCACACCTCCAGATCCACAGCTTATGAAAAGGCTTTGGAAGCCTGTTCAGGACTGTAGGATGTCCAACCGCTGCCTGTAACCAGGAGTCCCACACAGCTGCACGCTAGCATCTTCAAAGCGGGATGCTCAGGGTTGAGGTAAAAGCCACAAGTTGCCTTATTTTTCAATTCCAGTTTGAAAACTGAACACTTACCTGATGCTTCTATTTCACTCTGGCTGCCAGATAAACCATCCAAACAAAGGTCAACCAGGAGGACGTGACCCACATCTGTAGCCACTGCTGCCACTCCAAAGAGGCATCGCAGGCTCTGATGTAGGTGCTGAGTGCTCACACTGGCTCCTCCGCAATTACTTATGGCTTCTATAGCAGTTACCTATAGGAAAACAGTGAGTTACTATTTCTGCTGTTTGGAAAGCTCAATAGAAATCCTTTGAAAGGGAAGCTAGAATTAGCATGTGGGAAACAGGAAAAATAAATAAAGGACCATAAGATTTAAAAAAAAAGCCTTGCTTCCCATGACAGTGAGGAAAAGAGAGAGGAAAAAACCAAAAAAGCCCTGGAGAAAAACCTGTTAGTGCCTTCCATTTACTAGCAAACAGTCCAACCAGTAAGACTTGTGTCCTGTCCACATTGACGTCACTACCAAAAAGACAGGAAGCAAAATGAAAGCAACAGTCCGAATGCGCTTACAAATGAGAGCATGCAGGGCAAATATTCACATCAGCTTCGGCCTTCTTCCAGAATTCATAACCTCCCTCACACAACAGCCAAGCTTCCCCCTAAGGCGTCTTCATATCTTCTCCTGAACCGCTTTGTGGTGGTAAAGGAAACTCCTGAAGAAACCTCACAGCTAACACTCCATTTGATTTCAACTCACTGCTCTAGGCACAGATTTGATATGCAACATGACGCATCTTATACTTCCCTTTTCCTATTTCCAGCTTAATTACACTTCAAACTTAACAAATCTATGCTATTTTCACAAACGGGATTTCCTTATTGGCTATACGCTGGTGACAGCCCACAGCTCTGCTCTGCCAGCTAAAGCTCCACGACTCACCAAAGGCACTTGTTTCCTACCCCGAGTCAAGAGAAAATCATGTTCTGCTCTAAAGCACCTGCTTGCAAGTCAGACACTCTTGGGAACATGTCTAAGTCCTTGGCAGCATGTCTATGGAGGTTTGGGGTATTTTGAAGACAGTTTTCTGACAGGAGCTAAGCACTCAGCAAAAGTACGTTCTAGGTGCTTCAAGGAGTTGGCTTGAGATTTTCTTTCTGTGTCACTCTGGCCAAAAATAATAAAGGTTCTTTTCAGTGTCTTTTTGTGAAACTGGAGAATAAGGCAAGCATGTGCTTACCAGAAAACCAGAAACCTTGGGTTACCATCAGTAAACTCAAAAGACAGTGGTACCATCGAGCCCAGGGTATGACATCAAGGCTCTTTTGACTGGATGATCTCAAGTGACCGTATGGTAATGCAATAGAGAAAAAATGCCTCCTGCAAGGAGGTACCCCAAAGCTTTTTCCTGACACAGGATTACACAGCTCCTAACATCACAAAGCCTTTGTTTCTCCAAAGACACAGTACGTACCCGTCCCGGAAGAACAACAGCTTTAACCACTCTCGATATCCCAAGGTCGTACAGGCAGAGAACACTTCCTTCTGCTTCTTCCAAGCCAACCAGCAGCCCAGTTCTCTTCTGCCAGGAAAACTCCTTTACCACACGAACAGTGGGAAGCTCTTGGTTTACTCCACTGAATCGGTACGCAGAAAGACACTCTCCAGTGAGCGTCACTATCTCAAGCTGAGGGCCACGTGCCAACCAGGCTAGTGCGTTTCTCCCTGTAAGAGGAGAGGAGAGGAGAGGAGAGGAGAGGAGAGGAGAGGAGAGGAGAGGAGAGGAGAGGAGAGGAGAGGAGAGGAGAGGAGAGGAGAGGAGAGGAGAGGAGAGGAGAGGAGAGGAGAGACATCTTAACTCAATTACTGCATTGACAGTCCAGTAGATAGGGTCTACCTGGCTGCAAAAGAAGCCTAGACATCCAGAGAGGCACCCAGTTCTACTTTCAGATCACCTAGAAAGTCAGCTACCTAGCCTGCTCAGCCACTTGCAGCAGCTCTGATTTCTCCTCTGCATCCTACTAAATACTCTGGGAGTGTGGCCGCAGCGCTTAGCAGCGTTGCCCTCTCCCTTCCCTTTGCATACAGCCTAGAAAAGAAAAAGCGAGGCATTTGACTCTGTACCACTGTAGCACAACTACTTCTGCGTGTCCTGTCACGATGGTCAGAGCACTTGAGCTGGTGCAAGTAAATATGGCCCAAAACAGCACTAGTCCTTTTTTGGAAAATGCCTTTGATTGAATTAAGAAGTGAGGAGGCCTCACTGACTCACCATGTCCAAGAAAATTCTTTTAACAGCACCGGACTGCTGCAGGTGGCTGTAATTTCAATCTTGAACATACAAAGGTGTTCATATTAGCATCTTTAATCCCTAAAACTTCGTTTTTCCTCTCTTGAAGCCTGATGCACCTGAACAGCACTAACCTGCCACAGTAGATACCATGATGCTGTGCTTCAGGCAAGAATAACTTGGTAAGGAGACTCACCTCCAGAAAACTTCCCGTACAGCACGGAATCCGGGCTTTTCCCATCTTCCCTAAGTGCCTGAAGTGTCACCTCTGGAAACTGCAGCAGACTGCTCGTTACCTCAGTCTGTAGGACTTGCATTCTTCACTGTAAATAAAGACAAAAAATGCAAAAATAGACTCATGTCAGCCATACCTAGCTTGGAGATTGACCGAAGTGGCACTGGCATGCAGTGCAAAATCTCCTGTAGGTCACCTGTAGCTCTCAGCCTAAAACAATGGCACTTGGGACAGGCTTTGATCTCACAGCAGAGCAAAAGGAGAATCCTTTCATTTTCTGATTCCTATGAGATCACCAACAAAAAATGCCACAGAGGTACTGACAAGGTAAGTAACAGGAAAAAACCAATACACCGACTCCATGTCTCAAAACACAGGTCAGCGAGACGGTACCTGAGAAAGAATCCTACTTTGAAAAGTTGCTCAGTAACAGGATGAGTTTCCTCATGATTTGTCCCTCCCTTGATTTCTATTTGATTCTTTATTGTCAGTGCCCTTCTACTAGGTTTCATGCAGTGCTGATGGCTCTTCCCTTTTTGCCCGTTTATTTCGAACATTAAGCAGCACTTAAGCACCTTCACTCTCAAATTCTATCTACAAAACGTACTGCTGCTCCTTTCACATTATAAGCACCCCAGGCCTGCATGAATAACCTCTCTTCCTTACAGCATAGGAGGTCACAGCTGGTGTCCAAGACTAGGCTCTGGGAGCAACAGAAAGATACTGAAGGCTAGTTTTTGTGAATACATTCAGTTTCTAGGAATCCTTACTTTGGTGAAGAAAGGTTATGCTCTAAAGTCTGGGCACTGGAATCAACTGTTTCAGGCCACAAGCTCTCTACCTGTGAAAACATCCCAGTACTTTCTGCCAGCACGAAAACCACAAGCGCGTGAACACACAGCACGTCCAAGGCAGGGTCCCGCACTGAGAACAACTCAACAGTCTGAGAAGAAAACTAATGACTGGCTCAGGAGCATTTTCCCCAGAAAATGGGGATGCAACCCACAAGCACTGGAGGAGAAGCAGATGGAAAAGACACTTCCTGCACCTTAGTGCAGTGAATTTCCACCAGCCATATTTAACCCCTGCAGACAGAGGATTTAGTGAGGCAGGTAGCAGGCCACTTAGCCCACACCACTGGGTCCTTCCTTTCCCGCTCAGGCAGAAATCCTGCCCCATGTTTCAGGCAAAAGCCCTACATTTAATGCAAAGCCTCGGTCTTAGTCTGAAAAACTAACAGCATAACAGAGAGACGGTTGGTATCAGAAATCTCCAATCAGGCTTATTGTGCTCCAGTGCAGCTTCCCAACTGCCTTGCAGAGCTTGTGCTCTGCAAGTTCTGTGAGAAGCACAAATCTACAGCAGAAGGTGAGGAAAAAGAAGGAATTTCAGCTCTCCATCCCAACAACCCCAACAGCTAAGACCGCGCCGCCTCTGATGCAGACTGTAGTTTGGATTTCCCATTGATTAGAAAAACAGAGAAAGCCCACGCAGATCAGAAGTTGATGCTGGGGCCAGTCTGCCTAGCTACCTCCTGTGATTACTCCCCAACACAACTGTACTTTCATTCAAGAGTTGCCGTACCTGTGTAACACAGCTCAGCTTGCAACAGTTCCTTGTGTCAGCTCTCAAATTGCGCTCTTTTTGACAGTACCTGGACAGACAGGCAAGGGTGCTAAGCGTCTCGGTGCAGACACAGCTCTCCTCGAGGAGACAGTAGTTAACCAGACTCTGACAGCACACGCCAACCGTGTCCCATTGCACTGCAACAAACACAGTCACCATGGTTACCTGATCCGCCCCAAGCAGGGTCACCTGGAGTAGGCTGCCCACAGCCATGTCCAGGTGGCTTTAGAGTACCTCATTCTGAAACATGCCTTTACAAACCACAACCTGACGAGCTGAACTGCCAAAACATCTGCAAGACAGGAACCTGTCCCAGCTTTCTGGAGAGAGTTTCCTACCAACTGAAGTGTCCTCTCCGCCACACAAGTAAACCCACGCCACACCGGCAAAGGTAGAAGACACAAAATTAATAGAAGCCTGACAAAGTGCATTTTGCTGTCTTCAGAAAGCAAATGCCGGGAAAATCACTGCAGGGAAATGAGCTGATGCCCTAAGAGAACAAGGAGCTGTCCTCAGCAGGACAGCACACAGCATACACTTATTACAGCAGAAATCAAGCAACTGTACTGCCCCAGGCTGGCTTCAGGCAAAGGCCAAGAGACCCACCACAAAACGCACTGGACTCCTGAACAGCCACGCTCTCCCCATTAAACCCAGCCCTCATCCCATGACCGCTGGTCTCCACAGACAGCTCACTTCCCACCACCTCTTTTTAGCTGAATCTCCACCTTGAAGCAAAGAAAAAGTTCATGAAGGGCAACCAGGAGGGGAGCACCTTCCCCTCTAGGGAAGGTGTTCCTTCAGTGATTTATTAACCAAGTCACCATCAGACCCCTTCTGTGTGTTCTGCATCCGCTGTCCGTTCTGAGCCAGCAGACACTGCACCTCTTCTGGACAGCTTTAACCAGATGTGGAAAATAGCAGACCCCGTGAGAGAGGAGGACCGGTGGCAAGGGAGCCAGGCAGAGGCAGGTGGTCTGGTCTCTTGCAGAGAAAGCCCTTCCTACCTGAACCTTCTAGAGATTTCCCTCTTCCAGACCCACACCCACCGTGCTGCTTCCAAATGGACTGCCTATACAATAATCACACACAGACTGCAAATGATCCACCTTTGGAAACCAGCAGTTTTTGTCTTCTGCAGGGGTTTTGCCTTAAACCAAGTTCACAGGCTTTTGGGGTGGCCAGTTTTTCCCGGGCTTTGGCAGTACAGACCTTATCCATGAGTGGAGTCTCCAGTAAATTCAGCTCTGATGCTCGGGGAAAATTCACATCTGAGGTGGAACCGTGCAGATTGGGTTGCAGTGGGCTGGGTGCCATGAAGGAAGTAGAGGCTATGCATGATGACTGCCAGCGACCACCCTGTGCTTCAGGACATGAAGGAACAGGATGAACAACCAAATCCAGGAATCTGTTGAGAGAAACAATTCAAAATCCATTGATTGATGAAAACAGTGATGCTGCGTTCAAGAAATCTGGGGTGAGACGTAACAAAACAATTCAACAATCAAGAAAATACGGGTGACCCCTCACTGTAGGGGTGCTGTATCAGGCCCATGGACAATTTCGAGGCATTTTCTTTTCAATTATTTCCCCACACTTCTGACTGAATTCCCATTTATTTCACCATACCTTCGGACAAGTACGAGCCTTTCTTTTGGCACACATCTGGTTTCAGCTATCGGAAATTCTGTAAACACATTTACTGCTACGTAAAGATACGTGTTTGCAGAAACAGAATTGTCGTAGATGAAAACCTCTCTCTTCCAACATTACTTATAATGACTATTCCCCACCCTCTCTTTCCAAGCTTCTAGCTCAAGACCCAGCATTATTAGAAGGCTGCTTACCTATCATGTTGTGAGATGTGGGCCTTCCACTCATTCCCCATACAGACTTCTCCAGTTTTGGGCAAAACACTACTGATGAATGTTGCTCTTGTGCAAAACCTCGGAAAGTTTTAGGAACACAGGTTTCCAGCGTGTTCCTTCTCAGGGGCTCAACCGTGAAAGACTTCTGGTCCTCCCAGATTCAATGGGGACACCTTAGTTCTGCGTTTCCAACCTTAGAAATTTTATATCTATGACATTCAATGCTTTTCTTAAAATTCCAGACCCTTGAGTTACGTAGAAGGAAGAAAACACTTTTGATTCCCTTCCTCTCCTTATGCCTTCCCTCTGTGGAGTCCTGTGAACAGTTTTTGAGACTGTTCTTCCCCTGCTAGATGAATTCTGTGCCTTTTATGAATACCCAAAGATGGGAACAGTACCAGTAGCCCCTTTGGAGTATAGTCTTCCACCTGGCAGGTTGCAGACTGCAGCTCTTGCCGCTGGGAAAATACTTCACTGCATTTCAGTGCCCTCTGCTGGGAAGGTGGGCCTGTGCAGCTTTCTGGCGCAGGGAAAAAGCGCCCACTAAAATGCCACCGTTTTTGTTACCGCACTGAGAGGAACTTGGAACAGGGTGGAGAGCTGCAGAAATCTGTTACTGGGAGTCTTTTCCCCTGCTCCTCTCTTCTTCATGGCACCACACCTGATGGGGAGCGCTTAGGAAGCTGCCACTTCATTGTATTTAATCTCTTGCAGTTTCGGCGATGCCTTTTGCAGCTCCTGTGCTTTCGCCTGATGACTACACTAGAAGCCACCAAAAAGCTCCCCTGTGTGCTCAGCAAGCCCTGTCAGCACTGGCTGAACACTTTAGAGAACTAATCCCGATTTACAGCTGTCCGGTAGGAATGGCGCCACCAACCCTCCAAGTCAGGAATCAACATTTGCAAACGTGCTTGGAAGTAACATGGGGTTCCAGAGTGACAGAGCTGTAGGTAAAATCTAGATATGTTTCAAATCAGTACAGCTACAAAAGCCAGACATTTGCCTCACACTTGCATGAATGGACACAATGGGAGAGAAATGCACTGGCCAGCCTACAGCTGGGTGTATTTGAGCTAAAACTAGCTGTGGCTGGTTCTCTGACTAAAATCTTACCTGGCCTGTGCAGCCGCTGGATCCCGCTGCAATGAGCGTGCCCTTTCTTGTCCTTTAGGAAGCCACTGCAAAGGCCAAGAGGCCAGATCAAAGCTCACAGTTTCTCTGTGCCCTGGATTCCTGGGGGTGGAGATGCTTGTGCTGTCCACAGAAACCACACTCCTCCTTCCTGGCCCCTTCCCTCTCCATGTATTGAACTTACACTTGTTGCAACAAAATACCAGCAGCCATTCACTAGTACCTTCAGTTTTTGTCTGGGTGTAAATCAAATTCAGGGGCAAGGTGCACCTCACCGGTCAGTGGCTGCTGTGGGACAAGCCTGCTCTTGAGCCCGGTCGGGTGAAACGCAGCCAAGGACCAGCTTAAACCAAGGGGCACATGGGTAACCCTAACTGGCATTTTCCCTTTGCCTCACACATAGTGCTCACCCACACAGCACACTGCACTGGAAAAGGCATTTTATTTTAGGAGCAGTGTTAATTCAAAAGGAACGACAGCACAGTTACCTGCAAGTCTGTAAAAGAGACTTCCTCTCTTGACTACTGATTTCGACGTATTTTCTGATTGTGCTAGGCTAAGAGATTGCAACTACTCACAAGCAGCTATGGCTTCGCTTCTGCCTGTTGTTTTCCCCACACCAGAAATGAACAACTCAGTTGTTTTTGATTCATTGCTAGGGAACTAATCACATCACAGCAAATAAATGTATTGTGGTGACGACCCTGAGATTAGTCTTCCATGGGGGAAGGTCTGAGGGAGGATTGTATTAGTTATCTGCGGCCATATTGGCACACCAGGCAACACAAATAAGGCGACAACAAAACGGAATCAAAGTGAATCAGTTAACACTTCAAGCACTTAACAAAGGTAACATATATTTGCTTTAGTTCTTCATACACAAGCATAAAGCTAATGCTTCCAGAATGGCCAACTGGACAAGCTCTGAAAGTTGGAGCAGACCTCTACAGCCAGGTGAGGACAAGGGCTCTACAGCCAGGCGGGGATGAGAGCTCTACAGCTGAATCACTACCACAGGAAAGGCAGACGACTGAGTGGTCACAAAGAGTTCCAGACTTCTTTGCTTTCTTCGGGTTTGGTTTTGCAGTTCTACCTCTTTTCAGTTTTCGCTTTCCCACAGACTTGCTATCCTCCTTCTTCTTCTTAGTTGGAAGCTCCTAAGTTCAAGACAAAATTCTTGACTTCAGTAAATTCAAATTAGATTTTTGTAGCTAATTTTCATGAAGGAACAGAAAAAACCCAATTTGTTTAACTGATTCATTGGAAGCTCTCATTTTAGATATGCTTTCAAGGAAAAAGGCAAGGCATTGCAAAGTATAAATTGAAAAAGCAGAACAAAGCAAAAATTAAGAGCATGAGAAAACCAGTTTTTACTTACTGGTCCCTTCACAGTTTCCTCCCGTCCTGCTGGGTTTATGTCTTCAAGCAGCAAAGGACTGCCACCAGGTCCCTGGGGAAAGGCCTCCTCCCCTGTGCTCTCCTCCGGTATTGATCGTCTCTTTCTGCCCCGACGCCCTGTCCTTACTGCAGCCCTGGGTGTGGTTGGTTCCTCATTTGGCTGTGCAGGTGTTTGTCCAACAGTATCCGTTTTGTGTGGTTTAGCATGTGGAATTCTTCTTGCTCTTCTCCTAAGAGTACGAAGGAGTTCCACTTTCTCACCTGACTGCCTGTCTTTCCGAGTAGAGGGAGACTGTGTGTCTGCCAAGAGATTTTGTGTCCCCTTCCTAGCACTTTTTCCTCCTCTAGTCCTTCTGGAAGGAGCAGAAGAAATATTACTACCTTCAGCAACAGACATTTCCTCACTAGCCTCTCCCAAGAGTTCAGATGCAGCTTTTTTTGCTCTTCTCAATCCTCTTCTTGGAGTCACGGCTACAGACTGCGTACTGACAGGCAGTGCTTGTCCATCAGAATGGCTGCTTTCTACTTTTTCTACATTAGTCAGTTTAGGTTTCCTTCCTCTCCTAGGAGTAACACGTAGTTTGCTATATGGTGATGTTTCAGGTGGTTCTGCTGAAGCTTGTGCCTCATCTGCACCATCTTCAAGAACCTGAAGTAAAAAAGTGACTGCATTATTCGTTACCAGGCTGGTTAACTTCCGACTGAGTGGGACGAAACAGAGGACACTGAAACTCTGCTTTTCTCTTTCAGATCACAACTGAATGTACAGTTAGACACATACAACACATTACCTACTACAGAGCAAAATGTGTGCATGCACGGGTCAGAGAACAGAACATTCGGTGTATGCAACCCATGTGCTCCATTTCTGGTAAGATGAAGTGGGTCTTGCATGTACTTGCCTGTACTATCAGTATCAACACATTTGGTTTGCTACTGTGTTTTCAAGGAAAGTTGAGGCTTTGCATACCCAGAATCATAACTCAAGATCTCTCTTTGCTGATGCATGCATGCACTACAAGAACTGTAGCGTTCCCTATGCCTGTAGGATGGAACAAGTAAATTAAGTTGGCCACCCTGCATTATTAGTAAGAAGCTGATATATCAGAGAGAGAGAGAGAGAGCACATCAGGGGCCTCCTATTATAATTCAGGCGCTCTCTATAAAAGTCAGTAAACGTTATAATTAAAACAGATTATGACAATTCCTTAGTTTTGCCTCTACGCTGCTCCTCTTCTAAAGGTAGAAAATCTTGAAGGACAAACCCCAGGCTTTTCAGGTTTCTCCTTGCCTCTTTCTTAATGCCAACACAAAATGTTTCCAACTGCTTACCTAACAGAACACAGATACGGCATCTTCTTGTCTGCAATGGTATCTCCCCTCCTGATGAGTTCTGCAGTATCTACACTGCTCTTCTAAAGGCACACAGCTGCACATGGTACCCCAGATACAGTGACTGAGCACGCTGCCATGCGAAGCACCGCCCAGCTCAGCAACAGCCAGAGCTGATTCCTTTACTGATCAATCGATCCATCTGTGTGCCAGATGAAAATAAGTGACCCTGCTGTAAAAGCACCCACCCAGCTTCAGCTAGGAGCATTCAGGGCTTCCTTCCTCAGCTCAAGGTCATTTCACAGTATTGAAAGGGTTTAAAAGGAGGATCATTTAAGTAACAAATTGCATCTTTCAATATCTAAGCATATTGAGAAGTCAGCTTGGACTTCCTTTGTTCTATGCAATAAAACCAAGCTTATTTCAGGGAACTCCGTGACAACGGTCATGCTGCAATTAAACTACAACTTCCCCTCTTCCAGACCCGTACCCACCGTGCTGCTTCCAAATGGACTGCCTATACAATAACCACACACAGACTGCAAATGATCCACCTTTGGGAACCAGCAGTTTTTGTCTTACCTACTGCAGGGGTTTTACCTTAAACCAAGTACACAGGCTTTTGGGGTGGCCAGTTGTTCCTGGGTTTTGGCAGTACAGACCTTATCCATGAGTGGAGTCTCCAGGAAATTCAGCTCTGATGCTTGGGGAAAATTCACTGCTGAGGTGGAACCGTGCAGATTGGGTTGCAGTGGGCTGGGTGCCATGAAGGAAGTAGAGGCTATGCATGATGACTGCCAGCGGCCACCAAGTTTTGCAACTGGTGCCCCGACAACCGCATCGGGCAACTCTGCATCAGGAAGATGATGTGCTTTGACTGGTGGTTCGGTAGCTCCAGGGCTGGAATTACAAGGAAGGTGTAAATGACTTTCATTCCCCTGAATCCCAAACATACTGCAATTCACATTTATTTCACCATAGCTTCGGGTAACTCCCAGCCTTTCTTCCATTCTGTATAATTCTGACTATTTTTAACTAAACCTGGGAGAAATGAGGCCAAAATTGGGCAGGAAGAGGTAAAAGATTACAACTTGATAGCATAGTCACATCCATCAAAACCCCTACACCAATAGGTTGATGGTAATCATAACTTTAGCTTCGCGGAATCACAGCGTGTTAGGGGTTGGAAGGAACCTTGAAAGATCATCCAGTCCATTTGGTTTCCGCTATCTAAAACTGAAAACACGTAAAGATACGTGTTTGTAGAAACAGAATTGTCGTACAAGAAAACCTCTCCCAACATTACTTATAATGACTTTTCCCCTCCCTCTCTTTCCAAGCTTCTAGCTCAAGACCCAACATTATTAGAAGGCTGCTTACCTATCATGTTGTGAGATGTGGGCCTTCCACTCATTCCCCATACAGACTTCTCCAGTTTTGGGCAAAACACCACTAATGAATGTTGCTCTTGTGTGCTCATTTCCAGCATCAGCTTTCTTTGTTACTGTTGATAACGATGTTGGTCTTGAGACTGGGAAACAAGAGGGGACGCGTATCAGCCTTGTGTCATCCAAGCGAGGGATGGTTAGTTGCACATTTCCTTCACCCTCTTAAAATTACCTTCTCTGATGGATGAAAGCACATGGTAAGGCTTGGCTCTCTCTCTAGCCAGCTTTCTCTGCCCTCTGGGAAGAATCTTGCCACATCGATCTAGTATAGAAGTTCTGGCGACTGCTTGCTGTCTCAGGCGAGGATCACGATCATTCTGGTGAAGGAAAGGTGTACAGCCAAAAGCCAGCTCGTTACAAGAAGTCCGCTGCACACAACAAGCTGTGCTATTTCTAAGGAGAGCAGCAAGTTCTACCCACCAGCACCCACCAATTCCACCTGGTCCCTTTAGCCAACGGGCAGCAAGACTAGTGCAGCTACAGAACCTGCCACTTGGAGGGAAAACAATTCTCACACCCTTGTCACCACCTGCAATTTTCAGTCTGCTCACAAAAGAGCAGGCTCTGCCCTTCTCCTCCTGAAACACCCATGCCTGAGATGACCAAATCCACAATGCAATTGGTAATTCCCTCGACAAACTGATGTGAATATTGCAACAATTAAGGAAAAAGCTGTCTGCAGGCACCTTCTGGCTGGCTGAAGGGCTTCAAATGCAGGACCTACAACATCCAAAACCACCTGCTGAGTCTGACTCACTGGAAAACTTTGGCTCTGGACAACAATAAGTGCATCGCAGGCCCAGAAGAGAAGCTCACAAAACACAAATCTGGCTATTTTGAGAAATCGAGTATTCCTAGTATTTCCAGGCAAGTTAAAAAAAACAAGGCAGGACTTTTAGTGAGTACTATGAAAAATGGTGGTAACCCCCAACAGAAATTTGGCCACTGGCCAGAACCTTTATGCTTACCATAACATGAACCTGCAGTGACTGCTTCAGCTCTAGTGTGGGAATATATTTGGCACGTTGTCGGTGGGCTAAAAGCAATTCATGCCTCTGAACATCAGCATCAGTCTGTAAAAACTTCTCCAAATGCTCCTGGGAGAAATAACACCTGTCAGAACTGTACTGGGATTACACTTCTTCTCTTTTTAAAGATCTGTTGTCCACACCTACTTGATCAGTGACTGTAAGAGGTAGTTTCAATAAATCTCCCATTAGTCCCATCTCCAGACAGATTTCATACATGTGTTTTGTCAGCTCCTCCATGTTTAACTTTGTGCTGTGTTGATGCAACAGGTCCCAAGCCTCCACCAGGCACCTGCAATTAATTTCTTGTATTATTTTCTTTTGAGACTATTACAAGGTTAAGAAAGATTATTAATGTTATGCCCCCAAAGCTGTCCCAAGATATTATGCCCAACACTAGTTGAAGGCCAAAATGGTGGGATCTATTTTGTTACCTATTGGACAGCAATACACTGAGGGAAAACCGCACTTCACTGCTGCTTGACATGGGTGGCTTCATCATCTGTATGTATCGGAGGGCTTGTCTGTGCTCTCCTTGGCACATGAGGCACTGAAGGACTCTCCAATGTTGCCATGACACAGGTCTCATTGTAGCTGGGTGGAGGAGCAGGGCCAGTGAGTTCTGTAGAAGTTAGAGGTCATGGTTATTAAGATGTGCAAAATGCTCCCAATTTCTTAACTAAGGGTGAATGTGGGTTAAACAAACTTCTGTGCGTAACTAAGGAAACACTTGATACAGGACATGTGCACCTCCGTTCTTAAGTGCTTGCAGAGAAGAACTTCAGTTTGCCAGACAGAACTGAGGGGGTGTTTTCAGTGGAGTCATTCACACTCTTGGGGGTTAACCAAACCTCTGGCTACAAACAGACCTTTATGGAAATCCCGTACAAAACAGGTACCTGTTCTCCCAGACACACGCCTTACACTAACATCAGGACAGGCAAAGAACAAACTCACGCGTTGGAAGCACAGGAATTTGGTTGAGAAGTGCCTCCTGCAGTCTTGTGTCTCAAACCTCACCGCTGCGATCACGGTCTTAATGCTGAAAATAGCCAAACTGCCGCTCTGAGGCAGCATCCAAGTGCTCTGCTGAGCACAGCAACTGCACAGACACTTAATAGTATTAACCGAACAACACATAAAAATACTATAGGCTAAAGTGTCATTTTAGGCTTTTTTCATTGGTCTGCACCTGGACTTCATTATTACCCTGTTCCGTGAGCTTGCTACAAAGTGAGCGATTTCTCTGTCTCAAGGGAATGCAAGAATGTTGTCAAGGTCAGTTTGTTCGGTCATCAGGATCGGTTTTCTAGCAGACCTGCTGCATCCCCTGACAGCGTAGGATTGCTCTGCTGAGCACAACCTGAAGGGGTGGCTTTGAAAACTCAGATATCAAGCAAACGAAAGTTGATTTTGTCCTTCTTTCAGCTGCCTATCAACACAGTTAAAATTTCAACCCATCCTTTAGTGCTGAGGGTGTTGTAGTGCTATTACAAAAAGGTCCCAATATTTTCTCACTTATTATTAGCTAAGCAGCAGCTTTTAGCAGCATTTTCGAGATTACAGCCTTGTACCACAATTTACATCAAAGAAACTGTGAGCTACTTACTTCATAATCCTTGTGGTCTAGAAGCCAAAACCCTTGGATCAGCTTAACCAGACCCCAAGGGATGCCAAAGGCTGTTTGGAAGGAGTCGATTGAAGCATCTGTTTGGTTCAGAAAGGCATGCATGATGTCTAGCAGCAGGTAAATTGTCTGGTATCGAGCATCTAATTAAGGTTCATAAATTTGTAAGACCAAAGATGAGTCACATTACATTTAGAAAAAACACCATGAAAGGCAAACACAAGAAGGGGAGGAAGCCAAATCTGCTGAGCTATCAGTCTTGCCTTTGAGGCTCTTAGAACCAGCAGACAGTCAGGTCCTGAGCTCAAAACCACCTTCTGAATGAGTTACCAGAAAGGAATGCTTGTTGGCTTCTGTCAGCCATTCAGAAAGGTTACCTTCAGATCCCAAAGCACTCCTGTTACTCACTCAGGCTCCCTCTGCTCAGCGGAGCTGCCAGCTGACATTCCAAACATCTCAGCATCACAGAACATTTACGTGCACATACTGAAGGTGTCATACCGGTAACTGGAAAGGATACAATTGCATGCTTGTCACTTTCTTCAACGCTTTCTAGCAAATAGAGATCCAGCAGTGCCTGGCATGAAAAAGGAATGAAGATTTTTCTTATAATCTGGCTTTTATAAATCCTTGGCGTATGGAGGGGAGGGGTGTTGTTTCAGAGAAATGACGCTCACGTGTAAACTAGCAGGGGGATATTTCCCAGTTCCTCCTTCATCTCTCCGCCACAACTTCTCAGCCTTGTTTCCTAACTGGGAAACCATTCCATCAATCATCAAGCAGTCAGAATCCCATTTTCCTCTGGAACAAGAGGTAGCAAGGATTTGCAGAAGTAAATGGCTCAGGTTGCACAGAGTAAATGGTTCAAGATCAAGGGCTTGAAAGTGGAAACAGTCTGAGCCTGTTTGTCATAGCAGCCAGGCCAGGAAAGAGAGCTCCCACTGGGAACCAACTTCTATCCAACAGCCAGTGAGTGCTGGGTCTGCCAACCACACTATGTGTGCAAATGACACCAACGTACTCGTGAGTAGGGGATTCAGGCCAATACAATGGTTCCCAGAGATCACCAGTCAAGAAGAGAGAGGGCTTTTTTAAAAACAAAGATGTCACCAAGAGATGCTGCAAAGTGGCGTAGGGTACAAACATCCTAACAGAGGAAAGCAACCTCTGTGTTCAAAGGAACACACGCATCCTTGAAGCCAGGAGGATTGCCAGCAAATGCATTCAACACAGCAGAGAGAACTGCTGAGAGAACAGCCATTCCCCTCCGCTCCTGGATTTGCAGCAGACGCCTTCCGGAGTTTCCCTGTAAGGCCTACCTTGACAAACGCTCAAGCTGCTGTCGATGGCCGGTATAGTAGCTCTGCAGCAGAGGATAATTGTAGAAAGGTCGAGCCAAAGGCACATCATCATCTACAGGCAAGAAAGTCAAAGCAAGTTAAAGATGGAACAGCACATTTTAAAAGCAAAACTTTGACTTAAAAAAGCAGCGTATGAGCTCAGCACCGAGAAGCCTCCAACTCTGAAAGAAGCCAAGGCTCTTTCTGACTTTGTGCCAGTATGACACAAGACTCATGTCCTTCCTGTCTCAAGTGCTATTTTCAGTTTACAGCTGAGGTAGCCTTCAGAACTTGTCATGTAAGCTGAAGTTCGCTATCAAAAAAACCCCAAACCCCAGTTCTCAAACGGAATGGGTTTTGCACATGTCAGCTGAGCTGACAATAGAATTCATAATCCCTCAGGTAAGGAAGCATTTCCAAGGTCTATTTTTTCCTCAAGCAATACATAAAATGTTCAAAACATGCAAACAATGCTTCTCCTGTAAAAAAAAAGCATTCCAGTATTTGTTCCTTACTAGTTACTGGTCTCAGACCCAGAGGATTTCAAGCTGTGTCCACCAGCACCTCCTGGAGATCAGAGGAACACTGTTGCTATTTCTAGAAGGGCACCCAGGAAAGAAAATGACTGCATTATTCTACACCCCCTGTACTTGACAAAACAGCTGAGAATGTCTGCATAGGAATCGCTGAGTAGATGGTCTCCCTGTTGCAAATGTGTTACAGTTCATGCTTACCTAAACCCTCTGGAAGGAGACTGGATCGACAGAACCAGGAGACCACTCGCACATACAAAGAAACAAGGCTGGTAACCATCTGCTTCGTTCTCAAGTTGGCAAAACCTGAAACAAGGCATAAGATGATGTCTCTTCTGCAAATCTTCACTTTTACACAATTCCCTTCATCCCACTCAACAGGAAGTATATAAATAACAGGGCAGAAATATTTCTCCTTCCATTCTTCCCACACAGTCCTACACAGAACCCCACACAGTCACCACCAAAACAAAAAGCAACCCCCGCAAAGAAACAGCTTCACCAGAGGTTAAAATGCAACTAGTGCTTTTCACAGAGCAGAGACTTCTGCTATAGCAAAGGCACGATCTTTTCATTTTCCTCCGTATGCCAGGAGCAAGTTCGACTAGAAAAGGCCAGAGGCACTCCAGAAACTTACAAGTCATTTGTTCATGCTTCAGCCTTTTTAGCAATTTGCAATGCAGGATTTGCATGCCATTGTAACCTGCTAGCTAAGAATGAACAGAAGAGTTTTCAGCGCTACCACATTCACTTGCTGTCATCTCAACCCAGTTGCTGCCTGTGTAGCTTCTTGCTGAACGTAACCTCCCCAGCCACTTGCACAATCCCCACAACAAACTACTTCCCGGAACTCCGTGCGTATTACGTGTCAGTCACAACTTTAAGCCCCTTCTCCCAGCTGCGTTCGACTGCCTTCCCATCTCACCAAAACCAACAGAAGCTCCTGTTTCCACAGTTACAACCCAAGCATCACTCCAAATCTTAACAGAATGTGCGAGAGGCTGAATGATGCCGTTACAAACCTTGTTCCGTAAGCTCCCGTGCCTCTGTTAAAAAACAGTTTAAGACTCTGCTAAGGTTGGTCAAAAGCAATTGGCAGTGCTGAAGAGACAGCAATGTCTGTGGGTCAATGAAGTTGCAAGAGCCATCAAAGAGCGGAGCACCTTTTCGAGAAGAAACAATGCATCGTTAGCTTACAAAGCAATTCCAGAGTTTCAAGGTTCCCTTAGGGAACCCTGTGCAGTAACAGGTGCCAGCAGACTTCTGAGCAAGCTCAATCAGAAGGAATGATTTTACGGGTGCAGAATGACTACATTTAGTACTCACATGTTTGGTCCAACTCATCTTTTGTACAGATTACTTTGTTCCACGTCCACGCAAGAACAAACCGCAAATTAGCAGCAGAACTTGGCTGCTCTTTAAGAAAACAAAAGAAGAAATGAATCAGCACCTTCAAACTGAAAAATAAAAGGTCTAACATAAAACCAACTTCAGAAGTCAAGGATTACCTTCAGATGCCCAATGTTTAATGCATCCCGTCAGAAGCTCTAAAGAGCCTGTCCGCACAGCAGCTGACAGTATTGCTTCAAATTGCTCCTCCTAATCACAACAGACAAAATAAGATGAGACTCTGACATATTTTGATATCCCACCCCTCAACTCTAAGTGTTTGTTTCTAACTCCCGACTCATTCAGAGATCGCAAAGCCAATTAGTTCCTATGTAACTAATGCCACAATCTTGTTCTGGCCACAGGCTGGACTCCTTGCTGGTCAGAGGAACACATTACCTTTTCCTCTGACGTGTAACTTACTGAAGGCTAACGCTAACCTTTATTTGCAGGCCTCTGCACCACAGTCTTAAGGTACTGGCTTCCAGTTCCTTACTTCCAGCAATATCCTCCACTAATAGCTGTGACACGCTTTTGTGCGTGTCAGTTTGCCATCAGGAACGCGTGCACGGGACAGAACAAAATACTCTGCAGCACTGGCTTGGAAAGGGCGAAGCTAAGCTCAAGCATTTCTCAAGGCTATGAAGGCGTGCAGCGGTTCTGACTCCCAAAACATTACGTTACAGGTTTTGAAAGGGATGGAAAGGCAGCAAAACGTCACAATGTTTATAGGTTTACATTGGAGGCTATTCAAAGGCTGCAACTTGCAAATATGAGAAAAATCAGATCATCACCTCTCAGAGCCTCTGCAGCCCTGGCAGACAAGAGAGGTGGATCTCCCCCATGATCCCCCGTGGCGCACGCACCTGACTCAAACTGGATGGTGGGACATCAGACAGTCTCGGAGACAGCAAGCCAGATACAAGGCACCTGTTGTAGGACTCAGGAATGGCTTTGATTATTGAAGGACCAGATTTCTTTAGCAACTTCAACGTCTGAAACATCAATCACATACCACAGGTTAAGACAGCACTGCTTTTCTTCTCAAAAAGCCCAGTACTTTCTTCTGTTCTCCCTTCTGCCCCCCTCCAAGTTAATCAGGGATCAAAACCCTCACTCTAGGCCATGCTGGCAGTTCCGCAGGTGAGAAACAAAGAAGTAATGGCTTTCCCTCCCCAACACCCCCACCAGTTTTGTTCTTGTTCCTAGAGCAATGCTGCATTTCTTTCTAGGTGTTCAATCCTCAGTCCTGCTTCGACAGGTGACAACAGGAGTGTTACAGTGCCAAGAGTCACCCGAAAAGATTACCACAGGCCTAAAACTGGCAGGACGCAACTGGAATGATGCCTGTGGACGGGCAGGGTGAGCGTAAAGGGTCTCTGAGGCTGAAAGTGGGACAAGAGAGAACATGGAAAAGCTACATCTCCCGACACTCGCAGTAAAGGTACAACAAAGATCACCTCCTTCTGGAAGCTGGTGCAAGTCATGTGAACCACTCCGGAGTTCAGCAAGCAGGTACCATCTGCAGAAACAATGAGCATGTGATAGCCTCCCTTACTCTCAGGGTTACTCTGAGCACTTTACACTCACACTTAGCAGTTATCTGGACAGATGTAACTGAGCACCCATTGTCTTCAGCAGAGCACTGACACAGTTTGGGTTAGAAAACAATTCCTGAGTGTAGAAAGTTTATCTCAAGTGCTATCCAGGTGCTATGTTGTGAACTTCAGTTCAAGGTCCTTCCATTTTATAACCATCACCACTTCAGTGTCTGCATTACAAAAGCACCAAACACCAAAACCCAGACAACAGGCTCTCAGACACGTTTCAGAGTTGGCCTTGGGAGGGGCCTGGAGCTTTTTTCTTGGGTATTGGAGTGTGACAAACAATGAACCGGAGAACCAATACATGGCCTCTGACCTCCATGGCAGCTTAGCACTATTCAAAGCAGTGAAATACCTACCAAAGCAGTAGATGCTTGGATGAAAAAACTCCTCAGGTGGTGGATGAGAAGGAGGAACTCCCCGACTTAGGCTCCGCTCCTGTACCAGAATATCCAAAATGAGCTTTGGAGAAGTCACGCTCGTTACAGCATCCAGGGACCACAGTGCAAAGTAGGGGCAATCGTGAAGGAATTCTCCCTCCCTTAAAGAAAACCAGTGCATAAGCTCAATGCTGACAGCTCAATGAATTCTTCCTAAGGGATATACTGAGAGCAACCAAAGAAAAACCTACCTTAGTGAATCCGGCATTTGAGCGTGATACCAGCGATTAATGTCAAATACACACAAATAGGTCGATGGTGTTCCCTGACCGTAGGTATGCACTTGCCAGCTGAAGACTGAGACACTGGTCTCAGGAGAGATGACTGTAAAAGACAAGACATTGCTACTCATTGGTAGAAAATACGATTTGTCTGATATTTTTAAAACACCACTTTCCATTAATTCTGCCAGCAAGCACAACACGAACTGATTAGGATGAGGAAGAGCTTAGCAGAACCCAAAGCATGCGAGGAAGCATCATTGCTGCTTTCAGAAAGCATGCAAATATGTCTCATATACACTTGTGTCACACAGCTGCCGGTATTCATTTCCAGATTGGACTCAATGGCAAGTTTTAAGAATAGCTCCTCTCCAGTGTATTCAGAAGGAAAGCACACAATTCTCACACAAAACAAATGAACTGCACCCCCACCCCAACAAACAGGAGATGGGAATATGGATTTAAACAGGAAACAACTGTAACATTCTGCTCCAGTTCTCTCACTAAGGGGAAAGAACATGGACATTGAGTCCAGTGAGAAACTGTATACAGTATGGATTTTTCCTCCAGAGTTACTTTGGAATAGAATCAGAATTGTTTTGGTTGGAAAAAGCCTTTAAGATCATCAAGTCCAACCATTAATCTAGCACTGCCAAGTCCACCATTAACTTCTTTTTAGGGACCATGTTCCTAAGCAGCACATCTCCATGCCTCTCAAACACCTCCAGGGATGTTCCGTTGTGAGCTTCTGTGCCATTTCTCTTTTGTTAGCTCCTGAAACTGCCTTTAGAGCAATTACAATGGAAGCCACTTGTTCCCTTGAGGAATCTCAGATAACCTAGGCATCCAGGGTTTCCTTTTTCAGTGAGCCCAGCAAGCTAGTCTAATGAACAAACCTTCATTAACGCTTTCCTCACTGCCATCACGGTGGCAAAATTTTTCAATGGTCTGACAGCTGAGTAGTTTAGTATTCCTGGTCTGCCCTCTCAAGGGAATGATTCCACCTGTGAGATCCAAACTGTAGCATTCGCCACAGGATTTCAAATGCTGGGGAAAAAAGAAGTGACAAGCAAAAAGGGCATTTTGAGATCAAATCAGAAAAAGCGTACGTCTGGCTAAAAAGAAAAATGCAGTAGTTGTCTCTGAAGCACGCATGCTCCTTTCTCTTTCATCAAGTAACTCTGGAAATAACAGAAAAGAGCAGCAGCTAAGAAAAATCAAAACCATCTCTTTGAGAAACTAACATGAAGCCTAAGCTGAGACTCTCACTGTTATTATAGAATAAGCAATCACTAAAAACAGTAGTATCGGGAGCCTGTCAGACATTAATTTTAACTGCTGAATTTCCAACTTTTTTTCCTTTGCAAAGAGGAGCCAGTCCCACCATAGTTGGTGCAGAGTGCAATGGGAAGAAAAGATGAAGCAATTCCTAAGACAATTGCTGCAGCAAAGCAGTCTATTTTAATTCTTCCACAAACTGGCAAGCAAATTTAAGTTAAGAAACTCCATCATAAGACGTCTTCTCTTCCCAGGTGCCATTCATTTGGTGTTTAAAACAAGAATCATTTTATTTGTGAAAGCTGCTGCTGCTTCTTCAGGAATTGAATGTGCAGGGACCCTTTGCAGATGAATGTGGTTGGCACACATGATGCTGCAGGATCAAATTCCATGACTTGTTTTCAAAAACTGTGGACAAACGCCATGCCCAAGGAGCCCCAGCAAAAGACTTACTATTTTTTTCAGACAGCTCTGAATTCTAAGGGTAAATATTGCATGGGCCAACTTAGGTGATAATCCCATAGAGAAAATGTCTCCTTTCATCTTCTCACATACATGCACCTCTTACCTCATACATGACTTGTCCTGATGCCAAGCATTTTCTGTCACCAAAAGCCAGATGCAACAGACGCAAACTCACAGTGTCCCCTCCACTGAAAAATGGTATCAATGATGGAATTTGGTTACAAAGCTGCTTTATAGTCTTCATTTCATTAGATCTAGACTTAATGGCACGCTCTTGCTGAGAAGACCACCACTACCACCTCCCAAAACACAACAGGCTGGTCACATTCAGCCACTAAAACATAAAGGAGGAAATGCTGACAGCTTTGGGGGCAAGTGCTAACCCTACAACTGCAAAGCTTTAGTCTGGCATTGCTGTACAAACTAAAAGTTACTGGAAATAGTTCTTCACAGGGAAGAGTTCTCAATCAACAAGGCTTTCGAGTCAAACGTAATAGGAACTGCTGAGCTGATTAGGGACTTTCCAGATGCTGAGGAGAGAGATATCTTATCCCTTCCTTTCCCTTCCTCCCAAAGTGCCAGGCCCACTCTTGCACACACTGCACCCTGCCACACTCTGATCTGATTCCTTAGCCCAGCAGGAAAGAAGTGACTTGTCTGCTCAGCAGTGCTCATTCTCTGCCATGTGAGCTGAACGGGCTCACAAAGGCTCCAGAGACTGCTCCAGTTGGCAGAAGGGAATCGGCAATGCCAGCACCCCCGTCCTTCAGGGGCAGCAGCCTGGCAGATCTGACCTGCAGCTCAGCTGGGTTCAATGGTATTTTTGTGATACGCTGCAAACACCAAACACATTGGAAGCTGTCGTCAAGAAACAATGGAAATCATTCAAGAATGCAAGCACAAACAGTTAGCCACTGCTGCTCTGCCTTCATTCAGAAAGCAGGAACTAGTAGCTCCCTCTTCCCAACAGTGAAATCCTCTTGAAATTACAGTGTAAGCTCATTGTAAGCTCAAGTACCTTCCGCACCAGAGAGAATCTCCTGTGCAACTACATAAACCAGAATAACCATACACGTATCAACTGCAGGAGAACACATACTGAGCAAAAAAATTAATGCATTCAGTGGCTTGTGGTAAGTTGTTATTCACCTTTCTTGTGTAGACTGAACAGCCCAGAGGTAGCAACAATTGCAAGGATCATTCTCAGGCTCTTGAAAAGTAACAGCATAGATAGGAATTCGCCCGCCTTCAAGCTGAGCGTGGTACCTACAGGTTTAAAAAAACAAACAACAGCAACAACAATGAAATAAGAAAAGCTCTCTTTATATTAACATGCTTCCTTAAGCAAAAAGAGTGCCACCCCAGGCATGGGCGAGTGTAAAGGCCTACTTACTCCCTCTTCAATGTTTTCATGTTCCATAGTGACAGGTAGCCATCTGAAAAGCCCACCACCAGCTGATTGGTTCTGCTTATATAGCACAGGGTTGATACTGCTGGTCCTGAAGGTGCTTGCAATTGAAAAGAGAGATGTCTTCCTTCCCTGGTCACAGTTTCTCTTCTTTGTGGAACTTCAGCAGGAATACTAAAGAAAACTTCTAGATCTGCACACACAAAACCAGGCAATAAGTGATTCCATGGACGTGACATTTTAAACACTGATGTGACACCACCTGTAATCCAACTCTACCACCTCAGGCCAAATACCTATTTATCAGCACTCTATGCCATTGCCATTTTATATGTATTCAAAGAACCAAAAACTCTCCCATTGGACAGGGGCTCCCACTTGGATTTCAAAACCAGTGGAAGTGTAACCTCCACAGGCAAGTTCTTCTTGGACTCTGTGAACCAGGAGCTTGGGCCTCACCACAAAGCCGTCATCTGAAGTGACAGCAAGTCCTGAAGCCACTGTTGCAATAGGCAAAACAGTGTATGAAAGCTACAGACACGAACTGGAGGTTTCACACCTCCAAATCCACAGCTTATGAAAAGGCTTTGGAAGCCTGTTCAGGACTGTAGGATGTCCAACCGCCGCCTGTAACCAGGAGTCCCACACAGCTGCACGCTAGCATCTTCAAAGCGGGATGCTCAGGGTTGAGGTAAAAGCCACAAGTTGCCTTATTTTTCAATTCCAGTTTGAAAACTGAACACTTACCTGATGCTTCTATTTCACTCTGGCTGCCAGATAAACCATCCAAACAAAGGTCAACCAGGAGGACGTGACCCACATCTGTAGCCACTGCTGCCACTCCAAAGAGGCATCGCAGGCTCTGATGTAGGTGCTGAGTGCTCACACTGGCTCCTCCGCAATTACTTATGGCTTCTATAGCAGTTACCTATAGGAAAACAGTGAGTTACTATTTCTGCTGTTTGGAAAGCTCAATAGAAATCCTTTGAAAGGGAAGCTAGAATTAGCATGTGGGAAACAGGAAAAACAAATAAAGGACCATAAGATTTAAAAACAAAGCCTTGCTTCCCATGACAGTGAGGAAAAGAGAGAGGAAAAAACCAAAAAAGCCCTGGAGAAAAACCTGTTAGTGCCTTCCATTTACTAGCAAACAGTCCAACCAGTAAGTCTTGTGTCCTGTCCACATTGACGTCACTACCAAAAAGACAGGAAGCAAAATGAAAGCAACAGTCCGAATGCGCTTACAAATGAGAGCATGCAGGGCAAATATTCACATCAGCTTCGGCCTTCTTCCAGAATTCATAACCTCCCTCACACAACAGCCAAGCTTCCCCCTAAGGCGTCTTCATATCTTCTCCTGAACCGCTTTGTGGTGGTAAAGGAAACTCCTGAAGAAACCTCACAGCTAACACTCCATTTGATTTCAACTCACTGCTCTAGGCACAGATTTGATATGCAACATGACGCATCTTATACTTCCCTTTTCCTATTTCCAGCTTAATTACACTTCAAACTTAACAAATCTACGCTATTTTCACAAACGGGATTTCCTTATTGGCTATACGCTGGTGACAGCCCACAGCTCTGCTCTGCCAGCTAAAGGTCCACGACTCACCAAAGGCGCTTGTTTCCTACCCCGAGTCAAGAGAAAATCATGTTCTACTCTAAAGCACCTGCTTGCAAGTCAGACACTCTTGGGAACATGTCTAAGTCCTTGGCAGCATGTCTATGGAGGTTTGGGGTATTTTGAAGACAGTTTTCTGACAGGAGCTAAGCACTCAGCAAAAGTACGTTCTAGGTGCTTCAAGGAGTTGGCTTGAGATTTTCTTTCTGTGTCACTCTGGCCAAAAATAATAAAGGTTCTTTTCAGTGTCTTTTTGTGAAACTGGAGAATTAGGCAAGCATGTGCTTACCAGAAAACCAGAAACCTTGGGTTACCATCAGTAAACTCAAAAGACAGTGGTACCATCGAGCCCAGGGTATGACATCAAGGCTCTTTTGACTGGATGATCTCAAGTGACCGTATGGTAATGCAATAGAGAAAAAATGCCTCCTGCAAGGAGGTACCCCAAAGCTTTTTCCTGACACAGGATTACGCAGCTCCTAACATCACAAAGCCTTTGTTTCTCCAAAGACACAGTACGTACCCGTCCCGGAAGAACAACAGCTTTAACCACTCTCGATATCCCAAGGTCGTACAGGCAGAGAACACTTCCTTCTGCTTCTTCCAAGCCAACCAGCAGCCCAGTTCTCTTCTGCCAGGAAAACTCCTTTACCACACGAACAGTGGGAAGCTCTTGGTTTACTCCACTGAATCGGTACGCAGAAAGACACTCTCCAGTGAGCGTCACTATCTCAAGCTGAGGGCCACGTGCCAACCAGGCTAGTGTGTTTCTCCCTGTAAGAGGAGAGGAGAGGAGAGGAGAGGAGAGGAGAGGAGAGGAGAGGAGAGGAGAGGAGAGGAGAGGAGAGGAGAGGAGAGGAGAGGAGAGGAGAGGAGAGGAGAGGAGAGGAGAGGAGAGGAGAGGAGAGGAGAGGAGAGGAGAGGAGAGGAGAGGAGAGGAGAGGAGAGGAGAGGAGAGGAGAGGAGAGGAGAGGAGAGGAGAGGAGAGGAGAGGAGAGGAGAGACATCTTAACTCAATTACTGCATTGACAGTCCAGTAGATAGGGTCTACCTGGCTGCAAAAGAAGCCTAGACATCCAGAGAGGCACCCAGTTCTACTTTCAGATCACCTAGAAAGTCAGCTACCTAGCCTGCTCAGCCACTTGCAGCAGCTCTGATTTCTCCTCTGCATCCTACTAAATACTCTGGGAGTGTGGCTGCAGCGCTTAGCAGCGTTGCCCTCTCCCTTCCCTTTGCATACAGCCTAGAAAGGAAAAAGCGAGGCATTTGACTCTGTACCACTGTAGCACAACTACTTCTGCGTGTCCTGTCACGACGGTCAGAGCACTTGAGCTGGTGCAAGTAAATATGGCCCAAAACAGCACTAGTCCTTTTTTGGAAAATGCCTTTGATTGAATTAAGAAGTGAGGAGGCCTCACTGACTCACCATGTCCAAGAAAATTCTTTTAACAGCACCGGACTGCTGCAGGTGGCTGTAATTTCAATCTTGAACATACAAAGGTGTTCATATTAGCATCTTTAATCCCTAAAACTTCGTTTTTCCTCTCTTGAAGCCTGATGCACCTGAACAGCACTAACCTGCCACAGTAGATACCATGATGCTGTGCTTCAGGCAAGAATAACTTGGTAAGGAGACTCACCTCCAGAAAACTTCCCGTACAGCACGGAATCCGGGCTTTTCCCATCTTCCCTAAGTGCCTGAAGTGTCACCTCTGGAAACTGCAGCAGACTGCTCGTTACCTCAGTCTGTAGGACTTGCATTCTTCACTGTAAATAAAGACAAAAAATGCAAAAATAGACTCATGTCAGCCATACCTAGCTTGGAGATTGACCGAAGTGGCACTGGCATGCAGTGCGAAATCTCCTGTAGGTCACCTGTAGCTCTCAGCCTAAAACAATGGCACTTGGGACAGGCTTTGATCTCACAGCAGAGCAAAAGGAGAATCCTTTCATTTTCTGATTCCTATGAGATCACCAACAAAAAATGCCACAGAGGTACTGACAAGGTAAGTAACAGGAAAAAACCAATACACCGACTCCATGTCTCAAAACACAGGTCAGCGAGATGGTACCTGAGAAAGAATCCTACTTTGAAAAGTTGCTCAGTAACAGGATGAGTTTCCTCATGATTTGTCCCTCCCTTGATTTCTATTTGATTCTTTATTGTCAGTGCCCTTCTACTAGGTTTCATGCAGTGCTGATGGCTCTTCCCTTTTTGCCCGTTTATTTCGAACATTAAGCAGCACTTAAGCACCTTCACTCTCAAATTCTATCTACAAAACGTACTGCTGCTCCTTTCACATTATAAGCACCCCAGGCCTGCATGAATAACCTCTCTTCCTTACAGCATAGGAGGTCACAGCTGGTGTCCAAGACTAGGCTCTGGGAGCAACAGAAAGATACTGAAGGCTAGTTTTTGTGAATACATTCAGTTTCTAGGAATCCTTACTTTGGTGAAGAAAGGTTATGCTCTAAAGTCTGGGCACTGGAATCAACTGTTTCAGGCCACAAGCTCTCTACCTGTGAAAACATCCCAGTACTTTCTGCCAGCACGAAAACCACAAGCGCGTGAACACACAGCACGTCCAAGGCAGGGTCCCGCACTGAGAACAACTCAACAGTCTGAGAAGAAAACTAATGACTGGCTCAGGAGCATTTTCCCCAGAAAATGGGGATGCAACCCACAAGCACTGGAGGAGAAGCAGATGGAAAAGACACTTCCTGCACCTTAGTGCAGTGAATTTCCACTTTGCCATATTTAACCCCTGCAGACAGAGGATTTAATGAGGCAGGTAGCAGGCCACTTAGCCCACACCACTGGGTCCTTCCTTTCCCGCTCAGGCAGAAATCCTGCCCCATGTTTCAGGCAAAAGCCCTACATTTAATGCAAAGCCTCGGTCTTAGTCTGAAAAACTAACAGCATAACAGAGAGACGGTTGGTATCAGAAATCTCCAATCAGGCTTATTGTGCTCCAGTGCAGCTTCCCAACTGCCTTGCAGAGCTTGTGCTCTGCAAGTTCTGTGAGAAGCACAAATCTACAGCAGAAGGTGAGGAAAAAGAAGGAATTTCAGCTCTCCATCCCAACAACCCCAACAGCTAAGACCGCGCCGCCTCTGATGCAGACTGTAGTTTGGATTTCCCATTGATTAGAAAAACAGAGAAAGCCCACGCAGATCAGAAGTTGATGCTGGGGCCAGTCTGCCTAGCTACCTCCTGTGATTACTCCCCAACACAACTGTACTTTCATTCAAGAGTTGCCGTACCTGTGTAACACAGCTCAGCTTGCAACAGTTCCTTGTGTCAGCTCTCAAATTGCGCTCTTTTTGACAGTACCTGGACAGACAGGCAAGGGTGCTAAGCGTCTCGGTGCAGACACAGCTCTCCTCGAGGAGACAGTAGTTAACCAGACTCTGACAGCACATGCCAACCGTGTCCCATTGCACTGCAACAAACACAGTCACCATGGTTACCTGATCCGCCCCAAGCAGGGTCACCTGGAGTAGGCTGCCCACAGCCATGTCCAGGTGGCTTTAGAGTACCTCATTCTGAAACATGCCTTTACAAACCACAACCTGACGAGCTGAACTGCCAAAACATCTGCAAGACAGGAACCTGTCCCAGCTTTCTGGAGAGAGTTTCCTACCAACTGAAGTGTCCTCTCCGCCACACAAGTAAACCCACGCCACACCGGCAAAGGTAGAAGACACAAAATTAATAGAAGCCTGACAAAGTGCATTTTGCTGTCTTCAGAAAGCAAATGCCGGGAAAATCACTGCAGGGAAATGAGCTGATGCCCTAAGAGAACAAGGAGCTGTCCTCAGCAGGACAGCACACAGCATACACTTATTACAGCAGAAATCAAGCAACTGCAGAGAAAGCCCTTCCTACCTGAACCTTCTAGAGATTTCCCTCTTCCAGACCCACACCCACCGTGCTGCTTCCAAATGGACTGCCTATACAATAATCACACACAGACTGCAAATGATCCACCTTTGGAAACCAGCAGTTTTTGTCTTACCTACTTATCTGGGTGAGATGTAACAAAACAATTCAACAAACAAGAAAATACGGGTGACCCCTCACTGTAGGGGTGCTGTATCAGGCCCATGGACAATTTCGAGGCATTTTCTTTACAATTATTTCCCCACACTTCTGACTGAATTCCCATTTATTTCACCATACCTTCGGACAAGTACGAGCCTTTCTTTCGGCACACATCTGGTTTCAGCTATCGGAAATTCTGTAAACACATTTACTGCTACGTAAAGATACGTGTTTGCAGAAATAGAATTGTCGTAGATGAAAACCCCTCTCTTCCAACATTACTTATAATGACTATTCCCCACCCTCTCTTTCCAAGCTTCTAGCTCAAGACCCAGCATTATTAGAAGGCTGCTTACCTATCATGTTGTGAGATGTGGGCCTTCCACTCATTCCCCATACAGACTTCTCCAGTTTTGGGCAAAACACTACTGATGAATGTTGCTCTTGTGCAAAACCTAGGAAAGTTTTAGGAACACAGGTTTCCAGCGTGTTCCTTCTCAGGGGCTCAACCATGAAAGACTTCTGGTCCTCCCAGATTCAATGGGGACACCTTAGTTCTGTGTTTCCAACCTTAGAAATTTTATATCTATGACATTCAATGCTTTTCTTAAAATTCCAGACCCTTGAGTTACGTAGAAGGAAGAAAACATCACTTTTGATTCCCTTCCTCTCCTTATGCCTTCCCTCTGTGGAGTCCTGTGAACAGTTTTTGAGACTGTTCTTCCCCTGCTAGATGAATTCTGTGCCTTTTATGAATACCCAAAGATGGGAACAGTACCAGTAGCCCCTTTGGCAGGTTGCAGACTGCAGCTCTTGCCGCTGGGAAAATACTTCACTGCATTTCAGTGCCCTCTGCTGGGAAGGTGGGCCTGTGCAGCTTTCTGGCGCAGGGAAAAAGCGCCCACTAAAATGCCACCGTTTTTGTTACCGCACTGAGAGGAACTTGGAACAGGGTGGAGAGCTGCAGAAATCTGCTATTGGGAGTCTTTTCCTCTGCTCCTCTCTTCTTCATGGCACCACACCTGATGGGGAGCGCTTAGGAAGCTGCCACTTCATTGTATTTCATCTCTTGCAGTTTCGGCGATGCCTTTTGCAGCTCCTGTGCTTTCGCCTGATGACTACACTAGAAGCCACCAAAAAGCTCCCCTGTGTGCTCAGCAAGCCCTGTCAGCACTGGCTGAACACTTTAGAGAACTAATCCCGATTTACAGCTGTCTGGTAGGAATGGCGCCACCAACCCTCCAAGTCAGGAATCAACATTTGCAAACGTGCTTGGAAGTAACACGGGGTTCCAGAGTGACAGAGCTGTAGGTAAAATCTCGATATGTTTCAAATCAGTACAGCTACAAAAGCCAGACATTTGCCTCACACTTGCATGAATGGACACAATGGGAGAGAAATGCACTGGCCAGCCTACAGCTGGGTGTATTTGAGCTAAAACTAGCTGTGGCTGGTTCTCTGACTAAAATCTTACCTGGCCTGTGCAGCCGCTGGATCCCGCTGCAATGAGCGTGCCCTTTCTTGTCCTTTAGGAAGCCACTGCAAAGCCTAAGAGGCCAGATCAAAGCTCACAGTTTCTCTGTGCCCTGGATTCCTGGGGGTGGAGATGCTTGTGCTGTCCACAGAAACCACACTCCTCCTTCCTGGCCCCTTCCCTCTCCATGTATTGAATTTACACTTGTTGCAACAAAATACCAGCAGCCATTCACTAGTACCTTCAGTTTTTGTCTGGGTGTAAATCAAATTCAGGGGCAAGGTGCACCTCACCGGTCAGTGGCTGCTGTGGGACAAGCCTGCTCTTGAGCCCGGTCGGGTGAAACGCAGCCAAGGACCAGCTTAAACCAAGAGGCACATGGGTAACCCTAACTGGCATTTTCCCTTTGCCTCACACATAGTGCTCACCCACACAGCACACTGCACTGGAAAAGGCATTTTATTTTAGGAACAGCGTTAATTCAAAAGGAACGACAGCACAGTTACCTGCAAGTCTGTAAAAGAGACTTCCTCTCTTGACTACTGATTTCGACGTATTTTCTGATTGTGCTAGGCTAAGAGATTGCAACTACTCACAAGCAGCTATGGCTTCGCTTCTGCCTGTTGTTTTCCCCACACCAGAAATGAACAACTCAGCTGGTTTTGATTCATTACTAGGGAACTAATCACATCACAGCAAATAAATGTATTGTGGTGACGACCCTGAGATTAGTCTTCCATGGGGGAAGGTCTGAGGGAGGATTGTATTAGTTGTCTGCGGCCATATTGGCACACCAGGCAACACAAATAAGGCGACAACAAAACGGAATCAAAGTGAATCAGTTAACACGTCAAGCACTTAACAAAGGTAACATATATTTGCTTTAGTTCTTCATACACAAGCATAAAGCTAATGCTTCCAGAATGGCCAACTGGACAAGCTCTGAAAGTTGGAGCAGACCTCTACAGCCAGGTGAGGACAAGGGCTCTACAGCCAGGCGGGGATGAGAGCTCTACAGCTGAATCACTACCACAGGAAAGGCAGACGACTGAGTGGTCACAAAGAGTTCCAGACTTCTTTGCTTTCTTCGGGTTTGGTTTTGCAGTTCTACCTCTTTTCAGTTTTCGCTTTCCCACAGACTTGCTATCCTCCTTCTTCTTCTTAGTTGGAAGCTCCTAAGTTCAAGACAAAATTCTTGACTTCAGTAAATTCAAATTAGATTTTTGTAGCTAATTTTCATGAAGGAACAGAAAAAACCCAATTTGTTTAACTGATTCATTGGAAGCTCTCATTTTAGATATGCTTTCAAGGAAAAAGGCAAGGCATTGCAAAGTATAAATTGAAAAAGCAGAACAAAGCAAAAATTAAGAGCATGAGAAAACCAGTTTTTACTTACTGGTCCCTTCACAGTTTCCTCACGTCCTGCTGGGTTTATGTCTTCAAGCAGCAAAGGACTGCCACCAGGTCCCTGGGGAAAGGCCTCCTCCCCTGTGCTCTCCTCCGGTATTGATCGTCTCTTTCTGCCCCGACGCCCTGTCCTTACTGCAGCCCTGGGTGTGGTTGGTTCCTCATTTGGCTGTGCAGGTGTTTGTCCAACAGTATCCGTTTTGTGTGGTTTAGCATGTGGAATTCTTCTTGCTCTTCTCCTAAGAGTATGAAGGAGTTCCACTTTCTCACCTGACTGCCTGTCTTTCCGAGTAGAGGGAGACTGTGTGTCTGCCAAGAGATTTTGTGTCCCCTTCCTAGCACTTTTTCCTCCTCTAGTCCTTCTGGAAGGAGCAGAAGAAATATTACTACCTTCAGCAACAGACATTTCCTCACTAGCCTCTCCCAAGAGTTCAGATGCAGCTTTTTTTGCTCTTCTCAATCCTCTTCTTGGAGTCACGGCTACAGACTGCGTACTGACAGGCAGTGCTTGTCCATCAGAATGGCTGCTTTCTACTTTTTCTACATTAGTCAGTTTAGGTTTCCTTCCTCTCCTAGGAGTAACACGTAGTTTGCTATATGGTGATGTTTCAGGTGGTTCTGCTGAAGCTTGTGCCTCATCTGCACCATCTTCAAGAACCTGAAGTAAAAAAGTGACTGCATTATTCGTTACCAGGCTGGTTAACTTCCGACTGAGTGGGACGAAACAGAGGACACTGAAACTCTGCTTTTCTCTTTCAGATCACAACTGAATGTACAGTTAGACACATACAACACATTACCTACTACAGAGCAAAATGTGTGCATGCACGGGTCAGAGAACAGAACATTCGGTGTATGCAACCCATGTGCTCCATTTCTGGTAGCTCTGTAAGATGAAGTGGGTCTTGCATGTACTTGCCTGTACTATCGTATCAACACATTTGGTTTGCTACTGTGTTTTCAAGGAAAGTTGAGGCTTTGCATACCCAGAATCATAACTCAAGATCTCTCTTTGCTGATGCATGCATGCACTACCACAAGAACTGTAGCGTTCCCTATGCCTGTAGGATGGAACAAGTAAATTAAGTTGGCCACCCTGCATTATTAGTAAGAAGCTGATATATCAGAGAGAGAGAGAGAGAGCACATCAGGGGCCTCCTATTATAATTCAGGCGCTCTCTATAAAAGTCAGTAAACGTTATAATTAAAACAGATTATGACAATTCCTTAGTTTTGCCTCTACGCTGCTCCTCTTCTAAAGGTAGAAAATCTTGAAGGACAAACCCCAGGCTTTTCAGGTTTCTCCTTGCCTCTTTCTTAATGCCAACACAAAATGTTTCCAACTGCTTACCTAACAGAACACAGATACGGCATCTTCTTGTCTGCAATGGTATCTCCCCTCCTGATGAGTTCTGCAGTATCTACACTGCTCTTCTAAAGGCACACAGCTGCACATGGTACCCCAGATACAGTGACTGAGCACGCTGCCATGCGAAGCACCGCCCAGCTCAGCAACAGCCAGAGCTGATTCCTTTACCGATCAATCGATCCATCTGTGCGCCAGATGAAAATAAGTGACCCTGCTGTAAAAGCACCCACCCAGCTTCAGCTAGGAGCATTCAGGGCTTCCTTCCTCAGCTCAAGGTCATTTCACAGTATTGAAAGGGTTTAAAAGGAGGATCATTTAAGTAACAAATTGCATCTTTCAATATCTAAGCATATTGAGAAGTCAGCTTGGACTTCCTTTGTTCTATGCAATAAAACCAAGCTTATTTCAGGGAACTCCGTGACAACGGTCATGCTGCAATTAAACTACAACTTCCCCTCTTCCAGACCCGTACCCACCGTGCTGCTTCCAAATGGACTGCCTATACAATAACCACACACAGACTGCAAATGATCCACCTTTGGGAACCAGCAGTTTTTGTCTTACCTACTGCAGGGGTTTTACCTTAAACCAAGTTCACAGGCTTTTGGGGTGGCCAGTTGTTCCTGGGTTTTGGCAGTACAGACCTTATCCATGAGTGGAGTCTCCAGGAAATTCAGCTCTGATGCTTGGGGAAAATTCACTGCTGAGGTGGAACCGTGCAGATTGGGTTGCAGTGGGCTGGGTGCCATGAAGGAAGTAGAGGCTATGCATGATGACTGCCAGCGGCCACCAAGTTTTGCAACTGGTGCCCCAACAACCGCATCGGGCAACTCTGCATCAGGAAGATGATGTGCTTTGACTGGTGGTTCGATAGCTCCAGGGCTGGAATTACAAGGAAGGTGTAAATGACTTTCATTCCCCTGAATCCCAAACATACTGCAATTCACATTTATTTCACCATAGCTTCGGGTAACTCCCAGCCTTTCTTCCATTCTGTATAATTCTGACTATTTTTAACTAAACCTGGGAGAAATGAGGCCAAAATTGGGCAGGAAGAGGTAAAAGATTACAACTTGATAGCATAGTCACATCCATCAAAACCCCTACACCAATAGGTTGATGGTAATCATAACTTTAGCTTCGCGGAATCACAGCGTGTTAGGGGTTGGAAGGAACCTTGAAAGATCATCCGTGTTTGTAGAAACAGAATTGTCGTACAAGAAAACCTCTCTCTTCCAACATTACTTATAATGACTTTTCCCCTCCCTCTCTTTCCAAGCTTCTAGCTCAAGACCCAGCATTATTAGAAGGCTGCTTACCTATCATGTTGCGAGATGTGGGCCTTCCACTCATTCCCCATACAGACTTCTCCAGTTTTGGGCAAAACACCACTGATGAATGTTGCTCTTGTGTGCTCATTTCCAGCATCAGCTTTCTTTGTTACTGTTGATAACGATGTTGGTCTTGAGACTGGGAAACAAGAGGGGACGCGTATCAGCCTTGTGTCATCCAAGCGAGGGATGGTTAGTTGCACATTTCCTTCACCCTCTTAAAATTACCTTCTCTGATGGATGAAAGCACATGGTAAGGCTTGGCTCTCTCTCTAGCCAGCTTTCTCTGCCCTCTGGGAAGAATCTTGCCACATCGATCTAATATAGAAGTTCTGGCGACTGCTTGCTGTCCCAGGCGAGGATCACAATCATTCTGGTGAAGGAAAGGTGTACAGCCAAAAGCCAGCTCGTTACAAGAAGTCCGCTGCACACAACAAGCTGTGCTATTTCTAAGGAGAGCAGCAAGTTCTACCCACCAGCACCCACCAATTCCACCTGATCCCTTTAGCCAACGGGCAGCAAGACTAGTGCAGCTACAGAACCTGCCACTTGGAGGGAAAACAATTCTCACACCCTTGTCACCACCTGCAATTTTCAGTCTGCTCACAAAAGAGCAGGCTCTGCCCTTCTCCTCCTGAAACACCCATGCCTGAGATGACCAAATCCACAGTGCAATTGCTAATTCCCTTGGACAAACTGATGTGAATATTGCAACAATTAAGGAAAAAGCTGTCTGCAGGCACCTTCTGGCTGGCTGAAGGGCTTCAAATGCAGGACCTACAACATCCAAAACCACCTGCTGAGTCTGACTCACTGGAAAACTTTGGCTCTGGACAACAATAAGTGCATCGCAGGCCCAGAAGAGAAGCTCACAAAACACAAATCTGGCTATTTTGAGAAATCGAGTATTCCTAGTATTTCCAGGCAAGTTAAAAAAAACAAGGCAGGACTTTTAGTGAGTACTATGAAAAATGGTGGTAACCCCCAACAGAAATTTGGCCACTGGCCAGAACCTTTATGCTTACCATAACATGAACCTGCAGTGACTGCTTCAGCTCTAGTGTGGGAATATATCTGGCACATTGTCGGTGGGCTAAAAGCAATTCATGTCTCTGAACATCAGCATCAGTCTGTAAAAACTTCTCCAAATGCTCCTGGGAGAAATAACACCTGTCAGAACTGTACTGGGATTCCACTTCTTCTCTTTTTAAAGATCTGTTGTCCACACCTACTTGATCAGTGACTGTAAGAGGTAGTTTCAATAAATCTCCCATTAGTCCCATCTCCAGACAGATTTCATACATGTGTTTTGTCAGCTCCTCCATGTTTAACTTTGTGCTGTGTTGATGCAACAGGTCCCAAGCCTCCACCAGGCACCTGCAATTAATTTCTTGTATTATTTTCTTTTGAGACTATTACAAGGTTAAGAAAGATTATTAATGTTATGCCCCCAAAGCTGTCCCAAGATATTATGCCCAACACTAGTTGAAGGCCAAAATGGTGGGATCTATTTTGTTACCTATTGGACAGCAATACACTGAGGGAAAACCGCACTTCACTGCTGCTTGACATGGGTGGCTTCATCATCTGTATGTATCGGAGGGCTTGTCTGTGCTCTCCTTGGCACATGAGGCACTGAAGGACTCTCCAATGTTGCCATGACACAGGTCTCATTGTAGCTGGGTGGAGGAGCAGGGCCAGTGAGTTCTGTAGAAGTTAGAGGTCATGGTTATTAAGATGTGCAAAATGCTCCCAATTTCTTAACTAAGGGTGAATGTGGGTTAAACAAACTTCTGTGCGTAACTAAGGAAACACTTGATACAGGACATGTGCACCTCCGTTCTTAAGTGCTTGCAGAGAAGAACTTCAGTTTGCCAGACAGAACTGAGGGGGTGTTTTCAGTGGAGTCATTCACACTCTTGGGGGTTAACCAAACCTCTGGCTACAAACAGACCTTTATGGAAATCCCGTACAAAACAGGTACCTGTTCTCCCAGACACACGCCTTACACTAACATCAGGACAGGCAAAGAACAAACTTCCGCGTTGGAAGCACAGGAATTTGGTTGAGAAGTGCCTCCTGCAGTCTTGTGTCTCAAACCTCACCGCTGCGATCACGGTCTTAATGCTGAAAATAGCCAAACTGCCGCTCTGAGGCAGCATCCAAGTGTTCTGCTGAGCACAGCAACTGCACAGACACTTAATAGTATTAACCGAACAACACATAAAAATACTATAGGCTAAAGTGTCATTTTAGGCTTTTTTCATTGGTCATCTTTGTCCACCTTCTTCTTGGCTCTGGACAGTCTGCACCTGGACTTCATTATTACCCTGTTCCGTGAGCTTGCTACAAAGTGAGCGATTTCTCTGTCTCAAGGGAATGCAAGAATGTTGTCAAGGTCAGTTTGTTCGGTCATCAGGATCGGTTTTCTTGCAGACCTGCTGCATCCCCTGACAGCGTAGGATTGCTCTGCTGAGCACAACCTGAAGGGGTGGCTTTGAAAACTCAGATATCAAGCAAACGAAAGTTGATTTTGTCCTTCTTTCAGCTGCCTATCAACACAGTTAAAATTTCAACCCATCCTTTAGTGCTGAGGGTGTTGTAGTGCTATTACAAAAAGGTCCCAATATTTTCTCACTTATTATTAGCTAAGCAGCAGCTTTTAGCAGCATTTTCGAGATTACAGCCTTGTACCACAATTTACATCAAAGAAACTGTGAGCTACTTACTTCATAATCCTTGTGGTCTAGAAGCCAAAACCCTTGGATCAGCTTAACCAGACCCCAAGGGATGCCAAAGGCTGTTTGGAAGGAGTCGATTGAAGCATCTGTTTGGTTCAGAAAGGCATGCATGATGTCTAGCAGCAGGTAAATTGTCTGGTATCGAGCATCTAATTAAGGTTCATAAATTTGTAAGACCAAAGATGAGTCACATTACATTTAGAAAAAACACCATGAAAGGCAAACACAAGAAGGGGAGGAAGCCAAATCTGCTGAGCTATCAGTCTTGCCTTTGAGGCTCTTAGAACCAGCAGACAGTCAGGTCCTGAGCTCAAAACCACCTTCTGAATGAGTTACCAGAAAGGAATGCTTGTTGGCTTCTGTCAGCCGTTCAGAAAGGTTACCTTCAGATCCCGAAGCACTCCTGTTACTCACTCAGGCTCCCTCTGCTCAGCGGAGCTGCCAGCTGACATTCCAAACATCTCAGCATCACAGAACATTTACGTGCACATACTGAAGGTGTCATACCGGTAACTGGAAAGGATACAATTGCATGCTTGTCACTTTCTTCAACGCTTTCTAGCAAATAGAGATCCAGCAGTGCCTGGCATGAAAAAGGAATGAAGATTTTTCTTATAATCTGGCTTTTATAAATCCTTGGCGTATGGAGGGGAGGGGTGTTGTTTCAGAGAAATGACGCTCACGTGTAAACTAGCAGGGGGATATTTCCCAGTTCCTCCTTCATCTCTCCGCCACAACTTCTCAGCCTTGTTTCCTAACTGGGAAACCATTCCATCAATCATCAAGCAGTCAGAATCCCATTTTCCTCTGGAACAAGAGGTAGCAAGGATTTGCAAAAGTAAATGGCTCAGGTTGCACAGAGTAAATGGTTCAAGATCAAGGGCTTGAAAGTGGAAACAGTCTGAGCCTGTTTGTCATAGCAGCCAGGCCAGGAAAGAGAGCTCCCACTGGGAACCAACTTCTATCCAACAGCCAGTGAGTGCTGGGTCTGCCAACCACACTATGTGTGCAAATGACACCAACGTACTCGTGAGTAGGGGATTCAGGCCAATACAATGGTTCCCAGAGATCACCAGTCAAGAAGAGAGAGGGCTTTTTTAAAAACAAAGATGTCACCAAGAGATGCTGCAAAGTGGCGTAGGGTACAAACATCCTAACTGAGGAAAGCAACCTCTGTGTTCAAAGGAACACACGCATCCTTGAAGCCAGGAGGATTGCCAGCAAATGCATTCAACACAGCAGAGAGAACTGCTGAGAGAACAGCCATTCCCCTCCGCTCCTGGATTTGCAGCAGACGCCTTCCGGAGTTTCCCTGTAAGGCCTACCTTGACAAACGCTCAAGCTGCTGTCGATGGCCGGTATAGTAGCTCTGCAGCAGAGGATAATTGTAGAAAGGTCGAGCCAAAGGCACATCATCATCTACAGGCAAGAAAGTCAAAGCAAGTTAAAGATGGAACAGCACATTTTAAAAGCAAAACTTTGACTTAAAAAAGCAGCGTATGAGCTCAGCACCGAGAAGCCTCCAACTCTGAAAGAAGCCAAGGCTCTTTCTGACTTTGTGCCAGTATGACACAAGACTCATGTCCTTCCTGTCTCAAGTGCTATTTTCAGTTTACAGCTGAGGTAGCCTTCAGAACTTGTCATGTAAGCTGAAGTTCGCTATCAAAAAAACCCCAAACCCCAGTTCTCAAACGGAATGGGTTTTGCACATGTCAGCTGAGCTGACAATAGAATTCATAATCCCTCAGGTAAGGAAGCATTTCCAAGGTCTATTTTTTCCTCAAGCAATACATAAAATGTTCAAAACATGCAAACAATGCTTCTCCTGTAAAAAAAAAGCATTCCAGTATTTGTTCCTTACTAGTTACTGGTTTCAGACCCAGAGGATTTCAAGCTGTGTCCACCAGCACCTCCTGGAGATCAGAGGAACACTGTTGCTATTTCTAGAAGGGCACCCAGGAAAGAAAATGACTGCATTATTCTACACCCCCTGTACTTGACAAAACAGCTGAGAATGTCTGCAGAGGAATCGCTGAGTAGATGGTCTCCCTGTTGCAAATGTGTTACAGTTCATGCTTACCTAAACCCTCTGGAAGGAGACTGGATCGACAGAACCAGGAGACCACTCGCACATACAAAGAAACAAGGCTGGTAACCATCTGCTTCGTTCTCAAGTTGGCAAAACCTGAAACAAGGCATAAGATGATTTCTCTTCTGCAAATCTTCACTTTTACACAATTCCCTTCATCCCACTCAACAGGAAGTATATAAATAACAGGGCAGAAATATTTCTCCTTCCATTCTTCCCACACAGTCCTACACAGAACCCCACACAGTCACCACCAAAACAAAAAGCAACCCCCGCAAAGAAACAGCTTCACCAGAGGTTAAAATGCAACTAGTGCTTTTCACAGAGCAGAGACTTCTACTATAGCAAAGGCACGATCTTTTCATTTTCCTCCGTATGCCAGGAGCAAGTTCGACTAGAAAAGGCCAGAGGCACTCCAGAAACTTACAAGTCATTTGTTCATGCTTCAGCCTTTTTAGCAATTTGCAATGCAGGATTTGCATGCCATTGTAACCTGCTAGCTAAGAATGAACAGAAGAGTTTTCAGCGCTACCACATTCACTTGCTGTCATCTCAACCCAGTTGCTGCCTGTGTAGCTTCTTGCTGAACATAACCTCCCCAGCCACTTGCACAATCCCCACAACAAACTACTTCCCGGAACTCCGTGCGTATTACGTGTCAGTCACAACTTCTCAGATTTAAGCCCCTTCTCCCAGCTGCGTTCGACTGCCTTCCCATCTCACCAAAACCAACAGAAGCTCCTGTTTCCACAGTTACAACCCAAGCATCACTCCAAATCTTAACAGAATGTGCGAGAGGCTGAATGATGCCGTTACAAACCTTGTTCCGTAAGCTCCCGTGCCTCTGTTGAAAAACAGTTTAAGACTCTGCTAAGGTTGGTCAAAAGCAATTGGCAGTGCTGAAGAGACAGCAATGTCTGTGGGTCAATGAAGTTGCAAGAGCCATCAAAGAGCGGAGCACCTTTTCGAGAAGAAACAATGCATCGTTAGCTTACAAAGCAATTCCAGAGTTTCAAGGTTCCCTTAGGGAACCCTGTGCAGTAACAGGTGCCAGCAGACTTCTGAGCAAGCTCAATCAGAAGGAATGATTTTACGGGTGCAGAATGACTACATTTAGTACTCACACGTTTGGTCCAACTCATCTTTTGTACAGATTACTTTGTTCCACGTCCACGCAAGAACAAACCGCAAATTAGCAGCAGAACTTGGCTGCTCTTTAAGAAAACAAAAGAAGAAATGAATCAGCACCTTCAAACTGAAAAATAAAAGGTCTAACATAAAACCAACTTCAGAAGTCAAGGATTACCTTCAGATGCCCAATGTTTAATGCATCCCGTCAGAAGCTCTAAAGAGCCTGTCCGCACAGCAGCTGACAGTATTGCTTCAAATTGCTCCTCCTAATCACAACAGACAAAATAAGATGAGACTCTGACATATTTTGATATCCCACCCCTCAACTCTAAGTGTTTGTTTCTAACTCCCGACTCATTCAGAGATCGCAAAGCCAATTAGTTCCTATGTAACTAATGCCACAATCTTGTTCTGGCCACAGGCTGGACTCCTTGCTGGTCAGAGGAACACATTACCTTTTCCTCTGACGTGTAACTTACTGAAGGCTAACGCTAACCTTTATTTGCAGGCCTCTGCACCACAGTCTTAAGGTACTGGCTTCCAGTTCCTTACTTCCAGCAATATCCTCCACTAATAGCTGTGACACGCTTTTGTGCGTGTCAGTTTGCCATCAGGAACGCGTGCACGGGACAGAACAAAATACTCTGCAGCACTGGCTTGGAAAGGGCGAAGCTAAGCTCAAGCATTTCTCAAGGCTATGAAGGCGTGCAGCGGTTCTGACTCCCAAAACATTACGTTACAGGTTTTGAAAGGGATGGAAAGGCAGCAAAACGTCACAATGTTTATAGGTTTACATTGGAGGCTATTCAAAGGCTGTGTTCTAATGTAGTGGTAACCCTTGAATGGACCCCTAGGACAGAAGGGGGTGAAGTCACTCTGGTGGCATCAGGCAGACAGAAGGCAGTGGGAGTCATGAGACAGTAGCCATGATTGTGCCGCAGCAGCCTCAGGCAGTCGAAGAGGAGGCAACTGGGCCACTGCAGCACAAGGCAAAGGCTCTGCTTTCAGAGGATGCAGTAGCTTGCCTCTGAGCCCGACACCCCCCTTGTCAGGTACCAAATGGCAAACCTAATGCTTTGGGAAACCGGCGGGGATGGAGGTTGCTCTGAGGGAACGATCCCTCCTCTTGCGCCCGACCAGCACTAACTGCACGCTTCCTTGTGCCTCTCTGTGGCACAGAATTAGCTGATGGATTTCTAGTGCCAGATCCGCTGGGTCTGCTGCCAGTCAAATGTGGTACTTAATACCTCAGGCAACTGGTACTTCTGCTAACTGAAGGCAACACCTGTGCTTCAGGGCAACTTGCAAATATGAGAAAAATCAGATCATCACCTCTCGGAGCCTCTGCAGCCCTGGCAGACAAGAGAGGTGGATCTCCCCCATGATCCCCCGTGGCGCACGCACCTGACTCAAACTGGATGGTGGGACATCAGACAGTCTTGGAGACAGCAAGCCAGATACAAGGCACCTGTTGTAGGACTCAGGAATGGCTTTGATTATTGAAGGACCAGATTTCTTTAGCAACTTCAACGTCTGAAACATCAATCACATACCACAGGTTAAGACAGCACTGCTTTTCTTCTCAAAAAGCCCAGTACTTTCTTCTGTTCTCCCTTCTGCCCCCCTCCAAGTTAATCAGGGATCAAAACCCTCACTCTAGGCCATGCTGGCAGTTCCGCAGGTGAGAAACAAAGAAGTAATGGCTTTCCCTCCCCAACACCCCCACCAGTTTTGTTCTTGTTCCTAGAGCAATGCTGCATTTCTTTCTAGGTGTCCAATCCTCAGTCCTGCTTCGACAGGTGACAACAGGAGTGTTACAGTGCCAAGAGTCACCCGAAAAGATTACCACAGGCCTAAAACTGGCAGGACGCAACTGGAATGATGCCTGTGGACGGGCAGGGTGAGCGTAAAGGGTCTCTGAGGCTGAAAGTGGGACAAGAGAGAACATGGCAAAGCTACATCTCCCGACACTCGCAGTAAAGGTACAACAAAGATCACCTCCTTCTGGAAGCTGGTGCAAGTCATGTGAACCACTCCGGAGTTCAGCAAGCAGGTACCATCTGCAGAAACAATGAGCATGTGATAGCCTCCCTTACTCTCAGGGTTTCTCTGAGCACTTTACACTCACACTTAGCAGTTATCTGGACAGATGTAACTGAGCACTCATTGTCTTCAGCAGAGCGCTGACACAGTTTGGGTTAGAAAACAATTCCTGAGTGTAGAAAGTTTATCTCAAGTGCTATCCAGGTGCTATGTTGTGAACTTCAGTTCAAGGTCCTTTCATTTTATAACCATCACCACTTCAGTGTCTGCATTACAAAAGCACCAAACACCAAAACCCAGACAACAGGCTCTCAGACACGTTTCAGAGTTGGCCTTGGGAGGGGCCTGGAGCTTTTTTCTTGGGTATTGGAGTGTGACAAACAATGAACCGGAGAACCAATACATGGCCTCTGACCTCCATGGCAGCTTAGCACTATTCAAAGCAGTGAAATACCTACCAAAGCGGTAGATGCTTGGATGAAAAAACTCCTCAGGTGGTGGATGAGAAGGAGGAACTCCCCGACTTAGGCTCCGCTCCTGTACCAGAATATCCAAAATGAGCTTTGGAGAAGTCACGCTCGTTACAGCATCCAGGGACCACAGTGCAAAGTAGGGGCAATCGTGAAGGAATTCTCCCTCCCTTAAAGAAAACCAGTGCATAAGCTCAATGCTGACAGCTCAATGAATTCTTCCTAAGGGATATACTGAGAGCAACCAAAGAAAAACCTACCTTAGTGAATCCGGCATTTGAGCGTGATACCAGCGATTAATGTCAAATACACACAAATAGGTCGATGGTGTTCCCTGACCGTAGGTATGCACTTGCCAGCTGAAGACTGAGACACTGGTCTCAGGAGAGATGACTGTAAAAGACAAGACGTTGCTACTCATTGGTAGAAAATACGATTTGTCTGATATTTTTAAAACACCACTTTCCATTAATTCTGCCAGCAAGCACAACACGAACTGATTAGGATGAGGAAGAGCTTAGCAGAACCCAAAGCATGCAAGGAAGCATCATTGCTGCTTTCAGAAAGCATGCAAATATGTCTCATATACACTTGTGTCACACAGCTGCCGGTATTCATTTCCAGATTGGACTCAATGGCAAGTTTTAAGAATAGCTCCTCTCCAGTGTATTCAGAAGGAAAGCACACAATTCTCACACAAAACAAATGAACTGCACCCCCACCCCAACAAACAGGAGATGGGAATATGGATTTAAACAGGAAACAACTGTAACATTCTGCTCCAGTTCTCTCACTAAGGGGAAAGAACATGGACATTGAGTCCAGTGAGAAACTGTATACAGTATGGATTTTTCCTCCAGAGTTACTTTGGAATAGAATCAGAATTGTTTTGGTTGGAAAAACCTTTAAGATCATCAAGTCCAACCATTAATCTAGCACTGCCAAGTCCACCATTAACTTCTTTTTAGGGACCATGTTCCTAAGCAGCACATCTCCATGCCTCTCAAACACCTCCAGGGATGTTTCGTTGTGAGCTTCTGTGCCATTTCTCTTTTGTTAGCTCCTGAAACTGCCTTTAGAGCAATTACAATGGAAGCCACTTGTTCCCTTGAGGAATCTCAGATAACCTAGGCATCCAGGGTTTCCTTTTTCAGTGAGCCCAGCAAGCTAGTCTAATGAACAAACCTTCATTAACGCTTTCCTCACTGCCATCACGGTGGCAAAATTTTTCAATGGTCTGACAGCTGAGTAGTTTAGTATTCCTGGTCTGCCCTCTCAAGGGAATGATTCCACCTGTGAGATCCAAACTGTAGCATTCGCCACAGGATTTCAAATGCTGGGGAAAAAAGAAGTGACAAGCAAAAAGGGCATTTTGAGATCAAATCAGAAAAAGCGTATGTCTGGCTAAAAAGAAAAATGCAGTAGTTGTCTCTGAAGCACGCATGCTCCTTTCTCTTTCATCAAGTAACTCTGGAAATAACAGAAAAGAGCAGCAGCTAAGAAAAATCAAAACCATCTCTTTGAGAAACTAACATGAAGCCTAAGCTGAGACTCTCACTGTTATTATAGAATAAGCAATCACTAAAAACAGTAGTATCGGCAGCCTGTCAGACATTAATTTTAACTGCTGAATTTCCAACTTTTTTTCCTTTGCAAAGAGGAGCCAGTCCCACCATAGTTGGTGCAGAGTGCAATGGGAAGAAAAGATGAAGCAATTCCTAAGACAATTGCTGCAGCAAAGCAGTCTATTTTAATTCTTCCACACACTGGCAAGCAAATTTAAGTTAAGAAACTCCATCATAAGACATCTTCTCTTCCCAGGTGCCATTCATTTGGTGTTTAAAACAAGAATCATTTTATTTGTGAAAGCTGCTGCTGCTGCTTCTTCAGGAATTGAATGTGCAGGGACCCTTTGCAGATGAATGTGGTTGGCACACATGACGCTGCAGGATCAAATTCCATGACTTGTTTTCAAAAACTGTGGACAAACGCCATGCCCAAGGAGCCCCAGCAAAAGACTTACTATTTTTTTCAGACAGCTCTGCATTCTAAGGGTAAATATTGCATGGGCCAACTTAGGTGATAATCCCATAGAGAAAATGTCTCTTTTCATCTTCTCACATACATGCACCTCTTACCTCATACATGACTTGTCCTGATGCCAAGCATTTTCTGTCACCAAAATCCAGATGCAACAGACGCAAACTCACAGTGTCCCCTCCACTGAAAAATGGTATCAATGATGGAATTTGGTTACAAAGCTGCTTTATAGTCCTCATTTCATTGGATCTAGACTGAAGGCCTCTTAATGGCACGCTCTTGCTGAGAAGACCACCACTACCACCTCCCAAAACACAACAGGCTGGTCACATTCAGCCACTAAAACATAAAGGAGGAAATGCTGACAGCTTTGGGGGCAAGTGCTAACCCTACAACTGCAAAGCTTTAGTCTGGCATTGCTGTACAAACTAAAAGTTACTGGAAATAGTTCTTCACAGGGAAGAGTTCTCAGTCAACAAGGCTTTCGAGTCAAACGTAATAGGAACTGCTGAGCGGCTTAGGGACTTTCCAGATGCTGAGGAGAGAGATATCTTATCCCTTCCTTTCCCTTCCTCCCAAAGTGCCAGGCCCTCTCTTGCACACACTGCACCCTGCCACACTCTGATCTGATTCCTTAGCCCAGCAGGAAAGAAGTGACTTGTCTGCTCAGCAGTGCTCATTCTCTGCCATGTGAGCTGAACGGGCTCACAAAGGCTCCAGAGACTGCTCCAGTTGGCAGAAGGGAATCGGCAATGCCAGCACCTCCCTCCTTCAGGGGCAGCAGCCTGGCAGATCTGACCTGCAGCTCAGCTGGGCTCAATGGTATTTTTGTGATACGCTGCAAACACCAAACACATTGGAAGCTGTCGTCAAGAAACAATGGAAATCATTCAAGAATGCAAGCACAAACAGTTAGCCACTGCTGCTCTGCCTTCATTCAGAAAGCAGGAACTAGTAGCTCCCTCTTCCCAACAGTGAAATCCTCTTGAAATTACAGTGTAAGCTCATTGTAAGCTCAAGTACCTTCCGCACCAGAGAGAATCTCCTGTGCAACTACATAAACCAGAATAACCATACACGTATCAACTGCAGGAGAACACATACTGAGCAAAAAAATTAATGCATTCAGTGGCTTGTGGTAAGTTGTTATTCACCTTTCTTGTGTAGACTGAACAGCCCAGAGGTAGCAACAATTGCAAGGATCATTCTCAGGCTCTTGAAAAGTAACAGCATAGATAGGAATTCGCCCGCCTTCAAGCTGAGCGTGGTACCTACAGGTTTAAAAAAACAAACAACAGCAACAACAATGAAATAAGAAAAGCTCTCTTTATATTAACATGCTTCCTTAAGCAAAAAGAGTGCCACCCCAGGCATGGGCGAGTGTAAAGGCCTACTTACTCCCTCTTCAACGTTTTCATGTTCCATAGTGACAGGTAGCCATCTGAAAAGCCCACCACCAGCTGATTGGTTCTGCTTATATAGCACAGGGTTGATACTGCTGGTCCTGAAGGTGCTTGCAATTGAAAAGAGAGATGTCTTCCTTCCCTGGTCACAGTTTCTCTTCTTTGTGGAACTTCAGCAGGAATACTAAAGAAAACTTCTAGATCTGCACACACAAAACCAGGCAATAAGTGATTCCATGGACGTGGCATTTTAAACACTGATGTGACACCACCTGTAATCCAACTCTACCACCTCAGGCCAAATACCTATTTATCAGCACTCTATGCCATTGCCATTTTATATGTATTCAAAGAACCAAAAACTCTCCCATTGGACAGGGGCTCCCACTTGGATTTCAAAACCAGTGGAAGTGTAACCTCCACAGGCAAGTTCTTCTTGGACTCTGTAAATCAGGAGTTTGGGCCTCGCCACAACGCCGTCATCTGAAGTGACAGCAAGTCCTGAAGCCACTGTTGCAATAGGCAAAACAGTGTATGAAAGCTACAGACACGAACTGGAGGTTTCACACCTCCAAATCCACAGCTTATGAAAAGGCTTTGGAAGCCTGTTCAGGACTGTAGGATGTCCAACCGCCGCCTGTAACCAGGAGTCCCACACAGCTGCACGCTAGCATCTTCAAAGCGGGATGCTCAGGGTTGAGGTAAAAGCCACAAGTTGCCTTATTTTTCAATTCCAGTTTGAAAACTGAACACTTACCTGATGCTTCTATTTCACTCTGGCTGCCAGATAAACCATCCAAACAAAGGTCAACCAGGAGGACGTGACCCACATCTGTAGCCACTGCTGCCACTCCAAAGAGGCATCGCAGGCTCTGATGTAGGTGCTGAGTGCTCACACTGGCTCCTCCGCAATTACTTATGGCTTCTATAGCAGTTACCTATAGGAAAACAGTGAGTTACTATTTCTGCTGTTTGGAAAGCTCAATAGAAATCCTTTGAAAGGGAAGCTAGAATTAGCATGTGGAAAAATAAATAAAGGACCATAAGATTTAAAAACAAAGCCTTGCTTCCCATGACAGTGAGGAAAAGAGAGAGGAAAAAACCAAAAAAGCCCTGGAGAAAAACCTGTTAGTGCCTTCCATTTACTAGCAAACAGTCCAACCAGTAAGTCTTGTGTCCTGTCCACATTGACGTCACTACCAAAAAGACAGGAAGCAAAATGAAAGCAACAGTCCGAATGCGCTTACAAATGAGAGCATGCAGGGCAAATATTCACATCAGCTTCGGCCTTCTTCCAGAATTCATAACCTCCCTCACACAACAGCCAAGCTTCCCCCTAAGGCGTCTTCATATCTTCTCCTGAACCGCTTTGTGGTGGTAAAGGAAACTCCTGAAGAAACCTCACAGCTAACACTCCATTTGATTTCAACTCACTGCTCTAGGCACAGATTTGATATGCAACATGACGCATCTTATACTTCCCTTTTCCTATTTCCAGCTTAATTACACTTCAAACTTAACAAATCTACGCTATTTTCACAAACGGGATTTCCTTGTTGGCTATACGCTGGTGACAGCCCACAGCTCTGCTCTGCCAGCTAAAGCTCCACGACTCACCAAAGGCACTTGTTTCCTACCCCGAGTCAAGAGAAAATCATATACTGCTCTAAAGCACCTGCTTGCAAGTCAGACACTCTTGGGAACATGTCTAAGTCCTTGGCAGCATGTCTATGGAGGTTTGGGGTATTTTGAAGACAGTTTTCTGACAGGAGCTAAGCACTCAGCAAAAGTACGTTCTAGGTGCTTCAAGGAGTTGGCTTGAGATTTTCTTTCTGTGTCACTCTGGCCAAAAATAATAAAGGTTCTTTTCAGTGTCTTTTTGTGAAACTGGAGAATTAGGCAAGCATGTGCTTACCAGAAAACCAGAAACCTTGGGTTACCATCAGTAAACTCAAAAGACAGTGGTACCATCGAGCCCAGGGTATGACATCAAGGCTCTTTTGACTGGATGATCTCAAGTGACCGTATGGTAATGCAATAGAGAAAAAATGCCTCCTGCAAGGAGGTACCCCAAAGCTTTTTCCTGACACAGGATTACGCAGCTCCTAACATCACAAAGCCTTTGTTTCTCCAAAGACACAGTACGTACCCGTCCCGGAAGAACAACAGCTTTAACCACTCTCGATATCCCAAGGTCGTACAGGCAGAGAACACTTCCTTCTGCTTCTTCCAAGCCAACCAGCAGCCCAGTTCTCTTCTGCCAGGAAAACTCCTTTACCACACGAACAGTGGGAAGCTCTTGGTTTACTCCACTGAATCGGTACGCAGAAAGACACTCTCCAGTGAGCGTCACTACCTCAAGCTGAGGGCCACGTGCCAACCAGGCTAGTGCGTTTCTCCCTGTAAGAGGAGAGGAGAGGAGAGGAGAGGAGAGGAGAGGAGAGGAGAGGAGAGGAGAGGAGAGGAGAGGAGAGGAGAGGAGAGGAGAGGAGAGGAGAGGAGAGGAGAGGAGAGGAGAGGAGAGGAGAGGAGAGGAGAGGAGAGGAGAGGAGAGGAGAGGAGAGGAGAGGAGAGGAGAGGAGAGGAGAGGAGAGGAGAGGAGAGGAGAGGAGAGGAGAGGAGAGGAGAGGAGAGGAGAGGAGAGGAGAGACATCTTAACTCAATTACTGCATTGACAGTCCAGTAGATAGGGTCTACCTGGCTGCAAAAGAAGCCTAGACATCCAGAGAGGCACCCAGTTCTACTTTCAGATCACCTAGAAAGTCAGCTACCTAGCCTGCTCAGCCACTTGCAGCAGCTCTGATTTCTCCTCTGCATCCTACTAAATACTCTGGGAGTGTGGCCGCAGCGCTTAGCAGCGTTGCCCTCTCCCTTCCCTTTGCATACAGCCTAGAAAAGAAAAAGCGAGGCATTTGACTCTGTACCACTGTAGCACAACTACTTCTGCGTGTCCTGTCACGACGGTCAGAGCACTTGAGCTGGTGCAAGTAAATATGGCCCAAAACAGCACTAGTCCTTTTTTGGAAAATGCCTTTGATTGAATTAAGAAGTGAGGAGGCCTCACTGACTCACCATGTCCAAGAAAATTCTTTTAACAGCACCGGACTGCTGCAGGTGGCTGTAATTTCAATCTTGAACATACAAAGGTGTTCATATTAGCATCTTTAATCCCTAAAACTTCGTTTTTCCTCTCTTGAAGCCTGATGCACCTGAACAGCACTAACCTGCCACAGTAGACACCATGATGCTGTGCTTCAGGCAAGAATAACTTGGTAAGGAGACTCACCTCCAGAAAACTTCCCGTACAGCACGGAATCCGGGCTTTTCCCATCTTCCCTAAGTGCCTGAAGTGTCACCTCTGGAAACTGCAGCAGACTGCTCGTTACCTCAGTCTGTAGGACTTGCATTCTTCACTGTAAATAAAGACAAAAAATGCAAAAATAGACTCATGTCAGCCATACCTAGCTTGGAGATTGACCGAAGTGGCACTGGCATGCAGTGCAAAATCTCCTGTAGGTCACCTGTAGCTCTCAGCCTAAAACAATGGCACTTGGGACAGGCTTTGATCTCACAGCAGAGCAAAAGGAGAATCCTTTCATTTTCTGATTCCTATGAGATCACCAACAAAAAATGCCACAGAGGTACTGACAAGGTAAGTAACAGGAAAAAACCAATACACCGACTCCATGTCTCAAAACACAGGTCAGCGAGACGGTACCTGAGAAAGAATCCTACTTTGAAAAGTTGCTCAGTAACAGGATGAGTTTCCTCATGATTTGTCCCTCCCTTGATTTCTATTTGATTCTTTATTGTCAGTGCCCTTCTACTAGGTTTCATGCAGTGCTGATGGCTCTTCCCTTTTTGCCCGTTTATTTCGAACATTAAGCAGCACTTAAGCACCTTCACTCTCAAATTCTTCTACAAAACGTACTGCTGCTCCTTTCACATTATAAGCACCCCAGGCCTGCATGAATAACCTCTCTTCCTTACAGCATAGGAGGTCACAGCTGGTGTCCAAGACTAGGCTCTGGGAGCAACAGAAAGATACTGAAGGCTAGTTTTTGTGAATACATTCAGTTTCTAGGAATCCTTACTTTGGTGAAGAAAGGTTATGCTCTAAAGTCTGGGCACTGGAATCAACTGTTTCAGGCCACAAGCTCTCTACCTGTGAAAACATCCCAGTACTTTCTGCCAGCACGAAAACCACAAGCGCGTGAACACACAGCACGTCCAAGGCAGGGTCCCGCACTGAGAACAACTCAACAGTCTGAGAAGAAAACTAATGACTGGCTCAGGAGCATTTTCCCCAGAAAATGGGGATGCAACCCACAAGCACTGGAGGAGAAGCAGATGGAAAAGACACTTCCTGCACCTTAGTGCAGTGAATTTCCACTTTGCCATATTTAACCCCTGCAGACAGAGGATTTAATGAGGCAGGTAGCAGGCCACTTAGCCCACACCACTGGGTCCTTCCTTTCCCGCTCAGGCAGAAATCCTGCCCCATGTTTCAGGCAAAAGCCCTACATTTAATGCAAAGCCTCGGTCTTAGTCTGAAAAACTAACAGCATAACAGAGAGACGGTTGGTATCAGAAATCTCCAATCAGGCTTATTGTGCTCCAGTGCAGCTTCCCAACTGCCTTGCAGAGCTTGTGCTCTGCAAGTTCTGTGAGAAGCACAAATCTACAGCAGAAGGTGAGGAAAAAGAAGGAATTTCAGCTCTCCATCCCAACAACCCCAACAGCTAAGACCGCGCCGCCTCTGATGCAGACTGTAGTTTGGATTTCCCATTGATTAGAAAAACAGAGAAAGCCAACGCAGATCAGAAGTTGATGCTGGGGCCAGTCTGCCTAGCTACCTCCTGTGATTACTCCCCAACACAACTGTACTTTCATTCAAGAGTTGCCGTACCTGTGTAACACAGCTCAGCTTGCAACAGTTCCTTGTGTCAGCTCTCAAATTGCGCTCTTTTTGACAGTACCTGGACAGACAGGCAAGGGTGCTAAGCGTCTCGGTGCAGACGCAGCTCTCCTCGAGGAGACAGTAGTTAACCAGACTCTGACAGCACACGCCAACCGTGTCCCATTGCACTGCAACAAACACAGTCACCATGGTTACCTGATCCGCCCCAAGCAGGGTCACCTGGAGTAGGCTGCCCACACCCATGTCCAGGTGGCTTTAGAGTACCTCATTCTGAAACATGCCTTTACAAACCACAACCTGACGAGCTGAACTGCCAAAACATCTGCAAGACAGGAACCTGTCCCAGCTTTCTGGAGAGAGTTTCCTACCAACTGAAGTGTCCTCTCCGCCACACAAGTAAACCCACGCCACACCGGCAAAGGTAGAAGACACAAAATTAATAGAAGCCTGACAAAGTGCATTTTGCTGTCTTCAGAAAGCAAATGCCGGGAAAATCACTGCAGGGAAATGAGCTGATGCCCTAAGAGAACAAGGAGCTGTCCTCAGCAGGACAGCACACAGCATACACTTATTACAGCAGAAATCAAGCAACTGTACTGCCCCAGGCTGGCTTCAGGCAAAGGCCAAGAGACCCACCACAAAACGCACTGGACTCCTGAACAGCCACGCTCTCCCCATTAAACCCAGCCCTCATCCCATGACCGCTGGTCTCCACAGACAGCTCACTTCCCACCACCTCTTTTTAGCTGAATCTCCACCTTGAAGCAAAGAAAAAGTTCATGAAGGGCAACCAGGAGGGGAGCACCTTCCCCTCTAGGGAAGGTGTTCCTTCAGTGATTTATTAACCAAGTCACCATCAGACCCCTTCTGTGTGTTCTGCATCCGCTGTCCGTTCTGAGCCAGCAGACACTGCACCTCTTCTGGACAGCTTTAACCAGATGTGGAAAATAGCAGACCCCATGAGAGAGGAGGACCGGTGACAAGGGAGCCAGGCAGAGGCAGGTGGTCTGGTCTCTTGCAGAGAAAGCCCTTCCTACCTGAACCTTCTAGAGATTTCCCTCTTCCAGACCCACACCCACCGTGCTGCTTCCAAATGGACTGCCTATACAATAATCACACACAGACTGCAAATGATCCACCTTTGGGAACCAGCAGTTTTTGTCTTCTGCAGGGGTTTTGCCTTAAACCAAGTTCACAGGCTTTTGGGGTGGCCAGTTGTTCCCGGGCTTTGGCAGTACAGACCTTATCCATGAGTGGAGTCTCCAGGAAATTCAGCTCTGATGCTCGGGGAAAATTCACATCTGAGGTGGAACCGTGCAGATTGGGTTGCAGTGGGCTGGGTGCCATGAAGGAAGTAGAGGCTATGCATGATGACTGCCAGCGACCACCCTGTGCTTCAGGACATGAAGGAACAGGATGAACAACCAAATCCAGGAATCTGTTGAGAGAAACAATTCAAAATCCATTGATTGATGAAAACAGTGATGCTGCGTTCAAGAAATCTGGGGTGAGACGTAACAAAACAATTCAACAATCAAGAAAATACGGGTGACCCCTCACTGTAGGGGTGCTGTATCAGGCCCATGGACAATTTCGAGGCATTTTCTTTTCAATTATTTCCCCACACTTCTGACTGAATTCCCATTTATTTCACCATACCTTCGGACAAGTACGAGCCTTTCTTTTGGCACACATCTGGTTTCAGCTATCGGAAATTCTGTAAACACATTTACTGCTATGTAAAGATACATGTTTGCAGAAACAGAATTGTCGTAGATGAAAACCTCTCTCTTCCAACATTACTTATAATGACTATTCCCCACCCTCTCTTTCCAAGCTTCTAGCTCAAGACCCAGCATTATTAGAAGGCTGCTTACCTATCATGTTGTGAGATGTGGGCCTTCCACTCATTCCCCATACAGACTTCTCCAGTTTTGGGCAAAACACTACTGATGAATGTTGCTCTTGTGCAAAACCTAGGAAAGTTTTAGGAACACAGGTTTCCAGCGTGTTCCTTCTCAGGGGCTCAACCATGAAAGACTTCTGGTCCTCCCATATTCAATGGGGACACCTTAGTTCTGCGTTTCCAACCTTAGAAATTTTATATCTATGACATTCAATGCTTTTCTTAAAATTCCAGACCCTTGAGTTACGTAGAAGGAAGAAAACACTTTTGATTCCCTTCCTCTCCTTATGCCTTCCCTCTGTGGAGTCCTGTGAACAGTTTTTGAGACTGTTCTTCCCCTGCTAGATGAATTCTGTGCCTTTTATGAATACCCAAAGATGGGAACAGTACCAGTAGCCCCTTTGGAGTATAGTCTTCCACCTGGCAGGTTGCAGACTGCAGCTCTTGCCGCTGGGAAAATACTTCACTGCATTTCAGTGCCCTCTGCTGGGAAGGTGGGCCTGTGCAGCTTTCTGGCGCAGGGAAAAAGCGCCCACTAAAATGCCACCGTTTTTGTTACCGCACTGAGAGGAACTTGGAACAGGGTGGAGAGCTGCAGAAATCTGTTATTGGGAGTCTTTTCCTCTGCTCCTCTCTTCTTCATGGCACCACACCTGATGGGGAGCGCTTAGGAAGCTGCCACTTCATTGTATTTCATCTCTTGCAGTTTCGGTGATGCCTTTTGCAGCTCCTGTGCTTTCGCCTGATGACTACACTAGAAGCCACCAGAAAGCTCCCCTGTGTGCTCAGCAAGCCCTGTCAGCACTGGCTGAACACTTTAGAGAACTAATCCCGATTTACAGCTGTCCGGTAGGAATGGCGCCACCAACCCTCCAAGTCAGGAATCAACATTTGCAAACGTGCTTGGAAGTAACACGGGGTTCCAGAGTGACAGAGCTGTAGGTAAAATCTAGATATGTTTCAAATCAGTACAGCTACAAAAGCCAGACATTTGCCTCACACTTGCATGAATGGACACAATGGGAGAGAAATGCACTGGCCAGCCTACAGCTGGGTGTATTTGAGCTAAAACTAGCTGTGGCTGGTTCTCTGACTAAAATCTTACCTGGCCTGTGCAGCCGCTGGATCCCGCTGCAATGAGCGTGCCCTTTCTTGTCCTTTAGGAAGCCACTGCAAAGGCCAAGAGGCCAGATCAAAGCTCACAGTTTCTCTGTGCCCTGGATTCCTGGGGGTGGAGATGCTTGTGCTGTCCACAGAAACCACACTCCTCCTTCCTGGCCCCTTCCCTCTCCATGTATTGAACTTAAACTTGTTGCAACAAAATACCAGCAGCCATTCACTAGTACCTTCAGTTTTTGTCTGGGTGTAAATCAAATTCAGGGGCAAGGTGCACCTCACCGGTCAGTGGCTGCTGTGGGACAAGCCTGCTCTTGAGCCCGGTCGGGTGAAACGCAGCCAAGGACCAGCTTAAACCAAGGGGCACATGGGTAACCCTAACTGGCATTTTCCCTTTGCCTCACACATAGTGCTCACCCACACAGCACACTGCACTGGAAAAGGCATTTTATTTTAGGAGCAGCGTTAATTCAAAAGGAACGACAGCACAGTTACCTGCAAGTCTGTAAAAGAGACTTCCTCTCTTGACTACTGATTTCGACGTATTTTCTGATTGTGCTAGGCTAAGAGATTGCAACTACTCACAAGCAGCTATGGCTTTGCTTCTGCCTGTTGTTTTCCCCACACCAGAAATGAACAACTCAGCTGGTTTTGATTCATTACTAGGGAACTAATCACATCACAGAAAATAAATGTATTGTGGTGACGACCCTGAGATTAGTCTTCCATGGGGGAAGGTCTGAGGGAGGATTGTATTAGTTATCTGCGGCCATATTGGCACACCAGGCAACACAAATAAGGCGACAACAAAACGGAATCAAAGTGAATCAGTTAACACGTCAAGCACTTAACAAAGGTAACATATATTTGCTTTAGTTCTTCATACACAAGCATAAAGCTAATGCTTCCAGAATGGCCAACTGGACAAGCTCTGAAAGTTGGAGCAGACCTCTACAGCCAGGTGAGGACAAGGGCTCTACAGCCAGGCGGGGATGAGAGCTCTACAGCTGAATCACTACCACAGGAAAGGCAGACGACTGAGTGGTCACAAAGAGTTCCAGACTTCTTTGCTTTCTTCGGGTTTGGTTTTGCAGTTCTACCTCTTTTCAGTTTTCGCTTTCCCACAGACTTGCTATCCTCCTTCTTCTTCTTAGTTGGAAGCTCCTAAGTTCAAGACAAAATTCTTGACTTCAGTAAATTCAAATTAGATTTTTGTAGCTAATTTTCATGAAGGAACAGAAAAAACCCAATTTGTTTAACTGATTCATTGGAAGCTCTCATTTTAGATATGCTTTCAAGGAAAAAGGCAAGGCATTGCAAAGTATAAATTGAAAAAGCAGAACAAAGCAAAAATTAAGAGCATGAGAAAACCAGTTTTTACTTACTGGTCCCTTCACAGTTTCCTCACGTCCTGCTGGGTTTATGTCTTCAAGCAGCAAAGGACTGCCACCAGGTCCCTGGGGAAAGGCCTCCTCCCCTGTGCTCTCCTCCGGTATTGATCGTCTCTTTCTGCCCCGACGCCCTGTCCTTACTGCAGCCCTGGGTGTGGTTGGTTCCTCATTTGGCTGTGCAGGTGTTTGTCCAACAGTATCCGTTTTGTGTGGTTTAGCATGTGGAATTCTTCTTGCTCTTCTCCTAAGAGTACGAAGGAGTTCCACTTTCTCACCTGACTGCCTGTCTTTCCGAGTAGAGGGAGACTGTGTGTCTGCCAAGAGATTTTGTGTCCCCTTCCTAGCACTTTTTCCTCCTCTAGTCCTTCTGGAAGGAGCAGAAGAAATATTACTACCTTCAGCAACAGACATTTCCTCACTAGCCTCTCCCAAGAGTTCAGATGCAGCTTTTTTTGCTCTTCTCAATCCTCTTCTTGGAGTCACGGCTACAGACTGTGTACTGACAGGCAGTGCTTGTCCATCAGAATGGCTGCTTTCTACTTTTTCTACATTAGTCAGTTTAGGTTTCCTTCCTCTCCTAGGAGTAACACGTAGTTTGCTATATGGTGATGTTTCAGGTGGTTCTGCTGAAGCTTGTGCCTCATCTGCACCATCTTCAAGAACCTGAAGCAAAAAAGTGACTGCATTATTCGTTACCAGGCTGGTTAACTTCCGACTGAGTGGGACGAAACAGAGGACACTGAAACTCTGAAGTGGGTCTTGCATGTACTTGCCTGTACTATCGTATCAACACATTTGGTTTGCTACTGTGTTTTCAAGGAAAGTTGAGGCTTTGCATACCCAGAATCATAACTCAAGATCTCTCTTTGCTGATGCATGCATGCACTACCACAAGAACTGTAGCGTTCCCTATGCCTGTAGGATGGAACAAGTAAATTAAGTTGGCCACCCTGCATTATTAGTAAGAAGCTGATATATCAGAGAGAGAGAGAGCACATCAGGGGCCTCCTATTATAATTCAGGCGCTCTCTATAAAAGTCAGTAAACGTTATAATTAAAACAGATTATGACAATTCCTTAGTTTTGCCTCTACGCTGCTCCTCTTCTAAAGGTAGAAAATCTTGAAGGACAAACCCCAGGCTTTTCAGGTTTCTCCTTGCCTCTTTCTTAATGCCAACACAAAATGTTTCCAACTGCTTACCTAACAGAACACAGATACGGCATCTTCTTGTCTGCAATGGTATCTCCCCTCCTGATGAGTTCTGCAGTATCTACACTGCTCTTCTAAAGGCACACAGCTGCACATGGTACCCCAGATACAGTGACTGAGCACGCTGCCATGCGAAGCACCGCCCAGCTCAGCAACAGCCAGAGCTGATTCCTTTACCGATCAATCGATCCATCTGTGCGCCAGATGAAAATAAGTGACCCTGCTGTAAAAGCACCCACCCAGCTTCAGCTAGGAGCATTCAGGCCTTCCTTCCTCAGCTCAAGGTCATTTCACAGTATTGAAAGGGTTTAAAAGGAGGATCATTTAAGTAACAAATTGCATCTTTCAATATCTAAGCATATTGAGAAGTCAGCTTGGACTTCCTTTGTTCTATGCAATAAAACCAAGCTTATTTCAGGGAACTCCGTGACAACGGTCATGCTGCAATTAAACTACAACTTCCCCTCTTCCAGACCCGTACCCACCGTGCTGCTTCCAAATGGACTGCCTATACAATAACCACACACAGACTGCAAATGATCCACCTTTGGGAACCAGCAGTTTTTGTCTTACCTACTGCAGGGGTTTTACCTTAAACCAAGTTCACAGGCTTTTGGGGTGGCCAGTTGTTCCTGGGTTTTGGCAGTACAGACCTTATCCATGAGTGGAGTCTCCAGGAAATTCAGCTCTGATGCTTGGGGAAAATTCACTGCTGAGGTGGAACCGTGCAGATTGGGTTGCAGTGGGCTGGGTGCCATGAAGGAAGTAGAGGCTATGCATGATGACTGCCAGCGGCCACCAAGTTTTGCAACTGGTGCCCCAACAACCGCATCGGGCAATTCTGCATCAGGAAGATGATGTGCTTTGACTGGTGGTTCGATAGCTCCAGGGCTGGAATTACAAGGAAGGTGTAAATGACTTTCATTCCCCTGAATCCCAAACATACTGCAATTCACATTTATTTCACCATAGCTTCGGGTAACTCCCAACCTTTCTTCCATTCTGTATAATTCTGACTATTTTTAACTAAACCTGGGAGAAATGAGGCCAAAATTGGGCAGGAAGAGGTAAAAGATTACAACTTGATAGCATAGTCACGTCCATCAAAACCCCTACACCAACAGGTTGATGGTAATCATAACTTTAGCTTCGCGGAATCACAGCGTGTTAGGGGTTGGAAGGAACCTTGAAAGATCATCCAGTCCATTTGGTTTCCGCTATCTAAAACTGAAAACACGTAAAGATACGTGTTTGTAGAAACAGAATTGTCGTACAAGAAAACCTCTCTCTTCCAACATTACTTATAATGACTTTTCCCCTCCCTCTCTTTCCAAGCTTCTAGCTCAAGACCCAACATTATTAGAAGGCTGCTTACCTATCATGTTGTGAGATGTGGGCCTTCCACTCATTCCCCATACAGACTTCTCCAGTTTTGGGCAAAACACCACTGATGAATGTTGCTCTTGTGTGCTCATTTCCAGCATCAGCTTTCTTTGTTACTGTTGATAACGATGTTGGTCTTGAGACTGGGAAACAAGAGGGGACGCGTATCAGCCTTGTGTCATCCAAGCGAGTGATGGTTAGTTGCACATTTCCTTCACCCTCTTAAAATTACCTTCTCTGATGGATGAAAGCACATGGTAAGGCTTGGCTCTCTCTCTAGCCAGCTTTCTCTGCCCTCTGGGAAGAATCTTGCCACATCGATCTAGTATAGAAGTTCTGGCGACTGCTTGCTGTCTCAGGCGAGGATCACGATCATTCTGGTGAAGGAAAGGTGTACAGCCAAAAGCCAGCTCGTTACAAGAAGTCCGCTGCACACAACAAGCTGTGCTATTTCTAAGGAGAGCAGCAAGTTCTACCCACCAGCACCCACCAATTCCACCTGGTCCCTTTAGCCAACGGGCAGCAAGACTAGTGCAGCTACAGAACCTGCCACTTGGAGGGAAAACAATTCTCACACCCTTGTCACCACCTGCAATTTTCAGTCTGCTCACAAAAGAGCAGGCTCTGCCCTTCTCCTCCTGAAACACCCATGCCTGAGATGACCAAATCCACAATGCAATTGGTAATTCCCTTGGACAAACTGATGTGAATATTGCAACAATTAAGGAAAAAGCTGTCTGCAGGCACCTTCTGGCTGGCTGAAGGGCTTCAAATGCAGGACCTACAACATCCAAAACCACCTGCTGAGTCTGACTCACTGGAAAACTTTGGCTCTGGACAACAATAAGTGCATCGCAGGCCCAGAAGAGAAGCTCACAAAACACAAATCTGGCTATTTTGAGAAATCGAGTATTCCTAGTATTTCCAGGCAAGTTAAAAAAAACAAGGCAGGACTTTTAGCGAGTACTATGAAAAATGGTGGTAACCCCCAACAGAAATTTGGCCACTGGCCAGAACCTTTATGCTTACCATAACATGAACCTGCAGTGACTGCTTCAGCTCTAGTGTGGGAATATATTTGGCACGTTGTTGGTGGGCTAAAAGCAATTCATGCCTCTGAACATCAGCATCAGTCTGTAAAAACTTCTCCAAATGCTCCTGGGAGAAATAACACCTGTCAGAACTGTACTGGGATTCCACTTCTTCTCTTTTTAAAGATCTGTTGTCCACACCTACTTGATCAGTGACTGTAAGAGGTAGTTTCAATAAATCTCCCATTAGTCCCATCTCCAGACAGATTTCATACATGTGTTTTGTCAGCTCCTCCATGTTTAACTTTGTGCTGTGTTGATGCAACAGGTCCCAAGCCTCCACCAGGCACCTGCAATTAATTTCTTGTATTATTTTCTTTTGAGACTATTACAAGGTTAAGAAAGATTACTAATGTTATGCCCCCAAAGCTGTCCCAAGATATTATGCCCAACACTAGTTGAAGGCCAAAATGGTGGGATCTATTTTGTTACCTATTGGACAGCAATACACTGAGGGAAAACCGCACTTCACTGCTGCTTGACATGGGTGGCTTCATCATCTGTATGTATCGGAGGGCTTGTCTGTGCTCTCCTTGGCACATGAGGCACTGAAGGACTCTCCAATGTTGCCATGACACAGGTCTCATTGTAGCTGGGTGGAGGAGCAGGGCCAGTGAGTTCTGTAGAAGTTAGAGGTCATGGTTATTAAGATGTGCAAAATGCTCCCAATTTCTTAACTAAGGGTGAATGTGGGTTAAACAAACTTCTGTGCGTAACTAAGGAAACACTTGATACAGGACATGTGCACCTCCGTTCTTAAGTGCTTGCAGAGAAGAACTTCAGTTTGCCAGACAGAACTGAGGGGGTGTTTTCAGTGGAGTCATTCACACTCTTGGGGGTTAACCAAACCTCTGGCTACAAACAGACCTTTATGGAAATCCCGTACAAAACAGGTACCTGTTCTCCCAGACACACGCCTTACACTAACATCAGGACAGGCAAAGAACAAACTTCCGCGTTGGAAGCACAGGAATTTGGTTGAGAAGTGCCTCCTGCAGTCTTGTGTCTCAAACCTCACCGCTGCGATCACGGTCTTAATGCTGAAAATAGCCAAACTGCCGCTCTGAGGCAGCATCCAAGTGCTCTGCTGAGCACAGCAACTGCACAGACACTTAATAGTATTAACCGAACAACACATAAAAATACTATAGGCTAAAGTGTCATTTTAGGCTTTTTTCATTGGTCATCTTTGTCCACCTTCTTCGTGGCTCTGGACAGTCTGCACCTGGACTTCATTATTACCCTGTTCCGTGAGCTTGCTACAAAGTGAGCGATTTCTCTGTCTCAAGGGAATGCAAGAATGTTGTCAAGGTCAGTTTGTTCGGTCATCAGGATCGGTTTTCTTGCAGACCTGCTGCATCCCCTGACAGCGTAGGATTGCTCTGCTGAGCACAACCTGAAGGGGTGGCTTTGAAAACTCAGATATCAAGCAAACGAAAGTTGATTTTGTCCTTCTTTCAGCTGCCTATCAACACAGTTAAAATTTCAACCCATCCTTTAGTGCTGAGGGTGTTGTAGTGCTATTACAAAAAGGTCCCAATATTTTCTCACTTATTATTAGCTAAGCAGCAGCTTTTAGCAGCATTTTCGAGATTACAGCCTTGTACCACAATTTACATCAAAGAAACTGTGAGCTACTTACTTCATAATCCTTGTGGTCTAGAAGCCAAAACCCTTGGATCAGCTTAACCAGACCCCAAGGGATGCCAAAGGCTGTTTGGAAGGAGTCGATTGAAGCATCTGTTTGGTTCAGAAAGGCATGCATGATGTCTAGCAGCAGGTAAATTGTCTGGTATCGAGCATCTAATTAAGGTTCATAAATTTGTAAGACCAAAGATGAGTCACATTACATTTAGAAAAAACACCATGAAAGGCAAACACAAGAAGGGGAGGAAGCCAAATCTGCTGAGCTATCAGTCTTGCCTTTGAGGCTCTTAGAACCAGCAGACAGTCAGGTCCTGAGCTCAAAACCACCTTCTGAATGAGTTACCAGAAAGGAATGCTTGTTGGCTTCTGTCAGCCGTTCAGAAAGGTTACCTTCAGATCCCGAAGCACTCCTGTTACTCACTCAGGCTCCCTCTGCTCAGCGGAGCTGCCAGCTGACATTGCAAACATCTCAGCATCACAGAACATTTACGTGCACATACTGAAGGCGTCATACCGGTAACTGGAAAGGATACAATTGCATGCTTGTCACTTTCTTCAACGCTTTCTAGCAAATAGAGATCCAGCAGTGCCTAGCATGAAAAAGGAATGAAGATTTTTCTTATAATCTGGCTTTTATAAATCCTTGGCGTATGGAGGGGAGGGGTGTTGTTTCAGAGAAATGACGCTCACGTGTAAACTAGCAGGGGGATATTTCCCAGTTCCTCCTTCATCTCTCCGCCACAACTTCTCAGCCTTGTTTCCTAACTGGGAAACCATTCCATCAATCATCAAGCAGTCAGAATCCCATTTTCCTCTGGAACAAGAGGTAGCAAGGATTTGCAGAAGTAAATGGCTCAGGTTGCACAGAGTAAATGGTTCAAGATCAAGGGCTTGAAAGTGGAAACAGTCTGAGCCTGTTTGTCATAGCAGCCAGGCCAGGAAAGAGAGCTCCCACTGGGAACCAACTTCTATCCAACAGCCAGTGAGTGCTGGGTCTGCCAACCACACTATGTGTGCAAATGACACCAACGTACTCGTGAGTAGGGGATTCAGGCCAATACAATGGTTCCCAGAGATCACTAGTCAAGAAGAGAGAGGGCTTTTTTAAAAACAAAGATGTCACCAAGAGATGCTGCAAAGTGGCGTAGGGTACAAACATCCTAACTGAGGAAAGCAACCTCTGTGTTCAAAGGAACACACGCATCCTTGAAGCCAGGAGGATTGCCAGCAAATGCATTCAACACAGCAGAGAGAACTGCTGAGAGAACAGCCATTCCCCTCCGCTCCTGGATTTGCAGCAGACGCCTTCCGGAGTTTCCCTGTAAGGCCTACCTTGACAAACGCTCAAGCTGCTGTCGATGGCCGGTATAGTAGCTCTGCAGCAGAGGATAATTGTAGAAAGGTCGAGCCAAAGGCACATCATCATCTACAGGCAAGAAAGTCAAAGCAAGTTAAAGATGGAACAGCACATTTTAAAAGCAAAACTTTGACTTAAAAAAGCAGCGTATGAGCTCAGCACCGAGAAGCCTCCAACTCTGAAAGAAGCCAAGGCTCTTTCTGACTTTGTGCCAGTATGACACAAGACTCATGTCCTTCCTGTCTCAAGTGCTATTTTCAGTTTACAGCTGAGGTAGCCTTCAGAACTTGTCATGTAAGCTGAAGTTCGCTATCAAAAAAACCCCAAACCCCAGTTCTCAAACGGAATGGGTTTTGCACATGTCAGCTGAGCTGACAATAGAATTCATAATCCCTCAGGTAAGGAAGCATTTCCAAGGTCTATTTTTTCCTCAAGCAATACATAAAATGTTCAAAACATGCAAACAATGCTTCTCCTGTAAAAAAAAAGCATTCCAGTATTTGTTCCTTACTAGTTACTGGTTTCAGACCCAGAGGATTTCAAGCTGTGTCCACCAGCACCTCCTGGAGATCAGAGGAACACTGTTGCTATTTCTAGAAGGGCACCCAGGAAAGAAAATGACTGCATTATTCTACACCCCCTGTACTTGACAAAACAGCTGAGAATGTCTGCAGAGGAATCGCTGAGTAGATGGTCTCCCTGTTGCAAATGTGTTACAGTTCATGCTTACCTAAACCCTCTGGAAGGAGACTGGATCGACAGAACCAGGAGACCACTCGCACATACAAAGAAACAAGGCTGGTAACCATCTGCTTCGTTCTCAAGTTGGCAAAACCTGAAACAAGGCATAAGATGATTTCTCTTCTGCAAATCTTCACTTTTACACAATTCCCTTCATCCCACTCAACAGGAAGTATATAAATAACAGGGCAGAAATATTTCTCCTTCCATTCTTCCCACACAGTCCTACACAGAACCCCACACAGTCACCACCAAAACAAAAAGCAACCCCCGCAAAGAAACAGCTTCACCAGAGGTTAAAATGCAACTAGTGCTTTTCACAGAGCAGAGACTTCTACTATAGCAAAGGCACGATCTTTTCATTTTCCTCCGTATGCCAGGAGCAAGTTCGACTAGAAAAGGCCAGAGGCACTCCAGAAACTTACAAGTCATTTGTTCATGCTTCAGCCTTTTTAGCAATTTGCAATGCAGGATTTGCATGCCATTGTAACCTGCTAGCTAAGAATGAACAGAAGAGTTTTCAGCGCTACCACATTCACTTGCTGTCATCTCAACCCAGTTGCTGCCTGTGTAGCTTCTTGCTGAACGTAACCTCCCCAGCCACTTGCACAATCCCCACAACAAACTACTTCCCGGAACTCCGTGCGTATTACGTGTCAGTCACAACTTCTCAGATTTAAGCCCCTTCTGCCAGCTGCGTTCGACTGCCTTCCCATCTCACCAAAACCAACAGAAGCTCCTGTTTCCACAGTTACAACCCAAGCATCACTCCAAATCTTAACAGAATGTGCGAGAGGCTGAATGATGCCGTTACAAACCTTGTTCCGTAAGCTCCCGTGCCTCTGTTGAAAAACAGTTTAAGACTCTGCTAAGGTTGGTCAAAAGCAATTGGCAGTGCTGAAGAGACAGCAATGTCTGTGGGTCAATGAAGTTGCAAGAGCCATCAAAGAGCGGAGCACCTTTTCGAGAAGAAACAATGCATCGTTAGCTTACAAAGCAATTCCAGAGTTTCAAGGTTCCCTTAGGGAACCGTGTGCAGTAACAGGTGCCAGCAGACTTCTGAGCAAGCTCAATCAGAAGGAATGATTTTACGGGTGCAGAATGACTACATTTAGTACTCACACGTTTGGTCCAACTCATCTTTTGTACAGATTACTTTGTTCCACGTCCACGCAAGAACAAACCGCAAATTAGCAGCAGAACTTGGCTGCTCTTTAAGAAAACAAAAGAAGAAATGAATCAGCACCTTCAAACTGAAAAATAAAAGGTCTAACATAAAACCAACTTCAGAAGTCAAGGATTACCTTCAGATGCCCAATGTTTAATGCATCCCGTCAGAAGCTCTAAAGAGCCTGTCCGCACAGCAGCTGACAGTATTGCTTCAAATTGCTCCTCCTAATCACAACAGACAAAATAAGATGAGACTCTGACATATTTTGATATCCCACCCCTCAACTCTAAGTGTTTGTTTCTAACTCCCGACTCATTCAGAGATCGCAAAGCCAATTAGTTCCTATGTAACTAATGCCACAATCTTGTTCTGGCCACAGGCTGGACTCCTTGCTGGTCAGAGGAACACATTACCTTTTCCTCTGACGTGTAACTTACTGAAGGCTAACGCTAACCTTTATTTGCAGGCCTCTGCACCACAGTCTTAAGGTACTGGCTTCCAGTTCCTTACTTCCAGCAATATCCTCCACTAATAGCTGTGACACGCTTTTGTGCGTGTCAGTTTGCCATCAGGAACGCGTGCACGGGACAGAACAAAATACTCTGCAGCACTGGCTTGGAAAGGGCGAAGCTAAGCTCAAGCATTTCTCAAGGCTATGAAGGCGTGCAGCGGTTCTGACTCCCAAAACATTACGTTACAGGTTTTGAAAGGGATGGAAAGGCAGCAAAACGTCACAATGTTTATAGGTTTACATTGGAGGCTATTCAAAGGCTGTGTTCTAATGTAGTGGTAACCCTTGAATGGACCCCTAGGACAGAAGGGGGTGAAGTCACTCTGGTGGCATCAGGCAGACAGAAGGCAGTGGGAGTCATGAGACAGTAGCCATGATTGTGCCGCAGCAGCCTCAGGCAGTCGAAGAGGAGGCAACTGGGCCACTGCAGCACAAGGCAAAGGCTCTGCTTTCAGAGGATGCAGTAGCTTGCCTCTGAGCCCGACACCCCCCTTGTCAGGTACCAAATGGCAAACCTAATGCTTTGGGAAACCGGCGGGGATGGAGGTTGCTCTGAGGGAACGATCCCTCCTCTTGCGCCCGACCAGCACTAACTGCACGCTTCCTTGTGCCTCTCTGTGGCACAGAATTAGCTGATGGATTTCTAGTGCCAGATCCGCTGGGTCTGCTGCCAGTCAAATGTGGTACTTAATACCTCAGGCAACTGGTACTTCTGCTAACTGAAGGCAACACCTGTGCTTCAGGGCAACTTGCAAATATGAGAAAAATCAGATCATCACCTCTCGGAGCCTCTGCAGCCCTGGCAGACAAGAGAGGTGGATCTCCCCCATGATCCCCCGTGGCGCACGCACCTGACTCAAACTGGATGGTGGGACATCAGACAGTCTCGGAGACAGCAAGCCAGATACAAGGCACCTGTTGTAGGACTCAGGAATGGCTTTGATTATTGAAGGACCAGATTTCTTTAGCAACTTCAACGTCTGAAACATCAATCACATACCACAGGTTAAGACAGCACTGCTTTTCTTCTCAAAAAGCCCAGTACTTTCTTCTGTTCTCCCTTCTGCCCCCCTCCAAGTTAATCAGGGATCAAAACCCTCACTCTAGGCCATGCTGGCAGTTCCGCAGGTGAGAAACAAAGAAGTAATGGCTTTCCCTCCCCAACACCCCCACCAGTTTTGTTCTTGTTCCTAGAGCAATGCTGCATTTCTTTCTAGGTGTTCAATCCTCAGTCCTGCTTCGACAGGTGACAACAGGAGTGTTACAGTGCCAAGAGTCACCCGAAAAGATTACCACAGGCCTAAAACTGGCAGGACGCAACTGGAATGATGCCTGTGGACGGGCAGGGTGAGCGTAAAGGGTCTCTGAGGCTGAAAGTGGGACAAGAGAGAACATGGCAAAGCTACATCTCCCGACACTCGCAGTAAAGGTACAACAAAGATCACCTCCTTCTGGAAGCTGGTGCAAGTCATGTGAACCACTCCGGAGTTCAGCAAGCAGGTACCATCTGCAGAAACAATGAGCATGTGATAGCCTCCCTTACTCTCAGGGTTTCTCTGAGCACTTTACACTCACACTTAGCAGTTATCTGGACAGATGTAACTGAGCACTCATTGTCTTCAGCAGAGCACTGACACAGTTTGGGTTAGAAAACAATTCCTGAGTGTAGAAAGTTTATCTCAAGTGCTATCCAGGTGCTATGTTGTGAACTTCAGTTCAAGGTCCTTTCATTTTATAACCATCACCACTTCAGTGTCTGCATTACAAAAGCACCAAACACCAAAACCCAGACAACAGGCTCTCAGACACGTTTCAGAGTTGGCCTTGGGAGGGGCCTGGAGCTTTTTTCTTGGGTATTGGAGTGTGACAAACAATGAACCGGAGAACCAATACATGGCCTCTGACCTCCATGGCAGCTTAGCACTATTCAAAGCAGTGAAATACCTACCAAAGCGGTAGATGCTTGGATGAAAAAACTCCTCAGGTGGTGGATGAGAAGGAGGAACTCCCCGACTTAGGCTCCGCTCCTGTACCAGAATATCCAAAATGAGCTTTGGAGAAGTCACGCTCGTTACAGCATCCAGGGACCACAGTGCAAAGTAGGGGCAATCGTGAAGGAATTCTCCCTCCCTTAAAGAAAACCAGTGCATAAGCTCAATGCTGACAGCTCAATGAATTCTTCCTAAGGGATATACTGAGAGCAACCAAAGAAAAACCTACCTTAGTGAATCCGGCATTTGAGCGTGATACCAGCGATTAATGTCAAATACACACAAATAGGTCGATGGTGTTCCCTGACCGTAGGTATGCACTTGCCAGCTGAAGACTGAGACACTGGTCTCAGGAGAGATGACTGTAAAAGACAAGACGTTGCTACTCATTGGTAGAAAATACGATTTGTCTGATATTTTTAAAACACCACTTTCCATTAATTCTGCCAGCAAGCACAACACGAACTGATTAGGATGAGGAAGAGCTTAGCAGAACCCAAAGCATGCGAGGAAGCATCATTGCTGCTTTCAGAAAGCATGCAAATATGTCTCATATACACTTGTGTCACACAGCTGCCGGTATTCATTTCCAGATTGGACTCAATGGCAAGTTTTAAGAATAGCTCCTCTCCAGTGTATTCAGAAGGAAAGCACACAATTCTCACACAAAACAAATGAACTGCACCCCCACCCCAACAAACAGGAGATGGGAATATGGATTTAAACAGGAAACAATTGTAACATTCTGCTCCAGTTCTCTCACTAAGGGGAAAGAACATGGACATTGAGTCCAGTGAGAAACTGTATACAGTATGGATTTTTCCTCCAGAGTTACTTTGGAATAGAATCAGAATTGTTTTGGTTGGAAAAAACCTTTAAGATCATCAAGTCCAACCATTAATCTAGCACTGCCAAGTCCACCATTAACTTCTTTTTAGGGACCATGTTCCTAAGCAGCACATCTCCATGCCTCTCAAACACCTCCAGGGATGTTTCGTTGTGAGCTTCTGTGCCATTTCTCTTTTGTTAGCTCCTGAAACTGCCTTTAGAGCAATTACAATGGAAGCCACTTGTTCCCTTGAGGAATCTCAGATAACCTAGGCATCCAGGGTTTCCTTTTTCAGTGAGCCCAGCAAGCTAGTCTAATGAACAAACCTTCATTAACGCTTTCCTCACTGCCATCACGGTGGCAAAATTTTTCAATGGTCTGACAGCTGAGTAGTTTAGTATTCCTGGTCTGCCCTCTCAAGGGAATGATTCCACCTGTGAGATCCAAACTGTAGCATTCGCCACAGGATTTCAAATGCTGGGGAAAAAAGAAGTGACAAGCAAAAAGGGCATTTTGAGATCAAATCAGAAAAAGCGTACGTCTGGCTAAAAAGAAAAATGCAGTAGTTGTCTCTGAAGCACGCATGCTCCTTTCTCTTTCATCAAGTAACTCTGGAAATAACAGAAAAGAGCAGCAGCTAAGAAAAATCAAAACCATCTCTTTGAGAAACTAACATGAAGCCTAAGCTGAGACTCTCACTGTTATTATAGAATAAGCAATCACTAAAAACAGTAGTATCGGGAGCCTGTCAGACATTAATTTTAACTGCTGAATTTCCAACTTTTTTTCCTTTGCAAAGAGGAGCCAGTCCCACCATAGTTGGTGCAGAGTGCAATGGGAAGAAAAGATGAAGCAATTCCTAAGACAATTGCTGCAGCAAAGCAGTCTATTTTAATTCTTCCACACACTGGCAAGCAAATTTAAGTTAAGAAACTCCATCATAAGACATCTTCTCTTCCCAGGTGCCATTCATTTGGTGTTTAAAACAAGAATCATTTTATTTGTGAAAGCTGCTGCTGCTGCTTCTTCAGGAATTGAATGTGCAGGGACCCTTTGCAGATGAATGTGGTTGGCACACATGACGCTGCAGGATCAAATTCCATGACTTGTTTTCAAAAACTGTGGACAAACGCCATGCCCAAGGAGCCCCAGCAAAAGACTTACTATTTTTTTCAGACAGCTCTGCATTCTAAGGGTAAATATTGCATGGGCCAACTTAGGTGATAATCCCATAGAGAAAATGTCTCTTTTCATCTTCTCACATACATGCACCTCTTACCTCATACATGACTTGTCCTGATGCCAAGCATTTTCTGTCACCAAAATCCAGATGCAACAGACGCAAACTCACAGTGTCCCCTCCACTGAAAAATGGTATCAATGATGGAATTTGGTTACAAAGCTGCTTTATAGTCCTCATTTCATTAGATCTAGACTGAAGGCCTCTTAATGGCACGCTCTTGCTGAGACGACCACCACTACCACCTCCCAAAACACAACAGGCTGGTCACATTCAGCCACTAAAACATAAAGGAGGAAATGCTGACAGCTTTGGGGGCAAGTGCTAACCCTACAACTGCAAAGCTTTAGTCTGGCATTGCTGTACAAACTAAAAGTTACTGGAAATAGTTCTTCACAGGGAAGAGTTCTCAATCAACAAGGCTTTCGAGTCAAACGTAATAGGAACTGCTGAGCTGCTTAGGGACTTTCCAGACGCTGAGGAGAGAGATATCTTATCCCTTCCTTTCCCTTCCTCCCAAAGTGCCAGGCCCTCTCTTGCACACACTGCACCCTGCCACACTCTGATCTGATTCCTTAGCCCAGCAGGAAAGAAGTGACTTGTCTGCTCAGCAGTGCTCATTCTCTGCCATGTGAGCTGAACGGGCTCACAAAGGCTCCAGAGACTGCTCCAGTTGGCAGAAGGGAATCGGCAATGCCAGCACCCCCCTCCTTCAGGGGCAGCAGCCTGGCAGATCTGACCTGCAGCTCAGCTGGGCTCAATGGTATTTTTGTGATACGCTGCAAACACCAAACACATTGGAAGCTGTCGTCAAGAAACAATGGAAATCATTCAAGAATGCAAGCACAAACAGTTAGCCACTGCTGCTCTGCCTTCATTCAGAAAGCAGGAACTAGTAGCTCCCTCTTCCCAACAGTGAAATCCTCTTGAAATTACAGTGTAAGCTCATTGTAAGCTCAAGTACCTTCCGCACCAGAGAGAATCTCCTGTGCAACTACATAAACCAGAATAACCATACACGTATCAACTGCAGGAGAACACATACTGAGCAAAAAAATTAATGCATTCAGTGGCTTGTGGTAAGTTGTTATTCACCTTTCTTGTGTAGACTGAACAGCCCAGAGGTAGCAACAATTGCAAGGATCATTCTCAGGCTCTTGAAAAGTAACAGCATAGATAGGAATTCGCCCGCCTTCAAGCTGAGCGTGGTACCTACAGGTTTAAAAAAACAAACAACAGCAACAACAATGAAATAAGAAAAGCTCTCTTTATATTAACATGCTTCCTTAAGCAAAAAGAGTGCCACCCCAGGCATGGGCGAGTGTAAAGGCCTACTTACTCCCTCTTCAACGTTTTCATGTTCCATAGTGACAGGTAGCCATCTGAAAAGCCCACCACCAGCTGATTGGTTCTGCTTATATAGCACAGGGTTGATACTGCTGGTCCTGAAGGTGCTTGCAATTGAAAAGAGAGATGTCTTCCTTCCCTGGTCACAGTTTCTCTTCTTTGTGGAACTTCAGCAGGAATACTAAAGAAAACTTCTAGATCTGCACACACAAAACCAGGCAATAAGTGATTCCATGGACGTGGCATTTTAAACACTGATGTGACACCACCTGTAATCCAACTCTACCACCTCAGGCCAAATACCTATTTATCAGCACTCTATGCCATTGCCATTTTATATGTATTCAAAGAACCAAAAACTCTCCCATTGGACAGGGGCTCCCACTTGGATTTCAAAACCAGTGGAAGTGTAACCTCCACAGGCAAATTCTTCTTGGACTCTGTAAATCAGGAGTTAGGGCCTCGCCACAACGCCGTCATCTGAAGTGACAGCAAGTCCTGAAGCCACTGTTGCAATAGGCAAAACAGTGTATGAAAGCTACAGACACGAACTGGAGGTTTCACACCTCCAAATCCACAGCTTATGAAAAGGCTTTGGAAGCCTGTTCAGGACTGTAGGATGTCCAACCGCTGCCTGTAACCAGGAGTCCCACACAGCTGCACGCTAGCATCTTCAAAGCGGGATGCTCAGGGTTGAGATAAAAGCCACAAGTTGCCTTATTTTTCAATTCCAGTTTGAAAACTGAACACTTACCTGATGCTTCTATTTCACTCTGGCTGCCAGATAAACCATCCAAACAAAGGTCAACCAGGAGGACGTGACCCACATCTGTAGCCACTGCTGCCACTCCAAAGAGGCATCGCAGGCTCTGATGTAGGTGCTGAGTGCTCACACTGGCTCCTCCGCAATTACTTATGGCTTCTATAGCAGTTACCTATAGGAAAACAGTGAGTTACTATTTCTGCTGTTTGGAAAGCTCAATAGAAATCCTTTGAAAGGGAAGCTAGAATTAGCATGTGGGAAACAGGAAAAATAAATAAAGGACCATAAGATTTAAAAACAAAGCCTTGCTTCCCATGACAGTGAGGAAAAGAGAGAGGAAAAAACCAAAAAAGCCCTGGAGAAAAACCTGTTAGTGCCTTCCATTTACTAGCAAACAGTCCAACCAGTAAGACTTGTGTCCTGTCCACACTGACGTCACTACCAAAAAGACAGGAAGCAAAATGAAAGCAACAGTCCGAATGCGCTTACAAATGAGAGCATGCAGGGCAAATATTCACATCAGCTTCGGCCTTCTTCCAGAATTCATAACCTCCCTCACACAACAGCCAAGCTTCCCCCTAAGGCGTCTTCATATCTTCTCCTGAACCGCTTTGTGGTGGTAAAGGAAACTCCTGAAGAAACCTCACAGCTAACACTCCATTTGATTTCAACTCACTGCTATAGGCACAGATTTGATATGCAACATGACGCATCTTATACTTCCCTTTTCCTATTTCCAGCTTAATTACACTTCAAACTTAACAAATCTACGCTATTTTCACAAACGCGATTTCCTTGTTGGCTATACGCTGGTGACAGGCCACAGCTCTGCTCTGCCAGCTAAAGCTCCACGACTCACCAAAGGCACTTGTTTCCTACCCCGAGTCAAGAGAAAATCATGTTCTACTCTAAAGCACCTGCTTGCAAGTCAGACACTCTTGGGAACATGTCTAAGTCCTTGGCAGCATGTCTATGGAGGTTTGGGGTATTTTGAAGACAGTTTTCTGACAGGAGCTAAGCACTCAGCAAAAGTACGTTCTAGGTGCTTCAAGGAGTTGGCTTGAGATTTTCTTTCTGTGTCACTCTGGCCAAAAATAATAAAGGTTCTTTTCAGTGTCTTTTTGTGAAACTGGAGAATTAGGCAAGCATGTGCTTACCAGAAAACCAGAAACCTTGGGTTACCATCAGTAAACTCAAAAGACAGTGGTACCATCGAGCCCAGGGTATGACATCAAGGCTCTTTTGACTGGATGATCTCAAGTGACCGTATGGTAATGCAATAGAGAAAAAATGCCTCCTGCAAGGAGGTACCCCAAAGCTTTTTCCTGACACAGGATTACGCAGCTCCTAACATCACAAAGCCTTTGTTTCTCCAAAGACACAGTACGTACCCGTCCCGGAAGAACAACAGCTTTAACCACTCTCGATATCCCAAGGTCGTACAGGCAGAGAACACTTCCTTCTGCTTCTTCCAAGCCAACCAGCAGCCCAGTTCTCTTCTGCCAGGAAAACTCCTTTACCACACGAACAGTGGGAAGCTCTTGGTTTACTCCACTGAATCGGTACGCAGAAAGACACTCTCCAGTGAGCGTCACTATCTCAAGCTGAGGGCCACGTGCCAACCAGGCTAGTGCGTTTCTCCCTGTAAGAGGAGAGGAGAGGAGAGGAGAGGAGAGGAGAGGAGAGGAGAGGAGAGGAGAGGAGAGGAGAGGAGAGGAGAGGAGAGGAGAGGAGAGGAGAGGAGAGGAGAGGAGAGGAGAGGAGAGGAGAGGAGAGGAGAGGAGAGGAGAGGAGAGGAGAGGAGAGGAGAGGAGAGACATCTTAACTCAATTACTGCATTGACAGTCCAGTAGATAGGGTCTACCTGGCTGCAAAAGAAGCCTAGACATCCAGAGAGGCACCCAGTTCTACTTTCAGATCACCTAGAAAGTCAGCTACCTAGCCTGCTCAGCCACTTGCAGCAGCTCTGATTTCTCCTCTGCATCCTACTAAATACTCTGGGAGTGTGGCCGCAGCGCTTAGCAGCGTTGCCCTCTCCCTTCCCTTTGCATACAGCCTAGAAAAGAAAAAGCGAGGCATTTGACTCTGTACCACTGTAGCACAACTACTTCTGCGTGTCCTGTCACGACGGTCAGAGCACTTGAGCTGGTGCAAGTAAATATGGCCCAAAACAGCACTAGTCCTTTTTTGGAAAATGCCTTTGATTGAATTAAGAAGTGAGGAGGCCTCACTGACTCACCATGTCCAAGAAAATTCTTTTAACAGCACCGGACTGCTGCAGGTGGCTGTAATTTCAATCTTGAACATACAAAGGTGTTCATATTAGCATCTTTAATCCCTAAAACTTCGTTTTTCCTCTCTTGAAGCCTGATGCACCTGAACAGCACTAACCTGCCACAGTAGATACCATGATGCTGTGCTTCAGGCAAGAATAACTTGGTAAGGAGACTCACCTCCAGAAAACTTCCCGTACAGCACGGAATCCGGGCTTTTCCCATCTTCCCTAAGTGCCTGAAGTGTCACCTCTGGAAACTGCAGCAGACTGCTCGTTACCTCAGTCTGTAGGACTTGCATTCTTCACTGTAAATAAAGACAAAAAATGCAAAAATAGACTCATGTCAGCCATACCTAGCTTGGAGATTGACCGAAGTGGCACTGGCATGCAGTGCAAAATCTCCTGTAGGTCACCTGTAGCTCTCAGCCTAAAACAATGGCACTTGGGACAGGCTTTGATCTCACAGCAGAGCAAAAGGAGAATCCTTTCATTTTCTGATTCCTATGAGATCACCAACAAAAAATGCCACAGAGGTACTGACAAGGTAAGTAACAGGAAAAAACCAATACACCGACTCCATGTCTCAAAACACAGGTCAGCGAGACGGTACCTGAGAAAGAATCCTACTTTGAAAAGTTGCTCAGTAACAGGATGAGTTTCCTCATGATTTGTCCCTCCCTTGATTTCTATTTGATTCTTTATTGTCAGTGCCCTTCTACTAGGTTTCATGCAGTGCTGATGGCTCTTCCCTTTTTGCCCGTTTATTTCGAACATTAAGCAGCACTTAAGCACCTTCACTCTCAAATTCTTCTACAAAACGTACTGCTGCTCCTTTCACATTATAAGCACCCCAGGCCTGCATGAATAACCTCTCTTCCTTACAGCATAGGAGGTCACAGCTGGTGTCCAAGACTAGGCTCTGGGAGCAACAGAAAGATACTGAAGGCTAGTTTTTGTGAATACATTCAGTTTCTAGGAATCCTTACTTTGGTGAAGAAAGGTTATGCTCTAAAGTCTGGGCACTGGAATCAACTGTTTCAGGCCACAAGCTCTCTACCTGTGAAAACATCCCAGTACTTTCTGCCAGCACGAAAACCACAAGCGCGTGAACACACAGCACGTCCAAGGCAGGGTCCCGCACTGAGAACAACTCAACAGTCTGAGAAGAAAACTAATGACTGGCTCAGGAGCATTTTCCCCAGAAAATGGGGATGCAACCCACAAGCACTGGAGGAGAAGCAGATGGAAAAGACACTTCCTGCACCTTAGTGCAGTGAATTTCCACTTTGTCATATTTAACCCCTGCAGACAGAGGATTTAGTGAGGCAGGTAGCAGGCCACTTAGCCCACACCACTGGGTCCTTCCTTTCCCGCTCAGGCAGAAATCCTGCCCCATGTTTCAGGCAAAAGCCCTACATTTAATGCAAAGCCTCGGTCTTAGTCTGAAAAACTAACAGCATAACAGAGAGACGGTTGGTATCAGAAATCTCCAATCAGGCTTATTGTGCTCCAGTGCAGCTTCCCAACTGCCTTGCAGAGCTTGTGCTCTGCAAGTTCTGTGAGAAGCACAAATCTACAGCAGAAGGTGAGGAAAAAGAAGGAATTTCGGCTCTCCATCCCAACAACCCCAACAGCTAAGACCGCGCTGCCTCTGATGCAGACTGTAGTTTGGATTTCCCATTGATTAGAAAAACAGAGAAAGCCCACGTAGATCAGAAGTTGATGCTGGGGCCAGTCTGCCTAGCTACCTCCTGTGATTACTCCCCAACACAACTGTACTTTCATTCAAGAGTTGCCGTACCTGTGTAACACAGCTCAGCTTGCAACAGTTCCTTGTGTCAGCTCTCAAATTGCGCTCTTTTTGACAGTACCTGGACAGACAGGCAAGGGTGCTAAGCGTCTCGGTGCAGACGCAGCTCTCCTCGAGGAGACAGTAGTTAACCAGACTCTGACAGCACACGCCAACCGTGTCCCATTGCACTGCAACAAACACAGTCACCATGGTTACCTGATCCGCCCCAAGCAGGGTCACCTGGAGTAGGCTGCCCACAGCCATGTCCAGGTGGCTTTAGAGTACCTCATTCTGAAACATGCCTTTACAAACCACAACCTGACGAGCTGAACTGCCAAAACATCTGCAAGACAGGAACCTGTCCCAGCTTTCTGGAGAGAGTTTCCTACCAACTGAAGTGTCCTCTCCGCCACACAAGTAAACCCACGCCACACCGGCAAAGGTAGAAGACACAAAATTAATAGAAGCCTGACAAAGTGCATTTTGCTGTCTTCAGAAAGCAAATGCTGGGAAAATCACTGCAGGGAAATGAGCTGATGCCCTAAGAGAACAAGGAGCTGTCCTCAGCAGGACAGCACACAGCATACACTTATTACAGCAGAAATCAAGCAACTGTACTGCCCCAGGCTGGCTTCAGGCAAAGGCCAAGAGACCCACCACAAAACGCACTGGACTCCTGAACAGCCACGCTCTCCCCATTAAACCCAGCCCTCATCCCATGACCGCTGGTCTCCACAGACAGCTCACTTCCCACCACCTCTTTTTAGCTGAATCTCCACCTTGAAGCAAAGAAAAAGTTCATGAAGGGCAACCAGGAGGGGAGCACCTTCCCCTCTAGGGAAGGTGTTCCTTCAGTGATTTATTAACCAAGTCACCATCAGACCCCTTCTGTGTGTTCTGCATCCGCTGTCCGTTCTGAGCCAGCAGACACTGCACCTCTTCTGGACAGCTTTAACCAGATGTGGAAAATAGCAGACCCCGTGAGAGAGGAGGACCGGTGGCAAGGGAGCCAGGCAGAGGCAAGTGGTCTGGTCTCTTGCAGAGAAAGCCCTTCCTACCTGAACCTTCTAGAGATTTCCCTCTTCCAGACCCACACCCACCGTGCTGCTTCCAAATGGACTGCCTATACAATAATCACACACAGACTGCAAATGATCCACCTTTGGAAACCAGCAGTTTTTGTCTTACCTACTTATCTGGGTGAGATGTAACAAAACAACCTTAGTTCTGTGTTTCCAACCTTAGAAATTTTATATCTATGACATTCAATGCTTTTCTTAAAATTCCAGACCCTTGAGTTACGTAGAAGGAAGAAAACATCACTTTTGATTCCCTTCCTCTCCTTATGCCTTCCCTCTGTGGAGTTCTGTGAACAGTTTTTGAGACTGTTCTTCCCCTGCTAGATGAATTCTGTGCCTTTTATGAATACCCAAAGATGGGAACAGTACCAGTAGCCCCTTTGGCAGGTTGCAGACTGCAGCTCTTGCCGCTGGGAAAATACTTCACTGCATTTCAGTGCCCTCTGCTGGGAAGGTGGGCCTGTGCAGCTTTCTGGCGCAGGGAAAAAGCGCCCACTAAAATGCCACCGTTTTTGTTACCGCACTGAGAGGAACTTGGAACAGGGTGGAGAGCTGCAGAAATCTGTTATTGGGAGTCTTTTCCTCTGCTCCTCTCTTCTTCATGGCACCACACCTGATGGGGAGCGCTTAGGAAGCTGCCACTTCATTGTATTTCATCTCTTGCAGTTTCGGCGATGCCTTTTGCAGCTCCTGTGCTTTCGCCTGATGACTACACTAGAAGCCACCAAAAAGCTCCCCTGTGTGCTCAGCAAGCCCTGTCAGCACTGGCTGAACACCTTAGAGAACTAATCCCGATTTACAGCTGTCCGGTAGGAATGGCGCCACCAACCCTCCAAGTCAGGAATCAACATTTGCAAACGTGCTTGGAAGTAACATGGGGTTCCAGAGTGACAGAGCTGTAGGTAAAATCTAGATATGTTTCAAATCAGTACAGCTACAAAAGCCAGACATTTGCCTCACACTTGCATGAATGGACACAATGGGAGAGAAATGCACTGGCCAGCCTACAGCTGGGTGTATTTGAGCTAAAACTAGCTGTGGCTGGTTCTCTGACTAAAATCTTACCTGGCCTGTGCAGCCGCTGGATCCCGCTGCAATGAGCGTGCCCTTTCTTGTCCTTTAGGAAGCCACTGCAAAGGCCAAGAGGCCAGATCAAAGCTCACAGTTTCTCTGTGCCCTGGATTCCTGGGGGTGGAGATGCTTGTGCTGTCCACAGAAACCACACTCCTCCTTCCTGGCCCCTTCCCTCTCCATGTATTGAATTTACACTTGTTGCAACAAAATACCAGCAGCCATTCACTAGTACCTTCAGTTTTTGTCTGGGTGTAAATCAAATTCAGGGGCAAGGTGCACCTCACCGGTCAGTGGCTGCTGTGGGACAAGCCTGCTCTTGAGCCCGGTCGGGTGAAACGCAGCCAAGGACCAGCTTAAACCAAGGGGCACATGGGTAACCCTAACTGGCATTTTCCCTTTGCCTCACACATAGTGCTCACCCAGACAGCACACTGCACTGGAAAAGGCATTTTATTTTAGGAGCAGCGTTAATTCAAAAGGAACGACAGCACAGTTACCTGCAAGTCTGTAAAAGAGACTTCCTCTCTTGACTACTGATTTTGACGTATTTTCTGATTGTGCTAGGCTAAGAGATTGCAACTACTCACAAGCAGCTATGGCTTCGCTTCTGCCTGTTGTTTTCCCCACACCAGAAATGAACAACTCAGCTGGTTTTGATTCATTACTAGGGAACTAATCACATCACAGCAAATAAATGTATTGTGGTGACGACCCTGAGATTAGTCTTCCATGGGGGAAGGTCTGAGGGAGGATTGTATTAGTTATCTGCGGCCATATTGGCACACCAGGCAACACAAATAAGGCGACAACAAAACGGAATCAAAGTGAATCAGTTAACACTTCAAGCACTTAACAAAGGTAACATATATTTGCTTTAGTTCTTCATACACAAGCATAAAGCTAATGCTTCCAGAATGGCCAACTGGACAAGCTCTGAAAGTTGGAGCAGACCTCTACAGCCAGGTGAGGACAAGGGCTCTACAGCCAGGCGGGGATGAGAGCTCTACAGCTGAATCACTACCACAGGAAAGGCAGACGACTGAGTGGTCACAAAGAGTTCCAGACTTCTTTGCTTTCTTCGGGTTTGGTTTTGCAGTTCTACCTCTTTTCAGTTTTCGCTTTCCCACAGACTTGCTATCCTCCTTCTTCTTCTTAGTTGGAAGCTCCTAAGTTCAAGACAAAATTCTTGACTTCAGTAAATTCAAATTAGATTTTTGTAGCTAATTTTCATGAAGGAACAGAAAAAACCCAATTTCTTTAACTGATTCATTGGAAGCTCTCATTTTAGATATGCTTTCAAGGAAAAAGGCAAGGCATTGCAAAGTATAAATTGAAAAAGCAGAACAAAGCAAAAATTAAGAGCATGAGAAAACCAGTTTTTACTTACTGGTCCCTTCACAGTTTCCTCACGTCCTGCTGGGTTTATGTCTTCAAGCAGCAAAGGACTGCCACCAGGTCCCTGGGGAAAGGCCTCCTCCCCTGTGCTCTCCTCCGGTATTGATCGTCTCTTTCTGCCCCGATGCCCTGTCCTTACTGCAGCCCTGGGTGTGGTTGGTTCCTCATTTGGCTGTGCAGGTGTTTGTCCAACAGTATCCGTTTTGTGTGGTTTAGCATGTGGAATTCTTCTTGCTCTTCTCCTAAGAGTATGAAGGAGTTCCACTTTCTCACCTGACTGCCTGTCTTTCCGAGTAGAGGGAGACTGTGTGTCTGCCAAGAGATTTTGTGTCCCCTTCCTAGCACTTTTTCCTCCTCTAGTCCTTCTGGAAGGAGCAGAAGAAATATTACTACCTTCAGCAACAGACATTTCCTCACTAGCCTCTCCCAAGAGTTCAGATGCAGCTTTTTTTGCTCTTCTCAATCCTCTTCTTGGAGTCACGGCTACAGACTGCGTACTGACAGGCAGTGCTTGTCCATCAGAATGGCTGCTTTCTACTTTTTCTACATTAGTCAGTTTAGGTTTCCTTCCTCTCCTAGGAGTAACATGTAGTTTGCTATATGGTGATGTTTCAGGTGGTTCTGCTGAAGCTTGTGCCTCATCTGCACCATCTTCAAGAACCTGAAGTAAAAAAGTGACTGCATTATTCGTTACCAGGCTGGTTAACTTCCGACTGAGTGGGACGAAACAGAGGACACTGAAACTCTGCTTTTCTCTTTCAGATCACAACTGAATGTACAGTTAGACACATACAACACATTACCTACTACAGAGCAAAATGTGTGCATGCACGGGTCAGAGAACAGAACATTCGGTGTATGCAACCCATGTGCTCCATTTCTGGTAGCTCTGTAAGATGAAGTGGGTCTTGCATGTACTTGCCTGTACTATCGTATCAACACATTTGGTTTGCTACTGTGTTTTCAAGGAAAGTTGAGGCTTTGCATACCCAGAATCATAACTCAAGATCTCTCTTTGCTGATGCATGCATGCACTACCACAAGAACTGTAGCGTTCCCTATGCCTGTAGGATGGAACAAGTAAATTAAGTTGGCCACCCTGCATTATTAGTAAGAAGCTGATATATCAGAGAGAGAGAGAGCACATCAGGGGCCTCCTATTATAATTCAGGCGCTCTCTATAAAAGTCAGTAAACGTTATAATTAAAACAGATTATGACAATTCCTTAGTTTTGCCTCTACGCTGCTCCTCTTCTAAAGGTAGAAAATCTTGAAGGACAAACCCCAGGCTTTTCAGGTTTCTCCTTGCCTCTTTCTTAATGCCAACACAAAATGTTTCCAACTGCTTACCTAACAGAACACAGATACGGCATCTTCTTGTCTGCAATGGTATCTCCCCTCCTGATGAGTTCTGCAGTATCTACACTGCTCTTCTAAAGGCACACAGCTGCACATGGTACCCCAGATACAGTGACTGAGCACGCTGCCATGCGAAGCACCGCCCAGCTCAGCAACAGCCAGAGCTGATTCCTTTACCGATCAATCGATCCATCTGTGCGCCAGATGAAAATAAGTGACCCTGCTGTAAAAGCACCCACCCAGCTTCAGCTAGGAGCATTCAGGCCTTCCTTCCTCAGCTCAAGGTCATTTCACAGTATTGAAAGGGTTTAAAAGGAGGATCATTTAAGTAACAAATTGCATCTTTCAATATCTAAGCATATTGAGAAGTCAGCTTGGACTTCCTTTGTTCTATGCAATAAAACCAAGCTTATTTCAGGGAACTCCGTGACAACGGTCATGCTGCAATTAAACTACAACTTCCCCTCTTCCAGACCCGTACCCACCGTGCTGCTTCCAAATGGACTGCCTATACAATAACCACACACAGACTGCAAATGATCCACCTTTGGGAACCAGCAGTTTTTGTCTTACCTACTGCAGGGGTTTTACCTTAAACCAAGTTCACAGGCTTTTGGGGTGGCCAGTTGTTCCTGGGTTTTGGCAGTACAGACCTTATCCATGAGTGGAGTCTCCAGGAAATTCAGCTCTGATGCTTGGGGAAAATTCACTGCTGAGGTGGAACCGTGCAGATTGGGTTGCAGTGGGCTGGGTGCCATGAAGGAAGTAGAGGCTATGCATGATGACTGCCAGCGGCCACCAAGTTTTGCAACTGGTGCCCCAACAACCGCATCGGGCAATTCTGCATCAGGAAGATGATGTGCTTTGACTGGTGGTTCGATAGCTCCAGGGCTGGAATTACAAGGAAGGTGTAAATGACTTTCATTCCCCTGAATCCCAAACATACTGCAATTCACATTTATTTCACCATAGCTTCGGGTAACTCCCAACCTTTCTTCCATTCTGTATAATTCTGACTATTTTTAACTAAACCTGGGAGAAATGAGGCCAAAATTGGGCAGGAAGAGGTAAAAGATTACAACTTGATAGCATAGTCACGTCCATCAAAACCCCTACACCAACAGGTTGATGGTAATCATAACTTTAGCTTCGCGGAATCACAGCGTGTTAGGGGTTGGAAGGAACCTTGAAAGATCATCCAGTCCATTTGGTTTCCGCTATCTAAAACTGAAAACACGTAAAGATACGTGTTTGTAGAAACAGAATTGTCGTACAAGAAAACCTCTCTCTTCCAACATTACTTATAATGACTTTTCCCCTCCCTCTCTTTCCAAGCTTCTAGCTCAAGACCCAACATTATTAGAAGGCTGCTTACCTATCATGTTGTGAGATGTGGGCCTTCCACTCATTCCCCATACAGACTTCTCCAGTTTTGGGCAAAACACCACTGATGAATGTTGCTCTTGTGTGCTCATTTCCAGCATCAGCTTTCTTTGTTACTGTTGATAACGATGTTGGTCTTGAGACTGGGAAACAAGAGGGGACGCGTATCAGCCTTGTGTCATCCAAGCGAGTGATGGTTAGTTGCACATTTCCTTCACCCTCTTAAAATTACCTTCTCTGATGGATGAAAGCACATGGTAAGGCTTGGCTCTCTCTCTAGCCAGCTTTCTCTGCCCTCTGGGAAGAATCTTGCCACATCGATCTAGTATAGAAGTTCTGGCGACTGCTTGCTGTCTCAGGCGAGGATCACGATCATTCTGGTGAAGGAAAGGTGTACAGCCAAAAGCCAGCTCGTTACAAGAAGTCCGCTGCACACAACAAGCTGTGCTATTTCTAAGGAGAGCAGCAAGTTCTACCCACCAGCACCCACCAATTCCACCTGGTCCCTTTAGCCAACGGGCAGCAAGACTAGTGCAGCTACAGAACCTGCCACTTGGAGGGAAAACAATTCTCACACCCTTGTCACCACCTGCAATTTTCAGTCTGCTCACAAAAGAGCAGGCTCTGCCCTTCTCCTCCTGAAACACCCATGCCTGAGATGACCAAATCCACAATGCAATTGGTAATTCCCTTGGACAAACTGATGTGAATATTGCAACAATTAAGGAAAAAGCTGTCTGCAGGCACCTTCTGGCTGGCTGAAGGGCTTCAAATGCAGGACCTACAACATCCAAAACCACCTGCTGAGTCTGACTCACTGGAAAACTTTGGCTCTGGACAACAATAAGTGCATCGCAGGCCCAGAAGAGAAGCTCACAAAACACAAATCTGGCTATTTTGAGAAATCGAGTATTCCTAGTATTTCCAGGCAAGTTAAAAAAAACAAGGCAGGACTTTTAGCGAGTACTATGAAAAATGGTGGTAACCCCCAACAGAAATTTGGCCACTGGCCAGAACCTTTATGCTTACCATAACATGAACCTGCAGTGACTGCTTCAGCTCTAGTGTGGGAATATATTTGGCACGTTGTTGGTGGGCTAAAAGCAATTCATGCCTCTGAACATCAGCATCAGTCTGTAAAAACTTCTCCAAATGCTCCTGGGAGAAATAACACCTGTCAGAACTGTACTGGGATTCCACTTCTTCTCTTTTTAAAGATCTGTTGTCCACACCTACTTGATCAGTGACTGTAAGAGGTAGTTTCAATAAATCTCCCATTAGTCCCATCTCCAGACAGATTTCATACATGTGTTTTGTCAGCTCCTCCATGTTTAACTTTGTGCTGTGTTGATGCAACAGGTCCCAAGCCTCCACCAGGCACCTGCAATTAATTTCTTGTATTATTTTCTTTTGAGACTATTACAAGGTTAAGAAAGATTATTAATGTTATGCCCCCAAAGCTGTCCCAAGATATTATGCCCAACACTAGTTGAAGGCCAAAATGGTGGGATCTATTTTGTTACCTATTGGACAGCAATACACTGAGGGAAAACCGCACTTCACTGCTGCTTGACATGGGTGGCTTCATCATCTGTATGTATCGGAGGGCTTGTCTGTGCTCTCCTTGGCACATGAGGCACTGAAGGACTCTCCAATGTTGCCATGACACAGGTCTCATTGTAGCTGGGTGGAGGAGCAGGGCCAGTGAGTTCTGTAGAAGATAGAGGTCATGGTTATTAAGATGTGCAAAATGCTCCCAATTTCTTAACTAAGGGTGAATGTGGGTTAAACAAACTTCTGTGCGTAACTAAGGAAACACTTGATACAGGACATGTGCACCTCCGTTCTTAAGTGCTTGCAGAGAAGAACTTCAGTTTGCCAGACAGAACTGAGGGGGTGTTTTCAGTGGAGTCATTCACACTCTTGGGGGTTAACCAAACCTCTGGCTACAAACAGACCTTTATGGAAATCCCGTACAAAACAGGTACCTGTTCTCCCAGACACACGCCTTACACTAACATCAGGACAGGCAAAGAACAAACTTCCGCGTTGGAAGCACAGGAATTTGGTTGAGAAGTGCCTCCTGCAGTCTTGTGTCTCAAACCTCACCGCTGCGATCACGGTCTTAATGCTGAAAATAGCCAAACTGCCGCTCTGAGGCAGCATCCAAGTGCTCTGCTGAGCACAGCAACTGCACAGACACTTAATAGTATTAACCGAACAACACATAAAAATACTATAGGCTAAAGTGTCATTTTAGGCTTTTTTCATTGGTCATCTTTGTCCACCTTCTTCGTGGCTCTGGACAGTCTGCACCTGGACTTCATTATTACCCTGTTCCGTGAGCTTGCTACAAAGTGAGCGATTTCTCTGTCTCAAGGGAATGCAAGAATGTTGTCAAGGTCAGTTTGTTCGGTCATCAGGATCGGTTTTCTTGCAGACCTGCTGCATCCCCTGACAGCGTAGGATTGCTCTGCTGAGCACAACCTGAAGGGGTGGCTTTGAAAACTCAGATATCAAGCAAACGAAAGTTGATTTTGTCCTTCTTTCAGCTGCCTATCAACACAGTTAAAATTTCAACCCATCCTTTAGTGCTGAGGGTGTTGTAGTGCTATTACAAAAAGGTCCCAATATTTTCTCACTTATTATTAGCTAAGCAGCAGCTTTTAGCAGCATTTTCGAGATTACAGCCTTGTACCACAATTTACATCAAAGAAACTGTGAGCTACTTACTTCATAATCCTTGTGGTCTAGAAGCCAAAACCCTTGGATCAGCTTAACCAGACCCCAAGGGATGCCAAAGGCTGTTTGGAAGGAGTCGATTGAAGCATCTGTTTGGTTCAGAAAGGCATGCATGATGTCTAGCAGCAGGTAAATTGTCTGGTATCGAGCATCTAATTAAGGTTCATAAATTTGTAAGACCAAAGATGAGTCACATTACATTTAGAAAAAACACCATGAAAGGCAAACACAAGAAGGGGAGGAAGCCAAATCTGCTGAGCTATCAGTCTTGCCTTTGAGGCTCTTAGAACCAGCAGACAGTCAGGTCCTGAGCTCAAAACCACCTTCTGAATGAGTTACCAGAAAGGAATGCTTGTTGGCTTCTGTCAGCCATTCAGAAAGGTTACCTTCAGATCCCAAAGCACTCCTGTTACTCACTCAGGCTCCCTCTGCTCAGCGGAGCTGCCAGCTGACATTCCAAACATCTCAGCATCACAGAACATTTACGTGCACATACTGAAGGTGTCATACCGGTAACTGGAAAGGATACAATTGCATGCTTGTCACTTTCTTCAACGCTTTCTAGCAAATAGAGATCCAGCAGTGCCTGGCATGAAAAAGGAATGAAGATTTTTCTTATAATCTGGCTTTTATAAATCCTTGGCGTATGGAGGGGAGGGGTGTTGTTTCAGAGAAATGACGCTCACGTGTAAACTAGCAGGGGGATATTTCCCAGTTCCTCCTTCATCTCTCCGCCACAACTTCTCAGCCTTGTTTCCTAACTGGGAAACCATTCCATCAATCATCAAGCAGTCAGAATCCCATTTTCCTCTGGAACAAGAGGTAGCAAGGATTTGCAGAAGTAAATGGCTCAGGTTGCACAGAGTAAATGGTTCAAGATCAAGGGCTTGAAAGTGGAAACAGTCTGAGCCTGTTTGTCATAGCAGCCAGGCCAGGAAAGAGAGCTCCCACTGGGAACCAACTTCTATCCAACAGCCAGTGAGTGCTGGGTCTGCCAACCACACTATGTGTGCAAATGACACTAACGTACTCGTGAGTAGGGGATTCAGGCCAATACAATGGTTCCCAGAGATCACCAGTCAAGAAGAGAGAGGGCTTTTTTAAAAACAAAGATGTCACCAAGAGATGCTGCAAAGTGGCGTAGGGTACAAACATCCTAACTGAGGAAAGCAACCTCTGTGTTCAAAGGAACACACGCATCCTTGAAGCCAGGAGGATTGCCAGCAAATGCATTCAACACAGCAGAGAGAACTGCTGAGAGAACAGCCATTCCCCTCCGCTCCTGGATTTGCAGCAGACGCCTTCCGGAGTTTCCCTGTAAGGCCTACCTTGACAAACGCTCAAGCTGCTGTCGATGGCCGGTATAGTAGCTCTGCAGCAGAGGATAATTGTAGAAAGGTCGAGCCAAAGGCACATCATCATCTACAGGCAAGAAAGTCAAAGCAAGTTAAAGATGGAACAGCACATTTTAAAAGCAAAACTTTGACTTAAAAAAGCAGCGTATGAGCTCAGCACCGAGAAGCCTCCAACTCTGAAAGAAGCCAAGGCTCTTTCTGACTTTGTGCCAGTATGACACAAGACTCATGTCCTTCCTGTCTCAAGTGCTATTTTCAGTTTACAGCTGAGGTAGCCTTCAGAACTTGTCATGTAAGCTGAAGTTCGCTATCAAAAAAACCCCAAACCCCAGTTCTCAAACGGAATGGGTTTTGCACATGTCAGCTGAGCTGACAATAGAATTCATAATCCCTCAGGTAAGGAAGCATTTCCAAGGTCTATTTTTTCCTCAAGCAATACATAAAATGTTCAAAACATGCAAACAATGCTTCTCCTGTAAAAAAAAAGCATTCCAGTATTTGTTCCTTACTAGTTACTGGTCTCAGACCCAGAGGATTTCAAGCTGTGTCCACCAGCACCTCCTGGAGATCAGAGGAACACTGTTGCTATTTCTAGAAGGGCACCCAGGAAAGAAAATGACTGCATTATTCTACACCCCCTGTACTTGACAAAACAGCTGAGAATGTCTGCATAGGAATCGCTGAGTAGATGGTCTCCCTGTTGCAAATGTGTTACAGTTCATGCTTACCTAAACCCTCTGGAAGGAGACTGGATCGACAGAACCAGGAGACCACTCGCACATACAAAGAAACAAGGCTGGTAACCATCTGCTTCGTTCTCAAGTTGGCAAAACCTGAAACAAGGCATAAGATGATTTCTCTTCTGCAAATCTTCACTTTTACACAATTCCCTTCATCCCACTCAACAGGAAGTATATAAATAACAGGGCAGAAATATTTCTCCTTCCATTCTTCCCACACAGTCCTACACAGAACCCCACACAGTCACCACCAAAACAAAAAGCAACCCCCGCAAAGAAACAGCTTCACCAGAGGTTAAAATGCAACTAGTGCTTTTCACAGAGCAGAGACTTCTACTATAGCAAAGGCACGATCTTTTCATTTTCCTCCGTATGCCAGGAGCAAGTTCGACTAGAAAAGGCCAGAGGCACTCCAGAAACTTACAAGTCATTTGTTCATGCTTCAGCCTTTTTAGCAATTTGCAATGCAGGATTTGCATGCCATTGTAACCTGCTAGCTAAGAATGAACAGAAGAGTTTTCAGCGCTACCACATTCACTTGCTGTCATCTCAACCCAGTTGCTGCCTGTGTAGCTTCTTGCTGAATGTAACCTCCCCAGCCACTTGCACAATCCCCACAACAAACTACTTCCCGGAACTCCGTGCGTATTACGTGTCAGTCACAACTTTAAGCCCCTTCTGCCAGCTGCGTTCGACTGCCTTCCCATCTCACCAAAACCAACAGAAGCTCCTGTTTCCACAGTTACAACCCAAGCATCACTCCAAATCTTAACAGAATGTGCGAGAGGCTGAATGATGCCGTTACAAACCTTGTTCCGTAAGCTCCCGTGCCTCTGTTAAAAAACAGTTTAAGACTCTGCTAAGGTTGGTCAAAAGCAATTGGCAGTGCTGAAGAGACAGCAATGTCTGTGGGTCAATGAAGTTGCAAGAGCCATCAAAGAGCGGAGCACCTTTTCGAGAAGAAACAATGCATCGTTAGCTTACAAAGCAATTCCAGAGTTTCAAGGTTCCCTTAGGGAACCGTGTGCAGTAACAGGTGCCAGCAGACTTCTGAGCAAGCTCAATCAGAAGGAATGATTTTACGGGTGCAGAATGACTACATTTAGTACTCACACGTTTGGTCCAACTCATCTTTTGTACAGATTACTTTGTTCCACGTCCACGCAAGAACAAACCGCAAATTAGCAGCAGAACTTGGCTGCTCTTTAAGAAAACAAAAGAAGAAATGAATCAGCACCTTCAAACTGAAAAATAAAAGGTCTAACATAAAACCAACTTCAGAAGTCAAGGATTACCTTCAGATGCCCAATGTTTAATGCATCCCGTCAGAAGCTCTAAAGAGCCTGTCCGCACAGCAGCTGACAGTATTGCTTCAAATTGCTCCTCCTAATCACAACAGACAAAATAAGATGAGACTCTGACATATTTTGATATCCCACCCCTCAACTCTAAGTGTTTGTTTCTAACTCCCGACTCATTCAGAGATCGCAAAGCCAATTAGTTCCTATGTAACTAATGCCACAATCTTGTTCTGGCCACAGGCTGGACTCCTTGCTGGTCAGAGGAACACATTACCTTTTCCTCTGACGTGTAACTTACTGAAGGCTAACGCTAACCTTTATTTGCAGGCCTCTGCACCACAGTCTTAAGGTACTGGCTTCCAGTTCCTTACTTCCAGCAATATCCTCCACTAATAGCTGTGACACGCTTTTGTGCGTGTCAGTTTGCCATCAGGAACGCGTGCACGGGACAGAACAAAATACTCTGCAGCACTGGCTTGGAAAGGGCGAAGCTAAGCTCAAGCATTTCTCAAGGCTATGAAGGCGTGCAGCGGTTCTGACTCCCAAAACATTACGTTACAGGTTTTGAAAGGGATGGAAAGGCAGCAAAACGTCACAATGTTTATAGGTTTACATTGGAGGCTATTCAAAGGCTGTGTTCTAATGTAGTGGTAACCCTTGAATGGACCCCTAGGACAGAAGGGGGTGAAGTCACTCTGGTGGCATCAGGCAGACAGAAGGCAGTGGGAGTCATGAGACAGTAGCCATGATTGTGCCGCAGCAGCCTCAGGCAGTCGAAGAGGAGGCAACTGGGCCACTGCAGCACAAGGCAAAGGCTCTGCTTTCAGAGGATGCAGTAGCTTGCCTCTGAGCCCGACACCCCCCTTGTCAGGTACCAAATGGCAAACCTAATGCTTTGGGAAACCGGCGGGGATGGAGGTTGCTCTGAGGGAACGATCCCTCCTCTTGCGCCCGACCAGCACTAACTGCACGCTTCCTTGTGCCTCTCTGTGGCACAGAATTAGCTGATGGATTTCTAGTGCCAGATCCGCTGGGTCTGCTGCCAGTCAAATGTGGTACTTAATACCTCAGGCAACTGGTACTTCTGCTAACTGAAGGCAACACCTGTGCTTCAGGGCAACTTGCAAATATGAGAAAAATCAGATCATCACCTCTCGGAGCCTCTGCAGCCCTGGCAGACAAGAGAGGTGGATCTCCCCCATGATCCCCCGTGGCGCACGCACCTGACTCAAACTGGATGGTGGGACATCAGACAGTCTCGGAGACAGCAAGCCAGATACAAGGCACCTGTTGTAGGACTCAGGAATGGCTTTGATTATTGAAGGACCAGATTTCTTTAGCAACTTCAACGTCTGAAACATCAATCACATACCACAGGTTAAGACAGCACTGCTTTTCTTCTCAAAAAGCCCAGTACTTTCTTCTGTTCTCCCTTCTGCCCCCCTCCAAGTTAATCAGGGATCAAAACCCTCACTCTAGGCCATGCTGGCAGTTCCGCAGGTGAGAAACAAAGAAGTAATGGCTTTCCCTCCCCAACACCCCCACCAGTTTTGTTCTTGTTCCTAGAGCAATGCTGCATTTCTTTCTAGGTGTCCAATCCTCAGTCCTGCTTCGACAGGTGACAACAGGAGTGTTACAGTGCCAAGAGTCACCCGAAAAGATTACCACAGGCCTAAAACTGGCAGGACGCAACTGGAATGATGCCTGTGGACGGGCAGGGTGAGCGTAAAGGGTCTCTGAGGCTGAAAGTGGGACAAGAGAGAACATGGCAAAGCTACATCTCCCGACACTCGCAGTAAAGGTACAACAAAGATCACCTCCTTCTGGAAGCTGGTGCAAGTCATGTGAACCACTCCGGAGTTCAGCAAGCAGGTACCATCTGCAGAAACAATGAGCATGTGATAGCCTCCCTTACTCTCAGGGTTACTCTGAGCACTTTACACTCACACTTAGCAGTTATCTGGACAGATGTAACTGAGCACCCATTGTCTTCAGCAGAGCACTGACACAGTTTGGGTTAGAAAACAATTCCTGAGTGTAGAAAGTTTATCTCAAGTGCTATCCAGGTGCTATGTTGTGAACTTCAGTTCAAGGTCCTTTCATTTTATAACCATCACCACTTCAGTGTCTGCATTACAAAAGCACCAAACACCAAAACCCAGACAACAGGCTCTCAGACACGTTTCAGAGTTGGCCTTGGGAGGGGCCTGGAGCTTTTTTCTTGGGTATTGGAGTGTGACAAACAATGAACCGGAGAACCAATACATGGCCTCTGACCTCCATGGCAGCTTAGCACTATTCAAAGCAGTGAAATACCTACCAAAGCGGTAGATGCTTGGATGAAAAAACTCCTCAGGTGGTGGATGAGAAGGAGGAACTCCCCGACTTAGGCTCCGCTCCTGTACCAGAATATCCAAAATGAGCTTTGGAGAAGTCACGCTCGTTACAGCATCCAGGGACCACAGTGCAAAGTAGGGGCAATCGTGAAGGAATTCTCCCTCCCTTAAAGAAAACCAGTGCATAAGCTCAATGCTGACAGCTCAATGAATTCTTCCTAAGGGATATACTGAGAGCAACCAAAGAAAAACCTACCTTAGTGAATCCGGCATTTGAGCGTGATACCAGCGATTAATGTCAAATACACACAAATAGGTCGATGGTGTTCCCTGACCGTAGGTATGCACTTGCCAGCTGAAGACTGAGACACTGGTCTCAGGAGAGATGACTGTAAAAGACAAGATGTTGCTACTCATTGGTAGAAAATACGATTTGTCTGATATTTTTAAAACACCACTTTCCATTAATTCTGCCAGCAAGCACAACACGAACTGATTAGGATGAGGAAGAGCTTAGCAGAACCCAAAGCATGCGAGGAAGCATCATTGCTGCTTTCAGAAAGCATGCAAATATGTCTCATATACACTTGTGTCACACAGCTGTCGGTATTCATTTCCAGATTGGACTCAATGGCAAGTTTTAAGAATAGCTCCTCTCCAGTGTATTCAGAAGGAAAGCACACAATTCTCACACAAAACAAATGAACTGCACCCCCACCCCAACAAACAGGAGATGGGAATATGGATTTAAACAGGAAACAACTGTAACATTCTGCTCCAGTTCTCTCACTAAGGGGAAAGAACATGGACATTGAGTCCAGTGAGAAACTGTATACAGTATGGATTTTTCCTCCAGAGTTACTTTGGAATAGAATCAGAATTGTTTTGGTTGGAAAAAGCCTTTAAGATCATCAAGTCCAACCATTAATCTAGCACTGCCAAGTCCACCATTAACTTCTTTTTAGGGACCATGTTCCTAAGCAGCACATCTCCATGCCTCTCAAACACCTCCAGGGATGTTCCGTTGTGAGCTTCTGTGCCATTTCTCTTTTGTTAGCTCCTGAAACTGCCTTTAGAGTAATTACAATGGAAGCCACTTGTTCCCTTGAGGAATCTCAGATAACCTAGGCATCCAGGGTTTCCTTTTTCAGTGAGCCCAGCAAGCTAGTCTAATGAACAAACCTTCATTAACGCTTTCCTCACTGCCATCACGGTGGCAAAATTTTTCAATGGTCTGACAGCTGAGTAGTTTAGTATTCCTGGTCTGCCCTCTCAAGGGAATGATTCCACCTGTGAGATCCAAACTGTAGCATTCGCCACAGGATTTCAAATGCTGGGGAAAAAAGAAGTGACAAGCAAAAAGGGCATTTTGAGATCAAATCAGAAAAAGCGTATGTCTGGCTAAAAAGAAAAATGCAGTAGTTGTCTCTGAAGCACGCATGCTCCTTTCTCTTTCATCAAGTAACTCTGGAAATAACAGAAAAGAGCAGCAGCTAAGAAAAATCAAAACCATCTCTTTGAGAAACTAACATGAAGCCTAAGCTGAGACTCTCACTGTTATTATAGAATAAGCAATCACTAAAAACAGTAGTATCGGCAGCCTGTCAGGCATTAATTTTAACTGCTGAATTTCCAACTTTTTTTCCTTTGCAAAGAGGAGCCAGTCCCACCATAGTTGGTGCAGAGTGCAATGGGAAGAAAAGATGAAGCAATTCCTAAGACAATTGCTGCAGCAAAGCAGTCTATTTTAATTCTTCCACACACTGGCAAGCAAATTTAAGTTAAGAAACTCCATCATAAGACATCTTCTCTTCCCAGGTGCCATTCATTTGGTGTTTAAAACAAGAATCATTTTATTTGTGAAAGCTGCTGCTGCTTCTTCAGGAATTGAATGTGCAGGGACCCTTTGCAGATGAATGTGGTTGGCACACATGACGCTGCAGGATCAAATTCCATGACTTGTTTTCAAAAACTGTGGACAAACGCCATGCCCAAGGAGCCCCAGCAAAAAACTTACTATTTTTTTCAGACAGCTCTGAATTCTAAGGGTAAATATTGCATGGGCCAACTTAGGTGATAATCCCATAGAGAAAATGTCTCCTTTCATCTTCTCACATACATGCACCTCTTACCTCATACATGACTTGTCCTGATGCCAAGCATTTTCTGTCACCAAAAGCCAGATGCAACAGACGCAAACTCACAGTGTCCCCTCCACTGAAAAATGGTATCAATGATGGAATTTGGTTACAAAGCTGCTTTATAGTCCTCATTTCATTGGATCTAGACTGAAGGCCTCTTAATGGCACACTCTTGCTGAGAAGACCACCACTACCACCTCCCAAAACACAACAGGCTGGTCACATTCAGCCACTAAAACATAAAGGAGGAAATGCTGACAGCTTTGGGGGCAAGTGCTAACCCTACAACTGCAAAGCTTTAGTCTGGCATTGCTGTACAAACTAAAAGTTACTGGAAATAGTTCTTCACAGGGAAGAGTTCTCAGTCAACAAGGCTTTCGAGTCAAACGTAATAGGAACTGCTGAGCTGCTTAGGGACTTTCCAGATGCTGAGGAGAGAGATATCTTATCCCTTCCTTTCCCTTCCTCCCAAAGTGCCAGGCCCACTCTTGCACACACTGCACCCTGCCACACTCTGATCTGATTCCTTAGCCCAGCAGGAAAGAAGTGACTTGTCTGCTCAGCAGTGCTCATTCTCTGCCATGTGAGCTGAACGGGCTCACAAAGGCTCCAGAGACTGCTCCAGTTGGCAGAAGGGAATCGGCAATGCCAGCACCTCCCTCCTTCAGGGGCAGCAGCCTGGCAGATCTGACCTGCAGCTCAGCTGGGCTCAATGGTATTTTTGTGATACGCTGCAAACACCAAACACATTGGAAGCTGTCGTCAAGAAACAATGGAAATCATTCAAGAATGCAAGCACAAACAGTTAGCCACTGCTGCTCTGCCTTCATTCAGAAAGCAGGAACTAGTAGCTCCCTCTTCCCAACAGTGAAATCCTCTTGAAATTACAGTGTAAGCTCATTGTAAGCTCAAGTACCTTCCGCACCAGAGAGAATCTCCTGTGCAACTACATAAACCAGAATAACCATACACGTATCAACTGCAGGAGAACACATACTGAGCAAAAAAATTAATGCATTCAGTGGCTTGTGGTAAGTTGTTATTCACCTTTCTTGTGTAGACTGAACAGCCCAGAGGTAGCAACAATTGCAAGGATCATTCTCAGGCTCTTGAAAAGTAACAGCATAGATAGGAATTCGCCCGCCTTCAAGCTGAGCGTGGTACCTACAGGTTTAAAAAAACAAACAACAGCAACAACAATGAAATAAGAAAAGCTCTCTTTATATTAACATGCTTCCTTAAGCAAAAAGAGTGCCACCCCAGGCATGGGCGAGTGTAAAGGCCTACTTACTCCCTCTTCAACGTTTTCATGTTCCATAGTGACAGGTAGCCATCTGAAAAGCCCACCACCAGCTGATTGGTTCTGCTTATATAGCACAGGGTTGATACTGCTGGTCCTGAAGGTGCTTGCAATTGAAAAGAGAGATGTCTTCCTTCCCTGGTCACAGTTTCTCTTCTTTGTGGAACTTCAGCAGGAATACTAAAGAAAACTTCTAGATCTGCACACACAAAACCAGGCAATAAGTGATTCCATGGACGTGGCATTTTAAACACTGATGTGACACCACCTGTAATCCAACTCTACCACCTCAGGCCAAATACCTATTTATCAGCACTCTATGCCATTGCCATTTTATATGTATTCAAAGAACCAAAAACTCTCCCATTGGACAGGGGCTCCCACTTGGATTTCAAAACCAGTGGAAGTGTAACCTCCACAGGCAAGTTCTTCTTGGACTCTGTAAATCAGGAGTTTGGGCCTCGCCACAACGCCGTCATCTGAAGTGACAGCAAGTCCTGAAGCCACTGTTGCAATAGGCAAAACAGTGTATGAAAGCTACAGACACGAACTGGAGGTTTCACACCTCCAAATCCACAGCTTATGAAAAGGCTTTGGAAGCCTGTTCAGGACTGTAGGATGTCCAACCGCCGCCTGTAACCAGGAGTCCCACACAGCTGCACGCTAGCATCTTCAAAGCGGGATGCTCAGGGTTGAGATAAAAGCCACAAGTTGCCTTATTTTTCAATTCCAGTTTGAAAACTGAACACTTACCTGATGCTTCTATTTCACTCTGGCTGCCAGATAAACCATCCAAACAAAGGTCAACCAGGAGGACGTGACCCACATCTGTAGCCACTGCTGCCACTCCAAAGAGGCATCGCAGGCTCTGATGTAGGTGCTGAGTGCTCACACTGGCTCCTCCGCAATTACTTATGGCTTCTATAGCAGTTACCTATAGGAAAACAGTGAGTTACTATTTCTGCTGTTTGGAAAGCTCAATAGAAATCCTTTGAAAGGGAAGCTAGAATTAGCATGTGGGAAACAGGAAAAACAAATAAAGGACCATAAGATTTAAAAACAAAGCCTTGCTTCCCATGACAGTGAGGAAAAGAGAGAGGAAAAAACCAAAAAAGCCCTGGAGAAAAACCTGTTAGTGCCTTCCATTTACTAGCAAACAGTCCAACCAGTAAGACTTGTGTCCTGTCCACATTGACGTCACTACCAAAAAGACAGGAAGCAAAATGAAAGCAACAGTCCGAATGCGCTTACAAATGAGAGCATGCAGGGCAAATATTCACATCAGCTTCGGCCTTCTTCCAGAATTCATAACCTCCCTCACACAACAGCCAAGCTTCCCCCTAAGGCATCTTCATATCTTCTCCTGAACCGCTTTGTGGTGGTAAAGGAAACTCCTGAAGAAACCTCACAGCTAACACTCCATTTGATTTCAACTCACTGCTCTAGGCACAGATTTGATATGCAACATGACGCATCTTATACTTCCCTTTTCCTATTTCCAGCTTAATTACACTTCAAACTTAACAAATCTACGCTATTTTCACAAACGGGATTTCCTTGTTGGCTATACGCTGGTGACAGCCCACAGCTCTGCTCTGCCAGCTAAAGCTCCACGACTCACCAAAGGCACTTGTTTCCTACCCCGAGTCAAGAGAAAATCATGTTCTACTCTAAAGCACCTGCTTGCAAGTCAGACACTCTTGGGAACATGTCTAAGTCCTTGGCAGCATGTCTATGGAGGTTTGGGGTATTTTGAAGACAGTTTTCTGACAGGAGCTAAGCACTCAGCAAAAGTACGTTCTAGGTGCTTCAAGGAGTTGGCTTGAGATTTTCTTTCTGTGTCACTCTGGCCAAAAATAATAAAGGTTCTTTTCAGTGTCTTTTTGTGAAACTGGAGAATAAGGCAAGCATGTGCTTACCAGAAAACCAGAAACCTTGGGTTACCATCAGTAAACTCAAAAGACAGTGGTACCATCGAGCCCAGGGTATGACATCAAGGCTCTTTTGACTGGATGATCTCAAGTGACCGTATGGTAATGCAATAGAGAAAAAATGCCTCCTGCAAGGAGGTACCCCAAAGCTTTTTCCTGACACAGGATTACGCAGCTCCTAACATCACAAAGCCTTTGTTTCTCCAAAGACACAGTACGTACCCGTCCCGGAAGAACAACAGCTTTAACCACTCTCGATATCCCAAGGTCGTACAGGCAGAGAACACTTCCTTCTGCTTCTTCCAAGCCAACCAGCAGCCCAGTTCTCTTCTGCCAGGAAAACTCCTTTACCACACGAACAGTGGGAAGCTCTTGGTTTACTCCACTGAATCGGTACGCAGAAAGACACTCTCCAGTGAGCGTCACTATCTCAAGCTGAGGGCCACGTGCCAACCAGGCTAGTGCGTTTCTCCCTGTAAGAGGAGAGGAGAGGAGAGGAGAGGAGAGGAGAGGAGAGGAGAGGAGAGGAGAGGAGAGGAGAGGAGAGGAGAGGAGAGGAGAGGAGAGGAGAGGAGAGGAGAGGAGAGGAGAGGAGAGGAGAGGAGAGGAGAGGAGAGGAGAGGAGAGGAGAGGAGAGGAGAGGAGAGGAGAGGAGAGGAGAGGAGAGGAGAGACATCTTAACTCAATTACTGCATTGACAGTCCAGTAGATAGGGTCTACCTGGCTGCAAAAGAAGCCTAGACATCCAGAGAGGCACCCAGTTCTACTTTCAGATCACCTAGAAAGTCAGCTACCTAGCCTGCTCAGCCACTTGCAGCAGCTCTGATTTCTCCTCTGCATCCTACTAAATACTCTGGGAGTGTGGCCGCAGCGCTTAGCAGCGTTGCCCTCTCCCTTCCCTTTGCATACAGCCTAGAAAAGAAAAAGCGAGGCATTTGACTCTGTACCACTGTAGCACAACTACTTCTGCGTGTCCTGTCACGATGGTCAGAGCACTTGAGCTGGTGCAAGTAAATATGGCCCAAAACAGCACTAGTCCTTTTTTGGAAAATGCCTTTGATTGAATTAAGAAGTGAGGAGGCCTCACTGACTCACCATGTCCAAGAAAATTCTTTTAACAGCACCGGACTGCTGCAGGTGGCTGTAATTTCAATCTTGAACATACAAAGGTGTTCATATTAGCATCTTTAATCCCTAAAACTTCGTTTTTCCTCTCTTGAAGCCTGATGCACCTGAACAGCACTAACCTGCCACAGTAGACACCATGATGCTGTGCTTCAGGCAAGAATAACTTGGTAAGGAGACTCACCTCCAGAAAACTTCCCGTACAGCACGGAATCCGGGCTTTTCCCATCTTCCCTAAGTGCCTGAAGTGTCACCTCTGGAAACTGCAGCAGACTGCTCGTTACCTCAGTCTGTAGGACTTGCATTCTTCACTGTAAATAAAGACAAAAAATGCAAAAATAGACTCATGTCAGCCATACCTAGCTTGGAGATTGACCGAAGTGGCACTGGCATGCAGTGCAAAATCTCCTGTAGGTCACCTGTAGCTCTCAGCCTAAAACAATGGCACTTGGGACAGGCTTTGATCTCACAGCAGAGCAAAAGGAGAATCCTTTCATTTTCTGATTCCTATGAGATCACCAACAAAAAATGCCACAGAGGTACTGACAAGGTAAGTAACAGGAAAAAACCAATACACCGACTCCATGTCTCAAAACACAGGTCAGCGAGACGGTACCTGAGAAAGAATCCTACTTTGAAAAGTTGCTCAGTAACAGGATGAGTTTCCTCATGATTTGTCCCTCCCTTGATTTCTATTTGATTCTTTATTGTCAGTGCCCTTCTACTAGGTTTCATGCAGTGCTGATGGCTCTTCCCTTTTTGCCCGTTTATTTCGAACATTAAGCAGCACTTAAGCACCTTCACTCTCAAATTCTATCTACAAAACGTACTGCTGCTCCTTTCACATTATAAGCACCCCAGGCCTGCATGAATAACCTCTCTTCCTTACAGCATAGGAGGTCACAGCTGGTGTCCAAGACTAGGCTCTGGGAGCAACAGAAAGATACTGAAGGCTAGTTTTTGTGAATACATTCAGTTTCTAGGAATCCTTACTTTGGTGAAGAAAGGTTATGCTCTAAAGTCTGGGCACTGGAATCAACTGTTTCAGGCCACAAGCTCTCTACCTGTGAAAACATCCCAGTACTTTCTGCCAGCACGAAAACCACAAGCGCATGAACACACAGCATGTCCAAGGCAGGGTCCCGCACTGAGAACAACTCAACAGTCTGAGAAGAAAACTAATGACTGGCTCAGGAGCATTTTCCCCAGAAAATGGGGATGCAACCCACAAGCACTGGAGGAGAAGCAGATGGAAAAGACACTTCCTGCACCTTAGTGCAGTGAATTTCCACCAGCCATATTTAACCCCTGCAGACAGAGGATTTAGTGAGGCAGGTAGCAGGCCACTTAGCCCACACCACTGGGTCCTTCCTTTCCCGCTCAGGCAGAAATCCTGCCCCATGTTTCAGGCAAAAGCCCTACATTTAATGCAAAGCCTCGGTCTTAGTCTGAAAAACTAACAGCATAACAGAGAGACGGTTGGTATCAGAAATCTCCAATCAGGCTTATTGTGCTCCAGTGCAGCTTCCCAACTGCCTTGCAGAGCTTGTGCTCTGCAAGTTCTGTGAGAAGCACAAATCTACAGCAGAAGGTGAGGAAAAAGAAGGAATTTCAGCTCTCCATCCCAACAACCCCAACAGCTAAGACCGCGCCGCCTCTGATGCAGACTGTAGTTTGGATTTCCCATTGATTAGAAAAACAGAGAAAGCCCACGCAGATCAGAAGTTGATGCTGGGGCCAGTCTGCCTAGCTACCTCCTGTGATTACTCCCCAACACAACTGTACTTTCATTCAAGAGTTGCCGTACCTGTGTAACACAGCTCAGCTTGCAACAGTTCCTTGTGTCAGCTCTCAAATTGCGCTCTTTTTGACGGTACCTGGACAGACAGGCAAGGGTGCTAAGCATCTCGGTGCAGACGCAGCTCTCCTCGAGGAGACAGTAGTTAACCAGACTCTGACAGCACATGCCAACCGTGTCCCATTGCACTGCAACAAACACAGTCACCATGGTTACCTGATCCGCCCCAAGCAGGGTCACCTGGAGTAGGCTGCCCACAGCCATGTCCAGGTGGCTTTAGAGTACCTCATTCTGAAACATGCCTTTACAAACCACAACCTGACGAGCTGAACTGCCAAAACATCTGCAAGACAGGAACCTGTCCCAGCTTTCTGGAGAGAGTTTCCTACCAACTGAAGTGTCCTCTCCGCCACACAAGTAAACCCACGCCACACCGGCAAAGGTAGAAGACACAAAATTAATAGAAGCCTGACAAAGTGCATTTTGCTGTCTTCAGAAAGCAAATGCCGGGAAAATCACTGCAGGGAAATGAGCTGATGCCCTAAGAGAACAAGGAGCTGTCCTCAGCAGGACAGCACACAGCATACACTTATTACAGCAGAAATCAAGCAACTGTACTGCCCCAGGCTGGCTTCATGCAAAGGCCAAGAGACCCACCACAAAACGCACTGGACTCCTGAACAGCCACGCTCTCCCCATTAAACCCAGCCCTCATCCCATGACCGCTGGTCTCCACAGACAGCTCACTTCCCACCACCTCTTTTTAGCTGAATCTCCACCTTGAAGCAAAGAAAAAGTTCATGAAGGGCAACCAGGAGGGGAGCACCTTCCCCTCTAGGGAAGGTGTTCCTTCAGTGATTTATTAACCAAGTCACCATCAGACCCCTTCTGTGTGTTCTGCATCCGCTGTCCGTTCTGAGCCAGCAGACTCTGCACCTCTTCTGGACAGCTTTAACCAGATGTGGAAAATAGCAGACCCCGTGAGAGAGGAGGACCGGTGGCAAGGGAGCCAGGCAGAGGCAGGTGGTCTGGTCTCTTGCAGAGAAAGCCCTTCCTACCTGAACCTTCTAGAGATTTCCCTCTTCCAGACCCACACCCACCGTGCTGCTTCCAAATGGATTGCCTATACAATAATCACACACAGACTGCAAATGATCCACCTTTGGAAACCAGCAGTTTTTGTCTTACATACTGCAGGGGTTTTGCCTTAAACCAAGTTCACAGGCTTTTGGGGTGGCCAGTTGTTCCTGGGTTTTGGCAGTACAGACCTTATCCATGAGTGGAGTCTCCAGGAAATTCAGCTCTGATGCTCGGGGAAAATTCACTGCTGAGGTGGAACCGTGCAGATTGGGTTGCAGTGGGCTGGGTGCCATGAAGGAAGTAGAGGCTATGCATGATGACTGCCAGCGACCACCCTGTGCTTCAGGACATGAAGGAACAGGATGAACAACCAAATCCAGGAATCTGTTGAGAGAAACAATTCAAAATCCATTGATTGATGAAAACAGTGATGCTGCGTTCAAGAAATCTGGGGTGAGACGTAACAAAACAATTCAACAATCAAGAAAATACGGGTGACCCCTCACTGTAGGGGTGCTGTATCAGGCCCATGGACAATTTCGAGGCATTTTCTTTTCAATTATTTCCCCACACTTCTGACTGAATTCCCATTTATTTCACCACACCTTCGGACAAGTACGAGCCTTTCTTTCGGCACACATCTGGTTTCAGCTATCTGAAATTCTGTAAACACATTTACTGCTACGTAAAGATATGTGTTTGCAGAAATAGAATTGTCGTAGATGAAAACCTCTCTCTTCCAACATTACTTATAATGACTTTTCCCCTCCCTCTCTTTCCAAGCTTCTAGCTCAAGACCCAACATTATTAGAAGGCTGCTTACCTATCATGTTGTGAGATGTGGGCCTTCCACTCATTCCCCATACAGACTTCTCCAGTTTTGGGCAAAACACTACTGATGAATGTTGCTCTTGTGTGCTCATTTCCAGCATCAGCTTTCTTTGTTACTGTTGATAACGATGTTGGTCCTGAGACTGTGAAACAAGAGGGGATGTGTATCAGCCCTGTAGCCCCTTTGGGGCATAGTCTTCCATCTGGCAGGTTGCAGACTGCAGCTCTTGCCGCTGGGAAAATACTTCACTGCATTTCTGTGCCCTCTGCTGGGAAGGTGGGCCTATGCAGCTTTCTGGCGCAGGGAAAAAGCGCCCACTAAAATGCCACCGTGTTTCTTACAGCACTGAGAGGAACTTGGAACAAGGTGGAGAGCTGCAGAAATCTGTTTTTGGGAGTTCCCAGTGCCGCCTTAAATGCATGCAGGACGGGGCCGTTCAGAAAGGAGAATCACAGCTACCTCTTTCTTTTGAAACTGGCACCCAGAGCACTCGCTGACTAGCCAAAATTGCTCCCCACTGTCTTGAGATCAGGCAGAACATTTGCCCTGTAAGAGCACTAGTCCTTGCCTTCTTATCTGCATCGCCTTTCTCTTCCACCACATCTTCAGTTCTTTAGGGAATAGTGGAACCCTTGGATGTCTTACTGGAGCAGGGGAAAAGGGAATTTCTTTTTCCTCTAGCTGAAAGCACATTAAATCCAAAAGTATTCCCTGGATGAGGGATGCTGTGAGCACTGAAGAAAGGGCACTACCCGGTGCTGACACTGACGTCTGGCACCTTTCCATGTATCACCCTGCTCCTGAGCCTGGGGCCCCTTTACCCGACTGTTCCCAGCACAGTCAATACACCCGCGCTGTGACTGGGGGGTGAGCGGTTTGCGGGTGGGCTGTGCTCCATCCAACGCGCTTGCGCTTCTCCCAGCTCGCAAGGCCGTTCCTCCGCCTTCACTAGCGCTACACCTGTGACCGGCCAAACTCGGAGCGCTCCGGGGAAGCACCTGGCCCAGCCGCCAGCACAGGTGGGCCGAGTTCTACTGTTCCCCTTCCAGGCGCCGTCCCGGCCCATAAAAGGGGCTGGGGGGGCAGGGTGCCGCCCTCTGGGGCAGTTGGCATGCGGCCGCTCCTCCTGCCGGCTGGTCCTCGCAGCGCTCCGTGCTACCGTCTCGCCGGGCCGGTGAGGTGAAGTGCTCCGTGTGGCCCCCCCCCCCCCCACCCCGGCCGGTGAGGAGGCTGGCTGTCTCTGTCTGTCCGGGCGCTGGCGTTGCCCCCGCCCTCCCGCGGTGCCCGGCCCTGCCCTCGCAGTACCCCGCGGGGCTCTGGCTGTGCGCGGGGTGAGGTGGGAGCCCCCGGGTTTTATTTGGGTGGCCGCAGGTGCCGTTCAGCGGCTGCTGGCAGGTCTGCACGGGTTGGAGTGGAAGTAGGTGTGCTCCCCTCTTCGGGTGGCCCTGTGCCCGAGTGGCTGCTCCGTGCTTTCTCTCGGTAATTAAAGCTGTCTGAGCCCCGCCGCCTCCTGCCCCGCTCTCCTTCAGGCCTCAGCAATGACCTTTGTGAACTCTTCCCACGCTTTTCAGCATCTTTAGGGATGCTGGTGCTGCGTTTCTGCTCTGCTGTAACAAGCCCACGGGCACTCTGCTCAGCCCCGGCTAGCCTGCCTCTCGCTAGCTGCTACCGGTGAACCTCTTTGTGCTGTTCTCTAGCTCCTGAGCCCCAGGGCAGCTGCTCTGGTACCTCCCCGAGGCAGATGCCAGGCTCCTTGGCTGAGGCTTTCAGGAATTGCTGAGCCTGGAGTCTTTGCTCCGTGGTGGTTCTGGAGTGGAAAGAAGAAATGACATTTTACAGCGTTTGTGGCTATCTAAAGGGCTAGCTGACATCAACCAGGCATGCTTCAAGGATGTATAAAAAAAACCATTTAAAACCAACAGATAAAGGGCACAGTCTTCATCCACTCTTGGGAGCATCAGCTGAGTAACAGTTTTGAAGCATATAGGGAAGAAAGCAGTTTGGTAGTAAACAAAATAACTGGAAATGAGAGCTGTAAGTAGCTCTGCATGAAACAGCTAGTGCTTCAGGGACATTGCTGTTTCAAAGTATGGTACCTCTCTTTTGAACACAAGCTTGAAGTTCTGTCGCTTCCACTGTGAGGGCACCAAAGGTTTTTGGGTGGTCCTGCTCAACAGCAATGAGCATGTCTCTTGATACTTGAATGAGGAGAGGTTGGCAGAGAAAAGCAGCTGTGATTTCTGGAAAGGAGAAGGATAGCTTGAGAAAGCATTTTTGCTAGTTCCTTCAGTAATTCTCCAGGGAAATGTTGTTTTGTGTGAGGGTGTTCAGTGCTTGGTCAGGTACTGTGTCTTGGTCAGAGTTAGGGCACATTTGATATATTGCTTCTAGCTGAGTCCTTGTTAGGGAACTGACGCTGTGAACACCTGAAATCAAAGCTCAGTAGTCTTGGTGACAGTTAAGCAGGTGTTCTTTATTGCAGTGCTGGGCACATGGGGGATCACTCCTCCTAGAGTGTTTGCTGAGAGACTTTGTTGTGCAGTTTACATGTAGGTTATACACATACTTAGGACCTTTCTGAGAAAGAGTTCCAGCATTCCTTTTTCTAACCGGTGGTGTGTTCTAGTGGGGTAGGATAGCTACTTCAATTAAGTGCTGTGTTTAACCTGTGAGGGGTCACCTTTTTATGGGGCTGTGCAGTCAACCCTCTGCTGGTCCTGCTGAGCCCTCTCCTCAAGTTAAAACATCTAACTCTTTTGGTTGGTTGGTTGTCAACCAAGCTGCCAGGGGCAGAGATCTGCCTAATCCCTTTATGCAATTGAGCAATACAACTCCTACATGGGAGGGTTACTGCCTGTCACTGAGAGCATAGGTTTTGGGGTGCAGTTGCTAGAGAAGACACCTGACAAATTAACACAGACAAATGTCTCCATTAAGAGACATGGACACGCTGTAACCTGAAGCAAGAGTTTGTTTAGTTGTGGAACACAGGCTTGGGGCAGAGTAATCTTTATGTGCAGCTGCTGGCATTTCACAATGAGGCAAATGAGTTTTGTGATATACAGGACGTGATAGGAGCAAGAGAAGTTGGTATCCTGCCTGTCCAGAGGCAGTGGGTGTCTTTATTTGCTTTCCAGTAGATTTGCAATTCTTCTACTTTTCAGATTGTAGTTTTACATTTAATAGAAGTAAAAATCTGGGAAACATGATGTAAGCTTCCTGAAGAATTATGGTTCACAAGGTAGACTGTATAGTGACTGAGCCTAGTTAAGTGCCCAGTTCTGACAATTTACCCCTGAAATGGATCACTAGAAAGCATCATCTGAATCAATCCTGTTACCACAGCAGAACTCCATCAGATAAAATGTAGTGTATCTGACGTTTGTGTTTTAGGAAGAAAGTTTGCCTCTGACTCTTCCATTATGGCAACAGAAGCCTCAAAGCCGGAATCAAAACTCAAGGTGGCTATTAAGCAGGTGTTCATCGCTGCAGTGCTGGGCACACAGGGGATTGATTGCTCCTCATGTGTGCACCATTCAAAGCTAAATTTCTCATATTTACACATACTAGCTATATATTCTTTATAATTTCTAAGAAAAGACAGGGTTATGCAAATTATTTTCAGGAAGTCATTTGCATTAACTCTTTCCAGATAGAGCATGCTCAGTGACACTCTGGTGGTCTTCAGGGATGAAGGCTGAACATCTTCCTCTCAGTGAACTTTTTACCTCTTCTTTCATCACATGCTCTTTACAGTTTTCTCCATAGTATCTTAAAACACATTCCTGCAGAAACCAGTTAGGAACCTCTTTTTGCTGAAAACAAGATGTACTCTGTCTCCTCATTGGTTGCTGGGCTCAGCATTTATTATTTCCTTATCTTCACTTTCTTTATCTCCAAGACTGTTCCACTGTTATGGTTAAATTCTGTAGCTATTCTAACAAATCAGCTCAAAGGGCTATAGCCAAACTTCACTAAAACCCCAAACATGCAAATATTTTCTATTCTTCTTATGCTAAAGCTACATTTAACTGTCTCTTAATCTACATCTATATCAATCTATCCAGTACTGTGTATTATTTTATCACAACACAAGGATCAAACAACTCAGCATAATATTTCAAATAAGTATGTTCACAAAAAACATAGGTTACAGCCTGTTAAGGAGTTTAGACTAGGTTTAACTAAGCAAATCTGTTGGCAAGATACCTCAATATCATTAAAATACCAGGGAGTGAAACAATTACCTGTACTCCAGTTCTGTTTAAGCCTAGGGAAGTTTTAGGAACACATGTTCCCAACATGCTCTTTCTCAGGAGCTCAGTCATGAAAAGGAAAGATCATTTGAAGGTATCTATTATGTTGGCATCCAGAAGAAAAAAAAAATCCCAGACAGACATCTTAGACCTTTGTTTAATGTCAGTTAGCAACAAATCATACTTTGTTATGAATTCAAAAATTTCTTAGTATATAATGCTAAAAATTAATCTTAAAGTAGGAAAGTGAAATTCTCTATTCTTACAATGTTTCTATGCACATTAAACAAACACTTTAGAGAATTTGGCATGTTGTCTTGTATCATTTCTGTCTTCAAGCTGTCACAACTTGCTTGTTTATTGCAGTTGAAATACAGTGACTTATACAGAACTTTTCTCTGCCCCTACAGGGAATGTAACATTTGCACCATTAGCTGTTCCTAAAGTAACAGAAATGCTGACTATGAAAGAGGAAGAGGAGAAGAAAGCACGAAGGGTGAAAGGGTAAGATGAAATGAAAAGAGTACATTGTTTTTGGAGATTTTAAACTAGTTGGTAAGAACTTTCACAGTGCTGTCATGTAAAGGGAAGTGGTAGGTGGGGTGAGTACCACAATAGCCTCAGCCAGTTTATATATCTTAATGATGCTTCATTGATTTCATGCATTACAGGAAAAACCCATACAGTGGTTTAGCCAGAATACCATTTGTAACCTGCAAATGCAGGAGCCTCAGGTAAATTGCTTCCCAGGGGCTGGTGTGTCAGGAGTCTGTTGGGAAGCATTTCCGTATGTCCTTCATGCAGTGGAAAGGTTACCCTCTCGCTCTGTGTTTTGATGCAGTCACAAATCCTATGACTGTAGGATCGGGAGAGAAATTGAAGAGTGAAAGTGAGAACTTGTATGTTGAGATTAAAAACAGGTTAATAGGATAAACAAAAAAAAAAAATTATAATGTACAAAACCAAGTGATGAACAGCACAATTTCTCACCACCCAATGTTGATACTGTGTGAGGGCCCCAACTGCCCAGGCCCTCAGATGCCCCTACTGCCCCCAGTTCTAAACTGGATTGTATGGTATGGAATATCTTTTTTGTTGGTTTGGCTTAGCTGTTCTGGCTATGTCTCCTCCCAGCTTCTTGAATGCTCCCCACTTTCTGATTGGCAGGACAATATTAGAAGTGGAAAAATCCTTGACTTTTTAGCAACAACTAAAACATCAGTGTGTTATCAACAGGATTCTCATCCTAAATTCCAAACCCAGCACTACACCAGGTGCCAGAAAGAAAATTAACTCTATCCTTGCCAAAACAGGACAGTGGTACAGATTTGCTCTGCAGCCTCTTTTTGCTCCCAGAATAAGCTAGATTTATGCTGAATATATCTGACATCATGCAGTTAGAGTTGGGTCTGACACTACTAAGATATTGTCTTTTATCACAATGATTACATCAGTCAGGAGATCAGTATTCACAAGCATTATCCTTTGTGCTTTTGTCCTTTGCATAACAGCAGTATCCTGCTGTGGTTTCCTGCTAGAGTACTGCAACAACTAAGTGAAATGGATATTCAAGTGCTATATTGTGCTAAACCATCCAGGAAGAACATCCTTTAAGAATACATTTATCCTAGGCTTATGTAAAAAACCTTCAGCTCAAGAACAGATTTTGACTGTATAGTATTCAGAAGTAAGATTGAGAAAAATCTGATGGTGGCAGAAGATTTCATAAACTTATACTATGCCAATACATGGTGACCAGCAATGAGCAGCATGCAATTTGATATGAATTTTAGGTGAAGCCCTTTACTGGGTGAAATCACACAGATTATATACATTTGTTACTGCAAACGTGGCAAGCTAAAAAACTGCTAATTGGTTACACACACTGTTCACATCACAGTGATTGGGTAGTAATTATAACGAGTTCTGATAAATTAAGTTCTGGTAAGTATTGTTAGTTTACCTTTGATGCCTAAAAGCATCTGCACACCTGCTGTTTTGACCATCTTATGGTTGGTTCTTAACATGTTCTGTTACTCCCAAGTACCTTCCCTTGACTACTTCTTGGTTTAGGGTAGCCTGTACCCCTATCATCAAGGCCACTATGTTTTGAGAATGTGATTATTAAGTTCCTCTCAGCATGAGTAACTTTTTCTGTCTCATGGGAACAGAGGATATTGTCAGAACTGAAATCTTGGGTGAAGAGATCTAGGCTGCCGGCAGGCCTGCTGTCTTCCCCAACACCTATATATGAACATCTCAGTTTGAAAATACCTGTTGTCGGGTATTTGCTTTGTTAGTCCATTTCACCATAGATAAGAAGCCCTAATTTTTCTCTCTTAAAAAAAAAAAGTGGAGGAGAGGGTGTCAGTCCCAGCAGGTGGGGATGCCTGTTCCTACTGCTATTGAAGGTTGGAAGTAAGTGCCTCTCAAGCTGCACATGCCCCTGTGTCTCCTTGGGTGGCAGCATGAAAAACGTGAGGGAGATGTGTGCAGCTGACTTGACTTTCTTCTGCCACAGGCAAGTGCTGCCGCCTTTTAGTTCCCCTCCTCTAAATACCCAAGGCTGCTTTGCCCCCTCTGCTCTGACCTGGCTCTGCATTTCATTTATCCAGTTCAAGCTGAACATTATGAATGCCTTCTCTCTCTCTCTCCCCCCTCCTTAGTAGATTAGTATTGAAGAATTACTTGTAATGCATTAAGGCTGACTCGGAAATTAAATTGATTTTTGGTACAAATTAGAATGCAGGCTATTAGGAACAGACTGGGCATCAAGCGCTGCCAGGCCTGGCTCTCCGGCCCGGCGTCTCGCTGCCTTCCCAGCAGTGCGCGCGCTCCCTCCTGTGGCCCCTCAGCCCAGCGCCTGCTGACAGAATGGGCCTGGCCTCCTAAAATCCTCCTCCTCACACGTTTCCCTTGTGTGCGGGAAGATTCACTGTTTTATGTCTATTATATTTTGTTTACATCGCATATGATTCTGTATTTTTAAAAAATATGGGAAATCAGGTATCTGTAAATAATAGGAAATCTGGCCTTTCACAGTGAGAATTTGAGGAGTTTTCATCTTCTGGAGAGTACAGGCAGATAGAGGGCTGGTTATATAGATTGTGTAGGCATGGTGCTGGAGCAGTGTATTAAATCCATTTTTTGCCTTGCTGAAACTCTGAGGGAAGGTAAAGTTCCATCTATAACTTCTCAAGGCAGCCTGAGGTCTGCTCTGAGGAAGAATAAATATGTATGTGTACTGGTTAGCCATTATAGCTTTCACCAGTCTGTATAGATAGATTGAGAGGCCAGGATCTAGTTCAGAATTAATAAACCGTACTGAATAGGCTTGCTACCACCCTCTTCTTAATTTATAACTGATTATTACACTGATGGGCTTTCAAGTGTAGCTAAAATGGGGTTTTGTTTCTGTGATGCATGGTTCTGAGACCAGAAATGAGAAAATACTTGTCTTCATGTATCCTATTGTCTTCAAGGCTTATCTGATTGACTTGCATTGATACACTCTCAATACACTGTGCCTTTCATTTGTTTTGCTCTGCTGGTGAGGTGTGTACTGAGTACCAGGGATGGGCTGTGGCTGATATCTTGAACAGTGTCTGTGTGTCCTTCTGTGATTACTTTTTCCTAAGGCATGCTGAAGCCTTCATAAAGGGGCACACAATCAGGTGTGTTTTTTCCTTATGTCACATATGTGTTTACTTTGGCACCCTTTCAGTAATGTCTGCCAGTTGAAGCTTAAGTATGTTTGATGGGCTGTTGGACACAAATTCTAATTATCCTGATGGAGATAAAATACAGACTCACAAGGTTGGAAAAGACCTTTAAGATCGAGTCCAACTGTTCCTGTCCTATGCTAATCCTGATCTACCCTTTTTTAAACACATCCAGAGATGGTGACTCAACTACCTCCCTGGGAAGCCTGTTCCAGGCCCTGAAAACTCTTTCAGTGAAACATTTTTTCCTAACATCTAATCTGAACCTGCCCTGGTGCAGCTTGATTCCATTTCCCCTTGTCCTGTCTCCTGTCATCTGGCTGGAGAGACCATCGCCCACCTCTCTACAACCTCCCTTCAGGTAATTGTAAGCAGTGATAAGGTCTCCCCTCAGCCTCCTCTTCTTCAGGCTAAACATCCCCAGGTCCCTCAGCTGTTCCTCATATGATTTGCCTTCCAGCCCCTTCACCAGCCTGGTTGCTTTTCTCTGGACACAGTCAAGGAATTTCTGTCCAATTCTGAATCCTCTTTCAGCACTGAGATTAAAAGATCTGGGTATATATGTACATCACACAATACCAGTCTACACCTCCATTTCACATGATGGCTCCTATTAATCATGGCTCATGGTTCTACAGAGGTAGTTGTAAATCAGATGCTTTCTTTGAACTCGTTGCAAAACAATGGAGCTTCACAACTCCCAGAACTATGTATGGCTTGCAGTTTTTCAGCTGCCTGAAAACTTCTAAATGATGGCATGGTAAAACAGGAGGGGAAAGATGTCGGAAGGCATTCTTTTCAAAAATACTATAGCAATACCTGATGCTGCTTCTAGTGTGAGGACATGCTGATAGCCACACAGCATTACATGCTTAGGATGTTTAAAAGTATATAACAGTGCCTAGAGATGCTACATAAATGAATAGTTCAAGTAATATGGCTATTTACGGCTACACAAAATAGTCTAACTCATTAATATTAGATGTATTTATTATTTAAAGTAAAAGCTTGGATATAGCTGTGTCTCTTCTGCCCTGAAGCTACATCTATTAAAGTTAATAGCAGATCTGGTTTCCAGAGAATTTCTGACATCTACTGACAGTAGTGAGCACTTGCTTCGACAACTGTATTGAAATATCTCATTGGTAGCTATTGTTACAATTATGTATGGTAGAATAGTAATCATATTTACTTTGAGTTTTCTCTAACTGTGTTTTGTACATCCAGATCAGGGTATTGTTGCAAAAAACAGTTTTTAAAAGAAATCTGGGAGATCATATGCTGCTAATTTCCAAGGTGAAATGGGGAATCGGTGAGTAGGAATGAACATGTTGCTGCCTGAAGCAGACAAAACACTTCCCAGGAACAGTATGTCTCAAACCTTGCCTTTTCAACATCATCTCCTGATAACTGGTCCTTGAAACATTACAAAGATGCATATAAATGATCATGTTTTTTGATAGATAATGAACAACAACATCAAATATGTCTAGAATGTCAAATATAGGAAAAATTGCTATTTTTTATCTAGACATTTCTTTTTCTTGGAATTTTTAGATTAGCAAAACATCGCCTTTTATGAGTGAAAGTTCTATGTTCCTATTTCTTTTATTTTTCATTTAGTCTAACATTCTTTCATGAAGATCATGTTCTTTTCCAGCAGAAAGGCTCAGATGTGTGGGTTCTGCTAAGTAAAGAGGGAAGTGCAACATACTTGAGATCTCTGCCTTACTGCAAGGAGGTTTGGGAAGATAGCATCAACTTGTCAGTGGGGAAGGGGACTGAAATGAAATCCACAGAAATTAAGAGAAAGATGTAAAATGAGACAGCACTGGTGTGTGTTTTAAATCTAATATGTCCATACATTTATTTTTTCATGTAATACACGGTTATGTCTGAACATAAAGGATTCATTGGTCCTAAGAATGTCAGCTTTCACTGTAATGAGATTGATATGTGTGCATCGATTACATAGCAAGACTATTTTTAAATACAAACAAGGCGTCGCCCTGCAGAGGGTGCTGTTGGGTTATCCAGCCAAACATTACTTGTTTTTTTTTTATTGCTGGAGTTTGACTTTTTTGTGATCCTGGGGGTTTTTGGTGTGCTTTGTGGTTTTGGTTTGGGTTTTGTTTCCTTTTATTAATAGTGGGCCTGCATGAATGCTTACTGATTCAGTTTCCTTCAGGCTTTGCTACATTTTGCAGAAGCTCATCACTTAAACTGTTTGTCCTTCCTTGAGGTGACAATTACATGCTTAGTGCTTCCTCTACAAATGAAACAAGATAAGAAAAGTGGTCTGTCCTGTTCCAGAGTACCAAGGACAATGCTTCATTTGTAAAATGCAGCACGTCTCACAAGGGTACAAACTGTCCCAGTGTCGTACCTGGGTATAGAGCACTCTGTGCAGATGGGAGCAACACTTCTGCTGTGACTGAGGAAAGAATTGAGTTACTTCCATGGCAAAAAAGACTTAACACCAAAGACATTCTAAAGTATCATAGAGAAGAGACCCCACCTGCAGCCCATGGAGAGGCCCCATGCTGGAGCAGGTGGAGACATAGAGAAGATGCTGAGACCCATGTTGGAGCAAGCCTCTGCCAGCACTTGCAGCCCATGGAGAGAGACAGAAATGAGCAAGAGGGAGATCCACTACAGAGCAGCTTTGCTGGGGGGTGGTAGGACTTGTGACTCTGTGGGGGATCAGGCTGGAGAAATCTGGGCCTCTGAGTCTATGAGTGCACCCCATAGAAGTCACCCATGCTGGGGCAGCTGGTGAAGAGCTGAAGCCGTGGGAAAGGGCTCATGTTGGAGAAGTTCATGAAGGACTGTTCTGTGGGTGGGGCCCCACACTGGAGCATGTGAACTTGTAGAGGGCCCTCTGGATCTCATAATTTTTTGAGGTGTAAGAGTGAAAATAGACCTATCCTCAGTTTCTTCACCAAAATCAAGAACCATAACTGTGGGATTATGCAAAAAAGGAGCAATAGTGGGCCTGTCTCAACACCATGCCTCAAAGACATTGGTTGCATAAAGTGGGTAACAACATATTTGTATCTTCAGGTAACTGGTTGCTTAGATCTTATACTTCATGGCAGAGAAGTCTGGTGAATGCTGAAAAAGATGAGATTCAGAAGATTCTTGCTAAAATGGATATCCATTCCAGTCTCACATGTGTAATGCTGAGCAAAGAGACCTGTAGATCTCTGAAAGGAATACCGCTTAAAAAAGCAACCAAGGCTGCTTTGACCATCCACAAGTTAGTATCTACATGTATGCATGGACCTACCCTAGTTTAGAGGATGCTTCATGGGTTTTGCAGTCTAGAGTTATTAAGCTTATCTTGAAGCAGATATATGTGTTTGATCAAATGCCAAGTTCTGTGGATTCCACTGCCTGTATCAACAGAAAACTGTGTTGATGGTGATGCCTGGTCATAACTACATGGCCTTGGGTTGCTGCTCCACTGGGTGCAGGTCTCCTACTTGGTCCTATATAAAACTTTTTCTCCACCTGTGAACTCCTTGAATGCCCTTGGATATCTTAGGTGGTGTCAGACACCTACCTCAGTGCGAAAGTGGGGAGACTGAGGCCTTCACAGATTATACAGAAGCCTATACAGTTAATTAGACACTTACCCAAGCATCTAAATTTGATACAACCAAACATGGATGACTGAATGTGGGCTTGAATGAATCTTCCCCATCTTGGTTCACTGACACAATGAATCTGTCACTTCTTAAATGAGTTTTGTTGAGGACTTCTTTTTCTCCTTTCCTCCCTTTTCCCCTTCCCCCTATTCTCCCTTTTTCCTTCCCTCCACCCCTTTTCCCCTATTTCCCCCTTCCCCTCAATTTTTCCCTATTTTTTCTTTTTTTTTTTTTTCTTTCCCCATCAGGAGCAGAATGCTATGAACTTTACCTGGACAGCTTAGTTCCTTGGTAGCTAATCACCTGGCACCCAGGCTGTCAGATGTAATTACGCTCCATCCAGATGCATGATCTGGCTCTGCCCCAGTTTTTTATGGCTATGTCAGGTGGCTGGCAGTTTGAGGCAAGCTGTTGTCTGGACTGTACTCTGTGTGTGCATCATGATCATTGCTAATTTCTCATATGAGATTGACACTAATGAATGTGATTCCACTAAATGGTGAAATTTCCTTGGAATAATGTTTTCTAACTGAAAAGCATTGCATTGAAATATTTTGGGCTAGCACTACTTGGGAAGAATGAGACAAACCAAAGTCTTTCACTCTCTTCTATAAATAAAAAAGTCTTTAAACATATTTATGCTATCCCAAGTCTGTAGGGTTTTTTTTTCTCATTTCAAAGTGAGCAGCTGCTGAAGTAGTATGGACCTGAACCAGAGATAGTTAATGCTACTATGAAGTAGCAGAAGAGATGGAGGGAAACTGTTGAGAATATTACTCCTGAAAAACATGCTGTAACCGAAATAGTTTTCCTTAGGAACAGATCATTAGTCTGAAAAGGACTATTTTGACTCTCCACAAAGAGTGAAGCACTGTCAATTGACAAATCTACTGTTCCTGAGAATCTTTCAAGTCCAGTGCCATTTGTTCCTTCAAACTTGTGGCAGTGATCTGAATCTAAAAGAGTTTTCAACTTGTATTTATCAGTTTGTTGGCAACCAGTGGAAAGGAGATGGAAAATGCTGCCAGATCAAGATTTCAGGGATTTGCATGTATTTAGCATTCAGAGGAAACTAACTGTGAGGGATAGAAGGCAAAAGGGATCCAAAAATAAAGATTCTGCAGTTGTGTCCTGGAACAGTGGGCATCTCCATACAGCTCATTTATCACTGTACTACCTGATCCCCCCAAATTATCCTCACATTTCTCTACAGTGGGACAGCACTGTATCTCACACAAGTAACCATGCTGAAGGCAGAACCCACTGGAAAGTCCGTTGCAGCAGAAGGAGTGTTTTCCTATCCCTTAGGGCTATGTGAACACTCCTGAATTACTCTTGAAATGGCAGCCCCTCCAACAGAGATTTGAACCACTTTTCCTGCTAGGCTAGAAGATCTATTTACTGCTGCTAACAAGGAACCAGAAGAAAGCAGTTCCTGCACAGAGAGCCACAGGGGGGTGATTTTTCTGATGGAGAAAGTAATTGTCTTTCATTAAATAACTTGCAATTCCAAACTTCAACACTGCTTTCCTTAGCAGCTATTTTGGGATTCAAGAACATTTGAAAGTTACATTTAATTCCGGTGTCTAATTATTTTTTTAATCCTCATTTTAAAAGGTTGTTGAGATAAAGGTCACAAAATGCTAACTCTAAATTTCCCAGGTCACTGCCTTTCAGTGGCTGTTGCTAGAATGAGCAAAATGTTACAACTATACTATGGACTAAGTATACTAAAATATGTGTTCACTCCTACTATCCTAGCAAACATGAAGATCACAAGGCAGAAGGATTTAGTAAACCTTTTTTCCCTGGCTTGATCAACCACTGAGTTGATAGAAGAATCCCTTTTCAAATACAGTTTTTAGCAGTAATGGCAGCGCTTGGCATTTTTTTTTGGTCAGCTAATGACTTAGTTCCAGGGGACAGTGGCAGTCATCATGGCTATCTTTTTTCATAGTGCAGCAGAAAAGAAGTCATTAGCAGAAGTTCAATCCTTTAAAATTCCGAAGAGATAAAAGCTTTCTTTGTCTATCTTAGAGACAGACTTTCCCTTAATTTTGTGAAAACAGAGCACAGGGGTTGAATGCCTTCCCAGCTTGTTGTCTTAGTCAGACTTCATCTGCTGTCAGATTTCCATATAGTCACTCTCACACTTGGCTCCTGGTATTACACTGCATTCCTAACAGCAATAAGATTTGGAAAACTATTAGCAAGTGAACAAGTGTGACTTCTTTGGGGATGCACTAAGTATTTGACAGCTTACATTAGGAACCATGATGTCTCATGTGGAAAGGAACAGTATGGAACAGTACTAGTGCTCTCATTCATTATGCAAGAAATCCAGCTGAAGAAAATTTTGGTACACAGAGTCATAACTCTAAATGAACAAGACAGATGCCCATAGATGCTGTTCAGGTGGCCGAAGACTGAACTTGGGTAATAAAATGCCATTCATGTTCATGGACATGAATCCATCATGGAATGCCTTGCTGGCAATGCTAGGAGCAGTGCTTCAGCACACGCAGGGTGGATAAGCATGCGTGCAGTGAAGCAGGAAAATAGGTCCAGGTAGAAACAACCTGTTGCAAGCACTTGGCTGAAGCAACACTCAGAGAAAATAGGATGAGAGGGCAAAATTTGCTTGTAGCTGTAAAAAAGGTTTTGGCCTGGATAAGGCCATTGGTTATCAGTGAATTATGAAGCATTATAGCTATGGCAGGGCAGAAGGGACATGACAATAAAGGTATTACCCAGGAATTGGGGAGACAGGTCTACAGGAGAGAGCTGGACAGGTGTTGAGAGCAGAGGAAGCTTGAAGAATGTGGCAGGAATCCGATGCCCATAGAAAGAGCTGTCTTCTCCCTCGGGCTATCCTTCTGAAAATAGGATAGCTGCTGATAGTGTAGCTCCTTTGTTGATGATACACAGAAGCTGTGTTTTAGCTGCTGATTTGCCAGAGCTGTCACTCAGAAAACCCTGAAATCTGTACCAAAAATAAATAAGAAACCCTGTTTAACACAGGCTGAATGACAATTAGTTGTTACAGTTAAGTTTGCTGAGTCAGAGGAGAATACATCTGACAGGTCAGTTGGTCGGTATCAGCAGCGTTTGCTCACCAAGGAAGAGGTTCAAGTCAGTGGGAGATGGGTGTGGGCAGTGCTCTTTAGAGTTAAACACAATTGTTCAACAGATTAAATTGCCTTGACTATCTGCAGATTTTTTTTTTTAAATTAAGTTAGATCATTCCTCCTCCCTCTCTTTGCATTGGTTTTGACAGCTGCTGTTGTTTACAGGAAGCGTTAGGAGAGAAGCTAAGCTACAGACCCAGCAGAGTTCCTCAAGGTCAGCTATTATGTAGCTGTTGTCTATAAACAGCATTGTGCATATGCTGTCAAGGTCCATGGGCTTTTCATTCCCAGCAACTGCCATTTTCTGTTAGCGGTAATTGGGAGGTAAATCAGGGCCTTACGGTATATCGAGCCACTGAATCAGAGCTTTGCTTCCCCGACTCCCTTTGGATTGCATGAGCACTGAGAAGCAGTTAGTATGAATTTCATACTAATGCTCAGATATCATAAAAGACCACTGGAATTCAGGAGCAGAAAAACTACAGCACAAAGGAACACATGTGTTTTGAGGCTTTAAACACAATAGCAACGAAACCCAGTAAGAGACAGCTATATGAAATACTGTTGGGCTGTCTGGACTCTGTCAGTGGAAGAAATTAAACTAAGGTTAAACTCCTCAAAGCATGTTCTGACCCATACTGGTATGGTTTCGCAGTAACATTAAGGAGAAGAAGGGCTGCCCTTTCCTGTGCTCTCTAGTGCTGAGCCTCTGTGTGGCCACAGGGCAACCCAGGCCTAATTTGGATGCAACGATCTTACTTGGAAATGCTAAATTGGTGCCAGACTATGATGACATGGAGACAGAAGTAAAACTGGAACTGTCAACAGATGTCCATCTGTCTGGGCTTCTAAGCATCCATAGCATGTGTATAATTCACCCACATGGAAAAGCTAAAGTATCAGTATGTCATCTTCTGGATCTGTAATGCCCTTTCCTTTTCTGGTCACATTCCTTAGGTAGTAGTGCACCTGGCAGTTTGCTATGGAATTTTTTTAATATCAAGCAGCCAGCAGTTTTGTGCATAGCCATCTTGGGACTGTGAGGTTGCCTGTGAACAAAGTAATACATTGGTGTGATTGAGCCTGCAGGATCTGAGACCTGCATATCTGCTGTGGTTTTGCATAGTTGGGTTCTGGTGGAGGACCAGGGGGCTGCAGGGGTGGCTCCTGCAAGGAGCAGCTAGAAGCTTCCCCTAGACCAAACAGAGTAAATACCAGCTGGGTTTAAGGACAAACCTGCTGCTGACCAAGGCCAAGTCCATCAGCGATGGTCAGAGGGCCTCTGGGAATCACATTTAGGAGAAAAAAACCTGCAAGCAGCCACTTTGTGCCAATGGAGGAGGGAGTGGGAAGATCTAAGAAATTCAACAGACACCAAGGTCAGTGACGAAACTAGGGGGAGGAGGCACTGCAGGTACTGGAGAGAGACATTCCTTTGCAGCTTGTGGAGAAGATCACAGTGGAGCAGGTTGTCCCCCAGAAGCTCATGGAAGATAATGGTGAGCAGAGACCCCACCTGCAGCCCATGGAGATGCCCCACGCTGGAGCAGGTGGAGAGATATGGAAGATGCTGTGACCTGTGTTGGAGCAAGCTCCTGGCAGGACCTGCAGCCCCTGGAGACAGAGGGTGCTGCTGGAGCAGATTTGCTGGGGGGACTTGTGCCTCCATGGGGGACCACGCTGGACCAGTCTGGGCTTGAGGGACTGAAGCACATTTTATGATTCTATGACTGCACCCCATAGCAGTGACCCACGCTGGGCCAGCTGGTGAAGAGCTGAAGCCCCATGGGAAAGGGCTCATGTTGGAGAAGCTCGTGGACAAATGTCTCTTGTGGGTTGGACCCCAGGGTGCAGCAGGGGAAGGGTGTGAGGAATGCCCTTGCCCCTGCAATACACACACACCCACGCACACACAGCCCACACACAGAGAGCTAAGAAGGAAAACCACTCATGAGGAACTGACCAAAACCCCCATCTCCCACTGTGACACCTGGGGGGAGGAAGGGAGAGAAATAATGAATAAAGTTGAGTCCCCGAAGAGGGAGGTGGAGGTGCTTTAAGATCTGGTTTTACTTCTCACTAACCTACTCTGGTGTCTCTCTGTGTGTAGTGGAATGTAATAAATTAGACATTTGGGGTTGTTTTATTCCATGTTGAGTCTGTTTTGCCCATGACACTAATTGAGGAATGATCTCTCCTTTTATCTCAATCTCAATATATATTTTCTCCCCTGTCCAGCTGAAAAGGGGAGTGATAGACCGACTTTGGTGGGCATGGCCTCCAGCCAGGGTCAAACCACCACAACATCTTTGTTACTCCTAAACCAAATTTTGTCAACTTCCAGGTCTCCATTTCTTTAAGTGACTTCTGTTGAGTTACCTATAGCTGCGGCATCTCCAATGCCAACCTATGTCCTGCCTTTTCTCATCCCATGCTTACATTCCTCTACACTCCATCTGGTGTTTCCACTGCTAAAGTTCTCTCCTGACATGTTGGACCTGTAATTCTCCACCCTATATCATAATGTTAGAGTCATAAATATCTCATTCTATGTAAAATGTTTTTTTTTACTTGTAAATATTGTTAATATAAAAACTTTGGTCACACCATGCAGAGAAAAGCAAATGTAAACCAAATTAACCACAGTGATCTGGTAACTGGGAAAGTCCAAGTGAACCAAGTGAAAACAAAGCTACATGCAGGTCAAGACATGTTCAAACAGTGCAAGCCTGACAATCTGCAGTGCTGAGCCTTGCAAACTCACTATACTATAAAGTGTGTGGCCTGTGACTAGCTGTGGCCACATTTTCCTGGCAGATACTGTATGTAACACACAAGGAAAGATGGATGTTTGGGTTAAACCTTTTGGGTGCAATGCCCCCAGCTCGTTCCGGTCCCTTGAATCCTGTCTGCATTTATATTCATGTCAATGCTTTCTCCTTGGCACTACCAGAAGTGTATGGAGCCCCCTGGATTTCTTTCCCAAACTGCAAAATGTCAGGGCAGGCATTACTCTCAAGCCATAGTTACCTGGAGCAGAGACGCAGCACAGAAGGTTAAAGCTGAAAAGGAATATAATAAGTGAGGCATGTCTTCAGTTAGAAAACTTAAATAACTTTTTGGAATCTTGATTGCCTCTTTCTACCTGCAAAAGCCATAATGAAACATCTTGTCGTTAAAGCCTTCTGGGCTCATGTTAGCAGTTCAGCTTGTTATACATGAGAAGACATTCTTGTAAGTGGAATTTTGCAGAGGGAAAAATTGGGGCAGGCTCATACTCGATGTCATTATTTAAAGACACACCAATGCTGAACTCAGTGCTTAAAAAATGTCTGCTGGTAGATTAATCAAAACATCTGATTCTTCAGGTCTGAGGGAATGATGTGTTCTTCTTTATGTCAGTGTTGACCTACACCCACGCCACATTGTGCTTTATAGGGTCATCTTCAGCTACAAAAGACTAATGAAGATGCCAGCATTTAGCTAAGGGGATGCACCTTCTGTTTCAACAACAAAACAGCTGGGGATATAACCTATTTCTTCACTCCGAACTGTAAAAGTAATCTGTGGGGATAAAGTGCTGCTTGACTTGGGGTTACAGTATTAAGAAATTGTGATTTTTACACTTCTTAATGTCTTAAATCTGTGGTAGAGTGGTATTCCTTCAACTCTTTGCTGCCAAGCAGATGTGGCAGCTAACCAAGACGAATGGGCTGTCAGCTGTCAGTGGAGAGATGTTACAAAGCCTTCACAGGTAGCATTTTGCTGTCAGCTGCATCAGAGGTGTCATGAGCTGAAGTGGCCTGCAGAGAGATTTTTTCTCACTGAACTAACTTGGAGCTACTCAGCAGCATAGATAAATCCAAATTTTGAAATCTTAAGCATGAAGCAATGTAAGCAGAGACCTGATTGTTCATGTCACGGGAAGTGAAGGTGGCAGAAGGGAAGAGATAGGATCCAAAGCTGGGGGAAGGGTGTGAAGAGACCATTTTGCCTCTCCTGCTGCTGCTGGACAATCAGGAGGTGAATCAACAGCAACTGGTGGGTCTTGGTTTCTCTCTCTTTCTGCTTCTCTACCCACTCCTTCCCCCATCCTTCCCCTGTCCCCTTCAACACCTTACATCCTACATTACTCTTTGGTAGCAAGTGGCATGTGCCCTTGGTGGCTCTCTAGGACTTCTGTGAGGTAAAATAGGCACTGGGTCCACAGGCATTTCAGCACCTCCAAGCAATTCTGCCATTCTCCACACCCCTTTTTGCCTAGACACAGAATGGTGCCACGGATGTGGGGGACTTGCTCACTGTGCTCAGCAGTGGAAAGAACATGTTAGCACCTGTATGGCAGTTTCCCTGTGATACATGCTTAGAAAATAGGTTTTCCAAAATGTCCAATATCTTGCAGCCTGTCCCAGGGTAGCAACCTCCTCAGCAGCATTTGTACATCAGTTGGTGACTGCCTCGATGATACAAAGGTTTACTCAGAAATTTCACCTTGGGAATAGACTCACTAAGTAAGCTTATTACAATTAGATCCTAACTAATTTTGTCATTTTTGCCGCTGAGGTAACATAAACCTACCTGAGACCTGTAGTGAAAGGATCCTGCTTCATTCATGAATTCTCAGGTGAAAGAATTGGAAGTCCCTAACGCCATCCTCCAGTTACCAGCATTTGCCAACATGCTTTAAAGTGTAGCTTCTCTGTTGCCTCCACACTTTGCCCTCTTCTTTCCTCTGAATCAGAGGGAAATTCTACAAAAACTGGTGTTATGGTCACTTTCGTGGGTGATCTTGGTGTCTTAGGAAAACATGTTTCAGTTATAGAGAGCTAGAAAGAGACAGAGAGGTTTTGGACTTCAGTGTTTGTCCTCTGCAATTAAGTGTGGTGGGAGGCGCAGTGCTGCCAAGGAGATGAGAGGTAGCTTTCAGCTACAGTTTTTGAAAGGTTTGTCTTAGCATAAAAACTTCCAGTGTAATTACCAAAAAGGCCCCTCCTCTTAGAAATACTTGGAAATTCCATGATAGCTGCAAAATTACAAGTGTAAGGGGAAGGAAGGGGAGGATAGAAAATGTCGCTTGAAGGTTTCATTAATATGCAGAGCTGTTTAATATATCAGTGCTTATATCTATTTATCAGCCTGACAGCTGCTTCCCTCGTCTCCATCCCACTGTTTGTTGACATCACGTTTACTTCTTCATTTCTGAGAATGGAACGTTAAGGCAATAAAATCTGGTGCAAAAAGTGACTGGTACGGGGAATAACGGAGCTAGGAAAAATGAAATCTTTCATTGATTTTTTTCTTGAAAGGGAAGGTGACCCTACTCTGTGTGAAGCTGTAACCATGGCAGCAAATCTAGTCACTGGGAAAAAATGATGCTGCTTTTACAGTAGGAGGTGGAAATGGACACTCTGAGCTGAGTATTTTCAAGCTTGGGATTGGGAGCTTGAGACATTTTCATTTAGTAGGTTTTTGACTTTGAGGATGGTTTGTGCTGGTGGATTTCTTGCAGAAAAAGTGTCAGTGGGAAGAGGCCTCATTTGGTAATTGGGCCACCTCAACACAGAGAAGCTGGGGGATGCTTGCATTAGAAGAAAGCCAGATCCCTGATGAAGATTGTTTCCAATAACAGGTGTCAGGGATACAACAGAGTGTCCCAGATACATTGAGGCCAACTGTCATTTAAATAAAGGACCAGGATGTAGCCACGAATTCAGGCCATAACCCTTATAGGGCACTTTAAAGTCTCTCAAGTGCTTTACAAAGAGCTAATTCTTATTCCCACCTGGGAAAGAGGGCTGCACCGGTACTGAGTTAGCAAGGTCAGCTCACTTGCCTAAAGCCAGAGAGAAAAATCTGTAAAGCTAGTGCTGGAAGGCAGTTTTCAACCCCATGCTCAGAGCATTCCTGGTCCTGCACTAGTGGCCCCCACAGCTCCTATAGTGCCCCCCGCCAAAGCTATGCAGGCATGGTCCCTTAAATCCTTGGTGCATGTTTCCCTAAAACCTCCGCTGCTGCTTTTTAGTGGTTGGAGGGACTCCCACACATGGAGAGAGCTGAGGGGTGCTGAGCTGGCAGCCACTTGTGCCACAGGCAAGCACAGCACGAGGTAGCCCTTGTGAGTACACTCTTTGCTTTGCACCCACAGTGGGACCTGGTTGATAGCCGATACCCCTGAAAAACTCAGCTCCCACTGTCTCCTCAGGCTTGCTTCAGTCAAGTTTCAAAGGCTTTGCTGAGCACCAGTATACAAACAAAGAGGGCTGGAATGCTCACTCTCTATTTTACAGGAAAGTACCCATACTTAGGAGACACAACTGGTTGCAATCTGCATAGTGCAACTGATCCCTTCAGTGTTTAAGATAAGTGGTCCCTAAGGCCGTAGCTGTTCGGTGCACAGAGACAGTTGCTGGGAAACCACATTGAGCCACACAGTTATTTGGAATGGTTTTAATTAATATTAACATACCCCAAATTGTCAAGAACTGGTGTACAGTCCTGCAACCCAACAGAAATGTCCACTGTTGTATTAAAATGTTAGATCTATCAGGCACCATGTGCTTAATTTGGGACCTCAGTCCCTATCTGTAATTATATCAAGAGAAGTTGACTTGAATTCCAGAAGCTTGCTTCACAGTAGCACTCCAATTCAAAAACTGTTCTGTAATTGCTGTTGCACCGAATAACCACCATCAGATTAAAAGCACATATCCTTGCAGAGCCAGGTAAGGGAGTGGCCTGTGGACAAGCTCATGGTTCTGTGTGGTTTGGACGGGGGCTGCCCTGCAGATGTAATCTCTGCAGTAATGCATGCCCAAGAGGAGTTCCCGGGAGGTAAGAGAAAGCAACACACAGCTCCAAGTGCAGCCTTCAGACCCTAGCAGTGCCAGGAATCCTGCTCACTGCTGCAGCTGGGCATGCTGCGTGCTTTCCCCAGTGCAGTGCATGCTTTCTGTATGTAATATCAAAAGGTTCCCTTTTTTTAAAATCCAAGTGTCTGATCTCCATGTTCTTTGCTGGTTTTACAAAAGGCCGTGGCCTTGTTTGTGCATCCGGGAGTCAGGGCCTGCGTAAGGCTTGCCGCAGGGAGGCCAATCACGTTTCCAGTGGAGCCCTTAGGAGATCTGTTCCTCAGCAGGCGACTCCTGTTGCTGTGATGGAGACATCCACTGGGGTTTATTTCTACACCACTGTCCCCCAGCACAGCCCAAGTGAAGTGGGAAAGGGACTTCCAGCCAGCAGCAGGGGAAAAGGGAATTTGCTTCAGTAGGCAGCGAGGAATGAGAGTCTTGAAAAAGATTGGTTTGAGGATAATGATCAAAGGAGGGGAGCAGGGGTTAGAGAAAAAGGCAAGTGTGAAAGATAGAGAACCAGAGGATGGGAGGAAAAAGAAATTAAAAAAAAATATGGCAAAGACTTTAATGATCTCACTTGTGGATTTCAAAGGAGGAGAAGGATAAGACTTCCTTCAGCACTGGGTCATTGCTGGAAGACTTCACTCAAATCCTCTGAAGATGTATTTTCCATCTTCACAAGTAACAAATGATTGTAAAGGCTGACTTGCAAACCTCTCTTTCAATAGTCTAATCTGCTGTTGTTTGGGAGGTTTTTTTGGCACCTTTTTTTTTTAGTAGAAATTGGAAGAGAAATGGAAAGAGGCAATAAAATCAGATCTCTCTGCTTTCCCACTTCCTTTCCATATGAAACCCTGCTTTTCTGACTTCATAACTAATGCTGGTGTTGTGTAAGGAATATATATACATAATAGTAAATGGGAACAGGGAAAAGGAGAACTGGCTGAGGAAAGGCAGGAATAGAGAAAATAAGAGAACAGAACATTCAATGGCAGAGAAGCATTCATGCAGTAGAGGACATGAAAAAAAAATTAAAGCAATTTTATTTTTAAAGGGAAAATTCTGGTGCAGATGGACAGATTTAGGTCAGAAAAAAAGGCAGATAGAGATAGAAACAGTTAGGGGATACATAAGGTTAAGCAAGATTTTTGTCTCAAACTTCTATTCAGGCAGCGGATAATACTTCCAATACTGTTTCAGCTTTAGCAAAGTGCTTATGAAACCCCTGCAACAAATACCTTTCAAGTAAAAGCTTTAATAAACCTGTATTGGCTGTTTTTGCACAACCTAAGCAGAACTAGCAGGCCGTATTTCTAAATGAGTAAAAAAGCTTGTTAAAAGCCTTTGGCAAGATTAACTTTGTGTGAGTCACATTAGCATATTGAAAAGCATTATCCCATTCCCAACTGGAGATGAAAATGTCCAATTTTGCAGAAAACTGATTTTTTGCTGTATTGCAATCAGCTGCGTATTGTAGCCACATTGTACTAGGAGTTTAGTAATTGCAAAGCCAAATAATATCATATACCTTCTCATGGCATGTGCTACCTGCATATCATTCATAAAATCCTTGTATTCCTTCGCAAAGGAGGTACTAGTGTGCTGAAGGGGTGTTTTTCTGCTGAGAGCTCAGACTAGTCCACAAAACGCTCTGACATGGATAGCCACGCTATTAAAAAGTTCTTTGGGCTTTGACACAGCTCAGTTCCAAAGTGGATGGTAGATATCGGTGAGTCTGAGCATCTGAATGTGTGTGCATGTGCAGAGCAAACAGAAAAACACAGATACACACACAGAGTGCAAAGGAAAACTGCTGGTGTAGAACGTGGGCCTCAGTTAAGGAGTTTTGTCCGCTGAGTTCCTGCACTACATTAGATGGTTTATATAAGAATTCACATTTGGGATCCTGAAAATGCTAATCACTGCTTCTGATAACATACATGTGTTCTTTAGATCAAAAGAGCATTAAACTCCTTAAAAGCTCTTAGGAGCTTTCAGTGCATCTCCCTCACTGACAGCTGTGTGGTCAGAGCCTGAGCCAACGGGGGATCAACAAACTAATGAGAAAGTCTTTTGATGGAGGTGACAGAGCTGAACGCCCACGTAGGCAGAAGCCTGAGGCAGGTGCCTGTTAGCCTGAGCATACAGAGAGCATCTACTTCAAAAACAAGGCATACTTTGAGTGAGCTAAATCATAAATTGCTTCAAAACTGCCCTTCATTAACAAACCTTTTCTGCTGGCCTCCTTTCTTCTTCCTCTCCCCACTTGCCCATGTGCTGTATTTATTTGGATAGGGATTTGATGTCAGTACTTCTTCACCCATAGTTAATTTCACCATATTGAAAAAGATGTTAGATCACAAAGGGAATGGTGAGGTGTTTTGCTTCTTTTAATTTTAATTAACATGCTGTGTCCCCACCTGTCATTCATGCTGAAGATCTCAGTTGCTAACTTAGAGTATTGAAAACCAAATCCTGCTCTGTACCAAGTAGGATATGAGGAATGTCATCGGTATGGGTAGGAGCTTGAAGAGAGCTGTGGGTCCAGCCTTTTGGGTGTATGAACCACCTATTCACTGGTTAGGCTAAAGGAAGGAATTTAGAGGAATATTAAACTGTGACTGTCAGGATAATTAATAACATTCCATATCAAAATAATGGAGATCACAGCTTTGCTTTCTTTTTAGATTATCTGCTTGTTCTTCTCTACAACTCAGCTAGCATGCTCTTTGCCAAGGCTGTGTTGTATCAAACACTCTGTTGTACTCATCATTTTGGTTTATGAACAATAATTCTTCAGGGAAACCTTTTCCAGTCACTGCCTTGCTTGCACGAACGTGTGGCTTGAATGCTGACCATCTTTTCTTGACCAGCTACCTTTATTCTCATTCAGAGTAGAAATGTCAGAGATGTAAAAGCATTTCCAAATAAGAAGCTAAACAGTGAGCATTGTTCAGGGTCTGCTGGTTTCCTTCAGCAATGTCCTTCGCCTGACAGCAAAGTCTTTCACAGGCAGAAGGATTCTCCTAGAGGTACCACGCAGAGAAAGAGGAAGTCTTCACTTCATTATGGGATGGAGATAAAAATACCATGCTGCAACGTGTATTTTTAAAATGCTGAGGGGCCTAGTTCATGTTTTACTTACGCCCTATGGTTCCTGCCTGCTGACCTCTTTATTACTTGCAGTGTGCTAAATGTCACTCTGTCACTAGCAAACGTATCACACATTACATGGGGGCTAGCTCTGACAGTAACAACACCCTTTGTCTTGTGTAACATTTAAAAGTGAATGGTGCAGTTTTTCAGTATTGCTATTCTGAGAGCATGGCTCAGTTTCTTGCTTTCAGGCCCCATAACCAATTGCATTGTATTGTTTCATGGGGGCAAGAAGAATGTGTAGTTGAATAAATACTCTCAGACTAAGATTTGTTTCCATTACCATGTCTGCCGCCCCCTGCCCCTTCCTGCCCTTCTGGCTAGATGTCACCATCCTCTCCAGCCACAGCCGGTGGGCCAGAGGAGCACCTTGGAGCAAGGAATATGGAAAAGCTCAGGAGGATGACTGAAGCACACACTGCCATCAAATTTCCATTCTTGCATCTTCTTCACCAGCCTGATCAATTTATGTATACATGAGTTTACATTAAATTCCAGCCCTGGAGGAAGGAAGTTTGGGATTAGCCTATGTGAAGAAAGAGCTTCCCTGTGTCCGAGAGCTAACGTGATGCCAGGCTCCCACTGTAACTCTCCAGGATGTCACTTGTGCAGACTGGGCTTGTCCAGACAGTGACTCCTATAGTGCAACCTGTGAAGCACTGGCATCAGAAGCCACTTTCTCTCTCATGTAGCATCTAATTTAGAGTGCCTTGCTGCTCCAGCACAGAACCACTGCTCTCCTCCCTCCTGGGCTGAAAGAAAGGCTAATGTCATTCAGAAACACCTCTAAATTCAGCTGTTCCCCTAAACCGCTAGGTGTGGAAGCCACCCAGCACCCAAGTCAGGAGGGTTACTTACTTCTGTCTTTGAGAACATAGATGCAGCTGAAAAATCTGTCCCCTCCTCCCTTAATCCTGCCTCCCCCTTTCTCTCCTGATTTAGTGTCAGGGAATCAAGCTGCCAGGCAGAATATTCAGCAGTTAATAGATGGAAGGATCAGTGAAATAAAATAACTAGGATCAGTGGGAGTAAGCTAACCTTCTTCTGTGAAGAAGCATGTGAGGAGATGCATTAGTAGACAAAATAACGTTTGGTTTTGGATTAGGTGTACTTCCTTGAACTCACTGCAGTCGTTTAGGTGGAAAACAGTATAGAATTTAAAAAACAGGCCAGTGGCAAGAGGAGATTTTTGTTTTCTCCCAGGGCAAACTAGAAAATTCAAATGCACTTTCCTATACACAACTTCCTTTCTGTCACCGGCCAAGTAGCCAAATGAAAGTCATTTCATGGCAAGTGCAATAAAAAAGTGGCAACTGCCTCAGTTTCACCAGATGCCAGTGAGTACCAATGGCAAAAAAAAATAATTACTTGATAAAAAACCCCTCATAAATTAATTAGATAATTCTGCTTGTCATCCTCAATTAAAAGATGTCAAGAAGATGTCACCTGCGGATGTCAAGGCTGAAAGGTGGGAGTCAGTCACACAAAAAACCTTATTTCATTATGTAACAAAATGCCTTAGGATCTGTTCTACAAGGTAAATAAAAAGGAAATTATCTCATGTGTCTCCTTTTGAAGTAAGTATGTATTTTAACACTAAATTGAAAAAATAAAAAAGTTGCATAGATTACTGCTAATGTGACCAGTGAGAGAATGAAGGTCTGGGAGATAACAGGAGAGCTGCTTTTCCCAGAGATAAACTTCTCTAGTTCTGTTGGCCCAGAAAGGCTGTTTTCTTTCAAAATGCTGTTCAGTGAGGCAAATGTGGTGTTTGATAAAGAAAGGACATTGCTAGAGATGATTGCACATCCAGTCTGAGTCTACTGAACCCCTCTGCTTTTCCTTTGCAAGGTAGAGTTACAGAGTTTCTTGGCAAGGAGGCTGCACAGCTGGGAGTGAGAGTGAAGTGGGACACGGTTGGAGGGAAGGCATTGGCACAGGGTGGCACAGGGCCTCCAGGTTCATCAGCGTGCCATGTGAAGGTAAACAACGAGAGCCAGACCTTCTGCCTCAAGAGAGGAAGACCAAGAATAAGCTCTTCAGAAGACTCTAAACAGTTGTGTTTCTGCACAGCACAGGTGTAGAAATACCCCAGTTAGCTCAGGAACCAGATGTCACTCAGCTGTACATAGGAGGGCCTACCTGCACCTGGCTGCCTACAGAAGGCCACAGTGTACAAGCTTTCCCCCCACATCCAGTCTGTGAAACAGCTTGGGTTTGCTAGGCACTGATACGCATTTGGGTGCGGTGGAGGTGCTCCAGAGATGGCTTGGGAGACTTCAAGTCAGTTCTCAAAAGCAACTTAGGAACTGAGGATCTGGTGGGACTTCAGTTTACTTGGGAAATGGGATTTTAAGTCTCCTGAGTTGCCACACTGCTTCTAAATGTTTGCTTCAAACATAGTTCTTCTGTCAAGGATATAGGAGGAACTAAAACCCATGAAGTTTAACTGTGCAGGTATAACACCATTTCCGTTTTGCACAGCTATTTAGTTTACCAGGGAAGGTGCTATATGTTTCAGTTTGCTTTGTATGTGTAGCTTATGGATCTGAAGCCAAGTACAGCATTTTGAGGTCAGAGCTGCTGAATCAGAGAGGCATAAGGACTTGCTAACAGATGAAGCCTGTAAAGACATTGCAAAGCAAGCTAATTTGGCAAAGATATGGAGAGGTTTTAGGAAAAAAAATTCTGTAGAAGTGGAGTTTTCAGGTTACTCCAAAAAAGTGTCACCTGGAACTCATGTTTTATCTCCATGTACAAAGACAGGAACACCAGACTACTAAAGAGGACATTAAAAAGCAAACTCCAAGGAAAGAAAGTTGGGAGCCATCTGAACCAATGTGAAACAGCAAACGGAAAAAGCTGGCAGCAGTTACATGTCTTTGAGCTGGAGACAAGGTAGATGCTACCTACAACTACTTGACAGAAGAAATCTCATAGAGATACATTTTAGAAAAGTATCTTTCTGTCTGAGAAAGTCTAGGAAGAGATTTACCACTGAACTGGAACAGAGTCAGACTGAAAACTCTGAAAAATTTCAGAACATACCTCAGTGGAGAGATACACTAAAGAGGGACACACACAGGAGGAACAAAGCAATGGCAGCAACAAATGTTCACCTACCACAGTCGAAAATTTCATCGCAAAAATTCCATGAAAGAAAATGGTTGGGTTTTGAAGAGTCTCTTTTATAAGAGATGCTTCTAAAACATGGGCTCATAAATGAGTGGGGCTCTAGGAAAAAGGCTGAGGACAGCCACTCCTGGTGAGGAGCAGCACCGTGCCAGAGATGCCCACAGAAACATTCCCAAGGTCAGCACGCAGACAAACCTACTTAGAAATGCCACAGAGGCTGCCATATCCCACTGCTGATCATCCCAGCCAGAGGAAAGATGCTGAGGACACACTGCTGGGGAGTTGCAGCTACTCCTAAGCAAGAGGAACAGGCAATTTGTGCTAGGCTGTTATTCTGGGGGGTGCCTGAGGAAGTGCTGCCACTGCTGGGGATGAAGAGTGAGTCCTGAGTTCATGTGGCAGAGGCTGCACAGGGCAGGGATTGGATGGCTCCTCTGTGGCAATGCCTGGCTTATCTTCTCACAATCTTGTTTAGGTGTTGACCTCACATTAATAAAACGATGGTCTAAAGGACACAAAGATAGGCAGCCTGAAGTATTATCAGCACTTGAATGGCACTAAACATGTTGCTCTGAAAATTATTAAGCATTAAAGAGGTATAAACCCCTCGCTTTCATCATCCATTTTTCCACTACTCTGAAACCAGGCAATAAAAATCAGTGTTAGGAGTTTTCACTTTCCATCACTGCAGGTTATACTGTATCTGTTTGAAGACAGTTATGTCTGAGTCTAATTTACATCATCTCTGTTGCACAGTGTAGCTGGGCCTTAATAGGTGTAATTTACATTCACGCCCTTCAAGGTCTGTTGATATTGGCAGATTACCAAACAGAGCCCTGAAAACGGACATCGGGCACGGTTGCTCTAAAAACTAACTTCCTTTGGGCAGATCTGGATCTAGTTCCAGGAGGTGGAAGGACACTGGGACAGCTGAGGATGAGAAGTCCTGCACAGAGCAGTGCCCATAAGGCTGTGTCCTTTAGGACACACCTGTCCTCTCCTTCCCTCTTTCCTCACCAGCTTACACATCTGCTGCAGCGCAGAGCTCTGGCCTCTAGACAACAGAAAGAGAGGAAGGAAAAGATTTCATCGTGATTTCATGTGATTCCCTGGGTAGGTAAAAATAAAGCTGTTAAACAGGTGACCATGCATGAATCTCACAGAAGTGACAGCACCAACTCCTCTGTGCTTTTCTTATACAGCAGAGCTAAAAATAGCCAACGTGATGTTGGACTGAGATTTTATAACACTGTCTGTGTTCCCTTGATGACAAAGAAATGACTTTGCATCAGCCACGTCAGTGCCAGATCAGGATGTGACATGGAAGAAATTACATCAGGAACAACTGGAAATGACAGGGAGCCTTTCAACAAGATCTGAGGAGAAAATTTCACTGGTGGGAGCCAGAGACTGATGGGTCTCAGTGTGGCTAGTGGGAGGCTAGGACCAGGAGGAGATGCTATGCAACTTGGTGAGAGCAGGGACATCCCCTCCTTCCCTTCTATATGCAAAAGTTATTTTTAAAAATTTATTTATTCTGAATTCTCAATCTGATATCCAAGAGATGTCTTTGGTTTCAACATCAATGAATGTCCTCACATAGCACCAATGGTCACTCTCACTACCTTGTCTTTCTTCCTTCCTGCTCCCTCACAGTACTCCAAACATATCTCCAGACTTTTCTTTTGGTTTTACTCTAGGATCAGAATCTCTGCATTTGTCATGAAACAGAATTATCACACTCTGGCTAGTGCTAGTGAGAATGAAAATGTGGCGAACAAGAGATCTATGTAACCTCCATGTAAAATTATTTTTCAAAGCACACTTCAGTAGTGTAAGGAGGTAGTAAAACCTGCTCACAGTCAAGAAGGAAAAGTCTCCTCTCTGACAGTATCACAGCTCTGCGCCCTTTTTGTCTTCAGAAGTGTTTCACGAGACTGGCTGGGAGAACACCTGACCCAAGCAGACTTTCAGTCAAGTGAAGTCTGTTAACAGAAGTGTCTAATTGATTGATCATGCAAAAGTGCTTTGTGATTGCTATTGCTTTTCTAGCCCACAGTCATGAGTAAGCCCTAATTTCCTTCCTTCTTTCTTCCACAGGATATTACAAGACAGAGCAGATTGCCAAGAGAGCAAACGATGGGATGGCACCAAAAGCAGCTGTCAACTTTGGATTCCTTGGATGGGAACAGTCTGATCAGCAGCAAAGCCCAAAGAAATATTTGGCATTGAGTCATCTTCTCAAACACCATGGGGAACAGAAAATGGGAGGGGGAGAGCAGTGAGAAAGCGCTGTTTTGCTGCCTGTTTAGTTCTTCTCTACATAGCCATCTATTTAATTGTGGAGTCGAGTTTTTCCATCCCCGTCACATAAAGGAGATGCCCAATATGACAAGCATAAATCAGATATTTACCAAATGGTCAAAGGATATCACTCACACTGAGAAGACTACTCACAAGAAGGCCATGACAATCTTCCATAGCTTGAATGCTCAGCCAACTGAAAAGGAGAATTATTCCTGTGCCAGACTAAAGCAGGGGCACATGAAGACTCCATCACCTTTTGCATTATAGAAATTTTGCCACTTGGTTTGGGACTGGACTTCCTAATTTATCGAGGCAAGCTTCACCTACCTGATTTGTTCACACCTTTCAGTTTTCACCTTTGATGTCTGCTTTGTATTCCTAAAGGGTCTCAAGGGGTCAGTGTGGTCTCCACGTTGCATAAGGTCACCATGGTCTTGTGCACAGTTAAAGACAGGCAGAAAAGACACTTGCAGTGATCTTTCCAACAGCAATTTAAGTTGTTTCAATGCTTGTATGACACCAAGCATGCGGAGTGGCAGCCTTCCAGCTTTTGCAGGAGCTGGCAGCTAGTATAGCTCCTTAATAGAACAGCAACATATTTCTCTTTCAAATTTGCAGTTTCTAAATGTCACTCTTTTATTGTTGATTTATAGAGATCATTTCTTGCCAGACCCAACCAGAGCAATATATATACATGAAATAGATATAATATACTCCAAAAATAATGGTTTTTCCCTTGATTGAATCAAAAATTATGATAAAGCATTGTAAATTATGTCTGCTTTAAACCATTTTATAAAGTAAATCAAATGCTTGGATCTCTCTGAAAGAAAAGTCTGATTTTATGCAGTAGATTGCAGAGTGCACCGAAGAATAAGGATGAATGGCTGCTAATTTCCAGATACTCTTGACCATGTATTTAATTTCTGTAAAAGATTGTCATCTCACTCTCTAATTTGATAAATTTGAATGAATAGTGCAAGTATGCTGTTTACTGATAAAGGTATTATTCAGAATCACCTGCTAACATTTTACTTGAGCATGTTAATACCCAAAAAACCTATATAAAATGGAAAAACAATACATAGTAGTGTCATTCTGCAAATCAGATTTTAATTAGACAGATCCAGGAAAGGCAGCCAGTACCTCAACTGTCTTACCCTTGTTACATCTCCTGAAGAAAGAGACAGTATTCAGTGGTCACCCTGAAAATGTCAGTATTTGAGGGGCAAAGGTAAAAAATTTAGAGAAGTGTTTTCTCCACACTTAGCACAGAAGTGGGGGGTTGGAGGAGCTGCAGTCTCTGAGGTTTGAGTAGCCTCGGGACCTGTTGAGGGGGTCAGAGTAGCTGCAGTGCCAATGGATCTGTTTTCCTTCTCTAGATATTTGCTCATACCCTCCCATACGCCATGCCACCCCTGACCCTTCAGGCCCAGGGAAGATCTCATGACAATATTCTTGAAACAATTTTTTGTAGCACATAGGACTTGATAAATATTCAGGAGAATGAGCAACAGGAGCATGCTGGCCTCAACACCCCAGGTACAGTCAAAGTTCTCAGACATTGTTCTAACAAGCCTGAAGGAAAAAGGGGAGGCAAAAGAATCCCCCCCTCTCCCTCCCTGTCATCCCCATAAATTGAGTGTGATTATCAAACAATGCTGAGAGATGTTGCCCAATGTATGGGCATGACAGAAATGCCCTGTACAAATACCATCTGAGGCTCACGAACACAATGATATCTTGTCAGTCAGTATCACACAGCACAACAGAATTAGAACCTCGACTCCCCATCCAGAGGTGATCAACAACGGGACGGGGATTGCATAAAGGGGGTGTGGACTCACATACCACAGCCAGGTGACCAAACAGAACATCATTGTTACCATCACCTCTTTGAATAACATGATAAATATTTATCAGAGGTTTTTTTAACATGATCAGGTCAGGTCTACTGTTATCCCCACCCTTTGAACCCCACATTGGGCGCCACCAAGGACTGTTGGGGCCGAGTGCCGGGCAGCAGCTGAGCACCCAGTGACACTCGCTCACAGACAGAGCCCTGCAGGGTGGGATGAGCACAGGTATGGACACCGTGCCACAAGAGGGGAGCAACAACACAGGCCAGGGCAGAATTCACACACACACACACACACACACACACACACACACACACACACACACACACACACACACACAGTGGTAACATGGAGCACTTTACTGACCCAGCGAGACGATAACACTGAGCACTGCACTGACCAACCCAATGTATGACCACATACCAACTGCCCCAGAGACACATGGACCCACCCCTCCCCGACCAGCCCCTTTTATGGGGGCATGGTGTCACATGGAGAGGAAACAACAGCAACTCGGTTCACATGTGCTGGCTGCTTGGAGAAGGCAACTCTGTTCTGGCTGGAACCAGGACACCCACGTAACACTGTTGAACACTTGCTGCTTTCTACAACATCTATGTCAAAAGCCTAGAGCATTGACGAGGCTTTCATTGAGTAAGGGCACGGTAAATACACAAAATATTTAGACAAAGTTTAAACATGGTGCCTTAAATGGCTTTGTAAGGCCATTATTATTATTGTAGGGCCAAGTATTATTATTTTCACATTTTTTTAGCCACAATTCAGAGTATTGAACAATTCTTGGATAAAATTCTATAGGGTGGTATTGAAGTTTCACCGTAATCTGAATTAAAGGAAGCAGAATGGCAGCTGAGATGCCTGAAGATGGTTAATTTAGATGTAAAACGTAGTCTCAGTACAAGGTTGAATTTAAAGATGTAAACAGATTAATTGCCAATGTGACATAAACCCATATATAATAATTGGGTATGATATTTTAAGATGTACTTTTGGATGATACATGTTCAGAAAAGCTGTGTTACAGAACAGCAGTGAATGTCTTTCCACTCTGGTGCACCACAATGCTATTATCCTTTCCTGCACATTTTTAATGAAGCTCAACTGCATTATCTACAGTAACTATTTGTGTGCATTTGATTAAATATATAAATAGACCATAAGAAAATAAAATTACAGGAAATAATGGAGAATGCAGCAAAAATGAAGAGAGGAAGGATTTTTTAGGATGACTAAGGACATGTTGTAGTGGGTGAAGTAAAAATAAAAGTGAAAATGAGGAATTGCTAAAACTCTTTCTCAGAGGCACCTGATCAACATTTCTCTTTCTAAATGGCTGCTGACTAAAAGGTACAAGTATTGGTTTTCTCTCTGTACTCTGGTTACTTGTAATACTTGCAATCCAATTTATTCTCTCAATAACACTGCATTGTGTTTGTGAAGATTGTTTGTTTTTCTGTTCGATGATTTTTTTTCCTTGCATAACTTTTTCTCGTGTCAAATGGCCAAACCAGGAAAGCCTAATCCAAAAAGAAACTTCAGAAAACACACTTTGTTTCAAGAAAGAAAAAGGAATGGAGATTTTGGACTGATGATTTTCAGAATGTTTTAATTGATGAAAACGTAGAGGCCCTCCTTTATTTTCTGTTTAATTCTTGCAGCGGTAAATATTCACCTGGAGACACAAAACTGGAAACACAGATGTAACCATAGGAGTTTTCTTGTCTCAGTTGCCTTTGGTCTAGCCTTGAAATGCTGTTGTCCCTGCTACTGGGATGAAGGAAGTTCCCCTTCACATTGACACACAGCAAAAAACATCCTGAAAAAGCTCTTAATGCATTTGCTAAATCCAGCCCTCAAATATCCTTCTGTACCTGCACTGATTTCCACAGGACTTGGAAAGTCTGTGTTTCAAATGCTGAAATGTTCATGTAGATTTGTTGTTCAATTAAGTGGAATATATATACCCAAAGTTTTTTCAAAAAAGAAAGCATTTTCAGTCACTTCAGCTTACACCACCGTTAGCACAGTGCCAGAGCTGTGGTCATGAACAAGTTGTGGGGAGTTACTGCAGAGTAGACTTGGTTCTGTTCCCCTGTACTATATTACCACACCTTGTATGTTATCACATAAGTTGTCCGAAGGGAAGCTGAAGAAACTGCCATCCCCCACAGGAAAGGCAGCAGCTGGAAAGAGGGGGACAGTGAAAGACTGGAGGGTGAGACAAGCCCCGTTGAAAGAGTTCATCAGCACAGGGATAGGAATGGAGCAGAAAGACAGGCAAGATATACTGATGAAGGGATGCTTTGAGGGGATAAAGAATCATTCTCAAAGAAGATTGGTCTGGTAGCTGACAGCAAGTGTGAAGGTGCAGATGGCTTTACATAATGCAAGGAGGATTCAGGGTTATCACAAGATAACTGCAATGCAAACCAAGATAGGGTAAGTGGGGACAGCTGGGGGAGCTCCACTACTGCTCTGAACAAATGCAGACACACTAACAACTGGTACCTGGACACACCTTATCAGGGAATTTCTGTGGGAGTTCTGGAGCCTTTATTAGGAGACAAATCACAAATACAGCATTTATCATCTGGTTTGGGTGATACCCTCTGTCACAATCAGTGCTTCCTCACCAGCACTAGCAAAGAAGGTATTTAAGTGGCTGTAATGCTTTTGGTAGGTGTTTGGTCATCAATGGTAGAGTCTGGGTTTTCCCAGCTCTCAGGAAGATTTGCAGAATAGACACATGTTACTGATAAGTCCCTGTTGATGGAAGGATCACTTCCTGTGGAAAGGGAGAATTCACTTTTCTGGTGCATCAGTGTCGATAGTGCACAAGAAAAAGTGTAACTTACCACAAGGACCTTACTCTATATATATTTCTGTTTTTTGGGAAATAAATGCACACATTATTTGTGTTTTATATAAACTACTGAAAAGTCATCATATCAAAATTACTTTCTGTCCCATAGAAATGACTGCTACTGATGATCTAGGTGTGACAGCCTCTAGATACCAACCTCTACCATCTGGTCTCTCAGAGGAGCAAATACTCTGCATTTGCTTTCAAAGCAGCCCTGCCATATGGCAGCATAGTACCTATTTAAATTCTCAAGGCTGAAGTACATCCTTTAGTTTTCATGAGTGTTCTTGAATCTGCTTTGCAGAAATCTGGCACTGGAATAACATCCGCATTGCCCATCTCAATGTGAGCCGTGGGTTTGGGATTTTTTTGATATTCTGGTCCTTCTCTTCTCTAACAGATACTTTCTTCATATTCATTTGCCAAACATACATAAGATTACATGTTCTCATGAATATATTTGACCTTTAAGTTGCTGAACACCATGCATGTTCAGTGACTAATGCAGCAGGATTCCTTTGTAAACAGTGTTCCCATTTGGCCTGCAGTCACAGCACCTGAATTACTCCTAGCACTTTGGTTTGACAAGAAGATGTAATTGTATTACTTTCTCTGTTTTTACAAATATGCTTTAATTTAGGTCAAAATAATGCTCAAATTCCAAGCAGATAAGTCCCCAGCTGAGACCTCCTATATTATCCTGAGAATTAATTTTAGGAAGAATGTCAGCTACTAATCAACACTAAAGATCAAATTACTTGCAATTTTTCCAGGCTGCTAAATTAATGTGGTGTTAGCCTTGATGAATTGCGACAGAAATATATTTTTATATGCCACTGTAAATCGCCTGTAATGCCCCTGTAACAAAAGTTCACTTCTCTTTCTGCAGAAGCATAATCAAAGCCTTAAAGTATGTGAGTATGAGGAGACAAAGTGCAGCAAATGTCAGTGATGACTAGTGGCTTTAAAGAAGGCATCTTCTATTATCTTGTGAGCCACAGTGTTTACCTTTGATGTTTCTTGCTGGGCTTCTAACCTGCTGGTGCAGAACCTGGGACAAGGCAGCTCTCAGAAGTGCAGAACAAACTCTGCTCCTGTTGTGATGAAAGAGGGAAGCGTGGCACCCATATGCCATCAGAGTTTGCTTGCCGGCAAAGGAAACGCTGGAGAATGTGCTAGCATGGAGATAACAAACAACCAAATCTGGTTTGGACAAAAGCAGAAACTTTCCCAACACTAATCTGTTCCAGATTGCAAGGAAGCTTTTACTCGCTTTCACCTGCTCTGAATTCTCAGGGGACCATCATAAAATCAGCACCAACCAACAACAGAGAAATACAGGACAATCCTTCATGCTGGATTAACATTAGCAGCCAAGTTCAAAGCCATCAGGACCAGAACTACATGGAGTCATTGGCTGCAAGACATGTCTCTAGGTCTGCATAGGACCCAGTGGTGGGTGACTCTGCCCATGGGTTGGAAATCAGTATCTTTGAGGTCCCTTCCAACCCAAACCCTTCTGTGCTTCTATGATATGAGGAGCTCTAACCTACACCACATGTAGTGAGCTTTCTTTTTACTCTTACATTTAAAAGGCTGGCAACACAAGGGAATTCCTTTGGTCCAAAGTTGCATGTCAGTGGCATGCTCAGCTGCTCTGACAGAAAAGTGACAAGGGGAAGCAGGCCAAAATCAGGCTGCTGCTTTCCCTCTGAGACAGCAGGTGCCATGTTGCAGAGAAGGAACATAGTGAAGCCTGGAGGAAATGTCTCTTTGAGGACAGCGTGGATCTACCAAAGACAGCTGCCACGAGCCCAGGAGTGACAAGACCTCCAGCCTCTCCAACACAACAGCTGTTTTCAGCCTGTATTTCTGAGATAAAATCATTTCTCAGTATGGGTAAGTCCAGGTTGCTCATCACTGCCTACACCTCAGATGCAGCCCATTCCTCTTTACTTACTTAAGTAATGCTTCAGACACAGAATCTGCCAAACACTTTAACCCTGTGCCCTGTCAGCTGTAACAGTCTATAGAAAAGGTTCCTTCAGATAAAGGTAACAATTTTTCTGAAGCTATCACTCTTTTCTCTTACCTGTGGACTAAGTTAATCATCCTAAACAGCAGTACCTATCATTCCAGAGCTAAAGGTAAACTATTAACAAAACAGAAAACTTTAGTGAGGACAGGTTTGGCTAAGGGCTGGATCTTCATTTTGTTTTGCAATGACACAAGCCATTATCAGTACAGGTGACTGGAGTTGTGCTGATTTATCCTTCTTTTCCCCATGCTTTCCCCCATCTCTCTGAGAACCTGTGAAGTTCCTGTAAGAAAGCTGCAGTTTACTTTTGGGAGAGAAGGCAGCCAAGCTCCAGGGGCTTGGTATGCTTCAATGAACCATGCCTAACAAGCTGTCTGAATCTACCTGGCTTTTAATTGCCTGGCCAGCTACAAACACCTCTCTTTGATCATGCAGATATGTTTTGTCAGCTTCGGTTTCTCTTTTCTCCCCTTCTCACCTATCAATCTGTCATCAGCTGCTATCTGTCATCTGTGAAATGCCAATGAAACCAGCTGCAGATGTGGTTTAGCAGCACAATCTGAGAGCATCTGCTCTGGGAGAAAGGAGCAAGCAGATGCACAGGCCAGAACAGAGCCATTGCCTGACATACACCTTGAAGTGGTGTGAAAAGGGAAGTAATTGTCCCCCTGTGCTAAGCACTGGTGAGGCCCCTCCATGAGTGCTGTGTTCAGGTTTGTGTCCCTCACTACAGAAAAGACATTGAGGCGCTGGAGTGTTTCCAGAGAAGGGCGTGGAGGCTAGTGAGGGGACTGGAGAATAAACCTTCCAAAAAAGACAACTGTATGGTTCTATTCCATGCTATGAAAGGGCATAACCAAGTAACCAAGCAAACTCAGTCATGAGAATGCTCTGCTGGGGACACTGGTGTGGTTAACAATCTAGGAGCAAATGTTGTGGAGTATCCCTCTACAAATGTGGCCAGCAACAGAGGAGAGGTTTACTCAGAAATATTTTTTTAGTTTGCTGTTATTTTCAGCTTGGTGATTTCCCAAATCTAAAGAAGATCCTTTTGAATTTAATAGCCCTTGGATTTATTTTTTTTCTTTTATGTATTTGTCATAGCCACAGAACTTAGCAACCTCAGTGTCCTGAGTCTCCAAAATGAGGAGACCATTCATTCTCCATTTCCAACACTAAGGAATTTGCAAAAGCTCAGTTCTCTTCAGGGGGCAGTTGGGGACTCTACTGCTTCCATCCAGGGGGAGTTCAAGCCCGTAACTCATGTGAAGATTATTATGAGTGTAAGGAAATTCACAGAGTACTTTAAGTGTGAGCTGTTTCTCTGCACATATGTAACAAGGACAGTCAGGGCTGGTACGAAACTTAGTTCTAACCAAATCAGAGAATCAGAATCACAGGATATCCTGAGTTGGAAGGGACCCATAAGGATCATCCAGTACAACTCCACACAGGGCCACCCAAATCAGAGCATGGGACTGAGTGCATCATCCAGATGCTTCTTGACCTCAGTCCAGCTCAGTGCTGCAACCACTTCCTTGGAGAGCCCATTCCAGTGCCCGACCACCCTCTCAGTAAAGAACCTCTTCCTAAAATCCAACCTAAACCTCCCCGTCACAGCTTCAAGCCATTCCCTTGGGTTCTATCACTGGTCACTAAAGAGAGGAGAATGATGCCTGCTCCTTCACACCCCCTCACCAGGAAGCCACAGACCGGGACGAGGTCTCCCCTCAGCCTCCTCCAGGCTGAGCAAACCTCAGCCCCTCCCCACCAAGACTTCCCCTCCAGACCCTTCACCATCCCAGTTGCACTCCTCTGGACACTCTCCAATAGCTTTGTGCCCCTCTTGTACTGTGGCACCCAAAACCACACACTGGACTCAAGATGAGGCCACACCAGCACAGTATAGAGCAGGACAATCCCCTTCCCGGACCAGCTGGCCTTGCTGTGCTTGATGCACCTCAGGATACAGTTGGCTCTCCTGGCTGCCTGGGCACACTGCTGGCTCCTGTTTGACTTGCTGTTGACCGAGACCCCCAAATCCCTCTCAGCATGGCTGGCCTCCAGCACCTGATCTCCCAGTCTGGATGCTTAGCCAGGGCTGCCCCTTCCCAGGTGCAGAATCCAGCACTTGCCCTCATTAAACTTCATGCTGTTGGTGATTTCCCAGTCTTCTGATCCGTCTGGGTCTCTCTGTAAGGCTTCTCTACCCTCAATGGAGTCAAGAGCTCCTCTTAATTTGGTGTCATCTGCAAATTTACTTGACACCCTCTAGTCCTGTGTCCAGGTCATTTATGAAATGAAGGATCAACAGTTGCTCAGTCTTCACATCAGTTTTCTGTAGTGTTACTCAGTTCTAGACTTCTAACCTTTCTAGACCTGGCTTTCAATATGAAATAAATATAATGAAATTATTTTTTTCTCTTAGTCATATTAATTTGCATGCTCCTCATTTTGCATATGCAGCAATGCCTACCTCCACTGCTAAAAAGCAGACTTCCACTTCATACAGTAACATGTCAGCAGCTGTCATCATCCATTTTATTAAGTGGCAGATGTACCCCTCTGCTCTCAGGCTATTGATATGTCCTGGTAATGGGCCTGACATGGCCCTGTAACCCAACAGGGGCCTCTTCCTATAGCCTTAACAGATGCTTATCCCATCGGGGTGGGCATGAAGTCCCTGAATTTGCTGCTGTACTATAATGGATGAAGATATACATAGTCACATAGAATATATATGTATCTTTGAGATATTTACAGATATATGAGGAGATATATATATATCCATTATAGTAGAGATTAAGGCAACATCTTGTTGGAAAAATCATGGAAAAATCTATTCTGGGCACGCTATGGGGAAGTTTGCATCTGCATGGTCCCACAGCCCGCAGCCTCCAGCCCTGAGCAGACATTTGTCTGAAGAGCTTAGAAGGCTGACTCAAATTTAGAGCTCCCTGTAAGTGCTCCTGGCACAGCACATCTGGTCTGGGCTTCAGTTTTCATAGTCTATGCATCTTTAAACGAAATCTTTGGGGAAAGACCAAGGTGGAAGAATTAATTGATTCACCTGCATCTGAATACAGAATTATAATTTGCCTTCATAGCTCCACACAATGAGTAACTTTTGTTTGGAGAACAGCATAATGTACAGGATGTTTCAGATATACCCAGGAACAGTTCTTCAGCGGTTCTCTCTCACATCTGAGGCAACAGCAACTATTTACACCAGCTGCAGAGCTGTTTGCGGTTTCAGTTCCCTAATATATTTTCAATATGAACTTCCAATAGAATCTAAGCAGACCACTGCTAATAAAATCCTATTTACTTGTGGCATCAACTACACTATAAATTTTCTAAATGATATTTCTTAATTGTCTAGGTTTTTTACCGTGAGTGCTGTTAATCTCTTTCCACATCTTCATTTAGCTTCAGCACTCTCATACAAACACAATGCTGGAATGCACCTGAGAATCTAATGTACTCTAGAGAAAAGGTGTAAATATGCACCAAAAAGAGAAAATATTTTGAATATTTTCTTTTAATCAAAATGTCTCTAGTTAGGGGCTTATGGTTTAGTAACAATCAGGCTCACAACTGTTTCAAACAAGACTGCAATCACTTCAGGGCAGCGCGTTACAGGAATGGATTAGGGGACACATCATGCCTTGAATAAGTTGTCATTTAAATGGATCAAGCAATCAACAGCCTCCGTGGCAAACAGCACAGCAAGCTGGAATCACTCGTTAATGACAAATTAGTGGCAGAGGCAAGACAATAGTCAAGGTCTCCGAGGCCTCACACTTTTGCCCTTGTTTCCTGATCACTTTGATCCATCCTGCACATGTAAAATTTGGCACTAGCCATGCAGCATTTCTTTTCAGGGAACAAACAGCATTTGGTTCACTTCCAGCAACAAACTTTCTTATACTTAATCAACCAGTTTATTAGAGCATGAAGGAAAATTGGTCATGACTTCAGTTCCTGTACTGCTGGAATTAACAAGCTGGCTGTTGCCAGCACTAAACTTGGAAGTGCTAATGGTAATTAAAATCTATTTTCAAACACATCTGACAGTTTTAAGGTGGAGAAGTACTTGTTACTCATGTGAATTTCCAGGCTCTGTAGAAAAAAAATGAAGGTGCTACTTTCTTCAGGAAGATGTCAGCTGTGGGAAAGAAATAATAATTAATGAATTATTAATGCTATGTGATATGGCTTTTGTTCTCCCTTATGGAGTTTATGGGGGCTCGTGTCCTCCAAACTCTTTGAGTAAGAGAAGTTTGAAACTAGAATTTACAAGTACTGCTATTTTTGGCTAGTGTTTTAGTCATTCTGTTGTTGTTATAACAGCAAGATATGGCCAAATAGGGCCAATACTGAAGCTGACATAAACTACCAGTAGCTTTACTATCATTTGGCAGAAGTCCATGTAGCCCATTCAGTTAATTTTCCCTCAGGTGCACTTGGGTAAAATACCTTATATTAACAAAGTACTCTAACACCTCGCTCAAACGGGACTGTGTTCCAAGAGGTAATCTTCTTAATTATTCAACATAGTCACACTATACAGTGAGGGAAATAAAGGAAGGATAATCATACTTTATTTTCCACTTCATTTTCTAAGCCTGCTTTTGGCTAATTCAATCTCTTGGATCAGTGGGAGGGACATGGGATAGATTAAAAAAATGTTGACTGTCAGATCACCAGGGGATTTGAATTAATGTTCTTTTGCACAGAATGGAAGCATATGGGCCACAGAGTGCAGCTCTCCTTGGAAAATTACTGTCAAAACACTACCATCTCTATTAACACAGCTGCTGACTTGTGAAGCCGAAATCAAATTTGACTTGAGTTAACCTTCGAAAAGCAGTTTTCAGAGTGACTGCTCATGGAAACGCTCTCTTGCTACACCAACAATATTGCTTATTAACAACCTATTACAAGCCATAGCTGTACAACTCTGCAAGTGCTACTGTAGGACATAACATCCTATAGACCCCCTTATGATAATGTGAAGGGAGCAAAGTTACATTCACCCAGCTTAACAATTGCTATCAAGATCCCATTTTTCCCTGTAAAAAAGGGAAAGCACACTTGATAGAACATCCTTCATGGGAATAACGTAGGTTCCAAAGTAAGGGCGTACTGCTCAGTTTGCCTGTGTTTCAGCTGATTTCCAAGGCTGAAGTTCTGACTACACATATAATCGGATGCAGACATTTATGTCCTTTAAATATTTCCTCTACAGATGTTCTAGCTGGCTTCCCCCCCAATTTCCACAGCAAATGCTAAGGCTCTCTTATCTGTCATTTCTCTATGTGCAAGCTATGAAATACTTTATCTGAACAGAACGTTTAAGTCTCAAATTTCAGCTCCAGGAATAAGAGGAGGACAAGGCTAAAGCTTTACCTATGCATTGAGTAAGACTGCCTTCAATCAGCAACCTCTTGTTTCTGCAGAAGCCCAGGCCTGTCTCAGCACATGCCAGAAGAGCTGACATGAGGAATTCTGCTGATATAAGTTACTATTAACTTACATCATTAAAAAAGGACAAATTTTGTTCTTCTTTGTATATACTGAACAGCGCCCAATAAAAAAAAAGTCTGAAAAGGTATTAACAAACACACAGACTGCATGGATTTATTAAGGTCCTTACAGAAAAGTAATGTAATTAAAAACCAAAACAAACCAAGGTGCTGTTTCACCAAGAGGCATTTTCATCTTTGCAACACTTTCACTAATACAAAATGTAGGTCTCTGACCTCATCCATCATGCAAAAAGACCAAAGCAAGGCTCTTACACAAATAATGTGACTGGTGCTGACTGCTGCTATGAAGAAATCGGGATACCCGTGAAATGCAAAAGGAGTCAGAATTAGCTGGTTCTTGAATGTGTCAGTTATAATGCAAGACCCCTGCTGCGTGGGCTTTTACCATTCCTGCACATCAAAATGTAGGAGATTCATGCTTTAAAGTCACTATATAGATTTTGGGTGCTTTGTAGAGGAAACACTTAATAAACCTGTTTGACAGAGGGCAGCTCTGACAGTTCAGCTACTTCAAAGTGTTGTGACAGGGACTTTTCTTTATGTCTGTGCAGGTAGATGTTTAGATTTGTGCATACAGAACAGATAAATATGTCCTAGGGCAAGCAAGTTGCATCAGTGGTTGGGTTCCAATCTGCTAAACAAATAGTCCTATGTTCAGGATAAACCTATTCCATAATGCTGCTGCCATGAGGATCTGTGTTCTGTAGCTGCGTTGGGGAAATATATGAAGAATATACACTTTTAGTGCTGTGTGCTCACTATGCCTTTCTGCAGCTCCTTTAAAACAGGTGCCTCATTCTTCTCAGATAAAAAAAAGGGAACAATTTGCTCATGATTTCCTGTCTTTAATTAATTTGCTTTCTCTATAAAACTTTAGAAAAAAATGTCAGGAGTTACCTTTTTCTGATAAATATAAAAGCCTCAGGATTTCTTTGAAAAAGAAAACTGATGAGCTCAGTTTAGAGCACATAATTGCTGCCTTTACTATTACAGGAGTCAACAGAATGCTAGTAACATGGACGGGGTAGTTACCCGATAAGGACCCGGTGCATAGTTACTGTGTCAGAGATGGTGATTTAGCATGTTCGTACTAAAACTTAATGAATCATTAATTATTTTACTTGTGTTTACCTTGCTCCTTGAGTAATTCCATTTATCCATGGTACAGCGAGTCATTGCTAAATGCTGAAGCTTTGATTAAAATGACCTGTGAATTCAGCCATGAGCCTTTGGGCTACAGACTATAGGGTAAAAAACAAGGCAAGAATGTTATTTGCCTCGATACTTATTTTCTTCTTTTCATGTCCTCTTTCACATCTTGCACTTGCACTTCAGAGCTGGTTTCAGTGCAAATGAGACACATTTCGCTGCGCACTTCAACTCTTTTAAAAAACAAAAATTAGACAGCATTACAATTTTGCAACCCATGGCAGGGAATGAAAATGAGCATTCAGACACTTCAGTTCCTAATTACCAGAAAATAAATGGACATAAAATTATTAAGCAAAAGAATCTGAACACCATCAAAAGCAATAAATGTTCCATAGGAAATGAATTTGGTAAATTTTAAGGGCGTTATAATTAATCATCATGACTTGTTCATGAATTATAACTTGTTCTGCACTCGGCTACAATTATTTTGATTCAATGCTTTTTATCAGTGAATAAAGTTATTAAATTCCATTTAACTATCTAAAGCAATTTGCAAGATCTAAACACTCAAATATCTCTCCTGTTCATCTCTTTCAGTTCACTTCTCCCATCCAGCTTTTTATGAGTCACCGAATCTTTTCTAAATCCCAAAAACACATTTGGGTGACTAGCTTACTTACAAAACAACAACTGTAAAAAGGAGGACTCATACTGGATTATTAAATTGATGACTGTAAACCTAAGTTTGTATAAAAAGCCTTTTAAAAACTCATTTATGCACGACTTTCTCAAATCATTGCCGAAGGGCTGGTATTGACCTGCAAAGGGAAGGCACTCTTCAGTCCCTGTTGCCACAGAACTTGCCTTCTGAAGGCCTCAAAAAATGCTTTAGCTATTAATGAATCCAGAATGTCATAAGGAAATTACTTCTTACCTAAAAACCAGCATTACATTTCTGTCATGAGCACAGTAACTCAAAGTGCCATATTATTTTTAAAGGCTTTTGAAGTTGGAAATGCCTTTTGGCTTTCATCTGCTTTCTTCACTGACAGGAGGCAAAAAGTAGGGAAGCGGAAAGGTCTGGAAACAGCATAATTAGGTCTGTAAGAGACATATGAAACTACTGTGAGGGGAAGAAAACATGGTATTTCCAACAGAAAAATGCATAACAGAAGATCAGTTGATAGGGAAAACGTGTGATCACCTGCACGTTGGGATGGGGTGAATAGGGGCATCAGCACAGAAAAGCCTTTCTGGTCCTCTGGTGGAATACGGGCATGTCAATCTCTGCCTTGGAAAATAAAGCCACATGGGGCACTTTGTCTTCATGCACTCACAGTGCACAGAAAATGTTTTGGTGGTAAATATAAAACTAAACTGTGTGCAAATGCAGCTTGTGCCACCAATCTTTTGACTGAGAAACCTCTTCTGGAAGATGGAGGCAAGCTGGTGTTACAAGCCTGCCTTCCTTCACGCCAGGCAAAGCCAGGGGAAGGAAATCAGTGCGACATCTGTAAGACCTGCCCAAAACCACACAACAGTTTGTCAAAAGAGCATGCATTACCTCGTCCAATTCTGGACTTGCAAAGAAGAGGCTGTCAGGATCTTCACCATGTGAAGGTGAGTGGGAGCACAGACCATTGGGGGAAACCAGACTGCCTTCCCGGCTCGGGAGCAGACCCACCCCCATCGCTCTGAGCATGGACATCATCCTTTCTCCTAACACAGCAGCAAAATGCCTGAACTGGGCCAGAGCGATGTAAGGACATCATCACACCTCCTGACGACACACCCCTCAGCTCTCTGCCTCTGGGGCTCAGGGGCTGCTTCTCCTTTCACATAGCCACCTCCCTAGGACTAAGGAGCAACGGGAAATTTTAACAGGTGAAAGCTGCTGCAATTCACCCTCAAGAAAAAAGCCAGGGAGTCACTGCCATTGTGGGGCAGAGGGCTGTCTCAGGAGACCACAGCATTCAGAGAGGCTGCACGGATGGCAAACATGAGGCTGGAAGGCAAACCCACCTGGCCACCCCCTTTCCCACTGACAGCATTGGAAATTCCACCAAGGGGTTCAAGTCTTGTTGCCCTGAAGCTCTACTCCAGGTATCACACTAAGGGCTTCACTTTCCCACAGAATGTAACTAAAAGCTGAGGTAAATGCAGAAAGTCTAAAATTTGGAATATGACTATTTACACTCAAGATTTTACCTAAAAGTATACCACCAGTTTCCACCAGCCACCAAGGGCTGTACCCCAGACCTCACCAAAGTATATCCTTGAGTACATAGACTCTGAAATGGTTGTCAACTTCTCTCCTGATCACCACCTGATACTCAATTCCACTTCTCCTGTCTCATCTGGGAATAAAAAGCCCCCCCCCCCCCCCTTGACAGGTTGCAGAGCTCCTCATTTTAAAACTTTCATTATGGCAACTTCCTCAACTGCTTTCACTTTCTTTTAATTTTTTTATTGTGGAGATATTGAACTAAGAAACTACATTTCAAATTACTTACGGGTATAAACTCTAGTGCTTTTGGGCTACAGGTGCCACTTGCTGTACTTTGACTCTGCATTTGCTAGATTTAACACCTGCAATAACTGGGAGTGAAATGAAGTTTCAAGCAGTGGCTTCTCTTTCAGATTGTGCATATTTTTTAATTTATATGTCTCTGTGACCCAAGACAGGCATTTGGAAAAATCTTTGTCTATGGCAAGGTAATAATGCAATCCTTGTCATCAATATGGGCTGGGAGATGATGTGCTAGAGGAGCCCTGTAGAGAAGGACTTAGGGGTGCTGGCAGAGGAGAAAATTGACACGGGCCGACAACATGAGCTTGCAACCCAGGCAGCCAATGTATTCTGGGCTACTTCAAATGGGGTGTGGCCAGCAGGTCAAGGGAGGTGATTCTGCACCTCTACTTCGCTCTCCCTGAGACCCCACCTCAAGTACTGTGTCCAGTTCTGGAGTCCCCAATGTAAGAAGGACATGGAGCTGTTGGAATGGGTCCAGGAGAGCCATGAAGATGATTAGAGGGCTGCAGGACCTCTACTATGAAGACAGGTTTAGAGATTTGGGCTTGTTCAGCCTGGAGAAGGCTCCAGGGATATCTTATAGCAAGCAACCTTCCAGTACCTGAAGGGGCCTACAGGAAAGCTGGAGAGGGACTTTTTAGAAGGACATGTAGTGACAGTACAAGGGTAATGGCTCTAAATTGGAAGGAGGTGGATTTAGATCGGATATTGGGAAGAAATTCTTCACTGTGAGGGTGGGGAGGCACTGGCTCAGGTTGCCAGAGGAAGTGGTGGATACCTCCTCCCAGGCAGTGTTCGGATGGGGCCTTGAGCAGCCTGGTCTAGTGTGAGGTGCCTGTGCCTATGGCACAGGGTTGGAACTTGCCGATCTTTAAGGTCCCTTCTAGCCTAAACCATTCTATGATAAGATTCTATGCTAGTAAGTCTATTCAAACAGCACTGCAAATGCAAAACTAAGTATCTGACTAAGCAGGCATATCTGAATTATAAAAGTTTCAAGGAATCTATGACTCAGATGAAATAACCACTTTCTTCCTCGTTCACTGAAGAAAGACCAGGTACAGACCAGAAGCACCGTGTAACTGTTATAAAAAGAAAACAAAAATTAATACCGGTGTACATATTAAGCAGTTGCCTTCTATTTATTCATCAGCTTAACCCTTGAGAGAGGCCCCACCCACTTACTGAAATGTACAAGTCTAGGAAACTCCAACATCCCTTTATAATCTCCTGTGTTTTCCTAGGCAGAGACCACAGTTCACAACAGTGACAAAAAGGTTGCCAGGGAGTAAGAAGATTTGGGCTGCTCTGGAGAGGGCAGGGGCAGGAGCTGAGGGGAACGTTGTGGGCTTTGCACCCATCGACCAGGGTGCAGTGATGCTGTGTCTGGAGATGTCAGACTGAGACAAGCACAGGTGAGAGTCTACCCACAGCCCCAGACATCGTAAGAGTGGTCCAGGGTCCTTCCAGGGAGTCCCACCAGGAGCTGCAGGAGATGGATCCAGTGCTGGAGAGAAGGTCCATGCATGTGACAGGAATGCCCACAGAGCTGCTCAGGGCAGGACTGGGGCTGCTCAGGGCAATTAAGGCCAATCAGTGCCCTCATGTTCCTGACAAGGTGTCATCTACATACAGTGTGCTTTAGTACAATGGACACGCATTCATACTAAAAGCGCTGGTGGTATGAAGAGCCTTATCAAAGACTCTAATGCTGCTGGATTTTGGCTTCCTCATTACTGTTGTTTGAGTTTTTTTGCAACTTGTGCTTCTTTTTGATAATGTGAAATAATCTGACTGAGTATGAAGCTATTGATAAAAAGGAACAGCAAGCCTGCCAACCATACAAGTAAAAAAGTGTTATATCCTTTGAACTCCAGAAAGTAGGCAGGAGCGAGCCACAGGCCTTGTCCAGCAAACCACAGAAAGAGCAGCAGTACACCACGCTGCCGGGACATCTTAACACTAGGCATTACAAGGGGCAAAAGGCAGAGATACCAGACAAAGTACTGAGATGTGCACACTTTGTTAAAGCTCACAAAAATGGCAGTGTGTAGGAAACAACAGAAGGCAAGGTCTCTGTAAAATGCTACAGATGCAACCAGCAGCAAAAGCAGTTGTGGCAGGAAAGCTGCGAGCCCAAGGAAAAAACTCCATTTGCTCTCTGCCGTTAAGTACAACATATAGAAATAGGGAGAGAAGTTGTGACGGATGTCCCTCCGGGTCAGGTGGTAGAGGTAGGCATGCTCCAAAAACTCCCAGCCGTAAAGGTGATAAAATGCACCAGTCAAAGCGGCCAGCACAGATCCAGCAACTGCTCCAAAGAGCAGCACGTCACGGTTCAGCATCTTTACAAAGGGCTGCCAGACGCACCCTACGAACATAAACTTTTCTTTTTGGTGACACCCTGAACCCAGCGCCCCTTCCCTGCTGCACCGTCTGCTCTGCAGGTGGAGTGCGATGGGCAGCGCGTAGGTCAGCGGGTATATTTTCATGTGCACGGCCAGCCCGTAGCAGGCTGCAGCCTTCCCTACACTCCCCACCTCCACGAAGTACAGGGTGGCGAGCACCAGCAGCGCGACCAGGGCCTCCGCATTGCCCCGGCTGGAGACGGCCATAGGCAGAGGGTTGAGGAGCCAGGCCGCGGCGCAGCACCAGGAGGCCTGTCCGGCGGCGGCCCCTCGGTGCCGCAGGGCCTGGTAGGCGACGACGGCAGCCGCCAGGTCCCCGGCCACGAAGAGCAGCTTCCCGAAGGCCTCGGCGAGGAAGACGTTGGGCGCCAGGAGCCAGGCCAGGAGCGGGGTGTAGCGGTAGGTGGCCCGCCGGTAGGGCGACCGCCCCTCGGTCACCAGCCGCGCTGCGTCGGTGAAGACCCGGTAGTCAACGTCGGTGTACCGCACCCGCATGGCCCCGTCCTGGTAGAGGCCGTACAGCACCAGGCCCAGTCGCGCCAGCAGCGCCGCGCCCAGCGCCGCGCCCAGCGCCGGCCGCCCGCCCGCCATGGCCCCGCGGCGCCCGCCCGGCGGGGAGAGGACGCGAGACGCGGGGGGACGCAGGTGGCGGGGGGCAGGCGGGGGAACAGGCGCTCGACCGACCACGGCCCCAGCTTCCGCCTGTGCGCGAGGGGGGGAAGGCAGCACCGGGCATGCGCACAGCCGCGCCAGCTTGTCAGGCGGCGACGCGTGCGTACTGTGGATGCTGAAGCTATTGCCCTGCTCTGGGCGGCAGGGCGCCACCGCGGTTTCCATGGGCACGGCTGCTCGTGCGGCTGAGTCTCTTCTCCTCAAAGGCGTTCGCCCGTCAGGGCTCCGTGTCCGGGCGCTTCCCCCCATGGGGGCTGAGGGATGTGGGCTAGAGTGCCCCACTCTGGCTCCTCCCCTGCTGACACCCCCCTCTTCCCTGTGCTGGCACTAAGTGCCGTCCCGCGGCGAGGGGTGTCCCCACCCGGGCCCTCAGCGGCCGGGAGCGGCGCGCAGCGCTCGCCCGCGGGGCTCCTGCCTGCAGGGAGGCGGCGTGTGCGGCAGTGGTTAAGTAAGGGAAGGAGGAAGCATAACGTCCCTTACTTGCCTTCTGCAAGCGGCTGTGTTTTGGCTGGGCGTACGCGCTCTCTCTAAAGCACTTAGGTAAGCTTGCCTCCTCGGTGAGCTGCTCCCGTGCTTAGCTCAGAGGCAGCGCCACGGCGATTCAAGCTTGGGAAGAGTTAGTTGTAACAGAGAAACTAATCCCACGGTACTTGGAGGTTCCGTGTGGTTTTTTAAACACCCTTCTCCTGCCTGGGGAGTTGCTGCAGGTGGCATCTCATGTTTGAATGGCGGCTGGCTGAAAACCGGGCGTTTACTGCCTGCCAGCATGACAGGCTTCAAGTTACACCCGAGTGGGGCTTTGTTACTGGGGGGTTATTGGTTTGTTTGGGTTTTTTTAAGAGACACTTTATTAATCACAAAGTGTGCATTTGCTGGCTCGGTAGTTAAGTGCAGCTGTGTGCTTTCTGCTGAACGGTTTCCTTTGGGAACGCTGTGGGAGCTGCAGCCTCGCTGGCTGGCGTCACTCGGAGAAGGATCTGCTTTTCTCTGGGCATACATCAGGGAACGGGGAGCAGAATCCTTACCTTTGGCATAGGGGTCTCGGAGGGTGGCCTAACTGGTAGGCTGCCCGGGGACAAAAGATGCTTCTGTTTGCGTGTACACAGCTATTCGGTTTTATCTATTTTACTTCGCCACAGCACGGCAGCGTGTAGGCTGAGGAGTCCAATGGGAGACACACAGTAACTAACTAACCTGCAGAATCGGTTTTTCCTTGGTCTGTATGGACCATCAGCGGGACACCTCCAACAGGAAAGCTCGAGAGTCTTCTCCATCTCACCACATGACATCATTAAGTCCTAAAACTGAGGGTCAGGACATTTTTGGGATACAGCATGAAGATGGTTGTTGCTCCGTTGTAAATAATTGCTTGCTAACTGCTGTTGTTCTACCTTAGAACAAAAAAGATTGGTAATGCCATTTTGTTCCTCCTTTTATGTATCTGGTACTATAGCGGTTGGGATACTTTTACAGAAGGTTAGATCACCTTATCCTTTGTTGTTGTGCCCAAAATATCCTCTGGAAATGCTAGGAGGCAGAAACTTACTAAAATGACTGGGACTGAAATCCCCTGATACTCCATGGAACTGCAAGTCTAAACAAAAGTACCTGTTAAGTTTTTTGATTCAGGAAAGTTCCTGCTTACAAAGAACTGTTTGTGCCATCTGCCTGTTTCTCCCAGGATTGTTTGTGATTCTTCTGTTGCTTCTTTGGATGAAATGTTTTTATTATTTTGGATAGAATCATGTTGTCAGATCAGAATGCATTTCAGTTTATTTGCTGACGTGTCTAAGTTTAGTGATATTGGTTAAATAAATAAACTTAAGAGCCTGCAGGTCTCAAATGTTTTTTGTCTGTTTCTGACAGTCTGTTTTCAGACAAATCTTTTATTCCCATCTGAAGTTAATAGAAGCTGTGAAGCTGTCCATAGTGACTGTTTATCTGGATTCTAAAGGGGAAAAGGTAGGTAATTTAATTCTAAAGGGTTGTGAAGTTAATAAAACAGAAAAGCTACCTTAGCTGCTGTTGTATATACTGCAACTGTATGACATTGCCTGAACTGGGGAAAGAATTGATTTTCCTTATCAATAATTTAACATCTTGAAAATAAGCTTGAAGCTCTTCAGAGAATTAAGGTTTGGCTCAAAAATGTGTTTGGCTTCAGATTTGATACCAGCTTGCTTAACCTGATTTGTCATTGCTGTAGACTTTAATGCAGGAAGGAGAGCAGTCTTATTAAAGTTATAAATCTGTTGTTCCTGTAAAATGCTGCTTTTATTTATATAAGCCACCAAGAACCACTTTTAGAAAATGCTGGGAGATAAAAACTAGCAGAACTGCTGGGACTGAAGCTGATTGATTCTTGTGCACATGAAGATACAGACAGTATGAAGGAAAAGGTGGATAAAAGGTTAACTGTGCATAAAACATTAAATAGTTAATAACAATACATCTATATCAATGTGCACATGGGCATAGAGATGTTTTTTTCTATTACCTGCCATGCATTTAGTTTACCCGGTCTCAAAGATGGGACTGTCAGGTATTTTATAAACGGGGGTCACATCTACATGTGCTTCTGTTGCGTGCTCGTGAGAGGGGAAGGTGAGCCTGTTCTCAAATGTTCACTTCTCACACCTTCATCTGCCGTAATAGAAACTGCTTCAGCAGCACTGGGGTGTATATGCCAGCAACTACCTCACATGCCCTGTCATTACTGAGGACTTACACAGAAGCAGTAGAAGTGCAGGTGACAATAAAAGTGGGCTCTTGTTCTGCAAAGAGCTCCGTGGCCTGATGGAAGGAAGATTTTGCCATCTACAAAGCAAGGTACAGCTGGAGGGTGACAGCTGGTCAGTGAGGGAGAATGTAACAAGCTGGTTCCTGGCCAGTCAGAACCAGACATCACAGTTGGTCATGTACTTGCCTTTCAGGTGTTTGCTGTCTGTGCTATGGTAGGTAGAGGGTCGGTTTTGGGGAAGGTTAAGCTGAGGTTGCTTTCACTGAAGAGCAAAGATGAATGTATGGTTAAAAATGAGATCCAATGGATACGGTCTGGTTAAATGTTGGAGGGACTAACAGGTTGCATTTGAGAACTTGGAAGGCAAGAAGGAGACTAGTGGAAGGGTGTGAAGAAGTTATCCATGAATTGGAAGGTGATTCTGGTAGCAGTGGTTTGAAGCAATATAAGGGAGACTGGTAGTGGTGCAAAGAAAGAGAGTGCTAGGTTGAGGCGACAGCCTTACTAAGATTCAGGTGGCCTGAGGAGACTAAATGGGCTTAAATATCTGAAACGTTGTGGAAGGAAAAGCAGAAAGATGCTTCATAGGAGGAAGGCAGTTAGAGGATCCTTTCACATGTAGTATTTTACCTCATTCCTCTCAGATCTCAGGGTGAGGTGCTTCTCATGCAAATCTCTTCTGCAGTTACCTGATTGTTAATGGTTAGGTATACTTTGAGGTTTTGTTGTTAAGAGATAAAATTTGATCATCATGACTAATAAAGGTTTTTTAATAAATTGTCTAGTGGTAAGTGTGCTGCGACATAGGTCTGTGTAAATGTAGAGGGAAAGCAGAGCATTCCAGATTTATAGGACGGAAGACCTTGGGTGGTAGTTGGTATATAGTCTTCAGACATTTGAAAGGGGAGACTGCTGAGCTGTACTTTATTGGAGCTTGCTTTTCATTTTCTTGGGCTTTGAACCCAGACTGTTTCCTTACATGAGAAATACTCCTGCCTAATATTTATTTATGAACTGTCAGTAAATTTTTGAGAAGGTGATTAGTACAATCTGTTTCTTGCAGCACATGAAGTTTGATAGAAAGAGTGACTAACACTTATGTTGGATATTTTGGGCTTGATAAATTGTTTTTGCAAATATGATTGATGCCTTTCAAATATTTGTAGAGTGTTGAACTGTAGATATTATTGGCAAAAGGGAAGTATGGTGAAGACTGTGTAATGAAGCGATCATTTCTGCTTTAATACTGGAATGAATAATACAGGAGGTTTTGCAAAAATAAGATGAAAAAACATGTTGGAACTCTTCACAGAAGAAAATCACTATTACAGATAGAAGGCCACCACTATTCCCTTAAGCTTTTTCTGTTAATGTGTTTACTTAACACTGCTTGATAAATCTATACCCTTATTCACACATTATACTAAAAATGTGGCTATTCAGAGAATGTGATCTGACTTGTAGAGGAATTTTTTTTCCTACTGCATTATGGTTTAGCACAATATGCTTTAAGTGGTGTTTGCAGGGTTCTGCTCATAGTGGTTATGCTGATTGTATGTCAGTGTGCTAGGCAAAATGCTGGCCCTTCGGGGAAAATAAGCACTGGATAAAAACAGTCTGTAGGGAAAGCTGTTAAAAATGAACATTTCAGAAAGTAAGACTGTGGCTGAGAAAACACATGTGGCAGGTTAGTCAGCCAGATGAAGTCCGCTGAAGTATGATGCTGGCCTAGGGAGAGAGTCAAAAAAACCCGTCCTGTTTTGCTTTAAGACAGAGGTGTATCTTAAGCATGATGTGGTAAAAAGGAGCCACCTGCCTCTGAGCTGGGCAGTGCCCAGCTCTGTCGCTGGCTGGCTTGAAATGCCAAACAGAAGCACCTTACCCCTTTTTTACATGACTGCTGTAGCACTTGGTAATGGGGCAGGCAGCCCAGTGGGCCAGGATGCCAGAAGTGGGATGTGCAATGAATAGGTTGAATTTCTTCGGTGCTTTCTGTCTATTCCGCTGACAAAAGAATGCGTAGAGACAACTGATGGGAGCACAAGCAGGAGAGAAACTGGAGTCAAATGGCAAATTATGGATTTAGGAGATTGATAGAAGATAGAGGGTTTCTGGTGCAGGACTGCTGATTTTGAGCATTTTGCAGAGTCCAGCGACACACCCAGAAAGTATGAGTTCCTAGCACCTGTAAAAGGCTAAATCAAATAGTGTTAGGCATAATTTGTTGTCAGTTTTTGAAAACTAGTTCAATCTCTGTTAGAAGATTGACACAACAGAAGCTGGCATTGGAACACAAACTGCTTCTGTGGGTAGCTAAACTATGGAAATGTGGAAATCTGGCCTCTTCCATCTTAGGTGACAGCTGGGTTCCATGGGATCTGAGAATATAAATAAGAGTTTTGACCAAAAACTTCTTTCCTGAGAAAGAAGCAGCCATAGCTTCTCTTAGTCTTTCTCATCCCCTTCCCTGGTTTTCATTTTCTGGTTAAGATCCTGTTTGTGCTGCTGCTTGCCCTGTAGTAGGGAAATTCTATTTCATCTGAACACCTAGATTCATAAAGTTGGTGGGAATTTAATTTCTGACTATTGCTCAGTATTGTGCTACTGCAGTAGCGGTGAGGAGACAAACCTGGGTTATATGCACTTGCTGTACCCAAAGTACAAGGAAACAGTTCTGACTAACGAGTCCTTTACTGTCTAGCAGAGGGCTGTGACCTGCCACAGATCCATTTCCACCACTTGAGTGTCTTTCCATGCTGTACTCTCCTCGTGATATCCTAGTTAAGAGGATAAGAACTAGCCTTACCCCAACACATAGTAAATAAAATACCTTAATGGAAGGCACAGGAATGAGAGATACGAAAGGCAAATAAAGTAGCATAATTCTCTAATAAGCTCTAATTTCTGTGGGAAAAGGCGAGGTGATTTCTTTGCTCTTCTAAGTGTATAGCCTTAATAATTTCTGTATGGCTTGATATGTTGTGTTTCAGTGCAACTGGAGTAACCACTAAGACTGAATATGTAAACTTGTTCAAAAGCAGAGATTATTAGCAAGTTCAGGTATAGTTTCTTAGAAGTTTCTGTTGGAAAAAATGTTGGTAAACTAACCCTTTTTAGTGTCTCCATAACTGCTAAGAAAGCATCCTTTGGTGTGCATGTTAGGTGATAGTTACCTAAGATGTAGGACACTTGTATTCGGAAAGATTTAAGGGTGTCTTCTTGATCCATGGAGGTACTGCACAACATAATTTTGTAAACTGTGGAGGAAGAAGAGTGACAGGGTGGAAAAACTACCTCTCAACTCATAGTTTGATACAAATCTCTGTGTTTTTTTGTTTGGGTTTTTTTTTGGTCTTAGTTAAAAAAATATTTTAAAAGTTTGTGCAATTGAGTGGAGTAATTGTTGGGAATTCTTTTTGGATGTTTGCTAGAGGATTAGAGCTCTCAACTGCTCCTGCAAGTTTTGGGAAAAAGGTAACTGACTCTATTAGAGATGCTGTTAGAGCTCCTGCAAGACAAAGGACTGCAGCAGGAATTTGAGACACTGGGGAAGTCATGCTACCCTGAGCACTGTGTTGTGATCAGAAGTGTTCACTGTTGTGATCACAGTGTTGTGATCAGAAATTACCTCTTTGAGAAGGTGCAGTGGTCCAGCTCTGCTACATGGAACTGTTGCATGCTAGTCTGTTGCTCGTGTTTGCAAGTAACTACAGACACGGTCTCAAAATAAATCTCACAGAGTTTGTCTGAGATGAACAGTAGGGACTATCCTCATCTCCTGTTTCTTCTGCTTTTGGGCATCAGATGGATTTCCAAGGATATGGTAGTGGGTTTTTTTTCCCCCAGTAGATACAAAGATGAGATCTAAGCTTCTACCACAGACAGGGCAGTTATGCTGCACTAAAAGGTTTCTAAAATTACTTAATGAAATCAATGACGCACTTTCCTGCTTTGGTCTCCATGGTCAAAAGTAATCAATGGATCAGAGAAGTTAATAGTTTATTTTAGATTGCGTGACCAAATAAACTCTTTTGAAGAGCTGACTTTTCAACAGTAGACTTAATCCAAATTGCCTCTCTCCAGCAAGCCCCTTTTATGGGGGAGTGATGTCAGGTGATGTGGAAAACAGCCTGGGCTAACTCAGCTCACTTGTACTGGCTGCATGGGGAGGGTAACTCTGGCCTGGCCAGAACCAGGACACTTCTGTCAATAATTGTGATGACTGTTGAATAGTTTTGTGTGGTTGAGTTCTGGGGGAGGAGGGGGGTTGCAGGGGTGGCTGCTGCAAAAAGTGGTTAGAAGCAGCTAGAAGCTCTCTGCAGGCCTGACAGAGCAGCACAAGGCCAGAGTCATTGCTGACCAAGGCCGAACCCATCAGCGATGGTCACTGTGCCTCTGGGAATCACATTTAGGAGAAAAAAAAACCACAAGCAGCTGCATTTTGCCATCAGAGAAGGGAGTGAGAAGACGCAAGAAACTCTGCAGACACCAAGGTCCCTGAAGAGGGGGAGGTAGAGGCACCCCAGGTGCTGGAGAGAAAGATGTCCCTGCAGTGGAGAAACCCATGGTAGAGTGGGTGTCCCCCCGCAGCCCATGGAAAAGGCCAAGACCCCACCTGCAGCCTGTGGAGAGACTGGAGCAGGTGGAGACATACAGGAGATGGTGTGACCTGTGTTGGAGCAAGCCCTTGCCAGCACTTGCAGCCCTTGGAGAGAGACAGAGACACAGAGATGAGCTAGAGAGAGCAGATTTGCTGGGTGGGTAGGCTTGTGACCCCGTGGAGGACCAGGCTGGACCAGGCTGGAGCAGTCTGGGCTTGAGAGGCATTCTATGATTCTATGACTGCACCCCATAGAAGTGACCCATGCTGAAGCCCTGTGGGAAAGGACATGTTGGAAATGTTCGTGGTGGACTGTCTCCTGTGGGTGAGACCCCACACTGGTGCAGCAGGGGAAGAGTGTGAGGAATGTGGTGTTGTGTCCCCACCCTTCTGCCCCCCACTAAGAAGTAGAATATCTCATGAGCAACTGACTGAAGGGAGCAAAATCATGACTAAAGGGAAGTCTGCTAAGAAGGGAGGAGTGGAAGGAGGTGCTTTGAGATCTGGTCGTGTTTTTCATGTTTTCACTGTGTGTGTAGTGTAATAAATTAGAGAGTTTCTTTCCTTTATTCTGTGTTGAGTCTGTTTTGCCCATGATGCTAATGTAGAATGATCTCTCCTTGTCCTTATTTTGACTCCTAAGCCTCTCAATATATATTTTCTCCCCTGTCCAGCTGAAACGGGGAGTGATGGAGCGACTTTGGTGGGCATCTGGCCTCCAGCCAAGGCCAAACCACCACAATGACATTGTCACACTTATTTTCAGGAATAAACATTGAAAACTCTGAAAAAATCTCTTAGCCCTTCTCCTTTCTTTCCTCTTGATGGTGTTTTGATCTGTTCACAGGGAAAACAAAGAGAAGATAGGGCATGGCTCAGCATGGGGGCAGTGGGAGAACCTGTTTCCCTTTGATTATAGCTTGTTTTGGAGAATTCTTACATACTGGGTTGAGGAGTTTTTGTCCTACCACCTACTTTTTTGTGCTAATGTAATGCCTCTGGGGGCTGTTCATGGAAACAAAGCTGAAGTATTACCTTTTGAGAAATTCAGGCCTCTAAGAACTGTACTGAACAATACATATAAATAAAAGTAGATGAGTTTTGGACTGTTGTGGGGCTTGGTTTTACCCTGTGGTAATTTGGTGCAGCCTATTTTCTCAGCTGTGGCTGTGCTGCTGGTGAGAAGCAATTGCATAAAAGGCAGTGCCCAGGTGCTAGTGCTAACTGGGCTGGAAGCATCCCGGAGCTTTTATGTGAGGAGCTGCATGATGGCAGTGTGCGCAGAACTTAAAACTTCTCTTGTGGGAGTGGTGAAAGAGGAGGCAGTCGCTGCTACACTCTTTTCGGTTCCCTGTTCCTGAACGAGGATGTCTAGAAGTGCTGCTGGAGCTACCTATTTTTCCTTTCTTGGAAAGAAGAAAAAGCCTGAAGAAGAGAGGAGTAGCTGTTAAGGAGCTCTAATCTACAGAGGCATAGGTAATCCTGTGGCATTCTCAAAGCTGGTTTTGCATTTTGCTTCCAAGTGTGTCTAAGCTCTGTCTACCTCAGTAGAAAAGGTATGGGTTAAAAAAAGAAATCATACATTAGTTTTGCTCATAGAAGAATGCTCAGGATAATGGTTAGTGCTGTTAGTCAGCTATTGGGTGTGTGTGACAAAAGCTGAGCGAAGATTACCTGGGTTTTCATGTCCTCCAAAAGTTTTGCAAAAAGATCTTGTTCTCCTGCGTAAAACTTTGAATACTCTCTCCAAAAAGGGAATGAAATATTCTTTTAGCTCCCTGTGGTGCTTTTGGCCTTAAGATGTGGAAGGCCTTTATTAGTTATCTCATGAATGCTTTAAAACTGGTTAAATATCTTCCGAAATTTGAAGGTGTGTTACTGTTGTTAAACTCTTTCGCTCTCTATTTTCTAGGGGTAGCATGGTCTTAAAAATATTTTTTGAGACAGAATCCTCAATTTTCCTAAAATGTTTTAAGTAGGAAAATGAACATCTATATTTCAAATGCTGTTGCCTACCTTTTTTTTTTCTTTTTAATCAAAAAGGTTGTCAGGGAGATCCCTTGAAAGTGCCCCTGAGTAATAATTCTACCTTATTATTCCTCCTATTATATCCTATTCTTTGTGCATAGTGGCTAAGACACTATCGTACTTGGCACTGCAGAACTAAGCTGAAGAGACACTCTCTTAAGAGACTTAGCTGTAGAGGATCCTGTGCATCTTTAAATAGCTGTCTGTGGAAATGTACTTTGTTGTCGTTGTGGAGTATTTTCTATCTCCTAAATATTTATGTAGCTGCTGTTCATTCAAACTCTGACAGTTACTTGGCTGGAGTAGTTACTTATGCACGTTTTCTGCTTGAGGTCTGCCTGTTGCTGTGTTAATGATCTCAGGTGGCTGTGCTTCTGCAGACTGTCATTACTTGGTAGCAAACTTCATGCTGGCTTTGGTGCATACTGGCTGTGGTCTTCAGCAGTTGCAGTTCTGTCCCTACTTCGCTCACCTCCTTGTTATATAGGATGGCACTATCTCACAGAATCACAAGGTTGGGAGAGACCTTTAAGATCATCAAGTCCAACTGTTTCTGTCCTATGCTAAACCACATCCCTAAGTACCTGATCTACCCTTTTTAAAACACTTCCAGGGGTGGTGAATCAACCCTCTCCCTGGGCAGCCTGTTCCAGGCCCTGACAACTCTTTCAGTAAATTTTTTTTCCTAACATCTAATCTGACCCTGCCCTGGTGCAGCTTTGTGCCATTTCCCCTTGTCCTGTCCCCTGTCACTTGCCTGAAGAGACCACCCACCTCTCTACAACCTCCTTTCAGGTAATTGTAAGCAGTGATAAGGTCTCCCCTCAGCCTCCTCTTCTTCAGGCTAAACATCCCCAGGTCCCTCAGCTGCTCCTCATAGGATTTGCCCTCCAGCCCCTTCCCCAGCCTGGTTGTCCTTCTCTGGATGGGCTCGAGGACCTCGATGTTCTTCTTACAATGAGAGGCCCAGAACTGGATGCAGCACTCGAGGTGCGGTGTCACCAATGCTGAGTACAGGGGCACAATTACCTCCCTAGACCTACTGGCCCCACTATTTCTGAAACAAGCCAGGATGCCATTGGCTTTCCTGGCCACCTGGGCACGTTGCTGACTCACACTCAGTCAGCAACCTTCTCCCAACCTTCTGTACAGGTGTCTCTTAACTGGATCTTGAGAACTCATTCACTGTTGCTTCACAGTCACAGCTGTGCCATCAATCTGCTTGCTAGTTTTCCCCCGTTCAGTCTGCTCTCCTTCGCACACATGCTCAGGGTTGCTGCCTGGCCTCATGCTCTGCAGGTCTGCTGCACCTGGATCAAAAGCTGCAGGTGGACTCCATTGTTATGATTGCCCAGGGTTTCGGTGGTAGGAAAGCAAACCCCTGGTACAGAGTTCAGGCAGGCTGTGTTTGTAGGCTAGGGACAATCTGCGTGTGGCTTTCTGTATGTGCGGTGTAGCTGGCAACAGGCTTGTCACTTTGTTTGGCTTTCTTTATTGTGGCTACTGTTGAACTTCAATATTTGCCCTTGCTGACTGCCACATTGCTGAGTTTAGCAGGTCGTTGCCAGAATTTGAGTCTGCTGAGGCAAACTTTGCATGTGTGTTAAGCAGAGATTCAGCCAATGATTATCCTGTATCAGAACAGATCCTGCTTTGTTTATGTACAGTAGAAGACAAGGAAAGGCTACCTTTCAAGAGAAAGAGGGCATCTATATCTCTTATTTATTTGATGGATCTTTCAAAGTGGTGATTGTGCAAAAAATATAGCACAGAATTATCCCTCTGTGTAAGGTATATGTTAGGTTGAATTATTACTGCAATGAAAACTAACAGTATTTTTCTTTATTTAGACTGCTTTGTATTTGTACAAGCTGTAAGGTAATTACTTCTGTAAAAATAACAAGTCAGTCAGCACTTGATAGGTACTGAGGAGCCATGCTATTTAAGGATGATAAAAATCTTCAGAGATGTTTGAACAACCCAGACTGGAACTGTGCAAAATTAACATTGTGTTGAGCTATGTGTCATGCTTCTGCAAAATGCATAAATTACTGGCAATGAATCTTACTATTTAAGTGCTTTCTGGTGTAACTGTGTATTTCCTGAGAAGTAGAAAGGAAAAAACTTTCTATTTCCAGTATAAATGATGTAGCAATTTTTAGCTAGCATGAACCAGAGGCCTTTGCAAAGTGCTGCGTCAATGAATATGTGGGCATCTTCAGGAGCACTGCTCTGGCAGGTTTTAGCTCCTGTTAAAATCATTAGTATCTTTAAAAGATCGCAACAGTTCTTTAAATCAAATGGCTAGAGAAATCAAGAACTTTTTTTGATTGCATTTGTTGAGTTGCTGCCTGCTTTACAATTGATGTATAAAGATAACTTTCCTTTCTGAGAGCCAGACTATCCATATAATTGTATAGGAAAAAACTGATCAGAACTTGCCCAGGGCATATTGCTGCAGTCCTTCCTTAGCACCATCAACACCAGAAATTCATTTATTGGGTGTCCCTTTCGATGTTCTTCTGAATTTGAGTGTTCAAGAAGAGTATCTCGAGTGGGAAGAGATACCATGTAAAGGTTGGAGTTCCACATATCCTTAGATGACCTATGAAGGCATAGCTCCATGTGCATTTTCTGACAGAAATCAGTCAGCCTATCTACCTGATCCCTTGGAGAATTTCTATGAACTAAAAAAAAGTCTGATGGGGAATTAATATTTAAGTCTAAATCTGAAATATTTAATCTGTTTCTCGTTATACCTCACAGTCTTGCTATGTGGCTTTTTATATAACATAGTAATCACAGGGGCATCATGCATTTCTGTGTGAATGGCTTTAAAGCTGAAGAAAACTAAGTCTAAATTCTAATAGATAATTCTAATATAGGTTAGTGTTTTTAATTTATAAGCAGATACCAACACACACATTCTGTGTATGGTTTCTCCAACCCTAATGAGTTATGAACAAACACTGATGAAACAAATGCTATAAAGAAATTTTATTACCAGACTAATCAAAATTGGCAGGTTTATTTGTGAACCTTTAGTCCCTGGCCATGACTCTCCAGTTTTGGAGATCTATATCTAAAAAGGAACGCTTCTCTCGCCCTCTTTGGAGGGAAGGGAAAGAAAAGCAAGCTTTCTTGGATATTCTTTAAAACAGAACAAGCCTATTAATGTAATCCTGGCATCATTCTCTGTGATTTGAACAGTACTTTGTCACTGAGGTTTTGACTTCTTCAGAGATATTTGAAAAATAACAGGTACCATCAAACTGGGAGCACGCATGGTGGGTAAGTAGGAGCCTTCAGTGTTTTGAGCACTGTTCTACTCTGCTCAGAACACTCATAATCAACATTGTAGTGATAAAGTAATGATCCAGGTTTTATTGCCTTCCTCCTTTTGTAGGCCTGAGATGTGTCCTTGGTGTAGTTAGCACTGTTCTGATGAAAGAGTTCGGTAGGAAATTGCTGCTGAGAAGAGCTACCTGCAGGTGTTGGTGGTGAAGTCAAGGATTTTGCAGGTGTATGTTTCATGCTAGTGACAATGGTACGGAGAGGATCAGACACCATATGGATTTGCCAGGTTATATAAGAAAAGCCATCACAACATGTATGGATTTGCAACGCGCTTGCGGTAGCATCTGTAATAACCTCAGAAATAGATTGGGGGGGGTGTTCCCACTTGGGCCTCAGGATGCTGCTTTGAGGTTACCAAAAATTAATGGGAAAAGTGACAGAATAAGCCATTTCCTGTAAAAGGGGAAGAAGTCAGGTTCAGAAATGGAATGCTTTCTGTTTCTCAAAATATGAAGGTTTCTGAACATAAATTACACCAAGTATGTTCACCTAGAGTGTGTTGTGCATGTGACAGGTTTTCTCACTGTAGCGTTCTTGTCCACTTCTGAATTTTTGCATATGAGAAATGAGGGGAGCTACTGGCAGGTAGGGGATGTTAGGTGCTAAACCTTGATTGCAGTGTAATCCTTGTAGAGGAGGTAACAAATGGGCTTCTATGTTCTGAACAAAACCTAAAAGCAGAAGTGAAATGCAGTCAGTACGTTGGTGTGAGGTGTTTACTTTGAGACAATATTTACTTATACAGTGGACCATGCTCCTCTGTTGTATGACAAAAGCCCACTGAATAAGCCTGCTCTGAAGGGGTCTTTATTTTGTAAAAGTAAATATTTTGTTGTATGTGGAGGAAGGAGAAAAATGATGAGTATCGAGGAGACACATGTGAGGAACAACGCAAGGCAAAATTTTATCAGTCTTCCCAAAGGTTTCTGAATGCTTTCACTTATTTTTTTTAAACTATTCCATGTACATTATACTATATCTTTGATCACATATCAGCATATGTGGCGATGTTGCTGCTTTAAGTCTCTGAAAGTCCAGTGAACAACGGGAATTACTCAGCTTTTCCATAGTGCTCTTTGCTGAAATGCAGAGGCATATAAAATTGAAGGAAATCCAGTTAAACTTGGCAGGCAGTTCAGTTGCTAGTTTAAAGTGGCTCAAACAATTGGAGAGAAGATTCAAAGAACAGTAATCAGTAATGTTGAATTCTTACCTTTTCTTTTTATCTTCTTTTTTTTGCATCCTTTTTACAGTTGGCATAAAAGAGACTTTGGGGTCAGCATTAACAGTTCCATGTGAGAATCAGTTTGATTTGAATGTCATTGAAGATTGTCTCCAGCTTCTCTTCCCCAAAAGACCTAGGTCAATCTATTTGAAGGTGATACTGATTTAAAGGTTAATAGCAATAGAGAGAGAAATAGAGCAGGGGATGTGATGGAGGAAGGGCTAAATTGAATGTCTTGATTACTGGCTTTTGGATTTTAGTTTGTAACAAAGAATTTTATGAAGTATTGAAGTTCATAAACTACTTAACTCTGTTCCCATGTAAATTTAAGACTTCTTTCTTTCAACCTCTGCAGAATAATTTAAAAGTTTGCATTTGTATAGGTGAAGTCTAAAACCAGTCTTGGGTTCATCAGCACAAAATATGATTTAGCACAGTTTGTTTTTCTTCTTGGAACAACATCATGCAGGATACCAGGTTTTGGGGTGTGTAGCCAGTCTGTAGTGAAATGTAAGTTCATAGCAGAGAACTGTACAAGCTGACCTTATGGAGATTTGAGAAATGAGTGGCTTTTGGAGTGCTGTTGCTCTAAGAAGGGCTGAGAAATACTTAGGCAGTATAGAACTGGATGAAAGTGGTCTGGGTTTACTTTACAGAATGTTTGCTTTCTAGAAGTTAAATGTCTAGCCTAAGCTAGCTCTCTAGCTTCCCTCTGTAACTAATGGAAAGAAGTAGGTACCTCCGTAGAGCTGGAGCAGTGTGTCCACCAAAATGTGGCTGACAGAAAAAGGTAGATAACAGAAATACCCTGTTTCTGTGTCTTTCATATATTCTTGCAGGGACTCGTTAGACATGAAAAAATCATTAGGTATGAAAATTTGCTTCTTTGGGTCTTGCAGGGCATGGCACTGTTAATTGTGTCCTATGAACTTTGGGATGATAGTGCCTATCACTTATCTTTCCTACTTAATCTAAACCATTTTTATAGATACTGTTATATCAGTACTGTATAGAAATACTTGCAATCAAATAACTAGCTGAAAGTAAGTAAGGATTTCCTATGAGGATCTCCTCTTCCATTATGTTTTCAAGTATTTCTAGCATTCTAGCCATTAGTATGGTTCCTCTGTTACTAGTCAGCTTTCAGACCTTCTTCAAATTGTACTTATCAAAGTGAAATTCTTAAATAGAACCTATATTGGGTATTTTTTCCCTAACAAAGCTCACTGAACTCAGGAATGCTACATTCTGATTTAGATCTTAGCTTGTCACCTGTATCTTAGTTGAAATTAATTAATAAAAAATAAAAAAAAAGACAAGCATGATTTCTGTAGAAGGTCCAAGGTAGAATGAGATTTGTGTAAAGGATTTTCTTCAGGAGCAGCAGGAGGAAGGCTGTGGGAATTTTCTTGGCTTTACCACAGAACCATTGCCAGCAAACCAGACCAACATTGTTCAGCACTTCAGCATGAGATAATGATAGAAGCTAAACTTACTTGTTTGCAATAAGTACAAAAAAAAGGGGCCCAAAAGTGGGAAAAAGATCTTAACACATGGTTAGTACACTATTAGATTCTGCCTACAAAGTCTTATTGACTGAAGGCCCTGTATTTAGGGGTTGAACTTAAAAGGGGAAAACTTTGGTTGTGCTGTTCTAGTTCAGACTGGCAACTCGCACAGAAAAGCCCATAGTCCAGTAGTCCACCCCACTCCCCCCTCCAAAAACAAAGAAAGCATAGCCAGTTCTGAATATATGTAGAAGATGAGTATATGTAGATATGAGGAATCTCTAATCAGAAAATCACTTGGTATTAGATCCTAGCCAAAATTTTTGAATAGCAAAGTTTATCCAGTCTGTTTTGATTGTCCATATATGTAAATCTGAGACTTGTGAGTCTTTATATACCACAGCACTAATGTAAAAATTAATAAAGCAACTTTGCCTCTTCAGTGGGGAAGACAGCCTTTAGACCTTGCCTTTTGTTTCCATGAATAAACTATTTTGTCTTCAGATAAATAGTTCTGTTTATTTTAGTAATTTTTTTTCCCCTCTCCCAGCCTCTAGCTTGTGAGCTGAGAGCTCTCTGGGAAATCTGAGGTACTACTGTCTTCCACCAAAGTACATAAGGGCTTGTAGGAGTCTGCAACAGGTTGAAGACTTAGCATCTTGACCCAGACAGTCCAAGAATTTAGAAAGTCACCCTTGTGTCTTCCGTTTTCTTAGACTTGTCATATTTTATCCATATGCCTAAATTGATTGTACAGCTGAGAAAGGTACCTCTGTGGACAAGTGACTGGGATTACTCAGCAGTGTAAAACAGTATCTGTCCTCCTTCAGATCCATGTACAATCTGTCTCTCTGCCTACACACAAGCTCTCATTTTCCTTCTAGATTCTTTCCCTGTTCCAGTATCTATTGCCTTGGATTTTCAGTTCATCTCCTTTTGTAAGGACCAAAGAGTTCTAGTATCATTTAACCCTTAAAATTCCTTTGTATTTTCCTCTGTTTCCCAGAGGAAAAGTCCTTTGCTCTTCATCCAGATATGTTAATCTTTTATGGCACGTTCATATGAAATCCACAATTCCCTTCTCCCAAAAAGACAGTGGTTCAAAATGTAGGATCTCTAGCCTCCAGCTGGGCTCGTAATAGTCCAAACAGCAAATGCAAGGAAACACCTCATCATGGCAGCCTTCATCATCTTGGTGAACATTTTAGAAGAATTCAGCCTAGGAGCAACACCTTTTGTAGGAATAATTGAGCCCAACAGTTTTTGGTAGAGTTCTAATGACTTCGACACTTTAAAGAGAAATGTAAGACAGCTTTAATAGATAATGTTACCAGCCTTTTGTATGCTTCCTTATTCATTCCCTTAGCATCACATGTTTTACCTTGGTAAGAATTTTGGTACAATTCCATCATGCTGTAGAAGTCAGAAGTTTTACTAGCACATTAGAATTTAATGGAAACAGAACAGGGCCTGGGTTCATTGAAAGGAGAATTTTTTGCAGCAAGAACAACTAAAAACTATTTTTATGAGACATTGAGCATCCACACTTCTTAGAGGCAAGGAATTTTCACCCTGACAGCACTTACCATAGAGCCATCAGGAGGATTACCTGCTTAAATTTAGAAATGAGAAAGAGTACCTATACTAAGCTAAAAAGGTTATTTTAAGTGTGTGGCTTTTGCCTTTGTGATTTTTTTTTCAGTACTAGATGTGTTATTTTCACAAACTGTTCTAGTTCAGCTTATTTCTCCCCCCATATTTTTTTAAAGGAGTGGGAAGGAGTCGCACATCTTTAACCTATCTTTAATATGATAGTCTGAAAATAATTCTAAGTAGAATATTCACAGTAACTGTAACGAATAAAGAAGTTGTTCTCTTAAACCCTGTTACTTTTGTACTGCCACATTACAAGATATGATATCACTCTCAGTAAGAGCTCAGAAATAGTAGAGAGCAAAGTCTTTTTTCAAAAGACCTTGCTTACAGGACCACAGACAACGCGTGTGAAATGACTGTATTTCTCCTTGGCCACTAACTGGAATAGGAGTGGGGGATGAGCATAGGCCTTAAGACTGTCTGTGTTAGGTAGGAAGCAGGGTTTGGGGTCATGTTCCTGCACTGTACAGTCATTCCATATTCACTGGGAGTAGTGCACCTAGCTTTTTTTGGAAGATGTCTGCAGATAGAAATGCATTTCTGATGCTGAAGCTGTTTTCTCTTTCTCTTACTGCTCCCCACCTCCCATTTTGGCAATAAACACCCACTTCATGTCTTTTTGGTCTGTTTTTGACCTAATTGTACTCAACTTACTGTGGATCAGAAAGGTTCCTTTACTACTGTCTCTTTCCTGTAAATTCTTGGTCCTAATTTTGTCATTAATCCTTCATCTGCTTAGTTCATACTTTCAAGTTTCTCAGACTTGTTTTGTTCCCTATGCCTCAGGATCTGTCTTAGTGCTGTTCACCAAGTAGCATACTGTCTTTGCTCCCATTCATGACCCAGGGTTATTGCACTCTTCTCTCCCATAGTTATCTCCTATATTTGTGTTAAACATTTCTGTCGTGTTATGTGTCAGAAAAAGGCTCTCTGGGCTCTTAGAATGCCCCTGGGATGAGGCTTCAAAGAACCCTTGTCAGGTGGGATTCCTCAGGGTCAGGAGACCAAAGCCTAACTGGCTTTGTACTTTGGGGTTCTGTGGTTTCTGAAGTTTTTGCCTTGAAGATGGGATGTTGAAAGCTCTGGAATTACTAGGCCTGTCCTCACTTTTCAGGCATCATGCTATACAAGTCAGGAACCTGGGGCTGTCCTGACAAAGGCCTCCAGGTTTTTCTGTGCTTTGGGAAGGTGCTTGGAGCCTTGTGCCAGTTTTCCAAGTGACCTGAGTTCCTGCCTAGCTATGTGGCCTGGAGAGTCAGCTGGCCTGGCAGAGGGGCTCCAGCTTGGACAGTGTTCCTAGTTAATTTGAATTAGTAGCTTAAAAACACCAAACAGGTCAATGTGTGATAAACAATTGTTGCTTTTTTCAAAAGAAAACCCCATGAGTTTGTTGACCATTATTCAAAGGCATAATATTTTTAGATATGGAGCTGTAAATAAAACTGAGAAGAATGAGTGTAACTTTAAAGGTAATTTTTCTTTTCTTTCAGATATAATCATATCCTTGGCAAAGGAGGAGGCTACTTATCTAGCTTTCTTTTTTTCATTGCCTATAAAAGTCACTAAAAACATAGTGGTTAGACATGTTACGCACTGCTTATGGTATATGTTCCAGGACAAGTTTGGGAAGAGGAGGAAAAAATATGACAGATGGTCATGGAAATAAATATTTTATCCTTTAGCTTCTCTCTCAGCCCTCCTCCCTGCATAAGCTATAGTAAAGATAAATGACTGCATCTACTGAAAAGATGCAGTTTTATTACACGCCTTCTTTGTAATATTTATCTTTAAGTTATTATGCCTGCATGTAAAGTATTTTAAAAAAAAAACAAAAAAAGTGCAGGATTGGAAGAAGTAGTATACAGAGGAAGGAAAGGATTGTTGTTTCAGTGCTGGAACACTGTAGCTGAAGGGTGAAATTCGTGCCTCGGTGCTCAGGTTGGACTTTGAATTCACTGCACAAGGAATGAGTTTTCCAGGTCAGTTAGCGTCTCGCTTTCTGAAGCCAGTGTGTTCCTAACGAGGGAAAACAACACAGGAAAGGAAGAAGGTAGTTTCTCAGCAACCCAAAACTGACTCATGCTGCCAGCATCATAACTAGGAGTTAGAACCCTCCAAGACTCTGTAATAGAGGTTTTTCACTGTTAATTTTCAACTTTTCCCCCACCTCTTTGAGAAATAAATCAGGAGGATGCTATAGTTCCTCTGCTTGTCCTGGATGTAACTTAGTTGTAGAACAGCAGGGCAAATAGAAAAGAATTCTTTCCCTTATTGCTGTCCTGGAAGGTTTTGCCATAGTCTCTGGCAATTCCAGAAAGTGAAATCCTTTGCTTAGAACAAGACACAGCCGGACACAACCTTGGACCCAAATCCTTGTATTACATCTCACTGTATAGATGATAAGAACCATGTAAGATTGGTGCCTAAAAGTGAGCACAGTACATTGTGTTTGCTTAGCAGTTGAATAGTAAAGGTGCTCGATTATTTTTTCTGAGTCATTTCATTTAATTTACCTAGGTGAAATACTAAAGCAGTACAGTTAAAACTGGTAATAATTACAGATCACAACCTGTTGGGCGAGTAGAGTAACACTAACCTCCACAAGAGTAATATAAATATATTTCTTTTAATTAAATGCAATTTTAAAAAGTTAGATTGAAAGAAAACCCACAGCCCAAACCAAAACCACCATGTATTGTCCCACTTGTGATGTCCTAGAAAGCTCACTCTTCTATTCTCTTTTTTCCTGCTGCACGTATTTATTTGTAAGATACTGTTCCAGAAAAATCTGCAAAAACACTGAATTAGTGAAACCAGTTGTATTTCACCATGTGCTCAGGTTCACCTGTTGGTAGGGGTGCTGTATTGGGCTCAGACGTAAGTGTTGCATTTCTTTATGTGATTATTTACTTTTAAAGGGAAGAGGTACTACCTTTTGAATGGCAGGTTGGAACTTCTGAAGATCATACATGATATTTTGCCTCTTAATTATGGTGCTTTTTTTTTTCTGGAGGTGGTTTCTGTAAGGCTGATTTAGAGATTAGAGCTACTTGGCTTCAGCTGTGAAAATAAATCAATAATGTCTCTTCAGCAAGAGAGCTGGGCAGGGAAGGAATATTGCAGAAAAGATGGTATGTTGAAAAAGCAAAACTTCTCACTTCCTCCTGCTGATGGATGAAGCTATGAATATTTGATATGAGTAAATACTTTGATAGGCTTCTTTCTTTTAGGCTGTAGGATGGCTGTGGTTTGATGAGGAAGGAAGGACCTGTGAAGTGGGCCCCTATGTTACAGTTGGCAGCAAAAGCTTAGTAAACTATCTTATTTATTTGGTGTTGTAGGATTTTTAGAGGATTTTTGTCCCAGAATGACTACAGCAACATTAAGCTTGCTGGGACATGTGCAGTTATTGCTTCAAACTAGTGTCCTCTCTGCAGCCGCAGACTGTACTGGAGTGGTAATTCTTCACACTTCTGCAGACTGAGGAAAGAGTAGCTGGGATTGGGTATGAGAAGGAGGAAGTGTAGGTTCTGTCCTGTTCATTTCCCTCTGAATTGCTGGCATGGAGAGATTATCTAGGTAGTGTTCTCCAAGTGCTGGGTGGTAAAATGGAGAGAGGCCAGTGTGAAGCGGACTGTTGTGGATGTAGCACTGGTATCCTCTGATGAAAGCATTATTACCTGGTAATAAGTTTAGAACTTAAGTGTTTTCATGTTACTGTTAAATTGCTGCTAAAAAGTTCAAACTCATGACTTTATTGTTTCTAATTAATGAATGCTGGCCTTCCATTGTCACAGGTGCCTGCAGATAGGTTGCTGGGTTATTGCGTGTACCCTCAGGGATGAGGTTGGGAAGGACAAGTAATTGGAAGCTGCATTGTGACTGGGAAAGCAATGTAGGCATTTATGACATTAGTAACAACCAGAACATGCTTCACCAAACTAAGGTGACATTTAGTTGGTGAAAAAAGTGTTTAGGCAGGGATGTGTACCTACAATTCCACACATGCAGTTTGCTTCCTGGATGTAAGTCTCATGCTTGATCAATCTTGCTGTGAAAGTGATTGGTACTTTGATACTACCAGTATAGATTGTAGGGCTGGTTCCAGATTTCAAGGTCCTTCCTCTTAAGGTGTTTGCAAAGTTGGTGATATTTTAGGCAAGTGAAAAGCATTTCTACTGACAAGAGTGGAAATGGTAATGGGGTCATAGGAATCATCTCCACTCAACTTGGAAATTAAACATGAGTTCAACTGGGAAGAGGTGGCTGAATCTGTGGGCCTAGCCACTGTTCACTTCTGAACATCTGCTACATGCTAAAGGATGTGTCTTGATTGCTGCTTTTGGCTAGGTAAGCTCTTGGTATAAAGTGAACTAACTGAGCAAAAGCCAGATCTCACTGCTGTTTTTTTATTTGCCCACTTTCAGACTGTTTGAAACAGTCTGAGCCAATATGAAGCCACTTCCTCTGATGAATGTGTGCTAGATGTAACTGCATTATAATGACATAAAATTATCTGTTGCATATATTACATAGCCACATTCACAGATGTAGAACAAGTAGTATCATGAGGCCAAACACATAAATTAGATAACCTTTGCATTAGTATCCTGTAGCTCTATCAGATGAGCAAATGCTGTGTAAGAGAGAGAATGTGAGAGAAACTATGAATGATGCTGTGAGTTCATGTCTGTAAATTTCAGTTCCCTCTGCCCCGTAAAAGCCATTTCCTTAGGTTTTTACAGTCCCTGTTGTGGCTTTTTGTGCCTTTAGAGAAATCCCTGAGAACTATTGTGGCTTAGACTAATAAATTAGTTTTTTGTATTTTACAAACAGCCTTGTTCCTTAGTAGCTAATCTTATTCCTAGACACAAAGCCATACTCTCCCAGTTTGAAACTTGCTCAGAACTTGTTCCCTTATTATTTGTAGTCAGGAAGTAGATGGTACCAATTAATTTTAAAGACTGGTTGTCCTTGTCCAATAGGAGTGGGCTCTTTACTCTGTTCCTCTGTACCTCTTTGCTCTGTATACTGCTGTCACCAAGTATTTTGGTTCCCCGTTACTCCCTGAACCTTACCTTCATTCTCTGTTCTTTGTTGATAGGAAAGAAGAGTGCCCTTGAATTCATATAGTGCTCAGGTTTGGGTTTTTTCCCTCGTATATCCTTGGCTTTAAGTTTTCCTTTCATTAATTTTCTCCTGATAATCTAACCAATTTGCAGAGAAAATGGGATCAGTCCTTGCTTTCTGAATTATCCCTGCTCGTGCTCTCTCATCCTAGTCCACTCTCTTCCTTTACCGCTGGCAGCTGCACAAGTTTCATTTGGCATACAGTCATTGAGATTGTGGAGTCTGATTTCAGTCTGCTTCCTTATTAAATAAGTAGGACTGCACTCCCCCACTGTGGAACATTTTTCAGTCTGGATATATTTCATGCTACCTTCCTGCCCTGACTATTGTGACTTCTTTATTCACTTGTCTCCATCTCTGTCTTCTGTTATCCAAAGGCCTGTGACTAAATATCTTTCTCTCCTCCCATGCAGGACAAGTCTTTGTTCTGCAGATCTCATCCTAGATGCTCGATTCCCTTACATAAAATTTTAGTTCCTTATCTAGGCACAGCAAAGCTCTGCTTGTTTTAGCCCCAGTTTATTTTACTGCTCCTTTCTGTTCCCATTCTCTTGCAAAATAGAAGGTTTAAGCCATTCCTGTGTTAGGGGAACCAAATTTTTCTTGCGAAGCATGTTATCTGTCAGATACATTATCAAGCTTTGCTGTCAGCTGCTAGTACTGAAGTAGAAGCTAATATTAAAGCCAAACATATATATATATATATATACACACTTGTATTTAGCAGTTCTTTATGTTAACTAGTGAATGATGCTGTGTACAGTAATGAGGATAAGAAATTTTGAAAAGAGTACACAAAATTAATTTATTTCCCTATGTGTCTTGCATCTTTTAATTTCCATCTTATTTTACCTTACTGCCTGGGTATTTCAGACTATGAGCTCTAGGTCGGGGTTACTTAGCTTCTCTTGCTTGCAAAGTGGCTTTTAGTATAGTTTAGGTAAAGATGTGTGGTTTTACTCACTAACTCACAAATATTGGAAGCCAAGGCAAGCTTTACTATATCAAAGTTTTTGCTGAGAATTTTCTTGACTCTAAGTTGTTTTGGGTGACTATTTTGAAGATCTGGCTCTATTGTTGTTTGAACTGTTCTCCCTAATCTCTTGTTACGATTTTTAGAGAGAATAGAGCCAAAATTGTTGTGTGTGGCTTTTTTTCTTTTCGGTGTTTTGGTTTGTTTGTTTTGTTATTTTTTTCAATATAGTTTGCTTTCTCAGTCAGTTGTTTTGATCTATACATCTGCACTTTGGAGGTTTAAGGAAGTTTCCTTTAATGTTTGAGAAATTACATGGAAATTGAATGTCTGCTAATAATTGTATAGTCTGAAGAGAAGGCCCTTCTGATAAGGGGCGAGTTCTGGGAAGGACTTGTTTTTTATACTGTGGTTTAGAGAAAGAAAAAAAAGCCCACACCCTTAGTTTATGCTTGTATTTTGGTTTGGGTTTCTTTTGTTTTTTTTAAAATAGAGCCTTTAGCCAACAAAGACACCTGCTTATTTGCTTTTTGCAGTTTTTAGTCCCTTGAGTTTCTGGAGAATTAAAAATAAAAAAGGCCCTCCTTTCAGACTGAATGCTAGAGTTTTAAAAGAACAAAAACTCAAGTTATTCTCTTGCAGAAATAAATTCTATTTATTCTGTGTACTTGGGTATAAATGGATGTGAATTGGTTCAGTTAGTGATGCACAATCAGCAAATTGATTCTGGCTGATTTAAACCTTTAGAAAAACAAAGTGACCTTGGGGGGGAGAAAAACCCCCCTCAGTTTGATTAGATTATCTGTGGATGTGAGGCAGGGAATTCGTGAATGATAGAGGGAACTTAAAAATGAAAGGTGGGGGAAGGAAAGAAAAATGATGAACAAAGCCTGTTAAACTGCTGAGCTCTCTTTTTCCTTTGGTGCATTCAGGTCAGTGAATTAATTAGATTAAGTCACATCAACCCTGATTGCTGGAAGGGCTGAGCAAAGCTGGGGAATGCAGTAGTAGCTTGCGTAGCTGTGTTTGGCACTTGTGGGCTACCGGTGATGGTGCGGTGCTACTCTTCGAAGCTTGCTTCTGACTTACTAGTGGGCTCAGTTTTCATTATTTGTGTGGTGTGTGTTAATTCGGCTTGCAGTTAAAAAGGGGTTGTGATATATGTCCCTCTGATTCGTGTTAATATGGAATAATGTTGGGGGTGCATAATGACATACCCTTGTATGGTCACGGGCCTGGGAGGGACAGCTGGAGATTTTGCATGTACTGAATTATGTAAAGGATGTGCAAATCTTCGCCTAAAGGACCACAATGTGGCACACTGTGCATTGTGGTACCTCTGGAGAAACAACTTGTCTCTGAAAATGTGGTGTTCGAGAAGGAAGAAGAGGAAGGCCCCTAACTCTACAGAACCAGCTGCCCGGCCATTAGCAAGACAAAAGGCACCGGATGTCTTGTGGGGGTTACCTGGCCGGCGCTCCAGCATGTTAGTTTAAGATGTATATGGTTATGTCTTGTGGGGGTCGCTTGGCAGCACTCCAGCCTGTCAGTTTAAGCCGGTGGGCTGTGTTATCCCTGGAAGGTATATAAGCCAGGGACTCGAACTGTTCAGGGTGTGTCTTGGTAGGGTGGAGACTCCCTGCGCACCAGGTGCTGACCGTGCACCCCAGCAGGGTTTGCTTGCCTTTATTTGGTTAATAAATTGGTCAATTCGGCTAAAATCCTGTTTGGGACCAAGTAATTTATAACAGTGTGTATACATGTATATAAGAAAAAATTCTTTTTTAATAAGAGAAAACACCTATGGTGACTGACAAAACCTACAAAATTTGGCATGTACTCTTATTTTGGCATTTACTTATTTGTCAGAAGGTTCTAGAAAGTCTATCTTTGTGTAAATAGGAGATCAGATACACTAAGGAACAACAACTACTTTTCAAAATTTCTTGGTTTCTCCTCATGGCCTCTTATGAACTTCTTAAATGCACCTGCTGCTTACCCAAAAACCATTTCAGCTCACAAGAACTGTCCCCTAACTGTGACCAAGCCCCATGTCTCATTCTCTGCTTCCTGCCATCTCCTCTGAGCCACTTCTTTTTTCCTTAGTTTTCCCTTGTTTTCTTCTGCTGGGTTATTTTTATTTTTCATCTCAGTTCTTTGCCACCCAAATTACTCCTTCAGCTAGTTCTTGGTGTCTCCTGTTAATTCTGTTATGATGTCTTTCAACAATTAATCTGTCCTGGTCTGTAACTATGGCATTCTCATACATGGTGCGCTTTTCCCCCTCCCTTTATAGGGCTTCTGAGTCCTCCTTTCTCTAGTCCTTTCATGCCAAAGGGTTTTAAATCAGTGACTTATTCCTAATTAATCCTTAATAAGTGGCTTATTCTATTTTGATCTGAGCAAATGCAGTCCTATGAATCAGGCCCAAGAGATTTTCTTGAGGAATGAAGGGGAAGGGCCAGTTGCTTGGTTTGTTGGGAGTTGTTTGTTGTTTTAGCCACACACAACATCCCAATAATATGGGTTTTGTTGTTTTTTTTTTTTTTAACCTGAGATTGCTGTCAGGTTCAATTAAGCTAATAGCTTGGGCTAGAAAAGTTGTAGCTAAATTTACAAAACTACAGTCATTGTGTTTTCTTTTCCTACTTCATATAAAATTGCTTGATAATTGGGAAGTTATTGGTATGCAGCATCTGAAGATGTGGTTATTAAGCTATAAATGTTTGGCTTTTCCCTCTCAAGTGAGTGTCATAAACACCAAGTAATAAGAGATGTTGAGAGTGATACACCCTTACTGTGTTTTGTCTGAAGCAGATTCTAAGTGTCTCAGTCTCCAAACTCTAGGTTCACTTTGTGTCAATAAGATTTTTACACAAAATGGAAAACCTCCCCAAGAGCTGTTCTGGGAGCTGAGACACTAGGATTCAGGTCCTTGCTTGAGTCTAGGATGATGGTATGATGAAATCCAAATTTGGCTCAAAACCCTGTGGTGGTTTGTTTGTTGGATTCCCCCCCTCCCCCCCCAAAGTCTCTATTCCTACATGTTTGGTCAATTTCTCTACTTATCAATTTAGATGCAACAACAGGAATAATTAATCTTGAATCTTCCAGGCAGCTTTTAAGGAATCCAGTGTAATAGGGTTTGTTTCTCTACGCACTCTCACTTTTTGAGGACATGAGGGTGTATAGTTGATTGTGGGAGTTCTTTCTGTGGAAAACAAATTACTGTTGATCCATAGTTCTAGTGTATCAGGTTGCTAATGTAACGTTTTTTCTCTTTGAGAAAGGCTGCCCTCTTTTGGATGTAATTAGAACTGGCTGCAGTTTTGGATGTAATTAGGACTGCAGTACAACTAATTGAGGTTGCTCTGCTTTGTCTGTTGAAGCTATTGAATTGCCATGGATAGCTGTGGTGGGCACCATATTAATACCAAATTCTAAGTAGCTGTGGGTTTTCTGTGACAGTATCAATCAACATTTTCAGTAGTGTATGAAATTAACTGAATTAAAGTTTCGTATATGTGTACATTGTACTGTAATGTGTGTTTATATATCCTACTTTAAAAAAAGTATGGAAATGTGGGCTTTCCTTATTTCTAATAATTTTCCATTCCTGTGAAATTATCTGTCCATGACTTTAGCTATTTTGTTGCTCTATCAGTTCAGAGGTTTTTTTTCTCGTTAAATCTAGATTGCTTTTTAATATCTCTTCTGTTTTAAAGGTCCTGTTTTCTTGGTTTTAAACTCTTGCTCTAAGAGTACCAATAGCTTTGATCCGTCAGCATCATGAACTGACGAAGGTACCTTAAGTTTCTGTAGGGTTGGCAAGTAGGTGAGAAGCAGGGCCTAGCAGGACTTTAAAAAAGTGTGGTGAACGAAGTAATGAAGTTTGTCAGTTCTAGTGAATACATACTGTAACCTGTGATCACCTGAATGACATTTGAAGCCCTACATTAAATTGATTGATTGCAATTCACTCCTGAAGGAGCAGGTGTTCAAATCTCATTAGAAGGGCCAAGGATTGGGCCTGGGATCTCTGGCTACTGGTTCAGAGTCAGGCACTGAAATGCTTGGTAGAGTCACAAATACATCAGTTAAAGTAGACAGTCAGTCTCTGTGCCAACCTAGGCTAGTGGAAAAAGATCTGGGTTTTATAGTTTAAGGTAGCGCAGTATTATCTACTCCAAGTGTTGAGACTCTAGTTAACTAAGAATACTAAACACAGACAATTTTGAATGTGATTGTTTGTAATGCAGTAATGTTTTTAAGTTGAGAGTCATCACTTGGTCGTGGAAGAAGATCATGCTGTGCTAAGAGTTTGCACAGCATGCCTTTACTCCAAGGAACATTCAGTCTATGCATAAGATGAGATAAATTGATGGATATAGAGATCATGTTGACCTAACGCTACTGTGTTGGTCAGCAGGACAGACAACAAAATTCCTGATTTCTTTCACAACCAGCTGGATTGTCATATGCATCCTGATATAATATTTTGACTTAATACCTGTGTGTTATGTGTACCATGTACATATGATGTTATCAATATGCTTGAGTTGTATTGACAATGGAAACTAAACACAGAAAGTGTCGTCACCACCTAGCTAAATCATGTGTACTTTATTGCCTTGTTAGATAAAGCTGCCCCTTGGCAGCCTTTCCCATCATCTTTGTTTTATTAATGAGTAGTTTTGCCTTGCATTTTGAAACAGGCCATTCCTCTTCTGGCAGAACTTGCTTTCTGAGGATGCTAATGCTGGTTGTGTATGAGATAAGTGATGACTCTCAACATGGGAAAGATGTGTAAGTAATTTATGAATTAAAGCCTTTTGTAGGCTATTGAACAAACACATCCAACTGCATTAGAATGAGATTATCCAGTTACATATTTTTAAAGGAAGCTATTTTGCTTTTCCTTTTGAAAAAAAAAAAATCTATTACTTGAATTGTTGTAAGTACTCCAGTCCAGGGTCTTTTTCACCACAAAACATGACAAAGACAAAATTTGTTGGGTTGTTTCTGGTTTTCCCTTTTGGTTAACCCTTTCAGGGTTTAGAGCTTCTATTTTATTTTGATAGTGGACATGCTGGTGAAGTGGAAAAAAATGTTGGTGTACAACATCACGAGTCTGTAGTTAACGTAAGTTTAGTTACTCCCCTGGTTCTGAGGAAAAGATTAAAGACTGAAATACAGTTCCTTCTGATGTTACTGGATGAATAGCTCATTGCTCTGTCTGCATACTTGCTTTAGAACTTCATTTATGAAAATGAAATTTGATTGTTTTCAAAGAAAATACATGAAACTGACATGCACATTTTGTATTTTACTTGCAAAATTAATCAGACCGGTTAAAGCAAAGGCAATCTTGGAGGCAGCATAGCCAAAATCTAACTTAGCTGGGGATACCTCTGCCTTTAGGTTTGAAGACATTCTCAGAAAATAAAAGCTTGAAAATTTTCTTGCCTATATTAGTCAGCTTTGTTGGGGAGTTTTTCAAAGACACATCTCTGCCAAAACCCCTTTGCTGAATAGCTGGAAGTAAATAGGTAGATTGGAGTCATCTTGTAAACAACTTCCTATGTGTAGTCCAAGAATTGCAGTACCAGAGAGTACTAAAAAATCGCAGTACATTTTCTGTATTGTTTTCTGTGGTGTTTTGTTGTGGGTCTTTTTTTCACTTGGATTAGTAACAAGATGAGGAAGAGTAAGAAAACAAGTGTATGACTATTGGAAACTTGCTAATGTTTGATATTTTTATGGCCTTTAATGCAACTGTGTTAAGTTTTGGCTGGCAGAACAAATGGAAGGAGTATATGTATTCTTAAATTATTTTCTTTCCTCTCCCTCTTTCAGGGTAAAATTGTACTTGAAGCCTATTTTGTGCAGTTTCCATTTTTAGTATCAAAAAGAAATTTAAGCAGTAGTCTGACAAACTAAGATTTTGAGTTCTGTTTTATGCCACAAGGGTGTAACTTCTTAACAGATCTTGGGTGGCGTCTCCCTTGACTTCTCTGCTCACTATTTCCATTGTTGATACTTCTTCACTTTCCTCTTGTGCTTTGGAATTCTTTCACTTGTGTTGATCTCTTCCATCTCAAAACTCTAGGTTTCTCTCTTGTTCACACAGTTTGTTTCCGTGTTGCCTTTTCCTTGTGACATACAAAGTTATTCTCTTCTGTAAATGTCAAGGCATACAGTGTCGCTTCTGTGTTCTGTTGTTTTACCTTTCATTACTTTTTTCTCTGAAGAACATTCCTATTTCTGTCAGAGATCATCTTTCAGTACTCTGGTGGTCATTCCAGGGCATTATCAAACCTACGCCTTCCTTTCCTGAGCTCTCCAAGAAGTTGGGACCAGGCCTGTCCTTCCTCCTTTATTTTGTTGTGGCTGCTGTGGCTTCCTATTGTCGCCTTAGCTGATTTATCACATCCTCCACTGAAGGATCTGAAGGCCTCCCCAAAGTTTGAAAGAGTGAAAGCAAAGTAGTTGCAGTAGTTGGTAGTAGCAAACTTCTGGCAGGGTAGTGTTGATTTTGAGTCTCTTGGGGGTTTGAGAAAGGTACAAAGAGTGGAGATGACACAGTATGTGTGGAAACCTCTGAGCCTGAATTGGATGATTTACTGGTGCACACTCCACAAGGCGCAGTGCGCAGGAGATGACTTATTTTACAAGGTCATTCTTATTATAATAAGAATTCCTGTTTCCAGAAAAGACAATTTTAAAGGGGAATATACCAAAGCTTAACCATTTAAGTATCTTGTGTACTTGTGGGTGTGGAGTTCTGGATAATCTTTTGGAAAATCAAAGCATTCCTGTCTGTATGTGATGAGGGAGTAAGACTTACAGACCTGGTATTTCTGTTTTATTGTGGCCAAACTGTAGGTTTTCCCAAATTAGGCAGTTGCTTGGGACATAGCAAAACAGCCCCGGAGGGTGTCCTGAGGTGGCCTCAGGCCTCCTTCCTATATCTGTCAGGAGCAGACTCCTCTCTGCTCTCTCGGCTCTGCTGCTCAGAGAGGTCTGCAGTGCCAGCACGGCGCAAGCTCTCCCGAGTTCTCACTGGAAAAAAAAACAACCAACAGATGAAGTACCCAGCACAAGGCAGAGAAACTGGCAGAATCAGTGTCCGTAAGGGAGTAAGGAGAGGGAGGCATGCTTTCCTCGCCGGTGTCTTTCCCCCCCAACTCCCCTCTTTCTTTTCTATCCCATTAGCCCACATTCTTTCCCTGCCCAGCCCTCCAGTCCTGCCTAATCTCATTTACAGGGGCTGCTGCCAGATCTGCTGTCAGCTGCAGTTTCTTGGCCGCTGTTTTCGGTGAGCGAGCCGAGAGCGCCGAGGAGGAGGAGGAGGAGGAGGAGGGCTGCTGTGTGGCGGAGCGGCAGCAACAGCAGCGGCAGCAGCACCTTTGACGTGCCCGTCCCCCACGTGACGGCCGCTCCATTGCGGGGAGGGAGCTGAGCTGCCGCCGCTCCGGCAGAGCAGGGGAGAGCCGCAGCCTCGGCGGCGGCGGTACCAGCAGCAGCAGCAGCGCCTCCGCCCGCAGTGTGTGTGTGTGTGTGTGTGTGTGATGAGCGATCACCGCGTCCCTCCGCCCGCTGCCGGCTGACACCGACCGCGCGGGGCACGCCAGGAGCAGCAGGAGGAGGCGAGGAGCCGCGGCCACCGCGCAGTGACCTTGGCCCAGGAGGTAAACGAGCCAGGCGGGGAGCCGCGCTCCGCGCCCCTTCCGCGCCCCCGCCCCGGGCTGCTCCGGACGGGAGAGGCCGGGGTAGCCTCCGTCAGCCGCCCCGGGCGGCGCCGCTGCCGCTGTCCGCGGTGCTGAAACAGGCGGCTCGGTGCCGGGCTCCCTGCCGGGCTCTCCGGTTCTCCCGGCCATTTGCCGCCGAGAGGCGCGCACCCAGGGGCGGGCGCTGCGGGGGCAGGGCAGGGCGAGCCGGCGCCGGGGACGAGGTGCAGCGAAGCCCTCACTGGAGAGGTCTGGGGGGCAGGGGAGGGCTCTGGTGGTAAGTGTTTGGAGTAGAGCTCAGCCCTCCGGGCTCTCCGCAGCCGCCGGTGTGGTCTGTAGATGGAGCACATTCTTACACCTGCGTGCAAAGCCGAAGCTACGGCATGATCTGAGCTCTTAGTGCAGCTCCGTGTGACCGGGGGAGGGCGGGGAGGAGACGGGGCTGCCGGCGGAGCCCGTGTTTTGCAGTGAAGTACGATGAAAGTCGGGGAAAGCAACCGGGGAGGTTTCGTGGCTTGTTTCGTCCTTTCCCCCCCTCCTCCGCCAGCCGCCTCCCTCCCCCTGCATCCGTGTAAGAGCACACACGTGCTGCTGAATTAAGGAGAAGTTTAAAGCGTCTGGTTCGCTTTTGGTGCGTTTGCCGGTTTTGAGAGTTGCTACGGCCGGAGCCCTGAGGAGAGGGCACTGCTGGATACAGAGTTTTGGGCCGAGTCAGTCCCAAAATAGTGGTCTGGAAGGTGCAGAGTATCCCTTGGTGAAGCCTGTGCAGGGGCGGAAGGAGGTGTCTGCATGGTATGGTGGTTAGTGGTATGTCAGGGAGCTTTTCGGAGTGACAATTCATTAATGTCTAAATTAGATTAACATACTGCATTCATTATTTACAGCCAGAAGAGAGTAATGACAGTAGATGGTGAATTAGCAGCTCTGTTCCGATGTAAATATCTGTAGAGTAAGAGCATACGCTGGTCCCGATACACGTTGGTAGAAAGTCAGGTCCGTTAATCATCAGGGAAGGAAGGAGACCTGAGGCAATGTCTTACTGAAACCACTTTTACCCTTTACAGTGCAGCATTCAAAAGCGGATCAAATTTGTGGGACATGGCACAAGGAAATAATTATGGGCAAAGCAGCAACGGGGTGGCTGATGAATCCCCAAACATGCTGGTGTACAGAAAGGTAAGCCTTTGTGTTTTTCAGAAGCTGAGGAAGGGACTTCAGGAAATGGTGAAGTCTTGGACTCCTGCCTAGCAAGCGAGGCCATTATTTTTGCTGTTTCTCTTCAGTTTCATGAATAGATGCTGCCGCCCTGCTTTGCGTCGAATGGAGCAGTCTGATTTCAGAACATAATCACCTGTCACTCATTTGGAATGTTTTGTGTCTGTTGACATTTGTGCTGCCTAATGCAGTGTAAATGGCATGTGCAGAGTAGGTGCATATCCCAGGTACTACTAGCGACTCCTGTTTTTGAGAAATGACCTGATCTGTTGTTTTAAATGGTAAGATACGCACACAACCTCAGAAAGAGTTGGTTCTTGATTTGAAATACTTGATATATTTCATTCACTTTCTGCATTGATACATATGATATGTGGTGGTGATGTGCCAGGGACTGGAACGTGTTTTGAGTTCAAGTGCTCACTTGTAAAATCTGTTTGTAAAATTAATTCCTGTATTTCAAAGCTAAACATTAACTGTATAATACAATATTTTGTATTTCTGTCTTGGGGCAAAGATTTTCAGAGTGTAGGGAGGTCAGAGCCATTAACTTATTTCATATGAGGGGAAAATCTGATTAAAGCTATCTTATCTGCAATCACCACCACGTAAAAAAACCAAACCCAAACAACAAACAAGCAGCAAACCAAACACACACACTCCAGGGATTCTCTCTGGGAAGCATTTCTAATGTAGTTATTCTAATAGCATCAATATACAAATTTCCAGACATTGAACTCCAATAGTGGGGCTTATTTAGCCACTGTGCTTTAATGTAAGCGATAGTAAATGCTTGGGGATTTTGAGATGAGCTTATACAGTTAACTTTTAAAATAAAGCTTTAATTGCATTTATCAAAAAAGAATAGCAAAATAAATTACAGTAATAATGGAGAAAAATAACTTTGATGTCACAAGCTGAAATACATCACTATACAACTCCTTGTTTATTCCTAGAACACGGTGCTTTCTAACTAGTTTGTGGTTGTTTTTATCAGGTGGAAAAAAAAATCAATATTTTGATTTTGTTAGAGTCATTGACTTTTCTCTTTGCGAGTTAACTGCAATAGAAAGCATTTGATGTATATTTAGTTTGGTTTTTGAGGTGAACTGTGGTATCATCGGTAACTGTTCTTTTCCCAGAAATTAAACAGTAGTTTGAAATTTGACTCATGTTTTATTTTGCTATTTTCAAATAAGTTGTGGATTCCAGTTAGCTGATGGTACTTGCTATTTTGAAAATAATTAGGCTCTTTTTACATAAGTGATTGAATTTATGAACTTAACCTTAGTTACCCATCTATGTAAGAAGGCACATTTAGAACAATATGAGGTTACCTTGCCATTAACACCACAAGTGTGTTTCAAAATGCAATTGCATGCCTGAATGGGTATGTTAAAATATGCTGTGTGTATAAAAGCAATATACCAAAGCTTATATTATTCTTTAAAGGGTTTTTTGATCTTTCTAAACAGAATCTTTGCATGTTTTTCATGTACTTCCACGCTGAGAAAGAAGTCTTTTCTCAGTTTATTTGATACATGGGGAATGAACACAGAGGAACTGTTTCTCTTTTCCTGTGGTGACCTTGTCTGAGGAACTGCTCAAGCTTGTGACCCATTATACTTAGTGCGACCTCATGCCCAAATTTAACGTTGCCCCTGAGCAGCCCCCAAATTGAAATGGAACTGCTGAGGTAAGTGATGTGAATCTTGGTGATGCAAGGGAAACTTGAAAATGGGGAGCAGGGATAGGGCATGAAACCTCAGGTGTGGGCTCGACAAATCGGAGCATCAGATACCATTCCATCACCATCAGTTTAGAGAACTGAAAAGGTATCACTCTGTGTCTTCCAGTGTAGCAGTGGTCCTTCCCTTGTTGTCACTCAAGTGCAAGTGGTGTACTGAGTATTAAACTTTGAAGAATGCTGACCACCTACAGCATTACTGGCCATATTTATTTTTGTACATGTCAACTTATTTTTGTAGCACGGTGAATCAAAAGATCATTTAAGATTATGCACACTGGTGTTGGAGTACAGAGAGAAAGCTAAGTAGGCGTTCCTTTGGCAGTATTCAAGGAATAAGCAACAAAATAAGAGATAACTTTAAAAAAAAAAAAGTCACCTGCCTTTTTCTGCAGTATGGTATTGCTGTAATAAAATGTCTTAAATTCTGTGACTAGAACATAAGAGGAGGATATTTAGGTGGAAACCATTTCACTTCAGAATATATCCTCTCTGAATATAATTCTTCAGTTGCAACAACCAAATCACAGGATTCCTTGTAATACACTTGAAAACACAATACTTCTCTGTCTGTCATTATGTTGGAATTGAAAGCACTGTGCAGAGTGAACAAAGAACCAGATCTGCCAGCTTTAAGAAGGACTTTTTTTTTTTTTTTTTAAATCTCCCCCAACTGGAAAAGTATTAATAGTTGTTAGAAAACAACGTTGATGTGCTATTGGCTGGATTGAAATAGCGTTGCTGTAATCTACAAATCTAGAAACTGTTTCTTCCAGTAGTTTATACATCACTGACCCACGAAGTAGCTCACAGTCTGTGATGTGTGTACCTGCAAGGAATAGATGGTGCAGCTCGTTCTACTTGTGTTCACAAAGAGCTAAAATTTGCCTACACTGAGTGAAGTCCATTACTTTGGCTATAAACCACGATTTTGCAAGATGGTAATTCTACTAGTCTGCCTAACTATCAGACATAATCTGAACTAAGTTTGTTCTAAAGCACATGGAGTGGTTTAGCCCTGGGTTTCCTAAATCCCCGATTGCAGTGGGAGCATTTTATAGAAAATTCTACACTGAATGCGGTTCTAGTGTTTGCAAATTCAGTAGTTAAGGCTTGGATCATTACAGTATCATTATTGTGCTTCAAGTAAATTGCAAAGGCTGGTTTTCTGTTTTTCTAAAAACTATGTGGCTTGTGATTAGTTAGTTATTTGAAGGGTTGAAGAAAGATGGATTATCAGCTTGTACTCTAGAGTAATATAGAGTGTAGATAGCCTGTTTTCATGGTAGCTTGTATAGCTGTAGACAAAGATGGGTTTCATTGCATTTAGCTTTCAGATATGATGTTGTTCTGGTTTGTTTTTTAAATCAGCATAGGATGAATAAATATTCAATGCATACATAACTTAGAATTGCTTATTTGACTCTCTGATGGAAGAGACAGCAGCACAGATATAAGGAACTATTTATCTTTTTCACACTGCCTTTTAAGATGCTTGTGTCAGTGTTCTTATGCCTTGGGGATTACGTTTTATTTTAATAGAATGTCAGCTGCATTATTCTTTTTGGCTATCAGCCTAATTATAAAGTAATGACATGTGACACATCGTTGGTACTGACATACCTTAGAAAGTCCTGAATTTTTCTGCTGGTAGCCCGAGGCAAACATGAAAAATGTAAAACCCCTGCTTTAACTTCTTCTCCAGCGGAGTCCATTCCAGTCAGCAATTATGAGATGAGACACTAGAATCCATAGTATTTTCACATCACAAGTTGGTCATAGAGAAATCTCATATTTCAGCAAAACTAACTGACTGTTGCAAGCCAGGTCATAAAGAAGAAATTTAAGATGGAATGTAAGGCCTATATCATGAGGCTTTTCTGAGTTCCAGTCCGTGACATGCCTTTTGGTTGGTTAGTGGTTGTTTTTTTTTTAACTCATGCATGGCACAAATAATTAAGAGCAAGAGCTGTGTTTGAGGAGCTTCCATTTTAGACCTACTGCTGGTCCTGCTAAACCTTTATTTATCTTTCTGGTTTGTGCTTGGCTTACTTTTAAAGTCAAACATATACTGCAAGGGTTAGGGGTTCTAATTTGTAAGTTTAATGATTATTGTGTTCCTGTCTGAGCTAGCTTCATTTGCGACATGATAGCTTTATTTTGTAGCAATAAGTTTAGTCTTGTCTGAATAGTAATATTCTTGTGACCGAGACTTTGATTCTCCATCTTCCTCACTGCCCCAAGTGCTAAAATAGTGTTTGCCAAAGCTGATTAGAATTACTTACAGTTGAGGCTTTCAGTGCCGTAATGAAGATAATGAGGTGTTTGTTCTGTTCTTGTGACAATTGTTGAAGGTTATATATGCCAGTACTCATGTATAGCAAGGGCTGAATTTGTAATCCAGACTACTTCTTAATAGTGAATATGATGATATTCTTCATAGAAACTCTACCTCCGAAGTGTGATCGGTAGCAAATGTTGATAGTCATGCAGTGACACCGTTTGAGGAAACGGTGACCGCCATTTTCTAATAACCGTTCTCCTGCCCTCCCCTTGTACCAGTGTAGCGTGCAGATAATGCTGTGTTATCACGTGGCTTTTATCACATGCCCCCTTAAAGATTGTTGGAGGAAAATGATACCACAGATAACTGTATTCCTTAGCGCCTGTGAGGCTAAGGAAGGACATGGTAGGTGGGATTTTTCTAAGTGCTGTCACTCACTTTGAATAAGGGAAGAATTAGTCTGATACTATGCATTTCTGAATATGCCATCACAGCCTGTGGAGGCATCTTGCTCCCAGTGTAAACTACTGAGCTTGTTACTACACTGCAAATTCAAGGGTACTCTTAAGGTACTAGAGAACGACTTGTTTAGTTTTTTAAGTTTGATTACAATATGCGTCTACATCATGTAGTTTCTTCTGAGGAGTGGTGCTGTTGCAAGTCTTGGATACTAGTCTTGGTTTTATTGCAAAACTCATCATTATGGAATTGACAGATGAAGGTCCACGTTTGAGGACCTCAAGAATTCCAGCTGCAGGAAGAGCAGAATTTACCTCTCTATCCAGTACGAATGTTATGAGGATGTTGTCATAGTTCTTGAGTAGTTGGTTAATAGTGAGCTATGCTGTTACATAGGTAGTATTTAGAAGTCAGGAACTCAGTACTGAAAGACAGAATGCTGGATGCTGGCGAGTGCCTTTCATATGGTGAGACTGCATGTTTCCCTGTAATCTCTCACCTCCGGTTTCGTATCTACCCCCCATGCAGTGATTCACTTTGATGTTATATCCTTTCCTGGAATGGTTATTGTTAGTACTAGGTGTAGCATGTATGTCTTGGCATCATTTGGCTAAGAGCAGTATAGGAATTTTATTGTCTTCACAACTATGCAGAACCACTGAAAATGCCAAGGAAACCTGATTAAGTATTTCAGAGTCTGCAGGTGGCTAGCTCTGCAGGAGGGGCACCTGCCCTGGGTATTTGCTTTGGTGATTCCTGCTGGTATTTTCCATCCTTTCTGTTCTTTTCCTTCCACTAGGTGTAGAAATGCATCAAGTCATATTGCAGTGAGAGGTTTACTGCTGCTTGCTGTTCTGAGCTTGATGTGCTCGGATCACTGGCATTACTGTCAAGTGCAAAAACCCCACAGAATTCTGTGCCACCATGTTACTTCCTTTCTCCATCCCACATGTGCTGTCTGAAAACTGTATGTGCCTGTTTTGATTGTGCATTGTCATTTTCAGTTTCTCCGCTTCTTTCCTTTGAAGCAGTCTACATTTGTAGCTATGGAAACAATGATGCTATTGATAGTGACGTGCAATACGGAGTCAGAAATTGTTTGTTTTGGAGTTTTGAGTTTTGTTTTCTTCTACTTCAGATTTACAACGTTCTTTGTGGACTGCAGACATGTTTTATAGTAACCTACTCATACCACAGACAGATTCCAAACAAAGCTGATATGAACTATAATGAAGCCACATTAAAATACTTTGCTCTGGTTTCAGCTGGGATAGAGTTAATTTTCTTCCTAGCAGCTGGTGCAGTGCTGGTTTTTGGAATTAGGGTAAAAGTAATGTCGATAACACATTGATGTTCTAGCTGTTGCCAAGCAGTCAAGGACCTTTCAGCTTCTCATACTGGCCTGACAATGAGAAGGTGGGAGGCACCCAAGAACCTGGGAGGAGACACAGCCAGGACAGCTGACCCAGACTGGGCAATGGGATGTTCCATATCATAGAATTGTAGGGGTTGGAAGGGACCTCGAGAGATCATCGGGTCCAACCCCCCTGCCAAAGCAGGCTCCCTAGGACATATCACTCAGGTAGGCATCCAGATGGGTCTTGAATATCTCCAGAGAAGGAGACTCCACCACCTCCCTGGGCAGCCTGTCCCAGGGCTCTGTCACCCTCATTGTGAAAAAGTTCTTCTGCATGTTGGTGCGGAACTTTCTGTGCTCCAATTTGCAGCCATTGCCCCTTGTCCTGTCCCCACAGACCACTGAAAAGGGGCTGGCTGATTCCTCCTGCATCCCCTGCTTCAGATAATTATAGACATTGATTAGGTCCCCCCTCAGTCTTCTCAAGGCTGAAGAGTCCCAACTTACTCAGCCTATTCTCATAGGGGAGATGCTCCAGCCCCCTAATCATCTTTGTAGCCCTTCTTTGGACTCTCTCCAGGAGATCCCTGTCCTTTTTAAACCAAGGAGCCCAGAACTGGACACAATACTCCAGGTGGGGCCTGACCAGGGCAGAGTAGAGGGGGAGGATCACCTCCTTTGACCTGCTGGCTACACTCCTCCAGATGCACCCCAGGATCCCATTGGCTCTCTTGGCCACCAGGGCACACTGCTGGCTCATGGCCAACCTGTCATCAACCAGGACCCCCAGGTCCTTCTCCACAGAGCTCCTCTCCAGCAGGTCACCCCCAGCCTGTACTGATACATGTGGTTGTTCCTCCCCAGGTGCAAGACTTTACACTTGCTTTTGTTGAAGTTCATTAGGTTTCTCCCTGCCCAGCTCTCCAGCCTGTCCAGGTGTCGCTGGATGGCAGCGCAGTGTTCCTGCGTGTCAGCCACCCTTCCCAGCTTTGTATCATCGGCATACTTGCCATATGATGTCATGCCCAGCATATAGCTGAGGGGTTGGCCAGGATGCAGGATGGCTCAGGAACTAACTGAGCATTGCCTCTGAGTGGCAATTACACCATGTGTCACTTCTTTTGTGTATTCTTTTATCATTATCAGTGTTGTTGTTACTATTTTCCTTTTCTGTCCTATTAAACTGTCTTTGTCTCAATTCACGAGTTTTACCTTTTTCTACTGGAATCTTTCCTCCATCCCCTCATCCCAGGGGAAGGGAGTGAACAGCTGTGTGGTTGTTTTTGCTGCTGGCTGGGTTAAGCCATGACATACTTGCATGTAAATATAACTTGTTAAAATGTGGCTATTTTCCCAATTCAGGAAACACAAACCAATTAAAGCATAGTTGCAATTTTTAGTACAGGAAGCACTACACCAGCTTCTTCAAATCGTTCTGTAAAAGCCTCTAAAAGAGAAGAAATTTGGCTTGCTAAATCCCAGGTCAAGCCTAGAAAGAATGAAGTTACCAGTAGAGTAAGTTTCATTGATTTTTACATGATATAAAATTTTTCAGACAAAATGTTGGGGAAAGGTAAAGACTGCAGATTTATAATATTATAAAGTGTGAACAAAAGTTGTTTTTCAACTGAATCACTAAAAAAAAAGAAAACATTTACAGAAGAGATGCATAAAATTATTCTTTGTGTTACAGATGGGTAAACTGAGGCACAACAGTGACATGTTAGAGCAGCTTTTTTTTTTTTTTTTGTAAAATAGAGGAAACAAATTTTTACAGAGAGGGGGCTGTTAGGGCTGAGCTTGCAAAACACTGCCTGGCTCACATTAGTCCTTTTTCTTTTTTTTTTTTTTAAATGGAAACAGATTGCAGTAGTAGGGGGAAGAAATTGGAAATGTAGGAGGATACCTTTTGTTGAATTTGATCAAGGCAAGAAAAGTCTGGATTTTAATAGTGGTAATACGAACCTTGCAAAAATTAATAAGGGAAGAAAGCTTAGAGGGTGGTGAAGGAGTAGGAGTTAGACCACCACAAAAAAAAAAGTCTTCAAATAACACTTTGAGATAATGGTGCAGTGGAGAAAAGGTACAATTCTTCTTGGCGAAAGGATCAGCTGAGAATTTTAATCTTAATGGTCTTGATTGCCACTGGCTATAAAAAAAAATAAATTGGAGATAAAAAGGATGAGTTAGCTATTAAAGTATGTGTCGGTTATAAGTAACTGGAATAGATGTAGCGGGAATGAGGTTGGCTGGGACGCCACAGGGGATGTTAATCCTTGGAGCTGAACTGCCTGAGAAGCAGATTTGGGAGCTGTAGGTTCGTCTGGAGAATAAGAACTGCCTGGGGTTAGTGCAGGAGAGGGGGCTGGCCAAGAAATGGAGCTGCAGGAACAGGCATAGAGCATCTCATAAAGCCACCGTAGCTGTCAGCGAATGTTTTTCTAGATAACACACAGACTTCTTAACCGACAGGGATGTGAGCTGGGCATTTGGGCTATTTAGCCTCCTAAAATTTGGGGCCTGTTTTGTCCTCATGTATGTCTGTGTTTGAAAGCTTCCTTTGTCAGATGCTGCTATGGATCTCTCAATTTGTTTGTAATGCTCTGTGTGTCTCTGAGAAGACAGCTTTATGGGCTGAGCTTCAGAGAAGCTGCTTTGTCTGTGAAGGTGATCAGGGCATCAAAATCCATAGACATCATTCCCGCTTTTTCTCCCTGTTGTTGCCTTCTCTTCCTTCAGATGCGCTTCTGGCTAAAAGTTTATTGCTGATGAATGGGAGCTGGAAAGATGACACAGTAATTTGTATGTTTATTGGTGTTTTTCAAATGAAGATGCCTATTTTTGAAGATTTTTATAATTCTGATATTTCTACTCAAGGATATCCTTGGCTGCCATTAAATGAAATTCGAGGTGTGTCAGATTGACATTGTCATTCCAATGAGAAGTCCTTTCTGGGGAAGTGTCTGTGAATGCATCATGATGTATTCGTATCAAAGATGCACCGGTTTCATTTCTGAAAAACCGTAAGAGCTGAATACACCCCCATGGACTGTCTGGGTAGAAATTCATCCATCACAGTGAAATCATCATTCTCCTGGCCATACTTGCACTGTTTTTAGCGAAACCAGATAAAATAGGAATTTTGAAGCTGTGTTAACTCTTCTGCATCATTTCTGCTGGAGTTACGTGTTTGCTTTCTTCATCCTTTTACCTGTTTGACTAACACAGTGTGAAGTCCTAGGGAGGAAGGATTGTGCTGCAGAGGAAGAGTTAGCAAACACAGGGTATTTTCACCACACCGTTCAGATGTACAAGGACTATATAGCTGAAAGTAAAAATTGCTCCCTGTCACACCAAAGGATTTTTCTCTCCTTTCTGTTCCAGTTATTCTTGATGACGTAGATGGTTGTATAATGTGAATGCACATGTATGTGTTTGCATATGTACTTAGAGTATTTCAGTAGCCTAATCTAGCAAACGGATTTCAGTTATGAAATCCTCTCAGCACTGCAGAGTCCCTGCTGCTGTGGGACAAGCAGCAGGGTGGGTCTGGTGTGGTGATGGAGCCTGTGGGGTCAAGGATGTCACTTTTGGGACAGTTCTTTGTTGCTTATTAAGTAGCAACTCACAGTGTAAAAAACCAAAACAAAACAACATAAACCCCAACAACAACAACAAAAAAGAACAGCCCCTGTGGAATTGATTTTGGAAGAAACATTATGCCAGCCAGGCTCACTTTTATTGCAATCTGATTATCGATTCGTAATTTGTCCTAATTGTATAAACATGAACAAAAAAATGGTATAGAGGGCATTTAAATGTATAACAGTTTTTGAAAATGTCATGTATATGAGGTATCACTTGTATATTGTCTTCCATGTTGTAAAAATGAATTATACTGAAGTATTTAGAATAGCTGTTACTTAAAAGTGCCCTAAATTCTTGTGAAAACCCACCATTTTTCTGATCAACTTTAATATCAGGATGAATAAGCAGTTTACTGAGTGCCTTTTGAAAGAAAGACATATTAGTGCAGTTTAACACATACATTTCTCTGTACTACAGACTGTAGGAAGTATTCTGCTGTGAGCTAGATTTTGCCCTCACGTGTAGATTCATGGAATCTCTTGGTATCAGCACAAGCCATACAGTTGCATTTGATGTAGAATCAATATCAATAAGAAGAATGACAAATCTTTGTAATAAACTCTCAAAACTACACAAACTTGAGGCAGGCATTTTACAGTAAGAATTCTCTTTATGCTGTGCACCTTTGTCTATACGGAGGAGAAAATATATGGGACACTTTGTGGCTGTACCACAAAATCCCTGATGTTGGCATATTTAGTGCTGCAGGCATACGCGTGATCTGAAGAACAAGTTCAAAATTGTAAAACAGGATGGCTTCTTAGTAGCAAATGGAAAACTTAGTGTACGAGTAATGCTATCAGGGCTATATACTGAGATTTCTATATGGCTTGAGTAGTTTATTTTAGCTGAGTTGTCTGTAAAATGGGTAGTCTGCAGTGAAATTAAACTCGTCTTAGCAAAATTCTGTGAAGGTCAAATTTTTACTTTGTAGAGAGTACCTTAAATATATTGAAGTACTACGTTAGCTGATAAAGTACTGTGGTCATAGGAATGCAGTTTCAGACAACTGGAATACAATAAAACAAGAAGAGTTCTACCCAGCTGCTCACAGTATTACTAGCTTTCAAATGTCTCAGCTTTTTTAAGAGTTACTAAGCAACGACAAATCTCATTCAAGTCACTAGGAGCTAAAGGGTTTTAGTACCTTTTCGTAAATCATGTCTATGACTCTGTGGAATCATCATGCTACCTGAATGAAATATTTAGATTATGGCTCCTGTGGTCTGGAAGAAACACCAGTGTCCATCTGAGTAGAAGAGACATACTAGTGCCTGGTAAAGTTAACGCGTTGGCTTGGCTTCCAAGAGGGAGGAAAAATACCTTTGGCTTGTTTAAAGCAGGGAGAAATGTTCTAGTGCTTTATATTTGCTCATTTTAAAAAAACCTGTAGTAATAGTACCTCTACTATAGGAAAAGCTTTTCCTGTCTGTCTTTCTCTTTGCCATCAACTTTGCTTCTATAGCATTGCTTTTGGATGTTGAAGTTCATGTTTATCAAACACACTGTCCTGCTCTTCTATTGAGGCAATGTTTGTATCTCATTTTGAGGTACATTCAGGAGAAAAGTGTGTGGATGTGTCCTCTTTGTATAGTTGTGGTTGTTTTTGTCTGTAATGCACCTGTAGCTGTTGTGCCATTAACCTTTTAAAGGCGACTTTGCTCCGTAGTTGGTCAGGCAGCCACAGCCAGGGCTGTGGCTTCTGGGATTCTTTTGGTTGATATTTTTTTTTCCTCTCTAGAAATTGAGGGACTTGATGCTCCTTTTTAGTTCTGTGTTCCAGTGTTTAGGAGCAATGGAAGAGGAGGCGTGTTGTACAGGCGGAAACGTGTAACTATGGATTGCCTCTGAAGGTTCAACCTTTCCTTCCAACTACTGATGCCTGTTACCTAAGTGAAAGTGAACATGGATGCCGAGACATGAGTTTCTGTTGTCTGGAAGGGTGTTAGCACAGGACTTTGACTTGCCATCCTTTTCCAGTATTTTTATTATTATTTTTTTAATTTGTTGAACTATGTTTCTTGTTTCTCATCTATACAGGAATTCTACCCTTTGTGTCCTGTGAAATAGTTTCTTTAAGTCGATCATTTTATGGGGCTTATTCGTAGTCACTCTGGGCAGTGTTAAAGGACATGGAACATGGGTTCAAGGGAAAAAATGCTGCATGTGAAGCACTGAAAGAAAAATATTCAGCATCATCTCCATCTGTTCACTTGCAGTATGCTTATCTTCACGTGGGCAGTATTCACCAATTGCTCTGTCTGGCAAATATGGCGAGAAAAGCAGGGTTGAGCAAGACCACTAGGATTGGGCAGGTGCTTCTGGAGATGGTGGCGAGGTTCACTAGGTGGTGCTCTTCCCTATGGGTAGTGAATAAACGTCCCATAGGGATGCTGGCAGCTATTCTCTTGAGGAGAATGAATGAATGCTGATCTTGTAAACAGTGTCTTTCACGCTAGGTGTTGATGTTGGTGGCCTAGTCAGATTGCTGATTAAGTCTTTTGATGATGATTTTAATTCACTGATGCTCCTTCTGGTGTTTCCAGGGTGGAAAGTGTCTATTGTCATCATTTGGTTATTGCCTAGCCCAAACACCAATCTTTGTTGCCTGCACTTGTGTTATGCAGGAGGCTGTTTGGTGTAGTGCCCTGTTGGCAGTCTGAAAAGATAAATTTACAACCTAAGCATAAAACAAGAGGTGGAAAAGTGTTTTGAGGAAACTAGTTAGAAAAGTCCAAGACTGGGTGATTTCCATTTTTTTTTTTTTTCCTTCAGTGCATGCAATGGTATTTGCAACATCTCCAGAACAGTACCTGAGAATAGCCAAAATGGAAGTGAAACTTGCTGCAAATTCAGTTGTTTGCATGATTTGGTCCAACTGTCAGTAAGTTTGTTCTTTGTTATCTTGACAGGCCTTAGCAAGAGGAAATATGTTTGTGTATGTTCTCACTTTTCTCCCTTATCCCACCTTTTTGACCTTTTCATATAAATCATATAGACACAGTAAATGGATTTTAGCTGAGTAGTCCACAGTTGATGTGACTATATTAGCTTTCTGCCATATTGTTGGTTACACTTAAAACATTTTTGTCCTATTCTTTTTGCAAGTGATCTTAAATAGGACTTACAAGATAGCCTACTTACCTGCTTATGTACTAGCCAGCTAGACTTCAGCATGTTACTAGGAACATTCACTGTGCTGTATTACTGCATTGTTAGCTATCCTTGGGATGAATGCTGTCTCAAACATTTGAAACATGCAGTTGAGGGGAAAACACACCCCCTTTTTTTTAAATTTATTTGAAGTTCTTACCAGTTTACCTTGTAGAAGTGATTTTTTGTTTTATTTATGTGGTCCTAAGTGCAGAGTAACTGTTGTTCTCACTCAGGTTATTAAGATTCATTTCTGCCATGGTTTAGCCTAGCCAGCAGCTAAAACAATGACACAGCCATTCGCTTACTGGCCCCCTCCCAGTGGGAAGGGAGAGAGAATCAAAATGGGGGGGGAGGGAGGGAGGAAGAAGGAAAACTTATGGATTGAGATAAAGGTAGTTTCATAGGATAGAAAAGGAAGATAATAACAAACTAATAAACCAAGTGATGCACAGCACAACTGCTCAGGACCAAAAATTGATGCTCAGTAAGACCTAGAGCTGCACCACATTGGGCAACACCCCAGCTTTATGTTGAGCATGATATCATATGATATGGAACATCCCTTTGTCTGGTTTGGGTCAGCTGTCCCGGCTGTATCCCTTCCCAGGTTCTTGGGTGTCCCTTGCCTTCTCATTGGTAGGCAAGTATGAGAAGCTGAAAGGTCCTTGACTGCTTGGCAACAGCTAAAACATCAATGTGTTATCGACCTTCTTTTCACTCTAAAACCCAGTACTATACCCAGGAAAAAAATTAACTCTGTCTCTGCCAAAACCAGGGCAATTGCTTTAAAAGCAGTACCACACCATGTGGTTTCTGTGTTGGTGAAATGCTTCAGAAGTTCTTAAACAATGGGGTCCTGGTGGTACCATGGTAGAGGTGTGAGTTCCAGCTTTCTCCAATTGAAGAAGCTGTATTATAGCATGAACCAGATTTAATCTTTTAATTTGTTTTCCATTTTTCCTTCAAATCAAAAATAACAATGAGTTTTAAATGAATTGCCCTACTATAAGCTAAATACGTTTTCACACAGAATGTTAGGGGTTGGATCATCTGGGCCAACCTCCCTGCCAGAGCACAGTCACCTAGACTAGGTCACACAGGAATTCATCCAGGCAGGTTTTGAATGACTCCAGAGAAGGAGACTCCACAACCTCTGTGGGCAGTCTGTTCCAGTGTTCTGCCACCCTTACAGTGAAAAAGTTTCTCCTTATGTTCACATGGAACCTCCTGGACTGCAAATGGCTGACTGTGCCAGCCTTCCAGGAAATACCTGGGTAGTTAAAATCCCCCATGAGAACCAGGGCCTGTGACTGTGAGGCTGCTATCAGCCTGCTGTAGAAGGCATCATCAACTTCCACATCCTGATCAGGTGGCAGGTAATAGACACCCCTGACAGCGTGACCCATAAATGACATGTGAATTGTAACATTAAATATTAATGCAGTGTATGACTTCAGACAAGCGATAATAAATTACATCAAAGTCATTAGCCAGTGTAACGCCTGTTTCCTGAAGGAAGAGATGGGTGGTGTCTTGGGAATGTAATTTGTATTCGGACAGTGGGAAAGCAGTGGCAGATAGCAGGTTATACTGACATGCAGCAGTAGCCATACGTTTTGTTAATGCTAGGGTGATTTGTGATGAGTAGTCTGTTACATCACTCTTCTAATCTGTCAGATCTCATCTGATTGCCTCCCTTTAAGACTGAATGTGATCATGCAGAGGGAGACTTTGAGTGTGGGGGAAGGAAGGTTAAGTCTAGGTTGTGCTGCTGAATGGTTGTTGAATAAATCACTCTATATCGAGCAAGAAGACAGACATACAGGCACTTTGTGCTTAACTCTTTTGGATGTAGATTAAAAACGTATATAAAACAGCATTTACTGGAAAAGTAAACACCTCTCCACTTTGAGGAGGAAGCTTGAACCACAGAAGCTCTTCATTTGTGCAGTGCTGTAAAAACTGTAAATTCTGTGTGGCTGGTGAGTTCTTGTGACATTACCAGCTTGTGGCTTGCTTAAGGAGAGTATCTAAAAATCAAGTATTTCATTTATGAAAAGTGGGAGTGGGAACATGGATATGATTCATACTTCTGCTGTGCTGTTTGGCAAAATGGTAGTAATTTTGTGCCTCTGTTTCCCATTTGTAATTTGGAGATAGTTCAGATGCATTATGAAGAGGCACTGAGAATAAGATTAATTATATTTTGGGACAGTGTGTAGTATAACGATGGCATTATTGCAGTGACAAATATCTGATTGTTTTTTCTGATACACCTCTTTTTCCAGTGGTTTTTTTTTTCCACAATTCCATTGTGATTTGTGACAGATCTAACCTTTGAGTTTCAGACTAACAGATTTTTGAGTGAAGTTCCATCAGCCTGAAGAACTTTGACTCCCAGTGGAGAGCTAAGTGGTGTTACAGTTGCTAAATCTCCACCGTGGCGTGCAGATAGTACGCTTCCTACTGCCGTTGCTTCTGTTTCTTTACCTGCTTGGAAATCTTCAGTGAGCGACGACAGAGGGAAAGGAGATATACATGACCTACAGAACAGGACCATCTGTGAAGACCAGATGGCATCTGTAACAATTTTTCCAATGATTTGGTTATTTTCCCTTCCATTTCCTGTAAATTGTCTAGGGGAAACTCATGTGCTGAAACAAGCAAGAATAATGGAAGTGCTGACCTTTTGACGGAATGGCATTTTGTGCTTTTAACCACCGAGCCTAATCTCACTCCTGTAACGCCTACAAGTGGTGTGCTTGACATAATACGCGATTTTGTGAAATCAAACATGGTTGGGTGGGATTTTTTGGTGTGTTTTGGTTTTTTTTTTGTGGGTTTATTTTAATTTTTTTTTTTTAATGCTACTAAAAGAGCAGAGGTTTAGATACCCCCAGGTATTTGTAACTAACCCTGCGTTTGTGAGATTTTTCTTTACAGCAATTTAAAACTAGTCAGAACACCCAGTAAGTACTGTGGCAACTGTAACTAATGGGACATTAATCTAAACTATTATTTCCCTGGAGCTTTAATTTTTGTAACAGACACTGTAAATGTATCTCTCAGCAATGTAGCCTAACACTCCCTGTACCAAAGCAGAAAGTTCAGTCTTTCAGGGTAGCGTGAGTGCTAAACAGTGATGATTTGAAGGAACGTATGCAGGTTTGTACACTGTATTCCTGTGAAACATGAGTAGACCTGCAAAACAACTGGCTTATTTATTTCTTTTCTTGGCAGTCATGTGGCTTGTGGATTTTTTTGGTAATGTGTTTTTGTTTGTAGGTTGGTAATTTTTTTTTCCCCAATAAGGCTGATAATATTGGTATCCATGCTATCACCAGCAGGATATAATCCCCCAAACTGTGTGTGTACCCATATTTGCAGCTGGTATTCTATCTATAACTAAGGTTTCCCACCCAGCTTAAATAGTTCCTTGCTTTATCAGTGTGCTCCTTTCTTTTATTATTACCTCTTATGTCCATATGTGGAAGTGTTTTGCCTTTGAGCGAAGGAAGAGAATCATGTGGAGGAAAGACTATGCTACTAGAAGTGAATGCTCTTTATAGAGCTGCATCAGCAGGTTTGACCATTTAATAACCGTTATTACCTAGCTAGGCCATTTTCTCATGTAATATTTTGTTGAAAAGATTCAAATATGTTCAAATTTTGGACAAATTACTTCTGAACTAGCAACTCCAATGTATCCTCTCTTAAGACTGTACAGCATTTCTTTCTGTGTCTTTTCATTTACCTCTTCTCATGACAGAACTATATGTTCTGGAATATTCTGCTTTGCTAATGACAGAAAATACTTCTATAGAATGATTTGAGTTGGAAGAGATCTTAAAGAACATCCTGTTCCAGCCCCCCTGCCATAGGCAGGGACACCTTCCACTAGACCAGGGTGCCCAAAGCCCCATCCAGCCTGGCCAAGGAGAGGGCAGCCACAGCTTCTCTGGGCAACCTGCTCCAGTGCCCTACCACCCTCAAAGTCAAGACTTGTTTCCTTATATCTAATCTAAAGCTGCCTTCCAAGATTTTCAATCCATTATCTCTTGTGCTGGCCATACCTGCCCTTGTAAATAGTCCTTCTCCAGCTTTCCTATTAGTCCCTCTTTTACTGAAAGGCTTCTGTAAGGTCTCCCCAGAGCCTTTTATTCTCCAGGCTCAACAAGCCCTATTCTCTCAGCCTGTCTTCGTGGTAGAGGTGCTCCAGCCCAAGGATCATCTTTGTGGCCCTCCTCTGGATTTACTTCAACATCTTCATGTCCCCCTTATGTTGGGGGCTCCAGAACTGGACACAGTACTGCTGGCGGTGTCTCACAAGAATGGAGTGGAGGATGAGAAGCACCTCCCTGCTGGTCACCTGTCTTTGGATGCAACCCAGGATACAGTTTGGCAAGTAGTACTGGGTCACGTTGAGTTTCTTGTCCACCAACAGCCTCGGGTTCTTGAGAGAAGCAGCCTCAGAGTTTGTCTCAATCCATTCTCCTACCAGCTTGTAGTCATGCTTGGGATTGCCCTGACCCATGTGCAGGGCCTTCCAGAACCTAATGAGGTTTACACAGGCCCACATCTTGAGCTTGTCAATGTCCCTCTGGGTGGCATCCTTTCCCTCCAGTCTGTGACCACACCACACAGCTTGGTGTCATCAGAAATCTTGCTGAGGGTCCACCCAATCCCACTGACCATGTTCCTGACAAGGATGTTAAACAGCACTGGCCCAAATACCAACCCCTAAGGAATGCCACTCATCACTGGTCTCCACTTGGACATTGAGCCATTGGCTGCAAGTCTTTGAGTGCTACCATGCAGCCAGTTCATTATCTGCCAAGTGGTCCACCCATCAAGTCCATGTCTCTAATTTAGAGGCAAGTGTTGTGCAGGACAGTGTCAAATGCTTTGCGCATGTCAAGGTAGAGGGTGTCAGTTGCTCTTCCCTTATCCACCAGGGCTGTAACCCCATCATAGAAGGTCACCAAATTCGTCAGATGTGATCTGCTCTTAGTGAAGCCATGTTGAGTGTCAGTAATTTTGGCTTGATGTCCTTTTCCTTTTTCTTTCTCTTTTTATAAACATAATCAAATAACATAAGTGCTGTAGTATGTCACATCTAAACTCTATGATACTAAAACGATTTATTTTTCAAAACTTTTTTTACCTCTCAGAAGCTATGGCTTTTTTTAATTATAAATAGCAACTTTAGTAACACTAGGATCAATATCACTTTAAATTGTTTTGTTAGAATGTTGCTGTCTGCTAATGAGGTTAAGCCATGATCCCAGACAGTGCATGGTTTTAGGTCTGACACTATGCTGGGATGTTCTGTTTCTAGCTGTGTCTGAGGCATATGACAAAATACAATTTGAGACTGGCCAAGCTTTTCCTTCTGCAATCACAAAAACATTTTATGAGGCATCATATACTTGGTTTTGCACCTTTAGTTCAATTTTCAGTGCTTCAGTTCAGTATGGAGATCTAATAAAACCCTTTAATTGGCATAATTTTATTGCATTGAAATTTTAGCCAAGTTCCCTGAGCAAGGAGCCAAATTAATCACCCCATGCAGTTTATGTGGACTAAAGAAATACACCTTATATGCAGAGCCAAGATTTTTTTTTCTTAGTCTAATTAAAGTATTAGCAATCTAATCAGAGTTATTAGTCCAGTTAGAATACTCTACACAGATAGACACTCACATGTATATCCCTAATTATCCAATTATTGCTAATTCCAAATATTAGTGTAGTTAAAACTGATACACACAAGCTGTTTAGAATCTATTTCTTTCTCTGATGTTTGGCTCAACATTCTGTTTGCTCCTTAGGGCCCTAGGGTTAATAGGGCTAAGTTTCCTTCTAGAAGGATGGTGAAGGATTATGACAGTTCTCATGCATCCTGATGGAATGAGGGTTGATGTTGATATTGAGTATTTCTTCCTTGTTGTGCTTGGATCTGCTCATACTTACTGTGTTTCCGGACACAGTCATCTTGCCTGCTCTTTTTTTGTTGCTCTTATGGCTGAGTCTTACTATATAATGTTTATGTTTTACCCAGCTCCCAAGATTTCATTCCTTTACCAGGAATTTGATGATACACATTTTGCATTTTTAGCCCAAAAGCCCAGGTATCCTCTTCGGCCAGTACTGTCAAAGTCTCTGCCTCTTTAACTTGAGCAATATTTTATTAGCACATTCTTGTTATCCCCTTGTCCTAGGGTCATTGAATTGTTTACTGTACAAAAACAATGATTCTGTGTATCTATCTATATATCTCCACACACCATCTTTTGGTATTTACTTGCTCTTAAGTTTGCTGGTATGTTACCAAAATTACTGTGAAAACTGTTATAAGGTAAAAGACAAATTAATCTGGTTGTAGATATGAAGGACTTGTTTTAAAGCTTCTGATTATTACCTTTTCTAATGTAACAGGGGAGCCACAAGGTTTGTGTTAGATAGCATACAGTCTGTGGCCCATGGCATACCAGTAAAATGGAGGTAAATATAACGGGCCAAATCTGCTGAAGAAGAAATTTTGCGTGTGGCCGTTACCCAGAAATAGTCACTTGTACAGACTGAGGCTGTGGCGAGTGTAATCTAAGAGGCCCCATTAAAGACTGTGACCTTTAGCAAACAAGTGATTATTACCTCTGCCTTTCACTCCAGTCTTATAACTGATGCCTGACTTTGCAGCAGTTTGAACTTTGCAATCATCTTAAATGAATGCAGGTGAAAGACCTTATTAAATAAAAAGCAGAAGCAGAATCATTTTGGACATGATTTGAACATCCTCTTGGATTAATGACATTTACAGTATTAATCAGAGACGCTGAAAATCAGTTGTTGATGCCTGGAATAATTGAAGCATCTCAGCTGACAGTGTTGATGCTTTTGAGTTGTGATATACGTGAAAGGCAGTTTATTTGAACATAACTTTTCCTGTGTTTCCAAGAGCAGTCTGTCATCGCTGACTTTTTAAAAAAAGGCTTAGAATTCCAATTCCATTGTAAGACTGCAAAAATAGGTACACTTTTTATTAATCAAACAATATCAATCATTAATATTATATTAACCAAGCAATATTGCTGTGAAAGCCACAATTCATAAATCAGCTAAGCCTTGTTAGTATTGTTTACAGAAACTCTGTTGAAACCAAGTATCTTCTTAACCCCTATGACCAATGACTTTTGTTTGTTACTTTTAGATAATAGAAATGTAAATTCTAAACAAGAAAAACTCTTTCAGCTTATTTTAATAATAATCTTCAAGGGCCTATTTTCAGTTTTGACTGTCCCTATTTTTTCATATCTTGGAGTGCTCACCCGACTTTGTAGTTCAGATGAACAGTGCCTTTGATTGTCTGTGCTTCGCTAAGAAGTCAAGAGAAAATGCTTTTTAACTCACAGCCTGACAAATTGATTTTTTTTCTACAGGCTGCTGTTGGATCTTACAGCTTAGAAGTGGTGTGGTAATGTCCCAGATTTATTTCCATCCCTGTTTCTCAAATTGAATTTGGAGTTTCTGAATTTTGTCTTTTTTGGAGTCTCTTTGAAAGACAAAGACAGTTTAATATGTACAAATATGAGAATGCTTGATACATTATTTCATGTCTGACTTCAGCCATACTTCCCCAGAGGAGGTGTGTTTATTTTCTTGCACTTTTAAAGTACTTTTGAATTCCAGTTTTAAAATTGAGCTGCAGTATTACATGAAATTTTGAAATGGTTTATATTACTTAAGTACATCTTTTATTTTTTTCCTGTGATTTTATTTTGGAATAGATATGTGGGTGACTGAAAACTAAGCTGTACATCCTTTTGCTTTGAAATACATGTTTGTACAGTGCAGGTGTCCTCAAAAACTGTGATTTTTGCAAGTGCTAATCTGATGGATGAATTGGTGGATTTCTGTGCGCAGCCTAGAGCATGCCAAACAGATTAAAAAACCCCTTTATTTAGCAATATGATCATGTTATTTTATTATGTGAAAATTACCTTGCTGGAGAAGAACATGTTTAAGGAAAAAAAAAACCAACAGAGGAGCTTTGGCTTTTGTTACACAGATTTAAGGGATCGAATATATAAACTGATTGTTATTCCTTGCAGTTGTCATAAGTCTTGACTACTGGGCTTTTTTTGGGAAGCTCTTAAGTTTCAAAATAATATTCTTTCTTGTGGTTCTCTCACCATTTCTAATCACTGTTTTAACTTTTGGTCACCATAGGCCTTGAAATGCTGTAAAGATGACCTGCAGGTTCTTGTCAGAACCAGCCTTCCTGTAATTCCACAAGTGACCAATCCCTGTAAATACACAGACCTGTGTATGCATGAGAGAGATCTATTATTCAAGAGTATCTCAGTTACAGATTAAAACTTAAAAAACCAATAAATTTTAAATAATGGCAGCTCAAAAGCACAAGATCCTGACACAGTGGTCAAGTCTTAAAACTCCTTGAAAATGATTTGGCATGCTCTGTGTAGGGAGTATTTCTGACTGCCTAGCCATGGCTAACAGAATTTTACAAATCTGAGCAACATTATATAGGTCCGAGTAAGTTAGATGATGTGTCAAGGTCCCTTCCAACCCAAACCATTCCAGCATTCTCTGAAGTAAGCTAAAGATGTTGGTTGGTTCTTTTGGTGTGGGGTTTCTGGGTTTTTTGGGTTAGTTTGGCTTTTGGTTTTGTGTTGTGGGATTTTTGGGTGGCTTTTTTGTTTGTTTGTTTTGCTTTTTTTAACAAGGCTGGTTATCTATGTCTTAGCAAAAGACAGACTTAAGACTGTTGCAGAGCATTTATGATGCCAAAAGGGTAAGGTGGATGCATTTATTAGTAGGGCTGCAGGGCTACTTATTTTTAGAACCTTCCTGTAGTTCAATGAAGGCAAACTGTATGTAATTTGTCTTTTGATACAACAGCTAGCAGATGCAATTTATCATGCTGCTGAGTTGACTTTTAGCATGATCTGTTTTTTTACCTCCTTTTTCACTGCAGTTTAGGATGAAAACACATAGGGCACAGGTTGTTTTTGTTGTTGAAAAATACAGGCCTTTCGCTTGTGGGTACAACAGCTAAGGGTGTGGATTTGGAGAGTCATTAGCTTCCCTTTGAAATAATTTCAGCACTGAAGGAGGTGGTGAAATTGAATGCACCAGAGGCAGATTGGTTTGGGGTTTTTTTTGGTCTATGAAAATACAAAGCTGTTCGTAGAGAGGTGTGTGTCTGTTTCCCCTGTAGGGTCCATTGTGCAACTGCCTAACTGTAATAAAAAAATCTGTCTTTTTTCCATTGATTAATTGTCTGTGTTCTGTAAACCAACATAAATTTTACTCTGGATCAGTTTTTTAAAACTGGTGTTTTAAATGTTTTTATTGAAATTTTACTTTGTTTATTGAATATAAACCATATTTTGTTGATAGTAATTGCCATTAATGCTGCTTTGCATGTGGCATTTTTGCTTGATGAATTTCTTGCAGGTGTACTCATTGACATTAAATTAGTGGTTGATACCATTCTCATTTGTCAGTATACTGATCCTAGGCTGTGTTGTATTTTTATTTAACTGCCTGCTTTGCCACTGGTAAGTACCTATTGACTCGACTGCTTACCTGCACATTACTCTAGAGATCTCTCTTCTTATCTTGCATCTTGTACTCTTGTATTTGAGTCAATTTATTCCAAGGACACAGAGTACTTTTCAAGTCATTTAAACACACAGCAGGAAGATTATCCAGAAGATAGTTTTATCATCGATTTTTGTAAAAGTCTGTGAGGTACACAATTAAAATCTAGCTGTAGATAGAGATGCATTAAAGAGATGAACTTTATGTTTAGAGGGACAATAAAAAGTTTTTATCCTCTGTTTCTGAAGACTGTTTCTGGAGATGTCTCTAGGTATTTTTTTGAGGGAGAGGGTGTGTGTTTGTTTTTTAAAACAGCAAATGATTCTGAGAATTCTTCTTGCTACTCTTTTAGGGATATGGGAGAACTCGTGAGTTTTCTAGTTTGTGGGCTCTTCCTATGTAGTCTATTTTGTGGCGTTTGATTGTGAATGTGTGCTTTCCCTGTGTGCATATGCAGAACTGAGAAACAGGCCACCTTAAAACATGACAGTGGTACAGCCATGAAGTGACTTGATGGTTGTGCTGTGAGATAAGGTGTACAGATGGTTAACTGCAGCCATATCAGTTGAAATGTGCCGTATGACATCAGTGCACTGATACAGGAATGGAAGATGTTAAAAACTTCTCTAAGTCTCTTCTCTAATGGTTTCCTTTTGTTGTTGGAATCTGGAGACTATTTTGAAGGGGAGAAAAAAAGGAGATGGGGTAGAAATAAAGGAAGTAGTATACTGAAAATGACCTCTTATCTTCAGATGAGAACCCAGATTTGTATTTAAAATAACAAAATCACTGTTTGCTCAGGGGAAAAAAAATGATCTTTTCTGTACAGCTATATGAAATAGAAGGCCTACCCTTTCTGGATAAAGGAAAGGGATGTGGCTTGCTGTAGTGTTCCTGCTGGAGCTCCATGATACTATCTTTTCAGTAGGTTGAGAACTACTCATTGCTGTTCAGTGACATGATTCTGAAAAGCAATAAAACAACTAGGTAAACAAGCAAAGCTTCACTGCATATCTTAGTGTTGCTTGATGGGTTTTAAGGCTTCCACAACATTTTATTACAAGATTAATGTTTGCTGTTTTCTACAAATGACAGACTTTGCATTTCAGCACTTCCACTTGTGATCATAGGATCATGAAATTATTCCATGGCAAAACCCCAAAAGCTCTGGAGAAGACTTAGTCCAGTCTCCAGCTCAGACTGACTGTTGCTGACACTAAATCAGTCCGGCTGCATTAGTCACCAGTTCTTCCACGTTTGTGAGCAGCATGGGAGAATCACAGAGGAGTAAAGAACTGTAGAAATGGAAAGACAAGAGGGGTGGTGGGAACAGATTTGTATGAGGTTTCTTTGTTGAAGTGTTTGGGTTGATAATATTGACTTCTTTTTAAATTCTGAGACCTTTTAAGACGAGGAGTTTTAGAATTGCTTTTCTTCATAATGTTTCAACTTTTAGATGCTTCAGCAGGTGACATTGGTTTATTCAATCAGTGTGTTGGGATTATATTCGGATTGAAATTTATCAATTTAATTCAGGTAGAAAAATCCGTGTGTTAATACTGGTTTTATGAAACAAGTTTTACTTCTGGCAAGGTCCTCTAAGAAAAGCTATTCTAGTGCAGAGTAGAAATGTGTATTTGTAGTACAAACTATGAGAAACTTAGGGACAACTGCTTATACTGCAGCATCTTTTTATGTGAGCTTGGGGAAGTCTGAACACTGTCTTAGATCCCTTCCAGACAAGTGGAAGTAACAGGGTGTGTTTACCATTTAACTGTCTTGTTACACTGTAATTTTTTAGAAATGATTGTGTTGGAAGAGCTACATTAATAAAAATTATAATGTTTCTGCTTAAAATATGATGTAAGAAAAAGAAGGAAAAGCAGCTAATCATTTTGCAATTCTAGGATGACTAGTTTGAAAAATTATTATGGCTCCCTTTGTTGTACATCCACCAGTACTATATCCCTCTTCAAATCATGTCTGTAAATCCAAATCTAATGTGAAAAGCCTGGTTTTACCTATTATTGAAGACTTTATGTGCATGTGTCTCCATGTAATTGTGAATGATCACTTCAGTTGCAAATATGGGCTGCTATTGGTGCAACTTCAATTATTCTTTTTTTCCTGCTTAACTTTGCTTAAAGCAACCTGAAGCTGGCTCTGTTTAACAGCATTCTTTTTCTGATTATTGATGAGAGCGGATGAAATGACTGGTTAAGAATCTGTGCCCTGTAGGTCTGGTCTTCTAACAAATAGGTGTGATGGATTATCTCATCTGCTTAGTAAAATAGGAAGCTCTAGCCAGTCTAAATTAATTTTGAGCCAACAGAGCTATGTCCATGTAAACTACTGGAAGATTAAGAGCTGTTTTTTACTCACTCTCTCTTCCTCAGTTCCTGGGTGAAGCAAGAGTCTTTTAGAGCTTCACCAGAGCTGATTATCCACTGTCATAAATAAGGCTGCTAGGATAGAACTTCCTCTTTTGTAAAAAAGAAGGAAAAAAAAAAAGCTGCAGTTCAAGAAATTTGAAGTAGCATCCCGACTACAGTCTCTCCAAATACACATTATATATAAAAAAATGCTTAGGTGATGGAAGAAACTGTGGCTTGTTACTTTATAATAAAGCAAGCTTACCCTGTAGACAATTCTTCTGAAACTCACAATCTATCTTCTTTTAGGAAAGGCAAACATTAATTTATTGCCTATTTGATTAGGTAATATTCTCTTACAGAATGTCTTATGATTGTCCTTGGCATGTGGAGCCAGTTTAGGTCTGCTCCCGCTGATGGAAGTGTTCCTTGTACACAGCCTGAGGAATACACTTTAGAGTGCTGCAGCACCACATGCAGATTGTCAGTGTCATCTTTTGGCACTAAATTTGCCCTAAAACACAGACAAATCTTGGTTGGCTTCTTCCCCTGCTGCTTTATATTGATAAAAGGGTCTTTGGGAAAATTAATGTAAAGTATTTCATAGGCTCAGAAACATTCTGCTGATTACAGCAGAACAAAGAAGTACTGGCATGAAGAAGTGTGAGGCAGCAGCCGCTCATGGTGCTTCTGACGAGTTAGTGTCCAGCATGGCTGTTGCCACCCATCTGCAGAAGTCAGGTGTAAGGTGTGCCCGTCAATCCTCAGCAGTGCTCTACTTAGGGAGCATTTTGCCATCTTTAAATGGGCTTTACCATCTGTGTGGGTGCGACCGTAAAGCCCTTCCCTTAGCCACACCACCTGTGCTTTCTCCTTATCTTGTAACAGGGCAAAACACCCCATAATTGACAATTTTTAAGTCCAGGCTTTTTTTATGTAGGAAATTTCTGGTATTGGAGTCCTTCTGTTACCATAATACCTTTATTTTGGGTGTATTGTCGCTGTTTTACGTTGATAATGAACTCTCTTATTAGCTGGTAAGATTGAAGGTTGTTTTTTTTTTTTAGTTAATATAGATATGCCATGGAGCATTGAATTAAAAAAAGAAGATAGATTCTATAAACAACTCTGAAATTTAATCTCTTGGCCAAGTCATATGCAGTATACTAAATACTTATTAAGGATAAGCTGTTTCTACTTTTAGAACAAACATTAAATGGCAGATGCCCACAATTCTAATACCAGATGCCAGTGATGGAAAGGATTTGTGACCTAAATACTCCTGAGCAATTTCTTCTCTAAATGCACATTCACAGTGGCACATGATTTAACTGATCTAGGTAACTGGAGTGGTCACTGTTATCCGTGCTCATGTTAGGATAGATACATTGGCAAGGTGCCACTGATACCATTCTGTTTAACTGGAATATGCCTTGCTCTTTTGAGAGGAAAATGTGTAATAGGTATGGGGTTACTCTGCTAGGTGAAATCAGCCAAAACACTTTGGCTTCAGTGTGGAAGCCTGTGAATCGATCTGAAAGTACTGAAGAAAAGCATATTGCTCAGTTTCCACAGCAGGGGAATTCTTGGGTATTTAGGGTTCCTAGTGTACTGTGAAAGGGGTCATACCAGTGCTAATAGATGTAGAAAGATTAGAACCTTTGTGAGTGAGAGGGGTTTGTGAAGGCAGAGTAGTTGCAGGAGGGTTGTTTTGTTCCTTTCCAACCCAACTAGAAGTCCTACGTTTGCTGTAGGTTAGAGGAGGCTCTTTTGTAGTATGTTATTTGTAAGGTCAGATTAGACTGCCATCATGGCCTTTTGGAGTATTGTAGTAAAACAAACAAACAAACAAAAATATGCTCTCCTGTGAAATTCTAAGGCCCAGGTTACCCACAATAGAGAACATTCCTTTTGCTTCAGAATGACTTGGTTGCTTTCCCAGTACAACATCTTTTTCTTTTTATCCACCCCCCCCCTTATATATTTCTATTTTTATTTCTTATTTTATTTAAACTTAAGTATTTTACTAACAGTCCTTGCTTTTACTTGGCTGGAGCTGTATGTGCCTGTAAAAGGCGCTTGAGACAGGAACCAAAAGTTCCTAATCTGTGGTGGATTCTAGCATTGGTTTAAAGGCTAGCAGTAATTGGCTTTAGCTGGCGAGATGGCTGTGTACTTACCAGTAGCCATTGTGCCCCACATTTTGGGTGAAGGTGAACCTACCTACCTTCCACTGTTGCCCTTGCCTTAAGTGAATAAAGGCTGCTGTACAAATAACTCCAGTTTGATAAATGTTCATATCCACCTACTCATCAGGATCCTAGCTGACAGGGCAAGTTTTCTGTACCTCCGTAGTGTCCTTTGGGGTAAAAGGGAAATGACTTTCTCCCTTGTGAAAATGTTTCCCCTGGGTGGGTGGTTGAATGGCTTGTCACAGATACCATCCAGTCTAAAGTTTCAGCATGGAGAATCATTATAAATCTTCATATTTTCCTTTTTCTTTTTTTCTAGGAATATTATGCTTGTATCTTAAGAAAAACCCCAACAATCAAACCAACAAAGAATTAAAAAACCTGAGAGTAAGCAATGGCCTTGCAGTACGGTTAATTTGAAACATCTCTCAGTTTGTAGAAAGTGTTTTCTTCTTTTTGCCTTTCTCTGCTTAAATACTCCAAACAAAACAGTGCACCATATAAACTGACTTTGGTGTATGGGCAAGCGGAGGAAATAAAATACTGGAAAATGTCAATGTAAAACAACAATAAACATGGTGGTCTGGTCTAGTGACAAGTTAAATCCACACCTTTCTCCTCTTTGTAATGGTACAAAAGGGGAAAAAATACTTTAAAGCTCTATTAAGTAGTCAAAATGGCCACAGCCTGTATTTTGGGCTGTAGTCAATAAAATAATTCTGCTACTAAAACTGTAAACTAAGTTCTGTGTCTCAAGGCAATGGATGCCTCATGATGTGAAGAAAGAATTCCCCCTCATCTTTGATACTAGTATATAGCAACAAATTTTGACAGCATTTCTTGGGGAATATTCTTTTGAAATGAGTGCACTTAATGGGACAGTAGGTAGTTGTTTTGTGGTTTGTTTTTTTTTTTTCTTTTAAGCAAGGACAAGGATTTATAGGGACGTGTATTAGACTAACAGGAGAAGTTAATTTAGCTTAACCTAAACACATGTTTTTAGGAAGGTCACTGCCCATGAGCAGTGGACACTTGCAGAGACAGTGAATCTCTGGAAAATTTGAATCAAGGTCAAGGGTTGGAGTTATCTTATTCATCTCCAAGATCCTCACTAGTGCCAGAAATTTCCATTACGTTTGAGTTCTAGTCAAGTAATGTATAATAATGCATCCTCAGAAGTATTACAGTGTAGTTCTTAATTTAAATACCATTTTAAAAAAGGTCTGCATGAGAGCACAGATAGGAATGGAATTATGGGAGGCTGGCCTGCATGATGGTTACACATGATCAGCACCTGCCTGCCAGCTAGAGTGTTCTTATTGCACACTGATACTCAGATTTTGTACCAATTGCCCACCGTAGTCCTGGAATATTCTAACATACAGTAATACACCTTCATTGTGAAATGATTTTTCACAAGTTGAGGGCATAACTTGAATGGAAAGATGGATGAGCAACCCAGGATAGATGTGTATAATGCATGCCTGCTTTCTGAGCGTGATAGAAATTTCAAGAATCTTTTGTCTGCTCCCCTTCAGTGTATGACAGAAGTGATACATGTAGTTCATACTGATTTATACCTGTTTCTCTGGTACTTGGAAATATTTAAAATAATAGAATTTTGCTTTGAAAGATAGTTTTGGCTTACACAGTGTTTTAAAAGATGAGTTCATACAGTTCATTACTTGTACCAGCTTGTGAAAGTGCTAAAGGTGGGAAGATGAGAAATGTGGTTAGCTCTTTCATTGCATTTCTGGCTAACCCAGGAGATTATTGTGAAGACTATTCTAGACAATAGGATTTTAGTTTTAATAACACTTGTGCTACAGCAGGTGAGCAAACACTGATACGTCTGTTCTTGGAGTCATGTGTGCATACACAAATATAGTCTTTTTTTAAATAAATAGAAGAGATTGAGTGATGTAATAGTAGAGTTGAGAAGAACGCTTATGTTGTTGTTATTGCAAACAATCATGCCTTAAAAGAAACACAGAATATCTTTGACAGGATACATGATGATAAGCAGGCAAATGAGTCTCTACTGCCTTGCATGGGTGTAACTGCCATAACTGTGTGTAGGAACAAGTTCTGTTACTCGTTTATCTCTGTGAAGTACAAGTGATGGAATAAAAGCAAAGGCAGCATGCATATGGAAACTCAGCTCATGTCAGGGTAGTAAGAAAGGAAGAATTTAGAGTTAGGGTATGCTGGAATCGACATTGCTTGTAAGAAACTTAAAATTTCTTGTTCGCTGTTGAAGTATTTGTGCTTATGATACCACGTTTCTCTTATCTTTCCTTTTCCAGTAAGAATGAGGCTAGATTTTATATTTAAGGGGAAAAAAAACCCCTCTTTATTCCATTATTTTGCTGTGGAATCTAGAAAGATTTTAGTCATTCAGATCCTTCTGATGTGATTTGATGCCAACCTGTAAAGTCACTTGGAGGTCAGTGGGGTTGTAGGTAGTGAAAAAGTGCTTTCTTCACACACAAGTTTTTCTCTTAAAAAAAATTTAAAAAATCCCCTCATAAATGATGATTGCAATACTTTGCTTGGCCTCCAAGTATAAAAGTTCTGTCTTTGAAGATGAGAAAGGTAGAAAAGTCTGTTCTGCATTCAATGGTGAGTCACAGGGCTTTGTACATCATACAGGTATTATTTATTTATATAAATATTGTGTAGTTTGGCCTTTTAATTTTTTTTCATGCTATCATGTTCCTGGTTTGACCGTGATAATATTTTCTTTAGAAACTTATTTTGTTCTAGTCTCCTGCTCTTACTTAATAAGCTAGGAGTCTTGTTAATGAATTAAATAATTCTTCCTTCTTTCCTCCCTTTGGAAGCTAGTGTCTGTGCAGTTACCTATGCTTCTTGAAAGGAATGTATGAATGAGAGAGAATCCTAACAGCTGGCAGCCTCCTAAAGAACAGAGGAGCCAGTGAAGGGAAGTGCTCTGCTGGACCTCATTCTCAGAAATGAGGAGGGGCTCACTGAGAACACGAAAGTTCAAGGCAGCCTTGACTGCAGTGACTATGAGATGGTGGAGTGTGGGATCCTGAGAGGAGGGAGCACGTCAAAAAGCGCTGGACTTCAGGAGAACAGGCTTAGTGGATGAACAAGGAGCTTCTGTTAAAACTGACGCATAAAGGAGGCATACAGAAGGTCTCCCATAAGATCCTCATAGAGATGTTGCTGAAATATGACCTGGATGAGAATAGCAAGGAGGACTGAATGCTGATTGAATGGCCAGGACCAGGGGGTGGTGATTAGTGATACAAAAGCTAGTAGGAGGCCAGTAACTAACTAGTTGTGTTCCCCAGCGATTGTTAAAGAGTCAAATCATGTTTAACATCTTCATTAATAATCTGAATGATGGAGCAGAGTGCACTCTCAGCAAATTTGCTGAAGACACAAAACTAGGAGGAGTGGCTGATACACCGGAAGGTTGTGCTGTGATCCAGAGGGGACCTTGATGTGCTGGAGAGACAGACTGACTAGACCTTCATAAAGTTGTAGCTGTGAAATTATTCGTGAGTGTTGGCTAATTTTATAATATACAAAAGACTATAAAAGCACCAGCACGCTGTCCAAAGGTAGCCATTGATTTATACCAATCCCCATGTATCGATAAACAGATGGAAACATAGAAACTCATTTGTCAGTTAAAAGTCGTAAACCTTGCATCTCTTCTTCCACTTCCCATCTTCCTGCCAACTCTGCTTTCTTTCATGAGAGACTGAATATGATGGGATATTTGCTTTAAATTATTTCCTAAATAACTCTGTTGCTATGGCAGCAGCTGCTGCTGCTGCTGGAATTTATATGCAAAGCACTCCAGTGAGGAGATTTACAGAAAAGTCATTGAAAATGGTCAAGTTTGTCAGCATTTTTATAGCCCACCCACAAAGTAGTTCATTATTCATCTCTGCTAGAAACCAGAAGATCTGTTATGACTGGCACAGCTAGGAATGTAATAGAGGAGAAAGAAAGGCCCAAACTATCTTATGTAGGTTCTTGGTTAATTTGTTTAACCCTTGCAGGATATGATTTGCTGCTGTACACAAACAGTTTCTCAGTTTGGTGTTTCTCACAATACTACACTTTAAAGAAGGGAATTAGGTTGTTACTGCATTTTATATGCTCCTGGAAATAAATGTGACCATCAACAACCCTGCATGGAGACTTGATAGCAAGGTAGCTAGTTACGAATGTTTGTTCCAACAGAACAATGTTCTTTAACCTTGGCATACCCAAAAGTCGAGCACTACACAAATTATGTTGGCAGAAAAACAATACTAATTATATTCTTAGGTCAGTGATATATAGTATGTAAAATAGAACTATTAAAATACACATGGAGTATATACAGTTTTAGTGGGAGACTGAAGCACAGTTTGAATCTTAAAAGCTGCCTTTGCGGGTGAAATAATTTGCAGCAAGCAGCCCTACATCTGTGGGGCTGGATGGAATGTGCAGTTTCTGAGAACTTGGGAATCACCGATGCTCTTGGGTGTTCTACTTATCATAGAATGGCAAGGGTTGGAAGGGACCCCAAGGATCATAGAGCTCTAACCCCCCTGCCACAGGCAGGGCCACCAACCTCAGGCCTGGATCTACACAAGGTAGCCTAGGGCCCCATCCAACCTGGCCTTGAACACTTCCAGGGATGGGGCATATGCAGAGCTTGTCTTTGCATATGCCCCATCCCTGGAATATGCAGAGCTTGACTTTGCAAGGAGCCTAAAAAAATGTGGTGTGAGGTCACTTTTCACCCTTCCTGTCCTTGAAGTACCACTGTCAGTTATGCTGTCTATCCCTTGTTTTTTTCTTACAGTTCAGTCAATTGTAGTTTGAGTCCCATATACAGTAATAATAATGATCCCCCTGCTTTTCATAGGTGTTTGATTTTGTTTCCAGTATGTGACCTATATACTTCCGACAAAGACTTCAAAGCCCATTTGTGTGCCTCTAAAGCTAGGCTGTCAGTCCAGATTGTCTTTAGAAAAGACTGTACTTTTCTCAACTAAGGGAAGGAAAAAAATGTGAGAGAGGTATTATAATTCTTAGTAAATTTTTAAAAAAGCTAATTGCAAAATAGGCTTTAAAACTAACTAGAAAATTGTGACCAGGTGCATAGATTTTAAATACCTTTGCATGGCAATGCATGCTTTTATGAAGAAGTATTTTAATATATTTGCATTCTGTAATGATTTTAAAAACTGATTTTAGAAAGAAAAGAATCCTAAAACTCACACATGTTTTCCAACAATTATATAATTAGGGAAATTAGAACATTGCAGAATTTTAGACTCATAAAAGTCCAGTGTTGCTGGTATAGAGTTATGACAAAAAAAGTTTCTGGGAAAGATATATTCCTTTGAGCAGAGCACAGCTAGCATCCCTTTTATGTAATGAAATCGTCTTGCACATTCCAATGAACTCTACAGTTCCCTGCTATACCTTACTAAAAATACAATCCAGATGATAATAGTAATTGTTGGAGAAATTTCTTGCTGGTAGCTTACTAAGCAGAATTTTCCATTCACAGTTCAAGCCATATGCATAGTTCGATTCAAGTCACCAAATGCTAATGAAATATGTCCTTCATTGAAATAAGCTTGCGTTTTGTGTGCTGAAAATTAGAAGACTTCATACATTCCAAATGGCAACTTGCATCAGCATTCTCATAAAACCTTTTCAGCTGAATTTGGCTGACTTCAAAGGCAGCCGTTTTCTGTTGATCTTTGAGAATTACGTATCCTGAACGCTGTAAGGCAGAACAGCTTTATGAGACAGGAGATTGGAACGAAGCCACAGCACACCAGAGCAAATAGGCTAAATACTAAATATTTTACTGAATAATCAGTGCTGTTCAGCTGCCTTGTCCTGAGACAAGTATTTCTCCTTCCCCTGTAATCCATTAAGTTAATGGACATAGATGGCTTGTGTTTGTTTAGGTTTTTGGTCACATCATGTCCTTCTCATCATTAATCAGTTTAGAGTAAGCTTGCAGTGTACGAACCTTGCAGTGGTCCAAAATTGTACACTGTACTTCTGCAGTCATGGTCTGAGTAGCAACAGAAGGCCGATTTGTCCTGAGGTCATACAGCAGCCTAGGTGGGAAGTAGCTGATTAAAAAGAAAGACTTCTGACCTTGTCCAGAGGACGCAATATTATGATACTTCATATCAAACCATAGTATTTTTAACAGCCCTCAACATCTGTGAAGAATTTTTACATGCTAAAAGATCATTAGGAAAAAAGTGACTTGCAGTTTCATTATCATTGCACAAAATGCCAAAAAAAGCTTTTTTCTTTTCTTTTTAAGCGATGTAAAAAGGAAAAGGGTGATACTTTTCCTAAATAGGACGATGGAGGTAGAAATTAGTTTCTTTTCTGAAATACAAATTTCCACGTTTATCGTATGTAATGGTGTGTTGAGGGCAAGAAAAATAGTAAACTGTTCAAAATACAAAGATACCAGAAAAAGCTAAAGATAAGAAGTGATCCATTCCAGAAAATCCTACTTTTTATCCTAAAAGCTGGGAGAAGCTGTGATTAAACTCTTGCCTAAGCTATAGATGACCCAGTTAAGGCTTTGTTCATAACAGAAACTGTATCTTTAATCAAGCCTGACTATAAAAATCTAATTATATTTCAATGTGTATTTAGGATTGAGAATGTATTTTTGCTTAGCTGGGGGCAACAAGTTGCAGCTTTCTATATGCATTTGTATTTGTGCTTCAGAATGAAGGTAACCATGTAATTTGGTTAGGTTTATGTTTTAATTGATTTAAAAATTCTTCAAGTCTTCATGTAAGTATTTCACCTTACTGATTTCTCTGAAGATATGCAACCTGTAGTTTTCTGCAACTTGTTTTGGCTTTGCGATAGGGATTTCTTATTACAGGAAAATAAATAGGAACAAAAGAAACTTCAATTCTAAATAATTTACCTGTAAGTATTTTTATTATCCTTGTTTCTGCAGACAATGTAACGGAGGAGGAGGAGTAGCTGTTAGGAGCAAAATACTTAATGACTTTGAAAGAAACTTTATTTGTATAACACTATAAAAAAAAAAGAATTTTCAGAGTAAAGTGCATGAATACTGCTTTGGAGTAAAATTAGTAATGGAATGGAAATTCCTGTCACCCTGGGAAAAAAAGAAAACTATATCAATTAGGTCATTAGACTCCTAGGCCATCTTCATTCCCCACTGCTGTCGTTAGCTTCATGGAGCAATCTCACATATTCCTTGCATTTGCTTTTCATGGAAAGAAATATTATGTGTCAGACTAGACGTTATGGGCATAACAGCCATCTACTCTTTGGAGATGGGTATATGAAATGGTTAAATTTCTCAGCCAACCTGAAACCTCGGTCAGCTGGAACTGCAAAGCAACAGGCAGAAAATACCCTCCCTTTATTTTTTCCTGCTCCTTGTGCTGGGGTTGTATTTTGTTTAGTGAATATTTTGTGTATCAGTGAAAGAGTCAAAGACTAAAGAAGAGGCAGCTGGAGATAGAGGAGTTGATGGAGAAGAATAATAGTGTTCCAGCTAAACAAGTGAGCAATGGATGATCTTTTGTATGTGTGTTTCTCTTCCTGTATTTAGAACCGAATTCTGGAATTTGTATTAAGCAAGTCTAATAACTTTCCTTCCTCAAACTATTTCTCCTTGTCTGCAATAAACTTAAAGACTCTTGACTTGAACTAGCTGATTAGGTGAGATGTGAGAAATAACACACTTGTCTTTTCAAGTAATTGGTAATTTTGGTGTAAACATACTACCTTCCATTTTGTTGTGTAAAAAAACCTAGCTTGTTTGGCTGTTGGTGTTTTGAGGTTTTTTGTGAGGGAGAACCTTGCTATAAATGACACTGTGCTGCTTGCTTGTTCTCCAAATGACACATGACTGGGAAAGGAATGGGTGATTAGAGTTCTCAGTGTGCAATGGCTACTGCAGATATCTCAGTTGCTTGATGATTGGCAAAATGAAGAGGGTGCTTAAATCTGTCCTGAATCATAAAAGAGTTTAAATTGTCCTGTAATACATCTACTGATTTGAGGAGAATAATAGGTGGCTCCCATCCACTGTTTTTCTCATCTGTAGCAATCTGAACCTACATTATGCCGCTGTTATCACATGATTCAGACTTGCTTTGTTGCAGAGTGGAGAAGAGAGTTGTACTAATCATGGGCACATTCCTTAAATTAGTTGCTACGTTTATAAAAGTACTTACTTTCATCTGTGATTGTGAGTGAAGAAAAAAAAAATCTCCAAAACAGTAGAGAGGAAACTAAAGTTGATTTAATGTCTGTGGCCCTAGTGACTTTCCAGTCTAAATTTGATGTGCTTTTTTATTCTGATGTTCTTTGTTCTAATTGAATAATCTTAATACTATATGAAATGCAACATCTGGAAAATCTGGAGATTTTATTGTGAAGTTATATTAGGTTTTCAAGGATTTTTATTTTTCTAGTCAGAAACAAGACTTCACTCTTTAGATAAATACCTTTGGTTAGATAAGCATGATTAGGGAATTGTTTTTAACACCTGCAGCAGTAGCTCCCTCCCATGACCAGCAGAAATAACAGAATTATATTTATACAAGAATACGTGCTGGGGACAACTTGCTCGAGTGACAGTTCAGAGCAGTCTACCAGCCAGTAAAGATGCTCTCCGCCTCCTAAAACTTATCCACCTCACTGCAAAGGAGGAACAGTATAACTTTGCCTTTAGAAATACCTGGGCATGCAAGACCTCCAGGGACACCAAGTGTTCTCAGTTGTATCCAATGTGTTTAATATCCTGCTCCTCCTGACTGCTGATAACTGCTGTTCTTGTCAGCAGGAAGGGGGGGGGGGGCGGGGAGGGAAGAGTAGAGAGTCAAATTTCTAATATTTTGTAGTGCTTTATATGTTACTAATAACTGATAGAGGCAATAAACATCCAAACTCCTTCACAAAGATTCAGTATTGCAGAGTAGGTATTGCATGTGCTTCATTGATCCCCACTTGGACCACGACTTAAGGCCTATATTCTGTCTTTTCCCTCTTCTCCTCCCTCCTTGTTTCCCTTGTCCTAATATATAATATTCAAATCTATAAGAAGTGATTTAATATTCTCATCTCTGGTTTCCAGAACTGTACTAGGTAGCAATTATTGCAAAATGGCAGACATGCTAGATCTCCAACAACCCTTGCTCCAACAGCTGGAAAATTACAAGGTGTCAGTGTGATGCTGTCTGGATAATTACATTGATACTGTACCTTAATTTTCATACTTTGAGTGAGTTTGCATTTTGGGTTTTCCAAGGATGGCTAAAAGTCAAGCATCAGAGTTAAAGTATTGAGATTTTTTTGTTGTTATTACAGCATTTAACTTTGTGTACCAAGGGAATGTCAAAATGGTGGGCTTTGAGCTTTACTTTTTTTTCCCCCCTCCAAAGGAAATAAAAAGTAATATGATAAACAAAAGATGCTTGCTGAATAGGCATTCATTATTCCTCTACTTAATTTCTCATTCAAATAAATATAGACCTAAAGACAGAAATGAGGTTTAAGAATTGACATCCTTACTCAAATGCAGAATTTTCTAGTGTCTGTGAAGTTTCAAGTTTTGGTGGTCCCAAAACAGATGTATGACAGAAATGGGTCCAATCTGCAGAGTGTAAATGTGAACAGAACTGTTGTCTAGCTTGGGGGGTAGACATTCTGGTTTGAATTTCTAAGGATTCAGCTGCCGCTGTGAACAGGAATTTCAGGGTAAAGTGGCCTCTCTAACTGGCCAGGTTTCAGCCCTGATCTCTAAAATGTTGTAGGACTTTTAAAAAAAATGGATAGAATTTTTTTTTTCTTCTGATACTTGGTTTGCCTGAAATATTTTTTTAAAAATTCACACGTCAGTCATTTGGTCCTTTTAGTTCATTGGTTTATTTTGTATTGTTTTATAAACAACTCAAACAAGCTCCTCATTATTAGAAACACTGGTCAGTCTGAAGCAGTGCTCTCACCCTGTCTGCTGTGAGGCAGGTTTTATCGTTGACTCTGTCAACTGCTGGACAGAATGGAAATATTATCTTTCCATTTCACTAAATGCAGTTCCATCTCTTGTGAACCATCAAAGTTGTGGACGTTCCTTCTCTCCTCACTATGATACCACCACAAATTACTTTTGTCAGAGTAGCCTTGGCAGACTTGGTAAGCAGTGGTTTAATCTTTCTACTCTGTCAGGCAAGTTTTACTGTAGTCACAGTTAATGCAAGAATGAAAATTGTGTCCTGAGGTGATATTTTCTGGTATCTTAATTCATATTTTTTTCAAATTTACTGAGAAGTGGATTTTGCTCTACAGGTGTAGAATAGTTCTGTGTATCTCCAGAGCTGTGTTGTCTCTGCCTCAGCACAGCTGTGGAGACAAACACTCTAGGTATGCCTTGATACTCTTGATTGCTTCCTCCAGTCATTCTCTCTTCCTCATCTCCTCTTTGGAGACAATCAACATTTATTCTCCCTTACATGTCAGAATCCTTTAAATTCCCAATGTAACTGGATGCCTTGATAGCAAGGGTGTACATCACTGAAAATTCACTGTCGTTTTCCATTTGCTTGTTAATTAGGTGAAAATTTTCAGAACATTTGGATCTGCTTCAGGGTTCTTCTAGTACTTCTTCTGGACTTTCATCATAATGACATCTGAAGTCAAATTGTTATTTTTAGTTATCAGCAGTTCTGCTAATAGTTAAGCTTCTTTATTTGTTTGCCCTCTGGTAACCAAATCTTTGAAAATACTGCTAACTCAGATCTCGTTATCGCTCCACCCCAAAGCTGTGTACTTGACTTTGACACACCTTCTGTGATCAAATCTTACAATCTCTGAGAAGCAGTGTTTCTAGAATAATAGATAAGTGAATGCTGTAGCCCTGAAGCTGTTCTCTGTTGGTCAGGGGAAAGTAAAGTTCCATCTCTTATCAAAGTTGTTTGTCCCTGATTTGATACTTAAGCAAATGTCATTAAAAACCTGTGAACTCAAACCTGAGTTCAAGTCAAAACCTAGATCCCCTTAAAAACATTCACCTTAGATCCTGCAGATCTTTCTCTGAAGAGTGAAAAATCACACAATTGGGCTTCCAGAAAAAATAGTAGAACTACTGCAGGGATTAATCTGACTCTAAGATTTCATGATCTATCATGTGAATTCCATATTATGTCTAGCTCATTTGTAACTTCAGTATAGATTTTCCAATACCTACAGGTTGTCTACTTACAGCAACTGTTAACAAAAACCTTTCTAAATGACAAGGTTGTGACTGATGGCACCTCTAGTCTTAATGCTTGTTGAAGGCATATTTGACTAAATTCCATGCTCTTTAATTATTTTTTTCAGTAGAACTCTCCAGTTTTGAGAGAGCTTGCACACATAAGGTATACAAAACTTGTGCCTATATCACTAGATTGCTAGGGGAACACAAACTGGCATCTCTGTCTCTCAAACAGTTCTTGTTGGCACGAGATCCAGAGACTGAAATTTTTTTTTTCCTTTAGATTTACACTGTATAGTAAGAGCCAAGTAAATAGAGAGGTATGAATGTTCCTGTTAATGTAGAGCTGAATTTAAAGCATATGTTCAGCTTTATGGATATTTTTTTTTTAATTCCTTTCAGGAACGACTTTACTTTTTGGCATCACTGAAGCATTTGAGCAAACATGGTGTACCTCTACCTGGAGAACCTTGGTGAATTATGGCCAGATCACTTTAAACTGTAATTCAAGTTCAGGTTTATGTTTGTGTGAAGATTAAATTCAAAGTGGTTTGAAATGAGTACAGACGACCACTTCCTGCCAATTTTGCCTCAGTTCTCCAATCATTTTTAACACCAGCTCCAATACGATTTAGAGTCAAAGTTATATTTGTTCTACAATCATACCAAGATTGCGATGGGTATGAAAGGCTCTTCTGAATTTGGCCAAGACTGCTAAGTGGCTGCTGGCACCAGTTTGTCAGGGATTATGGCATGTTTTTTATAGTTGTTGTGAAAATTTTGAATTGCAGTTGGGAAACAAGAAGCTTTTTTAAAATGATACATATCTGAAAAAATATACATTGTGAGAACATGCTGTGTTGAACACTGGGAACTTAAGTATCACGTATTCCCTGGAAGACAGTGAGTTCTGCAGCTGGAGGTTTTTTCATTGATTTCAGAGTAAAATGTGAAATTGAGTTCTGTACTGAAAGTTTTGAATATGAAAATGAATAGTGTGATGTCATGTCCCTCTCGGTGATAAAGTTTTCCAAGGCAAATCTTCATCATTTCTCAGAAATAACTGAAGCTTGTTTTATGTAAGATGATGTAGGAGACAGATTGTTTGTCTGAAAAACATACGAGATAATGGTGATGCTGAAATGAAACTGCATAATTCAGAGCTCTTAGGTCAGGCTTTCTCCAAATTCAAGCAAACACGACTTCAACGGCTTAATCGCAGTTTATGCTTTTAGGGTTTTATTTGTTACCAGAAAGCTACACTAGAACCATATGGAGACAGAATAAGGGGCAATGGTTTCAAGATGGAGCACAGGAAGTTCCGCACCAACATGCGGAAGAACTTTTTCACAGTGAGGGTGACAGAGCCCTGGGACAGGCTGCTCAGGGGAGTTGTGGAGTCTCCTTCTCTGGGGATATTCACGACCCTTCTGGATGCCTACCTGTGTGATATGTCCTTGGGAACCTGGTTTTCCAGCCCCTACAATTCTGTGATATATATAGATATATATATATATATATATATATATATATTATGCTGCAGAATTTTGATTTTCCACAGAGTTTGTGTGGCAAACTGCCGCTCCAGAATTTAAAAACATACAGGCTTTGGCATGCTTTGCTATTCAATTCTGGTAGTTTACTTAAATTCCACCTCTTTCATGAAAAGGATTTTTATTTACTTCAGGAAAGTGTGCATATTTCTTCTAGCATTTTTTTTTTTTTGGCAGATAACAAACCATCTTTTCTCCTTCTGTTGTTCCCATACAGTTTTTTTTCATCTGTCCTGTCCCTACTGGTAGGTGTAACTGTGGAAGTCCTTGTGCGAGATGAATTCAACCTCCGTTACACCCCGCCTCTCATGATGTTTGTAACTGTATTTCATTGGGTCGGATAAAGTGAAGGCTGCACACAGTGTGACAGATAACTGGGTGTCTTAACACAGCGTTAGCATAACTTTACCTGTGTCAAACTGTTCTTATGCCTTTGATCCTTTGATAATATGACATGGCCTATCTTCAGTAACAGATGAATGCCTGTAAGCGGGGAGGGATCTTTGAAATGGGTGAGCCTGTTCATCAGAATGATTTCATCCATGATTTGGCTCCAAGCATCTGGAGCAGAAAATGTCATATTATTCCCACTAGGATTCGAAATTCATCCTGTGCATGTAGGTGCTGGTGAGTCAGAGTAAATAGAGACATTAATTCAAGTTGATAATGGAACTGGCCTTGAAGACCTGTGAAGTATACTCAGTTTTAATTGAGATGTCGTAGCTAGAATTGAGCTGTAAGGATAGGGTTGGGGGTTTTTTTTAGGTTTTTTATGGTTTTTAAAGTTTTATCTTTAACAATACTGTGAGTGTAAAAGTAGAAGAAATCCTAGGTGAAAATGTCCCTGAAATAGAGATAGAATCAGGGATTTTACTTCAGGCTTAGTGCACTCCATGCAACACTATGCTGACTAACAGATAATGTGTTTCCTGGAAAATGTTTCTTGGCCTAGATGACAGTGTTACACATTATTTAGAGGTAGGAGGATTTGCTGTGTCACTTTGGGGAGTTTAGCTGAGCTGGGAGGTTTGCATCACCATGAATATTTGGCTTTGGTTTGAACCCATTTTTAATTTTTACTGATGATGGGTTTAGACGTGATCATCCAAGTCATCACTGGGCCCTCTCCCACTTCTCAGAAGGTAATTTCATGGCAGGTATCTAGTTCAGATGAGCTCATGAAGCAGTTCTCTCAGCACCACAAAACACATTCCAGCACTTCATAATAAATTGCATATGCTGCCAGATGGTAAAAATGCAAAGCTGCTTAAAATGTATAGTTTTAAATGTATGCTGTCTCCTTTCTCCCTTATTTTTCTCCTCCCTTCAGGTTCTTGCTCACTTCTTTCCCACACCTTCCCCCATACTTTCGTGACTTCACTTTCCAGCACCGATTCTTCTTTTCCCACCCCTTCACCCAGCTGCTTCCATTGCTTCTCCAGCTCTTTAACTCCATTCTCTGCTTCTTTCTTTTTCTCTGGCTTTTTGCCACTCTCCTAATTTTAAAGATTTAAATTCTTCCCTACGTTTTTAATGTGACATTGGAACCCTTCTTCCAATTTGTCACTGTAAGCTTCTTCATGAATTTTCAGTTTAGAGAGAAACTAGAGGGGTGCAGTTAACTTGTGGACCCTCCTCAGTTTTGTGTGTCCAGTGGCATTTAAATAACAGAAATTCATCAGGCTTTTTGCTTTCTGCTTTTGTAAGATGATGTAACATGCTCACTGCTAAAATCAGAGCAGTTCTGTACCTTAATATGGATCACAGATGCACTTTTCAGAAAAAGACCGCTCCTTTAAATGTACCTTGCACTGATAATTTGCTCAACCCTGCTTTGTTTGTGCTCTTTACCACCTAAGAGCAGTTCTAATGGTGGGTGGTACAGTTGCCTCCAAATTTCAAGAAACCTGAAATGCATTTGCTTTGTTTTGAAAAAAACTTCTTAAGCTTTGGTTTTCCTACATTTTTGCAAAAAAAGGCACCTCGCTCAGCTCTTGGTTTTTCTCATCTCCCACCAAAAATCCTCTGGTTTTGTTCATTTGATGCAGTCTAAGTGCCCATCTTAGTGTCAGACTTGCAGATCTCCAGGCATTCTGGAGAATGTGAGTTACCCTTTAAGAGAGAGGACTATTTGGAGACACAGGGGGGAAACCATTCAATTCAGTAGGTATCCCATCCCACCCCTCTCCTCCCATTTTTTTTAAGGAATGATTGTGGTGCAGTGAGGAATGAAATGCCTTGAAGATAATTACTCTCTATGTTCTAGTGTTATGTTAAGCAGCCGCTTTCTCTTGTGAATATTTGTTTACAGTTTCATATTAATTGTCATATATCCATTTGTTCATTGATCTACCAGTTTAGAGCAGAACTTTCTTCCTCTGTTCTGTCATCTTCTCAGCCTCCTCACCCATGAAGACCTGAGTGTAGCTCAACTCACACTCATGGAGTGTGTGTCAAGCACATGACAAGAGCTGGGAGCAGGAATCCTTCTGTATCTTCTCACCTCAACATGATGGTGAATTCAGCCCTCTGCCATGCAAAGGAGTAGTAGATACTGTAGTTGAAATCTGAAGTACCTATATATGCATCACTGGCCTTTGGAGTTGGATGAATGTGTTTCCAGGCTCATTTTTCTATGGAAAGTTTTAATCATCAGACATAAAGTATGACAGGAAACGCTGTTTCATATCAGCTCATTCAAATAGTTCAAAATTGTTGAGTAATCCAAAACAACACCTCTAAGTCTAGTTTGAAGTGATTTAATTTGGCTTTGAACTTCAATTATGGTCTCAGTAAACCCTAAATACATTAGACGCTTATTCCAAAATGCATTTAGGCTTCTGCGTAACAGATACATGAAGAGTGTTTCCTTCTGTTTTAGGACTGAAAGTAAGTTTGAAATCCTATCTCTTTCTTCATGAGACAGGCAAAGTCCTGATCTTGCTCTAGCAGCAACTGCCTGGTTTTCTGTTTAATCTTACTGTATGTGTAAGTGCTGGGGTTTGTGTGTAAACTTGAATAGGAGCTGTGCTCTTTTAGTGTGAATTTCAAGGAGTAGGTACCCGAGTCTCCTTGTTTCTATCTTCATGTCTAATGTTCCATCTCCCTCAGCCAAGTGAAGCAGTGATACAAACAAAATGTTCTGAGCATGTTACATGTTCTGGAATTACACATGTAGGACTACTGTATTTTTGCCTGAGGAAACCTAGGCAGACTTCCAGGTAGACCTGTTGTAGAGTATGCATGGTGTGAAAGAATTTTCATGGGGATTCACCCACTATATATACTTGGTGAATCCAGTGTCTGGACTGCACTCAGGCCAGAATTAAACTGGCTTTGCTTGAATGCTACAGATCATGGCCAGAGCTTCTCTCATGCAGGCGATCTAGTTGCCTCTGAGTCTCTTTATGGTCAGTGAGGGTAAACAGATACTCTGTGGGATTTGATTTTTTTTTTTTCCCAACCAAATGTAGATGTTCCCTTTAAAAAAAGGAAATCACACCCTGGAGATGACTGTTGGGCTAAAAAGAGAGCTCAGAAGGATTAGCTCACAGACAGATGTTGGCATTGCCTGATGAAGTCTATTCAGATGTCAGAAAATCCCAGATAAGCGAATTTCCTCGAGCAGCCCTCATAAGAGGGGGCCAAAAGCTTTGTGGTCTCTTCACCCCATAGCATTTCCCAGGTCCAGCCTATAATACATTTTGGCCTGTCCCAGGGCCTCTACTTACTAGAGACACAAGACAGCAATAAGAGCCTTACACAAGGAGCCAGAGAATAAATCCGTTGTCAGGCTGAAGTGATTTTTATATGAGGGAGATGTATTTCAAGGCTTTGAGAAGCCTTTTGCACAGCCTGTTTGTAGAATGAAATAAACCATGTGCCCCGTGTCATGGCATCAGAAAACATAGGAAAACCAGAGGGAGTCGGTGGGGTGACTGGAGCCACTTGAGCACTGCCAGATAGATGGCTGCCTTGCAAAAGAAGCAAAGGGAAAGTGCCAACTGTGTTTTCTAGAGGTGTTTTTAAAGAGCTGAAGAAAGTTAAATTTGTCCCAATGATGGTCCTCAGAGTGTTAATGTTCTGCTAAAATAGCTCAAGGCTGACAATGGCAAGGACAATTTTCTTCCTTTTGACAGCTGAAAACATTGTCCTTTTTTTAGACCTGTGGAATAATAACAAAACTAAATAATGTGATAAAATGGTAGACTGAAGGATTTTAAGCTGATGTTGACTTTGGAAAGAGGAGTGGGTAATTTCACTCTTGATGAAAATCTCGTTTTCCTACTGAATTTTAGCCCAGAGCTTGAAGAGGACATTTGTATCTCATAAAATGCAAGCCAAGTCCAGAATGGAGCTTTTTTTATAGCCTTTTTTATAGCGTGAACTTTAAAAAAGGGCATCGCTGCTGTTGTCAGCTGTGTAGCCCTTGTCAGAATCTAACAGGATCTGGGATGCCACCTTTCCTGCTTTTGAGGAATGCCACAATACCCTACTTCACAGGCTCTGTCTTTTAAAGGTATGGAACTGTACAGATGGTAAAAATAATCTTTACTGGTGAGTTAGAGAAATTAAATGTAAACAAGAACAGCTTGTTTAAGCTTTTGGTAAGGCTGGGGTGGGAACATCACTCTGCAAAGTTGAGAAAAGGTCTGGGAGGTCAGTGAAATTCAGTCAGGTAAGATGTGGACCCCAATCTCATGTATGAAAAAAACTGGTTTTAGGGTAGGTTTATACCTGAAAGGTCTTGTGGACTGTGCCTGCACGCTACCTTGCTGCTTTCTGTGCCACTTTACAGGGAAAAACACTATGTTCTGTGCCTGGCTGTTACAAAGATGACCTGAACTGAAGCATTGGTTAAATCGTGAACAACCAAATGTGATGCAACACACTGTAATTTGTGTGCAGTGGCATTCTAAAGGCTTTGAGCCACGCTCTGTTAACTTTAAGAAATGCAATTTATGCCATTTTCCTTTTGAATAGAGAGGAATATATTTTTTTTAAAATGCACTGATTAATCTTTTGCAGCAGTTGAAGCTATTTTGTAATACTGGTACACATATATGAACCATACAAAACTGCACAGCATGCAGTTCTTACAGCTTCTCAAATAAATGTTTTCCCTTGTGGTTGTTCATATCCGATGCTTTATTGGAGGAGCAGTTTGCCAGAAGGGTTAGTTTAATATTGCTACCTAAGAAAGATTCTAATGGGTTTGTATTTACTAGTTTCCATCTGAACTTTTTGTTATATGTAGCTTGCAGCTGGTAAAGACAGTCTGTGTGGCTTGGCTCCTTCAGCCTCTTATTGGTTGCACAGAGATGTGTAGGTTACAAAGGTTGCCTGGGTTTGTAGCTGGGAAGGGACACTAACTGTGTAACTAGTTATGGTCTACCATAGCCTTATTTTTCCATGAGGAATAGTATCTTGTCAGATCAAATTTTATTTTGCTTCGTGCCATTAGTTTTCCTTCTTCAGAGAAAGGTGCCTTAAGAAAAAAGGCAGCTTTTCTAGCAGAAGGGTAGCTATCGATACATCTAAAACCTTATATTAAAGGTGCATGTCAATGGAAGTTGAAATATGGCTGGCATATTTATCATGCATTGTCCCAGCAAAGCATTTTCCTAACTAAGACATATCAGAGGAGCCTGCAGAGTGTAAGACTCGCTTGCTGAGTTGTGTAAGGTGAGCAGGCGCTGGCCCTGCACCTCAAGTTCTTACCAGCCATCCTGTCTCCTGCTGGCATAGTGCTTGACTGCATCACATCACTTTTCTGTGTGGGCTGTGTCTCATAAACAGAGTTCAGAAATTTGTAGAAGAATGCAATTTTTTTTTCATCTGTTCAATCCATTTTCTTCTGAAATGGGAAAAAAAATTTAAATGTTTGGCTAGTTAGAGAACACCAAGGGAAGACTTCTGCTTCTGGTGACTCCCCATTGGTGACATTTCTGTCAGCCCTCGTTAACGATTGTTAGCATAAGCTGTGCAGCTAAGCATCAAGCTTTTATAAAAGCTGCTGGAATCCCATACTTGTGGAACAGAATTCTTTTGCCCTTATTTGTAAGCAATGTTTAATATCCTTGGGGATTTTCCATAATATGGAAACACAGAATAAAGAGGAATATTCTATAAAGAATAGAAATAAATATATGTAATATAAATATAATACAGTATAATATGGAAACTAAATTTTAGGTAGAGTTTGTTTTATAGGTGAAACCTCGGGGGAGCAAAGCTGCTTCTGGGCAGTTTGGTTTGTGAGACTGTAAAGCAAGATCTGAGAAGTACTTTCAAGGTACCCATGTCTCCTGCTTGATTATTGAGAAGTGAAATCTAAAATGCTACTGAGGGAAACTTGGTTATACTCTGAAGACTGTGAATACTGGCCAGCCTACCTGTTCTGTAGTTGCTCTGTTTCTAACTTGTTACTGTTGTATTGGATGACATGGTGTCATTTGCAGAGTGGCTCTGTGGTCTTTGGGGAACTTCCTGGTGACAGGAAAAATATTTTTAAAAATTTTTTTTTAAATTCAAAATGAACTTTGTGCTATGAAGGATCAGAAAGAGAAAATACTCTGTGAGAGTTTGAACACCTGCAGCCCATTCTTTCTCAATAATGCCACAAATATTGTGGAAGAAAGTCTAGAGGAGGTAGAGAAGAAAAAAGTATGTTATTAACTCATGTGCATTCTACATGAACTGACAGGAACAGCCATCTTCAGTAATTTAAACCACAATCTTTTTTGGCATGTGAAAAACTGTTTTTGAATGACTAGATGGCATAAACCTCTGCCTTCTGATACCTGGTTTCTAATGAAATTGCTGGGACATGCTCATTCTTCATTGCCCTTTGACCTTGCCTACACTCAAAAATTGTACCACTTGTTTATATTTGTGTTGGTTTTATAAAGCTAAATAGGAGCATTAACATGGGAGGGGAGCTGAGACATTTTTGTAAGGCAATCTTATTTAAATACTATTCCAGGCAGCAGCGATGCCGCTTTTGTATAACCAATAGGTCTAGTCTAAACAATATTATTCTTACTATTGTAACACTAAGAACCCTCAAGACTCTCAAACCGCCAGTAAAAGCTGCATATATCCTTCTGCTACTTGCTTGAAACAGCTAGGCTGTATTGCAGTGCTGTCTTGACAGCCATCTAGTTGCCCAATACTATTTATTTATTTATAATATAATTTATTGTCCTTCTGTGGCATTAAATGTTCATTGTCAAATTGCTGTTTTGAGTGTGAGCAAATCCTTGTGGCTTGTTTCTGCATGAATTTTGTCCTACTAGTTGCTTTTAGGTTGGTTGCTACATAGATACTGCCTAGAGAAAGTTTTGGACTGTTTGGGAAGGTTTATTTTCTAGGGCAGGCAGTACTGCTCCCATGGTTGCACTCCCAAGGGGGATTCCTGTGGGTGGGGGGGAGGAGGGGATATGCCACTAAAACTTCATTCCATGAGGCAAAATGTTTCTCTTGGCCGGGGATGATAAAAACTTTGAGTGACTCAAGATCCTCCACGTAGGGAGCAGATCTGTGGAATGAAATACATGTCATGCACCTTTTAGGGGCATTATTTCAGCCTCCCTCTTGTCCGGTCCCATGGTACCGTTAATGGTTAGGAACATATTTCCTGGTTTACATAGTTAGCATAGTGAAGTGGAAAATTTGCCTTGGAAGTGGATTCATCATCTGAACTGACATGCTAATGTAGATGAGTTCACAGAGAAACTAGTCATCCTGTTTGGAACAGCCACCACGTAGCACTTCACTACAGATAGCTAAGTCAAGTCTTGGGCATGGTGTGTTTCACATAGAGCATCTCTGCAGCTATCAATTCATTGGAGGCGTGAAAGGTCAGATTCCTGTCATCCTAATGTTCTGTTCCAGTTTTGCTCCCACAACTTTTCAGCTAACAAATAATACTAAGATGTGTTTTGTAGCTGAATGTAATTTATTTTCAGATTTTATGGAACATTAAATATTTATGTTAGTATTTTAGTCTTCCAAAGAACAAAAATCTTTTTTGAGTCCCTAGATCACTTGGGAACAGTACTTGGAATTATTAAAGTATGAATAACCTCCAGATGTGAAACTATACCTTTTGAAACCATACTTAATAAGAAGCTTTTTGCAAAAAAAAAAAAAAAAAAAAAAAAAGGAGATTTCACTTTAGGGCAGTGTTGAGCTTTTAAGCATATCTGCTAAAGAAACTATCTGGCATCACTTTGGAAAGTAATAAAACCCCGTGAATAAATGTAATAATTGAGTAAATTATTAATTTAAAAATTGTAAAAGGTTTTTTATTCAATGTGTTTTTGTAACTTTTTGTGACGAATACTTTTACTGGACAGCAAGATTCTGTGAGCATTTGATTTTCTGTTGTCTTCATATTTTTTTGTATCTCCTTACCCCACAGTAAGGTATCTTTGGGCGACTGCAACTGTGAATTGTCTTGATAATTTTCATCCTGATATAAGAAAGAACAGTCCATCACTGGAATAGCATTCCCAGGGATGTGGTGGAGTCCCCATCACTGGGGGTGTTCAAGATGTGGCTGAACAGGGTGCTAGATAATCTCATAAGATTGGACCTAATGATCTTTCAAAATCCTTTCTAAGCTGGGCTGTTTTATGATTCTGTGGTTCTAAAATTTACTGTCAGTTTATCTTGTACTTGGTTTAATGGAAACCATTATGTGTGTATGTGTGTCTCTTACCTTTAGTTACTCAAGTTTTAAATTTTCCATTAGATTTAGATATTAGGAACTGATGCACATAGAATTTATGTAGTCTTAGCCAGTTTTGTATTTTAAAAAGCACACTTTCATAGAGCAGTGGGAGTATTGTTCTCAATTGTAAAGCTTTACCTTTTCTTTGCTTCTGTTGAGTAATAACTGTGTTCTCCCCTTGCCCCTCCCCCAAATATGGCTTTGTCAACCGGGATGACTCCCTGAGCAATGTCGCTGTGCAAAGTAAAACTTTCAAACAGCTGTTGGAGACTATTAATGGATTAAATGGAAAATGCTGCTCTGAGAGGCCATAATTTGTAGTGGGATTTGACTGTCCTTTTTGGGGGCTGTTTTCTGAAATAGATTCACCTGACTTTCATATATACTGCATTTGGAGAAAATGAAAAAGTCAAAAAGCCTTCTGTGGTGAGGGGGACCAGGCGTAATCTTACTTAACTTCTACACATTACCTTCTTCCAGGTATTAATATTCCTTCATGGGAAGTCTCTCTCAGATGTGTAAAAATGCTTCCACTGCTTAGAACTGGTTTGTGCTGTTTTAAATCATGCTGAGGTAATGAGGATATAAAAAACCTGTCCCACTGTCAGCTACAATAGACAGTAAGAAAACTGTATTTACTTACCATTTGTTCTGGTAGGATAATTTATTTTTTCCAGAAAGAAAGGGAATTTCAGACTGAGGAAGGCCTCAAACAAGGCTACAAAAAGAATTTTGGAGCTCTGTCTTCACTGCAAAACCAGCATGTCTTATTTTAGGAAAGTCTGGAAGCAGCTTATAGGTAATGTTTAAAAGTAATATTTAGAATGTGTTCTTTTCCTCAACACACGCTTATCTTAATGCACAGCTGATTATTGGTTTGTTGGTTATTGGTTATTATTGATATTGTTTGGATATTGTGGCAGCCTTGTGGACAGGCAGTGGCTCCTTTTGCTTCTTTGTTCCACTATGCGAATGATTACCTGATCTAATGTAACATTAGAAAACTCAGGACGAGATCTTTTCAGAAATTAAATCTTACAGTGGGTATAAGATCAACCTGTTTGGGTTTCTGAGCTTCTGCCTTGAAATGCAATGAAGGAAGGCTGATAGAAAGAACTGTCAAGTCAGCAGTGAATGCACAGGGTGGACCTCTGGAAGGATAATGTTGCAAATGTTTGAAGCCTGTCTTTAAAACATGAAGCCTAAAAGTTGTTTTCTCAAACTTGTGTAGATATTGCTTCTGGCTTCTTTGTTAACCACTCTCCTTGCTCCATTCGAAGCTCGAACTGCTTGGAGTGGCACCTAAAACCTAGGCTTGAGCGCTATCGTTTGCAGCACAGTTTCTGCTGCTCAGTTTAGGTTACAGACCTTCTGGGCCCAATCTGCATCTAACCAGGTCACTAGTTCCTGGTAGTGGCGTGATTTATTTGATGCCTCTGTGAACATGGAGGTCTCTCACTCCTGAATATAAGAGGAGAGTGCAGATGTCAAACCTGTAAGGTCCTTCATCCATGAGACATTCTGGGGTTTTTCCTTATTTTTCTGGTGGGAGTAGGTCATAAATGGCTAATGCTATTTTTAATTACTTTCTTGCCAGTGATTCTTTTCTCTTTCCTAGAAACACTTAAATGTAATGTTTCTAAATTTTAGCATTCCCCAGTGTGCTACAGTTGCTCAGTGACGTTATCAAGACAGCAGCCAAGGGTTCCTGAGGTTTTTAGTCACAGCTCTGCAATGGGGTGCCAAAATCCCTCCTAGATTTCCCTAGCATCCCTGATGGCAAGCTGAGGCTCCTAGGACTTCTAGACTGCCAGCTCTGTGACAGAAATTCTGGCATAACTTTCTTTCCAGTATTCTAGCAAACCAGGAGTGCTGGTGTCCTCCGTCAGACATGCCTGGCACACTATTCCACAACCCACAGATTTCAGTTTTGAGTCTGCTTGGCATGTGTGCCCTACATCTGCAGGCTTTCACCTGCAACCTTTTGTGTTTGATGAGAGTTTTGCAGAGCCCAGAATGTGTTGGGGGAACTCTTCTGGCAGGAGGCAAATCACTTCTCTGTCCTCATTCTTCTGCAGGAAACAATAGGTATTATAAAGTGCTCTTTTATTCAGGATGCCAGATACCTTCTGAATTTCATAGTTAAAGCATAAAACTATTCCTGGAATTGCACAAAAACTTTTCCACAAAAATATCCTTAAAAATTTGAACCGAGATGTGGATTTTCAGAAACAAAAGCAGAATAAAGTACTTGTGAATACCAATTTTGTGCTGAACTACCTTTTCTCCTTTGAAAAATTCCCCCTAATAAAGCAATGTTGTGTTATTAAAATATCAAATGGTAAGAAGCAAATTTATACACCTGAAGAAATACAGAAATCTGAATAAAAAAGTTTTAGCAGAAATAAACAGGCAATTCTAGGAAAAAAATGTTAAGAGTTTCTAGTTTTGATTCACTTATATCACTCTGACAATACTTGTTATTACATATCTAATATGATTATTCTGTCTTACGAGGCAGCTACAGTTTTTGTGATGTGCCAGCAATCAGTATTGCCTTTAGACTGATAAGAAATGTTTTAACATAAGGAACACAGACCTTGAATCAATGGCACGGAGTATTGGGGCAGGAAAGTAAAAAGCTGGCTTTCATAATGGCAAATCAGTGACACGTGGTAGTTCAGGTAGTGGAGACGTTTGGATTTCATTTCTCAGTCAAGCTCATACAATTATGGAGCAGAGTAGCTTGGGTCTAGCATCTGTCCTAGAAATTTTTCTGCCCATGGAAACAAGCAGTCAAAACGCACCGGCTCATCTGTGTGTAGTTGTGGGTGGGGGAAAGCTATCCAAAGGAAGTCTTCAAAGCAACGTCTGCGTTTGCTGTTTTGCTGCTGTTATATAAAAGGCCAAAATAATATTATGACATAATTTGAGAATCTTAAATATGCAAATCTAGGTTACAGGTTTATTACATAACAAGCTAACTGTTGTTTATTTTCCTGTGCTTACTTGTCAGGCTCAGGAGGGTTCTTTTTCATAGGAGGAAATCTATGAACCCAGATTCCCATGTGTTTGCTCTAAGCAGTGTTTTTAGGTTCTGTGTATTTCTAATAAAACAACAGAAGTGTGAGTTTGTGCATTTCGGTAGCTCAGTGGACCTCGTTATTCTTATTTTTACTTGATTAAATAAATGTTGAGTTCTCCATAAATTTTGCTTTTACCCAGGGTTTCTGGCATCACAAGGTAGTCAGGTAGTTTGTGCTGGTGATGTAAAAAACTTGACAATAACAATGACATCCAGCTGCTGAATTTGATCCATGCACTTTATTGACTTGCTAATTTGAAATGTTTCATTGTATCTGGCTGCTGTACGGCATCAAAATGCAGAACAGGGAAGATTCTTTCAGTATGGCTGTAGAGCACCTACTGCCTTGATAATAAGCTACGTAGAACAGATGGTGTTCACCCAGGAGTGCTACAGGAACTCGAGGGGGAAATAGCTGTATTACTACTGGCAACGTGTAACTTTAAAATTGTCTTGGCACCTAGGATTAGAGAATGGCAAACCCGATATCGGATTTTAAAAAAGGACTTGTTGTGAAGTGTAAAGGTTGTAGGTCTCTGTGCTGTGGTAGAAATTGTTTTAGATTTAGAAATTATTTTAGAGTGGGTGAACAAGTGAATAAATATGATATAGACATGGTAGATAGACTTGCATAACAGTCCTTATGGAATTCTCTGAAGGACTTGGCACACTTTCGTTTTGAGGGTGACCTGAATGATGTGCTGTACTTGGACATCCCAACATCTGTTGACAAAAAATATTTCACCAGAGGTTTTTATGAAAACAAGGCAGCCAAGACCAAAGAAGGAACATCTTTCCTTTGATAGATAATTAGTGGAAGGACAAAACCAGAGGATAGTAGTAATTTATTTGGTTTTGTGATGGATGGAGGAACTGAAGCCTCACAGGGTTTGTCTGGGTGTTGAACTCTTCAGTGTACTTTAAAGTGACCTGGAAAAAGGACTAGTGTAATGACACAGGAAGTTTACTGATAACTGCAGGTTATTATAGGGAAACCGAGCTGTGGCTGATTCTGAAGAAGGGCAGGGGGACCTTCTGACACTGTCTGCATCGGCAACGAAATGGCAGGTGAAATTCTAGTAGGTAAATATTAGGATATTTTAGTTCCTTTGTATATTAAATGACAACTTTTGAGTTAGTCCTTGCCACACAATAATGTATGGACAACTATCAGTCTGTCATTAACAATACTGTCGATTGAATATTAAATAGCAGCCAGAAAAGGAAATAAAATGCCAAGAGTTACTAGGAAGAGAATGGAGAGGAAAGCAGAACACCAGTGCTCCGTTGCAGAAATCCATGCTTTGTCAGCATTCTGAATGCAGTCCATGTTTTTGCTGTGTTTTATCTCTTGTGGTAACAAGAGAACAACTTTCTTATCAGGAAGGTGTTGCCTATGTGTTCCGTAAGTTGAAACCACGATATAGTCACCTGGTGTTTACTGTCTTACAGATAGGATTTTAAACTACTGCTTCCAAAGTATGCTAAATCTTATAGACATTCCAGTATGACTCCGCTTAATGTTAGAATATTTTCCAAGGAGTTTTTCAAGATGCAGCTGAATCAGAGATTAGTGACATTGGTTAGACATGTTCCTGTGAACTGTGGTGGACCTGGAATCAGGCATCCCAGAGAAAATGAAGAGCCTGCTGTTAGAATTTGGTGAACATAATTGTGTTGGAGCTGGATTGTGGGGCTGTAGCCGGATTTAATCTACCTCTTTCCAGATATATTCCATGTACAGTTTGTGAAACATGATGTTCAGTGATGCAGTATGTCATTTTGACTGGGCATGAGTTCGGGTTCTTACATAACAAAGCAGCAAAAAAGAAGCAGTGGGCAGTTTTGTTAAATGTCTGTTGAATCCTCTCTCCTCTAAATACAGTTCTTCATGCCTGCATCATGTTTCATAAGAGGAAAAACCAAAACCTTTCCAAAAACTTTTGTTGCTCTTCAGCTTGTTGTATTATTCTCAAAATCTCAATGAGATACCATGCATAAAAAAATGCAATGGTGAAATATGTAATATAGAGTAAGACTGAAAGGAAATTTTCTAGCTCTTTATGGAAGAAAACATGCTGCATCTTGCAACATAGAAAGGAGAAATATTAAACATTAATATTGCATTAAGTGTTAGCTGCAATAAATGCTTTTTGCAAATCTCACTAGCTCTGCAGGTTGCCAACTCCAAATAGGGTAGTTTCTCCATTTTTCTGTTATTTGCAATTTAAACTTGTATTTCAATCACTGGCAGGAGAGGTTATTTTTAATAAGTATAAGCAGATGCCTTTTCTTGCTTTTGGCAACTTTAGCATGAGGGGAAAAAAACCCTGATGATTTACTAATTAATGTTTTTGCCCGCTGAGACTCCTTACCTTAAGTAAGCCCTGTTTGTCACAGTTGCATGGCAAGCTTTTTGTCCTGAGGACTAATTGGCAGGCTAGATGGACTGTGATGTTCAAAAAATCTGGAATAGAATTCAAGAGAGTAGAATGCAGCCATAATTTCAGACACTTATGTACATTTAATGTGAGGTACTCTTCATGGTTATCCTACTGTTTACAGCTTCTTCTGGGTATTTTATATTACAATGAATTCTGCAGCTTTTTTTTTTTTTCTTCTTTTTCTTTCTTTCCTTCCCCACTATCCTCACCCCGCTTTCCCCCAGAGGAAGCATCAGATTTAAACCCAGAACATTTCTTTTGGAAATAACACCAGGGTTTTTTTGAGGTGGCCAACAGGTCAAGGGAGGTTCTCCTCCCCTTCTGCTCTGCCCTTGTGAGGCCACATCTGCAGTACTGTGTCCAGTTCTGGGCTCCCCAGTTCAGAAAAGATAGGGAACTACTGGAGAGAGTCCAGTGTCAGGCTACAAAGATGATGAGGGGACTGGAACATCTCTCAGATGAGGTAAAGCTGAGAGAGCTGGGTCTGCTTAGCCTGGGGAAGAGAAGACTGAGAGAGGGGGTCTAATCAATGCTTATAAATATCTGAAGGGCAGGTGCCAAGAATGTGGTGTCAGACTCTTTTCACCAACACAACAAGGTGCAAAGGGCACAAACTGTAACACAGGAAGTTCCATCTAAACACAAGGAAAAACTTCTTCACTGTGAGGGTGGCAGAACACTGGGACTGGATGCCCAGAGATGTTGTGGAGTCTCCGTCTCTAAAGACGTTCCAAACCCACCTGGACATGATCCTGTGCTACCTGCTTGAGGTGATCCTGCTTCAGCACTGGGCTTGGACTAGATGATCTCCAGAGGCCCCTTCCAACCCAAACATCTGTGGTTCTGTGAAAATCAGTTGAGGCTTCAACATCCTGATCCTTGAAGACTGTAGGACATTTTCTTCCCCTCCCTGCCCTGCCCCTGCCCCCCACCTCCTTTCTTTAATTTAGTAAGATGTTTTATCATTAACTGATATGAAGCCATATCACATTAAGAAGAGACAATTATTTGGTATGGTTTTCAGAGGAAGAGGATACATTACTGAGATAGGTAAACTCCACAGATCATCACGTATTCCTGTCTAGTTTTGATTCTTAGATTTGAAGCTGACTTTATTCTTAGTCCATCTAACTGAAGGCCATATGTTATTCATATTACAAGAAGTCTGTTCCCACCAAATCCATTGTGACTGCTGATGCCATCTGAAATAATTGAAACTTATTTAATATTTACTAAAATCTGTGCCTTTATTTTGCTTTATCTAGACTTCTCCTGGCGCACTGCCTTTTCCTCTTCCTTCCAAGGCTTTATATATTTTCTTGTCTCCTATGTACACTTTTTAGACTTAAAACTCATGGTTGCTTATATTGTGACAGTGCCTGTGAACCTCAGTCATAATCCACACCATTGTGCTGTATATAACAAAATATGATGCTGTCTTTTTGGGAAACATCTGGAGATTGCATCTTGGTCTACACTAGCAACTGTAGGTTGGACAAACACTTGTCAGATTTCCCATATATGTTTTGTGGTAGTGACTAAGGAAACATGAGCCCAGAATGCTTTGGTTGTAATGGTGATACTGAGATCGAGTTTAATTCTTGGCACAATAATTTTGATATTAGAAGATAATTAATTTGGCATTCTTTGTCCTTTTCTAAAAATACCAAAAAACATCCAACCAACCTGTTGTGCTGAGCATCAGCAAGCAACAAATAGAGAAGTGACAGTCTGCTGGTTTTGGGCACAGACATTTAATCACTTATGCTTTCTCTGGATTTGGGCCTGCTCGTTTCAGAATATTTCCTGTGAATGCAAATGAAGAATGAAAGAAATCTTCATTTGTAGTGTGACTGCGACTTGATGCAGTGGTCGGCATAAAACTTACTAGTGAAAGTACAGCGATGCTTCCTGCTTGCATTTTTCATAGTCTGTTGGCATGTGTTGTTAAAGTATAATATTCCTTTTTTATACCCAGATGCTGGAGGATTCAGTATTTATAGAAATCAGAGCACAAGGCTTTACAATTACTTCATCAGTATAAAATAAAATTGAGTACCTATTGAGCTTTTATCATTGTATCTGTAAAGCCCACAACTGATATTTTTAGCAAACAAATGGGTTTGACCATGCTTCTAAAAATTCAGTAATTTTATCCTTGTTTAGACGATCAGTTATGAATGGCTATCCATGTTAAAATCCTAGAAATCATCAATTGACCTGCCTCAGTTAAAACTGTTTGCTTGGGTTTTTTAAATAAAATATTTGCATAGCATTTGAACTGTAGGTGAGATGCTGACAACAAGGGCAACACTCAGTGCTTAGTAGAGTGACAGTTTTTCAGTTATTATTAATAAATGAAATGCTGGTATAGTTAACGTGCAAAATTTTATTTGTGGCACTGTTATTTAACTGGCTATTATGTCTTGTTGCTTTGAAAACTACCTTCATTAACACAAATGGTACCAGCACGCTTACTGAGACTGCCTTATTGACCAGGGGTAGCTCACATCTTAATCTGCATCTGTGTTTCTTTAAAGAACAGGTGCATTGCAGGAACTAGCTCACATTAGAAAGAAATAAATAGGTGGTTGACTGAATTTAAGGAGCTTCCTTAAATTTATATTGTCTCAAAATAGTACTTTAAAACATTACATGGGGTCCTAGTATACCTCAAATGCCTGTGTGCTTCAGTGTCTGAAATACTGGTGATTCAGCAAAGCATTTGATCCAGGCTTTGTCTGTGCCCAGTGCTGTGCAAGCATGGCTACAGATTGTGTATGTAGCTTTGTTTCTTAACTTCCTTTGGGTTTCTCACTACAGCAGTGTTTAGGTTACAAAATGTAACTGGGACCATTACAGATTTGTGGGCATAGTTTTTTTCCCTCAATATTCTTGGCTATCTGAGGTAGGCTGTTTTCTAGGCTTTTCTCATCCTATACCATGTTTTCATTTTCACATTTCTTCTTCAACCAATTTTTAGGGTGTTCTTGCAGCACTGTAGTGAAAGGATTTTGAGAAAGATTTTGTGAAATAGTGTCAGTACCTTTCAGGTTGACTTAAATGACAGATTTCTGTGCATTTGCAATAAATGTGTATGTTGCATGGATAGTGTTTGAATTCCCCACATATCCATGGCTTTTTTTTTCTTTTTGCATTCCTTCATACATTAATTGGGAAACATGAAGTCGTATTTATCTAAGGTCCTAAGTTCTTCACAGATAATATTAAATTCAAAGTGTGTACTTTGAAACAAATTCAACCTAATTTTTCTCATCTGTGGACTTGGAACTGTACACATTTTAAAATGTAGCGAAACTTAAGCAAAGTTGACCGCGATCCATGGAAACACCTCTTGACAGCTTCAGTGACTTTTTGATCATCAGGCCCCTTAAGTACTGTTTGTAAGGTCTGTGAATTTAAATACGATAACCAGAAGTTGTTCATCTGGCCTAGGACTGTGATGCATTTGGCTTTATCATCTTGATAAGAGAGTACGCTGTCTAAAAGACTGAACAGACATGATCTCTGAGGCTTGATGTTAGTGCGTATTTAGACAGGGTTAGGTTAACTCCTAGTTGAAGACTAGACAGCGGGGCTGTAGCTAGGATTATCAATGATGATGCATGTGTTAAAATGAATGTTAAAAAATTTAGGAATATCCACTTTGTTCATATCCACTTTACTGGATTAATGTCAAAAAGCTTTGGTGTAGGGAAAAAAAAATCTGTGGTTTTTGTGTTCTTTATTAACTTATAAAAATAGCCTTTGACTATGGAATGTACTTTTATCCATATGTTAAATTACAATTTTTAATTAATTAAAAGAAGGAGTAACATATTAGCTTATCTGTTTTCATGTTCTTGGTAGGAAATTTTGACACTGATCTTTTCCTTCTGTTTTATCCCCTTCCTCTTTAATTCACAGTGTTCCTTTCAGATATGGAAGAATTATTTTATTAATTCTTTCATTAACTTGCTGAAGTTTAACAGGGCTGTCTTGGGTGAACTGAAAGTCCTTATCCCTTAGATATCTCCAGTTTCCTTGGGAAGTTCTGAAACTGTGAAAGGCTTGTGCTGACCCAGAACAGGACACGGACAAAAAGAAATCCTCTTTTCAGTTTTATGGGAAGACTTTTTATAAAAGAACTAGAAGGTTATGTGTCTCTTAAAAATTATTCCAAAGGCTGATGTAGCAAACTCTTATAGTCTCTCAGAGATTACCTTGAATGCTTCTGTACAGTTCCAGTATGTTCTAACTAGAAGTTATATTTAGTGCTTTAGCATTTTCAGTGTCATTTAGAACATTAATAAATTTGGAAACTGTACCAATTGCTTCCCAGAAATTGCAAAATTGCTCTTTCAGTTGAGGATTCAAAGTATATAATGTTCTGAGATTAAATACCAGTATTTATTGATAATAAACGTTGTGGGAAAATGAGAGGAATAATGACATGATGGTGCTAAAGCTAAATTACTTAATGAAAAGAGTTTTTCAAGAACACCTTGATACAGTTTGAAAATTTGGATTAATTCAAATAATGACCAGAGATGGTACCAGACTTCTTTTTCTTCTAGATTTCTTTTTTGCCACAGGTAGATGGCATCTGATGACCATGATGGGAAGAGTGGCTGCTTTTAAGTTTGAGACAGTTTCTTTGGAAATGATGAGGAATTTCATTTAGATTTTCTTTCACCTTGTTGCCAGAAAATCTGAACTTACATGAATGGTTGATTGTAATGACTTTTTGCTTTTAGACGTTTCTCATCTGAGTTCTGTACTGACATGTTTTGAGGGTGTTTTTCTCTTTGAAAAGGGTAGCACTTCATCATTGTATTCAGTGTGATGAATTTTAGTAGAGGTTTTTTAATACTTTTTTTTTTTTTGTATACTGGCATTTTAATTCTGAACTTTGAAGGGCTTGCTCTAAGTTTGAAGTCATCCGCAGATGTTATGTATGTATGTTTTCTACATCATCCTTTAAATACTGAAAATAGTATTAGCTGATATAGTAGAGTCCTCTGCAGGAAGATCCCAGTCCAACTTACAGTTTGACAAGGAATAACTCTTCCTTGAATGTTGAGCATAGTTACATACCTTTCCTTCAGTAATTTCATCTTGATTACCTTATTTGTTTATGGGATGCTACGGTGTCCTAGAAATAGAAATCAAAAGGGACGTCAGAAGACCCTCTAGTCCCTCCCAAAGTGTGGAAACAAGGTCAAACACAATCCTAGGCCAACTCTGATAGATTTTGTTACTAAAACCTTCCTCTCAGAGAGCCTTTCCACACTTTATCAACACTCTTGTTCCAGTGCTTAAGAGTTCTTTGTCAACATGTTTCCTGATAACTATTATTTCACCCTTCTTTTCTTTGTTAAGTCACCTCATATAAAAGGAAACACAGAAACATAGATTAGTTTAATTTTTTTTTTGGGGGGTGGGGAGAGGGGGGGAGGAGGAGTCTCAAAAAAGCCCATACTGAACGTAACCTTATCTTACAAGCACCTCTGCAGTTGTTTAAATTTTACCAGTATTTTCCTGAGTGCCAAAATCTGTCTAGCTTGTAAGGCTGTCTGTATGTTGCTCTCTCTGACTTTAAAGGAATGTATTATGTCTGTGTTTCACAAACCCTTCAGGATTTCATCAGTCTTCTTTCAAGTATCAAAGACATTTCTTTAGCTGACTCTCAAAATACTCTAGATGAATTAGTCAGTCCTGCTGACTTAAGTATATTTAGCCTCTCTAAATATATTTAGCTTCCTCATTCTGACCTGTGTTTCAGCAGACAAGAGTTCTTATGCTCGTAGTCACGTGGAAGTGGGTACACGAAGTTAAACAAGGGTCTAGTGCAGCGTGGGAGCAGTGAAGTGCTTTGCCCCTCATCCTGCAACACAGGAGCAGTTGGTTTGACTGATGTTCTTCACCCAAACTGCAGATTTGTGAGATGTAGCAGAATGTCTCAAAATCTTACACTTCCACATTATGGATTTAGATTTGGTAATCTATTTTGACTGTTTCTGGCATTGTTTAACACCCTGTGCAATGCAGCAGTTATGTTTTACTTAAGTAAGAACAAATACGTAGGATGAATTTTAATCCAGATTGACAGTGATGATAATTCTGTCTTCTGAGTGGCCCTGTGCAATTATGAGGCCATAGTACCAATACATTAAAGCCCAAAATAAAGAAGTAGCTATGGGACTCAATTTCTGTCCTGAACACTGCTCCTGCTTCTAGTCCCAGAATTAGATGTTTTACTGAAGGTATCAACAGTCAGATAATTAAGAAATATAATTTGGTTTTGTTTATTTCAGTACATTGTGACATTCAGATGTATCAGATCTGTTTAGGGGAAAAGAATTTCACACTTCTCAAGAGGTAGAATTGTGTTTAGAGATAAAGCTTGAAGCAATTTAGAGTCGCACATGTAGGCTAAGGAGTATAATTCTTGAGTTTATAGTTGCTTCCCTTTCTGGATGTTAATTTTGTGACTGTATGGGTAGCAACATCTGCTTGTGTTTTTGATAATATTAATTCTGTAGTCATTAAGACCTGAAACATATCCTAGGACTGAGAGTAGCAGGTAATGGGAACTCTGACATTCTGCCTGTTCAGGTGTTACCTATTATATGGTCTAAATCGTTACATCTTGAGATAGATCCATGGTTAATCTAAAACATGAATATCCTCTGCCCTTTCATTCCCTTCTCTCAAACAGGTTATCTTTAGAGCTAAAAAAGGTTCAATGATGGCAAGTATGATTAAAGGTATGGAAAGAATTACTTGCTATCATCCCATTGCTAAATTCTTCCAAACCTGTTTTCCACTTCATCTTTGTCATAATGAGAATTTATGCTCATGAATTACAAAATAGCAGAGCTTATTGCTTTTAACACATACAGATCAAATGCTAGCATTTTGTTTCCATTGCTCAGACTGTGCTGTCACAGTGTATGGTATTAGAAGCTGTAATCTTTGGCCCCAGATGAATAGTGGCTCTTTCATTTCCTTGGGCTGTTCAGTGTGGAAACAAACTTAACCATATAGCATTAAAATTTCAATTTTAGAACGCCGGTGTTAAAATAAAAATCTACCATACCCATCTTCCTAGAATGCTTACTTTAGAATGAGAAAGAAATTCAGATAAACCCTTATCTAATCCAGTACCTTCTGCTGGATTTTTCACTTATCTCTAAAAAACCCAAAGAGCCCAAAACCAAATGAACCAACCAACCCACCCAACAAAAAAAAAAACCCCTGCCATTTTTTACAGGTTAGATTCAGGAAGCTTTTATTCATTGATTTGCTCAAAGAACTTTCCAAGTCAGCAGGGGTCAAGAGTAGAGAAGCACTTTTAAGTTTCCTTTATTCATGTAAAACTGTAGTAAATAATAGGTGTGTATTTTATTTTAAAATTCTGTAAGTGGTATCAGAGTTGAAAAAAAAAAGAGAAGTAAATAGCAGTGGAAATAATGATATTATAGACAAAATTTGAAGTAACGTATATCTTCATGCAGGAAGTTCAAAGATTCGGTGGCAGTGACATGGTTCATGAGGCATTATGGAGGAGGAAAATCATGCCCTTAGAACTAAGACAAGTGTGAAAATGCCTTGGGCTATGTTTATACTGGAGAAAATGCCACATTTAAAAATTGCTGTAGTAAGCATGTTTGATCATGTGTTAAAATTGTTCTTTACTTCCCACGTTATTCAAAAATACAGTTGATTCATTTAAGCTGCATCTGTACTAAACTGTTATTTGGATGCCAACCTGCACTCAGGCTTGGAGTTGTGAAGCAAGCCCTTAAACTAAGCCAAAGAACATGCTTGTGAGAAGGCAGTCAGCGTGAACATATGAAGTGTGACCCTATACTTCCACATAGTCTATCTGCCCCTATACCTTCTATAGCCAACCCGCTGACTTATCTTCTCAAGGTACAGCGTGTTAGTACAGCATGTCTTTCTCTACCTAGATGCTTCAATATGTCATATTACTCCAAGAAGACATTCAGTATGTTTTGAGTCCATTGGCAAGTGTTCTCAGCTTGAATAAAACTGAAATAATTTTGGACTCGAGCATGCCACTGGTACACTGACCCAGTCCTCATTATCTGATTTTCTAGATTCCTCATGACACTGCATGGATATAGCAAAGAATTAATATTCAATCCTTAACAAGAATGCCTGCAAAGCATGCTTGCAGAATAGTCTAGAAGCCTAAGTGATGTAAACAAGCATGCTGGTCCTTAAGTATCAAGTCATCTAACTGTTTTGGTAGATCTTTCCAATCTTTCCTTTTCTAGCTTTCCTTTTATTGATAACTCATTTCTCTAAAAAGGAGACTCTAGAAAATGCAAAGGCATTGTCTTTCCACACTTCATTTACATTCTTAGGTTTGCAAAGCCACCAATGAAGCAGGGCATTGTAATTCATGCTCATTGCAACTAAATGTCAGTGAATGGGGGGTGACCAGGAAAAACAAGAACTTTGCTTCCTTCTGAACTTGCTGAAAAGCCTACTAGTCATCTGTCATTATACTACCAGTAATCTCTATGCCCTAAAGCGTGTGAGAGGAAACTAAAAAAAAAAACAATTTAAAAAAATTAAGTGTTTCACTAGAAAGTTCTAAACCAGTTGATCAGTGTGATTGGAGATGTTGGAATAGGATAGGTGTGGAAACATTTCCCCCACCTTTTAGTGGAAGCAGTGTTGTTTTGCTGGATGTAGTATACCTGCCCGTGTTAATTGTCAAAATTTGTTGATATTGAAAAACTGCTTGCTGCATAGGTGCATCTGAAGTGCTGGAGACTGTAAGTTTACAGTACTCAATAGAAGCCAGGCAGTGAGAATTGCATGTCAGGTCCCTGAGTTATATGCCTTGCAAAACCCTACCTAATATTTATTAAGGATTAGCAAAAACCTGGAAATAAAACTTTGTTGGGTATCAAATCAGTTGGCAGGGTGAAGAATGCTCAAAAATTTAGCATATATATGCTGGAATTTATTTTCAAACAAGTGTTTCTACAATGAGCAAGTAAATTCAGCAATTCATCAATAAAAAAGTGAAATAAATTGGATAATGTAGTTGACTAAGAATTACCTCCATCTTCCTGATTGTAATGAGGAAAACAAAAATAAGCTATTCAGGATAGAGTTAGAAAATATGTGAACTGCTCCTGTAGAGTTTATATTAATAGTAGCATACATTGTCTGATATGTAAAACTGCTTTTGAAGTAAGTGCTGTAGAAGGGTTGGCTATTGGTAAACTGAACTCACTTAGCCAATTTTATACCCATGTTGAATATAAGGATTTTTATCTAATAACATAATCTTAAAAGATTTATGCTTGAAAGGGCTGTATTCTACACACAAATACTCAACTTTCCCAACAGATGTTCAGTGTAAGAAAAAGAGTATTAGCTCTGTGGCAGAATAATTTGTACAATACTAATTGGAGGCTTGATTTTGCCAAACAAAAGGATGATCAGAAAATGTGGAGTAAGTTGGATCTGAGAGACAGCTGTGCTCACATGTTGGAAGAATCTTCACAGATGTGGATTTATGAAACCCAGTTTTATGGCAGCAAACCAAAGATGCTATGACTCATAGAAATTGAAATCTGCTTTACTTGAATTCATCACTTTAACAGTTTTTTTGACATGTGCATTAGTTAACAAAGACATGGACTATATCTGGTTACAGCACTGCAGCTTTTCCTAAAAAAAAAAAAAAAAAGCTGCCTATTTTTCCACAGAAATACTTGTGTGGTTTACTTAAATACATTTTAAAAATACACAGTTTGGATTAGATTGATTTTTCTTTCTTCCAGCTTTGAAGTCCCTTTTGCTTGCTTCCTTTAAAAGCAATTTTGAAATTTGGAGTCATAGTCTATGCAAATGGTGGAATTCTCTGAAAAACAGAATCTGAATTTATCTCTCTATGCTAGATTCCTCCTATGTCAGCTTATGGCAGTTTCACAAAGGCTCAGACATTTTTTGAATGGGCAGCTTCACTAGTGCTAGGAAAAATGAATGGCATCTCAGCTGTTGCTTCGGAACTTAAAGGCTTAAGAGACATAAATGGAACAGGTGCCACTTCAGCTCCCAAGAGCAATTTAGTACAGGACCATAGACTGATTCACTTTAATGCCAGGAGGCTATACGGAGGTTATAACCTTTGCTGGAGCTGACCACATGGAACCAGAAGTTGTCCTGGTGAGAGAGTTCACCTTTTTGTACCCATTCACATAGCCTCCATGTCAGACCCTGCTGCGCAGCCGTCTGCCAGATTTGTTGCTGTCAGCAAGCTGCTTGCTAGCCTTCCTTCTCCAGCCCACTCTTTGGCCTCTGTTGCCTTCTCTCTCTCTGATAGGGCTTCTGACTTCATGCTAATCAGTTTCTTTTAGTGGGCATGGCGGAGCTCAGCTGTCTTGTGGCAGAGGATTGATGCAGAACTTCCTAATATGCGTCATTAAAAAAATATAAATTTGCATCAGTATATTGCTGCATGCACGTGTTAGAGGCCTGCACCAGGAATTTTAAATATAACTGAGCATCGTGATTTGATTGTGCATCTAAGTTCCTTAGTCTTGGAATGTATCCCATTGAAGTCCTGAATCCAAGTATCTTCTAATGCAGTTAGGGTTTACATTTGGTTGTGATGCCAGTAAATTTCAAACAAACAGCTCCTATTTCATTTACAGGTACTTGTATTTTAGGTAAAAGCTTAACAGTATCAGTTGCTTCTATTTTTAAAATTATTAGTGTTCAAGATATAATCATTTACTATCATTGCATTTTGACTAAAAGAAGCATGTTTAAGAATAATACTTATTTCAGTGGCTTCTCTTTGTATAGCTTTTTTCTACTAATTTTGAACTGAGACTTTTCTGACCTTCCCATTGCCCATGCAAAAGGAACAGTTCTGTTTAGTGTGTTCTGATCAGCTGAAAGGGACTGAACTTGTGTGATTTCCTAGCAGTACATATGTTTATTAACACATTCTGTTCAAATTTAGGAGTCAGAGAAGAAAACTGTAGGAACTGTCATCCTTCAGCCTTACACAACAGTATCATCTCCATATATTAATCTTAATTTTCTTTAATGTCTGCAGCTTAGTGAGTACTGCGTGACCAGCCCAGGTAATGAATGATAGCTAAGATACGATTTTTTCTCTAACGAGCAGCAATAGGACAAGAGGGAATGGCTGCAAGTTGTGCCAGGGGAGGTTCAGGTTAGAAATTAGGAGAAAGTTCTTCTCAGAAAGAGTGGTTAGGCATTGGAAAGGGTTGCCCAGGGAACTGGTGGAGTCACCATCCCTCGGGGTGTTCAAGGAAAGATTGGATGAGGTACTTAGGGACACGGTATAGTGAGTAATATAGGTGGTAGGGGGATGTTTGGACTGGACTAGATGGTCTTGGAGGTCTTTTCCAACCTTAATGATTCTGTGATTCCTTTAACTACTGGTTCTAAAGTCTGCAGAAATGTAATTAATATAGCAACTTTAGCATTAGGTAGAATGGGCTGAAGTTGGCCCTGGGATCTGGAAGCTACTAAGGCTGAATGAAAGGGCACAAAACTGTCCAATACATGATACTAACTTCATAGAGTTCATGCCTGTTGGAAACCAGCTACAATCTATCTCCCTTGCTGTCCAGAAGCAGTCTACAGTGGTTCCTCCAATCTCTCCCTTCGATTCTAAAATCGTACTTGTGTTCTCTGCCACCAGGAAGTTGCTCATGGTTTCCCACTGGGCAAAGTGCAGAACTGGAACATACCTTGGGCTCTAAAGCTAGCATTCACTTAAAAACTTAAGCAGCCTTCTTTGTAATAATTGCTGTTATTTATCTCCTATGTCTTCCTTTAGATAATCTTCCTCCATCACTATAGTCTTCAGAGCTATAGGTTGCCATTCTTGATCGTCGTCTTCAGTGATAGTCATAGAACTGTTTTATTTGCCATATGACTTCAGCTACAATTATTATGCCAAATTGATAATCTGTTTTTCTGTATCAAACTAAATCATCTTCTTTTCAAACCAAACCTGTTTGTCTAACCTACATACTCAGCCTCAGGCTTAACTAGTAGCCAGATTTGTCTCTGCCCTATATCTGGCTAGGGCCAAGTTAATGTTCCCAAGCAGCCAGCACAAGTGAGCCAAGCTGGCCAAGCGTGTTTCCACAACAGGTGATTTCATGCCCCCATAAAAGGGGCTGGTTGGGGAGGGGTGGGTCCATACAGTTCTAGGCCAGTCTGAGTGCAGGCCTGTTGGGTTGGTTGTCATGTTGGTGCAGTGCTCAGTGTTATCACCATGTCTGTATTCTGTCGCGAATCCCATTGTTGCTATCCCCCGTTTGCTGCACGGAGTCCATACCTGTCCTCATCCCACCCCACAGGGCTGTTGTCAGTCTGTCCTCTTCGTCCTGCCAGGGAAAGGGGGGAGCAAATGGCACGGGGTGCCTAGCTGCCACTTGGGGCTGAACCGCGACCGTCTCCTAAACCTTTTTCCTTTTAGTTTTCTTTGCTGCTGGAGTCCTCAGGCTGACAAGTACGAATACCATCATTTCAAAATAGGAGTGAAGCTGGCCACATCTTCCTGTGCAATATTTGTCTTGATGCATTTCTTTTCCAGCCATGCTGCATTTATCCCAACTTTTCCAAATTATTTCAGTTATTGAAATACTTTCCCCTCTATTTTGGGAAAGTGCAAGCTAGTCACACTCATACCTTTCAAATGGCTTCTTTATTCTGCCTGGCCCTTCTGCTATGGCTATTTCTTTCTTTACCTCTCACAGTGTAAGTTCCTCATATGCTTGAAGACCCTGTTGTTCCCAAGTTTAAAACAGCTTAGGCTGTGGTGATTCATATTAGGGTGTTGCTTCATTCCTCTGGCTGGTTAATGATGACAGATCTTGTTCCTCATTTAATAAATTTCAAAATGGTCAGTTGAAAGGAAGAACTTGTTTAATGCTCAGTTAACATTTAGATATGCAGATTCCTAGCATAATCTTTAGCTTTTTGTGCTGTTCTGGAAGTGCTCATCCTCTCCTCATTTAACTTCTGTAACACCTCTTTCCTTAATGCTGTATCATACTGGGTTTTTCTCTCACATAACATCCTAAAACTGCCGTGGTTCTGTAACCTTGCCTTACTAAGGCAGTTCAGTTTGAAGTATGCACTAAATAGGTTGTTTTCATCATTTTGTAGTCTGTATTCCAAATGCACTTTGAAAAGTATATTATCTTATGATTAATATTTCTACAAGAAAAATTTGAATTGAGAAAGAATGTCACAGGCTTTCTTGGGTAGGAGACTTAATAATTTCACTAGAAACAAGAAGTTTCACTCAAAGTATTTGAGAAAGTACTCATCTCCATGTCACACAAGTTGGTGCATGGTTATATTATTTTCTTTTTGCAGTGATTTCTGTTGAAGCAGAAATTAAAAGCTTGGACAGGATCGAGGAAGGGGTGCATATCCACAGTGGTGGATACTGTGTTCTCAAGAACGCTAAATATAGCAGGTTTGCAGCTGTTGACTAGGAAGAAACGTATTTGCCAAGTCAACAGCTGTCATTAAGCATAGAGCTAGCATTAGAGGTTCAGGTAAGTGTAATGAAAACATAAAGGTGATTTAGCACAACTCCTGTTTGTTTCCCGTGCTGTAGTAATCGAATTCCTGACTGTGGCTCTTTGTAGGCAGGTTTGAGCCTTGAAATGTTATTTAATTAAGGTAAGGTGAAACGTAGCATTCTAGAAAGGAAATGGAACTTGAAGGGAAGGAAAAGCAGGAAAAGTAAGTTTATTTCTTGACAAGAACCTGAAGAGTTCTGTAAGCACTGCAGTTCTTGGTCCTCTTACCTGAAGAGGAAAGTGAATGGCTGTGTTTGTGTTCAAAGCACAGTGCTATCATACTGTAGCACAGAGTTCTGTCTTTTCATGAATCCCATTTTTTTTTAAAGGCAACGAGCAGAATAGTGGCAAAGCTTCACATCATGATCTACTAACTACAGAGTTGGTAAAGGTGATTGGACATCAGTTCAATTAAGCCTAAAGCAGTTGGCTGGCTTTCTGTCTCCTTTTCTTAGGAGTAAACTAGGTGTGAATGGACAACATTGTTATGTTTGTATAAACCCAGCTTTTGTTCTTTGTGCAATACTTTCATATTCTTAGTAGCAAGTAAACTTCCTGGAGTTCTATTTCCCATGGTCAGTTGGCAGAATAGTTAAAATTTTTTGTCATTGCAGCACGAATGAAAACAGTTTTAAGAAGTTAGTGTAGAAATTTCTCCATAATGACTGCAGGGAACTTTTCTTGAGAATGACAATACATGATAGCGAATAATTGCTAGCAGAAAAACTTTGTGCAGGGAACCAGAAGGTACTGTGCACAACCCCGAATTAAGAGCTTCTGAGTTATTGCCAGAGCATGTGGATTATTTAACCTGGTTTGGCAGCAGGGTTGGTTGGACCTGATGATCTCTTCAGGTCCCTTCCAACCCCTGTGATTCTGTGATTATGCAACAATACATAAATACTTTTCATGCTTATTGTCAGACAGCAAGCATTGAAAAAGGTTATGTTTGCTGAATTCATAGGACCGCAGACTGGTTTGGGTTGGAAGGAACCTCAAAGCCCATCTGGTTCTAACCCTCCTGCCATGGGGACACCTTGCCAAGGGACACCCTCCACCAGACCAGGTTGCTCAAAGCTCCATCCAAGCTGGCCTTGAACATGGCCTTGTAAAGATTCCCTCCCCATGACAGTAGTAACCAGTTCACACTGGATTTGCTTGTGGGATAAACCCTGCAAATTTATATAAGCTCTGTGTCTCATGGGAAGTGAAATTTAAGGTCTTAATTTTTTTTCTGGGGATACAACATCAGTGTGCTTTTCATAGTCAATCAGTGCTTCCCTACACTGCTCCCCCCAGGCTTCAGGGGATTGTAGAGAAAATTTGTGTAATCATCAAAGCAGCAAAGACTTGCAGAGTCTCAAGCAAATTGTAAGAAAGGAGACCAGGAGTCTTTATGAAATATGTAGAAAAAAGGAAACAATAGATAAATTAGAAGGAGTTTTTTTATGCCTTAGATTTTCTTAATTGCCTGGATTTCTTTTATGTGAAGTATTTATAAAACTGGGAGGTAAATGAATGAATGCATCCATTTTTTTCCTCCCTGTGCTTTCCTGAAGTAAGTTCCAGCTTGCCTGCCTCAAGGCATACTTCCGAACTGACATGTTATAAACTTTCTACTTGATGTCATTTTAGTCTAGTTAAGTTCCTGTTGTAACCTTCCCAGAGTCTTCAAATTCCTTCTTTTTTATGATAAAGTGCTGAGCAACATGTAAAAAATATTTGTTTAAGTGAAAGTGTGATTTTTTTGTTGGTTTTTTTTCCCCAGAGCTCCAGCTCTGGCATGAAACCAAAACTCTCTCCCATTTGTTAACACCATTTAATATTTTGTTGCTTAGTTTTCATTAATAAATGTTGTTTTTCTACTCTACTGTGTATTTTTAGAATGCTTGTCATTGTTTAATTAGATTATTCTTTCATCAGTGAAAAAGGTAAAGACTTAATGTGTTGTACTTATGGCATAGCACATACTTCTCCCTCTAATTAAAATCAACACTCATTTAAACCAAGCAAAACTATTTGTTGCTTATAAAATCCTTTATCTTTTTCTACAGAAGCATAACACTTTTAACTCTAAGTTCATGATGCTCCAGTAGATAACAACACACACACTTGTGAGAATAACGTGAGGATCTCAGCTATGAACTTCAGACAGAACCACAGAATTTGTATCGTTGCTACTTGCAAGTGCCCTAAAATTACTGAATAGGTCAGTGAGGTTTTGTAGCTCTCTGAGCTGTTCGCATTCAATTGCAATTTACTTGACCCTGTTTAGAGCAGAGCATTGGACTAGATGATTTCTGGGTATCCCTTCAGATCTCAAGTGATGCAGATTCTGTGTCATCATACAAGCAAGCAACAATCAAGTACAGGTATCTGAAGGAGCCTCTAAAGATCTACTGGAAGTTGAGCAGGCATTGGTGTAGGAAGAATCTGTTTCCACACTTCTTTGCAAATCTCTTTGGAGGAGGAGAAGTGATTTCCAGTGCCTTAGCTTATTGATATCACATACCCAGATGTGATATTGATATCACAACTCTTAGCCTCTTTAGTTTTTTATTATTTAAACTATTCCTAAATAATGGTTTTCTGCTACTTCAGTAAAGACCCTACCCAACTAACCAACTGACCGAAGAAAAATGAAGTAGATGAGAACTGGACACGAAGCCAACTCTAAGCCATGAGCTCTGTGATTGACACATTGCTGCATCACGGAATCTGAGGTAATACAGGCTGGCTGCACAGAATTGCTTCTGTCTGCTAAAGAAAAGTACTAAAAGTACTAAAACTAAAATGTTGTCATCCTACCCTTACATCATGGCTATGGAATGTATCTCGGTAAACAGCAGTAACAGTATTTATTTTATTTTTTTATTTTTTGACCTACATTCTTTCCCTTAAGCTCAACCTTGTGTTTAATAGTCACCACACTAGATCTAACCTGAGTCAGACCAACAGCTCATGGAGCAGAGACCTTACCTTTGAAAAGTACTGCTTACAAGTAAAAACCTTATCAAAGTTAATAGGTGCTTACTATGAATTAGGTTCAGAGTATTGGATTAATCTCGGAAGTAATTAAGACTTTGTCTTTGAAATGGTAGTTTCCTTTACTACCTACATGTATTTCACCACATTCTTGGTTTATCTAAGGTTCTTGTGAAAACAGTATTATGCAAGTGTGGCAAGGTTTTAGAAATATTTTCTAGTGAAAACTTAAAAGAATGTGAGCCTTTGCACTTTAAAGTATAAAAGATAATCTTACAAATATATAACTGGCAAGAAATAGCACATAGTTACTTTCTCCAAGAGAAAGTGAAAATCTGGTGTCAAGATGACAGACTGTTCAGTTGCCTGCTCCTGTTTGATCAGAATATTGCATATGAGTTTATTTGGAATATAATCTTTCATTTTCTTTGCTGATGTGTTGAATGTGTGGAGCTGTTTTTGTGTTTTGTCAGTTTTTTCTTTAAAAACCACCTAGCTTCTGTTCTTGGAGTTACCCAGCATGTGCTTTTGACCACAGTTAATCAACTAATACTTTCAGGAGACGTGTATATTACACTTGCTTTTAAATCTGTTCATCTCACTGTAATTCCTTATACTGAACTATATTTTTTCTTATAATGGCCATCGTTATTAGCATCTGAAAATGTCATTGCATTCATTTGTGGTGTGACACACACAGGCAGAAAGGCATGAAGCCTCGGTGAGAGATTCACATTTCCTTTCTTTGTAGGTAAAACTATCAAATGCAATTAGAGATCTGTATGGGGTTTTTTTTTCTTTGATTTAAACATACTGTTTATGTTACTGAACTGGTAGTGAAGAGAAAAAGGCAGGCAGTTCAGAGAATTTCTTTTCAGGCCTTTAAGTTTCTTCAGCATTGGTGTTTTCTAATCCCCTCTACCCTCCCGCCCTGTCCTTTGTTGTTGCTTTTTCCTTTGTTGTTATGTTCCCTAGAGCAGTTTGTAAGTAAGAGGCCAAAGAGTAGGGGAGAGAGAACCTTTTAATGAGCCTGGAGGATGGATCTCTTACCTGAATCTTCTGTCATTCTGTAATTATTTTTCTAATTTCATCACTTCCATTAGGTGACTGCAGCTGTTTAAATTCACAAGCCACTTGCATAGCAAGTTTAGGAGGTGTTCCATGTAGTGCATTTGAAATGCCTTTTTCAAGATATCCTATTCTTTGTTATGCTGTGCTATTTATTCCTATGCCTGGTATATCCTCCAAGGTATGCCAGATACTTTTCTTGTTTCAAAATGTTCTTGAGTATAACGTTTTCCTGGCTTATTTTTGAGTTTTTCATTTGTTTGTTAAATAGAGGGGAAGATTTTGCCGTGACGCCCATTTGGATGATCCTATGTGATCAGCCGGCTCCAGTTTCCTAGCTGTGCTGTGCCAAGGCAGGTGTTTGTAGAAAGCTTTGGCAGTCCATTGCCTTCACCCCATGAAGGTGATCTGTGAAGAGGAGTGCTGGGAACAAGGTTTGCTTTTTTATGGAAAAGAGCAAGACCAGGTTCTGTCAAGCAGGGGAAACGAAAACCAAAATGCTACTCAGATCACTGCAGTAGAGTAATAGTCCTGCAGTCTACCTGCAGATTCAAGTCAGTACTGTTGTGTTGGCTATACTTTTGGAAAAAAAAAACCACCCCAACTTTCCAGCAGAACTAGGGGACCTTCACTTGTTTGGTTTTTTTTAAATGCAGGTACTAGGTATGAGGAGCATGAACAAAAATGTAACTAGGTGGTATCACCTCCTAATCCCCAGTATTGATTACAACTGCTTCTAGTGCTTCTGCTCCTTAGACAGCAGTGGTTGTTATCATGGATTTCAGCTAAAAAGCAATACCCAAAATTCTATCTCAACCATGCTGACATCTCAGAATACAAATAGTAAAGTGCACATGGTTATATATGACACTCTATATCAAGGTAATTTCATTCTACTGATTAAACATTACATTTGCATTACTACTATAGAATCACAGTAGTCTCCAAGCGAAACCTCACAGGTGTCTCAAAGGATTTTGTGATGAAACAACTGTACTCTGTGAATGTCTCTGTATGACACTGAGCTATAATACATTTTAATTACCCACTCTATCTACAAGTTTTTATGGCTTTATAGCCTCAGACCATACGTTCTTTTGTATGTCAAAGGTAAATCATTACATGTGCCATCCTATTTTACTCCTTTACTACCAATTAATGAAACTCTTAATTAGGTAGGTCTCCAAGGAGCCTGCTTTGTTTCTATTTTTATGTTTACAATGGCAAACAGGCAAGTTCCCTTAGTCTTTAATGAAGGCAGCACTCATTAGCAGCTGCCTGTGCATCTCCCATCTCATGCCACTTCCGCTTTGGCAAGAGGATGTGTTAGGATAAATGCTCTGGATGCTTTCCTAACTGAGACAGCAGAAGTCACCTGTCTCTCCACAGGCCAAATACCTAAAAGCTTTTACTGGGCACATCTTGTACCATGTTTCTGTACTTGGAACAGATCTGCTTTAAGCAGGACAGCTACAATTGTCGCCTGCAGCGGGAGAAGAGGGAGATTGCCTTTTACCCCACCAAATCAGCGCGTAATTTGGAGTGACTGTTGCACTAAATGCTGACCACTAGCCAGTGGAAGCTGCCAGCACAGTGTTTCTGATGTCTGTTAAGAGAGCAACCTTACCAACAGCAATTATTTGTTCTTTGGTGATGGAAGATGCTAAATCCACTCACAGTTCTTTCTATTTTGTGTAATTTTGGTTGAGCTTTCATTTGGGTTTTCTTTGGGCAAATGACCAAGAGCTACGTAGCCTGGTATATGTAACCATTTCAACTGAAATCATAAATGTAAGGAAATCAAACTGAACTTTCTTCCCCCTAATGCATTTTGTATTTTGTAATTTATAGTAGATATGAAGAAATGGGCTGGTAGCTTCATACCCAAAAGCTTCAAGAAACTTTTTGCAGGTCTTGAAACTTGCTAGATTTCTAGGCAAGATTGGATAGACTTAATTACTTTTTCTGCAACCTAGACTTTCATCTTTAGGAATCACATAAGACTGTAAAACTGCATCTAAGAGTATTACAGGTTTGTTTTTTTTTTTAACAATAGCAGCAAAAAAGCAGCAGAAATGTATTCATCCTTAGGTTTATGTATATAAACTATAATTTGTAAAAGTAGGGTTACACCATAGCTTTTCCCATCAAAAATCTATTCCATTCCGACAATAGCCTAAGGTTCTTTCATTTTGGTTTTTGAAATCTCTCCACGTATGTTTGTGTTGTCTAAACTTCTAAACAGTTGCAGATGCCTTTTGAATTTAAAAGGCTATGCTGACTTTGTTTTGAAAATTCATTCTTGAAAAAGTGGTGTTTAACCTGGACTCCTAGATGTCCAGAGAGTGTTAGACAAAAACTCAGTACGGCCAAAAGCAGTAGAGCCAAAAAAACCCTTATGGAGTTGTTAGCTGCACCCTCAATGTTTTCAGTTAGTCTTTCATCTTTTGTGATGAGTGTTTGTGCTATCCTGTTTGTGTCTGAAAGGGCATGAGGGCAGCTAGGCAGTGGTATGCTGGCAGCCCTAATTTTTGCTTTTTCTGGGTTTTTCTGGTGATTGAGAATTTATGTTATTACTGCTTGCAGGTTTTTTAATATATCTGCAAATAGTAATGCATACAGTTGTATGATATAGTAATCATAGGTAGATGAAAACCTAGTAATAATAATTAATACATCTCTTATTAGTGAAAGAAATTATGACCCTATTATAATTTTGCATACTTTGAATAGCCCAAAAGATTTTTTTTACATGTTCAGTATTTGTATTTTAGAATTCCTTCATCTTTTTGAGAGGTGAATGTGGTGTTTCTGCCTGAAAATGACATTATAGTTCTTCCAAAGAAATTGAAAAACAATTTGGACAATTTATAATCTCATACATAAATATCTGGCATTATAATCTGGAAGAAATTATATGTCATTTATTTGTTTGAAATGTGTTAAGTGACATTTAGTAAGAAATAACAAAGAACATTTGCTGAAGAAGGGTTTTTTTCATAATTGAGATGAAAATTATCAGAACATTAAGATGAGAAAATCAAGCTCTCAGTAGAATTTAAAAAGGAACTTCCAACATAGCCTTTTCAGTTGCAATCACTTTGGTATCTACCTTAAAATAAAGTCTGCAATGTTTCGGGCATAGTCCACTAGTGGACTATCCATAGAGTAGATGTGTTAAGCTTAAGGTATACTTTACACATCAGGTAATAACATGGTATCTGCTAATTTGTAGTGCTGAAAAGCAGTAATGTAAGTAAGGCAGGAAAGCATTGCTTGTTGCTGGTGTTTCCAGTCATGCATTTTCAGATTTTTTGAAAGGTGTTTCTGTGCTTATTTGGGGTCAGAAGCATATTTAGAGGTTTCATTTTTATGAATACCGCTACCATGACAAATTTCGGCAGCACACCCTGCTTTACGCTGTGCCAGCTGCTTGCACGGTACGCACGCATACATGCATTTCATACCCAAGGATGAAAGGGGCTGTAAAACTCAGTGGGGATACATTTTAAATATTAAAAAAAAATAACATTGTATACTGAATTTGATTGGAATCCTTGAGATAACCCATTTAAAGGACCTAAACCACAACAAAGGCTTTCCTTCCTCAACTTACATCACCTTCAGCCACAAAATCTGCCACTAATCCTTTCTGTTATGAGCACAGCGAATGCTGTGTTCTAGTGAAACAATGGCTGGGTGCATTTGTTGCATAGCAGCCCTTGAATCTCTGATGATTTTCTTAGGCAAATCAAGCAGCAATTAAATCATCGGTACCATCCTCTCTCCCACAGCTACTGATACAAATGGAAACTTCTTGTGTCTTTTAAATACTTCATTTTGTGTTCTCTAAGATAATCTTGTATCGAAATTGTGGTGATATTCTAAATTAGCTTAATTGGTCTGAGTTCAAAATAGTGAAGAAACTGTAGAGGCCAAACAATAGAAAGTAGTATAAATATCCAAAGATTTGTCACAATACTCAGAATACTTCAAACGACATCATCTTTGCTTTGTCACTGAGATGATGGAATTAGTATGCAAATCACATTAAATCAAAATGCCTTCATGTATGTTTTTCAAAAGTCAAAGTGAGATTTCTGAGTCAGTTAAATAACAGCGCCTCTTTCTTGTGAGCATCAGGTACTGCTCTGCTCTGACCTCTGACTAAACACTGTCTCAGTCTGAGTTTATAACAAATCACCCTTGGGGAACCATTTCACCATAAAAAAGAAGGCAAGTCAAACTTGGCGGAGGAAGGGTTTTCAAATGCAGTGCTCTGCTGCTGAGGCCTTTCATTGGAGGGGAGTATTTTGTGTGGATGTGAATGGTTTTCTAGACCATTCCATTGTTCAAGGGAAAGAAAGGGCAGAGAAAGGGCTGGTTATCAGGGTTTCTCTGTTCCAAATCCCTCTTTCGAGTTTTGACAGGAGTAGTTGTTTTTGTCCTGGGTCACCAACAAATCTGAGAGACAAACAGAGGAAGTATTTATCACTGAAAGTGGCACAATTAGAAACAAATAGTTTTGCATGTGAGGTATTCTTCATCCTCTAAAAGACACTATTTTTCTCCTCCTTTGGCAGTTCTAGATGGATTAGCAATAAGATAACATTAATTAGGTAATTTCCAGACAACTGAAGTGTCCCCAAACTGGTACTATTTCTATTTTTTTTTTTTCCCCCTCTCTTAAGGCAGTGTAAACATGCATCAATACCTACTGGCTCTGGCTGGGGTCTCACATGGCCTGTGGGGAATCCTTGCTCTGAGACAAGGGCACCTCTCCCACCTTCTCCATGGCTGGTCTGGGTGTCACAGGGCTCTTCCTTACACTTCTTCCCCTATTCCTCTTCACTCTTCCCACGTTTTTTACCCTTTCTGGGAAACTCTTTCCCTGAGGTGCCCACCCATGGCTTTGGGGCTCAGCCATGCCCTGTTGAGAGTGAGTTGGAGCTGGCTGGGTTCAGCTGTGCCTGGCACAGAGGAGCCCTGGCCTCTCCATGCATAGAGGACACCCTGCACTTCCCCTCCCACCAGCATCTGGACATAGGCACTCAAAGCAGAATATTCTTTCAGCAACTGAAACATCATCTCATATTGTGTTCTGTGATTCTTCTGGAGAGAAAAAACCCAGTAAAACCAAACAAGAACCCCCTGAAAAAGGAATCAGCCATTTCAATCATGGCAACAAATGGCAGGCTGGTAATAATGGCATTGCCAGCTGTAGGTAAGGTACCTGTGCTCTCTGCATTGCCTGTGTTTGCTGCAGCTGATGAGGTTTCCTTTGGCCAATGCATCACCTGGCTTTGTAGCTGAGCGATACAGAAACACAGATATGTTCCAGACTTAAAACAGGCAGGATGAGGAGAACATGGATACCAGTGCAGTGAGCGTAGGGAGGACGTCCCTCTCCAGCTGCTGTAGGTGATGGCCGGCCTGTCGTGCTGGGCCTTGGCACGCCATCCTCAGCCTTGGCTGAGTTTAGCCTGGGCATCTACCATGGTCAGCAGTTTTTAACACGTGTGGCTACGGTACCAGGTAATTGTTTATTGAGCTTGAGACAGCTTTATAAAATGTGAATTAATTTTTCTAACAAAATGCTCCTTCTTTTTAATATTCCTATCTGACTGATCGCATGATCTTTGAAAACCTTGTAAAAAGAGACTTCCATATCTACTGTTTTTTCTTTCTCATATATGACAGACCAATGGTTCAGTCAAACTACAACATCTTAAGGTTTTAAAGTTAAATAAATCCACGTGAAGTGCTGTGCCTTGTTATGGAAGTTACTAAGAAGCTGGTAACACCATAGAACAATGAATGGTAAACATGTTTCCCAGTTGTAATATTAGAGCAAAGGCTGTTACCCGTTACAATTTACTAAAGTGGTGAACATTTTAATTTCATGAAAATTACAATCAGATTGAAGTGGAAAGTGTGGCCCGGTTTGAAATGTATGGGCAATGAATGGGACTGAGGTCTTGGCTGGAAGGGGTTCTGGTGGTGAGATAAAGACCAGAAGGGTTTGAGAAATTGGAAGATGAGCATGTCCATGTGATTCATTCTTATACATACAGCATTGGCTTTAGTTCAAGAGTTCTGGGTCTGGAAGAGCTGGATAAAGGTTGAGGAGAGAAAACAAGTTTTGTTAAACATAAGTCTCAGCAGGTCAGACTCAGCTCAGTCATTCTGTCACTTTTTAAATAAAACAACACAAAACCTAAAACAAACCAAACAAAACCCCCAGTTTTGCTACTGCTTAAAACTAAGTGCAAAGGCATTATGAATTTTTCCCCTGGAATCTGGGTTCACCCAAACCTTGAAAAGGTTGAAAAGCACTTGTGTGCAACAATACCTGTGTAATTTCTTTATGCTGTCAGTATTGTTGCCTATAAATGAAATTTCACACTTCCTTCAGGATTACCAATTTCTTAATTCTTTTTCTAATTCTTTGCTTTTGGATCTTAATTTAACATTCTTGCTTTCAAACTATATGTTGCTACTGTTTGCGTTTGGTTGAGCAATTCATTCCTTTTTTAAAATGAGCCAGGAAAATTTTGTTTACTTGTTAAAATAACTTTAATTGGAATGACTACCAATAAATCCTGAAATTTTTCAGAGAGCTAGAGTGATTTTGAATACTCTTTTAGACACCAAATAAAAGGAGATCATTGCTTATTAAAAACATTTTGAAAGCTCTCCAAACTTTTTATACTTAGACTTGTAAAAACAAACATGCAGTCTTTCAAGGATTCCGACTTTGCTCTTGTATTATATACACCTTCAGAAATTTGAAAGGGAGTGCCTGCCTTGTTTTTCTACTAATTAGTCACAGCAAAGACTCCAGGTATGTGATTTTAATGAAGCCACTATTCCTACCACGTTGACAGCCTAGCAAAGAACTAGCCTTCCTGTTGCCTTGCTTCTTGTGTTTAAAAAAAGTAGCAAATTCTGTTCCTGGTAATAGGCTGCTGTAATTTTAAGTATATAAGAGGAAAAATCTCAAAACTCAAAGCATTGCTAAGTTTCCCACGCAGTACGAATATATGCGTCATTACAGGGCCTGTGGTTATGAGCTCATATACACTTTTTCTCACAGCAACCTGGCTCATTCAGAGCATATTAAGTAAAGATCATGTGAAGTAATTCCAGGCCTTGTGTACATAGATTTAGAGTTTAATCTGGATGTATAATGTTGCTCAAAAAAAAGTCATATGCCATCTTTAAAACAGGTACAGTTTTTTACTTTACCTAATACTGAAGTAAAGCAATTACCTGTTCTTGGATTTTAGAAGTATTACATTATTTGGTAGAAAGAAGCTAAGTAGTCTCTTTCTGTTTCAGTTCTTATGACTAAACTAGGTTTTAAAGGATTGCCATATTTCAGTTGTTCCTATTAGTATTACAATAAATATTCTATCATACGTTAGTTTTTTTATGATGTCTATACCCACGCACGCATAACATATATAACTCTGGCTATGGCAAATAAACTGTGTCCATATAAATCTGAGTGTGTATGTAAATGAGAATAGTTCATTTTCAGATGTAACTGTAAGAATATCCAGATGACACAGTAGTGCCACTGGCATACAGTCTCTATCCCATTGTCTCTCCAACTAAACTTCTATTCATTTCAGTCTCGTTTGCATTGAAAATGCAAGTTGTACTAGCAAAATGCTTGCGACTGAGGGGACAGAGTAGTGGCTGTGGGAATTCCAAGCAGCAGTTGTATATAGTAGGTTTCTATTTTCATAGCCTTAGCAAGGTGTTCTCTATTACCACCTGTTCTTCTCAGAGTTTGACACAGGAAGTTTTATCGTACATCAGATTTCAAGTGACATCATGCTTTGGGTTTTCTTTAGTAGACTATGAAAGGACTGACATCTAGATATAGCCCTCTCTCACTGAATCTGCTTTTATTTTTGAGATTTTTCCTGGGGATAGTAAATTGAAGATTAAAGCTGATAGTCTTCCGATGGAAGAAGAATGTGTTCTGGGTGTTTTAGATGAGTTAGAGAAATAGAGGCACTGAAAGCCATTAAAACAGACTTCCAAACAAATGAGAGAGAAATAATACTCCTAGTCTTATTTCTGGTGACAGTGCCTCCTGATATCATCAAATAACTAGCTTGGTAGTTTTTATGAATCAGAAGCTACCACTCTGTACAATGTCTTGTCTATTGAGAACACAGTGTTGAATGGGAGTGCAAGCTTTTGCCCCACCAATTTTTCCTGACCATCATCACTGACTGAGCTTTCTGCCTCTACGTTAGCACATGCATAATCAAAGTAATTGATTTGGCACAGATAGGGATGTGAAAATTGTGAAAGTACTAACTTGCCATTTTGCCTCCCTCTCCTTTCTGTCCTCTTTCTTTTAAAGCTAGTCTCCGTGATAATTAGGATCGAATAAGCTGGTGGCATGGTTCAATTGTGGAAGAAGTGAGTTGCAACAGTCTTCAGGTGTTTATAAAGGGGCCTGAATTAACACAAAGAAAACGGAAAACTTCTAGCTTGAGGCCTGAACTGACATGATGGTTTCCTGAGGGGATTCATCATCAGTCCTAATTTAACGTATTTACTGTGTTGAACTTGATTTGGGGGTATCAGTTATAGTCTATGCCTGAGCAATCGATGATGGGGGGGCATTTGCTATGTGAGATCCTAGCAATGTTGTGACCTGAATTCTGAATTCAGAGCTGAGTTGTGTTTGCTGTTACTTTGGCTTAAAAGCCCTTGGATTTTCGCTGGGTTCATGGATGTATACCAGCAGCTAGAAGGCGGACAGGGAAACGAGAGGCTGAAAGGACAGAATCATAGAATATCCTGAGTTGGAAGGGATCTACAAGGATCATCAAGTCCAACTTCTGGCTCCACATAGAGCCAGCCAAATCAGAGCATGGAAGAGTAGCTTATATCTGAGATAGAAAAGCAGAGGGACAGAGAGGGAAAAGATTGATGAAGTTGATGCTCAGACAGCTAGAGACACACTTTTGAATTGGCACTGTTGAGAAGACTAGATATAAATGGAATTAGGATTGAATTGTATTGGGCAAGAAGAAATTTCACAAGTGTCTAATAAACCATACCTGTGAAACATCAAATCAGCATCTTGGAAGAATTGCCAAGTATTATGTTAGGAATTGATTATCTTGTTTAGCTTCCTAAATGAGCAATCGTTCCCATATTGCTTTCACTCTTAACTACGGTTTGGTTCATTTACACGTAATTGATTAAGACAGTTGTTTTTGAGCCCAAATAAAATGAAAATAGAAATTTGCATATCATTAGGTGTCACATTTCCAAGTATATCACAATTTATGAATTTTATAAGTCCTTAAATGCCATGGTAATAATTCTTTATTTTAACTAAAATTTAAAACAATCCATATAATGTGTGCTGCAGTATAAACAAAACATTTTGTAGTGGGGTTTATTTTATTCTTTGCATTGTTATGCAAGGCTAATTGTTTATATAACTTGCTTAATGTGTAGAAGGGTGAAGCTTGAAATAAGAGGTATAAGCTTTTTAAAATTATAACCTACAAGTGTAATATATTGCCATAATTACTTTTTATTCATATATGCAGAAAAAAAACAACCCAAAGTCATATTTCCTGATTCAAAACCAGGACAAATGGTAGAAGGCTTAAGCAGCAGTTACTCAAGGAGGTACAGAGGATAGGTCACTATCTCATAGCTTTAAACAAAAGTCAACGAAGTTTCAAAGAGTAGACAGATACTAGTAAAGTACAAATAATGCTGGTGGAGTTCATAGAAAGCTTCCTTGTATACTTTTCAGGCAAGTGTTCAAGGGCGTATTTTTTGTCTCTCAAATACTGTTTTACAAATAGAGTTTTAACATAGAGCATTAAAAAGAGCTGATATAGACAAAGGAACAAAACAAAATACTAAATGAGAAATAGGCAAATGAAAAATAAGCAGTGGAGAATACCATGAAGGACTGGGATCAACTTAAAGAGTAAGAGAAATAGAAATCAGACTAAATATTTCAAATCTGGTTTTGATGTGTATTTAGTAATGCTCAATTCTCAACTAGAGAATTATTTCCCTTTAATAAGAAGATGTTTCATGTGTCACTTTTTTAATATGTTCTGTTGTAATGATCTGGTCTTTTGTTTGCTTGTGTTACGACTTGAGTGGGAATGGTTGGGTGGTTATGGGCAGCTGAACTTCGTATTACACTCAATGTCTTACTTGCATTACAGGTGAAATGATCTTCATTATTCCTGCAAAGTAGTTGTAAGGGCTTAATTACAGTAGCACTGCAACCAAAATTCACAAATAAAAGTGTCTCAGAGGGTTTTTTTTATTGTGATGTTTTTGTGTATGTCTTGAGGGAAGGATAATAAATTTAAAAAAAGTTCTTCTGGCTTGAGAGATCAAGGCTGATGTTGAAGAGACCTCTTGTCCAGTTAGGAGTGGACGAATGATGAAAAACATAAATAGCAGAGATTGTTTCTATATTTTATTTTATTTTGTATCTCTTTATGGCAGAACTTTCTGGAATTTAAATTGATTACTTCAGTCTTTATGGTCTGTGTGCCATAGGCTCAGTAATTACAGATTGCTTCAATTTACAGTGTAAAATACCACAGATACAAGTACTGACACCACAAGAAGGGAAAGATGGTTGACTTGTTGATAGTTTATCCTTGTGAAGTGTGGATTAAATTTATTGCCAGATTTGTATTTTATGACCTTTATCAAGTCACTAATAGCAGGAATGCATAGTCCTTTGTAGGTGACACTGAGTTGTGCCCACGCTGCCTGGGGGCTGCACACAGACCACAGACCACAGACCTAATCATGCACTGAAAGAGCTGAGTCTGGCTGTGTTGAGTTGCTGCCTCATGCGGCTCCTTGGCTTCTCTTTATTTTGGAGCACAGGCAGGGCCTGCCTGTATTTGCATGGATAAGTTTGCATAGGTACATTCTCTCTCTTCAGTGGCCTACGGGTAAAATCAATATATCATTTCTCCACAGAAAGTTGCTGTGAGGAAAGATAAAGTCCTTGTAATGAGGTGATCAGACATTCTTACATTTGTCCCACAAATACATGGGGGAGAGTATGAAAATTAATTAATATTACTGAAATGTATCTTAGATCCAAGAACTGTAGTGGAGAGATAGTGTCTTCACTGATTATGTTGCTTGTCAGAATGCTGTCATTTTATACGTTGTCCACTCACTTTTCAGCCTTAAAATTAAATCTATGTGAGCTCTGAATCAAAGAGGCTGAATGGAAGGGAATTATTTTCTTTTCATGGGGAAACTGTTTTTTCTCAGGAAAAAATCCAAACTGATCAGTTATAGATGAGCACAAAGTCAGCAGTAAAAATAAATGCATCACTGCACTGATGAAACCCTTTGTATAGCTAAGATGTCAAAGCGTGAAATAGAATAGCAGTTTGAACAGATCTTTTCAGATATCGTCTGGCTGATTTTTATCATTCAATCAGATTGGCCTTTTATACTACTCCTTTAAAAAAAAAAGGAAAGAAGAAAGGAAGAAAGAATCATTATACGTGAGTTTTGAGACTACATAGATATGTTTCTTAATTTATGCCTGGTTTCACACTGACTTTGGTTTCTTGCTGCTTATTTGGGCTGAAAAAATAATAGTTCTACCAGAAAGACCTTCCATTTTAGTCAAAACACTTTATTCATTAGATAAGTATTTTTAAAAAGCCTGTGCACAGTGTCCAGGAAAACTATAGAACTTAGGTTTGAGTATGAAATATTTTCTTCCTGATTACACTAACAGAATAATCTGAATAAATTTTCCATTCCATGCATGAAAATAAAATCAAAATAATTTGTTAGCTGTTGAAAGGCTTTCCCCTGTTCGTTGCTTGAAAGCTTTCATTCTGTCAGTGGGAAACCAAGTAGTTAAGTGCTAAGCAACTTTGTCACCTCAGGGAGACCATAAAAGACGAAGGAACTCATCATTTTGTAGGATTTGGAGCTCACCTTTCATAAAAGCTTTTATCTAGAGCATGCTAAGCTTCTATGCAGGTATTGTTAATCCTTTAGCTTTCATTTTATTGCCATTCCTTGATGTGTATATATATTTCGTTAAGAAGTACCTGCTAGCAAGAAAAGGGTATTATATGTGATGCTTAAGAGTGTCATTCAACTTCCTGAACCACCAGAAAAGGTTGAATGGCAAAACTGGTTTGTGTGTAATATCTTTCTACTCCCCTATAAAAAACAATAAATAAGGCAGTTGCAGTTCCTCTGTTGTCTTTGGGAAAGAATGACTTTGTCATTTGGTGAAAGCAAAAAAACCCCCAAAAAAGTAAGCTAAAAATTGGAGCAGATAAATCGAAATTTTACATTTCTCATTGAATCCCAGGCTACTTCATTGTGCTGGTGCATCAGATAACCACAGGGTTATTATTAAGTAGTAGCCTAATCAAATGCCTAGTGAAATCAACCAATGGGGTAGAATGAGACCTCTGGAGATGGTCATTTGTTTCAACCATCCAGCTCAAACCAGTGATAAAACAGATTTAACTAGAGCGGGAGGCTGAGGATTGTGCCCAATCACGCTTACATTAAATAAAGGGTTCTCTTTTTCTCTGGGGTTCCTTTCTGGTAAAGAGTGAAGCAAAGAATGAATTGAATACCTTGGGTTCTTCCACACCATTTGCCATTAAGTTCCTTGCCCTATCAGCAGCTGGCTCAAATTTTTCCTTGTCTTCCTTTTGCTTCTGATACACCTGTAGAAACCCTTGTTGTCCTTCATGGATTCACTCCAGATGGGCCTTCTATCCCTCTCCATCTGTGCATGTTTTTGCATGGTCTGAGTCTGCTTCTACCTCTTGTTTACTTCCTTTTTACACCTGAGTTTTGTGAGGAGATCCTTCTTCATCCATGAATGCCACTAGCTTTTGGTCACTGCTGCCAAGGCTACCCCCAACCAATATTTTCTTGAGAGGATGTGAAGGTCAACAGGGTGCCTGCCCTTGTCTGCTTATTAATTACCTCTGTACAAAGTTATCATCCAGAACCTTACAGGATAGCTTGTGCCCTGTAAGATGCCAGATTAGTTAAAGTCCCCATGAGGACCAAGCCCTGTGAATGTGAATCTGTTTCTTAGAAGAAGGCATTATCTGCTTCCTGATCACATGCTCTGTAGCAGACACACTGGTTCTGGTTCTGGCTAGGAGTTAATTAACATTCCCAAGGAGCCAGTGCTGGTGAGCTGAACTGGCCAGGGTGTTTCCACTCCATGTGACATCATGCCCCCATAATGGGGGCTGGTTGGGGAGTGGTGGGTCCATGCGGCTCTGGGCCAGACTGAGTGGGCAGAATAGTTGGTCATTGGGTGGATAAGTGCTCAGTGTTACCACCGTGTGTATATTCTGTCTTGAGTCCTGTTGCTATTGTCCCCCACTCTGCCGTGCTGTGTCAGTGCCTGTCCTCATCCTACAGCGCAGGGGCCGTTGTCTGTCTGTCCTCTACATACTGCTGGGGGAAGGGGGAGCAGTCAGTGTGGGGTGCTCAGCTGTTGCCTGGGGCTGAACCACACCTCCATAATGTCACCCATGTGTGTCTGCCCACTAATCCTGACCCACATGTTCTCCGCTGGCTTCATGTCCATCTAGAGTAGAGCTCCATGGATTCCCATTGCCCTCCCATATGACAGGCAAGACCTCCTCCTCCTCCTCCTCTTCTAGCCAGTCCTTCTCAAAGAGTCCATATCGGTCCATTGCAGTACTCCCGCTGTGTGGCCTATCCCACCATGCTGGGTCTTCCACATCCCAGCAAGTTGTAGCCCCACAACTGCAACCACATCTCTGATTTGTCCTGCTTGTTCCTCTTGCTGCATGTGTTGGTGTCCAGGCCCTTCAGAGAGGCAGGCACTCTGTCTCACTCATTTCCCAGGACAGGTAAGGGACACTTACCTTAGCAAAGACACTTTCTGTCAGAAATCACTTTAAAATAATTATATTGCTATGTCTGGAAAAATACGAATAGTGGATTTGCAACTAAAATGTTTTCAATTTTAATAATTTAAAGTAGAATTTCTGGATAGAGATCTTTGAAAATAAATAGTGTTACTTAAAATAGCTTTTGAATATCAAGCAACAATTTAGTACTCAAATATTTGGTGGGGGTAGGGAATGGATGAGTAAGTGACATACTTCTGAGAAACAGATATTGAAAACATGGTTTTGTGTCTGTGCACTTGTGTGTGTCAGCATGCACACCTCTTTAAGGTTCCTTGAGAAAAACTTTTCTCTTTTTTTTTTTTTTCTGTTGATTGACTTCATTATGATTTGAATTCAGAATAAAGCCAATACCATATTTTCTTCCTGTCTAATTTTCTTTCTTCTTCTACATATGAACAGTTTTTGGTTGTGTGTATGAGACACAATATGTAACACACCTCTGTCATATATCATCCTAACCGAGGCACTAAATGGGTATCAAGGCGCTCAGAAGCAAACACTTCCATGCTGCCAACCTTTTTGTGTGTGAAGATACCAAGGATAAGGAAACATGCCCTAAATCTAAATAATATATTTAAAATAGTATAGTGTTGTTTATGCATCTTTAAAAACTGTGACCAAGGTTCTTGCAACAGCAGTGAATGCTGTGCTTTTCTCCTAGAATAACTAACATAGAGCTCAGTTATATTTTTAGAAGTCTCCCATGTGCTGCAGGAGCTTGAGTACCCGTTGATTTTATTTAGCTAGATTGAAGTTGTGTCTCACAATTTGTTTATATATAAATTTCTTTCTCTGAAGCCTTTAGCCCAATATAATTTAATTTTATGTCCTTACTTTGTGCGAGAAACATTAATTCTCCCCTATTCGTAATTTCTACCTTTCCATAGATCAGTAGAATCACAGAATGCTTTGGGTTGGAAGGTACCTTTAAAGATCATCTAATTCCAATCCCTGCTCCATGGGCATGTATATTTTTCACTAGATCACAGCCCTGTCCATGTCTTTCACATCTGCCCTCTCCCTGTTAGGTCACCTGGACTGATATTTTTCACTCCAGATGTTGAACCTCTTCCTGTGTGAACTGCATCCCATATCTTTGTTCTTTCTTGCCCACCCTTCACTTCCTCTTCAGAACAACTTCTCTAGGCATTAACAATAATTCTATATAGTCAGAAGAGGGAATGCTACTCCTGATGTTAGCTTACCTTCTAGCAGGTTAATTTAGAAATCTAGAGAAGTTAGATGTTTTAAGTGCTGTTAGGTTTGTAGTAAATAGAACTACTGTGAATGTTTTGGGTCTATAAGCCTTGCTATATACTTGAAGTAAACTTCCTGTTAAATACCTATTAATAATATTAACTTGATTTTTAATGTTGGAGACAGGGAATTAACAACTCCTGAAATGATATCCATTAGTGAAGCTAAGAACTAATTGTTCCTTTATGCATGTGCTTGGCAAGGATGCAAGAGAAAACTCAGTTCAATACATTGTTCATTTAATCTCTGTATACTTAAGTAAAAATATGTGTTTAATTCATCCCAAGTGGGACAATAACAATTCACTCACAAGATGAATCTGGTCTAGATGGTTCACTTCCATGTATTTGGTGTCAATGTGGTGTAGCCCTATATGCTGTGCACACAACATGCTTCTCTGGCTGCTGCTGGTCCTGCAGTGGGTGGTGACAATCTGCTGGGCGAACAGGGCTAAGCAGTGTTTAGTCACATACGCAGCAGCACAAGTGGCAGGCTGGAGGATGTGTTTATGATATGCTGCAGGAAATACTGAGTGAGAAGAAGGTCCTCTCTCTCTCTCCCTCTAGGTTTGGATTTGGGTTTGTTTTGTTTTTTTTTGACCTATTGTCACATACTGTGGAATTGTGGGGATCCCAGTTCGTTTGAAGTAATTAGAAGTTAGTCATGGTGCCTGTAACAAATTAGAAAAGTAGAAGCTTTGAGATGAAAAAATTGTATCAAACTGCAGACAAATAACAGGAAAAGATGGAAAGATTTTTTTAAATTATGTTTCAATATATTTTCATTTCAAGATTTCATCTTAAAAGTATGCTTTCAAGAAATAGAATCTCAAAATGCCAAAGAACAGTCGTTTTAATCTAAGAAGAAGTGACATAAATCATGTAACATCAAATGCAGTTAATTAATGGACGTTAAATCTTTGAAATGATTTTAAAAATAATATGGTACGGAATGAAAATTTCAGAATTCTTGAGAAACGTCAGTGTTTTTCAGAATTTATTTTATGATTTGATCAGCTTTTAAGGAAAAAGAACTTCAAGGCAGAGCTGCAGCTTTTTTCAAATGTTTTTTCTAACATTATATTCTCATTTCCCTATCTGTTCCCTTCTATTCACAGTACATCTGCAGAAGCTAACTGTTCGGTCTGCTTCAGTGATCTCCATGTCCTTTTTAAGTTTGCCTGCGTCCCTACTTAGGCATATTCATCTTCTACATATTTACTGAACCCACTCAAGCTATTGCACTATTGCCTTTATTTCCCCCACTCCTACATGAAAATGCCTGCCCATATGCATCACAACTGTTCCGTGAAGCAGGAACATCTCACTGCTGTTAAATACTGAATATTAATTTTTCTTGCCAGTTGAGGTAATTATCTGACTGTACTTACAAAACAAGGCAGGGATTCCTTTATGGATTATATCACTTATGATGTTCACTTCTGTGTTGACTAGAATTTATCTTACAGTATTGCCCTGTTTTACCAGCATGAAGAACAATTTACTGTGAATACAGGTGTTTTGGTGCAGAATCTTCTAGGATTATTGGTTTGAGGAGAACAATATTCAGTATCTCGCGTCCTCCTATCTGTTGGCACGTGGTTTACCCATTTAACTTTGTCATTTTGGTGGCTGTGAGGACTGTCAAAGGACATGCAGTGTGGTGCTTTTAAGCTCTTGGTTAGCAATTACAGTTTTATGATCTGGTTTGGAACTTTTAGTCATTGGAATGACTTGGTCCCTGGAGTAAAGTCTCGATTCTGAGATTGAAAACTCATTCTTGCTAGTTCTTCAGTAGTAGTAACTCATTTCACTATGTATGCTGTTGAACAAATTCTGATTCACACTTTCCAGTTGGCTGCTACCACTCCTTCAGATTCTTCAGAGTGCACAGTGGGGATGTTCTGACAGAATAGTAAACCTAACTGGCATAAGAAAGAAAAGGAAATAAAGAAACTTTCACTGCCTCCCTTTTGGGGCAAGGTGCAAATTGATCTGTTTATTTCTAATGAGCATTCTGTGTCTGGGCATTTCTTGCATGTATTTTGTTTGGAAAATACTGTTAAATGTGCAAGTGATTACTGAATGAATCTGTAAATATAAATTAGATTCTAGAATGCAAAGCAGATGGTTTGATAAGAAGTCTAAACCAAATATTTCAACCTCGAATTTTGCATCATAATTTTGAAGATTTTTATAACACAGAATGAAAATCACACTTAGATGCATCATGTGAACGTGTGTGTGTGTATCTGTACTGTATAAAAATACTGGGATAAAGACCTATTCTACAGAAGTAGGGCCACAATTTGTTTCCATATGGAAAGATTGCACAAAATTGATGGTATGTAGAGAGCAGAATTCAGCATGAACTCTCCTGGGTCCAAAATTTCAAGTATGCTGTCTGTGCAGAAGACCTATTCCTAATGCTTCAAAAAGCACAGTGCTTCACGAACCCTAATGATAACACACATTAGCACCTTCAAGACAGGTCCACAACTACCTGGGTGTGGAGAATGGACTGCTGCTTGAATGTCAGAGTTGAAGTACTGTAGGAATATATAATGTAAACTGGTAAAGATATGATGTGTGACTGGTAAACAGTAGTGAAGCACATTCTGTTGGACAGAGACTGGTCAGTTGTACAGGAAAGGTTAAAAGCAAATCTCCCACAAAAGGGAAGCAATTTACAGATCATTTCAATTGGCCTTAAAGGTAATTTATGAAATGCTGCTTGTTGAAGAGGTAAATTCGATTTTGTTTTTATTAGTCTAGATTTCTCTTGTAGGGTGATCCCTCTGTATATGGACATAAGGGTTTTTTTTCAGTAAATATCCCATATCTCCTAGCAATTATTCTCTAATATATCTGGGGTGTGAGAGCGGACCTTCCAAATGCTGCCTGACACTTGTGCAGGACTATCTGAAGTAGTGCTTTGGTTGTTAAACCCTGTTACCTTACATGCTTTGAACTGGCAAACCAGAAAAATTGCTGTTGGAAAAAATGCTCTTAAACAAAAGTTGGGATTTTTCAACTCAGAAATGTCTTTATTACAATCAAGCTGCTCTGTTCTGAGAGTAACTTTCTATGCAACTTGTGATGCCAAGTTTCTAAGACCAACATTGAAGCTAACAGGTTGATCCACATGGATCTAGTACAGAGATTCTGACTCCTCCAGCTGTTCAAATTAAACAAGTACAGATCAGTTGAGAGTGAGTTGTCAAAACCTATGGCTAACAGAAAGATGTGTATGGCATACAGATTTTCATTATCTCATACATTCTGCTCAGCATAACTAATACCTAGAATGAGTCTGTTCTTCTGGCAGAATAACATTTGACTGAAAAATACCATTTCTCACTTAATTCAGTGTTTTGGCTAAATTTTTCCAGAGTAAAAAATAGTTGCGCAAATGAATCGATGGGTTTTAGTGCTATTTTTTAAAAATTCAAATAATTTTTCAGTTTTTTGTTCTAAATTAGTATGTCTAATTTTAATATTATTCTTATCTCATTGTATCCATATAACAGAATATGAATACCTAAACTAGTTTATAACATAATATCTTCTTTCCTAATTGTGTATCAGAAATGGTTTTATAGCCATGCTTTACAGTTTTCAGAGCTCACGTATTTCAAATCTGTTAATGACTACTCTGCTTTCTTTTGTGGCACAAATATGATTTGACAATAAAGACACAGAATATTTCTAGTCAAAAAGAATTTGACTGCAAAGGAAAATAAAATGTAGATATAGTAAATGTCAAATTATGACTAAATTGGACAAGTACAGAACATCCAGACCTGATTTGCTTTAAAGTGTCTAAATCATCAGAATTCAAAAGCCAGTGTTTTGAAGGCAAAATAGCCTTTTTAATGAAATGGTTTTCTTTGTCCCCAAAAGGAAATTGAAGTGTAGTTGAGTTGTCTGTAAAAATATAACGTGAATTCATAAGAAAAATTAACTTTTTAAAAAACAGAACAAAATTAAGTAAGAGGAGATAAGGGAGATACGTTTTAATTTCATAAGTCCAGTGGAATGCTAGAGCTGATGTAATTGCTACATACAATTGAAGGGAATTATCACAAAATGTCTCTTCTACTTTTGATAATTATACTGCAACCAGCCAAAATAGAAATGAGGAAATGTCACATTGGAATGGGCTTCTGTTTCACAAAGAACTGGAACGTCCACACTCTTCACTGTCACCTGCTGTGTTTTGATATGTCAGTCCCCTGGTTCTTAACATGAGTTAGGTATTTGTTTACTTTCATTTTCTTAGAAAATTTCAGCCTTAAAGTTTACCAGCTGTTGAAGTGCTTTGATGAGTAAGGATTTATTGCAGCAAAGGGGGAGTGAGAAAAAACCTAAATCCCTCAATTAATGGAGAAGGGCAGGGCTTCTGGAGCTCAGGTGACTTTAAAAGTTGAAGCCAAAAAGTCAGTGTCTCTGTTTGCATGCAGTGATGACGCATGATGGAATTAGATGTTCTAATGGAGTTTGATGGACTGATGCTACTTTACCATATCAGAGAATCCTTTTAAGAAAGCTCCAGGGAAACCTGCTTTGATAAAAAAGTATGGCTAGCTTAGCTTTCATTTTTAAACAAGGAACTTTCATTTCTATTTTGTCGGTTTTTTGTGTAGAATCAAAATCCCTTATGAAAATTGTAACTCATTTTTTTTCTTCCAGATAACTGCTAAAAGAAGCAACGGGCTACTTTCTGTTAATCAAGTCACTTTTGCTAGCATCTTAGTAATTTTTAGAAGACCAGGATTTTGTGAATACTATTAAAACATTTACTCTGTCTTAAGAAAACAGGATTTTAAATTCATCTTTGAATCGGGACGATATAGGTAGAACACTATACTGGAATAATTCTGGAAATATTGAGTAATTATAAATCAAATGGTGGCAATTTTGGCATTCATTGCAAAAATTATTATAATTACCCTTTTATTTAATGATGCATTTCAGTAATAGATGACAAAAATAGCTTTTTTCAAATGAAGAAAATTCTTTGACCTTAAATGTTTGTTTTCATAATTTTATTTTGTGGCAAATAGTCAAATTTGGGGTTTTTCTTTCCCATTCAACTTGAAATGCATTTCAAAACTGTAAAACCCATTGCAAAATAAAAGTGCTTTTATGTTCCACATTGGTTGCCCCTTCTGTTTGAAAAAAATGCATGTAGAGGGTTTTTTTATTACTCCTTGCCAAATAAGAACACCTACGACTTATTTTTCTTAAATTTTATCATGTTCTGATGAGAAGCTTGACCAATTTGCATAGTTAATGAGAGATGAAAAAAATGTTGCTTGACATGGAGAGATAACTCATTTTGCTGCTGAAGAGCAGGCTAATATTTGTATGCTTTGCTTGTCTTACATAAACCTCTAGTTTGCACTGTAGTTCCTGTGTTGCTGCTAGCAAGAGCTCTACTTAAGTGCTTAGATAGGTTTCCTTTTTAGCATAGTGCATGTGTGATGTTGTCAAAATTAGTAAAAAGAAGCAGGCCTGGAACATCTACTGACTTAAAGGAGATAATGATCAAGTTTTTAAGGTGGAGGGGAAGTGTACTGGTGTTTCTGGAATGCTGACAGCTAGGTTTTTTTGTGGAAATTGTTTAAACGCTCTGTTTCATTTATTTTATACTCTTCTTGATATGTTTTTGTAATATAGGATGTACCATGATTGTATGTGTTCTTTGGACATTATCTATTCTTTTTTCTGTATTGTTCACTTGGCAGACAAGTATTTCACTAACGCATCTGTTTTCCTTTCTTTTACATTGTTGTTAAAGTGAAAATGGGTGACTTAGACATGCTTTAAGAACTGACACAGCCAGAATATCCACTACTGTCTAGTTTCTGTCAATTCAGATGAGGTAAAATAAAATATTTGTTTTCAAGTAAGTTGTGTAACAGAGGGCGAACAGACTACTGTGAAACGAATCCATCTGTCATAAAATGCTATATAACGTATTACATCAGCAGCCCATTTTTTCAAAATGCCAAATTTAATTGATACTGAAAGCTTACCATACTGTAATACAATTATTAAGAGCAACCTTTTTACAGAAGCATAATTTAGAAGTTACTGGTAAAAATCTGTTTTGGTGGTAGCAGTTATATTTCTGGAGTTAATGGAGTTTAGTACCTCAGAGCAATTCAAAGGACCAAGAGAACTAGAAAATTATTTTTTATACAGTATCTCAGTTCCCTAAATGCTGAAATGTTAACAGAAGACCACCTTACCTCCTTCAGTCTTCTTCCTCTGCCATAGGGCAGAAAACAATGTACAATTTGCCAAACTACTTAGGCATCATCTTTTTCATTTGCTGGTGGAACAGGCTGTCCAGGGAAGAGGTAGATGTCCCATCTCTGGACACATTCAAGGTCAGTTTGGATGGGGCTGTGAGACGTATAATCAAGTTAAAGATGTCCCTGCTTGTTGAAGGGGGGGTTGAACTAGATGACTTTTAAAGGTCCCTTCCAACCCAAACTGTCATATGGTTCCATGATACATCCTTGCATTTTCATCGGAAGTGGAGAAGTAATCCTGTGCTTTGATCAGCTTCCTCATTGTCCAGAGCAGGTTAGAGAACTCATACATAGGATTATTTTCTAAATTAATATTCCATTTTTATATCATTGTTTAGCCTGAAATGTTATTTCTTTCAATGAAATTTTAAACATTTCTTGTAATTAATTCTTCCCTCTTCTCCTTGCACAACAATCTGCTGCTTTATAATGTTCAGGATCATCTGAAAAACAAGGAAAAGAGATTCCAACCACAAAAATTTAGATTTAAAACCACTGTTAATATTTTCATCTCCTGCTTTTTATTCTTTAAAATCTTAACCCTGTATATTGACCAGGGTACCAGAATATGTTATCTCCCTTTCCCTTTCTCCTATTGGATTCTGACCTTTTGCTTTTGTTCCACTTTGGAAAAAAAATCCAAATCTTTTGAACATTTTTGTAACATTGTTTTGAAAAGTCCACCTGAGATCTCAGAGGTCAGGTTTCTCCTTGAGTTTGTCTGTCTCTGAAATATACAGGAGACCCCATTCCAAATGTCAGAACCATCATACCTCAAACAACCCATACTGATTGGGAAACATGTGGCTTTGAAAAAACATATTGTAAAAATATGTGTTTTGCCTAAGAAATGTTATTTCTATCTCTGGTAGTACAGTTTAGAACCTCAAGTCACAGTCTGACAAATTAATAAATATTATTTATCAGTTTAGTTGCTTTAAACAAATATATATTTTATTTTACATGAAGTATTCTTACAGAAATCCCTCTACTAATAAAACTACTCTTTCACCAAGACCTACTTCATCAAGCTTGTTTCCTTCTCAAGTACCTATAGTGATGCTTCCTTTTCCTCTGTCATTGTAAATGATGTTTTGTCCCTGTGATGTAAATAATGATTTTACTGAAAGCAGGGATACCATTTTTAAAATTATCATTGGTTTCAGTGGTTTGGAAATTTCACCATCTTAGATGCATTTTTATCTCCTTTGGATAAGCTTCCTCTGATCTGGTTGTGCAACACTGATGTTCAAGGTTTGAGAAAGTTGCATTTACTAAGTTCTAATTTCAAGAAAAACAAATAAATTGAAATGTTTTTATCTATCTGGAATTTAAACATTAAAGCCATTCATTTGAAGTGATAACTTCTGCATGAGTGCATAGATTTTTATATTTTCTCTGTCTGATTGTGATATTTCCTAAATACAGAAAAGGCTTCTTGGCTTGGAAAGGCCAGAGTAAAAACACATTATGAAATATTAACAATATGAAACAACTTTAAAGAATGTTGAATTATTTTTCAGATAGTTACTTTAAAAGCAAGAACCTTTGTCCTCAGTTGGTGTTTTGTTTGCATTTTATGAAGGCCAGGGAGCTGGAATAGGCTGCTACCCAATTTTTCATGTAGTTAGCATGGTCTGCTTCAGTCTCCTGTTTACTACCCAGTCATATAGCATTAATAGTCATACAGTGAACTGGATGTATGTCATATATATTTAGATGTAGGACTCTTAGGTGAAAGAAAAATTAATTTTGTTGAATAAAATGGAAGTAATATGGGTTTGTGACATAGTTCTGACATGCTGAATTCTTAAAAAAAAATACAGTGCCAGTAGAAACATTTTTGTGTATTAGAATAAAGAAGCACCTTTTCTTTGCTGTTGTTTTTTGGTGAAATGCAGTATTAATTGCACGAAGGGAGAGTAAGAAATAAATCAGGTGAAACTGTAGAGTGGTGGTGGAAATAGGTTACTGGGAGATCTCCAATTTACCCAGTGTGTGGGGCAGAGAAAAAAGTCGTACTGTGTGACATGTTGGTGCATCATATTACTAACTCAACATTAGCAATGCCCAGGAGAAAAGAGAATAACTTACTGACATAAATTACTATCTACAGAAAATATCTGCTACGTGATATCTTCAAGATTTTCCATTCACTATTTTACAGTTTTGTATGATGGGGATTAACCTTTATCCATTCTTTATCTGGGGATCACTGACAGTTGTAGCTTCCAAACAGGCCGCACGATTACAGATTAATCACAGGAGTTCAAAGTATGCCTTTAAGTTATCCTTATTTCAGAAAGTATTAAAAAGAGGTTGACAGTTCTGTTTCAGCAGACCATTTATTTTGGGTTTTTTCAGCATTTTAAATTCTGAAATAGTATTTCTTCCTCAGATACCCTCTCTTCCAAATTAAACATTGTAAAGTAACTTTGTTGAAAATCCTTTGCTATGCAGTAGTTATAAATATCTGAGCTGCCAATAAATTTAAAGATTTTGCATATTCTGTGTGATTTCAGAAAATCTTACATGAAGGTTGTGCTTTTTGCCCCTTTGAAAGAAGGGGTTTATTTTCGTCTTCCTTATTATTAGCTAGTTCATCACTATTGTAAAGTGGATGTAGCTGTGACTTTGTGAGTGTCATGTTCATTTCTTGTCCCTAGGACTCTCTGCTTCTCTGGGTATTGACACACTGCTCAAAGCAGGCAAGGCATGGGAATGAAAAGCAAAAGAATTACTTGCATGATTTATAATAAACAAAGCATTTTAGATGTGTAGGTAACACTAGAATGTACTTAAAATCATGTCTCCAAGAGCACGGTTCTAAACTAGCAAAGTGTGCAGTCTAGTAGTGATGCAAGTTCAGTGGTGAACATGCAGTGCTGATAGAAGGGACAGGCCCAGTGGGACCATTCATCTGATTAGAAAAAACTCAGACCTTGATAATAATTGCACAAGACTGGCATCTATTTTAAAATAAATTAAAAGTAACCTAAATTATTCTTAACAGAAGACAAAAGCTTTCCCTGCACTCATTTAATATAAGCATAAACAGCTAGTCTTCTGTTACAAGCAATTTGGAACATTACCAGTTTATTGTATCTGACCCAGTACAGATGAATAGGGCAGATAAATTTGAATCTTAATCAGAAATTCATAAGTTGTTTAGTACAAATGCAGTGATGACAGATAATGCTTCAATACAGGGTTTTGTACTACGTGCAAAGCCAGAACAACTTTGGCTCTCCACAGATATTCTATTTGAGGATAGAATATGAACTATTTATTCATACCAATGACTTCAAAGGTGTCAGTGCCATAGGCATATGTAGTAAATTGGGCTCTTCAAACTGTCTCCATCACATCCATTTGACTGGAAAGTTTTGTGTTGATTTGTCATTGGATTTTGCGGTGTCAAATAGAGGTTCTGAAGATGAAACCAGGAATTTTTGTATTCTTTTAATTAAGTTATTCTCCAATTTAATGTTTATCAGGGAGTACTTAGGGCAGTTCCCTGTATTGGCAGACTGGAGAAGCAATATTGCTAACTTGGAGGACCTCCTGACTACATGCTTTTTTTTCAGCAAGATCAGATACTTGATGTATGACTGTTACAAGCAGTTTGGTTAATTTTGCATTTTTTAAAACATCTCTCAGCACTGTAATTCAGTCAAAAATGTAAATGTACTTTTCTGGACTTGTGAATGTTTTATACTTTATTTTCATCTCAAGTAGGAATAAAGAGTTGAAATAACTCTATTTTGCACTAAATAGAAAATGCTAAGTTCTCTGCTGCAGAGCTGTCAAACCATCTCATTTCTACACATTTGATTTAGAAAAAGAGTTGTCAGCACTCCTGACCTGAGGTGATTAGCTTTACTTTGGTGATCAACACTGAAATATTTTCTCTGGCAGTCAGTCTGCCTGTATCTGTGCTTGTCAGCACAGCCTCACGGGACTTGTAGTTCCTATATTTAGTCCTCTTCTCTGTGATGCAGCCTGACTAACTGAGCAAAGCCCCTTGATTCACCAAGTTGGGCAGCTCTCAGGTGGCACTGTGATGATTCAATTAAAGAAGGATATTGCAGTGATTGCTGCCATGGGTAGGCCAGGCAAAGAGCAGCTCACATGGGAAGACAGAGAGTTTGAGGCTCCTGAAGTGTAACTCTGATGGGTAATTTAGCCATTCATGTAAAAGCACAGGTTTTTTGTCTTAGTGAACCACAGCAAAATACTTCCTTACAAATTTTCTGCATCCTGCTATTGCAGGCTTTGTAGTTGATGGAGGTCTCAACAGAAAGTTCATAGTATAAATGGCAGCATGTGAGACAAGCCATATGTAGTACAGTGGAGTACTTTGTTAACAATTTTTGGATGAGGTTTGTAGTTAGCTCCACTGGGTTATTCTACCCCTGCCTATGGGTAAATGGAAGAAGATAAATTTTAGCAGAATTAACAAAGCTGTAGATGGACCCCGGTACATGTGACATAAGAGCAATCCCCTGTTTTGAGGTATGACAACTGCATACAAAATCCTGCTTAGTTTCATTCTAGTGTTCTTGGGTATACTTTTAATTCCCTTGCACTGAAATATGTCTAAGTAACAGAATTCACACTGGGATATCTGTAAACGTGTAAGTAGGTCAAGGCTTCAAGCTTTTACCACAAATCTCTTGAACTTCAGTTAGTTCCAGACCATTGCTTTCTTTTTCTAATCTTGGAACTCTTTCATCTAGTGACCATCTTTATGTAGAATTGATTTAGCTTGCTTTGGAGTAGAAAAGTCTCTTGCCCTGCACTGACAAACTTGGATCTTTTAGCTTTTTTTTGTCTTTGAATTAAAGAAGCTTCTTAAGAAGCAGTGATGTTGAATTTTAGTGCAAAGGGACAATTTTTGCAAGATGTGTGGATGATTAGCAATGAAATTCATATTTAGATTCAGAATTTAAAGATCAGGTCTTGCAAAACCTTATGGCACTGAAAGCTAAGGAACTGTAACAATTCTGGTCCTAGGAGTAGCATTCATGACACTCAGCTGTAAGTAGCTACAGATACTAGTTCTGGTTTGCTGTCAAGACTTCCAGTGCCAATAATGGAGGATGACAGATACCTTTGCATAGTGACTAATGGTTAAAGGTAGAAGGGGTGAATTGTACTCCATATGAGTACTCTTATGATCATATCCAAGAAAAAGAGAAGCCTAATAATCATAGTCCTTCAATGGACTTTTAGCAATACATATTGAGAACCATCACCTTCACTTCCATCTAATAATTTTTAACCTCTTTTTCCCATGGTCAAGTACTGGTTTTGTGGGCTTGTTAGTTCTCTGTTGGTTCTGCCTCTGGGGTAAGTCTTGCATGTCTCCACAACTAGCTCCCAGTGCTTGGGCAGAGTCAGTGGTCATTATTAGGCAATGTTTCCTGTACCCTGTAACCTTTCTATTACAGGATATTGCTATCTTCTTTCTTTTTGCTTCATATAAGATGCATTGTCACTGTTCTCGTACAGTTAGTCTTTGAAATAGTTTTCCAACTCCTTATGTGTCAAGATGAAGACTTCATGTTACCATTTCAAGGAGATGCAGGAAGTTTAAAATATTAATGTTGTAAGTTTGGTCTGAGTTGCCTATGCATCAGAGAGTTAGTGAGGTTTTGTCAGGGTTAGAATTGCCTCACTGGTAAACAAATGGCATGGTTTTTCTTTGAAGTATACATTTATTTAAAAGTCTTCCTGTGCAATCCTTCCTGCACGGTGAATTTCCTTCTAGCTACACTTTCCCTCTTAATTGTGTATAATGATGACTGAAAAGGTAAGAGATGTGCTTATATAACTTACTTAGGGCTAAAAAGATCCGATTGCACAATCAGAGCCACTCAGGCTTAGCCAGGCAAGCGTAGAAGAACAGAACCATAGAAACCTAATTCCGAGGTGAAGTGAAGAAGCTTAAATTTCACGTTTGAGGCTTGGGTCAGGTGACTCAGAAGCAAACAATGATACATCAGGAAGGAAAATTATTATATCAGGCAGCAGCTTGTGTTTCCCAGATTAGGCTTCTTGAGCAAAATTAGAAGAAGATTTTCTGTCATAATTCTAATTAAACTATTCTGCCCTTTTCATTGTCTTAGGTCATTGTTGATGAATGACAGAGAAGTGCCTTGAGTGCTGCTTCATAAATATAATTAAATGAGATGTTTTTCAATGGAAGGGGTTATACATTTGCAGAATTTAAAGCAGCTAAAACAGAAATGGGGACTGTGTATATTGAAAGTTAAATTGTGCACCTGAGTTTGTTGGATTAGGTAATTTTGAATCTTTAACTGAAGCAAGTTCTTATGTTTAAGATTTAAGATGACCATGGAACACGAGTGACCTTTTAGATTCCTGCACAAAAAGGGACAAGACAAATAAGAGTTTTGTAACCTAACAGATAACATACAGGATCCCAGGTCAATTGTAAGTGCTGAGGAGTCTGCTGTTATGTTGTATCTTGTTTCAGAACATTCCCACTCACTTATGCAGCAATCTTTATACACTGAAGTAACTAAGCAGTTCACAGTGATGCTGTCTGGAGTGTGAGCTGCCTTTTGCAGAGGGTGTTCACTCCCAGCATGGAACAATAACCTGAGCAAGACTTGCAGGGGGAGGTGTAATTTTGCAGTGCAGAAATCCTGAAGCTCACTTTGATAATCAAAAGTAGAGAGCTCCCCCACAGCTCCACTCCCTACCAGAGTTAGGTTTATACAGTTTAGGATAGATTTTGTCCTTGAAACAAATTGTGGAAAGCACATGTAAATATCAGTTAACAATTTATTTCATGTACCCTTGAAAGACGGGTTATGGACAGTGTGGGGAATGCTGAGCATTAAACATTTGCACTGGTGAGTTCCAGAGAAAAAGGTAACTGCATATCGCTACCTGTAATACTACGTTCCAGGATTGTCCCCTGCTGTTGTAGTAATCCTTATTATAATGCAGACATACCTTTATCATATTGCCTTATGTATGGAGTGTCTTCTGAACTTTGTACCGGTGTAACACATTGTTTTCCACTCTGCAGTTCTAGCAATATTCTTCTAAGTTTACGATGCATGTATGGAATTTATCATCAAATTTTACTTCTGTCCACTTCCGTAGAAGACCATGAACCTATGGTTATAATTTACGGTATTATTTGAAGCAAAGATATTCAGTTGTATTTGAGTGATTTATTATTTACTTAAGGCTTTGGTAAGGGAGCTTACCAACTAAATTTAGAAGAGGTTGAAATAAGCCTTCACTTACATGGATAATAAATGTAGCGACTGATTCTATTTCATAGACAACAGTTTGTCTGCTTGACAGTTTCTTCAGAACATTATTAATAGCCTTTTCTAGTTAAATAATTGAATTCATGTCAGATGAAAGTCATTACAATGAAAATGGTTCTTTTCTTCTGTTACATTTGTACATGCCTTAATTCTGAGCAATAGACTCGGTCTTCCGCATCTTACTAACAATATCTACTTCTTGCATGTACTTACTGTTTTGGACTATGCCACCAGATTTGTATCCCTTGAGTTGTTAAAATATGAACTATAAATACATGGAGTATGTGAATCTCCAGACATTCTTTGTAGAAACAAGTTTTTCATGACCAAACTAATCAATTTTGTTTTCATTTTTGGTATGGATTTTTGTTCTCCCTGTGCACACCACCAGTCGCCCCAGGTCCCTTTCCCTCTCCTGGCTTTATACAAGTTCCTCCATTGGGCTAATTAATACACAGGTGCAACTAATGCTGGTTTGCTGATTTGGGAAGTTATCTAATGTGTAAACTCAAATTATGCAATGTGCAAGAATAGAAACTGCCATTGTCAGCCAATGACTTTATGTAAGTTTTCTTTGTGTTCTCCATTAAAAGGGCTTGGTGAACCTTTGTGATAAAATGTATGGGCCAAATTAGCCTAAAAAATTGAGTTGGAAAAAAGAGACCTAATGTAATAATATAACACCCCCACACACACACACCCTGAAACAGCAAAGTGATTTAAAATATTTTTATGTGCATTCCATTACCTACAAAAATTCTTATGTTTCCGGCTCTGCTGTCTCCAGGGATGCAAAATTGCATTGTTGCTTTTTTTTTTCCCATCCTCTCAAAAGAAAAGAAGGATTTTTTTGCTTTGAACTTAAAAGCTCTATTTTTGGTTTGAAGAGCCTTTCTGACAACTGCATCAGTCCCCTAGAAGGCTGTATGAGTCTATTTTGCTTTTATATGTGGTACAATACCAGTAATACAATCAAAACATGAAGTTTCATATCCAGCAGTGTTTTTTATCTAGTTCTTTTAACAACTTTTAGCTACTTTAAATCTCTTTGTTCTGAGTTGGTATTTCTTTCTTGAGAGACTTTGAGCACATGTGGGTTTTTTAACCTGTTCATTAAAAATAGAGAATATAAATTATAAGTTAAAAAGGAAATAGCAAGAGTGGACCTGTTATTCTGAGAGATTGATCTAGGATTTCTAGAATTTTGGGAAATAATTCTGGATTTCTTTATTATTTTTATTTTTATTTTTTTTTCTTTTCTGTGTTCAGATGGAAGACGTCATAGCCCGCATGCAAGATGAGAAAAATGGGATTCCTATTCGTACAGTCAAAAGTTTTCTTTCCAAGATCCCCAGTGTCTTTTCTGGTAAGAGTCTAAGTGGATTTTGTACTATTGAAAGTTTCCAGTGTACCTTATGTAAGGGGATGCTCAAATGGAATACAATTTTAACTGTGTGCAATGGGGAATTCACCTGGTCTGGAGAAGGCATTACCTATCCTTTGAATACTTTAATTGCAGGAAATTTTGATGTTTCTCTCACATTGGAGTAGGCTTTTCCAGAGTTGTTTTTGTTCTGTGAATTAAGTGAGGAATACTTAATTTACTACAAAAAGTCAATTATCTGAAGATGCATTTCAGATCTGGTGTTTACGCTGTTTTCATGGCAAGTTTGAGATTAGTGTATAGGCCAGTACATGAAGCTAAGAATTGTCAAAGCAGCGGCACAAAAGGAAAATCATCACTGCACTCTGCAGTGATACAGACACTGAATTCTGGCTATGGACATTTACTACAATGTTTATGATCAGTAATTTTTACTACACATGACTGAAAACCCACTGGAACAGCACAAGAGTCACTTTAGTTCGTTTAAGCCACCTTCCTGTCAGTTCTTTATGCTGGATGGAATCCAAACTCTTCAAAGATTCATGTGGAGAGTAGTGAGTTTCTTTTAATGAGCTAGGCGTTAGTGTATATGTAGCGAACTAATCTCAGCTTCAACTCAAACATCTTGATTGCCAGGAAACATGGGAGTATTGTTTTCTAAGAATTGTGATAACGGTGAAAATTTAGGTAATAACAGCTTATAGTACTGTTATTACCCACAGAAGCATCCATATGAAAATGATCAAATTTAGAGCAGATGCTATCCAGGTAAAAAAATCCATATATACGTCTATATGCTCATATATATGGGTATGTGTATGTGTGTGTCTATACATAAAACACATGTATTATACCCAGCCATCTGTCCAGGTTTATGTCCCATAAAAAATGGAACTTGGCAATTGCATGTTTGTAGGGATAAGCAAAATGTTAGAATAAGACCTGTAAGACTTCTTTAAACAACATGAAAAATTAAGGATGCCCCTAAATTATATGTAGGAACAGGGTCTTACAGGCTAGCGTTTTAATTATGTTGTAATAAAAGCAAGAGAGGTATATTTTTTTGGATTACTTTTATTTCGTAGTGTTCCATCATAAAACGGCAAGTGAAAAAACAGTTGAAAGAGCAGTCACTTTTGAATGCAAAACTACTGACCATACCTGTTTAAGGATGACTGCATTAGCAAAATAAGCCTGGGGAATGTTAGCTGAATTTAACCTTTTAATAGAATGTGCTGATTCTCATAAATTGGATGATATGATTATATTATCTCATTTACTGAGTCATTCCTTAAATGTTTTTACAAGTAAAATACCTACAAAGAGAAACATTTCAAATACAGACAATTCTCTATAGGCTGTACACATTGTTGTGCGTCAGAAAAACACAAAAATAATACTAACTATTTCACCTTATGAAAATTTGAAAAAATGATCAATTACGTTGCTTTATATTTTGTACATTCATAGAGCAAGTAAGTTACTTGATGTTGATATTTGTACTTTTTTTTAATGAGCAAGCTACTTGAATTCACATTTTTGTTTAATTTATTTCATAAAATTGTTCAGAAGTTAATAATTTAGTTGTCTTTACCTGATTAAAGAATACTTTATAATGGTTTGCAAGCTATTTGATGAAAAAGAATAAGGCCCATACATGTGTGGTAATTACTATTCATATTTGCATCCACATTTAGGAATGTTTGACTTTATGCATCAAACTTATTTAAGGTGTAAGCACTAGCGATAGTGAATTGCAGACTAATTTGGATCATAGCATCTTAGTCACCTACAAGTAAGAGGTGAAATGGTTTGCGAGAAGAATCCAATCCCTGATCGAGCTCCCATACACCTTATATGCCAAGATAGAAATCTCTGGTAAAACCTTTAGCACTTATCCTGGTTCAGTGCCTCATTTCATAGTGCCAAGAGACTTTTCCTAGCTGTTTAGCATTAATAATGTTAATGATACTCATTTGAGATAGTTAAATAAATAACACTGTATAAAATTATAACTATTTTATGCAAATAATGACAGTGAACAAGTTACTGCATTGCAGAGTCATGAATAGAAGTGATGGAGCTTATTTTACATAGAAATAAAGTTATAAAATACATCCTTGTCTAATTCCGAATGGGATGCAGCGTAAAAGAATCAGTGGAAGAACGGCCTTGGGAGCTGGCTACTCACTTGTGCTGCCTGCAGATCTGCAACCACATGTGCTCGTCAGTGAACATCTGTGGTGTATTTTAGTATGTCATGACAAGCAAGAATAAATACCAAACACCCCAGAATTGTTCTGTACTGTAGCTTTTTGGGTCTGATGAGCTAATGGTTTCCTTGCACTCAAAGCTTATTTTACACTAAGGTCTGCATCATTCAGTGTTGCAAAGCAGATATTTAGGTATATACAGTCTACATATCCAGATTTTTGTTTTGTTTTGTTGGGCTTTTTTTTTTGTTGTTTTGGGTTGGATTTTTGTTGCACTTGTGGTTGCTGTTGTTTGGGGGGGCAGGTTGTGGGTTTTTACATAACTTTTTAAGCATAATTTTCTACTGATGCATCCTGACACTACTTTACTGCCTTCTGAGGCTATTTTAGCTGTATACTGTATGCCTGTTACTGTTTTAGTGAAAAGTATTTTTTGTAAAAGACCTTAGCCTTTACAGAGTCTTGCTGAATTATCTCATCAGGCTAGTGCTTGTGAGGGTAATTACAATTAGGTCTTTGAACAGCGAGAATGTACAGTGTTGTAGCAGATGGTCTTTGCAGTGATGGTTCACCTCAAGCTGAGTCACCCATAATCTTACTTGCAAGCAGGATGCAACAAACAGATGAATTTGCATGGGTAGCTTTACAGAAAACAGACTAATATACCCATGTACCTACTATCCTAATGCATGAAACCAGATTTTCTAGATCATGTTTTAGATCCTACAGTTGTCACTGTTAATGGAAATTCTGCTGTAAATTGTAGTATTGCATTAGTCTTGACTGCTTAAGCTTACAAGCAATGCTATGGTGTAAACCATCATTGAGTAATAGCTTCCTGGTTTTGACAGTGGAATAGTCTATTTTTATTATGAACAATATAGTCTGCTTATGCCCATTCACATTGTAATCTTGACTGAGAAAACTACATCAGAGACTGTGTTTTAAAAATTGCAGTGTTCTAAAAGTGTATTCTCTAGCAGAGCCTGAACTCTCTGTGAACTGATTATATGTCAGGTAACAGGACATAGTTAAACACCAGGACAGCTAAAGCTGGGCTTGAAGATGATACTGAAGTACTTTCCTGTGTGGTTCTTGGGAGATGTGAGTGTTTAATGGCAAAATTTTAGTTATGCTTGTCTGTGGATCCAAGTCACTCTCTGTGATTAATACTGATGACCACAGCCATGGGCACTCAGCTTTCAGAAGACACATGTTTAAAACCATGATTGATGGCTGACTAGACTGCATTAATGCAGGACCCCCTGTATGCCTGCAGTGTAGCCATTGTAATCTTATTAATCAGTTACATACTTTGGCTTTGATTTGAAACTTTAAAGGCTCCTACAAAAAAATAGGCAGAAGAGTTTGCTCTTTCTATGTGATTGTGCATTTCGATGAACCAAAAGAAGGGTTTGAGGTTGTCTCCATGGTTTTAAAAAGTTTATGGAGGAATGAAGAAGATTACCAGTCAACAATAATAATTGCACGAAGGTTGTCATGCACTTTCTTTTCTAACACTGATTATAGCACTGGGAATAAAAAGAAGGCATGGAACATGGTTCACCATTGGGCCTGGAAATGGATAAAACCCTTGCTTGAAATGATGAATGTAGGGAGTCTGACATATGAATCATAGGGATTAGAAAAAGTACTGAAATATCATACTTATTTTTACTAAGGAGAGACAGCAAGTAAATGCCAAAGTTTGCTGTTCGCTTTCAAGCGGAAAGAAGCATTCAGAGTTAACAGATAAAGCACTGACGTAGTTGAGAATTGGTTTTGGGGTGGGGGGTATCTTTCTGGAGTGGTGAGTATGAGTACTGAAAGCTCTATAAGCAAATCATAACATGGATACTTCATGAAGACAAATGTACCTATACAGTGGAGTCTTATGGTCATTATGGAATACTGGTGTGATGCTTTATACAACTTCAAAGTGTCTAATACTTGGGTATGCTTGGTGATGAATAAAATCTGTGGAGAATGTGCCAACTAAGTGGTGCATAAGTGTGAATGAGGGACACTTCAGCATTGTTATTGAAGGAGCAGGGAGAACTATGAGAAATGCAAGTTTGATTGAAGAATACATGCAGAGACAGAGGAAAAAGTATTCAAGGAAACCATGTTCATACCAGTTTCTGATGCATGGCTCAATAATTTTGGAAAGCAGTCACAGCTTGAGCCAACAAAAATGCAGAAAGAGATAAGTAGAAAGGTGGCTTTTTAACATCTCCTTCTGAGTTAAAAAGAAAGTGAAAAGATTAATTTATCTTTCCCAGAAAAATGTAATTCATGTGAGGGTTTTTCTCATTCCTAGATGTGAAGCTGCTTGTATGCTTTTTCCATATAGACACAGCATTTTCCCAATTTTTAGAAAGATCATTGCCATCACGTGTCATTTTTATTAATTTTTTTCCTGATCTCAGAAAATGCTTATTTCTCTTCTAGTTGGTAAATTGTTAAGGTAATGAAAAGCTGCATTTTGATTAGCAAATGTATTCATATAATCATTGATTACCGTGCTTTATTTAAGGGCTTGTACTATGCTTGGTAAAAAAAGAGAATTTATGTGTTCAAATGTAACAATTCTTGCTGAAAAGCAGGCTGGTACTCTTTGTAGCCTGGTCACATGTAGTGAGGGACCCCAGAGGAAAGCAGTGTGGTAGTAAGTCATCTCACCCACAAATCACAGGTGGGTGAGCCCAAGGAGTGAGTCACGGGAGCTACCTGCAACAACAGTGTTCCTTGTTGTATAGAGGCAGGCAGCAAGAAATAGAGAGTGGTGCAGTGGGAACTGGATGACTCAGGGGGCTAATAACAAGAAAGAGAGCATTTCATCTGTCATTAGTTTTGATCTTGCCCAGCTGAGTAATGAGTTGTCAGCATCTGATGACTGTTCAGTGCTGCATGTGAAATGAGTTGATAGGTTTATCCGCTTTAGTACTAGAGATTACCTACCTGAAATACCAGATAAAAAGGAAAGCTCTACTACTTGGATTGACAGAAAAAAGCATGGAAGCATAACGCCTCAATCATCTTGTAACTTTGAGGCAAAGTAACTTTACATTATAGGTATATACAAGAAGTTTTGAAGTTCCATTATTTATACCTTTTTGAGGATAAATTATCCATGTGGGAGAAGCTAGGATTCCCGTCTCCCAAGTCCCCAATTGTATGGACTTTTTTTTTTGGGGGGTGGGGAGGGGACGAGGTGGCTGTTCCTTTCAGTGTCTCCAGTGCTGGTTTCACTAAGGTTGCAACTTTCTTGTCTGAATTCCTTCCTCCCTCCCATTTTCCTGCATTTTCCTACAGTTATAATTTAATAGTAGAATCATTGCTGGTTTCTTTAAGGCAAATCAGCCCCTTGTTATTTGCAAGAAGAGCCTTCATTGTTAAAACTGCAATCTTGCTGCCTTGATGAGGTTCCAGTAAAATACTCTGGTGAAAAGATCTCATCAGCACACAAAGGGCAGAAGCTGTCTCCTTCCCTCTCCTGAGCTGGTTCAGAAGGACAAATATGAGCAGGAACCTGTCATCTTTAGAGTTTCACTTTTCAAAGCAGAACCTTTGAGACTGAAAAGTTAATAATCCTCCATCCCCAAATGAATAGTTGGTTTGAAGTTAAAACAGCAGTCTCTCTTGTGTGTCATTTCCATGAGTCGCTTTGTGAGAGTGACTGGTCTGCATTCAACTTGTTTGTGGTCTTTCGGGAGTGGATATATTTAAGAAGGCTAGTTCTCTTATTTACTGATATCATGTTCATGATTTTTTGAGTCATGAGTAGAGTAAAAGTAGTGAGGTAACTACCTGATTAATGAATGATGATTTGTATGCATGTCAGAAAACCAAAGTGAGTGTGTGCTGTGTGCGTACCTTCACCTCCTCTTCCTGTGTCTCTCTGTCTTGGCTGCACCACTGGGATTGTGGATCCTCTGTGGCCAAGGAAGAGTGCTCTTAAGTTTCTTACAAATTGACAGAGCTTTTGTATTTTATGGAAAATCATATTACTGACAGCCTTGCAGTTGTAAAGGTCAGAATGGCCATGTGACAAGCTGTGGTGTGAAATAAGAGCTCAGTGCTCTTACCTGAAATGTAAACTGAATGGAAGAAAAGAACCGTTTCTGGTAACTCCAACATGACTGTGCTCTTCATTTTCATTTTAACACGTGTTAATATCAGACCTTTAATAAGACCCTGTCAGAATTGAAAGAGTTTCACAATGTGGAAGTATTTTCATTTTTTATTAAGTAGAACAATAAATTTCACTTTAACAGTTGTTGCTTCCTCCTAACCAAATAACAAAAAGTTGTATTCATGTTTACCTTTCAATTTAGTGGTGACTGCCATTGAGAGCATTAGTAAAAAGAAGGAAATGCAGTGAACAAAGTTTGAAGCAATTTTGCAAAATTGTTCTAGGAAACTGAAACATACTGAAAACCCATTGAAAAGTCTTTTGAAGCAATCTGTGTGCAAAACAGTCATCATAAATGTCAGTTCCCTGAAAGTCAGTGCATACGAAGAGCGTATTTTCACAGACATTTGCAAAAGCAATAGGTTTAGAAGTCATGCATTGATGGGCAAAAATATCCTAATAATTGTTCTCTTGTCGTGAGACGAGATTGCTGGGACCATTCATCTTATTTGTTGTTCATCCACATGAAGTGCACAGTTTTAATCAGATGGTCCCCTGTTTCCCACACGTTGTGTAAGGTCTTACAGCTCAGCATGTTTCCAGAGAAACAGCTCTAGGGCTTGTTCCTAACATTTGTTCCTAACTCTTCCCATTATGTTGTTTTGTCATGAAAATTCTTCCATCCCTTTCCTACACCACCTTCTTCCTAGCCTCCTCCTGTGTAAGATTTTACTAGTGTTTTTAGTGGAACAGGATTGTACCTTTGAAGTGTGAGTACTTTTAAGAGGAGTATGGAAAAACCTACTGCCTTTACTATGGCCAAAAACGTACTCAGTTTGCCACCCTTACCACCCAGTCTCTGGACACTAGATGTGTAACATACATGGAAAATGCTGAGGTGAAAAGGAAGCCCTTAGTCAGCCTCACATCAATCTGAGATTAGCAGGAATTCTACAGAGTGTAACAGCTTCACTTTAGGGACTTTGCTATTTTTTTTCTTTCTGGTGTAACACCAGTTAATAACTGCTTTTTGTTAGGCTGTTTCTTTAACAGCTACAGTGAGTAGTATGTACAGAAAACAGAAAATAACCTTCTACCAACACATACAGGCAAACATACATAACGTGCATCTTTATGCAATATATTTGCCCATGGAGGCACTGCATAAAACATCAGCTTAAGAAAAAAAAATCCAATTTTAAGCTGATACAAGCAAAATCTGTGGTAGTGATTAATAACATATGTTCACTCAAATCTGTTATACACATAATCAAAGTGTTATAGGAAGACAAGACTAGAATATGTCTAAGGAAGAGCCACTGTAGAGAAATATATTATGGATGTCTATGAAAATGTGGTTTTCCGTCCTATCTCTTGAAAATACCTTTGAAAGAAGTACTATTGATGTTGCATACCAGTTATTAGAAATAGTGAAATAGTTAGACTTTTCCAGGCACCTGTATTTTAAGTAATAGTTTTAATTAGGAAGTAGAGCAAGGTATATACTACTTGACTCCATCAGTGTATGAGGTACTTCTGTGACAACAAAGTTGCTGATTTAAATCACATAAAGAGAAATACACAGAAGAAAAATGTTTTCTGAGAAGAAAGAGTTGTTACTCTGCTTGCTGTCACTAATATTTGAGACAGGAGGGAAATTTGGTGCTCATGTTAAGAATAAGGCAAGAAAGTGTTTAGATAAAGACAAGTGAAATCCCAGCATGAAGTCCTTTCTGCGTATTAGTAGTGGTCTTACTACAGTGTGAAATCTGTTTCATTATATGCTTGATATATGCTTTTCTGGAAAGTATCCCAGAAATGAGCATCCACTTAAAAACAAAGAGAAATCCAGCCTGGATCCTCTAAATTCAGAACCCTTGAGTCCAAAAAGTATCCGTTGCTTTGCCAAAAATCATACCTTTGCAATAGTATATAGGTTTTCTAAGTGTAATTTTGTATGTAAAGCTGGGGATATATGTTAGTACATTTGGGTCTTGAATTATATGGTCAAGTAGAATTGAACAAAATTACAGAGAGTATCTGTGTGCAAGGCTGTAGTTAGGCAGGTACTGGAGTTGTTTTATAAATAGAGATAATACTTGTTAATACAATTGTGTTGTGGAGTGTGTGTACAAAAATATCCAACTGTTAAATTTATGTGGCATTGTTGCTGTTGTCTGGTGGCTGTTTTTACTTGCTAGTGATTATTTATTATATGTGTATAGGAAGCAACACAGACACGTGAAAAGTATTCCTGATACAGCAATATGTATTGTTCATACAGATACAAATACTATATTATTTAAAGGTACCCTGCTAGGTGTAATACAGCATAAACATACACATATCCTTTTCTTTTTAAGATGCTACAAATGCATCTGGGATAGTAGTGCCCTATTCCTCTTAAATTACATCTAACATTTACCTATTTTGTGACTTTTCAAGCAACATGATTTCTTCCTGCTACGGTTTTACCATTTTAGTACATGAAATTGTATGTTTAAATCTACCATTTTAAAGTTATTTAAAATATGTAAATGAACTGCATGCAAAGAGAAAATTGATTTGTATTTGCAGATTTCAATCTGCTATTTTTAACAGACAGATTAATACTGATGGCCAGCAGGTAAAATGATAAAATCAATTCAAATCATTCCCTGGAGAATATGCCCCTTAAGCAAGACATCATGTTAGCAGGGTTTACAAGGTGACTTGTGATTTAGCTCCTAATTCTGTTGGTTCCAGCTATGAAGAAGAAGACTTTCTCCTTACAGTTGTATCAGAACGTTGCAGACTTGCCTTTGTAAAAGGCTAGAAATAAGTTCCAATAATTGTTATTGTTTGCATTTCTGTTGCTGATGAAGTTTTCCACAGATAGTTTTTCATGGTGCTATTATCCAACAGTGTATGTACGCTTTACAATAACAAATGTACCAATAGTATCAGGATTTTCTGCGTTAGAGGGGTGCCGTTTGATGACACCCACCTCACTACTGACAAGGTGTGCTCAGGGTAGCTTTGCCTTACCTAGGAGCTAGTGTACATCAGGATTGTCTGAAACTTCTTCCCAGAGCAGTTTTCTGGTATGGGTTTCTTTGAGTGTTTGTTTGAGCTTGGACAGGATTATTGAAGTGGTTGATCATGGCACAGACAGCAGTCCATTCTCTCTGGGCAGTGTATTTGCATGTATGAAATTTCTATTTGTCCAGGATGCTGAGTATTTGCGATGGTAAGTGAAGCAGAACAGCAAGATCTGAGTTTTCATTTCTTGGTTGTTACTGCATGTTGGGAGCTAGCTATCTGAAAAAAAATCACAGTTATTAAGGACTCTTGTTTTTTCTAGAGCTGGCAAGACATCCTGTGCCACAAATACCTGAAATAGTAAAATAATTTCCCCCTGACTTTGGACAAGAATCTAAGTTATCAGCTTTCTATGAACTAGGTTTTAATTAAAGCACAAAAGCAAAACTGAAAAGTATTCGCAGAATTGAAGATGGAAAGTTACTTTTTGGAAAATTTGGCAAATGGGACACAACACTTATAAAAAAATTTAGCCACAGTAAGTTTTCAAAAAAATCTTACCCCTTTGACATTGAAAAGGTCCTGAAGAAGTTCTAATACTGTTTTCTTCCAGCTGTGTTCCTGAGAAAATCTAAGATACATAAATTAGAGAGTTGCCCACACAGGAAGTAAAGGCAATTCCATGCAACAATCTATTACTATGCAATTAAATGGACCATAGATACTCATCCACTTCCACAAACTACCAAAATAATTTAAAATGGAATCATAGGATCAAGAACGGTTTTTTAATAGGAGATTCGAGTGCTCACATGTGTGGTGAGTGTTAACTTATACCACCTCATGCATTTGGTAGAGCCTGTTATAGAATGTTCTTGAGCTTTACAGTAAAGGTCAGAAAATGAGTTTATTGTTTTAAAATTTTATTGTTTAAAAATCTGTTTATTGTTTAAAAATCTGCTCTCTAGTCTTTGCAGTTTACAGTGAGCCTTGATGTTACAAAACAAGCATATAAGCTGGCAGGAGTTCCTCTTTTTTTCCATGATCCCATCCCCACAGACTCAGCAGTCCCCAAGGCCAGAAGATGTTGGCAGCTTTGAAGGCAGAAAGCACAGTGTTCCTGCTGTGCACCTTGCCATTTTGCTTCCCACACAGCATCCTTTCGCCATAGAGATGGAGGATCATTGTGGGGACTCTCTGTCTTACTTGTTTCCCCTGTTACAGGATATCACTGGTGTACATGCTGCTTCCCCAAGCTGCTCCATGGAGCAAGGGTGTAGGCTGAAGTAGGAAATGGGCAAAGCTGTTGCTCTTCAGGAATCCAGGTAGATGACACAAAGAAATTACTTGCAAGGTTCTCCCTTAGTGACAGGAAGGAGGACGGAGACACTGACAAGACCTTGGGTAGTTGTTTCAAATGAACTGGAAAGCATTAAGAACATTAAAAAAAAGAAGAAGAAGAAAAAAGGAAAATTAAATTAGTATTAACCTCCCCATACCCATATTTTGTAGGATAATATTTTTTATTATAAGGCCTACTACTGTTTGAACATAGGAGCAGGCAACTGGGACAGCAGAGTATGTGATGGGTGTTGCACTGTTAGAATAATGGAATATCAAAGAAGGGTTTGAGTTGCTGCAGAGAATTTGGTTCCATCATATCATACAGAAAAAAACAGATGTGATGTCTGCAGCAGAGAATTCAACCACTTCAGCCCTTCCTGAAATATTTACATTTTAAAGAAGTTTGATGAAGTGCTTTGAAAATAAAAAAGCTGCAAACACCAGCAAGGTATATGTATTTCAGGTATTTCAGTATACCCATTTGGATTTCAGTATAGCCATCATTGCATGCAAATGGTCCTTTTTTACATTAAATTGTCATGAATCGTTTGAGAGTTGGCCATTTAACAAGAGCTTTCTAACTTAGATTCTGAATATGTAAGAAGCTTGTGAACAATACTGAGAAAGTGATTGATGATTAGGTTGTAATTTTTTTTTTTTCTCAGCAGAGTCTAATAGCAAATTAGTATGTCCATGCCTTGTGGATACCAGCAGCCCATGTACTTGACTGGTGCCAGAATTTTTGCCCTTTAAGCTTTTTTAATCAACTGTCAGGTAGCTAAAACGTGGAAATACTTTACAGACTATAGACCTCTGCAGACTTCCTTATAAGTTTTGGACTTCCTTGTTATGGAAGGCAAGGTTTGCAGATCTTAAAACGAAAGAAGCATATAGGAAAATGCCCGCTTGTTGCCTGAACTTTATTTCTAGAACAGGGAATGTTTTATGAATAGAGAAAAGGCACTGGGCCAAACCTGCCCAATAATGGTTTGTTTATGCAAATTCTACCTTCTGCTTTTCTTCCCACCCCTTTATCCTTTCCTATTTTTCTAATTGCTTTCATCAGTAGTCAAGTTGAATTCTCCTTGCTTTCATACACTATAGAGAAAACAACTATCATTCTTCTCTATTTACTTGTTTTCTGAGTAGTAGTATTTTTGTGTTCCTACTATCTAAATTCTAGAAGTGGGTGTTTTTAAAACAATTTTATCAACTTCTTTTATACTTAAAGGCATTTGTTCAATAGACAAATCAGAATTCTGTTGTAATGAAAGGTGGAGGTGGAATGATTCATCTCTCTTGTTTTTATGCCAGGGGTCAAATACAATTTTACAGAAATACCTAGGCCTTGCATGTTACCTACGTTTTTTCAGACCGCTGATATATCATCTAAAAAAAACTTAATGAGGTCTAAAATGACAAGCCACAAAGACATAGTTACAATGGTCAGCATGTGCTGATGGACCCAAGCTGCTCTACTTATGCTATGTGTTGGTTGCTCTGGATTGGAAGTAGCTAGAAAATACGGTTGTGTGACAAAGAAAATCATGTGGTTCCAGGAGGATATAGGAGGCTAACTATGATTTTGTGTCATGCTTCCATGGCAGCTTCTGGTAGACACAATGTCCCCGAACTCTGGACCATTTAAAGGCTGGTAATTGAGTCTATTGTTGCAGAAAATGTGTGGAAAATTGGTCATAGTACAAACTCACTCTCCTAGGACATTTGCTGAAAGTGAATAGGAGAATACAGTTTGTCTCACTTTTTTCCCCCCTATTGCTCTATAAAACACATTTCTTCATTTTAAAAATGAAAATAAACTATCCAAAACCAACCCAAGTGGGATGTCCATCTTTGTGTTTTGGTGATAGCTCTTTTCTTCTTTGCATGGCTGCCCAAGGGACAGGGAACACAGCTTCAGCAAGCAGTAGTATGCTGTTGAACTGCTGAACAGGTACTATTCAGCAGTGGTTGTCCTGAGGTCTGTCAGACCATGCACGAGCTGTGTGGTCTAATAGATCATTTAATTTCATGTGATGTAGCTGAGATTTAGGAGACTGTTTAGAAATTACCTCTGCAATTTGTTAAAAGAATTCAATTAGCAAAACTGTCCTTTTATACAGAGAGATGTTGTGTCGTATTTAATTAAACCAGTCTCCTAATTGGTTTGGATTTAGTCTGATATAGCTAATATAATAATGCGTCTGAAGCACTTCATACAGAGACAGGTATATTAAGGTGAAATTGTATTTTAGGCAGAAGATAACCTTATAGGGCAGTTACTGAGCTATGAAACAGATGCTATTGTAGCAGACTAGAGTATACCAGCTTTAGAGAAATACTATGGATGAAGTGGCTATCATAGACCATTTGAAAATGTATTTTAATAAAGACAAGATAAATTGATAGAGTAGTATATTTAAACTGGCATGTTAACTGGAAAGTCCCAACTGAAACATTTTTGGAATGGAAAAGGGACTGTGAGCTCTCATGGGGAAGAACTGCAGCAGATTCCTAAGCAGAAAGTGTATGGGAAAGGTGGCAGGCAGAATTAAAGCTTTTTAAAGAGAAAAAGAGAAGCATTACTAGGCAGTACTAGTTCAGAGGCTTCAAATTGCTAGAAGATACTTGCTTTTTGATCAAAGGCATTGGATGTTTTTGGAAACAGCATCTGCTTAGATTATTTGGGAACAGTAATGATTCATTTAGGGATCAGAAAATAGGAAAAACCTTCCTCAAAGAACATAAATTATTTAATGTGGAATGAGTGATGATTTCTTGTGGAAAAAGCAGAATTATGAAGGGAAAGTTTGTCTTAACCAACTCAGTGATGTGAGTTTTGAAGGACTTCAATGTTATAAATTAGGCTATTGGAATGATGGCTATCTGAAGTAAAGTGAGTGTCTAGACATTGTCTTTGTTCTCTGTGGTAATCTTACTAGAGTGTAAGAATGGCCTATCTCCTTAAATTGCTTTGGAAAAGAATCCAACGCATGCTGTTATCCATTTACACTTGTTTTTACTTAATTAATGTAATTAATTTCAGTTGTAAAGTAACTGCTTGATAGTTGAAAAGTTCTAAACAGGAAGCAAAATAAATATTGAAGTGAGAGAATGAAATAGCAATTTAGTCCTATATATAACACATCTATTTTAAATCCAGTCATAATTGTTCTTCTGGAGGGGTTTGTGTGAAATAGTCTTGGATCCTTTGTTATAAAAGATGAGATTAAATCAGTGTTTGTGGGATGTTCCTCTGGCACACCTCTGGAGCCTGGCCATTCAGCCCACACCATCAAACTTAGACATCAATATTTGCTGAGTCTCTATGCTCAGTTTATTGCTAGTCAAGCAAATATAGAAACTGTCTGTAATATCTGTACTCACAAATGGACTCCTGATGTGCAGGTAGAGGTAGTGAGAGATGTAAGAAGGCTAAGAATAAGAGGAGTAAATAAAATATCATTTAATTAATGCTAATTTACAATCCTCTATAGAAGACACTGATTTGTTTTAAAAATTGAAGTGTCATCTGCAGTTTAGCAAGGAAATAGCTGAATTGAAATTATGCTTTCTATAATGAACTAGCTAAACAGGACATTTAATTGACAATCCCCCTCCTCAAAAATCAAACAGAAACAGGGAGCCTGCACAGGTCACAAGCCAGAGTTAAGTTTTGCGTTAGCTGCAGAAAGCATATAAACAGGCAGAATACGTAGCAAAAAGAAAATTGGAATATATTAGTTGTAATATTTGCAGTAGATGTCCTCAGTCAACTGAAACTCTTCTCAAATCAACATATCTGTCAAATAATAAGGAGATTATTGCCCTGTGTTGCAGATCTAATAAGGATTTGGATCATTATTAGAAACTGTGTTGGAAGTATCTTTTCTATTGGGAAAGAAAAATTTCTTCTTGCTGACATAATTTATGAAATAAAATATGCTTCTCATGTGATTAGCATTGACTTGGGAAGAAAGAAGGAGAAAGAGAGAAATTCTAAATAACAAATTCTGCCTTAAATTAAAAGTGCTTTTTTTTTCACTGAGCATTACATTTTCCAGTACTCTTTTTTTATCCTCTGAAATGAATGTTGCAATTATAGTACTAGCAGAAGGAATAGACTAATTTCAAAGGTTTAGATGCAAAAAAACCCTCCAACCAAAACCAAACTTAATTGCCTTTTACAGGAAGAAAATCCATGTAAATCTTGTAAAATCCATGCAGATTTAACTAGATCTTTCTTTACTCATCTTTACTTATCTAACTAAATCACTGCACTAAATATAAACCTCAGCACTGATATATGAAATATATGTCTCAGTAGCTATTAAAAACAAACCTAATTTTTATGATAAACAGTCTGAAACTGTTAATTGACTGCAGATGAGATAGCACCCAGCAGGATCAGAGAAAATAGAGAAAAAAGGCACTCACCCCTGTCACCAGGTCAAGCCCTGTGCTGCTGTGCTGGAGCAGATGCTGGTCCTGCACCTTTTCCTGTCATTATCAGGAGCTGGAGGCCTGCAACTGGGTACATAGTGGAGCTGCTAGAGCTTGGGGTTCCCAAACTACTTTAATCCAGAGCTGTGCTGTGTGCCCTCCTATCAAGGACAGGCTCCCTCTGTGGCTGCATTAGGCGCTTTCTTAATTGAGTCTGCAACCTAACAAAACATAAGTGCACCCACTAAGGTCTGGGAATTCACCTTGGGGTTCCATGGGTGTTTTCTCTTTATTTGCAGGGTTCTTTGCTTAAAGGTTCAGGTTGAGGGTATTTAGTGACAATGTTAAGCCTGGCACAAATTGTCCTTTAATGACCATACGTAACTGAAAAAATAAGCTTTGTTTTGCAAACTGATTTCTGTAGGATACAGAAGCCTGAGTGTATTTAGCAGTTTGGAAAGTGGAAAGGACATGATAGGAATTAAGGTGCAAGGAAACAGTGATCAGTATTGTAACATGCTATGTTTTTCTGGAGACCTTTATATCTGGCAGATACTTAGGGTGATAGATGGTTATAGCACAACTGAAAGAGAAAGCCTGAAGTTAAGCTCTTTTCATTGCTCAAGTACTTAGTTTATAATCACCCTCACCGGCTTAAGTAACACCACAAAAAGAAAAACCCAACAAAACAGTGGATGACACCAACTTTTGTGCAAAACTTTATAGATTAGGTCAGTACTTGACATCAGCATATTTAAAAATGACTACAGAAAATGAGGACTAGTGGGTGCAAAGGAGTCCTGTTTGATCATCACAGGCTGACTTGTGAATCAAATTAAGTCAAACATCACAATTCAAAGCGCTACCTTAAGAAAAATAATCCAGAAACATACATTTAAAATAAAGTGAAACAATTAAGCTGTAAGACACAGGAAAACACGTGTTAGTGTGAGATAATATATAGCTCAAGGGCATTGTTACCTAGGAAGCATGCTATCATGCAATACCAAAACCTTTGGAGAGGCTTATTGTGGTTAACGGCAACCTGCCTAGAGAAAAGAATAAAGAATTAGCTACATGAGGCAGCTACAAGCAGTCCTTAGCTGAAGTGCTTAACACAGTACCTATTAACCAGAGAGTACTAAATTTATAAGAAAATGAGTGATGGGAGAGCAGAACTTTAAATGGGTGCTATACAATATGCATAGATATTAATTCTCAAATGCATGTTAGCTCTAGAATGTTAGGTAAACAGTATTAAAGTATCATTTAAGTTGCCCTAGCAGATACTGGCAGTCAGCAAAATAGGGTATCTTATATGTGTATGTAGGCTGTAACAACCAATATCATTGCTTCATGCTTTGTAGGGCAAATGAGCAAATTTACTTGCAAACTCTTTCAATCTACTGTTTAAGAGAAAGGCAGCCTAACAAGAACCTTAAAATCTCTCTCCTTAAAGGAAGACATAGGATAAAACATGATGGATTAAAACCAAATACAGTTTCAATTTATCTTGTGCCCAGTCAGCATTGCAATTTTTATAGAGTGTTCATACAGAATAAAATCAAGAACAAGCCTGATATGCTTAGAAGACCCGCCTGAATTCAGCATGTTGAACACTGACCTTTATCTGTACATTTCCTGTGTCTTGCACAGCTTTTATAAATAAATAGACTGACTGAGACTGATTCATTATTAAAGAAGTACTTGTAATAGCAAACTCATTACTCTAAAAATCAATAATTTATTAAGACTAAATCTTGACCGTTTGAAGTGATGTGAAAATTTGTGTGTCATTCTTTAATTACATTTAATATTTTGAATATGGTAATCCTATTGTAAATGCACTGAAAAAAAAAAAAAGGAAAAGCACCTTCAATCTTTTCTAGTGTTGTCTAAGGCATAATAGCATAACCTAAAGCTCATACATTGTGCCTGGAATTAAGTGCCTTGGGTTTTCATCACTGACTTGGTCACTGTCTCTTTGTGCAGCAGCCTGGCTGTTTGGCCTCTCTGGTCACCACTCCCATAGCTATAAAGTAAACCGTGTCTTCCTCAGGGTCTTACTAGGGCGGTTAACATTGCTAAAGTTCTTTAATGTACTGTTGTGGAAGCAATAAATCAAATCAGTTCTTTCCTGTAATTCTTTGCTCTGGACTTTGTAAATTTTATATCTTTAGGAGATACATGCACTTTAAAAGATATCTTCTGGGACAAACCGAGCCTGTTTTCCTTCCTGAAAGACTTTTCTGATCAGTGATCACTCTTCTGACAAACCATATCTGTTGTGCCAAATATAGGTAACCAGTGTTGGAACAGGTGACCACATCAGTCAAAACGAAGACAACCTCAGGTCCTTCAAAGATTATGTCCTTCAGTAGCCTGGGACCTACTTTTTTATACATACCAAATTTCTTTTTGTCTTGTTTTCAGCAGTCACCTACCTTGTGTCAGAGACAGTCTCTGTCCAATGCCCCAGAGACTCCTCCCCAGTCAGCTTCCCTGTGCAAAGGGAGGAGGGATCACAACTGCAAGATACTCCTGGGTTTAACTGCATGACTTCATTTATAAGCATTTCTTCACGTTTCCTTGTGAAGGCATCAATTGTACTTCAAACAAAGGAAGCCTTTTTGATTGAGGGAGGGAATAGCATATTTCTAATGCCTCTGGTAAAGCAGATGTCCTTCATGGCAAATTAGGTTGCATGCTGCTGCTTTATAGATAGTGAGAGTTGTGATGATGTCCATTTTAGGGAACGGCTGCGTCAGTTTGCATAGCACAGGAAGATGCTTGAGAGACAGTCAGGACATCTTCCAGAACAATACAAAGTTGGAGCCTTCATTGTGTATATCCATTTCACCTGTCAGGAGTAGCAACAGAGCATTCGAGGATAAAAATGTATGGTATTGTATAGTGAAGTTCTTTTTGTGTTTGAAGTAAAATACCCCTAGTCTGTCAGGGTTTCAGTACAATATTCTATGCATAATAATCTTAAAATTAATAAGGAAATAAGCTTTAATTTTCCTTAAGCAACTTTGAATCACAACATTTTTGGTGTGAGTCTTAGTATATGCCATAGTAGAGAAGAACTGTGACCGAAACATTTCAGTATTTTGTTCAGCCACTTCCTGAAACTCTGTTGATTTGAAACATTTTTAGTGTGAAATTACTTTGGGTTTTTATACTGCAACTAAGAGAATTGTTTTATAATATTCCCTTTGATGTCACAGTCAATAAATAGAAAATTATTTTGAAGCTTAGCAGCCGAATGAAAAATATACCAGAAATTAAAGCTTAAAAGGACGTGAGTCAAACTGCTAAAATACTAAGTTCAGTCTCCTCTTATTTTCAAAGAGAACATTTTTAAGAAACTGAATTCAAGAACATTCCCAAATGTTTTCATCCCCACTGTATATAACTTACTGTCTGGAAACTGATATAGTAGTTACAGGAGTTGTGATTTTACAAATATATTTTCCAAACAAGATTTGCTATATAAAATAGCAAACAATGTTTGCTTTTCAAGGCTCATCCGTTTTCTTTACTACATGGTAGGAGGAGAGATGACTCATCATCAGTAGAGAGACATGATATGACCTAAGCAGAGCTAGCACTGCTATAGTTATAATGTTTATATTGCACAATATGAATATATATCTTTGAATTTGTTTAGGTTAAAAGGGAAGCAGCATGTTATTGAAGATACACAGTGGAATAAAAAATTAATAATTGACAAGGTAACAGCTTAAGAGAAAAAGGCAGATGTGATGGTCCTTTAGTCCCTTTTTATTTTGTATCTTGTGTGTAAAATTATGAATTGACTTTCCCTCAGTGCTTAGTGTAGCAGGTACTGTGGCACTGTCCTTTGGTCTTGTTCAAAACAATGGGACATCATGGTATAATGAAGCACATCCATCTTACTTCTGTTCAAGCCCACATCTGCTTAATGTAAAAGACTTATCCATTAAAAGCCTTTCTGATGCTTGAAGTGGCAAATCAGTTTTCTGCTGGGAAATGTTTTCACAGCTACTCTGTTCCATGAGAATTTTTTGACATTGTCATAATCTGGAAGTACTGAAATACGGCATTTTAGTTTTATTGTTTCATTATTATACTTCTGTTAGAATCTGTTTTATGAGTCAGAAAGATGAAGATGAAGCATTCTATTTGTTTTATGCTAAAAAAAAAGCTTTGCCCCTGCTGAATTAAACATTTTGATAGCGGTAAAGGAAAATATTTTAGAATTTTTCAGTTTGTGCAGATGTTTGATGTTTGGTGTTGGGGTTCCACTTCACAACAGAAAGAAGTTTCAGAGCCTCAGAATTTGTTGCAGGGTAAACTTGGGTGTCTCAAAAGCTCTGTTGTGATTTGTGAAATATCACGTTGAGGACATGCTTTTAACTGCAGAAACTCAGAGAGTAGTAGAGAAGTCAGTGACTTTATTGAACAGCCATAGAATATAAACACCTCAGAGACTCTTTGTTATCCAGGTAAAGTGTCACATCAGAAATGTTGATTTTGGGGTCCTTAGCAGAGGGACTTGCTGTTCAAGCGTGTTTGAATTGCAATTAGTGTAAGATGCTTCCATACTAAATTACTGAATGATCTCCGCAGCACCAAACTGCAGAGTAGCTTTTGCCTCTGCCAGATCTTCTGCCTTGGTACACTTGGCTTGATGACCACCACCTCTACTAAGACTAGAGTTACAAGCAAGTTTAGGCAGCGCTGAATGATCACATGTATGTACTAGCTTTAGATGTAGCAAGAGTTACTTGTGGGTGCTTCATCTTAAGAACCTATATCCAGAGCTGTAATTTTTCTGTTTTCTCAGTGAATGGGTATTCTTGTTCAGTGAAGAAGTTGTGTATCTTACTTAGCTCACTTGCTAGAAAAAAAAGAAGAAACTAGCTAGAATTACATCTCTCATAAGGCAAGCTGAGTGGTAATTTTAAATATGTGATAAGGATATATTACTGAAATCTAAAGGTTTATTGACAATGGTGGAATTTTGTTGCTTACTTTCCTTGAGTGATAGTCATTTCTAGAAGAGTAAATTGGGAGGGGAGCCTCATTACTATCATTGGGAAATATGGAAGTCAAAGTTTTAAAGTTGAATCTATAGATATTTTTTAATATACTCATCTAAATTAATTTTTAAATCACCTCCTGTAAAAAAAAAATATACATCCATACTATTTAATTATATTGTAACAGCAATTACTTGCAAGCATGGAATGTCTATGTTCCAGAAACAGTGATGGTTAAAGACATGCGCTTTGCAAAGTCAGTAAAAGATGAGAGCTAGTGAATTTAAGATTAATAAAGTCTTCTGACTTTTTCTGTCTGGTTTTAATTGCTGCTGGTTTTGTGTGCTGTATGAAAAATGAACTGGTTATCTCTCATTGGAGCAGCATGGTAACGCGGCTAGCAAAAAAGATCCTGCTCCCTGAGGTACTGCTCTCTTGTGGGTGTATGGCAGAAACACTGCCCCCTTAAACTACCTTATTTCCCTGTGCCATACAGCAATGGAAGCCATGCTGTGCAAGCAGGGTCACGCAGGCTAGGGTTGGACCCACTGCTTGAATCTGGTGAGATCTCAAGAGGCACAAAGCAGACAAGTGGAAGCATTTGCTAGTCCAAAAACTTTACAGAGGAGGATTCAGTCGTTGCTGCTGTGAATGCTATGCCATCCACAGCACTGTGCTCCGCTGAGCCCGTGGAAAGGATCGACAGTGCCAGTTTGGCAGCAGTAAAGGCAGCAACAGGGCAGGTGTGAGGAAACAAAGGAGGTTATGTGTAAGCAGGAGCCTGAACTGGTCTCTTTGGACAGTATTTGTTGAAAACAGTTATGGCAGGCATTTATGTGTCTATTGGTATTTGACAGGAGCTCATTTCTGTACAAGGTCAGGCAGAATTGGCATAACAGAAAGGCAAACTGAAGCAGAATTTGGAAGGGGATAATCTACTTAAGTCTTCCCTTCTAAGTGTCTGATAGCCATTCTCTTCTGCATCAAGAAAAACTCTTACCAGTCATATCACCACTACTCCCTTTCCCTTGTATTTTGGAGAGGAGAGTGGCTCCATTCCCAGGCTATCAAGCTGTGGGAAGTGATCTGCCTACTGCCATTGTCAGGCTGCTTGCTAGTCCAGGCACAAGTACCCTTTGCTGCTTTCCTTCAATTTCTTATCTGTCAGTAGGGTGCTAATCACTGTTTCCAGATTGAACAGGGTATAATTACTTCATGGAAAACTAATTTACATTTTTAAACGTTGGGGTTTTGTTGTCTTTTATTTCCTGTTGCAGTAGAGGGCCGCTAGCTTTAGCTTTTAATCTGTCCATAAGTTCATTTTAGCTCTCTTCGGGGTATAAGAAGATTCACAAGAACATGTTTTTCCCACATCTCTGCTTGCCCCCTTCTCTCCACCTTGGGACCATATTGCATTTAGACTGCACAACTCCTCAGCCAACTGACAAATCTTTATTTTGTCTAGGGCCTAAATGCAGGAGTTGTGTCTGCTTTTACCTTTGACTAGTAAACGGCAGTCCTGGTACCGGATAACTACCTGCTTTATATTTCTTTACTGATCCTGCCTTTATTTTCCCAAGAGAGGATATACCATCCATTCCTGAATCTGCAATCAGTGGTTAAAAAAGAAATGGTGGGTATCAACAATTTATCATAAAATACATACCAGTCTTAAAATATTACGTGGAGAGGCCAAAATTCAAATAAGTTATCTAGAGGCTGTCAAGAAGAGGGGCAGAACTGGTTTGTATAGGTAGGTGAATGGTTGTGTATACGTGTTCCCTTGCTGAGGGTTTTTTTACATTTTGCTACTATTTATTCTTACTCTGACAACGTAAACAGCAAAGACGTAACAGGTACTAAAAGTAGTATTCACGTCACTGCTTACTCCTAGGCAACAGTATGAACTTAATTTTTCTCTGCATCTTGTGAAAAAGGGAAAAAAATAATGGCTACAGCCTCATTCTCACAAAGAACTTCTGTAATCATGAGCTTAAGTTACCAAAGACCCATCCTGTGTTCACAGTAAGTCACCATCCATTCCAAATGATATAACACATTACGATATGCAGCAAAATAACATGAGGAATAGAATCCAGATCACAGGACATGTAGTATTATTTGCTGCACTAATACCTACAGGTTGATCTTTTAAAAATGTTCTCTGTTCTCTATCCTCCAAAATCCACAGCACAGTATGGGGTACTATTATCTCTACAATAGAGATAAATGCAAGCCCTGTGACCTGTCAAAGATTGTATTATGGGCTAGTGGTCCAGCATTGTTCAAATGTATTTTTTGTCATTCTTCTACCTGATAATGGATGGCTTAAAAATGATGCTTCCCACATAACCTTCCAAATGCCTCCCATGAGCCAATGGATTAGTGGATGAAACGGTAAATCTGGACATAATGTGAGGGTAGGGATGGGAGAAGGCAGAAGGTTTTTTGCAGAGCTTTTTGCTTTGTCCAGGTTCCAGCAGACATTCCTAAAATGGAGACATTAGTGATGGCTCTGTGGTCATTGCTGGAAGGAGATACTGATGGAACACAAAATACTTTGCTTCTAAGATGCATCTGATTAATATGGTACCAAGTTACTTGACTTTCTCTAAAATTGTCATAGACAAAAAGCCAATACTAGCTACAGGGCTGCAATTAGTATCTCACAAATGCTTATGTGAATGTATCTGAGCACACAGAGCAGCAAAGGAATGGACTCTAAAATGTAGAGAGATTTGTTTTCCTTCTTCGTTCACTATATTTACTGTGATTGGTGGGAACATAATTTATATGATAGTTGGTATATGCAATCGCATTGATGACCATATACCATATTTTAAATTTCACTTTTAGACAGAAATCACTTATTATGGATGGTATGATCAAGTTTATTTTAAACCCAAGCGCTGTTGATTGCATATTAAAATGGTAGTTCATATCTATCATACAATTTTTAATAAATATCTATTGATGGTTAAATCCTGTTAGAGAATTTCAATTGTCAGCACAACTTACATTTCTGTGAATCTTTGGGAATTATCCTCAAGAGCTAATAGATTTTGCCTTTGTTGTGAGAAAGTGCTTGAGGTGAGTATGCAAAGAGCTACCATGAGAAGAACCATGAGATTTTTATTTCTTTGAGAACAGACCCAGTGATATATGCTTCAGACAGTCATGCAGCACCATTATTGACATTTAGAATAAATTAAGTGAGAATCTCTGAATAGCAATGAAAGACTGCAAATGAAAAATATGCTGTATTAGATGGAAGTATCAAGTTGGAGCAAAGATCAGTATTATTTCTAACACAGTTCCTTCCATGCAGTATGATGTAACTGATTCTTATTATACCAAGAAATTGAGCATAATAAAGTCTTGAAACAATCCCATATTTTGGTAAAAGCTGAATGGGATTACATTTTCGGTCAGACTAATGCTCCAGAGTATAGGTACTTACAATTTGAATAACTTCATTTCTTTTCCTTTTTGAAAATGTAGCCCTGCAGCAGATCTTTGAAGTGTAAACTCTGAGACATAGCAGTATTAAAATAATCATGGATCTGGAGGAAATAGCACAAAAACATTGAGCACAGCTTAATCAAAAATAGAAATTCATTTGAACTTTCTGTGGTCTATTGAATATTAAAACATTTCATATTTCAAATAGAAAAAAAAAGAAGCCTTGAGCGAAGTTCTGATCATAGTCAATGACATTTCTGGTGTAACACTTGAATATTAGGATTAAGGATGAAAGTTTCTACTCAGCTTCAGCAAACTTTCTTGTAGCTTATATTTTTAATTTATTACTATTCGCTTAAAAAGAGCTGGCCTGTGCTGGAGGCCATAGAATAGTGGGACCATTCTACTCCACAGGAAGCACAATGAAGCCCCTATAATCCATGAGTGATTGGTTAGTGATCTGCTATATAATCTAGATATACACAAGTCTATGGGGCCAGATGGGATCTGCCCAAGGGTTCTGAGGGATCTGGTGGAAGTGCTCGCCACGCCACTTTCAATCACCTATGATCAGTCCTGGCTAATTGGGGAGGTCCCATTTGACTGAAGTCTTGTGAATGTGACGCCCATCTATAAAAAGGGGGCAGAAAGAGGACCTGTGGAACTACAGACCTGTTAATCTGACCTCAGTGCCAGGGAAGGTTATGGAGCAGATCATCTTGAATGCCGTCACGTGGCACATGTGGCACAACCAGGTCATCAGGCCCAGTGAGCATTAGTTCAGGAAGGGCAGGTCCTGCTTAACTAACCTGATCTTCTATGTTCAGGTGACCTGCCTAGTGGATGAAGGAAAGGCTGTGGACATTGTCTACTTGGACCTTAGTAAGGTCTTTGACACTGTTTCCTACAGCATTCTCCTAGAGAAGCTGTTGCCTCAATGGCTTGGATGGGCATATGCTTCACTGGGTGCAACACTGACTGGACAGCTGGGCACAAAGATTGCGGTAAATGGAGTTAAAATCAGCTAGAGACCAGTTACCAGTGGTGTTCCCCAGGGCTCAGTGCTGGGTCCAGTTCTGTTTAATGTCTTTATCAGTGACATGAACATGGGAGTTGAGCACACCCTCAATAAATTTGCAGATGATACTAAGATTGACGGGAGTGTTGATCTGCCAGAAGGTAGGCAGGCTCTACAGAGTGACCTGGACAGTCTGGATTGATGGGCTGAGGCCAATTGCATGAGTTTCAGCAAAGCCAAGTGCTATGTCCTGCACTTGGGTCACAAGAACTCCATGGAAAGTTACAGACTTGAGTGAGGAGTGAGTCGAGAGCTGTCTGGAGGAGAGAAACCTAGACGTGTTAATCAGCAGCCAGCTGAATATGAGCCAGCAGTGTGCCCAGGTGCCCGAGAAGGCATCAGGAACAGTGTGGGCAGCAGGAGTTAAGGTAGTGATCATTCTCCTGCATTCAGGGGCTTGTGACCCTGTGAGGGATCAGGCTGGAGCAGTCTGGGCCTGAGAGACTGAGAGACATTCTATGATTCTATGACTGCACCCCATAGAAGTGACCCATGCTAGGGCAGTTGGTGAAGAGCTGAAGCCCCATGGGAAAGCACTCACGATGGAGAAGTTTGTGGAGGACTGTGTCTTGTGGGTGGGACCCCATGGTGCAGCAGGGCAGGGTGTGAGGAATGCCCCCCCCCCACCGCAGTCCTGGCTAAGAAGGAAAACAACTTGAGAGGAACTGATCGAAACCTTCATTCCCTGCCCCTCCCTGTGCCAAAATGGGGGAAGAAGTGAGCAAAATCATGACTAAACTGAAGTCTGCTAAGAAGGGAGGGGTGGGAGGAGGTGCTCTAAGATCTAGTTGTACTTCTCATTATCCAACTCTGGTTTCACTGTTTGTGTAGTGTAATAAATTAGATACTTTTCTTTCCTTTATTCTGTGTTGAGTCTGTTTTGCTTGTAACGCTGATTGCAGAATGATTTCTCCCTGTCCATATCTCGACTCCTGAGCCTCTCAATATATATTTTCCCCCTTGTTCAGCTGAAAAGGGTGGTGGGCATATTGCCTCCACCTAGGGCCAAACCACCACAGGTAGTTGAGTCACCATCCCTGGAGGTGTTTAAAAGAAGCGTAGATGTTTGCTTGGTGACATGGTCTAGTGTTTGACCTAGTAGGGCTGGTTAGATGGTTGGACTCAATGATCTTGAAGGTCTTTTCCAACCTAAACCATTCTATGATTCTATTTGTTAAAAAATAAATGCCTTAAAAAATCTAGATGACTACTTAGGTCAAACAAAGATTTTTTTATTCAGCAGTTCCTTGCTATTTTGTCGTAAAAGTCATGTTTTGGGTCTTTCTGGTATAGCCTGTGCCCCCATGCTGGATGGTACTCTGAAGACAAGCATTTTTTGCAACTTGATGTTGTAGAATTTCTTTTACTGAGATGAGGTTTCCTGCTGTAGATGTTTATGTAGCTGTGAGAATGGCTGGCTAATGAGCAAATTCTAGAGGAACTTTTGGGTTCTTTGTATCCAGTCCTGCAACTCTTGTCAGGAGTTTCTGCAGAGCATCATATTACACTGCTGTACTTAGAATCACTAAATCTTTCTGACGGTCGTGTTTTAGTCAAAGTAACTAAATTAAATAGCTTGGGTTATTCTGGAAATCTCTGATGATCAAAAGGGGTTTTTTGGACATCAGTTTTCAGAATCTTAAGTGTAGAGAACAGTAAGAACATGAGTCACTGAAGGAGTGTTTTGAAATAGCAACGGTGGAAAAACCCATTTTCAAACCAGCTGTATAAATTAACTATTATTGTGTAGGATCACTTTGTGAGGAGGGAAGCACATTGACATTGTTGCTGGGCAAATGTCAAAACTGTAAGTCACTGTGTTTCCACTGACTTTCTTCCTGGAGTCAAAATCACAAGTCAAATCATATATTGAGTATATATTTATTCCTGTTACCCCTGAATTATGACTTCAGGATTTTCCCCAAAGAAAATCCTCTGTGAATATGTGTGTACTGCCTAGCAAAAATTGCATTGCTGCCTCACTTCCTTCCATTGCCATCTGTGTGTGGGTGGTTTTGGGGGGCAGTATGGCAAGAATTAGAAGAATCATTTTGGAAGGAAAATATCATATTTCTTAGAGATATTGAAGCGGAAATATGAAAAAAAATGCAGAATTGCCTAAAGCAATGGGGTGGTGAAGACATTCACCAAGCCTTTTTGTTGAACTCAGGGGCTGTTTGTTTTTACATATTATTTTCAAACTGATGATGTAAAAAAATAAGAAAGTAAAACTCTTTATTGTGGCAGAGGTAATCTCAGGCAGCTTTTACTGTGTTGCAAATATTATCAAAGTGCAACTTGCAGATGCTTACTGATATGTGTGTGAGAGAAAAAACACATTTGACAGTGTAAAAACTATGAGGGCAGAAGCTGTATTATGTGATGACAACGCTACAGATAGGTAATAAGGTTTCTTTGGATAGTACCACCTCTACTTTGATGATTTTTTTTTTCTAGCTTGGTTTTTTTTTCAATATGTTGTAATTGTGAAATTACAGAAATGCTCAAAGTTTATCTCCAGCTAGAAACAGTGTGTATTTGTATGTGTTTTTTAAAAAATCCAAAATTAAATTATCTGTGTTTGTGTTTTAAGCAGATAAAATTAAGGTGATCAAGGTTTATGCAGTTCATAAAATTACATGACTCAACAATTTATGATGGACACCTAGTATAAGTAAAAAATTATTTACGGTGTTTGCTCCTATCTGCAACCACTTGCCTGTTCCCCCCTGGCTCCACCCTGACATAATTTCTTCTGGGCAACCCTTTAGCTCGGGGTCTTACCTGTCCTTGTTCTCTGTATAATCCTGGCATATGGTCTCAGCATAGTCCTGGCACAAGCTTACTGTTTCTACTTCTCTGGAAGTAGAAAGCCATTCAAATGACCTAGGAAATGCCTTCATTTAAAATTTCAGTCACTGCTGAGTTACTGGAAAAACTTAGTTTGAGTAATTGCTTACAAATACATAGGATAAAGAAAAATAACCCCGCAAAACCAATCTGTGCCTTAGTGGTGCTCTCACCTGAGGAGCCCTCCCTCACGAAACTAACAATACATTTTTCTATTAATCTGTAAATTGCTGCTCATTAAGAGAAGACTTAGGATGTAAAATTCTCTGGTGTTTTCTTAGCAGTGAATTAAAAAAAAAAAAAAGTGTTTAACAATCTACCTGTTTTCTATATCAGTTTCTCAGCAAGACATAGTGAAATCTCTAGTAGACTTTAAAATGAAGCCAGATGAAGTATTTATGGTAAGTAGCAAATTTGTCCCTCAAATATGTTGTCAATTTTCCTAAAGTAATCTTGGATGAATTTGCAGATGGAGTGTTCAAGATAGATTGGCAACAGTGATGTTATTGTTGCCCATTTATGTGGTATTTCAGGAACTAGAGGTCAGACTTGGGATAGGAGTCACATATCCATTTCTTTCTCAGCTTTTTTTGAGGGAGTGTTTGTACACTGCTGTGTGTCACACCAGGATGCACTTGCTGATGCTATGCTACTTTCCATAAACTAGCCTTCACTGCAGTAGGACGGGCTCCAGGTGCTCACATGGGTGCCCTACAGGGCATCAAATAATGTATTTTCTCCTGTTATCTCTAAAACTATTGAATATTGAGGTGTTACAACTCCAGCAAAAGGAACTGAAAGTGGTTCTAACCATAATGCTGAAAGACTTAGGTGGAGGCAACAGGTCCAAATGCCTGAAAGTGCTTGTGTCTGAGCAGAAATTTGGACTAAGTTGCCTCATGCTTTTAAGAATATGAATAGCAGGCTGTGGAGACTGCTCTCTTCTGTGTATAAAGAACTTTCATCATCACTGAGATAGAAACAATGTTCTTTAGGCTGGTGGCTAGTCACTCACAAAGTTGGGCACCAGTGTTGTAGAACAGATTCGTTACCTATTGTTTTATTCAGTACAGGGCAGTGTTGGGAAGAGCATGGACACAGTTACGCTTGGTGTTCAGGGGGTTCCTGCTCTTCTCATGGAGGTTGATCCAAAACTATTTGTAGGATGGGATGTAACTCAAGAGTTCCCCAAGGTAATGAGGGAAGGACATGACGAGATGCTCTGTTCTTGGGCTGTGTCTCAAAAATACTCAAATGTGTTTGCATATGTTTGAAGAATGAAGAGAGGAATTGATTGAGGAAAGAAGGGTGGGTCACAGTGATAAGGGAAACTGAAAGTCACTTATCTTGTAATCTTTTACCGCTATCTATATAAGATTTCTAGTGTACAGGAAATCAAGTAAATCTCACTGGTAAGACTCCCTTCCTCATGTCAGATTTTAGAAATTTTGTTTGGCGAATAAATACAGCACTTAAAAATGAAGTGGGATGGCTTATTGGTTTTTTCTTTGTTTGGGGTTGTGGGTTTTTTTCCTTATTTGGAGATGAAGATTTCTGATAAGTAAACTTTCTTCAGGGAGACTTTATAGTGTTCAGAATTCTACTTATGCTTCCTGTATATTTTCCCCAAAATACTTTTTACATAGAAGTTGTTAGATTTTTTTTGGGGTGTGAATGTAAAAAATAGGTTGTTTTTAATCCATGTCACCTGAAGGTTGATATTTTATTATAGTCAAACAAGATCCCATGGCTTTACATCATTTTGAAGAACGGCATAAAAAAATCCTTTACAGTAGAAAGGCTATGCTGGGTTTTCGTACCAGTTAGTTTTTCTAAGCAGCATCATGCTTGTCTTGCAAATGTTTATCATGAAGCAATGTTCTTCAGCAAGATGCTAAACTCTAGTGCTTATTGTAACAGTCTTGGGATTACTGGGGTCCCATCTGTGGTTACTGGTATATTGCCAATTATGCACAGCTAATGTCATCTGTAAAACAGTCACTTGTGGCTGTTGAAAAGATCTCAGTAGAGGATGTCTCAGAGATAAACTAGATAGTAGAGGATGTCTTTTGCTGAAGAAAAGAAGGACCTTTGCAGATTGGCACTTTTAGGGTAAAGAGTGGGCACAAATACACAGCCATAATTAATTACCATTTTGTCTTTATGAACTGGATTTCTGTTATGAAGCTTGGTTATGAGACCAGAGTGTGATTACCGTAATTTTTTGGTCAGCACCATTGAGTGATTTCTTGTATTTATGGAAGTGCAAGAGATTTTACACATCCTGTTTTAGCTTTTTCACGGTAGAAAAGAAGCTGAATTTTTCTCTCTGAAGCAGAGATTCAGTAATTTAACAATATCAACCAAAACATTCTTCTTCACAAGGTTATGCTAGCCAGGAGAACAAATCCTTTCAGCACTTCTAGGCTTGAGTATTTTTGAGTCTTGCTTACAGTGTAGAATGAAAGGGTCCAACTCAAAATCAGTAGACTGATTTACTTGACAGTTTTATATCTGCAAATTCTTGTGTCCATTTTCACATGTAAGAAAAAAAATTGCATCTCATATTGTTTTGAAACGAGAAAATTATAATATTTTTTGTGCTTGAGTAGTTTCATTAAAATGTCATATTTTCTGTACAGTTAGTATTATCCAGATGGGATTTTTAATTCTGCAACTGAATAAAAACTTCTTTGAGGTATAAGGGAACTCAAACAAATTAGTGGTCCACCTCCAATTGTAAGAAGTGAATAGGGTAAGTTTATTCATTTGTTTTCATCAATAATTTTAAAAAAGCAAGTGGCAGAAATAAGTGTGTGACAGTTGAGATGCAGATTTCCTTAATAAAACTGCACTTTGGTCAATGGCATCTTTCTTTCAAAAGCAAATCCATTTAAACAGTAAAAGCCAGTATGTTGAATATGAAAATTCAATCAGCAATGTGTTCAAATTGTCAGTTTCAGCTTTATTGCCACACATCACAAACAATTATACAAGATTAGGTCTATACATTTATTTTACATGAATCCAAAATTATAGAAAAAAGAAAAAGAAAGCTGTTAAATAAAAACCTAAGGTTGGTAAGCTTTGAGATTTGTATGAAATAAATCCAGATTTAATTACACAGCTTCTTTGTGTCATTTCCCTTATCTCCCCTTTTTACCACCTGGATGTTAGTTACCAGCTTACTTATGAAACAAGAACTGGGCAAAATGCCTCTAAATACATTTTTGTTAGACTGAAATCAAATGTAGTTTAGACTAGACCCATAATTTGTGGGAAAATAAGTCCTTGTTCCTTCAAGAACACTGCGACCCCAGCCTCAGAGAAGAATCCCTGCACGGTTCTGTCTTTCATCTGCACAGCACTGTCAAGTGATGCAAACCTTCTCTTTGCTCAGCTATAATAGACATAGGAAGAAAATAAGATGAACAGTCCAGTATGGATTGATCTAGGTTTTCCCATAAGTATTCCAAAAGATAATTGCTCTTTAAAAAGATATGAAAAGATTTATTAAAAGATAAAAGCTATTGCTTTTTGTCCTTCTGCACTTCTGACATGAAATATTTGCCACTGGATTTCTTTTGGATGTATCAATGCAAAATTCATACACAAACTGTGCTTCTCAGGGAAAGAAAAGAAAATAAATTGTAAAATATTGTTGCTAGTATAAGAGTGTGACAATACATGTTACAGTTTATGACTGGGAAAAGTTCAGAGAGAATGCAGATCATCTTGTCCCGTTCACCACTGAAACTTTTCCCTTTCTCGCATAGTCCAGATCTCTATTAGAGAGCAGGTTTGTGAGACAACAACTAGCACTGAGATCCTGATAGGCCTCCAGCCTTTGCAGTCTCCCTGCTCATCTGGTCCAGTTTCTGTGATTCCAGTAACTGAATCAGCGGTGAGAAATGAAATTGCCCATTGTATTTTTTCAGATGCTCATCACCAAGGATTTTGAAGTGTGTACAGTAACCAAACTTAATTTGCTGATGTATCACCATGAAGTTCTGTTGACAGTGCGATGGTGTTGAAAACCAGAGTCAAAATAACAAGTCATAGAATCATAGAATGGCTAGGGTTGGAAGGGACCGCGAGCATCATAAAGCTCCAACCCCCCTGCCACAGGCAGGGCCACCAACCTCAGGCCTGGATCTACACAAGGTTGCCCAGGGCCCCATCCAACTTGGCCTTGAACACTTCCAGGGATGGGGCATCCACCACCTCTCTGGGCAGCCTGTTCCAGGACCTCACCACTCTTTCTGTAAAAAACCTCCCCCCTAATATTCAATCTAAACCTTCCCTCCTTCAGCTTTAATCCATTCCCCCTTGTCCTGCCATTATCTGCCCTTTTAAAAAGTTGATTCCCCTCCTGTTTGTATGCTCCCTTCAGGTACTGGAAGGCTGCAATGAGGTCCCCCCGCAGCCTTCTCTTCTCCAGGCTGAACAAGCCTAGCTCCCTCAACCTCTCCTTGTAGGGCAGGTGCTCCAGCCCTCTAATCATCCTTGTGGTCCTCCTCTGAACCCTCTCCAACAGTTCTACATCCTTCTTGTATTGGGGGCCCCAGATCTGTACACAGTACTGCAGGTGGGGCCTCACGAGGGCAGAGTAGAGAGGGACAATCACCTCCCTGTCCCTGCTGGCCACCCCTCTTCTGATGGAGCCCAGGATCCCATTGGCCTTGCGAGCTGCAAGAGCACACTGCTGGCTCATGTTAAGTTTCTCATCCATGGTGACACCCAGGTCCTTCTCAGCAGGGAAAGTCCCTTCTCTCCCAATGAAAAGAAAATGAAACAGTGGAAAGGCAGTGTTCTCTCCTTAGTAATCTAATAACAGTCTTGTCTGAAATTTAGAAACTGGTACTTTCTAGAGTAATGTTTATTAAGTTTCGCCTACTATGAGTTATACTGTATAAAATTCACCAGGTTCTCAAGACCAGGTGGTGGTGAAACACTGAAGGTGACCCAGCTGACCAAGGGGCTCCCCCAAGGGAGCTCCCAGATGGTCTGCTGCTGCCTTTCAGCAAACAAGCACTCACCCAACAGACCCAGCCTTCCAGCTTTCACAGCGCAGGACAAACATCACAAAGGTTATGGTGGTTTTAAGAGTTCAGGTGTCAGAAGTCTTGATGAAGATGAGCGCTTGCTGGATTGTCAATAGCAAAACTCTCTTTCTTGAGAGGGTGTGGGGGAGCACCCTGTGTCCCCATCTCCCTTCATCATCTCCATATATTATGAAGTCTACAAGTAAAAAACCACAGATTTTAGCTATTAAACCAAATTATTAGTAGTAAAAGAGTACTTGTTTGCAATGTTGAACCTTTCTCTTTATGAAATAAGAAATCATTGAGTTACGTTTATCAGTGGTGTCACGGTTTGTGATTCTGATTAAAATATGCTTTATTGTAACTTGAGTCTTCTTCAACTAAATATTTTTCTGAATTTTTATAAAAGCATTTTGAGTTTTGATTTTCTTTTGCAGAATTACTATTATACCTTTTGTTGTCAGAGCTAGGCTTGCATTCCTCATTGCAGCTATGCATAGCAAAAAATGGATCCATGATTCCTGTGAAATTTCCTACAGTTCAGAATCAACATCTTTTTTAAATGCACTCTATAAAGACTTGTTTAAAATAAGGGTTTTCTTGTTGAAAGCTAATCTTAGCATTGCTCTGACCTCTATGACTTTGACTTGGAAATTAGCATTGCAGAGTTCAGAGATCACACTTTCCTCAAAAATATTTCCCTAAAAGGCCATGACGGTTTCAGCAGCCACTGGTTTTGCACCATTTCATTTAATAGTAATCACTTGTGGAGTTTTCAGCAAGCATATTTTACAAAGAACACACTTCAGTCTTTTTTTTTTTTCTTGTATATGAATGCAGACATATTTTTTGTCTTTTTCTTTAAAGAAGTGGAAAGTCTCATATTTTTGGACTTGAGTAAGATCTTGTGAATTTTATTGCATTTATCTGGATAAGTGCAGGCATTTAATGAATGAAAGAATCTCACTATTGGCTCTCAGGCTTTTGTGTCTCAAACCAATCTTGTTTCAAATGTTTTCTGCTTGTGCTAGATTTAATTTATTATGAAACATGATCACTTTGCCCTTGTGCAGTTTTTTTTAGCATGGAAATTGGCATGACAATTGAGGGGTCTTTGGTGATTTCAGTTGGCAATTTAAGTTCAGTTGCCTGGACCTTACAGATCTAATGGACCTTACAGATCTAATAGCCAGCTGCCTTTTAGATGCTTCCTGGAAGTGCCGCAGAAAGAACTGGAGAACTTAGCTTTAAAATCTATTTTGAAAATGCTATTTACTGGAGCTTTGTCATCACACCTTACTCATGACTGGCACATAAAAGAGTATGCAAAAACCGAGTATCTCTCTGATATTGCATACATTTTATATTTAGATTGATAAAGTTTTCCTTTTCAGGAGAGTCAAATAGTAAGGCAGTGCTTCCTATCATCTGACCAGCATGTCTTTTTGGAGAGCTTCCCAGTGATAATCCAGATTCGGGTTTGAAGGTTAAAGATCTTTTATCCTATAATTATTAATTATTGTTTACAAATCACGAGGACAGTTATCTTTTGCATCCTAAATTGTGGATCATACTTCCTGTAGATGTGAACTATGGTTTCTGAAAAATAACATGAACTCACTGGTCACCAGATTCTCAAAGCTAGGACTAGGAAATACTAGTTTCCTGAAGTGCATTCACCTGTGTTGCTGTATTATTCTTTTCCTGAGATAGTATCATAGTAATGGTTTTAGAAACACATTTGCATACATAACAGATATTAAAAAAGGGCAGAGGAGTGATTGAATGCAATAATTTTGTTGATTAAACATTAAAAGTAGCAGCTAAAGACACATGGCAAGCCACACAAGGTAATACCTTTATTATTCCTTTTAGGACTGGAGTTGGCCACAAGATCTCCCAGAGGACTATGAACTGTTAAATTTCTCACTTGTAATATGACAAATTACTTGCAACTTTGTTTTACTTGAATAGCCTTCACACCAGGGGGGAGAGTGTTGGTGTTAATATTTATTTATCTGGGCTTTTGTCATTGAAGTCGTGCAGCTGAAATCATCGGAGTGTTCAAATGTGATAGTTAGCTTAAACCGCTGTTCAGGCGTTCAGATACCAGGGGAATGGCTCCAGTGTAAAATGTGAATAGAGCAGTAATGATCTTTCAAAATCAGATGATAGAATTGTCAAGAAATCCCATTGCCCAGTATTGTTTATAATAAGCCAGAGGATTGTAACATATGGAGGTGAAATTTCTGATGTGCTGACCACATAATCAAATTTGATGCCAGGAGCTGAGGACTGAGGAATATAGCGTGTCACTATAGGGAAGTTTTCAGAAGAGGTAAAGAGGAAAGAAGTATTTGAAGGTGAGATTAAAAAAATGGAAATTTTCTTCCTATATGGTACCTGAGAGATTTGAAGGAATCCAAACTTAAGAATCAGTATTCAAGAAACCTATGTTGTTTTTTCTAATTACTTTTTTTCTCTGACCTTGGTGGATTTAGGAAACTATTTAGGGCTGAATAAATTCTCTAGTCGGCTGACATAAATATAGCAAGGCTTGGAACTGTGTCATTGAAATTTTTGAAGTTTCATCTTATACTAAGCTAAAATTCTTCCTTTGGTGTCAGCCTGATGAAGTTCATGTGCATAAATAAAGGACAAAAATTGTATTTTAAAAAATGCATAAAATTGAGTATTGTGGGGTAGGAATATCTGTCTGAAACATTTTGAGCATATCCTACAGTATGCAAAGGTAAATTGCCTCATTTAAGGAATAATTCCATGTTAATGCTATGAGAAACTGTGCCACTGGAATTTAATATCGATGAAAATTTAGCAGTGAAAATCTCTGCCCTGGATGTGACTGTACAGCCTCCGCAGTTTTCTTTGTTATGTAATCAATTTAGTAATGCATACATGCATAAAAAATTATGATATAATCAACTCAGCTTTGTGAAATCCATGATAAAGGTATTGCTAATTATAATAAAATAAAAGCTACAAGATTCTTTAAAATTAAGACTTTTAAGGAGAAATAAATTTTCTTATCTGAAATGCTTTTTTTAAAATACAGTATTCATTCTGTTAAGAAGACCAAAGGAAATTATGCACTGTGGGAAGTACAGGAAGAAGTTTGAATCTAGAGAATAAAAGGGGATATATCCTGCACTTTGTGATATGTATTGTTGTCCACACATAGGCTCATAAGCTTTTATTGTTTTTGTTTGTTTTATTGTTTTATTTGTTTTGTCTACGTTGTATAGATTTTATTACCTTTTTAAATTTAAGGTAGTAAATTATGAAGTAATTAGGTTATTATGCCTGCTGAAAAATGGATGAGCAACTTAATATTTCCTTGTAGAACCAATATTTATGTGAAGCATGATGCAACCATTATGAAACATGGAGAACATGCACATAACCCCCCACATATTTTCCCCTTAAGCCAGTTTGGTTATTTAAACTTACTTAAATCATCAACAATTTGTCTTTTTTATTTTTTCTTTTCCCCTGCAGAACTGCTTCATAATTTATTTTATAATTCATGTTCACAGTGGCTGGAGCTCAACTGTAGCCTTCAGTCTGAAAAACAAGACTGTCTTCAGCTTGTGACTTGACACATAGAGTGTGATTAAGAAGTACATGGCCAAGAGGAGCAGAGGAAGCTAGGAAGTTAGAAGTTGGGTTTGGAAGGATATTCAGTGTGAAAGGCAGCAGAGAATCTGGTATCGAAGGTGTTAAGAAGCAAGCAGTAACATGGGACTTGAAAATAAGGACAGGAAAGTAAATAGAAATGGATAGAAGGTATAGGGAAGGAGAGACTGTAGTGGTGAGGGAAGCAGAATGGGTTGCGAGTCACTACAGCAAAGGAGATAGTCAAAGATAAAGTCGGAAGGCAAAGTTGAACACAAACTACAGCTCCTAAGGGGAGCTCTCACTGCCACGTATTAGTCCCAAGGAGGTTTTTAAGCCTGCAGCATGGCCTGCAGCATGTACTCCGTATGTTGCATAGTCACAGTCTGTGCTGCATTTAGATTTTCTAGGCTTCATTTGGAAACTAATTTGGAAGGTGGAGAAAACTTAGCATTTACTTGATGAAGTGTTTGTTTTTCTGTGTAAATTTTGCAGTAATGTAATTTTTGAAATGCAGGCTGATATCATACCCTTAATGGCTTTCTAGCATATTTTTTGAATCTTAGCCTAAATAAGTGAATGGCAAAAGAAAAATATAAAAAAACTAACCCAAGTTAAAGCAGTCTAGTTTTTTCTAGACAAACTGTGTGAAAATTGTATATCTCTTTTACATGGTAAAACAATATTTATTGACCTAGAGAACTGAAGAATAGGGAGAGAAAAATGACTTAGCTAAAAATGCCTGTTGTTTTATTCCTAGGTTCAGACATTGTTCAATGGTTAACGAAGAACTTATCAATAGAAGACCCAGGTAATTTCTCTTTGTTTCTTGTCTGATAATACTGGTTTGTCTTTTTGGAGGATTGGACCTGACTTTGTCTTCTGTTGCAGTGGGAGTGGCCAGGCAGCATTTGACCAATATAGTTTCTCTAGCAAAACAAGCAAAACTTCAAAATCTTTGCTAAGAAAATGAGGATTTTGGTTATGCATTTAATTGCAGCAAGTATGATGAAACAAGTTGAGGGTCAAGAATGAAAATTATAGCTGCTTTAATTAGTAGAAAATTAGTTTAAGTTTGACTCTATGTGTAATTTACTCAGTGTCATGCTAAATAGTTGATTAAACACATGCTGTTTTCCTAACAGAGTTTTTCAATATATTAAAAAACCCTCCAGAATTAATGAAATACACTTTTATGCTGTTACAAAGAGCTGCATTTCTCGTCTTAAGTTTGGACACTTTTATAGCATCTTAAACAGAAAGTGAACTGTAAATAAAATTGTGCAGATGTTCTGTGGGGCAGAACAGTTCATTGCTCTGCTCCATCAGCTGGGTTGGAATGTGGAAGTACAGCTTTGGTTTCAAACTCTGCCACAGATTTCTTGTGGCAGCAGCAAATGCAGTTTGTTGTGTATCTGACACTTATTTCTGTGGTTTACAGGGATCCTTTCTAGATGATCTGAAATTTTCTGGAAAGGAATGATTTCTAGTAGAAATGGCAGCAATAAAATATTTTTTGGAAGTTCCTATTATCTTTTGGTTAGGGGAAAGAATATCTTCCTTCTTTAAAGCATGAGTAAAAATGCTTGGTTTTCCTCTCTGTTTCAAACTTTTGGTAGTGGAATGTTTTATTTTTCTTTCAAATTTAAAAAATCTGTTTTCCTGTCATATTAGAAATGAAAGTATGATTATTGTGGAATTACAGCTAAAAGTACAATCACTGTGTTTAAAATTGTGACTTGAATGATGAGGAACATTACAATATGTAATTCAATATCTGGAAGTAACTGGTTCAGAAGTTACCAATATGCTACATGAAAGAGATTGCTAACTGCTTCCAGTTTTACATAACTTTACACAGCATCATATGTTTGCTCCCTGAAGATAAAGTGGAGGTTGCAAGAGACCTACATGTGATACTGTATTTCTCAGTTGTCAGTTGCAAAGCGCTCACCTATCCATAATTACCAGAATTTGAAGGATTGCCATTTGATGTTTATTTGATATGGAAGCTTAACCTTTATTTCTCAAACCAGAGCAGTGCCACTCAGATAGGCTGCTATTCAGATTATCCGCTTGTTGCGAAATTTGAAATAGAAGAAACCTTAAACTGAATGGAAAACATGGTTCCCTGCTTTTATATATAATTAAAATTAAACAAACACACCAACTGCTAACATGTGTAACCAGAAGACCACAGTAATTTAATTTATGCTGGGTTTTAGTCTCATAGATTGCACGGGTGGAAAAAACTATCCATGGTGAGAGAAATGTCTGATGTGTGTGGGTTCTTGTCCAAAGTCAGCTATCTGGAGCTGGCTGGATGTGAATCTTCAGAAAGCCAGTTGCTCTAAGTGCTGCCTTTGGGTAGTGCTCAGAATTGCCGGATAACTGTGACCCTGACAGATGGTGAACAAGAGCAATTCACATGACAAAACTTCTGAAAATACTGTTTTGTAAAATGGCTGGAGTGTGTGACCTTCTGCTAGACACGGCGACCTAGAATTTCTGGGGAAAAGCCCTGAATTTCTGTGAACTGGAATTTGGATTTCCAGTGTCTTCTGTCTACTTCTCCCCAGTGTGTCAGGGTTTTGCTATGGCTGTCATCCCCACAGGATTCTGTAACAAAGCTCTCGTGAAGCTGTGCAGTTTTGAGATGAGGAATTACGATGCCTCTGTCTGCGCTGACAGTTATTGTCTCCATCTAAGTCTGATACCAGCAACATACCTGTAAGAGTGAGATAAATTAGACCTTGGTTTGCATATTTTAAGAGTGTATGCTACTCTGTCCAGAAAACTGTAAGGACTGTTTGCATACCTCATCTACCAGGGTTGTGAACTACTCATGTGAGGAAGGCATGCTAATTGTGAATTTAGGGGTAAGGAGACAGATTCACAGAATTATAGAACATCCCAGGTTGGAAGGAACCCTGAAAGATCATCTGCTCCAACCTTTGGTGGGAAAGGGAGCCTGGATAAGAATATCTAGCACCCTGTCCATTTGCATCTTGAACACCCCCAGTGATGGGGACTTCACCACATCCCTGGAGAGATTGTTCCAGTGGTTGATTGTTCTCTCTGTAAAAAATTTTGTTCTTCTACGAAGATGAAACCTCTCCCAGTGCAACTTGCAGCCATTGCCCCTTGTCCTCTCTGTGTGGGTCCTTATGAAGAAAGAGACTATGTCATTTTTGAAGCTGCTTGTTAAGTACTGGAAAACTGTGATACGGTCCCTCCTGAGCCTTCTGGTATCCAGGGTGAAAAGACCTTAACTGCTTCAGCCAACTTTTTCTTTAGTAAAACAAAGTAGTAAGAGGGGTGGCACCACTGTACATTTAGAAAAAAAAAAAAAAAGAAAACTCATATTTTGTAGTGTGATTTGTAGGGTTTTTTTCCTTTGTGGGAAGGCAGAAGGCTGTTTTCTGGATAGTGGGAGAGCAAAAGGTAGGAGAAAGTCTGGCAGCAACATTTGCTTTCATTGTGTTATTAAGTGTAAAGCTATTATCAAGTTAAAAAATAGTTACAAGTATAAATTGCCAATCAAAAAAAAAAACCCTGCACATTTTTCATAAGTGGAAAATAATTTTCTCTGGAAGATTTGAAAGATTTTGGCTTGCTGCAGTAAGTCTCCATCAAGAAAATAAACTGGAGATGATGGGTGGATTCTGCTAAATTATACCAGATTTGAAGTTATTTCAGTGGTGCAGAGTCGAGCTTGTGCCCAGAATAGCTGTGTGCAACGTACAGTTGCTGTTACATTGTTTGCTTTTCAATATGTACTAAAAAAATGTTTGTGTTTCAGCCTACAACTCATCTGTAAAATTTTAAGGAACAGAAATCATCTAAGTTATTTTTAATGTGGAAGTTTAATTCAGTCATAAAAATAAGCCTGATCTCAACCCGAAAAGAAGCAATTAACTGAGTTTACAGAATTGTAAGGGCTTGTGGTTTGGCACTTAGACATGTGTTTGTTTGACTTGACCATTACAGGGTAAGTGCTGACTCTTCACTGATGGTGCCAATTACTCTTAATGCGGAAAATCGACTCTGTTTTTCTACATTGTGTTTTTCCTTTATAAAGTGATAATTAGTGCCGTGAAATCTACTAGGCTGACCACAGGAGAGACTGAAGTCCTTTTAATCCTTAGGGGAAAAAATAGAATAAGATGGCTAGATGAGCTGATTTAAAGGCATCAGTTGAAATTGCCAAGAGACTAATTCTGTATTTGGTTCTTGCATGGATTTTTTTTTTTTTAATGCCCTTTGGGCAGACACTTGAATTCTCTGTTCTCCAGAATTCCAACATGTAATGGTAAATCATGCTGTTGTCTCTTTAAGGAGAAAACCCGGGTTTGGTTTCCATGTATTTTCATAATGAAATATATGTTATTCACAAACATAAATTTCATCCTTAAGTCAGTGCATGAGGAATTCTATCTAGGTGGCTCAGAAGGAGCCATTAAGCATTGATAATATGTTTAGTCATCATCCCCTTGTTCCTTTACTGCACTTTTACTCCTGTTTCTTATTTGATTTACTAATACCTGTAAAGCCATTGAATATCTTCAGTATAAGTTCCTCAATATGAAATTCTTCTATATGAGGGTGGTGGATCACTGGAACAGGTTGCTCAGAGACACAGTGCAGGCCTCATCCCTGGATGTATTCAAGGTCAGGCTTGATGGGGCTGTAAGCAACCTGATTTAGTGAAGATGCCCCTGCTTACTGCAGGGGAGTTGGACTAGATGACCTCTTAAGGGCCCTTCCAACCTTACACACTCTATGATTCTATGAATTTGACTGAAAGCATGTCATTACTGGATGGTTACCCAACAGCTGCAGTACTGCAGCCACCTCCAGAATGCAAAGCCTTTGCACTCATATTGCCTTGGTCCAGCTCATTTTGGCAGTCTGTTGAAGGACTTTGCAACTGCGCTTGGACATCAAGAATTATGCTTAAGTAAAATATATATATATGATGAAATCAAACCCTCTAAGTTATACAGTAACACTGCAGATTCAAACAGACACCCCTCTGTGATTTTTTAACTTCAGGTCTTGCCATTAATAGTCTTTTCACTTAACTGATGTAGCTAATTGGTAACTGGATGCCCACCAGCAGCCATGTAAACTCTGGTCCCTGATGCAGTGCAATAAAAAGGGAGGACTCAGTAGCACAACATCCGTTATGTTTTTCTTCCACCTTTCCCTCCTTTGCTTTGTAGTAAAATGTCTCTCCAGCAGCTGCTGTAGTAATAATGACCTTGATAATATTCAGGACTTGCTCTAAAGATTTAGAAGAAAAATATTAGGTTTTTTGAGTTATGAAAGTGTACTTGAAAAATTGGTCAGCTGTAAGTTATTTCTGCCCCTTTCCTCATGCATATGCAGTAAGGTAGCAGCAAAGAGCAGGAGCCAGATGAGATGTTCTAAATGATTGCCATCTGGGAGACGGCACCAGACAGCTGCAAAGTGAAGGGGAGGTTCTTCCAGAGTTTGCTAATGGAGAGAAGAGCCTCTTAGGAAAAGGGAGAAAGAAGGGAATGGAAAGGTCATGTTTGCAGTCTTTGCATTAATCAAAACCAGTGGAAATAGAGCAAGACTAGATTGTATCCAATTTAGCAGTTCAACAAAACAAAAAAAAGCTGATAAAAGAGGTAACTTACATGGTCTGCACACATACCTCATACCTGAGGAATGCCAAGACACTTTTTTCATATATCCAGCAGAAACGTGGGCATATTTTGTTTGATGAAGAAAACCTCATGAACCTTTGTGAAGTCTACTGTAAATAACTTTGTAACTTTCTGCTACTGGGTGAATTTTATTTGAGGTTGTCAGGTCCTGTAACATGTAAATGGAATAATGTTTTTTTCAGATTAACAGAAAGAAAGTAAAACTCAAATCCTGTTTGGCATAGAAAATCTTAATATTATAAGATGCCATTATAGGCACTGGTTTAGTACCAATAGTATTAATGTTGTGATACTCAAGCAAAATAAAAAAGTATGGGTAAGCTTTCCTTTAGTTACGTGTAGCAGCCCTCCACACATTTCTGTGTGTGGCTACCAGTGGGATTCTAGCTGCTGCTGCGGTTTCAGGACTGCAGTGGTAAACGTTCACATGCTGAGGCTGTTTCATTTGCCCACAGCCTTAAGATAGATGTCAGAGAAGGTGAGGAGAGGTGTATTGCCTGTAATTCAGTTGTGATAGGATAAATAAAATGTACTGGATTTCATGTTTTCCAATTAAAGCTTTTTCCAGTTCAGTGTAATCTGCTACCCTGTGTAGATCATGTGTTAAGAGTGTCTCCCAAGGGCACAGAGAGTGGCAGGGCCAGCCTGGAGTGAGTTTTCACTCTGCGTATGTGCTGGTACTGTTTGAGCAGCCTTGCCTCCATGCAGTCACTCCTGAAGTGAGTAACATCTTCCTAGGTGGGCCAGTTTTATTTTCTCACTTGCAGATAAGTGGTAGGCTACATCAGTGGTCATTTCCAATTTCCTTTCAAGAAGCAGTAAGTTCTTCTGATATGTTTAGTAGTGTGACAGCTGGTTAAAAATGAACAGTTTTTTACACTAGCAGGGAAGAAAGAGTTTATGGCTGGTAGAGATGCCAGGAGTTCGTGGCATCCCTTCTTTTACATAGGCTGATAGGCCAAACTTTCACAACCTGTTTCATAATGCTAAACACAGCCATGGTTGCCTTAAGGTGTCATTATTGTACAAAATGCTATATAAAATAGTTGAAGTTTTTTCATTCTATTAATACACAGTGCTTGTAGATATCAGGGTTTCTATAAAATGCAGCATTTTATACTTTGAAAATTCCTTCAGAAACCACTTCTAATAAATAAAGTAGTATATTAAATTAGTCAGGTACAAAATAAGTGTATTCTAGATACCTAATCCTATTTATCATTAATTATATACATTTATTAATTTCTTATGAAGTATTAATGAATTGTATCTCTTTAATTTATAAATCAATGTCCATATTGGAGTAACTCGATCACAAGGATGGAATTTGCTACCTTCTAGCATAATTTGTTGTGTAACAGTAGGAATACAGTGCTATTACTGCTCTTGATAAGACAAAATATGCATGTTCTGTAACACTGTTTCTGTGACCAGTGTGTTTGCTATTGTCAGTAGTGTACTAATTCAGAATAGATCTATTCTAGTTCTAATTAGGCTTTGAGGAACTTGATCTAGTGGAATGTGTCCCTGCCCGTGTCAGGGGAGTTGGAACTCGATGATCTCTAAGGTCCCTTCCAACCCAAACCAGTCCGTGATTCTATATGACTATAACTTGTGTGTCATACACATTTCCGATATAAACCAGAACTCTGTTGATGTTTGCTTACTTTCAGTTAAAAACAAAATGAGTTTTTAAATGTCATTTTTCTTAATGCTAGCCCTGATTCCATGGTGATATCTTTAAAGCTAGTCATTTTTAATAAGAAATCATAGAATCATTAAGGTTGGAGAAGACCTCCACGATCATCTGGTCCAACTGTCCCCCTACCACCTATATTACTTACTAAACCATGTCCCTAAGTACCTCATCCAACCCTTAATATTGAAGTCTGTACATTCTACTTAGAATTATTTTCAGTGGTCAGTGTAATGCCTGCTTTGTTTTAATCATTAAAGGTGAAATTCCAACACTGCAGAAGGCTGGAGGTTTTATCATTAACTCCAAAAGAAATAAGATTTTAAAATAAGATTAATTTTAACATGGCCTTTAAGCAATATCTCAGGCTAAAACCTACAAGTTTATAAGTAGTGTCTGATACCCAGTTAGACATTAAAAATGGAAGCAAACCAACAATTGAGAATTTCTTTAGAATTCAGTAGTCAGTATGGGCTTCATTTGACTGATGTCTTTGAGAGTCTTGTTGAGTGAGGAGTAAGAAAGGACTACTGAATAGAATACAAAATACCAATTAGTAAAATAAGTCTGAAGAAGCCTATTACAATAAAAAGTTAACGCTGGAAATATTACCAGATCCAGGTGAGAGAAGCTGAAAAATCAGTCAGCATTAATTTCAAGTAATTTCATTGGAAAGAGCTTCAGATGCTCTGTTGCACCAATTGAAGACATTCTGTCACAAAACAATTCAGGCTGTAAGGAATGTAAATTACACAACTGAAATCTTTCCCATTAAGTTACCTCAAAGTACACAGCTTCATTAAAGCTAGGTATAAGATGAGCTATTAAAAACTGGTAGTGGCTTCTTCACAGTGATATATAAAGTCTGGGAAGCTTTATAATCAGTTTTTAGAATCAGATCACAATTTGGGATATTTTAGTTCCTTAGTTTTCACTGAAAATTCTCACAGGCTCATAGAATGGCAGGGAGTGGAAGGGACATCTGGAAATCATCCAGTCCAACCTCTGTGACAGATCAGGATCACCTAGAGCCAGCTTGCACAGGTCAACATCTCCACATTGTTCTTCTAAGGAACTGCTGTTCCTAAACTGAATTTGTCCTTATGGGTGTTGTATCAATCCCTTTCTTTGATGCCATCAAAGAAAAATATGTAACTGCAATCTCAGCATAAGGCAAATTTGTGTAAAGCAAATGTTAACTCCCTACTGATGCATCCAATTTTCAAAATAACAGGTTAATGATACCAAATTCTGATGCTTGAAAAATTATCTGTTCCCTGTCTTGTCTGCTTGTGTTGTAACTCTCCATGCTAGTAGCTATGACTTTGATTATTCAGCATGGTCAGAGATGAACCACTGGAGAACTCCTAACTATTAGAAATAGATCCCATTAACTAATTGCATAATTTAAATCATAATGACCTTCCTAATAAAATATTTGATCTCATTTTTACCTGTTACCAAGAATCTTTGTGCTTTTCTTACTGTTTGACAGCCTCCTTATGTACCTCTGGGGTTGTACCAAGTTTTGGACTTTTAAGAGGAAGAACATTTACTAATTCCCAATTAATAATGAAATAATTAATTGAAAGCAGCTAAATAATTGTCCTTAGACTTCATTAGCTTTCTGCTTCCTTCTTTCCTAGAGAGCTGTCTTATATAGTAGTGGAAAACACAAGTAGGTGGAAGTGAGATTTTAAATTTGGACAACTTAATTGAATAAAAGTAGTTTAAATCCTTTCTCCTCTTGCCAACAGCTGCTGTAGCTATTTATAGTCAAGTACATGTTTTTAAAAAAATACATATTTACATGTTTTATCTATTATTTGATGACTGGAAGGTTAATGAAAGGCCTTTTCTTGTTTTTGTTACTAATTTTCCTGAAGAGGGTTTTCAGTTTTCCCATAGTATGTGTGGAGATACAGTGCTGACCGTGCAGGAACATTGTGATTGTTTGAGATTAATTGACCTGCTAGGTGCTCTAGTTTAATGCATAAAGGACATTGCTTGCAATTTCATCTTTGGCAGATTATATTTCCTAGGCAGTCTCTCATTTTTCAATATTCCCTTCCCTTTTTCCCTCTCCCCTCTCTCTGCTCTTCTTTTTCTCCATAGTCCATTTCTCAATATTACTGCATAGAATATCCTATGGTTTTAATTTCCTTACAGCTGCTGTTTGGATCTAATTCACGTGTTTTTCTCCATTCAGATCTTCAGTTCGCAATCTAATATTTTTCCTTACCTCTAATTTCACTGATTGCATTCAGTCAGGTAATGGAATTTCACCATTTTATAGGATTTTCAGTTTGTATGACAGAATGGGTGGTAAGAACCACGTCTACAGTGATTTTGTAGCTACAAGACCTCATTTGGCTTTTGAACACTTGGATTCACAAAGTATAAAGTATCTAGTGACAATAGAATCTAATTTTTATAGGCGCTAAAAAATTACTGTTCTCACTAAAGCTGAAGCTCAAATTAATTAAAAATAAATCCAAACCATGAAAAGCCAGAAAGTATAACAAGCAATTTGTACTTGGTTTTCAAAGTTTGCTTCTCAGTTGCCTACTTTTAAGGTAATACCTTAGATAAATTGGAAAAAAAGCTTTTCCTAGCTTTTACTCTTATTAGAAAGATTACAAAAAACTTTAATTGTGGAATATTTGCATCTTGAAATTGTGGAGTTATTTACATCTTCAGATGCAATCCCTAGCATGAAGTAAACAAAGCAAAAATATAATAAGCGACTTATATCATAGTAGCTGTGGGTTTAATAAAGTTTAAATGTTTTGGTTAAGGTCTTTCAGAGAAACAATAAGTGGTTGCTTTTTTTCTTTATAGGATAAGTGAAAACTTACTTCTTAAGAGAGTTTTAGGTGTTTATAAAAAGGCAGATAATGGCAGGACAAGGGGGAATGGATTAAAGCTAAAGTTGGGAAGGTTTCGATTGGATATTAGGGGGAAGTTTATTACAGAGAGAGTGGTAAGGTGCTGGAATAGGCTGCCCAGAGAAGTAGTGGATGCCCCGTCCCTGGAAGTGTCCAAGGCCAGGTTGTATGGGGCCCTGGGCAACCTTGTGTAGATCCAGGCCTGAGGTTGGTGGCCCTGCCTGTGGCAGGGGGGTTGGAGCTCTATGATCCTTGGGGTCCCTTCCGACCCATGCCGTTCTATGATTCTATGATCACCTACTGTGAGGATATTTTTACATAGGCCGTGTAACTTTGGGATAGATTTACAGTTTCACACCTAAACCTGGCATGAATTGTAGTAATAGTGACCACCATTATAACTGAATGATAAAATTAAAGGTACAGACATCTACCTAGAGTGTTTCGACTGTAAAATCTTGGGGATTAAAAAATCATGTTAATCTTGTAACAGATAAAAATGTACAGCTACAAGTGATTCAACAATTATCCATCATTACTTTTAGCAAGTAATGTTGGCTGACTAAGAATAAATTAGAAGTGAAAAAGTATTTAATTTTCTGCATGGTACATTTAGAAGATACCCTGGCAGGCTAAAACTATGTCCAGGAAGAGTAATTAATAAATATATTGTAATTTCAAATTTAATGTTGAGACACTCTGCACACCAAGGACATTTATGCACAACAGTGGTTAGTTGTTTGATGTTTTGTTTTTTCAGTTAGCAAGCCAAAAATCTTCTGTTCAATATGAAAAAACATAGGTCGCAATGCAGAACGTACCCCAGGCATGTTCCAAAATAGCAATTAAGTGCATTTTGTACAACCTCAGTAAGAATATAAGAGCTGTGGTCAGACCATCTGGACCATGAGCTCTTTCTGGCAGTATAAGGCACAAAATGCTAAGGAAAAGATTTGCAGCACAGGAGAAGGATAGTGTAGTGGTCCCTTGCTTCACCAGTTCAGCTCCTGAGGGAATACCCTGACCTGCAGGTGTTTCCAGTTTCTCATTGAATAGTTACTGAATGATCTTTTTTCCATTGCTTTCATACCACAATATATAACACAGGTTGATTAAGTATTGTAGATGTATGTATTAGTTCTGAAGGGACTGTTTGACAATCACAGTGGTTGACTTCAGGTTCTTGGGCTCTGAAAAGTAGCAAATTGCTATTCCTTATTCATTCACCATTTCTTGGCTAGACATGAATTTATAGACTGCTATGTTGACTGTCCTCCATGGTCCACTTTCCAATTTGTGAAATGTCTTGTATAGATGCCTTCAGAGATACCTTACAATTCTTCTTCTCCTTCTCCCCATGTTTTTAATGTGTGTATATACATACACATACACACATATATATATTATGTACACAATATAATATATACATTACATATATATTATATATAGTTTGTGTGTGTGTGTATATATAGAGATAAACCTATATAAGTGTATAGTTTGAGATGAAATGACAGAATGTCAGTAATGACACACTTTCAGCAAATTTTGTTATTTAACCCATCACACCCTTCTGTAGATAATTTAGAATGATACTGAACAGTTTGGGATATACGAAACAGAAGACAGGACAAGGGGCAATGGCTGCAAATCAGAGACCAGGAAGTTCCGCACCAACATGCGGAGGAACTTTTTCACCGTGAGGGTGACACAGCCCTGGCACAAGCTGCCCAGGGAGGTAGTAGAGTCTCCTTCTCTGGAGATAGTCAAGACTTGTCTGGACGCCTGTCTGTGCAATATGAGCTAGTGAGCCTGCTTTGGCAGGGGGTTAGACCCAATGATCTCTCAAAGTCCCTTCCAACCCCTACAAATCTGAGATTCTGTGATTCTGTGAAACACAGCTACAGTGGTTGCCCCCTTTCATTGTGATAACCAACCTACTGTGCCTGACCTTTATTCCAGTCTTTCTATTCTTCCATGTCTTTCTATCCAAGATCTGCTCAATTCCTTTAGAAAACATTTGGGGCAGTCATACCAAGAGCCCTCTGGAAATCCAAGATAGTATTCTAACCAAATTTTCGTGGCTTTATATGTTTACTAATTTCACATAGGAACACTCATAGAGCTGTGAGACATTGCATTCACCAACAAAAGTAGCAATGAATCTTTCTTTTCTGTCATATTTATCATTATTTTAATTAACTCTACCCTTTTTAACAGTTCCAATTATGTTATCTGTGTGGGCATCTGTTGTATTCATCTTTATCCCCAGGTTTCCCTTGGATGCCTTTCTAAACTGTGAGGACACATTTTCCAGCTTTTTTTTCTCTAGTACTGAGAGTGAATTAAATGATAAATTGTCTGCTATGACTAACAGTTCAGCAGTTTAATATCTGACTTGCCTTTAAACACGGACTGACCATTATGTTGACCCAGCTAGATGATTTTGTTCATTTTTTCAATTTATTCTAAAGCCTTTGATAGTTTTTGCTGCTGGTGGTGTCACCAGTGCTATCTCTTCCTTCTACATTTAGATTCTGCCACTAGAGAAGAAATAGGTCATTCATTGAGACTTCTCTTTTTGTTGGAAAAATAAGCCCTTGTGAGAGGGTTTTCATTGAGCTGGTTTAGCTAGTTAGTAGTTCTTGGTATTCTTTATTTTTACTAGAGATTATCTGCCTGAAATGATAGCTCTCTATAATTATCTGTGTAAATCCTGTGCAATGGGGAGAAGTGTGCTGGGAGGGCTGGTATGTTAATAGGAACATCAGATGGCATAACATGGAGTTTTGCAACATATGGAAAGTTTACTCTCTCATCCTACATTTTTATGTGGATAGGGAAGCATATTTTACTTATCAGTCAAATTAATTTTAAATAAGGGATTAAGAGAATTATCTAAACGTGATCTTGTTTGCAGTAACTGCATTGGTTTTATATATATATTTATATATACACATCCTAGATAACTGTATCTGACCACATCGGGAATTACATTCCTCTGTTACTCTCTGGAAAGCTACTTCCACACTTTTTGTTGTTACCTTACCTGAGCTTTGATGATATTTTTCCCTGATGTGTTGTGTCCCAATGACACCTATTTACTTATAAATCTTTTAACTCCTGCTGGACTTTAAAAGCACAGCGTTCTTCCTATGGAAAGAACTACACTGTTACCAGCATTTTATATAAAGAAGATGGTATTCTTTCCTGTGTTGCGTGCGGCAAGAGAGGCAGTTATTTTTCTTGCTGCTGCTGCATGTTCTTTGTGTTTTCTGAACTGCCTGGTCATAAGTGGGTGTTGTGTGATTATGATCGCAGTGCATGACAATGATACAAAATTAGTGGTTGGTGTCGTGGCAATTGATATCAAAACAGACTTAGAGACTGAAAAAGTGTTATGATTCATCCTAACCAGCAGTAATCATGGCAAGAGTTTATTTAGTGCTACCCTTTATTGCTTACCCTCACCCAACATCAGAAACGCCAGGTCGGCTGACATCCCTCTGATTCAACAACATTCTCTTCTGTAGCTCCTTCAGGAACAAATACTTTGTGCACTGAAAAGCCCACGCCCGCTCTTGCTGTTTGCTGGCCACAAAGCCAAGTGGTGTATCAACCACACAAGTAATTGATGTGCCCTGGATCTGCAAATCCTTAAACTTGGGTCTTCTCCCTTGAAACTCCACTCCAGTCATACACCCGGCTGTGGCAGCACCTATATGCAGGGGGTGCACGGTCATAAGTCCTCCTGACCTTCTGAAATTCAAGCACAGCTGACTGACAGGGGAGTCAGGAGATGGCTAGCTGTGCCTCGCCTTGAGCTTGACAGGGGAAGGGAGAAGCCGTGACCCTGTGTGGCTCCAGGGGAAGCATGGCATTGTACAGAGCACCATGTCAGAAGGAACCACGGTGGAAAACACATTTCCTGGGCTGACACAATCTTGCACAAGTTCTTGTATGTTTACGTGCGGTGGAGAATGTATCACGTAGTTCCCTACTGAATGTTTGCAGCCAAACAATTTGATCACACTCCTGCAGGCCCAGAAACTGGAGAAGAAAGTAGGAAGATCTGGTGTGTTAGGAGTGACTGGCAAGCAGTATACAAGGATGCCTGAAATAAAAGCATGATCATGCTGCTACTGAGTAGAAGTTGTCTACACCCAGCATTTGGGGTCTTCTGTGAAAGAAATAAATATGGAACAAAATTTAATCTGTGACAAGTTTCACAAGTATGGTATTTGCAGTAATTTCTTTTGGTAAATATTTTTTTTTTCTTTTGTCTTTAGTAGCTTTGCTCAGAAGGGTACATGTATGACTTTATATATTAGCTCAGAGTTTCACACCGGAAGAGGGAATGAGTGAAATGTTAGGAAATATCTTATGAAAACAAGTTCAGACTGTCATTAGGGAAAACGACACACAGGGTTTGATTTTCTGTATTTTGCCCTGAAGATGCATGGGAATCAAAACGTTCCGGTTTCAGAGGAAGTGCCAGTGGGAAAAACAGGAAGCCTGTACTTCAAAGGACTCTGGATTTCATCCTTCTATCATCTCAATTTAAAGAGGCAAGATATATCAGTAAGAAAATAGCAAAAAATGTGGGACTTCTACAAAATCAAAAATGGAAAAATTCAAGCATAGTAATAGTGAAATCAGAATAAATAGTTTCTAAATGTTGGCTTGGGTTTGTGGGTACAGAACTAAATTCTACTAGTGGAAGGCTTGATTGCTGGTATGATACTGGTGGATTTTTTCCACCCCTATCTCAGAGGTGAAATTAACAGCACTGCTCTATGCCAGCACCTCACTCCCCATTTTTCTGCCTCATGAGACCCCAAACTGCATCTCCTTGTAAAATTTTATTTTGTTGTCAACACAAAAGCTATGGTGCTTGTCTCAGGTTATTACATTTTAAGGTCTCAGGTGGTCTGCCTTTCATGCTACAATTTTATTAAGAGAATAGAACCTGAGCTTTAGTTAGCATGCAAATCAGCTGAAATCCAGTGGGAAACATTCACATAAAACATTTAACAGAGAATACTTCGAAAGTTTCCAAGAGGAGGATTTGTGAATTCCTAGCAATGAGTTGCAGCTTCTCTTTCCAGGATTAATTTCTTTCTTTTTTCTTCCATTTGAGAATGACTTTACTTTTGTTTGTTTGTTTGTTTGTTTTGGGGGTTTTTGGTTTTGGGGTTTTTTTTTTTAAGAAACTGTAGGTCAGCTTCCCCTTTCAGTCTTTCACGGTGGCATGACTGTTGATCTTGCCTGGATAAAATCTTTTGCCGGGTTATGTGAGCACATCAGACAAGACTGGTAGTGTGCCTCCAGTTTGCTGGATGCTTTTGTGAGCAAAACAGTCAATGTTTCAGATATGCATCATTGCCTCTAGATTTGGGATATGCCTGTAAGTGACACCCTGTGCTGTAGATCAGTTCAGAGTGTACTGTTCCTTGGGCAAATGAGGATTCATGGCGAGTCTGTGGTCGGTTTTTCCCCTTCCCTGATGAGCAGTGTTCCTACTGATCCCTCTGGTCTGCTGGTGGCATCAGCAGCCACTGTCTAGCACACAAGACAAGCAAAATCCTTCCTATTTAAATTAGCTTCAGTTGTGACAGGTAACCTGGTTTGTGATGGGTATCTTGGAATCAAGATAAATCTCATTTAAACTGTGTTTGGGTAAACAGTGCCTCTTTGTTCACTAACTCTTTTGCCTTACCTGAAATGACTCTCACTGAGTGCTGCTCCCTTTATAAATTCAGTCCTTCAGGTGGGACAAAAGAGAGAGGTTTACAGTGATGTGGGTGTTCAAGAACTTTTCTCGCTGTTTTATTTTCCCTTCTTTAAATGCCACAGTCAGGCCCAGAGAGCAAGTCTTCTACGCTTTGTGTAAGCATGAGAAACAGGTTGTATTTTATTACTTTAGCTTAAAGTTAATCCTTTGCAGCTTGTGTTCATACTGGCAATGAAATGACAGCAGGAGTGAGGTGAGAGTAAGTGATAATGTCTTGGCATTCGACACTTAAAATGAATGCGTGCTTGTGAAGTTCTGACTCATTAATTCCTTTTCCAGGCAGCCATGCAGCTTAGCAATGCACTTCAGTACTGTGATGTATTTTCTATTAGACAAATAACCCAGAATAACAAATACTTTCTTGTTTGATGGAAAGGGAGGTTTTAATTCATTTGATATTTTTGTATCAAAAAGTATATGAAAAATTTGCAAGTTTGGGTTATTCAGTCACATCATACATCAATCTTAAGGACACAAAATGTCCCAAGCCACGTCCCATGTTGGAAATCTTTCTCCAGGACTGAGCTGCTCAAGAGAATGTAAAGCAGGCTCAGAAAAAGGCCATTTTAAAGTGGAGGAGAATTGGGAAATACCCTATTTTCCTCAGAGATTACTGCAATCCACTTCAGATGGTGTGAGAAAGTAACTATAATGGTATGATTCTCTCAAGTGTTTTATGTAAACATAAATATAGATACTGGATCACCTGAAGCGCTGAGATGCATAAAGAAATCTGGAATCTCTGAAAACATATGCTTTAAGGGGTTTAAAAGCACAGAAATGCAATTATTCCAAAGGAAAGCAAGGAACATCTACGTCTGTCCTCTTTAATTCACTCCTGTGTGTGTTATCATAAGAAACAACTTGTTCCAGGGAAATTACCATATCCTGTGATTTAAAGGTGAATGAAGTATCATCAATCCATACAATAGTTATTACAGTAAAGAGAATAAACTGCATCATGTTTAAAAAAAAAGAAAAGAAAAACTCAGCAGGCAGGGGGTATTTTTCATTCTTCACATTTCACCAGGTTTGCATTGTCCCAAAATATTGAAAATGTCTGTCTCTTTTGTATAACAAAGTATATTAAAAGTGACTAGCATTTAATCCATCAAGACCACTCTCCTTGCAATGGCACAGCAGATGGCTGGGCAGTATTACTTCTCACAAGAATGATTGGCAATCAGTCTGTGTACATGTGTTGTTCACTTCACCCACTCAGCTAAATAAAGTTCAACAGCAGAGCAAACCATGGAATTTTAAGCTTTTTTTCTGAGCTTTGAGCCCAGCAATAGCATGCACATTAAGAATCAAAATTACACCCACAGCAGCATTTTGGATTTATATAAAATATTTCATATCCTGTTGAAATGCGACAGTCTCATAAAGACACATTTCTGCCTTTCACCTGAGGCATTCCTTTCCCTTCAGCTGTTAAAACTCGCAACACTCTCCACCTTTTAGCTATGAAAAATTAAAACAGTGGTTTGGGTAAATAAGTTTCTTGAATATGCCATTGCACTTCTCAGCAGTATCACTGCAAGTATGTATACCTGGAACTTTGGTTCAGGTAACCGATGTCTCCAAACCAAACAGTCAAGAACAGAGGAAGCTGAAGTCTATCTAGTCTGTTCTACCAGTTCCACCTCTGTGAGCTTTGTCAGATTTTTTATTGATGTGATGTCTCTGGCTGAAGTTTTATTCATTGACAGTTGACAGTGGTTAGAGAATGAGAATGCCATCTCATTGAGACTATCTGGCTGTAACTGAGACTGTGGTTTACATTGCATCTTCTTACAAGAAGTAATAACAACTTGGGAAATAATAGTTGTGTAGATAGCACATTTCTGTGTGCATCTGTGTGCACTTGTCATCCAAAACCTCAGTATTTTCTTGCTTTTAGTCTATGTTACCCCAATTTTTAAAATTTGTATTCAGAATAGATACAAATATTACTCTATCTTGGAACCTTTATATTTAAAATTATTTTTTCAAGCTTCTTTTTCCTTCTTAACCAATGCACTTCATAGAATTTTTGATGTTCCTAATCTCCATCTGCCATTCTTCCAGATGAAACATGCTTCTTTAAATGAAAATCCCATAACTTCACATGCAGGAATAGCTAGGAGATGCAGAAGCTGTCTGAATTCAACTTCCAGGCACTTAGACAAGTAGGACTAGTCTGCTGCTGGCTGCATTTTCCTTTTCAAGCTCATGGTTCTGTTTCTGAAAGCCTACCATTCTGCTTTATTGGCTTCTTGCCGTATTCATTTTTCAGTCTGATCTTAGCAAACTGAGATGCGTATCAAAGTGTTTCCTTTGTTGTGCCTGTAATACACTGGGCAGCTTCTTGGTTGGAGATTAGAAACCTCCTGAGGAGTGAGTTTTTTCTTCTGGCTGAAGTTCTGCTGCTTCTGTTCTGGGAACAGCATCATTACTGCCCTACCAGTCCTGTGTGAGGCAGAGTTACAGTTTTGTGGATGTTGCTCACCTGTTTGAGCTCCATTTGATTAATCAGTCTCTGTCCAAAGGTTATTGTTAATGCATTGGTTGTACAGTTGCCCTGTTGTCAGATGATACCAGTGGAGAAGATTCTAGACTTTCAAGTAAATGTATTCATTCTTACACTATTTGTGGGGTTTTTTTTTTTTTAGATTGTTTTAAAAATAAACCAGATACTGCTCACATACCCAGTTGTGAGCTACAGTGGATCTTAGGTTGGCAATAAAAAGATATATTTGTGTGTTTATATTTATGCAGTGCTGGAATAAGTTGCTCATTGATAGCCATTAAAAATGAAAATTAGTTGTCTATTAGCTGAAGGAGAAAAGAAGAGATGTGACAAGTGTGTATGTCCCTGCTAACTCCTAATGGCTAAAGGGATGGAGAGATACCTTAAAATTGAATTACTGTGGATTATCCTAACTAAATGAGATTGCCTGACATGTGAGTAAATCACCTTTGTCTCCATGCATGGCTGAAGAAGAGATAGAGGCTGCTATTCAGAATGATTCAGATCTTAAATAACCCTAATTGGCTTCTGTAGAAGGCCAGGTAGCTCTTTAAGTTTTTTGCGTAGAGAACTACTAGTGTCTATGTACTTGTAGATATGGCTCAGTGTTCAATGAGAGAAATATAAGCTCTTACTCCTACTGTAACCAACCTTGACAGGATTATAGGCTGCTTTGGCAGGAGCTTTCAAATAAGTTATTCTCCAATTGTTTCCATCCCTTTTCTTCTGTTACTTGTTTCACTTCTGCTTGACCAACCTGGAGTCACAGAGTTGTAATATAATTCAGGTAGAGAGGGACTTCTGGAGGATTCTAGTCCAGCCCCTTGCTCAAAGCAAGGTCAACTGTAAGATCAAACATATTGCGTCTCTCTGGTCAACCTCTTCTACTGCTTGGCTGAAGTCAGAACCATCCCTGGTTTAGTTTATCATCATTGTCTTTTGTTTTGTTTTTTAAATTTCATTCTCATGCAAGTCCCTCAAGATCATGGCTCCCTCACCTGGTATTCTCATGGGCACATTCTCCAGCCCCAACCATCTTGGTGACTCTCCACTTGACTCACTGAAGTTTGTTGATTTCTTTTTTGTATTGGAGTGGATATATTATTCCAAACAGACGTAATAGTCAAGATGTGGTCTAAAGCTTGTCACGCTCCTTGTGGTCTTGAAAAAAATTACAATTTAGAATCTAGGAAGAACATAAAAGAAATCTGGGGCCTATTTACTTTCTGCTAAAACTGAAGAGAATGTCATCTCCTCTGCGTCAGGGCTCCCTGGCAATCCCTGTTATCCTTATCTCAGAAATCCTTTCTCTAAAAAATGTCAGCACATCTCTCTCTTTGTTTTTCTCTCATTCCACAGGGATACATAATATCTGCAAAAAATTAAATTTTTGGAATAGGCAATAACTTGCAGAGTAAAAACAAAGAAAAGCTTAATAAAATTAGAAGGTAGATGGTGTGAAGCAAAATGAAAAGACCCTCAGCAACTGACTCACTACAAAAATGGTGACTCAAAATTTCTGATCCAAGGGAGAATAAAATGTAGTGGCTTGAAATAAATGACAACAACAATATATGGAATTAAATATTAACTACAATATGCTGCTATTTTAGGGATGCGTACTGGAGTTGTTACAAGGCTGATAAAAAATATGTTAAAGAGATAGCAGGACTTAAATACTGCAACAGGAGCATGACCCTAATGCTGCTCTCTTCCTCCAGCATTGTGTTCTCATCAGCCAAATAACGACAATGCTAATTAAGAGACTGCAAGGGCTGATACTGGACAGTGATTCACTACAGGAGTACATATAAACCTGACTGTTACATATTGCGGTTTTGTTCATTGAAGTGAATTGAATTCATCCTGTGTATGTCAAATTCTGGATGCCACACTGCAAGAGAGACATACACACACTGGAGAGGGCCACGAAGATGATTATGGGCCTGGAGCATTTCTTCTATGAGCAGAGATGCTCTTGAGTCCAGAGAAGAGAATGTTTAGGTGGGAGTTGATCTGTGAGTATAAATACCTGGTGGAAGGGTGTAAAGAAGTCAGAGCCAGGCTCTTCCCAGTGATGCCTGGTGACAGGACCAGAGTCAATGGGCACAAACTGAAACACAGGAGGTTCTCCCTGAACATTAGGAAACACTTTTTTTCTGTGGGAGACTGGCACAGTTTGCCTAAAAAGGCCTGGGAGTCTTCCCCTTGGAGATATTCGAAAGCTACCTGGACATGGTCCTGGACAACTAGCTTTAGGTGTCCCTGCTTGAACAGGGGGTTGGACCAGATGACCTCCAGAGATTCCTTCCAACCTCAGCCATTCCAAGATTCTGCAATCCTTTATTTTCCCAGTTATAAGAAACTTTTAAGGAAATCTCTATTCTTTACTGTAGTTCAGATAAAGCTAGTGAGAAAGATACCATGCAACTGGAATCAGCTATTTTGACATTATGTAATCTGAAACTGTTCTGAAGAGGAAAAGGAGGCTGCACCATCAGGGCAAAAATGATAGCTGTTTTCAGCATCAAAACGGGTGAGTGAACATCGCAGTAGCTACCTGCTAATGCTGATGTAAGTAGTGCAACTGCAGCTACAAAAGGGACATCTAATCGTCATTGGTTAAGGAGAGTAAAGGGTTATTTTTGGTTGCATCATTATATTACATAGAAAAGGATAGTGCTTTCATAATGGCAGGACCTTGACTGAAAGTCAAGTGGTTATCTGCAGGAGATAAGGTGAATTTGATCAAGAAAAACTAAGCTGCGGCAAAGAAGGCTTTTTGGTTTGGTTTGGGTTTTTTAATCGTCTTTGTTTTGTTCTTCAAACAGTGGAAGCTCTACATTTGGGAACACTGATGGCAGCACATGGCTATTTCTTTCCAATCTCAGATCATGTTCTAACACTAAAGGATGATGGCACCTTTTATCGGTTCCAGGTAAGTGTTTCCTTACATGTATGTTCTTGACTTCCACAAATGGAAGCTCATATTAAAGGTCTTACACAAAGTGTTCATAGCAAATTATAACCATACTTTGTCTCTGGATTAACCTATTAAATGGTGGCAGTTCCTCCTTGAAAATGTGTGGTAAGGCTAAATGTGTAAGTAACTCTCATTAGATAAATTAATGTAGTGTTTTGGATGTACAGTAAGAGAAATTAAATTATCTTATTCCAGATATAGTCTTAATTTGGAAAAGGGGAAATATTCATTATGCCTATAGCAGAAACTGATAAAGAATGGAGGATAATATTTGTATTATTTCTTATGTGAGGATTTACTTAATGGTAACAGAGTAGTATTGAAGTAGTGTATCAAGTGCAGAAACATTTCTACATTGATCTGTCAGTCCTATTGCATACATGAAACATGTAGGTGCTTCAAAAGAAGATGTAAGGATGTATATGTATACCTATATCGATACCTACATGTATATTATTCACAAAAAACACAGTTGTAATTTATTCAATTTCAAACTATGGGCTTGGGGAGCTGGGGTGTTGCTTTGCTAATACCAAATAGCAGGCTAAAATTTGCAGAGCAATGCCACCTATGACATGAAATAAATATGATTACACAGTATCTGGTTATGTATTCTAAGAAAGGAATTAGCTTTTGTTGCCACGCGCCACCTCTGAAAATGGTAGTTATGTTCTGTAACACTCTTCCTATTAGGTGGTCTTCCTGGTAGGTATCACCAACAGCTGCTCCACGATCTTCCCTAGGTATTTGTTGCTTTGAAATGCTATAATGATTATCACTATGAAGTTGATGGTATGAATACTGTTCTTTGGTAATCCTGCTGTGTTTGGTCTAACAGTGTAGGTCTAACTAAGAGTATTAAACACTTACAGAAACATAATACCTAGTAGAACAAAATATATGGTCTTTAAGATCTTTAAGATTTGTCTTAAACATTGTTTTAATAAGCCATCAAGAATAAAATATAATTGAGTTTATGATCTTTAAACTTCAGAAGAAAACTATGATAGTTTCCAGCATTGTATTAGAATAATTGAATAATTGCTGTACAATCCTTTGATCAGTATTTTGGCTTGAGTTCTATAGACCCACATAAGGGAAGAAAAAAGGCTCATAGTATTTGGTCTAAACCAAAATCTTAGATTGATTATAATTAAATATATACAGCACAGTCTGGCAAGAAAGAGAAGGATTACTGCATACAATATTACCATATTTTCATATCTCGATCCCGTGGGTCATAGAGTGCAAAAATCTTGCCCTTCTGCCTGACAGTAAGTTACTTGTACATATGGGTAATACAAGCAGCGGTCACACCAAGCCTACTGCCCCACACCCACAGTTACCTTTGATCCTGGAGAGAGGATTTCAAGGGAAGGGTTTCCTTCTCATGGTGCTTCATCCTGCTTAGTGTTCAATATAAAGAAGAGAGGGATAGCACATGGATGAAGGAGTTTACTGCTGAGGGAAGGGCAGTGATAAGGCCATGAGGTAAGCAAAAATTGGACAAAATATGTGAGGACTTAATTTTGCAGAGAATAGGACCCATTTATTTGAGTGCTGATCATTGACTTCTGTGTAACTGCTGGCCTGCTGCTCTCCCAAACTTGGGAAGTGAGCACCACTGCTAGGATGATAATTCAGCTGAAGGAAAGTATAGATTAGAGTTAGCTGCACAGTGAGTACCAAGAGTACTGCTGCTGCCCTGCCATGGGCTTTCCTCAGAGATGTCTATGGCCTACATGTTTGGACATGAAGCTTCAGTGGTGGTTAGAGTGTAAAATGCTATCAGCTGATTTACATAAGTAAAGGATTTGGCACCTGTTTGACATATGAATATGAAATAAGATAATTTCTGAAGTGTTGCTCATTATATATCTGCAGCATTCTGGTTGTTTGCTACTCTGTGGTACCTTTTGCATTGCTATTCCTGTGCTAAAAATGCAATTTTAGCTGTTAACGTATAGCATTAGAAAAAAATCATAGTGGCATCACACTGTTAACTGGAGTTGCATCAGCAAAAGTTATGTTGTTACAATTCCAAATCCCCTACCAAAATAAGGCTAGTATAAAATCTGTTACTGAAGCTACTAAATTGGAAGACAAAGACAACATACTCAGTGGAGAGGAAAGTTTGATGGGGGAAGTGTGAATTTTGTACAGAGTAGTTGTTCAGGTGCTTTGGAAATAGGACTCTTCTGAGTATTGCAGAGGATTCACAAATTTCTGAATATTTGAATAGAAAGAGAAAACTCTGCAACTGCCAGCACCGAAAAGTTCAGAAGCCATCCCTGCAGAGAAATCTCTGTCTGCAGTACAAAGACCTGACCTACAAAAAAAATGGCTAGCTACAATAAAGTTCTCCATGTGCTTCATTTTTTGTTTTCCAAAGGGTGATGCCTTCCCTCCTGACAGTAAAATGACTTCCAGTTTGTTTTAAACAACATTTTGTTGTATAGAAATACTTAAAAGCAATGGAAATTGTACTTTATTTGTGCAAATGCTCATTTAGAGGCAAAATTCTACCTTTTCAGTTGCTACTCCTGCCATCAGAAGGGCTGCAAAATTGTAGTGATACCTGCTTTTTAAAATAATGTGGACTTAGAAATGAAAAAAACCCCAGAACATTCCAGATCATTCTTTGTTCTACTCAAGTGTAATTCAATTCAATGGAGATAGATCTAGATATTAATTGCCTTATTTGGAGAGGAAATTCATTGGTCTCAACAAGGCAAAGCAGGAAATTCAAGGGTAGTGATACTTTCTGAGCCATCCTGAACTGCTGCATTGCTTTTTCCTGATGACTTAAACTTGGAGCCAAAGAAAGAGCTGAATACCTGCTAAACACCCTCCTATACCTGAGAGCAAGAGGGTTTAGGGGCCCAAAAAAGAAGAACAAGGTGCACCTTAGAAAGCAGATATTCCTGGAGCCAGGAGTTACTCACTGAGGCCTTTTGTCTGTGTCCATGCAAGTGGTAACATGCTCATCCTGGTGAGAAATGCCTGACTTGCCCTCTCAGGTCCTAAACTTCTGTGATAGTCTTCCAGGGAAAGACTGGTTGAGGTCTTCTACAAGTTAACATGTGCATACTATGTGTCTCAACATTCATAGTGCAAAATAAGGTTTCCTAGTATCTTTTGTCTTCAAAGAAACTCCCAGGATACTTGAGGCTAGTGATAAATGTGCTTCCATGTTTTTATGAGATTAATTTATGATCTGACATAAATTAATTTTCAGAAATGAAGTTTAGGTTCTGCTGTGGTTTTGTAACTTTTAAGATGGAAGGCATAGATAGGTGGGAAGAAGCACAAAAATGAGAACAGTTTCTTGTGAAAGCAGGAGTCTGGTGAAGATAGCAGCAAGACTTGTGGATTTTGGCATGATGAATAATTCGCCTGTAATGTCGTCTTCTATTCTACCACCGGGAACGTTTTCTTGTTTTCTCATGCCTAAAATGGTGATAAAAATACATAGCAATCACTGTAAGGATCTTGGAATGACTTTGCTGCAAAAATGGTGCAGAGCATGAAGTGTTGTGGATCCTCGTGTGTCAGGTGGAATTACATTGCTTCCCTCATCTCCGAGTCAGCCCTGCTCAGCTGGCTGCCTCTTGGCTCGGTCCAGGGCCAGCCTCTGGCCATTCTGAATACTGAGACTGTGACTGAACATCACAGCTCTCCAGCCACTCATCACAGCCTTCCTGGATCATCCACCATGCCTGGTGGGAATGATTATATTGGAAGCCAGATTTTAGAAATAAAAAAGGAGGAGATTATCTTATTCACCATTTGGCAGATTCTCTTTGGCAATTGCAGGTACAAGGACTTACTCATTGTCTCTTCAGCTCAGTCTCAGCGTATACAGATTCTGTTTAAGTTTCAATGAGAGAAAAACAGTTTCAAATCCATGTGCCTGACTGCTCTATCAGTGTTCCTTTTTCTTTTTTTAGCTCCCTACTCAGGCTTCCCCCTCCCTGCTTTCTATGCTCATCCCTTTTTCCAGGTTTGTAAAGAGGACAGAGACAAAATCCTTATTGTTGCCAACTTCCTTAACCTCTTTTTTAATAATTCTGAACTAAATGTTGAGCACTATTCACTGGCTTCCTTCTTCTACGGGCTTGACCATGCTAGAGGAGGAACCTTACCATTTTTCTTTACAAGGAGATCATTTGATTCAGCTGTGGTGAATGTAAATCTGAATCTGCCTGTGAACTCTGCCATCCTTCTTGCAAGGAATTTGAGGCTGTGTATAACTATTTTTTGGGTGATTTCTGCTGTTTATAAAGGCTCTCTGGTGCCTCTGAGAAGAATAGCAGCAATATGCAAAGGAAGGTTTATGAGTGATTTGAATACTCCTCCCCCATCCCAGTAATTAGATTTTAAAAGATTTCTTGGAGTGGAGCAGCTTCAGAAACAACAGTTCTTATTACTATCAACAAGGGGTAGCTGAAGGATGTTTAATGATTTCCCTCCTCAGTAATACAGTTTAATGCATAGAAATTAATCATGTTCTATAAAAGCTGACGGGCAACACCGATTTTTACAAGTGGGTGTTTTATTAGCTCAGATATTATTATAGATTAATTTCATGATAGGGCCAAAGCGGATCTATTTGTTTTATCACAGAATTGCTCTCAATATATAGTGGCCACTGCTGCCAATTTGTTGGCAAATAAGAGTGGAATATGTGCTATATGACAGGATTATGTTGCATATGAGTTTATTAACAGAAGGATTATGGATCTCCGTGGTTAGCTTTAGCTAATTTTATTAGTCTAGAATGTAAGAGAACCAGTTTATGTTTGTGTGCAAACCCAGTTTTCTGCCAGTGGCATAAAGATCCCTGTAACAGCTGGGTTTGTTCTGAGTGCCTAACAGCTCTATGATGGCGTGTGCAGTGCTAGGTAAGCCTTATTTCTGTAATGCTGACCTGTACTGGCTGCTTATTCAAATTACAGATACAATAAAGCAAAGTGCCTTACAAGTCTACTGATAGAAACTGGCAGCATTATTTCTGCCTCGGCTGATAAACAGTACTTGACTCTCCCCAAACCGCTCCACCACCCACCCTCCTTCCGGCTATAAGTGGGATGTCATTGCAAAATGACAAATGTTCCCCATTTAATATTTGTTCATGACAAACTGCTTCACATTTCCTTCTGAAGAAAAGTGAAATTCTTATAATTCCTTAATTCCCTTGGGTTTTCTACATTTCACCCCCCTCTTCCCCCCCAATATTTCATAATTCTCTCTTTGAAAATGGTGGTGTTAAGGTACAACATATTATACCACGTCCACAACTCTTCTGGGGAAAATCTTCACTTTTGTAGGGTTTCCAGATCAAGAAACAAGACACATAGATTGTGTAATGTTTGTGCGATGGGGAGAGGTGATATTGCAAGGGATGTTATAGTTATTCTACCAAATGTTTGGGATATGTGAGTTGCAACAAATAGTTGAACCAAGCGTTGTTTGTATAGTCCAGGTATAGAGAAGGTCATTTATGTGGGCAGAGCCTCCTTGCATTGCTGTGGGAGTTTTTAAATAGATCAGATGAGAGCAGGCAGCTTTCTCCTTCGTAAGCACCTCCTTATTCTCATTCCTGACTTCATTCCATGAGACCACGGATCTTCTTTTTGGACGCTTCCTACTTCGTAATCTTTCCTTGTTGAACAAAGCAAATCCTTTTCCCCCACTCTTCATAGATAACCTCTCTAGCAAATTCTTCTAAGGGATTACTAAATATCTGAATTGTGAAATTGTTTTGAAATTTTTGAAACAGAAAGATGTAAATTCAGCACATACATAATAGTCACATCTGATGTGATTATTTGATGTCTGTAACATCTAAGGGACAAAGTAAACTTCAGCCTCTTTGTAGGAAATTCAGGGTTTTGGAGTCAAAGGCTCCAGGGATTTCTGTTTGAGACCTTGTGCAAGTTCAGTGTTGACTTGCCTGATTGCAGATGTTGGGTCAGTAAATCTGCCCATGAGGTGCCAGGGCTGCAGAGGACTGCTGTGAGGGTGGTGGGGATGCACTCAGACCATGGCCCTGAAGGAGGGAGACAGGCAAGGGGATGTCTGGTGCACTTGAGGGCCAGCCTGAATGGGGGGCCTTGATACACATTTCCCCAGAATCTATCAAGTGAATTGTGCTGTTGTGTGAGCCTTGTGTTGAGGTTTCTTCCTACAACTCTTCTCAGCCAGGAGAGAATCTCAGCTGCTTGAGAGTTACTGTTATTGCTACAATTTATCAAAGGTATTCCAGTTTATCCAGTGCGCACAACACATGGTGAGGTACATTAAGATCAGAACTGTATGACTGTTAATACCAAACAATTAGGCAAGAAAATGTGCACTACACCATTGGGAAAATGTCAGTCACTTTAACTTACACACAGGGTTGTAATCGATGGATTTTTCCCATATGCTCCCAGCATTGCAAAAATCCTTTAATCAGAAATGAATTTTTAAATCCTGTTTCATTTTTTATTTCTTTTTGAAGTTTTTGGGTTTTTTTTTAACTTACTTTGTGTTGAAATCTTAATCCTGTCCCTTACTACTATTTTTTGTGCCTGGTTTTAGGAGAATTTTCCTTGTCTCTGGACCCACAGTGCCATTTCCTTCCTTGAAAGTGAATAGTAGCTATCTGCTCTGTAACTACAGCTTCATCAGTGGCTGTAGCTGCTTTTAAGCATGTATGGTGATACCATAATTGTTTAATTGCTGGGAAGAAAATAACGTAGGACTTTGCTTTGGTCAAGATCCATAACATCTACTGTTTATTTTTCACCTAGTAGGGGCTTTACACTGCTAGTGACTTAATATATTTTTGAAAAATCCAAATTTCAGTAACCTTTAGCTTTCAAGGATTCAGAAATGGGTAGTGTATTACAATTGCTGTATGTAGGCACTAGATCTGGAAAGATTAGAAAACAGAAAATTTCAGCTTTTCCCCTTTTCTGAAAAAAACCCAGATTTTCTGCTTGCTGTAGTTGTCTGAGGCTCCTCTGCCCTATGTGATAGTATTCAAATTAACAGCTCATGTTATAAAGGTTACTTGAATGAATGTTTTTTCCATGTATAACTTGCCCTTCAGGTGACTTGCACCCCTTTTAACATCCTGCAGAAACGCAGTACTTTTGGTAACTCTTGCCAACCGGATACTAGATACTATAGAAGAGATAGAGAAGTACCAGAACAAACTGTTTTGTTTTCTACAAATAAATGCAGTTTCCCCCACATGAAAACACAGCAATTCCTTAAGCATTCTGTGCTGAATTTCATCAGGCCTCAAACCTGAACTGTCTGACCTCATGTAAACATTTCTATATGTGTTTGTTTGGTTTTTTTCCCCTGTACTTTGCCCTGTAGTCTTATCTTAGTGTCAAAATTAATTTTGGGCATGTTCGCAGAGCTGATTGCAGGCAGACTTGAACTTTGTTCTCATGGGGAGCCAACTGGCTGGAGGCCAGCTCTGGCCACGCTGCAGTGCTTGAGCTGATGAGCCGTGCTTCTCAGCAGGTCCCATTAAATGCATCCCAGCACCACGCAGGCAGGGTCACGGCTTCCAGTTCAGAGGCAGCTTGTGCCTGCCCAGCTCAGAGCATCAGCAAGGAGAGCTCACACCTCCTTGTCATTCCCTGGGCAGAAGTACTTTTGTCTGACCATAGTCTCCCTTCTCCTGGAGTCTAAACAAGGAAGGCATTTAATAATCTTCTGTACTTATCTGTACTAACTGTTATTCGAAGCCCTTTCTCATATCATATTGTTTGCCTTTTGCTGGGGTTTTAACTTACAACACATTATTGAAACCTTTTATTATGACTTATCATGTGCTTTGCTAATTAAAACTCATGTTCTGTTTTAACTTTCCTGCCTTTATCTCCAGAGGCACTGTGGCACCGGGAGGATTAAACTCATCCTTAGTAGCATAAGCATTAACTCATGCTTTGCCCATGATCTTTCTCATGTTTAGTTGATTAGAGATTGCCAGCATGGCTACACTGGCCTGCCACTGCACTTTCTCTCTAAAGGTATTCAAAGGTCTAGTTCCTCCTCTTTCAGTAATTGCCCTCTCCCTTACATCCCAAGAAACCTCCTCTGCCTGCTCTCTCAGCCTGCTGGCACTCATGCTGCTGCACCAATCCTTGAAGAACCCCGGCCTCATCCTGCAGTGGCTTTCACTCCAAGTATGACACACCTGCAAAGTCTTGGTCAGGTATTTGCTAGTGGAGCAGAATATATTTTATCTGTTCCCTGGAAACTTTTGTTCAGGTTCGGGAATGGGAAAAAGTGACCTTGGTGCATTTTCACATTCCTCTGGTTCATTGGTCTGAACCAGCAGGTCCTGCCTTTGGGACCCACCTTTGGTCCTTCAGAAAACCAAAGCCTTGGCTTTCTCTGCCTCCTAGTGACATAAACGGACATTTCACAACATTGAAGATCCTGCCCCCTTCCCATATTCTGCTTAGCCCCCACATTCCCTCCACTGTCGATGTGCAAGTCCCAATAAAAGCTTTATGTGTTATTTTAACTAAATTCTGAAAATAGATGCATCTTTGAAGGATATAATCAGAGAGCCTCTCAGAACTCTTTTTTGCCAGTATTCTTGCTTGGCCAGGGGTAGCTTTTCATTGATGTATGAAACAGAGTCCTCCTCTTAACATCACAAACATACAGTCCTGAATATACCGTATTTCTTTATAGCTTCATGTGAAATGAATGCTAAAAACGATTTGGGGATTTGCTCAAAATCAGAAGACAAAATTTAGTTTTTAATCTCAGTTTGGGTGGGAGAATATGTACTTTGTCAAGAGAAATCTAATGTATGAGGAGTTTTAATATGGAATTTGCAGCAAGTAAACCCGCAACTGGAAAAATCTCTCTGTTTGTGAAAGGGGTCTTCCCCTGCCCCTTTCTCCAGCTATCCTGCACCAAAACTGCTACTCCCCACTAGGAGCCCCAGCTAGTTTCAGAACAGGAGCTGCCTGAGCTGATATGGTTTCTATGGTTTCTCACTGCGTCCTTTTTCCAGAAGCTCAGCTTGAACCTGTAAACAGAGGTTAAAGTTAGTGTTAGCAGGAAAATAATGGAGTTGTGCTTTTCTTCTTGGGCCTCTTTTGAGATCTATTTATTGCTTCTTGGGGAGGGCTGCTCTCCCTCCCCAAGTTTGAAAACTGTGTATTTAAATGATGCTGCCATTCATTGTTTAGGGCTTCCTCTTCTTTCCATTTGTGCTTATGCTGGTCACTTTGATTCCAGTGGCACTGCAAAGGAGTAGTTGATAGGAGAATGACTTACTGCCACTCTCTTAGAGAACACAAACCAGCTTGCATGAAATAGATCTCAGCCATTGAAGTTAGCTTCTCTTCTAGTGCTAGTTTGTCTTTTGCCTGTTAATTCATTGCCTTTGCTTGAAAAATAGCAAGTTCTAAACCACTCCTATTAGAGTTGATGGGTCACTGTTAAAACACAGGAATATTCTCCACAGTATGTATTGCTGTGAATGTGTCACCCTTCAGCCCTGCTGGGTTCCAGATTAGCATGAAAACAGCTTTGAGGGAAGTGAGCAGCAAGAGAGGTTTCAGTTTTTGCAGTGCTGGGAGATCTTTGGGAAAAATGAGTAAGAAACAGAGGAGAGCACAAGTTTTTCCTAAGGAAGCACCTGTGTTTTGAAATACTGCTCAGACCAGTCTACAAAGTTAGTGATATTAATTTAACGGCTCAAATAATATATAGTTCTCTGTATGTGTGTGTATATCTATATATACTAATGTATTATGTATAAAATACTATAATCCTTTACATTTTAATAAAAAGCTACCATTAAAAAATATTTGTATGAAAAATGCCTATATGGTGTGATATTTCTCATTTGGTACAAGTGAATTATTTCTACAATACATTTAACAATACATTTTTAATAGGTATATTACTGAATGAGTTATGGATACTTTTATTGGCTTTCAATAGACAAAAACCAGAACAATAAAGAATTAGGGAAAAACAGACTTTGGCAAATGAACTTTGACAACTTTGTAAAAACAGCTTGTGTTTAGTGGCATTTTAAAGCAAGTAACTCCTAGTAAAGAATATTTAATATTAAATATTAATATAGCCTCATGAAAACTCTCAAAAATCAAGACCTGAATATACCCCAAAGTATCTTCTGTCCTTTCACCTTCTAAAAATGATTCTTCAGGCCATGGAGATTTATGTTGCTAGGAAAGATGAAAAAGACAACCTCCCTATCTAACCTTGTGGTTCTTGTTCCCTTAACTTTTAGAATAAAAAAAGAACACTTTGTTCTTCTTTTTGGATGCCATTCTGACACTAGTGCAATAAACAAGCATACAAAAGTCATTTTCTGTTTTGATGCCTATTTCAAAATTCTCAAGTTGACAGTATAATGGATCTACCAAAAATGTAAATTGACTCTGAAAGCCAGTATCAATCCAAGGACTGTGTAATGCTTGTATTGTCTAACCTGAGTTCCCTACTTTTTTGTTTTGTCTATAGACACCCTATTTTTGGCCATCAAATTGTTGGGAGCCGGAAAACACAGACTATGGTCAGTGTAGAAATCTTTCCTATTTCTTTCGGGGGTGATGTATTGTATGAATGAACACATCATTGCAGTCTGTCTTGTTTAATCATCCCACTGTTAAAAACATAATTATATGTCATGTAATTCTGGTGTGAGAATTTGCTGATATTGAAATGAATGTGTTGTTGCCTTTTTCAAAGTTTATTAATTTAGATTTGCAGTTGATCGTAGGAAAGTAAAAGTCCTAAAACTCATCAGAACATACCTTGCCATTTACCTCTTGTTTGCTCCAGGAAGTGTCATTATTTACAGTGACAGAGTCTCAGTGAAGCAGAGGCTGTGCTGTAGTTATTCTCAGATTCAGACCCAAAGATGTGCCTAGTATAGACCTCTTATTTCCAATATATGCTGTGTGGAAAATTATTTAATATGGAAACTAATATGGTTCTAATATGATTTCTGTTAGAAAATGCCCTGTTTATTTGCCTGTTTATTGGGGTTTTATTCAGAAATTCCACATTGTAATCACTGAAGTGTGCTTAGACAAGGAAATCTGAAGATAATAGGTAGTAAAGTATTGCAAAATACTCATAAAGATTATAACCAAAATTGTGTGCCTCTGTACACCAAATAGTGACCTATTTATAAAGGAAAATCAACTACCTGTGAGCAATCTCCTGTTTGTTCTAATCCAGATTCTCAGCTCATCTGAAGAGCAAGCCATTTATTTTGCTGGCTAACTCAAACGCTGAAATGCTCTACTTACATCTTTTCAGAAATTTAGATGCCTGTTAACTGGTAATATGGATTCAGTCTCTGTCTTTGGGAGCTGACGACCTCAGGGATGAGTGGTTCCAATAGAGACTTCCTTTCTGCAGTGGATACAGTTTAATTTCAAATACAGTACTAAATAAAACAATTGCAAGTTGAGACTCTCAGCAGAACTGAGTGCCTTCAAGGTAGAGTGTGAACATGGTGATAGTTTCCACATCCTATTAAAGGAGAAAAATGTTTCTCTTTCTTTAATATACTGAGAGTTAAAGGTGTCCAGCAAATAGGTATGGAAAGTTACAGAGGCAGAGTAATGCATACCTCATCTGAGTGATTTGCCACTCCATATCAGGAAATTGGTCACTGAAGGAGAGATGCTTGATTTACCACATATTACAATGTTTCTTCCTTTCCTTGAAAGTGTTACTTGCTTATCTCAGAGGGGCACTTCAGTACAGTCTCCTAATATGGTAAAGATCAGAAACTCATTTATTATGGTTTTAAGAGATGTTGAGTTGTTCAACTGCAATGTGAATTACATTACCTGGGGGATTTTAATAAATAAATATATGCTCAACAAGTCAGAACTTGAGATCAGGCTGAGAATGTTTCTATTAATATCCTTTAATCTAAATTAGGAGACAGTTAGGAGAAACTAACTTTCTGGTCACAGCTGATCACCAGATTGGGCAATGAATTGCAAACCGTAGTCAGTAAGTAGAAATTTTACATAAGCTCTCCAGTTTGTGCATGGCAGAAATATAAAATTTAACTTGGGATCAGTTACTTCATCGTGGCTTTGTTGAGTGGTAAACATCCTTGTTGATCAGCATTTGATATTTAAATACAAGACATGTAAAATATGTGCCAGCAGGTGAATTTAAGCTCCTCTGTTGCTGAGGGGTGAAGAGAGACCCCCAACCTTACCATCTCATTGCATGAGTCATGAGCCAAAAGTGGCAGCCTGTAAGGAACCCACCCGCAGTTCCCCCATGCAGCAGGGTCTGAGCATTGCATGAGGTTTACCTAAGGTGGATGAGTAACACCAGAACTGACAAATGCTAGAGTATTCACTGGAAAATTTTAATGTCAAATTTTCAATAGTGTTCTTATTAGGTTAGTGTTTTCCCAGTCCCAGGCATTTGCCTCATGGCCTGATGATTTTTTTCTGATACCTTTCTATGAATATAAAGAGAGGGAAGAGAAGGGAGAACTGAATTCGGGTTCTTGCAAAAAGAATCATGTGAAAGTTGTAAACAGTGGTCATTAGAGGAATACAGAAAAATCTGATAATAATAATAATCTAAACTAGGATTGAAGCAATTTGAAGATATTGAAGGATAATTTCTGCCTCAAATACACTCCAAAGAGGTTCTACAGATTTTCACAGTAATTCTGTTCCTCCCTATAAAAAATAATAAATGCATTTTATGTTATTACAGATATGCAAATACATTTTGTACCTGTCATGACTTATGGCGCTGTGCAGTGCTTCCATTTTCAGATGTATCCTTAACAAGCTTGAAACTGCACCTCCTAAAACTAATGACTGTGACAGGCATTGGGAGTCTCTCAAGGCCAGCAAGAAGTAGGCTTTCTTTGTCATCTTCTTTTATCAAGTTTATTAAAAAAGCAAACCACTTTCTTTGGCACTGACCTAATTTTACAAACCTTTGAAAACTCACTACAGTTATATTTTAATTTAAAACTGACTCCCAACCATTTACCATTACTCATCCATAGCTGGGCTACTATCCAGAATATAGCATACTGCCAGGAAAATAATTAAACTAGAAATTAAATGAGTCTGAGGTACTGCATGTGTTAGTTTATTACCAGAGCTAACTCAGAAACAAATAATCTTTACATCTTTGTATTGCTGTTAATACCTTCTCTAAAATATAATTTTGTGTTCCACATGAGCTTGTTTTATCAAATGTTTTAATTAAAAAGGATTTATCTAAAGAAAATGTGAATAAAAATGACATGAAAACAGATTTTTCCAAAATAGCACGAAACTGCAGACCCATTCTCGTAATAAAGCAACAGTGTGGTGTTATCCTTGCCTTGGTGGCAAAAGGGCTTGAACTAATTTATTGTATGTCGAAGTGATATTATGTAGCCTTTGGTTCTGATTGTAAATATCAAGATATTGACTATCTCATCGTTCTGAAGTTAATAAGGAACTGTTAGTTTTCATAGTGCTGAAATTCTCCCTCCCTTTTTTTAACAGTCATGCTATAAGAGAGCTGATGAGAGATGCCTGAAATTGCCCATCATTTTTTTAAAGGCAGGTTCTTAGGTTCTGTTTGTTGAAGAAACCTGTTTTAATGCCATCTGTCCGGGACTCCACCCATATGGGACATGTTGTTCTGTGTGAAATATCATTGGTTTCAGTGGGATTTTATTGATTAAAAGAAATATGCACATTAATAATAATTAAAATAATGATACTAATAATTTGTAATTATATATTTTTAAGGCCAGTATAGTTCAAATCGCTTTGAGCTTCCTGTGAGATTAAGTCATGTTCCTGAGTTATGATTTGCTTTGGTGACGAGTAGAATTGGAAAACTGGCTCTGGAAATGAATGCAGCTGATGGCTGAGCATGCGACCTACCTGTAATCTTCTTTTCTTATAAATGTAATTTCTTTACTGACAATTTTTTTCCTGGCAAATTCAAAGTGATTCTATGATTCTATATCATTAGAATTAATTAAATGGGGAAACTTAAGTCCACTGCATTTCAGAAAAGGGTAAATATAATGCTACATATGAAATTGTTATTCCACAGGCATTTGGCCTCCATTTTTGTGTGACCCATCAGGAACTCTTGGAGTTTTAGTGCCTCTCAGCTTTGCAAATTTCAGTTCCTTACTGTTCTTCTTTCAAATGAGATAAATAAGAAATATGAATGGTTAAGGAAAAATTCCATTCACAGCAAAATAGCCTTTTTTTTTTTTTGCTTGAAAAGCTAAATTTAAGCAAAAAAATTAACATAGTTGTGACAATATAAAAAGTTTAGAAGCATTTCAGCCATATAAAGTATAAAGAAGAATTAGTAGCTTTTACTTATTTTCTCTAGTGCACTGGTGTTGATGGTTAGACTCAAAAGTGACTGTGACATACAGACCTTTGCTTACAGTTTACTGCATATTAAAAAAAGAATTATGTTCAAAGGAGAGACAGAAAATTTTGGAAGGGCCACAGTCACAGTGTTAAGGAGGTTTGGACTAGAAGGCAAGTGTCAACTGCATGTATATAGCTGCAAGAGGATGCTGTTTCAACCGTGTAAGTTTATGTGTGTGCACTTCTCCCAAATGAGTTAAAAATGGAGGAGGATTGCAGAATCTTGGTATGTAACAGAGACAGAACACAGTAAATAATTGATAATGCAACATAAGTTCAAGAGCACCTGACCCTGTGATCTGAAAATCATGCTAAATGAGATTTTTTTTTATATATATATGTTCAAAGCAAGTTCTTAAATTCTGCTGCTCTGAAGAATTATAGGGTTTGAAAATGTACATATCTTCGAGTTAAGGTCATGTGCTGTACAGGCATTCAAATAGGAATTTAGGGTACTTACAGAAAAAAAAAGGAAAAACCCAAAATCTCTTTAATTGATTGCTCCCTTTAAAGGTGTAAGCTCCCTGTCTGGGTAAGTGTTGCCTGTAAACTTCAGTGGCAGTTCTGTAGATACTCATGGGTCTGCTGTCCAGTCTGAGTTGCAATTAAATTAGGAAACAATTTGGGTTTGCTATGTGCAAGTTATTGTCTCATAGCTGTTGTGCTCCAGCCTTTTTAGAACTGTGAAAATCTGTCCGTTTTAAATTTTCTTGATAATCAGCTAACAAGTCTGTCCATACAAAGCTTCCTTCCTAATGATACCTTCTTAATTGCTTAAGGGTAAGCTGTCAGGAGAGCTCTCTGTGTTCAGCCTCTCCAGCTCCATCCTGAACATGAGCCATCACACCTGGCTCCTCTGCCTCCCCTCTGTCGAACGGGCTGTCATGCTAAAGAGAACATAGTGCACAAAAAGCAATTGCAATTGTGTAACATTTTTTCACATACTGAAAAATTTAATATAACTTTGTCTCTGAAGTTTGTTGCCTACTTATTATACATGCGTAGCTTCAAATCCATCCATGAAAATTTTATTATTTCAGGAATTTCCTCCATCATATATCTTTTGCTGCACCCTTTTCTGTGACATAACTGGCTAGAAGAAGAACTGTGCAGAGGATGCATTAAATACTTTCTTTGCCCAAATTCTCAGGCAGGATTCCTTCAGCAGCTGCTTATTAGTAAGCAATTTCTGTTTGAGAAATATTAAGTGCTATTGCTTACCTGAACACTGCTGGAAAACTGTATGTGCTCAGCATCTCTGCAAATCATAAATATGAGTCAGTAGCTTGGGGCAAAACTGGTAAGAGAGTAGCATTTTCTTCAATATGAATTGTCAGATATGAATAAAAATTTATTTGTTAAAGTTTATGCCATGAGAATGAGGAGAAATTTGCTGTCATAGTGTAAATAGTTTCTGGAGAGCTCTGCAGTTCTATAATCTTGAATCTTCATGCCCAGTTCCCATTTTTTCAACGGCTAGGTGTCAACCAGAGTACATCAGCAATGACTGCTACAAGCAAGGTCCTTAATAGAGATTCCCTCCTTTAAGGACCTGTCTCAAGCTATGTCAAACTTTGCTGGATTTCTAGCAGTAGTAAGAAACACACTCCTCCCAAACTCAAGAAAAGTACTAAATTGTTGCTAAGACTGGGTTGTGGCTCCTTCAGTGAGTGACTTTTATTTTGACAAACTACATGTACAGAATGGGTTGACTGAGATATTGGTGGTAGGACTAAGTGTGGAGTACCATCCATCAAAGAGAATTAGGCCCTCAAGAAAATGTGGCTGGGGCCAAGGCTTGCCATGCGTAAAGCATAACCTGGGCAGAACTGAATCAAATGAGCTTTAGGAAAGGGATTTGCCTTAGCAGAAAGATGGAAGAGGTGACCTACCAGGCTTTGTCCCCACTCTGAATTCGTATCCCATTGTATTTCTCTGCAGAGCTACATATTTGACTCATTAGGAGCTATCTCTGTCACAAAAAATAAGAGAAGAAATCCAAGCTTTGACAAGCATGTCCTGAATTTTGTTCTGGTCCTTGCTAATTCTGATGCTGACAGACCACCACAGCCAGGGTTCTGTGAGCAGGAGGCCATTCCTGCTTGCTGCTTCAGAGTTTTATACTTACCTGAATTTTTCTTTCCATTAATGTGTAACTTGTTTCCCTAATACTTGGAATGTAGAAAATGTGTTTGGCCAAAGCATCTGTATACATGGCTATAAAAAGGAAACTGGCACAAGTACATGTTTTCTGCAGAATTATTTAAAAAACATTACTTTAAAATAATTGATAATCTGTGTCTAGGTCCCCTATAAATAGAGATAAAATTTCTTTTTAGAATAAGTTCTGAGATTTATAAACATAACTCATAATTTTCAGAATTGCTTTCCAACTGCCACGTAGAGTACACTAAATAGATTTGCCTGTTTTGTTATCAATATGGAAATTGGATCTTTCAGACAATGAAGGTACCAGTGACCAGAAATGTTTTTTTCTGGAGTCATGCACTGTCTTGCTTCTAATGGGCTTTTGCCAGGTGGGCACTGAGTTAGTTGCCCTCCTTGTCAAGTAATGGCCACCTTCTGATGCCATCCCTGGAGATGATTTTCGCAGTTTAGAAGAAAATCCTTTATCTTCTGACATTCTCAGCCTTGCATTGCATCACACATGCCCCAAGTGGTTTTTATGCAAAATCAGTTTATTTGAATTTGTTGCACCTCCTCCTCTTAGAAGCTTTTTAGCAAAGTGCAGTTGTCCCCTCCATAAATCTAAGAACCTTAAGACTAGGTAGAAAGCTCTGAGTTTGGTGTTAAATTCTTGCGTGCAAACTGAAAGCATTAAAAAAATAGGAAATAATTATGAAATCTGAAATAATTAGATGGATGCAATTTTAAATAAGATTCAACAACAGGACATTGTTTGTCTAACCCCATAGTTTATGTAGCTTGGGTGACTCTTATTTGTACCTCTTTTTTGCCATTGTAATCTGGGAATTTTTGTATATTGAAGATTAATTTGCTTTTTTCTATTTCTTGAGCTTTCTGGTGGTTTGAAATTTGTTTTCTTTCTTGCCTTGGTTTATGTAAGAAATTCCTCTGCTCTTCTTAATCTATAATCAGATGTCATTCCAGAAATAGCATGATCACAGAGTAAAATGTAGAGAAAGGGAAGAGTGTCTCAGAAGTTATGTTTTTGACTGTTTGGCAATTTAGTACACAGAAACTATCCTGGTCTTCCTTTTAACTTAATGTTATTTGCATTTACAAAAGGTAGTTCTTTTATAGATATACAAGGCTGATAGGTGACCTGTTTGTCCACCCAAAAGTTGTCGTACTTTTCTAAGAATAAGTGAAGCTCAAGAGCTATTGCAAAGAAGAGGGTTTGGTTTTTTTAAATGAGTAAAAGCAGAGGTGACCTAAAGATGGTAGAAATAGCCCTAGAAATCCTGATGCTTAAAGAAGACAGTTGATCTCATTTTCTCCATACTGCAGTCATGTTCTGTGCCGATCGTCCCGTAATTCTGTATCTGACACAGGCACTTTGCCCATGGAGGGAGAACTTCTGTCTGCCTACAGGGCATTTTGAAACCCTTAGACCTTGCCATGCTTCCTGTTTTCTTTGCTCTTTAAATACCGACTAGGCATGTGCACATGGACTCTGCAACCAGAATTTTGACCCTCAGAGAGGTTAAATGTAATCTGGCCTCAGTGGAGATAATGAGAGCGCTCTGAAAGTTACACCCACCATCCAGGGCTGCATCAAGCTGTAACACTGCTGGCATTGGCACAATTATGTAGGGAGTTTAACTTGGTGTACATGGTGGTGAACGTGTAGGTGGCATTATCGTTGTCTTCAGAGGCCCTGTTGTACTTCCCTTGAATTTAGCTGAGGCTTTTTTGCTGTTGTGGTGAGCTTAAATTCCCCATGTTAGCTTTTGGATGGAAGTTCTGTTTGTTGGGTTGTTTTTTTTCCCTCTAAGTGTGTGTAATATAATGTGTACTTAGTCCAGTTTTTTGATTCTAGAATGAAACCTGCCATTAGCACAGTGATCTTATTTAAAGACAAAAATCTATACAGGTTTCTTAGGAGCTTGCAAGTATAAGTGAACACTCAAGAACAGGAAACAAAGGTAGCTAACCAGGAAAATAGGTTATTTTGAGTGTAAGAGTTTAAAAACTTGCAGGAGGGAAAACCCAGGCAACCTGACTACGCAACTCTGGCTACACTTTGCAGTGTCCCTTTAGGCTCTCATGTTCCCTGTGTTTTGTGAATGCCTGAACAGAATTTGCAAGAGCAAGTAGTCTGTATTTACTGCACAGTTACCCACATGGGTTTTAGTACCACTTTGTAGTTCAAATGCCCATTTATAAACATCACTGACCATCTTTCATTATGAAATTTTGTGTATTAATGTTGCCTTTAAGATTATTGGCAAATCTGTTTTCTCATGATAATTAGTCACTTCTGAAGCACAAGCTATAGCTTCTAATATATAATTCACTTCAGTGGAGGCAATTATGTTGATTGCAAAATCCATCAGAATACACTGACTCTAAAAATAAGAGTGTATGTGGCAGTCCATATTTAGCAAATTGAGGTTATTAATCAGACCCTGTTCCTTGCATATCATTCATCCAAATGTTAAGCATTCTTCAGCACCCTTGTCAGGGCACAGCAAGAGTGGGTAGCTCTGCAAGGGAAGGAAGCACTGAGGGTTACAACAGTAGCAGGCTAGAGCAATGTCCTCACCAGCAAAGTCTCAAGTAACCAGAAAGGCTCAAGGTTGAGCTAGGAATCCAGGACAGTGTTGGTAAGTTTCAGGGCTGGTTAGATGTTGTCTACAGAGTAGCTGAAGCAGAGGCCCTGGGAAGTAGCCGTGCTTAAACACAGCTCCTGGGGGCTTGGGGCCTTTGTGGAGACCCTGGATAGGTTTACTCAGAGCAATTACAGCTCCTTGGTGTGCTGAGAGCCCTGACCAGGACCTGATGGGACAGATAAATAGAAAATAAATAGAGAAAACAAATAGAGAAATAGAGTAGCTTTTGGTTGGAGAACCTTTCTGCAGATTGCATTTCTGTATGAAGCTCTAAAAACACTGACAACTCATACAAACAGTGGGATTAGAAAAGCAGACACTTGTTTTCTGAAAGACTGAGGGCTCATGAATTCTCTGAGGGGGAAACAGGTGACTGACTGATATCCCCCCCCCCAGATGCTCAGGGCCAGGCCACCAGATGCATGCAGCTACTTTACAGGTGTTTTGGGGCAGGAAAGGAGTGGTACCTGTGAAAGATGGGAGCATCCATATTTCAGATATCATTGCTCTAAAATTCAGAAGAACAAAACCTCATTTCTCCATGTCTTCAAATGTTCACACTGAAAATGAGAGTGATTTTTCAAGTTCTTCTTGCTTTGCAATATGCTAGTGAATTTTGTTACATGCAAGCTGAAGAATACGATAATGGGAGTGGGAACTGGTGAACTCAAATTCCCGAGCTGCTGCCAGTTTCTCATGTGATTACAAGTAGCTCTTAAATAGATCCTCAAACACACACTTCTGTAACAAGGATGTAATTGTTAGCACAGAGCAATGGCAATAAATTGAGCCAAAGAGTAGGAATGTCCTTCAGGACTATTTTCTTTTACTCTAGCAGATATATTTCCCAGATAACAAAATTCTTCTGGGGTATACTCTGCCTATTCCACACAGGCACAAAGAAACATTTCTAACATAAAGAATCCAAGCCACAGGTATTGTAATCTTTAGGCTCCTGAAAGGGAGGGATTTGGATCATCCAGAGAAAAAAAGGTCTGAGATGAGCATTGGAGTTGGACTTGATCATTATGGGTACACTCCAACTCGGTACATTCTGTGATTCTGTGATTGTTTGGATCTTGTTTAAGATATGTTTATAATGAAAAATAAAATACTTGCTATGGAACTGGAGCAAAAAGGGTCTTTAATTGAACCCTGCAGGGAAGATACTGCAGTACAGACATATGGTGAAGACAAGGGGTTTGTTAGATACATTGCTAGATTAATAGTGTGGTACTCCTGGTGACCCGGTTGTTGTTTTGCCAGTGCTGTTTTGCCCTGCCATCTGAAGATGCTCTTTTGTTGAAACCTGGCCTGACAGAAAGATGGAGAGTTGTCCACCTCTGCAACAACAGGTTTTGTTGGAGGTAGCAGGAGATGCTCAAATGCCCAAAATATACCCACAGTAGAACTCTAGGAAGTGCCAGGCAAGCTAAAAGTGCCTGCACAGCAACCATGAGCGTGGATTAGACAGGCTTAATCAAGTGCTGAGAACAAGGAGTCTGGGGGTTTTTTCTGTTCAGAAGATACTGGATTTGCTGATTAGACAAAATTTGAGCCCTGGAATTGTCAGAACTGTCTACACATTTCTATTAAATATTTATTCCATTGCTAGTATTTTTAAGGGCTTTAGTGCAATTTATTTCCCCTTTTTCAATGAAATAGATGATTTTGAAAGAAAAGCACTGAAAATGCTTCACTATTAAAGGAACTAAATGACAAAAACCATCTCTCTCCTCAGTATTCTCTTACCACTGTACTGATTGTGGATGCAACCTAGGTACAAAGAGTCCGGAATTCATCCCCTCATCTTTTTATCACATTTCCACATGCATGCCAATGCACTAGTGTAAGTGTATACTCATTTTCAAATGGATGGAAACAGAGGCTATAGAAAATATTTGTCTGTTATACATGGTGTGTGATGTGGATTTGTGCCTGTATTTGTGATTTTGTAGACACAGAAATTGCTTTGGAACCCGAGGGGGTATGGGAGTGCAGGGAATAGAGAAAGAAACCATGGCTTCTTATGGGAGTGGAAAGGAGAGAAGTCTGAAAGAAAATTGACCAGATAATACATACAAAGTGAGGGAAAAAATAGACAAAGCCTGCATTAAAATATATCTTCATTTTACATGAAGTGACACCTGTAACTGCAGCTGGAATTATTAAATGTTCTTGTCGTGAGTTCAACTGAAATAGCTTCCACTGGGGTGAGTTTGCATGCTTTTGCAGGTGACTTGTCAGAAATAAATGTTTCCATGGAGTTCTAAAACATAATTGATCCAGCTACCTTAAAAAATCAGAACTAAATATAAGATGAGCACTTCCTTCTTCCTAGTGACTGCAAGAGTTAGGTTCTCATGTGAGCCTTTGCTCCTGTAGCAGACAAGCTGGCAGTTGGGAAGCGGGGACATTCCTAACAACAACCAATATATATGGGCTCTTCTAGCTGATTGGGAAGACCCTGGATAAGTGAAGGTTTTCTTAGCTACACTGATCAAAAATTACTCAGTGTCACACATGGAAAGGGCTCTGAAGTAATGAAGTGGGTAAATATTGCACAATCAGGAATCATGCTTCACTCCTTGTCTTACTGGTAGGAGAAGCTGTACAATACTCAAGAGTTGATGTGAAGTATTTTCTGCTAAATAAAGTCTTTTGGAAATGTACTTCATTCAAGGCTAATGGAGTGCATAAAGAATTCAGAATCAAGCAACATGATGCAAACCACTGTGCTGTTTATGTAGCCTTAATTTTCACTTTCATCCCTGTGTCCTTGCAGTATGTAGCTGTCAGTATTCCATTTCATTAGCTGTGATTCTGTTCTGTCTGAAGGACGTGGAGGCAGAACAGCTCTGAAGGAATTTAGATATAGAAAATAATATTTTTTCTCATTATATTTAATACACAATACATTATTTTTCATTTTTTGGGTGCACATTATTTTCTCTTTTAAATATTGGTTTTAGCAGACAATACTGTATGCGCCTTGAAATTTATCTGGAATTCTGTTTTAGCCAAAATCTTCATAGGTTGAAATATTGTGATTTCTAAATATAAAGTAAAAATAAATAAAACGATGTATGCATGTTCTTTATTTGACTAATATAGCAGCAGCTCCTGAAAAAACTCATATGTTATGATCTGTACACAAAGTTAAAAAAATTGGGTTTTTACAATTTTTAATTTAACATAGTAGTTTCCTGGCCATTTAACAACTTCACCCCAAGTATCTCATGCCTTTTGTATATGATGTCTAGCATAATGCAAATTTTATAATTATGTCATGAATATGTGCATCTGACCCATCATTTTAGTCATGATACTGCTAGCATTGTTCCTGTATTTAAAGCTTTTTAGCCTAGAAGGAGAAATCAAAACAAACAGGGAAAAAGCTAGCAGTAGATTAGAGATGAAGCCTCTACATTTCTGGTCTGCGGTGTTTGTGAGAAAGTAGCAAATTCTGTGTTATTTTATTCTGTTCCAGCTGTTTACCTCTGCAAGCGGACAATGCAAAACAAAGCAAGGCTAGAGCTAGCAGACTATGAAGCTGTAAGTACCTGGAGAAAAGGAAACTTCTCAGCTGGACCTGTTGAGCATCTGAAGTAATGTTAAGCATAAGAACTAGAGGCATAATGTGTGAAAATTTGTTACTATTTGTCCCCTTTGGACAGCATGTGTGTCTGACAGTGCTCAGTAGTCACAAATGCTGCTTGGGAGTCTGCAGTGAAGGTTAGCTAGGGAAAAGTTTGAGACTTTTGTCCATCTCTCATCTTACTCTGCTCAGATCATTGTGGCAATATCAGAAACAGCTGTTCACAAATTCCAGATACGACACGCGTCTTTGAGAGCAGTTGTAGTCCGTGCCGCATAAAGTTTGAATGAAGGGTTGCTGGCATCATTCTCAAAAGCACTTGGTAGCTGTAGAAATATCAATCTTCTTCTTAAAAGCAATGCTGGTGCTTGACTCCTTGTCCCGACAGTTAGATGAGAGGCATAGAGGGTCAGACTAGAGACAGTTCCTACTCCTTGAAAATTGTGCTGTGCCCCAGGCAAGGTAAGATAATTGGGGCCAGGGAAAGCTAGGAAAGGAGGGAGTTTGATTAGCTGTTGAGGATGGCACTCACCAAGGAGAAAGATGTCTTGAATTCCATCCATATCCCCCAAAAAGTTCCTGAATTTTTCATGAAAATGTCAACATAAAATTCACGAACAGCCCTGGCTCTGCGCTGAAAGCTGTCCAGCTGTGCTACAGTGACATGATAGCAGGATAGTCAGCCAGGCCTCTCAATATGCCAAATACTCCAGCCGCAGCACCATGCTGACACACTTTATTGCTGCTTCTGGCACAAGCTTGCTTTTCAGTGTAGCGCACTGTGGGGTGCGCATAATTTTATACTTACATGCCTTAGAAAATTCACCTCCAGTATACAATCCACAAGAGCCTTTACTGGTATTGACGATCTCTAGAAAGTCCTCTCTTCGCCCTCTGCAGTCTTTATTTTCAGTAAATATGTCACAGAGATACATTTGCAATGCATAGAAATATGGTTAAAGCAATGCTTTTTCTTAGGAAATTTACAGACAATTTTTCACTTAGTAAAAGCAGTGCCCAAAGGTAACTGGAGTCTTTTTGGAGGAAGATAAAAACCTGTGCCTTCTCCATGTTAGAAGACTGCATACCACTGATGTTTAAGCCGGAAGGAGATTGGAAAAACTCTGTTGCAGACAGTGAAGCTGTTCCAGTATCACTGGAGCAAAGAATTTTGATAAGCTTTTACAGATCTTTTTCCTTTTATTATTAGGAGGCTGTAGGATATAAACATTTCCTGTACAGTCATGAAGAGCTTAAGGATAGCTGTGGAGGTCTTGGAAGATTCCTATACCACCGAAATAGTGATAGCTTCTTATTACTGTAATTTAAATAAATTTACAGGCAACCAACATTGTTCACTGCAAAACATTTGTATAGCTGACTGATGGGGCTTGTCATGTGGATCGTCCAGTATGGAAAGTACTGATGTAGTCTTTCATCATTAGGTACTTTCAAAACAAGAGGTTTCTTTGTATTACTGCAAAATTACTCAGCCAGCGCTCAGTATATGAGTGTGCTTCAGCAATCCCATGTTCTGCTGAAGGTTGCATCCACCCTTGCCCTTGGTTTCAAAACTGAAATATTTAGGATACTCAAAAGTGGATAGATATAGTATTCCATCCTGCCAGATGTCAAGCAAAGACTTTGTATTGATAAGTAAGGTACATTATATTCTGGTGCAGATGGCATGACTTGTATTACATCCTTGGGCGGGGAGGGAGGGAGAGAGGGAGGGGAGGAGGGATAGATAAGCTAAAAGCTATTAAATAATAATAACTTACTACCTAACCCACTAAAATTGTGATGTATTTCAGGAGAGTTTGGCCAGGCTACAGCGAGCATTTGCTCGGAAATGGGAGTTTATTTTTATGCAAGCTGAAGCACAAGCAAAGTAAGTTCCTTTGAAGATCAGCAGTTTTGGGTTTGCATGCTTTGTGAAGGGAGATGGGGAGGGAAAAGTGATCAGACATTTCTTATGGCTAAAATGACTGTCATTAACACCATTTCTTCTAAATATCCTGTAACATTGACAGAGTGGACAAGAAGAGGGACAAGATAGAGAGGAAGATTCTTGACAGCCAGGAGCGAGCGTTCTGGGATGTGCACCGGCCGGTGGTGAGTGCTGGTGGGGCCACTCAGCCTGTGAGGGGGGCCACTGATAAATGCCAGCCTGCGTGGAGCATTGGGGTAGCGTGGGAACAAGAAAAAGGGCTGCAGGGCTGGGATTTGGGGCCCATCTCTTTTTTGCAGGTTCTATACTATATCATAATACTGTGGAAGGCAGCAGATGTGTGTACTCTCAGTTTGGGGTTTTCAGTGTGTCTGATTTCTTGAATCAGAAGATACCTGTCTGACTATTACCATCTCAAAGATTTCCCAAGGTATGAGTCACACAGCTAAAATTATCAGCATAGCTAAAAATACTTAAAAAATATATTTTTTTAAATAAATCTTCTTTTTGCTTGCTAAGCCTTTCAACTTCACTCTGGTCATATTTCCAAGCATTTTTAATGTACATAAAATACAGAAGCTTTTGGCTTTGAGCTGTGGGAGTCATAAACTGTCTAAACAAGATTTGTCTGGGTTGCTTGTCAAAGTCCATCTGAAACAATTTTTTTCCAAAAGGGTCTTACATAATTAACTACCTTTGAGAGCTAAAACTTTGAGAAATGTCAGAAGACTCCCAGTTAAACTGTGCAAGCTCAATAATCACACTTCTTTGCTTTACCATGGAATGATGTCTATTTTCTTATCTAGAGTTAAGCTTTATTTTCTGTGTACAGAGCATAGTATCATTATCAATGACACTGAATGCAGAATACATCTTACGCTGTGACATTGGAAAGAGATAGTTAACTAAACCCCAATTGTTTTGGAGAAGTAAAGTTAGATTGATTATACTTGTAGAAGTGGTGGATGCAGTGAGAAAGTTTCAAATAAAAACTGACAAACTTGGACAGGGTCATCTTTCTTTGTGGAATTGAAAGAGCAGAAGAAGAAATGGATTTTCAGGTAGGACTTCAAATGTCAGGTGGAGAAAATCACTTGAAGTGAAACATTCACATGACAGACACTAGTTGCAAGAAGACTACACTATTGTGTAGTCACTGACATAAAATAAGAAAGGAGGACATCCATCTGATGTTGATGTGACCTACAAATAGAATAGATACAGAAAGTTTCTAGGACCTGAGAACTTAAAAGGTGCAGACAGACATTATTTTAGCTGTAGAAATGGATCTAAGGGTTTTGAATCTGGGAATGAGATGCTCTTTCCAGGTTTGGAAGAGAAGATGAATTGTTGAAGCTTCAAATTAAGATATAGGCAGACAATAAGGAGAGAATTAAATGGACCAGGACAAGAGGAAATAGAATCTGATTAAGAGCTTTGGCTGAACTGTGGATAAATCTGCCTGGTCCAGCAGATGTTTTTAATCTGGCTGTAGACATACCTAGGAATTATCAGATGAAAAGGACTGGCTTACAGTCAGCAATATAGGCTCCTGACTTTAAAAGATGCAAATAGAATAATGGAGAGGCTGATACTTTGGCTAACCACTTCCTCTCACTAGTTAGTGAAATACTAGTTTTTAAAATGTTATTATGAGTTTCCTGTCACAGCATAAGCCAGAAGCTTCTATTAAAAAGAATAAAAACTAAAAGAGGAACAGACTGAAAAGAGGAGGTGATGCTAGATAGAGCTAATTAAAATTTCTAATGCCTTTTCAAGCCCCTCAGAACCCTCCAAAAAACTCACAGAACTGTTGGTGCAACTCCATAGAGCTAATTTTGGAAAATTAGCTAATGTTTGGATGAGAATTTGGGGTTGATAATTGTTTTTATTTACAATTTTTCATCTTTTGGTAAAAATTCAGAGGCTAGGGACAGTGACAGTACTGTTGAAAATCCACCTCTATTTGAGGGCGAAGTATTACATTATTTTCTTTTTTGGTTAGGATTATATACATATTTCCAGGGGTTTTTTAGTGGTGGGTTGGTTTTGGTTTGTTTGGGTTTGGTTGGGTTTTTTTAGGTGTCCTGGTCCCCATTTGCTGTATTTCTTGCCTTCCTGGCTAGAGTGTTGGTACTGAAATTTAGAAACATGTAGAATATAACCTATGAATGTCAAATCTGCATTTTATTTCAGAGAATAGATATTTTTAGGTGATAAAGGGAATAGAAGAGGGAAACAAGCCACCAGTCCAAAAGGACACCACCGCAGTGCACTATGGGAATGGGAATCATGAGGAAAGAACAGCTCAATGACAGTGAAAGCAGGAGAGTGTAGCTACAGAAGAAGAGCATGGTTTGGATATCAGAAATGATGCTGTGACTGATAAATTTAAAATAAAGGAAATTAACCAACATTTGACATGTAAAGAGCATTTACCTCAAAAAGCACCTTTATTTCATAGGTCCCAAGTCAAAGTCAGTCCTGTTAGGTGGTTGCAGGGGCCGTAGAAGATTTATGTCATAGTCTGAGACAGACAAAGGCTTGAAGTTCATCATGGCTGTTACTTTTGATGAGCTGTCTAGCTTGTGGCTTCGATGTTTTCCTAGGTTTTCAGACTGAGATGATGCTTGAACCAGAGAAAGTTGATTTGGAGAGTTTTTTTCAAATAGTCACCTGTTCTTCAATTTTCTTTTGAGAGGCAGTTTAGAGAACAACTTTCCTATCACCCTGATCAGTTTTCATTCCAATATTTATTTAATTGAAGTTTTGCAATGTGGGTTTTTTTATTATTTTGCTGTGTATTTTATTGTAATTTGGAGTGTAATCTGAGTCATCTCTGTAAATTCCAGTTGCTGCTTTATGCAGAAAAATTTTTAGCTTGCAGCTGGGAAGAGCATGAACTAAGCTTCAACCATAGGTACTGAAGTCTCCAGAGACACTCCTGACCACTTTTTGATCTTCCTAGTTCAGACACCAATCACAGTAAAAGCATATGCTTGTCTTGCAAGGATGTTTAAACTTCCTTGCAATCCTGAGGAGCAGACCTAGGATGAAGTCCATGCCATTATTTTTAAGGTATAGCCAGTACCTAACATAGGTCCGAGAGTAACAGTATTCATATGTAGTGACATATTTCTCTTTTCGATGGCAGAATAAACATACTTTAAAAGCCTTCCTTTTCTTTCCACCTGCCTAAAAAGTGTACAATTTTAATACTAAATTTTGAAACGTCTATAAATACCTGAGTATGGGACTGAGCAAAAGTTGGTTAGGAGGATTAGGGCGCTAGTGAAAAAACAGTAATGGATCGACCTAAATGAGAGAAGTCAGTTCCTTCCAGGCAAAAGAAATTAGGCCACTGCTCTTTTTTGAAAGGAAATTTCACGCTCCTGATTAAGGTCTTTATAGAAGATCTCATAGCTCTCCTGAATTATGATCTCCATTTAAAACCCATCATCTTGCACTTAGTAAAAATGAACAAACAGGTACTAAAACAGTAAATCTCTGGTTTGTGAATAGAAACATTCTCAAACCTGAATCAAATACAGTAGAAGCAGAGTAACTGCAGCTGTCTCTTTCAGGTATTGACAGCTGATGACGATTCACTTTTTCTTCCTGAGTTATACATTCATGTAATTGCAATGAAATGCACAATGAAGCTCTGTTGAGTGCTTGTTGAGATTTAGGTTAATTCAGAAGACAATGTGGGAAGTGCCCTTTTCTTCTGAAAGTCATCTTTATACCTTGTAACTACATTAAGTTGAAAAAGGCTTTTTATTTTTCTCCTACCTTCCCTCACCCCTCAAATATTTGTGTGATTTGATACAGTAAGACAGATTATCCAGGGTGGTTAAGGACAGCACCAACATTAAGGGTAAGTGTGGGTTTAAGATAATTCACTTATGATGTACAATTCAGAAATGCATATGATTTCTGTATTTGGGGGTTTCATGCCATTGTTTCCTAGTAGCAAACTAGTAAGGAAGTAATCTTTTAAATTTTTTTAACCTTTGAATGCATCTGACACCTCTTGCTTCTCTATTTAGGGTTTGTTTGGTTTTGTTTTGCAGTTTTTATTTTCTGAGATTCTATCTCCCTTAATCTAATTTCATTTTTTTGTATTTTAAAATTGTTTTTGATGTTGTCTGATTATGATCCTCTGCATCTGAGCCAGTAGGTGATAAGACTGGGCGTCTAGGGTCTCGCGGCAGACACTTGCAGTTCTAGGTTTTTCTTTTCTTTCATTGCTGTGGTTTTTAGTGACTTTTCCATCCTGTTCTTCAAGATTGGCCTCAAAGACTCAGCAAAAGACTGAATTTAGCTTTGCTAAGGTAGCACAGTCCTTCATTTCACACTTCGCGTGCTACATATCCTAGACTGTTCTGGGCCAGTTGCTTGTCTAGCCAGAGAACACTTCTGTCTGCTTTATGATAATATTTTCAGAAAGTTTTTAAACATTTCTAGAAAATGAATGTGAATCACACCATCCAACTTCTCTAGTGATGTACCCACATGCAATTTTCATTTCTTCTTTTGCACCTGTTTCACTGTGTATCCTCACAAGGCAGTTACCTCTCCAGCAGACAGAATGCAGCCAAAGCAGCAATTGGCAGTCACAGATAAGCCTCATACTGTGTTTTACTTCCAGAAAGTTCTTATAATGTTTCCAATCCATCCTCTCATCTGTTTGAGGCAGATATTTATAGACCTTATAGCTAGACAGGTACCTAAGACCTCTAAGGATAAATTTGTACTCACGTTATATGGCATTATTTAGTCTTATACTTGACTTGGTGAGGTGAGATGGGGAGAAAGGAGCCACCTTGCTTGCGACAGCGCAACAAACTGAAAGTGCTCAAGTTAGAACTGAGGATTATGAGGAGCTCAGAAATTGTGAAGCAGCTGACTGGTGAGATGGTGGAAGGACAGGAAAATAAAAAAATGTTATTTTTTTTTAGTAAAACCTGGTTCTAATAGCAACTAAGAAAATAAGCTGAAGTAGTAAGGATAAGGAATTCTTTGAAGAACTCCAATGTTTATATATAGGTTTTTGTTTCTCTGTGAATTAAATTTGCTAATTTAATCAACAGCATTCTATCAAGGATCTTCTCATAAGTCAAAAGGCAGATAATCCATTTCTAAATGTCATCTATATTTGCCATCATTTTCGGAGACGTGTGGTCAGGCTTTCCCATTGTCACTCTTCAGGTGAATAACTACTTCTATGTGGACTCCATAAAACAGCAGTTTCCTGCCTTTTGGGGTGAAATAGTTTGAGAAAGCAATAATGACTATGATTATTTAGCATAGGTGCAACAAACCTGATAAATTTAACAGGTTTCCTTATGCAACAGCATTGCAAGTACTGGAATCTTCACATACACAAAAACCACATGAATACATCCTTAATTAAAACTAATACTAAATTAAGAGTCTCTAGAAATTAACTTTAAAAAAAAAGCATGTAACTTCCATGTGGTAGTATATTCTTTAGCACAGCCTCTACTTTAGTTTCACGTGACCTGTCTGAAAAACTAAATTGCTACATCCTTTTCATATGCATTTTGTGTATGATGTGTTTCTGAAACACAGACTGCTGAATTATTTTTTAAGCATTCTAAATAAAAACCCGTTCTCTCAGCTTCTCACTACATCTGTTCTTAAACAAGCAAGTATACAAGAACATGGGAATACCTGTCAAGATTCAAGATTCTCTATCTCCCACAGATTAATTTTATAGCTTAATTTATTAGCATTGTATTTCCTCAGTAGCTCTCTGTGTCTCTTTTTCTCCAGTTCCAAGTAGGTCTTTGGTTTGCACAGCCAGTGGAATTCCTTTGTGTGTGATACTACTCAGGAAAAAGATCTGAACCCCAGTTTGAGAAGATAAATAGCTATAAACAGGAAACTGCTACAGTCTAGGTACCTTTTTTTTTGGAACAACGCTGAAAATCTTTGAAGCTTTAAGTGATCTTTAGTTCCCTGCTAAGTGAGAGTTCCCATCCATCTTTTTTGACTTTGAAAACCATCTGAGTTTTACTGTGCTGCAAACCTAATAAAGGCTTGATTAAACTAATTGACCAAATGTCTCTCCTTTGTCTGAAGGTCTTTGAACCTCATTTTTCTTGTCCAAAAAAGGGAAACAATTTGTAGCTAAACTTTTATCCATTAATTACACTCCCTGTCATGTTTTGGTTAAGTCCAATACACAACTGTAAAACTACTGCTATTTAGAGAAGGGGTCAGTGATCGTGAAAGAAATCCTTGATTATTGATTTTACTAATTGATCCAAATGGCAAGTTTCATGTCCTTCATGTGGGGCTGTCAATAGTCATCTTAACTTTATACTTCTCTGCAGTTTATCAAGAATTCATGATTTTTGCATCGGTGTATTTCTAGCGGAGTAGGCAGTCAGGTTTATTGTTCATTCATTGCAATTTAATCTGTAAGCCTGGAACTTTATCTCCGTTATTTAATGAGTCAAAATGAAATTAACTAATAAGGACATGTGTTGAGCATTTAAATTCTATGCTGCCTGCATAATTCTCTACTAAAGCCTTCAACAGAAGAGAGCACTTAATCCTAACAAAGCTTTTATTAATTCTTATGAATTAAGACAATCCATTCCTTTGAAAGAAGCCATTCAATAAGATCTGATATTGAACATTCTATGGCCTGAAATACCAGTTTAATGAATGGATAATAAAAAATGAAAAATTATATTTACCTAATTAAAAGTCTACAGGTTGTACATCATTATCAGCTGATATAGACAGGTTTTAGCAGTTAAGCTCTGTACGACTAATTTGTTTCCATAATACTACTTGACTGTAATCCACTTATATGCAGGAATATTTGCAGCATACAGTCAGATATAGTGAATGTTTTAAAAACAAATTCCTATGGAGGAATATAACCAAAATTGAGTCTATTCTATGCAAGTCCAGTTCTGTATTCACTTATTTCAGTGTCACAGTGAATCCATACACTCTAATTATTTACCTCATCTTGTGTTCCATAGATAGTATTTAGTGGCACAGCACAACTCTTCTAAGAAGCATAATGAAAAGGCTGAAGAAGCTGGGGAAAATATCAAATCCTTTAGTTGAACAAGCAGGTTTTAATAATTTTTCCCTGATTATCTGCCAAATTTATGAGGCATCTGGGAATGAAATCTGAAACATGCTGCTAGAGAATCTGTAGTTGAGAACAGTCTTGGGATTTGCTTCTTAATCATTAAATATGATTTATATGTGTTAATTGAAAACTGTACCTGTACTTCCCAGATGAGCTAATTTAAAAATTGAGAGTCCATAGGAAAAACTAGAAAATTTGCGAGCTAATGTTAGAGAAGTTTGGTCTGGAGTTCTAGGGGAGTGAAAACTTCATAGAAGATGTATACAAAGTCATAATCAAACTTAGATATTGTCATTTATATATGAAATTACCATGGTCATAGTGGCCTGTAATTCAAATACTTGTCTTTCTGTGTTTCCTTCTTATTAGAACTGTAATGCCAGTGGGACCTCCGTAAAAGCACTGTAACTTAATGGCAGGTAGCAAAAGTCCAGTCATAGTGTTTGTCTGTCAGACACATGCACCTGAATCAAAAAGGCATGTTTCCAGGGAGATGGTTGTGCTAAAATGAATTGTCCAGAAGTTTGGAATATGATCCTATATTTTTTTTAAAAGTTGTTATGACATACTCTTGGAAATCCAAGGAGAGAGAAGAAATGTTGGTGCTAATCCCTTCTCATACATATACAGGAAGGAAAATACTATCTGGTATCATCAATTTCAACTGGGGAACAAAAACTATATTCATTAAATAGCTAGACCCTGCTGTGAGGATATCTACCTAGCTTCCTTTAGAGTTTGTAATTTTTGTGTTATGCTGTGTTTGTGATAGATGGGGCATAGGCTGTAAAATTTAAAAAAAAAAAAGTCCATCACGAATTTTTTTTTTTACTAATTAAATTTTACTAATTAAACTCATATTATTTTTTCTCTGTCTTCATACTTCTGCCAACGTAAAGGGGATCTTGTGACTAGACATGTTATCAAGATAATTCCCAATGCTTACACACTTGATTTTTCAGAATTATTTCAAAGAACTGCTGAACCAACTGCCAATTGTAATTAAGCCGCAGACTTTTGGAGAGGCTAATAAAGTCCATAAGAGTGTATCATATTAGGCACACCTAGTTGATTGTAAATTAAGCCCATGATTAAGTGCTTCAGTTGTAAGTAACATTATCTTTTTCCAACCAAAAGGAAGTGGTTCCTGTAGCCCAGTCCTGTAATCACCAGTTTGGCTTCACTGCCTTGGAGGTGTAATGGAGGGCAGTGAGGTCTCCCTGAGCAGCACTCTGAATACATGTCCCAGTGTATTTGCAGGTTCTGGCAACTATGGCTACTATGTTTATTTTTTCCTTTATGAGTTGAAGTTGTTTGATCTAATAGTTATAAAGGGAGCTACCTTTTAGAAAAAGCTTTCAGGTCCTATCAAATAACCACCAGGAAAACAGCCTTTTGAAATTTGTAAAGGGTGAGAAATGTACAGCCCTCCTTTGACTGGACCTTAAGATAACAGCTCTTTTTTTCCAAAGATCTGAGCACTTGTGCTCAGCACGTTTGAAATGTTTCGCTGACACCTTCTATTGCACCAGCAAAGTCATTAATAGTGCAGCTCTTCTACTGCGAAGCTTTTTTACTCATTGACCCCGAAGTAGGTAAAATGAGGTAAAACCCCAAAATATCCAAGCAATCTAAACCACAGCCTTTCCTTATAAGCCTAGGCAGGTTCTGCACACTCCAGTAACTTCCATCTCTGCAAAATGAAAAATTGGTGCATTGCAGAATACAGCCTAAGCTTTTCTCTGTGTGAGCCTCAGCTTTAGCCATTACTGACAACTTACTCAATATAGGATTTTAATGTTTCCTTTGATGCTAGACTTTGTATGAGAAAAAAATAAACTTTACCACATAACTAGAGTCCAACTGGGTATTCCTCCAGCTAATGACTCCTTTGTTTTTATTTCCAGCTGAGTATCACTAGAATTTTTTCTTTACCTCATGTCTGTTTTATATTTCATGTCCTTACTTTGCCCTTGATTATTAACTACGCACAGTTCAGCTAGCTACACAGGTAAATGGGAATATAAAACCTACAAATAAAATCAAACTCTCATTCACTGTCTAATTAGCTTCCTTACCCTACTTTAGAAGTGAGATAAATAGTGACTGCTGAGGGTTAGAAGACTCCTTTGCTAGAAAAATCATAAAAATAGCAACAACAACTGAAACAGCAGAAGAGGTTGTTGCAGACGGCAATGCTAACATTTGACACTCAGGAAATTTCAAATTCTAAGCTTATTGTATTAGTGATACTCTGCTATTACAAATAAGGTAAAAGACAGCTTCCAATCTATGCCTTGTCAGTATATTCCTGTGTCTGATTTTATCTTTTCCAAGTGGAAGCCAGTATCTGTCACGTTTGTATCCATGTCCATGATTTAAGTTTACAGTGTTTAAATTTTGCAAGCTTGGAGATCTTGAAATTTACTGTTTTACATTTAAACTTACTAAGTTAGCCCATGCTTGCGAAACAAATAAAAAAGATCTGTTTCATAGTTTATTGTCACTGAAATGCAGTGAAATTGTGTAACTCGGTGTGATTCAATCTGCCTAAATATTTACTGCTTTAATGCACCTGAATTTATGGGTGTGCATATTGAAATGAGGTAATTATTTTAAATAGCACTTACACATTTTTAGCTGAAGAGGCTGTCAAATTACATTTCCTTAAATTATTACTAGGTTGGTTTGTATGGGTTGAGTACACACACCACAGGCTGCCAGAGACCAGAGGCAGCAGCACGGAAGCAAATACCAGTCTTGTCTTTCTGTTCTGTTGTTGTGGGGAGGGAAAGGCTGAGTGATGAATTTCACACTGCCATGAGTCCTTCACTGGAGCGTTTTGTAAGGTGAGTTATTTGAATTTCAGTTCCTGACGCTTGTGAAGATCGTAGGCTGTACCACAGAAATGTAGGCCGAGAGGGACCTCTGGAGGTCCTCTAGTTCAACCTTCTGCTCAAAGCAGTGCTAACTTTATAGGTGAATAAAGATTGTTCGGGCCTTTGGTTTAACAAACTTTGAAAATCACCAAGGGTGGAGATTCCACATCCTTTCTTAAGTAGCTACTGTCTTTAATTATGAAAAATAGTCCTTTAGAGCCAGCTGGAGTTTCCTATACCACAGTTTCTGACTATTGCCTCCTTTCATGGAGTACCTCTGGAACAGGTCTAGCTCTGCAAGTCCCCTATAGACAGCAGAAGACAACAATTAGTTCTCCCCTTTGCAAACAGTAAAAAGTCTGATCCTCTACTGATTTTTTTCATTTTTAATATATTTCTTGTGTTGTTTGTGGGGCTCAAACTAGTTTTGGTATTCCTGATGCATCCTCACGATACCAAATGGAAAGAAACAGCTGCCTCCCTTGCCTGCTGGCTATGCTATTGCTAATGAAGCTGGGAACGTGGTTTTTCTGCACTGCTGCAAGGACATGCTGCTGACTCACATTTGGCTTCTCCCTCAGATCATTTTCTATGGAGCAGCAATACAGACATACAATTCCCAGGCTATTGCAATGCGGGAGCTTATTCCCTCCCACCTAACATGAGTGTATTTGTCTCAGATACAAGTAAACTTCTGGTTATTTGGGCTTAAGTAGATTGATATTTAAATTGTGAGATCCTTTAAGAAAGAAAAAAATTCAAGACTTAAACTAAATATTAATATAAATAATATCTATTAACATTTATTAGTATTATTAGTATAACTATTTTCCTTTCTGTTAAGGATATCACAGTTACTAGAATTAATAGTTCATGATAGCAAAGACATTTTAGACAAAAGAGTATTAATAACAATTTATTTTTGGCCATGTAGCCAGGCAATAGAAAGGGCTCTTGGAGTGTGCAACTTTGTACAACACAAAGACTATAAATTTTAGGTATCCCACTCAATTTGGATGGAAGCATACAAAAACTAAAGAATCCCATTAGATGTCAACTCAAAGAGTTGCTGCAGGTGTGAAAAACTAATTCACTATTAGCACTGTTATAAGGGCTTAATTAATTAATTCCCTGTTGCCACAGTTATTGGGGAAGGTTATGAACATCAGATGGATTTTTTTTAACTAAACATATTGTCAAGTGGCTGTTGTTTTCCAATCTTGGCTGTAGCCAGCTTCAAGCATGTAAGTTCTTGGACCTAGATTTCTTGGACCTCCTCTCCTTGCAGAGGAGGCTTCCTCCCTCCACTGTTTCTTGGCAGAATCCTATTATGCACCCTCCTAGAGAGCATCAATAGAATGTTCTTGGAATTCATAGTAATGGGATTATCCAATAACTGAAGTAGGGATTTAAAAATCTTCTGTATGTGGGGTTTTTTATGTTAGTTATCTACATCCATTTATCTCAGCAGTGAATTTATCACAGCTGGACTGACATGTCCTTTGCTGTGAATTAATACAATGGCATTTGTGCTTTGAGATAAGGGCATACTAACAGATGGATGAAAGGAAACCATGTTTCCTTTGAATATATGACAGTTTTTCAGCTAGCTATTTAAAAACAGAGGAGGGCTAACTTTTGGCCTGGTTATGGTCTTGCTATATGGTAATTTCATCAAGGTCACAAGACGTTCCTCTGTGTGTGTGGAGGGGGAACTGTTTTCATACAGAATATTAGTCCTGAAAGAACTAAGCATTCTATTTACACAGATAGAAGAGGTTTCAAGTCTTCCAGGAAATCTGTTTGAAAACTATTTACAGTATTAGTATGCAAATTATATACCACACACTAGATGGGAATCTTGCAGCAGAGCACTCTGACAGGCATCTTACTATTTGAACTATGGTAGTCCAGTTAAAAAAGCAACACAAAAAGAAAACACAGCTGGATGTAATTGTACCCAAACACATACTTATTATGTTAATGGGGGCATACAAATAAAATGAAATGTTGTCCAGCAAAGGTTTTCCCACAAAGACTGAGTTATTTTAGCAAAATGTGCAAATAATGCAAGCTTTTGTGTTTGTTTTAATTGAAAAGATGTTTGATATTTATTCCTAAAAATTGGTGAAGTGTGGCTGCACCAGAGGAAACAATAAGCCCCATCTTATATCAACTGTCATTTTAATAACTATTCCTCAGTTGAGAAGAAAACATGAATTTTCGCCCTGATTACATTAGGTGCTTCCAGTGATATAATTTAAATCAAATTATGAGAACAGTATTGTATTGTGGTACTGATATAGGTCTCAAGCTCCTGCTGTTACCCCAGGTTGTCAGAGTAGTGATACACCTCTTAGCTGCCTTCCTTTTTGCACTGAAACTTCCTGACGCTTCCCTGCCCACACCTTTTTCCTGCTGCTGATCTCCTAGCAACTTCCTTCCAGCCACACTTTGGTCCAGTTTCTGCCCTCACAGCCTCTCCTGAGTGCCCCTGTTGCTGTATCCCACAACACCTTTACTCCAGCATCAGAGGTCTTAAACAGCCAGGTATGAGTACGAATCCACTAGATGCTGTGGAAGGTGGGTATTGGGTTGCATTTCTTTCCAAGGAGCAAAAGCTTTGCCCTTGTTTCTTTCCTGAAAATCTCCCAGAATTTCTTGTTGTGTCCCTTGCATCAATTTTCACCTCTCTGGCATGTAAGTTACCCTGGGCGAGGCACTAGGACTGTTTACTGCTGGGAGAGTTGAAGTCTTTGAAGAGTAAGAGGCTTTAGATAAGGTTTATGACATTTTCTTTTGCTTGCTTTCTTCTTTTTTTTCCCCTCTCCATTTTTTTAGGACCTGTTTTTAACAAACTATAGTTGCAAACTAAGCAACCAGTTTGCGCCTTATGTAAGAGTGCCTACTATTCAAATGGCTGCTTTCAAGGGCTGTAGATACTGTTAAAAGCCCATGTCTTCTTCACTGCCAGCTGCTGCCATAATCCTGAAGTAGATGTGCTGTTTTCTTTTTTAGCTTTTTATCTCAGTACAGTGTCTTGTGAAATTGCTTTCTACCTTTAAACTGAGCGTCATGCAGAATTTTGTAGTTTTCAACCTATCATTGTTATTGAGAGTTACAAGTTATTCTAGGTTAAAAAACTACCGCTTTTGTCCACAAGCACAAAGTGTACCTTCCCAAATCTAGCTCAGTAGGCATGTGAGATGCAGCCTTCAGAATATTATTGAACAGCCTATTTTCATTTTTTGCGATGAGGAACTCTTTATACTGCAAATGTAATATGATCAAACACACGTTAATGTAGTACCTTAAAAATCTATTTATCAGTTTAAAAGTAATACTGGATTAAAAAAAAAACCCCAAAAACTAGTCTTTTATTAAAATATCTTCCAGAAGCAAATTACTATTGGCCTGTTTAATTATATGTATTTGTTTCTTGGCTCTACCTGTATAAGAAATGTTTTACAATTTTGTCTGTGAAGATTTACAGGCATATCAAGAATTTTACATTATCATAAGAAGACAAAGTTTGTGTCATTAGTGTAATAATAATCCTAGCTTGGTTGTCTGGCAAGTAAATTTTAGCTATTCCCATTAAAAAAAGCCCAACCTAGTTTCTCTAAAGATCTGTTCCCGCTAGAGAAGAGATTTTATACTTCCTACACTGAGTGGCAAATGTAAGTCCTCTCAAATCATTGGGTAAAGCTCATCTGAGAGCATAACACTTATTCTTGGTTGTTTCCAGCAATGGTAAAGAACAGATTTCTGCACAGAGTTTTTACTTAGAGGGAAGTGTCAAAGGAAGATGAATTAGGATAAACTAGTCCTTTGGGATGCTACGGAGTTTTGAGAATGAATCTTTGAAGGCTAAATCAGATGTGTTGAGAGTTGTTGTCTTTAGATTGCCAGTCTTCTTGTTAGGGTGCTAAAGCCTGGTTGATTTTTCTTCTCTGAAGAAAAAAATCACAAACATTTAAATATTTTTTTTCAATTGTCTTTTTAAAAGCCTCCCCAAACCAGATGATCCTGAAGCCTGGGGTTCATAGCTGGGGCTAGTATTGTACAAATCTATTTATTTTGTCTCATCAAGTCAACCGTGCTTCTTAGCAGGATAGTTGGAATGCACATTGTATGGCTTCCTTGGCAAAACCAAAGAAGAAACATGAGAGTTTCTGTTATCTTGAGAATTTATTTTATTTCAATATCCCAGTGTCATGAGCTCTAAGCATGTGGTTTCAGTGTCTCACTCCAAAATTCCCAAATACTGCCCATAATTTTATTTTTCTGTGCTGCAAGTGTGTATATTTTCTGCTCCTCTGTACTTTGCTTTCAGTACTTTCTGCATAAAAATATACAGTATTATTCATCCTAAAAAATCATCATAAGGTCCAGTAAACAAGGCTGAATAGCTAAAGAAACTCTCTTAGAATAAGCCAAATTGGTTCTTGAGATGCTTCCTTAGATTATGTTATTGAGGTTTTAGGGGCTCTTGCAGAAGGTCATCAAGTTGTTATATGCCTCTAGTTACTTAATTTCTCATCCTTACAAGCTGAAGAGGAGTATCTTTTCAGTGGTTAGCAGAGACGGGACAAGGGGCAATGGCTGCAAATTGGAGCACAGGATGTTCCGCACCAACATGCGGAAAAGCTTTTTCACAGTGAGGGTGACAGAGCCCTGGGACAGGCTGCCCAGGGAGGTGGTGGAGTCTCCTTCCCTGGAGATATTCAAGACCCGTCTGGACACCTATCTGTGCAATATGAGCTAGGGAGCTGCTTTGGCAGGGGAGTTGGACCCGATGATCTCTTGAGGTCCCTTCCAACCCCCACAATTCTGTGATTCTGTGTGACCTCAATGAAAGTAGTATGGTATACAGATTTTATTCTTGTGCTTTCCTTTCTGTTTCTTTTAATAGCCTGGATGTGTAAACACTACTGAAGTGGATATAAAAAAATCTTCAAGAATGAGAAATCCACATAAAACAAGAAAGGTAAGTACTGGTTTTATATCAAAAGCAGGAAGTGGAAGTAATTTATAACATTATGTTCTGTAGTTTCTTAAAACAATTTTTAATTACAGTTGCGATGAATATGTGAACATATGCTATTATTTCATAAGTTCATAAATTAATTAGTATTAAAAAGTTACAAATACTATGTAAATGCTATCACATTTAAAAGGCTTTGGGGAAATGTACAGTGAGTATGAAAATAAAATTAATATTTACGTGCTTTATTAATGTTGCTTCATAGATTGAATAAGCCATGTTGAAATGTTACTGTCATCAATTGAGGAAAAATAAATTAAAAATGCAGTGTAAACTATAACAGCAGCACTTCTTGTGTTGGTTCTAAGGAAAAGGGTGCCTCTAGTTTATAATTATGCCCCAAATGGATGATCAGAAATTGTGGAGGAAATTAGCTTCGTCTAAATTAGGATCCAGATGTGAACATTGCAAGTTCTCTACGGATGTATAGGTCATTTGGAACAACTATTTCTTTCAAACCCTTTGTGTCATAATAATGTAGATTGACTCCAACTGTACAGTACTCCCTTTGAAGTATATTTTCATGTCAACCCATGGAAAAAATAATGTTTTAAAAAGGGAAGTGAGTTCAGAGAAAGTTTTCGCTTATTTTGTTTATGGTAGCAAAAGGTCCAGGTAGGCGTAATTTGCCAAGCAGGAGTCATCTAAATAATCCACTGTGGCCTACCTTCCAGGATTCAGTTTCTTCTTTCCCTACCAGTCATCTCTGCTTAATGTAATAGCTGCCTTTTGGTGTCATCCTCCATGTTCACTCTGCTGTTATCTTAGAGACATATTAAAAAATGGATTCTATGTTCTGCAGCATTATGAAATTGTGGGGTCTGGGGAGTCTTAATATTGCACCATGGTATAGAAGTGCAGTTTTATCTGCGTGCATGGCTTATTTGCAATTTCTTTTGAAAAATATGATCTTGGCTAACTGCTTGAGCACACATCACAGTTACTATCAGTATGTGTAGAAAGCATTGTCTGAAAGCAACTATCACTGTTTCATGTTTTTTGCATAGTCTGTCTATGGCTTACAAAACGACATTCGAAGTCACAGCCCTACCCACACTCCAGTACCAGAGACTAAGCCACCCACAGAAGATGAACTACACCAAGAGGTTTGAAAAATAGCTACAAACATGTACTTTTGAATGAACTTTTGGGGAAAGTAGGTATTAAACCAAAAAGTACCATAACTGGGAAGTGCATTCAGAATAGATCTAGCAAACAGTTAGTAAACCTTTTCCTGTGGAGGTATATGTATGGATTTAGGTATGTAACTTTCATTAAAACTAATGAGACAAGACCCTCCATGTTTTTTATCTTGCATTAAGCAGTTAAAGGCAGCAGCAGGCCAGGTAGTGGGCTCTTTGCACAGCTAATCCCATTAACCTCGTTAGCAGTAGACAGCTTGCTCTTCCTTTCAGCACTGGTTTGAGTTTTGGGGGGTATACTTACCTTTCCATGTATGAATGTATGCGTTCATATATTTATTTACTGTTCATGTTTCATTAATCTTTCCTGAGGTGTTAGAATTAGGAGAAGGTAAATGTCTGAAGAATTAATAGTTCTCTCCAAAAATCTTTTTAAAAAAAAGGCTAATTGGATTTCTGTTGATGAACCTTTAGGGAAAATGTTACATTAGGTTCTTTTTTTTTGCTTCTGTATGATATTTTCTCTTTGACAGAAAATTCCATTTATTTTAGAACTACACTGGTGAAATGTTGTTTTAACTCAGATATATTTCTCTTCTCTGCCCTAGGATAAATTAAGGTTAAATTACAGCCCTAATAAAAAAGTTATGGAAATATAGTCAAGCAATGAATTACTCATAACACGCTTTGCCTTCTTTTCTTGCAGATTAAGCACTGGCAAATGCAATTAGACAGACATCGATTAAAAATGTCAAAAGTTGCAGAGAGGTAAGTATATTGTTCCATCTTCTATTTTTCCATCAGACTGATAATTTTTGGGGAAATAGCAGTATGAAATAGGGAAATAGCTTCAAGGAACGAGAGACAAGGGAGCTGGGGTGTCATAGATGTAACTGGTTAAAGTGAGAGGTATGAAGTTCTGTTACTGATAAAAGACGGCCCAGATAAATCCAAGAGTCACTGAATGAGTCTCTGACCAAGTGGTTACAAGTTCCACCTTGTGTTGGCACAGAGGCTAAATGGAATTAGGTATGTGAGTTTGCTGCTTTGATATTTCAAAAGGGCAATCACTGACAAAGCAAAGGAACTGATGGATGGAGCTGGGTGTTTGAAGAAAGCAAGTCTGAGCTGAGTGAGTGGGTCAGAGGATGTAACACCAGTAGAATCTTTCTCCAAATAAGACCAGAATTTTTCAGGAAGGGACTAGAAAGCAAATATCAAAAAAACGTTTTGGAAAGACTAACTACAACTTGGGTAGAGAAGAGACAAGAAAGGAATGGTCTGTCTTACACATCAAATACAGACATTGTGAAAATTGCAGAAAACTGAGCTGTTTAAGACTTAGTAAAGAAAGTCAAGTCAAATGTTTTTTCATCCTCTCATATGTGTATGTGCATGTGTGTCTATATGTGTCTACATGCATACACAAACACATATGTTTATATATTTACCAAGAGAATAGGTTAAGAATTTGTGTTTCCTGAAGAGTAAAGATGAAATATATTAAATATAAGTAGGAGTGAAAAGAAAGAATATATTCCTCATTTTTCAATAATTATGAGGCAAATGGAAACATGGAAAGCAGATTAAGGGCATGGTAGATGTAAATTAGAAGCAAAGTTTTTAGTGTGTTCAACTGAATCACACCAAATAATGAATACCACAGAATTTGAGGGGGGAAAAAAAGGCTTTTTTTTTGGGAAGCAATAAACTTGGAAGTAGTGCCATTTGATAATAAAACTTTGTTTTAGAGAGGAAAAAAAAAGAGTCCCAGCAGCTGCAGGGCCAATAAATATGACCAGAATAGCACAGAGTGTTTTAGAACAGATTTTAAAGGAACCGATGATTAAAACCGTAGGGGTATAAAACATGTTCCTTTATGAAAGCAAATGTGCATGGAAGACATTGCTTGATTTAATTTCTTAGTGCCTAAAGGAGTTCTAAAAGGAGCTGTGTAGAAGGGAAGTTGGTAGTTTATTTTGTTTCAGCCCGTGATGACCTGAGCCACCCCTCCTTCTTCAGGAGTCCACTTTTCAAAGGCTTGAGTAAACCTGATTTATCCTGAGCTTCTAGCTGACTTCTGAGTGTGTGCACACCAGGTTACTATGGTTAGACAATGCAAGGTAACTTGTTAACTGGGATAACCTGATCAGATTTCCTTACTTGTTTGATGCTTTTTTTTCCTAGTCTATTAGCTTATACAGAGCAGTATTTGGAATATGATCCTTTTCTTGTGCCCCCTGACCCCTCAAACCCTTGGATATCAGATGACACCACTTTCTGGGAACTGGAAGCAAGGTATATAATTTCATTTCTTCTTTTGGGATAAGGGGGTATGACAGGCTTTTCTTGAAACATGAAGATTTCAGAGGTATTGCAGAAAAATGCTGAGGCAGGAGGACAATGCAGTATCCTTTTGGTCTTTCCAGCTATACAGTTTTGTAAGATAGGAAGAGCTATAGGCTACTAAATCTGTGTAAAAGGTTACAGTAAAGAGTTTCCACTGTTCCAGCATTGGGGAAAAGAGACAGCTTTTAAAAACATTTCCTGGTGGAAAGTCCTTATTCTTCTGTGTAAATACTTACATATTACATTCATCTTATGTAAGTACCAACAGCTGTGTCACTCATCTCTGAGCACTGCACAGGTATGAGCAATCTGGAAAGTGAGAAATCTGTGGTTGAACTTTAGGACTTAGTCTAAGTTATGAATGCAGATTATTAGAATACTGAAGCATCACTGATTATAAATTCTGTTGCTTTTTCTTTTGTAGCAAAGAGCCAGGACAGCAGAGGGTGAAACGATGGGGATTTGGCATGGATGAAGCTTTGAAAGATCCTGTGGGAAGAGAGCAATTTCTCAAATTCCTGGAGTCAGAATTCAGTTCAGAAAACTTAAGGTAAATGAGAGGAGCTTTTTTAATAGCTTGCAAGATACAATTCATTTTTTCATCCCTTCAAAAATTTTCCTACACAACAGAAGTAGTGCGACAACTAGCTCTCCAGTTGCTCACTAATTGCAAAATGGAAAGGTGCTGCCAGTCTATGAAGCTTAAATAACATTGTTTTAAAAACTATATGTATGGAATTACTTCTGAGTGATACTGATTTTAAATTATGACAGTCCATCCATTAGCTCATAGCATGTTTTGTTGTCACTGTTTTATGGAATTCATACTGCAGTAAGAATGACTTCAGTGGGATCAGTAACAGCCTTTCTATAGGTAAGTACATGGTATAAAAGCATGTAAACATATTTTTTTCTTTATTTCATCTTCTTGTTGGATGTCATCTGTATCACTTCCCATTTGCCAGTAGCATAAGGAGTATAAAATCTGAGCTTCACACATTCCAGAACTCATAAAGATCCTAAACTTTTTTTTTCTATGCCAGTTCTCACTGCAAGGTATAGAATCATGGTGTTGCAGCGTTGCCATCCATACTGGTGTTACATTTATGTAGCATCTTACAAGAGGCATTTAGCCGTTTGTGGTGTCGATTCATAAACGCTGAGTAATTGCACAGACCTCCTTGCTGTTAATTTGTCAGCAGCAGAAGTATAGGAGATGGACTTCTCTAAGTTGCTGACCATACTTATATTCAGGACATGGAACAGGCTGCCCAGGGATGTGGTTGAGTCACCACCCCATATGTAGTTAAAAAAAGGGTAGACGAGGTACTTAGAGATATGGTTTAGCATAGGACAGGAACGGTTGGACTCAATGAACTTTAAGGGTCTTTTCCAACCTTGTGATTCTGTGATTTAATTTTGCTCCACAAATGTATGTTAGATACTCTAGATCTGATGATAATTTTCAACTGATTTGTTTGTCATTACCCCGCACCCCTGCCATGGAAACATGGCCTGACCTGTATGTGTAAATTGATAACTTAATTAGCGCCAGATACAGAGTTTTTTAATTAAAATATACAACTTGTAAAATGAAATTTAAAAAATCAGAATAATACCAAGAAAAGAAAAGGTAATTTTTTTATTTAAAGAACATCCTGGTAATTCCTTATGTAGAGCAGCTGTTCAAACAGGAACCTATCCAGCCCAGTGTGTGCTGCAGTTTCTATGCTTTTCTGTGATTAATTTGTCTCTCTGCCAACTAGACTGTTACCCACATAATCCCTAGCTCTTTCTTCTAATCCTATTTACAACACTAACCACAGGCAAACTGCAAGTGACTGATCCAGAAAAATTCCCTGGAGAAATGTGTTCAGAGCTGATTCCTTGACGTGTCATCTATTCCTCTGTCTCTCTCTCTCTAGATCTTACCTTGGCATTATAAAATATAATATCTGAGCAATGGTGAATAGGAGCTTAAAGGCTGTCCCTCAGAAGGATGAGGCAGGAGATCAAACTTGGGCTGAAAAGGTGCTTTCTGCAATGATTAAATGACTGAAGGAAACTGTCTCTCAAACTCAGAATTGTGATTATGAATTCTGAAAGTGTGGGGGAATCAATCCACTGTTAGGCTCACACAGGTTAGAAAGCACAAATTTGTAAGGCTTGTTATGTATGGGAGTCAGAATGTTACAGATCTCAGTAATGAAAATTAAAAACTTTATGTTTTCAAGCATTACTGCTGAATAAACCTTAAATTTAAAAGATCACCAATTTCTTTGCTCACCTGTTAGCCATACTGTGGCAGATTGGGGTTTTGGATTTGACAGCTACCCTGAAGAAAAGATTTATTTCCATCTCCCCACTGCAACAAAATCAACTCAAGTCAGTTGAGTCAGGCTCTAGTCCTTTTACAGATGTAAGCATGGTAATATTTACAATAAGCACCAACAAACTTAGAGTGGGATAGGCAACTGGGATGGGCCCTGGATTCAAGCTAGCAAGCACAGCACACAGGATACAGCAGGGGACTTTAGACACTACAGTATTAGTTGACCAGTAGTCTTATACCTCGCTGTGGTGAAAAAAATGCCAAAAAAAGTGAAATAAGTCTGCCAGGTATGCTGTTTCTATTCAGTGTGATTTTACAAGTGTGATTATCTTATGTAGCTGAAAGTCCCAGTATTACTCTTTCATTAGCTTGGACTGAGAGTGTCTAAGCTGGCTGAGAATCTCATTCTTAGTGGATATAGATCCTGTCTTAAGAAACTGAACAGGGATGAAGAATCCTGAGCCGTGAGTTAAAACTAAGAACTCCACAATGATTAGGAACGCAACCAGGTTTCACCTTACTCTGTGATTCTTTTCTTTGCCCATAAATTGGGATTAATAGCGTGTCACTTTCTAAAAGGGTGCTGTAAAGCATAACGAAGGAATAAAACTGTCTAAGAGCTTCTGTCAGTGTCATAGCTTCATTTCAGAGTGATTGCAGTTTGCCAACACCCAGGATGGGTTCTGCATTCACCTAGTGCAGGCTGTGACTTGTAATCTCTTGTTACCATGCAGGTTATTTGGAGGAATCACTTTGCATTCTGCTCGCTACACAGAACAAGTAGCTAAAGCAACATATGATTTGGATAGTAGATTTATTAAATTCCCAGTGCCTCTTACCAAACTGGTGAGCATTGTTTAAAATTCAGAAGACTTAAATTTGAAAACGATTCAGTGCTACTGATCTTTGTCACAAGGCTGTCCAAGCATTGAGGAAGGACTTTTCAAAGGGAGTGAGACAGCGAAATGAATCTCACTGCAGTATGGCACCTGGAGACCTCCTTTCTTTTATCTCTGTAAAAATCCCATTCCTCCCTGTACCCTTCATTTGTCTGTAGTGCTGCAGAATTCTTCAGGCAGTTAATATTCATGTGCTGACTGTACATTTGCTCCCAAGTGGTTGTTTTGTAGGAACTGCAGCCTCTAAAGATCTAAATGCTTTCATGCCTGCCAGTCTGACCAGGTCGTTATGCAGTATGCACTAGGTGTGATCTCCAAGGAAGTGCTAAGGCTGCAAAAGTCTCCTAGGTTGGTGAAGGGAGGGTGGTGACAGGACGTCTTCCCTAATGCATAGAAGGAAAAGCTGCTAGATCCCTTGCCACTTCCTCTGAACCTCGTTTATTAGTTTCCAAAATGTGGGAGCAAATAGTGAAAAGGGGTCTTTGATTTCTGTTTGTCCAGTAGAAGAAGAGTGAGACTGAGGAGTTCTCTAGATTTAGATGTTTTCTCTCCATAAATTTTCTCTGACTGTTCCCTTGCAAGCTGAGATTTTTGTAGCATATTTTAAGTTGTTGTAGAAATGGTCTGCACTAGAGATAGAGGCTTCAATTGCATCCTGTAGAAAAATAAGTAAAACCCCACATTTGCACTACTAAAAGTTTCTGGTGCTGCCTAAAACTGCTTCAGTGATGGTGCTTAATTTTGTGTTTAACTTACTTTGGTTCTGGTTAATCTTTTAATAACAGCATAACAGTGGTTTTACTAGAGAAGAGATAGAGTGGTGCAAGAGGTTAAGTTTCCTTTTTAATCCAGCCCATTTCACTTTTTTGATCTTTATCATTGACCACTGCTCTTGATGACTTTAAATGTGAGACCATTCTGTCTTCACTGATGGTGGAGAAGAGAGTTCTGCATGTTACAGAGTATGAAGATTGATTAACTGTCCTTGATGTCTGAACAGAAGTGTTGGTAATGACACTTTTCCACACAATATCGGCACTGGTAATACTTATCCTTCACACTGTTGATTATGAGACCTTGTCTGAGTGCTAATAACTTGACCAAAATGTAATCCTCAAGGCTGAAATTGCCTCCGCTTTATTTCTCATTCAGACTCAAGCTTAAACTCTAAGTCCCAGCAATGTTGTCATTTCTGCAGGTTAGATGAGAAGGAACTAGTTGCAAGGTCTAATGATTTCCTCTGTCATTTTCTTGAAGACCATCAGTGCTGCTATTCTTGAAGCTTGATCTTGTACGTGGCTAGAAGGTGGGCTCTAGGAATCAGAGAGTAGTCTTTCCCACCCCTAGAAAAATGTTTGCTGTTTTTCTGCATGGAGTTTGTTAAGGTTTTTGTTTGCTTTTGCTGTTGTGTCACATGTATTGGGTGCAAAGCCTACGTAGTTCCCACATCACTGTTTCCACACTTTGCTTAAACATCACACATTTGTTGATTTGTGGAGAATCTGCAGCCTTTCCCTCATTCTGTGTTCCTGAGTGCTAAATTTAACTGATTAGCTTGATCTGGGATCTGTTGATGGTAACATCTGACGTTTAGGTCAGTTAAGGGGATAGAAGCCATGTTGCAGCTGTGCTATTTATCTGGCAAGACCACCCTCTCTATGAAAGTAATCCAGCTGGAGGACCTAATCCCCAGATGTCTTGCCACATGTGTCTTAGCATGTCGTGTGGCTGAATCTATGGCTCTTGTATGCCTTAGACTCTGTCAGCTGTGTGTTTGGCTTGTGACCCAGTTGGAACAGAAAACAGCAGCAAGGTTTCCACCCAGCTACTCAGGTTGCTGTTCGAACAGTACTGAGCATCTTCTAGGGAGGGTCTCCATGGTAAAAGCACACCACCAACAGGAGATACAGAGTTTCATTCAAGGACAGACAGACTGAGCTCTAGTTTCTTCCATGGAGGAGTATTAGGTTTGTTTGTATCATTGTCCAGAAAATGCAGTTGGGACTCACACCTCCTGCCCTTGCACATGGTTACCATTGCACACTGTGAGCTGTTTGCCACAGATGTCTTCCCTTCCCTTGCTCTGGTCACAGCTCATGAGGCAGACAGCTGTAAAAGTGGGCAGGGAACTCTCTTGATTTCAGGCCCTGTAGTCTTGCAGACTCCATTTCAACTTCATCTCTACTATTGGTTGCCATGGGATATTCAGAAAAGTTATTTTTGAAAATGCAAGAGGCGGCAGCTTTATTTTGGCTTTTCCCAACTTTGCATATTTGACTTTAACTCTCTGTAGGAGGAGGGTAAGCACTTTTTTCTTGAAAGATCAGTAAGTAGATTAAAATGTTAAAATGTGTGTTGGCTGTGAAGTAAGCACCCTAGACATAACATACCACAGAGATGAGCATTTTCTTCCTACTTTTACGGAAGTTTCTAAATTTAGAACCTCACATTTTCAGTAGGATTTCTGAATGCTAATGTTAGAAGGGAAAATAAAATTAATCTATCAAAGAGCAAGTGTTCAGCCTGTAAAGACGCATGTGCACAACCTGCCTATTCTATGCTGGAAGCTGGATGTTTCCTCAAAGAAGTTAAGTTTATCTCCCATCTATTTCTCCATAATTGAGTATAACCTACTATATGGAAACAGTTTACTTGCAAAAGAAAATAGCATCCTAAGGCATGTTTGTGGTGTCTTCCAGAAGTATTGGCAGTGATATAATGGAACAAACAAGAATGTGACAGCTTTAAGCTAGATCCTACGGATGTCTGCAGGAAATGTGTGTTTACAAAGAACATTCTTCCCTTTCATTTTTCTATTCTTTACCTAACTTCGATACACATGAGTAATCAGTCCATCCCAGAAGATGCATTTGAAGGGGTTAGCACTGCAGGATATACACTTTTAAATGCAAATATCGAAAGCAGCTTAAGGAAACCAAAGTAGGTTGCCCAAATTTGACAGAGGGAACTGAATTAGAGTTTTCTGAGCTGTGCAGTTTTTGAACTTGAGTTATGAGGCCTCTCTTCTTTCTGCGTTGCCATCAGATTTCCAGGATACATCCCCAGACTCAATGCAGATCTATGTTCAATTCACATTGCAGTTCACAGAGATAAGTGATGCTACCCAGAATTTTTGGAACTCAAGTTCTTCTCTTGGCACAGACTCCCTTTGTGACCTTGGCAAAACCACTGTATGTTATTTCATTATTAATGTATTTGCAGAACCTGGGCTATGTTACTACTCTGACTCTTGGAAGACTTACAGGATTGGTAGGCAGGAAGATTGTGCTTAGATACCATGGAAATCGAAGGGTATAGAAATACTTAAAATAGTCATCTCAGTAGTGAAGCTGACCATAATCATTCTGAGCGATGAGCACAGGCTCCTTCCATCTGTGCTACAAAGGAGTTCCAAAACAGGATTACAAAGAACTGTTTGCTTCCTGGAAGGTAAAATGTCTTATTCGAAGAATACCATAAGGTTTTCTTTGGTGCGCTTTACTGTCCTCTATTAAGAGTTGCTACAATTTGTATTGAGGGTGGTATCATTTTGCTTTTGTATACAGTTCCACTGTTGTCCCCTATCCCATCCCTGTTTGACTAAGATAAAAGAGCTTAGTTTAATCTCACAGTGTAAGCAGGGTGGAACCACATTTTAAAGGTGCAGCCTTGTAAAATGCAATTTATTTCACAGTTAACTCACTTAAAGGTTTAGCTTATCTGTTTCATAGGATCAGCTGTACCAAAACAATAATGAATGGTTGTGATGGTGTATATTGCATACCTAGCAAAGTAAAACTTTAGTTGAGCAGTCGGGGTGCAGAGAGCTAAGTGGTCTGCACCATGCCTAAGCATGGGATCCTGGCTGAATTTAGAATTATTTTGTGCACTGAGAGAGTCTGAATACCCATAGAAGAAATAAGACGACAATATTAGCCAATGTGAAGTGAATACCAAAGCTTATAGCTAGCTAGTTGTGAGCACAAAGTGCTCGAGACCTTTTTAATGATCCTGCTCCAGACTGAGCAAGGATACAACAAACTGGCCTGCACTGCATGTGGCTACCCGATGTTGGTTTGCTCAGCAGCAGAAGAGAGAATGAGCACTTCCAGTCAGCATTTTAGGATTAAAGTAAGCATAGAAATGCAATACAGAAAAAATAAATTAACTTATAGTGGGAAAAACAAATGCTCTTCCAGTTTATACAAGATCCATGGAATAATGGTAATAAAATTGCAGTTGCACAGTGTATAGTTTAGCAGGACTTGGAGAGATTCACGTCGACAGCAAGACCGTAAGTTCTTATTACCTTTGGAAGGGATGTCAAAAAGCAATAGATTCATAAGCAATATAAAATCTTGTGGCTCAGGTGAAATGAAATGTCAGTTTAATTCCAGTTAAATGGAAACCTTCCCATAGGCAACTTTCCCATACATAAGTAATGAAGGATTTCCCACCCGTCTCATGAAGAGGCCTGTAATAATTTCTTCTTAAGGTGGATTGACTGCCTGAGAAAGTATACCAGAATGCTGATCCCAACATAAAATCACAGATTTTTCTTTTTCTAGCATGTTTAGATGAAAACTTTTATTACCTCATAATTTTTTTAAGAGCAAAGAACATGAGCACTTCATTAATGATTATACTGAATTGGAAGTTAAGATGCTATATTGTGCCATAGGTTCTGGTTAGCAGTAGAAGACCTGAAGAAGAGGCCTATCCGTGAAGTTCCTGCTCGCGTCCAAGAAATCTGGCAAGAATTTCTTGCTCCAGGTGCACCCAGCGCTATCAATCTAGATTCAAAAAGTTATGACAAAACCACGCAGAATGTAAAGGACCCTGGAAGATACACGTTTGAAGATGCTCAGGTCAGTTTGCAGTCCTGTTTGGACATATTTGAAATAGAATATTGGTTAGTGAAATCTATGTACTACAAAAAAAAAAAAAAGTTTTTTGTAATTAAATGGTAATGCTCTGTTTCCTAAAACACCATTTTGGCAATACAAACAGGTAACACTCTTTCTCTGAACCACTAAAGCTCTTTATGAAACTTCTGTGCCTGCTATCGAGTCTTCAAATGGGCTTCAGATTGAGCAAAGCATATAGTGCATTGAAAATTATATTTTCATGTTCCTGTTTCCTTAATTTTCTTATTCAGTCTCATCGAGAGAAGCTTCCCCTACTCACACATCAACTTCCAGTTCTCAACATCTGTCTCAGAAAAATTTCCATTGATACAGGCTCAATTTCTGTTCTCTCAATGTATGTTTAAAAGTGTTACCATTTGCAGGCATCATAGGTCCCCATAATGAAAAACTATGCCCCACATGAGAAATAACATTTTGTAACAGCTTGTGCGGAAGTATCATATATCACGGATGTTATATATTCTATACCTTATAAACTACTCTCTACAGAACATTGAGCAAAGATCCTAAAGGTCTACTGTGCAATAGTCAGTATTACGGCAGTAAAGAACAGGCTGTAAATGTCTAATTTGGCTTTTGGGGGTCTGATAGTCACAATTTCAATACCATCATCAAAATACACTTTTGACCACAGCTAGATTTGTGAAAATGCTTATTTTTTTGAGATTAGAAGTGAAAGTTAAAAATTAAAACAGTAAAATACAAATCTTGGTTTTCCTCAGAAGAAAAAACAAGTACTCTTGTATTAAGTGCGACATTTCAAATGACTTATAACTTAATATTTCATCTTTGCAGACTTCTGAGAAAAGCAATAGAAAAGAATTGTATTCCCAGTAAAAGCAGTAGAACCAATAACATCCCCCCTTTTTCATCAGCAGCCCAGTGATGAAAATTTAATTATTAATGCAAAGCGAAATGGTGTCAAAAGGAGAGATTGAGATCATGTCCCTGCAGAATTTCCTGCAGCTTGATTATTAGGTCATCATCTTGGGAGTTGAGGGATGCTGCAAGTCCCACAGAGAAGGGAATTGAATCGGGGCTCTCTACTTTTTGGGAAAGTGCCTCTGTCCTAACTAGGAGGGGGATTAATTCTTCAAGCTTTTCATTTTGCTATTATAAGAATAGCAATCTATGATGTAGCAATGAAGTTTTCATTAGACATGGTATCGTACCCACTTTTTGGCCTTACACCAAACACAGTTTTTGCTTGCATCTGCTGACCCCTGGAGAGTTAGGAATGCAGCATCTAGCAAAGGCATCAGTCAACAAATAAACAATCTAACAAGATTAAAGGTTTAAAATAAAGTCTTTGCAGTTGAGTCAGTAAAGTACAGTTAAATCACTCACCAGTAATTAATTAATTGTTTTAAATTTGTGTAACATTTCAACAATGTTTTACTTCCAGATCTCTCTTCTCTTTCCCCCCCCCCCCCCCCTTCATTTATGAAAGACATGGAGTATTCAGTCTTTAGGCAAGCAGGACTTCTCCTCTTGTCATGTATCTGGTTATGTGATCCAGTTCAGCACCCAGCTTGAACCTGGAAGCCTCCATGTCTCTGGAAAGAGGGGAAGACTGTACCTGACCCGTTCTAACTTGAAGCTTCCAGACCTTTACAGAGTGGCAGGGTTTTGTCAGGAGTAGGACTCTGTCTCTGAAACTGTCTCTGGCTTTCTGTGGACTGCCAGTTGGGAGAGACACCGCTTCCAAGTCATTCTGGAAGTTGCCAGGTCATTAATTTGTGGTCAAAAATGTTTTGAAAAGCATTTCTGGACTTGAAAGATGGAACTCCATGTCAAATGAGAGTAATGCATAATTAAAAATAGACCTATTGTCCTAAATAGCATCCAGCCTCAATTGCTGACGAACTTGCACATTAGTAATTCTAATACAGCCTAATTTATTCTTGCTTTTATAGGGTTGGGTTTTGCACAGAAATAACATTTTAATGCCCATCACTACTGATATGTTCAACAGGAGCAAAATCCTTTCTGCTCTCTATTGGCTGCTTTTCTAGAAAATGGATGCAATAAAAACTCCCCAAATGAGCCAGCCAAAGGAATATATGCCAGAATTTCTTTACTTAGTGCAGAAAATACAACAGAAGGCACTTAGAATAATTCTTAGGGTTTCTAATACAGCAGAAAACAAACATCAGCTTTAATTTTATCTTGTCATGAATTTCAAGCAAGGTTTGTGGGGGTTTTTTTCTACTCACTAATTTTATGCAGTACCAAGCTGTGAGACAGTACTTACAGCAAATAAACTGTAAAGTTTCCTGATTGCTCTGCTGCAGGTTTCCTATAGCAAAAGGTAGGTTTGAGTAAAAAGTAAAACAGAAATAGCTAACACAATTCAGTGTATTTTTAAAAAATATTTTTCATAGTATTTCCTATTCTGATTACTTTTTCATTAAATCTCTTTCCTAGCATTGTAACTACAATTATAAAGTGTCCCAAGTCATAGATTCTTAGTTTTTCATATTTTACAAAAATAAAACTGCTCCAAAAAGAAAAGATCTATAAACTTGCCTGAGTCATTTGTTTTCTGGAGAAGGGTTTCCAAATTTTTATATACCTCTGAAGAATACTTTTGAAATTAGATTAACCTCTGTCCTGATTTCAGCTGGGATACAGTTAATTTTCTTCCCAGGAGCTGATGTAGTGCTGGGTTTTAGATTTAGGATGAGAATAATGTTGATAACACACAGATGTTTTTAGCTGTTGCCAAGCAGTCAAGGACTTTTCAGCTTCTCATACTGGCTTGACAGTGAGAGGGTGGGAGGGTACACAGCCAGGGTAGCTGACCTAAACTGGTCAAAGGGATATTCTGTGCCATATGACATAATTCTCTGTGTACAACTGGGGAGTTGTGGTGCAACTCAGGAACTAGCTGAGCATTGGTTCCAGTGGTGAGAAACTGTGCTGAGCCTCACTTGTTTCATGTGTTCTGTTAGTGTTGTTGTTGTTAATTTTCATCTTGTTCTATCCTATTAAACTGCCTACATTTAAACTCACGACTTTTTCTTTTCAATTCTCTCCCCCCTCCCCCTGGGCGGGTGGAGTGAGCGTGTGGCTCCGTGGTTGTTCTGACTGCCGGATGGGTTAAATCACAACAGCCTGGAACTGTTTTTCAATTTGCATGTCTATTTTCCTTTTTATATTGTCAGGTGGATAGCAGAATAAATGTCTGTCAGTGGATGGTTTCAAGAGTACCCAGGGGCCATCCTCCCTAACTTAAGCACATACTTGTTGTGCTGAATTAGAAGCCAGAAAGTACAATCTGATGAGGAAGGATTCACAGCTTCTAATTTAGTCGCTTAGCTGAACTGAGTAGTGTCAGGGAGGTTTGAAACTAGGCTTTAAGCTAGGACTCAGTTGTAAATTCTTAGAAAAACAATTCAGCGGTGGAAATAAGTACTATATATGAAAGAAAGGTGAGTTTTGTTCTTTATATGTAACGAATAGGCAGCTTTAAGAATAGAGAGCAATTCAGCCTTAGCCTCAGAATGACAAGCTGCTACCTCATAAGACTTCCTATTCCAAATATTCCTAGCTAGTATATATTCTACAAGGAAAGCATATATGACTGCCTCCCATTTTATATGCGTTGTCTTTTAAGGGAGTAACAGTTCCTTCTTTCCCTTCCAGGAGCACATTTACAAACTGATGAAAAGTGATTCTTATCCTCGTTTTATACGATCCAGTGCCTACCAGGAGCTGCTACAGGCCAAGAAAAAGGTATTGGTCCATCTTGCCTTTGTCTTGCCACTGTGCAAAGCGGTGGTTATGTTTGCAACAATACTCAGTCTTCTCTCCCCTGTGCCAGTGCAACTGGATATCTGGTAGGTGACCAGCTTGGCGTATTTGGAGGGTCACATACACACAGGAGTTCAATATACATATTATATGTGTATATATCCTGCATGCGGGCATGTTTCAATAAGTTAATCTAGCAAAACTTATTTTTATTTTTACATCCCATATTGTACTGTTTTCTCTGTTATGAAGCACCTTAAATTGCAAAGTGCTTTACAAATACATTAAAAAAAAATAAAATAAAATCCCAGAAGAATAGTCTTTCATGTTTGCAAGTTTGCTTATGTAATAATTGTTGTTCTCTTTATTCCACCTATAAAAGCTACAGAATGTGTTTAGAGACAATCTTATTCATAAGAATAACTTATAATTTCAACTATAAATATAGGGGCTTCTTAAATCTGCTTCTTTCCCTATTACTACACAAGTAGGTTTGAGTAGGCTAGGAATCTGACTTGAAAGACTGATCATGTCACACTTCGGCAAACAGAGGCTCATGTCTTGGTATGTAACATTTGCTTAGAAAAGTCCAGATTATGGATTGAGTTCTGAATAGACAAAGCCCAGAGTATGTGCAGCAGCCTGTGCAATGCAGATTTCTATAATGATAAATAATTTTATTAGTGGGCTCTAAATAGCAACTTCCTAGTCAGTTTGGAGCCCTGTGCCTTGCAAATTCAGGGCCCCGATCGTTACCGGAATGAGGTAGTTGTTAACACCATAGCATTCTACTGTTTATGATGACAACCTAAAATTATATGAAAGTACTGTGTGACTTTGTTTTTTGTTCAAACATTGATTTCTGAAGATCCAATATAGAAAGAGATGTTGAAAATACCAGAAAGCTACAACTGTCCGTGTGAAGTCCTTAAGTTTGTGAATGTCAGTTCATTAACACAAGATGTGCACTTCATTATTTCTTTTTATTTTCAGTTTTTCTTTTAAATCAAACCAGTTTGATCCCCATGTAAACTGATTTTTGTCGAATACTATATCTGCTTTGCCCACCCCCTGTTTTGCAGTCCCATTACAGCTTCACACCTCTGTTTGCTTCCTGATTTATACAAACTTTGTTTTGCAGTCCATTGTTTCATCAATCCTTCTTTTCTACTCCATTTTTTCTTGCTTTTCTTTTCCCCCTCCTTTTTCTTTTTGTTTCTTTTTTTTTACTTTTTATTTTAAATTTAAGTTGGAAAACACACTGGATCGTCGAACATCTTTTGAGAAATTCACACGCAATGTGGTAAGTTTGTTGCCTCGGAAGACTAGTAAACCTGATGGGACATCCTTTTACCCCTCCCCCTCACTGATCCCTACTTTCCCTTTTTGCTTCTCTAACCTGACAGTTAAAAGTGTATTTATCACAGTTTGTGAATTTTCCTAGGAATGACAGCTTTATAATGTGCTTTCATTACAACCCCTCCTCCCTAGTCCCTTTCCCACTAACCTCAGTAGTCTCACATGGAGAAATGGACCTTTGGGAGCCACGCTTTTTGCATTAGGAAGCATGAAATTAATAACTTTAAAAAAAAATATTAGTAAATATCTGTGAAAACCTGCTTGATGTTGTTCCTTTTTCTGATGCCTCACAAAATACTAAGTCTGTCACAGTTTGAATGCATTGAATTTCCCTCCTGTCTCCTTTATATTTTACTAAAAAAGAGTTTGTCCCATTTTTAAAAGAAAATCTGGCACAGGGAGAAATGAAGAGTAATAATTCCCCCATTTTCCTTAATGTCTAGCACAGCTTCTTCAGGACCAAAGAATTCATGCTGATGATGCGCAAGGGTTTGATTGGGATTTAATTTTGATGATGGACTACAGGAACTGAATTCTTTTTAAAATATATAATTTTCAAAAGCTATTTCATGAAGGTAAAAAAAAAAATAGGCTGGTAAATTTGCTGTGGGCATTCTCTTGCCACCTGCCAAAAGTTCCACTGATTTCCTGATATGTGGGATTCTTTTTGCTTATCCAATTTCTTTGGATTTTTTTTTTTTTTTTTTTACATTGTGAAAGTTCAAACTAAAGCATTCAACGCATTTATTTTTGTAGGGCAGAAACATCCCTATTTTCCCATGCCATAAAAACTGTACACCAACACTGAGGGCGAGCACTAACCTGTTATGAAAAGAGGTAGAAAGATCTTGGATTATACTCGAGTTTGTCTGCATTGTCTGTTGAATTGTGCAGGTGACGCTGCTGTGTGTGCGTGTGCGTCCGTGGCTTTTTCTGTGACCTGGTTAATGGAGCTGTGTGCGTTGAAATGAAAAATCTGAGAGCTTTCAGCAAAGATCATGGTTTTTGTTTTTTTAGTCTCTAGGGAAGGAGCAGCAGTTCTCAGAAACTGTCTCCTGTACTATGAGGCTCAAGAGTATTTCCTCAAGTTTTTACTATTTTTATATATGTATTAATATACTTTCTAGTAATCAAAAAAAACCAACCCAAAACCAAACCAAACAAATGCAGTGAAAGAACAAAGATTCATGAGGTTGTGGGAATGTCTCCCATGTTAAAACAAAACTGTAATTCTTTTAACTACTTTCTTATAGGTAAAGGCTTCCTGTAATATGCTTTGAATCCACAGTAATCAGGAAGAAATTTGGATTCAATGGGACAAAGTCAGTAAAGGACACTAAAAAGTAAATAAACAGCCACAAAGGAAACTATCCCAATGTTTGAAACAAAAACCCCTATATTTTGCATGGTGGTGTTGCCATAGCATGTTGCGGTGTGATTTGTGTGTTGTCTCAGCAGGTTGATCTATAAAACAACATTGTACATGATAACATTATACATGATAATTACATGCTAATTCCGTAGGAAGTTCCGTGTCAGCAAAAGAGCCTGTGTTAATGCAGGAGGGTGAGGAGAGTAGGCCGTACATCTGGGACCTCCGAGAGCCAGGTGTTTTTCCCAGTCACAGTGCCTGGCAACCTGCAATAACTGCGTTTATTCATGGGAGCTTAAACAGCCCACGGATCAGGAATTGTTTACGGTAAAGAGTGTGTTAACGGGTGGCTCTAAGGAGAGAAAGAGCAACCTGCAGACAGATGTGAGGAGAATACAGCAGAAAAAGGGAAGAACTGGAGACAGGCTGGGAGGCACTCCCAGGACTCTTCGATAATCCCTCTCAGAGCAGCATTACCGATAAACCGGCAGTTCTGTGCACAAACACTGCAGGCGTGCCCAGTTTTCATCGTGTTAATCTCAGGGCTGATGTGCCAGGGTAGCAGGATGCCAGAGATGCAAGGCAGGCCCAATAAACCAGCTGTGAGCTAGAAGTGGGAACAAGGAGTTCTGCACATGAAACATTAGCACTTCTTCAGTAGAAGAGGGCGATCCTTTCTTCACGGAGCAAGCTATAAAATAGAAACTGTGGTTTTGCTTTTCCTCAAGCTACTACCTGTGAATCCGGGTGGAGTCTGTCAAGTCGGGTCAGGTATGAAAGTAAAACATGTCACTGCTAGATCTATACATTCTCTGTTAGATCGGCAGCTCTGAGGCCTGCAAATTAATCCAGAATGTCAGGATGTTCAAGTGCAAGCCTTTTCTCCAAGACAAGTGAATTGACATCACCCACTGCCCCAGGACCCCTTGCCACCAGGCAACCTTGTTCTTCTGTTCTTGTTCTCGATTATGATGAGTTTAATTTGTAGTTATCTACCTTGGTACAGTGGTTCCAACCAGCAGGGATGAGGAAAACATTTCTCAGAATATCCTACAGTGTACCTATTAACTTGTTCAACTGTGAAGCAAGGGACTGTAGTATAGATCTGTTCTTTTGATTAATACAGAAAATAGGTGTGAAGCAAGCAGGTCTTCTACAGCCTGGTTAAATGCTGTCATCTCTGAATGATTTAGTAAGATGAAAATTACAGTTTCTCTTCTCCTCTGATGGTTTAGAAAAATTAGAGTAATTTTCACTCTTTTTTCCTCACTTATATCAAAGTGGGTTTGTATTGAACTAAATTAGACCTCAGTTTTTTCCATTTGAAGTGTTAAAAAAACCTCAGTAACCTTGGTTATGTCTAGGGACTGAACCTGAGACAATGACCTCCTAATTCATAACCTGATTTGTGAAGACTGAGCATGTAAGAAGCTCCTGATCCATAATGACTGAAATTGGGTTATGCTTACTACAAAAAGCATTTGTGAAGTTTAGAAACTTTGTAAGGACAATCCCTCTGTACCATTCCTTGAATTAAGTAGAAATAACCTAATGAGCCATTTTTTCTAGTTTGAAAATACAGTGGGAAAATATAGAGCACATATGCTCCAGCACTACTGGAATGATGCTGTTGGTTAAGTGCATTGCCTTGACATAACAGCAGCAGCCACAAGTGTCACAGCTCTGACTTGGAGGCACGGGCATTGGTGGTGACCTTTCACCAGCTCAGCCCCTCTGGTTTCTCCTTGGGAATAATTAAGGTTTGTTCACCTGTAGGTCCCCAAGGAGGCAAGTAGGGAAGCTAAAGGCATAAGTCACGAAGCAGGAGCATCTCATTGCTTGCCACAGTAGTAGAGAGGGGGAAATAATCTATTTCTGTGGCATTTAAAAAGTTGCATTCTTTTGAAGAGTTTACACGGGGAATGGAAAACTTATTTTTAAAAGTAATTTCTTAAACATCAGGAAACTTCCTCTACCTCCAGTACTAACATCTACATTACAGAGAAAAAGACCAGGTGAACATGCACTCCTAATGTTAATGAGAGGAAGGAGGTCCTTTACGGAAAACTGTCTTTCACTTCTCATGTGATTTGTGACAGGGGCAGAGTGGCAGGCTGAGCAAGCCTGGTGGCTAGCTGTCTTCACTGGTTTGGAAACCTGAAACAAAAATTATTTCATTTATAGCAGCCTGGAATAATTTTGTTTCCATCCCATGCAAATTGTCTTGTCTCCCCAGGAGACACAAAGTTAGTGGGGCAGGAAGATGCAGTTTCCCTCCTCAGAGCGGCACAGGAGGAGGTGTTCCATCACCACATGCTGGTGTTATGGATACCACTGTCAAGTGTTAGAGCTTCATCTGTTGCTGCCCAATTATAGAGAGGGCAAATGTACTTGTTACAAGTTTGTCATGTTTTATGGAAATACAGCCAGTACAAAGCAGACCAAACTCAGTTCATATATTAAGCTAGAGAGCCATCAGATGGTAATTATTTTCACTCATAACCTCATAAATAAGACCCCATGTAAATTTAAAACCATTATATCTTACATTACCCATAACCTCTGCAGCTGTTTTCAAAGAGTCATGGAACGGTTTGGGTTGGGAGGAACCTTAAAGATGAGTCTTCTTGCACCGCGCTGGAAGGATTAGCTTACCAGTGTGCTCTGATGTTTCCCCCCTCCAAACCAATAACATTAGACCATTTCATGCATGAGATTTGAAATATGAAGGCCATTGAATGCAGTGCATTTTCACAGAGGCACAGTCTCATGCCACTTAACATGACATAACAAACTATGGTCTAGAGATGGAGATGAAAACCAATAAAAATAGCTTCCTCAGTTCTTACCAGTTGTGAATGAACTTCAGGGCAGTCTCAGCTGCAAGACCTCGTGTTCAATGTACAGTCATGGAAGAAATGCCAACTAGACTTTTGAGTTTACCTACAGGTTGATCCTAAATTCTAAACCAGAAAAAAAGCTATTGGAAAAATAGAAAAAAAACCCCAACAAAAAATTTCACAAAGCTTCTGATTTGACAAACACAAAGCAATAATAAAAATAGTATTTTCTTTTTAGAAATTAAGGCTTTTTTCATTTCAGGAAAGAGATGGCTTATGGATGTTTGACTAAAAAGAACTGATGAAACAGTTGAAATGTTTACTTAGACCAATAATTAGTCAAAAAAATCTATTTTGAGGATTTTGTTAGGAACGATGCCCAGGCTAATGGGGAAAACCAGTAAGTGCATCTGTAGGACAGGCCGGTGTTGAGTGGCCTCCTTGACCTGTTCTGCAGTGACTGGAGCTAAGCTGCTGTGTTCTCTGCTAAAGGAGAAGACCTGGGGAGCAGCAGCATTCACGCAGCCAGGTTCACATCAGCAATGTGCCAGTGCATGTTGTTGAGGTATCAGGCCAGTGCCTGACATTTCCCAGCTGACAAACATTTACCTGAGTCTTAAGCTGTTTGCAGGAATGAGAACTTCACAGGCACTGAAACCCGAGGGGTCAGGCCTAGGACAAACACGCTAAAAATATTTGTCTAGTGCATTGGTGCCTTGGAAAATATTATGCGCTACCCCAGAGTTCAGACAGTTATTAAAGTTCAAACTCCCCCATCTGGCAAGAGTTTGTGGGTGAATCACAAAAGAGAGAAGCTCATCAGTAAATGTAAAGTTCAGTGTGAAACGCAAAAGAAATGGGGAGTGTCACCCACTTTGGAATGAGCCAAAATAGGAACAGAGTCACTCAGCTGTTGCTTCCCATCTATGGATGGTTCCGGCAAACAGTACAGCCCCACTGAGAAATGAGCAGAGGACTGACAGTCCCTGCGATGTGTGCAGGATCTTCCTGCACGTGCAACCACTTAGCACTGCAGCTGTGCTAACAGCCTGAGCCCCAAATTCAGTAAACTCATGTCTGAAAGAGAAATGCACCTGCACCACGGGTGTCAGAGAGCAGCATCCTGTGCTGCTGGGGCCATCAAAGCAGGATCCTGACCCCCTGAGCCGTGCTAAAGCAGTTCCCCCCTGCTAGAGGAGCAAGGGCTGCCTCATCTCAGAAAGGGACTTTTTTGGCTCCTGTGCCTCTCCAGATACCCTTCTCTCAGGGGCTGTTTACATACCTGCTCTGTGTGTGCCACACCCTGATATCACTTGGGAACTTTCCTTGCTGACGCTGGCTGAGCTACCTGTGTGCTGCAGGTGTGTCACACGTGAGCAGATGGGGAACAGTGAGAGTGGGGTGGGGAGTTGATTCTTGTTCTGCATCTCATTTTGCTCACAGCAGGTTTCACACTGTTTCTTTGTTACCCGGTCAGGTGCGTGGAGTTCTCATTTCTAGTCCTACCAGTATCAATCCTGGAGAACAGCATCTGCGCTGGCAATAAAGAAAACTGAGAAAGGAGCTATTAAGGTTCCTTAGCAGAAAGGAAGAATTAAGCTAGGACATTAATTAATAGGAAAAGACATGTTCTTCCTCTACCATACAGCCCCTATATAAATTTAATATTTATTACTTACAAGCCACATAGGTATAGAGGTTGTTGCTGACTTGTTTCCTGGATTATTTGAGGTGTTCGTGTCATGCTGCATAAATAGGTCACTCGGCACATTTGTATTCCACAGCTTGTGGTTTTGTAATTTTCCCCCTAAATTTTCTAGAAGTACAGGTGGAGAGATAACTCTGTGCTAGATGCTTGATGTGCTAAGGAAGGGCTGGACCACTGAGGCAAATTGATTTCATATTCTTAGACGTACTTTTTCATCCAACTACTGTGCTGCCTCCTCATACTCCAGCTCCCTTGTCAGGGTATGTCCGTGGGTTTGTGCTAGTAAAATTGTTAAACATTTTCAGTTCCTACGTCCAAAGCACACTAATACAGCCAAAAATCCTAATCCTATTTAGAATTCGGCCATACCCTTCAAAATGTTGATGGCAAGAATATGTTGGAAATATTAAGGATCTTTGAATTCTTCTGATAAACATCTCTTTCCCCTTCCATTTTTTTCCCAATTGTTCTTTAATATCATTAGCACAGAAAACGTTTTCCTATCTCTGATGACTCATATGCTGCACCTCTCAAAACTGTCCTATTAGATGTAGTTTCCTAAATTGAAATTTGACTTATGGAAATGCTATTAAATCTGTATCTGAAAGAAATAGCTAGGCTCAGCTCCTAAACTGTGTCCCACAAGGGATGATCCTTACATCAGGCTGTAAATTAAATAAATCTGGAAATGGCCTAGAAGTGATAATTATGAAACCCTACCTTAAAGTAGAGCTAAAGTAAAAGTTTACCCTGGAACAGAGTTAGAAAGAAAAGTTCTGTAAACTGAAAAAGATCAGATCCCTGCAGATCTGCTTAAGAAGGTGGAAGTTACTCTACGTTTGGGACAGCTGTGGATTATGTGTATTAAAAGCTTATTTACCCAAGCAGAGAACTAAGTATGATTCAGAATATACATGGAAGAAGATCTCTTAAGGAGATGGAATCTTCTAAACTGTCACTTTTCCAACCGTAAGAGAAATTAGAACTACTAATGCCTGGAAAAAGATCATTGTTGTTCAGATAGGGACCTGGTGGAGTGTAATATTCTCTGAGGCAGGGAGGGGAGGAGGAGGAGGAGAGGACCATCCAGTAGTGCTTAGGAGAAAAAGTATCTAAAGGCCAGCAACATCCACAGAGCAAATGATGCAGAATACAGAAAAAAAATGCAATGGCAGCTCACTGTATCTATAGAGGAAAATTAAAGTAATATGTAGAATAAGATTATACACATTAGATCAACTAACAGCTAGTTTTTAGCCTGCTTTTCCACCAAAACTTCCTCACAATTCATTCTTGCTAGAATTCAGTAATGGTTCATCTAAAAATTCCATGGAACTTAAAACTTCAATAAATAATCAATGGTTGTAGATAAGTATAAAAAAAAGTATTTCACAGATTTTATTATCCCACAGCAAGAACTTGCCCAGCTTTCCAGTGCAGTATTGAGCGATCTGCTTTAATAAATAATAGAGAAGAACTAGTTTAATTGTTGTAATTAAAGCTGGTTTATGCAGCTTTATACTTAAAGGGGCTCATGCATATTTACAGAAAGTAGCCAAGCCTGTAGACATGTAAAATTAAGCATAAATAACTTAATGAAAGGGAAAGATAAGCATATGCTCAGGATTTTCTGAGGTTACTTCTGAGGCTGACAATCATGAATCACCTTGCAAAACAAATTTGGACATGCTGTTTTAAATTGCATTGCAGTGCCACACAGCTTTTTGAGATGTTCCTGACTATTTAAAAAGAAAAGATGCCTTACTGTAACAGCTTACCTGTTACATTAGCAGAAAACATAATGTAAGGCTTAGAAAGTGTCAAGAAGCTGTGAATTTAATGTTGGTAGAAAGTTCTAGCTAGAGAAAGGGGAGAGAGTATGCCAGGAAGGACACTTTCCATCTTTTGAGGAAGTGAGTACTAGTACTACCGAGTGATACAGTGAACCTGAAAGAGATGAGCAGTCTAACCCAACAATGCAGATCATGAGTTCCCTTCAGAACTACACTGTAGGGGCAATAGTCATCCTAATTTGTTCAACTTGTGTTTCAGAGCACGAAGAATAAAGCAATTATTCTTCATTTTGTGAAGACCCACTCTGATATATTGCATTTGAGCAAATGCTCAAACTAACTTGCAGATGTCTGTGAGCATAAATTTAATTGATAATGACAACAGATACTAAACTGTGTAATTCCACTGAGTTATAATACAGCTGGTGCCTTAACAACTCATTGATATGTAGCATCTCTCTGTGGGTACAGTATTCCTTACTGTAGTCTCCTTGAAATCAGTTTGATTTTTCTGAGTTATGCCCTTAAAATGAACAATCCACTAAATGTAAGTATTAAGTATCTAACTGGGGAGTTAAACAGAGCCACTTTCTATTTAATGTTTTATGATCTATTTGTGTTATACTGTCAGGGTATGCCTGTGATGTTTTGAGGAGTGATGTAAGCTTGCTGTGCCAGCTCTGTCTCTGTTGGATCAGAGCCGCAGTAGGATGGCCCTAGGAGAGCTAACTCCTTTTCTGTGGCCTTGGGAGAGCAAATTCCTGTTTCATGGCTTTTGTCTGGCTCAGCTAAAGCTCAAGTCTACCTGAAATATACCACAGTGACATACCCTGCACCGTCCTCTTCCTGCTGGAGGCCTAATGCTTGTGGGACAGCCATTGTACCTTACTAAAAGAACTTGCTAAAAAACTGAAACTGTATCCTTGCAACAGGAGGAACGATCAAGAAAATAACAGTGGGGAAATCCAAACACCTTCAAAGCAGGTTTATGCAGTAAGATGTAACATACCTGACCAATCCTCCTTACGAATAGTAAATACAGGCTCAGCCAATGGATAGCTGTGTTCATGGAAAAGCTGCTTCCCTGCCTATATGCAATCTGCCTCTTATTTTTTCTCACCTGTGCTTTAAAGTAGCTTTTTGTCTTCTGTGACAGAGCTACTGCAGCTTGCACGTTCATCTTTGTAGCACAAGGCACTCTGGCTTGTAGTGGCCTTCAAGTTCTGGGTGCTACCGACAGCAAAACCCTCAGCGTTAGTTTCTCCTCGGCCAAAACCAACCTCATGCAAAATCGGCCTTTAAATTTGCTGGTTTATTCTGCAAAACAGTCTGGCTGGTTGTCAGTGCAGGTGTTTGAGCGCCAGGGCTTCCTGTGGTTTAAGATTTGACAGACTCCAGTTGGTGTCCCTAGTTATTTGACAGTGATGTGGCAACACTGAGTGGTTGCTGATGAACAGGTTTGCGGTGATCATGCCTCTGTTTTCTGTTTTTGTTTTTTGTTTTTATCTTTTCCTCAGGGGAAATCGCTCACATCAAAGAGGTTAACCAGTCTAGTGCAGTCCTACTAAAAGGATCACCTTGTAGCATGGAAGCAGACTCAAATCATTATACATACTTTGTAGCTCACTGATTGCCTGACTCAGAGGACAGTAGAACAAGATGTTGCATGAGCAAGGACCTGACTTGTTTTCTTTTGTGTATACTAAGGCATTACAGACTCCGAGGGACTCTCTAGCCTTTCGATGCCTCCATTTCGAAAACTGTCTGCTCACTTCCTCCTTCATATCAAGCTGGATCTGTGTCTTTTTATTTTCTGCAAGCTCAAGTACAGTGAAAAAAAAGCTTCTGCTAGGCACAGTTTATTAAAAAAAAAAAAAAAGAGTCAGTCAAAAACTGGAAAAAATGTAAAAAATGCATATATTAATAAATATACATATGGCATCACATTTATTGCACAATAAATTAGCACAGAAGGTTTCATTTCACTGATGTATTCACATTGAGAAAGAAAGCCTGTGTCTTTGTCTGTTGTCTGTATATTCTCTGTTAATGTTTCTTGCATTTATTTTTATACCATATTTAAAAAAGAACACCTTTTACTCCAGATGTATTAAAGTTGATCCTTTCTCTGTAAATTTGTGTATGTTTATATTGTTGTTTTATCTTTCATTAAAAGATGCAGAATCTCTTTCCTTTGGGAAGTTTGAGATTTTAATATCGAATCTGAAGATTAGCCAAGAGCAAAATCACCCAAAAAAGCTACACACCTTGTGCTTTCTAAAAAGTGACATGAAATGGCATTTTCTTTCTCTCAGTGACACCTAATCAAACACACGTTTTTGATAATCATTTACTTTTTATTTTCTTTTTATCAAGCTAGCAGCAGAGAGACCTTTCCAGCTTGCTCATCATCACATAAGCAAACCTTGCGTTAAGCTCAGACCCGCTCTGTAACAGCGCAGCCTGCGCAGTCCTTGGGTCGCTGCCCGAGACGCATTGACTGAACTGCATCTCCTTATGAACGGACATGAACAAAGCTGGCTGAGCACACAAGTGTCTACTTGCTGTATAGGAAGGACGGTGTTTCTTTCACCTTGCTGTCACTTGTGGTACAATGCAACATGTGAAGCTGAAAAGGTAGAGGCCGGGGCATGCTAAGTGCGCTGTTTGTAGAACAAACCTTGTGTAGTTACACGGGAGGGGAGGCCATCCCCTCCTCTTAATTTAAGGCCTCTGTTTGGGCATGTTGTATGTCTGCTGCTGAGGTCACACACCCAGGGATGTGTGAGAGCATGTAGCCCCTGCCTATGAGGCAGGGGATATGGAGCTTCTGAAGCCAAACTGGGCTGGAACCAGAAACCTCCCTGCTTGGCCTGAGGAAAGGCACTTCTGACTGCGAGAGTTGGCGTAAGGATAGCAGGCAGAATCTCCGAGCAGAAAAGCAGTGATGGGAACGAAGTCGAACGATAAAATGCTGGTACCTCTAGGGCATTGTAGGCTGCATAGGAGAAACAAGCCTTTTTAGCGATGCGCAGGATGGACTCAGGACAGCCAGCTCCAGCACCATCTGTCGCTCTGCCTTTGGTTTGATAGGGAGAACAGGGATCTTGTTTCAAAGGGACTACCAAAGCTGAAAATGCACGCCCACACACACACACACACAAAAGTGGGACAATCATAGATGCAATCAAGCAATTGATTTGAATACATTAATGCCAGACTCATCTCATTTAACATCAGATACCCACCTGAGCTGTCGCCACTAGGGACAGGGCTCCGGCATGGAGCAGCTGTGGGCAGAAGGCAGCTGAGCTGCCTTCTGCAGGGAGTGCTGGCTCCAGCAGCGGCCTGGTGGCCTCGGCTGCAGCATCTCTAAAGAGGTAGTCTGAATGAACCCAAGACCAAGCACATTGTAAATCACCATGAATGGGCTGTTCCCCTTGGTTTTGCTCGGTTGGGGTTTCTGGAGGTTTGGGATTTTTTTTTTGTTTGTTCTTTGTTTTCACATGGCACTGTGTTTCTGGTTGTTTCTGGCTAGGATGATAATCACTGCTTTAAAGTGTCTCGGGTTTTGTTAGCACAGTTCTACTAAGCTTTTATCAGAAAACACTGGTAATGCCCCACTAGAGCTTGATTTTTTCAAGAGCTCCATCTAGGTCAACTCAAAATATTCAGAGTCTAGGGAGAACAGATGAATGTTAATAAATAGCCACGCTGAACCCCAGATCTTAAATTCTGAGATTCAATTTTCCTTTACCACAGAAATGTGAGCTCTGAGGCATGAACTTGGGGCCAAGCAATCCACAGAAATTTGAGCTCTGTTTCACTTCTCAGTGCCAAATAGAGATATTTATTTCCAAACTCCTGCTGCCACCAATTGCATCAGCTGGTATATTGCCTGCTTTGCCTTAGGAGTTAACCAGTTAGATACCAGCCTCTCCTTTGAAGAATCACTGTCTTCTAATAGCAAATGTTTCAAATTAATACAGAGGTATTTCATGCAACTTTACCCAAATAATTTTTTTTCCCCCAAAATCACTTTGCAACACCAACTGGCTGATAAAAAGGTGTGGAGTGTTTCTATTCCTGAACCCGTGTTGTACTGGTTCTAGTTCTTTTCTTTCAATAAATATGAATCCTCTGCTGAATGAATGCCTTCTCCCATATTTGCACAGGATTTAGCACGATGTCTGTAAAGCAAAGCTTTGCATTGCTAATAAGTATTTCAAAGCAGGCAGGGAGCTGTATCAAGGTTTCCTTTGAGTGTAGTTCCAAGTGACTCAACTCCACTGTTTCAGGCACAAGTGAATTTGGCCCAGACAGACCGAAAAAAAAAACCCAACCAGTTGATTTTAAAGGGCTTGTGATCTTTTGATACCTCACCTGATCATTGTCATCTGCCAGTACTGGGAATGGAAACTCCACATAGGCGCAAGTACCCTTTTACTCCTCCCCAGAGGAAAGAGAAATGTTTGTTTCTAAATTTGTATGAAGAACCACTTCCAAGAATTAACTAGGATTAAGGCATGTTTGTACAACCACCAAATGACTGAAGTATGATTTTGGTTACACAATGATATACCCATTTGGAATTTCAATGAGGCCACAAGTCTGCTGAGGAAAAATGGACCGAGAAGCCCAGTCTGAAGGCACTCGATTTCTTGTCTCCTGGGGAAGAGCTATCATCAGTGCCTCTGCCCAGGAAGCTGGAAGCACCCTCCGTTGAAGGGTGCGAATTGTAACATTAATTAAAAGAACCTCTTGGAGCTGGGAGCTTCAGTCTAAGAGTTGAGGTTTGTCTCTTTCCTCATGCATCCTTGGGCATAAAACAGCTCTTACGCCTGCAGGAGAAAGAAGTGTTTTGTTGTACCTGTGAGACAAATCTGTGCTCCCAGGATAGCCTGGAAAGGACAATGTCCAGTGGGAGAGTCAGGAGCTTCCCTGGCACCTACCTGAGGACAGAAAAACATTCGCCCCTTCTTCCATAAGGTGCAATTAAACCTACAAATCCAAAAGAGGGAGGACAAAGGCCTTAAGCAGTGATGAGAGAACCTGCAAAATGCTGAGCTGAAACAGCAGCCAAAAATTAATGAGCTGAAGGTGAATACCAGAGTAAGGAATGGAAATTAATTGTGCTGACCAGAACAGAACCAACAAGGGAGGAGAACTGGGGAACTGAGTAATTAGGAGTAAGAGAGGCTGAATGCAACTGGTGAATTGCCAGCCTGTTGGCCCAGCCATGCAGAGTTGGACTCAAAACCCAAAAAAATTGGAGGAGACCTACTGCGGCTGGCCCTTTAAAATCCAACAATGGCTTTAGAACAGTCTTTTTCCAATTGCAACCCTAACATTTTTTTGAAATCACAAGCCATAAATATCACATAGTCAACCACCCAAGAAATAAGGAGGAAAAAACCCCAAGTCCAGAAAGTGAGACCCATAGGAGTGCATCTAGGATCTTTGTTTATTTAAAAAAAGAATCAAAGCCAAAGCAGACAATGAAAGTGAGAGAAGGCTGCTTTCTTTAGGTAACTGGAATGAGGAGTTAAAAATCACCAGTGATTGGTTTGTGGCTCTTCCATTTATTTATCTTTCTGCCAAGTGATTCTCGGCTATTTGAATTTAGATTTTTAACATTACCATATTTTTATTTTCCTTTCCATCTAGAAATGTCGTGGGCAGAACTGACACCACTGGACTTACTAGCTTAAGTGCATAAAGCATAGGAATTCTGCTAAAAGAAAGTGATTAGCTATAGGGACCTATACAAAGTAAGGTTTTAATCCAAAAACATCCAAGGTAGATTAGCAACGATTTCTTTAAACATATTCTGTGTCCAGAATTCTTTTAAGCCAGTCACTAAGTGGCTGTGAGTCATACCAGTCTGCCTTTTGATCTGCCTGTGCTGAACACATTAATGCTTTTGTCTCCCATGAGTTGAAGACAGGCTGAAGGCCCAGTATCAAAGAGGCAGAGGGGAAGAGAGGACAATCTCTCCCTCTCCTCTCGCTGTTCTGGACTGCGGAATCCTCAAGTGACGTGTACAAATAAGCAGGTTTTGTTTGCGTAGACATCAGCTTGAGGACCGCAGAGTCTCTCCAGACAGTCATTGCCTTTGCCACTTCAAAGGGTTTTTCCTCTTATCTAAATTAATCTTCTTTCCTTCAATTTATCCCTTTATTTTTTAACCAAGCTGCTCCAGTCACTATAATAAAGTGTTTTCTCCCTTTTTACTGACATAGGAGAATGGCCGTTGCAATGTTACAGCCTCCTTTGGTTGTCTTACTGGTGTTTTCTGAAGTGTTGAGTGACTTCATTGCTCTCCATCGGGTTGGGGATGTTCCAGCTTTATTGGAGGACAGCACCCAGAGCAGGCTGCAGGGCTCCCTCACAGGTTTTACGGGGGGAGAGCAGAGGATTTACTGTTGTATGTCTGTCTGTTCACACAGCTATGGGTCTTGCCCTCTTCTGATGTAAATGGCTTGTGCCAAATTGTGCCAGCTTATGTGGCACGGTGATGCCAGACCCTTTGCAGGAAAGTGTGGCTGGCTGTTCCCCTTTGTCTGTTGCTGACTCTCCTGGGGTCAGCAAGGTGTCTTCAGCTGTCTGTTGAGTGGCATCTTTATTTTTCAGACCATCTTTCTCTTTTATCAAGGTCACTTTTTTTATTATAGCCTGTGTAATACTTGTAGTCCTTTTACCTGCAGGTATCTTTTTTTGTGTGAATGGGAGCCAGAGATCTGCTGGCCTGACACTTTAACTCAGGCACATCAATGGGAGTACCATAATCACTATTGCCAAAAGGGCAAATCTGTATGTGTAAATTGTTAAAACGACATCACCGTGACAATAAACTCTAAGAACCTGCTCAAATGCTAGATGATAGTCTTTATTTACAAGTGTGGACATGGACAGTAAATATCAAACAATATTAAGACACAATTGTAAATGTTACCTTGTTAGTGGCATTTGCACAATTTTTATTGTATTTTTCCTTTGCTTCCAGAATAGAATCTGCCACATTCACCATGACTGTCTTTTCCTTTTTTTGATTTGACTAGATTTTGAAATCTATTAGATTCATCACAGCTGCCAGCTTTCAAAAGAGATACCATTTACCACCCTTGCTCTTGCCCTTGTGGCTGCTTCTTCCAATGTGTATCACATAAATGAAGCAATTCATTATTCGTGCAACTTTTCCATCCACCCCTTCGCTCCTTTTCCCCTTTCCTTTATGAAAGATGAGTGGCAATGGCATATTTAATGTAACTTACTTCCCCACCTTTTTGCAGAGAGGAATGTATAACCTGAAATGTATGACCTTTTTTTGAGTCGATCTCTTCTGATGCACTGTTCTTTATACTGCTTGTCTTTTCTTTCAGACACTCTTTCTTCTCTCCCCCTCCCCATCAGTAACATCTTTTTTAGGACTCTCCATCTTTTATGTTTCTTTTCCTTTGTTCCTCTGATCCTTCCTCCATTGATCCCTTCTGCATGCTCCTATGGTGCTCACTAATGCTCTTTACACCTATCTCCTCTATTTTATATCTCTTGGATTTGAAAGAAATTATAGGGGACAAAAAAAGAAAACTAAAAAAAAACAACAAAGGTAAAGGAAAGGCAGGCTAGCACCAGCACCAGGGCTGATGCAGAACATGCCTCGGACCCTCACGTGATCTCCAGGGACCATTCTGCACATGGGTGCCTTTCTCTTTCCCCACCCTGCTCCCTCCAGATCCCCACACCTCCTGCAGCCACTGCTGCAGTCTTCTCTCCCTGAGATGTCGGTGGGAACACACAAAGCTTTTTGGGGGAGAGCACATAAATGCAAGATTTCATCAGTGGCTAGACTTTATTTTCAATGTTCTGGTGTTTTAAAATGAGACGATAGCAGCAAGTAAACTGCTGCAGGTCAAGTGCAGGCACTTATGTAGATAATGAGCAAATAGTTTTCCAGAAATTTGTTTTTAGGGAAAAGTTAAATTTGTAATTCCTAAGTCAGGTTGCTCCAATTCTCCTTCCTCCACCCCCCCGAACTATGTCAGCAAGCTTGACGAGCAAGGCCTTGCCAAATCTCTCTTCTCTAGCTTTCCTTTTCATTTTCCTCACCCTTTTCTGTTGCCATTGCGAACCCCCAGCATGAGGGAGTAACTGCAGCCACTCTCCCACCAGCACGTTTGTGGGAAAAGGGGACTTTTCGCTTACTCATTGTTTCTCTTCCTGTAATGAGAACACTTGAAATGTCAGACTTGCATTTTGTACATGTGTGCCAGGAATGCTCCTTTGTCTCAAGAAAGGTTTTGAAGGCATCTTCTTTCCACCAGCGGCACAGACCAGAGAAAGTGACTTTGGGAGTGTTTTTACTGAGGAAAAAACCAAACCCGTAAGAGTTTGGAGGCCACAAGACCTTGAGGAATAAAAGAGAAGAAAAGAGAGGGGAAGGAGAAATAAAATTAAAAAAAAGCATAAAGTTACACCTGGAGTAATGACATCACAGCCCACCAACAGTCTCTCATGATGGCTATTACTTACTTTCTGCATCCTGAGACCACTCATGGATAGCTGCCGACCTCCCACTCTGTGTGTTTAATGCTGTGACCAGCAAAGAGTCAGGAATAAGCAGAAGAGGAGTGAGAGTCAACGGGACACGCATGCATTTGGTGGCACCACCTGACCTGGGGTTCAGCACTGGGAAATAAAAGGCTGACTGCTGAGAAGACAGGAGCACTGCGATTTATGTACCCTTTGAACCACGTGGAGTCTGCTGATTTGCTTTTTCAGCTAAATAAAGTTTTTGAATGTGCTACTCCAAATTGCCTTGGGGAAAAAAAGCCAAAAAAGACGGGCAAGAAGAAAAAGCCTTTACATGCCCAATGTGGTGAAGAAGTCTAACATTGCCTGTAGATGCTGCACTCTTCCAGTTCTTGAAATCCCCTGTATGAGGACGGAGCTCATTACTGCTTTTTACTGAGGCCTTGTGGTCTTGGGCAGACAGCAGCAGCAATGGCATCTGCTGCCGCCTTCTTGCTCTGCCAGAGCAGAGCGCTCTGCAGCAGCCAGCATTGGTCCTCTGTGTGATGCAGAAAGGGCTGCTTATGACAACTCTCTCTCCCGGATACTATTACTTTATGGGTACTGAAGCGGTCGTGCCAGTGTACCAGTGCTGGTCTGGTACAGTGCTGCCAAAATTTTAATCCTGCTAAGGAAAAGTGTCTGATGTGAATGGTATTACTTATCTTGACTTGTGTAATGCTGAATATGGAAAATTGTAGAAAATTACTGGATGGGACATTTCTGGTATTTATTATAGCCTATTATTTTGGTTATATCAAAAACAAAGGAAGAAAGATAAGTCAAAACATTTCTGTTTAGAATACTAAAGCAAGCTAGGTTGATGTTGTCCAAATCAGAGTTTGTTGTTTTTTTCTCTACTTTATCCAATAGCTCTGAGGTGATAATACGCCACATGTTTCACTTTGATTTTTTGGGGGTTTGGTTTCTGTTTTTTTGGTGATCGAGGCTTGCTGATTTATGTGCTGAGAACTGATATTCATAGGACATGTATAAACCAAATCTTATTTTTCTCCTCCAACCCCCCAGCTAAGCTGACAGCAAAAGTCTCCAGGCAGCAGCTACGAGCTGTGTTTCCAGTGTTAGCAACTAGAAAATTTGACAGATGTGTGTTGTATGGGTGCCCTTTAAAGACACTCCCTGGCTTGCCGGGGTGCGGGCAAGTACGAGGGAGTGTTCTGGGGGCATTGCCATTTCTTTTACGTCTCACTTCCCCTTTCCCCTTCCCCTTCCCCTATCTCTTTCCCTTCTCCTTTCCCTTTCCCTTCTCCTTTCCCATCTCCTTCTCCTTCTCCTTCTCCTTCTCCTTCTCCTTCTCCTTCTCCTTCTCCTTCTCCTTCCCCTTTCTTTTCTGTCTCACTTCCCCTTTCTCTTCTCCTTTCTCATTCCCTTTCCCTCTCCCTTCCCCTTTCTCTTCCCCTTTCCCATTTCCTTGTCCTTTCTTTTGTTTCACTTCCCCTCCCCTTCTCCTTCCCATCCCCATTTCCATCCCCTCTCCCTCTCCCTCTCCCTCTCCCTCTCCCTCTCCCTCTCCCTCTCCCTCTCCCATTCCTTTTCCCATCCCCTTTCCCTCTCCCTCTTCCTTCCACTTCCCCATTCCCTTTCCCTCTCACACTCCCTTTCTCTTTCCCCTCCCAATTCCGTCGCCCTGTCCCTCTCCCCTTCCCCTTGCCCCCCGGCCCCGCGGCGTGGCAGGAGTGACACCTCGTGGGTGCGCCCAGGAACCGCGCCCGGCCGGGCGCCCCCGCTGCCCCCGCTGCGGCGCGGAGTTGCGGGTTTCACCGCAGAGAGCCGGGGACTCCCTCGTGTCCCGAGGTGCAGCTGCCTAAGTACCCATCCCGTGCCGGGGGGTCGGCGGCGGGTGCCGGCTCCCGGCCCCTCCCACACCAACGCTCCCCGCCCTCCCCTCCCTCTTCGCTTTTTTCCAGGTGAAAGCCAGGGCTCCCAAAAGGAGAAGACAGGATGGGGTAAGCGGGGGTGCGGGAGTTGGAAATTACGTCCACGTGGTGGGTAGGAGTCAATCTGCCCGGCATTGCCTCTTTAAAAGTGGATGAGATCAATGTGTATTTTACTGATCACACCATCAACAGCTAAAACCAGAGACACTGGACGAGGTACTGCAGCTGTTAGTTCCAAAAAAGCCCCTCTCCTTTCCACATATCGCAGTAAAAAAAGAGGAATATTTTTGTTGTGTTGCATCACAGGAGGGCATCTCTGTTCAAAGGTCCCCAGGAACCAATGATGTTGCTGCAGTACAAGAGAGTCCTTCTAGGCCGTTGGGATTGTATCAGGATGCATTCATCTTGTCTTGAGTTGCCTTCAGTAGCTATGGGCACTGATTTTAATACTGAAAAATCACAATGCTGTGCCTCTGAATATAAGAGTAGCCCCAGACAAAGAGGAAAACAGCAGCCATGGACTAAGTCAGTATGTCAAGGTCTGGTTTGACTCTGGAGACAGAGGGAAGCTAAGGAATGATGGAAGAAATAGCTACACAGATTTGTCTTTGCGTGCCTGGGAAAACCTGGGCATGTCCCAGGGAGGAAACCCCAGCAGACATCTTTCATCCAACATGCTGCCCATGGGGAAGGAGGGCTTTATAAGTTGTATGTAGGAGCAAAGCTCCAGGGCAATGGGATTTCCATCCTAGTCTGTAAGCAAACAGGCTGGCCAGAAGGAAGGCTAAAATATTGTTGGTTAATCACTGCTGATGTGCAATGGTACAGTCTTTAAGGGTCTCCATGCTTCACTTGCTACCTCTATCTTGGTGAGAAAGAGAAACCAAATCTAAAAACTGTGCTTGAATTTTACAGGCTTCCACCTCCATAGCTAAGTTACACTTGTGAGTGCTGAAATACTGTATGCAAATATGTGGGTTTCATTTGCATTGGGTTTGGGCTGCCTTTTCCCTACAGAGCCCCAAGTCTGTGTGATGGGATTGCTAAGGAATTCTGACTCTGTATTTCAGCCCTTTCCATCTCAATTTTTTTTTTGCACATTCCATACAGCTTTACCAAAGACCCTGCACTCAGGACAACAGGCAGACCAGGGCTCTGCATCCCAATGACCTCAGACACTGAACCCTTTTGGGGAGAGGGATTGTATAAAGGGAGCTACTCTTCAGCCTTCCAACTCAGAGGATGAAAGGAGTATTTTTTTCTCCATCCCTCCCATTAGTGATAGACAACCAACTTTCAAATCATAATGTCTAATGAAAAATATGTTAGATATTTATATGAAGCATTTTTTTCTATGTCTGGAATGGATGCTATGGAAAGCAATTGTCCTTTAGGGGATGAAGAGAGAAAGTTTGTCTTTTCTTGGATATATAGCACTGCCCTTTGGGATGGTGTCATTTGATAATTCCTGCCACATGTTCCTATGAGTAGGATGTTTTTGTTTCCTTACTGTGTCTCCCCCCAAGTCCTGCTGCGTAATACTTCAGATGGTCACGGTCAAAAAAAAGCATGTGACAACTTCCAGATGTTCAAACAATCAAAGCGATTTGCAGATCTAAGGGAGCACACCAACAAACAAATGAAGGATAACTTGAAGGGCTGCAGTCTAGGTGGGGGGTCACGTTCAGAGGTGGCAGGGCAGGCTGGAGGAAAGTCTTATAATATCTGCAGAGTTCACTGATGTCTAAACCATTTGCTAAAAAACGAGACAGTCTGATGCTGTGGTTGGGCAGGCAGTAGAAACCGAAAACACAGGGTATGGTTGTCGTTTTCCCGGAGCTTGGAGCAGCATTGGCTTCCCAGGGGAGCACTGAGGGCTGTCACAGTGCAGCGTAGCTCTGAGCTGAGCTGGCTGCTGGGCTCCAGTTCACATGATCCAGCTGAGACTAAGGAACCCAACCTTGCCTTGCTGCCATCCGCACCACCATCGCATCTGGGGCTGCTTCCTTGCTGAGCTGGTGGTGCCTGAGGCAGGGCCACGTCCAGCTGAAGGAGGAAAGGACACCTACTGGAGCCAGGAAACATGCTTGTTTCCGGCTTGTTCCTTAGCTGGATTGTGTAGGCACCTGTTCAGGCGTTAGTAACTAGTCCAGAGCTGGGTTTTGGGAGCCTGTCATCAAAACCCTTCATTGTCCCAGCTGGTTTTTGTTGGTCCACCCTCCCAGCTTTATAAAAACAGACATGACAATTGAAAATGTACAGTGGGGCAGTGTGTATTACGCTTTGGGATTGTAGAAACAATCATCATCAATCAATACAAAAAGCAGCTTGTATTAATCACTGGCAACCTGATCTTTGTCAAGGTGAATGAGCATGGTTGTGCGGTGCAGCGTGCATGGAGCAGCAAGTGGGAACAGCAGGATGGGGGCTGCACGTTGTTTCCTGCTGGCTGCTCCTGCCTCTGCTCACAGGAGGGACAACTTTCCCACCCTCCCCCCAGGATCCTACAGCAGGTCTGCTGGTGCCTTTTTGTAGGCTGGCGCTTGGTGTGGCAGTGACTCCACTGCTGACAGCACGTCCTTTGAAACAGATGTGCTCTGCATCTGCTCTCTGTGTGCGCAACTGGCACAGCTCTGCTGGGAGGCTGTTGTACAAAGCCGCCCATGTGGAGCAGTGATGGGGAGCAGCAGGCACTATTACTATTGTTGTTGCTATTATTATATAATTAAGTTACTGCTATAATTATGTTATTATAGCACATTATTATAGTTGTGTTGTTATGTAATAATTATATTATTATATACTATTATATAATTATTTTACTACTACTGCTGCTGCTATTACTATTACTAATTTGTGTGGAAACATTGCTGACTCAGAACCTGGCTCAGCTGCTGCTGGACAACGGAAGATCTGATCACATCAAGGTAGCTGCTGGAGTTTTGAACATTGCTGTGGTTCCTATATGCTCATGCTTTTGAAGAGCTTGCTACTGACTACTCTTTCCCCATGGTAGTACGGCTTTCCGTGAGGTTGCTTAAAGTCCTATATGGGTCTTTTACTGCTTGGGAGGTGAGGGTGTAGCATGCTCACAAATTCAGTTCCACGCTAGGAAAAAAAACTGCTTTGTGACAGTTTGTCCACATCAAAGGTAGCTTTTGTCAGTCAAACTCTCCTTATCACTTTCCCCAAGAATTTGGAGAAATTATGGCAAGATTATTCCTTGGGTTTGTTAAAATAATCTTTTTGTACATATATGGAGGGGGAAAGACCAGAAGACCGCTTGCCTGGAAAAATCAGACCATGATGCCTGTGTGTGAGGAGGAACCTGAGCCTGAGAAGGGCCTTGGTAGCATCATGGGGGCCTTGGAGGAGGCACACCATGACATGGGCAAACACCCAAAAGTGAGGAGGATGCTTCAGCTCACAAGGACACCAGTACCTGAATGTGCTGCAGGAAAGTGGTGGTCATGAAAAATCAGATCTGGCCATATAACAGGTATTTATTGCAATGGGTCATCTCTGTAAGACTGGGTCACCATGTAGTAAATCCTAAAAATCTGTGGAGACCTGTGTTCTTCTACTAACTGGAGCATCAACAGCATGTGCTTCCATCATTTATAATGCGGTTGTCAAGAGTGCAGGCTCTTTGCCCTTGTCCACAGGGAAAATAACAATTGCCAATGTATGCTAAATTAAAGATGGGAGCTATTCACTGCACTGGAAGCTGACTCAAGAAGGACAGATCATGGCTGGGGAGACATGATAAGGAAAATCAAGCTACTACATGACAAACTAGACATCTGTGGGAGAATAAAACCAAGTGGCCTCTATCTACCTGTCTATTGGTTATCCACCCATCTCTCTCTATTAACTAGATATGTAGATGTTTTGATTTAAAAACAGGCAAGGGAGGGGCACGGTGAGGTCTGTCTGGGACAAAAGGAAAACACCTAATGGCCCTTCTTCCTGACTGGTAAATCCATGCCTGGTCTCCCATCAAGGCTTCATAGTTTAGAAAGAATTGCAGTTTGTTCTTCAGAAGATGTGTCAGTCTGTTATGGATTAAGAAGACAACATGCCTTCTACATTTACTCTCCCCACAAGGACTGAGTTTTGGAGGATTTGCTAGTCACTTCATTTCAGACACATTTCTTAACTTGCTTGGATTTCTTTGTGGTTAAACTGAGATTCTGTCCTGCCTGAATCCTGTAAAGCTTGCTGTGGGTTCCCCTGCCTGTGCAGTGTTTGTCCTGTCACAGTGATTACTGATACATACCCGCTGCACTCGTTGTGCCCTACTGAAATCCTGTTGTCAGGGTAAGGATTACAAATTAAAATAGTCTCTCAGAGGGAGGATCCCAAAAACCAATTTTGTTACAAAAATTCCTCAATCATTTCCAAACTGAACTTAATTTAAAATGAAAGACAAGTCTTTCCCTTTACTACTAACCAGATGTGATCTTCCCAAAGCTTCAGATAGGAATAATCTCTCCAGATTTCCCAGCTGTTTCCATATCCCAGACATACTGAACCCAGCCTGTCTGCAGATTTTCTGAATGGGAAATTTCCATTCAGGAAAATCTGCTAACAAGGCCAATGCCTGACATCTCCATTAAAATCAGTGGTCCTACATCTTCTACTTTACTTTCTCAGTTTTTGTTCCCTTTTGTTCCTTCTGTTGCTTGCTTGCAGCTGGACCTCCATTTTGCCCTTTTCCATGGGACCCTGGGAAGTTTCCACTACTTCCCTATCTCTGCCTCCTCTTTCTTTTGAATCTCTAGTCTCTTTCCCTTATTTTAGTAGCCATCATTCTTAGCTGTTGGCTGCAGATGTTGGCCAAAGCCTGATAAAGTCAATAGAAAGGTATTCCCTGGAATTTTAGATGCATTTCTGTTGTGTTTTTTCTTTCCTTTCTTTTTCTTCTTGCTGCCTGGCTGGTTGATTTAAACAAATATTTTCAGAACAACTTGTCCTCAGTTGACTAAACTGGTAAATAATGGATAAATATAGTTTTGATTGGGAACAGCTTTCTGGAAAAGCACAGAGTGCAGCACTGAAGAAGAATTTTTCTCACCTTGAGTCATGGGGTCTGGTTGGTTATATTAAAACCATTTACTTAACCTGCCTGTACAACATACAAACATCAGAGATGTCCTTCAACTGTACTGATACTTCGTGCTGCCTACACTACACCAGGTACACCTGAGCAGTCATTCTATTTCATGAAACAGAAATAGCCTGGTTTTTTGGGTGTAATTTATATATTTAAGCAAAGTGGCTTATTTTTCCCAGGTTTTTGGTTGGGTATTTTTTGGGGGCGGTTGGGGGTTTGGTTTTTTTTTTTAACTGTCTGGAAAGGAAATGTTGTTCTGTCATAAACTTCAAGCTTCAACATGTAACAACTGTATTATAAATTCCTTGGTGTCCTAAGGTTAGCTACCTACCCGTGCAACTCAGTCCTGCTGTGACAGTACTGTCGTCTCATAAAAATACACTTCACCAAGCCCACAAAAGGGATGCTGCAATATTTCTTAGGGCAAAACTTTTCATATTGCTCATGAAGCATACAAAGGAGTTTCATAAATGTTTTTCTATGCATTTATTCACATGGAGGGGCGAGAAATATAAGTATTACAGTGTTCTTACACACTAAAAATAAAATCCCAGCTCAGAACAGTAATATGAGTATGTCATTGTATTTTGAATTTTTATTGTAAAAAATGATAGCAATAGTTCACGCAACCCAGCTATTATCTCAGATAGACTCTCTGCAGAATCCAAAAACAATCTGAGTCATCCTGACTTGATTCATGTTCCGTTCCTGTTTGGGAATGCTTCCCTTGCCATCAGACCGCCTGGTAACATTTTTTTTCTGTGAAAGCTCAGATTCTGTGCAACAGTCCCACAGTCTATGGTGGGTTCTGCAGCATGAATCATGGAAAATATGCATCCCTGCTTATTTGTAGCTGGTTATTTTTGCAGAAATTGATGTGGAAGAAGAGCCATGGGATTTTTTCAGGGATACATGTGTCTTTTTTGGCACTCATTTAATAGACACTTCTCAAACATATCGAAGATGCTCAACGTAGGAAAGAGGGAAAAGAGGTGGAGTTGACATGTAGAGCTGAGATGGAGTATGAACCAGTTTCAAAAAGGGAGAAAGTGTATTTGCCCTTACGAATAAAGCAAGGCACCGGGGAGTTGTTCCCCTGTTTCTCCCAGGGTCCTCTTTATGGTCTGTTACTAAATTTCTGTGAGACTTTTATTTTAATTTGTTGTGGCTTTCATTTCACTAATGTATAATATGCTATTTCAGTTAGTACATGTGGAGTATATAATTTCAATTAGTTCGTGGAGCTGTTTAAGTAATAAATAACTTTGGCACTCTCACCTGAAATGACAGAAACAGAGAAAAGTAATTGCATTTGCCAACCTTCCTTACCCCACTTGAGAGAGACCTCTCTGAGCTGCGAATGCAGCCCAGTAACTCTATGTACTTAGTCATGAAGTGAATGTGTGACTTCAGGGAAATAACGGTGATGGTAGCTAACATTTCTGCAGTTGAACAGTTGAGCAGTGGGCAGCTTTTCATCTGATCACATTCTGAAAAAATACAGTACTCATTTTACTATTAGCACCAGTGGTAGTACTAAGGGTTGGTAGGAGAATAAAACCATTTCTTAGAACATTGTCAGGTGTTACAAAGATGAGGGCTGTCACATATAATGAAGATTAAAAGAATTCTAGAGGTAAAATTCTGAAGTGCTCAGCCATTGGATGGCAGCCAGCAAGCAAAAGTGACATCAGATGCAGAGAAACAAGGTGTAGGGGCTGCGCATGCTGTCGGGAGCTTAAACAGGACATGCTGGGTCATCTCCAGGGCACCTGCTGGACTTGAACTCCAGGAATAAGACGGTTGAAAACTGATGTGAATCGCAGGAATATGCATTTTTGACAGGGAGGCCTTGTTTCCTCCATCCATGTGTCCAGCACTGAAGCACAATGCTTGCTTCAGGCCCTACTAAAGACTGCCTGAAAACCAGAGAGGGTGTGAGCATCGACTTTGGGAACAACCAGAAGACTGGGAAGCACCTTCCCGTGCAATTTTTGGGTACTTGGTCTTTTAAGCATATCAGGAAAAGGTTAAAGCATTACTGGTTACAGGCGGTAAGTGTTTACTGACCTAGCAAATAAAGATATAAAAAGATCTGGTGGCTGGAGTTGAACAAATGCAGAGGAAAAAAAGGCTACGCATTTCCACATTTCACCAGTGAAATACTTAGCTGCTGGCATGGATTGCAATAGGTTATTGTGGCTTTTCTACCATTAGTAATTTTTAAATCGAGAATAGATGTTGTTGGGTTTTCTTAATCTAAAAGATGTACTCAAGTTTAAACTGGATCCAATTCAAGGATGGTCTGTGTCCTAAATTATGTGGTTAGATGACCACAGGGTGACTCCTGGTTTTATAATCTGAAAATCCTTTTGCTCTGACAAAAAGGGCTGGAGGAGCTTTTACTGCGATCGAGAATTGGGATGCTCGCTGTGTTTACTGGGGTTAGCACTCATCTTTTTTCCTCATTCTGAACCAGCTTAGCACTGACTGGTCCCAGCTGCAGAGCTGCACTAGGCAGACCTGTCCTGCCTAGCCCTGGGATGCTCCTTTTTCACTTATTTCTCTCCTCCCAGGCTGGAACCTCACATTCATTTTTCCGAGGAGCCAGGAGCCACCTTGAACCGGGGAACTTCTGTAGCGCTTTGAGAGTAACCATTCACAAAGACCTTACAGCTCTGAACTACAGCACGCACAAAGAACACTTTTTTTCTAGCGACTACAAAATGCTGCAATAAACTCTGCTCAAATGAGACCTCTGTTAGTGGTAGTGGAGCTTTGTACGTTAGCCACCAAGGATTTGACTATCAGATAATTGTGATTACACATTCTCTTCAGAACAACCTGCATTATTTAAGAAGAAAATCAAACTCCAATCAAGCTGCTGAGAGGTTTTTAAAAATACTCAGATGTAGAGTTCCCAGCTTCCCTGTTTTAGCCGTTGGGGTACAGTGCAAAATGCTGCTAAGCAGTCAGTAGCCTCAGGATTTATTGCGGTGTCTGAACTTATAAACACAAAAAGTTCACAGAAAAGCCTGCTCTCGTGAACTTTCAACCAGCATTTGCAAACTAAGAACTAAGAAGCCATAGATTATTTATCTAATAAATGGATACATATCTGTCTGAACATTTAATAAAGATAATATGTGAGAAGCACGAAACAAATCATTTTCCTCTGCAGTAAAAATATATTTCTTCTGTTGGATACAAGAGAGTGGCTATAACAGTCAAAACCTTTTGGAGCTTTTATGTTCAGAAATGATACTCTGACAAGAACTCTACCAAACACACAGGTTGTAGAATTGGAATTTTCAGGTCAGGTGAGACCAAAGACCAGAATTTGGTAAAGTAATGATTGAATTCTCATTAGTTTTATATATATGTGTGTGTGTGTGTGTGTGTAAAAAATACACACACACCCCCATTCAAACAAGATACTGATACCAAACACTAAAATGAACTGTGCAACGTGGTCCAGCAAAATCTACTGTTATAAATAGCTCTGGCTATTGGAGTGTGCCTGTCCTGAAAAGGCAAATGCTTGTCTGGCCTACAGTTGCCATATACCCTTCAACTGCCTGGTCTCTGCACGTGCTCTCCCTTTCGCCCCCTCAAAGTGCCAATCAAGGGTACATTAACATTACCAAGCAAAAGACATGAATTATATCTACACCATCACAAATAACAGTGATTTTTATTTCCAGGGTGGTCTCAAGAGACTCGAACACAACCTCCAGCCCAGATCAGCACAGTTAACCCTGGGAATAAGAGTCCTCCATCCTCTCATGTACCAGTTGCAGCTCAAATATATTGTATAAGTTTCTTCTCTTTGAATATATCTCCTCATATCTGAATGTCAGATCTCTCTTATTGCCAATTCATTTTACATTTTGCATCGTGCCTAGCGCCTACATTAACTATTGACATCTGGGTTCAACAGTAAGAATAGGAGAGAAGTGAGGAGAGAGACTAAAATGAAGTGTGAGTGTATTAGTAACATTTTCAATCTCAAAACTGGAGTGATGGTTGCCTACTGACACGGGCTGGTGGTGCAGATCCCAGGACTGGAACCCATTCTCTCCCACCGGCGCCATACTTGCAGCACAAGGTCTGCTGCTCTGTAACCACAGGCCTGTTCATTAAGTTTGCTTGAGTTCTTTCACATGGGCATGCACACAGCACACACACACAAATGCTTCTTTTGAGTCTAGCGCCTTCATCTTGAAAGGATGCAAATATTCCCATGGTTCTTGCTACTGAAGGACTCCTGAAGCTTTGCATTTTGGGAACAGGTAAGTGGCAAAGGACATGGACCTGAAAAGGTGAGAAGGAGCGTTCCTCAGAACTAGGAGCTACAGCACAGCTCTGGTTAAGACCCCAAGCTCCAGCTTTATTGATTCCAGTAAAGAACCTCTGGTGACAGCCTGGTGCTGCTTTACTGCTGCTGTTAGTATCAGGGAAAGAGACACTATAGGTAGTTGGAAGCTGAAGATTCACCTCTGTAGGACTTTATTAGAATAGCAGAAGGATAAAGCAGTTTGATAGAAAGCACAGCTGTCAGGAGTTTGGTGTGACACATCCATTCCTGTGTGGTCATGTGCAGTAGTATCTTCTTTACATTCCATTCATGTACCAGGTTTTCAAATGAGAGAAAGTGGTCAATCCTTTAAAATTGATAGAGTGATGCTGGCACTGATTTTGGTGGCTGTAGTCATGTGTCAAGAGATTATTTGTGCAGTCATGATGAGTTCAATATATGTGTACATCCTTGATACCTGAATCTCAAAAATGTCACTAAAAGAGATGCCAGTAAGCCGTTATTTTCTCTAAGCACCAGTTCTCCATAGATGTAGTCATAGTAACAGGCATCACATTTATGCTAACATTGGCCAACAAGGGCTGAAATCTTGGCTCTGTTGAAATCTTTGGTAAAGATTTGGCTGAGAAATGCAAATAGGTTTGCACAAAAAATAAAAAGACAGGGGAAATGGTTTTGTTTTACAACATTCTGAATGTCAGCGTCCTGAGTTTATAAAAGTTCAAGTTTGTTTGTGCTAAAATGAAAAGAAAAAACCAAAATGTTCATACCTTATTTTGATGTCACCTTCCAAAAAAGAAAATCTGGCAGGACTTTGTTTTAATGCAGATGCTGGCAGAGCCACAGCCTAGCTAGGTACCAGGCAGCACAATGATGGGTGATGAGGCATATGCTAACTGAATTCCTTCTGATAAACACAGGGATTTGCTTCCCATATTTAAAAGCTGCTGGTCCCCTGGGCAGCAGCCCCAGACAGTCTTTAGAGAGTGTCCAGCCTTCAGCCAGAAAGTTTCCTATTTGCAGAGCTGGTCTAACTAATACCTTGCACTAATCAAAGCAAGTCCCTCCCTTTGTTTTAAATGACTTTGGAAGCCAGCTCTGTAAAACAAATACCCGTGGCACCAAATATCCCTACCATGAAAACCACTGTGGAGTATCGGGCACTTGACCTACAAGCCAGATGAGATTTCTTGCTACATGTTGACTTAACCACAAGGAAAGAAAATTAACTGAACTCACAGGCATGCTTCGTCTTTTAGGTGACCATGGGTATTATGATTACTGTGTTCTGCAAAGATTCAAAAATGCTGCCAGAAATTATAAGCTAAGTGGGATTTTAAAAATTTTTAAAATTTTTATAGGCTCTTTGCCTACTTCCCTTTAGACGTGGTGTTTGTCTGTTCATCATGATTTCCCTTGCTCCTTGCCGATGCGTGGTGGGCACAGTCAAAAGCGGGAGAAACAGCAGATGGCAGCACCAGGCTGCTCTATCTGGGCTCTGGGAGCAAACTGGGGAAAAAATACGAACTTTCTTAGACTTTGCTTTCAGATCTCCTTCCTCTACACAATTCTCTTGGATTTCTCCCCCCCCCTCCCCTTTTTCTTTTTATTCACCAAAAAAAAACCCCAACCAACCAAAAAAACCCGGCACAGCAGAGGAGGAAAATTGCTATGTCAGGTCATCCTGTATTGATTTAGTTGAAGATAGTAAGACCTGATGTGACCTGCTGAAAAGATGACATGAGGTTATGGCCTAGCCTACCAGTGCTTCACGTCGTATTAAACACTCCACAGGGGCAACATCTGGAGGGTTAAACAACTGCTGGGTAATGCAATTTTAAATACCACTTCATCAAAGTAATAGACTCCACAGGACCCTCTTGGGATCTGTAAACTGATGTGTTCCAGGCTTTGTGTGCTGCAGCCCTTTTGTGTAGCACATTAAGGACAGCCTGATAGCTCTGACTATTGCAGAGTGATAGAACTGAGCTTTGCAAACTCATCTAACCGCACACTGCCTCACTAAGCCTGGGATCAAATGCATGGCCTTTATGGCTTTTCTCTTCTGGTTTGGGTTTTTTTGTTTTGTTTTGTTGTCTTCTCTTTTTTCTTTTTGCTCGAAGCTTGATAGATTGTATATCCAAAATCCCTGTGAGCTGAGGAAAAGGTTTTAGACCAACAGATTTATACTTGGGTCTAGTTTAACAGCAGTGCATGAGCTTCTAAAGGAGATCAGATCCATGCTTTCTGTTTTCCTGAGTAGTTACAGAGGAGGGAGCAAACCTTCTGTGCACTCTTCATAACCAGCCAAGCTTTCAACCTGAATAACAAGCAGATTCCTTGGGTCCTTACTGGACCTGGCTCTTCTCCTGCATTCTTCAAATAAAATCCAGCCGTAGCTCCGGGAATACAAATCATGAAGGAAATGGGGTCTCCAGTTTAGTGGATCACAAAGGCTGATGCCACCATCCAGCTGCAAATCAAGATGCCTGACATTTAGCAGAACAGCATGCAATTTTCTGAAAAAAACTCCTTCCACTATTTCAGAGCTGTTAAGCAACAATTAAGAAAAGTCCCATTAAATAATCATTTTAGTACCGTTGAATAATTAATCACTTAAGGAGAGGACAGCCCAAGAACTTTTTCTACCACTTGCTAATGCAACATTTGCTTTCCGAATCCAAATCCAGCAAAATCCTTAGCTCACACAGATCCCTGCATCTAGGCAGAGAGAACTTGATAGCCGTTGCCAGCCAAGCTTTGTCACTACCAGAAGCATGTGGAAGCACACGTGGCAACTCCTTTCCAGGGGAAAAAAAGTTAGGGTCAGGCTTGTAGCTGACATGAGCCAGCAGCATTCAGCTGAGGTCAAAAGAAAGGTTTCTATTCTTTCTGAGGAAATATCTGCCCTCACTGCCATCCTTGCTTGCAAGTCCTTCTCCCTACTTTACTACACTCATTTCAGATCAAAGAGCAGCGGAAAATTCCTCAATTACCTGACACAGTTTCAGTTCAGAAATGCCTCTGAGTAAGTTTTTGTGTGATGCCTTTCAAAGAGAGATCCTGATAGTCATGGAGCAGGGGGAGGAGGTCTGAAGCTAACTGTAAGCCACCATTGCAATTGTTTGCTTGTTACTGGGTATTAGTAAACTCTGGGATGTTAGAGAGAGACCAGAGAAATGTGTTGTATCTTACAAAATAGTCAGTCTTCAGCTGCCTTAGTGTCAGCAGGAACCCAGACCTGAATTATACCTGAAGTGGGTCCTGCAACCTGACTTGACATGGTCCATGCCATTCCTGCCCAGCACGTTTGTATCAGGCAGTCCTGTACACAGTTAATCATACTAGGCTAACTGTCCTTTACAAAGTACGTTTATGAACGCAGATATGAACAATGCCCTTCCTTCACTAAACCGGTTTGTGACCTGCACTTTAGAAACAGAACTTATTAAGACTGCATGAGCTACTGTAATTTACTTACTGGAATAATTTTCCATCCCTCATTACTGCTGAGGAGACCACGGCTGCCCTCCATCTGTGGAGAGGTCTTCCTACGAAAATGGGGAGCAGTAGGGAAACAGCATGGATTCTCCAAAGAATGCATTAGTTTATTTATTTATTTCAAATGTCTTTCATGTCTTGGCTTTGTGCATCTTTTCCAAGAAGCAAATGCTTCACAGATGGAAAGAAGCAATTTTCAGTTGTAAAAATTCTAAACAGTTCAGGTGAAATGAAAAACAGAGCTTCCTGGAGACATGCCAGATTTTCTTTTATTTTTTATCCCCAGCCTCACTTTGATTGTGAAAATATTCACCCACCTCCAGACTTTATAGCAAGAGAAATGCCCTGCCCGGGGTCTGATCCATGCCTGAGGTATCGCCGTGGGGTTGATTAGAAAGGAAGGCTCCCATTTCCACACAGGCACTACACATCTGCTCCGACTGTCTGCAGGGTAGATCCACAGTGTCCCTACTGCAAAAATTGAGTCTTACATAAACCAAGTTTATACTGGCATAGCTCCTCTTCTGCAGGGAGCTCTGCTATGTTGTCGTCAGGAAGAAGTCTAATTTGTCCACAGATACTCTGTTTTCTGTCAATTCATATAGCTAGGTAGTGAAATTAGGGGAAAAAAAAACATAGGTGGCTGGTGAAAAATGGTAACGAGCTTATTTATAGATACGTTCTGCTGATAAAACCTTTTGCAATTACCCTCGGAACCTTTGGGTATCACACACTGCCTATGAGGCACATAAATCTCCCACATGTTCCCTGCGGGGAGCTTAACTCATCCTCTGGGATATCTGCCTCTGAGCCAGACACCTATACATCTGTGGCCTTCTGTGCGAAGCCTGAAGGCCTGCAGCAGACCCACCAACATCTCCCTCTCTCCGCCAATGGCTGTGGGTGTGGAGCTGGCATGTTCCCCATGTGTCTGCAGTGGAAGGAATGAGTACAGGCTATGGGAGCAGCCTCTGGGTGACAGGGGAGTCCAGCGTCCAGTTCCCTGGGCTCTAACCCATTTGGAATGCCCAGGATCAGACACGGAGGGAAGTACGGAAGAAGGCCTGTAATTATTAGCTGCTGCCGCGTCTCCAGGAACGCAGCTCCGGAACACGCTAATGCATAATGCTCACTTGGGATGTTGCAATGGATTTTACAATGCGCATTTGACAAGCATGTCGTGCGGGGCTCTACAGGAAGAGAGAGAAACACTCACAGCAGTGGGTGCTGAATCAGGGTCTAAGTGTCTGATCCAAGGTTATTTGCTGTAAAGTCTAGGACATTCCCTGAAAAATGTTGAGTTGTGCAGGAAATGTCTGGTTACTTGTGTAACTGTTTGTAAGATATACAAACTCATCAGGCTCTGACTCCTAAGTCTTATGACAATAATGCATTTTCTTCCAGACATGTTCAATTGCATATCTGATACACATACTGCTTGGCCAAAATGACTTGTTAGTGATTTATTTTGAGTATCCAGCCTTTACCATATGACATCACCTCCTTAACTTGATGAAAAAAAGGTTTAGCCTGAATTCTTCCCATTAAAAATAATGGGGCACTGGTTTCTCAATGCCAATATTTACTGATATCAAAGCAAAATATTGTCTTGGTTATTTGTCTTAATTTAGCCCAAACAGTACACAAAGCACAGTGTACAAAAACAATATGTTCTTTCTTCTAAACCAGATCATCACTTACTAATTACTATATGATTTGAATGAAAACAGAGGCATGATTCAGTGATGGTTTATAGAAATTATCTCACTATATTTAGAGGTTTTTTCTTACCCTGATTGATAGAGGGATCATATAAGATGGCTTCCTGTATCTGACTTCACCCAAAATCATCCTTTATACAAAATACAGCGGAACGAGACCCAGATCCTTTGCTAAAACCTCTCTAAGAAACAACTACATTACATACAACAGTAGTTATATGTAGCGTGTATCTGAATGTGTGTGTCTTTGTGTGTGCATGCACACACATACATAATCAACTTTAAAACTTTAACTAAAGCATACAGATCCCAATGGTATTGGAACACTCCTAAAATTCAGGTGCTACATTTATGTTGGATTTGGGTACATTTTGCACAGACCATTTAATGTATCGAAATCCAACACAAAGCCCAACCCTCTATTAGAACAATTTAATGTGAGAAATTTTATGCCCAGAAAGGATCCTTTGCTTCTAAGCATGGACCTAGACATGTGGCTTACCCTCCTGCGATGGCTGTCCCCTTTGGAAACTCACATGGAAACTCAAGGGCCGCAAACTCCGGTAAAGCATCAAAGAAAAAAGTCATTTAAAGACTTTTTACAGAGCTGGTCTGCTTCCAGCACACCAGAAAATACAAAATTGAACCAAAATTTTTGACCAAGGACTCTAGTAGACATTTGACTATGAATGAATCTGTCTCTTCCCTGTTAGGTTTCTATTGCTTAAGAAATCTGTAGAAGAAGCTACAAATGGATTTCTCTCAAACCTTTCTAATGTAAGTCCCCTTGTTTACACACATGGAGCGGACCTGTGCTTCCATCCACCATGGGTGCTTTCTCCTCCTGCCTTCTCTCTAACAGTTTCAATGCCCGGCTCCTGCACCACAGGTCGTGTGCTGTAATGGGAATCCTGTTGTGTCAGTGGGGAACACACCAAAGCCCATTCATAGACTTAGTCGGCGCTTTTCTGGCTACAAACATTCCCAAGCAATGCCAGGCTCATACAACACGAACTTTTTAGACATAGCTCACACGCTGTTGCTTCTGTGTGGAAGAATTTCTGCCCGGTTGCCACTAGATGGAGTAAAGCCAAAACTTGTAGGTTTAATTAGTCTTGCAATGGGAAACATCCATTTCCAGTATTTTTTTTCTACTTAAACGACTCTGTTAAGCTGAAAACCAAGCCTGCCTGGCTCTAGATGGAGGGAAAGAGCCCTGTTTAATTTAGTGCACTGCACTGATTTGTAACCAGGGTTCACTCAAAGAATTCGTGGCACATGGACTTTCCTGTTTGTGCATTGGAGAACTGAAGTCAAATTCTCAAAGGACTGATTACCTTCTTTGTCTTCCATCACCCCATTCAGACGAGTAAACAAGGAGTTCAAACGAGGCAGACAGCCCCCATGCTCTGACTATGCAGGTACGCAGGTCCTATCACTAAGAATCTAAGGTCGATCATTAATATCTGATAGTGCTGACATCCCTGAAAGAATTTATTGATAGTCCATCTTCCCTCTTTCTCTTTCACTCTGTTAGAATGCCTTCTGCTCTTGTCCATGTGAGCATCTAAACTCCCGTCGTCTGCTCCACTGATGTGGACTAATAATACATAAAGAAATCACAAAATGCCACTTAGATGGCATTCACAGCACAGGTGGTGTTCCCAGATACGCACAGTACTGCCCTACTTCTGTTTCCAACTAGGGGAGTTTTACTGTTTTCTTAAATGGCAGCTGACAATCAGAAAACAGTTGTGGCTTCTGAAAATCTACTGCATACAGATGTGCATTTTGCAAAGTACAGCACAGTGTGACCAGTGAGCATACATACTCATACACCCAGCATACATTCATGCATTTACATACAGTTCACCATACTACTGTTTTTGTTGCTGTGATGATTCTGCATATACATTATACTGCTGAACCCCCTGAAAGGAAATCTAAAGGTGATTTATGTACTACTTTGCTTAATGCATAGCACAGGATAGGATAGGATAGGATACAATAGTTCAGTTGGAACAATGATCTTCTAGTCCAACTGCCTGACCAAACCAGGGCTGATCAAAACTTAAAGCATGTTATTAAGGATGCTTTCTGAACACATCTTAAACACTGGCAGGCTTAGGGCACTGAACACCTCACCAGAAAGCCTGTTCCAGTGTTTGACCACCCTCTCAGTATCTATTCCAGTCCTGAGAACCTTACCTCCGATCTCACCTTACTTGGCAAGAAAGTAAGCAATTAATTCATGCTCTTCCTTGAATCTGAATTATAAGCTATTTTTTACCTTTATTCCTTCTGAAGCAGGAACCATTTCTATTTTACAAACTTTTAAGATCTTCTGGTAACCAAATTAATGTCTTGCAGATCTCTTCTACCACGCTGCTTGGATGTTATTTCTTTTCCACCAAGCCAGGCTCCTTTTTACTGTACTCGGTGATGAAATGATTTAAGGCAATAGCTGGTCAGAAGTCCAAACACATCTCATCAAGAGCTTTTTAAAAGAAAATGTGGAGGAATGTTTCAGCTTGAAGAATAATCTTGTATGGTCTCCAGGAAGTTTTGAACAGATTCAGGAAAAAATAGAAACTTTGAAACTGAATCTATCTACTTAAAATGCTCTGTTATGGTATTTTTGCAGGTTTTTTTTAGAAAGCAGTGGAATTACCATTTATAATAAACCAAGAAATTATAAATGCATTTTATATTAATTGATCTTTTGACTGGAATCACCATTTTGCTTCAGGATTTTAAAACTCGAGCAGTGGAGATCACAGGTCATTTGAACAGCAAAGTAAGTTGCCATTTCAATGTAGAGTGCATCAGTTTGAAATAAAAACATTGTTTCTGCATAGAAGAATATTTCAACCTCTTGTACAGAGGCTCCCCATGCCAATTGCTTACCTCTCCATGTTGTGCCTGTTACACTTCAAGACTGTGAGGGTTTAATGACCAAAGACAGCTTGTGAGGTCTCAGTTGTGCAAGCAAAGCTCTACTTTGCTGTTCCAAGGCCAGTGGAGTGGGGTGAGAGCCAGGCATTCTGTCACAAACAGGAGGGGAAGAGTGGGCAGGAACATAAGAGGGATGGGGAAAGAACCAAGGGAAAATATTAATTCTTCAGGCTTGCTGCTCCTGATGCTTCCATGAGAACAGGGAAACTGAGCCCAGCTGAGATGCTTCCAGCTCAGGATGATGATGACTTCCCACATCCCAGCTCTTCCTTCAGCAAAGCAGTAGAAACATCCAGCTTAGACCTCTGGCATGGGCAGAATCTGTTTCCTCCCCTGCCCTCTCTTCTGGGGTAGTATCCTGTCAAAGCCACTTGCCTAGGCCTACCATTAGCTCTGATTTGACTTACAATTTATTTTGCTTTGTTCAAGAGTACCATACCAGAATTTACAGAGGGTTTAGGTCAGGTGCATGTCTTCTGCTACCAAAGGGCATGACCCCTCCGCAACCAAATTATTTTTCTTACTGAAACTGTAAACTGCATGAGGCTGGTGTATCATAGAAGTCCTTGAAAGTGTCCAGCACAGGGCCACCAAGATGCTTATGGGAGTGGAAGACCACCTTTATGAGGACAGGCTGAGGGACCTGGGCCTGTTTAGCTTAGAGAAGAGAAGACTGAGGGGTGACCTTATTAATGTTTAAAAATGTGTAAAGGGCGAGAGTCAGGAGGATGGAGCCAGGTTCTTCTCGGTGATGGGCAGTGATAGGACAAGGGGCAACGGGTGCCAGCTGAAGCACAGGAAGTTCCATGTGAATATAAGGAGGAACTTTTTCACTGTGAGGGTGACAGAGCACTGGAACAGCCTGCCCAGAGAGGTTGTGGAGTCTCCTTCTCTAGAGATATTCAAAACCCACCTGGATGCATTCCTGTGTGATTTAGTCTAGGTGATCCTGCTCTGACGGGGGTGGACTAGATGATCTTTTGAGATCCCTACCAACTCCTAACGTTCTGTGAGTCTGTGATATCATAACTTTACAAACAGGAGTTTGGTTAGGCTATCATGTGTGCCACAGGACCTTCTGACACAAAAAAAATTAAGAGTTCACTGACCCTTCTTCATTTACCCTTCTTCACTAATAAAATTACAATTGTATTAACTCCCTCTTCCTTGAAAACCCGAATGGCATATTAGTTTAGTATCACATCTCAAGAACAACAGGTACATCAACAGCTCTTGCAATTACCAGATTTTTTTTTCCAGGGCTGTCAAACATGTCTTCTAACAATTCCTCATCCTATTTTCTTCACAAAACTGGCCACCACTGTATTTAAAATGTGCTATGAAGAACCTGAGCAATTATTTCTTGCTTTGATTAAACATTTTGAATGTAGACATTAATATCCATACAGAATTCTAATTTGCATGGGTGGGGGGATCTACCACAAGTACCTAGCTTCAGTTTCATAAAAATTATGCATCAAATAGAGAGGACTTCTCTAACTTTTTTGGTACTCAATGAAGAGAAAGAAACATTTTCATAGGGCAAATATTTTCTCCTAAACACTCATGTAAGGCTACAGCATCAATGATTCTAGAGATGTTCTTCTCTCTCTCTGCCAGCCATAAAAGGGGACCTAAGTGACTAACTTAAAGTAGATGATTAAATTTTTAGAAGCTAGGGTTAGGTCAGATGAATCCAAACAGCTATGTCTTACCTTTAAATGGTTTTATGTCTCTTAGAAAGCTCTGTATCGGTATATAGCTATGCATATGATAATGCATGTGTATTTAAATATTAATGCACCTATCTAAATGTCCACATAGGTACAATTACTTTATACTAATTTGTACCAACTACATTTATTTCAAGATGGGGTTTCTTTGTGTCTCTTTCCTTTCCTGACCTACCTTTCTGTCTCTTCATAGTCTGGAAGAGATCACTGCCTAAATACTTGGTATGTGGTCATAGTTTTTTTAACTTATTGAAGCGAAAGCATTTGGAAACATCTCTCTTCATTGCATATTGCTTGGCAATCTATTCTATAGTGTAAAAGTGGTTTTAAAATTGGGTTGCTTCCTGTTGCTCGGCTTGTAAGCCTCAAGTCTTTATATAATTCCGCAGCTGTGAAATAACATTTCATTCTAAGGCTGTAAAGAAAATTGCTTCCTTCACTGTTGTTTGGGCAGGACCACCAAGCAAAGGGGAGAAAGGATCGTGCTAGGGGCTGTGCTGGCAGTGCCCGAGGTCAGAGCAGGGGAAAGTGAGTGGCTGTGGTTCATGTGCATGCAGTGTTTGTGAGGAGCATGTTTGTGCCTGGAAGCACGGGAGCCATCAGCATGCACCTGGGACAGACTCTGTCAGTTCACCTCACATGTGTGTCCTCGCTGCTCAAACCTGTCATTCAGCCACCCCAGCACTAGGCCTGCCCTTAATCGGGACTGAGAATTATGTCAATGAAAGGTGTTGGGGTTTTTGTTTTGGTTTGTTTTCAGGTTTTTGTTTGTTGTTTTTTTTATATATAGAAAAACATCAGAAGGGGCTAGGATAAGATTAGAAAAACAATTTCTGTTGCTGACCAAACACAGATTTAAACCCAGGTCACCAAAGGTGAAACGTCACTACACCTAGTTATGTAGTTTTGACTTCCCAGTTAATCCTTGTTTCAAGGTAATGAAACTCAACTGTCAGCTGGAATACAGTGTCCAGCCCTAGCATCCACACCTTCAAAAGGATTTTGAAAAATTGGAAAGTGTTCAGGAAACTGCTTCAGGAATGCTTTGAGAACTCTTTAATCCAACAGACAAAGGCATAACAAGATCCAGTATCAGAAAGCTGTGTTTTGAAATATTCAGATTAGAAAGAAGGGGGATGAGAATCCATAGGTAGGGAGGCACTTACTGGATTCTCCATCTCCACAAACATTGAATCCATACTGGGTTAGCTTGTAAAAAACATCATCCTCAGCTTAACCAGAACTATGGAGCAGAGGCCAGAAATTAATCAGACTCCTCTTTGGGGGTCTTCTTGGTAAACAAGAAGCCGATGAAAAGTGAAGAACGTCATGTCAAGCCTTAAGCCTCATGCCTTCTCCTTTGGAGTATGTAAGTAAGAGTTGGTACAATAATCTCATACCCAAACAGAATCTTGAGCCAAGGTTTAGGTAAATTCTGATAATCAATTATTTTAAACTACGTGCTTCGATACTTATAGATTCAAAAAAAAAAAAAAAGCATCCTTTTTTTTCCTTGTGTAGCAGTGAGGTGAGTTGTAATCCAAAGATTGAATTTATAATGAGGCTGATGAGATGAACATGATGTGTTTTGGTACATATATCCAAAGGGTTGGAGAAGAGGCTATGCTACAAAAAACAACCCTAGAAAACAATTTACTCTAGGACTCTTTCTTTCTATACTTACTCAAATATCCAGTCACAAATTATAAACTCATCACATTTGGCCAGCATTTAAAGCCATTTAGCTGTATTTTCATTAAAGGAATTTACAGTAAATATGCTTAAGGCTATTAATATTTTTTATATTTTATATTTTTATTGCATTGGTTACCTTGTATTGCTTGTGTAACCTGAGTGGACAAGAGGTCTAAGACATGCAATGCACATTCAAGTTGAAGTGTGACATCCACAGATGTTTGCTTGAATAAAACTTTAATGCTTAACCAGAAATGGATATGAAAAAGCGCATAAGCGAGATGGAAATTATCTGAAGTCCTAAAAATATTCTCTGAGTACTCTGCACCAGCGCAATCAACATTCAGATGAAAGTGTTGTGTAGAGACTTACAATGCCTTTTTTTTAGACATCATTTCTCTAGGTGGCATGTTTACTTATTGTTCCTCCATCTTATCTTTCAATGTAACTTTGTCAAATCCTTCTGTTGCAATAGCTCTCTCACCCTTTCCCTTGTCCCTGTTTTGCTCCCATCCTGACTGCTCCAGTTCCAGGTCATTCCATTCCAATAGCCCCTAGGTTTAGACAAGTATATTACTTTTGAAAATTAGAAGGCATACACACAAGTGACCTTGCTGTAACTCCACTGCTTGTCTGCAATGCTTTTTTCCACTGCAGAAGGCCAGAATGCCTGCGTGACGTATACAATACATCATGTACACAATGCTCCATTGCATGAAGTACCACAGCACCTCAGGAGCTGCAGAAGTCCTAACCTTAATCTCTTAATGCTAAACCACAGAAGTTTGTCTCTGAATTTCCTAATACTTAGAGGGAGCAGCACTAAGCCTGGGTTTTTTTATATAAAAATTAAGCAGGTGGTGATGATAGTTAGTGGTAGTGAAAGCAGTCCTGAAAATGTGCTTGCATATTCAGAAGCTGGTCTTTTCTTTTCCTAATTACATAAGTTGGCTTAATAGAAGTCAATAGTATGAACTGTACCTGTCTATCACACTTCCCACCCCCGCCCCTTCTCAACAAGAAGGCTCATAAGGTTGATCAATGAAAATACAGATCTAGAAGTAGAAGAAAGATAATTTTGGGTGGAGGAGGGAGTCTTATCTTCTTGTTTCTAGTGTGATTTTTAGTGGTCTAATCTTTTTTTCTTTTATTTAACATGAAAATTTCTGCTTATTCCTACCAAGGTTTAATGTACGGAAAACTGGATTATTCAGATCCCATATAGTGTGTCATGAAAAGAGAAGCATGTACAGCAGTACTGTAATTTTTAACTTTCTGAAAAGTACTTCAGAGGTAAAGACCTTATAAATACCCGGTTGCAATCAAACATGTCCTTTGGAGAAAGTATGATGCTTTTCCAAATGCAGTATTGAGCACTCATGACATCTGCAGATCCTGTAAAAATAGTAAACATTCCTGCACTGCCTCAACTGATTTGTCTGGACGAGTCATAGTGAATCCACCTACAGATGACAAAGATCTGTTATTAACTAATAACAAAACCAGAGGGAACAGAAGGAATGAAGAGACAAAGTGCTATATTACTTAATACACATATATATATCTCAAAATTAAGCTAGATAATTGAGTCAGAACCAGGCAGACATTATTGTGTGACATTAGGAGCAGAGAGAAGGAAAACAAAATATCATCATTTACATGGAACTGATGAATGATGCATTAACTGTGCATAAATTGTGTAAAACAGGCCAGGTAGATTGACAAAACTCAGCAAAAATAGTTCAAATTATGCAATAAAAATAAGCTGATGTTACTCTGACTGTACATTTCAGTACATTTCACTTTCTAAGAGGCAGAAATATTCCTAAATTCCCCAAAAATCATAGCTTCCACTTGTTTTGGCCAAATCTTGGTCCCTTTCTAGTTCACGCAATACTTGTGAATCTTTTCATAGTGCCACTCAGTTTTCCTGGTCCGCAATCCCATCTATTTCCTAAGGTTACAAAAAAAGTGTCTTAAGAAATTAACAGGGAAGGATGTAGATTGGACATTGTGCATAAAAGGCTTCCTAAAGAACAGGACTTGCAGGGACAGTCATGTGTGGCAAATGTAATGTTATAGCATATTCTGTGCTCTGTCACCTCACTATCTCATGCAGTAGCAGCTTAATGTTATTTCTCCCTAACATTTAGCTGATGTGTACATAGCATGTTTGAAATATTGGCAGATCCTTTTGTTTGAAATGATGATTTCAGTGAAATTCTTGTGTATTTCCCAAAACATCCACTGCCAGTCAATATTGGCAACATAAATATAAGTTTAATTAAAATGTCTAATTCAATTGTGCCATGTGCTATTAATATACTTTTCCCTTGTGTGCTGTGCGGATTAAGTTGTTATCATATGTATTCTGTCCTCAACGTATCCCTGTCAGGATTCTTGTCAATTAAAATCTGCCCTGCTGTCAGAATGAACCATCCATCATTTTATTTGTTTGCTTGGAGCATCCTCCACTGCTCAGGGTGGGCTCTTTTTGCTCTGGGTGACTCAAACATCTCCCACAGCCAGCCCGTTCTGTCATAGCAAGGAAGAAAAAGCTTGTTAACTTTGAAGACACGCTTCGGTCATGGACAGCAATGGGCTGCATTGAGAGCGGTAGCAGGGGAACACTCAAAGTACACAAAGCAAAAGATTCTGAGCTTTCCAAAGGAGGTGGAACAGCAGCATAGCAGGCTGAGAAGCCTCTCTCCCTCTTCTTCATAGCTGCTGCGATGTGAAGCCCACAAACAGGGAGAACATGGTGATTTAGTTGAGGGGGTTTTTTCCTCCTTTGGGACGTGCTGCAGCTAATTAGTCTTCCATCTCAGGGGAGTTTTGAAAGATTTTTCCTCTGAAACTCTAGAGATTTGAAACACCTTGAACTAAAGCAAGAATCTGGAGCATGTTAGACAAAGATATAATATGTATGGCTGGGTTATAGACCAGGTTTTGAGAGGAAAACCACCAGGAGATTAAAAACTAAGGAGGAGCAAGGAAATATTAGCTGATGCAGATGGAGAAAAAAAAATACTCCCAAGTTTTGAAACTTTGTCTTTTGCATTTTCTTCCTTTCTAATTGCATGAACTTGTGATGTTCAAGAGTAGAGGGAGACATCACACAAAGAGCTCCACTCGTAAGAATCTCACTCAACACATTTTCATGAAAGAAATTAACCAGGGACCCAGTTAATTACTCACAGTTCTTGGAAGAAGCTATATTGGCTGCCTTCCTGGTTCCACACATATTGCCTTTATTAGTCGTTATACAGCAAGTGAATCATACATGACAGAGCTGGTCTGGCTCTAATATCTGAGGTTATCTGGTCCTATTTAGTGGCATTCCCTAGAGATCCAGATGTCCCAACAGCCTCTCATGGCACTGAAGAAGGAAGAGAACTCATCCCAAATGGACTTCTGCTCCCTGCCCACCTCTCTTCAGCTAGGTGGTCTCTCAGTCTAACCAGAGTAAACGGTGATGGAGTGGAAGTTAACTGATATCCTTGTTCATCCAGTTCATCTGTGCAATATGAGCTAGGGAGCTGCTTTGGCAGGGGGGTTGGACCCGATGATCTCTCAAGGTCCCTTCTAACCCCTACGATTCTGTGATTCTGTGATTCTGTGATCTTGGATTTAGGCAGGATCACCTGTGCTAAAATCACTAAATCGTCATCAAAGCAGCGTAAAAAAAGAGTGTGTAAGGTTAATTTGGAGAAGGGGAATGACAGATTTCAGATAGCTTTATGTTAGCTTATTCTTTTCCTTGTCATTTGAAACAGTTCCAAGCAAAAATCCAGATCTGTGTCACAGAGTGTATGGAACAGAAATTGTGGGCCTGGACATGTGTAATGCTTTGGCATATGGGATCGCTGCTGTCACTCTACATTAGCAATTTTCAAAGGGTTCTAGGTGGCTCAGGTTCCTCAAACTGTTTCATGAGAATTCAAGGATTTTGTAAAGGATTCATAACTTACAAACTGCAGCTTGAAAAATTGTGTTGAGAAGCACAGTTTGGGCTACCATGTTCTGAGAAAGGGACCAGTGAATATCTACAGACCTATTCTGTCTTGAAAGGGAATGACAGCATTGCTACTTCACATGGTCCTTCCCTCTGCCTTTTTCTGTTCTTCAGTAGTTATCCCTTTTCTTATCCCAATCTCCTCAAAAACAGTATGACAGCATGTATCTTTGAGCCTTTATCAGTAGGATTCATCCTCAAGCTGAAAAAAATTCCAGTCAAGGTGAAGTTTATTCAAGGACCTGTGTGGATTCATCTTTTTAACCTAGAAAATTGAATTTATGAGCCTTCTGGAGAATTTTCAAAGGTAGATGTGTGAGGAGCAATCAATTCCTCCAAAAAAACCCAACTCCACACAAAGGAGAGGCAACTTTCAAATACCCAGTATAGCCCAAGTTCCTGGTGCATGAAGTGAAAGAAGTTAAAGGTAGAGAAAAGTGTGTGCACTTTCTTCTCCTTCCAAGGAACGCACAGAGTAATTTATGTTTGAAGCCAGAACCAGGCAAGACTGAGAAAGTTTCATTCATTTTTGCTGTGAAATACAAACATGGCTTTTTTTGACAGTAATAATTTTATCCATGTTAATTAAGTTTGTTACTGGGGATTGGGTGAAGTATTTACTTATGTCCCAGGATGGGATGTTGTTCTGTCTCAGGTAGAGACATATTTCAGAGGGTTTTTTTCATAGCAGAGATAAAGTACTGAAAAAACAGGATCCAAGTTACTGCTGCTTAGAGTGCTTTTCTGGCTTGAATCCACAAGGTTAGAAAGAACTCCAAATTAAAAAACAGGTGCACTATGTCCAAAGGTGCCTAATTGTCTATGAAAACAGCACAAGCTGTTGAAGTTCTTGACAAGTGTGATTAATCTTAAGGGGACGCAACATTCTCCTGCATTCTCACAGCTTCTCCTAAGCCATGACCCAACGCTGCCGCTACGACCGATTCTGCAGGCGGCTGAATTATCACGCAGATAAGCTGTGTGCCAAGCGATCTGCGTCAGCGGTGGGGAATATCATGGTTTATGATTCTCATTCAGCAAGGTGGCTTTAAATGGGAGTTATTAAGGAGCCACAAGTGGAATACTTGTGCTAAGTGACCATGGCTGGGGTGGGTCCGGCCACTGAGATCGAGGAAATTCACGACCAGGAGTCAGTGAGCAAGGACAGCCCAGCTCAAAGCTCCAGATGGAAAGTATGCTCAGGAAAACAGAGAAATCAAGGCCACTCCAAACCAAAGAGCAAATCAAGAGCAAGGTCAGGAAATCAAAGAGCTTGCATTAAAAGCCTTGGATAAAGACAAGTTAGGGCTAGAATGAGATAAGGCAGGTTAGTCAAGAGGCAGGGACCGTGCAGAACCAAAAGGGATGCAAGGCAGTGAAAGCAGTTTGTGGGGTTGCCCCGTGCCTGGACCAGAAGGTAAGCCAGCTGTCGGACAGTCAGAAGGTGTGCCGGCTGTCAGTCATGCTTCTCAGGACACTGATCTTTGGGGAGAGTGTCAAGCCCAGCTCCTGACTACAGAGCTTGGCTGCGTAGTCAGGCCCTGGGAGAAGAGAACACGTGCCCAGCCCAACACTGTGACCAGTTTGTTCATTCAGCTGAGATTTGCCAATTTACAAGCAAGGAAAATTTGTAGAATGGAACCATCGGATATCTCAGGTTTTTTTTTTATTTTCTATCTTATAAAACTCTGTGGATCACAGCATGGAACAGGAGTGAGGTCAGGGAATGTGATGGACTATACCATCTCCCAGGCCTCCTTTGGCTCTGGGGCTGCACTGCAGCCCTTTGTGCTCTCCAGGCACTCCTGCCAGATGTGCTCACAGATCAAGACAAATTCTGCGTTCAGAGCTGCAAAGCAGAAGAGATTTTTCTGTAACAGTGGTGACAAAGATATGGTCCTTGCTGTGAAGGAGATGGGCACCAGTTGTTTATGTTTTTTTCTCAGTATGAGACAAAAGGCATGGATCACAGTCATTCCTGAAGTGTGGCCACATCAGAAGTAGAATGTAGTAATGAAATCTGTAGATTAAAAGTAGGTCTATGCTTCAACAGCTTGCTGAATTACAAGCCCTGTAATTGCCAGGGGATGTTAAAGGTTAGGCCGTCACTTTAAGTACAGCATATAATAGAAGTCAGGAGGAAAGATGCATGCGCTTTATAGTGATGTTGCTAGATAACTGCTATCTGCAGTGTATAAGTAACTTGTTTTTAAAAATCAAAACAGAACCTGCACACATGACTAGAGCATTTTTAATGGCATCAAATCCCGGTTATAGACCGAAGCAAAGAATAAACATGCTATGTATTTTCTATGTCAGATCAACACCCTTCACAGCTCTCATTAACCAAATCGTAAAAAAAAAACCCCAAAACAAAGCAAATTGAATCCAAAATGCCTTGGTCAGTCTTACTACTAGATAGACAGAAGGAATATGCATGAAAAACAGACACTGATCAAATAGACAAGGTAATGTTCCTGTTTTAAAAATAAGGCATGTAATGAGAAAATAAAAATTATTTATGAAGTCAAACGACTTTTAAATCTTTAAATTCCACACATACTTTCTAGGATTATAGTAACCTGTGGAAGGTCATTATAGTTATAAGGGAAAAGATTAAATAAGCACTTAAGCAGACATAAATAAAATGGACAGGTTAAAAGCTATTAAATTGAACAAGACTAGAGGGAAAACTAATCAGTGCTGTAAAGGAATCCAAACCAACACAGAAGGTAACAAACACAGTGTTGAGAATGGCCGATGGGAAGTATCAACCCTGGAAGTACAAGAATCTGACTAAGTCCCAAGCCATCTGTACTGCAGAAAGTTCTTTGCTTAGAAGGAGGTGCACAAAGAATAAATTGCAGGAAAACTTCAGTAGTGAGCTCAGAGCTCTTCCCCAAAATAACAAAAATCAGGAAATAAACTTTTTGTAGAGATAATAAGGTAATGCTGTTGAAAACTGGTAGCTAGAAGGAGGCTTAAGGGAACAGCCTGCCATGGTGCTTGCTTCAACAGCTGCTCAGCTGGAGAGCTGTACCCGATCTCTGGCGTGGCTATCTGTCTGTCAAGGGAGAAAAATGGGAGGCTGAAATAAGGGCTTGGAAGTGGAGCATGATTCTTCCTAGGAAAAACTTGGGGTGGAGGAAGGCACCACCTTCTGACTTTAGAAATACCAAAAGACAATGAGTCTGTCATTTGGATCAGGAGCATGCGGGAAGAAATACGCCTGCTGCAGAGGTGTCGGGGGCATGATGGAGATGCGCTGGCTGCTGTGCCTGTTGGACCGCAGCTAGAAATGTAGCTTCATCTCTAAACTAGCAATTAAATTTCCCCCAAGGAAAAATAAATAGGCAATATGTGAAGGAAAAGCTTGTAAGAAAAAAGAAACAGGAGATATATATATATATATATGTATATATTTAGTTACTCCCGTGTTCCAGAGGTGTAACTCCATTGTATTCACTGAGGGATGACTTTTTTCTCATAAAGCTTTTAAAATGAGGGATGGATTGTACTCTAAGTATGGATATTTCTAAATATGTCTGGGTTTATATATTTCTCAATATTTCTATTTTTATTTTTCTGACTTTTGCCTGAACAAAAAAAATAAACAAGCCCCCTTTTTTTTTTAAACTAGCTGTGTATATCCCAAAGAGACAAAATACATGTGCTTTCTAGAGAACAAAAAGTAGCACACAATTTTGTGGGGAAAAAATTAAATTGAATGCAGAATCAATTAAAAAGGTTACGGAGGTTACCATTTAAAAACAGACATTCTGCTGTCAAACAAAGGTATCTCTGCAACCCCATTCTCTGCTTCAGATGATACCGTCAGACAGATTGAGATAGATGCTGTGCTTCTAATGGCACCTGATGTACCAACAGGCATAGATGCTACTCCGTTCAACTGCATCATCGAAATGCAGGTCATTGCATTAAGAGTGCATCTGTTATAACTGATCATTTGGTTCTGCCTAATTTTAATAAGTAATTTTGCCAACATGTTTACTGGAAATATTACCACATCTTCCTGCTCTGAGAAAACCCAAAGGGCCTATTTATCTGGTTCAACTGTATTCTTGTTTAAACAGAGGGTCATACTGAAGCCAAGGATTGCCATTTTGCTCAGGAGACAGGTCTGCCGTTTGACTTAAGACTACAGCACATCTGCAGGAAGGAGAATCCTTTTTCCACAGGCCACTTGAAGTCATCCTGAGTGAGCAGAATGCCAACATCAAAGATGCACCAAGGAATGACGATTACAGCTGCTGCAACCAAGTGACCCCAGATTCAAGGAGAGGAGGCTTAGCATCCTGGTTTTATTTTCTGTGCATGCTATGATTTGACGTGTAGTTAACCAAGGCAGAGCTAGGAACCCAAACAGTGTAAGGAAAGCAAACTAAACTCAGGCAAAGAATGCTTTGTCCTACCTCAGACTTAGCCCTCAGGTGATCAGGCGCTGCATGCTTTTAATTTTACCAGCTAGGGATATTTTTTTTAATGTTCGAAGAACAAACGTGTCTGAATATTGAGGGTGACACAGAATGTCACGAATGCTTAAAGTTGCAGGTCCTTCAGCCAAAGGAGGAAGATGCGAAGGAGCGTGTTTTGTCAGATCCAGGGTGAGAATGTCCCTGCATAAACAAAAGGCTCGGGACTGGGCGTCCTATCAGGGTGAAAAAAAGGGGGGTGGGGGGGAGGAGGGAATGAGAAGGATAAGAAAGGGGGTTAGATCTGCCCACCAGGTTGGGAGGCTGGAGACTGGCAGGGAGGAGCAGAGCCGCAGGCGAGCGGAGCGTGTGGGGAGGCGAGGGGAGGCGGGCGGGGAGGCAGCGGGCGGGCAGGCTGGTGGGAGCTGTTTGGCCACCGGAGCCAATCGAAAGCTGGGGCTTGAGCCTCTCCTCGGGCAGTGGCTGCGCGGAGCCAGTGCCGAGCTCCCCTCCGCCGCCGGGACCGGCAAAGCCGTCTCGCTCTCTCCACGCACCGCGCTCCCTGACTTGAGCGCCTATGGGCATCTGCGACCAGCGAGGGCTTCGCACCACCGCCACCAGCAGCAGCGGCAGCAGCGGGCGACGGCCGCCACCCCTCTTCCTCACCCCTTGGGATCTATAGCTGGCGGGACGGAGAGCGCCGCAGACCCTTCCCCGCCTCCGTGCAGGTATGGGGCGGCCGGGCGGCGCCGGGCGTCCCGATCCGGCACCGCTGCTCCCGCGGCCGGCTTGCTCCCTTCCTCCTCCTCCTCCCCTGCCCTCTTACACTTCTCGCCCCTTCGCGGGCAGCGGTGCGGCGCACCGGGCGGGCTGCGCGCAGGGCCGGAGGGCGCAGTGGCAGTGACAGCGTGCGGCCGCCCCGCAGCGCCTCCGCCCGCCGGCCCGCAGCCCCGCCGGCCGCTCCGCCGCTCCGCGCCCCTCCTGGGCCCCCGCCCCGCCCGTCCCCGCTCGGGGATCCCCGGCGGCGGCTGGACGTCTCCGCGGGGAGCGCCGCGCCCCACGCCCCGCCGCCCGCCCGTGGGTCGCTTCCAGGGGCACGTAGCTGCGATAGCGAGAGCCGGCTCCCGGCGGCGGCTGGGTCTCGGGGCTCTGCTCTGAGCGCCCTCGGAAGGTACCTGGAAGGCCAGATGCCTTCGGGCTCGAGGTGTCACGCGTCGTGTCTCCATGCTCCCTCCCAAGGGAAAAAAAACACTACAAAAAAAACCCCAGAAAAACCGGGGGAAAAATTAATCTCGCGCTTGAAACCTGTGCCCCTTTGTACCTTCCTTTCTTTGCTTTGGGTTAATGATGGGTTGCGATTATGAAACCCCACGAGGGATCGGCTCCAAGAGTGAACAGCGTTACTTTAAGTCATGGGTTGGAAATACAGATAGATGTGTATACATACACTGGGGTCCTCCCCTCCTTGCTATGAGGATTATAATAATACAAACCCATGTCTGTCTCACAAGGAGCTCCTGCTTGACTTTCAGCTAAAGCTAAGGAAATATTTGCACTTTCACGGGTCTTGCAGAATTGGAGTCACAGGTCTTATAAAAAATTGCAGTGGCATTTGGCTGAACAACTCTTATTTTTAGCACGCTATTGTGAAAGTGGTTATATAACTTTTGGTGGACTTTTGAGGACAAAATTAACAGCTCATAACAAGTTAAACCGCTTTTTCTTTTTTTTTTTTCCCTCCAAAAGAGGAGAAATAAACAGAACGAAAGCCCAATGAGTAGAGTCAGGTGAACTTCAGCCTGACAAACGACTGTGGCAGAGGTTCCTTAAGGAAAAGCCCCAGGTTAAGAATCCCACAGTGCTCCCAAGAATCGCGCAGCAGCAGGTGCAAGACCAAGCAAAGTCTGCACAGTGCCCTAATTAGCGAGCTGGTTATCAGGCCACTTCAAGGCTGTTTCTTGCTAAACCAAGAAGTCAACATCACGTCAGAGTCTTGTCTTCCCACCGGTGCCAATACAATACAGATACTGTGTTCCCTTAGGGGATTAGTTTGTTGCTTGAACTCCAAGTACACACGCCTGAAATATTTGCTTTAGACTGCCTGATGCATTTTTACGCAGATGCTTTGCTTGCTACACTCGGCGCATAGTTCTCAGGCTGGCCTTTCCTCATCTTTTCCCAAAAGTTAAGGAGGAATAAGAATGTTCTAAGATTTTACAGGGCAGTGCTGAGAAAACTAAGTAAGGAAGAGCAATCTGCTTATTACTGAGAGCGAGACATGAGGGTTCTGTCTCAGTATTCAGGCAAGAGATCCCTTTATCTCCCTGTTGCATGGTCCTCACAAATTGCCATTATCTGAGACATGCAGTGAAGTCCTAAATTACTACCGTTTGTGTTTGTTTACTGGGAAGCTGAAGAGCACGGACCAATTTGTTAAATTTCTGTTATAGGATGAGTGAGAAACCTAGCAGGTAGAAGTTTATCTTCTCACATCTCTTGGAGTCTGCTTGTGCAGAGCTCTTGTGCACGGGGAGAGATGTGTCTGGTAGCAGGAAGGTTTGCTCAGCCTTCCATTGCAGCGTGATAAATAGATGAAAGAAGTGTCAGTGGAAAGCATCACTAAGACCTCTGACAAAGATGTCACAAAAATAAATACCATCCACTGTAGGTTTTCAGTGGATCGGTTTAGCTGCTTTTTGTTTCCAAATATACTGTACTGTCATGAAATATGACTTTTGGTGTGAAACGGAACAAGATGTTTGTTTCTCTCAGACATGTTATCTCTCAAACATGATGTCTCTCAAAAACTCAGGAGATGTTTGTTTCTCTCCATAGTATTGGGTGAGGGTAAAAAATAACACCTGAGTTGCCAGCTGAACTGAATGAATAAATCCTGTCCTTTGGAAAACGCTTGGTTTCAGTCACAGTTTGCCAGTGCTTACTGGAATTTACCGGTTTCTGATGTCTGAGTTAGGATTATTTCAGTGAGCAGTGCAAGTCACTGTGCAGATTCACTGACATCCAAAGAGCCTCTTCAGGAGCTGGCCAGTAAGGGCTTTCACTTCAGACTCACAGATGCTCCTGGGTGTGGTCATGCATTTCTATTAGTGTTGTGGTTCTTGTCTAGGAGTGTACTTTTGACGTCAGTCTTCCAGTTGTTCCCACTTACTGTCCATCTCCATCTACCTCATGGTGGGCCAGCTGGATAGGAATCTAAATGTGATGTGCTTGAGTCATTGCTGGAAATTCAGTCCGTGGGACCAGACCAGACGCAGCCTGAACTAAAACCCTATAAAACACATCTAAGTGTTGATAGAAAGTCCCCCGTGCTTAGCTGTTGTGCTCTGTGTGTCGGTTCCTTGTTGGGCTGTGCTCCCCTGCTGACCCATTTGCAGCAGGTGGTGTGTCCCCGAAACTGCCTTTCCCCGGGTTGCAAACCCGTCCCTGCTTCTTGCTCCATTGCCTACATGCGCGTTACCTGGAAGCTCTTGGCTCACCATGACAGCACATCTCTGCAGCCGGTGGTGGCTGTCCTCCTGGTGCATACACACCCCGAGCTCTCCTCAGTGGTACAAGAAGACAGCTAATTTTTTTTTTTTTTTACGTCTGGCATGTGAGTGTAGACTACTTTGGGAGTGGGATCTTTGGATAAAGGGGCCTTCTGCTTGCCTGGTGAATGTTAAAACAGCAGTCGTGTTTGGTGAAGGGCAGGTGGTGCTCCTTCATGGTTGGTTGCCTATCACTTGCCTATCACCCCTTCTGCTTAAAGGTTCCCGAGGTTGTGTTTATGTTCCTCATTGTATTTGGGATTGGCTTGAAGCTTTAAAACTGCCATTTAGAAATACTGTGTGTATTTCGTTGCTGCAGCATCTTGGCTGACTACATATCCCATAATGCACCAGCTTTGGAGAAGGTGCCAGCTGAATCCTGGCACTTGATGTGAAGCATCCTCTGGCCCTGGACTCCGGTTGCTCCAGGCAGGTGGGAATGTGTGATGCCCAGGAAGATGTTTAGAAATGTCCCCCTAAAGCTTCTAACTAAAAAATACAAATATATTTTTTGTCTGCAGTTTTCACTCTAAATCTGAAAACTTTTCAGTTCTCTGTCATTTGGTGACTTGGCTGGCTTTCTCCACTTTCCCATTTTCTTTTAATTATTTTAGAACTATTTTGTTAATTATAAACTATTATCCTTTGTATGAAATAGCTTCTGATGATAAAATATATTACTGGAGCAGTTAGGGATCAGATCCTTCTCAGTTACAGAAGGTGGTTGTCATTGCAGCAAAAATTAGGTTTCTTATCGATGCTTCAGTTTTACAGATATTTCCACAGGGAACATGATGGAAGTAGTGGGGTTGTGTGTGTATAGCATGTACTTTATGAAGCTCCTTCTTGTTCTGGACCACTGTGACTGCTCCAAGACTGCTTTTAGGTCACAGAAAATCAGCACAATAGGAACTGAAAACCAAGAGAGCTTTTCTTAGGTGACTGTATTTCTAGTGCTAGAGGTTGTCTACTCCAAACCTTCCAATGTAAAGCTGCTCGATAGGATGAAGTGTACATTTTAACAAGAGTTGCGTAGATGATAGATGTGTCGCTTGACACTGTACTGTTTCTTGTCCTCAGTGCCTTAAGTCTTTGAGTATCAGTTTTTGAAGAAGACTTTTGAAGCCTGTTTCAGAAAGGGAAACAAACCGTAAGAATTTGTCTTGCTCCGGGATGTTTAAATACAGGGCAGTCTATCCTTCAATGGCCTGCGTGATGCAACTTCATCTGTAACCTGTCTTTGTTCAGAAGTCATCTCACATCATCTACTTTTCTTTTTTTTCTTGGGCACAACCATGTTTCTCTGTGAGGTTTTGTATATTTTTCCCCGGGGTTGCTGTCTACACAGTATCTGTAAGAGTTCTAGTGGCATATTTTAGAATAGTCGTAAAACTAAGGGGGATTTGCTGAGATCAGGTTTTCAGAGTGGCTACACTGTCATACAGAATTAGTTATATTGCAAATGTATGCTATATATAGAAAGATACATGCTTTTCTCTTTATTACAAGCTTCTTCATAGAAAGAAAAAAGGTAACTTTATCTCTGATTCCATACCATTTTCAAATCATTATTGTTTGGAAGTGAGTGTTTTAAGAAAGCATCATTTGTAATGTAACTAGGAGGAAATTAAAATGGTGATACTTTCAAATACAAAAAGTCTCATAAAAATTTCATTTATGCCCATTTTTTCTTAAGGAAATGGGAGAAATAAAGTACACTGGGAAAGGAAAAATGTATTATTTACCCTCCAATTTTCATTTTGGAAGCATTTTTTATTGAGTGTGATGGGCAGTGCACAAATAACAACATCAGACTCTGGATTTAACAGCAATAAATCTTAAAAATTTCCTGAATTTTTAACTTCTCTTAAAACTTGGAAGCAGCATTTGTGCAACTCATGCGGGCCACGTTGTTGACCTTGTCTTGTACAAACACTTGCTAGAATTGGAAAACTGTTGAGCTGGTGCTACAAGTGAACTAGCTGCCCCTCTTCACTTGCATGCCGGTTTGTTGTGGATTCCAGCCGTGTCTGGTCTATCATTTTACTCTGCTTAAGTGCTACTATGATAATGCTCAATAGCCTGATGCTACAGTAGTGCTAACAAAAAAACCTCAAACAAACAGCGCTGTAAAGATTCTGCATGACCATTTCTGGCATGAAAGCAGCAGGTTTTTTTCCTGGTGCAAATCTCAGACCTAATCTCATTTCCACTGAGGCCAAAACACTAGTTTGGCTTAGAGTTGTGCAGGATCCTGCCCATAAATCTGGCCAGTCTCCATACAGATAACATCTGGAAAGTTGTCATTTAAAAATATGCAGGAGAGCTTGGGATAGGGGTGTAAATAGTGGGTCAGAGCTTCTATCCAAAATGAAAACATCCCAGCTCTCAGATGTCAGGCATCCTTGCTCTAGGCATGTTTTTTTGTTATGATCCATCGATCACTTGTCAGTTCATGCTCTGTCAACATAATTTGGAGCTCAGTGTCCTTTGCAAGGGACAAGAGGAGGTGGACATGCAGAGAAGATGGTGAATATGTGAACATGTTGCATGACTTAATGGGTACGTCCAGTAAAGTCTCCCAATAAAGACAGAGATGGCTATCGCTTGTATTTCAATTTAATTTGTTCTCTGGCTGACACCTTTCAGATTACTACACGCAATGGCTTTATACTAGGCATGTTTGTTGACTTTGGTCTATATTCGTCGTTAATGAAGCCTATGGAAACTTTGCCCGATACTTCAGTGAGAACAGATTTTGCCCAGATATTCTTAAGAGGGAACTTCTAAGCTGAAACAAATTATGAGTACCTTGGATTCTGTGCAGCTAGGGGGAGATTGTTGATATGTCTCTTTAATATTTCCATTTCTTACTGAAGCTGATCCCTAAGTAAAGTCATAGCCCAGAACTTGTGACTTCTTAAGGCTCTCTGAAGCTGAAGCTTCAAATGTCACATAAACTGATTATCTGAAAAATACATAGTTTTATGCAAAAATCACCTAAAATATGTGAAAATAGCACCATTGTGTGCTATTTTTGTTATATATAATGACCTTTTCTCTATGGGAACCCTGAAGCAAATTAGACAAACACACACAGTTGGAAACTGAGCCAGTTTCTGCCATCTGAAACAGTTTTGCCTCCAGGTTCCCCAGGTCCCTTCAGTCACTTGAACAATATTAGTCAGCAGATCAATCTAGATTTTCTTTTTATCTCTTTTTTTTTTTTTTTTTGAACTGTAAGACATATCCTACCTTTGCCTACCATTAATTCCTCCCAAGTGAAGTGAAGCTGTAAATATAAATTTTACCATAAAAATCCCATTGGTTTGGGTTTGGTTTTTTTTATGTCGTCTGCACTTGATGTTCTTTCTTCTTGAAGGAACACCAAAAAAGCTCCTTCACAGGCTAAAGTTCACGATTATCTGAATTCTATATCCAAAATGCCAGTTGCTTTATCCTCCAACTCAGGTAGACTGCCTCCAACTAGAAAATTATTTTTATGGCGGTGTTTCAGTAGTTGACTTTAGAAGTATGATACATGCAAACACTATTTTGAGTACCTGTCAGAAACTACTGTTCTTCTCTTTATAAAATATTCTGTGTTTTGGGTTGGGGTTTTTTTTTTTTCCAGTTTAAAATCTAATATTTTATAAAACTTGTTTCTTTGGAAACAAGTTTATTGTGCTATTCCAAGTTGAGCCTAGTCCTTTTCTGGACATCTCTAAGGTTTCTTTAAAAGAAGGATATGATATTACAGGAAGAATGTTTCTCTTGTTTGCCAGAGCACTGTACTATGTTTACTATAATAGGATTAAAGGAAATTTGAAAGTCAACGCTAGCTCAGTGGGAAACTGATAAACACACGTTGTACTTGCAGGAACACTCTGCCCAGTAGTATTAGGAAATTTATCACTATTTATTTAGCAGTTCAGACTTTATCCGACAAACAGATTTGTTGTCCATTTAAAACTATGCCAGACGTTGAAAGACTTAACAATATGGTTGTGATTTGCTGAACCTGAGCTATTATCCTGGCATAGCCATCTCATGCGGCTTAAGGTTGGGACTCTCGTACCATAGACGCTCAAAATAAGGAGTCTGTAGCTTATGGATCCTGTTGCTTTCCAAAGTCTGTGGTTTGATTCCTGGCACTTCTGGTTAGGTCAGCTATTATAGCCACAGTCATAAACAGTGATTTTCAGAATCTGAGCAAGCTAGACAAGGGTGTAGCTCCTTGGAAAAGTTATTCTGGAAGAGGCAAGCCCCACAATATCTCTGGATCCATATTTGGGATTGGCAGCCTCTACTGTTGAGGAGCAATAGCAGTCCTGTCTCGTATTTACTAATGTTTGTTTATTTGTGCCTTAGCCAATGTTTTAACTAGAGAGTGAAAGAAAAGGCCACAGGGAAGACTTTCCATTCCTAAATACATGTTAAGAGGTCATTTTTACGTGGACACATTTGCTGCTTGCACATCTATAAATCAGAAAAAAGTGATTTTGCTACGAAATGTATACAATTTTTTTTTTTTATATCAAGAGGAGAGGGGAAAGCATAATCACAGTGCAATACATAAACTACTATCACCAATGTTTTGTCACCTTCAAAATCTCAGGTATCTTGTCAAAGTGAGAGGATTCTCACTGTGTACTTCTGAACACCAGAAGAGGCTGGTGGACTTTTCCCATCACATGCTGGGAATTAGTAGGAACTGCAGGATGGAGTCACGGTTGTGGAAGCTACTGCTGCGTATGGTAATACAATGATTTGATAACAAGGCAGTTAGATAAGTTAGTTTATTTCTAAGCTGCTGTCAGCTTTGAAATATCTTAGAAAAATGCCTAAAAGGCAAGAATTAATTTTTTTGTATTTATGGATTTTTATGTTATCCATGAAATCACCCCAAAATACTAATTACCCACATACACCATTCTGTTCAATATTGGATTTGAATGAGCTGCTAGTCTTCTTCGAGATACCCATATGTGAAGAAATCTTCTTCATCCTGTTCAACACACTTGTACTGAGGAGGAATAATCTCAGTTCTTCTGTGTTCCTCCCACTCCCACAATAATCTTTAAAGGTCTGTGGAATCAGTTGAAATGACCTTTCTGAGCCAGCCAAGTTATCCTTTCATTCTAGTCATGCCTCTGTCTTGTAGCCATGGCCCTAGTACAGTCCTGTGTGCTGTGCAGTCTCTGCGACTGCCAACGACAATGGGAATTCTTGCTTTGGTTTTAGCTGGTTCATTCAAATGCATAGGTGAGACGTCAGTACCAAGGTTTTTCCTTTCTCAAGGGAGACTGCTGTGCATCTAACTCTGCTGGAAGGCCAGGCTTCAGGTCATGGGGAGGCTGAGTTCTTCTGTTGATTCGCCCTGGGCAACTTCACCTGCAAATTGAAGAAATCTCTCTCTTACTTTATCATTAATTAAAGCAAAATGTTTCCTATTTGAACTCTTCTGCTTAACTTCATCCACACAGATAGGCTACAATGAGAGTGCTTGCAGTTTGCTCCATTATATACAAATTGTAACTCAAGGCTGCGGCAAGTTGCCAGTTCATCTCCCCACTTGGACGCCAGCTTCATTTACTCATATAAATAACTGTATAGCAGTCAAATGTGATTGACTTAAGCTGTTACTTTTTCTGAGTGTGTAAAGTACAGGGAGCTTGAGGTGCTCATGCAGTGCTGCTTGGGTTTTTTTTCTTTTTCCCCCACACTGAAATTGTAAGTATTTTTATTGACAGGATTGAAAGATATTTTTCAGTGTATTTGTCGTGGTTTTAGTTTTGTCTTTGCTGTTTACAGGACAGCACAAAATAATTCATAAATAGATCAGTTGGTTTTTTTATCGTCATATTAGAATGTGAATGGTTGGATTTGTAGTAGCTTATTTTCTCAATAAAAGTGAACTGTAATCTAAGAGACTGGTTATGAAGGGCCCCAAATGAGATTTCTTTTTTTCCATAATATATTTATTTTCCTTTTAAAATGCTAACTGGCTTATTTTACTTCGATTATGGCTGATGCCTTAATTGGGGCATCAAATACACTATAGTATTCAACTCCTAGATGCATGGTACCAGCTTCTAACATAGATAGCAGTTAGTCACATAGCAGCGCTGGTGTAGTTTCTCGACTAAGTATGATTCAGGTTTGCTTTTAAATAAGTACTGTCTTCTTGTTTATCGTAAACCTTTCCTAAAGCTTCTGTGATGGCCTTTTGCTTTCATGGCATGATGGATTTCCCACTTGTGCTGAAAGGGTCCTCCTGCCTTTGGCTCTGCTTCGGGCCACTAGGTTGTGTCTTAATTCTGTTACAGACTTTCTTTGCGCCGTCCCGCATGTCTGAAGTGCTGTGCTCAACATCTGTGGGAAACTGTGCTGTAAACATTGACGTAAGTATTCCAAACACAGTATGGCCTCTAGCTGAGGACAGCTGAGGACTGTCGTCGTAGGTACAGAATCCATGCATGGTGTCTTGAAAACTCTGCTAGTACTGGGTGGCCTTTATAGGCTGCATGACATTCGGAGATCTTCCACACTTTGCAACTGCACAGCCCAAAGACCAGCATTCCCAAGTTTTCTGAACAATGACACAGCCTAAAAAGAGTGGTTGGACACTGCCAGTGATGGGACACGTAGAGCTTCTCCAGGCAACCTGTGCCAGTGTTCAAGGACAGGTTGAATCGGGCTTTGAGCAATCTGATCTTTTGAGGCAGGAGAGCTGGACTGGACAATCTATAAAAGTCTGTTTCAGTCCAACCCATTCTGTGATTCTATGATTGTATAACGCTGTCCTCGAACAGAAGATTGTGGGTCACTATAAGTCACAAAAAACTGTTAGTGCCATTCAACACTTTAAAAAAAGAATAATTAAAGGTTAAAATACATGTATTGTAAACTGCTCATTACAGTCTGATCTATGTGATATATGTGTCTGTAAGCAAATATGAACAGCGTGTAAAAGAGGTAGCCATGACCTTATGTGTAGATGCAAAAAAATAAAATCTGATGTTTTGCTGTACTGCAAAGCCTACAAGGATGTGAATTCTAATGCAGATTTGCACACATTGGATTAAACAAAGTCCTGCACAGAGGAGCAGAGCAGTGTACTACTTCAAGACAATGCAAAATTGCTCTTTTCAAATAAAGGCACTGTTAGCCATGCCTTCTTTACAAGGGAATTTCTGCCCACTGTGTATCACTCTGCTATCTTCAATATTTAACATTTCTAACCTGGGACATCCAAAGTTTTTGTTTATGATTTACACAAGGTTACCCATAGCTGTACATTTTATTTTTACTGCAGTAAGAGAAAGAGGCAGCAAGAGTTACTTGCCCTTACACTTTTCTCCTTTGAAGCTGCACATCAGAACCCAAGTACTGTAAAGTAGGGAGGAGAGGTTTGCTTCTGAAGAACTGAATTATTAGATCCACGGATTGTTCTGGAATATTTCAGTTATATTTTTTACTCTGTATGATTTTGGGGGTAGTTCTGAGTTAACGTCAGATTTAAATGGTAACTTTTAAAATAGGTATGTAAATATTTGGGTTTTAAAATAAAACTCATATAATTTAATTCTGGAACTATTCCATCAGTTTTTCTGGCTTGCATATGTTCTAAAAGTCAGAATTAATTTCAAATTTTAGTGAAACTAGCCTAGCTGCTTTGAGATCTGGAGTTACCCTATCAAAGATATGTCCACTAAAGGGTTGACATTAACACTTCTGAACTTCATTCTTTAAGAGTCACCTTATTTATAGCAAGATAAATGCACTTTCAGCTCTAATTGCACAGAGTGGCAAAAACATTCTTTGGATAGCCTAAGTAATGTAGAATATATCTTATCTGGGAAACCTCAGAGGATATATTTGTTCAAGAAGTTAGGAAAATTTAAGGGATGTATACTTACAGCCTGGATTTCAGAATACACAACCGCTGCTTGCACATTTTAGGAGGGCTTTTAATTCCTTTTAATTAAGTAGAATGTTTTAAACACTGTAAGCTGTGTTTTCACAGCATTCATAGGATAGATATGCCAAGCTAGAAATATATACCTGAGAACACGAAAAGTATGTTCAAGAAAGAAAACCAAAGAGATGAGTGCTTTTATGTGACACAAAAAAAGAAGAATACAAATAGTGACAGAAGCTTTTCAGTGGTCTGTCAGATTTAACTACAAGTTCAGTTCCAAACAGTTTATAGCTTCAGAATGGGGGTGGGGGTTATTGGTGTTTAAGAAGTATTTTGTTGGGTTTTATTTAACCACCTTTAGGATTATTTATTTTTTAAATTCATTATAAACTGCTCATTTTAATTATTTTTAAATGGAAATTTAACTTCCAAAGAAATTTTTACAAAGTGCGTCTTTAATGTAAGATAACTATGTGTAAGCTAACAGTCTCTTAGGATATAATCCTTTCCAAGGAGTTTGTATGCACAAACTCCTGTTGTTAAGGCTCAAATTCAAATGGTATCAATTCCTCCGTAGGCTTCTTTGGTTAGCATATGTGAGGAAATTCAGATCTAAGTGCTGGTAGATTTTTATGTTGTGTAACCTTTGCAAGTATTCATTGCATCTTAACTCTTGACAGATAAAATTACGTATTCACTATTGACTTATCTTTGAGGGATGATTTACTTTGTCACTATTTAGTCATCTTCCTGCAACGTTGAGACAGCAGTCTCTCACCAAATCATCTTGTGGCACACAGCTCTCCCTGATGGAAAACTGTAGTTAGAGCTCGCAGAAGGAACGTGTAGGGGAAAAGGGGGAAAGACAAATGTTGGTGGGTTTTTGAATCTGCGTTTACGACAGCAGTCACTGGTGACTGTGAAGAGAAGGGTTGTGCATGTTCAGCTCTTCCTTGCTTCTGTTTATTGGATTGCTCTGCAGGATGTGCTGGGGGTGTGGAGGGAGAAAGGCTAAGCATTTAGCCATTTTTTCTTTTTTCTTTCACTGTTTTTGCTGATAGGATTATGTTATTTTACCACACACACACCCAAAAAAAAAAAAAAAAGAAGAAAAAGAACCACTGTGACATTGCCATTCTGCCTGGGTCACCTTCTCATATCAGATTACCCTTTACTTAAAATATGCCTGTTAGCCCAACCTTGCATATATATATATATGCACATAAACACACACACACATATGTGTGTGTGTATATATATATATATATATATATATATATGACTTACAAGGAAACCTTGACACACGCATAAGTGCATGAAAGGAGCCTTTTACTTTTATTCTGGATGTTTCAGCATGGCCTCTGAGTAACTTAGGAAGAATCTAAACGTATCTGGCCCCTCTGGCACTGTTTAGATACTTGAAGGGTAAAAGTAGCCTTTGCCTTCTTTCCTTCCACCTATTTTCACTATGCAGAAGACTGGCCTCTAATGAAGGTCAAATGAATGCTAGAGAAAACAATACTTAGGAGTGCTAGTTTGGGAACATGTTTCATGTTGGGCAATCACCTTAAATCTGTATCGTGGAGGGCTTAGACTTTCCTTTGCTCAGCATTAGAAAGACTAAGAATTTTGCAGGGTTCTTTCTCAGTATTTGAAGCTCGTTTAAGCTGACAGAGTCTGGACTCGATAAGACTTGCAGAGAAGCAAGAGAGTGATAGCTAAGGTAACCTGTTTTGTGGTAACCTGCCTAGGTGGCTTCCAAAGTGCTCTGCGAATGGTGCTGCAGTGTTACGGAAGTGCAAGCCCTGATTTTCCAAAGGAGCTGCTTTTGAATGTGGAACTGAGCAATCTAAGCAATTCTCTAGAGGAATCGCCATAAGCACCATTGAAGAACATAAAAATGAGGTGACCAGTATCTGGAATTTCCATAGGTGAGGCAGACACCCGCTTTCCTTGTGCTGTCAGTAGGGAGAGTGAGGATTTGGTTTAGGGTGTACACACATCAGTGTGCCGAGGCTGGGAACTATTAAGCTTCAGGTAATAGAAGAAATGGGTTTTTCCAAAACCCTGCCTCTCCTGAGTGGAGGCTCCCACCGTGTGTTGAGGAAAAAAGCTGGAAGAAAGATTGAAAAATGCTGCAGAATGCTTCTTAATGCTCCTGGCGAGGATCTCTCTGAGAGCTGAATGCATAGGTTAAATTACACTCTGGAACTAAAGGTGATAAAATCCTCAGAGCTATAAGAAGATGTAATTAGATCCAAAGTACAGCTAGACACATTTTACCCCCCTCCCTTCCACTGTCAAACCCTTACATAGGGAATAGCCCCTGGTGCCAGTAGCCAGAATGTCACAGTTCAGAGCCTGTGAGCCTTTCAGAGGCCACTGGCATTTCCCTGATACTTCTGAGGATCACTGAACACCATTTTACTTCAAGACAAAAAAGTCCTGCATACTGATCAATTTTACAAGTCCAAAGTTCAGTTGGGAGCTGTGCACAGAAAGCAACACAGATACTGAATTCTTCATTGCTACTGTATTAGCATTGCATGAGGAGAGATTAGGATCAGCCCTTCTTTGCTTATGTGATTTGTCTGGTGCGGCCAACTGGCAGAAGCTAGGTCCCTCCAGCCAGGAAACTGTACCGAACAAGACGCTTGTGTTATGAAGCCTACAATTAATGTGTGCATTGTGGGAAAGGTAGCATCAGCTTCAGAAAAACAGCCATTTGTCACCATTGCTGAAACTGAAGTTAATGACTTCAGGAGGTCTGGAATCTCTGGAGCAAACCTTAATCAGATCTCAATTTGGTTCCAGCCAAGAGTGTAAACCTATGGGATAAGGTAGGATTCTAATTACACTTTCGAATTTTTGCTTTAGAATAAACATCGGTCATACAGTGAAAAAGTCCTTTTTTTCTTTACATTTTTCCATCGACAAAAGTTGTATTACAGCTCTTTCTCCTTCTTCTCTCACTTCACTATTTTACCCACAATGGTCTTCCATTAAGTTCTTCCTAGATCCCAATACCTAAGGATGTGGAAAAAAAAAGAGTAGTAGCTGTTTGACTTGAAGTGTTGATAGTTAGATATTGTAGGCACAAACTTCTTAGAAAGGATGTAATGGGAGACTTGAACCAGTCTTGAATGTCCCGTGTGAGCCTGCCCGGCAGCTCTGCTCAATCAGAAAGCCAAGGCGCTGACACAAGCAGAAAGTCTGGGTTTAGCACTGGTCCGTATAACAGGACTTCCAAACTTTTGCTGTATGTACAGAGGGAAATTTTTCAGCCTTACAGACACTTCTGGTTGATACTTTTTTAACTGTTCTTTATAGAACCTGCTCAGATCCTGGCACTCTTGCATATCCAGGCTCCTAGATTAGGACTAAGTAGGCTAGGTTCACTTAATCTAGCTACACTAGACAGAAAACAGATGTTTGTGGAGTTTTTCTGGGCCCTTGTTCTTCTCCCTCCTTTAAAGCCAGATGAAGTTCCATTAAGTAAATTTAAAATAGAATTTAAAATACGGAAAATAACTAAAATAAACACATGATACAAAGAAGAAATTGAAAACAATTTGTATTGGAATTACAAGATATTCTAAGAATGTAAATGTTGTTAATCTGTTGTTTTAAATTACTTCCTGGTAAATATTTTTGGTTTTGTTTTGTTTTGTTTGCTTTTTCATCTGTCAGCTATCACAATAATCCGTGTGAAAATATTTGGTAACTACCTCAAACTGACTGTGTATTTTTAATGGCAGTACTTTTTTTGTCCACCTGAACTGTGGGAAGTACCAGTGAGTCTTCCTGAAGGCAGATCCTTGCCTTTTCTAAATTACTGTGTATTTTAAACCTCAAGGACTCTGTATAGATATTCCAATTGAGCAAATTATTTGCTCCATTGAAGTAAAATTTTTTTTTTTTTTTTTTTTGAGTCTAATGAAGTTGGTATTTGTCAGATAAATCCTCGGAAATAATTTTAAATATTTGTGAAGACTCGTCCCTCTGTATTTTTTTCCCCCTGAGCTTGCTAGACATAGTGCAAAGGTGTGCAGGGCTTCTCGTTGATAGAAAACACTGAAGTATTGCCTACTGCATAAAGCTTTGCAGTTTCTTCTCATCCTCTGCTGTACTAACCTGTTTCAGGATTCTGTCTTGTGTTAAACATCACTTTTATTTCAATCCTACTGTAATTCCTTGGCAATGAGTGATGTACTTTTCCTTAGAATCTGAGCATACGTGTGATCATTGATGGTTGGTTTGCATGGGGCTACAACACAGCATTGGTTTAAAAAAACAGAACAACTGGCTTCTCTCTGAACAGCAGTACTGTGAGGAATAGTATAATAATTACTAGATAACAGTAAATTGATAATAATAAGACTAAATAACAGTAAACAAATAACCAGTATTGGTGTTGCAAGTTACTTGTAGATGAATGACTCTTTCCTGGACTTTAGGGAACTGTACCATACAATATCACCCCACCTCTTTAGCGTAATCAGAAATACTAGAGTATATCTAGGAAGGGGAGCAGTTCCTCACTGTTTTCCTGCCTAGAAAAATGTGGGGAGATGCCTTTTGTAAACTACTTTTAGGGAATTAGCAATAATAAGTAAATCAGATTTCTAAATTTACCTCAGTAGGATAGAGGTAAGGATAGAGAAGGCAGAGGAGAAACTGGCATTTAATTCCAGTGTGTGTTCAGTTTCTGTTTGAGGGCAATTTCATTTGTTTGTTTGCTTGTTGAGGTTTGTGGGAAAGTTAGACAGTGGTTGCATCTGCATAAGGTATTCGCTGGGCTTGTAGGACAAATACCACAGCTTTACAATGACAGCTGTTGACAAACTGTTCCACACCTGTTAATTACGGGTGTTATGAATAGAGAGAAAGTTGGGTGTCTGCTGTGATGAGGACAATACAGATGCTTTGGCCTGTGCAAACCTCTATAATTTCTCTCAGATCTTCAAGGATGTGGTTATTTCTGAGCTTGTTCTGCTGTCCCTGAGGCCTGTGGATGAGAAGCCACTTGGCTTCACTGTTGAGTTGCTGATTGTTGCCTTTGATTGATCCAGTGCAGCACCACTGTTGCCCTGCTTCTAGTTCAACATGTCTGTTGCTCTGTCTCTGAAGAGACTAGTAACAATATTGGTGTGATATTGTCTATCAGTAATGCTAATTAAGAAGTTTTGACTTCTCTGCCTTGAAATCAGACCTCAAAGACAGTTTAAGAATGGGAATGTGGAAAAATGGTATATGTGTGTGTTTTATGGGTATTTAAATATGTTTCAGGAAAGCAACTTATTTTCTACAGATTTATAAATGACATTAATTTTCTTCAACAAATAAACGAGGAATGTTTCCTCTAAATAACTTAGATTTTGGAAAACCCAAGGTATTCTGCAGAATACCTTGAGTCTTGAACTCTTTTGCCAACAAAGGAGCATGAAACAAATGCTACATATTCTGCCTACAGCAAAAGAAGTCAAATTGAGTCTCTAATTCTGAAAGAATCTGTATTATAAACCTGGTAAGTTCACAATTAGCAGGTTGTGGTGTGTGAAACATAAAGTTGGCTTTGATAGTGGTTTAGTGACCCACTCCCCTCCCCAAAGCAGATGTACCTTAAGCGGTACTGCAGAAAGAATGGTGGTGACTTTCAATGATAGCTAGTGTGATAGCTAGAAAGATTGGGAGAGAGATGACAGAATACTAAGCAAAAATATATTAACAATATGGTTCTTTAGAACGCAATACTTGTCCTATATCATATACATTTATTTACTTAAAAGGGAGTTAAAGGTACTTAGAGGAGTCATCTGGCTCATCTCCTGCTTGTTACAATCCATTTAATCTATCAATTGCTGGCAGATGTGGTTATTTTTTCTCTCCTTTTATGTCACTTTCTCCTTAATAGTTCTGATGACAAGTCTGAAAACTTGGGCAAATCAATTCTGATGCATCAGTATCTTTGTTATGGCGCTTGTTAATAGAAGTGGTGTCTGAAATCTTACTTGCTGACAACATTGCGTTTGCATCCATGAAGGGATAGTTTTACTTTTTTGTGATATCCTTTCATGCTTTTGAAAGCTATTGACATCAGTTCTCTGGTCTTTGCTGCTTTGTATTAAAGATCCCCGATTTCTGCAGTCTTGCCACATGAAGTTGTCGTTTCTGTGAATATAAATATTCTTGTTCTATTTCTTGGCATCCCCTCCAGAAATCTTTGTGTCTTTCCTGAAGTATGGTGCCCAGAACTGGCACATAACCTACTACTTTCCATTCTGTCTTTGGGCAGCCATGTTTTTTTCAAGCTCAAAAATAGAACCTTAATTTACCCCCAAAGTCCTCAGCGTACCATTAAGAAAATGTGGCAGGCACAGATCTGATGGGTGTAAGTTTTTGAGATTTGCATACATATTAGGCTAGCTTCTGCTTTTGTATTTTTTTTATGAGGAGTCTCCTGTGGGACATGTTGGGAGAGACAGACTACTGTGAAGACAATTCTGAGAGACATCAGTGCACGTAGGAACAATGTACAATTTGGTGGGGTTGTGTATGTATGGAAGCTGAGGTAACAAAAAGCTGCAGCGGGCTGTCAGTGAAGTACGGAGCCTAAGGCTTCCTTCCAGATGAGTATTACTTGAGGCAGTTGATTAAAAATAAGAGCTATACATTTGAGATGTCAGACAGCTTTCCCTGTTTAAATGACATCTGATCCAAACCGCAAACCTAGCCAGCCTTGATACAATTTCCATCTCTTAATTTTAATTACAGGTGGGTAAGGTCTTTTCCCTGATGCTTTTGACTTGCTGGTGTGTAGAGTATGTTGCCGTGTTCTTCTAATGTCTGGTAACGCCAACAAGTTTTTGGACCTGAATACAGGAAGACAATGAAGTGCTTTCTTAACTTCTGCAGTGTTAGCTTAAAGCTGTCCTCTCTTAATCAGAGTCCTAATTGCTAAAATGGTGTAAGCTTATGCCTACATGAGAGTTGGTTGAACATATTAAGTATATTTATACATACATGCAACTGTAGTTAACTGGACAATGTTAGCCCATGTGGTACTCAAAATCACCTGGGCTTTTGGAGAATGAAGAGGTCTCCATTCAGTAACAGTGGAGAAGGAGTGAAGGAGCAGGCATCAGTGCCTCAGCCATCATGTAGATTATTCCTATGCAGTATAACCAGTGGTTGTATTTGACCACTGAAAACCCCCAAACCTTGGTGGAAGAAACCTTTGAAATTACAAGGCTAGATACTTAAAAGTTAGACAGTAGGATGCAGCAGTTAGATTACATTTTCATGCTCGTTTTTCCAACTTTAATATTGAGGTTTGTGCTACAGTTGCAGTGCAACATTTCCAATATATGATTTTAAAAATCCTCTTTTTATGTACCCTATATCCATTGAGGACTTGAGATAACTACCTCTTTTGGAAATCTAATCACAAGTAATGTTTAAGACACTTGAAAAAATTGGTGCCTGTTTGAATACCCTTCATCTTCCACCTGTCTCCCAGTGGCCATTTGTGGAGGAGTATGTATGTCCCATAAGGTCTACCTCTGATGGGCCAGCCTCTACAAACATCTTGTAGAGATGTTTTTAGGGCATCTGAAATGGTACTATTTATCACATTCTGTTATTATTATTTTACTTCCTCTCCCTGCTGTGGTACAGGCTGTAGTCCTGACACCAAGCCACTTAAAGATAAGGACTGTGCATCTCCCATAGGAAGCAAAAGCATGCAGTTCCATCAGTCAACACCACCTTGATCAGCCACACCCTTCCAGTTACAATAGCCTCCTCCACCCCGAAACAGGTAAGTTGGGTGACTGCATTCCCAGGCCCAGGTTGGAAGGAGTACCAGGGTGGGGCTTGGCGTCTGGGTGAAAGCAGCCTGCCTGTAGGCTGGCACTGGCAGGGCAGAGCAGCCCAGCGCTGGCATGGGGGCCCTGGCCACGCCACGGATCCTGCAGGAAGCTGGAACAAAAAACTTCAGCTGGAAGCATTCTGACTGTGTGGTTGTTAGCAGTGGCACAGGGTGTTGTGTGTATGGCATGTGTGCATCAGTGTGAGCATGCATTCTTGTGTGTGTGGTGAAGGAAAGGTGGCACCAGTGGGGACCAGGAGCAGGGGGACTGTGGCTCAGACTGCAGTTTGGACTGCGTGATGGCGTAAGATGATTTAAGCTTTATCTCAGACAGGTATGGGTTGCAATGAGAAATACATCCAGCTGACACTAATTGCTGTTTTGGTTATTTCTCAGAGTCAGATACAGGGTTTTCTCTGTGCCATTACTTTACCCGATCGTGGAAGTACACCAGTCTAGAGTGAATATATATAACTGGAATATATATTTGAACCCACAGCCTGCATTTTTCTTATCAGAACATAAAATGAGAGCAAAAGGCATAAGTTTTAATTATTTCAGTCTGTGATTATTTCCATTTGGATTCAAAAACCTTAAAAAAATGGCCTTCTTAATGTCTTGGGGGGCATGATAAAATTCAGGGAGCCTAAATCAGGACCTCACCCTCCACATCACAAAGCCTAATCAGAGAAGAATAGTTTTGGGTATGGTATTATAATTCCCTTTGGGTCCAGGAATTTTATGTATAGTCTTTATCCAATAACCCAGCTTTAACAGAAAGTACAGGCAAGTCCTCCTTGTGCTTTCCACTCTCCCACTACACTTCTCTGCAGTTTTTACGCTGGGGTTTTTCTATGGTGTTGTTTGGGGTTTTTCCCCAATGTGGGGAATGTGAATGGAATTATCTCCAGTTCATGTGGATACTGAAACGCTGAGCTTATGTTCATGAGTGGGAAAGATCGTGTTGCTTGGGTGGGTATGAGAAAGATATGTAATGTGCTCCACTGGCTAAACTTTGGATGACTGGTAGTGGTTAATGCTGTTCATTTTCCCCTCAGTGATGTTGGTTGGGTGTACACAAAGCACACTTGCCAAAGCAGGACAACTGGGGAGCTGCTGAGTGGCTCCCACGCTTTGCCCACCTTCTGTTTAAATGGCAGCAGATGGCTTTGCCACCTACCCAGTTGTACGTCCAGGTGCCCCACTGAGGCTCCAGGGTACAAACACGTAAACAATGCTGCAGTCCAAAATGACCTTGTAGGCTTTGTAGGTGTGGGAACAGGAGTCTTGTGGATTGCTCACGTTGATCTAAGTGTCATGAATGTCCCTGCCACCTATTTCTAAAGTGTCTTTAGATCTCGTCTCTGGTTTCTGTTAGATGCTTTGCCATGGATTTGGCAGGCAGCTTTAAACAAATAATATTTTTTCAAGGGGAGGTGGAGAACAATCACAGAGAGGACCTTGTTAAAGCCTTGGTATCTAGATGAGCTCTTTATGTCTTCTGTACAGCTGTGCTGTAAATCCGCTCAGTGTCGTGTCTTCTTCGGCCTGTTTCTATTTATTCAAATGCACCTCTCTTGCTTCCTTTCCTGTTCAAGTCTGCAGTGCCATTGCATATTCTGCTCAAACCTTACAGTACAGTGATTTAATTCTCACTTTTTTTTTTTAGATAAGCTTAAGAGTCCTCCCCTTCAGCCTTATAAAAAATATGTAGTTATGAAATTGCACACTCTCTCTAATGTAGCTTTTTATGTCATTCATACTGTAAAACAAGAGTTTGATTTTGCAGGCAGGAAGGAAGAAAAAAAACCCCACAAATGTGCCTTGTAGTTTTAATAGGCAGAGATTTGCCAAATGGCAATTAGCATTCTTCAGTCTTTGAGCTGATTAGGAGCTTCTTGGGATCCTCTAAGAAAAATGGTTTTTTGCCAAGTTAGCAGATTTTCAGACAGGTGAGCTACATCTAGCTTTGTCTTTGAAGGGTGCATTTTTGGTAGTGTTTTTCCTAATTGCTGCTGCGTTTCTCTTTCTTTGATGCTCTGACATTACTCATGTTCTTCTGCAGCCCCGATCACAGGTCTGATCTGTATGGAGCTTCTCCACAATTTTGTGCTGGAGAAAAATTATGGAAGCTGAAATAATCACTCAAAGCAAAAGCTGTTGTTCCGAAACTAAGTAAGGGAAGGGAGGAAACTAGTCTTGTTTTGCTAAGCCAAATTCTTTACTGAGCCTCCTTTCAAAATACAGGCATAAAAAAAACCCCACGGGGCTGTGGTTATCCTTGACCCATTGAGGACTATCATGCTATGCAAGTTGTGGTAGCTGGCCCCAAGGGTTCAGAGTTGAAATCTTTTTTTTTTTTTTTTTTTTTTCCTCTCCACACAGTGGGAATGAAACTTTTCAGGTGATCAAAACTTTTTTTCCAGAGTTGCTTTTTCTCAGGAACAGAGATCATAATCTTTAGACTGGAAACACCTGGAGTTCAGTTTGTGAGTAGTTTTTAGGGGTTTCCCATTACTGAGACGAAAAGATGTTTCACTCTGTGAAGTGGCTTCTTGGCTTTTGAGGGTTTAATAAATTTACATTGAAAGTATCTTAAAAATAATTTCTGCTCATTTTATCTCCTTCAAAAGGAAGAATTCAGAATCTAATAGTTCAGCTGATGTGAAGTGAAAGCAAAGCCAATGGTCAGATTTTTTTTTCCCTCCAATTTGGAGAGGAGGCTTTCAATATATCTAGTTCTCATAGTGTCAGAAGATGCCTTCCTGACCTTTCTGAGAACAGCATTCCAAAGGAGCCAAAGGGAAGAATCTTTAGATTTACTTACTGTCTACTTCTACTGAGCTTGAAAGTGTGAGTAATGGAAAAATATTCAAGCCTTAGCGGTGGTGACACAGTATGAATGGCTTATGGCCAAACACTGTAAAAAAACCAAGGTCACATTAAGTTAATATGGAGCCTCTAGGTGCTGTTTATCTTCTGCTTGTGTTTATGGAGAGAGAGTCCCCAGTTACTATCAGCCAAAAAAAAATCCAGTAAGTCCCAAAGTTGGAATCCTTCCTCTCTGTGATGCTGCAAAATGATAAATGCAATTGAGACTGCAAAGCTAGAAATTATCCTGAAATTGCCTTCAGGAGGGGAGTTCTGGCAATTTACAGCAAGTCTGTGAGCAGAAGAGGTTGGTGATTGCCTTTGTAGGCTTTCTTTCTTCTTCTGCCTTAGGGGAAGACCTTTCCTGCTGTTACGAAGAAACACGTGGACTCATTCCATTCCACAGTGCACCTATATGATTCCCTGACACTTTTCTATCTGGTAGAGTATCTTCCCACCTGATTCAGAAGGCTGAACTTTCAAATCCAAGTCAACTCATCAATTTATCAGGCATCACTCCATTTCCCAAGTCTTGTAGTCAACGGGCAGCTTGGCTTTGAGACTCTGTTCAGCTCCACAGTTTCAATCAGTGTCAAAACTGCCGAATGAAGGTCTTGCCTTCCAAGTAGTGAGGAGGTGCTTCTTTAACATCCATTACTAGCTTTGCCTCTGATTTACTTGTCCAGTGGCACACTACCGAGTCTCCTTTTGGTCTGTGAAGGGAGTCTGAGGAAACCAGCTTGCACATGTTTCTAATTACATGTTTGTTCAGCCCTCTGAGGATGTCAGGAGCTGTGAACAGTAAATGCCAAGTGATTGCCAGGAAGAAATCTGCTGACTGCAGTGCATCGTAGACAGAAGAACCCTCCTCTGTAACTGCCACTGCCATGCCATGTGCATACCGACGATATCTGATTTTGATTATAGTCTCTCCTCTGGTGATAGTGCTGTCTCGGGTTCTCCTGGAAACAAAGTCTTGGTCAAGTGAAAACATAAGCAATGGTGTAGTCAAGGACAAAGTCAGTCTCCCCCAGATTCCAGTCTATTGACTCTTCTTTCTCTCTCATTTGGAGGGAACTGAAAGGCTAATGATCCTCCTTTAAATGAGCAGAACTTGCTGTATTATGTTAGTCTAGACAAAGGAAATCAAATTAATTAGCAGAAAGACTGCAAATGTGCTGTGTAGGAGGACCTGTCATTAAAGTACCTCATCCAGGCTCCTGTGGCTTGGTGTGTATTCAATATGATAGCTCTGGTCTTCCTCTCAGCAGAAGAGAAATAAAATAATACTAGGCTTCAATTAGAGACAGAACTATAATTCAGTCATGGGCAAGGAGAGGGGGAGGTGAGTAGGAAGACGGCTGCTCTGCAAAGCCTAAGTCATAAAATATAAAATCCCAGTTTATGCATGGCAACAGATCCTTCTATGATTGAATTACAGCCCTAATATTCAATAATGGGCCAAGTCTGTAAACCAGAATACAGACAGAACAAATATTTACATTCTTTGGGCAATGACGAAGGGAGAATCACTGAGCAGAGCATGAATCAAAGCCACAAGAACATAGATGTGGCACAGCCACGTGTTGCCATCAGTGTGAAGTGGGAGGGATGGAGTAAATTTCCAGTATTTGGATGTGAAATTTCCTGTATTACAGGTCATCCCGCAGCATTTCACTGAAGATTCATCTTCTAGTTAGGTGACGCACACTGCCAATAAAAGTGAGGAAACTGTAGTTTGTCCATTCATTCTGGGTGCCATACGTTTTCAAGTGTATCTAGAAAGTGATAGTGAAATGTTTAGGTATTTAGCAATGTTTATGCTGACATTGCATATCTAATTACAATTTTATTTGTATTCCTGACTTTATGGCACCTCGTAAGTTCTGTGCTTTTGACAGTTGTTGAGCATCAGCTGCTGTGACTTCTTTTGGTCTAGCTGACAGCAATGACAGTCATAAACACTACTGTCAATTTGGAAATACCAATGCACATGTAGAGAAATAAATGAAAATTCCTTTTGTTATCTTACAAAATAACTTGAAAATCAGGGTCAGAATAGTTTTAAACTGAAGAGCTTGCAGCAAGACATCAATTGATGCATGCACTAGGGGAGCCAAGAAGCCATATAACGCTGACGGTTTTGAACTCTTGTCACCTTTGTTTGATGTCTTGCACAGGAGTGCTGTGCTTCTCAGCCCTCACAGGTTCGAAATGCATTTCTGTCATGAACCTGGATTTTCTCATATGGGACTCAGAGTGAACAGGCTTCCTTTCACAGCAAAGGCTGTAACCCAGTTAAATGTTTGAAACAAAAAAAGCAATTAAACAGGGATTCTGATGGACCATCAGTTAAGCCACAAAAACTAACCACAGAAGTAAGCCAAGCAGCAGCCTGGTGTTCTTAAGGGAAAGATGAAAACAGCTTGTAACTCTCAGTAAGTTTGTGAACAAAAGGGGATACAAAATATTAAAGGATCAACTCAAGTGTTGATCAGCTGTGCATGGAGTGCAGAAGTGACTGTTTACTCCCTGGCTTCTGTCTGCATGTAGTTTAAGTAAGTTTTTCTTAGCTGTTAGGTCAGCTTACACCCTGAGCAGAGCATGTATTAAAAACTCATAGAGGTGACCCACTGTTGTTTCAAGGTGACTTGTATTGCACATGAACATTAGAGCTCATGAACTCTGATTTTCTATGGATGATCGATGTGCCAGTCTACCAAACAGTGATATTGTTGACACGCGTCCCCCAGCTATTTCTGCTTCCCTGAAATACTTTTCATGCCTTTCTGTATAGCCTAGAAGTGAACACACGCAGTGTAAATGCAACAGGAGTTCCGAAGCTGCCATGCTGTCCAACTGGTTTGAAATTTGGTTGGTGGATTAAAAAAATGTAATTGTGAGGAACTGTCAGATGTGTAATTGCATGTTGAGTATTAACCAAAGAAAAGAGGAAAAGGGATGAGAGGAGAAAAATGCTTTCCTGCAAAACTTGTCATTCTGGTATGGAGCTTAGTTACGTGTCGCATAGATCTTGTTGGGTCTGAGAGGCTGAACTGACATAATACTTGTTTTATATGCTCATTAGCACAGGGCTTCTGTGGGCTGTCCCTGGAACTACTGCAAGGTTCAGTAAGGAAGACTGATGCTTTTCCAGGCAAATTTAAGCAGAGAGAAACATAAATGGAAAACTCTTGAAGCAATAAATCTGTGCCATTTTTAGGACAGCTTTACGAAAATACAGCCACAGTGGTTCTTGCAAGTGGCATATTGGAAAACAGTGGGAAACATACCTGAAATTTTGTGTGCACGGCAGTTTACATACTATCTAATGAAAGGCTAGCCTGTAGGATATTGGGGTAAGAGCAACTCCTACATGAACTGTCTGTGTTTCAGCTCTATAAATAGGATATTGGCTTAAAAAAATTAATTATATAAACACCGTACCACAAATAGTATTTTAGATGTCTTAAACAGGAACATGAAGGGATTTTACAGGTACATTGGCCAGAAGCGACAGGCCAAAGAGAACGTACCCCCCTTGGTAAATGAGAAAGGAGAATTGGCTGCAACTGATGAGGAGAAGGCTGAGGTACTGAATGAGTTCTTTGCCTCAGTCTTCTCTGGCAGCCAGGATTCTCATAATTCTCAAATCCCAGAACCTTGAACTAGAACTTCCCTAGAACTCTAGGTTCTTCCCTAGAACTCTAGGTGGGAACTAGGGGAGCAAATCCCCCCCTACTGTAAGGGCAGAACAAGTCCGAGACCGCCTCATGAGACTGAATGTCTACAAGTTTATGGGGCTGGATGACATACATGCATCCCAGGGTCCTGAAGGAGCTGGCTGATGTGGTTGCTGAGCTGCTCTCCATCATATTTGAAAAGTCATGGCTGTCAGGAGAGATCCCTGGGGACTGGAAATTTATAAGTCCCCATTTATAATGGGGACTCCCATTTATAAGAAAGGGAGCAAGGAAGACCCAGGGAATTACAGGCCGGTGAGCCTCACCTCTGTGCCTGGGAAGATCATGGAACAGATCCTCCTTGATGACATGTTGGAGCACATGAAGGAAGAGCATGTGATCCGGGACAGCCAGCACAGCTTCAACAAGGGAAGGTTGTGCCTTACCAACCTGGTGACTTTCTATGATGGAGTGACAGCATCGGTAGATAAAGGGAAGGCAACCGATGTCATCTACCTGGACTTGTGCAAGGCCTTTGACACAGTCCCCCACCACATCCTTGTCTCTAAATTGGAGAAATGTGGGTTTGATGGGTGGACCATCCAGTGGATAAGAAACTTGTTAACAGACCGTAGCCAAAGGGTGGTGGTCAATGGCTCTATGTCCAGGTGGAGGCCAGTGACAAGCGGCGTCCCCCAGGGTCTTGGGACCGATTCTCTTTAACATCTTTATCAATGACATCGATGATGGGATTGAGTGCACCCTCAGCAGGTTTGCGGATGACACCAAGCTGAGTGATGTGGTCGACACCCTAGAAGGAAGCCATCCAGAGGGATCTTGATAGGCTGGAAAGATGGGCCCGGGTGAACCTAATGAGGTTCAACACTGCCAAGTGTAACATCTTGCACTTGGGCCGGAAGAATCCCAGACATAGATACAGACTGGGAGAAGAGCTTCTTGAGAGTAGCCGTGCTGAGAAGGACCTGGGTGTCACAGTGGATGAGAAACTTAACATGAGCCAGCAGTGTGCTTTTGCAGCTCGCAAGGCCAATGGGATCCTGGGCTCCATCAGAAGAGGGGTGGCCAGCAGGGACAGGGAGGTGATTGTCCCTCTCTACTCTGCCCTCGTGCGGCCCCACCTGGAGTACTGTGTCCAGATCTGGGGCCCCCAATACAAGAAAGATGTGGAACTGTTGGAGAGGGTTCAGAGGAGGGCCACAAATTAGATTAGAGGGCTGGAGCACCTGCCCTGCAAAGAGAGGCTGAGGGAGCTGGGCTTATTCAGCCTGGAGAAGAGAAGGCTGTGGGGGGACCTCATTGCAGCCTTCCAGTACCTGAAGGGAACATACAAACAGGAGGGGACTCAACTTTTTAAAAGGGCAGATAATGGCAGGACAAGAGGGGAATGGATTAAAGCTAAAGGAGGGAAGGTTTAGATTGGATATTAGGGGGAAGGTTTTTACAGAAAAAACTTTTTTACAGGTGAGGTGCTGGAACAGGCTGCCCAGAGAAGTAGTGGATGCCCCGTCCCTGGAAGTGTTCAAGGCCAGGTTGGATGGGGCCCTGGGCAACCTTGCGTAGATCCAGGCCTGTGGTTGGTGGCCCTGCCTATGGCAGGGAGGGTGGAGCTCTATGATCCTTGGGGTCCCTTCCAACCCTTGCCATTCTATGATTCTATGACTCTCTTTAACAGAATCATAATGTAGCAACTGAGGATTGTGTCTTGAATAGATAGCCTGAAAGAATATAAGTATCTTAATCTACCAGAAAATCTGGGAAATTTAAGTGTGACGTCTCTGTTGATTTATCTACTGTTTCATATATGTGATTATATGCCATCTCTTGATTTTTAGAAGGTATTGCATTTTTCTGACCATTAAGAGGCACAAACAAATTCTTTTGAGCACTTTTATGATGCTTTAATGTACAGGCCTCAGTTTTTTTCAGAACAGATCTTATCCAAATGCTCTCTTCTGGGAATGGTGCAAGTACAGTAATACACATATACTGAAGGCCAATGGTCTTCTCTAGTATTGTGAACTAGAGCCATGTGCTCTGAAAGTACTGCATCGTTTGAAGCTAGAAAGCAATAAAGCTCCTAAATTGATTTATGTTCTATCAAAACTCGGAGAAACTGTTGGAAATTTTCGTGCCAAGCCATTCTCATATACAAAAAATACAATGTTTTTAAAAGAAAATCTTGCCTATGGGTAACAAATTTGGATTGATCAGCAAAAAGAAGAACATTGGTGCCATGCAGTGCGATTGAAAGACATTGGAAATGTGCCATTCTCAGTTAATTTCTGGCCTCCAGTAACTCACTTCCCCTCTGTGCTCAGTTCTGGTCGTACCATATGTTGCTCACCAAGTTAGTTACAAACATTTTCAAGTTGTGTCACTTAGTCAGGCACTATCTTGGATGAAATTTCTATGTTCTGTTGTAATGCAAACAACAAAAATATAATGGAGACTACTCATTGCAAAACAGTCTTTTGTCGTATTGATTCTCCAGTGAGGAAGCAATGAAATGAGCTATTGTATTTAAATGCTGAACTTTCCCCATTCTTGGGTTGACTATCCTCCTTTCCAACAGAGGGATGGTCAGAAATGAAGACATTTGCTCAAGCCACTGCTTCCCTTCTGATTTAGTTTTTTTGTTTCCCAAGGGCAGAAGTCTGCTGTTTTCTCCTGAATGAAACTCTGCCAAGTGGGAGTGTACCAGCAGCCTTCTGCACAGAAGAATAAAGTTAAATCTAGGCTATTATTGCTTGCTGGACAAAATGTTCATGTGCAGACAGAACTGACTTGCCTATGTGGGACTCTTTATTTCATACTGAAAAGCTGAGGAACACAGAGAACAAGTATCTTTTCAACCTGGTTCACTCTTGCAAAGAGACATTTTTTAGATTCATAGGAGAACAAACTTTTACTCCTTTCCAAAAAGCTATCCTCCTTGTATACAAGGAGCTTTCTCTTATTTATTCCTCCCACCCCTTGACAGTAGCACTCCCCCAAAACCAGGTTGGGAGAAAGAAAATCAACTTCATGGACAGCAAGCAGAAATCTGGTTTTGTTTTGTGGGTTTTCCCTCCTCCCACTCCCCTTTTTTTTTCCCGTGTTGCATGTGCTGCCAGTACTGATGACTACCCAGACACTTCTGAGTAGGACATCTCACTCTGCTTGGGACAGTTCACATGTGCTCACCAGGCAGACATTTGTCTGTGGTTGGCTCCAAAACCACAAGTTCCTGAAGCTGAAATTGCAACAAAATTTAGGAGTTTTAATCATAACAATGTTGCAGAAAGCCTTTGTCCAGTTACCTGTTAATATTCAATCTGAGCTCTGTGTATTCATATTCCCCTAAAAATGGCATTGCTACATTGCCAGAGCTGCTATAAGATGACTTTTACATTCCTTGCATTTTTTCTTCCTCCCCTTTATTTTACTTTTCTCTGTGTTAAACTGATACATGATGACATAGCTGTGAACTCAAATATTTGCTACTGATGAGTCTAGAACATTATGAGGTTGATAACATCATGCTTCACTTTATTGCCTGGCTAATTTTTAGCCTTAAAAGAACCCCCAAACAAAACAAAACCCAACTTGGAGCTGAGTTCCCTTCACTATTTTCTTCTAGTTGGGTGACTGCCGTAGTAATTGCATTTGTTATATGTGTATGTGTCTTTTGGGAATCATTTTTATTTATCATGGATATAAGTGCTAGTGAATATATCTCAAAGAAAAATACTAGGGCTGGCCTTACCAATACCTTTTTTTTTTTCTCCTTCCTTCTCTTCAGTCTTCTGGAACTTAGTTCCTTGGATATAATACCTTGAATATAATAGGTAAAAGCTGATATCTCAGCTAATGAAATCTTCAGTGACTTTCCTCACAAACTCCTTGTTCTGGCATTGAAAAATGAGAAACATCTCTCAATTCCTCCACTAGTAATACTACCTAAAAAAAAGGGGGAAAAAAAAGTACAAGTTAGAGCTACGTGAGATAAAAAGGGTTCAGGCTGTGGAGAGCCTAATACCATAGATCAGTAATACAATATTTAAATCAATATACTTCCTGGCAGGACGTCAGTGCAAAGAGCAGCATTAGAGTAATGTGAATTCTTAACTCTGATGAAGCGAGCAGCTGCATTCAAACCTGTTTCAGATGAGCTTGTCTGAAGTTCAGGAAAGGAGGAATGGATAAATGATTATAAACATGAATTTCTGGAGGCAGTGAAGTAGATATGAAAGAGGACAAAATCTGAAGAAAAAACCCAACATTGAAGCTGGGTAATTCCTAGTATGAAGGGTGAGTTTATCTTCATGTACTCCTCATAATTGCTCCTGTCTTAAAAACAGCATATCTGACACATTACACATTGGCGAATGTTACAAGGGTAATTGCTTGAGTCCTAGATTCCTCATATTCTTGTGTATGGACCAGGAGTTCTTCTAAACTCCTACCTTCTTCAAGGAAAATTAAAGATAACATTTTCAGTTGTAAAAAATACATAGTGAGAGTTGGAATTAGTATGAAACAGCATCCTCTGAGTTGCTTTCAACTGGCTTTTTCTTTACATAGACTGTCCTCACCAGTGTCTTTGTTCTGCATACTTTGGTTTTGTTGGTGATGTACTTTATTTTTCAGTATGTTAAGTTCAGTGTCTTCAGGAACTGTCATGACAAGGAGAACTTCTAACTTTTGGCATTATGGGGCAAATAACTTTCCTCTCCTGCAGAACATGGGCAGGCATTGGTGAAACTTAACCTTACCTTCCCATTTCAAGTACAGAACCACAGCCTGGACAGGACAGTTCCTGATGTGCCCAGTCTTCAGGCAGAGCTTTCCTGTTTGCTTCATAGCTTCTTGGTGATCCCTGTGGGCTTGTTTGGGTCACTGCCGGGTAGAAGTGTTGGCACAAGGGAGAGGGAAGGGTGAATCTCCTTGGTGGGAGGGAGAGGAAAGGATGGAAAGGAGGAAGGCTCTCCATCCAAGCCAGCCAGCAAGGGTACACGGAGTATATTAAGGCTGAAAGAAATATTTCATCCTTCTACCACCTACTGCTAGGACTGTGTTGCAATGAAATAGCTTTCTCTCAAATCACTATAGAAGGTTCTTAGAGGGCAAGAATGGAAAAACTGCTTGTAATAGCATTAATTATTGCTTTTTTAAGCAATTACTCCCTTTGGTGTTGCATGCAGTGGTTTTAAAAAGTGATGGTTAGTGCTCCTAGTACATGGTATCTTTTCTTACTGTTGAAAGGCAGAGATTTTATATCTGAATATCTGAATAACATCCTAGCTGCAGAATTAGATTTTCTGAGTGTTTTTTTTCAAAGTTTGGTGTCCTGTCCCCCACCCCCACCATGTTTTGTTGTGGCTGGCCTCAGTCTTGGCAATTTAATAATGAGAATCTATTAATGATGGAATGATGAGGCCCATGGCTCTGCAAAAAGAAAGATACAGTACAGTTTTCAGTTATTGCTGACGTTGTTGAGACACAGGAGCAATAGTTTCCAAAGGATACTTAAAAGGGAGAAGTTAGCACCAAATGCCTCCTTTGCACAAAGATGCCTGATTTGTGTAGTCTTTGTGCAAACATTGTACCATTAGAATCATGCCTAAGCATTAATAAATTAAATAAATAACATTTTTGGCTTCCTGGTAGAGAATCTGATATTTCCTGGCTTCCCACATCTGTTGCTAAAGCCAAGTTTTAGTTCTTTGAAAAGTTACTGCCTGGCTTGTCTTCAAGAAACACTTCTTGTATCCCATCTTGAATGCTGAGAACTGACCATGTACACCGTGTTCTTACATTAATATACATATGGCTGGTTTAGACAGATTCTTTTTTGACTAAGTCTAATACAAAAGTAAGTGAGGATTAGAAAAAAATTTGGGAACAGGGATTCCCACAGTCAGCTGAATAGCTGATCCCAAAGTAGAGCTCATGTGTCTCTGAAGTTTGTAGGATGGAAACTGGAAAAGAGTCAGATGTGAATGTGTACATATAGTACCATAAAATTGTACCTGATTTAATCTAGCGTATAATTCCTGCCTTTTCCTGGTAGTTGAAGAGGAACCATTTTCCAAGGCAAACGAATTTAAAAATTTCAAAAACTAAAGTATCTCTGCATTTGTTTACCATCTTCCCTTTCATTGGCTCTTGTGGTATAGGATAGGTTTATAGCACTAAGTCTTCTTCTACATGCATTTACAGGTTGAATCCATCCTGTGACTAAGCTAAACAGGTAGGGTCTCAAGTTCCATGGTGAGAGATGCTTTGCAGATAATTTTTTAAAACCGTTTGTTGGCTATGGCTTTTTGTTTCTGCACCCCCACCCCCCCCTCCACCCCCCTGGGGTGTGAAGGGGAGATGATTGTGTCATACCTGTATCAGGGAGTTGGATGCTTCCAGGAATGCTGATAATGCCAAGCATGCTTTGTAGGCTTTGTGTGCTAAACCAAACAAATGGATCTAACACCTGCTGATTTCCTGAGGAGCTATCATAAAATACCACGGGGGATCTTCCAGTTACATCATCCTCTCTTCGTCTCCACCTGCAACCCTGAAGTAGGCTGATCTTCAAAACAGGAATTTTCGTAGTCAGAAACTGCATCCTGAGCTGAGAGACCAGTCGTGCCTTTCAAAACTAGAGGAAATGGTGGAGCAGTCACTTGGCACAGATGAGCACTGCTGTTACATCCTGACTTGTCCTTCAGACCATAGTTGGGGGACTTCTTAAGAATGATGCGCTGGAATTCTGAAGTCAAATCCAATACTCCAATTCTCAGAGAAGTGCCCTAACCACAAAACTATAGGCTATTTTGGGGGTTACACTACTGCCTGTCCTGCTTGGGAGCTGGATTGCTTTCAAGAATGTGTGAGTTATAGGGCCAGAAGGTCGGTATGCAAGAGGGAGCCTGCCTTGGTAGATATTTTATGTTACATGGTAATTGGATACAAAGAAGAAATAAAGCTAAGGACAGACAAAGTGATCCTGGGTCTTCCACCTCCTAGCTGAGTGCTCTGACCTCTCCAAATTGCAGAGCTGGATCTCCTCTCCCTGGCCAAGGACTTTTTACACTCGTGGGTACCTGATAGCCCAGCTCCTGCGTGATGTGTTTGATGAGTTTATGAACTCATTCTTAATGCTGATTTCCTTATCTCAGAGAGATAAAAGCTTAGCATGTGCAATGTAAATGCAGCTAGACCTTGCTTGGTGTCTAGCCTAAGGTTAAGTTATTTTCTGCACCAGCTCACGCACTGGAAAAAAAAGGGGTGGGAGGAACTGGAAGCAGCTGGCAAGGACTCTTGAAGAAGCTGAAAGCTGTCACGTGGGAACTTCCACCAGCTCTTCTCAGGGAGCCCCAGCACAGCAGGAGTGGTGGGCCCAGGCTGGCATTTGTGCAAGTTGTAGAGGCGTTGGTCTCTGGAGGCAGTTCTCGCTTGCTCGGTCTCAACCACATGCTGTTCACTTCTGCGACATCTAAGTAGGACAGAACTGCCCTGTTCTTGCCAGGAGCCAGATTCTTCTCCAGTACGTTTTTGTGTTTCTTCTCGCCCCGCTCTGTCTGCAGACAGACGGCATTCACCGTCTTGCTTTGCATTCAGACTGCGCTTACCAGAATGTTCCGTTTCTCTGAGGTTTCTCTTCTTTTTATATGTAAGCACCGAAAAATATATGTAGCCCTTGGCATGTTGCTAGCACCAGGTAACCTTGTTTGCCCCCTTTCTTGCTTGAATAGGGGGCTTGTGTGCCAGGGCTTAGAAAGGGGTGATTTGCAGGCTAGTAAGGGGCAACCCTGTGATTAGAAATTCCACGATCTGATAGAGCACACATTCGACCTGCTAGTGTAAAATATATTACCATTCTATTATGTAAACCTTTAAAGGTTTAGGTTTTATAAAGATTGATGACAGAAGTAGGTGGCGTGTTCATACCTGTCTGTAGAAGTACTTGCTGACATGTACTTGCTGCATTTGGTTTATAACCTTACAATAGCGGCCTTGATTAATAATGCTTTATTAGTTGTAAACAGAGACTTACTGAATAAATCCTATTTACTCTGTTGAATGGCTCTCCGTGCCTGCATAAAACTATTTCAGTAATTAGAAAGCTACTATAATATTTCTCTATATTGTAGGCTTTGAGTTGTTAGTTCTCTGTCAGCTTTCCTGAATTCCTACTTATGATTTGTACTTCGCCCCATGCTTGACACGAAAGGAAACATTTTCAACTCACATTTTGTGATGAGAAAGGGTAGGTGTGGTAAGACAGTGTTTCCCAAAGGAGAACGGAAGGAGCAGGGAAAGGAGCACATCTCTCTTTTTGATATGCCTCTGGACTTGTACCGTCCTCTTCCCTGACAGGATCAGAGAAGTGAGACTGGAGAGGTGATATCCCTGATGAAAAGGACCAAACTCTCTTCCTGAAGACCAATAGAGTTATCACAATTGCTTTGTGGGCCTGTGTTTCAAGAGAAGAGTAGAAGAGCACTCCTAAGGAGTGTTGACATAAGGTGTCTTGAGGACTCACCTCTCTCTTTTTCTAGAGGCTGCAGATCTGTAATGCCCGGGTATTTTTTTTTCCTCCCCTCCCCTTTCTATATAAAACAGAAAGCGATGGGGATCAGTTGTTTTATCTACTACTGAAATGCAGCCATCAGTGCAGAATAACATGAGAACAGTTTGAAAGGAAGCGTGGAACACTATATTCAACTGAAACTAATTACCTGATTAGGTTTTGGCCTGGCTGTGTGGGTTGACATCCAATGGTCTTGGCGACAATACCTGTGAGCAAAGCCAAGTCTAGTCTTGCTTCATTTAAAGACTCTGGACAAAACTTCTGGACCTGTGTGCTGAATGCTAAGCAGTGTGAAAATAGGCCACTGATTTAAAGTACCCACGGCTACAGTGGGTTTCAGTGGGCTGCTGGCATGGTTGCAGATGAATGAGCTTATTTGGGTTTTAGAAATTCTTCTTTCGATTTAAAGGTGATTCTGTTTCAAGCACACAGTCTGATGAAATTTAACCCTTTATCAGAAAACCCTCTTTTCGCAGCTATGGTATTAGCACTTTCCTTCAGCACTTCAAACTTCTCCCCTTGGAAATTCAGTCAAAAGTCTGACACTGAGATAACATAAAACTCACCTAAGGGGATGGTATCTCACCTAGTCTGTTACAATAGTTTTTTCTTATCTCCATAGGGGTTAAATACACTAGATCTGCTTTGTTAGGTGAGAAGCATTCGTTATTGCTGTTGTTTTCTCTTGCACCTTTGCTGCAAACACTTTCTTGATCTGTTGGTGCCTTTGTTTGGTAAATGACTTGTTTTCCTGTTAGGACTGCAACATCTCAAGTGTCTGTAATGTCAGACATATCTATATTTACCTGTGTGGTGGCATTTTGCTGTCTTCCAACACTCAAAAAGGAAAAAAAAAATATTTGGAAGCATTTGAAGAATTACTGGGAAGAGGGGGATGAGTCTTTCAGTTCTGTGCTATTACAAAAATACAGTCCATTAAGAACAAAGGTGAGCAGAACACTTTTAGAAAGACTTGAAGTGTCCTTGCCTCCATACAGGAAGCTTCTGGCCCACACTCACTTCTGGCACCCTAGAGAGCCTCTGCTTTCCCTTCCCAGGAAGAAGGAGGCAAAATGAACTGTCAAATAAGTTGTGTCAGTTCATTGGTGAGCACTGACTTCGTGAGGGAATTTAGTATGTCTACTCTGGAAGCGCATCGGGATGCGTTATTAAAGTGAATTGGACAAGTGGTTGATGAAAATCCAAGAGCTGGTAAGGGATGCTCCTCAGAACAAGAAATCCTGATAGACAACCATAGGAAAAAATATTTTTGCCAACTGGCTGACTATTTCAACTTAGCAACTGGCTTATACTCTACCCTATTCCTTAACATCTAAAATAAATATTGAATTCTCTCCTGTTTACAAACCTTCTTAAACCATTTGCCTAAAAGGCGTTTTGCTGTAATGAAGTCCTCAAAGTTGTGTTAAAGCATTTCCTCTTAATGCAAGAGTAAGTCCATCAAGTTTCCGGCCTCCCACAAAGACAACAAACGCAAGACTGTAAGTGCCATAAAAGCCCCAAGAAGCTTCAGAATCAATTTAAAATAATGAAAATACACTTTTGGAGACCTCTCGCTACTTCTGTGTGGAACAAGGCTGGGCAGAGAGTCTGGGGGTTGGAAAGGCAAATGCATGTTCAACTTGTGTAACCTGGAGTTCCTTTTCCCTGGTCCCTTGCCGTCCCCAAATCAGCTGTCACAGCACTGGCAGGCACCTCCCAAGGCTTTGCTCGCCAGGAGTTTGCCCAGCTGTTTGGCCCAGGCTTTTAGAGAAATTCTTTCTGGCTGAAGTTTCTGTAAAACCACAGCTTCAGCAGTCAAAGCAGCAGTGTCCCCACAGGGGCAAAGTGAGTAGTCGGAGAGCTTGGCGGGGTGGTGGGAAGCAATGTGACTTTCCTCAGGGCCCGGCCTCTTTGTGACAAGTAATCACCCGTGAGTAGAGCTAATCTAGAAGAAGTGGTGGGATTGCAAAGGTGGTAAGATCTTCACCTCTAAAAGCATGCGTAAAGTTCAACTTCGCTACAATTCAGTGGCTTGCAGATGTGTCTCTCCTAACAGCTACTTGTGTTGCCCTTGCAGGATGATTTGGAAATTTGCCTTGTCCATTTTTCTGATGGCGGCGCTGGTTCGAGTAACAGACACCAGGAAAAACCGTCCCGCGGGTGCCATTCCCTCCCCATACAAAGACAGCAGCAGCAACCACTCAGAGCGGAGGCAGCAGCTGAACAAGGAGGTGCTGGCCTCCAGCCAGGAGGCCCTCGTGGTCACCGAAAGGAAGTACCTCAAGAGCGACTGGTGCAAGACGCAGCCCCTGCGGCAGACTGTTAGTGAGGAGGGCTGCATAAGCCGCACCATCATCAACCGCTTTTGCTACGGGCAGTGCAACTCCTTCTACATACCGCGGCATGTGAAGAAGGAAGAGGAGTCCTTCCAGTCCTGCGCATTCTGCAAGCCACACAAGGTCACCTCTTCCACCGTGCAGCTGGAGTGCCCCGAGCTGGACCCACCTTTCCGACTCAAGAAAATTCAGAAGGTCAAGCAGTGCCGGTGCATGTCTGTGAACCTTAACTCAGGCAAACTGTGAGAGCAGACGTGCAGCTACTGCTTGGTGTTGCCCCCATCAGATTTACTGCCGCCTCTCCTGCTGAGCAGACTCTCTGTTTCATTGCTTTGTTCCTCCTTTCCCTTTTTTTTTTTTCCCTTTTTGCATTTTGTTTTCTTTCAGGAGGCATCTCTCCAGCAAGGAAAGGCTCCTTGTCGCTTGCCTACTGGATTAAAGTATTTTAATGAGCCGTGTTAGGCACTTCACCATGAGATTTCATTATATTTCCAATATCATCTGGCGGTTGAATCTTCTGGATTGGAGTAGGCGCCCAGAAGTTGGGATTCATCATCTAAGTGGCCAGTTGGCTGAATCCAGCGTTAAATGTTTCCACTGTGTGGAGTAAAGCCCTCTGCCCTACACTCCAGTCCCCTCCATGAGATGAGAAAGCCTTCCCAGTGCTTTGGTCTGGAGCTTGAGGAAGTGCTGGGGTGCTGCCCAGGACTGGGAGATGCAGATGCAGATGAGGGAGAGCAACGTGCAAAAAGCAAGTGAGACTCTCCGATGAGGCTCATCTTAAGACAACTTTAACTGTGCAATGACAGATCGTTCCAGGCTTGTTGTCTGAACGGCAGATAAAAAGTGAGGGGGAGAGGGCGAGGCGCTGGGTCTGCCACTGTGACCACAGAGCAGACTGGGGGTGGGTTCTGATGCTGTTGTGGTTAGAGAACATTGAACACGTGGTCTCTGCAGCAGTGTTTATTTTGTAACCTAGCTATAGTAAACAGCTCTTTAAAGTATTATAGACCTAGCCATGTATATTTTTCTTGTGGCAGAATATACCAGAGATTAAAATGTGTTGAGTAAGAGACTCGGTTGCTAGGTCAGCTGCCTGGCTTTAAATGGACATGGTTTAACTAGGCTCTCGGTAGGTTTTTGTGTACTAGATACGTGCGTTTTTCTTACTCCAAAAAGGACAACTTCCATTTATGACCTTATATTTATGCCTGCTCAGACTGGGGAAGGTGGGAGGGTGGTGGGAGAGGAGCTGAGAACACTTAAGGGAACGATGTTTCACTTAAAAAATACAAAAGTACTGTCGCACAAAGGGCAAAATTTGGTCATTGCTGGACTGAGTACAAAAGCTGCATCAGTGTCATCAGGTTTTGGGAGTGGTTTCTCTCCCATGATTGGAAACCACGTTCATGTGTAAGTGTTAAAGGACAAACCGATCAGTCAGTGCCGCTGGAATGGGTCACAGCTGTAGGAGCAGGGAGAGAGTAAGTTGTAATTGCTGCAGTGATGGTGGTCCACTCAAGTTTTCGAGTCCTACATAATCAGTGTTGGTGAACACTTGCAGTTAATTTTAAATCATACTATGTTGTTACTCAGTTGATGGAGTTTAGCATGCCCTGTGTATCCCGTTTGTTCCAGTTCTGATCTGTATTAGTCCCAGCTGCATTAAAACTCTACATCTCAAAACAAACCAGCCCCTTCCCCCAAACCAAAGCCGTGCGTGCTCCATCGTCTGAAGCTTACAAATTAAAAATGACACGCTGACTCGCTGATGCATGTCTCACAGCTCAGCATCTGCAGCTAGTGAAGCCGGCTTGCTGTGGGAGCCCTTTCCCTCCAGCCTCTTCACATGTGGCCCCTTCAAGGGGTTAATGCGTTTCGCACTCTCACTGCGGCCAGGGGTTCAGTGCCACAGGTCTCTATTATGTGAGACAGGGCGGCTGCCCTAAGAGGCTTTCGGGACCGAGCTCCGCCAGAGCCCACCAAGCGGTTTATGGGGATTGGCACGGGCAGGATGAGGTTGGTCGGGTCTGTTAGCCCTGTTACGTGAAGGGCCATGACTTTGCTGCCTTGATCTTTCTGTGTGTCAGGAGCACCCGTGGAGGCTCCTCACACAGGGATTGCTTAAGAGGCAGTTGCTGCCACGCTGCCAGTGTCATGCCAGCTGCCGGATGGGCAACGTCCTTCAGTCTAGGCTCGAGGATGTTCCTGGGGGAGAGCGGGGAACAACTGAGGCAGCAGCTAATAGTCTACTAAGACTCCAGGGATCTCAGCCTCCACTAGAAAGAAATGAACTGGGAGTCAGGTGTTTCAGACTAGGGAGAGATAAGCACCCTAGTAACTGCAGTTAAGAAAGATGTGCAAGAATCTTTACCTTTAAGCTATGCCCTGCCTGGGTTTTTCACCAGTTTGCAATATGAATATGCTGCAGCTTAAAGCTCCTTCTTGGAGCTGTGTTTATGTAAAAACTGAGTTGAGCTTGTAATGGTTAAAACTGTATTTAATTCTTGTTTTATAAATGAAAACATAAATGAAGAAATGCTTTAAGTATAATGTAATTATTTTATAGGTCTACTATTAAATTATAGATTAAATAATAAAGCTACTCTAGGGTTATATGGCATCCAGGTGTACAGGCTCTGCTTCAACACCTTGTGTCCAACTGCTCTCTAATGGGTATATCCTCCGGCTTCCTTTTGACCCTACCAGATTCAGCTTGGAAAAACTTAGCTACTTCTTCCCTTGCCCCCTGTTTCCCACCCTCTCCCCCCATCAAAAGTACCTGAAAGGTAAGAGAGGGAGGAAAAAATAAATTGCACTAACCCTCAATTCTCAAGCAGATGCTGCATGCACAAATTCTGTTTTTCTGGTTAGCTGACAAGGAGACAACCAAAGCTCTACCACTGGCTGAACTGCTGGCATCATTTGTGGTAAGCGAAGCAGCTATTACCCTGACCTAAGTGGTTTTGCTTAAAATCTACCTAGTTCATTATGTCACAGGCATCAAACTACTCACAGGGAAAAGGGGAAAAAAAATCTTAAAATATAGATGAGCTTTAGTGGTTGCTATCAGCTCTTGACTGAATACACTGTATGTCTCACCAAAGGTAGGGAAGTATTTGGTTTATTTTATTTATTCTTTTTTTCCTCTTTCCACCCTGAGAAAAGAGAGTTGCAAAATAATCTTGAGGGAAAACCTCAGTGAGGAAAGGGAGTTCTCACACTGAGTCTTGGTGGACAAATTGAGCTTGAGCCAGCAGTGTGCTCTCATGGCCAAGAAGGCCACTGGCATCCTGGGGTGCATTAAGAAGCACATGGCCAGCAGGTCAAGAGAAGTTATCCTTCCCCTCTACTCTATCCTAGTGAGGCCACACCTGAAGTCCTGTGTCCAGCCCTGGGTCCCCCAGTTGAAGAATGACAGAAAATGCAGGTGGCCAGTGACAGGACAAGGGACAACAGGCACAAACTGGAACACAGGAAGTCCCATCTCAATACGAGGAAAAACTTTTTCCCTGTGAGGGTGACAGAGCACTGGGACAGGCTGCCCAGAGAGGCTGAGTCTCCTTCTCTGGAGACATTGAAAACCCGCTTGGAAACAACCGGGTACCACCTGTTATAAATGATCCTGCTTTATCAAGAGGTTGGACAGGATGATCTCCAGAGGTCCCTTCCAACCCCTATCATTCTGTGATTGAGCCTCCATGCGATCAGAAGAGATGCCTGTCATGGGTCTTTAGAGAACTAGTAGTCCTTAGACCACAAGTAGCAAGGGAGGGACTTGCAAGTGCCCCTGTCAGTCACCTGAAAAGGAGCTCAGGTAGCCACATCCTCCAATGATCCTCTCTCATGACGACATGTCTTTCAGCCACTCTCCTGCTTTGCAGGTACCCCAGCACCCACCTGAACCTCTGCTGTTTGTGGCACAACCTAGACACCAGCGATCCCAGCCTCCTGCTGACCAACCACTGAAACACTGTACAGGAGGTATATGCTGACATCCTAAAATCTCCCTGTTGCAGAAGCAATCCAAGGGCAAGGCAAGTCTCTTGGGTAGGTGAAAAAAGCTTTAAGTCAGATAGATCCAGTAGTAGAATGGTGTTGTGGGGCAGGGGAAGGAGGGACATGGTAACTGTTTAGCTCAAGCACCATGGAACTGCCATGGTGGCAAGGCCCAGGTTGGGGTGGGGGTGAAAAACAAAGACTCTTGGTTTCTAAGAGCTTAAAACTGAGCTCCTGCTGAGAATGAGAAAACAACGCCGACTCAACGGGGTCACTTCAGAAAGAAACCACCTTTTCACAGCAATAGGCTTACCATTGGATGCCTTTACAAGTAGGTTGGATGAATGTCAGGTACAGGTGGATCTGTCAGAAGCAAAAGAACGGCCAAGAAAACGTGTTCTGTAACGTGAATCCCAATTGGTGTGTTCATGTTATCATCAGAAAAACCCAGCACCATCAGTTTCTGTCCATCACAGCTTAACACTGGTGTAACTTAAGGAACTGGTATAATGCACTTGGGACAAACCTGGCTTTGTTTATTAACCTGGAGCGTGAAACAGAATAATTGCAATGCAAAATAATTGCATTGCTATTATTTAATTGAGCTCCTCTCAAATTAATAACTGCTTTCAAATCTTTAAGGTGATCACTGAAAAATTGGGCAAAAACCCAAGTCTGTCTGTGTAAGATATCACTAATTCCATTCCCACTGCCACTGTTGGTTAATAGTTAACCAAGTTTTGGATGTGATTTGGGATGATGAAAGGTTCTACAAGAAAAGCCAACCACTACTGTGTCATGATACGTGACAAAGTACCATGCTTCCGCAAGGCTTTTATTTGCAAGCAAGACATGAATCTTCTTAGCCCCTCACTAAAAACCAGACAGTTACTCTCAGTAAGTCAAATTTGCCACTCATGTATGAAGGTCATTATTTAACTGCTGCATTTAAGAAACAGTGATATGTAGTGGTGGTGATGGTGATCAGCAAAGGCTCAGGACCTTGCTGTGAGAACTCTTTACTGCTTGATGTTGCTGGAAATGGAGGAAGAGGGATACAACAGGGTATCAATCTCTTTAAAACACTCCCAGAACAAGCAAACTGAAAGAACATCAGTCCAGAATTCTGTAAAAAAACCTGAATGCGAACAAAAAAAAGAGCAGCATTGAAACTGATGGTGGGAATTCACTCTGGAAGTGCTGTGGGACAACTTCAGTGCTGCACATGGACTACTTTACTTTGCATGCAAGTTTGAAAACAGGCTGCAGAGAAGCTATGTAAGGCCTGAGTAAAACCAAAGAAGAGAACCTGCTTGCACCTTGACATCATAACATGGTACCACCAGCTGCAGTCAGTCTTTGAGACAATCCTTCAGAGAGACAGAAATCTGCAAATAACGTCGAGCATCCACGCTGAAGATCCAGTGAGTATGTTTGTATGTGACAGGCCTGCCAGGTAGCTGGACAACACTTTTAACAACACTTTAATGATGTGATGCTTATATTTTTATATATGTATGTATGTACACAAGCAGATAATACATTTTAGTGCCTGTTACACAGGCAGTGTCAGCAGGAACAGGTCACAGACCTGCACCAAGCACACTACTGGAAGGTGCACGAACCAGGAAACGAGTGACCCACAGCCACACTGGGTCAGGGGCTCGGAAGCTACTTGCTACCACCACCTGGGGAAAAGGCAATATGCCCACGCACCTGGGAATTACTGTCGCCCTGCTTGCCCAAAATGCCAGGAGAGAGAAGCCCCATTTCCGTTGATCCCTTCGCAAAGGGAAGCCAGGATCACAGGAGCTCGAAGGGAACATGGGTGCTTAGGGAGCAAATGCTTCCTAGCAAACTGCAGCATAGCTTGACAATGAAGAGAGAGAAGGCAGTTATTTCATTATTATTCCTTTTATTTTCATATAAATTAACATTCTAAAAAAATTGAAATAGAAACACTAAATACAGTATTGCACATAGTGATCTTTGTTAGATGATCTATTATTTCATTTAGTATAGTAATATACATACTGTAGGTACTGAAGGGAACAGGAAGGCTACAAATGAAAACATGCTACTGTATCCTTGCACTTAGGAGCAAAGTTAAGAGGAAAAGACTATTGTTTACATAAATACAAACATGGGTTTGAATCAGTGCCATTAAAATAGCTTTATTTTTTAAAGTTTTTTCCACAAGTCAGCTGTAACAGCAAATAATCTCTTCTCTTCTTTTAACTTCCCCAAATAGTAATGTTACTCTCATCAACACAAAATTTTAGAACTCTGTTCTTGGTAATTTATAACCCTGCCAGAAATTATTACGAGCACAGATTTTCACATAGGTTTGTCAGCAGCAGGAGACACGCTTTTCACATAGTGAAAAAAAACCCCATCTTTTCTAGTGCTTGGTATATGTGAAGAATAACAGATTCCTGAGGTCATATTTTGCACTCCCTTTTATGACACCCTGCAGGGTATATTAGCCTCTGGACAGCTAGGAACGGCTCTTGATCTGCTAGATTAGACAGGGAATAACCCAACCCAGCAGGTTAGAGCTCATTTGCCTTAGCTCAGCATCCTTCAGGCTCCAAAGCTGTGAGTGCACATATCCAATGCACTTGCACACATTGCCTGCTTGGAGAAGCGCGCTTTGAAAGAGAAACATTATCAATCAGGCTGATTGGTCTAGGGCTCTAAGTGGGACCGGAGGAAGGGGTTGTATCGGTTGAGCAGATCAAAACTGATACATTAAGTTCTGGATTGCGAATAACAGTTAAGCACATGGTCTAAAATGGAAGCCCTAAGTTGTAGATTTCAATCATTAACCTCTTAGTTAGGGACACTGAGCCTGGAGGAAAAGTCTGCAGTTCTGGTAAGTGTGGAATTGATGTCAATTAGTTGGTGGTCTATGATCTGTCACTAGAATTGGCTACTGTTTCCCTAAATGTCAGTCCCTGTGCGCATCTTTTAATGGCTCTCTAAAGGAGTTTTAAATTAACTGTAAAGCTAATTCCAAAAGGGAAGTCACATACATGTGGCCAAAAGCCTGCTGGACTTGAATGATCAGCAGTTAAAACTATACTATACCTTCTAAACTTCATGTAAAAGTATTAGCTGCTTTATATATTAACAAACTATAACAGCCAAATCTCTCTCTCATACTCTCTATCATACTTCTGTGCTTTTCTGTATTTTCCTGCTTTTCACATATTCTTTTTCTTTTTTTTTTTTTAAATGCTGGATTTCTGACCCCCATACCACCTGGCATTCACTGTCTGGCAAAAGATGAAGTAAAAGTATGCTGCCTTATCGATTTTAAAGATAGTTACAGTAAACATCTTGTTCCACAAATATTTAGTCATGGAGGGCAACTAAACAAGTTGGGAAAGCATTGGTTATACTGTATAAACAGCACTTAACGATTCAAAATACAAACTACAAATGCCAACATGAAACGGATACGAACGATTCACTAGGAGTAACATTTCTTTCCCTAATCTAAGCGCAGTGCCATGAAGTATTTGTGTTAGACAGATGTTGCCAGTAGGGATGGAAATGTTTCACTGTATTGAGTAGCATTCTGATGAAATTCAACTCAATGCAATTTTCAGCATGTTCAGGACAGATGCAGATGCTGCTTTTTACGCATGCTGACTCGGCCTATTAGCAACACACCGCACGCTTTACGAGGTACTGGCTTCGTGTGGCAAGGGAGATACAGAGTACAGGGAAGGTGGTTCAAGTTCACACCTAGTCTATTGCTGGGCACTCCACTGAAGTGATTACATTCGTGAATGAATGCACACTAACACATCAGTTGGTGGAAAACTCTTGAGAACAAAAAGCAAATTCAGAAAGGTCAAGAAAGCAAATGATCAGGATGATGTAAGTTTCCTTCCCCCTCGCTCCCCACCCACAGGCATGTTGAGTTTTGGTAACCAGGTAACAATGGCTTTGACTTTTCTTCTCTCATATTTTCATACTTATCTTTGCTTTCTGAAAAATAACAAAAAAATGAAAAGGCAGAAAATTGAGTATACATAAAAACATGCTACACAAATATGAAAAGCACAGAAATACTTAGGGCTAATGTTCAATTATACTTACTGCAGAGTTGACTTCACAAATAAATTTCCTTAAAAGCTAGAAAGCTAGAAATTAAGTAGACTGCAGCTATGCACTGCCTGTGAGATATTTTTGTTTACTTTCCCTTTCTCCTCTATTACATTTGCAGTAACACCATAAGTCCCAGCTTCAGTGCAAATGATACAGGAATAATTAACCCTATAATTATTTTAAAAAATCTGAACACATTCTTTCAGTGTCTTCACATGCAACACAATATAGGTGAGAGAAAAATCTAAATCAATGTTAGTTTTGGATAGTTTTTTCCTCAAAAATTGATTTTTTCCTCAAAAATTGATTTTTTCCTCAAAAATTGCTGAAATAAAAATCTAATTTATCACACTTAACCAAGCTGTTAATTCATTTACTTTTCCTGCAGCAGTAACCACACTCAACTCTCCCTAAACATTCCAAGTAAGAAACAATAAATACAATGTTACTTCTTCCTGTGTCAGACTTTACTTAGAATACAGTAAATAACCACCTGCTTTATTTCAAGGATGTGTCACAGTAATGTAGCTGTGATGACACAGTGCAGAAGAATTAAAGCATGCCTGGCAAGGATGGACTGGAACACAGACACGTGGAAAGAAAAATCTTCTGTTATGATATTTTAAAAATAAAATTGATGACAGTTACTACAGGTACAGTTTTAATGTGAGGTCCCAGATTAGTTTTTCACTAGAGGCATATTAATTTCCTGTAAAATTAGTTGTGCTCCTCACTATCCTCATGCAATCACAGTGGAAAAGTTTCACTGGATCACTGAAATTACTCCTCTACTATCAGAGTTATTTATCTGTATCCAGAAGAACAGTCAGAAGACAGGATAGTCTTTTTCTAGGGTGGCTATTCCAAAGAAATCCAGATCAATGCAACAGAAGCCATTAGCACTTTCTACAGGGATCCAACTTGAGAAATGCATTCCTATCACAATTCTTACATTTTCTAACTTTGGAAAAGAAAGTGAACACAGACTGAATAAGCCTGAAGACTAGGAATTAGCTTTCTCCCTTCTAGGTGCATTCCACACCAAGACTGATGCAGACCGATGGACAGGGCAGGGTAACAATACACTGCCCTTGCTTGAGCTTGTGCTGTTTTGTGGAGTAACATTCGCAGGCAGCATTCAAGTTTGTTAATCTAACACCTTTTATGAAAATGTTAAACATGAAAAGAGCAACAAAAGAAGTACAAGAATAACATACCTACATAATGCAAAGAGAAAAAGGTAGAATGAGGGATGGGAACAATTTACTTACAATTCCAGAGTCATGTTTCGGTCTTATATTGTATAGTGACTTCCCCTTTTTCTGCCTGCAGACTTCCTCTGCTTCTTTAACTCTGAAGAGAGACATATATTATAAATATTCCTCTAGACCAGAACAATTTCCAAACACAATGCAGTATATAACTTACAAATTTAGGCCCAAGGACACAAGTGGATAACTTTATTGTCCATATTTTCATTACCGTGCTCTGCAAAATAGTCTTTGCACTCCGTGGCTGCTACCATACCATCAGACTCTGGCACTTACAAGGACAGGGATTATCAATTCTTGTTACAAAAGCAATCTTACTGTAGTTGAAAATTCAAATATATCAGGATTTAAAATATACTGGGTGACATGAAGATTACCTTTTAGAGCATTCATACCAAACACCGCTATGAAAGCTTCTTTTCTTTTTAGGACTACTTAAAAATCATTCTCCATCTATTCCCAACCTCAGTGCTTCAATTAGACATCAAACAAAGGTTCTTCCCTTTCACCCAATTTATTTGTATTTTAAATGGCAAAACAGTTTAACTGGAACTTCTAGTCTTCACTCCCTAGTTTGAAATAAAAATGGAAAATTGCAGAATGATTATTTACAACTGAGGTGGTGCACATCACTAGACACATCCATGTTTGTCCAAAACTGAGGGTGAGCAGCAAGGCTTACATGACCACTGGAGATGAAACCACTTGGACAGCTTGCATGTAAAAAGAGGAGGCAGTTCCAGAAATGAGGGCCTCTTAGTGCTTCCTGACTTGCTAAATGGTACTAAATGAGGGCCTTGAGAAATACCACCAAATGCCACATTTTTGATGAAATAAATTCCTTTTTAAATTCCTTTTTGTAACATAGCTAGGGAATAAACCGTGAAAGGCAGATAGCTATACTCCAACATGGAGCCTGCCAGAACCCATCTGGTGGGTTCAATGGCACACTGTAAAACGTTTCTTTACCTCTTCTACTCATTTAGTAGATCAACTTTACAAACACACAGAGTTATTGAAATGATAATAGATATAAGTTGAGTTCCCTGAGCTTCAAAGAGTTACATAACCCTTTCTATATGATGGCATGGAACTGTGTGAGACGTGTAATTTATTTTTTAATGAGAGATGAGAATATTATTTATAAATAAGTAAAAAAATAAAAATGTAAATCCTATGTTGGCTTGCTCTTACCAACAACACAGACATTAGATGGTGCTTACTCTGGCTTTTCATCATTACCCAACAGTGAAAAAGAGAAACAACAGTAAAATGATACTGAAGAAATGATATATCCTTGGCTGGTTCCTTGCGGTTCATCTCCAGACCACTTGCATGTCTGCTATTTCACTGAGGCTACACAGGGCAATGTGAGAATCAGACTTTGTGTTACTATTATTTTAAAATATTTTTGTGTGTGTCGTAGGGGCCAGGTTTTGAAAGTATGACTCCAGCTGGGTCTGCTAAGCACATTAAAAAAAGCCGCCTTCACATTCATCTCTTCTTTATCCAACTTCCCCAGACACACCTCGTTCATTTCATAAGTTTCAAATGTAGACTTTCAAAAATTAATTTAAACCTCAGCTCTTTTCCAGCACTTTGAACAAGCTGCTCTCTTCACGTGATGGCCTTATAGTTTTTAATGTAGGAAGACCTTTACGTGCAAAGTGGGGTGAAAAAAAAAGGCTTTGAAACCTTCTCTATCTTGCTGCAAATCAGATAGATTGCCACAGCATAACATAGAACAAAAATGTCAAACAGCCAAGTATTTCACCTTTAAAACATATTTAAATAGATTCAGTAGAAGTGGTAGCCAAAATGTGGCGATAGCTTTAAATAGAAGCTTATGGGAATGGTACAGAATGCGGTAAAATCTGAAGACATTTTCTTTTTCTTAAAATACGACCTTTTCTTCTGCTTTGTGTCTACTTGCAACTGAAGGAGGAAAAGTATCTGTGACATTGATCTTCCCGTGATCTTTTCCCAACAGTCAGACACATTCCAGCCCATCAAAAGCCACTCTTACAAAGTCAGATATAAAATAGCACGTCTATCATATAATTTCCTCTCCTTCAAACACAACTACAGCTGACTCCCTTCACTGGTAGACATCATTTAAATAAGAAAATTAAATGCTACTTGGAAGTAAATTAGTATCAAATCCCAGGGACTGAACAAGTACAATTGAGGTTATCAAAATGACTGTTTTATAGCAGCAATGTAATATATGCAGGTATTCAGGCTACTCATCATGCAAATGTCAGCATATGTAACATACAAAAATATTTACCAAACCAGTTCACACAGATCCAGATGTTATTCTCAGGAAATGTCAGGGAATCTTTAGTTCCAGTCTGTCCCATCTAAATATCTCCCTTCCTGGATAGATTACCCACTGCTTGCCTAACATACCAGGTCATAAGACAGCACAGCTCTCTGTGGGTCTCACATTCATTCCAACCAAAATTCCTCATTCAGAACGGAACCGTTGATAGCACAGCGAATGAGGCGTATTTTCTAAAAGGCAGGTCCCATTAAGCGTCGCTGTCAGACTAACTCTCTAAATGTTCTGCTTCTGTTAGAGGAATGGCTATTTGGATAGAGGCTTTCTCCTCTTGAAACAGCAAAACACTAGTAGCAGGGCCACTGTGAGAGGTAAGAAGTCAGTACTTCTGCGTCCCTTAGATTGCCCTTGAAAAAATGATCCACAACCTCCAGACTGATAAACGACAACCTTAAGCCTGTGCTACCCATTTTTCTAGAATTATGTAAGAGGTTCTGGTCTCACTGGTATGGTTACGGTCCTCAAGTTTTTGGGAGCTTTTGTGAAATTCCTTGGAGTTTGAGCCTATTTATTCATACCGACGGGAATGCAGAAGATGAGAAGCATTACTCCCTAATGCACTTAAGACAAAGCTGAGCGCTAGCAGCCACTCAGTTCCAGTTCCAACCATATCACTGACTCACTGTGTGGGTTTGGGACAGCTCGCTGTCTCTTGGCCCCCATCCTGCTCTCTGTGCAGGAAGATTCAAATGGTTGGATAAAGCCTCACTGAAGCAAATACAACCTATACGTATGTTCTTCAGCAAGAAACATCCTTAGAAATGTGAAGATAGCACATCAAAGGCATTGGTGTGCTATCTCCATTGTTAGGAGGCTTAGTTTATGACCATGTTAAAACTGGAAGCACAGAGAATTGTATAAATCTACAACTATATCTGAAGTCTGCAGACTGGTGAAATATAGAGATGGAGGCAATATAAGCCTTCCACAGTGCTAAATCATAAACCAGTGGAACTGGTATCAATTTCTATCGTGTATGAGTGCATTTTCTGAAGACTGATCATTTCACTAAATTTGGATTTTTTTTTCAAATGTAAAATTAAAATAATATGATCCTTCCAGAAGGGCAAAAAGACGTGTTTTGATATGAACATTAGTAACATTTAAAGTGCAAGATCTGGAAAAGCAGATAAAAGGATACCTTTGAAGTAAGGGCAAAAGTCTTAATTCAGTTGGGAAATAACTTTTAATTGCCACTGGCAAATTTTGGTCAACTTCTTAGGTTTTCTCCACTAGTCCTGAATGGTTCTTCATCTTCCCATCCATGAAATTAAAAATATTCAGGCAAAGACACCTCACTTCTCTCAACTCATGCCTGGTTCTAGTCATACTTCTCAGAGTGCAAAATTCCTGCAAAGCTTCTTGGCCAGGCTTTTCCTGCAGTAATTCACATTGCCTTCAGTGAGGCCCTGATTTGCGTGAAGGTGCAAGACAATAAGGTAAGATCAAAAGTCGCATGAACCCTAGTGTTTATATCAGGAAGACCATGTAAACTAGTCAACTATGGTGAGTTGTTAGAGGTTCATGAAGAAATAAATTGATCTAATTTAATACTAGTAGGAAGGAAGAGGATATTTGGGGAAAACCACACAAGAGCTTTGAATTTGTGTTCCTCCCAACTGCCACAAAAGGGAAACCAATTGCAGACAATGATATATTTCCAGGCTTCAGGCCAAAGCGACACTGCTGCTTTGCTCATGCAGAGCACAAAAAGCTCAAAAGAGCATGAAACAGTTAAAAAGACATTCCTAGGAAAGGAGTGGGGATTCAATTCTCAGCCCCTTTGTAGAATGACAGGCGGCAACCAGGGAAGGCTGCGGAAAAAGAGTCTGAGGAAGGTGGGTGCTCCCCACTTCCTGAGAATGATGACCCTTCAGCCAAGGCATGCACTTACATAGATTGATTTATTGTTCTGAAGACCTGTTTTTACTTTATTATTTAGTTCTACACAACTAATACTTTCTGTTAGAGAGGCTGCTTGCTCCCTTTATAGAGCCATTGCATTTACGTGCAACCAAATACACAGAAGCAGGACAGATACTCAAGGCATGACATGAGAGTGGATAAAATGGAGGTGACAAGGGACATGATGTGCTCTTGAAGAAGCCAGGGGGAATAGGTTGCACATGTGCTAAGTGTGATGGGAGTAATTTGCAAATTTACAGTATGTTAACGTTCTTTGCTAGACGGATGCTCAAGCTACCTCAATTCGTACTTTTCAACTGCTTCTCAAACTTGCTTTCTTCCGGTAAACTGACTGTGGTTCATTTGCTGTCAAGTTCTATTCCATCTCATTTCAATTCTGGCTTAAAAGTGGGCATATAGTTTGATAGGAAAGGTAATGTCAGACACATGAACTTTTTGCCCATTACTTCTTTTACCAAACAATTTCCTGATATTGTCTTAACGAGAACATAATAATCCTACAAAAACTAGACTTCTCAGTCTGGTAATCTGAGAGTTGATTATTCTTACTGTAATAATCTAAAGAGCAGAGGTACTAACAGCAGTGGCCAAGACAGGTTCTATAAATATATAACAAGAGTGTTCATAACAAATTTGGACAAATATATCTCCTTAAATAGTCAACTCAGAGAAAGAATTGCTGGCAATATTTCAGAAGGGATATACTTCTAAAAAGCTCCATCAATAAGAAAACATGTAGGGTATGTACAATAGTGGGAAATCCATAGATCAGTTAAAAAACATATCTACAAGTGAATGAGCAGTCACAAAATTCCAAGAATTAAGATCTCCAAATCTACAACTTAATAAGATTCAGAGACTCTAATAACTGCCACCTGTAACAAAGGAAAGAATTTCTTATTTCCGTCATAATAAAAACTCTCCTCCAGCCCTTTCACCTCCTTCTACCTTATATTTATTGTAAGACAAATATATACAAACTATGACTAAGTTTAAAGACAGTGCCTGTGATGAATAAGCAAGTTACACTTTGGCACACACAGAGGAAAAATAAACCAGGCATCCCTACAAACCTAAAAGACAGAGTATCTTTATCTACCTTCTAGACCAAAAGCCAGCCTGGCCACAATCTTATCAAGGTTTAGAGACTTTCTGTCATCATTCAATCCACTGAGGCGGGGGGAGCCATTCTCCTGCCACTAAACATTAATAATTTTGTCTGAAGTATCTGTGGCAGACAGATTCATTTCCTACTGGCTCCATCTAGGCTTGGTAGCCTTACACTTCAGTAGCGAGCAGTACGACATGACAAATGTAGGCACAGTGAGAAGGCTGGAAGGTTATGTGCCTTAGATAGTAGAGCTGCTCACAAAAACTTCCATGATAAACCGAGGCAGACATTACTTTTACGGTTTGACAGTACAATTCATGAAACCCTAACCGTATTTTTCTGCAGATATACAGTATTTTTTCAAACATAAAATGAAGCAGAGGCCAATAGTCTTTAACTGCTTTTTTCTCAGATAAATAAAAAGGGTGTTGCCAAAATATCTTATGTAAATTCATCTGGGTTGTAGATAACTTATTTGTAATAATAAGAGTACCTTCACAACTAAAAGGGACTTAAAAAAATCCCTCAGCAAAAATATCAAGTGCCAGATGTCTTTAAGACTTCAAGAGCAGAAAAATTTAAAACCCTTTCTTTGAAAACTCTTCCAGAGCAACATGTCTATGTTTTATTCTTCGACCCAGTTACTAAAATACTGAAATGATTTTCTGCTAAGGAGTTTCTCTTCAGTGAAAAAACAGAAAGGAAAATTACTATTCCCAACATGAAAGTAGAGTAAAAAATGTAGAGCTTTTACTTTCACGCCAACAGGGTTGAGGTGATGACATAGATATGATTCAGTAACTGACTGCAAAGACTTTATACAGATAAGCAGCACACTGTAACGTACCTGGTCCCATCAAACTGCCTGACGAAACCTAACCTCTGCCTACCAACAAAGAGATTATGTTTGAGGCTCTCTTGACATCCCTGCCAGTTCCTTGCATGGTTACTTCAAGGACCATAGGCCTGACAATGGCTGGCTGAAAGATGTAGTAATTAATCATGCTTTGGTTCAGAGGACCAAGGACAAATAGATTAAAATGTTTTAATCTGGCAATTTAACACAGAGACTAACCTGTAGCAGGACCCTGAATAAGATCCCTCCTCTCTCAACAGTGCAGAATAGACTTTGGGGAAAAAATTATAGATTTTCTTCAGCACACATCATGTCAAATGGGCCTAAAATAAGGCTTCAAGGCCAACTGAAATGAAAATGAGACCTTCCCATGTATAGAGTCTTACTGTAATTCACAACATACTTCAGAATATTTGGAAAGAATTTCAATTCAGAAGTCTTCCATTTCACTCAGATCTGGCAATCATATTCTTAGTGAGCTAGGCATTCTATTCTTATCTATGCAGAAATGCACAGATGTGGATAAATACAAAAAAGGACACCATCTTGAATCGTGTTTTTAAAAAAGATATTTTTAGCATTAAAGGAATTTAAATTTCACCTTGAAGATGGAATGACTTAACCGTTAAGGATGGCTATAATACTAATAAAATGAGAACATGCATATACCTGCTCAAGATACCTTTCCTGACTTCTGTGATCAAACGCTTTTTTTTGGTTGCTTTTCAAATTGGCCAAGATTTCAGACTACCTTTCAGGCAAGATGGAAGTCACTTTCCTACAGACTCTCTACATAAAAATCGAGGTTGCTCTAAGAAAAGATAGTCATCACCTTCATTATTTTTCTTGGAACTGAAGCCATGTCGCTCTCAAAGAAGTTGGCTGCATTCTGGGCTATTTGGTTAGGAAATTCAGCAGGAAATAAGGGAAGGGAACAAGACTGGAGATGAGGTAAAACCAGTAGCATAATCAACAAGCAAACAAAAGGAAAACGGAGAGTGAATGGGAATGTGAAACTATGTTTTTGCTGTAAAACATTTTAAAGCAGCAGATGGGGTAAAAGGAGGAAAAAAAGCAATGTGGAAAAAAAAGAACAAGAAATAACTTGATGAAGAGTCTACGTGAAGGACACTGTCTTAAAAGAGGATATGGAGAGATACTCTGAGCCAGAGGAGCTGCTACACTGGGCATACTGGGGACACTATGCTGGATAGTTGGTAATCACAATATTGGCAAAGCTGAGAATTGCGTGATCAGAACAGATTACTGGAAAGAAAAGAATAACAAAGAAATAGTAGTCAGCTGGAGAGCCACAGAATTAGGGATCTCCTGTGCAGGAGAAAGGAAAATAAGAGGCCTCCAACTTCAGTGCATTAGATGAAAATCATTACCTAATGGCTCAAAGTAACTGCAGTCACAGTGAGACTCTTCCCAAAAATGTAAAAAAAAGCTCCTGATACTAGACTATTCCCTGTACTCATGCCATAAAACGTGCACACAGCCATGCGTTTACACTTAATGACTGCTGTCATCATTATGCCAAATCCATGCACTGGTCTGGAAAACTCTCAGTTACCGAGGAATCAGACATCATCAGTAGCTCAGGATCAGTCTGGATTAGAGTAGATTTTAAGTCTTTGCGAGCATCTCAAACTTTTGGGTACTCATATTTTAATGAGGAACACTGCTCAATTGTATAACAGTTCAATATTTTATTGCACCTCAAGTGCCAATGCAATCACTTTGCCCGTGAATGAAAACATTCCACAATTATAGAAAGCATAGCACATCTTGTCAAAAATTCTGTTTAAAAATTTTAGTGGTGGAATTTTATTGAGTATGTTGGGCTGGTTTTTATCATTCATTTTTATCATTCTTTTTTTCAAGAAGTGATGAACAGGAAAGGGTTAACCCCCCCTGAAAGATTACTATATGTTTGGAATCATGATATCCCATTTATACCTTAAATTTTTGCATCCAATCTCATTTTACAGCCAGGAAAACAGGCTGCAAACTTCATTAGGAGATGATGTTTGGTATCCATCTCCTTTTAAGCATGATATGCATACCAGGATGCAACATAATGTGCCAGCAATACCAACACTGTGTAAATAAAGAAGACGCTTGTGAAAAGCCCCTGTTGTTTATGTGAGGGCATTCTGGAAACTGGCCTCACGCAAGTCACAAAAATTAGGAAAGATCACAGATTTGGAATTAGTTTTTTACCAGAGCCTTCACTTTGTTCAAGTTTGCTATTTGTATGCAGCAACTGACTTAGAGTTGCAAATGGAAATATTTGTTCCTGCCTTACAAAACACAGTATTAGTTAAAAATGTTAAAATATGGTATTTTAAAGTAATTTCCACTAAAGATCCAGATTGAGAATTTTATCTCCAAACGCTTTTATTTATTTTTCACAAAGTTTTCCCTCAAAAGCAATGCTAAAATGGAAGTCACTGCTCTCTTCTCCTAACCAAAAAAATGATGGTTTTTTCTGAAAAAAGGACTAATAGCTGAAAGTGCACAAGGAAGGAAAAAAAGTACTGAAGTGTTGAGAAACCTCTCAGCTGGACAGCAAATTGCCCGTTTATGAAGCACTGCCTCAAAGGACAGTCCATACTTCTGAATCTTTGGTGTGTTTGGGGTCCTTTTAAGTAGATTTTCCAATGCCTGTAACAGTGTTTTCTGATCAGAAAGCTATTTTATTCAAGCTAAAATTTTGAAATACTCTCAAAAAATGAGGATCATTTTAATTACTCAATTGAAAGTCACGTAGGCTGCATTTTGTTTTGAAATGTCATTAAAACCCAAACACACCAGCATGCAACTTAGTTGAGTAGAGAGCAATAAAGACTTTGTGATTAAAGTTCCCAGGCCAGAAAGCGTATCTACCCATAACTGCTAATACAACACTTGGAGCTTTCAGTTGGCATTGCAACAGCATGCCAAGCAAAACGTGACTCCACTAAACATACTCCACCTTTTCATAATTTCCCTCTCATGTTGCCACTCCATACACATTTTTCTTCTCTTTCCTTCCATCCCCACTTTTCTTTGGAAGTGCATATTCCCATGTCCCCCGATTTCTCACTCTCAAGTCTGACTCACTGGTTCCTATTATAAGCGTTAACAAAATATCCCTTAAATTACTCTGAGAGGACTTTGCTCGTGCTATGGGATTTAATGCCCTCCTCCACAAGCAGAAGTGGCAGCTTACCAATATGCTCCTCACTGTGTAACGTACAGATATCCAATGCCAGACTTTAAATTGCTCAACAGCAAGTTTTAAATCATCCTGCCGAGGAGTCTGTAGGGAGACATACCAGTCTTTCTGCAGAGGGAGATCAATGAGCTGTGGAGACATGCTGGCCAGGAATCTCCCTTTCATCTAGATATACACAGTGTGACACACCAGGTGCCAGCTTAACTGCTATTCTTACGGGAATGGCCAACTCTTACATTTGAGAGACGAGTTCTTTTTTTTCTTTTTTTTTATAGATTATTTTTAATGTGTCAAAGATTTATCATGGGAGTTAAAGGGTTGAATAAAGTCAGCCAAAAGAAATTCTCAAGCTTTGTGTGATGCAAGATATCAGGGACTTACAGAATTTTACCATCGCGTTGATCCTGCTTATGAACTCTCCTCTGCTGGCATCCCTGACACAGGCAGTCTCTGCGCAGCAAAGCTCCATCTCATAAAGGCAAGGGCCAGACTGAGCTTTTAAGCAATATGCACCCGTATGTACAAACTTAGAGGGCACCTACCTCTGTCTTTTTCTCTCTCCCCTGCTATTCCTCCACTCTGCAGGCTAGAAATGAAACCTCCTTTCCCTTGTTTAGGTAAATCTTTGCAAGGTTGCACAGGCCCTCTCTAAGAGCAAGCAATCTGAAGAAACAGAAACACGTCCAGAGCTGGAGTGGACAAACAAATGTCAGTACCTCAGTTGTACTCAGAGAATCTGGAAGATGTAACTGTGGCCCTGCAAACACGCCTGCTTTGTTATCAGCCTGTTTTTAATAAGATCTGAACTGGGATCTCATGATATTGGCATTAACCTTTGCCAGCAATGGAACTTTTTTACATGAAAGTTCTTAAAGGACTGACTGCTTTCTGTTACTGTAATGAGCCAGGGTGTATTTCATGGCTGTAAAGAAGAGGTGAAGTTGTAGTCCTAAAGATGGATCATTGGTGTCCACACCAATATGAGATTTTATGATAAATAGTTGTATTTTTAGCTACCAAGGATTCACAAATTCCATATTTGATTGCCATACTCAGCAGTTGCTTAACTTTTTTTTAACTTTTCTTTTTAATTGTTCATATTTTTTCAAGACTTCCCTCTGTGGGGTTATATTAGGTGTTGCCTCATGAGCTCATTTATCTTTTCATTCCTAGAACATGTTATCTTTTCCTGGTTTCTAGGAAAGTGGTAGGATCTGGGAAACAGTTCTGTAGACCTTTGCTGGATGTCAAGAAAAATTACAACACTTCTTGCCCTCACAGAAGTGCTAGACTGGAATAGCACACTTAGCTGTACCTCACAAACATAAAGAAACTGGTGTGTATGTGTGGGGAAATAAATCATAGAATCACAGATGGGTTTGCATTGGAAGGGACCTCAAAGATCATCTAGTTCCAACACCCCCGCCATGAGCAGGGACACTCTCCATGAGACCAGATTGCCCAAAGAGTAAAGAGTTAATATATTTTTATCAGTTTGTATGAGACGCTTGCTCTCACTACAGGAGAAAAAAAGCACTTGAAGACTGATGTTACGATCCCCTAAGGTTTTTCCAAGAAGGTGATACTTTTGCATAGCTGTGACTATAGCTGTGCATTAACTGACAACGTGTATTCAGAGAGCAACAGAGTAGGCGGCAACTGAAATAGATGTACAGGGAGGATGAACAGGAAGCTTACAAGGTACAGAATCATATTATTTTTTTCAAATAATATTGAATAAGTATTAGGGAGAATATGTCAGCTCTTCTTGGCTTTCTTGCTGCTCACATGTAAAGGGCAGGCTATACTGACAGACACCTTTCAAGAGTTTTCAAAGTACAAATGCAAAGCATATAGACTACCAGTCACACATTACATAAACACCGCAAGGGCAATGATAACAACAACATTAAAAAGCTCAAAATGTGCCCTGTTAAGTTTGGTTGTGGTTTTCTTTTTTTTAAGTTTCTTAATCAGAAAGAACTTAAATTACTTTGAAAATTTTCCCTTAAAAGGATACCTCTTTAGCATAGAAATAGCATCAGAGATTTCAACCTTTACAAAATATTTTTGAAGAACTTGATAAATTACCCAGATAACAATTTCTGTTGGAATGCTCCAGTTAGTGTTGACTGCAGTGGGACCAAAAAAAACCTGTTCAAAAAACCTTTTGGCAGATCTACACTTTCACTGCGCTTTTCAGGTGCATTTTTCTTTTTATTGCTACTGTATTTAACAGTTTGTCATGCATAATTTTCTCTACAGCTGGAATTTTCCAGTTCTGTTTTATTTCAAGTGAGAAAACTGAGTGAAAGCAGTAGAAAACTTAAAAATATTAATTTGTTTTTAACTTTGCACCATTTTTCTTTTTTCTTTTTTTTTTTCCTTCTCATCTTCTTGTAAAGAAATATGAAGTCTGACACTTCAGTGTTTATCTTATGCATATAAATGCCTGGCAAACCAATATACATGTTGAAATGCTGAGTGAAAAGTGTTTAAAATAAGAACTGGCTGACTGCTTTCTTTAAAACATACACTTTTAATGTATTGGTAACAAAAAGTAGTACCACCTTAGGAAATACCATCTATGAAAAGCCTTTGGGTAAATTATTGTAAAACAGTGTGACTCATATTTGTGGAGACTAAATAAGGAACAGCCTCTATTAACAAGTAATTCCTTTCCCCATACAGTCCATATGGAAACTAGGATATAAAATGTTCTAGAAACATTGCCCACAGCATAACAGTTTAGGAAACTAAACATACAGCAAAGGAAGTGGCAAAGAAAACCAACCCCAAACCAACCAAGGGGTGAAAAAGATGATCAAACTGAAAAAAGGAATTAAGTTACACATATTATAAATAATGATAATAATTCAAGCATGCTTCATGAGGCAGCAACCTGGTAAATAACTCAAAGGTGACAATTGCAATACTTTAAAAGCTTGATTTTGCCACCAATGAAAAAATACAGAACAGTACTTTGAGCATTAATGTTCTAGCCTGCTCTTCAACTTTAGCAGCAGAAACACTTTCAAGAGCATCAACTAAAGAGGAAAATCTTGTTTCTTGAAATAGCAATGTTTCAGTTGCAAAAGACAGATTTCAGATTCCTGTCACGTATGGCTCTCTCGATCTAGACTGAGATTTTTGAAAACCATTTCACTGTCCTTTTTTACACCTTTGGGCAACACACTTCCATCAGTATTTTTCTCCTTTGACTTTTCAATACCAAGACACCTTTACATCATAGCATCTCATCTTTCACTAAGACAAGTTGAAATGTAAAATCAAAAAAAAAAAAGCCTAAAGGACAACTTCAGATATCAAGTTGAACTATGATCAAAGCCAAAATATTTTCTGCATAAAATATTTGATAAGCCACTTATTTTACCAAAAAAGAGTCATCATTTTGAGAAAAAGTATTTGTCTTACTTGGAAAATTGTTACCCTTACTACCAATTTGGGGGGAAAAAAATAATCTTAAAAGGCAATGAAGAGAGCTTGACTTTGCCAGACCTGAAACAGCACCATGCCAAAGTTGGTTCTGAGAGGGGAACACAAACCAAGACATCAAAGCTTTTCAAAGTCTAAATCCTGCCTCAGCTGAACAAACAGAATCTATCAAGAGGAAGATTTAAACTCGATGGGACATGTCAAAATCAAAATTCAAAACAAAAATCTACCTGTGATTTTCAGGACAGCTCACTTTCAGTCTTAATCTTCATGTCCCTGCGAAAGTCTCCTTCATCCCATCAGCAATGGGTCTAGGTTTGTGTTTCTTTGCTGTTCTTCTTAGGGCTCTCCCAGTTTCGTTTTCCACTGCAGGCCCCTTCTCACTATTCTTTCCCTTCCCTGTCACATCCTGCACCTAGAGCCATTTTGTGGCTTATACATGTCCAGTTCCTTCCTAGGCCAAAACCACACTTGCTCTAGAGGGGATCAGCTGGCAGCCACTTTTTTGTCTCTGCTGCTTCCACACATCGTCTTCACATATTCATACATTGAGCTGAGAGAGAATTAAATGATTGTATCGCAATCCCATTCTTTCCTTAAGCTTTAGATGTATAAGAAAAATAGGAGGAAGAGGTTTTGTGCTTATTTAGCTAATGTCTCCCAAAGAAAAATATTTTGCAGCGAGACCCCTCTTGAGAGTTTTTGTTTGTTTCTTTTTAGAAAAATAGCCTAGTATTTTGGAAAGGAAAGGATCTTTTTCTCAAATTGTGTTATCTAAAAAATACAAGATTAATTAACCTGTATTAAAAGTAGGCAGCTAAATCCCTGCATAGGAAAACCCAAAGATAGTATTTAACCATCAACACAATTCCAAAGAGATATACTTAATTTCATAAAATTAAGTCAGTCAGTAGAATGAAGTAGATCCCCAGAGAACTGTGGTACTATACTAACATTTGCACCCCACACTTGCAATAGGAACAGAATCCAGTTTTCCTAGCCATGACATTGCTCCAAAATGTATCCACTTAAATTAAATCTATATGGTATATATGGCATTGATCTTATAGATGCCTAGGGAAAGTTTTCAATGACAACTTAAGCAAGTAATCTGATGTGTGTGACAATTGCACTGTTGTTAAATTACCTAAATGTGGACTGATATCCATTTATGAATACAAAGCTTCAATCCTGTTGATGTTAAAGCTCATAAATAGCTTCATTATCTCTATCTTGAGGTCACTCAAGTTACTAACAGATGTAGAATTATGTAAGTGTTTGCCGTTTTCATGTTTGTGTTTAATTTGTCCTTATATAGCATTTACTACTTTTTAAGCAACTGATTATTTTTTAGCATAATTTTTATAAACAAAGAGCTACCACAATGCAATATCTGTATGTAAGTGAAAGCTAATTTCATAGCTCACAGACCAGACAGAACAAGTAATTATTCAAAACTACCATCGCATATCTTTCTGCTATATATACCACATGTTCTCATGTCCATGGGCTGTGATTTGCAATATGGGTCAGACTGACTCTCTCCAGTCAATTGACTTTTTTCTTCTGTCTTCCTGCTTCCCTTCCTTTTTCCCCAACTTCACTAGACAAATATTTACAGTATCTCATGTCTTGATGCCTTTACTCGTTATCACTAAATTTGCTAATAGGAAATCTTTAATCAACTTTCAGACCTCAAATGAGTCTCCCATTCCTTGGATTCACAGCGGTATAGTAGTTACACGCTTTGCCAAAAATGTCATTTAGGTAATGAACCTGAAAAACTGATATTAATGTTCCATTCAAAAATTATAAAAATTATGAGAAAATAAAAAGCTGTTAAAATAAATAAATTAAAAAAAGGGCTGAGACATCTCCAAATGGCGTTCAATAGGTTATGTGTTAATGAAGTGAGGCTGACTGGTTTCTGCGCAATTGCTCCCAATAACATTCTCTGAGAAAAGCCCTTGAACAAACAAACAAATGTACCTTTCTTGAAGAATAAGTTTGTTTTCCTTCTTCCAGAAGTCTTTGAAGTCAGAACTGAATTCATGCCAAATACTGAAGAAAGAATGTGGGGACACCTCTTTCTCTCCCATTTTTGGTTTCATACAGAAATAGGCTGCAGTTTCCAAAAAGCTGTCAAAGAAAGCAAAACCAGCAAATGTTTCAGTACCCACTGATGCAGATTTATTTCCTCCCCCCACCCCTTATTTAACACTTTCATGGTATTTCACTATTCTTGGTAGCAAATATAAAACCATAACAGTTCTGAGCACTCCATATAGACACAGATACTCAGTACAAGTTGATTCTTCAGCAAACATGGGATCTGGAATTTATCATAGATTCTGTTTTTGTCCAAAGTGTTTCCATTCCAAAAGCCTGCAAATCTAGACATCCACACTTGCCTATGTATTGCTTTTCTGTTGTGTTTAAAACTATTTGCAAAACACACAGTCAAAGCTTCTGAAGAACTATAAACAAAATTTTTAAAGTTCTGTTATATCTATACTAAAACACAATAGGGTAGATGGCTTAGGTTGAAGTCTACACAGAAATGTCAAAGCTCAAACCTTCTGTGTACTAAACAAGAAATGATACAATGAAAACTGGGCCAGGAGCAACTGTGCTAGAAAACAGGTGCTCACCATGACTCTACAAGAATGATCCAACAACCGCTGTTGAGCACAGCTAAAAGCGAAGTAGCATATTAAACCCAAAAGCTACACCTCATGTAAGAGCTTCTGTTGAAATTCAAAGGTCACATTCCCAACACTGAGTGAGGACTGTGACTTCAAGTAAATGTAACAAATTTCTGCTTTTGAATTCTATTTTATTTCAAATTTAAAAATATGTAGGAATGTTATGGGAAACTATGGTAGAATTCTTTCAAAAATTTATTGCTTAACTATTGCTCCATTTAATTTTTTTGACTCATGTTTTGCAAATACTGGAGCTTTTAAGAATAATTTTCTCCTCTTAAGCTCAACACAGAATCACAGAATGTTAGGAGTTAGAAGGGATCTTGAAAGATCATTTAGTCCAGCCTCCCACCAGAGCAGAATCACCTAAAGGGGTCAACAAAGGAACACATCCAGGTGGGTTTTGAATGTCTCTAGAGAAAGCCTCTTTGGGCAGTGTTGTCCAGTGCTGTGTCATCTTCACAGTGAAAAAATTTTTCCTTATGTTCAGGTGGAACTTCCTGTGCTCCAGCTTGTACCCATTGCCCCTTGTCCTATCACTGGATATCACTGAGAAGAACCTGGCTCCATCCTCCTGACTCTCACCCTTTACGTATTTATAGACATGAATGAGGTCACCCCTCAGTCTCCTCCAGGCTAGAGGTATGGCTCCCTCAGCTTCTCCGCATAAGGGAGATGTTCCACTCCTTTAATCATCTTAGTGGCCCTGTGCTGGAGCCCTTCAAGTAGTTCCCTGTCCTTCTTGAGTTGAGGGGCCCAGACCTGAATACAATATTCCAGGTTTGGCCTCACCAGGGCAGAGCAGAGGAGAACCTCTCTCAAACTACTAACCACAACCCCTTCTAATGCACCCCGGGATGCCATTGGTCTTGGCCACCAGGGCACATTGCTGGCTCATGGTCATCCTGCTGTCCACCAGGACCCCAGGTCCCTTTCCTCTATGCTGCTCTCCAACAGATAGTTCCCAACCGATACTGGCACACAGGATTGTTCTTCCCCAGGTGCAAGACTCAACACTTGCCCTTGTTGTATTTCATTAAATTTCTCCCTGCCCAACTTTCCAGCCTGTGTAGGTCTTGCTGGCTGGCAGCACAGCCTTCTGGTGTACCAGCCACTCCTCCCAGTTTTGTGTGGTCAGCAAACTTGATGACAGGGCACTCTGTTCCTTCATCCAGTTTGAAGCCTCTGGAGAACAGGTTATTTTATGAAAAAAAAAAATTGGAAAGCTGTCTCTTGAAATGTTATTGTAGATGCTTTGTTGACTGATCTATTACTAATCATCGACCCTTATGATAATTTGCTATGAAACACACATCACAGTTTTAATCAGTTAAGAGAAAAAATGAAATACTAGTTAAATGGATGCAGCTGGCATTTTAGCCACAGAAGTTGTATCTTCCTTCATGGATTACTGTAACTGCAGATAGGATACTTTCACAGTTGTTATAATTTAAATTATTTAATAGTGATAATAACGTTCAAGAATTCAACCATTCAGAAGGGTCAATCTCTGAAAGTCTCTGCAAAACTGTTTGTCCTAGTTCTCAAAATTCAATACTCCATTTGTTTTCCCCAACATGAAAAATAAGCACGGACATAAATTATCCTATTTAGAAAATAAAAAACCCTACAGCTTAAACATTTACCATCAGTTTACCACTTAAAATCTACACAATTTTTCTTTAAATTTGAAATTAAATTTCCACTCACTGAAGAAAAAAAAGCCTGCTGAGCAACAAAGATGCAGCAGAGAAAAATAAAAAAGACAAAACCATCCTCACTTTTTAACCTATGGCATTGATACTCAAATGCACCTAACCTGAGCATATGCTCTCTTCCTTTAGCCTATCACAGCTGTCTATTCTCCAAGACAGCTCTTGGTTAAAAAAACATAGAGTCTTTTTTTGTGTCTGGGTTTAATTGCATTTTTTCAAATGATTTGTAGATGAGTGATACTACTGATTAAAAAAAGGAAGAAAAAAGAAATTAAAAATCCATTTTATATATCTATTTACTTTTCCCCAGAGTTCTATAGAGAGGAAAATCTTTATTACCTATCCCGTGGTCCCACAGGATCACTCAAAAAAAATATCCTTGACATTTGTCAGTCAGCTGCACTACATTTTAAACTTGTAACTTTCTTTCATGTATATTCAACTTTTGCAAGACTGCAATCATATCAGGTAGATCTTTTGGTTTTTCTCCAAGCCCCTTCTCCCAGACTTACAGCTCTGGAGCTGGCTTGTGAGAATGCCATATAAAAAGCTCATTTGATTTTTCAGAATCAGCAATGGCAAAATTTTTGAAAGAACATGAGGAATACCAGACAAGAGGATAATACGGAGGCATCAGCTGGGCCGATGGCTTATTTTTAAGGAAGCTCTGAATGAAGGCCAATAAACGATTTACAGAACATAGAAAGATCAGAAGTTCAAATAAGAAGCTTTGTTCTGAGATGTGTCTTTAAACCATTCTGCAAATGACAACAATGTAAAGAGAATTTGACAATGAACGGCCATCTTAAGTAATGCTTTTAAATTTGAGGTAACAAGCCATAATTACCTCACAGGAAAACTTTCCAAGAAACAGGAAGCCAAGACTAAAGGAAATTCATACTGTGCAGTAGAGTGCTCAAAAAAAAAAACCCCCTCTGTTAAAAGCACTAACAGTTCCTGGAGACGCAAAAGCTTCCATTATTCTTTAATGACTCAAACTTTCCTCTGAGAGAAGAAAAAGATAGCCAAAGTTTTTTTTCCTCTGGTGACTGAAAGTCTCCCTGAGGACCGCTTGTATAACCAGTACCACCTTACATGTGTGTACAGATGTGTCTTACAGTTATAACTTAATTTCTAGATTTATAGAGAGAAGCAAAACAGTCAGCCAGGTTTCTTGCCTCCCTGGCAGTTACTTTGGGAGGTAAGGGAAATAAGCTCTATGTGAAATGTGAAACAGCAGCAACATAGCAAGTTGTCATTGTTAATGTGTCACACCTTTCTAACGCCTGTTAACAATGGACAGGACATAAGCTGCAATGCAGTAAGACTTCAGGGCACAAATCTCCATGAATCAAATAAGCAGATCAAACAGCCAAGACAGTTACTATAAATTTTTTTTGAACCAGTTATTTATCAGTTAAGTCTTTTAGAGTTCATTTAGAAGACATATGGAAACCTGCTTGCTATACATTTGATTCTGTCATTTATTGTAGTATAAAACAAAGTGGCATAATTAACCCATGAAAGACAAAGCAAATTAAATTAAACCAAACGTATCAAATAATAAAACATGCACATCAATAAATCCTCTATGTTACCATGCTCTTTAAATATCTGATTAGGAAATGTTTACATATGTCAAGCTAGACATATCTCAAAAGCTGACTCCAGGAGGGGACACACATTTTAAATACAAAGAGAAATTTAGATGGCATTGCCATAATCCCAAAACTAGATATCATCCCTTCAGGTCTCAGCCTGGCAGCAAATACCTTTTCTCTGGTGCTTTTCAGCGGGGCAGCCCATTCAAATTTTCCTGTTGATCCTTCTGTTGATTTTGAAACAAAACATCTGCAAATACTATTGATACTGCTTCTGACTGTACGTGCAGACAGATCGACGTTTTGATTCAAATAAGGGACATGAACTTGTAAAACCTTTTTTCCTACACCCAAATAATTTCTGCATCATACAACATTGGGAAACTCATCTGACCTCTCTAGATTTCATTTCACCTATCTGCAAAATGAAACGTTTATTACCAAACAGGATTTGTAAAGCATGTTTAGTGTCTGTTTGTCAAGTGAAAAGGTCCTTAGTTTAACCGTACTCTTAACAGGTGTCTTAAAAGAATGTGCATTAGAGAAGAGATAGTGGTCATGGAAGAGAGAAGGACGGGCATGCAAGTTATTTTCAGGGATTAAAATATGTAAAGAAGGTCACTGGCTTTGCTTCCAAACAGGCTGACTTTTCAAGCATGACTAAAAATCAGGCAGTGATGTTCACACCACTACCTTACTCTGACATGGCAACAGCCAGAATCATTTAAACAGATTTCAGGCTGGGTTTCACATCCTTCATGCTGGCCCTGAAGGACAATTAAATAACATTAAATCTCTCAAAACAATGGAAGAGTTGTTCATCCCTGACAAGTAAGTAAGGAAATAAGATCAAGAAAGATGGTTAGTTCCACCTTTCATCTTCTGATTTCCTTGTTTTAGTGTTTGTGTAATTCAGAAAAAACACTGCAGACTGAGATGACTGAATTTACTGCTGATGAATGAATCACTGGACTTTTCTGTGTGTTCCCTTGTGTACAACTATGAGACTATGTAAATGAAATTTGTATTTGGAGAGAAGGAAGGAATGGATGTGCTAAAAGCCAAACCAAATTTAATCATACGAGACAGAAAAGAAGGCATTCACATTGCAAGTGGCTCACTGACAGCATTTCTAGCTAATAGATCTGATCCATCAGGAATATTTTAATAGCAGCTATGGATAATTCAATTTTTTCTATTCCGCTCTGAAGCCAGTTAGCAAGCAGTTGCAGCCAATGATTCAGATTCAATTTTGCTGTGTACAAAGTATTGGCCAGTTTATAAATACGCACAACATATAATTGCACACATGCATGTATGCATGTGAATGGACACAGTAAGTCAAGCAAAAAGAGGGGGAAAAGAGACTCAGTAACTGGCAACCAGTAAAGAGACCCCAACAGTAGAGACAAATCTACAATTCTAAGCAACAAACAGCAGTAGTTTCATCTCAGCATCATTCTCACTTCGCTTCTGTGGCCAAAAAAATAGCAAAACAACTATAGGCACATATATGCCCTAGTTGACCTTTCTGAGAAATGTTGAACACCCGTACAAACACATATGCATCTGGTTTTCCCTTACAGCAAACTACATCACCTGCAAGAGTAAAGTTTTGCTTCAAAGTGGATTTAAAAGCAGGAAAAAAATAAGTATCTACAATTATGAAAGAGAGATTCCGTACTGATAACATATTTTATGTTTTGGTTGAAGTCAAACCTGGATATTCTTGACTAATTTGATTTGGCTATATAAACTGTTAAGCAACATTTGTGTGCATTTGAGATTAAGAACTTGAAGTCTGAGCTGTGGTACTGTGATAGTTTTGTGAAGCGGTTTTGTTTCAGAAGCACTTCTGGGTCAGGCAGGAGTCACTAATGTACATCTTAGTTTGAGTAAAGCCACAAGCAAAATTTAGAACTAAGCGTAATGTACCAAGAGGTAAAACGGGAAGAAAAGACTGTATGTGCCTCTTATTACTTTAGATTTGACGTGAGTTACATTTAAAGCTGAACTGAGTTGACAGGCATATAAGACTGTAAAGAGTGTGGATCCTGAATTGACTGCATAGTCAATGAGTACAGTATACAGGTAACAGTACTTGCCTCCAGGAAAAGCTAATCATATGAACTGTCATATTCATTCTTGTTTTGTTTTATAAAAAGGAAAAGGATTTGTATGTATTCTCAGTGTTTTTAACACTGGAAGCATTAATGAGAGTTAGTCTTAAGACAGAATACCAAACAGTTCAATAAGCCATACAGAATTACATTAAATGAAACAGAACCAGGATCCTGGTTATTGAGATAGCAAAAGGCTGTTAGGAAACTCAATGTGCACAGCATCCTAAGTAGCCTCTCATTTTCTACTGACATATTTTGTTGAAGGTCCTCCCTGTACTATGACTTCACATCACTTCCTTCATCTTTTTTTTTTTTTAAAGTATCATTGCCTCTCCTCAGTGCTGTCCCTTGTCCTGCATAAAATTAGAAATGAGAAACATAGGTACATTCAAAATATCTGGCACTCAAACGTTGGTAAGAAATTTCTTGGAGTCATTCCCAACCCTTCTTTGAAGGAAGAAAAGTGTCTTTCTTGTATTTAAAAGAAAGTTAATATGCCAATTTAAGTCAGCTGTAAGAATCATTAATCTCTTCTTTCATTTGCCAATTTATATTGTGTAACTGTGGGTTTTGTAATATTGTTCCTTAGAAAACAAAGGTCTCAAGAGACTTCTTCCTTTCCTCTAAAACAAAAACCTGCCAAACATTTGCAATTTTTTGAATCCTAAGTCATCTCCCTCTTCTCTAGTCTCTTGCCTCCCATAAATTCAGATTAAACAGAAACGTGTTTTATTGCTCCAACTACATAAAAATTAATAGCTTCAATAACAACATCTCTCTACCTTTGAGGTACCTTTTTTCCCCCCATCAAGCATCCAACAAAAGCATACAATATGAAGGACGGGATATTATTTTTTGACATGCCAGTCTGCCTTGTTCATGAGAACTTTGATCCACCCCAATACCAGAAATTCAGAGCTTTAATAGTCATCAAAAATTATCAATATTATCACTTATATACATTGATTAGTAACATAAATGCACAATTTACATATTCAGCTGTACACTGAAGGCAGCAGACCCTATCACTGCATACACTGCAGCACAGACTGTTAAATTCAATAGGTATTAAGAAAATAACCTTGAACTTAGAACAACCATTTTAGGAAAACTAAAATTCTTAGAGACAGATGAGCTCACGTAGTTAGCAATTAATATTCTTCACGTATCAGACTGCCATTTTGACCTCAGTTCAAACTGTTATTCTAGGCCTTTACATTTTCATCATTCAATGGGAGGGTATTTTTTCAGTCCTTCAGGAACAAAGTCCCTCATTAACAGATGTTGCAAAGTAGCCAAACAATATGGACATAGCTAATGTAAATTATATTTTTTGGAAGGTGAATTTGAGCACTGAAATTTTCATAATCTGTTTATTTTAAATATTAATTTGACCAGGTCCACGTTAAGATATATGGGTTGGGCATGACGAAGAAATTTGCCAGATAACATCTTGTTGCTTATACCGTCTGAAAACACTAGTTTCTCAGGAATCATAGTTAGTGCTACATCTTAAAAGTAATCTTCAAGATTTCCCTCTCTGGTTTTGTTATTTATTTTTATTCCTATTTTTATTCTCATTCTTCTCCAAAACACTAGGCTACAACCTGTTTCCTCTATATGGTTGGGTCTGGTGCATTTTTATCCTTGCTAAACACTCACAGTGAAGAGGAACAATGAATCTCAGTTCTACTGCTTCATGTAGGGTCAAGGTTAGAGTTATCTAAGAAAATAAGTAATTTGCCTTAAACCTAGAGCGGATTATTTAGATAATCTGGATAGAAACCACACAGATGCTTTACCAGATTTCATGTACATATAATATCAACCTATGCTCTAAGAATAAAATCCATCATAGATTAAATTTTATACAAATGCATTTACAAGAACACTAAAAATAACAAGGGACATGAATCTACAGTTCTGATTGGAAGCATCATCACATGGTGCTTTCTGTGTTGGTGCTCAAGTCAAACTTGGGTTTTGGTTTCTATTCTTTGCTTTTAAATACTTTGGCATTATTGAACCTCCTAGCATTTTAAATGGTTTGCAGTGTAGTTTCATCTTAACCCTTTGGGGTTGCTCTGAAAAACTTTCTTAATTCAATATACAAGAGCTCTCTCCTTAATATGCATGAACACAAGTTCCCCAGATGTCACCAAAAAGCTGTCATAACTATGAACAGAAGAAATCAAACCTCTGAAGAGGACAGAAATCTTCATGGGAACTTTCATATTCTTATGAGTCAATTACATCAAAATACCATGAAAGTAAACTGAAAGACTTAAAAATTTGGAATGGCAGATTGAAGAGGTCTTTACATGCATTTTAGTCATTTATGATGGAACTCCTCGATTATCCCAATACATTCTCTTCATGGTAGCAACAGTATCTTTGTTTAGATGAGTAGAGAAAATTGTTTAGCATTTTCTATAACGATCAAGATTAAATGAAAAGGTGTCACCCACTGGAATTTATTGAAGCATTCTAATAACCCTATCGCTCTGGATATGCAAATCATCAATATTCACACATCCAAGCAATGCTAAATAAACCATATGCCTCTGGCCAAAGAACTCTCTCTCATGCCTGGAGGAGCTGTTCCCATCCCTTCCAAGGATTACATGAAGGTTTATGGTGTTTCTGGTATGGAATGACTACTGCCCTAGTTGTTTCCTTATGGGTAGAGAAGGAACTTTTATCTCCTTCTCAGACTGATTAATGAAAACACGAAATGAGGCAGAAAGCCCAAGGAACAAACTGAGGAAGGGTAAAAGTGCAACATCTTTTTTCCTAGTCACACTAAATATGAGAAGCGCAGTGAGGTTTCAACATTAGGCTGAGGCAAGCTCTACTCTGTGGAGGGGCTGATGGTAGCCTTCCATCAACCGGAAATTATTATGGAAGGAGTGACTTGTACTGTACAAGTTGTTACCAGATAGTTCCTAGATGAGTTAATGCAATTGTGACCAAATTAAACCACATCCCTGATGTTCTGCTCTTCTATTTGCTTATATATGACAACAGCAATATAATATAATAATCCTTAAAAGTAAATCTTCAAGTACAGCAAGGAGGAAAGAAACATGGACAATCACACAGCTGTTGAAGTCACAGTCATTGCAAATGCAAACACAATATTGTGAAGGGTTTAGAAGACAATTTAACTAAACAGCTTAAGTGACAATATGATAAAGATCTACTGAACATAATCAGAATCTGATGCACAATGGAGAGGCACTGGAGTGACTCACATATGCACACATTCACACAAGCATTTTATTTCACATAAGAGCTCAAGAGGAATATCTTGAATTTTTGAGTGAAACTCAGTGAAATCACCTGCTGGGCATAAACTAGAGGTGAAAACAACATGACAAATGTTTTCATTAATTTTATTAGCTCCTTGATTCTTCTCTTAGGTTTTCATAATTTTGTGGGTTTTATTTTAAATTCTGAATTTAAAGCTACAGCATTAGTTTTGGTAAGATCAGACACCAGCTATTTTAACTATTATTGCTATAAGGGTGTTAGCTGTGTGGTCATCATTGCTTCTCTTCAGTGTGTAGCTGTATTTGTACCTGAAACTGATATCCTTTGTCTTTAAATGTTAGTTAGACCCCCTATATAAACCGTAGTATAAACTGCATAAAGAAGAGTTTACATTGCAGAAAATTAGATCTCTGAATTCTACCCCTACCAGTTAAACGTAATGTTACTGTTTGTTCATAGTTACATTATGCATATTGTGCTTAAATCCTAACTAATTTAAAACTTCTTTTTTAAAAAAATAAGCCAGCAGCTCAACATCTTTAAAAGAAAAGATAATGCTCCTGCTGACAAAAATTAATCAGGCAAGTGGATAAGGACTTGCAGTCATTTGGCAAATATTTTCAGAAAAGGACAAAGACCTCATCTTTCAGGGAAAGATCAATTACGGTATTTCAGAAGAGACTTTCTGACATAACTAAACTGCCGGCTAAGTTTCCATTACTGCATATTTACAGGCCCTGAAATTTTGTCAGAGACAGGATACTAAACTAGAATGATCCAATCTGTTTAAGAGTCTGTAAGCTTCTTCTATACACATTCCCTCTGCTCACTGAGTATTTACTTTTTGCTGATGCAACTAATGTATACCTCCAGTCTGAAATGTATTACCACGAGCAATTCGTCTGCATGCTGGGAGCCACACAGCAAGAAGAGAGACCTAACATAAAGGAACTAAGAAAGGATGTATGGCCAAAGAGTAGTGAAAGATGGAGGCCAACAGCATATTCTTGCCTTTCAGTTAAAAGTATTGTGCTGGGGCTTTTTTTTAACTACATACCTGTCTTCATTGTGTGCTTTTCACCACTTTATTTCAATCATTAACTCAATTTTCACTTTAACTTTACAGTTCACTTCTGAAAACCATCCAAACTATTGTGTGAAGGGTAAGCAAGGTGGGAGGAACATTTACTGTTTTAAAGGATTATCAGACTTAGGTGATACATTTCTAGGTGTTGCTTTTCAGCAGTGCCATTGTACCATACTGTCTGCTATTTCTTTAAGTGTCATCAACTTGTCAGCTCATAAGCAGGTGTAAAGCTTTGTTCCTCCCCTTGTCTCATGTTCAGCGAAGCCAATGGAAGTCTGCTGGTGTTGTGTCAGGAGTACTTTTTTTTCCCCAAAGAATTAAAGGTAAACATTTCTCTTCAAAATTAATGTCATTTGTTGCTACAGCAAAGAAAGCAACAACACATTGCTAAACGGATTATTAAAAGTCCTGAAAACAAGAGGTGCCTGGGAGGCTGCACTCAGGAAGCACTTAAAAGCTAAAAATCACTGGAATGTGCAAGTAATGGGAGCAAATTATAAAATAAACCAAATAAAACTATCTTGACATGGGAAGACGAGTGTTCCATACCCAGCCACGCACATCCTAAATTCCTCAGTTGATACTTAGATCAGAAGGCAGAAAGTCCTCTGTTTGACTTTTTATAAAATAAACATATATTCTCATAATGCCCTAAGATTCACTAAAGAACAATTACATTCTCAGAGCAGCAATTCTGTCTATCCAGCCTCATTAGACATCACAGCACGAAAAAAGGGTGAAAAGTTTTGCCCCAAATCAAGCCACCATTATATGGGACTGCTTTGTCTTAGTGACCTGTGTTATCACTTCAAGCAGGGTTATACTAGCTCAAATATTAGAAGTAAAAGGATCTGTAGTGTTCTTAAAAGATTCTCAGCATAGGTTGCCTTGCCTCTTACATGAGCGCAGTATAAGTAAACATAAACTGAGCCATTTTCAGTGCTACTGCACTGAATTCAGAAACTGATGCTTCATTGTTTGAGAGATAGCAAGAAGAATTCACGATCATCTGAGCATGTCTCAGGTCTAAAATAAACATCTCCAGTTCAATTTGTGAATGATTCCTGAGATGTTATTCAAAGAAGAGACCAATCATCACAGGTAGAGGGGAAGAAAAAGGAAAATAGCATCTTAACTATTGCGGTAGAAGAGAGATCAGTGTTACAGTCTGGATTTATTTTCTTCTAAAAAAAAAATGAAATCATAAACTGTAAGCCTTCCAAGGAGATTAGAACACAATACTGGGTAAGGTACTATAAGAAATTAATAAAGCTACATGCTATCCCTTCATACCTGTTCAGATGAATAGAGGTAGCGAGGCAGAGAATTAGGAGCTTTGACTTCACTGAATGCTGTTTCTGGTAATTTCAGTCAAGCTGTTTAGCTGCCCCTTCTTCAGGAATGAAGTGCCAGAGGAGGAGTAACTAGCTCATTTCTGATTATAAGCGAGCAAGATTACATTGCCACTTTTGCTATTGCCTTTTATTCTGGTGTGGCAGACAAGACTTCAGCTATCATATCACTTTTGACAATAACTTTGATGCAATCTTGGTTCTCATTTGCTGTGGGTAACATGATCAAACTATCTCCCCCTGAAATGGTATTAAGCTCACCTGGAAACAATAGTGTTTCTATTTTTTATCTCCCTGCTTAAAAAAAAATCATATCTTGGAAGACTAGAGATATTTAAAGCTAAGTAAAAGAAAGCACAGAAAACAGAAGATATTTGGTGCTTGGTGGAAATATGCTGTACTTCCCAGTTTTCAAAGATACTAAATTTTAATTATAAATCTGTTTAAATGTAATTTACAGCCTTGCGAATTGAGCATATAGTTATGCTTTTGGGACTGAAGACATAATCTAAAACATTAAAGTATTAATAATAAAAAAGCCAAATCATGGACTCTGAAAACATAGAAGCATCTCTTTCCCTCCTACTCCTCTCCCTCGTCTTTTATTTCTTTGCCCTTCCCCCAAAACAGCGGTTTTCACTTTAACTTGTCAAGTGTTTCACAGTTTCTCAAGTATTTAGCAATGAGGATCTAATTGGAAAGTGCCAGGTTCTTTTTTATTACACTTTATCAATATTGTTAAGGGAATGATGTAATTGTTTGGGGTTTGGTGAAGACATTCCATGTCACTTCAGTGTTAATACCAGGCTGGAGCCTTCCTTGTCTGCCTGCATAAGCTAGATAAACACAGACCTGTGTGCTTTCTTCTCATCTCAGGATACTTACTCAGAGAGATCTTGGAACATATGCCTATTGCAAGCTAAACATTTCACTTTTCATTTTATCCATGTGCCAGAAATCCATTCCTTGGATAAACACTTTACATACTGACACTCTTAAAGTCACTAAACACGATAAATAAAGAGAGAATACATCATTTCAAAACCGATTAAACATTTTCTCACTTGTGACAAATGAACAGCTATACACTGTATGGAGTCCCTGGAGCAGACATTCCATTTTCTTTGTCTTTATTTTGTGTGGAAGATTAACTTTCCATTTCAGCTCATCTATTGCTGCATTTTCCCCAAATCATTATTCATTTTAGAAGCATTTTTGTTGTTATTCCTGCAAGAGCTTTTCATGTAGACTTATTTTTACGGAGGTACCAGTTTTAGTATTTTGTGCCCAACTTAAAATAAAATTTAAATTTAATAATAAATACAATAAAGTCAAAATTAAAATAAATTGTAGATTTTACTGAAAGCTAGAAATGCTATTGTGGGGAAGGTCTGAACTTATACACAGGCTGAAGTTATATACTTATACCCACTTCAAAAAGGAGAACCCAAGCACATTAATCACATTAATTTTGCTCCATCTAATCCATCACTTTTCCTTGTACTACTTGCTTGTCTAGTTATCCTATGCATTGCCACTCTACCTATGATTAACCAAATGTAACTAATCTTTCATTTGGCTTTTTAAGCTCTCATCTTCTTTTTACCCACCCCCCATCAAAAATGATCCCAAGCATTTTATTTCTAAGCCAATTAACAATCTTAGTTAAATAAACACACAGAACACTAAAACTATACCATGAACCTGTCTTCAGTATTTTAAAAGATACCACTAATCTGATGAAAAATTTAAGCAGAAAATTGGAAGGAAGAAATGAAGAGAACCTCAACCTAGATAACAGTAAAAAAAAAATATTAAAAATTGCCCTAGCTCAATTCCATCCTCAAAAGGTTTTGCGCATGACGTTATCCTTCTGAGGCATTCACAGTAAAGAGGAACAGTAAAGCTGAATTTTCTTCTTTGACAAACTACTGTGTATAAGGAGCTGCTTGCTGCACTCAACCATAGGGAGAGAAGAAAGAATTGGGACACGTTGGAAGGAGCAGACCAAGCTGAATGAAAATCCAGAGACCAGTTTGATTTCTTCCCCTGTACTGGGGATGCTAGGTATAGCAATAGCAAGTATTTGATGTGATGATTCCAATACAGTTGGGGGGAAAATAATAAATAAGAATGCAGAGTGAAGTAGACACCAGAAGACAGTGAAAAGCCACAAGATTTCTGAACACATTGTAGGTCCTCCTTGTCCTTACATATCTGTCAGCTTTGGACACATAGCCTAATCCATTTTCCACAGGAGAAGCGGTTTCCTTAAGAGAGCAGTCAGATATAGCAAAAACCTCTTATTCTAACAGAAGCTTTCCTTTCCAAATTTTATTGTGAAGGGGATTTTTAAGGATAAGAATTATGTAACTCGGCAGTTAAACAAACCTAAGCAACGTTAGGAATGCCTTTCATACACATCAGCAAGAGGTATGATACTAAGCCAAAGCAATATATCCTTTGTTTCATTTTTTCCATCATGATCCCACATCACTGATGTGCCACCAGCACTTAAGGAGCTGCCATCTCCTTGCATTTAAGAAGGGAACTTTTTGTGGCAGAGGAACATCCACTCTACCCCTGCCTTCCTTTTCCAGTACTACTTTAGTACATGGCCCAAAGGAGTAGAGAAATTGTGGTGCTGTACCAGGAAAGTGGTCAGCTGCACTAGCATTGCAGGAGGTAGCCATTGTGGCCACAGAATGGCTAATGAACCATAGTAAGAACTAGAACCTTTTACAGTGGTGTCTTTTACTGAAATGCTATTGAGAGATTTGCCAGCTCTGGAAAAATATAGAGAATAAATTCATTAGCCTATATTCGGTGGCAGTTGTAGCTAGTACACAAAGATGCTATTTTTAGTGAAAGGAAAACAAACACAAACTGTCAGTTTCACTAAATCTGGACTATAAATGGTGTGTGTCATATTTTGGTGTTTTGCTGGGGAAGATAAAAATCTGTCCTATTTAAACAGTGCTTCTGGAGAACATTGCCAAAAAATCAGAAGAAACCACAAGTTGTGCAATGCAGTGACGTTCCCAATTTTGAGAACTCTCTCAACTGCACACATCTCTAATGAAATTTAATGAGATATTTTGCTTTCTGCCACAAAATACTATTTGAAGATGTATTAGCAATTTTACAAAGGAAGTCACATTTAGTTATACATATAATTTGTATATTAAAAAACAGATTTCGATTATTTATTTTAAAACAGACTTTTTATAAGCACAGGAAGTGGTACCTAACAAATAATAGTTGTTTGGGGAATGCTAATTGCATCAAATTGCCGTAATTCTGGGGTGGTATGAGCAGCTTTCAGTCAAATGGTATATTCTGAATTAATTTTTACTTAAGGTACATGCTTATTTCTCTAAAGATATGCAGCATGTCCATACACATTCAACTTTTTTTTCCTAAATGTCAAATTAAAATTGACCATAAAGATGTATCACTTAGTTTTCTGAGTGCATTTCTTTCAGTATTCAAAAGGATGATAATGATGGCTACCAATACTACAATTTCTACAATTAAAAATTTTTTCAAAGAAAGTTTTTAATGCATCATTCTTTCTTACCTTTTGTGTGTTTCTGTCAGTGACTTTTCTTCATTTTCTTGGTCTATTTTAGCTGTAAAAATGCAATCAGAGAATTAGCTACAAGGTTAAATATAAAGCTGTGGTTTGATTATAATATTTATTGTAAATATATCATGTATAAAATCTATAGAAGTCACCTAAGGATATACTAATGTAAATCAATTCTGAAAAAAAAATAATCCCCAAAACACACAAAATTATACAAATTTTGATATTCCTATTTAAAAAAAGATCAAAAAGCAAAGCCCACAAAAAACACCCCACCAAGCAAAACAAACAACCAAAAGAAACCCCCTCAAAGCAAGTTTTGAAAATGGAAAATAAAAATAATCTTGCAGTAATACGAACATGAAAGCGACTCAAAACCAGATCTTACAGAATTATTCTGAAAACTTAAGAAATAGGAGAGCTTGTCTACCAAGAGGCAGAAAAGCTGAAGACCAGGAAGGATTCAGCCTTAGAGCTTTTCTAAAAGTTGTTTGAGAGTTACAAATAAAAGCTTTCTTCCCTCTCCCAGCACTCACCATCTCTCTGTACGTACATTGGTTAATGAAGTACCAGAGGCACTGTGGGTCTGTATTGAAACAGTGACTGGTTTTATAAGAAGAAAATTATCATTTGGTGATTATGTAAAGAAAACTAGAAATCTGAAACTGTTGTCACACCTTGGTGAAAAAATTATCTGTTCTCCATGTATTCTCTCATATTTTATTTTGTACCTATTTTGCTTAACTCAGGTATTCTGTTACAGAAAACCTAGAAGAATATGCATATTAGACATCACCAATGTGCAACGTGATAGTACAAACTGCTCTGTGCATGTGTTTCTAGGTGGGATAGATACTTATGTAGTCATCCAGGTAGCACAACTTAAAACCCATTTAAGATCTACACAATTTAGCCAAAAGCTTTTTCATTTGGGACTTGATTCCCCTTTTCAGTCTGCTGGAGTACTTGTCTGCTAATTTGCAAGGAGAATCTTAAAAATTCTCAAAAAACAGTAGGTTTTGGGACATAAAGATGCTCTGAACTGTCCTGGAAATAAATGTCAATGGTACAGAATTCATATAGAAACCTAAAAAAAAAAACAACCAAAGAAAAAACCAACAACCACCTTTAAGCTACTTTAATTTATCTTTCCCTACATAGTTCTACAAAAATAATTCAAAATTAATTTTCTACACTGTAGACAGACCATCTTTGAAAAAGGAATTCTTAATTTTAAATTTGGCAAAAATGAAAAAGGCAATGGAATTATTTGGAGCAAAGATAACCACTGTTTTTCTGTTACAATATTTCAATCAACAGCACTTTGCAAACATACACTAACACTAAAATAGATGCGTGAAACCTGTAGCAGAGATACACAAATGGTGTTTCCCCATTATTTTCCCAATCAGAACAAGGATCAGAGCTATGTGTCATGCTGCAAATATTTTTTATTAGTACTAACGTAGTCTACTGAATAGAGTAAGCAGTGCTTGCACATTTGCAGCAGTAAACACTGTATTCAGTGATTATTACTTGAAGACTCAAGGTCCATCATTGTTCTGCTGAAAGTGAAAAAAATCCCATCAAACCACAAAACTTTTGGGAGAGCTGGGTAAATGTTCTAAGGGAAATTCAAGAGCATGTGAAGCCTGCTTGATTACAGGTTTCAATACTGACTTGAAAGGCAGCCCAGATTCTTCAAAAGGTTTGTGAGGGCTCACAACCCTTTTGAGTGAACCTGGGCCCAGCGTTGAGTGAATCTGGGCTGACTTACAGTTTTTCTTGAAAGCCTTGCCTTGCTTTGGATATGAAACCAGGTGAAACCTGGCAGCTCTGACAGAATATCATTAATTTATTATTTTATCTTCATACTTCAATTCTGAAACTCAAGGTATGACTTGTAAAACCATATGGTGCAAGAGAGATGAAACTACACAATCCAATATTTAATTCTGCATCAATACTTACTAAGTATCTGTGGATATAACTGCTAAAATAAATAATTCTATTATTATTGGGAGTCCGCTCAGTTAAATAATGCTTAGAAACAGAAGCTAGCATGTTCCAGTCTAGGCAGTCTTTTAGTAACATACATCACATTCATAGGATAAAACTTTTTTATAATTTCCAGGATTGATGTAATATACTACCATCTGAGCCACCCAGTAGTTTTCTTTTTCTTCCTTATTTCAACTGCTGCACACACGTTTACAATTATTTACCCACCAACAAATCATACAAGGCTTATCAAAGTATGTCAGAATGTCTCCATTCTGGAGCAAATTTTGTTTCAATTAAAAAGGAAAGTTACTATGGTCCAGAAAGGAAGTAAAGAACCCCACAAATTCGGGTATCTGTACCTTTATTCTTTTCATAGGGAAATGAAAAGTATCTTGAGAATCCCTGAATGATGAAATAGCACTTTAAAAAAACTATTAACCACCTGTGCGTAATGCAGTTACTATATCCAGAGAGAGAGATTTTATCCTGCATCAGTGTCTTGCAAAGGAGGACTTTTCTCTTAACCAAAATTTCCTTATAGTCTGTTCCAAATACACGATGGCATTTCTAAACCTTTTGCATGTTACCAAAAGGATATTATTCAAGTGTAAATCTGACTTGCAATCCATTTTCTTTCTCACTTTTCTAGACATAAATTAAAGAACAGCACAAAACCAATTCTTCTTCCAAAAGATTACAGATGGCACCAGTGAAAGAGAGGAAAATATGGTATGTACACTCAGGGATCTGTCCCTGACCAAAGAAAATATTCACATGACTGATATTGCAACTGAAAGCTGTGGACAATGGCTAGTCCATGGCTTGACATGCACCGAGATTTAAACAGCAAGGAAAGAAAGCCTGCTGTGATCAAAACCACAAAGGTCTTAACAGTCACTTATATACAATGGAATAAACATCAGATGTTGAAGCAGCTGGAGATTGCTGCTGGCCATTGATATCATCACCTGATACCAGCATTTATTGGTATGCTGCTCTGTAGTAATTTCCCTGTTGGTAAACTACTTTCAGATCATTTTTTCCTGTTTGAGTAGGGGAGGGAAAAAAAATCATTTATAAATTCACTTGAGCTGTCTCAGAGTGCCTTAGACTTTATAATTTCATTCAATTTAATGCACCTTTACTGTCAGTTCTTCCGCCAAAGCAGTTCATCACAAATGTAAAGAGAGTGCCTGGGAAGCACCAGCTGGACATCCTTCCTTCTTGGCAGCTCATAGCAAATAAGTCCTAAGCACCAGCTGAGAGGCATCCCTCTTGAGAGAACAGCCTTGGGAGCAAAGTGTATTTCTTTTTACAAAAGAGAATTCCTCCAACAGGTGAAGTACAAAGGCAATCATGACACGCTTCACAGTGATCCTACTGTAGCAATGGCTGACATAGGAAAATCATTGATTTCCAGGGATACTGTGGCAGCTGAGCACCTCTGACCACTCCATTCTGCCATTAAAATGTCTCTCTATCTGTTTCCTCAAGAAGCAAGATCACTTCCAAAAATCTTAGTGATTTTCTTTTAAAAACATTCAAGGAAACCTTGTAGTCATCCAGTAGCCACATCTGCTTTCAGAATCTGTCAGCTCACCATGGCAGCGACTACTTGCAGGCTTTTCTGATAGATACAGGAGTTTCCACTCTTGGGACAGTTATCATTTGCAAATGAAAATATTCCATATTTTATTGATTCATCATCTTTTCTCCAACCCCCTGCTAAGAGTAGTTTTCTTGATCCTTGACACTGACTTACTAAACCACCTCCAAAGACACTGTTCCAAATCTATTAGACTATATCATACTAGGAAATAATAGCTCCTATATTTCATATAGTGCAGCAATCAGTAGAAGTAAATGTTTTATATCTCTGCTTGCACACACTCAATATATTGTGGGGCTTTATAAGCAGCTCTCATAATCCTGAAGGCATATATATTCTGTAAAATCTACTTAAAAGGATATAGCTGAAAAATAACATCAGGTCATATTGAAAAACTTTGCCATATCAAAAAAAAGAACATTTCAGAATGAAAGTGACTTCATGGAGCAAAGCTGCCTTATCTACTATTTACAGCATATACTGAATTAGTTATCTTTTCACTTTTTCTTTTGAAAGTGTCTTTAATGCTTTCTTTTTTGGACAATGTTCCACTGTTTGCCTGCTTTTTCCATTAAGATACCTTCACATTATTTAAAGATGGTCTGCCTTTAGAGCAAGGTCTATACTTCCTAAATACTTTATATATTTGGTCAAAATTCAAGTACATTCCTTTCTCCCTACGTCATTCCTTACGAAGCATGAGGACTGTACTATATCCAAGATTCTTCAATCACTTCTTTTAAATATAGGGTATATGTATTTCTTCAAAACATACTTACATCAGATGCTCTATTTTATTACTTTTTCTATTTGCTTAAATTTACTGTTTGATTTTTTTTAATTGGAGCATAAAGCTTGATTTCATGGAATTCAAAATGAGCTTTCCAAAAAGGCTTCACAAAGTCTAATTAATTCAGAAAAGTTCTGTAGTTATCAGCATATACCAACATTCCAGAATGATACATGCCACTGTGCTGCGTGCTTGCTCTTCCAATTCTTTTAGTCCTGTAAAGATTACATATAAGCTTCTGCAAAGGCACATTATGGAAAGCCATGTAAGGTATCTGTTTATGAAAATCTGAAGCATCTCACAAAATCGCATGTGAGACATACACAGGTGTTCTAGCAAATATGGGTCTTGCAGAATAGTGTAATTCATGTTCTTGCAAGTAATACTTTTTTCTTTTCCTTTAAGAAACCTAGAAGATTAAACTAAATTGAGTTCAAAGGTAAGAACATAGAAGACATTTCTTGACCACAAATTGTCCCCTCTGGCCTCAATGGCAAGTGACATTTTGGACCTATAATGCTAAAATCTCTGCGGGAAACAGACCACACTGTTAACAAAGAACACTGCCAAGTATTTTCTTATTTTCAGTCTGATAAACTTTCTATATTAGTCTCCCCCAAATTTAACCATTACAACTTCTTCATTAAATCTGATTATTTTTTAGAAGTTATTTATATTAATACAACTGTTTCTGTACAGACAGATATTGCATGTAACATCTATTGTCTCTGTTATTAGTTGATGTAATTTCTTCCAGAGGATTTAAAAAACTTAAGAAATATTTCACCTAAGATTAACTGGGAGGTAAAAGACTTACAATAACTGTCTTTAACTGAGACTATTCTGCCCCTGTACTATACACATATTATTGAAAAGCAGTGACATTTTTAGAAATCCCTCTTACTAAAAAAAAACCCAAAAAACTCCCAAACTCCTATTTTTAATACTTGTCCTTTGAAGAGGACATATTTTTTTCTACAGTGTTGCTGAGTGAATAGTAGCAGGAACTTTGAAAATACACCAAGTATTTCCTCTGGTAGAGCAAAATTTTAAAAAAAAGTCCCAACAACACAAAATTAAAAACAAAATGGAGGGATAGGCTTTATAAAGTCTGTAACAAATACATGTCCTATACACTTAAGTGTATAACAAATGAAGTGATTGCTGAATATCAGGAGGTCCCTCTGTCACTCCTGAACCAGTTTGACCTGAGGTGTCTGACAGAGACCATGAGTATACCCTCTGTAGATACCTCATGCATGTGACTGGGATGGGAAGAAAGTGAAGGCAGAGAGAGAAAAATACTGGATGAGCAATCACCACAACTAAGGGCATGTATTTACACTGGTATTAAGAGTCTAAGGTTCAAGTTTACAATTCCTCTGCCAGAGCTCCTAAGAGAATTCCTCTGCTCTCCTTGGTAGTACACATACTTTTAAACACCCCCAGAAAACACCAAAATAATACAACTATTTTATTTGGCAGTTGGCATGTTATTCAACACTGGGTTTTGAAATACCTTGAAATACCAAAGGAGAGTATCAAAGATACCAGGATGAGTAGAAAGGTCTTGAGAAAAGCCTCTTTCTTCCCCTCTTCAGACTTCTGAATGTGTTTTGCCTCAATTTTTAGATTTTGTTCTTTTGTTCTCTTGGCACATGTTATTTAATAAGACTAATGTGATTTGGCACATGATAGGCATGATAGGCACTGAGGAGCAAGTAGCCATTTTAGATGGAAACTACCAAAAAAGTGTATTTTGGGAAAAATCATATAAGTTAGACAATCATTAATTTTCAAATGACAAGATCTTGTGCATAGTTAAAAAAAAAACGACATTAAAACTTAAGCTTAAAGTTGAATATACGATGCCAGGAATTTCAGGAGAAAAATAGACCCAAAGTGAGTAAGAGTTATCAGTGTCCTTTACGTGCAAAAGTACTATTTAAGCATAGTCACAAAACAAGTTGACCCTTTGGTTCTGATTTAGAAATTATTCCAAGTAGACCTTGTAGGTCTAACCATTCAGAAACCCTCCCAGAGCTTTTGTTCCACCAGGAAGTTTTGTTGCTGCCTTTTAGTATGATCTTGAAACACTCATTACTGTGTATAGTCAGTGTCTGGCCCCAAACCCTGTTGCAATTTAAGCTATTTCTGCTGAACCAGTTTCAAAGGGCTATGAGTAAGGAGATGCACGAAACTGCCATCCCTTCTGATCTCCTGATCTCTCTTAAGGGAATATCACATCTTCTCAGGTAATTGAATACAGGAATGCATCTGAGTAATCTCAGATGGAAGGCAACAAGAATCCTTTCATCTGCTTGTCTATGTCCTAAATCTTTTTGGTTTTTTCCTCTCTTTTTATTTAAAGTGTTAACTAGTATTTGTTTATAATTAGCTATGAATGGGCATTCCAGTATCTTTCAAGTGGAGCCAGTATTAGTTTTGGGTTATGGTTTTTGGGTCATTTTGACAGACACAATGCCTTTTCAATGAGTCATTACAGTTACATTGCTATAGTTTTAAGAGTTCCTATTTGCACTAAACAAATATCCAAGTACGTTTGGATAGTTTATTAGCAAGTATGTTCATGCTAAGAAAACTACAAGAGAAGAAAGCAGGATTTCCTAGCGAGAGTCTTGCATCCTTCTATATTTCCTATGGAAGGTTGCAAGCATGAAGAATACCCACTCTCTCCCTTTTTCTAATGTTTTCACACACACATTAGAAAAAAAGCCAGTTAAATACCTCCTTCAAACCCCAGTTTCTTGAAGATAACTGTGGGTGGAGCATCTAATATTCTGGACATTTTCCTAATTATGCTGTTCCATTTTTTTCGACACCTATGCTAAGTTAAACACATAAACATTTGTATTGATTCCAACCAAGTTCATAATGATTTTACACCTTCACCCAACAGGATCAACTCAAATTATGTGCTAGCCCCATAGATTATGACCAAGATCTATGTAACGAAAGCTTAAACTCACAGTGAATTCACAAGTGTTGAAAGTCGATATTTCTTGAAGGTGAAAAAAAACCCCCACAACTTAACAGAGTCTATAAAAGGAGACTGACTTTTCAAAGTAAGTACTATATTAATAGCAATGACAATACCTCAGCGCGTCTTATCTACCCCTCATACCGCTGTGTTTCATGATGTAAAGTCTCCATATTTTGTTATTTGTGTCCTCTTTTAATACATCTCAGGCAGCAGTCTGGTACGAAAATAGACTCTTTGCCACCCTTTCAAAGATGACATCTGCTGTCAGTGGAATGGAAGGCAAAATGGGACACAGATCCAACATTTAAAAATAAAGATCACTCCATCATACTTATGTGCATTCAGTGACTACTCATTATAACGTTGTCATATGTGACATTCACAGAAGTAAATTATATTGTATTTCAAGTGCAGCTTTGAGCTCCTCACCCCATGTTTCTTGCTAAAATCCTACACCTTGGAAAGGTCTCAGGTACGGACTAGGCATTAAAATGATGTGCAGTTAGCTAGCATCCCTGGGACTAAATATATGGTATTGCATTAAAGATACTGCAAGAGGTTTCAGGCCTGATTTAAAAGGAAGGCTGCTCCGCTGTGAGCCTGGACTCTGTGGCGCTGAAGAACATTTCAGGCTACAGTGACGTATTTTGGGGTGGATAGTTTGTATCATGCTATTGTGACATTCACACATTGATTTGTTCCCTAGTGATGCCTTAAATACCTGTTCTTACTCTAACACACCCGTGCTGTCTGCCATCACTTTATTGATGCCTACAAAAATGATTAAATGAGGTCCTGTGCCAAAGGCACCAATAGCTTCCAGCCCCGGTCGAAAGGTTTAGCCTTAACTTTGAGGCAAGGTGAGAGTAATTCACTGAAGTCTCTTTAGTGCTGCAAATACAACACAATCTGAATTAGGATTATTATGCAATAATGCACACCAATGGAGGTGCTGACATCTGAGGTAGGGACAAGTTTATACAATACTGATGTTAAACTATTTATTAGCATTAAGATGTCAGTGTGAGATTAAAAAAAATACATTCAGCACTCAAAGAACAAGTTTTGAAAGCTCTTTCAATAATCCAACAAAAAGAATACCAACATAGAAATGTAAACATTAATGGAATTAATTTAAGTCCTGCATCTTTTGTTCTAGAGACTTTATATCGCTTTCCATATCCTTCCAAAATTTTCTTCTAAAAATAAAAAAAATCTTAGTAATAAGCAGATTTTGATAATACTATTTAAAGTCAATATCTTCACATAAATCTACCAATATCCAACCCCTTAAATCTCTGTGTATTTTTTAAAAGAAGAAAACAATACATTTTTCATCTATATTCCTAATAACGTTTTAGTCATATTTTCTGAAGTTATTTTTAGAAAAATTTTGAAATAGTACTATGTTCTCCCATATATTAATCAAATTATAAAAGCAACATTTTTAAAAGATGGAATCTGCAAAATCAATCATCTTGGGTAAGAAAATGCCAGAATTAAGATTACCCTAGCAGCATTCGTTTCACAATATCTACAGTACTTCTGGAGCCAGGAACTGAACCCAGTCATCCAAGATTCAGTCTGATGCTTTAGTCTCATTCACAATTCATCATTTGATGATGCACAGCTTTTTGCTGCTTGACCTAAAAGAACAAGTCACAGCCAGCTATCTGGTTGCAGCTACAGCGATAAATACAACACACTTTGTGATTTATACATCCATTTAGTAAGGTTTTGGAAACTGGATTCTTGAATGCTCTTCCTGGCAAAAGAGGGAGATGGTTACAGACAGCTCACCCAAGAGGACAATTTTAGCATCTTTATTCTGCAAGACATGAAAACGTGGCTAGAATTTGGGTCCAGAGAAGAGCAAAGCGAAACCTGAGGATGGCATTCACTAACAAGAGCAGAACTATAGAATTTCGCAAAATAAGACTAAAAGGAAGCAAAGGCTGGATGGTTTCCTTGTACTCCCAAACTTATAATCACACTGGAATTATTCCCAATGTTTCTAGATGAACTAGCTAAACATCAGAAAATTTTGGTTTGACTTGTACAAACTATGTATTCTAGTGCTAAAATGCCCTACATCATACGGTTTTTCTAAAGTCTAATGCCAATAATATCGGTTTGACTTCTGAAAATTGCATCAGATGACCTGCTTAGATTTGAAGTCTGCAACATTTGCACAATTAATAGAATCTCAGTGGAAAAACTGGGATTGCAACATTTTACCTCTTTCCAGCTCTCAAACCAGACTTACTTTTCCAAGGTAAAGATGATTGCTGCCTCCTGTAAGTGTCCTGCCTTATCAGGCTGACAAGAATGCACAGCCTAGCTGGGGTCCCGACAGCTAACAACCAAAAGACTGCTTTTCACCGCAAAATTAACCACAGTTAATACATGGGGACTGGGACTCATTCATGGTTCATGCACATATAATTTTTTCAGCATGAGATAGTTATCCTATCAAGTGAGTAGAAAGTTAAAGGATTACTAAATGCTAATGAAATTCCTTTAAAAATTGCATAATGATTAGCACTCTCACTATTTCTCTATCATCCTGTGAGACAGACACATTTCCCACTGGAAAAAGACCTGATTTCTGCACATTTCTAAATTGGCAGATGTGATCTCTGATGTTTTTGCATCCCTATCTATCCACAACTACATACAGAGCAAAGGAGACAAGGTTCCCAAACAGCGTTTTCCTTTTTCTCTCTTATTAAGAATTGTAATAGCTTGTTGTAACTCAAGGACAGAAAGCTATTATATTGGGGAGAAGCAAATAGTATTTTTATATTTCTACAGTTTGGTCTCAATAAATTTGATTCCTGGAAAGGACCATTGTTTTACTAAATTTTATGCTTATATTACTCAAATATTGGAAAACCTTAAAAAAATTATTAGAAATCTGTAATAAACTAAGCAATAGCTTTTAAGAATCTTGTATTTTTTGACACTTTATCTCCAATCTCCTTTTCTGAAGCAGATCTTTCCCCCCCCCCTCTTTCTTTTCTTTACCATTCTAAACCCTGTAGCTATTGAGAATTTCAGGAAAAAAAAATTAACATGTATGAAAACAAAACCCAACGTGTTATATGCTTTGTGATTGATGATTTTTAGCATGTGGACAGAAAACATGGGAGAGCAGAGAAGATTGCCTTGGAGATTTTGAGCCACATAGATCCACAGAAATCAAAAGAATAGGACCAAGTATGCTTGCAAATAACCACTAAACCACTGCAGAGAGGACAGTACAGATCATTTGATCTTGTGTTAAATAGAATTAATGACCCTGAACTCTATCAGAAAAAGGACAGGTATCCATTCACTGATTTGTGTATTTTAGTGAATATGCTGATTTTTTAGGCTACTGACTAGGCTGGCAAGGCAAAAAATGAGCCTCAATCATATATATAAACACCAGTAGCATTTCCATCTAAAACGTTATGACTCTGAACCCATTCGTGCCTCTTCCCCTTCTTTATTTTCCAAATTAAATACCTTTACAAATAAGTTATTAATATACAACTTTTTTTTTCCTTTCCCTCTCTGGGGAATCTAATAACAGTGATAACATTAAAAAATATTTTTTATTAATAGATCAATAGTAACAATCAGCTAGTCTAGTTACAGTAACTTAATTCAAGGTTATATAACTGTGCCAGACAGTAACTATTCTTATAAAGCAGTCCCTTTCTAGCCCCTTGCCAAGGATATTTAATTTGATGTCCAAGTTTTCTTGCCTATGGGAAAACCATTTTCCATTTTAGCTGCTAGCAAGTATAAAGTGAATATGCTGTAAATAACTAGCTATTTGAACTTTTGGGTCCCATTATGCACACAAGTTATCTACTCTGAAAAGGCATCATATAAACATGCCAAATTATTCAACCCTATGAAAAATGCTTTTCATCTGAATTATAAGTTAAAACTTTTTCTGACTTTAGAGAAACTGGAACTTGAAAAGATAAAAACTTAAAGCTTGATTTTTCTTTGCCCAGAGCATATGTTATATAAACACAAATCCCCAAAAGGTGCCAAGAATTGTCCCTCTGTTTTTCTAAATGATCATGTGTGCAGTCTAGCTGAAAAGACTCATCGATTATGTCTACATAAACAACAAAAGCCCTTAGAAAAAATATCTAGATCAAAAGCCTGTCAAACACTGAACAGGAAAGAGAAATCCTGCTTTAAACATGGCCTCTTTCAAGTCTGAATTCAATCCCATGAAGTAAAAACAAAGGATTTCATAATGAAAGGTATTTAAAATTACTTTATTTTTGGAACTTAACCAGGGTTTCTTTTTTTCCCTATATGTTAAACTTTGTCTTTCTTACTTTGGGATGGGATTCTGCATAGTATGCCTTACAGTTTTAAATAAATGTAGAAATTTAGTCACAGCCCACTGTGTTCACAATACACATTTCCAATTATTTTCATTAAAATGCGACACATTTTTTCTCACATTATATTTTTCTTTTTGTTAAACAACCAACAATATCCAGTTAACATGGGAACACAGCAAAGTTCAGAATAGATGGGATGCATTGCTTTTTTTTTCCCCCCTCCCTTTTTCCTCATTTGCCTACAATACAGACACATAACCAAGAAAGAAAAGTTACATATCCTTGCAAAAACATATGTAATAATGGTCTGGAAGTTGTGGTCAGAAATCATAAAATAAGCTAAAGCATAGAGTCAGATACTTCTGAATGTATGGTTTCTAAAAGTAGTGAAAGAAATGTAACAGATATACATCTGATGAAATGTAACAATCATGTTTGATTCCTAACTCAGTTATTAAGGTTAATATGCAAACACATGGCACGATTTACAGTATACCATTAGTGATTTCTTTCAGACCAACTTCTGATTTGATTGTCTCCTATTTATACATATAATAGTACAATCCTAATGTAAAGTGCTTTCTATATGATTAGTCATACCATAATGTAACATTTGTATTTCGCATACATAACTAGAATCCAGTTTTAAAGCAGTTCATATCTACTATTGCTGTGGACACATCTGTCTGCCAGGTTTGGCTAACAGACATTTGTCTTAGAAAAGATGAGTTCACATGTGATGGCTCAAAATGGTGGGTTTGCTGAATTTATTCACTGTAATTGACAGTCCTATAGCATAGATCTGTACACACTACAACATATGTACTCCACCCCATTATAATGTTCAGATATATTGTCATCTTGGATGTTTTAACCCAGATGACATAAACATATATATCTGACTGGCCTCTTGAACATAACACACCTACAGTGAGTAATGATTATTTATCTATAATAACTCATTAATACAGCTTTAGGCTAACAAATTACTAAGAGCTCCACTGAATCAGCAGTAGTAAATGACCTTTCACATAATTTACCTGTTCAGTAGATAACAGGTCTGTCTTCTATTATAAAATGTAATACAAAAGCAGAAGGAGCAACAAAGTGGTCAAGAAACTTAAAACTACAGTGATATACTCATCAGGCCATTGTCACTCTGGTGCACTGAACTCTACCCTGTATCAAAATATGAACTGGTCAACATAGAGAATACTTGTTTGGAGTACTGTTTCAAATGATGGTCTGATATATCACTAATCAAAAACTAAAGTTACCCTGTACCTGCTATAGTCTTGCAATAGAGGGTCTAGTAAAGCATTGAATGCAGAGTCTATTAATTTTTAAGCGCTTTCTTTTTTAGCACTCAGGATGCCAGCTCATCATGGATATTTCTAATATATTTTCTCTTGCAGCATTTTCCACTAATCATATCCAAGTATTTCATATGGATTTGCCTTATATCTGGAAAACCTTTAGCTACTTTTGCTATGCTTACTCCATGATTTTGGCACATATAAAAGAATTATCTCTTTGGAAAGAAGTTAATGAAACAGATCCAGCGTCAATAATTTTTCAAGGAACAAAGGTTGTAAAATTGTTTTCTACTGGAATGTTGAACTTATCAGATCATCACGCACTCAAGCCAATAGCATTTGTCTTTGCTGTCATGCAAAGAGAGTGAGTCACCTACAGTACAACAGAATCATTTTGCAAATCTTTTAGAACTGTGTGGCATCTGATTAAACTAATCCACATCTTTCTATGACGCCAAAATAAACAGTCCCTTTCCCACAATGTATAAACATTGTTCCCATAACTTTCCTTTGAAATGTCATGAAAAGGTTAAGTGACGTTTCATTATTTACCTTGACTAATGAATTGCTCCATGCTGTCTTTGAAAGGCTGGAGGTGCTCTTCTAGTGATAGCTGATAAACTTTTGCTGCTTCTGTCTCGCATACTGAAATTGAAGTAACAGATTAGTTTAGGATGACGCATCATAGTATGGATCTGCATACTTTAATAGAAGACACACTTAAATTAACGCATAGCCAGTGAAATTGCTGGAATATGTGCCTCAAACACACTGCTTCAAGTACAAACACTATGATAATATATTCAGGAACAGTTAAGCTCCCAGTTCAATGTTTGTGACAAAAATATACAGATGACTTGTGACCAGCGTGTTAATTTTTATTTCTATTTATATAAACTAACAAAAGTATTCAATTGTTTTGAAGAAGGCAAATTTAAGGGGTTGATATTACAAACTCAGATCACACGCGACAGTGCTTGAATCAAAACCAAGTTTAGATGCAAAACCTGCACCACAGAGTAGGAAGGACCATAGTTCAGTGCGTAATATCAGATGAGGGCTTGATACCTGCTAAAACCACAGATGTAGCAAAGTGACTTGCATTGTTCATAAGTCATAGTGCAAAACTACTTAAGTGAAAGTATATAAGAGCATGGTTTGAACTCTGTGAGAGACTTTGGAGAAGGACAGCTTGGTTCTTATTGCACTATAGACCAGAGCAGAGAAACTGGAGCCTGAAGCATCCCTGACACAGTTTATTTATTGGTTAGGTGGTACTGTCATGCTTCCACTAACTGTCCAAGCCAATTTAGTTTGGGGTAACACAAGATTTGACACTACTACTTCAGAAGGTTAAGCTCTGAAAATCCCTTTAGGCTGTGAGAAGTTCCCATCATACAGCAGAAAGGGATCCTGCATGATTCAGCCTCAAATTTACCAGTAAATGTGCACACATTAAAGAAAAAATTCAAGGAGGAAAAAAAAAAGAGAGCATTTTTTCCTGGTTTATTCTCCAAGGTTTCTTTCAGCAAAACCAAGTTTACTACTGTGATGAGAATTGTAGCCTGCTTTTGAAAATCAGAAACAATAGATAGTAGTGTTACATATATCGCTATTTTATACTCTAAAATGTGATTCTGTAATGCTTGAAAGGGTGTAGGATGTGGGTGTGGGACAGGGGGAGTATGCAGTTGTCATCTTGTTCTTACTTCAGCAAGCATGAATTCATGATCTGTCAAATAATGTGTCTCTAGTTTACAGCAAGAAGCTAATGATATACCCAAAAGAGCATACTAGAGCACTTAAAGATAATTTAAAGATCCAAAGGTTCGTTAATTTTGGCAAATGCCAGCCAGCCAACCCACGGCAGATCTGTACCTACTCACCCAAGCCAAAGTGCCAAGAAGGTAAATAGATCACATCACTCTTTGTATTCTGTAAGCTGTGAAAATAGATTCACCTTTACTATACTACTCATCTGATCTGCTATATCTGGCGAAAATCTTTGAAGAATGTGGCTTTAGATCTCATAGAGGTTGGTTAATCATCTCTTCTCATTGTTATGAATTTACCAGACAGTTGAAGATACTCGTTTTTAAAATGCACATATACAGAAAAGTGCACTGAATCAAATAATTGGTTTCTCCAGGTAGCTGGAGTAGAGCCAGGATGATAGCAAGAGTTTAAGAGTTTCTTTTTTATTTTTAAATATCTTTTAAAGCTTAGAATAAATAGAAATAAGTACCTGCAGATATTGAGGGTAACAAGTACATGAATAAACTAAACACTTAGCTCTGCTTATGTTGCAATATTAAAAAAAAAAAAATACACACACACCCTCCCAAACCACCACAACAAAACAAAAAACCTCCAAAAATATAATTATATCAACAACCCCATAAAACATTGTCATACATCAAGTCAAATCAGGGGCTGGAGGGTTTTTCATGGGCAAGTGATGTCAGGGGTTGTGGAAAACAGCCTGAGCTAACTCACCTCACCTGTCCTAGCTGCTTGGGGAGGGTAACTCTGGCCTGGCTGGAACCTAGACAAAGTGAAATTAATGCTGTATTTTAAATGTTTCTAAGATTGGAGAAACTTTCAGAATGGAACAGCATCTGCTCCTTTGCTAAATAGGTGTTTAGTGTTGGTCAACTCACAGATTGTAAATACAAAATGATCCAACTTTCCTTTCCGGTGCTCATGTGTTGTTATGTTTAAAGATTGTGGGAAAAAAAAAAAAAATCAAGGTGTGTTGACAACCTCAGCAAAGAGAACTTTTAAGTTGTATATAAAACAGTATGAAGAGGACAATGTTCCAAAAGTTTCAAATTATCTTGCATCTAAACAAATATTAGTCTACACATCTGAAATAGGGGAGGGGTCCAAACGACCATGAATTTTCTTACAGCATATGATAGACAAAAATAACATAGAAGCCAAGTACTATTCTACAGAGGAACACATTCTGACAAATGTATAGAATGTCCATTCTTCTTTTCTCCTATTCAGAAATGTGGCAGACCCGAAAGGGGCTATAGAACCTACCACAATGTTTAATATCACCAAATTCCATATACCTTTTTACAGAATGCAGACAGCATAATTTTCACAGAACTACAATATTATACTCTCTTGAACTAATCTCTGCAAGCTCATGATGAACGCCTGATCTCTCAGCTGGTCTGAGAGAAGTAAAGATCTTATGAAGATACAGACTTACCAAAAATCTTAGCCTATGCCCACATCAATAGCCTGAAGCAGTCCCTTTTCAAAGTCCCTAGAGAAATGCAGGGATAGAATATCCTCTATATTAAACTTACTGTGAAAAAGAAAAATATGTAATATGGTCAGAATGAAATGTCTGTTCTTTAACTATTCAGATACTAGAAAGTCTTCCATGGTTGGTTTGTTTGTGCATGCATGAGGGGTGAGGGGAGCAGAGTGCAGCTAATGATAGCTTTGTTTCTCCAGTTTTGGTGGAGTTGGGTTTTGTCTGGTTCCTCCTCCTTCCCCACTCCTGTTAAAAGACTAAAATCAGTGATTTTCCAAAGAATAACAGTCTCGTTCCATTTCTGACACTATTTCTGAATTGCAAACAATATCCAAATCATTGACACACCAAAAGAAAGCACAGGGGAAAAAAATCCTTCTCTTCTTGCTTTATAGAAAGTAAGATATCATATGTAGCTTCTTATTTTTAAAACCAGGACAAATGCTGTCATTATTACCACACTAATATCTGTATTATGATGCTTAAAACAAAATAGTTCACTGGATGCTTTCTTCATTAAAGAAATAGTAGGCCTGTAAGCTCTTCCTAAATCTCCTGTTTCTCCAGAGCACAAAGACAGAAATCAAGGTCTCACTGTACAACCTTTTGGATATAGTAGTCATTTGTCATGTTCTGTAATTTGTCACCACAGTATAAAACCACGTCATTTGGATGAAGCATTGTTATTCCTCACTGTAACTGAAGAAATTCAAGTGTCGATCATAGTAAAGAAACACAAAAGCTAAGACTTACCAGTATTTCTGCCCAAGTGATGGAATAAGATACTGAATAAATGTTTGTGTCAGAAGTGTGTTTAATAATGTCTGAGCAATGTGGATGTGAACCATGTGAAAAGTAAAGTATGTGAGAATATTAGGTCTTCTGTATTTAATTTTTTTTCCTCAGCTTCATACTTAAATACATTTCTCTCCATGAAACAGTTATGTGAACATTCCAAACATCCAAAGGAACAGGTTGGCAAAGGGGATTTGCTGTAAAAGTTTTGTCTTCAGCAAAAGTTTCTCTCTTTTTTGAGAACAGACTCAAAACTTACATTGTTATCCCAATTCTTACAGGGCCAGTTTTCAAATCTTCGTACATGTGTATGCAACTGAAAAACTTTAAAAAATCTACTGTATTCCTAAATACATTTTGCTTTAAGCAGATTTTAATTTTTCTTGTAATGAAAGAATTGAAAAGTCTTTAAAGACACCACAAATGAGTCATGCAGGCAGTCACAAAACCCAAGCACTACATAGAAACTTACATCAAAACCTGGAATTGCCCAAACAGGAATAAATAAAAAAACCCTTCATATTTATTTTCAGCAGTTTTTGGTTTCGCTGTAGTACTGAATACCTAGTTCTCATGCACTAATCTTATACCTTCCAAAGACCTCAAATCCTAAGCAGGAGTTGATGTGGGCAGACACCTCTTCTCCAACCCTCTAAATCAGTATTAGCATAAAACCAATATCTCAAGCAATGGGAAAGCCCATCTAGTTCCCTCTCTTCTTTAACATCATATGCCACAGAGAACTGCATGTGATTTTCCAGAGAGGAAATATGAATGGATTCCTGTAGGAGGATCTAAATTTTCAGGTAATTCAAACTGGTAGCCTTTTGCCCATCCATTCACAAATCTCTCAAATGCTCTCGATCTGGAAGATAATGAAAAAAAAAATCTGCATTCGAAACCAGATTAGGTTTTTTTTTTAAATTGCAATTCCAGCTGAATCCACTATCTCAAGAATCTCATCTCATTCTCTATTTTCATGTTAAAATACAACTAACTGCCATTTTCCAAGCTACTGTGTTAGCCTGCCCACCCTTTTTTATTTTAGGTCAATATATTAAAACTGCATAAAGTTTCACAACAGCCAATATTGGTATCTATACAGCAAGGTAAATGAAGTATATTAACAATTTCAGAGTGTCATTCAACTAACTTACCTAAAATGCACCCAGTCACAATATAAAAAATTGTTGCTCCACTTTTTAAAAGTATTTATGTTTAATGCATGTTTCCCAACTAGCTCTGTTAGATACCAAATTTTAGCCCTTGGAAGTACAATTCTCTTAGATGAAAAAAAACCCCTATTTTTAATAAAAAGTGTGAGATGATGTTCAGCTGCTCCTCAGGCTTCCTTTATTGTCTTTGGTTAGAATAATAATGGGCAGCATGATTTTTCTTTCAACACCCTCAAAATGTTAAAAACATCCTAGCAACACAAAAAACTCATCAAAAAAACCCAACCCAAAACCAGTAAGAAAAGCAGAACCATGAATTATCTTGGATAAGTAATTAACAGGTCCATTAGGCTGTTCTGGTTAACCACTTCTGAAACCACATACTTATCTACAGAAGTCCTATATAATTTAAGTGGATTTTTCAAGACTGTTTGAGCTACTTGACAGTACAAGCTGCAATGAGATTCTTAGCTCTTTGAGGAAGTATTGAAATGCTGTCTTTCATTTTCAGAGGTTCTGAGTGTTCAGACTCACACAAGAGATGTGCCTGTCCCCTGCATGCCTGAAAAGGATGTAACAGCAAAAGCACTGCTTTCACAACTTCCTCAGCCCTTTCTGGTTTCCTTACAGCTGCAACCTGTGACTTTAAAAGAAAGCTTAGACTTTACCAAAAGGAAACAATACTAGCCTCATCAAAAGACAAACTCTGATGAACTCGGCCACAAGTACAGAAAGAGCTCTTAATTTTCTTCTATTTATTTTTTTGGAATTGTAAAGACTTAAGACTAAGAACTGCTGAGTCTTCTAGGGCTTCCATAGACAGCTCCTTGTTTGGAGTTTTAAGGACAGTAAAATATGACTCACAGATTGACTGAAAGCCTGGCTTTAGTTTACATCTGGTTTAGGTTTAGGAGTCTGCATGCTGCATAGCTGCAGCAATTAACCCTTTCAGTGACAGCTGAACAAACAGCTAGAACTTGTGGATGCACAGCTGCTAATGAGTAGGCAAAAGTGAAGATTTAATTTGGTTAAAAGAATAGCTGTTTCTGTAAAGGTAGACTGTACAGATAACTTACAGGATTGACCAAATCAGCTAATGCTGCTAATATTATTTTCTTAATAATTACCTTGAGAGATTTGGCATTTTATTATAAAACACTAAAGGCATATTTTCATTAGGATATGGATCTATGAATCATAAAAGAACTATGTCCAATTTGTAAAAAATCTTCACTCCCGTTTATATCAAAACTATTGACAGAGAATAACAGAAGCACAGACACTTCAAAGTATCTTAAAACAGAAGGGTTTTGATAAAGCAAGTATTTCAAACTCTACAAGAACACAATTTTTTCCCCACTTCAGTTCTCTCTCCTCTAGCTCTCTGTCTTCTCTTGAAACAAGGTGGAATACCAGAGCAGAAGCATGTTAAAAAAAATGTGGGGTTTTTAGGGTTGTTTTTTTTTAAACCTCTTAAGATGGATTTCATAAACTTTATGAACTTCATAAACTTTAGCTATCTAAAAGACAGATCACCAGACTAGACTCAAGACCTTTCCTTAGCAATCAGTTTTAGGAGAAGACAATCAGTTCTGGGGGAGCGATCCCTTCCTTTTCTGTCATCTGTAGTGGGAATCTAAATGGCTTAGTCTACTTAACTTTCTTAATTGAAGTTGAAATTAATACCATTCCTGTTCCTGATTAAGAAATTACATTGAAATGTTATGGAAGTCTTAGCCCCGTAATCATAACTCTAACGGAAACAGAGCATCTTGTGAATATGAAAAGATAGGAGGATGTGTGCGAGAGGGAGGTGCAGTGACATGCAAAGAGAGGGGTGCATTTTTTAATTTTAGTTTGCAAAAGTTGCCATTACCTATGAAAGAGCTAACAGCAAATGCAATTTTATTTTGCAATCTTATCCAGGCACCCCAGACAGCGTTGGCTGTGAAGAGGAAAATTCCATCTCAAACTACAGCTTAACTGCATGCTCAGGGTTGGGGCCACTTTCTAGGTGTTAGGGGTAACCACTACAGAGGCAAGAGGAATGATTTGTCAAAAGCCAAACTGTTATGAGATAACTAGGTGAGAAAGAAATCATAAGGAGTTGAAGCATAACGTGCCTGCTACTACCCCTTCTCTCTCAGTCCCACATCAACACCACTGAAATTCAGCTTTTAAAAGTCTTTATATTGCACAATATGGTACTGCCAATGCTCTGATTTACACAGCAGATATTAAACCCCAAAGCACATACCAGCTCTACAACTAGCAGATCCAAGCCGAATAGGTAATTTTAGGTGACAGTAAAAAACAGAGAAAAAAATAGGGAACATGTATTTTTCCAAGTTGCTGTGAGCCTTTTCTGGGAACATACTTTTAAAAACACAAAGTGTTCTGCAAATGCTTAACACTTTATAAACATCCTCAGTCACATGTATTCCAAATCAGAGAGATGTACTGGGCCACACAGCCCAGCTTCTTATCAACCCAGACTTTTGAACGAGCTGTAAACATTCACAGTAGCAAAAGAAAGCATAACTACAAAAATTATATTCAATTATCATAATTATGGCTAGTAATCAGTTTTCAAAGATATTAGCTATGACAACATTGCAACATATAAACAAGTACTGACTTCAACTTGATTTTATAGCAGTCTGCTTTATATGGTATTATTCATCTCTTCAAAATTCTACGAGTCAGATTTATTTTCTTCCTGACATTGTTTCTAATTGCCTTTTAGCTGAGCTTCAGTGAAAGTTTTGCAATACATGACAAATGATGAATTAGTTTTTGATTTGCAAGAGTAAACTTACTATTGTAAAGCTAAAATGTTAATCTGTAGCCAGAGAACAGCTTCTAAACAGTTTTAACTTGCCATAAGTGCTTCATAAATACTGTAACTCACTGCCATTTTACTGTCATAGTTCTTTCCTAAACTAAATACACGTCTTGAAGAATTTCTTGGGCCACAAATCCAACATTATCCTAAAAAATAACTGCACCTCCAGAGAGAGTGTCAGAGAAGAGAGGATTAAAGCATTAATTAATTCAATGCAGGTTTTCCACAACTTTCTGCCCTACCTCTAGCATTCTGAATTGTCTAGAAAAATATACAGATAATAGTACATACACAACACAGGTCCTAATCAGCGAGTGTCACGCACTGCTTTTGTGACCCTGGATGCCCAATTTTCTTTACATGGTGAGTTGATTTAACTCATGTGGCAAGTGCTAAAGTTTCTTCTGTGGAATGACACAGGAACAGAAGTCACTGCTTGGCATGACTGCATCAAGGAACGTTGCTGACAGCCAGGAGAGATCAAAAGCAGATCAAGTTGCTTAACAAACTATATGTCACTGAAGTCAAAAAGGCTAAATTGAGAATCCTGGAGAGCTGTGAAATCTGGGAGCAACAGATGGAGCCAAACTCACTTAGTTTGTTAGTAAAAGGATCTACCTGTTCTTTGGTCTTAAGGAAAAATAAAAATCTAGTATATAAACTTTATCCCTGGTGTCTATATATTATTTTAAAAAGCAAACCAAAACCGAATCACTTCAAATTTCGATATTACATGGTTAGTGGACCTTCCAGTATAATCTTAGGGGAGAGGTTTCTTTTTTGTTTGCTTGTTTGAGTTGGGGTTATTTTTTTGGTGGGAAGTTTGGGTTTATTTAATTGTAAATTTCTCTTTTACTAATATTGGATCAGGCACACAGCATGCTTTCTGAACGTCCTTTGGACTTATATTTTTTATCTAAAATCTTAGAAGATATTTTCATTTCTAACATTCACAAACTGTGAAGCATACAGTTCATAAAAACTTTAAAATGAACAAGAGCTTCCACAGTTAAAAGGGAAGAAAGCACACAAGTTTGAACAGCGTGAATATTTTTTTGTAAGCAGTCAGCATAACTCCTTTAATACAAACATAAGTCCAAGCTCAGAACTGTGAAAAAGCATGACAACAAAATTATTTTACAGAGCCATAAAGATTATTTATATCTGCATGTCTTTGTGAATGCTACTGACATATTTAGATGTATAAACACAGCATTGCTAGAATGAACTTTTGTTGTTATGGTTACAAAACACTTTTTTTTTTTTTTAATAATAACCTTCCTCTACTTGGTGTTTTTGCTGTTGCTTTTTAAGGGTCCCCATAATTTTATGAAAGGATCTTTCTGCAATAAAGTTTACCTTGGAATAATGATCATGGAAAGTTTCATAAGACAGAAGTAAAATATCTTTAGAAGATTTCATTTCTGAGTGAACCAGTAATACCTTCCCCCATTGTATTAAGTGAAATCTCACTGCACATGGTATTTGAAACACCAACAGAATACCCATAAACTGGTGATACTACCTGCATCAATAATTATGTACAATTTGATTTTTTCAGGGATAAAGAACAAAGCAAACCCCCTGCACCTCCCCATAGATTTTGAAATCATCCCATGAAATCTTCCATTTAATTACTGATTAAATAGAATTATTTACAAGATCTATTAAGAATTATTATGATCTTGCAATCTTAATTACAAGAATTATTAAGATCTTGTAATCTTAATTACAAGATTATAGCCAGCATCTCAATGTAAAACTGGACTGCATTCATGGACACCTATTTCTATGGCTTTAAAACCATTGATAATTAGTATTTCCCAAGAATACTCACGCTCACTTACTCTCACTGACTTCAAGATGAGAGAACCAGATTTATGACACTGTCAGAATTTTATCAGCATCTTACAGCCTTCTTCCTGCTCAGTCATTTAACAAGACCTAGTAACTCACAAGGTTCCAGATGCGCATTAGGAAATCTGGTTGTGCACTTAAACTACATGCAGAGAACACCAAGTTTGAAGTAATATTATCTATTCAGTCAAAACCTCTATTCTATTTTAAAAAGACTGGGATTAAACGTGGCTATTCTGCCTCACTGAAAGAATTCCAATGGATAAGCTATTGAAATACATAGAATTTTTAGAGAATGCTCTTGCAGTCATAATTTTTTTTTTACACACAAATTATTTCTAATTTAGAGTAACACCTCTCTTTGGAAAAGAGAGCCAATGCAAAGTATCTTGCATTACTCAGAGTTGATAAGTCATGAATGAGACTGAAGACTGCTATTGAAACTGTTGATTCATATCCAGGTGAGGATGCAGAAGGGGGAGGGGGGCGATGCTGTCCCCCAAAAATTTGTAGCAAAGACAAGGGGGAAGATGGTACCTGCAGTTATTCTTCAGTATCATTAACTGTAGTACAGACTGACAACAGTGACTCCTGCCTAAGGGGTGGACTGGAAGCACAGAAAGAATTCAACTGCATTCTGATGGCAGAGAAAGGCACGTACTTTCCATTTTTACAGAACCCCTGCTTTGATCACTGCACAGTGTGGATTTATTCCATAAAATATTTATGCCTATGTGCAAATTTCAACTTTGACTTAAAAATATTTAATCTTTTTTCCATGTAAAAGCATTTTTTGTGAACTTTGGAGGAATACCTGCGCCATCCCAGATAGACATGCACCTAAATTCAAGCACCTTTTTTTCAGTCAGACCTAAGCAGCTTTATTCTCTACGTGCAAGCTTGGAGATAAGTCCTCAGATAATCTGAAACTTGTGAGAAGTATAGGAATAAATTTTCATCTCTTATATTGGTCAAGACACCAAACGGTATCACATTAACTGACAACCTCAAATCAACTTTAAATATTACCTCTAGATGTTAAGAATACACTTTAAAACATCCCAACAGAAAGCTTTATGGGAGCAAGAAGGGAAAGTCAGATATCATTTGACAACCATGCTCTGGTTTTGTTTTATTAAAGAACCTTTCATTCTAGGCTGCTCAGGTGGTTTACCAAACCATTTCTTGGTCTCTGGATGCACAGTATTTAAAAGATCATTTCACTGCTTGATTTGACTCTTCCTCTCATAGATGTAGCGTAGTGGTAGAGACTACTCTGTAGTCCAGAGACTTTTAGCAAAAAATATTGAAGATCATGGATATTATCCATCACTCCTGCAAAGCACATTCTTGTTTAACTTCAACTTGGTATTTAGTTCCTAAAATCTATTGATACATGTTCTTTATTAAAGTTTAGCAAATACATCTTATTTTAAGCTTGCTGAATTCATTTAAAGATATCATTCCACAAGCATTAGAAGCAAGTACTTCCTTTGTGTATTATTTTTAATGAAGTCAATTTTCAACTGTCTTAATATCGAGATGATATTGAAGTTGTTATTTGGACCCGATTATCAAACTTTTTTTTGTCAGGACAGGTTCCAACATTTTGCCTTTTTTTTTTTATGGTGAAAGGCTGTTAAAATTAGTTTTAAAACAAACAAACAAAAAACCCCAACAAAATCTTAAATTATCTTTGTTGCTTCAGTTTTGAAACAAGAGATTTAACTGAACTCATTTCAGGTTGCTCATTTTAATAGCATTTTCCAGGTTATCTATCAATAATGATTCATTGCTTAAATGGCCATGAAAAAGAAAATTAAGGAAACAAAATATCAAGGAGTCAAAAATACAATACTATTTTTAAATTGTGATCTAATTTCTCAAAATTATATAAGCAATAACAGCAGGGATATGTTGTTAACATATAGTTAGCACTTTATCTAGGTTCAGTACCTCGCAAATCTTTCTTCGTTTTTCGGAGATCTTTTTGACAGTCTTCAAACTTCATTTGTGAAGCCTGGAAGAGATCTTGTGGGTCTGGAAGAGGAAAGATGCACTGTTCTTTTCCAGCATCCTGACAAAAACACAAATGAACAGTTACATAGTGTTTGTTAGGTTTTTTACATACTAAAACATATAGCTGAAAGCACAAAGAATATTTGTGGACATTTCCTCATGTCATCCAGCAGAAGACCAAATTTAACAAAGTTTTTTTATTATTTAAAGAAGGAAAATGAATTCTCACTCACCTCATCAAAGTTACGCAAATAGTATGAGACAATGTAAGATAGAAGACTTCTGCTGTTGTCCTGTATAGAAGAGAATTAATATTGGTGTGTTACTGAAATTCACTATAAAAGAAAAAAAAAATCAGAAATGTAATGCAAGGAGATTAAATATTTCAGTGTCAAGTACATAAAATACTTTGCTTTTAGTCTCTTTACTAAAAATAAAGTCAGAAAATAACAAAAAAACAAATGCAAAAAACCAAACCACCACAAAAGCAAACCAGATAACTGAAACACTATTTAATAATTGAAGAAAATAATAGCAAGATCTGTGAGAACATTCATTTAAGCTCTTGAAGTTAAACATTCATTAAAACTCTTGAGTCTTGCAGTTTACCTGACTGTAAACTGAACTGTTAGATTTTGTAATTGTTTCTGGGTTGATGTATGCAACCTATTTAGCAATATTCAGGTATTTTTTTATTAGTCTATAACTGTAACCAAAGTAAAGTTAAAGCAAACAAAAATGTTTTCTAAATGAGAGAGCGGTACTTTGGAGGACTTTCTCATTGCTTCTCCTCTGCAATGTCTTCAACAAAACTTCAGCAGAAAATCTTTGATTTGAAGAGGATTTTTGACAGAATTATATTTCAGATAGTTTCAGAAAACAGAAAACTATTTTGTAAGAACTTTTTGGTAGCCTGTTATCTGAAGTTGTATCTTACAATTGCAAGGTGAATTAAATGTCATAATATTTCCAACAAATTACTTAAAGACTTGGGTCACCAAACCAAATTTAGTGTGCTTAACTATAATGAGGGAAGTTCTAAAACTGGTGATGTATCTAAAGTCAATCAGAAGATTGTGCTCAAATAAGCTGCCCTAAACACATTGTACTCAGCCTCCATTCATACCACTTCCCTGGCTTACCAAAAAAACATAACAGAATGAAGTTCCTCCATCCCTTTAAAGGCAAATGGCTGACATGGTCTCCCCACTCAGAGTAAACAAGTGTCTGCTCACATTACCTAACCCAGCAGCTAAACCACATATAGTTTGCGAGCGACCAAGCAAGGAAACAAACTTCCTTTTCTCCCACTTTCAGAATAACAGATCTTGACAATGACTCATTAGTTTGATGTAGGGGCCAATTTTAAGTCTCAAGAATTATTGCTATAACCTTTCTTATACCACTGTCCACATTCAGATGTGTCTTTTCATCATAGCTACTGAGACTCAAAGATTATTGTTTCCCTGTAAACAACCCCAATCTGAATAACCAAAACCAAAAAAGTGCTGGGAACACGGAAGCTGCAGCTTAGCACTGTGCAAGAAACAAGACTACTTATTTTCCTTAGTCAGATGACTATACCAGAGAAATCTTAAATCAACAAGTACTTGCCGTGATTATTCTTGGGCAGTTCTGTGGTCCAATTTGAAAAGCATACTCTCTGTAACCATGATGTATATAAAGGATGAGTCTAGGGTTGTGCCAAACGCTCAGGATGCCAACTCAATCATTTTCAGGAGTGATTCCCCCCCCCCCCCCCCCCCCCAAACACTTTAAATCATAATTAAATCACAGTTAACTTTTCTCAAATCCACAGTCAGTCTAGAATCAACTTACACTGCTCTTGACATCTTTCAGTTTTGGCAGGATATCTAGTCCAAATCCATCAGCCTGTCCTCGCGTCCTGTTTCCACCGTTCATGTAATTTCCAAAGGCAAGTACTAAACCCAGGACCTGCATAACTCCGGATCCATTTTTCAATGTCTGCAAAACAGAAAGAAACAATTCTCTGTTCAAACCTGTTCTAATAGCTAGTGTTAACAGTATTGTTGACAAATTTGATGATACAATGTTTAGAAGTCATACTTACATGTAAGCTCAAATATAGGGAATTAACAACCTTCTACTGCAATGTGTAGAAGTGAAATAATATTAATATGTCATTTGTTGTGAATGGAGACTGTTTTCTCCAAAATTAACACTTGGAAAATGATAATTGGAAAAATATACAATATTATCAGAGATGTCCCTTTAAGAAAAAGGTATTAATTTCTTAACTGATGTTGATATGGTAAATACTTAATTTTGGAGAGAATTCAGAGTCACAGAATCCTAAAACAGTTTAGTTTGGAAAGGAACTTAGAGATCATCTTATTCCAAACTCCTGCTACAGGCAAGAATCCTGCAATAAGTTCATAGAAAACCCACATGGAACAATTAAAATATTTAATAATTGTTTTTTAATCTATTAAGTGGAAAAATAATTAAATATTTCAAATACTTTTTCAGTTGTAAAAGCACTGATGAAACCTCCAATTTAAAGTGTATTTGTTTTGCATAGGACCACAAAATTCCTTTAAACTCTTCTAGCTAGAAACAACACTGCTATCTCTAACTACTTTTGGATACTGGAGATATTACTGAGATGAATGTTTCCAAAATCCAAGCAAACAAAAAGTGGGCTGAACTGGCATCCATTTTGAAAGCAGTGATATGGTCGCTATGAAGAGGGAAGATTTTGCTTTAACAAAAGGAGCAGGTACACTATTTTCCAAATGTACACTTGATGGCAAAAACATGATATAGTTCAGTACCAAAAGCTAATCTTAAAATTCACTTTGATGTTGAAGTACAATCATAAAACATACTATTCTGCTATCCTTCAGATTTAACGAGTACTTAAAGTAAATAAAGAGAAAACTTTTGAAATCTGAGTACAACTTAACAAGATTAAATATCAGAAATTTAGCTCTAGCTTTTCACAGGGCTCAACCTACCTCACACAGTTTCTGTAGCAATTCAAGTTTGCGACGGATTGAACAAATGCTTTCTGAAAACGTGGACTGGAATAGGATGCAAAATACACGTTCTGAAAAGTTGGGAATTAGTGAGAGTTCATAGAGGAACCTGCAGAAATTATTACAGAAAATTATATGGGTCATTGTCAGTCAGTACAGCTTTGGGTTTTTTTTTTAATAACATCTCAAGATAAACTGTTTACTATAGCAGGGAATTTTTTTTGAAGCAAACAGAACTATTCTTTCATAAATATGTTCTTACTGTTCCGGCTTATCCAAAGACTTGGCATTTTCTTTTTCCTTGGATGCCTTGCTATGTTTTTCTATCTTTTCTAGTTCATCTGATTGTGCTCTCTGGAATAAAATGAGGAAAGCAATTAAAAGGCATTCATTAATAACCTAGTCAAAAAACACAGATAAAAATGCTCTTTCAAAAAATCATGTTCATAGATTTCACTTTTCCTTCTAGCATCTGCTTATGATAAAACTACTTGATCCATAGAGTGATTTTACATATAAATACATCAGATGGAAAACAAAACATCTTCCAAATAATATTATTGACTCCTAATAACCTGTGAAAGATTTATTCATTCAATCATGCACTGAGTCAATTTTCATCTCCACTCCCTTTTTTTTTTGGCTGTTTATAAAATCTTTGGATCAAAGAATTCTTTTCTTGAGTTGTAGTTCTCTTCTCAAATCTGTTGGGTTACATTTTAATGCAATCTGGTCTTTATATTTATTTATATATATTCATATGTATATATTTAAATAGTGTATTTTTTAAAAACTAAATGAAAATAGTTTTGTATTGTTTATTACAATTTAAATTTTATTTGGTATTTGGAAAACACTGTGGAACAACAAAAAATAGTTAATTTATAATGGAACTATTATACATACCATAATACATGAGGAATAGTGCATACTACTTTGCAGTAAAATGTTTTTCATTTTTGTCTTAGTAAGCCAAAACAATTACATGTAAACTGCCTAGTCTCTTGGAGAACCCTGTGGTAGATTGTGTGGTCAAAAGAAATAGAGCTTCACTGCTTTCTGTGTTCCACGATATAGAGAAATTATTTTTTCCAGTTGCAGTAGTGGAAAATGGAATGGCATGGAAAAGAGTAAAAGTGAAATGGAAATTTCTCCTCCTGATGCTTCTTTTGACATTCATGGTGGTTTTCAAAATAGATTCATATCATGAATCCGTGCAAGAGTGAAAGCAAGAAGTAAATATATCTACCTTTTTTCCTATAAGAAAAAACCACACCCACTTTATTTTTAACATACTCTACCACAGAATTTCAAGACAGCAGTGGAAAATTAAAATCTAACTGCGTAAATAAAGCCAAAACAAAACATAGGCTGCATCTGCATTCTTTTCTGCATGCTTTCATATGATTAGCACAAGAGGTATGGAACTCTTTCAAATCACACTACTACAGCTCTATCAGCGATCTGAAACCAGAAAGTCAGGTTTGGACAGTTCTTAGAGGCTGTTGAACATCATCTACTGTGAAAAGGGAGAAAATACTGATTTGAAATAGGAAGATGAAGAGAACGAAGAGCCACTCAAAGCAAAAGGAGTTCAGAGTTTCTCTGGTTACTTCAAGAAGTCTGAAAATGACTGTAAGGCCATGTGTCTTGATTACTATACATCTAATATTTAGCCAGCATTTCTGTGGATGTTCTTCAAGGATCATCTTCTCTACAGTAGTCTGATCAGCTTCCGCCCCCCAAAATAAACTGTTTTAAGACTCTAAAAAATTATTGTGATATCAGTAACAGTGTTAATACAATAGTTGGGGCTTGAAGGAACCTCTGGAGATCATCTACTTTAATCCTCTGGCATAAAGCAGAGGAAGCTAGAGCAGGTTACTTAGAATTGTCTCCAGACTGGTTTTGAATATCTCCAAGGATGGAGATCTCATGACATCTCTAGGCAGCCTCTTCCAGTGTTTGGACACCCTTGCAGTAAAAAAAAAAACCAAAAAACCCCCAAAAAACCCAAAAGAAAAAAGTTGTTTCTGTTTTTAAATGGAATTTCCAGTATATCAACATAAAGAGGCCCACTACCTCTTGTCCTCACACTGCCATCACTAAGTATAGCTCTCTGTTGTCCACTTGCCCTCCCTGACCAGGTACCTGTACATACAGATAAGATCACCCCGAGCTGTCTCTTCTTCAGGCTGAGTAACCTCAGTGCTCTCAGCCTTTCCCTGTATGATACTTTCTCCAAGTCTTTAACCATCCTCGTGGCCCTTCAATAGAGTGGCTCAAATATATTCATGTTTCTTGCACTGGAGAGGCCAGAACTGGAAACAGCAGCCTAGATGTAGACTCATTGTGCTGAGAAGAAAATAATCACTTTTATCGACTTCTTGATCCTTCCTTGACCTGTCTCTGTATGCTGCATCATGCCTTTCTCAGCTAACAGAAGCTAAACTGAGACTAATATATCAGGTTTAAGTTTTAATATACTGACAGTGGCCCAACCATAACACCCACTTTCTTGAATTCCCTACTTCCTTATCACTTCAGTGTAATAAAACAAACCTGAGATTTATCCTCCAAAAGGTAATTTTATGTAAAGTTTCTGTCCAGACAGGCTTAGGACCCACAAGTAGAATTACAGTAGCAAATTTTCCTCTTAAAATTCCATCCTGAGGAGAAGGAAATTTTCAAGATCTTAAGATCAATTGGATCAATTTTTAATCTTAGACAACTCATCCAGATGTTGGGTGAGGACTAGGAAAGACGAAACTAACTATGGAAGTTTCCACTTAAATACTGCAGGTGCTATTGTGGAGAAAGACTTGCTTTTGTGTTTTTGCTAGGGAGCAGGAGCAATGGAAGATTTCTTCACTTCATCTAGAACACTCTCACCCAGTGGAGAGTTAAAAGAAGAAGAAAGCTTTCATTTCTTTTCAAATCAGTAAATACTCTTGGTAACGGATGAAATCTATAGAATTTTAGAAATTAGAAGGCTGTCAAGAGAGGTAGTGTTGTTCCAGAGGTGATGTCAGAGCCACAGAAGTCTAGAAAAGGCAATAAAAAGCCTTTATAGGAAAATCTATTTTATTTATTCAATTTACACTTAAAGGCATCATGTATTCAATTTACACTTGTAAATTCTAAGTGAGTTTTTTAATGAAAATAAACTTTGAACTAATAGTTTTTAAATTAAATTCTATTATTTCTGAGCAATCTCTAAAATCTATTCTCTTCTGTCAAACTGAGAGGAAATAATTTGATTTTTTTCTATAATAAAGAGAAGAAAATATTTTAGCATAGAGAATAAAGCAAAATGGTTATTTGCAAATGCTTTAGAATGAATAGCAAGAGTATTCTCTCCACTGGTGTTCTACACAGTGAAATATTAGAGTGCTTATCATAGCAACCTATTATATAGATGCATGTTCAAGCTGTTAATATTTCTCCATCAAATCCCAGAGGCAAAGATAGGTAGACTCACTATTAATATTTAAGCTATTCTCAGATTGTTTATGCAAATTAAAAATAACTGGTTTAGCATGATCCACTCATGGACAGACTTGAGCAAAACTCAAGAGGTCTGATTTACACACCTCACCAAAACCAAGAGGTCTAAGTGTGTGCTGCAAGTTCAGAATAAAAGCTTCAAGGCCCTAATGTTGGCTCTGGTATTGAGAATTCTGATTTACGTGTATTTTAAATTATGACAGAAAAAAATACAGCTGGCAGGTATTATCAGAGAATAGTTCTCAGAATTTTTGCCAGTTAATGTTTACCTATCTCTAATTTGCAGATGGATAATTAAAAAACCTGTTTTATATTACCCTCTAACATTTCTGTTAAGAGAGAACACATTCAATAGATACCTGTCATAAAAGTAATTAATCAAATTGTGTTAGCATCTCTTTGAATGTCATTGCTATTTATTTCCTTGAATTTCAGTTATTAAACAGCATCATAAGTGGAACTGAATACTGTAATATACTAAAATTTTCTACTAACTGTAGCTGAAATCAGACAACATAAAACTGACAGAAATTCCTGAATAAAGTGCACTGATTTAGTTTAACTTTTCTGACTTTTGCCAGGGTATAAAGCTATGAACTTTGGGAAGACCAAATATAGGGTAAGGGCCATTTTTTCATTTCACAATATAAATCTTATATTTCCCAGTTAGTTGTTCATTTCTGGGTTGTTGGGGTGTTTTTTTCCCTAATAGCAGGGCCTTAGCTATGAGCTTAGAACAATTTAATTTTGTGTAAATTGTTTTTAATTATGGGGTGATTTTTTTTTTGTCAATTTGATTTTCAGAGTTCATGTTACATATTTAAAAAGCATCAAGTAATTTGCATAAAGAATATGGTCAAAAGTAACTGAAAAAACAAGGATATAGAGATACTCAGTTAATAACAACCATCATATTCCTTCGAAGCTGGATCATGTATCAGACATCAGGTACAACCTATAGTCTTTGCAGAAAAACATTACAGCATCACACTGTAACTGACAGTTTTTTAAAAATAACACAAGAAATAATTGAGAAGGTTCTCATCTTAGTGGCAGAGCAGAGGCATGAATTTCAGACTTGCAGATGGCATTTTGAGGTTTTTGCACGCATCGACCTAAGTCTCTTAAAGATAGAGACAGGGTGGACGATTTATCAGGAGTCAAATTAAGAAAGTATACATCTTTTTGTGATGTAGAGATTTGAAAAGGGAAAATCCATAGATCAAAGATGATTCTTTGATACGATTTTTTAATCCATTTTTATACACTTATTTTCACAATATAGGGAAGACATCAGAAGGAGCAGGCCAATCTTGTTTCAAACAGCAATATTTTAGCTATAATTTGGCTGCTAAGAGGCTACCTGCTTTCAAAGTAAAATCTAAATACGTTTCATCACAACCAATACAACCTACCACATACAGCAAATTGACAGCTCCACCAAATTTTATCTATTTTCTTCAATTAAAGCTTCCACCAGAAAGAATTGCTATTAGAGGGTTTGTAAAAGCCCATTAAAATAGTCCAACCTATTAAGACTCTCCTATTAAATTTGTCTAGATCTTAATGCATAATTCATTACCAACTTGTATTTAAACAACGGTTTATAAAGCAAACTACACAACCACCTGTAAGAACTATGTGACTGTACCACACAGTGCTGCAGTAACAGAGTCCTTCTCACTTGATGCAATACTACTTAATAGTATTAAATAAATTACCAAGGTCTTGTGCTTCAGTGGGGTGTGGGTTTCTTCGTTTATAAAAAGTCACCAAGATGTATACAGTAACTTTGTGGTTTAACAAGACTTTAATTCCTCAGTAAACAGGAATTGAGCCCTCAGGACTGTGGCTTTTGAAATTAGGGTGTGTTTAGGTTTGGAGATTGCCCAAATTTCATTCACATTTAAGAAAGGAAAGCACCATGCCAGACATATGCAATCAGAAAAAAGTGATTACATTCTGAGGGAAGACTAAAACAAATGCTCCCATATGTTTCACAGAGATCAAACAGAAAGGCTGAGAACTGTACAGTGGTATTTAAATATCTAGCAAAAAAATCCCAATCCAATAAATAAACCCTAAGAACTAAAAATTAAGTTAATGGCTTATGAAGCAAAGTTATTCCCCACAACAGAGGATGAGGCTGAGAAATAAGGGAGGAGTCAAACATGCCAGGGTCTCCAGGGCTATTCGCTGTTTACATTGTTTTTATTGGATAATATCGTTATGCTTAATGAAGATATCAAGGGAAGCAAATGCAAGGTCTGATGCATTTTGATGAAAGTTAACTCAGAAAATAAAATTCCATTAAAAAAATGCCTCTTCCAAGACATAGCTTTATCAAAAAGAGGATCCAGTATTACAATTCAGGTCCCCTTACAAAGCTCTCACTTTGGGTTGGTTTGTTTTCTTTGCTTGTTGTTGTTGTGGGGTTTTCTTCTCTGTCTTATAACCAAGCAAATAAAGTGATCAAGTTGGGCTAATTGGTCTTCTATTCAAAGCAAAGAAACAAATGATAGACATTCCAACTTTTTTACTTTTGCCCAAGACTAAAATAACCTTCCATCAATTGGGACAATATTTCCTGGACATTTTCTGTAATTAGTGAAGCTAAAAGGAACACAATGGCTTTTGGTTATTTCAATGAACTGCAAATTTGTCGGTAATCCATTATCCCAGAGCTCTGAAGTATACTAGAAATTAATTTTCATTAAATATTAAAAAAACTTACAGAATATAAAAAGAGAGGGTAGTATGAAAAAACTGGACATGAAGACAGTATCTATTGTGTATTTCCCACAAAACAATCTCTCCCAATCATGCATATGCAACATATAAAATTACTTCACATGTTAGCACAGACATCTCCCATTCCATACGTCCACTGTGTAAAGCAGCAGATTAAAAATAATGCAAAATAAAAATAACAGAGACCAAACCAGAAATGTTGTGGCATAAGGATGAGAAGTGTTTAAAGTATAAAGATTTGAAGGCAGATAGAATAGGTTTCCCATTTGACCATTATCTTCCTGAGCAGTGTTGAATGAGTTAATTCTTCAGGGATGACATAAGATTAGATAGTGCTTCCTAGTTCTTGTCAGATTTTTGTTTTCTGTTTTGTTACGTTTTGTGTTTTTTCTACAAGGTGGACTAGAGCTTATCTCTTCAGGCCCCAAAGTGGGCCATTTATGAGAAGTTTCATAAATCTACAAATCACTCTAAATTAGGCCATAAAAACAGTCTAAAAGCCAAAATTCTGAAAGGTATAAAAGTAATTCACATGTTATCAAAATTATAATGCGAAGGAAATAAATCCAATACAATAGCACACATTTCCCTTCCATGCCATTCTCTGTAGTTCAGCTAAAAGCTCAGATTTCAAGGTTATTTGGTGGGTAAACAGAAAGCCTCTTTGCTTTTTCCAAAGATGCCTAGTCAGACCTCCATGTGTTGGACAATTCATTCAGAGAAGGGGGTAATGCCCACTGGCTTCAACTGAGGGCAGAAACATGCTTATAAGATCCACTTTTTTACATTTTACACATGACTGGTCTTCTAAAGTTTTAGAACATGCCTGAGTATATTCTGAATCCCTGATTTTGCATACCTAGTGGTCAAACACTCTCTGATGATTAGTACCAGACATTTATGAAGCCCCATGCAATTTATAGTACTTTTTATTACATTAACTTAGATCAAATCTTTTCCTTTCAAAGACTTAAAATTATTTTTGAGGAATCCCTGAAACAAATAAACAAAAATTATGATGATGATAATATAAGATCCATAAAAGGAATGACTGCTGTTATCTAAGCGTTTGGTTTTTTTTTACTGAATAGCATTGTTACAGTAGTGAAGTTACAAAGTAAAGCCAAAAATCTGGAGAGCCAGGTCTGATACCTTTTGACCGAAAGCTGCTCCACTAAAGGAGGAAAAGAGCAAATTCAATTTCTGTTTAGTCATTTAAAAGTTGATTATGTTACTTATATAAAAATTATGCATTCTATAAAACACACAGTGGCAAGTAATGCAATTTAAACGCTTATTATTTTCATTGCTTTGGGTAAAAAGTGACTTCTAAATAAGAGACATTCTGCAAGCTTTTATTACTTCTATATTCTTATATTATTACTTATATATTCAGTAATATTCTGCAAGCTGAAAGAGACCAAAGAGAGGTTCATGTGGGCCTACAGTATTCCTAAATTATATGGACTTCCTCTGTTTACTCACATTCTCATACAGGGCTTGAAGGGTCTCTAGGTCAACCACAGAGTTGTCCAAGTTCACAACAGCTATAAAGACAACAAAAGAAAAAAGAATTAGTTGTCAGGATGATAATCCAGCTGTGAAAGAAACACTGAGCACAATACCCAGCAATAGTTTTTATGACCTACTGGCCATACAGCTTAAGGGTTTTAACTTTATTAAAGCATTGAGTAGCACTGTGGGCTAGAAACCCAGCAGAGCCAGGTGTCAAGCATTAAAGAATTCATCTCCTTCTCCCAAACACACAAACAAGATCCCACGAGCACGGCCATAGCCAGAGATCAGAGATAAGCTTTACATCAGACTTTCATGGTCCGACAGAAAGCATTATAAAAATTTGTAAATCTGCACCACAGCCACACACACACTCACACAACAAAGCTCATTTCTCTCACTGGTTGGCTGCAGTCTTAAACTGCTTAATCCGTAAGTCAGCCAGTTAACTTCAAGACACCTGACAAGGGTCAAGTCTTCTATGCACTAAGCCGACAGGTTTAGTACAGATACAAAATATGCCTTTCCTGTTCCCAACCAATTCTGGCACCACACACACAGCATCAAAAAGCCAGTTCAACACAACAGAGGATTTCCATCTACCTAACCTGGAGAAAAAATTAAAAATAAAATTAAAAAAAAAAAAATCATTAAGAGCAGCATACTTTTAGGAACACAACCCTGGTTCCTTCCTTCTATTCGGAACATTTCGTAAGGCATAGGAAAAGTCTGCTCAAGCTAGTGAAAAATTTTTCGCAGCTAGAACTATTTTACAGATAGTACTTTTTAGTCTTCCTCTCAGGTATTTTCTGTGAGCACACTGACCACTTAAAAGCCAGATAAATCCAGCTTTCTTCATTCAGATTTTAAATCTTGAAAGGAATGTAACATGTACTCTAGCATACGTGATGTCAATGAATTATTTTTATCAGACTATACCTGTCCTTTCCCCATTTTACCCTTCATTATTTGTACTCTTTTTTGTAATGGGCTCCAGGAGTGTGTGTGAGTGCACTTGTACAATAAGTAGAATAATCTCCTGGACAAGATTAAACCAGAAATTGCAACATTGATCAGAGATAGAAACCCAGCACTAGGTTAACTTTATGTCCTATAAATCCATGTCCCTAACTGTCACGGAGAAATTCTGTGTATACACCTACAGACTACAGAGAATATAATTCAAGGTCATTTGTTTCCGATTGCTCTAAAGCATTTAGAGATACCACTGAGTCTGGGACTCATCATGTTTCCCGTTTCCAGGCCTGAGACATAGTTTTAGTTACAGTATAAGAAAATTATAAACAAAGAAGTGTTGATCTTGATAAAACTAAGCAGGCTACACTGTAAGCAGGGCATGAAGCTAAATTATAGGACTGAAACAAAAATAATTAGGAAAGTATTTAATTTTCAGAAACAGATTATGTTGGGGTTTTTCCCCCATTTTTCCCTTACCAGAAAACAAGAGAATCTGAAAGATAATGGTAATGTAACAGTTAACAGTTCAGGAAGCAACATGATTTCTGTTTTGGAGGAGGGGGCACATGCAAAAATCTGCTACTAATTATTTGGGATATTTTAAAACTCTTCTTTTTTTCCTCTGAGTATAATAATTGTTGCAACAGAGACTTAAAGATATCCGCTTAACAAGGTACTGCACTATATGCTGTATTTGATAATCCCTGTTGCTCAATAGGACCATCCGCATGCTTAAAAATATGCCAGATTTGCCTTGTAGAATAGGAGACTAAAATTAGCATGCAAATAGAAAGTGGGTCTAGAATGGTTTGAGAGCTTTACTTTAAGAAAACACATGTCAAAGCCTATACACAAACAGCTTTATTAAAACCAGGATATATTATGAAACTCAGCCTGTATTACCCCTACATTTCATCATTCTTACGCTTACACAATGTTTTCATATATGAACACACTCACAACCCTTCAACTATTTATTTTGAGTTGTGGCTGTCTTCCCCCACCCCGCCTCCCCTTCCTTCCAGAGTCTGTCTACTCCTGCACTAAGAAATATGACATAAGTTCCTGCACTGACTTTTGCTCAATGTTAAGATCACCCACGGATTACTCAGGGAGCAATAGAACACTTTTGTTTGAATGCTTGCAGGAGATAAGAGAACGCCTGGCAAACACAATGGTGCCAGGTCTGTGTACTTTCAACAAAACAGGTATGCAGAAGAGTGTACATACTTCAGGGACCTGCTTAAAACAAATCAGTCAGAGACAAGGACTTGGAGAAATTAGATCCTAGCATATATGTTTCAAATCCTCCCTCCCAACACAAATATATTTCTATGTATTTCATCTCAAGATGTATATGTTCATAAATGACACGCTAATGTCCAACTAGGATTTTTCAATGTTTGCTCCCCTCAGTCCAAGGAAACAGGAGATGAACGGCTGTTCCTTTGTGGTACTATGGCATTGTCATGCAAAACATCATCGTTAGCAAAATAGATCACATCTGTTGCATATTTCTTTCCATTATCTAGACAATTGGAACTGATAAAACTGGTGATGCTTCCTTATACTCCAAGCTTACTAGCTAAACAGACCCTCTCCTTGCAATCAACATGACTACACAAATATCTAATCAAAGGATTCCATACAAGGTAGCAAAATAACTATGAGAAATCACCATTCCATTGTCTCACCTCCTATGATGTGATCTCGCCAGCACATCATCCAGCCTGGTACATTCATAAGACATCAGTGAACACTATCTATTGCTTTTTGTTCTAACAGAAACATCTTTTAGTCACACCAGACTTAGGCATCTAGTTCTTGCCTTCAAAATGCCTTAGTTCTGCTATTTTCTTGCATTCTTATTGCCAGTGCTATCAAAAAACCCAGCAAGCTAGCACCAGTTTCACACCCTAATACGGTAAAATTACTTGTGTCTATGTGTGTATATATATGTGTGTTTATGCATACAATTATGATTAAAACAATTTGGATCAAGTGTGGTGAGATACATACAGAAATATGCACAGATAAAAATACAAGGAACCAAAACCCAATGCCTTGCTTTTTTTTTTTTTTTTTAGGGAAGCACTGGGCAACAGATGTTTACAGTAAATCGTCACAGTAAAAAGAAAGGTTGAAGAGCAATCACAAAGGGTTGCTTGACACTATAAAGGACAGAGGAAGTGAAAGAAATTGCAAAGGATTGGTAACCGAAATAAAGGCTTCAGGAATTTCTTGTCAGTTTTGAAGCTTTCGTCATATTCTCATTTCCTTTGTCACAGTCTACATGGAAATTTAAACTTTGGGACAGAAATTGGGGTTTTTTTATGCAATGCAGATTATTCAGTATTCATTTCATCCCCTATTTCTACAACATAAATTGAATCAAAAAATAAATTACACTATCTTTCAATAACAAAGTCAAATTAGATACCAGTTTCAAACTGGAAAGACAAAATATATGCAGAGACACAAAGGCTATTATTAGTAACATCTATTAATTTTTAAGTCTGGCTAGGCATCTTAGAAGATTCTTCACCTAAGAGGAGGATAATATTGCTGCTAAAAAAAGTGAGATTAGTGTAAAGCACACAATTATATTCAGAGACATACTTGAACTCAGAACAGACAGACCCTTCTCCCACATACATAAGAGCCAATTTGGAATACAGACACAATTTTTTAAAAAATGCTCAAAAAAAACCCAACAATGAATAATCACCACCCACATGTCTTCAGGGAAACACAGTATGTATCCAAGCCACCAATGAGATCAAAGTTTTTACCAACAAATATAATCCTGAAGAAGAAATGCATGAGTAAACACCAGCAGGAAGTTGGAGGATGCAGAGTCTCAGAAAGACTCCAAAAGGAAGTAACTGTATTTTTTTTTACTGTAAGAGAGATCACCGCTGTTTTTTATTTATATATCTAAGAGCATGTGAACTACCTGCTAACTACTAAACCGAAACTGATAAGCAATACAGACACAGCAAACCTACGCTTGCCTTAGGCTATGGATCTAAATCCACCATTAGTACCACTTAATAAAACGTTACAGACAACTTTTTACAGCTACCCAGTGCCTGGAAACTCTGTTTGCATGCCCAAAACTCTGGAATTTCCTTTTAAAGTGAGAAGGCCAAAATTCAAGATTTCCCACTAAGTAGAATTTCGTGAAGAAGAAAGAGAATTATCAACCTGATCCTTTGGATCCAACTTTTATGTTCTAAACCACAATCTTGCTTACAGATGACTCTCAAAAGACTGGTATTCAGTCTAAATTTTGGTCTTATGTCTTCTCTTTTTTCAGGATAGGTTTCAAATCACATTTCATTTCTCTGGCCTTTCCTCAGGATTTTTGTCCTGGGCTTCATCTAAAAGTCTTCTTGAGACTTCCTAGAAGAACTGCTGTGTCTCCAAAAGCTGTCTAATTTCCATATTCTGCTCAACAAATACTAAGTTACAGTTTAACTTCTGAGAAAGAAGCAGTAGCTGACACAAAACCATCTCAAACTTGCAAAAGGAATTTTGAACCAATCCTGCTATGCTCAGATCCATACTCCAGGGAGACAAAGAAAAAAATTATTAAAAAAAAAAAAATCAACCCACCCACCCAAGTTCTTCCTGCAGATTTCCACCACAATTTACTTCTCCGTGACCCAAAATACCAAGCAGTATCAATCACTCCAAGAGGACACTGGGTTTTTTTTTTTGTCCTGCACGTATTTGCCTCTTCAATGTCACATCTCTTTTTCTTCAGAAGAGCACCAAAAGTCTCTGCAAGACATCTCTTCTGTCACATGGCAGTAACAGACAGTCACTTCAGTGAATTACAAAGACCAGACTGATTCTTTACTGAGCGAAGGACTTCCAACTTGTACACTAGATAAGGACAGTACTCTTACTACACAGATCTGTGTGGAGCACAGATTTGGGGGTTTCACAGCTGTTCTGCCCACTGTGTGACTCACATAGAAGATTAGCCAATAGTGAGAGGTCATAGCTTCCATGGTAATTTTTCCTAACTTCCATCCCCAGATAACTCTGCTTCCATGTTAAAAATTAAACCACCTATACAACAGTAATATTAGTCTAAACTGAAAAGTGAAAGAAACGGAAAATGCCTAAATCAGTCTCATAATAAGAATCAGACTCTCTTGTTTTTAAGAAACTGTATTATATGTATTATATGGAAACTATAAGCTGTACATAAATACTACATAATTTTGAGACAGAACTATAGCAGTAAAAGGAATTCAACCTTCTAAAATGTTTTCAAGTACTATTACTTGAAAATCTGATGATATATATTAATTTTCAAAATAACTAAGGCTATTTGGAAGAAAAAAAGGCACACAAGTAGATGACTTGGTCAAACATGTCACATTGTAAGATCTTCCTTGAATGATTATTTTTGAGCTAATTTTAAAAAAAAAAGCTGCTCCAGGAATAACGTACATGTAGCAAACTTCATATGGTGAAAACATCATTAAAAAACTAACATACTGGAAAAAACCTTAAGCAAGGAAAATTATCATACAAGAGGCACAAGTCAGACAGTGTATATAGCCCAATCAACATAAAAAATGTTTCTGACAAGAAATTAGAGAAAAAGAATGCATGAAGCTGTTTGTTCACTGAATAGAGAATGGAAACCTTCAGTGACAGATGTCTTTGGAAAAAAAATGTAAAAACACCACACATGCAAATACAAACAAATCAGTAAAAAGAACACCTCAGTTTAGAAAATTTCATCAGGTGCCTTGGAATGACTGACAGCTGAACTGCTGAATTCAGAAGTAGAAGGAAAAACACCTGCCTCAACACTCTCATCAACGAAAGATGGAAGAGATTCTTAGAAGATCAAAGCGCAGTGTCTTCCCTTGCTGCTATAAAAATTATGGTATGATGCAATATCAAGGAACTTACAAAGTAAACCCAGATTTAACTTTATATTTTTAAAATCAACTGCAAAATTTTCAGTCTTTTATTGCAGTCTTTTGTTGGTTACATAGTAAACCCACAACTTACAAAATAGCCATCCATTGCTTTCCCCTCCCCTACATGGGCTTATTGGTATCGTTCATCTAACAGGCCTACCATATAAGGTCATGTTTTTGTCTGATACTTCCAAGAGCTTGACAACTACTGCTGTTCTTTTGGGATTCTTCTTTCTCTAAAATAATAGAAATGTGTATCTCCTAATGTAGAAAGTTAAATAACAAATGGGTCTCTCTGAAATAACTGTTACTTTTACATAAATATGGAAAATACAGCAGAAAACCAAGAGTCTCTGTGCATACGGGAACTGCAGCAAAACACACAAGAATCATAGAATGGCATGGGTTGGAAGGGACCCCAAGGATCACAGTGCTCCAACCCCCCCTGCCACAGGCAGGGCCACCAACCTCAGTCCTGGATCTACACAAGGTTTACCAGAGATCCCATCCAATCTGGCCTTGAACACTTCCAGGGACGGGGCATCCACTACCTCTCTGGGCAGCCTGTTCCAGCACCTCACCACTCTTTCTGTAAAAAAACTTCCCCCTAATATCTAATCTAAATCTTCCTTCCCTTAGTTTTAATCCATTCCCCCTTGTCCTGCCATTGTCTATCCTTTTAAAAAGTTGAATCCCCTCCTGTTTATAAGGTCCCTTCAGGTACTGAAAGGCTGCAATGAGGTCCCCCCGCAGCCTTCTCTTCTCCAGGCTGAACAAGCCCAGCTCTCTCAGCCTCTGTTTAAAGGGCTGGAGCACCTGCCTTATAGTCATCTTTGTGGCCCTCCTCTGAACCCTCTCCAACAATTCCACATCTTTCTTGTATTCTTGCAATCATGGCTGTATAATATTTAAAGATTCTCAGCAAATAAGTACAATAAAATAATTTTTCAACAGAAGTAATTGGACTTGCATAGCTTGCAGAAAAGAACCCCAACCTGTTAATAATGGGTAGGCAGGGGATATCTGCACTGAGTTAGCATAAATGGAAACAATTCCGTATTATTACCTACCTGCTTGCCCTTAGTGCTTTTGTGATATGTTTATCTATTAGCAAATACTCTAACCTTCTCAGGATGAAAACTTCAAGTGCACAAAGCACAATGGAGATTGTATCTTCAACACAAGTACATACAGCATGGATCAGAGGCAAGAAACAGCACTTAGAACTGCTTGCACACAGTAACTCACCCTGATTTAAAGCCTGTTTAAGAAGCAGGAACAGTATACAAAATTTCCAACCAGAAGCCATGGATTAAGTTTAGCTGTTGCTTTGGATTGTTTTTAAAGGATTAAAAATTATTAAACCCTGGAATTATGCGTACATGTTCCTGAAGGTAAGCAGCAGGACTCAGTTAAGGAAGGATATACATTTGCAAAATTTTAAGTAACAGAAGGGGGAGACATTATCAGAAAGAGTGAATCTTGAGTATCACTTTTTCCTACTCATTCTTCTCTTACAAACACAACTCAAGTTTCAGACATTTCTCCTTAGCATTTCTATTCCGTTGTTGTGTGCTTAACATATAGTGATACAATTGTATCAACAGAGCTTTTTTACATACATATAAATATGTGCACACATATACAACAAAATATATAACTAGATTTTATATATATAGCTATGCACAGTTAATATAAACAGTTACATTACATACCTTTCAAACAATTGCCTACTATGTTAAGGACAGCAGTTACTGATTACGTGAAGTCTAGCTTCATACACCTATACAGTTTGTTTATAAAAAGTGTGCAAGTTCAGTTCTTAGAGAACAAATATATTTTGTTTGACTCAGTATGTCGCCTTCTTGTCTAGGCAGGAAAAAAAATGGAGACCAATGCTGTAATCCTTTCAGAATAAAATGTTTAAATACAAACATGATTGCCATTGTAGACTGTTTAATTTAGAGAGATTGTATTTCAGTTCTGGTTTTGAGAGGTTTGCTGATTTGACTATAGAGAGGACTTCAATGCTTATCTTAATTGTTTAGATAAGATTTGTTTGAATTTGGCAGGTGAAAAAAACATGGGTGTGGGATATCGGAAGGTTGAGAAAAGACTGGCATTTTACCAGATTATGCTTATTTTAAACTATAGTGCATAGAGGAGCAAACAATCTCAATGAACCTGCCAGTGGCTGGTCTTTGGGGAATGAACTTAAAGTGCAAGATTGACTGGCAGGATTCAAGATTTTCAATAAACTGGAAAGGATTACCATGATAACTCCCAAAAAGCTGCTTAAAATTTAGCATACTACAGAAATGCAAATGATAAGACACATTTAAATATTTTTTTTTTTTTTAAATTGTGCCTTATGCTTATAGAAGTTTGCTGTTCTCTACGCAAAATTTCTGTCCCCCTTAAATATATTTTTAAAAGTGTTTCAAGAACAAGATTTTTATATTAAATTACTCATTGGCATCCAGATATATTTTACATAGAAGAAATTCTGCTACAGAAAATAAGGTTATAGTTATAAAAAATCCAGTGTTATAAGTTTTAACTTCAGTATCAAGTTGTACTAAGGTTTTTTCACTTTCTGGTTTAGGTAGCATAGCATGCCGCAGGCATTCCAATTTGAGGTTCTCAAAAGGAAGCTTGTCATACCTATCAGTTATACCACTTCTGGTGGGGAGACAGCAAGAGAAGGATATCAGAGGAATATATTTTTTGAATGTTTACATGACAGTATGTATTTCTAGTGTGTTATAGAAACAAACTGCACAAACACATCAGCTGCAAGGCACATATGCAGTAGATGTGACATTGTGTATCAATCTGTCTGCAGAGAGATATGATTTATAGCTTTCTATTCATGAGTCAAGTGAAATAAAATTTGGGTTTCCCATGTGTTAGTGTTTCGCTTCTTTTAAACCCACATAAGTTCTAACACTCTTCAATCTTTATTTCAATGACATGTCCGCGAGTTCCACAGACTAATTGTGGTACCAGTGGTGCTGTACAGTCAAAGGACGTATACAAGTCAAAGGTAGCATCTCTTGCTGAGTACAGCTGGAAGAGGTTAGCAAGACTTGTTTGGAATACAAACAAAAAACATCAGTCTTCAAAATAATTGAGACTTTTAATTATGCATAGAGGTTTTTTTGGAATTCAAATTTACTGGTTTGTGGTTAAATTCCACCTTATCTATTTTCACAAGAGTATCTCAAAGCAAACAAAGCCATGGCTAACTATAAGAAGCCCAGTCTATAAGCAAAGAGGCAAGCTTTTCTATTCCATGCTTTCAAGAGCCCATTCCAAATAAGAAACAAAATGGAGGAGGAGGATGAAGAGATTGAGCTTTACTTGGAATCGCCTAGTAGTTCACTGGCAAAGATGAAACCTAGGTAGTTTCTTTTCTTTGCCACCACCAAAAAGAAAGATATTTAAAACAGTCTTTAATCCTTTGTGAAGTCCATGTGTCATTGCTAATGGGAGAGCTGTTCTTCCCCGAGCAGACTCGAAATCAACTAAAGAACTGTCTCAATTACACTCTTTGTAATCGGAACCAATGGCTAATGCAAGACTCCTTGTCTTTCAATGACTCAAAGTCAAAACAGTCTTTGGACTAGAGCTATAGCTGATGGAATATCAGAGACCAACAAAGGAAATGGCAGAAAAACCTCAAGAACTTGTCTTTCTGCTGAACTGCTTCATCTATTTAGCTTGCAAAGAAGAAAGTTAAGCAGCAACCTGATTACAGTTCTTACACATACCTACCTGCATGAGAAGACACCTGAAAGTAGATGACTAATTTTGCAGACCAAAAGTAGGAAAGAATGAAGGATGTCTGTAAGTTAATTACAGACAAATTCACAACAGAAAGGATATTTTAAGCGTTAAAAGTGAGGGAAATTAACCTTTTGAACAACTTTTCATGGGATATATTGATTTCTCCATCACCTAAAGTATTCGTATGAAATCCTAGACTCACCAAAGTCAATGGCAGAACTATCAGTGACTTCAAAGAAAGAAAAAGGTTGAAGGGTCAGAATTTCTGCTGGAACTCAAGATCATTTATACTGCTAAAATGTTCGTATTTATACAGACAAATGGCTTGAGGCAGAAATTAGCAGGCAACATTACATGACTTACCTTATTTAGCAGCTGGACTAAACACTCAGAATGCTCTTTCTAAAAATCTAGAATTGAGCCACTTGTTTGCCCTTTGCTAGGTTTCTCCAAAGTTCTCTACTAGTCTCCTCTAACATCAACAAGCCTAAATCATTTTACACAGATTACGTAGTACATTGCTATCTTTTGATGATTTACACCAGAAGGTACTGGTAGACACGTGCAATCATTCACAAACAAGCTTTCCTTGCTCCTGATTCCAACTCACCAGTTGTATACGATGATATCGGTACCCACATAGAACTCGTTAGAAAACACTACATGGGAGCTTACAGGGATTCAGAAATTAAGCAAAGCAAGTCCCCATTGATCAATAATTACTGTACAGTCAATTGCTGCATTCCTAAGTCAAAATACAATTTTTTTTTTTTTTTTACTCAAGAATTACAAGATATTTGCGATGCTTCCTGTCAAAAGCGGATTTCCCTTTTCCTCTCCTAGCTGGTAGTATCTCACTGAGATAAAATGACATACTCCCGATTAATTATCCAAATAAAGTTATTTTTTTTGGCACAGTGGAAAGCAGTTTAGATGTTGCCTGGTATTCTACATGCCTACCCAGTCTGAATTCTGGATAAACATCAGGGAATTCATCGAACTAATGCACGTTAAGGCTTTCACCAAATATTCCAAAGTGACAATATTAAAGAGCTACAGATGCTAAGAAAATGAGGTAATGATCTTGTGATATTTAGTCCACATTCTAAGCGTGGTGGGATTATGAAAATAATGCAAAAAGATTTTTGGCTAGGTAGATGACATATGACACAGCTTCGCTAATTCAAATCACAACATTGTGATAACTAAGGGCAGAGGGATGCATGTTTATGGTTTAAGGTCCATCTTTTTTCATGCTCCAAAGTGTTTCACAAAAGCTGGTATTAATAACTCAGGGAAACATGGGCTGGGATTGCAAGAAAACCAAATGCCTGGATATGTGGTAAACAATAACATACACATTCTGAGGAAAAAAAAAAATTCAAATATTATTTGGAATCACCTATGCGTATTTATTTCAGTATCACAACTGGGTTTGGCCTACTGAGGACTTCAAGATTACAAAAGGCACACCACATTGCTTCAGTTCAATGGCACTGAGCAATATTTTGTGTCCAAGTAGCTAAAGCAATTGCAGCTTCACTAAAAACAAACCCACTGCAATGAAATAGAATCTAACACATGTTGCTTGAGGAGGTTTTCTGTGGAAATAACCTTGATCTTTTGATCTTTCATTTGTCTAGGGATGATGACAGAACAAGAGTAGAAAACTAAGAGAAACACGGGAACCTCAGTGAGCAACATGTACAGGGCACACCAACACAATGGCTCCAGTGTGGGAAACAGTGGGTTCTCAGTCTTGCATTTTTGCAAGAGATAGAGATTTTCTGACATCTAACCATAATTTCCCTTGTGCTGTTTCTTATACTACCTACCATGGATGATGGAAGGATACAGCAAGGAAATCCCTCTCCCATCTTTGAACCATCCTCACTCTACCTTACACCCCAAACTAGTTTTTAGGAGAGGATATTGACTGCATGAGAAGTATGCCGAGAAGTAGCGCCTCAGTCAATGCTGGCAGCAGGACGAAGCCACAACCAAGGTGGGGCACCTCCCCCGACACAGCCAGTGCGGTGGGGCAGCTGGCTCCGCTCTGCCGCCAGCCGGGCCAGCGTCTCCCGGGATGGGAGCGCGGAGCTCCCCGCCGGCGTCGCCGGCAGCGCGAACCTCTGTTGCCACCTGCTGCTAGAAACGGGGACCCGGGGCCGGCCGGGGACGCGGGCGGCTAGGGCTGGGAAAGCCCCGGGCATGCCCGGGGAGCGCCGGCCACCAGCCGCACGGGGCGCCGGAGGGAAGGCGGCCGCGGAGACCCGTCTGGCGGGGAGATGTGCGGCAGGGTCCGGCGCAGGGCTGGCAGGGCTGCAGGAGAAGGAAGCGGTGTGGCACGGAGGAAGGGAGCCCAGACATAAACCGAGGGGGATGAGTCAGAGAAATGCTCTTGATAAGCAGAGCTGGCTGGAGAAAGTCCAGGCTTTTGTATATGATGTGTTTCCATAAAGTCCCCAGGCATCTAACGTTGGCAATGGGCAAATCTATATTTGCTGATGGATTTAGTGGCTGTCCCTAATGTAACAGGACGATAATCAGCCTGACACCAGTGATACAAGTTTGTACACGGTGCCACAAACAGTTACTGTGGAAGAGCTACAATGAGCACTGAAAGAAGCACGAGTTGGTTAAGATAAAGCAATCGGTTGTAACAGATCTACCACGTTCCCCAATGAGGGACTTGGAGCCTAAATGAAGAAACACAGCTCATACCCTCAGCGCTCAATCATTCAACAAGCATCTTACTGACGACTTCTAAATGGTAAAAGCCGTTAAGATAATATGCGTCATAGAAAACAACAGCAGAAAGTTTAATCTGTTAAAAGTATTATTGAGACATCACGCAGAGTCTAAATTTTAGGCTATTAGGAGCATTACTCCAAGCAACCAGGCAGAAACATCAATATAGGAGAAGCGACACTTGATTCCTTCTGAAGAGTGTCCAAAACAGCTGGAGACACTGTAACAGCCTTAAATGCAATCTATCTATAGGACAAGGAGGGGAAAAAACCCCAAACCACCATAAAATTAGATTTTACAAGGAGGAATTACATGAAAATGAGAAGCCAATTAAAAGGATAAAAAAAACCTTAGAGGTCACAAGGAAGCTTACAGACACTGCACTAGATGTTCGGAAAACAAAAAAAGTCATCAACTGAAAATTCAAAAGCATCCTTTTTTCCCTAGGCACATCCCCAATATTCCTACTCAAAGCCACATATAAGATTAAGCATGAGAGCATGGGGCACACCTGTAAACAAAAGATATTCTTCAGAGTAAAAATCAGCCTAAGAAAAGAGAAAAACAAAAAGTCTCTTAAATTCCATGTAAACTGGACATGAACAAAAAGGTCTAAACCCCATCTTCCCAACTTCATCAAGCTAGTAATAAAACTCCTTTCAAGCACATCAGATATATGAAGCCTGACGGGAAACAGTCAGGCATGCAGATAATCTGGCTGTAAAAAGAGCACAAAAGAAAGAGAATCAGAATAGGTTAAATAAAGTATTTATGTTAGGATTCACAGCCACAGAAAAGGTCAAGGAGGTTCTCAGACAAAATCTATACTTCTCTAGTGATACGTTTTGGGCAACGTCTCAAATTGAACAAGCTTCAGAACATAGAAATGCAAGTTTTAAAGAGGATTCCCGAGATGGTGCTGGAAACTACAAACCAGTCTGTCTGACTTCTGTGCCTGGGCAATGTCTACATATTGTATGGAAGAGCAGCTCTTTTAAAGAACATACAGATAAAACAATATAATGAGAAAGAAAGGTAGCACATAATTTTATACTAGACTCTGGTAAACAACAAATGAAATAGCACTGCTTTAATGGAGACAAAAAGGGTACAGGTAAGCGCAAACAGACAGTGTTTGCAAAACACACCTCACAATCCTTGCCTAAGGCTTCAGAAAAAATTCTGCTGTTGTGGGATAAGAGAAAAAGGTCTACTCTGATTAAAAAAACCCAAAAAAGCTCTTCAAAAGAAACAGGAAATCAGTGATTTATCTTCAAAGTATGAAGTTGCCAAGGTGGTAATGTTGGCATATAATGAAAGACAGCTACTTTAAAGCTGACAACAAACATGTGGCAAAAGGATCTCTGAAATGTTCTGTGTCAATACATACCTAAGTAGATGGGGAAAAAAAAAGAACCCAAACTGTTAAAACACCATGATTATAAAATTAGCAAGTGCTGCCCCCAAAAAGACACTCAGATATTTTTTTTTCCACAGTTCTCTGGAAATATAAGATTAATAATTATAAACATTTAAAGAGCAAAACAGAAGGTCAGTAACAATACATGAGAATCATACAATCATAGAACGCTTTGGGTTGGAAAGGACCTCTGAAATGGAAGATGATGTGATACCATGCCATTGCCATATTGTGCACATGAATTTTGAAACCAGAATCCCAAGCTGGTCATCTTATTTGCAAACAGAAGAAAAAGAACTATGGAACATAGACTGGTGATAAGGAAAATCAAAAGAATAGATGTGAATGAAAGTTATCCCAAACTAACTTTTTCAATCTGAGAAAAAGGACTAATACAAAAAAAGATAATGCAGAGATCAACAAAAATTGCATAATGAACAGTCAAGTGCCACACTTCTTTTTTTCCTGGTTATCCACACAGGAGATCAGGTACTAAAGTAGATAGATCGCTATTTGATCAAATATAGCATGCAGTTTTAGCTATTCCTCAAAAAAGGAATGATAAGAAAAATACAGTAAATAAAGTTACACTGAATGTAAAAAAAAAAAAAAAAGAATTCACCTTGCATTTAAATAACTTGTATTTAAATTAGATTCTAACAGCTATATACCTGTAAGTAGAGTTTTGTATTCAAAGTTTCTGCATGTGCAAATATATTTAAATCTCACACACATGAACAAATCACAAATTGATTGTTGTGGCAAGAAACCTTTTCTTCTAAACCTTTTCACTTAATGAAAAAAATGTGTGACTTACCAGAAGGTCTCAATTTACATGCCTTTCTTAATTTTCTTAATGCTAAAATTTCTGTGTATTTCACCAATTGATAAAAGTATGACTACTGGAAAAATTTTCAGCCATGGAAAGGGGACCAGGTGCTCTTTTTCTCCCTCTCCACCCAATTTTTTGCATGGTACAAATGCTAATAGCATACGCTTTGTTGCTTTTATGCTTAAAATCATGTCATCATTCCTCTTATGACTGACCACATCATATGGAAATGAGAAATAACAGTGCTGCTTTTTTACTTTTGTGAGAACAGAACTTTCTTGAAACTTTTCTCTCAATGTTTCAAAGTTAATCAGACTTCCAAGAAAAAAAAATAAACTGTTTCAACTGAAACAACAGACAAACAATGCTGTTACAGTTTCTTACAAAACTTTTCTATTAAATTACATTCATATGTTCTTAAAAACAACAAAAATCTTTAATTATCCAAACTATCCAATGTGGCAGTAATTAGTCTCTGCTGATTCAAATATTGTGAAAAAACTCAATATGATTTTCCTCATTTAAAAAATGAGGAAAAGTAACTTTAAAAAAATTATTTTGTTATAGAAAACTGGTATAATTCTATATATTTATTTTTTATTGTAAATTCCAAAATTATTTTTCAGCTTCTTTCTTGGTGATATGAACTGTCCTTCATTATCTTGACAAGTTGCATGCATAGTTAAAGAAAATTATACTACAACTGAAGTTGTATTTTTTCCTTAACAACTGCTGCTTCTGCTTTATTGGCCTCTAATCACCCGGAACTAAGCTTCAGAAAATCTCAGCGGATAGAAAGTGGACTTGAGACATTCCTTCAATGCTCAGGACTGGTTTACAGGTCCTTCACCCACAGCTCAGGGGTTTTTTTTGCCACATCCATTAGAAACCCCACCTATCTCCAAGGTCTTTTGTTGTCCTTACTCACTAGCTGCCTCTGCTAGGAGTGCCCAGACAGATGAGCCCCCCAGCATTGTTTTTAGCTGCTCCATACAAAACACTGTGGGCAAACTTAACAGCATCAAAGCAATAGAAACTTCTACAGCAATACATATGTGTGGCACTCATAAAAGACAGACTAGAGTTAAATTAAAGTCACTTATTGTGTATTCCATTGTTTTCCTTACCAATAATTTCACAATAGGAGCTTGTAAAGTAATTATAAAGAAATAAAATGTGTAAGCTTACAATCTAACAGCAGGCATAATGCAATGAATACAGTGGAATAAAAAGCTAAGAAGAAACAAGGGAATAAGAATATTATGGCATGAGCTTTCAAGGTGGTGCTGGTTCACAGGACAGAAAAATGCTGCACCAACTAATCTCTCTGTGGTGGTGTCTCATAAGCATCTAAACATGTCAGAAAGTCTATCAGAGGGGAAGCTTAAGCCACAATATTTTAAAATTTTTAGGTGCCTGAATGGACAATATAGGTTAAGGGGGGAAAAATATTTTAAAAAATTAAATTGTCAATTAATTAGCCAGAAATGGCAGGTAAAGTTTCAGACTTTGCAATTAATCTGCACTGACTGCAATCACTTCCAGGATCATTCACCTCAAAGAACTACAGATTTGCTACTTGACAGAATATTATTTTTTTAAATATTTCTTCATACATCCAGAAATTTTTAATAACTTAAATGGACAGCAATAACAATTTGGGGCAGCTGGTTTACCTTTTAGGATAATAATGTTCAAAGAACTTGATCTGATTGTGTTCTAGTTTGTCCTCATAACTTGTTTGAATAGTAGAATGTCTACTGTTTAATACCCATTCTTGACAAATATTTCAGTATTATGATTTCAAATTATTATGCTTATACACAAATGTTGTTGTTAGGATAAATAATACTCAGATCACTGCTGGACCTTCCATAAGACAAACTAATAATCAGTCTTATTTTCCAGTTGTTGAGTCATTCTTTTCTGATTGCTTTCCAATTGGAGCATCTCTTGGACCTATGACCACTGATACTCCATGGATCGTTCAATGCATGAAGAATTCTTGCACAGAATGTTTAAACAATGCTGTGTAAGAGACATTTTATCATCCTCCTCCACTGATATTACTCAGTTAACCTTTGATAAAATCTCTCCTAGCTCATAATTTCTAAGGGTCAGTGTGAGCAGTGAAGTAGGAAAACAAAACCAAGCTTTGCCCATGTTCCTATGCCCAAATAGCCACAAACTAAAGAATAAACATTTATTTTGCCCACTAACATTTAAAGTACATTCACTTCCTGCACATCTGTCTTAAATTCAGGGCAGAAGATATGTCTGTTTTCAAAGCTGTTCTGTTAGCAAAGCAAGCTCTGCCAGAAATAAAACTTTCAGTTAAATAATCTTAAATCCAGATTTAAAGGCTGGTCATTACCAGCTGTCAGGTGAATCTGCCTACTCTTTCCGTACCATTTTTCCTATTAGATCATTTTATATAACCACCTTTCATAGTATCACTGATCAACAATCACTAAAGGGTTGTAATGAAGACAGCCTTGGTCTTCTATATGTTGTTGGGTTTTTAAAAAAATTGTTAGTTTTATTTGGCCTTCCCCCTAGTGATCAAAGTGTGACAGCTCCACCTAATTCTATTGATTACCCAGGTGTCAGGAGGGAAGGAGGAAGAATGACATATTAAATCAGGATAAGAGAAAGTTGGCCCAAAATTCAAAGACAAAGCTCCAAACAACTTCCATCAGAGTCAGGGCAACCACCAGGCACTATGCAAAGCCTTACAGAAATACAGCTGGAGTACTGCAGCCATGCCAGCAGTAAGACAGTGCCTGAAATGGTAAACTTTCCTAAGAGAAACTTACCGAATAGGAAAAGATTACAGACAGCTTCAAAAGACTCAGAATTGCTGATGTTGTTTTTACCAGACTTCTTTCAACATTTACAAGGCATGTTCAGAGTAAGATGATTTTGGTGAACAAAAGATTAATTCCCATGTTGGAGCTAAATACTAGATATAAATCTGTGTAGTAAATGTACTCTTTATCTGCATGAAATATAAAATTTGCTTCTCTCCTGGCCGACACCTTCAGTTTGTTTCTTTCCTTCTAATTTTACCCAGGCACTGAAGAGTTTTTTGCTATTCTTACTGCACTTGCTAACAGCCATAAAAGCTTAAACACTGCAGATGATACATTGTATCTTTATAAGCAAGAGGATTAGGGAAAGCACTGACAGCCATGTTCTCTGCCACATAGTTACAATTTCCAACAGTTGTTACATGTCATGCCACAACAGACAGTTTTATTAAAAGGTGAGATCCTAGCTAAGAGACATGGTCTCTGAAGGCAGACACAGCCTTAACATGCAATTATATATTAACATACAGGATGTTTCCTCATAGAGCACTATATGCAGTTTGCCGGTATCTTGCTGGATCTCTAATTTAAGCACATGCTGTATCTCTGAAATGTTGAGGAAAAAAAAATAAACCCAGAAGACTAATGTTAAAACAAAAGTCTTTTCTCTAGGAAGAAAATCTGAGCTGTAAAGGAGAAATATGTAAGTTGTCCTTGTTTAGTATTTCTCAAGCTTTGGCTGTATCATGCAGCCAAACACAGCTATATTTCCAGTGGGAACATAATACTGGATAAAGGATATTTGTGGTACAGCAAAAATAAAAAAAAACAAGCAAAATGCCTGGATAAAGTGCTTTGCATGGTTGATAGATGATTGTAAAAAATAGGCGTCAGTAAAACCTTGTGTGAAACCAGAGAAACCATGAGAAGTGGACTCAGTTTTGTACTAACATAGAGAAATGGCACCACGACTACAGACCAAAATTTCTTGCAGTTCTAGCCTAGACTGCATAAAATAGCTGGGAGTTCTGGTAGCAATTAGAATCTACTAAAAAAACCCCATAACAAGAAAAACCTACCCTACTTTAAAGCACTACTAGAAAGATGTACTAGAGTTCAGTACAAACGTGCTCTGTTTATTACAACTACTCCTTCCACACTGTAAGGATATTTTAAAAGCAGCCAGAGTTTGGGAATGTGCCTTGCTAAATCTCTTTCAAAGTTGGGAGCAGACAAATGGAATCCTACAAACAGACACTTAACAAGGATGTCTCTGTAATCAAAGCAAGCTATTTAGCATGTATGACAATGTTCTGAGATCTTCCATTAAATGCCATCTGATCAGACACACAGGAAAAAGTAGCTAAGTCTCCAAGACTAGTTAACAAAATATCATAAACGATTCAGATGTTCAACTTTCCAAAACAATCTTTCATCAAGGATTATTTCTTGCAGACAATGTTCCACCATTGTTTTGTATCTTAAAGACCAAACAAAAATACAGCAAAGAAAACCCAACAAACCAAAAGAAATTTAACAAGATATTAAATACATTTGCCCAAGTTTCAAGTTATTGATCTTAAACACAATATGAAGTAAAACTTGAAATCCCAAATTTATTAGGTGAATTAATACCCAGCACAACTGTTTTCCCTTCTATTCCTCTAGTACTGAAGCTTCTCTAAACCATTAGAAAAATAAAACACAATAGCATGCAAACCAAGAAATGGACTGCATACCACACTGCACTGAAAGTTTCTCTTCCTTTTGGGTGCTTTTCTATGGCCAGAAAAACAAAACAAAACCATTCTTTTAAAATCTGCACACACACTGCATCCCACAGGTATGCTTTATATGTAATACAGGGAATATTTACAAGAAAACCTATAAAGTTGCCTACTACCACAAATTGTCAGAATGTCTGCACAGTGGAAGTTTCAAATTTATGCAAAAACACTCTGTGTTGTACAGAGTAAGATATGGGCAAAGGTACATGTCACTGTACTTTAAACTCAAGACTACCACTAAAAATCTGGCCAGGGGACAAAGAACACTGATCATGGGTGGTCTGGGTTTTTTTTTTACTGTAGATATGGTCATACATCTTATATCTTAAAGTATAAATATGCAAGCATATCAGCTGCCTGCTTTGCTAATGCAGACAATCTAACATTTTAATTTTTGATAGTACCTTCTTGTTGGTGTATTCAAAATGCAGCAGATAAGGAGTTTATATATTTTCTTACTTTTATAGCTTACTGGTGTAACAAGCAAATAAAAATAGTGTATATGTAAATTGAAGCTAAATACTTGGGCTTAGGATTTTAGAATTTCTGCACAGCCTGTCTGGTTAGGTCAGTCATAGAACTAAACATAGAGTGACTGATGCCAAAAGTTCTTTTTGGTGAGATTTTCCTTGCCCCCACCATGTAAATTTCTTTCCCAATCCTCACTTTTCCTCCATACCTATTTTATATCATTTAACAAAACATTAAAAACCTCAAGAATAAAAAAAAACCAAACATTTTGAATACCAGGATCTCCTAACCATTCCACAAATTCCCCCATGTTTGTTCAATCACTTCTGAACAGCAAGGAGATAACAGCACTACTAAACTCCCCTTTGCAAAGACTTTTGGGTTTAGAAAACAGCTATTGAAAGCGGAATATACAAAATCCTCACACAGCTCTCAGATGATCATGTGTGCTTAATATTGTAATAGGATAAAGGTTAAGCATAATATTGTTTGACCCCTTCAACTACTGACATTCATGCCATGTTATTGTTAGTGTTGCATGTTAAGCAAGCAAATTTTCAATGAACTTGTGTTGGCTTTATCACAGACACAGATGTTAGGCGGACTCCTTTGTTCATAAGGTTCTCATTATTAACTGAAACCAAGTTGAATATTTGACTGAAGGAAAGGACCATATCATTGTTTTCAGATTTTGCTCTATGACTTAACTGAACTCCATCTGCCAGCTTTGGAAATACCAAGTACTTCTTGGCGCCAGTACTGGCGCCTTACTCTATGACTACCATCTTAAGTGCTTCAGCTTGAGGAAGTCTAGTAACCATCAAAACAGTTTAATAAAAACTTAAAACTGTGATTAAGAGTTACTCACTAGCTGACAGAATGCTCTGAAATTTGTTCTATTTATGAATAATTTCACAAAATAAGCAAATCATAGTAAACCAAATGCATGGCTGTAAATATGTAGCCTAGAAAGTTCACAAGATGTTTTTGTGATTTATGAAGTCTGTGTTATACTTGAAACCACATTTATTTAATAGATAGGCTGGCACTTCACAGGATAATTCAATCTGCTTCAAATCTGGTCAAAGCCTTTGGGAAACATAAGGGATGCTCTGAATATAAATGCAATTCCACTTTTCACCTTTTTGCACTACTGTCTCTTAGCATAAATGTGAAAAGTATTACACTCCCCCAAAAGAACTCCCTTTATAAAAAAATGCTGTTGAAGATGAAAGAATTCTAGAGTTTGTGCTAACCCAAATATAGGAACTATTTCATATAGCGAATGAATTAAATGTTATAATTCATTTTTCTGGACATGTCCTGAGACTATCTGAATTAAAATAAACAACACACCACACTGTCTTCCTCTGAAAGACCAGCATCAAAATGCTTATACTTTATATCACAGATAACTGATGCCAAAAACTATGGATGGCAATTCTGCAAATTGACAGTTTTATGTTCTATACAGGACAAGATAATACATTAGTAGAAGAGGGATAATAAATGCCAGAACAAGCTATTTTCAGATAAAGAGAGTGTAAAAAAACCAATCTCAATGTATTTTACATCTCAAAAGACAGAAATAATTAACATTTCTAGATTATTATGTGATCTGAGCTTGATCACATGTACTATATAACAATACTTATTTCTCTTACCGTGCTGAATGTCCTTCATGTCCAAATGGAGGCTAGACATTAATATTCCAACAGCTTGAGACCTTTTGTTACTTAACAACTTGACAACCTGCCAAAAGAAATTCAACTGTTAGTATTAATTTGTAGGAAACTGTACAAAATATTTTGCACTGATGGAATACTCAAAAACTGATACCTTGTAGTATATATACAGACATCTAAAAATGAATAATTTTATTGAAGTTTGCTTCTGCTGCATAAATCCATCCCAAGCGTAAGTACCTATGTCACCTAGCTGAATCATAATCCTAAAAGAGCCACTATAAAAGTTCCTCTAGACTTCCTACTTCATTAGGATGCACACTTTCAACTTCTCACTGATGTTACTAAGTGTATGAAACAGGCTGTCATATAAAAAAAATTCCAACTGTGTCTATCTTGGAATTGCTTTGGTTTCCAAAACCACACAATGATTTCCATCTTTGATGTAAGCTAAAACTGTGAGAATTTGTATTTTATTTGAATGCTTGACGTAGTAGACGCCAATATGAATTTTATTTAAAATGAAAAATAACCACGTACATATTGGGATTTTCTTTGATCACTTTTAGGGAATATAAAAGGTCTCAAAGCTTTCTTGTTTTTAAAATAAACAAAAAATAAAAATGAAGCCATCAAAACCTCTTGCTTGAGGGTGTTCAAATTAGCCATTAAAATACAATTTTGTACATATTTGCTTTGCAAGCATAAAAGCAAGATGTAATTCACAGACTGTCTTCCACAAGGCTCTAAGCTGTTTGAATTCAACTTGCCGTAAATTTTGTATCATTGGTATGAAAAGCAAGCAAAGCTAGGAAAGGACCCTTATCTGTAAGAGGACATGATTCTAGATGAAATACTTTTCAATGCAGGGTTACAGCCATTACATAAATGAAAGAGCTTAATATTTAATCTATTCAGGTGACCGAGTTTTACACCATACTAAACGCAATGAAGAAAATCTTTGTGAATCACTTGGGTGAAAGAAGAAAAGTCAGATAATTGGAACTGTAAGTTCAAGTTCTTTTTACAATTCAGTCAGGAAGCACGTATTTTTTCAACTTACACAGTTCCTATCTTAGCACCAAGGTGCAGTATCACCTATGGCCCATCAGCAAACCTATTTAGAAACTGATTAGCAGGAATGAGATTAGAAAAACTAGAATTAATTAGCCAGAGTAAAGAATGTCATGATCTGATCAATGTCTTGAAAAAACGGTAAAAGTACCCACAAGACATTTGCCCTGCAGCCAACTTCGATTCACTGAAGTTTTCGGACACAGGTTTGTATGTTGACATTTGAGGAGTAGCTGAAGAGAAATACTAAAATCCAGAGACCCAGAACTCTGCCGCTGGGACTGCTTTGGAAAGGAATATTGAGAAACTTCTGGCACTTGCAGTATAGTTTTTTCTCAGGATGTGGCTGCCCAGCCAATTAATTTCTTCTTTATTCCACCACACCCCACCCCAAAACCTTCATAACCATCCATTATGAAGGTGTTCCACTCTTCTCTCCTCTTGAATCCCTAAACTAATTACAGTGAAGTAAAAATACAGCATTCTACTCATGAGCTGGAAATATTAACATTAGAAGCCAACTATGCCATAACTATTGTTCACAAGGTTGAAGACCTAAATTCAAGTCATAGGTACTGAGATCATCTGTGAGAAATTAGCAATAAATTCTTATGCAATTCTATAATCCATGTAATAATTTTAAATTCCTAATAACATAAAGTCAAATGGACTGAAATAGGATATGATAGACAGGTTTTCTTGAAAGGGAAAAGTAATGTAATTCAGGAAAACGCAACTGGGATATCCCACAGTATCCTTCTAATAGACTTTAATCACTCTAAATGTTTTTTAAATGGAACATAAATCTCATTTAAGCTTGGAACTGTTAAGTCTTGGATAAATAATATGAAGTTTTCTTATTGTAAAAAGAAGCTGTTATCTATTTACTTCTCTCCAGCACAAAAGGTTTACAAAAACAAACCAAGGTGTGGGTCAATTCTTTCCAAGAGCTGTGTTACAACGTACAACTCTAACAACCAAACAAGCATCTTGCATTCTATCAGATAAAGGAAATAAAAAACAAAACAACAACCAACCAGATACAAAATTTTAAAAACCAAAATAACCCAGAAGCTCTTTAACTGGTATTCCAGTTAACTGGAAAACCGTATTTCCAGAAAAGGCAGAAGCACACAAAGTAACAAAGTGATATGTTACATAACAAAAGTTCAAAACCTTCTCCTTAAAGTCATTCCGTCCAACAACGCTGACAAGACTGATTTCAGTATGGAAGATGCTGGGGAAGCTGTTGATCCCAGTCTTCGCCATTGTTACTTTTGCTCAGGTCTGAAACATCTCTGAATAACAAAATGGCTTAAGTTTGCTGCTGTCATCAACAGACAGCTGGAGTCTCTTGTTGCCTTTATTTTGAACAACAGAACTATCCCAAATCTGACCAAAAAACAAAAGGAAAATAAAAAATAATGTAAACACAATCCTATAAGAAAATAACAGCAGTCACACAAAGTGGCAAGAGCTCATCTGGAATATGCATGTACATTTCTTGTCACATTCTGGAAAACGAAGTAGAAATAGAACTGATGCTGGATACTATGTTGGCCAGGAACAAAACATAAGAAACACAAAAGAAGAAAACAGGGTAAAACAAATACTCAGGTGTGAACCTAACTAGAAACAAGGGAGGAATCCCAACTTGGCCCTTTCAGAGAAAACGGAGCTACAACATTCCCTCTTGGAGACCCAAAGAAAGAAAGGACAAGCTGGAATCTGCTCTTGGGACTCTCACACTTCTAATGGCGTCAGCACCCATATGCAACTATGTTTGCTTCAAAGTGTGAAATCTCTGTTTCTACCACCCATCAGCAATCTAAAGCTCAGAGACCTATCAAGGCAGGTCTACAAATACAGCAAGGGGACCCCAAACAAGAGGAAAAGAACCAAATGAATTAACTAGGTCATTATGATGCAGTCTAAAACATAATTGTCTTAGGGGGCAATGTTTTAGGGCCAGATTTAATGGCCTAGTAAATCCCTCCAAACCCTGTGCTCTAAAAGAAACCTGGCCCAAAAGTTAGCAGGAAAAAAGGAACAGCTTTTTCTGAAAGCGAGTGGAAAGACAAGACTATTGTTTTTCACTGAGTGACACATTTTGTCAGTCATCAGATGGAGGAGGAGTGTGGGGGTCGAGGAAGCAATGGCCAGATGAAGAAAGGCTGACTTTGCTGCCAAAACTCAGATTCACAGAATTTTAGGGGTTGGAAGGAACCTCCAGAGATCATCAAGTCCTACCTCCCTGCGAAAGCAGGTTCCCTAGGACAGGTCACACAGGTAGGCATCCAGACAGGTCTAGAATATCTCCAGAGAAGGAGACTCCACAACCCCCCCTGGGCAGCCTGTGCCAGTGCTCTGTCACCCTCACTTTAAAATTTCACACTGCAATGACATCGAAAAAGTACTGAAGGGCACGACTGTCATGTGCAGAACCAGCAGCAGATAAAGTATTTTCATGTAGTAGCCACCAGGTTTGTCTGGCTTTATTTAAAATGTAGGTTTTATGTTGACTTCTATACTAATCTTTATTATGCATTTCATTCCCATTTCAGTCAATTGCATGACTCCTATAGTTTCCTCCAATAGAATGGCTGTAACAATACAACACTAATTCAGAAAGTATGAATATTAGCATAAGTGCCTAAAGCAATTCCCACATTTAAAAATAAAACAATAAATCAGCTGCACAGTCTAGGCCTACAGGCTACAGACAAGTGACGCCATTTAAAGGCGGAACAACAAAAGGTTGATAAATCCAATCTCTACAAGATCTAAAGCCTCAGACACAATACACAGCTCCTTTTCAGTTTGGATTCTGGAACTCTGCTTTTAACAAGTTTAAAAAAAAATAAATAAAAAGGGAGCTAGAGATATTATCTGCAGCCTGAAGTCTAGGACAAACTTTCTAATTGTTGAGTGGTCCTTATTGTTAAGCAGTAAACAAACTACATGCCAAATTTGTTTCTGATTGTTTAACACAAGGAAAAACAGTCAAAGAGGTATTTAGTGAGAGGTAATGCAAGACACATGTTTGATGAGAACCCCAACGAAAAAAAAAGAAGATTCCCTTTCCTCTGCATAATATTTAGTTAATGCATGGAATTTTGCAATGACTCTTGCTCTCTGCTTCTGATTTTGACTCCCAGCATTAAGCAAAATTATCCCAAAGCTCTCACTGGTTAAGAAAAACTACTATACATTACAAAAAGTCACATGCAGGAAACTTAACTGTACAAAGGCCTATTTACAGAGAGGATGCAGAATCCTGGAAGTTTAAAACAAGATGTTATGAGGCAGGATCAAGGCAGTGATGCAGTCACTGTGCTGTGACAACAGATCTTTCCTGTGGATTCAACTCTATTCCAAATGTAAAATCGCAGTCACAGAACTAGATCCATCATACCTTTCACATATATGGCCTGGATTTCTTACAGATATCATAGAATGATGTTATGCTCTTATGAGTGGGGGTTTTGTGTGTGTGGTTTTGGGTTGGGTTTTTTTTAAAGGTAAATCTAGAAGTGACATCTGGTGAGTGATAGCAATTGTGAAGAGGAGAAAACAGGGACTACTTCAAGTAGCAAAGTCATCTTGAATTATTATATTCCTCAAGAGGTGACTGACCAACAGTAAAAATAACAGAGAAACACAATGAAGCCATTATCAGACACCACATAGCTCCTCTGGTTAAGAGAAGAACATAAACTTTTTTTTGCCCATACAGAATCTCTAAGTAGCAACAGCATCAAAAACAGGCCAGTACATCAGCAAACACTCTCTTCAGTGCCAGTGTGGTCACATGTACAAAACAGAAACCTGCAGAGCTCTCAAGCTACAAGATGAGTTTGTAAAATTTTCAGATACCAAGCCCATATATTTGTTTTTAAACTTACAGATGCATGATCTGAAGAAAAGAAAGCAGAAAGAAAACAAGAAATGAAAAATGCATGTGTTTAAAACAAGACATCAACCTGGAAACCTGAACAGGTAGGAATATACTATATGTAGATGCAATCAGGTAAAGTAGTGTTTGCAAAAAAGAGAACCTTGTAGACCCCAAAAAAATAATATACCAAGAAAATATGCAATAAGCCATATAAAGCAGAGAATGATAGGTAAAACCAGATCACATTCATCCAGCATTGTCACGATTTCAGATGGGACAGTAAATTTTCTTTCTACTAGTTGGTACAGTAGCACCCCGACTGTATATGTGGAGAGTACATAAAATCACAGCTCACAGTTGCACTACTGACACAGGTCATAGATCACTAAGTGGGGATACAGAAAGCCCCTTAAGACAGTACCTCCGCTGTTTGTGGGAGTAATAAACTCTCCTTTTCAGAAAATTATTTATCCTTTTATGTCATTCCTTTTTAATGAATAAACATGAACAATCTTTTAACTGTTAATTCAATATAGCATTTACCAATTTATGCTTATTTTATGTGGCATTTTATTTCTAGGGGTATTCTATTACCATAGCTCTTTACGTTCAACTTAAAAATTCAAAAATGCTGAAATCATTAACGGAACAGTTTTATCGATACATCTTGTTTGCATCTAAGGCTTTTGCAACAGAATGAAACTTTAGTAACCTATTATTTATATTCTGGGGTGGAAGGAGGAGATTAAAATCTTAATGTCAATAGATTAATAGTGGACTTTCCATATGAGAATATCTTTAACATTTTTATTTCGTTTACATGATAGATTATAAACACATGGTCTGCTCTCAAAAAGTTCATTGCAATTGCATGTATATTGTTTTCCAAAAATACAGTTAGAGGATTATCAGTAAGGCTTCTAAGATGACTCTTCAAAAGTTAGGAAAGCCATCTATGGCTTTCCATTTTCATGTATAGGAAAGTCAGCTCAGTCCTTCTGTGTATTTATCAAGATTTTCCTCTTATATGCCATTTTTCCACTGAAACATTCAGTGCACACTGGCCAATATTCCCCATAAGTAAATTTTTATTATTAGATTTACTGTCATTCTTGAGTAGCTGTCCTTAATCATGAGGCTATCCTTTTTCTTCCTGCTTCACTAATTACATGATTTTTAAGTGCTGCAATAACTGATAAAAGCATTTTTTACTCATAACAACCTCATTTCCTATGTACTCATGAACTGTGCTCCTTCCACACAGTCCATGCTTGCTATCAAAAGGATTCTATGAAAATGCTGTCCAGTCATATAAGCAAAACTAATACTGCAACTATGAGACACAGCTGAACAAGACACTCCAAAAGTGTATTCACTCTTCACTTGGGTCAAACACTGTAGGTTTGATGAGATCCCCTATTTGCTGACAGGAACATCCAGGTCAAGAATAACCCAAGCTCATAACAGTTTTCCGAGAGAAATTACTTTAGATGCAATAAGAGGCGACACAGAATCAGACCCATTATAGTCTATATTTCCATTTCCACCTGTCAGATCTCCTAAGTTTTTCAGTACCTCCCCACATTCATCTTAATTTTCCTTTTGGCTCCTGTTTTCCAACCCACTGGTGCAAGGTTAGGGAAAAATTTTCAGCATTCTACCTGAGGTCTCTCCTGAGCCACAGGACCTGAGATATAGCCAGTAGAGCGGCAAAATTTAAGAAACCCTTCATACAACTAACAAGACATGCATCTGATACGATTTTTCCATATTTCAAGTCTATTAAACTATGTGGACATGAGTAAAACCAGACTTAGGTTTTTTTTCCTTAATATTGGCAAAATGAATGAGACACCCGGGGTGTGTGTGGGGGAATGGGGACGACCCAACCCAACAAAACTTGCAGCCTAAAGAGCTAAATTTTGGCAAAGTTCTAACAACAGGGACTTATAATGAAAGCCAGACCACTTTAATAGGTAGCAATGGCAGCCCCACCTATAATATAGCCCATAAAGGTCTTTCTTTGAAGATTTAGTAGGCATTCTCATTGAATGAGCCTGCACACATTTACAGCAGCTGAGAATTTGACATATACATATTAACAGAGCAAAATAAATCACAGCTTTTGCTGTAGTACCAAATGAGGGACAGTAAGAATAAAATCAGCTGCATTCACAAATATTAACACTTCATTTCTTCTCTTTCTTTAACATTCTGGAAGGGATTTTAACATGGTCTTAATTCAGTGCTAGGTGTAATAGTCACTTTTTTAAAGTATTCTTGATTTATATTGCATTAAGTTATTTGTTGATGATTATGCCAAGGAAAAAAACAATTAGAACCAATATTTGAGTGAAAATTCACCCAATTGTCAACTAAAAAATCACCCCGAAGCAACCCTAAAACAATCCACAAGAATATAGATAACTTTATTGCTTAAAAACAGGTATTGTTAGAAATAATTATGCATGTCTATATGCAGACACAAGCAGACATATGCATATACTCTATGGCATATAGCATAAAGATCTCCGAGTGTAGAATGCAGAATAGCACCAGACTCCAAAATATTTAATCTTTCACTCACTAAACCATCTCAAAACTATCAAGTTTTTCCTCATATTAGCTAGAATTTCCCTCCCTCCCCTGCCATGTGGCCCCCTCTCTAAATACATTTTTATTTCAGCTGACAATAAAAACATTGTTTTATTAAAATCAGATGTTTATGTAAGTATCAAATATTTTATGCATTTGAAAGTTATCTGGGCATTTTTTTCCTGACTACTATTTCCAGTGAAGCTAGTATTTTACATCAAATCCATCTTAGCAATATATTTGTTCAGCGCACCCACACATCAATGCAAGGAGGAAAACCAATTGCCAGACTAGAGTGTTTCTGGAAAGCAGCAGAATGAGCTTAGTGGGTCCTGGTTCTGTCTGTACAACGCTTCTCCATAGCTCAACAGGTGACAGAACACATCTGCTTTGCATAACACATCGCTGTAAAAATCACTACAGAAACACCATTTGTAAGATCTTTACAACGCCCGTAACTATCATAGAAGCCATGTAAGTCAGTAACCACTTAAACAGCACTTGGTGCTTCCTATAAAAACATACTTGTGGAATTACAGCCATGCTTTCCCCAAATAACTGTTTCTTCTGCTAAACATGGATGGACTTCATTACCCAAGTGTTTACTGCTGTATAAATTGAAGAGAATTTAAAAAATGAAGGCCTGCATTCCAAACTGCTGAGAGGGTGTGCATAGAATACATTTGTGAAGCTGCTCTACTTCAGTTGTCTCATGGCACTACTAGGAAAATCCCAAACTGGATTTGCACACATGAACATGCAATTTGGACTTTTGCAACAGACGATAGCTTAAATTGTAGTTCTAATGAAAGCCTGCAATTATCTGTTTGGTTGATCTTTTTTCCCCGGCAGATACTGCAGTTAATAAATCAGATGTCCTTATTAGTCAATTTCTCTCAGAGAGCAGTACATTATTTTCGTCAACAGAGGAAGAGAAAAACACACAGGAGAGTCTCTTCTGACAATTTAGATGGTCCACAGGAATGCTCATTCCGGATGACAGCACCTACTTAGAGCGTCTTAAATTTTGGTGTGGAAATTTCTGTTATAAACAACATGTTCTTTTCAAAGGATTTAAGAACAATCAGTCATTTTCTTTTAGCTGTATCTACATTTAGTTATTGACAAAGTAACTAAATTTTTGTCATTGCAGGAAAAACAAACTCTTAGAATTAAAATCCACATCCAGTGTTTATTCATAATTGCTGTCTGCCTTTAACCACCGTTTATGTTACAGAATTAAACAGTCGTCGTTCCTCTGTTTAGAGGTTTGCATCATCAAACCTCATGAAATGTGAATGGACAAACGGTCATAGGCACAGCATCAGGTAGACTTTTGCACTATATTTTTTTTCTTTACTTAAAAAGCCATCACACCGATTTAGTAAAGAACAGCCATTAAAAGGGCCTTTATCTAGAAGGTGGAAAGGCAACCATAGGTCTTGGACTTTGGATATTTAGTGCAGGACAGCAAGGTAGCAGCTACACTGTTTGTTACCTTTCCTCCCAGTTAAACCCAGTTAGTACACCCGAGTGCAACATACAAATCCACAAACAGCTGCCCTACCCTTCCCATCCATTCAGATAAGATTTTTCTCCAACACCTTTGGATAACTGTCCTAACTTCACTACTGGTTCTGTTGTCAGCAGGTTGCCAGCAGAGTAAAGAATGCCTGCATGTTTATATTGCTTACCAAGGCACGTCTGTGAGGAAAGAACTCCAGAACTGCTAAGTGGAGAGGTTATATTCATGCATAAGATCTACTGCATGGAGATTTTGAGGGGTTCTACTGTAAATCCAATGTGGAAAAAAATCTTGCATAGTGCTAACTTGTATGTTAAAAGACAATGGAAAAAACAGCCTAGTCTTGAATCAAGTACAAGAATGTCCAGACAAGATAAAACAAGAACTTTAACTGCTGTTTAGGATTCTACAGAAGAACATTCTCCTCTATAGTCCAAAAGTTTTATTGCAAGTTTCTTATCATATCATCACAATTCTATTTTCATACCAGAAGATTACATCTCTATAGTCACATAAACATTCATATTTAACTCTCCTAACCTAGGGTTTAAACTTCTATATTTAAAATATATTTCCTATTTTTATTCTATTGTACACCATTCCATTTCAAGAAACCAGTTTGATTAATGTTCAGTTTTCCCAACAGTGCTTGTCATTTATTGTATGCATATACATATATAAAACCAACACAAAATTACAACTGTTATGATTGGTATAACACTAGGCCTTAGATTCTTCAACTTAATTTTTCTCTTAAGTCATGTTAATTCTTATGCAAGTCATTAATTTATAAAATTAATCAGAATAATTTATTTACTACCCATTGCACATGTGCACTCAATTTCAAAGCATCATATATGCACATAATTAGTTTTAATTTTGCTAATTTTAAAGTGGATAAATCATATATTAAAAAAACCCTTGAGAATTTATTTTAAAAATAAATCTTCTAACATATCAACTCTGAAACCCATCCTACATTCTCTTCTTTTCTTATATTTCTACATAAGTGCATGCTTATATATACAATAAAAATTTCACACCCTGCAAAATTACTCTCAGCTGCATGTAAAAATCCATTTTCATTAAAAAAAAGCCAAGAAAAGATCTCAAATTAAATGGAGTACTCACTTGTTTAGTCTTTGTTTTTGTAATGGTGTCCGAAATGGGTTTCTTCCTCTCTTTAACAGCTGTTTTAGAAAACAGTTCTTCAAACTCATGATAATCTATGGAAGGCTCTTCAATTTTTTCCCACACAAGTGAAGCACTAGAATCTCTAAAGTTAAGCAAAAGACCTATGTAGGGCAATGGCAAACTAAATAAGGTCATAAATGGAGAAACGAAGAAGATAAAATATAGCAGCAATTTAAAAATTGTTGCCTAACTTCTGCTAGCAGCATTTTGATTAGATATAATGCTGATTCTCCCACATACTTTGTTTGCTTCTTTGCTCACATTCGGTAAAAGCGAGGCTCATTTATATTTACCCACTTTACATCCATATGAATATAAATACACTGTACATGGGCTATGAAACGTACAGACACGGACACAAAGAGAAGCAGAAATCTATCATCTGCAGAGAAACAGTTATCTGCAGACCACCTGTGTGACAGTGGTGAGAACTTGAAAAGAAGAGATTCACAATTTAATATCAACAGAAGCATTTTACAAACACTATGCAGAGACAAAGATTAATAAGGAAGATTCTTTTCATACAAACAAACAAAAAGTCATCAACAGTACTACTGAAGTTATACCAGCATAAAGGCTACCAGAATAACTTTATGCTGCCATGCAAAGAAATGGCATGTTGAATCTGCCTGCTGGGTGCACAAGGTACAGAAGGAAAAAAGGATTTCTAGGTTACTGGAGAAAGGAAAGACAAGGGTAAGATGTATTCAGTATACATTCATCTAGAGGGAAGACTCTACCAAAACTTGGAAGCTGCTCCAAAGAGAGACCAAGGCTATTTGAAAGTTGAGAGAAGCACAAATACGACATTTTAAAAACCATCTTATGGAACACTTGATGGACCACAGTCACTCTGAATCTCTGATTAAGGTGAGGTACTTAACCCCAAAGGACAGCTGAAAATACTGCCCTCAAAGAGTTTTTATTTGGAAATAAAGCTACTCAGTTTGAGTGCTTGAAAGAAAACAGGTACCCCATTTACATATCCAGCTACAAATAAAATCCTGTTTCCAGTGAGGTTCTCTCAAAGACTAGTTTAACAGCAAATAAAGACTTTTGGTCATAACTTACAACGCTATCAGGACAGCCATAAAGTGAAAACATCACTCTTTTCACAACTCCACGACTTACCTTTTACTGTGGAGCTGAATTCTTGTCCAGTAAAGAGGCTTCATTGGCCGTGAAGGCTCTATCACATGTTTCCTGCTCCCTTTCTCCTGATTCATCCCCATTGCAAATAAACCAGATGGTAATGGTGGAGGAAGAAACCCATAGCCCTGTGGTACTGCTGGGTAGGTACTGCCCTGGGCTGGCACTGGAAGGGGTGGCGCTTCTCCAGGCAAAGGTGGTGGGGCTGGAGGTGGCATCCCCAACCCTGGTAAAGGAGGGGGTGGTGGAGGGACAACAGCACCAGGCAAAGGTGGTGGAGGAGGGACTGCAGCACCAGGCAAAGGTGGTGGAGGAGGTGGGGGAGGGGGGACACCAGCACCAGGCAAAGGTGGTGGAGGAGGTGGGGGAGGGGGGACACCTGCACCAGGCAGAGGTGGTGGAGGAGGTGGGGGAGGGGGGACACCTGCACCAGGCAGAGGTGGTGGAGGAGGTGGGAGAGGGGGGACACCTGCACCAGGCAGAGGTGGTGGAGGCAGGATGCCCCCTACAGGCAGAGGTGGGGGAGGTGGTGGCAATCCGGCCCCAGGCAGAGGAGGAGGTGGGGGAGGGATGCCAGCTCCAGGTAATGGTGGTGGTGGTGGAGGGGGATGCGGGATGCCCCAACCTGGCAGAGAGGGTGTGACTCCTGCTCCAGGCAAAGGTGGTGGTAGAGGAGGTGGTGGTGGCACTCCAGCACATGGGAGAGGAGGGGCTGGAGGTGGCATTGGTATCTCCCCACTTGGCAAAGGTGGGGGAGGAGGGGGCTGGGGTGGCATCAGGACGCCAGGCAAAGAGTGGTCCATGTGTGGCACTGCTGAGCCAGCAGGAGGAGGGAGTCCTGAGCCGGGCAGGGGTGGGGGAGGTGGTACTCCTGCCATAGACATTGGAGTGGCAAGGGAAAGGCCATGTGCTCCAGACAGGGGAGTGGCCAGTTGGGTGGCTGGCAGTGATTGGGGAAAGCTACATGTGGGCTCTGGTGGCAAAGAAGGGTGATGTTCACTGCAAGTCACATCAACAGTACTGGGAGGCTGATGGGAAGCTGGCATTTCAGTCTCTCCTTCAAATGCAAGGGACAAATTAACTTTGGATCCTGGAAGAGGTGACTGCGGTGTACTCTGTATGGGTTGGCTTGCATCCAGCGGCACTGAGATTAGCTTCGGTGACAGAATTAAGGAGATTTCAGAACAAAATGTGGGCTGTAGTTCTAGAGCTGGCAATTTCTGTGTTGGCCCTTCACTTCCACCCCCTTCTAAGTGCAGTGGGAGGTGTGGCTGCGGCAGTGCACTGGCTGAAGGCATTGTGTGTGGTAAATATTCCTCCGTTGGTGATGTTTGTACAGATCTTGCTTGTGACACAGTCCTGGGTACAGTCTCCTCTTCATTTGTTTGAAGAGTTACACTGCTGACTTCACTGCAGACTGCAGGTGCATGCTCATTTTCCTGCTCCCTCCTGGCAGTCTGGACCTCTGCAGCAGGGAACTGTTTCTCCAGTTCTGCAATTTTGGTCCTCAGATCCTCTATAGTTTGTTCAAGTTGTTGGATGACACTGGCACGTTCCTCAGATTTCACCTCAAAATCATCCTTTGAAAGAAAATAAATATTAAGCATAAAACAGATAACATCCATTGCTATATAAACTATTACATTTAGATCAATAATCTTGGTATTTCAGAGGTTCGGAAATAAGCCAGTTATGACAAGCCTTTCAAACCAGAGGTATCATTTTAGCTAACTGTATTTTGCAGTGGAAGAAGATAGCTTAGGAGAATGACTGACTTCAGTATGAAGCTAGCTTCATCTGAACGAGCACGTTTTAGACTGCCATTGTATTTGGCAGAACCAAGAATCAGGAGCAACCCCTGCCTTCCCCACATTCCCTGACCAAGAAAAGAACCAACCACTGAGCACAAGTACTGCAAGCTATTGTGCGCACATGGATATGCGGACATGGTGGTGGGAAGGGCATTTCATGGCTTTTATTCTGTTCACTGGAAATATGCTGTTTCTCAGAAGGATGCACCATGCAAAACAGAGACTCAACATACTACTGACCACTGGGTTTCGATATACACCTTAATGATACAATAGAGATTAGGAATGCAGAACATAACAGATGTCCGCTTTTCAAAACCAGCTAATCTCAGCAACAGAGTAATTACGCATTGCTTGGGAGGGAAAAGAAGACAGACGAAACCAAGGGAGAACTTCACACCCACCCAAAATTGGAAACAGAGGTTGTCACATAGTAGAGTGAGTAACATTAGAAAAGCTTCCAACCTGGAATGGTTATTCTGTATTTGACAGTTTCTACATTTCCTTTTATCTGTTTCTGAAGCTTCTGACCCTGCCTGCCAGGGACTGTGAACCTTAAATGGCACAATAATTCCTATCTTTTTAATTAAATACCAATAACAAACTGCACTAGAGTTAATAGGGATGTCCTTTTATCAAGAAGTACCAAAAGCAGCAACCTTGTCCAAAACCAGTCGTTTGTGCTTACTGAGGACAGTTGGACAGGAGATAAGAGAGACAAGACTTTACAGCACAAAATCTTTTAATAAAGTACTTAGTATTTTCCAGCTGCATGCATTTACTTTTTAGTACTTTTTCTTTACATTTGGAACTCTATTCAGTGCTTCAAGCGTTTAATTAAGTTTGCCATGCAACAGGTTTCCTGAGTGGTTACAGCAAAACAAGTATTTTGTGCCTTTTGGTTCCCTTTCATAAAATCTTAAGTGTCATGGATGAGACTGTAGTCTTACTTCATCAGAAATCTTTCAAATATTCAGATTTTACAGGTCTGAAAGAAGCCTACAAATAAACATACAATACCTGATATACTAATTACCTTGATTTGTTTCAGGAAGATGATTTTAAAGTAATTTTTCTTTCTGGAAAATGAAATTGCAACTTCCAGCTGGGGACTATTAATCAAATATATGTTCATAATTACTTTTAAAAAAAAAGTTTCTGCATAGAATTGGTTTTCAAAAATAAAATTTTGATTTTGTGTTTATCTTAGAGCTTCCCAGCTGTCCTAAAGCAATCCCAGAGTAAAACAGTAACTACTACATCTATACCAAATATTGTTCCATTTTGAAGCACCACAAGACTTATAGTCTCCTGCATTGTTTGAACTTTCTGGAACAGCAGCTAAGTCTCCCTACCAAACTTTGAAGAGAAATGTAAAACAGAGAAAGGAACATCAAAAAAGTATTTTAATGGACAGTGAAGGAATGAACACAGCAGACAAATTAACAAACAGCATTATAACAAGGAAAAAGGCTAAAAACACATTTCCCCCACAGACTACTCATGGTGCTTCAATCCCTTAGTTTCCTTTAATAACTCAATCCTTTGTAGCAGCACAGTTTTCTTAAAGAACTTAATTATGAAGGAAAAAGAGTATTCTATTATCCCTTTGTTTTATCTGATCTTAACCCCATACCAGTCACCTGAAAATATAATAAGGCCTATCAATTCTTCAAAAGGCAATATTACCAAAGAAAATGTGTTCCTGGCATGATTAAGGCCACACATCAGTTTTCAGTTATCTGAGAACAAATCCAGTTTTCCCCAAACTATAACTCTTCTTTAACACTGTAAAAACACTCCACAAAGGCTGTTATGACACAGATAGCTTCCCAATTCCATCTGAACTCGAAAATTCATTCCTGCCACAAGTAAACTGAAGCCAACAGGGTAAGAAACAATATTGCCATTCTGCAGAGGTTTGCCTTAATGATGGCTGATTTCAGTAGTTTACTGCTAAAAATTACTCAGGAAACTAGATACTATTTTTCACAAGAAAAAAATAATTCTTGAATTCTGGAAGTCTACTTGAAATACAGGAAAAAACTTAGAATTCACTGTTTTATAAGAGATTTTACTCTGCAGGCCATGAAATTTCTTAGAAGTATTTTTTAAAGTTTAAAAGAAGTAGGGTGATCAAGTGAGATGATTAAGCAATTCAGGCAAGAAACAAAAACATATTGATGAAATAAAAGCAATGTTTTTACCCCATGCCCTAAGAAGCATTTTTTTCTGCTGTGCTTGAGACACGGTATTTCAAACAACCTGGTGATTTGCTATTGTGTTGTTACCAAACCATCACCAATATATCCAGGTTTTCAAAGAAACGGCTTATTATGAGCAAACAGGACCGCTGTGAATGCGGGTACTTATCCAGAGGAAATTACTTACTCTAGATTTATTTGGTTTAAAATTGCATTTCTGCCTGCCTTTCCCCTAGCAAGAAGTGTTAAGTCTTCCTCTAGATCAGAAAGGGCTGCATCAAACATAAGCCACGGCACATTTCCACTATCCTCAACAAGGAAGGAAATCTAAAATAGTGTAAGTCCCATCAGAACTGAAAAATCAATTTTCTTTGAATAAGCAAATGAAGAATTAATTTTTCATACATGTAAAAGATGAACAAAAGCTATTGATAAGAACCAGAAGACCAGATAAAAACCAAAACCAAACATAATGAAAAGAAGATTGATATTTAATCCAAAAGACAATTCCACAGCAGAAACCTACAGGGTTTAAAAGAGATATGAGGGAACTCTGTCTTGTCTAGAGTTCTTACCCAGGACCCAGGTACTGTGGAACAGTCTTCTTTCTGTAAAGAAAGAAAGAAAGAAAGGTGGAAGCTTAAGCCTTGCTTTATCCAGGTGACTTGAGTGTGAAAGATGTGAGCAGCAGAAAAAAAATAATCCAGAAGTGCATGGCTATAGAACAGTGCCCAGCATTTCTCAAACAGGTTGAACATGTTCCATGTGCAATGAATTGAATGCTCAGTCTGGGACTGCTGGCCTGATTGTTTTTGTGTTGCAACGATAGGCTTGTGTGTGTACAGTATCCAACTGATCTGGGAATACTGGCTTTACTGGGTAAAGGCTGTACATTTGGATTTGCATGTGTACCAAAAGACTGTACATTACATCCAATTCATTCCAATCTTGTCATGTTTTCCACATGTGCACATCAGATGTCCAGCATAAAGCTGATCTATAATAGATAGAACACGTCCAGGATCTTCAAAAGCGTAACAGCTCAGATTGCAGCTACCTCTTTTCCTGAGGCTGATATCCTAGTTTCTCAGATGAGTGACTGAAACCTACAGACCCTTCTATAACTAAACTTCCAGGAAGAAAAAAACCCCACACATCTGCAAAAGTTAGCCTAGTTTATATGCATATACACATATGTGTGTGTCTATATTATCTATTTATCTCTATCTCAACATGCATTCGCTTAAATGTTTTATGAACAGCCATAATGTCTTTTTCTTCTGAAAATAAACAGAATGGCAATTCATAATGGAAGTTTTAGAATATTTGAAAAATAAAGACATATTACTGTTCAGTTTCAGAAATTAATGTCTTATAGTATAACAGGTCAACAAGTTGCATCAGCAGTTTGACAATTTTCAGCAGTTTTTCAGCGTCATGAAATTTTCTCTCTGTATGGAGTTCAAGTTTAGATGACAGGACTATATACTGTGTTTTTGAGAAAACTTCAACCATTTTTTTTGTTTACATCAGAATTTGTAAATCAGTCTACACTGATAGCTGATTGCAAGAACACCGAGGAAGGAGAAGCATACAGTTAAACAGGATTAAGACCCCTCAGGTCTTCCAGTAAGGCAACACCTGGTGGTACTAGCAGTGTCCAGTTACTTAGAAGGATAGTCTTTGCAACTGCTCTGTTAATAAATGCCTTTCTTCTATGCGAAGCTACACATTTTTGAATATGTGTTCTCACCAAATGGCACAAAGTGGTGCCACAGTAAGAATTTCAGTCAGAGAAATGTAATCTCTACTTCAGTTTCTTTCTTTAGAACTGTCTCATTTTCATAGCTACTTCTTGCAACTGCAGATCAACCTTAAGGATACACAACATTTTAATTAATAGTTGTTTTTAGTACTATAGAGATTATCAAATGAGAATTACTGCTGGACACTTGATTTGCATTTAAAAAAAAAAGCATCCATCTAATTAATTCTCACTATTCACTTAAACCTCAAAGCCAATTGCAGAATTTTAGTTTTGCAGCAGTAGAAGTTAAGTCCAAAGTTGGCAAACTAGCCGATAGCATCAGGGAGGAGTGCTTAAGAAGTAGAATTCCTTACGGAATAGTATTGGATACTAGTTTCTTCCTCAGACTAAGAGATCAAATCTTTTTGAAGAAGCTTTTATTATACTGAAGGTGTATGTATGGGGACAAAGGATATGGGTTTTCACAACAATACACACTCCTTTCTACAACCACAAGGAAACAGGATGCACAGCTCCCCAAAGTAGCACTGAACAAGCAAGCCCTGAAATAGAAACAGTGTAACACACTGCAGTGCCTGAAGTGATAAGACTTTATTTGGTGGACATGAGCTAATTTCCCACTCAGTGGCACAATGCCATAGATAAATTACATCAATCTGCACTGGGACTATGCAGCTCTTCCTAAACTGCAGAGCTAGGACATGCCTAGCCAACCAAAGGATTTGCCCTAACTTGTCATGGGTGACAAAAAAAGAAAAACAATCCCAAAACAAAATAATTACATGCAGAAATCAATAAATATTTCAATTTAAATAGTTAAAATAAACAAACTTAGGATCAGTAGGGAGCACAGTCCTCTGAAGAAAGTTATGTGGGTTACAAATGCCAACTGGCAAAGCTGTAAGTCAGAACAACTCAGTTTTATTCAGATTCAGTTTCTTGAAGCTTCTGTTTCAGAACAGTTTTAATTCCTTATCCCTAGGCTAAGTGCATTTCAGAGGCTAAGATCCCAGTTCTTTAAAGTTCTCAGTAAATAATAAAAACAAAAAAACCCCACTCAAAACTAACCTGAGACATATCAAAGATTCAAAGCGTTTTTGTGTAGGACTCTTAACTGAGCTGAAATTTAACCTTTGGTTCTGCTACAAATAATTTTTGTGGTCTACAGGCAAGAAAAGAGAAAATAAGATCTCACAGAATGAGTGATCACCCTAGGAGATACACAGCAGTTAAGTATAATTACTGTAGTCTTACATAATATTGCTTTTAGCCTGCACAAATAGCATTTTTCAGCCTGATTGCCCAGAAAGGTTTAGACCTGCTTTATTATAAAAAACCAACAATAAAAAACCCACCTTCCCCTCAAATCTTGAAGATTTCTGTCCTAGCATATATCAAATACCAGTATTAAAGAGGCATGAATCAGTACAGCAGTAAACACTAAAAAATTCAGAAAAACCTTGACCCTCCACGTAACTTTGTTTAGCCCAGAAACCAGTTTAACTGTTGTCATGCACTCCGTGTAAAACAAGTTTATACATGAGAAGTGGCATAGAAAGAAAAAAAGGTTCAACTTTATTAATTTTAATAATGTTATATTATCTATTTCTGCTGTCTCTTTAGGTTTTCTGCTTTTGATCTCAAAGAGACTGCTAGAGTAGAGTTAGCTGTACTCAGGTCTTTCAGCAGATAAAGAGAGAACTAAAACCTAGCCACCTACCCCAACAATCCAATAGGCAAGTGGACTTCCTTAAAAGTTGGGCCAAAACCCGTTCTGGATTTGTTTTCTGCTCAATATTTGCATGTTTATTGAAATGACTATCATGTGATGAATCACTTCCTTCCTATCGCCTGCATTTGTCCTAAAGTATTTTAACTATGAGTCTAAAAGGTTTGGGTAGTTTTTTTGGTAGTTGCCAAGGCAACCATCCATCTCGCCCTGTTAAACCTCAAAATAAAACCTTGCATACCTTGAACATTACTAGATTGGCATGGAGCAATTGGCATTTAGCAAATGGAGCTGAACTTTCACACAAGAGCTTTTCTTGGTTTTCAATTCAACTTGAGATTGTCCATCAGCCTGGGTAGTAGCCAACGCAAATTACCTTATTCTATTACTATTTTTGTTGTTTGTATACAGGAACTATACTAGCTATCACACTAGAAATATCATCAAGGATTGTATTGCCCCAAATGTGAACATTAATAATCTAAATTTGATGAACTCATAAACCTTTTAATCTACAGTTCTGGAGATCAAAAGAGCTAATGATTTTCCACGTGAACTTTGCCACATCCCGATAAGCAGCTGTCCAGAGTATTGATACTTCTACACAGTACTTGCCCTTTTTATCCAAGAGGCCAGAAAGGCCACAAAATGGGAGGTTCACATGTTGCTTTTGTTTCAGGCTTCCAGCAGGGTATAAGCAGCAAAAAATACCCACAGCAAGAATAAATCTTTGTAGAAAGGGATGAATAGTCATCACTACCCTGAAATATGAGCCTACTACTCACAACAGAAGTTTGGAGAAATGAAACCAGAGCCTTCACAAATGTTTCCATGAACATGCTGAAGGCAGGGGGCTGGAGGTCAGTCAACTTCTCTAACTTTTTGAAAGTGTGAAGGCTATATTAAAAGAAAAGCTGTATCATTTGGGTGAGAGAACATTACATAAAATCAATCAGAATCAAATCATCAGAGATAAGCTTCATGCTTTGAGTATCATGGGCAGCTGGAAGAGAGGTAATTCTTCCTGTCCAAGCCCTATCCCAAGCAATAATTCACCTCTTGAAAAAAGAGAAAGTGTCTTACATTATAGCCAAGGATTTTAAGTACTACCAAGTAAAACTGCCTAAATAAGTTTATCTCTTTTCTCCTTCTCCCACCAATGATGGAAAAAAAGGAAGTCTGCAAATCCTCAGTTAACTTCTATTGGAAGTTTGCAAGTGCAGCATTGAGACATCATTACTGCCTGAAATTTAAGGTTGGTACTGTTTTTCAAAGTCGTATCTAAAATGAGAAAAAAATTGGTCTGATTTTGTCTAAGTGTAAAGCACAGTCAAAATGGAGAATGCAGAATGCCCATTATGATTACAAGATGCAAAATTTATATTATGATCTGCCATATTCTCATAGATGTTTGATGTAGAAGTTGTGAGGCAAATGAATCATCTGAATTCCACCAGCAGTTTCTGGAGAATTTTAATCAATGCCTGTAAATACCCAGTAGCTGAATTATGAGTAATCCACAGGAAATATCTGTGCTTTTAGAGCACACATTTTCATCTCCTTAGACTGTTAATGAAACAACACATCAGAGATGTAGTAAGACTGACTAGGCTAAACAGGAAGTACATGGTTGCACTACCACATACCCATCAGCAGAGATGAGCTAAGTCCCAAGGAAAATAATGAAACATATAAGCTAGCCCTGCTTGAAAGAGCGTGCTGGTAGAGAAGGGATTGGACAGCATGACCTCCTAATGTCTATTCAGCTCTAAATTATGCTATGATTTCTATGGCATTTCAGAGCTATAACTGAAGTAGCATGACATGTATCAAAGAAGAAAAACAGAATAAAGAGCTTTTCAAATTGCAATGAGCATGTAAGTAAAACTTCATCCTGACACTGACATCAAGAACACAGATTAGAACAAAACAAATTTTAGTCTCACCATGGTCAGGAGGAAGAGTGCAAAAAATGTGCTATTGTGACTCCACTGAAAATTATACTAATGTATTGTTCCTTTTAAAGAAGCAAACATTGCCCTCAAGCAAAACAACGGAAGTCCATCCAAGTATTGTGAAGTCTGGATATAATACAAAATACTAACATTTGTTCTGAGAATTAGCTGCTTTTATTTTTCTACCACACAGGCATGAAACATTATACTTCTTTATTTATTTCTATTTAAATATGGAGTCTATAATTTTTATTCTATGTATGTCAACTGATAAAAACAATGTCCAATGGAATTTTACTTTTTAAAAAAAATATATATCTCCCTCATCAGAGCAAAACAGAAAAGATCATTTCATATCCAGCAGAAAATTAGCCTCCTTATTTAAACCATGGCAATTCAGCAATAAGATGTTTAAGTAATCACAAGGACAGCCATCCAGAATTTTTGTAGACCAAATCAAGCGTGCCCCTTCACTAGTTTAAAAACAAAACAAATTTAGAATTGACAGAATAGAACTTTCTGAACATTTAATGTTTCATGGGGTTTATTATTATTTTTAGGACATGGCTTTATTATCTTTGAGAGATGCTCCAGTTACTAAAACTTGATCAGATTAACCACATTAAGTCTACATACATTTAACAGGTTAACTTGATTACCACCAGAAAGCCACCACTTTTTGACTAAACTAAAAAACAAAACAGAATTAACCCAACTCACTGTAGGGTGCCTGAAGGACCCCCGGGTATTACTTAGAAGCATTGCACAGTCCATTAAAAAATACTTAACTGCCATCTAGTGGCTGAGTAGGACGACACCTTTATGATGTCTTTCAGGCTCTCCACCACACTTCTTCCTTCATTTCTAGTATTCCTACTTGCATTCTGATGCTTCCTTCAGGGCCAGGACAGAATCACAAAGTTCAGCTACTAGTCACATAGGAAGACCAACAGACTGGAACAGACAATTTCTGCTTAAATTATGTTGAGGTGTTAATGCAGAGAACCTCAATATTTTCAAAAATTTAATTCATTAATCTGCTACAGTTATATATCAGGAAAAATCTATTAGCTTTTATTAGGCTTTCTAAAAATAAATGCGATAGAAAACTGAAAATTGCAGCAGATTTCAAGCGTAAAGTTATAATATTAAGAATCAAAATATATATTTCCATCAATAAAACTGGAACTTTCTGCATAAAAATTATATTTTATTAACATAAAAGATAGGGTATACCTCATTTGCACTTATAATGCCCTGGAGTGAAGGTCAATAAAGATTAGAGTCCCTTTTCCCGCCTGAGCAAAATTCTCTGCACTTCAGCAGATCCTATGACGCCAGCCATAAAGTCTTCTGCCAGGTTTCAGTCATCTTGTTTCACACAAGGTTTTTTCTCCTTTCTGTGCTTTTTTGATAAAGCATAATTTATTCTCAAGGTTAAAAAGAAAACACTCTCCACCTACATATGCTTCCTGATGTTCGCCCACTTTACGCTGGGATATCCCATTTCTAACATTGCAAGTTGGACCTACAGTCAGAACATAAGTTCCTGCGTGCCACATCTTTTAAGCCTGGCTTTATTGGGCTTTTTTTTGCAAGCTATGGAAAAAACAGATTTATACCTCTGCATTTTTCTAGCTTTTTGTTTTCTGAGATTGGGGTACACTGGCATGATATTACAGGAAGTTTACATTGATACAGTTCTTAAAACAATGTGTCCAATCCTGCTTGTCAGGACAGAAAACATCAGTTAGCTATAGTATTTACTTGAAAAATCCAATAGGGACAGCCTTCACTATCATTCAATTCATACATAAAACTTTTTAAAAGTTTGTTTTTTTCATGCTCCTTTCATTCCTCAATGAGACAGCTGAATATATAGTAGATCCTTGTGAATACATCGTATATTTTTGTAGGTTATCTTTACCCAAATGTGTACCCTTGTTCCTCTGCTGGAATATAAGACTTGAGCAATCATACTTTTGTGGTAAAATAGTTGCTTTAAAAGAACTGTTCATTGCTTGCCCAAGCCTTCTCTTCCCCCTTACAAAGAGTAATTCAGCAAGCAATGAAGGAATGGAAAAGGAGTGATGTTTTCCCAGGATCCTGGGTCCTTCTGAATATCTCAAGAAAGAACATATAAAATGAAGAAGTACTAAAAAAAAAAAAAAAAAAAAAAGAGGCACAGCCACAGAATAGTTTGGAAACTCATAAAGGAAAAATGCCAAATTTTCCTCCAATTTCTATTGAACATAATTGTTGACGAGCCTCTCATCTGATAAGAGCCTATAATCTAACAAAAGCCATGAAAGCCAAAATGAAAAATGTTTTTAGAAAATCTCCATAGTAGTTATTTCACCATTTCAGACAAATCTGCAATTTACCTTCTTTATCTTACCTTCACCTGTAAAGAATCATCTTTCTGAAACTTCACTTGAGTTTTAAGAGGCATGCATGTTTATAAGAAAGCCTGTCAGTGGTATTTTACAGTAACAAAAAATTCACCAATTATTTAAATTTTTCAATGGAGTGATTATGTATTTATCTTACAGGATTTAACACCCTTTTTTCTTTTATTACTAAGTGTCAAAATTGGAACATTTAAAATATCACTAAGTTATTACCCTAAAGAGTTGTAATAATTTGTAATTAAAGAATAAAAAGAAAGAAAAAAGGTCCCCGCTGGAAGGCTGAGAGAAGGGTTAGTAGGAAAGTGCAGTAGTTTGGAATACTCTAAAAGAGACACTCCAAAAGTCATACTTCTAGTGTTTTCAAAGTGGAAAGCATATTCAATATGGCAAAACATTTCCTATAATTTAAGGTTTTTAAGGCCAGAATTGTTTCCCTATGATGTTGTTGAAAAGTACACCAATAGATCATGCAGTAGAAATCTGTCTTCAGTGCCTGAGAACTGCCAAAATTGTCTGTTTGTTACTACCAGTTGAAGTACATGGTGTTCCAAGAAGGCATGTAATTTTGGTTGAAGGTTTATATGTTGGTTTAAATGGGGTGAACCAAACCAAAGCGAACACTGAGCCAGAAACATTACAAGCATAAGAATTTTTTGATGGCAAGCTGTAGTGCTGTAAAAATCTAGCTTAAATACTCAGTGTAAACTATCTCATAACCAAAGTGCTAAAAATTAGAACAGTCTGGCAAAATCTCATCTCTTGGGACAGGACTACAAAGACCAAGCATTGCCAATGGCATGAAGAAGAATTCATTACATCTGGATGCTAACCTTCAAACAAACACAACAAGGATGTCCTTTTTAAATTTATGTGACATTTACACTAGACACTCTTCGCAAACAATCAAAAAAAGAAGATATTTAAAATATTTTTATAATAAGGCATATAAAACCCCAAAGAGTTTAGGTGTCTTTCAAACAATTTGAGGGCTTTTTTTAAATTCTGTGATGTCCAACTACTAACCAAAGCCTAATTTTCATGTACTTGGTTTACAGTTATAAGACCTGGTTTTCCCCTACCCTGCTTTCTGCGAAGACTCTGCTTTTACCTACCATATAAACAAAATTAAGTAAACCTGAAAACTGAATTAAAATGTAAGGAAAATGGCAAGGGTATCACAAAAGGTCATGGCTGTGAAACAAAGAAAATTTGCTATTGCAAAAAAATACAAATCTAAACATCAGGTTTGAAGCTGAAGTCTCTAAATTAGGACATTCCTTTTTTTTTTTTTTATTCCTTCACTAAAGGAGTTAGTCCTAATAAAACTTTCTGTTTGGACAGGGAATACTATGCAGACATTGCTGCTCCTCAATGGCATTTCAAAACCAGGACTTGAAATGGCTACTAGTTTTTCATATTTTTCCTCTGTTTATCAATTCCTGCACTAAAAGCTAGCATACTCCCAGGCTGACAACTTTTTTCCATTTTTAATTATTAAAAATGTGCTATTTTGGACTCAAAAAAGCAGTTTTAAAAACTTCAGGAAATTATGCTGCAAAATACAGTTTTATGTTTATCATTGTAACGGAAGCCTCAACCAGTGGCTGGAAAGTGTAGAATCCAGGATCTGTGCAGTACTTGTGCTTTTAATTCAAAACTATTCTGTATCTTTTAGTTAACTGCTTATCATAAATGAGATAATTTATTAGTATCACATTGCATTTGCATTTGTTTGTATGTCAGTATTGACCATCTGCAATTATTTTAATAGCATGCAGAAAATGTCTTTTCCTAAGGAAGTGAGAGGGAAGAAGTCTGCAGACCTAGTTGATCAGTTTCAAATTTTACACTAACCTGTCTTCTTTTGTCATTTATCAAAACAAAAGATAAAAATCATCTACTTGGCTAACGTCAGCCAATGTTTGCTTTCTTTGGAGAGAAAAACTATAGGTAAGCTAGACAAAGAATAAAAGAGGCTAGATCTCAAATAAAGGTGTTTCATAGTATTGCATCAGCAAAAAAGTACAAGTAACACCAAAAAAGTTCTGATTGCAGTAAAAGATTTACCTAGAAATATGATTAAAGAAGTTAGAGTGACCATCCTACTTTCTAGATGTTTTTACAGATTGATATAGATAGATTTTGATAGCTAGAATGAGCTCAACTGTTTTAGGACAGTACAAAAACATTTTGAACCCACAAAAACATTTTAGCTACATGCAGTTCCTCAAATTAAGTAACTTCTAATTTGATTTTCAAAATAAACCAGAATGATGAGGACACAATATAGTACAAACTCTAACAGTGAGGTGATCTTGCAGTCAAAATAGTTATTTTTGCTCTTCATTGACAAATAATAGTACAACATGGAAGAAGTTCACATTATTGCCAGAAGAGATCAACACTGAGCAAGATGGATGGGGATCTCAAACAACACTTGCAAATGTAATTAAGTGATTGGACAACATAATAGGCTAATTTTAAAAATAGCAACAGAAATCCCAACTTGAAGTAAATGTTAGTTCTTTCAGTGCTCTAGTGCTGCTGGTTAAACTTCATTCTTTTAAGTAAAAGAATTTTTAGGTAAAATAGCTAAGGATTCGTGAAACTATTTCCATTAAATACATTTCCAATAAAGAAAAAGTCTTATAGGTCATTTCCTGCAGTGAAGAATATCAGAGAGAGAACAAATACACTCCGTATGTGCAATACCTTTCTAGAAGTATAGGGAAAAGTGCTTTTTCACAAAAACCCCTAGAAAGCATTGCTACTGAAACCTAGATGACTGAACTATATTAGTCTCATGCTATTTTTATATTATAGTTTAAAAACTTAAAGTATTGCAGTGTAGCATAATTTTAATTAGTGGGCTCTAGTTTTTAAATATTCCTAATTACAGAGGTAGAAGAGTTAGGTAACTGACTAGAAAACCTCCTTTAATGTTGTTTGGCAAGACAAAAACTATAAAGGCAATAAACTGACTCTCCCCATCCATGCTTACACAATCCTTGAATGAACCTGGATTAAATTAGCAAATCTAAGGATCAGTAGCATGTATTTCACTACCCATTCCTTATCTTCTCCCCAAAATCAAATCACCGATCATTTTCACAAGTACTGCTAAATGCAGTGATGATTGAACCATCTAGTCATTAACAAAAAAACCCAACCCCAAAACACAAACAAAACACACACAAAAGAAGAAAAAACGACACAATAGAAGAAATATCAAGAGCTTTTAGCCAGTCCTTGTTCCAAACCAAGATTTAAGCAAAACAGAACGCTGTCTTCCTTTTAATGACTTCCAGAACAATTTTACAGTCTTATTCACTAGTAAAATAGGTCTGGTACCTGTGATCAGCGAGCTTTCACAGAAAATAAGCTACTCTTCTGAGGAAACGAAATTTGAAGTTACCCAACTCCATCAAACTGCACCACATTTAATGAAGAATACAACATGAATGATGACACATTAAAAGAAAAAAAAAAAGACTGTTTATGTTGAACACATCCAGCCCAGAACAAATCTCCACTGTCCCAGTATTACATTATCTCCTTTAGAAGTTTAGCTTGGCACCCTAAATCTGTTCAACTACTACCACTGCTATAAGCTTCAGTTGAGAAACAGGAAAAAAACCTTTGCCACTATTACTCCCATGAGCTTTTGAAGATTAGCTAATACAACCAAATCTTCTATTACTATTTCTTGGTAATGCCATCAGACCTCCAAAAACAAGTGTTAATTTACTTATAAGCGAAGTGAACAATAATATTTTAAAAGAATCACCTTAGGCAGGAACCTTCAATCTCTGTCTAAACCTAGATAAGTTGTTGAGCACATAGGTATTTTGTAATAAAACTATTAGGCTCAAAATCACATTTCTGTTGTGTATACCAAAACTACTGCAAAAGTGTCTGAACTATTGCTTTTCTGGTTTTTTAACGAAATGATGCATAAGCACTTCTGTTAGAATCTTACCTGTTCCCGCTGAACATCTTCTGTGCATTGTTTCTCTGTTTCTAGGTCAGTAGATTTCAACTCTGAATTTGAAAAGAGGATACATATTTGAGAAATTCTATGTAAAAAAGCCAACTTTTGTATTGTGAAATATGCATCAAGAATTTAGCGAATAGGTAGAGTTAGAAAGAAAATCTTAACTGTCCCACCTTCCAATTTATCTACCTAAAATAAACCAAACAGGTTGTAGGCATAAATAAAGCCAGCTTGATTTGATCTCAATTTGTAATGTAAGTATTATGACTCAACATTAAATGCTACCATCTTAAACTTGAAAGAAGTCCATTTTGATTAGTTACTTATGGCTCTATTCTACATATTCCACAGAAGGTTCTCATGCTTGTTCTTCCATCCAATCTCATTAAGAAGTATTTCTGTCCTCAAGGTCTGTGGACCATGTCTGTTCACAAAGTCAAAAGAAACCATGAACAGAATGATAACTGTTGGCAGCTACGTTGCCTTTTTCATATCCTCACTGGCCCTTCTCTGCCCTGCTGTCAAAACTTAAAATCTCCATGAGGGTATCAATGCAGACCTCAACTCACATTTTCTAAGTGCACTGGAACACAGTTGGCCTTACTATTTATTACAAATACATTTTGAGAAAACTCAACTTCATCCTAGGTTTATTATTCACTGTTTACAACATTTCAGCCTTACAAAGGGATGGTCTGGGGCAGTCCTCTTACTGTACAGTCAGAGCTTCCCAGAACTTTTATCTGCACATTTTACCTGGAAAATGGGCTTCAAAACATCAGACATAATTCCCCCACCCCTGCACCAAGACTCCCTTGCGTATTTTAAAATCCATCCAGTTCATACAAGTCTTTGAAACACCTGCTTTCATAAAAACATTTCAATTTAAACCAAACCCAAGGACAAAAGAAATTACATCAAAACCTTGATCACACTAACATTTCTTTCAGTAAGAGGCATGTACTGCAGTGTTTGTACAGTGCTGTATTTGAATGGCTGCTAGATAAAAGTCGTAAGATTTTTTTTTATGTAAGAGACATGTAACAACCCAATACATGGTCAGGACACTCAAGACTTTCAGTAAGCCATTACAGAGAATAACAAAGACTTCTTAAAATTTATTTATGGAATATAGTCTTGTAGCTAAGGAACAGGGCTTCAGTTAAAAACTGTTTTCCATTTTGACCATTCTACAGAGTTCTTCTCTGAACGTTAAAAACCATCTTTTTGCCTTACTTTCCTTGCCCAATAGGAGACAACTAGAAAAAAGAAAGAAAAAAAAAATCCAAGCCCAAAAAACTCCAGCAGCCACACTGTGCGAAGTTAGTTAACCAGCTTAGAAGCTACTGCTAATGATGCCTTGCTAACTGGTCAAAATTTTATATACAGGACATGAATGTAAATACGATTTTTATATCTGCCCAGAGATAATGTGTTACACATCCTTTCTGTGTCTTTTAAGCATACTACAGTACAGCAGACAAATCTTTTGACCATTTGTAGGAATAATGAAGCAGCTGTGGTCCAGAAGCTCTGGATTCATAATTCCTAGGCATTTGGTCTAGGTTTCTGACAATCCCAGCTGTTGGGAGGCAAGACATAAGGGGGATGTTTCATTGCCAGTGGCAGTTATGCAGCAAGGCTACCCTTTGAAAATTAACAGTCTGCAACCTTTTTTACTCTTTTAATTGTATACTGAAACAGCATTTCAAGACTCATCTGAAAAAAACTGGATGAGGGTAGGGTGTCATTAACAGGAAATGAATCTCACACTTTGACAAGTATTTAGTATCTATCAATGCTGCTGCCTTGCTGCTGACTTTCAGATAAGTGCATTGACTGAAGAAAATTCAGGATGCTTCTAATAAATTGGGCACTTGCTCCGAATTGTAACCAAAGGAACCCCACCAAAACCAGTGAGCGATTATCTTTTTGGTAAAAGCAATTAATGTCTCTTCCAAAAGAAGACTATTAGCATTTTGTCCTGGTGTCAACTGGAATAGATTTCGTTTTCTTACTAGAAGCTCCTATAGCACAGTGTTTTGGATTTAAGATGAGAATATTTTCAATAACACATAATTTTAGTTGTTGCCAACCAGTCAAAGACTTTTCAGCTTCTCACTGTGGCCCAAGAAACTGGGAGGGGACACAGCCAGGACACCTGACCCAAGCTCATCGCAATGGTATCTCTATACTATAAGATATCATGCTCAGCATATAACTGAAAGGCTGGCCAGGAGGCAGGGGGGTGCAGGAATTAGCTGAATGTTGGCTCTGGGTGGTGAGCAAATGTGCTGTCCTTCACTGCTTTTGTTAACGCCTTAATCATTATTATTATTCTCTTCCTTTTCTATCCTATTAATGCATCTTTATCTCAACTCATGAATTTTACCTTTTTCCTTTTGATTCTCTCCCCCATTCCACTGGCAGGAGGCTGGCTGTGGATGGTGTCAGGCAGTGAGTGAATGTGTGGTTGTTTTAGCTATCTGCCAGGTCAAATCACAACACATTTCTAAACTGCACAATTCTGAGATACTTCTTTTAAAAATTATCTGTAAGAGAATTTTTTTGTTAACCCTTCCTCAACTGATTTGAAAGAACAGGAAAACTTCACTAGTCATCTTCCCAGGGCCCATGTATGTGACTTTTAGATTTCTGTATGGTTGAGAAACTTTAAGATTAATTTGTTCTTTACTCACACCATGTTTTATTCTTTGCTAATATTCTAGTACTAGATAACGTGTACACATACAACTTCGAAAGTAATATTTCCTGTTACACAAATTAGCACAGACTACCTCTCATACTCAGCTGCTCTTAAAAAATAGGAAGAGGTTACTCCTATATATTTTTCAATATATAACAATTTTACTGAATTGCCTAACTTCTTTTTACTTCAGACATTTTATTCTGAAATGAGTTCTAAATAAGGCTTGAGCTCAGAGCAATACAAGCACCCAATTTTAAGGTTCTTTTGCCAAAATTCAACAAATATTTTGTTTGTACCAAACAGGGTTATATGTTTATTTAGGAAAAATTTTTAAAAAACAAACAAAAAGCCCATACCAAATGCCATCACAAGTAAAAAAATAAGTTAGAGGAAAGGAAAAAGTGCCAGATGACAAAAGAAACTTTCCCCTCAACCAAACATTTCTCTGTTTTTCCCTCCTCATTTTTCATAAAACAAATGAAATAAATGTCTGGGCAAGTCTTGGTTTGTTAAAGAGACTAACTTCGATTTCAGGGTGTAAACCCACAGAGAGATTTATTGTGTTGGGACCGTTTGATTTTGCAGGAGAGGTTGTAGAACCTTTGAGTCTCTGCCCAGATGGTTAGGACAGTCACATGGGAGACAGGATGTGTGGGCTCTAGTCCCTGTATACTTGCCTTTTCTTGTATGTTAAGTGGAATAGTGTCATCAGTAAAGGATTAAAATAATTGAATTTCAAATGCCCTGTTATGTTTAGGAAGTGGCAGAAACAAATTTGGGGTATTCAGATGGAAAATTAGTGGCATATACACTGATTTTACTGGCAATATTGACTAATTTTGGAAATAACTTGTCTGAAATCATAACTGAAAAAAAAATTGGCATAAGTATCTGCTCAATAGAACCAAAATTCCTATTAGGTATTTCTAAACTTCAGGTTTTTAAATAAATAGCCAACCTAAGAAAAAAAAAAAAAAACAACAATGAACCCGGCCAAAAACCCCCAACCCAGACCAGTCTAATAGCTGCTTCCTCACACCCCATACCACTCCACATAACACTCAGCAAAACTATTCACTATCTTCTATGCTAAAAAAATATTAACTGCTTCGCTAACTTAGGAACAGGTTACATAAGACTTTGCACCATTTCCTTTTGCCTTACTTAAAACTCGAAAGCATAGTATTGTCCTTGTGCTTACATACGTACAATAAAAATCCTGTACATATAAACATTTCCTGCTACATTTCTCTCCACATCAATACTTTTGTCCAAAATGGCATCTTTGTTTATAAACCATTGTCTCCAATGTTACTCGTGTCTCTTTAATCCATATAGCAGTAATTATAGGTAATGCAAAACCCTGCTGCTCTGCACACAGCAATTAAAAATCTTTAAGACATACTTGACCCTCCACCTTTAAAAGGCACATATATATAATTTAATTAAATATCTTCACTCACCTCCAGGTTCTTCCATGTGGCAAGCATGTGAACAATTAAAAAGCCACATTATATATCTACCTAAATTGTATTCAGAACAATTGCAATTTTTCCTTTTTCCTCCATGCCCTACACAGCAACTTCACAACAAAACCAAAAATTTTAATAATATTTAAAGCAGCAGCACCTCAAGTAAAGTTCAAGAGCTATTTAAGTTCCATTTAGAAATAGTCACAATCAAAGTTTTCTATTTCACTTCTAGCTCTATTTTTTTAAATATTTTTGCAGTTTTTGACAGGGCAGTGGAAGGGACGTCGAGAGATCATCGGGTCCAACCCGAACAGCAGAGGATAGAACAAACCATGTATAAAGTGAACATATTTAAAAGTTATTATTAGTAGTATTATCCTCCTGTGGGAAATAATCTTCAAAATTGGCAAAACTAGTAAAGATCTCCACATTTCAAAGTAAATTATGTAACCAATGTTCTTCTAGATTTTAGAACAGCAAAACTGCTGTTAACTTGCACCCTCATCTGCTGGGCTAAAACAAAACATTCATCCTTTTATTTTTCCAGTGCAGAGTATGTTCATAAATACTCCAATCATGCATCCATTAGCTACGCCTCCAAGTTGATAAGTGTAACCCATCCTCTCAGAGTACGTGGCAATGAATTCTTCTAGTACATATGACAGCATTTTCATTGAATATAGTATAAAATAGTAGATCATTAGTCAAAAACTGCACTAGCTTAAATGTGCGGTACTGGAGCATTCCATGCTCTGAATTGCATCAGCGAGATGGATGTAGAGATATTTGCTCGACCACTAATAGAGCTGCTTTGGTATAAGCCACAGCATAAACAGAATAATATAGCAATACTGCATTTTTGTTGGCATCACTTGTAAACACTGGAATAAGCGATACCAGTAAAATTTAAGTGTTGCCATGATAAATGGTATCCATGCAAGGAATACTTTGCTGGTGTTCCAGAAGAAATGGTAGTAAAGTCCCAAAGAGAAGCAAATCTGAAATTATCTCCACCCACAGCCTACAGGCAATACAAAGAGATCTGTTGAAATGACAACTTAATTCTTCAAATCTGAGCAATGAAAAAAAGGATTGGTAGGAAATGGAAAATTTGAGAATACTCAATCACTCTCCATGGAGGTTATGGGGATGAATGCAGCCTGAAAGTGTTGAGAGTTGTTGAATACTAACACATGCAAAGCTAAGCCTCCAAGAACCTGTGGTATTTGCCTATCAACACTACTAACAGAAAGGAGGTTGGAAATTATCTTCTAAATTTCTTTGTCAGCTACAAGAGGGGTTTTGTATTAATTCTCAGCTTACACAAAGCTTTTAACGAGCGTGCAGAAGACTTCAGAAATTTAGCTGCTAGACTAACCTCATAGATTTTAAGATAAACTGACTTTGTATACAAGGCGTTGATTTATTTTTCAGATACATTTTTCCTCCATCAGCAGGAGACTGTTGTATGCACAAAGGAATACCTTACACCTAATAACATTCAGCATACCACCAGTGGTAGTATATTCTGAATTTTTAAATTTTTTTTAAAGAGAAAAGTATCCATATTTCCTGGATATTAAGGTATATGAATTGGTAAAGAACAAAGGTCACAGCACCTGATAAAATCCATTAGTCAGCAGATCCCAGGTGCACATCTTCATTGTTAAAAAAGCACGCATTTTTTCCTGAGTATTTTTCATTAGATTCATACTAGCTGATAGTGTTTCTGATGCTAATCCAAGATCTTCAAAATCAGGTATTTTTCAGAAGTTAAGATATTAAACTTTTATCTAGGATTATAAAAGACAGCAACTCCCCACCATGCCATACATATATCTTGTCTACATCCAAGAACTATACCTTCTTCTGTAGTTTTGAGTCTTTGTTCTTCATCTGGAGGCTTAGGTGGGGGCCACGCAGATGGAATTCTCCTTGGAAAGCTTCCTTCAATGTAATCTGATGAATGTGTGGGTTGGCTAACTGCAGCCCAAGTATAAAGCTGGTCTTGCTGTGGTTATTAAAAAAAAAAAAAGTTGAGAAGTTCATATAGAAAGACAAACTGAAAATATCAAAGCCTTTATTTCCAACACAAATAGCTCAATATCCACACCCCTGTATCAAGGCAGACTTGGTTTTATGGTCTTCATCTCCTGAGAAGGACTTAGCATAAATTTATATTAAAATAATTTAATGTTTCAGTTTTAGAATTACCTCTGTATAACAATAGCACATATAATATTTTAGTTACCTACAGCAGAATAAGAAGCTAGAATACTGTTCAACATTTTTTGAGCATGATGAACACTGCCCTTCTTTGCTTGTAGACATAACAGGTTCTGTCCATCATGACTGTATGTCTTTATATACAGCTAGTTTATAGGTTTGAGAAAAATATTTCTGTTCACACTCTATGCAATCTTTTTTTTTAATACCAAATTCACAACCAAGGAAAAGAAGTAGGATTATTCCAGCCTAAACTAAAATGAGATAGTTATTCTTTGCATCCCTGTTTTTGTCATTTACATTCCTGTGTTCAGAAAGGGAACTAAAAAAGTGGGTTTGTATCTAGAATAAAACATGAAAATAAAACAAAACCCAAAAACAACAGCTAGAAGTATTCTCAATCCTCTGGGCTCAAATCAGATTATAACCTTATTACTCAATAGCCAAATTTGATTCACTTATTAAAACTAGGAGACATCCAGACTGGCTGATGAAAACAAGGGAAAACTTACACTTAAAGCCAAGAGAAAGGTTTTCACTGGCCACAGTTATTTCTGTAACTCACAGTATATATACATCAACACGAACACCTTGTGATTAAATCTTTATACTACTCTGCAGAGATCAATCATAGCAACTGCATGAGTATCCTCATTAAGTGATCTGGAAATATGCAAATATTATAGTACCACACTGGGGTAAAAAAGCTCAAGTCACAGGATGAAAATAGTCATATCACACAGTAGTATCTTTTTACAAAGATCATTCATGGTATTGCTCAAGTAAAATATTGTTAATATATAATTCTTCTGCTGCATATTTTTAAATTAAAACTATTTTTTTCCCCTCCAATTTTACACATTTACTAAACACTGAAGAGACATGCAGGGGGAAGAACAAAATAACATTAACACTTTTGGGGGGCATAATCACTATTCCATGTGATTAAGCTGCTTCATGCCTAAAAATTTTTGGTAAGAGTGATAATATTCTTTTGGGAACAACTTATTTAAAAGAGACAAATGCTGGGTGTAAAGTTAAGTTTTGGTTCACAGAGGGTGCCTCAGTCAGGATCAAAGCTCATTAGATCTTTCCAGCATGAAAAACCTGGCAAAAATCCAGCCTTATACACAGAGCTTAGATAAAGGTAAAAGTAAATGGATAAAAAGCTTAAGACAAAAATCACATGAGGTTCTTTATAAAGCCCTGAACTCTAACTTCTTTGAAAAGCCTGTCCTTTTCCCATCACTATGCTACTGCATTTGAACACTGAAACAAGCTTGATTAATGCAGTTCTTTGAGTTGCTTAGTACTTTTCCTTTGTTGAATTCCAACATTTTGGAGGATATGTGTTTTTGGGTTTCTGCCTAATTTCCAGAATTGTGCCAATAAAAAAGAGATGGAGAGCCATACCAATACATACTTTGTAAGGAAAAAGAAAAGGTGCTAGATTTTGCTGTTTTTCTTGTGTCTGCACCGTCCACATCTCAAAAACACAGAGAAGAAGATTCTAAAGACTCATCTAGAGGATGAAAAAAAGAATTTTGCCACTCTATCACCTTATGCAGTCCAGGGAACATAGGGAAGAACAAACATTACAGAGAGTTACTTAGGTAAGCACAGTCAACTTTCAATGGGATTACATGTAGGGTTATATAGGGAAATAAAACAGAAGACAACAGACTGTAGACAATATTAGCATAGCATGAGTGAGGAAGACAAACAGTTAAGTTTTTCCTGGACACAATATTTCACCATGCCAGCTCTTGAAAGGTACATTACAATCATTTAACATCAAATTTTTAAAGTATGATTAGTCTATATGAAGATGTATAAAAAAAAAATCACAGTACATATCATAATTACAGTGCAGATGGGATACATTAGGATGGTTAATAAAATATGAAGTACCTATGTTCTTGCTGATAGAATTTACAGCATATAAACTGCAGTTATAAATTAGGACTTCACAGAACTTCATAACCAACTCCTAACCCAACATGGGAAATTTCTTTGTGAGTGTGAGAGACAATATTTTGTTATTTGTGTTGTTTATGTTTTGGGATTCTTTTCATTCACAATTCAACACAAAGAAGGATGCTGGAAGAGACTCATAACAGAAATTTACAGAGGTAAACGTAAACTTGCAAAAATATCTTGTCAGGACTAGCACAGCAATCAAAATTTATCGTTGTTCAATATATGTACAAGGTATTTAACAACAGCTACATTCAGATTACCTGCAAATTTATAAACATAATTTAAAATATGAGCAACCTGTACGACAGTAGTCTGAAGGTCTAGATTTTGACTTGATAGCCCATAAACAACATTTAGAATGGGAAAAGATTAACCCTGTGTCTACTTTCATGCCCTTCAGAAGACATTAATCATTTAAATGTCGTAATTCCTAATCACTCAGGATACTGTCCAAAATCTAATCACTTACTCTCTGTCTTTTGCTCCTTGTCAGTTAATATAGTAACCCATCTCATTTCTCATTTTCCAAATCTGATTAAGCCATAAATTTGCATGATTTTTAGAACATTTTGAAGGAACATATATGATGTTGAAGTACTACTCAAAGCAAAAAAAAAAACCCAAATAACGCAATTTAAAAAAAACCAACACATTTAATCATTAATGGTTGTACTATAAGCATCCACAAACCTGCATTTCCACATTCAACTTTTTGTCCTTTAAACTCTTCATTTCCAAGGCAATTTTCAGTAGTTATCATTGTAAACACAGCCAGTGAATACACTTACCGTGATCAAGCCTTGAATACATCTGGAATTTCCACTTCATCTTGCTCAGACTCCACTGTTTAGTGTTTAAAGCACTTCCTTTTGGGAAAAACGTTATCCTTGCAATGAAGTATCCCAGCTTTATTTTTTCAGACTCATTTCTAGAAGGACATTGACAGCTTAAAGCCGAGTCCAGTGCACTAAATATGATGTCAAGAAGAGTTCTCATTTCCACACATCCTTACACAGCACTTTCCACTGGTTCTTAAAACTGCAGAGCATTCGCACATGGGCGAGGCAAACTGCCTGCAGGATCGGATGGTACCTAATCAATAGATACTTTACCACTTAGAGATGTTAGTGCTTAGAATAGAGTCACAGAGTCAGGTCTGTAGTTTAACTCACTCTCTTCCTGGTCAGCTATCACTAAGCAGAAATAATGGACTTTTGTAACAAATTTTCATTCTTGGGTACCACAGTGTTACAATTCAGGTCCATGACATATTAAATATTCATTACATTCCTTTACTGCTTAAGCTAAAGCTTCCCTTTCCTGATAATCTTTAAAGATGGAAGCCTGTGAGCTACTCAGAATAAGTCAGTCTAGCAAATAACATACAGAAAGAGGATGGTGGACCCAGAACTAGGACAATGAGCTAGATCTGCAGCCAGCATCAAAAGGCATACTGGGGGTCACACATTTTTCACACAGGGAGAGCATGTTTTTTCCCTGGAGCACAGACTGAATTTGAGACCAGTATATCCCCCACTGTCGGAACATAACGTGCAACTTTGAACCTGTTTTTAGCAGCTGTATTGACCCTGAAGATGCGCAGGTAATGTGACCTGTTCAATGCCACTACAGTTTTTAATCCACCTTCTATCTGCTTCCAGTTCAAAGAACTAAGATTGTGAGAAAGTAGTACAAGAGGAAGAGTTGAAACAGCAATAAATGTGCACGCATATATCCAAACTGTTTGCAAAAGCATAAATCCACCATATAGGAATCAAGACCGGGGGGGGGGGGGGGGGGGGGAAGGGGGGGAGGGAAATCCCACCAGAAGTATTTTGACAATTCTCAAGTGAAAAAAGGCAGTCAGATCATACAAGGTGAAATAGGAAAGGCAGGGCAGTAAAGAGGCATACTGCTACCAGGAGCAACCCCTGCTCTTCAGTTCAGCATGGCAGTAGATGGGGAAGGGCATTAGTAGTACCTCTAAACCTTTCTGTACTAGAGTGAATTGGTGCTCATTTCCCTGATGGCTCCTGTGCTAAGCTATGATGGAATCACAGGCCCTATCTTCACAAGGCAATTGTCAACTTGAGCAGTTTTCACTTGAAACCCAAACATTTGGAGTTATCCTGAAGAGGGGAGGACAGAAGGGTAGGGAGATGCACAGACAGGTATAAATGGGCCAGGAATAAAATACAAAGTCGTAGTTAGGAGAAGGTTCCTGCTCATCAAATCAGTCTGGATGTGGGCAGCCATTCAATGGGAAAGCTGGAAGAGTGAGAAGAGGAAAAACCTACTTACTTTAAGATAGAACTAGATAAACTCAGAGAAATAACCGTTTTATGGTCTTTGGGATAAGTAGGGGCTAGACCCCATGACTCAGAAGGTGTTATTCTGGCTTGCAACTCCAAAGAGCTTGTTTCATATTTGCATACAACTGCTTGTCCTGTTTCAGGTGCATGAAAGGATTTTCTGTTCTATCCAGGAAGTTTGATAATTATAACATACTATATATAAAACCTGTAAAATGACAGAAATATAACTGCATGTTCCCACTGCATATAAATGGTTAACTGGACAAGCAAGGTTTTAGTTTGAGAAATTAGAGCTGGACTACCTCAAAATGCTCTTATCAGCAGGAGACTGCTTTATTTTAAGCAGCTATTAAAATAAAGAAATCAATACTATCAAGAATGGGGAAAGTGGTTCACTTTTAGAGGAGAGGTTCAGTAACAAAGCTCTGTCTGGCCACTGACAGAAACAGAGCAGCTGGATCTCAGCTTGTACTACCTTTGGCTAAAATAGTGAGCAGACACCTTCCAAGGCTGAAAAAGAGCAAATCAATCATAATACTGTAAAGTATGGCTGAAGTAGCACTTTATCCTCATGAACTAAACTTGATGCATGACCACATTACCTTAGTGACTTTTTTCTGAAAACTGATGTGTCTCAACATTTCATTTAAAAATACTTCAAATGTCAAAAAAAAAAAAGAAAACTCCTGAAACATTTCTTTCCCATGGAATTAAAAAAATTGCTTGATCTCATCAAACTTTGCTCAGGATTCAACATTACACCCTGAGGATATGATAGACCATCAGAGCTAATAGCTCTATATAGTTAGGTCCCTCATGGGGAAAGAAATCAGAAAGCTAAATTTCATATTTCCACATCCATTCTCATTCAGTTCCAGATTTACTGTCTTGGTCTTCCTGGTCTCCAGTAATTTCTACATTTAACATAGCTGGAGGGGTTGAACTGCTGAGTTTACAGCAAACTTTCCTTGGAAGAGGGAAGGGTGGTTAGTGTTTTATGAAACAGCATTGCCTCAAGATCTAGCCTTTACACATCTGACTTGAACTGCCACTTGAAAGACCACTTCCTAAGACTACCAGGTTAATCAGCTCTTATTTATACCACTCAATGCTGTGTCCTTTCTCATTCACTCTCTCTAGAAATTCTAAGCTGAGGCTAGAAGCTTCTCCATCAGGAGATGTTTTCACTCACACTGATGTAGTTCTGCAGATGTGAATTTGAATTTTCCAAAGAAACCTCTCTTACTAGAAAAATCCTTTCACCTCTATTCTATATAAAAGGTGATTATTAATATAAAAACTTCCTTTTGATTAGAGACATGCAATACATGCAAATTCAACTCTCACTGTATTCTCAATTCCAAGCAAGAAAAAAAGACATTGTGTTATGTCATTCTTAAGAAAGTGAACAGAAAGTCATAAAATATAAGGATCCCTTGAGGTGACAGGGTGACTTCACCCTATGCATAATGATTTTGAGAATTTTAAATAGGTGGTATAAACTTAACATCCAGTATGTACTTCTTGAGGCAGTTCTTCAGAATAACAAGCACGTAAACAAAGTTCTGTGCAAACAGAAGCAGGAAAACCTAGCACCTCAGTTAACAGTATGTACAGTAGCATCACCATAAATAATTAGCAAGGTAACAACAACTATAAAATAAATTTGCAGGTTGTTTTTTTTTTAAGCAAAGGAAGAAAGGAACAGCAAAACAGGAACACTTCAGCCCAGAGGTCATCTAACTGTTTCCGTCTTACTACTCAGGAACATTCAGTATTTCTTACCACAACAGACAAGTGTCACAAAGTGTGATTGGGCAAAGGAAAAGAAAAGAGACATGAGCACTTTGATTTAGCCAAACTCAACTGCCATGGCAACCTACATGACAAACAAAGATTAAGACAGCAATTAACAAACTGTTTTCCCTGCTTTATTCCACAGTTTTCACTTGTTAACTTTTAAAGCCTTATTCATTACTGATCTCAAATATACTGCTGTGACAAATTTCACAAAATGGGTTTACCTACATGCAGTCATACACATTTTATTCCTGAGCACTGAAAGCATGCTTGAAAAAAATGCTGCAGTGTTGCCAGTTTGTGCTGCAGTTTGAAAGAGAAGCACTCCTAGCTGAAGGCAGTTCTTGGGAAAACTGCTCTATGGAAACTGATCACTGATATGGCTCTCCGACTTGTGAGAAAGGAGTTTAGCTACTCCTACTCGGCAATGTGTTTAGCTACTAATTTTCAGACTGGGGTAAGCAGTGCAAATAAGTTAAAACTAAGTAGCTTCTTCATGTAACCAGCTCCTCTTAGAGCTGACCTGCAAAGTCCCACCATCTGCTATTGCTCAGCAGAAAGCAAGCAGCCTCTTTATTACCTGCAAAAGTATTTGCATCACCATAGGTGGCCAGGAGATAAGCCAGCCATCTTTATAGCATTTCCCATTTATGCTGTCTGGCTCTCTTTTTCTTTGTGGAAGGGTTATTACAGGAAGAGATGACAACCTAGTCAGGCATCATAACTACAAATCACATAAGGGGCAGGCAGTCTCTATTTTAAACTGTCAAACATGCCTATGTACAAAATCACATCATAACATATTAAATAAAGATGTCAATTTAGCTCTTCCATTATAATCCATGTTGAAATAATTTATAAATCAAGGTGGCATTAACAGCAGTACTCAGTACAGTATTCAAAAAAGCACTGAAAAAGATGTAAAGAGAGCTAGCTCAATCAAAATTACACTAGAAAAAGCTAGATGCAAGTTTAGTGTGCCTTTCAGTTACATATGGAAGAAGATATTGCTGGTTAGTGCCACATGAAAAAAGAAGTTGTCAGACCCTTTTGTGAGCAGCAGGAAGTAAGGTTTTCTCTGTTTTCTTCTCAAAACCACTTGCAAATTGATAGCAGAAAATTTCTATCACAAAACTATTTAATTTTTCACTGAGAATTTAAATCTTTTGCACCTAATGTTCAGAAACAACATCCAAAGCTACTTTGAAAACTCGTCAGAAAAATACCCCACAAACCAGTAGAAGTCTGGTATGAAAGGAAAAAGATTCCCATAGCTGAAGGCTATATAGTGTGAACTGGAAATTCTTCAATTGGAAGTAATTATTAGGGACTAGATATCTGCAATGTGAGGTAATTGCGACTACTTGATAAAACACAAACACCAAATAGTCTGAGTTTCTAAATAGCTCATTGAAGCCGAGTGAAGTTGCCTTGCACTGATAGGAAAATGTCAGCTTCTTTTATCAGTGTATGAACAGTTAAATTCTAATGCACATGACTATAGTTTATACACATTGCAGATGACTGAGCAGAAGTAGCCACCTTCTAACTTCTGCGGTACGTCATCAACAGTGGAGCTAAGCAGGAGATCAGATCTCTCTCTGTTGAAAACTGGGATCCTCCAACAGGTGGCTGCAAAACTTGCCTGTGGCTACATCCTTGCCAAAGATGCACTGTTAGTCAACTGAGTCTGATGGTGATTTTACTCTAACACGATAATATAATGAGGTAATACACTGAAAAGCTTAGGACTACTCCTGCACTAGAGGAATAGGATTATTTAATAACATGACAGTAATTTGTGACTGAAAGTGTTTTTCATGAAGCATTAATTTCTCATATATCATTCCGGCAGAGGCTATTTTATTTAATTTTTAACTTTAGAAACACTCATAAGTCACAACTCAAAACGGGAAAATTTTAAACAGGAAACAGGCAATAGGTATTGAAAAGAAAAGCAATTATATGGAGAATATATTTGAAATATGCTTTTGCTAATCTATATGTCATGCATTTACTTTCTTGGCCTTTTTTAAATAAAAACACTTTTATTTTATAAAATGCTAGAAGAAATTAGTCTGACAAGTTAGAAGCCATGACATCCATGAGGCAATAATTAGCAGCCTCTCCAGAAGACAGGAAGCTTGCAAAAAGGGCATCATATTCCCTGACAGTGAATCTGTAGGCGACATTTACTCTACTCTTTAAGATACTTTTTACGTTATAAGAGCAGGTAGGAAGAGTGAAAGCAGTGAAAGCTTCCACTGCTTCTCAACAGCATACATCTTAAACACAACCCTGTCTACTTCTGTTACTTTTAAAGCTTCAAATTTTTGCAGACTAAGCTTTTATTCTGGGCATCTGCCACAATGTGTTTTGAAATAAACAACTGATAAAATGGGCCAAGATAGAATATGAAAGTTCTCTCGTGTTCTTACAACAGCTTTAAAGTTCCTACACTTTGGGCTATGACTTCAAATCTGACAAAAGGTCAGAGATACTTCAGGAACATGCCATTTCCCATCATCACTAAAATCTATCCAAAAATCTGACCAAGTTATAAACCTCTGGAAACTAGACATCATCTTCAAAATATATCTGATGACAGCTGATAGTTCTCTGAAGACTTATGCTTATTTTAGGTAACTGTTGGTCTTTCATGCTTTCCATATACTAACAAAGGAGTAAGCAACACATCCACAAAGTGTAACCTACACCAAAAATACAAGCATCAAGAATTTAAACTGGCTTCCAGGAGCCATTCTAATACTAGCCCAAGAAACTAAGAGCTGTAAAAGTCGCCTTTACTCTTAAAGCATTGCCTAATTGCAGTCTGTAGAAGAGAAAGAAATAGGCTCCAATGAGAAAACTAAAAGAGGTTTTGTGCAATAATTCAACAGGGTGAGGCAGAAACTCACACTGAAACTTGGACTATCTTGGAAGAAAGAAAAAAAAACCAAACCAACAGATCGCTCATGTTATTAAGAGAACAAGACACAAGGCTTGAATATACAGTTATAAGAGGGAAAAACAGGTGGTCACCGGGCATGAGTAATAAAGAAGATGAGAATACAATCAGAGTGTGCCATTGCAAACATTTCAAGACAGAAGAGAGTTCAGCTTTAGCCATGTTAAATTAAATTCACTGGAAGACATCCAGGAAAGGAAATCAGAATGAGAGAGTAGGACTTTTAAATAATCTGTTTATAATCATCTCAAGCCATGAGCAATAGATCATAGAGCAAACAAAACTTACTGAATTATTTTCATAAACTATAAACCAACATCTTCAAAAATCAGAGTATGTGGGACCACACTTAAGCAAAAGGGGAATCATGGATTTTATTTAACAAAAGAAATATTAAGTTAGTGTACAGAAATACATGGGATCAGTCAAAAGAGAAAAAGTTGTCAATTCTAAAAAAAAAAATCAAACAAAAAAAACCCCAACTGCCCCAAAAAACCACACACTAAAAGGAGTGACCCAAGAGGCTGTACAAGAGCTACACTAAGACAAAAGTCAAGGCAGATAAATGAGTAACAAAGGCAGAACCAAGCAACAGGGCTGGATATAACAGGATGGAAAGATGACAAGGTGGTGGACAAACCTGGCTGGGACCAGGACAGGGTTACAGGAGCTTTGTTGATGGCAGTTTCAGCTGAGTGAAAAAGACACCAGCCAAACTGGAGACAATCCAGGATGGAAGTGGAGGTATGTCAGATGAACTCAGATAAAAAGGAGAGACTGGCTGTGCTCCCAATTTAGGAGTTAGGGCAAAGATATATCTCCTAATTCTAGATGGGTGAAATTTATGTATTACTAGCCTAATTCTTCTTTCAAATTAACAGTCCTGTTCTAGTGGGGAAAAATAAAAGGAAAAAAAAGAAAACCTAAATAATAAACAAAAGCAAAGTACAGATATGTAGAAAGATGAAAAAGGTGACACACATCACAGATTTTTTAATCCTTTTTTAAGTAATATACAGCATTAATCTAAGTTTTCTCACAGCAATTATTACTTTTTTCATTTCCTTACATAAATATCAGCATTTATTTTCTGTAAGATACTTTATTTCCTCACTCCAAGAAGAAAAAAAATCATCTAAGAGAAACCAAATTTTGAAGTTTTCAGCAACTAAAGTTTATACTGCAGGTTCTAAGCATGGTCATACTTTTGGGTATGGAATGAACAAACACGTAAGCATTCCTGTACTGTGGTCACCAAGGCTGAAATAGAAGTTTATTCTCAAACTTAACAACAACACTCCTCTCCCACCTTTGTGCCACATAAAATTCAGTTCTTGAGATCATAGAACCATTGAATATATTGAGTTGAATCCCAGTGTTCAAGACTGGGATGCTCCTTTGAAGTAGGGAGCACTACTAATTGCATACACAAACGCAGGGCTTTATACCACTTCTGATATTTTAAAGAAGCATGATATATTTAGGGAGCTTATACAGCAAAACATTAACAGAGGATCTGTGGTGTACTGACACTCTGATTCAAATTATGATCTCTGCTAATCTTAAATTTATGACTAACACACTGTTCACGTGGCACTAGGCTAAGCTCCTGTTTTCAAAGTGTTCATCCTGTTAGATAGGTCAGTGAAAGATAACTAGAGTAATTCTCTTACCGAGGCAAAGCATGATATACCTGTTAACAGAAAAGCCTCTTCTGCTCCTTTCCAAACTTTTAATTTGATAAAATCTCTTTATAAGTGAGGGGAAACGTGAAAAAAAATAGTATTCAGTGCTCTGAATGAGAAATTAGTTGAATATAAGGTAAAATCAGGAAAACTGACAACATTATCACACTGCTTTAAGTAACCAGAAAAATAAGAAACACTTATTTTCCAGTAACTTTATTGAGCATATTTAATCATAAACACTTTCAGATGGAGTGTGATTTTGTCTATAAAACTAAGATTATTCAGGCACACTCCATTTTTAATTAATTTTTTAAAAAATATAGAGGTTGAATTTTTTCAGAGAGTCCATGGATGATTTTGTAGATAAGCAAGGTTGTCTAGGAGAGCTTGTTTGGTTTGTGTATTCATCAAATAAATTTATTCTACCCATTTTCCCTTCAGCAATTCTGTTAAACTATTCTTCAGAAAATATGACAAAGTTTAAAAGAAGATACTTGTGTTCCTTCTTATCCATGCCAATCATTTTTTGAGTATTTCTAACCAAGTTTCAGATTAATGTGTAGAATAGAGATTATCTTAACTATACTAGTAAGGAATTAAGTAGATTAGTTAATATTTGTACATTATTTTGAAGTTAATTGGTGAAGAGGGAAAACCCTCGATATCTTCAGTCGCATAAGAATTCTTAAAGATAAATTTTAACAGCAAGGATCTTGAAAAGAAGTTCAATGTAAAACTTTATGGGTTGTACAGTATTACACAACAGAAAAGCATGCTGAAGTTGAATTAATTATCCAAGAGAAAGTAAAAGTATTTTAGATGACACCTGCATCACGATTTTGTAACTGTAAGCAACCACCACCAACAGGACTTTGGCCAGATAGCCTGAAGACATAAAAAATACTGTAGCTGGAGTGCCAACAAGTTTGTACTGACCCCTGAGCTATTTTGTGTCAAAAGCCTTTTCAGAAAGAAAAATATTTTCTAGCGTAGACATCCAATTTGAATTCTGTAAAGTTTTGTGACACCATGTTTCTATTGTTACTTTTACTTATATTTTTGGCAGAGCAGCTGTTGGATTGAAATGTTGATAGTCCTGTAGAGCACATTGATTGAAAGAAAAAGACTTAATGAAAACAATAGATAAAGAATAGTACAGCAGACTAAGATACGAGTTAAAGTGTTGAGAAATCAAGTAATGGGAGAACCTTTTAAACATTACACTTACCTGGACACAAAAGCATACACATCTGAGCTCAGAAAAAATTGCTGACCACTCTCATAAGGTAATTTTTATTGGAAGAACTAACAGAATTCTCTTGGGACTGACAAATCTTTGATAAACCATGTCCCACTTGGCAAGAAAGACAAAAGATAACTTTTTTCAGTACTTACATCAAAGGTAGGTGTGCTTTGCTGGGCACTCTGATTACATGGTTCTCTGAAGCAGTCAGTGAATGGAAGTAAGAGACCCATTGCAATAATGCGAGAACATAGTTTTTCTGCTTCTTCTTGTGGTGCATTTTCCTGCTGGCTGAAGAGCTTTTCCAGCAGCGTTCGTCCTGCCAATGTGATGACACAGATCAATAAGAATTTGTAGCTATCTACAGGACACAAAGATTAAGAAAAATCTCAACTATTAGAGGTAAAAAAAGAAGAAAGTAGAAAAGAAGTCTTGGGGAATGCATTGGATAATAAGCCTTTAATATAAAATATTTCTATGTAATAATTTGAAATTATCTATAGCCTGGTTAATTAGGATGGTCAAGAAATACCCATTGTGTTGGCTGCACTGCAGAGAAGGAACAAAAACCACGAGATGCTATCGTACCATTCATTTCCTACTTATTTATATAGTACAATTTTCCCGATGGAAAAACAGAGATATTACCAAGAAATGAAGTCAGTTTTTCCAAGGGTGTCAAAGTTATAGAATCAAGTCTCCCAACTCTTGGAATAAGCCTTTGGTTTTTTTAATCATAAAATGATCATATTCTTAAAAAAGTGTGCTCCAGTTCTTTGGAGAAACTTTCAATAAAAGAGTAATAACAAAAAAACCCAACCCACCAAACCCCAAACTGATAGCTGTTCTGTTTAAAATTCTATTTAATACAGCTCCAGAGCAGCAGAGTGCTCCAAGCTGAAATGCAGTGCCACAAGAAACAATACAGAAAAGTAAAACTTATTGAAGAGTGAGAAGCCAGGAAGCCAGACTGCATGATCAAAGCATTTTCTTTGTTATCTCACTAAAGAATGAAAGGAGGGCATGTGTTACATAAAGTACACTATAGGAGACAATGTGAGAGGTTTGGAAGACCTTTGGGCTGTGTGCAGTTAGCCAGAAAGAGACAAGAAAAATTAGCCATATATGCAGGCCGTAGTAAAATCTACATTATAAGAATATTAAATTGCTTGATTAAGCTCTAAAATGTCAAAAGATGCCAAAGTTCAGATTTACAGAATATAAAGAGATGGGAAAAATCTACGGAAATAGAAAAGGCAACAGAGTAAAGTTAATTTCATGTTTTTCATAGCTGTGAATACAGTTTGTACCTAAATCAACTTCTATAGTCTTTCTTTTTCCACCCACTCACAGGAAGCCAAAGGTATTTTCCAGAGAAAAATATACTGCGTTAAGACAGCATTATAGTGTCATTTAAGGTAGTATTATTAATAACAATAACAACAACACTACTGTTTCTAACATAAAAATGCATTATTTCTGTTTTAATGTTGTTTTTATTAAAAATGTAAAATTTCCCAGGCTGTCTGATTTTCCTTTTAAACATCTGGATGCAATTTAAAATGAATATTGTAAGTGACATTTAGCCCAAATTTTCTGTATTATTTTAGCTTCATGTGGCAACACAGTCTAAAATAAACAATACATTAAAATGTTAGAAGTTGTTTCTAAGATTTTCCTCTCTACATATAAAGATCTGGTGTTTGATTTATTAGTCTGAGTTTGCTAGGCTTTTATTTAACATAATAAAGAACAGTCAATGAGCTAAAAGCTGGAGGATAAGTTTGTTTTGTTACATCTGCTGATTAGTTTGCCTCCATTCCTTGTTTTTACCATCTACAAATTGATTATGACGTACTTAATTATTCAATATATCCCTCTATTTAGCTAAAGATACGGTTTGGGTCTTAATTCTTCAAAGTCATTAATTAATTGAAGATGGGCTTTCTTATTGCAATTTTTAAGAATTTTCCCACAGTTGCAGCAATGTACAACAATGCCCTACGTGAAGAAAGCCAACAGTAGGAAACCATGGAAGCAAAGTGCACATACAGAGCTATATGCCAACAGACATTTTTGTAATTTGTTTTAATAAGTTTTCTTTGGGGTTGCAGCTACCAATGCTTAGTGGTGCTGCAAGGGACCACTAGCATCCTACCCCCCAGCTACTGCCCTCTTACTGCAAGAAATGGATTTCCCCAGGTATAAATACTGAGGTTAAGGATATAAACCAGCTTTAGGAAAAAAAAAAACCAAACCCAAAACAAAACAAATAAAACCAAACCAAAACAAAACAAACAAAAAAAAAAGAGTACAACACTGACATCACACCAGTATCAGAGCACCAACAGGTAGCATTTTTGGGGCAAAGCACATAAGGTGATAATATGATATCACCGAGTAAAGTTCAACAACATGACAAGTTGTCTAGTTAAACAAGAGACTGCAAGTGATGAGGATGAATGGGGAAGTCAATGGTTTACACTTATCTAAAAAACACAGAAGAAAAAATAATTTAAAAAGACACTAGAGGAAAAGCACTCCCCAAATGCACTCAAAAAGGACTATGCAAAATGCCCACACATTTCTTGATGTTATATTAAATATTCAAGTTACACTTGAATGTCAGACAATATATATTTGGGGTTTTGTCTGAATGTTTCAATACCTAACAAGTCTTGTCATGCTTAGGGAGTCTTTTGGGCATCTGGAAGGAGATTAGCCCCCTCCCCTTTTTTACTTTAACCTAACTAACAGGAACAATATCTGTAAATGCAAAACAGGAAATGAGGCCAGTTTGTTTTCTTCTTAGTCCACCCATTCATTTGCTAATTTTTGTAGCACTTCTTAACAGTCTTGCTTAATATGAAAAACTTTGTTCAGAATCTTAGTTGCCATTCAGTTGGAGTTTAATTTTTATACTGGTTATGAACTACTGTTGCTTAGTGATTACTGACTACTGTCTAAACATACTTGAGCATTCAGACAAAACAGAATAAGTATCTATATTGTAAAAGTAATTAATGAAATTATTTTCTCTGTATTACTTATGTCATTTTGCCAAACTGAACCTGAAGCAGTCTCTCCAGTATATTAGCAGTCTTGGAATAAACAGGGCTGTAAAGATTATTTGATTATATTAGCTAGTCCTTTTTATTTAAGAGAATCAGCCACTTAACTCTAACTTTAGTACCATTAAGCTGTCCTTTACATCAAATATACATTGAATCAAAGACAGGTTCTCAACACAAATGTAATAAAGTTCAGATAAAGCTGCACTTTAACGCAGCTTCTGTGCTCCTTACAATTGCTATGGAAAGCTGAGGATAGACATGGAAATTTCAATTACAGAAATACATTTTGCCAATTCAGTAAATACGTTTTATCAAATGCAAGTTGAAAAAAGTTCATTTTTCAATGCATGCAGAAATAGCTTCACTGTGAACAGGTATAAAAAAATAATATCTTTGTATCAACAATAAATGGGTTATATATTTAAAGCACTTACTGAGCAGTATATTTAGAACAGACTGTTAGACCACTGAAGATTTGGACCTAGCCAGCTAGGGCTTATCATTGAACTGAATGGTCATTACAAGCGTCAGAACTACCATCAAATATAACTGTCAGCCAAAGTTATAAAAAGGACAATACATGTTTTTCTTAAAGGGGAATGAGGAGGAGGTAAACCCCACCCCCAAAAAAGTGTGTCAGTACTTGAGTACTTCCCTGAGGCAACACCACACAGACCTACACCACCTGACTGATGGAGTTGCTGTAGCTATTTTACATGGGAGAACAACATTTGAAAGGTTTACCAAAAAGTAGTTCCTCCCATGTTAAGGGCATCTTCTATCTCTCTTTTACCTATTTTCAGGTAAAAGCCAGTTGTCACTCCAGGAGAAGCATTTCAGCCCCTAAGTCCCAGCAGCTCAAGGAGGCTGGTGCCAAATCCACCCCCACTGCCCTCTGACCCTGCCTGCACCTGCACTGATGTCAAAACAAGAGATGTTTGTGAAGCAGACATTGACTTGGGGCAAGATGAAGGTTATAATTTTGCTTAGATATAACAAAATGCTACTTTAACACTGGACTTTAACACTAGGCTTTTAACTACTTTGGAACCAGAAATGGTTTGCTACCACCCTATCTGCCCTATACACATACTTGGTGTTAATGCCAATTACAATGACTTTGTTTCTAGATGCATGAAATGGACTGTACAATGTTAGTCCCTGAATCCATTCATTAAACAGCAACACCAAAACCACAGCTATATTTAATGAATAGGCTAAATTCTGATCAACTTCAACTGCAGTATTTTGAGCTAAAAGTTTTCACCTTTGGTTTATAATTAGAATGCAGCAACAACAGCTTTTTTTTCCTTAGACACCATTAATCACCTCATATTCCTAATGTTTATATGATGTAATACATTCAAATAGTGAAGATGGTTGCAAGTAACCTGGAATAATTAAATTAAAGATTTCATAATTATTAAATGATCAGGTGATTTCTGTTATAGGGAATGAAATGCAACGGTAAAGCAATTTCTCTTGGTTGCCTTTACACGCCATGAAAATAGTAAAGAATAATGATCTCAGTTCTCCTTTTTTACCCTAAAAGTTTAAGTTCCCACTTTTTCTATTTTTAACAGCCTTTCTTCTCAGAAATCCAAGGTCATGAATTTCTTGGAGACCATTCTTACCTTTCCACTAAGTATCAGCTTGGTGAGGGATGAGAGGCATATCAAGCTTTGAACTAGAGGAGAACTGCAGCTAAGTTTCAGCCTTAGATCAAATCAGTATTCTGAGGATCTTGCCAAAACCCTTCGGCAAATAAGATGACTATGAACTCCTAAGTTACTTTTTTAGGAGCTTAGAATGACTTCTTCAATGCCACAGCGGTATTAAAAGATTTTTTTCTTTTCTTACAAAGGATTACAAATACCATGGGAACATGGTATTAAGTTTGGATGTATCAGGTACTCTGGCCTTCTATGGATATTTTATGATACTTTTTCTGACATGGCTCAGCCTAGGTCTCTGGCTCAGCTTCCAAATTCCATGTTCTCCACCTTAATGGCACTTGCCACTCCCTCTGGTTCTGATGAAGATGAGGCACCTTGTCATCTCATCACCTCCTGTATGACATTCACAGAATCACAGAATTGTAGGGGTTGGAAGGGACCTCGAGAGATCATTGGGTCCAACCCCCCTGTCAAAGCAGCTCCCTAGCTCATACTGCACAGATAAGCATCCAGACGGGTCTTGAATATCTCCAGAGAAGGAGACTCTACCACCTCCCTGGGCAGCCTGTCCCAGGGCTCTGTCACCCTTATTGTAAAAAATTTTCTCCGTATGTTGGTGCGGAACTTCCTGTGCTCCAATTTGCAGCCAGTGCCCCTTGTCCTGTCTCCACAGACCAAAGAAAAGGGGCAGGCCAGTTCCACCTGAACCCCATACTTAAGATATTTATAAACATTGATTAGGTCCCCCCTCAGTCTTCTTTTCTCCAGGCTGAACAGAGCCAGCTCTCTCAGCCTTTCCTCATAGAATAGATGTTCCAGGCCCTTAATCATCTTTGTAGCCCTTCTCTGGACTCTCTCAAGGAGATCCCTGTCTTTTTTATACCAGGGAGCCCAGAACTGGACACAGAACTCCAGGTGGGGTCTGACCAGGGCAGAGTAGAGGGGGAGGATCACCTCCTTCGACCTACTGGCCATACTCCTCCGGATGCATCCCAGGATCCCATTGGCTCTCTTAGCCACCAGGGCACACTTGACTCATAGCCAACCTATCATCAACCAGGACCCCCAGGTCCTTCTCCACAGAGCTCTTCTCCAGCAAGTCATCCCCCAGCCTGTACTGATAGGTGCAGTTGTTCCTCCCCAGGTGCAAGACTTTACACTTGCTTTTGTTGAATTTCATTAGGCTTCTCCCTGCCCAGCTCTCCAGCCTGTCCAGGTCTCGCTGGATGGCAGCGCAGTGTCCCTGCATGTCAGCCACCCCTCCCAGCTTTGTATCATCAGCATACTTGCTGAGGGTGGATGCTATTCCCTCATTAAGGTCATCAATGAAGATATTAAACAGGGCTGGACCCAACACCAAGCCCTGGGGAACACCGCTAAAATTACAGGTCTTCAAGTCATCTCTATGACCAAGACTTGAGCAAAACTCTCCCTTTTTGAAAAATGCATCTATTTGTATTCTTAGTGATCAGTTTCACTGCAACCATATTTTCTCAAATGCAAAGTAGAGGGAGAAAGGAAGTCTGCTCCCATCAAGAGTAATTTTACAAACATTATTTCATATAATAATGAAACACCGTAAAATATTAGCTATTAGATAACATGCACATAATCATTTCATATAATCAGTGGCCTAACATGGCCACAGATTCTCCCTTGGCCCGCAGAGGTGTCTGTGTGTATGTATTATGCCTCCTTCCATATGGCAGCAACTGCTACAGACCTTGGCCGTCAGTACTGATAATCTGAATCACTTTAGCTATCATGATCTGGAATATGAGTCACTTCAGATAGAAGAGGTTGCCTATTTTAGAAGGAAGCCTATTTTAGATGATACTTGGTCTTTCAATTACAATAACCTTATATTTCACTGCAATGTTTTTTCTCCTGAAGCAGACACTAAACACAAGGATGTACACTCTTCCAAAATGCAGGTTTACCTTACGTCTGATTGCCTATGGAATTATCATATGTTGAAGGTATGTTTAATACTGTCTACAGAGAAACACAAGTCTCAACTCAGTACAAGCACATTGTATGTCTTTTCCTGTGCAACCAGGACCAACCTTTCGAAGAGCTACTTGGTGAGGAATAATATACTTAAGAACTAGGAAAACCATGAGCGTGTTGTTGTTGGCTTTGGATTTGCCTAATTATCAAAGGAAGGGAGAGGTGCCAATGGAAGCAAGAAACAAAAGAAAACTACAGCATCACAATCACACTGAAGAAACACACACATTCACTGAGGCACTGCACTATGGCAGAGCTTATAAGGTTTCCCTGAGGACAATGCTGCTATAAGCATACATTTATCTTTAGAGATGTGTCTCTCATCCTTATGCTGCATTTGCAAAAGCCCAGGAACACAGATGCCAGTGAGCACAGCTTGAAACTAATGGTCAAAATGAGTTATACTCCAAAATACTCCACTTCTGCCAGACTCCCATGACTGCCTCTTCTAAAAACCAGAGCACTATACCACACTTACTGCCACTAGCACAGCAGCTGCATCAGCACATCTCAACCAATACAGGTGAGAAACTGCCTTTCCATTTTATTTTTTCCCTAATGCAGACTGAGAAGCTTCAGTTACAGCTATATGTATAGTTCTGAACACCCTATCCGGAGTCAGATCAAGGGTTAACTTGACTCACGCAAATACTGCTTACAGAAAGCTGAAATCGGCTTGCCTTCTTTTCCCCGTTTACTTTTTTTTTTCCTCCCAGTTCAGTAAGATCAGAAATGCTCACACAGCAAAGAGATTTCATGAGCTTTGAAGCCAAAAAAGTACCATAGGCCTTGCTCTATTTTTGGGAGATAGTACAGGAGAAAAAAAGGAAAAGGAAGAAGACATTGACAAAATGGTGAATTTCTATTTAGAATATGTTTTCAATTAGCTTTACAAAATATCAAAAAGCAATTGCAGCCTTATGGTTATACATACACAAAGGATTGCAACTACAAATGTAGTTCTATAAATTAAAAAAAAAAAAAGAGAACAGAAAATAGGGAAAAGGAAAAACTGATTTCTACAGCATTCAAAAGTTAGGAAATGCTGTACTTCAGATATCTGCTGCCCCATATACGTCTAAAATTTTTTCTGTCTCCTTTTCTCTATATACTACTATCAAGGTCACAGCTAAGTCAGGCCTAAATCATCTGACTAAGCACCTGACCTGCACAGCCCCAGAATGCCGTAAGAGGACAAAAATGTCCAAGAGACAGAAATGCTGCAGAGATTTCCATATCTGTAGATAAATAGTAATTGGAAATACATGTAATTTCTAAATACTTTGCAGTACAAGTTCTACTCTTTCATCATATACCCAAAACTACACAGTAAAAGTTTGCTGAATCATTTCCTAAGGGCAAATCAATCATGTGTCCTTTTTCACCTCTCTGTTTAATGTACTTTACTAGCCTCAAATATACAAAGCACGGAGTGACTAATACTTCACACATAAAATTAATATTTCAAGGATCAAAAGAGTTCCATTTCTTTCATATTTTCCTTTCATTTTATAATCTTCCCACATTTCAAGTTTTTCAGCTAACCTGTACCATTCAGCCTTGATAAAGTGTGCAACATGTGACTGCTGAGAAAGAAGAGGTTTTCCAGGGTGGTCATGGAACATGAGGAAGGAAACAGAACTGAAGATCAGTACTCTAGCCATCACTCCTTAGATAAGCGCTGCAGAAATGCGTATTAAATATATATTTGCACTAAAAAAGTAACAATTTAGTCTCTTGCTTGCCTGAAGACAGACCTGGGAGATTACACCCAATATTCCAGGATTAGAGACTTAATTTATTGTTCTTTTTCATTGTAGATTTTTTAATCCTCTTCTGCTTTAGATTGGGAAACTGTTCTAGAGCTTACATCCTGAGAGGCTGCTTTGACTGGGGTTTTTTTGGTTGTTTTGTGGTTTGTTGCTTTAAGGGATTGAATTCTCATTGACAGATACTTTCCTAGAACCACATGACACACAGGCTGACAGCCTAGTTACATAAAACGTGGAAAACCCACCAAGCAACGGGCATGCACACACAGCGTGGTTTTATAACAAAAAAACCCACCCCAAAACCCATCTAACCATTCCACTATGGATAAATACAAACAAATTCTGATATACCTTAAAAATTTTTAAAAACCAACTTGTCAAGGTCTAGGGTTACCTCTACAAATTGCTATAATTATGTCCTAAAAATATTTCCTTTTGCTATTATCAGTGTAATAGCTAATGTCTCCATCCACTGCTTGTATACAAACATATGTTTCTAAGGGTAAAAATACTGAGAGGTTATATATCGATTTCTTTATATGTATGCATTGCATACTATCATATCAATTTATTCTCTCTTTATAAAAATGTGTATAATAATGTTTGAAATATTAACATATAAGATAAAGTTAGGGATGTGTCCTTTCTTCTCTAACGTTCCCTCTCCAGATTTCCTACTCTGTTCACATGGATAGCATGATCAAAACCCACATAACTCAAATTACAAAGTCAAAAGTAGAAAATCCGTCTAAATGAGAAAACTAAGAAAAATGCATATATCAACACTATTTCCTCATCCTCTCCAGTTTTCTATGCCTGCCCACACAGCGTTCAGTATCATTTCAGTCAGATATATATTAATTAAATTTCTATGAAGAATATATTGATGGATTGATTACATTCAAAGATTCTTCCAACAACCAGAATAAAACTATCAATTATTAATTTTTCATCTGTCAGCCCTGCACCTAATTAATAACAGCAAACACCATGCATTACTTTTGTTAAGCAACCTTAAACTCTTGGCATCTCACTCTTCCTTCTTTCACACCGTCTCATCTCTTAGTACCTTTTTTCATGGTTAAAATTTTTCTGTGAAAATTCTTGACCAGTTCCAAGATCCACAATATATCAACCTCTTTGCAACTCAAGTAATTTTCTTTTCACATATTTTAGCCCCACAATTATCACTCAATCTTTTCAACAGATTCTGGATTGTACAAAACAGTTTGAATAACTGCATTATTCAAATTTCAACTCACTCAGCTGTAACAAGCAACACCTTATGCAGCTACAGAGAGAGAAGCACATACTGTTAACATCTTCAAGTGTTTGAGACATCCCAAAAAACCCCAGGGAACATACATATGCGTGCTCCTTTTAGGAAGCAAGATCACAATCTGCCACTGGAGAGAGAATCCTGCTGCTGTCCCAAGAGCCACCACAGGCACACAGGGAACATAGCACCTTATACAAATGTCCCTGAAATTCTTCTAGGAATGCCCTGATGGAAAAAAGTAGAGGTCTAGCAAAATTTGAAAATAGAATTCTCAAGAAAAAAAAAAAAAATTACAAGGAAAGATCCCAGATCTAATGAAGCAAAAAGCCACCCCATAAAAGGTGCTGCAAGCAAACAGCTTTCAAAAAACCCCATTTTAGTCTTTATCCATAGCGTCCCTTGATCTAACACTGTATTTTAAAACAGCTTGCTCCACAACTGCTGGCTATGAGACTCAGCAACATCACCGATTTCATTGTATTCCCCAATGGTCTATTAAAAGTTTACTTAACCATAGGCCATATTTGCACAAATCATGCTGGAAAGAGCTGAAGCAGTCAAATTGAAATCTAATTAATGCAAACCTTTGTCCTGACAAATATGCTGCTGATGTCAGCTCAGTTCCTAATTTTGAAATTTGTGTTATAACACAGGAAGATAAAAGCTTACCAAAAATTTTACTTGGTAATGAGCATGACCATTGCAAACACAATGGTTGGGACAAAGCTCAGAACCCAGCTCTGTTCTTCTATTAACTATGCAATAATTTCCAGAGTCTGACCAAGCCCACCTAGCCCAACACGAGGTATGTCAAAACAAAGCTGTTCCTCTCTGGTGGCAGTGAAGTAATGTGACAAAATCCCTTATCTAAGCCACCAGTAATTTTCTTCTTTGACTAAATTATTTGCTGTTCTGACATTTTTGTACAGAAACACAGTTGAATTCCCCCCAACCACTCATGCATTGTTTAGAAAGCAACTGTATATAAAAAGTTATCAATGTAGTCTTACTGATCTGTGCTAAAACCATGCAGCATTTTGTTCTAATTTACTTTAGCCTTTTATCATATACCTGATAGTTGTATCTTTTAATTTCCTCCTTCAAGATTCATTCCAAAGCCTTACTTGTTGCCAAAGTAAAAATAAAGATGATTAAACTGGCCTTGATCAGTTGCAATAACATTAAAGTAAACCTTCTAAAAAGCAGATATAACTGCTATCACTAGAGCTTTAAAAGGTATTAAAATCTTTGTGATGGCCTGTGACAGTGCTTTCAGAATTCTTGCAGATTAACAAGTCTCTGAAGCTCTCTGCCTCCCTAACTTGAACATTAAGCTCCTTGAAATTTTGCTTTCACAGTGACTAAGATTTTACACCTTTCCCCCACAGTGATTTTTCTGATATATGACATATGTATAACAGGATAAACTGAGACTGAGTATTAAGCTATGCTTTTATCCCTACCTTTCACTATGTGTCACATATATATCTTATATGTTACTAAATATGTTTTAGAAGCTCAAGTTTTTACATACCAAACAATCCCCCAAGTATGATACAATAATGATACACAGCACAAAATACCTTTCTAAATATACAAAAAAGATGCACCCTCCAAAGACATGTGGCATGTATCCTTTCACCTTCATTCCTCTTCAGATACTAATGCAGCACTACTGCAGGTTACAGAAGTATACTGCTAAAGCTTCCTGACTTCTAGCAGCTTATGATAAAGAAGAATCTATGTGTGTCTGTCTACTGAATCTTTTAGGCACCATATGCATCTTTGGCAACTTTCACATTGTGTTTTCCAGGTGCTTACATTCCTCTCAGCAAGTATTTAATTCTGCCCATCTTTGCCCTTTTAGCTTCCATGGTGATTTGAGATGTGAAGGCAGTATTCTGTGCCAGGTTCTCAGAGACTGCTGGAAAGCCACAATTCTTTCTGTCTGGCTCTTTAAAGTAAGAAGCTCCTCTGATGCCTTTTTGGGCAGCTATTACTAACAACATCTTTTGTCAGTCCAAACTGATACACACTGTTCTTCGCAGCCCAATTTTGTAAAACTTCTTTATTCCCAATGGTTCTATGTTTCTTTTGACATTTAATGCAGTCTGGCCCATCTCTACTTCAGAAGTAAATCCAAGTATTTGCTCAAGCAGCCACAGGTCACAAAATACAACTGAACTAGCAAGCCTCTGAAGTAGGACACAAATAACAAATTTCTTTCAACCTACACATTAGAACCCCAGCACACCCTTGGCTTTCTTTCCTCTCTGGGACCTGCACACCCAAGGTCAAACAATCTCCTCCAACTTTAATAACTGCTGACTTTTAAAACTTTATCGAAATGTACAAAGGCTTTTCTTTGCCCCTATAATCCAAACCTGCTAAAATGAATAAAGGGGTAAAGCAGAAAATTAGAACACCATTCCAGAAAAGAAAACCCTATACATTTGCACAGATACGCTGTTCTAGACTTCATCTGAATAAAAAACTCAGCCCATCTCCCTTGTTGTAACCAGACCTTCATGTTCTTTCATTGATGTAATCAAATATTTCCCACAACTATTTCTCAGCATACTGTATTGTCTTGAGTCTTTGCATGGCAAAATAGTGCACACCCTCTATTATGAAGGAAATGTTTTGCTTTTTGCTTCTTTTTTTCTTTTCTTTTCTTTTTAAATCAAAACCACCTTTTCTTCCATGACTCTTAGCAGATGTTAATGTAGTTAATTATAGTGTTACTGCAGCACTTACTTCTTTTGTAAAGTTCTATTTTCCTTATCAGTACAAGGAAGAGGAAAGGATAGGAGTTATTTTTCTCCCCTGTACATGCTATTTATTGTCCATCTTCAAGGGACATCGGAGCCAGATCATAACATCAAATAAACTCTAGAATGAGAGCTGCCTCCTGTTATTTGTTCCATGGTAAAGTTATCTATGGTTCCTACTGATTCAAATTCACACCAGATTCAGAGCTCTGGCACTCCTGATAAATTCCATGCAGATCCCAAGACCAAAGAATTCATACTTTTACTGACAAGTAAGAATGTCTCAACCATAAATCTCATCTGTGATTAGGCTTTCCTGACACTGCTTAACTGCCTATGTCAAAACACAAAAAAATTAAATTCTCAATCATTTTTGTACTTTTGTATTTATATATTTCTATTTAATTTTATGTATATTAGTATTTACTTTTACAGCTGTGATGTTGCTTACAGACACATACACACAATCTGATAACCACTGCTTCTTACTGTTTCAAAACTGCTGACTTAAATGTTCTATCTTCTACACATCTACAGATGAAAGACGTCATGTTCTATACTTATTTGAGAATAAATCAAAGTTTCTCAATCAGAAAACACAACTCACTTCCTATTCATGGTCAGAAAGCCTAGCTATTTCCATCAATGTAAAGGATGCAAATTCTGCATGGCAGCAATATGAAAATAAAATGAGGAATAGCAATTTTTCACTCAAGGTAACATAGACTATCTCATTGTCTCTGACTTCCTTTACATGAACTGCAGTGCAGGAATGCAGAAAGCTGCTGCTGTTCAGAGAAAATAATAGAGTGACCGAGCTCCTGATCGCAATTTGCTGTAGCGCTTTTCTGAAGTACATCACATGATAATACAAGGCCAGTTGCATTTCATGAAGAGGCAAGAATGAGGACATAATGTAAAGTCCTCACATGCTTCCACCTTCTTCCTTTCACAGCTTCTCACTGCTTCTGCCCTGTTCCCCTTGTATCAACTCACCTCATCCTCCCAAAAAGATAAATTGTATGCCTAACAGTTATGTTTCCAGAAACTGATGTATTTCACCTAGCCATGATAGAATGATGCTTTTAAATGTACCTAAAAATAGTCAAAGCCACAGTCACAGAAACACCTACACATAAACACTTCATCACCATGCCTTATGTAAGTTCAAATTTTGGCAGAAGTATTTTATAAGGAATACACGTGGCCATATCCTGAGCTTGGTTAAACTGCAGCACAAACAAATTATCTTGGGTAACTAGTATTTTTGCATTTTCTATGACCATGATTTACATTGGAGCTTGATCCCTCTTACACAGGGAACCTAAATATTCATAGATATGCTTTTCAATTCCAAGTTTATTTTCCTTTAGACACCACAGCATGGAAAAAAAGTGAGGCCTCCTCTGAGAAATAGATTTTTTTTTTTTTTTGGCAAAGAAGCCTATGCACAGTTTTTCTTAAAAAAAAAAAAAGGACAAGTTACACCCCCCCCCCCAAGCTATTAAATAATTTATAAATATTTTAAATAATAATGAAGCATAATTAGATCCAGGAAATATATTCAAATTTAAATTTCACATAACCATTCCCATTGGAATAATCCACTGCTCTTTTCACAGAAATTAAATCACTGAAGCACACAATGTCCTTTAATGACCAGCACTAGCCAGATCCCATATGTGATGACTATTATACTCTTACCGTGTCTCAGATAGAAGCAGAGCTACACGGCGCTCCAGACAAACTGTCCCTTTTCCTTTCCCCCTCTGCACCCCAAGAGAGACCAGCTAGCAAGCAAGACAAAATATTTCTACTCCTGATACAAGTCGGGCTGCCAGTCAGAACTCAAGAGTGGGGTTGCTGCTCAGAGAGAAGTTGCTAGACAGACACAGTCACTCAAGTCTATGACCAAAACCTGCTACTCCCAGTGAAGTTCTAGATAAAGATCAAAGCATTAATCATGAGACCTCATCAAAATAACCCTGTGGCAGCACTGCATTCCAGTGATACTACTCATGTTGCTCTGATTCCCATGTTGTAACATTAAAGCAACTTAGCAGCACTCAGCAGTCTTTCAGTAACATACTGCAGCCTATTTTCAAGTGCATCTTAGTGCAATTAGAGAGCAGTATTGCCCCCCCGCTCCCCCTCTTTTTTCTCCTTTCTCCAATTCTTCCTTTCGTCTCTCCAGGTTTGGCTTTTCTAGTCAGGAAGAGAAGAAGAATCTTTCCCTTCAGATGCTTAGGAGCAACACGCAGTGTAGCACATGACCCTGTATCACATGAAGGGCTGCTATTAGGCATCTACCTTAGAGGAGGCTGCACTGCCTTGCCATCTCATAAAAGAAACATTTATATTACTGCTAGCAAACATCATCAGTGAAACAGTAAACCATAAGCAGCCTTCAATAACAGCCCCATGGTAATAGTCTCCTCCAGATGCCAATAGATACAAATGCATATTGTGTGCATCATCACATGAGTCAGAAGGAAAAAAAAACAACCCGTGAAAAAGTATCTAAAAAGATCTGCTCTATGCCTCAGAAAAACTTCCCTCCTGCTTTTTAAAGTTTTCACATGCTCGCCTATACTACGACCTTTGTATATGCCTGCAGACACTGCACTAGAACTGCAAGTGGGTGCAGATGACATTAATATAGTGTAGAAGCAAGATAAAGTGGCCATTGTAAGAAGCACAGTGGAACTCTGGAAATCTGAAAGCAGCCATGAGCTCACAAGCACAGGACTGACTTCAGGTTTTGTTTCATAGTAACCAGGATTTTTGTTTGTTTCCTGTTTACAGCCAAACACAACAAATACAAATCTCTGAAGATTAAATTTAAAGATAAATTATCCATTTGCAAGAGATTCATGCAGCAAGCGTGTGAACAACCAGCCAACAGAGATTAGAAAGGGCATGGGTTTGTCTGGGTCAAGTTTAATTACCATCTGGGGCAGCTGATGGGACTCTTACACACATTTTATGTAACAGACACCCTTACTAGCTCTTCTGCAATCACTGTACCTCTAATTAAAGTTAGGACAAACTCCTCTGTATTAAATCAATCTATTAGCTCTTCTGTTTCACTTATGTTAATGTTTGGAAACATCAATTCATTTTCAATCAAGACACTCTCTTAATGTTAGTGCAAATCATTCATTTCCATGTACCAAAGCAAGAGCCAACCCTAGTCATTCAGGTTCAGCTCTTGTCCTCCTGAGACCACAACATAAAAGCCATTGCTCCGCTGTGCACCAGGTAATCTAGAACTTGTAATTACTGTCACTGCAATTTCAAATACAGCTGTCCTCATCGTAAAGGAAATAGAACCAATGTTTGAATTACAAAACACCCATAAATTTGTCCGCACCACATTCATAGCCAATGCATCAAGTTTAAAATACCATACTTCAGGTATTTCTTACATAAAGCAAAATTAAAATATGCAAAAACTCTACCACTCCAGTTGTTGGCTTCCAACTATATTTTACATTAAAACAGCCTTAGAGGAGTTCGTATGGATCACTGTGAAAACCAAATGGCACACAGCCAAACCACAACACAGTGTAAAAGTAGGCCAGTCATCTACATAGAACCTGCTGTCATTTAAATCAATGACTAAAGCGTTGTGGAATATTTTACTTGATTCTAGTTAGAAAAGCAGAACAACATTGCAGTCACTGCACAGCAAGATGGGATTTAATGCTCTAGGCAAGAAGCTGGTTTTTTGCCCTCTTAAAGATAGAAATCTGCCACTATAAAGAACACTACTTCTAAAAGCCTGACAGTCATCCCTGAATTGGTGCATCTTATACATGCAATTAAAATACAACATTTCTCAAAAGCAGTATTAAAATTGCAAGGAAATTATTTCTGGGATTGATGCTGTGCAGACTGGTTTAAATAAATAGATTTTTTTTCTGCTCTAACATCAATAAAAGTGGGAATACTAATGTTAAGTTTATTTTCCCTTTTTCATGTACACCAGTTGCTATTTTTATATTCTTGATAATTTTCAGCTTGTAAATATATATGTAAAGATAACAGTTAATCTCATTTTGATTATTCTTCTTATCATGTCACTTCCAGTTCCCTCATTTCAGGCTTTTCTGCATGAACTGAAAGCTATAATTGTCCTCTGCCTATAAAGGCACTGGTATGTACATGCAAATGAGGGTCACCGTAATTTCCATAAGAGACAGAACTACTGTTGCACTGGACATTGGTCCCTTCACAGTAAGTCTAAAGTGTTGGTGGGAAAACACAACGAAATAAGAATTATTAAGAAGTACATAAAAACTTGAAGTCTGTTTCCTTGAAAACAGGTCTCAAAAGTAACATTGTATTCTTCAAGGTTTGCACATTAAATTTATTTCCATCACAGCACCAGTACGAAGAAGAAAGTCTAGTTACTGATGATGTTATTTAAAGCTTTGCTCTCTGAGTGTTTATAAGCTGTCAAGTGTTGCTAGAAAAAAACAAAGTAGTTTCTATATGCTGCAAGTCTGAAAGCAGTGATCACACCTCCAATTGTAACACTTTAGATAGGGGTGTCTGAAATTAAGAAAGCAGGTGAAAGATTTAACCCCCAAAAAAAGTTTCCACACACTCCAGAGGGGGTTAGTCTCCTACACAGGGGACTGGCTTTTTTTGTGTTGAAAATTTTAGACTTCTCATTTCAAGACTGAAATTGAGGACTTCTGTTCAAGACTACTGAGGAAGGAAAGCATTCTTCTGAATTGAATCTGTAAAATAATGCTTTTCCTGAGTATTTCAAACCCCTGGAGGCAGCTGCAGTGCAAAAAAGCCACTCATTTTAATTTCTGTTTCCAGACAGGTTCATTCACTAGGATTACCGTGATTTCAAGCAGGGTAGACCGTGCACAAAGAAAGCAACTATGAATGCAGACAATTATATGTTATATAATTTTTTTAATCTATAGCATAAACCAAGACAGTCTTTTGATGCAAAACTGTTGTTGATGCCTTCACTATTTTCTTACATGTTATTTTTAAGTCATGCCATTGCTCCATTCCTACGTCATAGCATTTCATTTTTCATAAAAGCATAAAAATTTCACTGCATTTTTTTGCTAATATGCGGTTACTGTGCTCATGAATCTAGAACAAGCTTCTATTCAAAGGAAACCTCATTATAGATTCAACTGTTTTAATCTTGTAACAGATGCCTCATAGGGCACGTTGTTTTTATTCTCTTAGTTCTATAGGTTTCTTAAGCAAAAAAATAAGTGGAACGCATTGATGAGTTTCCACTGTATACATCCCTCCTACATCGCAGAGGCCTTCTCTGTTTGTGAATACATTAGCTTTATATAGAAACTTCAGATGGGGGAAGGGGGGGTGGGGGTGGACCTCGAAGAGAAGGAAAACAGAATAATCTGTTCACTCGATTTAATTTGTAAATGCTATATTCCTGTGCCTTTGTGAGAGGATGCAAGCTGCCTAACAGGCAAGGTAAAAGAATGCTTTCCTGAGTGAATCGCCTTATGTAGCGGCAGCCAGCCGCAGCTACTAAGCTGTACTACCCAGAGTTTCCCTTCTCTTCTCCATTTTTATATTGCCTTTTCAAGTCATTAACATTTTCTCGCCTCCTTCTTTCCCCTCTTCTGAAGGGGAAACTGATTCCATTCTATAGTGCTGCCCATCTGTATTTGCACGGCTTGTTCCTTTCCATACTAAGCAAATCCTAGTTGCTGCCTCAGTGCAACACCAGGTGCAGCTCTCAAACATTTACAGTACATCAGAACAGCACCTAGCATAAGAAAACCCCGAAGAGGATCACAGTTACAGAAAGCTTCCTGTCTGAAAGATCTATTTATGCAGAGAGCTGGTTTGCCTACAACAGTGCAGCTCTCAGCGGTTTCCAGCAAGAATAATTTAAGGCACCCAGGCTTTTCCTACAGGATTTAGACAAAGGAGAAAAGCAGGAAGAAAACTTCAAAGCGTTACGCACTTCCTTTGCTGGCAGTGCTGCCAGGCTGACACAGAATAGAGAGGCTCTGCTCGTTAATGAAATGTGACTGTGTTTGCAAGATCCAGCAAACTGCTAACAAAAGTAAAGACAACAGTACATGCAAAGGACTGAATGCAACTATTTTAAGTACATCCTCAAAGACCCTCTGGGAAAAACACCTTAATACATGTCACTCACCTGAAAAGACATTGGGAAATGTCTCTGTAGAAGCCTGCACCCCTGAGGACTTTCTTGAATGAGTCAAAGGCACTCTTTCCGTTTGAAATTTCTCTCTAAACCCCTTGTGCTCCAAGAAGCCTGCAGAGCCCACCTTCTCCGTTATCTCGCATTTGTGACTAGATACTTCTTCTGTCCAGTCTGCTGATCGACTAAATAAACCTGCCAAACTAGCAGATCTCTGCTTCTTAATTGAGGCTTTTTCTTTTTTGTGGAAGGACTCCTGCCTCCTTGTAAAAAGCGGGCTCTGAGATGGGGAGGGAGAAGGTGAATGGTTGGGAGAACTCAGTTGCCTAGTTGTGGTTTTGATGTAACAAGGATTAATTAGATAGGGCTTAAAACATCGGGAACCAAGCATCGGACTGTCTGCTATACCCTCGGAGGACAAAATGCCATTTTTCATTTCCGTGGATAAACCATTATGCAGGTCCCCTTGACTCGCTGACAGAGCGTGTTTTCCTTCCTGAGTCTCAGCAGCATGATCATGGCCTGCATCCGAAATGCCATCCTCCACTACTGAGTCCTGCAAATCAACAGCCTGCACTTCAGCAATTTTAGTTTCAGCATCTGCTACTGAGGTTGAAAGATGTTGTGCAGAGCTGTGTGTGAGACTCCCATTTTCTACTGCAGTTCTGTTTAAATCATCTTCTAGTTCACTAGCTACAGCATCCACTCCAGCAATGAGCTGTTCCTGTTCCTCAGTCAATAGTTTACGTTCCTGCGTTTCAAATAAGCCGTTACCAGGAGAGCCTGTGCCATTTACCGCTTCTTTCGGTTCACGTTCAGTTGCACAGGAGACGGGAATGTTTTCCGCAATTTCAGATATCGCTGGAAAAGCCCCCTCAGTGTCTGGGCTCCTCTCTTTGTCAGTGGTAGTTACTGAAAGAAACCGTTCAAAATCTAAGGGGGCCGCTTGCGAATTAGCCATGTATCGGCCCATTGTTTTGGTGACAAGGTCCTCAGTTCCAATGTTAATTGCCCCCTGCTGCTGCTGCTGCTGCAGCCTAATAGCTTGCTGGATATCAGAAAGCAAATCCTCTTGTTCTGTGGCTGAATGGAAACTGTATATATCCGTATCAGAGCCAGAGCTGGTCCTTTGTCCATCCTGTGTCTCCACAGCAGCTGGTACAGTTTCATTTCTGATTTCAAAATGTTCAACATCTGTGTCTGAGAGACCCCCTTCATCTGCAGAGATGCTTATATCTGGAGTTTTGGTAACAATTGAATGAGTACTGTCCAGCTCTGCTGCCTGCAAGGCCTGGCTTTCCAAAACATCCTCCCGAGAACTACTATTTCCATCTTTAGCCTTGGACAGATTTTTTCTGATCCTCAGATTTGAAAACACCGAGGCCCTCGAGTCCGACTTACCCTTCTTCTTACCGGATTCACTTCCCTTTGCATGCTTCCCCAGTCCCCTTCTGCTTCCCGATACCTTCTTTGTGCCATCTGCATCCTTGGGCCCAGAGGCATCCTCTCCTCCTTCATGTACATCACCTGTATTTTTCTTTAGCTTCCCATCTTGATTCCCCATGATTTTTCGCAGTGCAACACCTTCGGCGATCAAGCCATGCTCCCGGGTTTCATCCCTTTGGCCAGCCGGCGAGATCCCCTCTAGCGATCCAGGTTTGTTTTCAAGCGGTGGTGATGCAAGTGAAGAAAATGCTTGCTGTGCCTCTCTCCCATCTGCTAGAGCTGCCTTTTTGCATAATGTGCCGCTTGCACTGGGCTCCGCTGGGACATGCTCAGTACAGCACTGAGAGCTGCAGACAGCTCCTTCCAATGGCTGCTGCTGACAGAGCCGCCCGCTCTCTGGGCTTCTGCTGCGCTCTTGGTTCTTCAGGAAGGATTCTGTGAAAAGTATTTCCTTTATAAAAGTCACTTCTTTTTCCACGGTTTTTATTGCTTGCATTGCAAGCTCAGCTTGTCATCAAATAATTTACAATTTCAGGATTTCAACATTGAAGTTCCTGGAAGGAAAAACAAAACCAAAAACATTGTTTAAGCAAGGTACTTTATTCATTTGAACACTGGCAGAGTAATTAAACTAATAACTTTGGAAAGAGAAACATTATTATTATTTAATAGTTTATAAGTTGCTTAGGCATATGCTACTTTGACAGATTACACATTACCTCTGATGATTTACATTTGTTTACTTTTTAAAGGCCACCAGAACATGATACACAGTTTTAAAAGAGGAGTCGCTCTGAAATTAGATAGAGGAAAGATAACATACAAAAAGTTCTTTCCACAGTTTGAAAGAGTTGCACTTAAAGTTCAATGCATTACAGTAATTACACTACCAAAAAACCCTCCCATCATTTGTATTCTGAGAAGGTAGATATACTATTATTCTCAGGAGAATCAACTCATCAATATTAAAACACAGCACCATTGTTCTCCCCAGTAAGAACATCTGGCATGAAACAAGACAAAACAAACAGGAAAAATAGCACTATTCAAATGCTACTAAGGAAAAAGGATACAGTAAAGCATTCCTCCATTTCACCTTATATATTTAATAATTGATTTAAACACTGTCACTTGTTAACTCTTTTGTAAGCTTGTGCAACAGTTTTAATCAATTGCTGCTTCTCCTCTATTTTTGTTTGGGATGTATAAGCATCCATATTTCAGAAATACGTTTCCTGAACTTCCAGACAGGTAGTTTCTTCCACCTTTAGAATTTAGATTGACAATAACTGGAATAGAAAGAAAGGGACATAAGAATGCCAAATTGCCAAGTTGGATCAGTTCAGTATTTTGGTTCAACACCAGCCAAGAAGTAATTAGATAGATTTCTGTTTATGATTTATCATCTCTAAAATGCCCTGTCTCTTATGTTCAGTTTCTGTGAAAGACTTTATGTAATCCTCATACCTCTGAGCTTCTTCGTCCCTTTCATTAGGGCTTGCTTAAAACAATGCATCATTCTAGGGAAATACAGCTTATTGATTTATGCAGCTCTTAGTTTTGATATTATTCTCTTCAGAAGTTTCACTTGCTTTCCTCTGCCTTAATACACATTAAAGAAGAAGGAGATAATTCAAACTTCCAAAAATAGGCAAGCATCCACACACACACATACTCACAGGTTTTTTTTCAAAGGGATACTAAATACCTTAACAAATTTGTCCTGTAGTCCTTGTTAAACAATTGTGGTTAATTCAGTTTGGAATGAACAACACTTTTTAGTAATACATGCAAGTAAATTATTTTGAATTTTTTTTCCCCTCCCTCAGGCTTCTTGGTCCCTTACTGCTCTGATGCAAGTCCTGTACCAAAGGGCTTGTGGCTCAGGCACCAGAAGCCTTCTTTCTACAAGAACTCAAAAGTCTTATGTGGATCAGATGACTTTGTACACTCAGTGACTTTTTTTAGTTTTCACTTACCTAATTAGGTGGTTTTTCATTTTTAGCACTCAACATCCATAAATATACTAGCAAAAGCTAGTATAGAAAAACCTGCAAGAGCACATTAAGTGATTTTGCTTTTTGACTTCATTCCTGCTTTTGTTTTCCGTTACTCTACTTAGTTTCTAATATGTTGCAGTATTTTACTTTTTACAGAGTTATTACAGACTTGCAAAAGGCTTTTGAAAGTTTTTGTGATTTCAGATACACAGTAAGAACTATTCGAGGCACAGTTTCAGTGATCCATAGTAGAAGAATATTACCTTGATGGGTATTTTCACTGAGTAGAACTGACAAGACTCTAACCCTTAATTACAATTGGAGTACTTCTAGCTTCCAACCCCATTTAAAATCTCTTCTCCCACTAAAACCTGCCAGAAATTAACATAGTACAGTAGTAATATAAAGAAGTAATATTAAGACCCTTTGATACACTGTGTGAGGGAAACGTAGAATTAGCAAGATGTTGTGAAACATTCCCTTTCCTTCCCTCTCTGTAAACCTGCATTACAAATTCAACACACTCCCATTACAACTAATGATAATTCCCCAGCAGTAATTGCAGCAAAATTTGCAGTGCAAAATGAAGCCATCAACAAAGCTGGGATTATAAAACAGTCAAGCCAAAGACTGATCTTCACTTTTTAATTAGAAACTTACTATGGTTTAAATCATGTATCTGCACTATTTCCAAGAAGTCTTCATATAGCACATCCTGATGGCTAAGTTCTTCAAAAGAGCACATAAACAAAAAGCCATAGGTAATACCTGAGTTTAAAATATAATGTACCAAAAATACTTTTTTCCAATCTGCAGCTGTAATCCTAAAAGCAAAAGAATTATAAAAAAAAAGAAAAAAAAGCTAACCCAGTTTCTAGATAGTGCCTCTGGATGTGGCATCCTAGCCACCATGGGTTCTGAACAGGATTTCTAAATGGGAAAAAGTATCACCAAAAGGGACACAATTATGTAAACAGAGGTGTGCACACAAACATCAAAGAATTTGCTCTAGTTATTCCACATAAAGCACAGAAAATTTGTTTTGGGTTGTTTTCTGGGTTTTTTTTAAAGGAGGGTGGAAGCAGAACACAAATTACCCTAACATAGCAGTGATAGATAGAACTCTCAATCAGCATTTTCAGGAAAGTACATAAACCAAACATAAACCCACACATTAATAGTTGGGGTTTGTTTATTCTCAGGAGTTGTTTAGCTTCTGAAGAAAAAACATATTATTAAAAGTCAGCAAGAAACCAGAAAATTGTGGCATCTGTACAAGCTACATTTTAAAAGCTAAGAGCATATTAAATAAAAGGGACTTCCAACAGAAAGAAAAAGGGGAAAAGAAGGAGTTTGAGGTGTTGAAGAAAGCTATTTCATTTTTAAGAGTAACTTTAACTCATTCTTAGCTTGCAAGCAAAAGACTCTTGCTAGTCCTTGAGCCTGCCTTTCTCATTTTACATTTGCCAGTGGTCAGTCAAAAATGCCAAGAAGCAAGATAGGTCCAAGATCCCCCCTCACCTCCCACTCTCCTCCAAAGCCCAAGAGACATAAGAAGCAACACACTGAGGAGAACAAAACTTACAGCTCAAGATGCATTATCCTTGCATTCCCAGAGATTTCTGCATTAACACATTCATGTTAGAAAAACAAGCTTCTGCTACAAGATCATGATTATTTTTAAGACAGTTACTATTTACTGCAGCCTCTGTGGAAAGGTGATGAGATCCCTAACACTGTTTGCCTGCCCGCCCACCCTGCTGGGAGGGGAAGGGCTGCTGGTAGGAGGGATTGCCCACACCTGGGTGCTGGCCCGGCCTCCTGGGGCACAGCCGAGGCAGAGCAGTTCTCCCTGGGTGGGGCTAGTACCATGCTGGACACCTTCCTCCCAAATTCCTCCCCAAAAAGCTGGATGCCCAGTTGACAACCTGACATCTTGGGCCTGTCCTCTAGTAGACAGGGCTGGTATGTTAAAAAGGACAAAGGATGAGGAAAACGGTGAGGTTCTGAATACCACCTTTGCCTAAGTCTTCAGCAGCAAGGCCAGTTGTTCCCTGAGTACCCAACCCTCTGATCCAGAAGACAGGGATGGGGAGCATAAGGCAGCCTCTATAATCCAAGAGGAAATGGTGAGTGACCTGCTTCATCACCTAGATGTATGCAAGACTATTGGGCCAGATGAGATCCACCTGAGGGTACCGAGGGAGTTGACGGAAGTGCTTACCAGGCCACTTTCCATCATCTATGAGCACTCCTGGCTGACTGGGGAGGTCCCAGTTGGCTGGAGATTAGCAAATGTGACACTCATCCACATGATCAACCGGAAGGAGGACCCAGGGAACTATCAGCCTGCCAGCCTGACTTCAGTATCTAGGAAGAGTATGGAGCAAATCATCCTGAGTGTCATTATGAGGCAGGTGCAGGAAAAGCAAGTGATCAGGCCCAGTCAGCACAGGTTCCTGAAAGGCAGGTCCTGCTTTACCAGCCTGATCTTCTATGATAAGATGACCCAATTAGCAGATGAGGGTAAAGCTGTAGATGTTGGCTATCTGGATTTTAGCAAAGTGTTTGACACCATTTCCCACAGCATTGTCCTAGAGAAACTGGCTGCTCTTGGCTTGGATGGGCAGACCCTTCGCTGGCTAAAAACCTGGCTGGAAGGCCATGCCTAGATTGTGGAGGTGAATGGAATTAAATGCAGTTAGTGGCTAGTCACCAGTGGTGTTCCCCAGGGCTTTGTGCTGGGCTCAGTTCTCCTTAATATCTTTATGACCTGGATGAGGGGATCAAGTGCACCCACAGAAAGTTCACAGATGACACTATGTTAGGAGGGAGTGTTGATCTGCTTGAGGGTAGGAAGGACATGCAGAGGGATCTGGACAGGCTAAAGACATTTTGGTGCTGGAGCATGTCTAGAGAAGGGTGATGAGACTAATGAGGGGACTGGAGAATAAATTTTACGAGCAGACCCACTGCCTCACCTCGGTACAGAGGAGGTCTGAGGGTGGGGTGGCAGCAGTGTGTGGGCCACAGCACCTTATTGCAGGGCCCAGTGCCATTGAAACAACCTAGGTGCTGGGCTATGTGCCCCCTGCAGCACCATGGCTCCTCTGGCCTCCCCTTGCATTGTCCCTGAGGGGACAGGGCTGCTGCTTGAAGAAGGAGAGTAGGAACAGCTCAGGGGATCATCACCTCTGCCATAGACAGAGATTTATATTTTAATTAGTGCAGAGATTTATTTTTTAATTAGTGGCTCAATGTGCACAGGTTTGGGTTGGAGATAAAGGCACATAAATATAATTGAAGTACTCTAGTGTCCCAATACTGATTCAGATATGGTAATCCAGGCAGTATGAAGAAAGGTTTGTTCAAGAAGGCGAGAACATTCCCAGCCATCTATATGTAACTAAAGCTTGAATTTTTGTATGCTAGCAGAGGGCTCATTATTGTTCAGTTCAGTGCTGGAGCCAGGTCCCTGTTTCTGCTGTCCTGTGGCAGCAGAAAGCCTTCCCTGGCTGCCATGCTGAGCATGCTGGAAAAGTTATCTCCCCAGAAGGCACCAATGGCTATTAAATACTCCCATATACTGCCAAAGCTCTGCTCTGCTCTGCGCAGTTGAAAATTGTTTCCTGACCCCACTTCCTAAAGGGAGAATTGGGTTTTACAACTCAACAATGTCTAGCAGGCTCACTTCCCCTCTCGGACGGGGCCAAGTCAGGAGATCAGAAAATGTAACGTGCATACAGAGACCATACAGGCTAGGGCTGAAGTTAGTCTTGATGTTCCCTCATTTAGTTCCTAGTAAATGCAAGATTCTGCTGTATAATTTCTAGCTTGTGAGAACTAACATTTAAAATAAACCTATCTAAAGAAGCAAGGTCTCCAGGCTAGTAATGCAATGTTTGCCAATTACTATTCTGCAGAATACCCACTGATTAGTAGCCAAAATCTTTGCGAAGCATTTAACCTCCAGGATCACACCTAAATGCAATAATACATTCAGGCATTATGAAACAGAGCTTTTTTTGTTTAAAAATATGATCAGCTCAACATAGCAAAATCCATACACATTCCAACAAGTCATTTTATTGTTTTCCTCTAACATTTCTATAGTCTTACTGCTGCTTTATTGTAAAATACACTTTTCTGTTTAAAAGCTATACAGAACCTTTCATGGTTGCATAGGAGAGGTTGGCTGAACAGCTGCACGCAAAACCCTGCCAGCATTCCAGAGATGTATGCATTACAGGTCAGGGTCAGGTCACAGAATCAGTCTCAGAAAATCCAGACCTCTGCCGATACTGCAGCCAGAGACTCTTGTATTTGGAGCACAAGATGCTATGCTAGTCTTGTAACCAAACCTCAACAATAAGGAAGTGTGAAGGTCTCTTTTATTCCCTATTGCACACCAAAAAAATGAGGTATCTTGTGGTACAGCTCCTGCTTTTCCTTGCACAAAATTAATTTCAGAGAAATTTTATTTCAAATGCAGATAGGTGTCTCTTGTATGGTAACATATGCTAAACAAATTCCATTCAAAAGTGTAGGCTGCATCATGAAAAAAAATTAGTAAAATATCTACTGACCAGGCTATCAAAGCAGCATAGGTAAGACAGTTCCTACCACTTAAATCACTGTAAAGTACAGGCAAACATCAGAGTAAGAGTCTAAGTTATGAATTTTATTTTCTAAGCGAGTTAAGTTTATGCAATAAGGGTGTTTCTCCTGAACTCATAATAGCTTTTTAACACAGTAGGAAATGTCAGCCAAGATTTTAAGGTGATGATTATTAAACTCTTTCATAATTTACACACATACAGAATAAGTACTTGGGTAGAGGGGGGAAAATGAGTGGAACTGTGTCAGTCAATCAAACAGGATTCACATAGTTTAGGAATACCCACCCAAGCACGAATTTCATGGGGAAAAATGACAGCAGAAGAGATTTATTGTACTAGAGAATAGAGAAAGGAACAAAGAATACAAATCTGTAGGAAACTGGGCCTCCTCATTTTCATTCCTTAGAGAAGAACATATTCTGTTAAATCAAGCAGAAAATTGTGTATTGTCTTTTTGGTTTTCTTGGACAACTCACAGAGTACTTAATGACAGGGTTGAAAAATGTGGACTTTGATCGTATCAGTGGATCTTCTTGCCTGCAGAGAGCCCAAAATGCCATGAAACAATGGCAGATTTTTGAGCCTAGTCGTTTTTTCTGTAGGAGACAGGAGATTAACTTAGGGCTCTAATTTTATCCTTTTTTTTTTACTGCAACAAGTATCTATTTGTCTGAAGGAAAAGTTGAAAAAGATAATTTTTTTCTAAATTTCTATCTGTTTTCAAAGAGTCACATGACATGTTTGTTTTTAATATATGGAGACCAAAAAAAAATTTTTTTTTTTTACCCTCTTCTTTTAGGCATTTGTACATGTTCTATTGCAGAAAACCACACACAGGAATGCAGAGAGCTTCAGTTAAATAAAAAAATCCCAAATATTGATCAGCTTTCAGTTCTTTTTAAAACAGCAAGCATCCTCCTATCAATTGCCATAAATATGTTCCCCCTAGAGAGAAAAACCCTGAGGCAAGTTCACTTTGTAAACGATCTGGGGAAGTTTGCAAAATGGGATGGTTTTGAAGATAAGGCAATATTTTTGTTTTTGTACAAATTTGTTGCAGTGTCTCAAATTCATTTAGTTATTAGAATGTATTTTTTATAGTATTTCCATAATCAGATTTGGGATTAAACAAATCCAACTTGATAAAAATTGGGAAGAACAGCTCTGTCCTATCCTTTGGTTTACTTTAGCATAGAACATTAGCAAGGTGAACACTACTTATACTAGTGAACAAATGTGCATGACCTTGGGATCTGCTTGGGATTTCATAGGATGCAGGCTTTTTGCAGCTGAATTAAGTGTATTGAAACTCAGACTATAAACCAGCTTCCAATGCAGTGAAAGATAAGCACTAAGAAGCCAAAAATGTAGAGAGCTCTGAGAAAACCAGAGGAAAGCTGAAGTAATATGCATCATATATATTAGCGTCTTGTGGGTTTGCTTCCTCCTACTGTGTGATCCTCTGCTCTTGTCACATGATTGGCAACAGTCATCTAAACAGGGGTTAATGACTGCTGCCTTTATCTCCACAATATGGACCAAGCTGAAATTGCTATAGCAATTACAAAAACTCGAGTTCATGCTTTAAGTAGAAGTTAAGGGAGGCTATTGCAGCAAACTGTCTGACTAGATACAGCCTCTAGCATATACACTGCTAAGAGCTGCCAATGCACAGGGAATAGTGCTCTCCCCTTGAAGGGATGGTTGGTTGAGTTCTAACCCCTCTTTGAAAAAATCCCTGCCTTGTCTTTACATATGTGGCCTTAGCTGGTCCAGTACTTTTGTTTAAGAACTTTATGTATTTTCATAATAGAGGAAAGAGAGACCAGAAAAGTGAATTTATGAAACCAAATCCAAGGTCTTCAGATCTATTGTTTCTGGATTACTTATGTAGAAAAAGCTAGCTGTAGAACTCTTCAACACACCTAAGTTTAATTTCCTGATCTGAACAATTTTTACAGAATATTAGTTCTTTCCACTAAGTTTCCAAATAAAGGGCATCAGCAGTTTTATGGATACCCCTCAAAGTATCCCAAAATTGGATGTTGGTTTTGGTGCAGTTAAATTTATCTGTATACAAGTATTTTGTCATTTGCTTGTTAACTCTGCAGTGTAGTAAAGAAGCTGGCTTGGGGAACAGCAATAGTTAATTATGCACAGCATCACAGGACTTCAGCTGGGCTACAGATCCACCTAAACGCAGAACTGCCTAATGCGCACGCAGTCCTGGCAGCCTGACTGGGTTGCACTAGCTCAGGTAGGACTCATCTATACTAAGGCAGCTGCAGCTATGTAAAGTGGGCTCAGTTCATAATTTATGTTTTAAGTCCTTGACTAGGTCTTAGCATGAGGCACCCTAAGCTTAATTAGAATCCCTACTGATTTTGTAGTTAAAATGGCTTTCTTTTTGTCAGCTGAATTGTTATCATAACAAGCTGAGTTCTTGTGCTGATTGTCTTTATAAAGCAAATACATTGCAGATGAACAGCTGGCAATCTATTTGACTAGAGTAAGACAAAAGAATCATGGTGCTGTTGAATAACCCAGATGCCCAAATAAAGGTCAGGAAATTCAGTTAGGATGATGATCTTTTGTATCAAAAGGATTATGCCCTACATAGAAGCCACCATTGAACTACAGCCTCTGCAGGGCTAAAAACATAGGGCAATTAGTTTGAACCAGTTAGGGAATGGGAAGCCCTTCCCACGAGCAACAGCAAGTTAAAATTTTGTCAGATCACTGTTTCTACTCACTATATCCATTCCCAGTCTCACATTCTGTTGCCTTTTTTCCTCGACTCCAACATCTTCATCAGGCTAAGTATCTAATATCAACTCTCCTGCTGAATTTCTTGTCCTGAGAAACTTTCCTTTGACTTCATCATCACTGTATCCAAGATCTTTTTCTGTGATGTTTCACCTTGTTGCATGATTTCTCTAAGGTCATCCACAGACTCAGTGTCTCAGTATGGTGGGTGACCTGCTTCTAGCTAGAAAATGGCATCTCTTCTCCTGTAATTGTATATCTTCATTCATTTCTTTGTCTGACATTGCTGATAACTTCAGAGCTACATTACTGTGAGTTTCTAATGCACCTTTCTTTGCAGTGCTATTTCTTCCTTCTGCTAACCACTGCCATTCTTTCCTAAATGTGTTAAGTGTTCTGTCCTTAAGTGGTGTATCATAACATTACTCTCTATTTATCTTCTAATCCAAGATCTTCACTGCAGCTAGATTCCCATCTGTGGCTATGATGCAAGGAGTTACTTCCATCTCTCAAAAGATAGCCAGTAATGAGTGGATTAAACATTGCTTGCTTTCACCCAGTACTGTGGGTAAGGATGTTATCATTGCTCTTACTTTTCCCTTTCATACCCTGGCTTTCAGTTAACATTATTAAACATTAATGCTCATGTCTTTCAAATACTGTCAAGACATGAACAACTGAAGGATATTCTGCATTCATCATCTGTTTTATCTGTAATTCTTACACAATTTCCTTTAGCTTTATGCAGCAGATTCCTTCCACCTGAGTTGGCTTCCAGTCTTCTGTATCACAATCCAAACAGAGCTGTTCAGAAACAGAAAGTAAAAATTCAGTACTTGCCTCACTATCTTTCTATAGACAGTTTCCATTGGTAAAACGCATAGAAAGGAGATTAAAAACAATTCATTTCAATGGCTGCAAGCTTCAATTCTGAGAAAGGAGGCCAAACTGTGTAAAGAGTTGTGATTCAGACAATGCTTGCATCACATTTCAAGGTCTTAACTTCTACTAAAACATTTTAGTTCAAAATGTCACAGCCTAGATCGCTTTAGAAAATTAGTTATGGAACCTGAAGTAATACCAAAGCATTGATTTATGCAACAGTTGGCAAGAAAACTTTCCAGAAAATGTTTTATTATGCTGTCCCCACACTTGCCAATGTCATCTTATTAAGAGCTTAAAACTATTTTGAAAATAGAGTCCTTCCTAACATCCAAACTGGTCACCCTCACTCATCAAATGACATGAGATATATCATTCCTATTTCACTTACATTCAGGGAAGATGTTCAAGTAACTAAGGTTGAAATGCTCATCAGCAGTCCTAAATTTCAGTTGTGAAAATTGTCAATATAGCAGTTAATCTCTTTGTATCTGTGTTAGGTAAGAAGGAAGACTAATGCCCTAAGAAGGGTTAACTTGCTTTTTTTTTTACATAAGGTACTCAGCACTGAGGAAAAACCACCACCTGGGGCCAAAAGATTATTCAATTAACAAAATTCTGATGGTCTTTTCTGAGCCAGCTTAGTCTTACTTGTGGTGTCATTAGAGGAAGTGTTTTCTTTACTAAAGGTTAGGCTACTTGAGTGTAGCCTAAAGAAAGGAAAAAAATCTGCCATGAAAAGACTTAGAACTTTTAAACAGGATATTCCCATTGTCGACTGACAATTCATTTATTTGCCTGTGTGCCAGAAATGTTACTGATATCCACAGATACTGAAATGTTTCAGGAGATATCATCTTTAAGAATAAAAAAAAATGGCATTTGTACTGATGGTGCCTCTGGTTTAACATTGTGCCTCTAGCAGCAGTCAGGATGGACAGTGTTTCAGGAAACACCCTAAAGATAAGCAGCGGGTTAATTTTATTCTTCAAGTCTATCATCCAGGGTACAGTATCTCCTTAGACATAGGGGGTTTTATTTGTTTAACTGAGCCTTATAACTCTAAACAATCACGTGTTGTAATTCAGTCCTTGCTATCATGTTAGCTGCATTTTTGCACACAGGAACACATCAGTCAAAGCTGGGTCCAGTTGTACTGAGCACTAAGCAAAATGCTACAAGCATACTGTTCCTATGCCAGAAAGCTTACGGTCTAAGTAGACTCACGTGGATGACCTCATTAACTCAATTACATTTGTTCGCTTCCCCCTGCCTTTCACTGCTTTTGTTTTTGCACCGCGGTGCAGCGAAGAGGCATTTGATGGACAACTATCAATAGCCTTCCAGAAGTGATGAACTCAAGAATGATTCTTGATAGGGGAAGGACAGGCATCCCAGCTTAGTAAAATTAAGTGATCATGTCACGTGTACAGCACCCAGTGAGTAAGGGTAAAGATGAGAAAGGAAAAAGTATTAAATCTGTCAGAACTTGAAAGCAAAGGGCAATAAGCTGCAGAAAGGCTTGGGACAGTACAGAACATATGTGTCACTTACATGGGATGAATGTGACGTGAAAGTTCAATCAATTGTCCTGTTACAAAGTAGTCAAGGAAAGTAAAGGAAACTTTCAAGATGACAGATGGGAGATCAATTTTTTTAATGAAATAACATGAAAAGGGAGCACTGCCTTAAACGTTCTGTTTCTTGGATGGGTCAACTCAGGGCCTAGACATTAACCTCCTGTGTTCATTTCATCTAAATACACACGGTCCTCAAGTGCTGAAGGACCTAAGAACACCTTTTTTGCCTCACAGATATCAAAATACTGGACTTTTCCTGCCCTGTTGTAGGAGCACATAATTGTTCATGTTGACATCCTAAGTTTTATTTTGAGCCCTTACTGTTATCATTGCTGCTTTAGAGGCAAGTTGCTGTAGCCAAATGTGAGTATGGAAAAGCAAAGGCAACTCTTTGTCACAGGATCCATACTGACATTAAGTCCTAATCTAGATCAGGATCTCACTGTGCACTAAGCACTCCATAAGCATAGCAGAAGACAAGGTTCAGGGTTTGGTGAATTTGGTTGGTGGTTTTATTTTTTAATTATTTTTTATTTTTCTAGGTCATAGGAAAATTACGACGAAGCAGCAATGAGAAATACTAGAAAGCACATACTTTTGTCAGTTGAGTATCTTTCATCAGCCTAACAAAAAAGGAGGAAAAATGTTGACATTTTGTCAAATATGCAAGCCAATTCATCCTGCTATTTTCTGTTTCACTGCATTTACTGTTATTCACTCCCATTATGGAGTATTCATAATGCTACTGGGTTTTTTTCCAGCATCATGGCAGTATCTTATTAGACGCCAATGAGCTGCGTCTATCCCCTCTAACTCAATCCAAAATACCTCAAGTGCCATTACAGAGTTCTAAGCAGTCTAGTACTTCTGTGTGAAACTTTGCAGTGTTTGCAGCCTGACATTTTCCCTCTGATGTGAAAATCCAGCTGAGTCCCAGAGAGAAAGTCAGCTGGCTTTGCACTAAACTAAGGTTCTCAAGGTTGTCCATAAAGGCATGAATAAGTCAATTGGAAGTAGTTTTGAAAAAACATCTGGTTAGTAGTATGAAGCACTTAAGATTTTTCTGAAAATAGAAATAAAATTTTCATGTATATAATAAAAAAAAGAAATATTTTCGATTCAACTTCTACAGTCCTCAGCAAAGTTATAGCTCCTTCAACTGGCATCAGCCCAAATAATTTATTAATAAAAGGCTGCTTTGTTGCCAACTAAAGCCCGAACTGCATGGAAGATTTCAGAGAGACCTTAAAGTGAAACCCACACCAAAGTCATCTTTATTCATAAATATACACGTATCTTGACACAGCAGCTTTGCTCCTTCATTTAGGGTCTTCTCCAGCTGTGTCCCAGAACCTGTGATACTCCAGTCAGCGTACCTTGAAGTGAATAGATCCTGCCTGCTGATTTCTGAGGAAGGCATACAGAGAAACGACAGAAATGCCTTGTTCATGACCTAGAAAACTATTCCTTCCTCAAATATTAACACGTAGTATAGCTTATGTTTCAAAGAGAAATAGAATGTCAAGTTACTTAAAAATTCCTTTAATTACAGCATCTGCTGTGAGGTTTTCATACTCTTTGTTGATTATGTTTCATTCCAGTCTCTGCTGTCTCTGTTATGAAAATAAGCGCAGAGAAGAGCGCCTTGAAACATTTATAATGAGTATATGTAAAGGCAGCTTTAGAGAACATAACTTCAAACTCTCCATTAAAAAGATAGCCTATGTGTAAACTGCTGCGCTACAGACTAGATCATTGAAGAAATAAAGTTCAGATGGAAAAGACAATAAAGACACAGGCTGCCACAAGGAGCAGAGAAGCCTCCAGATCAGAGTGCAATGATTAAATTATTGGACAGAAATTCATCCAACACAATGAGTTTTCTTATGTTCAGGTGTGAAGACATTATCAAAGGGAACATGGCATTGGTAAGGACTGATTTTCTGAACATATAAACATCTGTTGACTTAAGATGGAAGAAAGAAATCTCTTATTTTGCTGCAAAATGAAAAAAGAAAAAAGAAGTTTGATCCAGGTCAAAGGGTCTAGTCATGCAAACTGTCTGAAAAAAATAATTGTATGTGGTCAGGATGATAAACTTCAAAAACTCCTGGGTTTTGGGTGGGGTTTTTTGAGCATCTGCATTTGAGTGGGTTTTTTATCATCTGATGACTAAGGTTGAGATACATTTAAGAGATTATGTAAATACTGAGAATTTCAAGAACTGAAATTGATTACAAGAATATTTTGGAGCTATCTAAAATAAGTTCTCACCACTTAAATGTCTAGAACATCTAATTTTTTTTTTAATAGAACTGTTTATCTAACAACTACATGAAAGTAGACTCAATCTCACTTTCTTAGGCTAAAGCAATGTCTTGGGAAAAGCTCAAATACGTGAGCTTTTTTCTGAATTCTGCATTTTTGACCACAACTGCTTTCTACAAGCACACAAATGTAACTGGACTATGTGGTTATTAGTTATCTCAACAGCCTGTGGCTTTTGCACATATTACAGACTGTTTCTGCTGCTAGAAGAAATATCCATAGAAACTGGGTTTATATTGTTACCTCATTTATTATCCCAAACCAGATAAAACATGTCTGATTTACTAAGCCACCTACTTGGTTATTTTTAAACACTAAGGGTATAGCTTCTTGTCTTCCATTAAGATTGCCTACGCGACATCTCTAGACAACCTATAACTCTGTATCAGTTAACAGTGATAAGGATCCAGCTTAAGCAAATCAGTTACAGATCATGCAAAATTGAACATGAGCTGCTGTAACACTTCATTATCTGCTATTTATTTATTTAATGCACTCATCATGTTTTTCTTGGAGGATTTGTGTTTATAACAAAATCCACAGCCAGCATAGATAGGGTGAGTACAAATTGTTTGACGCTACACAGAGGCTATTTTGGAAACGTGATTTAAACCTCTGTTACATTAATTGAGCACCTATTTTTCTTAGTTTACCCCTACTACATCCCCTCTTCAGGGCATGCAGAAAAGAAAAAAGAAGTTACTTGATGAATGAAGAGAAAAAAAACCCAACCCAAATATGTACATTTAAGCAGGTAGCCTTATACTTTAGTCGAGTGCTATGTGGGCAACCTGCTGACCCTACCGCATAGTACATAGGAACACAAGCATTGTGCAGAAGCAGCAAACCTCCTGTGACTGTAGTGGAGGCATGGTACTCTATTTCTCTGTCTGGTTCCTCTCACCTATATAAGCACACACTGTAAACAGGCAAAGAAAGGAAGGGAAACATAGTACAAAGGACTAAAGCTGTCATATTCTGTAGGTCCTGCTTAATTTGAGAGATCTTCCCATAACATTAGGGCTCAAAGCCACCACAAAGAAGAGGGGGAAGGGGGGGGCTATGCAGCCACAGGAGTTTCTTCCACATACCCAGAAGCATGAAGACAGCATTTGTTAACAGCAAGTGAAGTCAGCTGGAAGGTGAGGAGAAGGAGCTGATTACTGTTCCTGTTTTTTTTTCTTTCGGTAAAGTAGTACCTTAACATAATCCTAACTACCTGCCATAGGCCACCCAGTGCTGGGTCTTATAAAAAAAAACAAAAAACCACCCCCAACCAAACCCAAACCACCAAACCCTCATTCCTAAATGAGAAAAGTTTAGAGTACTCATGTGAACCTATAAGAAAAATCAGCTTTTTCTCAACAACAACAACAACAAGAAGCAGCTTTTTCTCTTCTGGACTAGGAGCTTCACAGACAGTTAGGAATTCAGTTATGCATTTTCTGCTCTGCTTTTACATCTCTGAAAGTATGACATATGTCAGTGTGTTATGCCTGAAATATATTTAGCTACACTAACACCTTTGAAGTTAAAACACAAGTGTATGTCTTTAGCTTCTCCTAGTCCAGACATATCTCTGACTAGCACACTTCTCTGTCTTTGATGCCACTCATGCGACACACCAAGTCAGTCTCATTCACATGTGGGTAGAGTTCAAGACATCTCTTTCATTCTTCACTGCTATAAGTACCCTCTCCCCTTAGGCACAGCTGGTTACCGCATGGCATACCTTCTACTTGTAAGGTAGAAAACAGTTTAAGAACATAAGGCCATTCTGAACCACTCCCAGCTGGCTATAAGATAAAACCCCAACAAATTCATCTTATTTCCTGTGAGATAATTCCTATATAATCCCAGGAGAGTTCCAGATACTGCCAGCAACGTGTGAGACAGTTAGCCTTATGTCCAGCCAGAATCCTTATTTAGCAGCTCATTATGCTTTTCCTCAGCTCTCAGACCATTTCTAAAACTTCTTTAATAGAAGTAGTAATAATAAAAATAATATAATGCAACCTTACCTTATTTCCTGCCAAAATGTATTCTGATGTGGCTTCGGCAACTTCTACGTGCGTTCAGTAGTAACATTTCCACACAGACTATACTTATACGAGAGTCAGAGTGTCTGGCTTTTTTGCTCTGGGCACCATTTCCAGTCACATGAACTGGGAACAGCTTGATTCAGATGTTAACAGCCACTGACATTTGCAGGAATGTTGTTTAGAAAAAAAATTAAAATCATGAACGCCTTGAGAAATTTCACTGCTGAAAAGGCTTATTGCAAAATTATTGAAAATACAGTACATGTGTTACTTGTGAGGAACAGTAGCATAAGTGTTTGTGGTAACATGATGCATAGTTATATAGTACATTAAGGAGCAAACCAGATTGATTCAAGTTCTGTCCTGTCTTTCATGTCTTTACAAGTTGGCTGAAGTAGGACCTGTGTGCAAATCAGGGAAGAGTCGGACTTTTGAATTTTAAATGGATATCAGAGTTTGAGAAATTAAATGGAATGAAGTCCACCTCTGGATGACAAAAGAGATGAATTAGAGTGAATCTGTGATTGGCATGTAGGCTTTGAATAAACTCCATTCCATCTCTTCATTTATTTTAAACACATTTTTCAATTTTGTAAGGGGAATTGGTGTTATTGTCTTAGAGTTGAAGGAGATCTCCATCAGGTTTACAACATCAGGGCAGTGGGGAAAGGAGACAGATTTGTGGTTTACATTTCAGAGGACTGCAGTAATGGAGACACTCAGAGTTTAGCCCTTGTTTGTTCCAATTCATTTCAGTCTCCGAGGAAGTCTCATGTTCAGAAGGTGACCTCAGGGGGCATAGCTATGTCCCTGAATCATTGTATTACAGGATAAAAGGTAGCTGTGTCCAGCAAGCAATCTAACAGACTCATTCCTCTCTCTGTAAAAGGAAGTTACACAGATTATTTTAATTTTTACTCCCACCTGAGATGCTTCCTACTGGCACTCTGGTCTTTCAAAGTGAGGAGGAAAAAACCCAAAAAACCCAACCGCATGAAGCCTACATGGAGTGTTCAGAAGCATCTTAGCAAGAGAAGTAAATAACTCAAATTCAGTTACAGATAAACAGATAAAATTAACACACACTCACTGGCCCTTTATAACCTTCATACTGTACTGGGAGCAGAATATTAGTATTTTTGTAACAGGAAACAGGAAACAGGAAAAAGGAAGTCTTCTTCTTTCCCCATCAGCACGATTCCCATAGCTCCTGCACCTTCAGTTAAACAGGTGACGAAAAGACTGGCAAATCAAGGTTATGTGCTATGTGCAAGAGCAGTAGTTCTAACACAGTTAGCAGATACTGTCTAACACATGCTTTGCAGGAAAGCTTATAGATGCAGATGTCATTCCTCCTAAACAGAGTTCACCTGTACCACACTTGCACATCAACTCCACCCAACATTTACCAGAATTAGGCTGATTGTATATGTTTTATATGGACAATCAAAGGAGGAAACACACAGCCATTAAAAAAGGGAGACTCCTAGCTGCTTGGCTTTTTCTTTGGGTTTGGTTTTTTTTTTTTGCTCAGAAGCTAATGTCAATCCAATTACAGTGATCACATCCCTCAGATGAATTAACCTATGGAAACTCCCCCTTTATATGCATTTCAGTTACAGTAACCGTCTTAGACTGGATGAGGTACACAGCCAGTATTTGAGTTCCACGAAAACTTGTTAAGAGGTATTTCAGGAAGAGCTACTATCCACATGGTGTAGCATCCACACTGGCAGATCTGTCTGATACCTGGGAATAATTGAGAATAGATATAATCTAGTAATTCACTGCAAAAATTCTCCTGAAGGGAATGTAGTGCTTGGGAAAAGCTAGATCCATTATAACCCTGTATACACAGACAGAAAGATAGATACAATGAGGTAATGAGTAGAAGTCGTTTCATTTACTTTGAAGCCACAAGACGTTACTGTTTCTTCATCATATTTTCATCCCAGACCACAATTAAATAATTAGGTACTCCTCTAAAAAATACACATAGTTTTAGCCAACAGTTGTGAAATGTTGTTACTCCAAATACTTCAGATATCAGCGAGAGGAACATCATAGTATTTCTGCTTGATGAGATTTCTTCCCCAATCCAAGATTGAAAAGAATAGACCTAAAGGAGATAATGTACCTCACTATTTTATCCTCCCTCACATTGACTGCATCACATAATCATCATTAATAAGGTCCTGAATTAGGCAGAATTTTCTGAAAACTCCACAGTCCAAAAGAAGGTGATTTATACTGCCTGAGATTATTGCATGACTTAGCTCATGAAGTAACACATAATACAAAGATCTTGCAGCAGGATAAGAAACTATAGAAAGGCAAGAAATATATCTTTTATGAAAAAAAAAAAACAAACCACACACAACCCAGTACCAAACTGATTATATTGCTTTAAAAATGGAATGGGAAAACTTCCTTCTGAATTAATTTTGGCTGTAGAACAGTCACATCAGTGACTTAGAGATGCAATATGCTCCAATTCACCAGCCTGCAGAGCTCCCTTCCCTTCAGGTATCAGACTGTGTGTGAGATCCTCCCAAATTACCACCTTGGCTTCAATCCCCAAGGGAGGGCTATGCACTGATCACTTACCAAATCATATATGTGGGTGGACTTTTTGTCTTTAGCACTACATGAACTAAGTTTAACTGCAGGTACAAGTAATAGAATTTGGTCCTGAATGTGTTTTCCACAAATTATCAAATCGTTCTATCTTATGTTAAGACAAGGTTGATCAAAATTGACGCCCTACAGGAAAAGCCCCATATAATAAGGGGATGTTTTCCTACAAACATCTCCTAAGGTTCTAAAAAGTTGAGAGAAGAAAGTGGATTTTTAATTTCTTATTTCTACCATCAGGAATAAAAAAACACACCTATATAGCAAAGTCACTGTATAGCAGTGTCTAGGGAACTGCAATGATGGAAAAATCAGAAGACATGGATTTTGTTTGGTTCTTGGTGCAGGACAAATACAAACCTGGTGAAATGTAAGTAGAAGATGGTGTTCATTTAAACCATTGCCCTGCCAAGAGTCATGCCTAGTGTGGAAATACAAGAATTTTGTCACTGTACAAAATTCTGTATCTATAATGAGAAAAGATGAAAGTAGTTGGGTTTAAATCCATAAGCTGTTCAAGGCAAGTTAGAAATTTTATTCTTGCAAACTGAGTCATGAGGGACAAAAGCTTTTGTGAAGAATCTTGCAGAGCTTCTTGATGTTGTCAGACCTTTCCTTTCTTTATGGAGCACAATCTTCCTAGAGGAGGTGCTTGTTACAGCTAAATAGCCCGTAGTAGCCTTGCTATTGGCCCTCCATATACTGCAAATTAAGAGTTTTCAGAGTTTGAAGGAACAATTAACTACCCACTAAATTCTAATCCAAGTCTCATTACCAGTTTTAGGACTGAAAGCCACACAAGATGAAATTTAAGAAGTGTAACTTGGCATATCACTGCTTCAGAATTTGCAGAGCAGCTAAAAGGATAGTTTTAGTATAAGAAAATAGGTTAAGTAAGTACCCTTTATAGCAAGATCTTTCACTGCTTTCACATCCTGTGATACAGTATTAGATCTGATTTCTGCTAGATGTTTGATGTGCCAGATGTGCCAGCAGTTGTGATGATCCAGGTGCTGAAATTCTTGCATACAGAAAAATTAAGCACTTTAAATTGTATTGCTGATCAAGATAGAAGATCACACCTCAGCAGAGGCATTCAAAGGACACAGGGAAAACCCAAATTGGAGAACAACATAAAGGTCTGCACTTCTATGTAAGAAGCATATCTTACACATACAGGGAGAGAAAAAAGTAATCTCCTAATTTATTTTTTTTTTGGTGGGAATTTTGTCAGGTGAATATATTCCTATGGGTTTCTGTGCCAGATGGACAAAGTGCAAAATCTCAATAATTTTTTTCTTTAGTTTTTAGCCTTTATTTTTCCTTCTGATCATTTTTTCAAATGCACTTACCTCAATACTGCTGTATATATTGCTTCATCAGAGCTTCTACAGAATGCTGTATAGAGTGAGTTAAGGTGGTATTTTGCATGAGCAGGTGGTTGGGTTTTGTTGGTAGTATATAATGCATCCTCAGAACCCTGGATGGCTGTTATTAAATTTCATGGTATCCTGTACAGAGATAGCACTCCTTTGATGGAGGCAGAGAGAGTCATAAAGCAATTAGAGTATCAGCTTGGCCTTTACATCATGTTCTGCATTTCAAGGTCTAAGGCAGAATTCACAGAAGAATCCTACATTTTGGGGATGTGCAGGACTACTGTTGAAATAATTCATTAAATCAAAAGTGAAAAAAGAAAAAAAGAGAAATCCAACTGTACTGTTGGGAAAACATGCAAATCTTGCTCTCAGCCTGAAAGAGCAATTTCATTGCTCTGCTGGCTGCTATCAGCTGCAGGAAAAAGCACCAGGTAGGATTTTCTGTGGCTTTTCCATGTATGCAAACCCGAAGAGAATCATAATCCCAGTACATTGGATATACTATATTACCTCAGAAACTGGGAGCATGTCAGTGACTGCACTCCCACTTTTAATGCTCTGCTCACTGGGTCTACCATGCAGCTTGTAAAAGAGAAGAATCTGTGTGAGGAAAGATAGGAAGAAGATAAAAAGAAGATTAAAAACTAGATTTATCATTAGGAAAGTAAAGTTGCTGACTTTGTTTATAGGAACCCATAGAGTTGTTTTCTAACAAGAACAAGGACTGCAAAGTGCCTCACAGTTCATACTGAAAATTGATTCTAGCATCTGCCATCATTTTCTGTGCAGATTCTGGGTATCTCATGCAGCTGAACTTGTAACATTTAGTGTGCTCAGCAAACACATGAATTGGGAGGGGTCTAGCAACAGATATCTCAGTATCATCATCTCACAGACATCTCTGTATTGTCCTGTCCCTTTTACAAGCATGGACAGACGATGCACCTTGCCAAAAACTGTCCAGCAATTAGGCGACAGAGCTGCTCAAACCCAAGGCCTTGAGCCCAAGTCTCTGAAGACCACAATTCTTAAAAGAAACCTGTTGCTTTATTAAAAGCTGTGTACCTGTTTTGGGTTCCACATCTGGCCTTCACACCCCAATTAATTTCTCAGGATGGTCTAAAGCTATACATGCTCAGTAGCACAAGTTTCATTAAATAAGACAGACATTCTTTAAGGCAGAGAGGAAGGTGTGGCTGTAGATACCGCCATTTCCTTACTGTTCCTCAGGCAAGAGAGGGAAACTCCATGAGTGGGTGGCCACATAGACGTTTATTATCTAATGTTTGTTACAAAAATATATCCTACCTAAAGCTGAAGCTACAAGTGCTGTGACAGATTTCCTCACATCACCTTTCAAACCAACCCAAACGGGAAGCTTTCTACTGATAAAAGCACATTGTTTTGATGTACAGCTTCTATATTTTATATGCCACTTCCTGTCTAGTCAGTTCTTTTTCTTCATTCCATGCTCAGTTTCTTATTAAAAAACCAGTTTTCTTATGAATATTTGCCTCCCTCCACAGCAACCCATGGACATTTTAAGGTACATGCATGAATGAAGATTTCTGTAGTGCTCCCATTCTCTGAACTCAGTAACTTTTCTGTGTTTTAGATTTAGGTAAATCAAGCTACATTTTCCATCTAGTTAAAAGGCTCCTACCCTTAAGATGTTAAACATTAGCTGCGTAAACAATGTGCTTTAAAAGTCTCCCACAACTGCTTCTGTTTGCAGAATGCTTCTTACATTTACACCATAAAGGTGTCTTGCAACTTGCAACAAACGTAACACCAGCTAAAAAACTAGGGTAGCTCATAACCCTTCCCCTCCCCAACCCCAAACATTTTAAAAATTCTGTTTTAAATGAAGAGATAAAGATACATTTCTTTGGACACCACCTTAAGATGCCACAGTCTGAGGAATTCATTCAAACAGCAGAAGTCTTACCTTCAGAAGAATCAGCATAGAGTCTCTTGTTTCTTTTTTACCTTGTACTCGGTCAGATGCTTGTAACAAGACTAATGCTGACTCCCTCCCCGTAGCGGTCAAAAGAAAAAAAAAGATAGCCAAATCTAAGCTCTCCTATAGGTTTGGCAAACTGAATAGCAGTAACATCTGGCTCTCTGCCTGAAATTAATTGGAGAAATGTATTACAGGCTATGCTCTTATCATCAGCTGCCAAGAAGCATTTAGATAATACTTCTTTACAGGAGGAAAGAGGAAGATTTTTCTTTGTCTTTTCAGACAAATGCATGTACCAAGCAATACTGTCAAGCAGATAACAATTAAGAACCAACATGAATATTGGGGCCAGGGGGGAGAGTCATACCACTTAGCTTTCCTTTAAAGAAAAAAAAAAGTAATTCCAAGTTAGAGGGAAACAGTTACTTTTTGCTATGGACATTGAGGTGAAGCACTGACTTGAAAAACAAAATTTTAGCTTTATGATCCTTCATGTGAGCATCTCTTTTGAACACTGAAGGTCAGACCTTCTTTTTCATCCTTTTATAGAGCATCAAAAGAAACTGACATCTCTGCAGAGCTGTGAAACCCCACCTGCGACTCTTTACCGTCCCTCCTGTCTCTGCCACAGGTGTCCTGGTGCCTACGTCAGTATGTCCCTAAAGCTATCAGCAGAGGCTTTACACGCATCCTTCTCTGTGGGCTACAGGGAGGAACTGGAAAACAGTAAAGATGTAAAAATATGGAAAAGGGGAAAAGAAAAAAACCCCCAGAAAAGTATAAGTTGAAAGCTAATGGCTGTTAGTATAATGACTTACATGTTGCACAGGCATCAGGGTAATCCCACTTTATACCCTTAAGCGAGCAGATACTCCTTGTATTTGAATGAGGCAGATGAATGTTGTGGCAGAGAATAGATCAAGACAAGGGAGAAAATAGCTGAAATAAATTAAGATTAAAATGAAGATATACAGGCAAGAGGTAAACAAGAATAGGAAAAGGAATCAGGGAGAATGAATTATGGAACAAAGGGTTTTTTCCTCCTTGCTTCTTGCATCACATCACATGGCAGAGAAGGGAAGGGCTGGAGTAGCAGCCATTCACTAAGATCATAACCATCAGCCTAGCTACTTTGAGAGGAGGGTCCCAGCAGGCTGGCATAGGCAATGACAGCAGGGGCTTCTTCTTGGTCCACAGCCAATGGGACTCTGCAGCAGGAGAGACCCTTCAGAGCACTGCTAGAAAAGGGGGCTGTGGGGAACATCCACACTCCTGCAAGCAGCAGGGAGCTGTAGAGTGCCTTCCTGTAAGACTGGCAGTCCTACTGGCAGAGCAGAAGGGCTTCACACCTCCTCACTGGTAGCAGATCCTCTCTGCTCTGCTTGTGTGGTGGCACACAAAACTGTGAGGACTGGCACTGAATTCTTCTGAGCCTATTTCAGGCAAAACAGATGTAACATGGTTTCACAGACCAGAGCATGCGCTGTAGGCTGGCAAGTCAAGTAGCACAGTAGCTGTACGGTCCACAGTCTTCTGTCACGAACATTGATAAGCAACACTAGTCTTCCCTGTGCATCCACAGGCTGTTAAATCATCACTGCAGAATTTACCTGGGGCTGGTCTGGCTCCATTGAGCTGATAAAAATTTGTCTGATACACACTAACATCTGGTGCGTGTTCTGCAGTGCTAGGGCTACGCTCGGTGAGGTTCAGTCACATCACAGCTATGAACCATAGAAGATGCTGCCCACACAGAAGGCTGGGTGCAAGCAGAGTCATGAAGGCAGGAGGCACCTGTGGCACAGGACAGTAATTAGACCATAAATTGAGATTAAACCTCAGGAAAATCTTTCTATTTAGGTACTGACAAATACTTCATTTCATTCAAAACCAATGCTATAGATTGTTCAATTATTCCAAAATAATTTTTACAAACATTTTACAAAAAATCTAATTATTTCATATTTTTGCTCCAAAATGTGATATCAATGAGCACAAACATAGCAGGCTTTTCCACCTGCACAAAGTCCAGTTTTTTGTGTCAGTTAACAGAAATCATTACAAAGTGTTTAACTCAGCCACGAGGGTAAGGGCGGTGGTCCCAGCATGACAATCTATATCAACGCCTAGACTTACCTTTTAATCAAACAACATTTAAGTATATGTATAAAGACAAAGATGTGGATGGTTGGTTGAACCAAAAAAAAAAAAAGCTGCAGGCTGGATACTGCTGGCTAGGACTCTATCAGCTATGCTTTCGTAAGGAAGCAGTTACAATTAAGCTGTTAAAAGCTTTGTGAAGGCTTGCGTGCTTTTGATCACAAAATGCATACCTGCTTTAGTTTGTTGTCACCTGCATTTGTTTGGCTTCTCTGCATAGTTTTATTAGCAAAATAGCACCTTGGGAAAACAAAGTCCCCAGGCATGGGCTTTCATGCACATTTATCAATAGAGTAAACTAACTACGTGGAGCTAGGCTTAGGCAACAAACAAACAAAAAAATCTAATGCTGAAATTGGGAATCAATCTCCCTATTAGTATTGCCAGTGATGTCAGCAGGACAGCACTTGTGAAAGTTAGTGTCTTCATCTGTCATTTGGGTTTATCTGTGAAGGAATGTTGATCCTTTACTTTCAAGGCAGAAAGAAACAGATTATATAGGCTAGAGGCTATTTGGTTTCATTTAACTAGAACCTGAAGGATAGCAATGTATCAAGAAAACTAATTTTGAATTAAAGCAGGTTTCAGAGAGCCGAGTTTAGTTACATATGGAGCCTGAGGGGCGGTGAAGACTCCTGCAAATGGTACCACATTGGAACTAATTGAATAAAACCTGTCTATATCCAACAAGCAGAACCCTCAAAACTTGATAAAATATTTGAATAATTTCCAGTTTCTGAGATAGGTGTGGTTGCGCACTTGGGATTCACAGCATCACATCCTCTGCCTGGAGGGCAGCTTTCTAACCATGCCCTTGAGCAAGCTGGGAACTGGTAAGAGTAACTGGTGGTACCACTCTATTGCAGAGCAGGAATTAGGTAAAGATGTGAGAAACCTGGTGAGGGCCAAACTCCCTTTCTAGCTCCCAACTAGAGAAAGGCACCATCTGGGAGAGGTGGGAGGCAGCCCCCTGACCACATGCTAAGCCTGGGGCTGGAAAGGAAAGCCAGCACAGGGTAGTCTGGATCACTCAATTCCATCAATGCAAATGTGAACCTTGCCTTCCCATCCTTGTTCCCAAGAGCTAGTATGCATGTTGGGTGACATGATCTTTGGAAAGGGAAACGTTCTGTGGAGCAGCTATTCAGATATTGCCCTCCTCAGGTGTAAGCCTTGACTATTTGCCTGCCTGGAAGCCCAGAGTGTTGGCAGTATAGTGCAGGGGAATATACTAGGATGACCAGATTTGCTGAGTAAAAAACTCTGAGACTAGCTGCCTTTGAAGAAAACACTGGAGGGACAATCTTAAGTACTTCTGATTCATGTAATCTTTTTCCTTGTGACATCTAATATTCAGCTACATGTCAAAAACCGTACATGAAAAACTGTGATCAAGAACTCTTTTATCAGGGAGGTATTTTCTTGTTTTAAACTTGTCCAGAAAGTACAATTTCAGAATAAATACTGATAACATCAGGTACAGTTTTTTTGGGGGTAATTTAGAAGGTGTGTATGATGTAGATATGACTGATCTATAGAGGCAGACACTTAGAGCTGTACATTTAATGTAAAAGATGGCACGTATATTTATCAGAACATGTTAAATTTCTATCGATAGAATTCTAAATTGAGAGATAAAATATCTGGATAGATTTTCGTAGCTTCTTGTAGCATTGTTTTGGTAGCTGGTTTGCTGCTGCTATCAGCCCAAGGACTGGACCCGGCTTGTGCCTGAGCTGTAAGGATGTTGACGTAGGGCTGCATGTCACGCCGCCGCCTCTGCAATGATCCCGCAGTGCCACCTGCTTGTTGCTGCTGAGGTCTGCAGAAAAACAGTCGCCACAGTTGAAACCAACTACATCTGTAATAGGTTATTCGGGGTTTGCTTGGTTTCCTGCCCCCCCCCCCCCCCTTCCACTCCTCAATACGCTATCCCAACATCATATGGTTATAGAAAGTTTCAAAAATTAACTATTTTACTTCAAATTTAGAAGGCTCAGGTTTATTACTATGGCATACAAAACATTAATCTGAACAACACACGAAGGTACCAGACCTGTTATATTAAGAATTAAGAAGGGATTTAAGAAGGGATCCTGGAGAAGAGCCATACAAATGCATTTTACTCGAAAGAGTTTCCCTCTCCTTGCAACAAGATCCTGTGGAAGAAGGAGCAAGAGGAAGCCTACATTGTAGCCCCAGGAAAATATAAGTGTATAAGCATCCAGATGGGAGCCTGCGGCAGTAACACTGCTGGTCCTTGGGGCTGCTCCTGCAAGCAGTAGAAGCATGTTCACAACTGAGTTGCAGAACAATGGTAGTGGTAAGGTCAGCAAGTAGAAGAAACGTAACAGTAGCTTGAATGGTGCTTGCTGATTCTTAAAATGACTGTGTGGCTTCTTGCAGCTGCATTAAAAGTTTTCTGTCTTTCCATCAATCCGTATCTTGGTACTTATGTGACAATCTGCACTTTCACATAATCAAACCAAAGGCAAACCAAACAAAAATAAACGTGCTTCCAGGGCTTACAGCTACGGAACACAATTTGAAAACACAAACTTTAAAGGCTTGAATAAACAAGTCTTAATTAAATAATGCCTCCTACCTCCTGGCTTCCCTTGAAAATAAATAAATATGTAAATAAATAAACAGCCCTAATCGGGGGAGTACTAATGCATGACCTTTCCATCTGTAGTGTGAAAACTGATTTTATATCCTTGATCAAAACACTTTTCCTTCAGAGAGAGAATTTACAACCTTTGCAGAGGAGTGTTTTTGTACAGACCTCATGATGCCCTCTACAGCACGTACCAGGTTCAAACAATGATGCATGCAATCAGCACAAATTCACATCCTTTGCCAAATTAATAAGGGTTAGTATTTTACAACCAGGATCATAACTTCCATCTGATCTTTCGATTTTTGTTTGACTGTGGATTTTTTGGCAGGTGAAGATAAGAAGGTGTCTAACTACTACAAGTCTGCAGATGCAGAGAAGCCCTCTTCAAATGTGAGGAATAAAGCGATTAAATAGCCCACCAGACTATGAAATAGAGTATTATGTGTTGGTCTGACCTAAAGGATCCACTTTTCTTAAAAAAGCAACATTAAAGCATCCTTAAAAATGCTTTTAGGATCACCTGTTTTTTCAGAACATCTTGAAGCATATCTGTGTGAAAACAGAAAAATCAGTGGATGGCACTGTTGGCTTGCAGGTAGAGAATAGTTTCCTAGACTATAAAATGTATGCAGAATTTGGGGTTAGATGTATATTGATTTCTGCTTGCCTAGCACTTTGCAGAATTTGTTGTATTTAAGAAAATCTACCTTTCGTAAACAAAATCTATTTCCATGCTGAAATAATCAAAACTGGTGGTTATTTGATTCTGATATGCTGCAGCTCACTTGGAATAGAAAGCATCGGGACACAAATATTAGACTGGAAAAAAAAAAAATCACCCCTTCAATCACTGCAAGGAAAATACTAGGTCTTGAAATGCTGGTAAATGTCTGATTTTACCTCTTCAGTCCATAACCACGTAGCATGAAGACTTGGTTTACCATGTTATCAAGCAAATGACACATTTTTCCATCAGTGGGTACTTTTGAACCTTAATCTCATTCTGGCTCTGACGACTTTGTCTCAGCTGATCACAAGTTCCCTGAGAGTCCTTGAACACTCTGAGCATCCTTGAAAGAAGACAAGACAGAGACAACAACGGTGCTGGCAAAGCGTAATGTGGTAGGCTATGCAGAGAGGTTACACAAACTCAATGACATGGCAATCATCTTTGCTGGAGCGCAGCATGCCCAGCTAGTTTAATGCTTGGCAGCGTTTATTCTGTGCTGCAGCTCAAGTGCTGGACACAGGAGCTGGGTGGGGAGGGGAGGACACCTCACAATTCTTTCTTCTCTGGATCATATGCTTGGGCACAGGGGTCAGGAATTGCCAGGCATATTTGCTGCAGGTGCACAGGCCAAGGCTCGTGTCCTTCACAAGGGAGTTAATTCTATTAAAAATAAATACACTTTAAGGTCATACCTACATTTTGAACACAAACCAAAACCCAGTCTCTATGTCAAACCCCATTTGAACCTGCGCAGTGGATAGAGTCTTGCAGGCTGATTGTCAGCTTGCTCACAGGGTAAAGACAAAGATGACGCATGTCTCTCTGATGATGGCCAGGTATGCTGTGCCTATGCTGCAGGCCTTCCAGCAGGATTTGCAATTGGGTCAGCCAAGGGATCCTTTCCTGGGTGAGGATCCCCATGGAATGCAGTAATGGTTTGAGAGTAGACCAATAGCTACACCACATACTGATAGTGGGCACTTCACCCTCAGGCATCCTACCCTTCCTGTATGCATTCTACCCCATCCTTATGCCTAGATGTCATATCCCCCAAATAAATGTGAAGTTAAATCAAGAAATTATTAGTGGGAGTGCTAAATCAAGAAGGCCACCAAGGCTTCCAGGAGTCTGGAAGACTCCAGTGCACTGCTTGCATTATGATCCTGGGTGTAAGGGAAATACCTGAGGGTCTGACCTACACACTGAATATAAGGGAAAGATTCCCACTAAGTTTGATGGGGTACCTTTATCCTCCGCCTAAAATTCCAGCTGGGGTGGTAGGGGAGCCAATTCCATGACTATGGGTTAGGGCAGACTTCCATTCTGGTCTCTGCAAAGATACTCAATTTGTTACAATGAACAAAATGAAATTTTAAAAAGTATTAGCCATTTCAGAAAAGGAAGAAACAAGCTTTTTTTTTTTTTTTAAAAACTGTGCACTGTAACTCCAACATACTAGTCAGGGTCCCAGAAAGGGGAATGCAGGCAGGGATTAAGTTAACGTGGAGTTTTTTTGTTTTATTGTTTTTTCCTCTCTCTTCACTGATCACTGATCTGAGAAGATCACCCTACCTCTCTTGGATTAAAAATAATAGAAGTTAAAGTACCATCTTAGGGACTTTGGCTTTGTAACTCAAAGGTCTTCAGACAATTTTTTATCCTGACAGATAATGTATTTCTGGTGTGTCTGTTACATTTCCACATTTTTCTTCTAGGCATCACACTGTTGTCATGGCTACAGTATCCATACTCTGAAAAATAATAAATACACCCCCCCCACCCACAAGTAAATATTTGCTCTGTGTACACAAAAACTAGTTTTCTGTATCAGATTTTTTAATATTAGAAGAAACTTTAAATTAACTGTATTTTTAAACACAAAACTGATTTATTCCCACAAAATTTAAGATTAAACATACTGAATCTGTCTAGTCAACACCTGAGTTCAGGGTTGGACACTGCTGGCATAATAAGCAGCACTGAAGTCTTGAAATACATCATGAATTAGTGTCTCCCCTCACTACCCTCTGCAGGGAATTCTCCCCCAGAAGTGTGGGGGAATTTGGGTCCAAAAGGTGCTGAATCTTCTTGTTCCACAAATATCAAATGTTTTGAGATGGAGGTAGCAAAATTTCTTTAAAGAAAGTAATAAGGGCCACGGGTCTGTGGCATAACTCCATTATACATGGACAGATTCGGCTTCAGAACACAATGATAATGACGTGTTTCTAGATGTAACCCTGGAATAATCATACTAATCTGTAAATGACTCTGCTTTGAGGCAACTCTTCTAGCCTCAGCGACCAAAAATGAATGGCACAGATTTTTAATTCTCTTGCTACCGAGCCCTGTAAAGTTAGTACAGCTATAGATTGACAAGAATAAGGTTTTTATTTAAAGCATTTACATAAGGCATCGTGCCTTATCACACAAGGCAGACAGTCCCCAGTGCCTCGCTCATGGCCATGGGGAAGCTTTTGCAAAACTCAGTGTGCTCTCCTTGCCATGCCATCCTTCCCCTATGGCTGCGTACTGAGGGCTCTGCTCAATCCCCACAGCCAAATTCCCATCTCAGTTGCGTTGTCAGTAAACAAATACCTTCACTGTGATGCGCAGGCATAACTCTGAGTAGGCTGCACTGAATGCACATCTTACTTCCACTTGCTACCATTCTTCCCAAAAATGAAGAGAGGAAACCTGTTTACATCATTGTGTGGCAGGCTGTTTCTGTAAGGTCAAACCCTGGCTTCCACTGCACTGGCATAAATTTCTTCCTTTTGGAAATGCAATAGATCCTTTGCCCGGTCAGGTATAAACACCATTGCGCTGGATAGTGTTGAGGTGTCTGACTCTGAAAGAGATTTAATTTCTTTTTGGCAATAGTCAATCTGCTTGCTAATACAGTTTAGTGAATTTTTTTATCAGTGCCACCAGGCTGCTCAGAGAGCAGCTCCCGGGCATCTGCCATGCATTTTCCCACATCTGACATGAGTTTTCCCAAGCCACATGCCATTTATCAAGGAAGGCGCATGAAGTTGCCTGTTACCAAAGCCTGTTCCCTTAATGCACATGTCATGAGGTGGCTAATACATTGAGACTAGGAGTGCCTAGCCTTAATAGACACAGACATGCACTAAATGATACCATAGGCTTTTGAGTTATCTTGCACAAAAAAATTACATCTGTAGCTGCATACAATAAAAATGTCTTCAAATAGGATTACAAATTAACCACAGGGTTTTTATTTTACTTTGCAGTTCTCAGTTAATAAGAGGAAAAACAAAACAAAGACATATCACTACTTAGGTAGTATGAACACCAACAAGCCCACAATACCTAAGCCCAAAGAATACATTTAACCAAATATGATAAAGCTGAAAATAAACATTCACAGAGTGGGCGGACTTGTTAAAAGTATCAGAAAAAACCCAGGGAGAAGACTGTATTGAGCTGTCTGGTAGCCCTTCAGATCTCAGGCTACAGACAGTAGCTGTCATTTTTGTTTCTTTTGGGCAAACAAGTTCTTCCTTTCTGGTGTAAGCAAGAGTCCAAGACCTAGATCTTTTTTGAAAGGCTGTCTTCCACCTTCACTGTGATCAGTGTGCATTCTCTTTTCCCTTAGAAGGTCAAAGCACTGATTTCACCTCACAGGGTTTCTGTAGGCTGAAGCTGTCCTTCAAGTCTATAAGCCTGGGATCCCAAGCATAGCCTTCTCCAGTTACACAGCTATCTGGCTCTATTTCTCCAGAATACCCATCAACTTCCTATTTCTTTCTGGGGTTTTGCTTTAGCTCTTCCATACAAACCACTTGGTAAGGACAGCTACACCCCTGCTCAGTGACTTTAATAGCAGAAACCCCAAGATAGTTTTGCTCAGTGTGTTTCTCACTGGGAAAACCTCCTCATCCCTGCACACTTATCCCCAGCAAGGGCTGGACTCTCAATTCTTGGTTTATAAAAGGGTAGCATCATATGCCTCATTGGGTCCCCACTGATGAGGTGGGCAGGTCTACAGCCCCGGGCAAGCCACTTCACTTCTGAGAGATGACATCTATTAAACTGGAATAGCCTCTGAGACTAAGTAACCCTCCGATACCCACTGCATAAGAAGTACTGTGTCAGCATTTAGCTGATCTGTATGTTTACAGGATTAAAAGGATCTGGTTCCTCTTACTAGGTCAGTTTACTCTGTTGTAATTAGCCTTATCCTCATCTTACAATTAGTCTCACACCAAAGCTTATTACAGCCTGAACTTTGGAAATGGTCAGATCTCACTGGTGTAAGTGTAAACATAGCTTGCAAACGTGTGCAACTCTAAGTTCTACCTGCATATATATATAAAACGCTTAAACAAGCTTGAACATAAGCAGTTCTCCTAACACAGCAGGGAGTTCCTAGAGAAGCGTGTTGTGAAATGCTACAACAGGGGAGCACACTGCACAGCCCCAAAAAACCCAAGATGCATGTACACTGTTCACATGCTCATAATGCTTGGAAAAGTAAGGGATTTTAGACTGGAGCTATTTACAAGTAATCTAGAGAAGAACCACACCCACACCACCACCCCCACCCCCATCAGTCAGCAATTTCTGGCATTACCATTTAACCCCAGCAGCAAAGTTTTTCTTGAAAATAGTGAAAAATATTTTTCTGTGCTTGGAAAGATGTTGGCACTTTTAATGACTATTCCACCAGGAGTTGCTTAAAAAGAGGCTAAAATTAAGTATTTTCACGAGCCAATCCTTTCTTCATTAAAAGTTTTAGAAGTCAAGCAAACAATTACTTCTAATAGCTTTAAGTTGAATAGTCTGATAGATCTCTATGTAGTTCTTGAATTTAGAGATTATGAGTCACTGCTAGCAGACAAAAATAAATGAGATATAGACTTAGATATTTATATATTTGTATTTTATATTATGCAGATAATACAGAAAGGTGCATGTGATTTTATTTCATGAGCAGTCACATGAGTTTCAAGGCACAGAGAAAAAAAAAAGAGAGGCTTGCCTTATCTGTTCAGTGATACTGTTAAACATTTTAATAACAAACTCTTCAATTCATCTCAGTTCTATAAACCTTGCACTATGAGATTAAAATTTTGAGGCTCCTGTAAGATCATAGCCCAAATGGGATGCTCCTCTGGAAAACTAGTCCAGTATATTTCCAGAATGATTGTGAGCATTTGAATACTGTTGGTATATTAGAGAATGGACCCAGAATTAACAAGCACATGTCAGCTTCACTCTTGTTCTTGGAATTACAGATCTGCACGTCCCACAACCAACTTTGAACCCTTTCCTGACACAGAATATGCTTTCCCTTTTGCTTTATTTGATTCTGCTGCCCTCCTCAGCCCAATGAGTTCAGAGTTACTTAGATCTGGTAATCTGGTAGAATCAGAGAAACTAGATTATGGCACAGTGAGAACACTATAATTGACCTATACAGGTAAATTGGGACTGAGAATACCTGCAAGCAAGGGAATTTCCAAACACAGACGAAGACTTTATGAAGTACATTATATATGTACTTCACATATAATGTACATGTATCATAAAATTTAACTATTAAACTGACATTTCACATAATGTCTATTCACCTCTAGTTTTATAGTTGTTCACACTCTTTCTCCCAAGGAGATCCCAGTGCTCATCGCCACCACTGCCCCATCCTCTGCAGGGTAAGCACATGCTGGGTACACCACTGCTGAATGACCTCCCTTCACTTTAGCCAAGCTGGCTAGATGTGAGCAAGATGTGATTTAAAAATCACATAGGTCATCAGAAAGGTTTGTGGATTTCTTTGAGCACACTGAAACCATCTAGTTTTCAAATTAGAGCTTGCCTGGAGGAAACAGTCACTGGCCTAGCTACCATGGAGCACCAGGCTTATGTATGTCTAAGGAGTATTGGCAACCACAGTCCAAGAACACAAACCGATGGGTTTTGTGTCTGGTGTTTTTCCTGCTCTACAACAACAGATGTAGAGATGAATCCTGACTTTTAACAAAATATTTGCAACAGAGATACTATTTGAGCTAGCTCTTAAGATGCCTCTTACAGTCAATTGAGACAAATAGCTTCTTTCATGAAGGCCTCTATTAGATGTCCACATTAAATGAGTCAACCTGCAACCATGGTTTAGGTGAGTTTCATCTAGATAGAACACCTATTTTTATCAGCAAATACCTAATGCATCGCTGAATATCATACCCTCAGTACTTAGGCATCCTAGCGGATTTTAGTTGGAAATGACTAGTATGCACCCTAGCTGGCAGGAGTTCCTGTGTAGAAAAGCATCTCACCTTCTGATTCTTTGGCTTTAATTTTACCTAGCCATTGGGAGCCACTGTTCTAGCTGAAACATAAAGCTGCTCCCCAGGCATCTTCAGAGAGCAAAAAAAGAATTCAGAACTTCTCAGGATTAATCCATTCCAGTGAAGTCTCACTTGCCTCCTTCTCCACCTTTTGACTGTCCTACTTTTGCCTCAGTCAACTCATATCTCAGGCTTAGAAACATGTCAAAAGCATTTTATGTTACTTGACAGCAATAGTAGATGAACTGTCTGTAAATTTACTTCGCTTAGATTTTTTTTCTAATCCATTAGTTTATCCATTCTAGGGCCAGCAATGAATTGCTGTGTAGTAGCCATGACAGCTAGAAGGTGTAAGGATTACATGTCATCTTCATTTAATTTTATTAAAACAGTGAACAACTGCAATATGAAGGAATTCTTGAAGAAAGTGATCACGTGCAGTGTAAACACCTGGTAGTCAGAAAACTATATTTTCTGATAGTAGCAACCAGTTACTAATTACTCACTAGTGAGACCTACTCACTGAGCCCAGGTGGTTCTCTAGGCACTGCTCAGCAGCAGCGACAAATCAGCCTGTTCTCTGCAGGGTGGGAAAGGGATAACCATCTGATAGCATTTACAGTTCTTTTTTGTTCTGTTCTGGAAGGGCATTCAGAGTAAGGTTAACGGTGCCATGTATTAACTGACAGAAGTCAAACCACTCCAATAGGGATTTATGAAAAAGTTCAGAAAACTAAGGACAAGATGCGATTCCCTTCCTTTCTGTAACAGCGGTAGGCCGATCTCGAGGTATCCTTCACATATTTTTGCAGCCTTCTTTGCAGACAATTTTTATTACAGCTCAATAGTTCTCACCATTGGAGATATTCCATCTCACCTAACCACCATTCACCTCATTTTTCCTATAAACAATGTAGAAGGGACACATCCTATTACAGTTGCAAATCACTACAGCAAAATATATACCTCTTTGGGAGAGGTCAGACTCAAGCTTGAGAATCGGGAAAACTTCATTTCAGTACATATAAAGTCAAAGAACACCTACCAGATCTTATGTCAATTCTTAAAATGAATCTGTGGAAATCCTTGTTTATTATCTTCCATGCATGGTCCTTTCTTCTTTTCAAGCTCCCCCCCCATTTCAACCAAGTCCTGAATATTTTTTTTCCTCAGAAGGGAGGATGTTGGCAAAAAGTGCCTACTTTCCAAACCCAGGCAGTGGCTCAGTCACATTTATGCATTGTGAATCCACAATATTTATTAATATTCCTAATAAAGTCATGGCTCTGCATAAACTCACGGATGCTCCATAGACTTCTCCTGTTAACAGTTATATCCACATCTCCTTTTCTCCCATCTTTCCACTGCCAAGTGTCTACAGGGAATGCTGCTGTGGTCTGAGCCACGCACAAAGTATTTTGCCTGTATAGATGGGAGGCAGGGTCTCCTGCCAGGCACTCTGTCCCTGTCTACTACAGAAACTACAGAAGAAAAGAGATATTTGGCAAAATCTTTCACAATCTTCACAGCCCAACAGCCACAAAAAAAAAAAATCCCAAACCAACAAACACCATAAATGTTTTCATGAGGTCTGTAGCCTTTTATTGTTAAGAGATGCAAATATTTCCTCATTTATAAAACCTGTTGATAATGTAATGAATAAATCCAAAAGACTCTTGCAACTGTTCTCATCCTCTACAAAAGTAATCTAAAAAGCAAGGCACACTCTGTGAGATCCCTCCAGTCTGACATGCATGGAGCCACAAGTTTTAAGGTGACTTTCTTTCAGACTGGCTACAACTGGTATGTAATCCTTAAAACTGAAGTAACATCAGGTTTTTGATTGCATCATATTAGTTGGAGACTGCTGCTGCTCTTGCTCTGTATCCCCGACTGACTATTTGGAGGGGGGGAAGCCATCTTTTCTCTCTCCAAGATAGGCATGTTTTAATTTAAGTCATGTAAACTTCTGATAAATAACCATACTTCATAGCTACCAAAAAAAAGGGGTACTTATCCATCATACTTAACAGCCATGGGTCTGTGTATTTAAGCAATAGTGCAAGCCTTTACTGAAATAGCTGCACCAAAGTGGGTGGAAGCTTTGAGGAACAGACCAAGCAATATACCCCCAGGTTTTGTTTGAGCACTATTACTGGCTTTGATTTTTTTGGACCCTAAAAAAATGGAAGAAACACAAAAAACTGCTGGAAAGCATTTTCAATAAGCCAAGAATCTCCCATGCTTCCCCACTGACATACTATTTCACAGCAGAATGGATGGCTTCAGAGGAAACACAAACAACTCCCTGGAATCCACATCAAGCTGCATTAAGTAGCAGACCCAAAAAGCTGTGAAAGGTTGTATCAGCAGCCTGACAGAAATGCTGAAAAATACAGCATATGGATATTTGTACAATGAAGCAGAAGTAAATTTCCATTTTGAAAGCCTCATCAGGAAACAGCTTGCTGCCTGGAGAAAAGGACTCGTGCTTTTACATTTCCTTCTTGTATCAAGCAGATCTACTGAGCTGCCCAAACAGCAGGCATTACTCTGGTTACAAGTCACAGGCATAGTTTATTGTTTTGTATAACAAAGCAGCCTGAATGATAAAGAGGGCAGCACAGAGCCATTCAGATTAAGGAAAAGGTTAAGGGTTTGCAGAGAATTAGCAACAAATAGTTTCTAAAGAATTATATTAAACCTTCTGGATTGAACCTGGGCTATGCAGTTTGGAGGTGTCTGCATCAGGAGCTTGCTTTAGTCCTAATCCAAAGTTACTTTAAAACTGGTTAATAGCATCTTTAAAACCTTACTTTAGTCTACAGTTATCACTGCCATAGCCTTAGCAAGGCAAACAATGTTTGCCTAGATCACTAGTACCTCTCCGGAGTTTTCAAGACACAGGGCTTTTGCTGCCAGCATCCCAGGCACAGACCCAGTTAAAACTATGCTGTACACATTGGCAAAACAAACATCCCAGCACTTTTCAGCCATGTAAACCACTGCAGAAAAGCCCCCAACTCACCAGAAAGAGCAACCATGTCCTCCTCTGAGCTAGGAATTCTGCTAACCACAGCATCCCTCCCTTTTCTCTCTCATGTTGCAAACAGGCTAGTTTATATCAGCTGAGAAGGCAGCTCTGGCTTGGGGGAGGGGTTTTGCCCTCAGGTGGGGTGTGGGTGTGGGTGTGGGTGTGGGTGTGGGTGTGGGTGTGGGTGTGGGTGTGGGTGTGGGTGTGGGTGTGGGTGTGGGTGTGGGTGTGGGTGTGGGTGTGGGTGTGGGTGTGGGTCAGGGTCATTTCCCTCCAGAGCCTGGCACAGCCAGCTCAGTGTGAGCAGCCAGCCAGGGCAGGAGGATTGGCACCCTCAACTGCTCCCTCCCTCCAGGCTGTGCTCCAGCTGCTTGAGCTAGTCTGTGATCCGCAGTTTGCATTTATTCCTGGAAGGGTGTCAGTGCCAATAAATCTATTCCATCCTTGAATAAATGGAAAATGGACAGGTGAAATTTGATAGTGATCAAAAAGAAAGGCTCAAGGCACAGGCAGGTAACAGAGGACATCCAGTAAGAGAAGAGTCCACTGCTGTGGTAGCAATAGCAAGTAAACAAACCCACTTCACAATATGCATTTGTTTTCCCTTTATAATATGCACAGTCAGTGTGGAGGGTCTTCCCTTTGTTTTCAGTTGCATATGTCTCCTCGTACTGCACTGCAAAGGCCACTGTATAAAGCAAAATGTACTGTTTCCAGCTCCCTTTGCTATCAGTGCTCTCTTTATGTTCCCTAGATCAACGAGGAGGAACAGAAATGGAATCACTGCAGGAAACTCCTCCAGTTATACTCACAGGCCTTCTGTTGCACACTGGCTGAAGATATGACACTCTGTGGACGACTGCATTTCGCAGCAACAAGTGCCTGCTCCTTGATGCATGGAAAACACATTTGTGCTCTGTTATGTGCCTGGCTTTTGGGTTGGACCAAGGGAGAAGGTGGACATGTCCAGGCCCTCTGTGTGGCTACGAAGTTGATGGTACATCCCATCGTGCACAAGGGGTGTGTTGTAAAAAACAAATATATATATATACTGGATATAAATGACAGCTGTGAACAGGGAAATGAGAACAACTTTCATGTTTTTATTGCTGCCTTAGAAGCAATTGATAAACAGTACACTTCATATATAAATGAGCATGTGTCAATATATGACAACAAAAATAAATTACAGTGACATAGTATTTAACTTTACAAGGTTGTACAAAATTTCCAAATATGAATAGATTTCAACTTAAAAATTTGAAATAAGTTAAAACTTCAACTATTCTGAAGACTTGAAAAATATACATACAATTTCACTCAATCACATAATTTACAATATGATTTTTTTTAAGCTGTTTAGTCTTATACACCCATATATTTTTAACTGTATTAGTGGAATATATCCTGCTATATGCAGCTTTACTGCACTGGGATAGTGAAAGGGGTTCCCTGAGGGCACAGAACAGGCTTTGAGTGTTTATATTTTAAGTAATTTGATTACAAGTATTAGCTAGAAATACAAAACCAAAGCATTATTTATCTGTCCTATAAAGAGAGACTGATTTATCTGCTCTTGCTAGAATTTCCATTGATGCTAGTGAGAATTTGGAAGAAGGCTTAACAGCAGCACTGAGCTAAACTAAGTCTGTTCAGCCACGATGAATTAGGTCACATTATTTAATGAAATATTTGAAGAATATCTGTTTTGGATTAGATCTCATTATAGGCTACATAGCTAGTCATGGCTATGCACTGAGATACTTGTTTCCACAACTAATAGGAAAATATATTTGATATGGTACTTTGAAGTAACAGGATGGGTTATGGATTGGTATTTTTAACACCTCAATTATACGCACTCGATTATTGTATTAAATTTTATGAAGACTAAAAACCCCTTGTCTGCAAGTGTGTGGTGATTGAGAATGCCGAGGGTTTCACTCAAGCTGTAAAATAACATCAGGTAGAGGAGATCCAGACTGCAGCTGTAATGCTCCCAATACCTAAGCTGGTGTAGTCAATCCAAACCTACCGCAAGCAGGCTCTGTGCACTGTTGAAAGGGCAAAAGGCTCACTAATTAAGAAACCATTAGTGAGGGAGCAGATAAAGGAGGAAATCTGAACAAACAGACATACATGAGAAAATTGTTCAGTTGTCAAGAAGACAGGAAGATGCTCGGGCAGCCAGAGGTGAGCCTTAAAATGTCTGCAAGGGATTTGGTAAGAAAGGGGGGGAAAAAAAATCTAAGATGTCTATTCGTGCGGCTTAATTTTCTTAGAATATGCCAGAACATCTATCAGAATGCTGCACTGGTAACCTGCAAATTTTCCTCCAAACAAATACATCTTATATGCATGCCATGTGAAAGAAAAAGGGAGAAAAAGCAGCCGTGAAAGGGCCAGGCACGAGTAATTCCTCATTTCCATTTTTCCCTAGTGCTCTTTGGAATAAAGGCCACTGCAGTTTACAATTAAGCTGGAAATGATTTTTGGAAGCCAACGTTTTTGTTGTATGACCATGCTGTCATTGGGCAGTAGGAAGGAGGAAAGGACCTGGAAGGAGATATGTGGCCGCTGATATTCTCTCAGAGAATTTCTTTGCAGGCTCGTGTCTGACCAGATGAGGCCCAAGGTTTGGGATGCAGAGATGAGGCCACACAACTCAGGCCCACGTTGTGGCATGGGTTCCTGGCACCCTCCTGCCCATCTGGGGAAAAAAAAAAGCGCATTTCAGAAGCACAGTGGAAGCCTTTCCACCGCCTGGATCTGGGCTTGGATCAGCCCCCAGAAAAGGCTGGCATTTGCCACTGCTAAGAGGGCACAGAGCAATTTCGGCGAGCAACCGACTGTGTCTTAAGCAAATTAATAGCAGCCAAAGAATGTTGTTGCATACAAATGGAATCAGAATTTCCTCCTATAAATCTATGACTGCAAAGACAGTCCTCCCAGACCGAGGGGAATAACAGCTTCGCTGAGGGGAAGGATCTACACCATGAAGACTTCCAAACGCTTTCTCTAGATTGGTTACCACTCCTGCAGTTTCTAATCTCAAACTACTTTAATCAAAACCTTTTTCTTAATTGCTTGTTCTGTGTTCTGTCCCTGTGTTGGGTTCAGAGAAGGAAAGAGAACATGGAAATGAATTTCAAAAGTTCAAGCAACATCTAGTGGTTATGTAAACCTTACCTCACCCACCAACAGCTTGGCACACAGTGTATTACTGAACAATCAGATATGACTTTTATATCACATCATTTACTTTTTATCTCAACTAGCAAGCCACTCTATGAGCAGCAACTAAAGAAATGAGTTTATCAGCTGATATTAATGCAATTGTTATCAGGGGCATACAGGGTAAAAGTCATTTGTAGATTACAATTAGGTATTTGCAAGGAAAGTTCCACAGGGGAAGGTGCCACCTGATTAGGGTTATGCAGAGGGTTAAAAAAAAAAAAAAAGATATTAAAGCATCTTGGCAAGAGAAAAGCTCTTAGGAGCACAATGTTCCATCATGACAGTTCAGTGGGAGCCAAGTTTTGACAACATTTTTTGGGCTGATACCCATGCAGTGAAAGGAGAAATGTGAGAGCTCGGAGGACACCTGACCTGAGCCAGTGGGCTCATTTTTCTACCAGCATGTGTCCATCTACTTTCTGCCCTCAGGACCATGGTGCTGGCAGTCATTCCAGAGAGGAGGACACCTACAAAAGTCCATCTAAGTAGATCTCCTCTTGCTCTTGCTTTTTTATTAGCTGCGAAAGGGGAGGTTCCTCTCAAAGGCTGCTACTGAGAGGAACAACTGCTGTCTGTCATTATCCACCTCTGCTCTTCCAATTAATGTGTTACTGCTTTACAAACTGACATCAATGTGAGGTAGGGCCGATTATTCTATCTGAGAATTTACTGAGACACAGGATTTAATTAGTCAGTGGCAGAAATGCTATGCAGCAAGGCAGCTGTTAGCAAAAAGAGCACCTTGACCAGTGATTTAAAAACTGCTAATATTTTGTATAGTGTCTGAATGGGATTCCAGATTGAGCCTGGAAAGGCTTTAGTCTTAACATCACATGTAAAATAAATATCATAACAGAGTCAAGCACTGTCTTTTTATGTAGCAGAAGGTGAGGGTCCCCTTTTCTACTGCCTCCTAATGATCTCATCAGTTTGCAGTAAGTTCAGCTCCACTGGTTTTGGCTGAAGAAAATGAGCTCTTGATAAGGAGTAAAACTACAAATCCCTTTTTCATGAAAGTGATTTCTGAGCTGCTTAATTACTGCATGCCATTTGCCTGCATACTTCAAAATCATAAAGAACCAGGAAACGGCAATCTATTTAAACTATGCAAGCCTTAAATATAAATATATATATATTTAGATATTGTCTCTGGGACTTGTTTTGCTCCATAATCAGAAGTACAGCCCAGAAAGCTTTCAAACGTATCAGGAAACACATAAAACACGTTCATCAGATTCCTGCAATGTTATCTCTGTTTCTATCACAAAAAATACCCGCTATCTCCAAACAGAAGCAGGAAGCTTATGACTCTTTTCTTGAAACAACTAGTCTTGACTGGTGTGGCCCACACCCTTCCCCAGTGGGAAGGGGAAGCTCACTTCCAGCCCTGGCCTAGGCAGGAGTCCCGTGACTCTTGGTGGAGGGCTCTGGAGTGGAAGAGGGGCAAAAATCCTGCCACAAACACTGAGGCAGGAAGAACTGGGGTAAGCATCAACTGGGTGAGAGGACACCTCTAGAAACCCAGGGATAATTCCTGTAAAAAAATGATGTCTCCTCCTCCGGGCTCTCGCAACATGTACACCTTCCAGCTGCAAAACTTCCCATTATATTTAGCATTTTCTTAGTTCTTTCAGAAAGCAATGAATCACAATTGGTGCTTTTTTAGGCTTTAGTGTTGGAACTGGCATTTCTGTGCACTGAGTATACTGAATTCCACGATCCTTCCCTATGCAGTGTGCTTCTGAGAGCAGAAATTAATCTGCTGTCTTTGTGTGTCACCTCTAACGATGGATACTGTGTCAGTCGATATGCACTATGCAGAGTACAAAAAAAAAAACACCCAACCCTGGTACACATGCTTATTAGTTTAAGTTTCTCTTGCATTGGATCATGGATCATTACTGTCTCGAGGCAGGGAGCAAAATGCATGAGCTGAGGTCTCCTCAGACAGTACCCGTAACTGCAGGGAAATGTGCAGCTACTTAGGCAGCTATATAATTTTGAAAGCAACTCTGAAAGGACCCTCCATCATATTGAGGGAAGTGTGTGAGCAGAGCGGGGGATAAAGCTCGTTATGGCCTCCTATGCAGGATTTTTCACTCAGGTTAGGCGGTGGTCAAGAAACCATACTCATTTTGAGTGAAGGAACCAAGTATTTAATCAGAGATACTTCCACAGCCTGAACAGTGGAAAGGTTTTGCCCTAACATCACATGTAAAATAAACATCATAAGAGAAGAATGGAATGCATTACTGAATCAGAAAAATTCATGCCACTGGAGGCAAGAACCTGCTTAACTCCAGCTCCCTCAGCTTTCATATAACTTTGCAGGTAGTAAAATAAGGCATGCTTCTATGTTGCTGCATACTGAATAGGTATATTCAATATGTGTATTCAGCGGGAAGGGACGGAGCCCATATGAAAGATAAAAGTAATGAATAGGGAAAAGTGCTGAGCACCAAGGACAAACCACACAGGTCTATTTCTCGTGATGTGCCCGCACAACGCAGAGTGCAACACTCTGCAGGGCTGAAAGTGCATCTGGTTGCAGCTTCTACCCTCATGGTGTTAACTGGTCTGTGCCCTAATGATAATAGCTCTTAAAGTGGGCTCATTGAATGCAAATTAATGAAGGCCATTTCCTCATCCCTTTGACATCTCCAGGAAAGGCAGTATTTGAGGAGGGACAACAGCTGCTTTGTTACACAAAGATTTCAATCCAGAAGCAAAAGTCTCAGGAGGACTGGATATTTTGAAGCCACATAAGGAGTCGGATTCTTGTCCAGAGTCTTTATTTCATTTTAGTGTAAAAGTTTTCAGATCTTTTGAGGATTTGAGGTAAATTAACTATGCCTCTGTGAATGATTTGAAAAATAAAAGTAAGTTCTCTCTGTACAACAATGTCCTGTTCTTTTCTGATTATTAGCCATGATAGCGTAATGATTACTAGAGCATTTCAAGCATTCTTTAGATACTGCCCTACATAACTTTTGTCCTGGAGAGAGTAAGAATTTCACATCACGTTCTGGAAAATGCGTATGCATTCCAACAAACAAGCCCTGCTTTCGTATTAATGCCTGGTTATTTAGTCCGAGGCTGCTACGAGGATCTCTTCACAGAGGCCTGAGCAGGCTCTCAGTGTAGCTGATGGTGACGCCAGCTTTTGGCTAACGGAGTCATTCAAAAGCCAAACTTTTTTGGGCACTGTTTACACGTGTTTATTCACCCTTGGGTTAGGAGGATGTTCACAGCTATAAAAACTTTAAATGTCTTGTGGTTTGGTTTGGGTTTTTTTGGTTTGTTTTTTTTTTTCCACGCTTTTTGCCAAGTTAAATAAATTGTGTAGCTTCACTAGCTTGGAAAAAGTTAGGTCTCCTCACCACAGTTCAGCTGAATGATTTTATCACCATTTTCAGAAGACCTTCCCTGAGGCCAGCATCATACATCCTAGTTAAACTCAGTCAAGGTTTTAGTGTTTACAAAACCAGGAAAAGGTGAATGATCTAGATATACTGTGCATTTTTCAGTCCTACCAGGCAAACGAGGCTTTTAAAGAGTGCACAGTTCCACTCGTGGGCCTGGCAAACAAAAGGTATTATTCCATACAACAGAAAAGGCAGAGCAATAGGATGGAGTGAGGAAGAATGACAATTTTTTCCTCTCATTTCTAACGGGAGAGGTACTGTTCCTGTTACCTTAAATAATTTGCGGTGGGGGCTTGCTTTATTTTGCCTTTATGTATTTGTGACATTTCCCTCAACCATTTTAAGAGCAGCTGGATTCCTGTACCTGGGCTGAGAAACTGATAGTGACGTTCACGTGAGCACAGGAGGAGTTTCTCTTGCGTGAACTTAGATAGACTCTACTGTTAGAAACAGAGGCTTTTATTCTCCTATTTAGCAAAGCCAGCATGATTTTTGTTAAGCTAATGGAATTAAACCTAGTGCAGTATTGATGCAAAAGCTCAATAAGCGAAACCTGGCCATTCATTTCTAAATGTTGGGTAATGCCTGAAGAGCCAGCACAATACACTGGAACCACCACATTCAGAAATAAACATAACATGTTGGAAAAATATGCATTAAAAAAAGATGTGGAAACTTTTCTTGTAGCTCAGCAGAGTAGATTTAAACACAGTTCCCTTATCCAGTTACAACTGATGAGGCGCCAAAGGCAACATTTACTGTGGCTGACAATTTCAGCCTAAGTTTATACATACATCCGTATACATTGCTCTAGATGGGCGTGCATCTCTCTGTATGTACATGCCTGGTACTGTGTCATGCATATGTTATCCTGATGAGGTACACAGAATGCATAGAGATGTATAAGTACAATATGCATATGACACAATATATGTTGGAATATGCCATGAAATGAGTAGCACTTAATGTTTTCCTGCATTACCTGGGCTCTTTCCATGAAACAATCTCTGTCAGGCTTAACTGAAACTCTCCTGAGCCATTTTAATATTTACAATTGAGCAAAACCCCGTCAAGCACATCTAGGAAGGTATCTGGAAATAATTAAAACAATCTTACCCGAGGAAAAAAAAAAAATCACAATCTTTGTTACAATTTGAACGTACTATGTGGGTGGTGAAAAGTAGTCAAAGTCCTGAATGCCAGCATGCCACAAGTTCAGGAGTTCTCTGATTAAGAATGGGAAGACCTGCCAGTGACATCAAATATGTTTTTTTAATTCTATGAAAACCTGAATGTCACACATGCTAAACTTCCAAATAGAAGTGCTTGGGTATCATGGGACTCTAGTTCATGAGACAGAAAAGACGGCCACTGTTAGGAACACCTCAGACATCTGTACCTATCCTTTGTGTCAACAAGAAGCAATCTACAAATATAGGTCCTTTTGACCTGCTCCCAGAAATAAGTGCAGTGGCATTTGCAGGGGTAAATATATAAAAAATTAAAGGAAGATACAAAATAGAAAATCACAGAAACTGGAAGAAAGTTGTGAAAAGGGACAGTAGATTTACATGGGTCAGAGCTACCAGAGTGAAGATGTATGTTCTTAGAAATTTTCAAATGCGCTACAAGATGTGATGATTCATGAAGTGGATGAAGTTCAAGCTAATGAGGGCTTGGCAGAATGTCCTTAGGGGTGGGTCATCCCCAGATGCCCCAAAGAAGGTCAGGCTTGGTGAACAGCCACGTTGTGGTACAGATCATTTCTGCCAGTAAGGACCTGGAATATGTGGATCCTGCTCCAGTTCTTTTTGATAACTCTCATACATCGTTATAAAAGAAAGTATCAGAACTCAACACTACAAGTGCTGCAGCTAGTAATATGCCTTCTGACAGTCTAAGAGCAACTTTGCATAGGAATTTTTTGAGAGGAAAGGAAAAGCTTGGTAACAAGACAAGCTTGTAAAGCACATTTTATGAAAAGAATCTGAGAGCCACTTGGAGGAGACTGAAGGTTTGGAATCTCAAATAAAAATTTGAATAGGGACGAATAGTCAGATGGTCAAGGGGACAAGTGAAATGCAGTTTATAAATAGCTTAGCATGATACACCATGACTATCCTTACTGTATGTATGGTAGCATGATGATGACTTCAAAATCAGTGATGCTGCTGATCAGGGAAATAAAAGATTCCTTTTGCTTCGATGTTTGCATTCTGTAGAGGCAAACCAAATGTACTTCGGGACTTGTACAAGCTTGGTAATGAGCCAAGGCTTTTTAGAGTGTTATTGCAAAAAGAAGTAAGAACATACAATAGGCAAGAATGTAAGGTGGAACTTTTTCACTGTGAGGGTGACGGAGCACTAGAAGAGGCTGCCCAGAGAGGTTGTGGAGTCTCCTTCTCTGGAGACATTCAAAACTCGCCTGGATGCATTCCTGTGTGATTTAGTCTAGGTGATCCTGCTCTGGCAGGGTGGTTGGACTAAATGATCTTTCAAGGTTCTTTCCAGCTCCTAATGTTGTGATTCTGTGAAGACAGCAAAATAAGATAGTGCAGTTGTAGACAATTGAGAAAGGTCACCAACTGCCTTAGAACATCTGTGTGAGTATCCTCACAAAACTGCTAGATTCCTTTAGATCATTTATTATTTGGGATACATAGCTCCAGAGGTTTAGGTCCTGGGAGCTGCTCAGGCCTTTCCCATCTATACCTGTTCAGCTTTAGAACAGAGCCACACAGATCTGCAGTTTACATTTGGAGGAAGTGTGTTATGCTGGGGGAGGATTAAGTGCTTCATGCACCATGACATGTGTCCCTGGATCTTTGGATCAGAGGTTTCTCACAGCCTGTACTGGTGCAAAAGCAATAAACTACCACAATTCTACACTGAGAAAGCCAATCATGCAATTAATGTAATTTGTTGTCTTATAGCTGTTCAGTGCTGACATTGACTGGAGTCTGTTTGACAAAGCTTTCTCCAGACAAACCAATGGCTTTCACCTTCGATTTTTTGATCCTCTTCGTATGGAGCCTAATCTTGTGCAACTGCAACTAGTGGGGATGATGCCCAGTCTCTGAAAAAACAGCGTGCTGTGCAGGGAGCATGAATGGTACCTGTTGGTCGTGTGTTGTTCTTCTTCTGCAACCTATCGTGTGCACCTGTGTTCATAAATAATATACCTTACCCACTTGTGCATGTAGCTAAAGTTTTTGTGTGTGCATGGGGTTAAAGCAAACTTGTTGACATATAAAATGCAAATTAATTTGATTCCCACTGTACTTGTAACACAGCCAAATTCTTAATATTTTATAGTGCATATTCTATTAAATAAATAACTAAATTGATCTATGCTACAATATGTGTATACATACATCTCTTATGATGTCTGTAAATAACATTTTAAAGCCTGTTCACACATCAAAAGACAGGTTGTTTATTTCTCTGTTAAAACAATCCACGGTTTTAACTCTTCCTATTATGTAAACAGTGGTGACAGCCGCTTTCAAGGAAGCTTAATTTCATTAAAAAGAATAGTTTCCCATTGTAAAATCAATACTAATATATCATAAATCCCCCTGACGAACTCTGGCTTCCTTACATGCTCTCACATTTTGTGTATTAGGGGCACAGCACTACTCTAGATATCAGAAGATAATAACATGGCAATATATATAGATATAGATATATATTTAAATGTTAAAACATTAGTTAGGTCAACTTGAGTAATGAATATATTTCACATATATGCCTCTTGTTATAAATAAAGGTCACTGGTTTTCTTTGCAATATGGGTGCCTTGTAAGTCTTTGGTTGTATGTGGCCACCAAAACCGGCAAACCAATTCTGGGTCTCCTCAGCTCAAAACGCACTTGTGACGCATAGATGAAGCTTTAACTTTTTTTGTGTTTTATACTAAACTTGTACTTGCAGTAGACTTGCAATATCATTTACAAGCTTACCTTTACATAGACATTTTAAACACCTCATACAAAAGAAAGATTCGTATGTCAAGAGTTATTTGTTTTAGTGACAAGAAAGCTAGGTATACAATATTCATTGCTCAAGCAGACCTTTATGAATCACTTTAAAAGGACACTACAGCTGAAGACTGAAGAGCAATATTTATCAACATTAAATAAAACATTTGGTGAAGTATGTATAAATATTTCTTCATATGAACATAACACAAAATTAAATAGTTCAGATACACAGACACCATTTAATATATTTCCACTGTTGTCAAAATCATCTGTAAACACCATCTCACACTGAATACAAAAGCAGCTTTTACATCAGTTCTGTGTTCACAACACTGATGCCCCTTTGTAAAAGAAGGTATTTGTTTTGTTTTATTTTCAGCAAAATAAAAGTCTAAGCAATAATAATAAAAACAAAAAAAGATTTGGTCAGTTCAAAGGAGAATACAAAATTATCTTTCACCATGTAACTAAGTCAGATTTGGAACAATAGTTTAAAGTACAATCCTTTCCTCAAGGGATCTCTGACTTATAAATCATGTTCGGTGCAGACCACATCACAAATACCAGGAAATACTGGTCATGTCTAAGCTAAAAATATTAAAGCCCTTTTAGAATTTTCTTTATAAAAAATCACCAGGTTCCAAATTGGCAATATCCGTATTTTGTGTATCACCAAATAACCTGGCATTAAACAGATCTAGGTGCACTTATGATTTTTTAAAGCAGATTCTGGAAAATAAACCCTTTTTAGTGAGCATCCTTCATGTGCAAAAATAAAGCTTTTTTTTTTTTTTACACAAATCTCTTGCATCTGAAGATGACCTGGGCAGTGGCGGCGATGCTAGGGGGTGCTCCACCAAGTTAAGACAGAAGATTAAAACTCAAACTTTCATTGGAAGCCATATGGATACTGTGCCTTGGTTCTGAGCTGGCTGTGCAAAGGGTGGTGCAGCTCAGGACAGTGTCCGTGTGCCCCGAGAGCAGCGAAGCCACCTGAACATGAAACACGGCTCCTGCCCACCTGGTGCCTGAGCAGCAGGTTTCCTTCGAGCATCAGGATTCTGCGGCCCAGATGTGGGCTCTTGCCATCCTACAACCTCAAAAGATAACTTTGCACTCTGCCTTGGATGTGGCCTTCAATCCCTTTCACCTTCCTATCTTTTAGAGAGGTGTGATAACACTGTGGGGGAGATGCTGTCCTCAAGATTAAAGTTTTATTGTGAGCATGCCCCATTATAAAATTCTGTAGACTGCTAGGCTCACAGGCTACACTTTGGTTCTCTCCGTTTAAAATGTTTTCAAAGATAAACTTGAATTCCAGGGAGCAAAGATTAACACCTCTATTTATAATGTGATTTTATGATTTTTAAAAAAAATTAATTTTTAAATTTCACTCGTGTAATCGTGATGGGGGGCCCTGTACAACCTAGAACAATAGATCACCTCTTTCCTGGTATGTGTGCATTTTAGAGGTGTGAATGTATGTTATGCATACATACACACTCATACACACACATATATAAAACATGAGCTGCACACACAGATACTTGGCAATCAGGAATTGGGGTTATAATTAACAATACACCAGAAGAGAAGTAGACAGGAAGCTCTACCTGGACAACAAGAAGCAATTTTCCAACCTATACAGTGTCTCAAATAATTTTATAATCCTGTTTCGCTAGCTTGCTACATCTGTATGTGATTTGAATTGAAAGTTGTTGGATTCCTTGGAAACAGAAGAGTTGGGCTAGCTAGATGTGCTTACCTGAGATCCCAGAGTTGATTATAATCAAAGAGCTGGGCAGATCAGTAATGGGTTTATAATTGCTATACAGCTTCTTGCAAATTTGTAGGAAAACTTTATTAAGTCTTTTATTCCTTAGTAAAAACGTCGAAGTTTGTTAGTTTTTGCTGAATGCAGACTTGATTTTTATATTAAACTTGATTTATTAAAAGGATACATAAGCCTGGCAGCTGCTTTCATGTCTTGATGTTTAAATGTTTGAATCAGCACCCGGGAACCACCCTCCCACCCCAACCCATCCTGTTCCATCCCTTCCTATCCCATCCTGTTTCATCTCATCCTGTCTGGTCCCATCCCATCCCATCCCATCCCATCCCATCCCATCCCATCCCATCCCATCCCATCCCATCCCATCCCATCCCATCCCATCCCCCCTTTGTTATTTGTTAAATTGCTTAAAAAATACTATTCTATGAAGCCTCCCTAGGGATCCGCTTATGAAAAATGACGGACTGCCTTTGCTGATACTGCTGTTTGCGTCGTTTCCGTTTGTCACACTGGCACAGCAGTAGCATCTTGAAAGTGTTTCTGAATGTTTTGTTACACAGTGCATAGCACACGGGGTTCACGGTGCTATTGATGTAGCAAAGCCAGTACCCCAGGTTCCAGAAAGTTTGGGGGATACAGTCACAAAAGGTGTTCACAAGAACCATGATGTTATATGGGGTCCAGGTAATGATGAAGGCCAACAAAATGGCACTGAGTGTCTGTGCCGCTTTCTTTTCTTTGATAAGTGACATTCGTTTTCGTTTTGTGATCTGACTTCTGGTCTTCAAGGCAAACTTTTTTGCCAGGGTTGCTTCCTTGAAGGATAAGGGCAAAGCTGCAGATGTCTTGGTCACTGATGAGATGCCATCAGAAGTTGTGGTTGTTTCTGCTGACCCTGGCTGAATCGGAAGCTTAGAAAAGCTCTTTTGGAAATTTCCACCATCCTGAACACTTTTGGGAGGATGCAATTTTTTGGGTTTCTTTTCCTTTGACTCCGTGTCAGATTTCTGAAGTTCATCTGCTGACTCATGTAAATCTTCCGAGGAGGGTAGTTTTGTGGAATTGAGGATGGCGCTGTGACCAGGAAGCTTCAGCACAATTGAATAGATGGCTCTGGTCTCTGCAGCGATGTCTTCTTCGTCAGAGGAGGCGGAATTTTCAAGGGAGGCTGCAGCATCATTGTTATTCCAGCTGTCACTGCTGCTGTGCTCTTGGTCCCCCTGGTCAGTGTTGGGTTCCCAGCTCTTCATGGTGAGCCAGAAGTGGCAGCGTCCGTATTTCCTTCGGGTGGAGCGTTTCATGCTCTGCTGTTGCAGCTCATAGCTGCTGCAGCTTCGGGAGCTGCCTGTCTGGTGTACAAAGCGCGCTGCCTCTGCTTCACTGCCAGAAGCCTGTAGCCCTGCTAGCTCTTTGGTGCGTTTCTCGGTCTCCTTGTAGATCCTCCAGTATAAAATACACATAATGGTGACTGGCAAGTAAAAGGCAGCTATGGCAGTGCCAAAAGTGATGACAGGTTCACTTAAAAACTGGATGAAACATTTATCAGGAGGCACAGTCCTCTTCCCAACAAAATACTGCCAGAACAAGATGGCAGGGGCCCAAAGAACAAAAGAGATGATCCATGCTAAACCAATCATCACCCCAGCCCTTTTGGTTGTTCGTTTGGCTCTGTATGTAAGTGGCCTGGTGATGGAAAAGTACCTGTCAAAACTTATGACAAGGAGATTCATAACAGAGGCATTACTGGCGACATAGTCAATGGAGAGCCAAAGATCACAGGCCAAGTTTCCCAAAGCCCAGTGGTCCATGATGATGTATGTGGTGTAAAGATTCATAGAAATAACACCAATGATCAAATCTGCACAAGCAAGACTCAACAAGAAGTAGTTGTTGACCGTTTTCAGTTGTTTGTTAACCTTAAATGAGACGATCACTAGGATGTTTCCTATGATGGTCACCAGTGCAAGGATCCCAGTGAGGAAAGCAATCAAAACTACTTGCCAGACAGCGTGTCCACCCAGAGGGTCTTTGCTCGTGGAATTTAGGGACATGTTTGTTGATTCCATGGTGGAGAAGGAAAAACTCTCTGTGGTCTGAGGGAAATCATAGCTGCCAATGAGTGATGCTGCTTCATCAAGAAGTCCTGGTCCATGTGAATCTCTCTTCCAGAAGGAGCTCACATTTGAAAACAGGGGCAAGGCTGAACTGTTGTTTTGCATGATCATTGTGGCTCTCTGACATAGTCTGCAGCAGGGAAAAAACAAACAAAAAACAAGTGAAGAGGGTAAATAGACAGTCGCCTGCATACTCCTACATAAAATAAGACATGTCTTCAAAAGCCAAGCTGCCTGCGACACATTTCAAATCAGAGGTGTACCTGGTAGTATTCAGCTGACAGCTGTGGTTAATCTCAGCTCTTCACAGTAATTGCACACTGTTCCCTTAAAAACATCCAGTCACAGAAGAACCAAAAGCCTGGAAGAATGTGAAGCCAAAGTTGTATTCAAATGCCCGCAAACTCTGAAATAAAAAGCTCCATGATGGATCAACTCTACCTCTCAACAACCCACTATTCCAGAGCTTTCAAAAACTAAATGTCAGGCACACAGAGCCACAAATCCTCCAAGTCTGAACCAGTGCTGGTTCCCAGTGCTACCCTGGCACCAGCAAATCACAGTCCCAGCCTCTGCTGCCTCCAGCTACAGCTAACAGCAAGCAAAAATATTGTTCTGTCTTTCCTGAAACTATCGAGACACAAGCTGGCATCATTTCACTGTGCCAAGCTACTCTAACCCTACGTGAGGCTGCAAAGATCTTCTCCTTTTCATTTTCATCTTCATTTCAGCTACCTGATAAAGGTACTAGAAGTTCTCATTAGCACTTTTTTCACATGCCACTATTAATTTTTCATGCACATTTTAATACTTGGACTAAGGATTTTGTACATCTAATGACTTCAAAATGTCTTTAGGGCAACACATGTTAAAATTCCCTTTGAAAACATGGTCTCTAGAGTCAGGAAGAAATGTTTGGCAGATGTATGTCAAAGCAATCATTTAACACTTTAGGAAAAGAGAAAAAAAAACATGAAAGGGATTCATAATTATGCCTTAATCCTGTTCCCCAAGTACTTATGTAAAATTTAAGACATGCTTAGAATAGGAATTTGCATTTCCCTTATTCCATTAAATTCCATGGTCAACTGACTAGATTTGTTGTAATAAATCAATTATAACATCAAGGAGCAAGAATTCTGATGCAGAAGTCCACCTCTGACAGTAAATGTTAAACAAAATATGCTGTCAAAGAGAAAGGTTTGGTAACAGTTTTCCAACTGTGAATTCTTTCCGAGTCAATATATTATGGCATGAGATCATGAGCATCACAGTGCACTGGTGTTACATAAAATATTTAAGAGGATGTTTTGATTTGTTAATTATTTTTTAAATCCTGTTTTCCCTTGAACTGTACTTGGTTTTGTTAGCAAGCCGTAAGACACTATGTGACTTTAAGCGACTTGGGTTCTTTGACATATGCACTAAACAAACCACTAATTCCTTAGCCCATGCACAATAACTAACTCACACTCATCCATATTTTGATATCTACCATAAATGAAATACTAATCATGTTTCTCTTTATTAATAGGAAGACAAGGTTATAATGCTGCTGCCTTAGCCTAATCTAATTCAATCCACAGTTAATGCATACATCATTATATCAGACAGGATGTGAACATAGCAATAACATAATAATAGCCACAGTAAATATTGCTCTGGGAAATCACACAGTTAACTTTAACTCTTTTCCTGATAGAAAGATTGAAAATTTGGAGGCTCAAGCAATTTCTAAAAAGGAAAATGGTAAGAATTTTATAACCTGTAAACGAACATTGATAAATCCAAGTAGGTTGAAAATAAAATCTTCTATCAAAAAAGCTTTGACATTCCAAGTTTTCTCTTAGCAAAGTTCATATGGAAGAAATGTGCAGTTTTGCATGAAATTTCAGGCAAAAATGCATTGTGAATTTTTTTTCAAGCTGCTCCTCTAAAATGTTTAATATTTTTTACCATTTTAATTGTTCCTTTCCCGAGGAAATCTAAACAAGCTTTTCTGAAACAATTTCACCATGTCCTTGCCATCTGTTAGGGAAGCTGTGGGACACAACCTACTTCTTTTTCTTTTCTTCAAGATATACTACTTCTGACTATGGAGCTGGTGTAGTTCATGCCAGCAAGCATACAGCAACACGCCCTTTCTGATCCCTGTCATATTGATTCAGAGAAGCTGCAGAAATCAAATCTATACTGTGAGAGAGATAGACTCATCCCACCTCCGCTAACGAAATGAAAGTCTGCAGAAAGTCATTTGCAAAGAGGCAAGCAGAGGTCTGGAAGAGAAGCAGGCTCTTGCTTCCATTCACACACCCCCAGGCACGCTTACACCAGCACACTCCTTCACCTTGACCGAAGACAGCACTCATTTACATCTCTATAAAAGCGGAGATCCCACATACTCAAAAAACACAAAGGAAATGCCCACGGAAACCCAATGTACAATAAGGTTCTCCTTTGAAGAAGGCAGTGAAGCAATATTCAAGCTTGGTTTGCCTCTTCCATTGTGTGGGAGAAACAAAAACACAGCTCACTTGTGAGCAGCCACTTAAGCAAGTGTTGACAATGTTCGTGCCAGTTGTTTTATGGGCCAGGGTGGTTAGTCACAGCAGGGAAAAAAATCTTTGACTCAAATAGGATTGCTGGAAACCATCCTTCTTGCAGTGTTTTACTTAGGAAACAGGCACCTTTTCCAAATAGGATGAGGTCAGATAGGATGAAGTCAAAACCAGAATAGTATGAAGAGAGATCTGGAATAATGGTATTTGCTAAATACACGCCAGAAATGATTAATGTTATAGGGTACAGACCTTCCTTCTCTGACATTAGGGAACAGACAGCAGAGGATGAAAGCCAGAAAGCATCCCTTCCACAGACATACACTGTAAAAACCCTACAAGGTAACTGCCAACAGTCAAGGAGTGATTGAGATGTCTGACCAAGCTTAGATGGTAATTATGCTGCTTTTCCATAAAAAAAGACAAAGACAAGCTGGGATATTGTAATACACAAGAAAGGATCAGGCAGAAGATACTGATAAAGGATCATAGAATCATAGGGGTTGGAAGGGACCTCAAGAAATCATTGGGTCCAACCCCCCTGCCAAAACAGGCTCCCTAGCTCATATTGCACAGATAGGCGTCCAGACGGGTCTTGAATATCTCCAGAGAAGGAGAATCTAGAACCGCCCTGGGCAGCCTGTCCCAGGGCTCTGTCACCCTCACTGTGAAAAAGTTCTTCTGCATGTTGGTGCGGAACTTCCTGTGCTCCAATTTGCAGCCATTGCCCCTTGTCCTGTCTCCACTGACCACTGAAAAGGGGCTGGCCATTTCCCCCTGCATCCCATAGTTAAGATATTTATAGACATTAATAAGGTCCCCCCCCTTAGTCTTCTTTTCTCCAGGCTGAACAGGCCCAGCTCACCCAGCCTTTCCTCATAGGGGAGAAGCTCCAGGCCCTTAATCATCTTTGTAGCCCTTCTTTGGACTCTCTCCAGGAGATCCCTGTCTTTTTTATACCAGGGAGCCCAGAACTGGACACAATACTCCAGGTGGGGCCTGACCAGGGCAGAGTAGAGGGGGAGGATCACCTCCTTTGACCTGCTGGCCACACTCCTCCTGATGCACCCCAGGATCCCATTGGCTTTCTTAGCCACCAGGGCACACTGCTGGCTCATGGCCAACCTGTCATCAACCAGGACCCCCAGGTCCTTCTCCACAGAGCTCTTCTCCAGCAGGTTATCCCCCAGCCTGCACTGATGCAAGCGGTTATTCCTTCCCAGATGCAAGACTCGACACTTGCTTTTGTTGAATCTCATCTGGTTTCTCCCTGCCCAGCTTTCCAGCCTGTCCAGGTTATGAAACTTCCACTACAAGGCATAGAATAAAAACCAGCATAGCTTAGAAGTGATGGCAGAAATAACAGTATTACTAAGAAATAAAAACAGTTGACAGTTTGGTAGTACTTCCCATTTTCTTTGCATAACGCAACCATAAGTAACTTAAGTGTTAGCCTTGGAAGTGCAAAACAACTACTGCATAAAAGATACAAATAATCTTGCTAAATTAATGTGCAAACACTGCACTATCTACCACATAGTCCATAAAGTAATTGTGAATTCTGTTAATTGTAGGCTTTGAAATGAAGTTTCAATGTAAATAAACCAATAAATCCCTTCAGAAATGCCATGATACAAAAGACTCATCAGGAAACCTGGGAAAATTCCCTCAGCTGCAGGCTTTCAGATGCTGAGCAAGTGCCAGAACCAAACCTTCATTCCTCAGGTCAGTTCTCCCATCCCTGGACTTCAAAATAACTTCTCTAAGCCACTGTTAGCACCTGCACAGTCCTCAGCCCTCCAGAAACTGAGGGAGAGAAGAGGGAGAGCAACACACCGACAGCTCCCTGTGGTCCAGTGCCATCCTGCAAGTTGGAATGCAGCTTTTTTAATATCTCTGGTGTTAAGGGGATGCCTAAACTCAGACTGACCTGGCTATCTGATAAAATGGAAATGCTAGCCTGATGATGAGTGCAGCCTTTTCTTATTCTGGCTCTTCTACGAGCTCCTGCAATTGAACTGTTGAATTCAATAAAAATGTATTACCCATATGTTCACAGAAAAAAGCTATCAGTACCAGCACCACCACCCCCATAACATGCCAGACCAGCGAAACTCAATTTTCTTCCCTTTAGCAAGCCAAAGCAAGCTGCTATCCATCATTTTCCAAAAGCTGCCATGCACTTTCTGCTTTCTCTGTAGAAAGGGGTTACAGCGAATAAGAGGGTGCCCTGGGTTTAAGGGCCAGGCTCTGGAACAGAATGGTGTCTGACCAAGTGGGAAAGCAGTCACAAATGTTTTGGCAAAATAAACTGTGCAGCACACCCTGAGTGAAAGAAACAGACCAAACTGTGAAAGAATGCACCAGGATGCCATGACAAGAGGAGGCTGAGGGCAGACCTCATAGTAGTCTATGGCTTGGCTTCTGACGAGAGGGAGTGAAGGGGCACATGCTGATCTCCTGCCTTTGGTGACCAGGGATAGAACCCGAAAGGAACAGCATGAAGCTGTGACAGGGAAGGTTTAGGTTGGATATTAGGAAGAAGCTCTTTACTGAGAGGGTAGTCGGGCAGTGGAACAGGGAAGTGGTCACAGCACTGAGCTGGACTGAATTCCAGAAGCGCCTGGACGATGCGCTGAGTCCCATGCTCTGACCTGTCTGGCCCTGTGTGGAGCCAGGAGTTGGACTTGATGATCCTTACTTGATGATCCTTATTCCAATTCAGGATATACTATGATTCTACAATTCTGTAAGAGTTTACAAACAATTGGTATGATACAGGAGGTTGCACTTCAAAGCCAGGGAATAACAAAGGAAAATATTTTTATCCCAAGAATATGTAATTGCTTACCCAAGATTACCACTGCGCTATTCACTGTGTTTTCTCTTCTCGTTTCTGCTTCTTAATAACACCTTGTGAAGTGTACAGGTCAGAGAGCACCAGAGGCACCGTACACTTCCCAGTGCTAGTCAGGACAAGTGTAGGCAGAGTATAGGCACGGCTGTGCTACACTGCACACACGTCCTTCCCCACACACCTCTGCTCCCTGCCCCTGTGAAGGGACTGAGAGGTGCGATAGCCCACTAACACCCATTGGAAGGGAATAAGGCAGCTGCAAATGGTCACTAATTTCAATAAACGGCTATTACACAGATTTAAAAGCCTGAATTTTTATATTGCCCAGTTCATTACACATTGCTGTAAACAGAAAATGAAACAGAATAGGTGGTAGGAATAGTCCTGTCACACATTCTCACTGCATTTCATTTATCTCTCTGTTTTGTGTTTTACCAGTTTTGATAAATCTTCACATTTCAGTTTACCATACTTTCTCCTTTTTTTAAACCTTCCTATTCACAAGCACCCAACCATTTTTTTTCAGAGAAATCTGTTTTCTTGCTGTCCTTGAAGGGCTGTAAGACACATCTCCAGAGGAGTCAGACAGATGTCTACGGGCTTGGCTGTATGTGAGCTCAAAATGGGCAAGCCTTCATGAGTGAAGAATTTCATGTCTCATCTGTTTCCACAGACAAGAAAATGGCTTACTTTATTTTTCTGTTTTCCTCTGCATTGCTGTTGCATACACATTAGCATAAACAGCAGAGAACTCCATGCAGTGAATTATAAACCTGTTTTCTAACATAAAGAAATAAACTCTTTAGAATGGTTAACTTAGCATTTAGCTAAATTGCTAGCTCCAAACCTAATATTTGGTGAAATAAAAATTTATACGAATTTTAAATTTTCCTGAAATTATTCCCAAGATTACATGTACCTATTTTTCCAATCACACATAGTGTGAGTTTTTTTTCAAAACACAATAAAAAAATTAAAAACTTGAAATGAAAAAACTGAAGATGCAAGTATTCACACTAGAATTCAGAATTTTGCATTCATTTAATAGCAGCTTATAGAATTTACAGCTAAGGTTGCACAAGCTACAGGATTCCTTATGAACGTGAATGTCATAACAGGAATTGAAGTGCAATTATCAGTGAACGGGGCCTCAGATTTTCCATGATGTACGGATAAATAAATAAATTACACTCAATATAGTTTTGCAGCTTTGCAGAAGATGCAAAGAGCCAAAGAAGGTACAGCACCATAGCAATTAATCCTGTTATGAAAGATCCTAGCCAGTTGTCCTGCATGTTCACAGTACATACAGATGAATAGCTAACATACCCTTATGCTTTTATATATATATATATGCACACCTAAGTATACATACAATTATGTCATGTAGAAAATGTGACAAAAGTACAAGTGTGTATATATCTGCAGATGAAAGTACATGTATATATTTTCAGATATATATACACATATGCATATATATATATATACACACATATACACACACACGCATATATATATATTTGCAGATACATCCACACATACTTTTATCACATTACTCCACATATTGCTATAAGGAAAGACTGCATCTTTCACTAATTAGCTATCAACTTGATATAGATGAAGCTGAGTCAAACACATCCCACTAACACTTCAGCCCAAGCGCTTCCATTTTCCATCCATAAAGATTTTTGCTTGTCCTTACTAAAATTACCTAGATTTAGTGCCAGTGCTTTAAAATCGCTTTTGTGATTAATAAATTAGACTTGCTTACTATTTGCTTACTGTGTTGCTGCTGTTAGTGTGAGTGGACCAGCATGAGCAAACTAGGAACTCATTTTTTTACTCATACGTGGTATTTTCATTAGTCTGGGGAGAATCCTGAGAACTTAATGCATAGCACCAAGCTACCTGATCCTTCTCCCTTGGTGCCATGCCATCAGCATACCTCCCAGGGAGGAGGGGCAGGGGGATGCTACCTCAAGTGTTCTTCCTGGAACCCAAAAGGACACCACACTGGGAGCACCAGACAGTGCCCATATAACACAATCAGAAAATTTGGTATCTAAAGCTGGGCCATAGAAAGAGCCTCTTTTAGGCCTTAATTTGCCAATTATCTTCTGCCAAACTTCTAGCATCCCCTCCACTTGGGAGTGAGAGGCTCATGTTCGTACCACCCAGCTGCACCTGCAGCATCCACTGCAGGCCTTGCTTGCTTGTGCTGTGTTTGCTTTTACAAAATTTGCTCTTCCAAACACTGTACCTCATGTAGTATGAGCTCTTCACTGAGGGCTTTTATATTATGATAGAAATGTAACTTTGAAAACCTAATGTGTTGGAAAGGCCAGGGATTTAATTGAAAATACATATCTGCTTATTTACACAACTACAAAAGTAAGAATAAATACTGTGTTACAATTAGGACCAGGAAAGAAAAATAAAAATCTGGGTTGTTGCGTGTGTTGCCCTTTCAAAAATCCAGATGTGTATTTCTGATCCCTTGTGCTTCAGACTTCCATTTAAGATTCTGTTACATCAACTGTATAATTCTCCTGTATAATTTTTCCAAACGTGCCACATAAAACAAACATGCATCCTACTCTGCCTAGTCAAAAGGACAGTGATTTTAATGGATATCAACCTATACTGAATATGTGTTTCTGTGCTATTTATTATTTATTTACTCTTTATCTTCGGTGACTAGGTACTCATTCACTCCCTGACTTCCAGTTTCAAAATAACTCTATCTTGAAATCCTCTAAAAAGATTCCCTGGAGAAGCTTCGGAAATGAGCCGCTGACCTGAGCTGTGATACAGCCTAAGGGCAGTGCAGGTTCACCAGGTGGAGCACTGAAGGTACCATACATATCTTTCTTGTGGTTATTATCCAAAGAACTCACAGAGAACAAAGCGAAACCTTCCAAAGCCTTGGATGTGTCTACAGTTTTTGAGTGTTTGAAAACCAGAGCAAATTAGGCCTTGCCTAATTAAGATTACAGTAAATATTGACTATCAGCTCAAATAATTATATCTACCAGGTGCATTCTTATGAAGAGAGGAAATTATTTGCATTCCAGGCAGTGTGTCTTTCAGAGAGCTTTATTAAAATTACATCCCATCTGTCTAATTGATATTGGAAGAAACAGACACGTGGTCAGAAACATAGTTAGAATTACAAACAAATACTGAGAGTGTTACTCACTTGAGCAAACCATCAACTTTGTGGGTACCCAGGGACAAAAAGGTTTGGGCTGGTTGCTATGTTGAATTTAAACATGATATTAGATTGAAATGAAAGAATAATGCCAGCCATTTAATTATCTCATTTATGCATGAGGGGTGCATATTTTTTTTCTTTCAGTAAAAACTTATCCATCTTAGAGACTTGTTGAACTTTAATATATATATCTTTACATAGGATTGCATATTATTTTATTTTTTACTATGATGTTGAACTGAATTCATGATCGAAAATTTCACTGTGAACTCAACGATCACTTTATGAAACATTGTCCATTGACACCACAGATAATTTCCTCAGTTACTACAATGGCATTCTTCTCTAAAAAAGTAATCTAGTTTGAACAAATTAACATGACAAAGGGCTCCTTAACAATGCTAGACAAAACGAGTATGTTTTACTGTACTTGTAACCCAGCCTTACTTTCAGTAATCCTTGAATGCCTTTAAAATCCTTATTTAATGTGAATATTAGCCTTCAAGAACCTTTACAGGGAAAAACAGACCCCAGCAGCAGACCTCTTTACTCTCTTGAACAGAACTGCTTTAAAATAAAGCAATCAATGGATTGTACCATAAAAATAAATCTTTTTTTGCTTTTACTGTTTGCTACCTGACACAATATAGAACCAGGGAAAACTGGAAAACAGTACAAACATTTTTCAAGAATCAAAGAAGACAGAAAGCCTGGGCAGTGAGCTTTAAAGAAGCTCACTTGACACTTGACACACTCTTCTAAATTTCATTTGTCTGCAAGAAGAAAATGAAATGACAAAATGCTGTCAAGCCTTGAAATGAGAAAATGGAAAATATTTTTTTTTTGTGGAAATCTTTTCCACAGAGGAAAAAAGGAATAGCCTAAACTAGAAAACATAAATAAAAACTCAAACCACAGTTTTGATTTTCTGCCTTTTCAAAACCTATGGGTTTTGTTCTTCAGAAACTGATTTTTGGTCAGCTTCAAGCTGAATCTCAGATATTTTGTTACAAATGCTGCTGAAAGCAGATGAGATTCACTTTTTTATTTACTTAGGGAAAATAACAAAGTGTGTTTGCATTTACATTGAGGTCTGACAAAGTGCTATTTCAAGCCTCCGGTCCAGATGTCATGTTTACCTGGTGTCAGGTCCTGGTCCAGATCTCTAACTTACATCATTCATGTGTGTTAAATCACTTGAGAGTTTAAAGTTCTCTTGAGACTGAGAGAATCCTAAGAGGCTCTGATCTGTACTTTTGCTGACTGCTACATTTTATACGGAAACTGTGGCATTGCATCAGGTGCTAGAAACACAGACCACCTACTATAGCTTTCCTTGATGACGGATAGTTTGGCAATTTTACAAAAGATGCAATAAAGTGACTTGAACACTGTTAGGAAACACTCTATTAAGGGAAATTTATTGTTATTGACTTTGGTGATTGAAATACTATTGCTATCTACTGCGGCAAAACCAATCCTCCCACAGTAGACAGATGGTTTGCTTAAAAAGCTCAAAGGAAGAAAGAACTGTTGAGGGGTTTCAGCTAAAGGAAAAAAATGCTAAGAAATGGCTATTAACTCATTAAATCTGTATAGATATTTGCACACTGCAACTATTTATATCGAAAAAGAAATTTTATGAGAGAAACTTTTTGTCAGAACGTTATAGTTTTAATCACAGTGCTTATTTGTTCTAAATAATGCTCTAAAACTTGCATTTATAGTAATGTTTTAAAGCATTTTACTTTGCTACCATGTGAACATTAGCAGAGTTGGTCAGAATATAACATATAACATTTGGTGCGTGATTGTTTATTTAATTGTATTATGGAATGGAAATTCCCTACAGTTGAGATTTGGGGATAGCCTTTCATACCGATTGTGTGATCAAAGCATAAAAGCATATGAAATCTGCCTGTAATTTATTAAGGAATGGACCTACTGCCAAGGAGGTGAAGCGCTCTGTCTGTGGCCTTTTTATTAATTACATTTCTTCAATACAATTGTAAGCAAAATGCCCTGATATAATTGAAACAGAGTATTTTTTTACTTTTTGCACCTCGGTAATAAATGGGATGAAAGGAGAAAATGGTTTGTTTCAACATGTCCCTGGAAATACTTTATAAATCCTATGCTGCATTGTTTAATGGTGTATTTTTAAGTCAAACTTCCCATGTGTTTAAAAGATTAGCTCGGTACCCACTAGGTGGCACAGTAGTTATTCAGAAGCAAAAGTCTTCCCAAAGAAATCTTAACTAATCTCTCAGAAATCCTGTGTCTTATACATGGGAATTATAACCCAATTATATCTATTCCTTGATAGGGAGAGCAGCTAAAAGAAATATCTCCCATCCAAATATTGGTCTGAATCAGCCAAATTACTGATAACTGTGTTTTGTGCTGTAGCCTAACTTAAACTTTTCCGCCCCTTCCCCTTTTATTTTTTCTCTCCACCTCCCCCTCCTTCGTAATAGACACACCTGAAAGTTCTGGAGAAATTCTGTAACAATCAAAATGGCCTAATCCAAACTCCAACCTCCTCTAAGGTCTTTGGTGAATCAGTGGTAGCAGGCCCTGCTGTTTTTAATGCATGTAAGCAATTGTTATTTAGTCAGATACAGCCAAATAATTGAATGACACTGTGATGCTATAATCTTCTTTAGAGTTTGTTTGCGGGATTGGGTTATTCTTTTTTGGCCAGTTGCTATTTTGCATTACACAGCAAGATAAATCGAGGCACGCCCATGAAAATAGTCTTGGCAGAGAGGCAGGAGGTGCTAATGAAAAATTTGAGTTATTCTACAGAAATGCCTGCTGGTGGGGCCCTCTTCTTCCTGGGTGGGGCCCTCTTCTTCCTACTGGCATTTCTTTAGGTTGCTATTTATTTGTTTGCTTGCAAATCTGCCTTTTCTGCCTATTTGAAATATATCCAGAGTTTTAAGTTTTCAAATTACAATCTTAAAAAATCAGTTCTGGTATAAGAATACACATTCACAAAGCTGTGATGTTATGCAGAGTGCAAAACTGACCTGCCCCAGCAAGTAACTGCAGTTGCACAGCAGACCACAGGTTTCTTTGAGACCCTCTTGCCTTACGGTTGTAGGAGGCATGTAGTAAAGCGGGCACAAGGCTGAGGTAGGAAAAAGGGACTCGAAGTTAAGTGAGTTAGATGTGGATTTCAAATGTATTCCTCATTCTGTTACAGACAGTTCCACACACTACAGGAGGTCTGACTTACACAGATCTTTAAAATAGTATTATCTTACCTCAGAAGGATGCTTCAAATCTGATTTAAATAACACACAGGCACTCTGAGTTTTGCATATGCAGTTTTGCAAAAGGAACAATCTTCAACTTTTTCTTTGCAGCCTTTTGTCTGCATGCTTCCGAAATGTTACAATCATTCCATCAACAAAACACACCGTTTTATAAAATCAGAAGGTACACACTCATCTACTACGCTACAAGTTTTCTACTCCCTAACTAGCTAACGCGCTCACAGTACTCTGCACTCCCTCCTCGCTGCTGTTTCTGAGGATTCCTGCATTCTGACATGGCAAATCGGAAGACATGGAGGTATAATTACATCAGCTGCAAAGGTCGCTATCTAAGTAACAGGATTTTGCTTCTAAAATAAGAAGGTAAAGTGGACTCATGATTGCTTGCATTTGCTTCCTCAAGCCTACAAAACCTGCTTTTGCAAACCCATTAGTGTAGGATAATCAACAAAAAGAATCAGGACTCATAGCTAAATTCAAAGGAAAATATTTCTCCCAGCTTTGATAGGGTTCCTCACATAGCAAGCAGAATATGCTACTTCCAGAAGGGCAGTGGAAAGCTATTAGAAATAGAATCTGCACCTATCTCTTGCCTTGAAAGGTCAGAGGAATTTTAATATTTGGACTAAGAATAGGAATGGATGCTGCATGCGGTTTCACCGAGCCTCATAGCCTAAAAAAAAGAAGTATTAACACTCCTTTAAATATTTCCTTCCATTCATCTGCCTTTATCTTCGAAGCTGCTCCACTTTTATGCTTCAGTTTCTCAGTGGCCTGTACTTTAAGCTGCTGTGGGTCCATCTGACCCATTAGTTTTTCAGATTAGAAAGAATTCCCCATTTGGTTTCAGCTCAGGAGGGTGTTTGTTGATTTTTTTAACTTTTCTTGGCAGTCCTATAGTGATACATGTGGGTAAAAGCTCCTAGGACTGCGAAGTCCTAATTAGGGAAGTATCTGTAGCAATTCATGGACAGACTCCAGATGAGGTAAATGGATTTTGGTTTTCTGCTGGTGGACATCAGATCCAAGGACAAAGGGAAACCTCTGTTGCTGATTTTGGTACCCTACCTTCTCATTTCTTGCAGAATGAAAGGTTTACTATAGAAGGACCTGCATGACTGGAGCAACAGGTCTCAGAGATGTTTTAAATTCTCTGTTCTCAGTTTGCAGGACTTTGTGAGCTGGTTCCCTGTGTACAGAGAGAAGCTGGTACTCCAGCATCACTGTGTTCTCCTAAAAAAACCTCTCCTTTTGGAGAGGAAGAGGCGCAGTTAAGGTTTGCACCCAGGACTGGGGTACTGGGAAGGGGAAAGTGAATGATCAGCATAAACTGTACGTGCTTGTGAATACTTGTCTGTTAAAAGCTCTCGGAGCTCTGCATGAAATTTAATGGTACCAAAAAACAACAATCTGCATAAAAAGAACATGGATTATAAAATACAGCGGAAGGAATGACAGAAGGTAAAGCAACTGAATAGGTGGAGCATAGTAAAAAAGATTATTAAGATGCAAACTGGTAGCGCCTTATGGGAACTTGGGTCAGCAGGGGAAGCCGGGGGGGCAAGCAGGCAATCACCCTTTTGGGATAGGGAATCTTGTATCTCAAAGTAGCAATGGAATGACTTAAAATAAAAAGTAATTTCCCTTAGTTGAGCAGCAATTCTCTGTCCTCAGTCCTCCCCCTTCCTATGAAAGCTCTTGTGGCTCACTCTGTACGGATGTGTGGCTATTACCACCCCAGCTACGGTTGGGAGAGGAGTCCAGGTATAATGAAGTGAAGGTGTCAAGAACAGCTAGGGATTGTAACCCTCTTCTAGCGAAATAAGCATGTTCAGTGATGGCTTATTCAAAATTAAGCAGGAAAAATAATTGCTTGATAGTTGCTGGAAAAAATCCCTCTATCCTAAAAAAAATCTTAATTTTGATTTTGTCACAGCAGGAATACAAATTAAAAGAGCAGGAAGGGAAATACAAGGTTTTTAAAATAATATCAGAAGTTTACAGAGCAAGACTAATACACAGTTGTTTTGGCATACACGATAAACAAATAATTCTTTTACTTCTCATCTGTGTGACAGCAAAAGTGCCAGCGATGACCTTAGTGAAGAGAAGGAAGAAGCCACACCGCCTCCCAGACTTTCAGGAAAGCCACATCCTGTGACTGATAGATAGATAGATAGATAATTGATCCCTCACCCAGATAGTTGAGACTGAGATCTGATCGAGGATCCTTGGTACAGTAGCAGGAAGAACAGAACTAAAAGGAGAACCAGCTTTCCAAAGAGACCAGGCGTTACAGAGGAGCCTGTGACTCAAGGCAGCGAGCTGTGGCTACCTGATGGCAGATAAACATGTGAGCCTCTGAGCCAAATCCTTCTTCCTTCCACTCCAGCTGCCGCAGAGCAAATGTCTGAGCAAATCCACCATGCTTGCTCCTGAAACAGTCACTGCATGGAACCTCTCCAATTCAGTGTCGTTTTATGAGAAAGGAGGCGGGGAAAACTCAATAAAGCAAGAAGACATTAAGAATGACAGACAAGAAAAAGAAAAGCAACTTGTTCCCAAGCCTATCCTTGCATCAGTGAATTGCTGTAGCAGAAGAATGGCACAAATAAGCAGTGACCCATCTGATACACCAACCTCACTCATGATGCCAACTAATGGACCCAGTCCGGTATTGGCTGCCCTGGGAGCCCCAACAGCTCCTTGCTACTTGGGAGGCAGCAGTCACTGAAAAGGAGCAAGTGTGTGGCACCTTAAACCCATGGGCACAAGGAATATGCATTGCCTGGATTCATCTGCTTGGGCATGAAATACAGGGGGAGATGGCATGTGGGAGGAAACTGGAGCTGGCTCATCAAGCAGCTCATGCTGAGATATGATAAGAGGCTGGAGTCCACACCCTGAATGGTTGCTTTATCTTTTCTCTTTAAATGACATTCACATTTTAGTGATAACTAATCATTTTCATAGCTAGTCCAGAAACGATGTGCAAAGTATATAACCACGATACTGTGAAAGTGAACATGCAAATATTGTGTTAACATTAAAAAACCCCATGGTCTTCAGCAGGTTAAACACTGAGTGTTGTATGATCACTGTTAGTAAAAGCCAGGCAAGACTGAATAGTGCAGGGATGAGCCTGAGCCGCCGTATTTATGCACAATGTTTCTAGCAAAGTGGGATTTTCTTGTAATCCTTGTAGCTACAAGGATCCTGTATCCTGCATTCTTCTGTGCACTTCAATATATTGTTCTCAGATGTACATACAAACAAAATGCAAACGTTGTTCCCTGCTTTGCTTCCTTTGGTAGTGGAGCAGAGCACAAACGTGTTTATACACAGTAACTTCTATGTCATAAATATCTCTTTACTGAAAATAGAAAGTACCACATCAGCGGTACTTAAAACAATATGTATCCTCAGTGTCCCAGGAAGGAAACAGGTTTTTAGCATTTTAGGTGTTGGTTCAAGAAAACTCTAAATATTTCTTTCTAAAAATATTAAAGTGACTTTTGAGAGTTAAAATACATGAAGATGCTCAAGTTCCAACAAAATTTAAAAAGAAAAAAAGAAACTGGGTGTCCACCCTGTCTGTGCCCTAAAAGCTTCTCTTCAGCTGTAGTTACATTGCCAGCTTAACTCTGTCCAAATTGTTTCAGTAGTATAAGCTTTCAAAGAAGACATATTAGGACATGTTCTCTCATCTCAAGAGGATGCACTGTATTCCTTTGTACTACAGGAAGGTTAACTTGAATCTGTAACTGTATATTGAACCGTAGCTGCGAACAGGAATCTGGGACCCATGCCACTGCAATATACCCTGACCAGAGGAGACAAACAGTGACATGGTGGTGCAGTGGTGTAAGAGCTGGAAGGTATCTTTGAGAGGCTTTCCAAAATGAGGCAGCTCAGTATCCCTGTCCTCTTAGGTGGATCTATAATGATTGGCTGCTGGCTCCTTTCAGACATTACTATTTACAGCAGTGCTTCTGCTTCTTAGGACTGCAGAGCCAAAAGAAAGTTTCAGGGTGACATAAATCCGGAATTTTTTAATCAAACCAATGTTAGCAGTTCTGCGCACAGAGATAAGAAACAACGCTGCCTTGGTGTCTCAATATGATTGTTTTAGAACAATACATTTTAAAACATCCATTATAAATTTATTTACATTTTGAACTTGCATTTGATCTACATTAGGTCAGAACCAGCTGTCATGTGTACGGGTACCTCCAATAGTGACAAACTCTGTTATGTCAGGATTAAAAAAGGGAAAAACTAAAGTGCATCAGCCCAGTTATAATGGCATCTGAGGTTGCTTCTACTATTTACATTGTGTCTACACCACAAATTGTGAATTCATACAGGAGTTCCAATATCTGTAAGGAAGTAATACTAAATTATTGACATTTAATAGTATTAATTGTTGCCAGGGAACTGATAAGACTTTAAGAAGGCAAAATGTATCCAGGAGCAACAGTTCTAAATCCCAGTCACTCTGTCAAGTATTACTATTTATCTTAGCTTTTGAAATAGAGAATAGTGCTTAAACCTCACTGCCGCCTGTTTCGATCTGAGCTTGTTTTTCCAAAAGTCTGTTTCCCCATCAATCCCTCTTGCTAATCTTTATTGTTGTTTCACCACATTTCCAGCTGAAAAGGTATCCATACAGTCGGCATCCTCCAAGCTCCAGTTTATTAGTGAATACAAATAAGCTGCGACTCATTAGGATTCATGTAAACCTATCAATATTCCCATGCTGGCTGCGCTTTCAACTGCAAGTGAAACATCCCACGTCTGCAGCTGCAGCATATTAAAACTCAAAAATGAGGGTTTTGATGGCACTTGCACATTTCTGCCCTTTCATATGTCCTTTATCACTCATTTACTCACAGGAGGAAGTGACTTTTGCTGCCAAGGTAGAGGTAAATTGTGTCAGACATGGGGAAAAACCAGAATTCATTAGTGTACCAGAGGAAACAATTTCTGAGACACAAAGTGTCAGCAGAAATAGGAGTTTCTTCTGTTCCACTTCCATGACCTTATTCAAAAAGGCATAATAAACCACATAGCTTTTTGCTTTTAGAAATAATTTTCAAATTATAGGACCTGGATGACTCAATTTTTCACTAGAGCCACTCCACCCACCAATACTTGTTTTTCTTTTCATAAAAAAGAGGAAAATCTTTTCTGAGAAGTACAAATAAAAATGTGTGTTCTACCTGTAAAAATGTGAGAATCAGGAGATAATAGATGGTGATGTAATTAGAAATATTGTTCTTGATTCCAATGCTATAAGATTTCACATTGAGTTTATTTCAATAACTTGATTTGTAATTTTAACTTCTATTTTTCCATTTAAGTAATTCAGGAAACTTGCAAAGCTTCTCACCCTTATTTTGGAATGTAAACAAAAAAAAGTATCAAAACCAGCGTTAATATTACTTAGACTAAAAAATTTGGCCATTGGAGGAAAACAAAGTGGTGACATGAATACACATGCAGGCTTGGTGGCATGCCTAACCCCAAGTGTAAGGAGGAAGAAAGAGATATTCTGGTTTTGGAGGAGGGAAACAGAAGCTCCAGACACAATAGTCGCCATGATGGGGATGCGGCTTATAAGGAGTTTGCTGTCAGAGATTCTGGGATTTTGTGCCTTATACACTGCACAAAATCTCTGGAGCTAATAATACATTTGCATGCCCTCATTACCCCAAGGAGATGAGAGGCAGGGATTTTACTCTTTGTGTGTGCCAAAACTGTCCCAGGTAAGAAAGGGAGGGTCTTGGGTGTGCAATCTGAAATCCAAGTTCCCGAGCACCAACTTCACTGTGCTTTCAATTGTCTGCAAGTTATCCAGGTGCACTGCTGGATCAGGATGTTGTGCAGGAAACATCACAAAGTAACTTCCCAGTAAGAACCCTCATAATATGACAGGTCAGAGTTCACTTGAGATCATCACTGACATTTGCTCTTTTTTTCTTTTTCTTCTTTTTTTTTTTTTTCTTTCTTTTCATTTATTCATTTAAACTTCTAGGGAGAAATCAAAGCAAGCAGAAAAACAGGGGATGAAGAACCTGGAAGTCATGAAGCTGAGTGACCAAACCTCAGCTGACTGCACTTGAAGTGCCTTGCTCTTGTCAGGGAAAGGGAGCACCAGCCCTAATCTAAAGACACAGGTGAAGAGAAAATCAGGACTGCTAACAAACTATACAGAGATGACTGATATGCACACACAAGGTAGGATTCTGGACACTTTGTTCATTGTAGCAGTAGTTGGGAGACTGATGCAACATATCTTTCTCATTACTATATAGCATTTGTTTTCCTGTCTACATAGGCATTTGATCATCTCCCAGTCTGATTCATATCAGTATTACAACCTTCAGTCTTAACTGTTTTTAAAACACCAACTCCCCCCCATCTAGATTAAATAGCAATGTCTTACTGCAAACCTAGGGAATGTATAAAAATAATTTCTCCATTACAAAGTTTTCTCCAAGGCAGATTTTTCCATTAAGTAATTTTCACTGTAATTTCCACTTAACTTTAATTGATAGATGTGAAATATTAGAAGTGAATGGCAACCAGGTTTTTCTTTCTTTAGGAATTAGGAAGTTGCTTTTTTTCCTTCTAACATGTCAAGAAATTTCCAGATAACAAAATGTTTTGGTTCCATTGAACTTGTAAAAACCAATCTGCAAGTCAACACTTTCCAATAAAAGACCCAGTCAAACATCTTTCTCTGTATATACTTAAGCACAGGTCTGCTTGTGCAGATGGGGTGCTGCATGGTTAGAGAAGTCAATAGGCCACACTGAGTGGTCACTGGTGTATTATTCTGCAAGTCACACTCATCCCTCATGTTTATAAATGGGTAGAAAATCTGTGTATCTACTTGTGATTTTCAAGTCCTAAATTAATTATTCCATTAGACATATTAATGCCTTTGGAAAAAGAATCCCTAAAGCTAAGAGGAATCAGCTAATAGCTATTTACTTTGACCTTTTTCTTAAAGCTAGGTAAATATCAAGCCTCAGTTTGCATGTCTGGAAGAAGTGTGATTTGGGAAATCCAAGGGGAATAGAGATACTTTTGGAGCTTTTGAATGATGATATTGCACCTGGCTAGAACAGCCACCCCACAGGGACCCCGATTCTGCTCCCTCTGGTCATGTTCAGTAGCGTGGACATGGGCAGTGCAAGCAAAGCAAGTGGGGAAATTCACATCATTCACATGCTGCAAAATGTTTCTGTCAGCTGGATTAATAAATTGGTATTTATTGGCTCGATCTACGGCACTTTCCAAGGTCTCTGTATACGTACCTGCTGTTAGCCAATAAAGCCTGAAATGCGATCTGCAAAGGGGTTTGCGTGGGAGGCTCCCACTGGCTCTGAGTGTGGGCAGCCCCGGTGTTCAGAGGCTTCCTGGCCAGACATCTCAGTCCCCGTTAGGTTGCTGTTACACCACTCTGGCTCTCCAGTTGCAGGCTGCTGTGCACTATCATGCTTTTAATAGATTTGGGCTTAGCCTTTTAAACAACAAAATATTCTGATTGCTTTTAAATAATTTTCTTCTGTTTGCCATAAGATGTTTACCTTAATCTCTTCTAGAGATACACAAACTAGGGAGGTTCCTTGTATTTGAGTTAACATGGGTTTTCTGCAAATTTCTGTTGACCTCTCATTTTTGTTTCAGCTCATATCCATCCATACAAAACAGGAGTAAAACCTACTGTTCTTATTCCTGATTACTATTCTAAAGCCCACAGATGCAAATAAGTTCAGAGAGTGTAAAGTAGCAAAGAAGGATTATTTTTCAATTGCTTCATTTTCTGCAAAAACGATATTAATTCTGGCCCATAGCAAATGAAAGACAGCATTTATGTCCGCATTCAAAATGCACTCAACAGGAAACAATTATTTCCAAATGTGCTTGCCCATATAGAAGTGTTTGTTTCCCTACAAGTTTAGAACTGTAGCTTACAGAATGGATTCTGAAAAAAATCATTAATGAACTGCATCATAACTGCAAAAAAGATATAATTCACCTAAATTGTTAGCTGTGTTTTCCACATTTTAACTACCCAGCAGGAAAATAATGATCCCCAAACTTGTTATTGTCTATATGCTCTGGTGATATTGCACCTTCTGTGCGAGCCAAGATCTAAGCAAATCTGGGATATACATCACAAACTTAACTTTTTCTTTCTTTTTTTTCTTTTTTTTTTCCTTCCCTTAAAAGAACTGGTAGCATACATCCCCCAGCTATTTTGCTATCAAAGAATGATGAGGATAACCAGCCACACTGCAATTCACCACTGGACAAATAGAGACGGTTTCATTCTGAACCCTGTTCAGAGAAAAGATAGATGTCAGAGAATACATGGATGCCATTCTGAGTGCAGGAAGCAGCTGGACCACTGGGAAACACTGGGCTCCTCAGGGCTCTGTAGCTCAGTCCTACAAATGCCAGCTGAGGATACACATCCGCTGTGGATCAGCAGGATCTTGCCTGGTCTGTCAAACCTATAATTTCATTACTATGTACAAATAATTTACAAGCAGAAGTTTGCATGCAAGTCTGTTATAAAGCTGTACCATATATAAATATATAAATAAATGAACAATCTTTTATATATATAAAAATAAAACAGAGATTGACTTCAGTTTCTTGCCCAGACTTGCCACTCTAAAGATATTTCAAGTATTATTAAAAAAAAAAAAAATTCTGGTCTGTTACTTGACAGTTGTTTCCCACATGTTTTTGACTACATGCAGGATTCACACACATTTTTATATCCACAGTCAAATTTATAGTCCTGTACCAAGGTTTTGATACTTCTTCCTTCAGCAACAGTTTCAGAAAATTATTATTGCCACCTGATCTGCTGAATTGTTATTCAAATTATCACACAATGTTATATATTGCTGTAGTTGCCAAGGATAAGGTGTCACTGGAGATCAAACCAATCCACATCAAAGCAAACCAAACATGTCACTGTCCAAATCAGAGCTGCGGTGACAAAGCCATAAAACCTTTAAAATTTTAAGGAGCACAATACATGCTGAAGGGAACTGTGTGATGGAAACAGGAGTGTGAATTAAATATTCCATAATGTGGCCCTCAGATTTATGATCCTAATGAAAATATGGTCTTCATTCCAAAAAAACATATAGGTAAGTTCTTCATGCATGCATGTTCTTACATTCAGCTAAATCTGCTAGTGATTTAAGATAATGCCTAAATCGACTGTGTTTGTAAGAAGTAAGTTTCCTGTAGAGACCACACATGCACAGAGTCATGACTGATAAGCCTGAAAATTAAAGCAACCAGAATATAATGTCATGCAATTTTAAAACTAAAGTTACTTTGATTGACATGTTGCATTTACACAGGTGCTTTTAAATTCCAAGGAAATAAATCCTGCTGATACTTTGTTTTACTGTTGACATCCATCAAAGTGTGCTTTACAAATACTGTGCTCTACAAAATATTAAAAATTTATTATATAAAGCTACCAACAGCAGGGTGTAACATGTTCATTGCTCCACTGTCTACTAATATTTGGACTTCTTCTCTAACTACAGAAACAATCTACTGCACACCCCAACACAGTAAAAACCCAGTGAAACAATAAACCTTGTTGTTAATAACCTGACATATTTCTACCAGGCTATGGTACAACAGATTTGGATAACATTTAATAGATTTTATGGCTTTTTTTCTTAACTTCTGGAGTTCATTAAGGACTGGAAAAGAATGCTAGAGGACAAGGTAATTATTGGAAAAAGAATTGAAAAATCTACTTCTTTGGAAAAGGGTGAAAATGCGACCACTTAGTAGCCCTGACAAAAAATATGGCCTGTGGATCACTTTACCATTTCAACACCAGCCTCCATGACTGGCCAGCCAACATGCAAATCCTAAGGGACCATTCCTTTGTGCCACATCCTCTCCTGACTATTTGATAGTGGTCTGCTCAAAACAGCAAATGCAAGATCTCCTGAAGCAAATACAGCTGCTTCTTATACAACAACTGCATGAATCATGGTGGAGGTCCTTTAATCTCCCTACCCACTGCACAGTTGCAGGATGACAAGATATACTGACCAGAGAATTCAACAAATTGTTTCACATCAACAATTGCTCTCTCAAAAAACCCATAAAAATATCTCCTTATTTCAGTAGCTTATCTGAAAGGTACCAGTCCCATATCTCCAATAAAAATGGTCTCTTCAATGAAATAAATCCCTTGAACTTAGAGGACATCTGACTGCTTCCAGACCTCAGCATGTAAAATGCTTTCTCTCTGACTTTCAGTACTACCTATTTCAAACAAGGCTTTTTAGAGTCTGCAGTCTAATTTCCATACAAATTTGTGATTGGCAAAGAGCTTGAATATGGTTCTCTATGACCTATGGAAAAAAGACTAGCTACATCCAAAGACAGTTTTCATCTTCTTAGCTCAGTGTAAGCAGATTTGGTTTCTAGGTATCCCTGAGGCCATAATTAATGAATGTCTTCAGGCAAAAGGAGGATAAAATGCACCTGATCTTCTAAAACAGTTTGACAAACAACTCTCCAGTTGCAGAGTTATTTCCAGCATTCTTCATGAAACAGCAAAAAGGTATGGGGACCTATCAGTATAAAAATGGAATAAAAACACTGACTGTGAGCAGAGAAAGTTTTGAAGAAGTGTCATTTGGTAGAATGGTTGGAGTAGCTCAAGACAGACTGTAGGTAAAACTGGGTATGTGAGTTAAGAGGAACTGTTCCTTTTCCTGGTTGGATTGAAAAGCCATAGTTCAAATGTTTAATTTTTTTTAAAAATTTGGTTTTCTTTTTGGCAATGTAGAAAAATTATTTCACTGTCAAATTATTTTACTTTGATAATTTCAAAAGCGTGTTAAATATTTACATTAAAAATATCAGAAGTTAATTAATTGGACCCTTTAAAAATCTATAATTTCAGTAAAGTTTCTATATTTTAGAGAAAGTCTTCCATTTCCTGAAAGATGCATTTAGCAGCAAAAACTGCTGTATCTGATGCTTTCGGGCCAGCTCTATTTGTAAGGCTTATAAATGTGAAGTTATCTGTTCCTCTACTGAGGTGTAGACACAGTCTCATTAGAAACGTTCAAAGTAGAGTTTCTCTGAGTCTCTTTTTTAAAAGGCTTTGTATCAAATATCAGACATTTTTCCATTAAGCACTATTGCAGTACTGATGTACAGGGCTTTGCAGGAGGCTCAGGAGAACAGATTGAATTACAAGAAGACAGTGGAGTGGGTCTCTGCCCTCTAAGTGGTGTATATGCCCAGACTGAGGGACTGGTGCAATTGCATTCACTTTTGATCCATCTGAAGAATTCAAAGAACCATCATCAAAGGAGTTAATGTATCAATGCTCCAAAGATGTGAAAGACATTATCTGACATGACATACAGGAGTAAACCATTAGAGACAATATTGGGATGCTATCCAGTGCCAGAATCAAAGATAAGGTTATGCTAATTATACATGTATGTTTCTAGAAACCATTAATCTGTGAAGCATGGCATTCAAATATTGAACTACAGCTCATACTCAAAACCAAAGCTTTCTGAGCTCAAATAAGTAGTTGCTGCTGTTTTCTTCCAAAGTCCTGCATTTTGGGGGAATGAATTAACCAACTTTCTGTAAGAAATATGTTAAAGCTATAATTTTAGGGCAAAACCTCTACTAATTCCAAATAGGTAATCCTGCCACGTGGCCTTTTGGGAAGGGAGGAAGTGGTCCTGTCTGACATCTCCAGCACTGCTAGGTCAGGTCAGCCTTTTACTCTAGCAGTCAACCTATTTTTACTTTTTATTTCTATTTCTGACAGTGATTATATGACATTAAAACTAAGTCCTTCGAGATACGATTTGCAAAGTTGCAAAGGATGGTTTTCACCCTGAGCTATTGACTATTGTACTCAAAAGTCCTTGTAAATCCATAACATTAAGACCACAGATGGCTCAAGGTGAACATCAAACTACAGACTTACATAAACATTGTTTTCAGATCCCAGCTCTTAACTATTTTGTGCCATAGGAAAAAAACCCACTTATTTAACTGGTAAGGCTATTCTGAGTTGCAGCTAATTATTTGCAAGTGCACTGATTTGATATAATTAATTTTTCACTTCCTAAACTCTCAAAGATTTGCTAATTTGGCTTTCATTTTTCTGTCTCTAGATTTCACTTTTGGTATCCAAAAATACTTTTTCCAAGCCAACATAAAAAATAGTTTTGTACCGATTGAAAGTCTTATTATAAAATCCAGCAGAGCCATAACAAGTGCCATCAGAGAAGTCATGGATTACATTCTGCATTGAAGCAAGGCATTACATGGCTATTATTTTAAAGCAAGTTGACACTGCAAACGTTGTGGCGGGGTTCTTTTGACAGAACATATTTCCTATTGATGGCAAGTGCCCAGGTCCTTGAATTCTCTGCTCTCCCATACTTGGGAGCCTTGCCAGCCCCATAGCTCATTATGTTTGAGCTCTGCTTTACATCATGGAGGAAACCCTTTCCTTGGGCTGCCACATTTCTGTTACTCTACTGTGGCAAGGCAACCCCATGCTGCTCTTGGGATATCTCTGCTGGCAGCAGGTGGCACCCCAAACCTGTGTCCTTGTGTCTGTGGAGTCACAGAAAGAAGGACCTGCAGTGAAGCAGACAGATCTTTACCTAAAGGATGAAGGTGCAATACCAGCACGTTCTGAAACATGTTGTGAACCTCAAAGCATGACTCTGCAGGGCCACAAGACGTCTTGCAAGCATCAAGCAGCATAAGAGGGACAACCACATCCACACTTGCACAAACAGCACCCAGCCCCTCTTCTGGCACCTGGCAGGAGAGCTTCAGATTCAGGCAGTTTCATGCCCAGGTAGGATTTGGGTCCAGTAAAGCCATCATTGGAAGTTGGTGAGAGCAGAGTCTCAATTATGACTGACTGTTTCTGGTTGTGCACACACCATTCTTTCCCATTAGTTATTTGGTTTTAGGTTTAGTTTATAAGTTTAAATTAATGGGAATAAATGTACTCAGCCTGTCTGAAAATTTGAACATGTATTGCAATTTATTCTTAAGCCTGATCTTACAAATATAAGTTGTAAAAAGTGCCAGACCATCTTGAGAAAACTGCAGATTTAGTATTAAAGCCCCTTATTGCACCCACTGCCTTAGGTCACAGCCTTAGTGAAAGAAACTTCAGTATATTATCAGTCAATAAATTAAAAAAAAATTGCTTAAATCTAAACCAGCTTGTTCCTAAGCAATTAAAGAAGACATCATTCCTCAGTAAAACCTATTCCTCTGCCAAACTTTATCTTTCATTTTTCCAATTTGGCAGTAGATATGTACAAAACAGATCACTCAATTTGATCTGTGCCAGGGATCAATACATTGTGCATTTATGCATTTATAGAAACACATATGCATGTTCCAACTTACTTAAGCAAATAGGTTTGGGAAAGTTAAAGGCACATCATAGGAGGAGTGAAGACAGTTTAATATAATGATTACAGGAGTTATTACTACCGATGCCACTATCATGTACATGTGCATTTACAGAATCTGCTGGCAAGAATGCCTTTTTTTCTCTCAAACCACAACTTCAGACCACTCAGCTCTGGTGAGGCCACACCTTGTGCACAGTTTTGGGCCCCTCACTACAGGAAGGATGTTGAGATGCTGGAGCGCGTCCAGAGGAGGGCAACGAAGCTGGTGAAGGGTTTTGAGCACAAGTCCTTTGAGGAATGGCTGAGGGAGCTGGGGTTTTTTAGTCTTGAGAAAAGGAGGTTGATGGGAGACCTTATCACTCTCTACAACTACCTGTAAGGTGGTTGCAGACATACCAAGGTTGGTCTCTTCTCTCTAGTGACAAGAGATAGGATGAGAGGGAATAGCTTGAAATTACATTAAGGGAGATTTAGGTTAGATATCAAGAAGAATTTCTTTAGTGAAAGGGTTATCAAGCATGGGAATAGGCTGCCCAGGGAGGTGGTGGAGTCACCATTCCTGGAGGTATTGAAAAGGTGTATAGATGAAGTTCTTAAGGATACGATCTAGAGGTGGACTAGTCAGGGTTAGGCTACGGTTGGACTCGATGATCTAAAGGGTCTCTTCCAACCCAAGCGATTCTATGATTCTATGATTCATCTGCTAACAGCAGGTTAGTAACAGGAGTGAGTTAATCAAGGCTGGGCATATCTGTTAGGAATGAAAACATGCATGCGAGAGTATCTGTATTCATATTCACTCATACATACACAACTCTTCTAGAATAACTTCGTAGTGATTACAGAACATTCATGAAACCAGAACAGATTTTTTTTCATGTTTTTGGGGGTTTTTTTGTTTGGGTGTTGGTTTTGGGTTTTTTTCCCTGGCATAATTTTCGTGGACTATTTACACACATTAGATGTTTTTTTCACAGCTATTTTTCATAAGACACAAGTAAAATGGGAAACAAGTAGGAAGAGAAATCAAGAACTCCAAAGATATACTACGTATAGTCATCCAAACAATTACTCTGAGAGCAAAACAAGACATATACCAGTGAGTTTCTACTACAGCATTTATTAGTTTTCTGTGTGTTTAAGTGAGATGAGTAATATCTTTGTAATGGATATGCTTTCCTGTAGCACACCATTAAGCTGTTTCCCTTCCTGAGGAGGCAGGCTGCACCGAGATTCCTTACATGTTCCCAAAAAGTTATTCCAGAACATCCTCCACCCTGGCATAAGAGGACCACTGGCTGCTGAGAAATAGCCATCTCTTCTCAGCTTGTTTCTTTTCAAGTGATCAGTGCCTCTCAGCACTGGTATGGCAACACACCTGGCTCGGAGAGAGCAGCAGCTGAAGCCGCATCTCTCTGCACAAATGGGGAGGAGGCAGCTTTCTGAAGTTTCTGGCCTTTCTGTCTTGAGCACCAATGCCAGGTTAGTAATAATCTAACCTTAAGCAGCTTGGAGGAAGAAGCAATTTACATCCCCAAATTTCTCCTTCACACCTAGGCTCGCGGTTGCCTGAGGAAAATAATTTTATTGTGTCAGCTGTACTACACTAAGCAGAACCTTCAATTCCCAAATACCTATTACTTTAAATGAAATCTGGAGTTAGGCTGAGGACGATTTTCCACTATTTTCTTTCACAGAGAGCCTTCAGCTGATATGAGGATTTTCTAGTTGGTAGCAGAGATCCCGTATACGAGAAGCCTCACACTTCTTTTCTAGAGTGCCAAATGCCAAGGGTGTTTGCTGGAAACAAGTAAATAAACCAGGCAGAAGTGCTGAGGCTGGCCTGCCCCCTTCATTTGCTTGAACACTCCTCTTGGTGTGCTGCCAACTTCTGGTTTACTTTTTCCTCTGCCTCTGTAGCTCCACCTGAGATTCCCAAGGGCTTTTCAGCAGAATCCCTGAAGCCTCTCAGACCTTTTCTAACCATACAGGTCTGCACACAGGATTCCCCTGCAAGTCTGGCTGGATTTCTTCTGCTAGCAGTTCCCTTGTACAGAGGTAAATGACAATCTGCAGGTAAGTGCAGTCGTCATTTGGGAGTAAAAATATTTGCTGGTATTCCATGAAATTCTAAAAACAACTTTGATCAGCATATACTTCATAGTTCTATCACAGTAACATATCATGAGTCAACTTTGCTCACAAATTCTACCTGTAAGCAATGATGCCGATGAAGCAACCAGAAACTAGCAGTAAGTGAAATGTGAACTCTTCCTTCCTGCAGGAACTTCTGACCTTCTCATTAATTTTGACCCACCTTTAATGTTGGACTGCAATGACTTACAGCACTTTGCATCTCTATCAGAGAGTATTAAGCTGTGCAATATCTCTGCAATTTGCATTTTTAGTGTCTCGCTAGGCTACAGCTGTTTCAGTGTTCAGATGGAAGAAACTTCCATAACATACTGAGTCCAGGAAAAAAATCTATCACTAAAATCTGAAAAAATCACATTGCTTTTTGTCAGGAAAATACTCCTACAGAATGTTTTCCAGTAAATATTTCTACTTCTTGGAAAGTATTAATTTTTTCAGGAAAAAATATAAAAATTAAAAAAATGCATCTAAATTCCCAAATAGCCAGAATACAACCCAGACATTAAGTATTTAAATTAGAAAACTCTTTGCATATTTTAGATGTAAACCACACACACTTACAATATATGCATCAAATATGGTTTTACAGAAAATTGGTACTGAATTTCACAGCAAAACATGGTTCACCAGAAATATGAAGGTTCTTTTTTTCCCATGTGTTAGTAAATCAGAATCCTCAAGGCCAGAGAGCAAGCAAATTGTGGGCAAAAGCTGGAATAATGAAAGGAAAATGGGTATTGAATCATTCCCAAGGGATGCTTCTTTACCATATTTGTTTGGGAACAGATTAGTCCCTGCACACTACCACAACTGCTTCCCCATTAGCACCTTTTGGAAAAGCCACTGGGGCTAACCAGAGAGGTTTACTGTGCTTCTAACTCCATAATTGCCTATGCAAAAAAATTGCCTGTGCAATTTATTTTGACTTCACTAATAGCATGTCACTTGCAAATCCGAGAATAAGAGTATAGAATCAGAGGCTATTTTTAAACAAAATTAGTGCAATAAAGTAGGAAAGAATTATAAGCATCAAACTTCTGCGAAAATTGTTCTTAGGATATCACTATACTTCATAGTCATATTCCTTTGAAACAGTAAGTATCCAAATTAACTTGGTAGTTCCCAGTATCAACCCTGAATTTTGGACAAGTTACAAAAATAAATTTATTTGGAGAGACTTCTTCATCTTTCAATGTCTTACCTTTAATTCTGAACTAAACTTATTTTGATGTCTGTTTAACAGGTGAACTGAAAACTTCATAAGCAGGAGTGGATTTCAGGCTTCAGGTTTCATAACTGATCCTACAGCAGTTGAAATCCTCAACATTTTAAGCCTACTTGGGAGCTATATGCCTCACACTACTTCACCAATAGTAATATTATATGTTGCAGCAAAGGGAGAAGGTGCTTTCAAGGTTCCGAACTGAAGTTTTGCTATCTGAACAAAGGAAAAGGTGTACATGATTTAAATAGGTTATTTTTTCATACAAGTATGCTTTTATCCTTTAGTTATAAAGGAATTTCAGATTACCTCAGACATCTTCATGACCCACAGCCTTCTGTACATTTCTGTGATACTTCATATTGAGAAGACTGAAGGCTGAAAGGTAAATCAATCAGCACCACAGTGTAACAGAGAGTTTTGTTCCAGTCACCTTGATCTGTACAAGATACTTACAAACTAACTAAAGATTAAAGAAAAATGGAGAAGTTTGAGGAATAGGAGTTGCTGGGTAATGAGAAGAGAGTGAGGAAGCTTATTGTTTAAGCAAAATTACAAGTACAGCAAAAAACACGTAAAATGTTGTAGGGCACCAAGTAATTTTGGAAATTGTTTCAGAATCAATGAGACATTGTTATTCTCACAGGTCGTGTCTACATCTTTGGTGAAATTATTTCCAGCAATGAAGCACAAATGTTTAAGGAATAATGCATAGGCTGATACTACAGACAAAAAATTCACAGTGTAGCTCCAAGAAAGGAAGGATTGAATATAGTTTCATAAGGAGTGTACACAGCTTTATTATATGGGCAGGAGGGAAGATGTCCCAGCATCATGACTTTATGGTATGTCTGAAGCAAGTTCTTAAAATGCTAAACAGACTAAACTGACAAGGTGAGAAGTACTGTAAGGACTAGACTGACATTAGCAGGGATGGGCCTAAAGGGTCCAAGGATTTTTAGCTGTCTATAGTTTTAAAAATTCTATGAAAATGTTTATTTTTTAAAATGTAATTGACAGAAGAAGATTTGGTAACTAAATGTTTCACAATGGAAGAATCCAGCAGTATAGAAACGAAAGACTTTTGTTCTCTGCTTAATATAGACTCTGAGAACATATTTATCTTTCCAGATCAAGTGTTATGTGCATCAGGATCAACTGTAATGGGAAAAGCTCACTTCACATTCACACCTGAAACTCAATAAAAATGTGATTACAGGTTTTTAAGTTTTCATATTCCGAAGGTCTCTTATCTACAATAAAAAAGGTTTACAACATCTTTTGACACATGAATCACATTTTTGTGCCCTTTTGTGCTTGTAGGATCTTGTCAGTTTTCAGTTCCCATGAAAAATGCTTTTCTTCCTTTATTTTTTTTGGAGTCAATTATGGTTTGCTTGCATTCATGCAAAAAGTACTAATAACAGTAATTTGAGTAATTGTTCCCACCAATGATGACTTACTGCTCATGGACTCCATCCAGCATAAAAATTCCTGTCGCTTAGAAAGCTACAGATGCAGTCTGTACCATGGGATGACCAGGCTGAAACATGCAGCTCTGCTGAAATAAGAGCTCAACAATGATGATAATGAGAAGTAAAGCACTCCTGTACCAGGGGTAGGGACATTTAGGCACTATTATTTTAGACTATGTCTACTGATGAAGATCTGTGCTTAATGATCACTTAATCCCACAATCCCCCAGATTTTTCACTTCAAGTCTGTCCTTTTCTCTCAACTGCTGCCTAACAACAAAATTGCTGTGCACACCTCAGGAAAGTAATCAGAAAAAGTATATATAACTTAATTTGACTGGTGGAAGCAGGGAGTTATTGAAAACCTGTCTCTGCCCCAGCATGATAACCAGGAGAGAGTGGGAGGTGAAGATGTTAGCTCGGTAAGGGAGAGATGCTGTTGGTCTCGCTTAGGCGAGGTGAAAGCGTGAATGGAGGAGTCACACCACTGCAGGTCATGGCTCATCCTGCTCCTGCTGTTATGGCCACACATCAGCCGAGGGCTGGGACAGGGTGAAAGCTCTGCTTTTGCATCAGCTCAGTCAAGCTGACAGCCCTCGTACCACGATGCAAAGTAGATGTAAAAGCAGCAATCCTGGGCAATGCAACTCACTTGGGGCATCTCCTGTGAACAGGGGAAATCAGGATTACATGGATACGACTCACATTAGAGATGTGATTCCATGTCTGGAAAAGAACTGCCTGTAGTAGGCTTGTTTCTAAACACGACAGAGCTAAATTTGAGACTAAGAAGGAAATGCGTTGGGTGTGAAGGTAAAGTCTCTATTGTATTTTCTATGTGAAAAATATACATAGTCTGGGAATAGAATAATTGCAATAATGACTCATTTTAAGCAAAATATTTTCATCCTTAAAAGCCGCTACAAACAAGGGATTTCCTGTATTAGCATACCCACACACATATTCCTCAGCATCTGGTAACTTTTGTTACTCACTTGCTCTTTACCTGCCTTAGGAGTGTGACATTGCAGTTTATCGTTGTATCTTTAATTGTGGTCCTTCACAGTAAAATAATAGATATCATTAAAACCCCCACATGTATTCCTAGCTTTCACACAACATTTCTTCTCAGTATATATAAACCAATAATCACAAATGTATCCTCAAATCCATTTTTTACTTTGGAGGCTGCACTCTGAGGGGTTTACATTTATGAGCAAATCCTTACGAAGATTTTCTTCCCTGCAGAAAGATTTTTTTTTTCATTCGTGAAAATCTTTATTGTCAGTTTAGTCAAAAACTTTGATCTTAGACATTCCTGACACATTTTCTTTAGAAAATAAAAAATGGATTTATTCTACTGAAAGTGACATGCTTCTTTTATCCTAGCGTCTAAACAAACTGCCAGCCTAATTGGAAATAGCCTTTAAAAAGAAAGTTTGAGATGGAAAATCCCTGCAGGAATCAATTACAGAAGTGAGCTATTCACAAACAGAAGAAAAATAAAAAGTGAAAGACCCTGCTGCAAACAGCGATGTCTGTAGAACAGTAGAATTTGCTTGTAGAAAATAGGTACAAAAATGTTTAATGCTGTTCCATTTCTAATCCTCTTTTTAAAAGTAGACTATTTAAACTTATTTTTCTATTTATTTTAAAGTTTCTTGTGGAACAAAGAAAAAGGCATACATTTTGTTCATTACCAACAGTATACAGGTTAGACTTTAAGGTTATGTAAATTTTTTACTAAGACAGCAAGGGTGAAAGAAGTTGGAATTGAAGTACTTTTAAAACATCAACTGGCACTGTTACATGGTACCCTAACCTGTAAGGGAAGAAATCGTGATGAGTTCACTGACTAGATGATGTTTATTTCCAGAGATTTACCAGAATTACAATGTGAACCTGATGTGAACGTTGGCCCCTATCTAAGGACAGCCACTGATTACTTGTGAGATCAAATGCAATACGTACGATTTGGATTCACAGCTTTTCCCAAAGCACAGCCAAACACCCTGCTGGGTTTTCAGAAATAAACCACACATCGAGTGACTCTCTTCCCTGTGACTGCAAGCTACGACCAGTTGCACTGACAACACAGGGTATAATATGTAATGTGCTACTTAATGTCTGACACGTGTATTAGAAGATTCTAAGTGGGGAAATCTCTAAGCAAGGTATTAGAAAACCAGAAGAGGTCTTCAGAATACAAAATGTATTAGGAAACAGCTGACAGTCTAAGCTGGAGGATCTTCTAACCATCTCACATGAACATACCGCATGGTTTGTATAAATTTGAATATTAAGGAACTCAGGAATGAGTGTTTCCCATGCTTGTTCTGCAGTTCTCTCCACCCACCAAACCACACGTTGCATGGGAAAACTAGGACTGCACATCAGCTAAAGGCACCTGAAGAAAGCTGTCTCCTTTTTCCTGAGGCTTAATTGCTCTTCCTATGCATAATCTCTTCTCGGGACCCAAGGCTAGATACTGTGTTTAAGAAGTCCACAATGCCTCAGAATAACACCAGTCCATGTGTCCAACAGACATTCAGATGCCTTTCAGGTAGATGTGGCATCTGCATAGGTTTCACCACACTGAATGGCAAGTGGGAATTTTCCATCTGTGAACATTACTTGATGCAGCAGTGATCAGCCTTGCATCCTGGCCCAGCCCTACATTATGCTTACCCAACAGCAGTCAAAATTAAAGCAGTGAGATGTTGCTTTAACAGTGCTGCAGAACTTCTGGTCATTCACATTGTCTCCAGACAGTCTCAGACATGCACATTCTGCACTGGTTCATATTGGCTCAGAACATAAATATATATATATAATATATATATATACACACACACACACACATCTCCAATGTCAGAACACAGACAGAATAGCAGAGGTGTCGCTTTTAGGTGTCACTGGCATCTTACCTACAAAAGCTGGCAAATGCACAAGCAGTGAAGAATGATGAGATCCCGTGACAGAATTAAATGAAAAATCTAAAATATCTTGGAGCACAGGAAGTTCCGCACCAATATGCAGAAGAACTTTTTCACAGTGAGGGTGACAGAGCACTGGAATAGGCTGCTCGGGGGGGGTGTGAAGTCTCCTTTTCTGGAGATATTTAACATCCGTCTGGACTCCTACCTGCGTGACCTGTTAGAGGGAACCTGTTTTGGCAAGGGTGTTGGACTCGATCTCTGGAGGTCCCTTCCAACACCTACAGTTCTGTGAATTCTGTGAATCATCTGACATAGATTTCATCGGTCTTTGACAGGTTTTTCAGGAGAAGAAATATGAGGAATTTAAAAAGAGAGCTTGGTTACTGAAAGCGAACCATGTGAAATCTTTCTTCTAGTCCTAATGAAATAAATAGGATTTATGTAGTTACTAAATATATTCAGTAAACACCAACAATGGACAGAGTCCTTACTATTGAATTTGTATAGGGCCTCTATACAGGGCACCATAAACCATTCTTTGTGATAGTTAAAACTAGCAATTGTTCATTTTAGAGATGCACGCTGCATTTGGCTTGGTATGAAGTTCCTTTGTAAATGTTTTCCGGAAAGGGACTTGAATTCAGACATGAAATATGTTTTCTGTCTATTTTAGTATGTAACTGATGGTAGCACACATTTAGTACAGCTTGCTAGATTTTCTGGTTGAGGGCTGCACTCAAAACTCAGCTAAAGGCTTTTTCTTAGTGTAAGCAAAATGAAGCTATGAGGGGAAAGCTGCTGTGGAAGAGGGCCAGAAGACAGTTAAATTTTTGTGAGGTGTCGTGCAAGATTTTGGGGCAGAGTTCTTTACCTTTCTCCTTTCAAGATAATTTGATCTCAGTGGAGACCCAGGGATTTTTCCTATGGACTTTAGTCTTTAATGATGGCACACTGTGGCTGAGATTTGACCACAAGGTATGAGCCAGCTTAAATTTTCCCCAACTCTGTAAATATGTGACATAAATCCAGAGCACCCTTCTGGGGACTTATCAGGGACTGCTCCTACAGGCAGCATAGAGATGAGCATCCCACCTGTGCAGATGTTTTATGAAGTGGAGGATGTTGGGGAAAATAAGGAAGGAAGACTCTTCTCCATTCATACACCTTTAAATCTAGATCTGCATATCAAAGAGAAGGAAAGCACTGCCAGAAAGACTTGTAGATATGTCTAAATTACCACAGACAGCAAGTGAGAGATAAATTCATGACCTGTGGAGAGCAGAATTGGGGAGGTGAGTGTCAGCTTAAGGAAGCCCACTGTCTGTGGTGGTCTTTCTGCACAGTACTTCTTACCATGGGTTTTAAGAGCTGTGCCAGTTTTGGCTGGGATAGAATTAATTAGTTACTGATAGGCTTAAAACATGACAAGAAGCTATAGAGATGAAAGCAATAGAGAGCTCCAGCAGACCTGGAACAACTTTTTTGAGAAGAGTGGAAACTGAAAGCAGCCAAATCTTCTATTCCCTAAATCTAAATGCAGGTCCTAATACAGCAAAGCTAATAAGAAAATAATAACAATATAAGGATACTTCAGCAATAGCTAGGGTACTAGAAGTGCTGTACTTGATATACCTGAGACTGCCCTTGCAAAAAATTCAGTAGAGAAATTTTGTATAAATAATGTTTTTCCACATCTCAGGGATGTCTTCACTTCTTGGATTTAAATCAGAAAAGAAAACTAGAAATGGATACAAGCAATTTCAACTTTAAGCTCTCTTCAATTTTAAATTCAAACTCTTTACAGTACATTTTAAAATCTGAAAACATGACTGTGCAGAAAGTATAGCAGTCAACTCCCAACAGGGTCATCAAACTACAACTTAAATTTCTGCCTAAAACGGTATGAATAGAACTTGATTTCATCCTAAATGAATACTTTTGGTAGATCGTTACCCACATATGTTAATGAAAATGCCGTTAATCTAAAAGGCCATCAAAAAGTATCAATATAGTATTGAATCTTACAATGATAAATTTCAATTTTGTAAAATGTCTTCTTTCATCTTAGGCACTATTTAAGCCTATTGAGTTTATAAGACAAAAATTTCAAATCATATGTAATTCTAATCTTGTAAAAGACAAAATAAAACCAAACAGAAGTCCAACAAACCCTGCACAGCTTTCAAATATTTTATCTTAACTGTAATGAAAAGTGATTGGAAATTAAAAAAAAACACAACCCACACTGAACTGCAATAGCTAAAAATTAATCTTTCAGTTTCCCCAGGAGCACAAATTTCTGTAGTAACTTAAATTAATTATAACTTTTAATTCATTTAAATAACTACAGAACTGCGCCCACAGTTTCTGAATTTTGTTTCATGAAAATGTAGTTACAGTTTCCTCTAAACTGAGAGGATCTGTTTGTTTCATATGCAGCCAGGCTTCCTTGGAAAGTCAAAGCTTCATTGTGTTTGGCCTGTGTTTTTTCTGTAGGATTTTCTTAATTTACATAAAACTTAGGTGAAATGTTGCAGTGAAGATCTTAGAAACACTTAGAAACACTGGATGACACAGCTAAATGGCTGTAGAGTAAATAAAAAGAAAATGAAAGAAAAGTTGTGATTGATAGTGCTGTTATATTAGCTATTCTGAATATAAACTAGGTTGCGGTGAGAGACCATCCCTTCCTTCTATGTTCCTCCAGTGGCTTCCTACAGTAACGGGTCAGCCTAGGACTGGTGTTTCCAGTAACTCCCAGCAGAGTAGTTCCTTCAAAGTGTAACTGACCTAACACTTTTAGTCAAAGAAAAAAAGCTTCCTGAATTCTCTTGGTGTTTCTCCAAGATGGAAGGTGGTTAAACCTGTCATCTCTGCTTTTGTCTGAAGTGCAGAGAAGGCAAAGTTACACATTTCTGAGTTCAGGTTTCAGATGTGGAAAGACAAGTCTCCTGAGCTGTGATTAAAACTGATTAATCAGTTGAACCTCCTGAGTAACACATATTTCACCTTTTACCACCCACATCCTCCCTCCACTGTCTCCTCTCTAGGAGATTCCCATGCCTCTACAAAAGCACGAGAACATTAAAAAAACCCAAACAAAACCCAACCACAATCAATTTTCTAGAAAACTTTTGAAGTGTTTATGTGCTGGCTTCATTTCCCATTGATTATAATTATGCACTGCCACTACATTTAGATCCTGTTCCAAATCATAAGTAAGAAGCCCAAACTTTACTGTAAGAGCTGTTCTTTCATTACTCTTCATCTAGTTATTATCAGGAAGTGCTAAATAATCCAAAGGTTTGTTTATTATAATTAAATCTTAATGCACACAGATCTTCTAATACATCACTCAGGTTTAACAGTCAAAATAGCCAGCTATCTCTTAGCCATGACACAAAGATGTTTTTCATTAGAAGATGCAGCACATTGTTTCTATCTGGAAAAAAAAAAAAGTTTATGTCTTTTATATACCTCCAATAATTGTGCAAGGAATACAGTGGTTCCCATGTAAATGGCACCTATCAATCAGCGATACGCTCATACTTGCGCTTGACATTCACAACTGACCAAAATATTTCAAATATTTCATGCTTGCTTTCCTATTATCAGTTGGACTGACTGCATGCTTTCAGAGACATTAAGGAAGGAGTTGGATTTACAGAACCTTGAGTTGGCTGCAATGCCACAAGTCAGGAGTCCCTGCAAGCTCACGCTGATGTGAACTAGGGTAAAATATAGTCCCATTAACTCTTACCTTGATTTGTCCCTTAAGGAGCAGCAAAGATTAGAGGAAATTAAGGAAATGATCTGTTGGATTATATGTCTATAAGACTCTCCAAATATGTCATTTTCAAAAGAAAAAGAGCTAGCATTAATTATCTGCTCTGACTAAAGACCATTCAGAAAGGAGTGCTAAGGGCTGAGAAGAGTCATCCTTCAAATATGATCAGTTCTTGACCTCTCAAGATGCGCACAAATAATTGCAACTAAGGACATAGGAGAAAACATAACTGCGGACATATCCACATATATGGGACTTCGGAAGATGGATCTAAAAGACTGCAATCCTGCTTAGCATGGCCCGGATTGATGTTCACGTTGGGTGATAAAATGCCTTTTTATGTATCTCCCTTGCAAACAGTGCAACTTACACCAGCTCTGATTTATTTTGAATACTTCAAAACATTGCTCCCTCTAGTCTAAATTAACTTTCATCAATGCCAAGCCTTGTCTGCATCAAGTAAAAACTACATTTTACAGTTGCTATAACAAACAATTAGTTTTGTTTCATTATCAGAATTATTCATCAGTAATTCATTACAGTACAACTGCTGCCTACACTTCGTCCCCTCTAACCACATCCTAAACAGTCTCCTGCCTGTCATTATGCCAAAATTTGCTTTCCAGACTCAGAGTTGTACTCCTAACTCCCGTGTATTTGATTTAGCAGTTTTCATTTAACTGGTTTACAAGGCAGGACACTCATACAAACCCCACCACCTTCTGCACACAAACTCTCTTTTCTTCCTTGCTCCTTCTCTTACAAACAGTAATATCAAATGTCCTGGGAAGAGAAAATATTAAAGCTACTATTTGGAGGCAATTTTTTTATATCATACATATATATAAATGGATTCTGAAAGATATAATACAGCAATTCTTTTGTAATTTTAATGGGCCATCCAATCACTATTGAGTAATACTAGACTGGTACATGAATGCTTTTACCTATTCTTCTGACTGTAGGTAGCAACCAGACATATGGACCTTGGATTGTTAAACCTCCTTTCATTTCTAAAACCATCCCCTCCCAGCTCTGGTGATAAAGGAGGACTGACTGGTACAAACATGAATTTCTTGTTCTCTTCTGTCTGCAAAAAGAACTCGGCAGCATACGCTGGATGCTTTTATGGACACACAGACCTTCTATCACAGTGCAGCATTCATAAACTGTGACAGCTATTTCTACAGGTTGGCAAAGCAAACAAAATAGAATATAGCAACAGTAATTGAGGTTTGTAAAGAAACATAGTGGAGTGTTGTTCAAGCAAAGTAAGGTCCTATGATTATTTACACTGCCTTATTCCAAGGAGAATTATTTTTTTATTTTTAGTTTTCAGTTCTCCTTGGGATCACAATAGAAAATATGTTCGTTCTTTTTTTTTCTTTTTCTTTCCATATTTCTATAAGGGTCATGTACAAAATTGAGAATGACAGCCCAGACTTTCATGCAATTGCCTTTTATTAAACGCAAAAGCTACACACAAAGAGTCTGCCACACAGAGAATACTAATCTCATTACTCATTCCCTAGGCAATAATGCTTCTGGTCACAAAAAGAGACATTACAGCATATTTAAAAGTGGTACTGATATATATTAATGGGTCTTAAATTACCAAAAGTTTCCTGGCATGACACACGCAACTCTTGTATCTTCTGGCAATTGCCTCAAAGGGTTCAGTTCAATTACTACTTCTGGAAACAGAGACTTTTACTATCTAGTGCAAATACAGGTTTTGCACTTAAAAAGAGACATTCAAAATGAACCTATGGATGACTTTGAAGCATTTAACTGTGCTGCAGAGATTTCTGCCTCCTTACCGTTATTTATCAGATTCCGATATAATGCCTAAGAATTCACACTTGTAGGAGAGGTTAGTTTGTCACCATCAGATATGGGATGGCCACAGAGAAGATTGGCACAAAGGGTCTGCAGGCACCACTCCTCCCATGCTGCTGCCTCGCTTCTTTTCTAACCCTCCTCTTCCCCAGAGCCTCCTGGTGAAGGAGGTGGGAAGTTTACGAGCACCCTGGCAGCACTGCTATTCCAAATATGTATGATAGCAGATGAAACCCAAATCTGTGATAGTGCAGGACCTGTCTGGTGCCTCTGTAACTGCATTACTGTGAGCTATCTTTCATACACTCATCTCTGTTTTAAGGATGTTGCTATGTACTTTACACTGAATACGTACGTCTTTACACTGAATACTGAGTTTGGAAAGAGTTCAGTTGCTTTTGAAATACACAAATAGGAGCCAGATATTATTTTTTAAAAATTCAATCCACACAGTACCAGTGTTACTTCCACGCTTCAATTATGTTGCTCACAGGCAAATGTTACAAATCTGCTGTAAAAATTGATGCTTATTTTCAGACTTGTCCTTCTAAACAGGGCAAAGGAGGAGGAGAATATAAAGTAAGAATTTTGCTCTCATCTTAGTGGAGCCCTGTGTAGATAAAAGAAACAATCCTGAAGTTTGGAAGTGAATGTGTTCCAGTGTGACGCTGGCAGACATGTGCATCCCAGGTTGCAGCAGCACTTCCAGTCTGAGCTGACTGCTCTTCTCCTCCATCTCTTGAAATGTTACCTTGACAGGAGATTTTTGTTTTCTTTCCAAAATTGAAAAATTAAAGCAGAACAAGAAGAAATGTGGAGAAGGCACACTGGATGATGAGGCCAGGGGAGAAAAAAGGGAATAGGAGCAGAAGAGGTGAGAACGGCTTTAACATTTCAAAGGAAATATTCTTGTCACCCTTCCTCAAGCTCAAGTGAGGCTGTCAAGGATCAAGGCTATATATCTACATGTGCAAGTCACCTCAATTCTGACATTTTCTATTTCTGCAGAGCTTTTGATATTGGAACACTAATAATGGACCTTTAAACATGGAGTTCAGCATGTAATTCTGATTTCTAGCTCTTCAAAGATTCAAACTCTGAGTTGTTGTCAGGAATCCTCTCATTAAGGATTCTTTCCTGATTTGTCCATACAAAAATGTATTTACATTTATACGCTGTATTTTCTACATGCTGCTGGTCTGACTTTATTGGCCTACTTCCCATTTTTGCTAGGCACAAGACAGTCATACGCTGTGCTTTTAATTTACTGTACACATAACAACAAACTTAATAGAGAACAAATAAATATATAAATAAATAGTGGGAGTCAAGCCCTCCAGGGATCATAAAGCCTTCGAGAAAGCAACGCTGAGAATGCTGATTTCTGATAAACAGTAACATTAAAATATCTCTTAGCCTGACATTTGACTGAAAGGTGTGTATTGATTGTACTGAAGTGATTCCCCAAAAACTTGCTGAGACAGGCTGTGCTAATCAGAAAGAGAATGCAAATCTTCAACAGAAATTTAATCTTTTCAGAAAATGAACCATAGGATGGATGTTTCTTGCACAAGCTTTAAATTATTTCTAAAATATCAGCAGTCTTTTGACAATGAAGCAGGTGGATTCAAATGGCTGGTCTAAATGCAAAGGAAAACATCTTTGCCGAATGAAGGGAACGTGCGTTGCTGCAAGCCTGTACTGACCATGTAGGATGAAGAACATGTCGTTACAAACGACAGAGCAAATTAACCAGTTTGATAAAACATGTGACAGCTCCCTGGGTTTGCCGGCTACTTTACATAATTACAATAGCTCTTCAACAATGTCACTCTCCATCGATCATTTCAGTCGTTCTCCCAAGGCGCATTAATTCTTGCCGCTATTCCATTTTCCATCATTCCTATTTACTCAAGTTTATGTTGTGCTTTCTTTTTTCTTTGCCTTGATCATTACCTACAGTTTATTGTAAGCTGGTCCTACAGATTCATGGCAGTCATTTCAAGAAAACAGCAGTGTGAACCTCCACTTCCATAAATATCATCGGCAAACCAGCAGATCTCCTGCTGTGGTCCTGTTGCCAAGGGAGTAAAGCCCTCTGCCAGCATTTCCAAAACTGGATACCTACACCTATGCACCTTAATCTGTGAGCATAAATCTGAACTGCTGATGCAGAAACTCTGAGTCACTCCGTGATTGCTGGACCTCCTAGGGTATGCAGAAAGCACATGGACCTGAATTCTTCATCCATCCCAATTGAGAGACACTGCTGCCCCCTCTGCCAACTCTGTGTCTGCCCGCTACTCTGGCTTCACCCTCTGCCTGCAGGGAGACAGAACTCCGAAGGTGATAGTACCTCGTATAGCAGCAGAATACATCATGATGGGAATGTACCTCCCCTGAATTCACAGAAACTCATGGGCATACCTGGGGGCTCCTCTTGCAGTATTTCTGCCACACAGCCCCACTACACCTGCTTCCAGCCTTGTGACACTCTAGGATCCCAAACCAGCACAATTTCCTTTCAGGTTATAATTACCTTGCAGCTGGCTTTGTGTCTATCTACCTCAAAGAAAAGGCAACTTTTAAGAGTCATTATTCACAGTGATACCATGTGCTGAACAACTTCTGTCCTCCATCTCCTTGCCTGGCACTGTGTGCAAACTCCACAGCTTGGAACATGTTGTATACTTGGTACAAGACAATACTGAAATTTGTTAAGCCCAAATATAGTACTACCTAAAAATAATCTCTGCATTAGTTGCCTAGACTTATCACAAATTTAATTTTCATTGCCTTCTTCAAATTCACAAACTATTGGCTAAAGTTTCTTTCCTAGCTTGTAGTTATCTCTAGGCTGGAAACTTCATAAAGCAAAATAATGAAACCGTCTAGTTTGGAGCAAACAAGTTATCCCCATTATTTTACACCACTGATGACAGAAAGCTTGACAACAGAGAAAGACAAAGTGAAGACTAAATAGAAGAAGCTTTACAAGAACCATCATAGTAGTGTTCTTATACATTATCTGGATTTTTTGGCACCATATGGGATGTCACTGGCTTTCCTGCCAGAAATCCCAGGGCTCAGGCACCTGGACAGGTAAGAACTTGTTATATGAACTGCTGCTTGAAAACCATCTTTATTAAAGGACAAATAATGGTATAGCAAGCTGTATAGTGTAGTTGTAGTTCTTGTCTTTTGACCCACATGGATTCAGAAATTATAACCAACGTGCGCTGCATTATATAGTAGTCTCCTGCTATGCCTCAGTAAACGTATATGGTCAGGGCTCATCACAGCAGAAATTGTCCCAGGTGCTTTGTTTTTATCACTGATGCTACCACATCTGAAAATTAGAAGAAAGTTCTAAAATATTTTCCAACAAGACTGAAAGAGTTCAGCCCCCAAATTTTGCATAAGTTCCTTTGATGTGGCTCTTAAACATATAACCTGTCCATAACATGAAATTTTGATAATCCAATTTGCCTATTAGAATCTGGTTTGTTTCTTTTGATGTGAATCTGCGGTTAGTTTGTTTTCAGGTCCTGTTTGGGGTTTTTGTTTGGGGTTTTTTGATTGTTTGTTTTGGTTTTGTTGTTTTCCTTAATCTACAAATCATACTGCCATATTTCATAGAATCACAGAATGGTTTGGGTTGGAAGGGACTTCAAAGCCCACCTAGTCCCAACCCTCTGCCACGGGCAGAGACAGCCTCCACTAGACCAGGTTGCCCAAAGCCCCATCCAGCCTGGACTTGAACACTGCCAGGGAGGGAGCAGCCACAGCTTCTCTGGGCAACCTGTGCCAGTCCCTCAGAATTTCTTCCTAATGCCTACTCTAAATCTCCCCTCCTTCAGCTTAAGGCCATTCCCCTTGTACTGTCACCTACATATACTTGCAAACAGCTCTCATCCAGCTTTCTTGTAGGCCCCTTTAGGTACTGGAAGGCTGCTAGGTCATCTCCCCACAGCCTTCTCTTCTCAAGACTGGACAAGTCCAATTCTCTCACCCTGTCTTCATAGGAGAGGCACTCCAGCCCTCTGATCATCTTCATGGTCCTCCTCTGGACTGTCTCTAACAAGTCCATTTTACTCCTTTCTGAATTCACTTGCTAACTTAAATAAACAAAACAAATATGATATGAATTTTGGCTAATAATTTTAATAAAATTTCCACAGAATCAACCGCTTCCTGGCAGCATTTTTTTCAGACTCAGGGAACTATTCAGACTCACTAACTCTCCTATCTTCAAACTAGTAAGACCTTACTCACTCATTTTCACAAGAATAATGTTGGTTTGCTCAACAGGTACATCATTGACACATTCTGCCACCATCCATGAAAAGCTCTGAGGACCATCTGACTTTTTATTGAAAAGGGACATAACTGTGCTCATCTAAAGCATGCTCATGCTTTAAAACAATAAATGCATCCATTTGAAGCAAAAAATTCCTATGTTAACATAATATGAATGTCACATACTGCACTACCCAGGTAACCCTTACCATTTTCTCAGGAATTAATTTAGTGATTTTTTTTTATTTACATCAAAGGATTGTATTAAAAAATAAAGGCCTTTTTTCTACAGGTTTCCCTGTCAATAAAGCAGTAATGCTAAAGAAAGCAAAAATGAACTAAAAAAAAAAGTTACCCTACATAAAGAAAACTGCTTTGAAATGGGGCTTCTATAATGAATTAATGATTTGCTAAGGAGATCTACTGTCACTGCACTGTGGCTTTCAGCTAGTCTCACTATGTTGTTTAAGTTTTAGAATCAGTTCTCATTTCATAGTACAAATGGCAAACTTCATATTTCCAAGGAAAATAAATGTGGGAAAATAAACAGGAAACAATAAAGCATACACATCCAGCTGCAGAAGGAAACTGACTCTCAGAATGTATTTGTTCAGAAATAAATAAATGGACATGATAAAACATCAAATTTAATGCAATTCACATTGCAAGGTAGTTTAAAAGGGTGGCAAAACCCAAGTGAATTGCTTTTTAGTCAACCCTTTCCTTGGATTCTGTGAACAAAAGTTAATCTGACTTTACTCAGACATCCCCCATTATGCCTCCAGTGAGAGCTTTGTATTAGTTGAGCCCCAACAAGTGGCCACCCTCTAACAAATAAAGATACGGCTGTTGCCCAGAAGGGAGGACAGTCATGATTTCGTGTGACATTATAAGCAAACTCAAATAGTGGAAAGAGGATTGAGCAAACAGAAAAGAAGGACAAGTGCCAGTAAAATAAAGTGACAGGAAATTAAATGAAAGGATGCGTCCTGGTTGTCCTACCAAACATGAGAACTGCAAGACTGGAGGCAGAAAAAGGGTCCAGAATGATATGCATTTGAACACCGTTTGCATAGAAAGAGTAGGGTCATTCAAGGAGACAGTAAAGCTGATAGACTTAGTTTTGGACATTCTTGTATATTCCTTTATAATGGACATTCCTGTATATTCCTTTATAATTTCTCAAATTTGAAATGAGATTGGCCTTATATATGCTTTCTTTAATACTTCACCCAACTCCTTTTGACATTAAACTCAAGAAAATTTCCCATGACATATTTAATCTCAGCATAGCCTCCCCACACTTGCTCCTGGGCCTGCCTCTTTCAGCCTCTAGCTCCATGAATAAACTAGTCTTCGGACATTCCAGTGGTTTCAAAGTGGTGACCTGGGAGGTTCACCCTCTGAACCCCACAGCACACCGAAGGAAAAAAGAAGGATCTGAATAACACACTAATCTCTCTCATGTAATCACTCAAAAATATAAATGTGGATGATTAGAATCAGCCTATCTTAAGAATGAGGAGCCAAAAATAAAAGGTTAGGACAGCAAGGTGCTTTTTTCTTATTCAGCAGGTCTCATTTCAGTTTATGCTGTGCACGTGTTGTTATTTTATATTCATAGGTGCTGAAACTGTATTAATAAGCTCGGTCAGAAATGGTTTTGCCAAATATTACTCAGGAAGTATTGCTAGCCTTATCCTCTTGCATTTTACCATGTAGTGTCTTTATCAAGGTAGACAATACCTTTTGTTTAATACTGCAACCATTACAAATATCAGAATAAGAAATAAAAAGTAGCTTTAAAGATATCAAATATAAACTTTGCCTGAGAATATGCTAAAGCATACCATTAATGATTAAACTATTGCAGTATTTATAGACTAAGTAAATTACTTATTAAAGTCCATTACCATTTTCCTTTTTATTTCTGCTGGCACTTTGTCTATTCTTAGCACAGTAAAATTTCCTGGAAGCTCTGATTATTATTACCTATATCTTAACGGGTTTGGCCTTTTTACGTTTACTCTAGACTTGGAACTTTTTTTTTCACTTACCACCCTGGGTTTTAGGTGAATGGCAACATTGCTGTTTTACATTCTCAGTTGCAACCTCACCTCAATTTTGTGTGCGAGTGTCTGGACATTAGTGATTTCAAGCTTCAATGCCAGACTCCAAACTTAATAACCTCTCTTGAATTAGAACACTGCAACCTACGTAAACAGCATCGACTCAAACTTCAACCCACCCAGGCAAGAATTACAGTCTCATTCATAATCAGATGAGGCCATGCCCTGTGGTGTCAGCTTTCAGAGATGGCTGCATAGTGCCAGTTTCCTGAACCCTGAAGAGGGAATATGGGACACGAGGGACTTGAAAGAACTATTCACAGCCAGAGCTAAAACAAATCCATAGCAGAGCAGCATAGAAGTAGTTCAGAAAACCTGTCAAATACTGATTGGCATCTTGTGGTGCTCAAAAAAAGTTGGTTAAGTCTCACTGAAACTCCCAGAGCTTGAAAAGAAGCAAATTCTCTTTTTGTTCCAGTTTGATCTATCAGGTTTGTGGGAAAACCTGGGTACTGATGTGGGGGGTCTTGTTTTGCTTTCTTTTCTTTTTTGTTTCTCTGCAGATAAACTCCATGGATCCATCTGTGAGGTGAATTTGTGGTTGGCTCGTGTTGCTGAGTCGCTGGTGTTTGGCCACAGGAGGGAGAAGGAGGAACATCCAGGCTACGAGGGCAGTATTGCCCCTTGCAGCTCCACCTCTTTGAGCACTGAATGCACCGGTGCTTAAATAGAGTGGAGACCTGCAGGCTGCACTCTGCAGCCGCACAGATTTCCCTGTCCCGGGGATCATCGTAGTGCGCAGCATTATGGCACAGGCGCTACCCAATATCGGGGACTAGTAACAGCACAGGTCAGTGCTTGACAGGATGCTGTGGAACACAGGGAACAGTGCACCTGAACAGTGACAGCTCAAGGCTTTCAGTGGATCAATCATTAATGTGATCTACCCAAAGCTTTTATGTACATGGCATTTTCTTCAGAACAAACTGCCCTCAAGAAACCTCCAGATCAGAGACTTGGTAACTAACATGAAATCCTCTGTTTTGCTTCAAGCTGAATAATAAAACTAAATATACTCTGTGAAACAAGAGTGATGAACATTTCTGTCCAAAAGTTGGAGATGTTAGATATGCTACAGTAGCTCTTCAAAATTCAGCTGCATTAGCAGACTCCCGGGCTTCTAATAGATGAAAACCAGTAATATTAGAATTATATGCATAAATGAGACAGCACCTGAAATTCCAGTAAGAAACAGCTAAAGCAGGTACACGGTATTGCAACCCTCACTCTGTGGGAGTCAGAGAATTTCAAATGTTAGGTGTTGGGACCTTCAGTTCCCAGCCTAAAAAGAAAAGCTTACAGGTTTCCAGTATCAGCTAAGATGGTAACACAACTCTAAAGCGCTGCAGGAGAAATATTGCACACTTGAAGCTAAGTCATGAAGCAACAAAATTAGGAATTATGTTAACTTTGGCTTCTTCCATGTATTTTTCTTGCAACAGATAAGTAAGAGCTGTATGCAGCCACAAAGGTGATGGGGATGGTGGTATCCTCTCCTTTGGGGTGTGACTGCTCCCTATCCCATTAACCTCAATACAACTGTACTCGGACTCCAGTGAGAAGATCAGAAGACTTCTCTGAAGCAGCCAGATCAACAGCAATGATAACAGACAGACAAAGAAGTCTACTGTCAGATAAGGTTACATAGAGGGACAATGGTACAGCACTTGTTAACTGCACTGGCAAGACCATGACCATTCCCTGAAGAATTCATCCTACATTAACAGAAGCACAAGAGCTTTCCAACTCTTTTAGTAGGAAGACTTGGAGTGTGAGAAAGTACACAGTGCATAACTGCAGGCCACCACAGGATAATGGAACCTAGAAACTTATCTCCTTTGTCCACCTGGTTTGCAAGTTTGGGACATGCCCTGTCTCTCCTTAAGCAGACTTTCCATGCTGTACAAAATTACTGGCCATATCTGCTTTGGTTTGCTTTTTCCCAACCCTGCAGATACAACAAAGTTGACTTTTGGCTTTTTTGCATACCTAGTTCTTCTTGTCAGTTGCCTTAAGGACTTTATCCAGCTCTTTGTAGTGCTTCTACTCTCTTACTCTTAAAGGATTCACTCCAGGTTTTCCATCTAAATATGCCACTGCTTTAGTTTTTCTTTATGTCAATGACATTGAGTGAATGGCTCACTACTAAAGTAACCATCAACTTTTTAAAAGTACCTGTATAGCACAAAAACTCCTGAGCTGCCCTCACCCTCAGTAAGCCCACCCCACAGCAGGGAGAAGCAGGGACTGCTGGAATGACACGTGCAGACCCTGAACACCAAAGACTGCGAATCTGATCAGAAGGGTCCAGTGTTATATTCTCCCTCATAACGTACTCCTACATTTTTATCACACAGCCTATCTATTTGCTTGGATATTTCTTTTTAAACAATTTTCAGGGTATAACCTTAAAATACAGAATAATCTATAGAAGTGTTTCTCCAACTTTTTTAGAAAACCTGACTCCTCTTTTTTAGCTGTCTGTATTGCTCCTGTAGAAAGCTTGAGCTGTCTTAGAAGAAAGTATTTCTTAAGCTTTTCCTAAAGCTTTTCAGTCAATCTCAAAGCCTTTGTGATTCTCAGGAGAGGTTATAGCTCACTGCATGAAAAACACCGTTCTGCAACCAAATATATTCCCAAGTCTTCCTTACTAAGGAATTGAATTTAAAATCTGATAGTACAAGAAGAATGTAGCAAATTTACTACAGGACAAGTTAAGAAACTCCTCCAAGAAACCACTTTGACTGGTACTTAGGTTATTCAGGGCTTTATTAATTACCTATTCACTCATCTAATTAAAACACTTTCCAGAAATAGTGATGAGCAAGCATTACAGAAAACTTTTTAGTTTCACATTTCCCTTCAAAAATGGTCAGCCTTTCATCTGATGAAAATTAAATGGGATAGATTCATAAAGTAGCGTAATATAGTAAGCTCATCTGAGACCATTTGATTTTTAACAGCTTGTTCCCTTGTATCCAAGAGCTTAAATAGTCCTCTATTTCAGCTTTTTGATTACTTAGATATGTGCTGCTCTATCCTCTTGGAACCATCTTCTAGGAGGATTATCGATTTTGTGAGAAATCCATTTTCTGATTTTCCAACAGGCTATTAAACTGTCATTGTCCATATGATGAAATTCTTAATGGTGGTTTACATATTGGTTTTGTTTCTCCTTCCTTCATTCCCCTTTACATGCCTCGAGAAATGTCCCTGAAGGCACAGAGATGCCTTTATCTCCCTCTAGCCTCTCAGCTCCCTCTGCACCATCTCTCAGAACGACTGGGATGTGACCCTACAGTAGGCGTGAATGTGAGCCAGTGTTTTTCATCACGCAGTTTAACTTACATGGGATCCCTTCTGCCACTAAGACAGACAGCTAACGGAAACTGTGCTGTCGGGACTGTAGAGAAAGGCACAACATAAAACCAAACACTAGGAACTGTTTTAATAAAACTACTAATAAAAGCCCAACAAACCCACCAAACTAGGCCTGACTGACCCACAGAGTGAGAAAAAGTCTTGTTTTCTCAGCACTTTGTATGACAGCCCCAGCCCTGCCAGCCTTGGAGAGGGACCTGAATGGTTTCCAGCCACTCTAATCAGCACTGTTCACCACTGGTTATTGCTGAGGCTGAACTTCACCCAGGGAGATATATCTCAATAAATTAAGTGTTGTGACCTATAAGGAGAGGACTGTACAAAGTTCACAGCTATTCTGAATTGCTCCTGACAACCCTCACAGTAAGCACTTCTAATGCTCTAGTGCTTAACATCTCTCAGTTATCTCCAAGATCCTATGTAGTATTAAAGTGGGGTAGAGCATTGAGCCAAAAATAGGAGAATAGAATTCTGAGTCTGCTGAAATATTCACAGCTTCATGTTCAAGCTTCCACAATTTTCAGTAAAAAAGAAAAGCAAGGGAAAACACATGAAAGACTCAAAAATACATGAGAAAATGCGTCCCGTCCCAGGACATCTGGGCACCCTAGCTACAGCTCATTTGGAGAAAATCCACAGGTTGCCATCTGTGCTCTGCCCAGTGAGGATAGAGACCTGGCCAAGTGGAGTTGGCTGGGAGTGGAACAGATGGAGAAGAAAGGATCATCTTTCCAAAGGACAGTACAGCTGCCTCTCCTGTGTGTGTGCATACTCCAGACCCTTGAAGGGAATTCAGCCAGAACTTCTGCTATGGACTTTGCAGTAATTGCAATCCCTCACATAAAGACCATTGCATTAAGCAATTATCTAATCCTAATTGCAGTTTGGATGAAGGTTTAAAGGAAGTTGTTTACAGCTCTAGAAACACAATACTTTAAAAGAAACTGGGGGAATTCCAGTCCACAGAAGTGATCATGGGTTTTCTTAAATGTTGAACTTAACAGATTCTTCTTGCTATGGTTCTAGTTTGAGGGGTTTTTTGTATGAATTGAGTAATTTTTGCAATTCTTTTTATACTGTTTCTGCTGGTCAAAGTTGGAAGGCAGTCAGAAACTAGATTTCCCACAGTTTCTGACGGCTGTCCAGCTTCTGCGAGTTAGAAAAGCAGTTAGTGCTGTTTTCAGAACTCCAGTTTAAAAAAAAAAAAAAAAAAAGTGCTAGACAGACAACATTTGAGAAGGATTGTTCTATATTGTTCTAAATATTTGGAAAACTTTGATGAAATTTGAAACATCAATAATTCATGAATTAAAGTATCCCTATCTTTGTTTTACATTAACAGAGAAGAACAAAATTCCCTATGAAAAATTTTGTTTAGCATAAAACTTTAATTTTAGAGGAAGCACCTCAGCTGCCTCTATCCCTGAACAGAAGGCTGGCTGTGTGCTGTACCTGTTTAAGAAGCAGCATGCACTGCAAAATGCCTCTTCTGGTTTTAGTAGATGTTATAAATGGACTCTACAATGGCTGACAACACTATCACTTTTTTCTTAAAAGACACAAACAAGAAGCCTCTGTGCTCCTTTAAAAGTAAAGTTTCAAGTCAGATTTGATAAATATAATGTTGTTTCTTATATGTTCTTATCATATTAGTGGAATATTTCTTGAAAACAGGATATACCTTCTGCCCGGGACTATAAAAATCTGATTCATACAAGTCTGATTGCTCCGTGCTCCACTTGAAAGGAACACAAAAAGTTTGAATGATTTTCCCCTTAAGCCTTATTTCTAAGCACTCCTGGGGCATTCCACAGATGCTGCGAGGCTGTATGTGTTGACATTAACACTAAATAAAGGTGCTGTTATATGCACATTTGCAACGTGAAGTGTCAGAACCACTCATGTACAGTGAAAACAAATGTGAATTTCTTTGAGCTACACTGATCTTAGCAATAGAAACAAGAAATACAGACTCCAAAACAAAGCCGTGAGCTTGCATTCCATATGTCTGTGTTTACAACTGCTTGTTTTTTTAATGTTCTTATTTATTAACCAATTATATAATTTGGGGTTGAATCTCAGCTTTGTTTTTAACCTGCTGCAAGGCACAGCATGAAGCAGGGCTGTCCCATGAGCGGACTGGGAAGTGTCACATAGTTATAGTATCATCCTTCGTCTCCCTCACGGAGAGGCAAGAGGCGATGCAGGGCAGCAAATACCTAGCACAAACTATTCCCTCCACAGTAGAAGCAGAGCGAAGGCCCCAGGCAGTGCCAGAAGATATCCCCTCTGTCCGTTCTGGTTTCTGACTAGAGAGGCTGGTTTTCTTGTCCTGCTACATGCAATTCAGACAATAAATGTAAATTAGGTACTCTTATTCCTCTGCGGGATGTACTTGCTGACTCATAGGCCAGGCTCCTGATAAAAAGTTTGGGTTTTTTTAAAATTTAGCTTTAATAGCAGTTCAGCTGGACAAAATTGAGCAGCACTATACATTAGCCACCTAAATGCATGGTCTATTTAAAAAATATCTTGAAACACAGCTGACTTTTCTAGGAGTTATGGACTTTTGATAACATGTTCCCTCATGCTGTGTAGACAGCTAGTTTAGACAACCATAATTTTTAGAATGTCAGACAATTAAGAATTAAAGTAGGAAACATGACAGGAATCCAGCTGACTAATCTGTAACCACCCTAGTAATTCCTGAACAGTAAGAGTAAATATTCTTATACAGAGAGACTCTCTTACATGATTTGGGGGTTTGACTCGATGATCTTTTGAGGTTCCTTCCAACCCCTACAATTCTGTGATTTTGAAAGGCCATACAGAAAAACCCAAGAATGGGATGCGAGATCTCCAAGGAACTATACTGTCATGTAGATGGCATCACAAAAATTCCTTTCTAGAGAACTTTAGTATTTGAATATAACAATTAGGAAGTTTGGTAAATTTATGCACCTTTATTTCACTCTTCAGGGCACTGAATCAATATATTTCTCTGTCATGTTGATTAAAAACATTTTCAGATAGCAATCTCTTTTTCTTAATGTATTTATAAGGGCACTGAGACCGCAGCTGCTGAACCTCTTGTAGACACAATGTCTTGGGAGATAGAGAAATGCTAACACTCCCAGTTAGCAAAGTGGGGTGGGTCAAACTGTTTGCTGATGGTTATAAAGGCACGTTTTCAACAGAATAGGGAGCTACTATGTGTTTAGGGCTTCCTATGGCAGCATGGTGACCAGGGCACAGATATACCTCTCTTGACTGTAGCACAGATTTATCCCTGGAGTGTGACTAGTAGTGTTCATTTCGGTCACCTCCTGAAAGAAACTTGGGCCCAACTGGAAAAACCCTGCTGTGAGCTTGGAGCCAGTTTTCTCTAATTGTTTTTACACAGCTTCTTTATAAATTTACAACAGAGTAAATTGCAACACTATAAGTTGTTGTTTCCGTACATATTATTTTCTCTCCAACAAATCCGAAGGATGTGGCTAACAGTCTCTTTCAAATATAGCATTAAGCAAAGTTGAGTTGAACCCAGAACATAACAGAGCAGAGATAGCTTTTGCCTAATCTCAGTAAGAAAAAAAATGAAAGTCCTTCTAATCCAACAGTGTCCAGACAGATGAAGAGTACATCATTACATGACTTATTTTTGAAGAAGGTGAAAATCAATATAAATATAAATCCCTGTCAAGATATAACTGAGACTCTTACCATTAAAGTTATATCACCATAAAAAAAAAAGACCAAAAAACCCCCACCAAAAACCTAGCTAAGGAAATGAGGGATGTCAGAAGCTCTAGCTTATCTAGGTAATATCTCATAAAATGGACAAAACAATACTGCTTATTTGCGTGCCAATTAGGAATCTCTGACATGTGACACTGATTATGGGTTTAAACAAAAAATATTTTTGTGGCTGTAAACCAACAAGTAATCCCCCTACTAAATGGGATGGAAGAACTCACTTGCAGCTGTTGAAGAAGAGTACCATCAGCACTATTCATTGCTGACAGAAATTGTGCCCCGGGAAGACAGCCCCAGAAGCTGCAGCAGAGGTATGCTGAATACAGCTTCTCTTCTCCTTCCCAAAACTCGTACCCACACATTCCTATTTTCCAGAGAGTTTGTCTGTCCTTTCCCTACTGATGGATGGAGTATGGGCAGGGTCTGTAACTCCTTATCCTTTTGAGAGCAATGGATTAAGTTTCTTATTTACAAAGAACATAGATGTTACGCAGCCTACATTAAGCATTCTTAACCATTGCTTGCCCACTCCCTTTATTCTATAAGATGCCATGCCTATGAGGATTTTACAGCTGTGAAGCCTTCCCTTCAGGAAAGGCTAGTCAGAGCAGTTGCAGTGTGAGGTCCTGCCCAAAGACATCAATCGTTATTGGCACACCTGCAGCAGGGCAGTACGGCTGGGCAGGAGGGGAAAGGAAAGTGCACTGCAGCTCTATGATGTGTGGGAGCTGACAGCAGCACACTGCTTGCCAGAGACTGGAAACAAGAAGTCAAATGGCAAAATGTAGTACCTGAAGTACAAATAAAGTGGAAAAGAAATCAAGGGGATGGTTGAGAAAAGAGTTGATATCAAAGATAGCAAATATGCTCAAAACTGAAGAGGGTTATACCTACGCCACAGAAGTGGCTGAACTTTTTTGCTGAGCAAAACCATCTCTTGCAGAGATGGTCTGAAATACGTCGTGCAGCTGTGGACTCCTGTGTTTGGGGAGGTGGAACCACAGACCACAGCAGGAACAGAGACTCATCCTGGGAGTGGAGTCAGGCTGGAGGCTGAGGAGCATAACTCCTGCCCATAAATATAGCAACAGACAACCCATTCCTGCTGCCCAAAAAGCGAGGGCAGCTATGAACAAAAGCATACGCACAGTACAACATAAAACCAGATGTAAAGGGAGTTACAGTATTATTTGAATGTAACAGTAAAAAGGTCAACATATAGTCTTGATCTGCTCTCCATTATGCATCCCAAGGCAGATGAAAAATAGAACTTGATTTAATATGCTGCTACCCTCTTTGCACAGTACATTTCACTCCAGTGTCTCAATATCCATTGCACTAGATTTATATTCTTAGTTAAAAGAGTCGTAAGTTCTTCAGAGTCAAGAAGCATCAACTGCCTACCATGAATCTGTGCAATGACGTGCTCTTTTAAGATTAAAAAATGCATGAAATGCCCTGGAGTTGAAAGCAAAAAAAAAAAAACCAGCTAGGCCATCCATTAATGTTACTGCTCTGTTTACACATAACACAGTGATGTGGGAGAATATAAATAGGATTTTAGCTCCCAGAAAGTCTTGCAATTACAATGGGGGAAAGAGATGATATTCAGTCAAGGTTTTGTCTCATGATGCTTGTACATGCAGTCATGTCCACTGCATGTGAGCATATGGGTGAACATTCTCCATGCAGAGCGGAGATGCTGGTGCAGCCATGTGCTCTCACCCTGACACGGTCTCTGCTATCTCGATGAATTTTCATTCAGTGAAATGAAATGTTTCTGGTGTGGAAAATAGCAACTGTTTAATGGCACACCACGATGCTCGGCAACAGCATAGGATAAAGCGCAGAAAGGAATATGATAATGTATTTAACATTTCCTATTGGGGTTTACCCTGTAGCCGTCTCTCTTGTTAAGTATGAGGAGAATAGTAAGCTGCACCTTTCATCCTATTCTGCAAGTACAGTACTGCAGCTTGTAAAACAAAACACAGTTAAACGTGTACAAATTTATTCCATATGGAAACATAAAGGGGTAGGACAGCAGCACAAAGATACTTGGACGTTTATTCTACTTATGTCACTTGAATAGCTGACTATTTTCCCTGGGAGACAACTCATTGAATAACTCCAGAAAATTATGTTCTGAGTCTTTCCTTTCTCAGAACCTTTTTCTTCATCTCAAGAATTTCAGCCATATAAAAGTGCTATAAAACTGTAGAATTAAAATAAAGCAGTTAGGACCTTATGCTGTGCTAGTAAACCAAGATGAATCTTACAATTTGTAAAATGTGACCATCTAGGGAAATGAGAAAAGTCTTATGTTTGAAGTCTTATCATCTCATACTTTAAAATTGTTTTAAAACCTCAGTAGACTGGAACTGAGTTAATTCACAGACACAAGGAAAGAGATTACACTTCATTTAAACTGTAAATCCTTTTAATGGCATTTAACCATTTGAGAAATGTCTCAAAAATCCACTCAGGGCTGGCAGGGGCAGTAAACAAAAACAAAACCTGAAAAAACTAGAAACCTCAACAGGATAAAAGGTGCCTTTTGTTGTGCTCTGGAGGTGTGAGCTCTATCATCCCATCTCAGTGGAGTATCATTAGGGCAGGACACCAGACACACAGCAATTTGTGTGTGTGGCTGCTTTTGCATTAAAAATTCACAGCCAAAGAAGGGAAATACAACTGATGGACTGGGATGCTTTCCAGGATCCTTTAACAATGATCATAGAAATGTGGAAAACATTGCAAATACTGACACTAAATTATAATGTAGTGAAGAGAACAAATTGAGAAAAATCAATCTCTTTTAGGTGAACAATCAATAGCCCCTGGGAATGCCTTTTTATAAACGCTGCTTCTCTTTAAAAAAGAGTGCCTCTTTCTGAAAATTAAAGCTGCAAATTATTTTCCCCACTGCGGTGGTTTGGTGCCAAAACTAGCAATGGAGGAATGAAGCCCTGACTCCTCTTTTACGCAGCATTACTGAGATGGAGAAGTCTGACTTAGATCTAGACCACAAGTAAACTGTCTAATCCAGCCGAGGTCACACATATATGATGGCTCCTGTGTTTCTCTGGGAGACACTGCCATTTCTCAGTCTCCCTATGAACAGCTATGGCTTGCCATCACACTTGCCAGCTATGAAAGTGGTTTGCTGTGTCTGCTTTGCTCCATAGAGCTGGGGCCAGTACTCTGCTTCATGCAGAACAGCTCTTGGCAAAAATGCCCACTAGACTTTGCTAGAAACTGGCAGGGGAAATAGCTAAAAATCTGGTGGGGAACCCTGTCCTTCAGCCTTCTCCTGCTAATTCAACACATCAACTGGCATTTATTTAAAATACAGACAAAAAAAGAAATGTTATTAAAAATGCAGCCAAGACACTCAGGTTGCATACAAAATCACATGCACGAGTCTGAAAAATTTATATTCAAAATTGAAATTTTATCGCAGAGACCCCCCCAGATTTTATTCAATCTTTCTCACAAGAAAAAGCCCTAAATGAGATTTATGGTTGGTGGCCTGAAACTTGAGTTTGGTAAACAAGAGAAAAATGGTCAAAGAGATGTGTTCTTTCAAGATTAGTTGAAGAGCTCCTGCTTTGCCATTTTTTTTTGCAGGTATAATTACTGCAAGGCATTGCAGTGGCACAGGCAAACATTACAGTATCCAGACCACAGTGGAGGCATCACGCTACTAAAGTTATCTCTCAGTATGGTATCTCATCTCCTGGAAATCAGTATGAATTATGTGAAACAAATGTCATGCTCTCCCCTACAAGAAGCAATGTTTAACAGCCAGAGCAAGTTAGAGGGAAAAGAACTGATGGAAGACTTCTTCATTACAAATATGTTATGTTAGACTTGAAATGTTTTGCTGGAACAGAACTCTTCGATTACATCATTGGAAACATTATGAAACAATTTGGTTCCAACATACAGTATTTCATTTTGATCAAACTTGTATTTAACTGAAGTAACACGTGATAAAATATATATGATATGCTGTACCTATACTTTATTTCTATACATTCTACATATTCTATTACTTATTAAAATTCTGTATTATTTCAAAGTAATAATGCTAGCTTTGATTTTTATGTATGGAACACAAATATAAAAAATACCAGTTTCCCAGCAATAACACTTGCCCACCAGTTCCTCTGAGAATACAAGACAGGACAAAGCAGGACCTTTGATCTCCACCTGTCAGAGCACTGAATTTCCAAAGGAGAGGAGGGAAAGAAAGAGAAGGTGGATATGACACATTACTAGTTTGAAATCTGAAGCCCATGAGGCTTTTTGGATGAACCTCATGTCCTGCCAGCCCTCCACAGCTCTTGGCTAGTGTGCATCCTGCACCCCTGCACTGTAAGAAACTAGAGCCACATGAGAAGTGGGGCATCAGTGGGGCAGAAAGATTTTCTGAGGTGGGACTTGATGATCCCTGTTCTCAAACCCATGTAAATTAATTCAAAATGAACTTTTCCAGGTGAACTCTCTCCTGGAAGAAGCCAGATGTCCAGAATTATTACCGTCTGTGTCTCTGTGGGATATAACACTGTACGTTAAGCTAACAGGACTTCTTAGTGACCGTCTGGAACAGTGTACCTTTTGCCTTCATGTTGGTAGATACCAACATCCCTTCTGTGTATGGCTACGGAGTTGTCCATGTGAGGCATCAGGATGTCTTTGAATTCTATTTTAATTTCAAATACTGATTTTCTGTTCTCATTTTTGCTTTGGTAACACCAGGAAAAAACCACCTCAAAGCCTGAAATTATTCAATTACACAAGCTCAGAATTTTTGCAGTAGAAAAAGTTGTCACTCTATTGAGGAAGCAAGTCCACAAAAGAGCAACAGCATTTTGATTAAGATTGAAATGACAATTTGCCTGCTTCCTAAACCCACTTCTTTGTCCCAGGAGTGACTGGAAAAAGACAGTGGAAGACTTGACTTTAATGAAGATTTCTGTATCAGCGCTCCTCTGCACTGTGGCAGAGATGGGTATGTGGCAGGCCTGTGAGAAGCAGGGGTGACAGTAAGGGAGAGTTGATTTAGTGGAGCTAACTAGGAACAGACATCCAGTGGACGTAAGGACCTTTGCATCTGAGGGTCAGGAAACTGGCCTACTGCACCACCTATTGCACCCCAGCTACACCACACTGAGTGACAACAGAGGCCTGAGACCAAAGGCTGAGTGACACAATGCTTCAATTGATTAGACAAACAGAAGCATCACATTATTTCCATAATCTTTCTAATTTCTGGACTTCACACTTAATAGGCACAACCAATAGTCTGGGATGGAAAAAATTAAGGTCCTTGGATACGCTTTCTAGTCACGTCTGGGTTGAATATTGTAACACACACAACTCTGCAGTGATGACACAGTAATGCCTGCATCATTTAGATGCTGTTTCTAGTTCTTCAAGGTACTTACTCTGGACTCAGTAATGAATAGATATGACGATATTTTGCGGTTAATTATTCTGCTTGTTTTTCTTATGTCTCCTCAATGCTTTTATCTAGTACTTAGGAAAAACAAATATGTTAAGGACAAAACTGGATTTACAAGGACCAACAGCTCTTAAAAGCTCTTTGGAGTATTTTTTTTGTAGTGTAGTTTCTAGCCTTGCTTCTTACACAGATACGGCTTAAGTATCAAACTGTGTCAATGTGTATGTACACGCACGTTTTGTGCCCTCTTATTGTAAGAGTTTCAGTCATCCGGCAATTCAATCAATATTTGATATAGAACAAAAGACCTCACAGGTATGACATACCTACAAGTTTAATAAAAATTATCTGAATAAAGGAGAAAGATATGATCTACATGGTAGTCTGGGGATCACCCTAAACTATGAGAACAAAGAGCTGTTAAAAATGTCTCAACAGGAAAAGGATCAGAATCTCTTATTAAATGCCAAAGAATCTTATTCGAATGCATAGATCAATTGGGTAAAAGCTTCATTCATTTATCATCCACATAGTTCTTTTTTTCCTTTTCCTGCTAATACTACATACCATACTCTCTTTTTCAGCATATAACTACAAATAAAGCATGTATTTAGCATGTAGTGTAAGTTCCAAATTCCCCAAAAATTTAAAATCTTACCCATATATAATAGCAGGGCTCCTTATAATTTGCTTTTATTTGGTACTATGCTGAAGTGCAGATATAACTTCAAGGAAGAAGATGGCCAAGTATAAAAACTTGCTTTGTATTTTTAACATTCCATCGTACAGAGGTATTGTGAAAAATGATCAAAAAGCATTAATAAACATGAAATCTTGAAGAATCAAAAGGCTGCATTTTTAAATCAGGGGAGGAAATGTAAAAAAAAAAACAACCTGCTTAGTGACTTGAGAACACTTAGCAGATGGGATGGACCAAACATGGAATTGTCAAAATAAATTTTCATACAAAGATTTGAAAAAACTCAAAAATCTGCTACAGCAGAAAAGCTGTCTCACTAACTTAACATGATGTAGGAAGGCATGCTTTGGCACCAAGAACAAGTACTGAGAGTCAACAAAAGCATTTCCTCAGGTGTGGTATTAAGTATATTAGCACTAAGTGCCTACTTCTATGGAACAATGTCAGCTGTAATTATTATTTTCCTTTTTTTTTCCTCAGAGAAAGAAACCTGTCTGACTCTCTACTCACTTATATGAGAATAAGTGAAGATGGAATATAACAATCTCAAGAAAATTAAAATGCTGTAAGTCTAGATAATGAACAAGAGGTTATTAGCCTGTGAGCCAGCTCTTAACTTCAATTTTTATCCAACCTTGTAAGCACTTACAAGTGCCCTCCCTGAGCAGAGAATTATCTTGGATTTCAACTTCAGACAGATATGTAGACCCAGCAATACATTTGCAAGGACAAATCAGTTCCTTTATCTCTCCTAACACAACCTGGAGACCTAGGTTTTATCAGGTGAACCAAAGTATCAGCTGTGCAGCTTCTTTTGGCACCGTGTCCCAGTGCTGCTTCAAGGACAGGGAGAACTGGGCCCTGGATTCTTCTGTGCTTATGTCCATGATTTGGACCTAAGTTTCCTTTATTTTGGCCTCTCAGAAGTCACAGGGCTGTTATTGCACCCCCAGACACAGGTCAGGAGCTTTCATAAGGAATTATGTGTTCTGATTACTCAGAAGTTAATTAATCAGGAATATAATATTATCAGAAAATATTTTAATTCCTCCTCTGCCTATATTAAATTAATCCTTTAAGATACATTTTTATTTTGATTCAAAACTTGTATGACAAAAGTCCTAGTACTTGTACAAGCAGACTGTTAAAATGATTAAAGATCTCACAGCTAAAAAACTTCCTTTCTCTGTCAAACTCAAATCCTTTTCACCTACCCCATCCACAAACATTTAGAGCATTTTAATCAGTTCTTACTGTCCTCATATCCCTCAAATGCTTGCAGATCTTATCTTCCTCTTAGAAAGTACATTTGTGTTTTTAAACTTTGTAAACCAGTTCTTTGGTGTCTCAGTTGTACTGATTCTTTTGTTACCCTTACTGAATACCCTACTTGGATGCTTCAAGTGTTATCAGCACTTGGAACACAGAATCATCCAGATTCAAATTTTATTATTGCCACAACAGCGTAATACACTACCTTTCCTGATCTTAAATATATGTGCCATGTCTACGATTTCAACTGATAACTAGATTTAACATCTCCAATTTTAGAAAAGGTTACATATGAAAGGAAAGATTCTCCCTGACTGGGAGGACATCAAGGTGCCAATGAAAAAAAAAAAAAAGAAAATAAGAAATATAGATGGAAAATCAAGGTTAATACAAAGAGTGATGGAACTGGCATTCCAAAACACCGTGACAAATGTTAGAAAGTCCAAAGTCAATGATGATTACTACTCTCAACATGCTATATATGCCTGATGTATACTGATGGAAAATAGGAACCTAGTAACTGTGGGTGGCTCCCTGACAGAAAGCATTTCCATGATTCTACTGAAATCGATATTTCAATTGGAGCTAAATAACACAGGTTGTCAATCCCTCTGAATTATTGTGATTCTTATTACTCTAGCAAGTTTGCGAAGATGGGCTCTGGAAAGTGGTAAAATATGATTTAACAGACCAGCATCTGATGAAGTAGTGATACAAACCAAAATGAAACTAGATAGCAAATAATATAAATTTAAATGGAAGAAGAAAACACGTAGATAGGGAATAAAACAAACCAGAGACATGTAACATCTAAAGTTTTTAGAAAAGTGGGTATATATAGCTGAGAAGAAAAGCCAGTCTGAATATAGTCACATGGAAAGCAGATCTGTCATCATCTGCTCTATTCTATTACTGTATTTTTGTTAGATGTTTACATGTTGGTGTTATTGAAATTTCAGTTTTAACAGAATTTTACTTTCTGCAAAATGCATTTATCCTAAATCAAGTCAGCAGACACAGACAATTTCCAGAAAACCACTTATTTGACACCTGTGCTGCTCTACTGTGTTTGATGGGCGTTGAACTAACATGATGGTTCATGTTAAGAAAACCATGACAATGATGCTTGAGATATCTTTCAAATTCACAAATATTGAAATAAACTGTAAAAACATTCTTGTGACTGATTTTTTTTGATTCATGCAGTAGAGCATCTATCAGTTTTCATGTATGGTACTCACAGTGGCTATTGTTGTCCTCTGAACTGAAAAATCATTTGAGTTCAGAGTAGAAGCTTTTAAACTGGCCTGCTGTATCAACAGCAACAATGTATAACATTGTATCCCAGTTAAATGCTTTTATCTAAAAAAACCCAGAACACTGAAGCTAGGGAAAAGACACTCAGTGCTCTTCTACTCTTTGAGCCAAAGTACAGCCAAGAATAATCTGTGATATTATCAGCAAGTATTACTGTGACTCTCTGTAGGTGGCAAGCATAATACAAGCATTGACAACTCAGCAAATAAACTAATGGCAATTTTCAAATGCTGCAATGGAAATGCCAGGGCAATTAAAGAAAGGTCAATAAAACATACACACACTAGCAAGGACCCTAACAGACAATAAATTGAGAAAGAAATTAGAGGGGTTGTTTTCACTCACTGAAGAACAATCATAGAACCATAGAACCACAGAAGGGTTTTGGGTGGAAGGGACCTCAAAGATCATCCAGTACCAATCCCCTGCCATGGGAAGGGACATCTTCCACCAGATCAGATTGCCCAAAGCCCCATCCAACCTGGCCTTGAACACTGCCAGGGAGGGGGCAGCCACAGCTTCTCTGGGCAAGATGTGCCAGGGCCTCACTGCCCTCACAGTCAGGAATTTCTCCCTCATGCCTAATCTAAATCTCCCTTCCTTCAGTTTTAGGAAGTTTCATTACTGCTTGTACTGTCACTACATGTACTTGTAAACAGCCCTTGTCCAGATTTCCTGTAGGCCACTTCAGGTACTGGAAGGCCACTAAAAGGTCTCCCCTGAGCCTTCTCTTCTCCAGGCTGAACAAGCCCAACTCTCCCACCCTGTCTTCATAGGAGACGCGGTCCAGCCATCAGATCATCCTTGTGGCCTTACTCTGGATTTGTTCCAACAGCTGCATATCCTTATGTTGGGGGGCTCAGAGCTGAACATAGTACTCCAGGTGGGGTCTTATGAGAGCAGACTATAAAATGATGATAAAAGCATGTATGATCGGTGGAGCAGAGTCGGACTGGAGGCCTGTGACTAGCGGTGTTCCCCAGGGCTCAGTATTGGGTCCAGTCCTGTTCAATATCTTCACTGACGACCTTGATGAGGGAATAGCATCCACCCTCAGCAAGTACGCTGATGATACAAAGCTGGGAAGGGTGGCTGACACACAGGAACACTGCGCTGCCATCCAGCGAGACCTGGACAGACTGGAGAGCTGGGCAGGGAGAAACCTAATGAAGTTCAACCAAAGCAAGTGTAAAGTCTTGCACCTGGGGAGGAACAACCGTTCCTTTCAGTACAGGCTGGGGGATGTCCTACTGGAGAAGAGCACTATGGAGTGGGACATGGGGGATCCTGGTGGATGACAGGTTGGCCATGAGCCAGCAGTGTGCCCTGGTGGCTAAGAGAGCCAATGGGATCCTGGGGTGCATCAGGAGGAGTGTAGCCAGCAGGTCGAAGGAGGTGATCTTTCTCCTCTACCCTGCCCTGGTCAGGCCACACCTGGAGTATTGTGTCCAGTTCTGGGCTCCCTGGTGTAACAAGGACAGGGATCTCCTTGAGAGAGTCCAAAGAAGGGCTACAAAGATGATTAAGGGCCTGGAGCAACCCCCCTATGAGAAGAGGCTGAATAAGCTGGCACTGTTCAGATTAAGGGGAGACCTAATTGGTGTTTACAATTATCTTAAGCATTGGATGCAGGGGGAATTAGCCAGCCCCTTTTCAGTGGTTAGTGGAGACATGACAAGGGGCAATGGCTGCATGTTAGAAAACAGGAAGTTCTGCACCAACATGCAGAAAAGCTTTTTCACAGTGAGGGTGACAGAGCACTGGAATAGGCTGCCCAGGGAGGCAGCCTATCTCCTTCCCTGGAGATATTCAAAACCCGTCTGGATGCCTATCTGTGCAATATGAGCTAGGGAGCCTGCTTTGGCAGGGGGGTTGGACCTGATGATCTCTTGAGGTCCCTTCCAACCCCTACAGCTCTGTGGTTCTGTGAATACACATACTGAATATATATATATATATATACATATACACATATATTCATTTATGCATATGCTTAATTGTATGTCAAAGGAACATCTCAAGGATCTGATTACTGATTGCATTTTCAAAAATAAAGGCTTTTGACATGAAAGCACTTGTGACCTATTTTTATTTTTAATGCCTTATATGGTTCTGGCTGGTATCTGCAATCTGCCAAAGAGGAAGCTGGACAAAGCTAAAGTTAATAGACCTTCAAGTTCCCTTTAATGGTGCATCTGAGGGTGGTATTGCAAGATTTTACGCTGATTAAAGTACATTTTGTTTTAGCTGGTTTTGAACACAATCCATCCCCTATGGCTCCTCACACACAACTCCTGATACACCTTCCTATCAGGGATTAACACAATGGCTCTTCTATGAGTTCCCTCCAGTTGTGAAGCAAAAAGGGCACATGAGAGACATCTAAATTTCCTTTTGGGTTTGAAGGTTTTGGGAAGTGGGTAGAAGCATTTTCATCTGGTCTTTTGTTCCCCGACTGCAGTGGTACTGCAGCCAACCCCAAGGAGAGATCCTGCATCACACTTCCCGTGTCAGGAACCCTCCTCCCTTCCTCACTTGATAGATGAAGCATCTCCCTCATCACCATAAGTTTGCAAACACCCATCCTGGCTTCACTTTGCTCCTTACCATGGACTTTTCCAGCAGAGAGTAACACTACCTTCACTCTTTTCTGTGTAAAGCATAAAGCAGGTATTACACAGGAATGCCCCCAAACTCAAATGTCCCTGTTCCAGTCATTCAATTGAGTCCTTCGGAGTAAAGGTTTTGTGAAAGACACCATAATGAAATAAACATATTAATTCATATTGCACAAACAAAGCAGCAAGCCCCCAGGAAGACCATCACTTTGAGAAAATGAAACCATTTTATTCTTCACTGTATCTCCTGAAGTCTCAGGTTTTCTGTAGTATCTCTGTGTGCAGCTGAAGTACCCCATACATTTGTGTGAAGTGGAACCTCACTAAATTTGCATATTTGATCACAGAATCACAGAATTGTAAGGGTTGGAAGGGACCTCAAGAGATCATCGGGTCCAACCCCCCTGCCAAAGCAGGCTCCTTAGCTCATACTGCACAGATAGGCGTCCAGATGGGTCTTGAGTATCTCGAGAAATATAGTTAGGCAGAGTAAGGAAAGTAAGGATCTTGGATCCAAATCGAATAATACTGAAGAGCACACATTGAGTAAATGAGCACACATGGAGTAAATAAGACCATATGACAGTGTAAATGAAGACACATGGGGTCATGAAGTGTCAAGCAGAAACAACAGTTAGAAATGTTAAAGAACCATTTTCATCAACTGAAAAATTCTATCAAATCTACCAAATGAACTATCAGAATGTTTCCCCAATCCATTCAAATTTTACCAACATTTCAAATAATATTTAAGAAAAAAGATGGAAATATTCAGGTGTAATATGTCCTGAATAAAATGCAGCGATCCTCAATTTGGCATTACATCTGGTTTTGATTATTTCATTACATGCTAAATTACAAAAATCAGAGAGTCCATCAAAATTTCAGATTATTCTTCTGAATCATTTCAAAGCAGATTTTATTTTTACTGGGTTGTATGAAGAATTTAGAGGCTTAATTCTGATAAAAAATGAAACAGCATTTCAAAGCCCTCAGATTTCTTCAGAAACATGTTTTTATGCCATTTATATAGCAGTATTTAAACTCTGTACTTGTTTTTGGACTGGTGTTCAATCACAGCAAAACTTTTAGTATTCTAGTACATTTAAATATGAACTACCTTACCAGACAAACATTCTTTTCAAACTGTTATTCAAAGGAAAGAACCACAAAAGTGGAGAATGATATGGAGTAACTAACAGTGGAAAAAAAATGGACAAAGTAGAAAGCTTTTAAACAAAAAAGGAATTTAAGTATGATTTTCTAAATTGGTCGTTGCTAAAATTACAAGTCCAACATAAACCAGCTCCATATCTAAGCAAAATTTGTGACTAACAAGAGCAAATAAAATAATCTTTTTTTTTTTTTTTTAAAGCATTGTTTAGCCAAATAATTTAATTTAATTTACCCTTGCACAGCCTTTAAGGAAAGAAGGCCGATAGCTGAGGATAATGCATTTTGAAGCCAGTTTCTACATATTTACATACCAGATAATCTGCCAGACAGGGGCAGCTGCAGCTTGAGGGGGGGAAGGGGGAAGAGCCTTCATGTGGGAGCCACACAGCAAGGAGCCCCAGCTGCTCCCCTTCTTACCACCTGGACATTGCCGCAGACTGCCCAACTATCACCTTCTAACCTTTGCCTTCTACCCAGTAAACTCATCCCGGCCACAATTTCTGTGGGTTTATTTCTAATAGAGAAAAAAAAAATCACATAAATCATAGAGTAGACACACAAAAGTGCATCAATAACAGAATTGGATTAGTGGCTGCTGGTAGAAAAAGTAATTAATTTCATATTACTAACTATGCTAAGAATTGCATCAATACTAATATGAAGTAAACTGCACTAGATATACCCATTAGTAAGTTAAGCGTTCACAGCTCCAACCTACTGCGAGTTTATTTGGGATGAGAAATAAGAGTAGGGATTATGAGTAAGAACAATGCATTTTGCAACAAAGAGTTTCCAAGAGATGCTTAGTAGGTTTGCATACCTCCTTACATGCCTATTAATAACAGGTAAGCTATTACTGAAGCACAACAAATGTTGTGCCTGTGGATCTTAAGCCACCTGCAAAATTGTGCTTTGGAGCTAAAATATAATACTGATGCCTCTAATTTGGATTTAAATTAAATACTTCTATGCAATAAAATGTGAATTTTTAAAATATCCAGTTTTTTATTAAACAGGTATTTTTTTGCTACTCTAAGTCTTATTTATTTATTTGAAAAAACAAATTTTATTTTTGGTTGTGATTTTTTTTTTTATTAGCTTTTCCAAAGCTGTGACTGTATAAGGTCTCACTGTATGGGGCTCTGAGCAACCTGATCTAGTTGAAGATATCCCTGCTCATTGCAGAGGGAGTTGGACTAGATGACCTTTAAAGATCCCTTCGAACCCCAACTGTTCTATGATTCTATAAGGATAGAATGGAAACAGCCTGAAGGCACAGGTAATCTACTAATCTTCTAATCTTCTATCAGACAAGTTGTGATAATTAGGAAAAGAAGATAACTTTTAGATTCAGGGTTACACAATGTATTATTTTTTTTGTTAAGGAAGCCGTAATGAAAACTATCCTATCTGTACACTGCAGCTCCTCTCACCACCACGGCTGTCAATGCAAGTGGTAACAGGCCACATGATGAACTATATTATTGGTGCAATACAGGAAAAACAATCTGTTTTCAGGAAAGGTGGTGGGTTTAATTTTTCGTGGGGTGGTTTGTTGGGGTTTTGGGAGGGTTTTATTGATAGATTGACTGATATGGTTAACTCTTTCTAAGCAGCTGTATCAGAAGAGCTGAGGGGATGGCAGCATATTCCGCCATGGTGCTGAGACATTAATGAATGAGTAGAAACAACTGCCTTTGGCCCTGAAGCTGTTCACTTGAGGAAATCAAGTTTTGTAGTTCCCTCATCCTAAGCTATTATGATGAAGCAAATTTATCTTTTCCTGATAGACTAGCTACTTTTGTTCTGAAATCACTAAGAGATAATGGAAGCTCATTATGCAATTTTTTTAGCCACTTTAGGACAAAACCTCATTGTAATTGGAATCATGGCTTTAATTAGTTTCTTGATTTGATATTTGGGATTTCTGTGAATTAGAACGGAGATTAAGAATTGCTAATGCATGTAACCTTCACTCTCAAATTTCAGTGGCCTCCCTACAGGACAGAATGTGAAGTGGGGTCAGAAATGTATTTGTGAGGATTCTTTTTGGTATTTTAAAGTGCACTTACTCTTCCTATGTTCTGTATTTATTTGCTAGGATTTGTCCATTAAAGTGGTTTTAATTTCTAGATATAAGCAACTGTATGTTAGGAATGCCAAACTAGAATGCATCTTCTGGATCACAAATGCAACACTAAGAAATCAAATCATGTAATTGATACATATACTAAGCTACAACCCCATCTAACTACCCCCTCCCCTCCACTTCCAAAGGAAGCCTAAAAGCCCTTTACATTTGCTGGCTAGGAGTGGTCTCCTACTCTAGTTCTAGAAGCCTGGTAATCTTTTACATGCACATACCCCTTCTGAAGCAGCTCTTGCTGTCCTCCTGCACTACCCACCTCTACAGAAAGACTACTGCAACATCACCGATGTGCTAGCTAACAGACCCAAGTGTGGAGGAACCACAGAAACAAACCTTTTGCATTTTTCTTACACATTCCTTTTTAACTGAAAACTACCTTCATCGGAACAAGGAGAGCCTGCTTCTTGTTCCATTCCCAAGGTGCAGTGGGCAGCAAAAAAAGTTTAGAATAGCTCAACTAAGATGAAAGTGAAAGTAAACGCACCACGGATAGCACAGTGCTGCAGGCAGGAAGCGAGCTTCTTTGTAAATAGGTTATAAAAATAATACAGACTTCAATTTTACTAATCTTAAGGTCAAGTAAACTGCTTTTGAACTTAATAGGAATAGTTCCCCTTTGAAATTCCTGCTCATTACTCAGTTGTCATATCTAGAATGCCTCCTGGGTGATACAAAAAGCTCCACGTCCTCACAGCTTCCTCCGTAAAGTCAAACTGAGCATTTCACTGAAAGGATAACTCCACTTTTCTTAAAAGTAGGTTGTTTTTGTTGGATTGTGCACCTATACCCTAGATAACTTGTGACTGTACAGTTTGAATTCCCTCCCCACCCCCCCTCCCCTCAAAACAATAAACAGAGGCTTTACTGAAGTCCAGCACACTAAAAGCTTAGTACTGGTGGAGATGAAAACAAATCATTAAGTAATTCCATAAAGTGACGCATTTCAAAGCTGTTGAAATAATACAGAAAAACTCCCCTACCATTGTTTACAGCAGACTTTTTCTGGGGCAATGAATCACTTCCATTCTTCTCTGTCAATATGATTAATATTTTTCCTCCTGTAAATTAATATACTGCTAAAAAATCCAAAGTGAGCAAAACTGGCCAGGTGGCTAATTAAACTCCTTCTCTGGAGAACACAGAAGCAAGATGCAAATATTTAAAGATAAAATAAGGGAATGTAAGGAATTCACAGACAAACTTTTAATGAAATTTAAAAAATCTATCTATAAAAAGAGTATTTTTTTAAAGGTATGGGTACGGTTTTCACTTTCTGATCAGTGAAATGTCTGTGGCTTTCTGATTAAATGAAGTGCTCCCATATCCTTCTCTCCCTAAGGACACATTAATGAACTTTTTTACCTTGAAGTATCTAAAGCACTCTAAAATTAAATTACTGGATCACTATTGTGTTTCATTTCTTTAAAGATATTGTATGTATATTTTTCTTCTAATGAAAAAATCTGTTACTTCATTAGCCTTCCTTTTTCTAAGATACTTAATGCAATATGACATTTGTTTTTCTAGCCTGAACATTCACAATTTCCAGGGAACAACCTATTTCCTGTGAATTTTTCTGTTTTCTAAAATATGACCATCATTCCACTATTGCCAGGGTTACCAACTAAACTTTGTATTGAATTAAAATCACAAAATTAACATGTGATTATTCCTCCCAAGTAAAAATGAGCATGTCCTTCATCACAGAGTGCTTCAAAATTGCTAAAGGGATAAATACATCTGTACTCCCTGTCCATGCTGAGGTGAAGTTTTCCAATTCCCTACTCTCAGGCAAGACTCTGAACCACAATGCTGACGTATCAGTTGTTTTCCACTTGATCAGGACTAGTCAAGACACATGAGGATCTTCAGTTTCAAAGTCTGATGTGAACAGAATACATAGTATATATGTAAACACACATCTATGTAGAGGCATCTTCTCCAGCCACATTTAACAGAGGATTAACCAGTCCTTTGACTGGGGGAACTTTCCTTTAAATCTGCCTTGGTTCTTTAAACTTGTGCTTTTCTGAATCTTTTCCTCTTCTTCCCTAGAATGTTATCAGCTCTCCAGGGTTCTCTTAGAAATAGCTTTGCTTTGAGCCTACTTGTTTTACCTCACTACACACTAAGCCAACATATTCATGAGATGAATACAAATTAAACTCTGACCGAGTTCAAAGCAAAGGAATTCATTTTTGATACTGAATTACCAACCTAAATAAAACTGTTATAAATGTTAAATTTGAACAAATATTTTGAAAGTAGAGCATGGCAGTAGTATGTGGAAAAACAAAACAATATCATTAAGAACCTAGACCAGACAAACATTAGTTAGTGATATGTTCAGAACATACAATAGAGAAGTTTCCTTCAAATTGTTCCTTGAATCTTTGGATTTGTCATTTTTGTCACCTTATCCAATGAACACCTACTGGAACATTTTTAAGTATCCCGGATGATACTTAGTGTCTTCTCTACGAATGCGTAGGTATGAATGAAAACAAAATAATGACTAAGATACGTCATTATTTGCTGAATTCAGTGAATCTTTTTCTATTGTCCATACGAACTTTTTCTTTTCCCTAGCAAAAATACTTGGCAGAGTTCTAGTATATATATTTCACAGGCCTGCCAGAGTGCACTGTATTGCTCCTGCTATTACCTACTATCCATGAATACTCTTAAGGTATAGAAACACCCATGGTAAGGATGTGTCTATACTTTTTGTGCATTTAGTTCACAGGGCTGGTGTTTTTACAGTGGTTCACACATATAGTCAGTTCACCAAACAGCCTACTGAACTACAGGAGGACCTTACCAACAAGGAAATCTGGCAGGGGAACGTGAGGTGCAATATAACCTCTGTGGTCCTAGCCTCTGATACATAAGTCATGGAGGGGAGATGTAAAATTATTTTGAGCCAGCACAATAATTACTCTTCCAATTGCATGAAGGCACCTCTCGTGGCTCACACAGGCATGATCTGTTCACAGGGTAACAGAACACAACACTGCTCCTTCTTTGTGATTCATTCAAAATTGTGATCAAGCTTTTAGTACATGACTTCTCTCAGGACACTTTTACATGGCCAAATCCCATGCAAAGTATGGCATCCTCACCTGGTCCCCAAAAGCAGTGCTCTCCCAGTCTTGGCCTGAGACTAGAAGTTCATGTCACGGCCAACTTGCCAGTGCACATAAACCTATCTTCACAGGGAGGTAAACACAACAGCTACAACTGATGCTGTCATTAGTTCTCACTTGATGATTTCTAACATTTTTTCTGCCTTTAATGAGTCAGATTCAAACTTTGTGTGTAAGAGGCTCACGGTGATGGATCACTCCACAGCCGTGTCAGGGTACAGCCATCAAGAGACAGGCTGCACTGTCCAGTTGAAACATAATGAGTCAAGATTTTCGTCCTTTCAACATAGAAAAATAAGTGTAATAGGAAATAGTCACTACTAAAATTAATGTTTCAGGAACATTTTACTTTGGTATTGCAATAAAACAATAGCTGCCCTAGCATAAGTATTTTGAACTTAGAACAAGCTTTTTTTTTTTTTCAGATGCTACTAGACATGCTTCTAACCAGAAAAATGCATTAAACTGGTTTAAAAAAGAAAATTAAAAAAAAATAAATGTGTGCAGTAGTGCAAGAAAGTTGCCCAAGGATCTGGGGCAGGAAGCGATCGCTTTACTGAACATACAATGCAAAGAAGGAAAACTTTATGGAAACACCGTTGTGTAAACCACTAGACGACTCACCACCCTTTTTCAAATGGAGCATAAGTGATAAGCTTAAAGCGGCCAAAAATTCTTCCTGACCAGAATGTTTTCATTTTATTTCTATGATGTAATACATGGACTGCCTCAGTCCTTAGCCACTCAGTTCCAGTCCAAAATCCTTTGAAACAAAGGCTCTGCATGCACCATAGAGCACTCAGATCAGAGTCTCTATCCACAACACAGTAAGCTGAGATCCCGAGGGTGACTTTTTTAAAGAAAGAAGATTTTCTTCATACAAGCCTAATTGCATTTCACTTCCTAAGAGTGGACTTAGAAACTGCAATTTTTTCCCCAAGCATAATATCTCTATCAAATTATACACTGATTTTGTTCCTCTAGGCACATTTCTAGTCATATTTACTGAACGGAGAGTTAAAGTAAGACTTCACTATACCTTCCTGGAGTCTTAATGTCAAGCTCTCTTCTCTTTCTTAGATGTAAATCAGGGTAATTAATTTTCATCTCATTCTCACTATGGTTCCAAAAGAGAGATTTAAAAAAATCAAGTTAGTTTCCTATTGGGAAAGTATCCCACAAGGAGAGAAAAAATTGCAAATTATTAATGTGCAGAATATTAGGACAAAATAGAAGCCTCATTATAAGAGTTGGAAGAACTGTGAAGACTACAGCACCAGTTGGCTGCATTTTCCCCAAACTGCTGCTGCAGCTGTCTTCTGCATTGTGCAAGTGATTGGGAGAAGGAGAGGGGCTCTGGGCCCACTACTCTTGCAGAACCTCTCAAGTGAGCTGTGGCTGTTCAGCTCCTGTTGCTTTCATCCATCTTCTAACTGCTCTGCTTTACCAGGAGGGGACAACGACTTACACTTAAGGATGCATTTAAATTGCTGAAAGCAAAATACTGGATAAATCTGACGACAAATGAACACAGGGTCATGAGATGTACTCTCCTCAGCATAACTCACGTGCTGCTTGTCCATCAACACAGGATCCTACAGAGAACTGAACTGTGAAATTGTTAAAGGAGTTTTAGGCTCTGTTTCAGTGCTGGTTACCAAAACAGTCACTCACAGAGACAACGCTACTGACATCACAGAAGCAGAAAATGAACCATTATGAAAAGTTTGACTTTAACAGCTCTTTGCAGAGTTGCAGCACAATCATAACTGCAATCTTGAGCACATTCTTTCCATGACTGTGAACGAGGCAGCGTGTCTTGATTGATGTGAATGAGTGGTACAAAACATTCAGAGAATTCCAAGTCATTGTGATGAAGCAAGACATCCTGCGGCAACCACAGATGTGGAACAGTGAGGCATTGTTTCTTGGATGTTATTGTTGTTGCCAAGACTGCTTGGAACAATTCACTGATCAATGACTCTAGTCCTTGACTTCATTTAAGTGCAGAAGAAAGAAGTAGTGTTTTAATAGATATTCCACTACCTGTAGCCCTAACTCTATGTCTCCAGTGAGGCAGGAGAATACCATCTTACTGGGGGGTCGGGAAGCACCTGTTCTGCCCCTGCACCACAGTTGGTTGTGATGCAAATAGATATGCACCTCAAACGGATAATGCTTTCACTAGAGTAACTGCAGTGATGGCAGCCCTTGCACCCTGACCCCAGTCCATACTGGGCTGCAGTGTATCTGTCACATCTGGCAGTGAAAGAGCAGCACATATTGGACTTGGTTGCTCTGTGAAACTGTTGGGTTCATAGGCCCGCACACAACTGGGCAGAGCTGTGTCTTAGAATGTCACCTTTCCAGACGTAAGCCAGAAAATCACTAGATGTGACTCTGAACCCGTGGGGACTTTTCCATGTTGTTCTGAATCAATTCGCGGCAAAAGCAGAGATCCTTGTGTTGCTTAAAAGGAGGAATAGACACTTGTGTAACTGCAGTGGTTTTCCCTTACAATCCCTCTGGGTTATATTTTCATTGCAACTTTAGTCAATCTTATTAGAGGTCTCAGAAGAGTTCAGCTCCTATCGACTCAGGAAACATTATAAAGACAACTGATTAGGAAAACCTATTCAAGCACATCTCCGACAGAACTAGAGTTATTTTCCCTGTACATCTCTACAGTCCTTTTTCAGGACTGGTAGCATTTTGATAGCAATGGCCAGATAACTGAGATGATGGGAAAATAAGTGGACATGGGATACACAGTCTCCAAAGATTATTTGTGGGCCAGATGACAAAAATAATGCACGTTTCCACTACTTCTTTAGTGAATGGCTGTCTAACATAACTTTAAGGCTCATATTTTCTGGGATAGCATGGTGAATTCAGACTGTTGGGATTTTCTTCCTTGGAGGCTGACTGTACAGTCACTCAGCAACATTCTTTCAGCCAAGTTTCCTTCCTTGATGTCTTATATAAATAATAACATTTATAACATTTATATAACAACTGTTGCACTGCAGTCACCTTTATTAAAACAAACAAGCTCAACCAGGTTGTAGAAAACTAAAAAGTCTGAAATAGAATATAGTGCAGTCTTGAAACTAATGGGTATAAATCCTGCCTTACTTCTAAGTCTTCTCCCTGGCAAGTTTCTCTCCTAACATCTCTAAGAATTCAGATGGGATCACCTCAGTGCCTAAGTTCGAGTCGCTGATCCATGGGTATTTTCCCAGTATTGAATAATAGTGACAGAACTTTTTCATCATAATTTTTATTATATGGACCGCTAGCTCTACTACAACTAACAGTGTGAACCATGTTTTTTAAAGGCCCTCAGTTCTACCTCCTACTACAAAGTTCTCCAAAACACACATTCAGATTTGGTGTGTCTCCTGATGGAACAGAGCACAGTAAAGGCATCAAATTTAGGTATCACTCTAGCCAGTACTTCCATAGATAAATAACACAGCAGATACTGTTTTGCTTGAAGGCTGGCAGGTATTAAAGACTCTTTATATGCATACCTGGAAATGACAGCATGAGTCCCATCATGAGTTGAATGTTCTCACTGCCTAGAAACTTCCTCAGTTTTTGTAAAGCATCCTCCTGCCACTTTGTATATTGACCAGGGATGTTCATGAAGTAGCAAAGCAGTAAATAAACGTTCCAGATGTAACATTTCTCTGCCTTTTTCTTTGCATCTAAGCCCATATACATGTAGGATCCAGAATGCATATTACCCTTGAGGGCTATTTTCTCTCCCTTAATGAATGCTCAAAGACTGCACAAGGTTCACCAGTAAGGCTGTGGTTTCCCTCTGCAATCTGAATCCTCCTTTCTGGACCTTGGTGAACTGAATTTTAAAAGGATCCTGAAAAGTCTCTAAAGGTCACCTGAAAATTATCTGAATGGAAAGCATTTGCCAGAGGAAGTGACTTTTAAAAATTACCACGAACACACAGATGTGAGAAACCAAGAGGCTTAACATTATCTACCTGCCATTGTATGTCAGGTACTGTAAGTGAGGAAAGAAGTGTCTTTCCCATCAGAAATGCCTGTGATAAAAAGCAGGAAACAATAGGCAACAGAGAGCAAATTTGTTCTTGATAATGAAATTAAGCGATGAGTTTTGTGGTGTGCAGCACTGAATCCTGAAGGACACAGTGGAATAAGAGGAGAGTGAAGAATCCTTGTCTTGTTTCTTCTCTCAGATGTTAAGTTCCTGTGCTACTGCATAATGGACAGTCAACAATGTGGGACAGGGATCTTATCTGTGCTTTCTCTATGTCTGCATCTGTATCACCACACTTAATTCCAATGATGGGAAACTTTTCTTCCATTGCTACCAAATACACTCAACTGTCTCAAATACAAACCAGCAGGACAACTACAGTCATCAGAATTCTCACCAAGTTTTACTTTATTTAGAATATATGAGAAAAAACCCTCAAACCAACATTGAGGTAGCATGTTATTCATCTAAGATGAACAAAAGTGAAAGATGTCCATCCAGCTTTCTCTCCCAAATAAGCATCAGCCAGACTGATGATTTCTGAGCACTCCACCATGTGAGCTGTGTGGTATGCCTGTAATGAACGGTGTGCTGGCAAGGCTGAGCTGCTGAGCAGGCTGTGATGGTGGTTAGAGGGAAACATTACACTTTGTGGAAGGATGTACCTGAGACAGGCCTGCGGATGACCTCAGTGTAGTGAGAGAAAATATTTATGATGCTGAATGTCTCCTTTCAGTGTTGCATTATGTGGACAGCAAGGGAAAGATGTTGCAGCAGGAGGTTTCTTAGCAGACATACATGAGATGTGTTCAGTCTTTGGATAAGAGAAGCATAGTGTCAAGTGGCATTATGTGCATAAAAAGCAAGGGACTGGAGGTTGAGAGGCTACATAATTTAGCAGACATTTTAGTGAATTTTAATGGAATATACTGTTTTCAGAGATGTTCAAGTCCAGTGCTTTTCCAAGGAAGGGAGAGAGAGCATCTTTTGTGTTTGTAACAGAATACAGGGAAGAGAAAAGGTGAAAAGGGGTGCCCCTTGAGGCTTGCCAAGTGGAGTGGATATTCTAGTAGGTCTCCCCAGATTTTGTGCTAATGATTTATCTTTTTTTCACTGAGTGCTTTGGTCTAGCACAAAAAAGTGATAAATGTAATAAATATGTCTTATGTCTACATAGTTCTGTGTGGCACAATGCTATGGAAATACCAAAGCCTTAAATATTTGGAGATGAGAAAAAACCACAACATTCAGATATTATTTAATTTTCTACCTAAGAAAATATTGTCTCATAGATTCCATTCTCACTCTAATGTAAATCAAAGATGGCTTATGTTAATTGTGTTGCACGAATGGCAAATGGCATAAGAGAGGGCCCTGGCACTTAGTTTTCGAAGTTTAATCTTTATAAAACCAGTAATCTTCATCTGACTTCCACTCTAAGACCCTGAAACACTCAGAAAATGTTAGAAAAGGAATTCTGTGCTTGATAGAAATCACTTCTATGAGCCATAATCTTTAGTGACTGCACCTGTTTGCACTGTCTCGTTTACGACACTTGTGAGGGGAACATTAAGCAAGAATTATGCAATGAACTGATTGCTTAGGTGTAAATTTCCATCCTTTTTTTTTTACCAAAGAGATGGCTATATGAAATGTAGTTCGTATTTCTTAATTAGAACTACTCAACTGAGGGCAATTTGAGTTATTTCTTGAAGAAGAAAAAGAAATCAATTTAAAAAAAAAAGGACTGAAGGGATGGGACTCATATGTTAGCCTGATGGATTGAAGTTATGAATGCAAACTTGTAAGACATTAGGAGCTAGCTAAAATTCAAAGTTTAACTTAAATTTTCCTTGAATAAAAAAACCCCAACCAAATAGAAACAGGCTGCAGAAATGGAATTTCTAAAATCACATATACATCAACACTGATTGTACATTGTACATAACACAAGGAGATGGGCTAGAATGCCTAGAGAAATAAGTAATTTACAGTGGCTCTAAAGGCAGAGAGAAGAAAGGTAACTAGGATGATGGCAGAGCTTGAGTTGTGTCTCAAATGAAAGTATCACAAGACTTCCTGGTGAACCCCAGGTGTATTCAAGGCAAGATTTGGTTTCTCTTGTAGAAAAAATTCTTAATTTCTAAGAATATATTTGCCATTTCAAGGACCCATAAATGTTGTGGCAAATGTATTAGTGGAACACAATATGCTTTGACTACAATTCCACTGCTGATACCTGCTCACAGATATTTAGCTTGATATAAAGCCCAGAGATCCTGTATCTGTATTGTTTTGGTTTTCAACTGTTACAAAGTGGAACAGCTTGCAAAACAATGTCCCATTGCCTCTTGTTTCCCAAATTGCACAACACAGGTTCAGGGATCACTTTGTCCTCCCCTTGCATGTTCTTGCCCTCTACTTAACCTTTCAGTCTTAGGTCATAATACTGATGTTACTGAGGATGACCGATGTGGAAGATTTGCAGGTGCCGTAATTTCAAAGTGGCCAAACCAAAAATACAAAAGGCTAGAAGCAATCCTTCTTACTGCAAAGCACACATTCCAAGTTTGTTAGCAAAACAAAAATCCATCTATAGCAAAGATAGCAGCTGCTAAACACAGACATGAATTTCAGCTGTGGTCAGGAAAACATAATCAGTCGAATATAACAGAAACCAGTGCCTCTTGAGGAGATGAGATTGCAGGAACATATGAACTTTATAAAAGGAGGTGCACTGTTAGGCTTGGTCCTCTGAAGATAATGAGAATCAGAATTTCATCAAAAGTGTTATGATGGAATGGGAGAAAAATTCAACCTGATGTGGACTGCAGACAGAAGAGATGATTTGAGCTCAGAAACAAAGAGAAAGTCTGCTCAGCAGCTAGATGCTTTTAAAGAAGGGTAAATTGAATTTAGCAGTGGCATGGAGATAATCACATAAGAGATTATTTTTATGATATACACCAAGACATTTTTCCAAGCGGGAAATCAGAATGTCAGAGGGAAAACACAGTTAAATTATTTCAGCTAACTTTTTTCTTATTTTTCTCTTATGTTCACTTTGAATGCATTTCTTTTGTATACCACACAGGAAAAAAAAAAACAACCCAACAAAAACCCCCAACCAAACAAACCATTTCTGTTTCTAGGCATGCTGTGTGCTACATACATGGTTCATCGAGGCCAAGGTAGAACACAGGTGTCAGTTAATATAAAGGAAAAAAGAAATTTCAGCAAACTGTTTGCAAGAAACTCCAGAACGATTAAGAGAAGGGTATAAACTGGCTTATGCGAGTTCACTGGTGTAATCACTTAGTTTGGTATTCTGATCTTGCTCTGCCCATCTGTCAGAAACCTTTTGCATTAGTCTTCGATGTTCCCTTCTGTGAACAGGTACCTCAGACACTTGCTTTCTGCCAAGTCCATGCGTTACATAAAATCCTATTCCAGTGCCTTTCAGGGATTTGCCTTTATTAACACAGAAAGTAAGATAAACTTCAGCTCAAAACTTCTGTTGATGCGGTTGTGTTTTATTGAGCTTGTTTCTAAGACCACTGTTTTGGGACGTCTGAGCCCACACCCTAGATTCTATCTTCTCAGGCAGCAACTTCCCCCTCTTATATCCAGGAGTTATGAGTCAGCTGCCTCACTGAGCCAACAAATGCCTCTTAACCTTTTCCAGGCCTGAGAGAGTAACAGCAGAAGGAGGTGATCAAGCAGGTTCTAATGACCTTTTAAATCAGAAAGACTGCATGGGACAGAATTTGGTCCTAAAGGTCTTTCACAAACCACACATTAGAACGTAAATGCTAATTGAACTGTCATTTCAGATAGCAGAGCACACCAAAACACTGTCTAATAACTACCAAGGACAATAGTTTCCAGGTCTAAACCAAGCTAAACAGAGTGGGGTTTCTTAAGTGTTGATGACAGTGATTTATTCTAGCACGCCAAAGTTTCATTATAATTTTGGAGTCAGAATGTGATCTTGCATTCCTCTTCCACAAATAAAAGTAAATCCTCCTTCAGAAAGCATGAAGCCAAGTTAAGGCTTTGAACAGAATATGTATTTTCATTTTGCTGAAACGCCTTTATTCTAACACCTGCAGAAGTTCAGAACATTTCTTGTAATCACGACACTGCAGCCATGAGAAGCAAGAGACCCCTTAAATTGTGCTGCATACAACCACCAGGGGGGTTCTCTAAAGCACCACGGGCAGAGCCTTTTTCATAAGCCCCGACTATCAGTGTGTTAGGACAGACAGAACTTAGCAATATGCCAGAGATGTATTTGCAGGCTTCTCTGCGAGGAATAAATTCTCACCAAGATAGAAGGCAGGGAAATTTCTATTACCCCACAATACGATACACAACTACAATAGAATGTTACCTTCCTATGAAGTATAAAACAGCTTCAGCAGAAAAGAGTAACAGGCAATGGATCCAAGGTCTGATCAGCAAGACATTCATTACAAGAAGCGTATTTAGTTTGAAACTGGACTGCCTGGCAAAAAGGTACTTCTATTCTTTTGAGAAAAACACACAAAATGTAGCATCAAGCATGTCAGGATGAAAAGAATATGAGAGTCTATTCATTATAAAAGCTTAGTCTATTCATTATAAAAGCTTGCCTACATGCTTTCTTACATAAGGAGAAGGATGTCTATCCTGATAATTTCAGGCATTTTAGATAACTATAAAATTCCTGTAAACTATTTTATGCTCATTTTATTCTCTCATTAACACCAAATGTCACCCCAAAACTACTGGATAATCAAAAAGAGATCTCTTTTAACACAATAATTAGTATGTTTCACTGATGCCTATACAACGTCAATCCATCAAATGCTACAAGACACAACGCATTTGTCACGGGCGGGACCAATTAAGGTGCCCTAACACTCAGCTGTGTCTGCGACTTTCCTTAATCATGTTCTCCTACAGCCGTCATTCGGTGTGATTGATGACATGTTTGCGAGTCTGTTAGAGTCATGGAGACTTTAATGATATTTGAAGGCAGGAACGAGAGAATGCGGTTCTCTTACATTTCAGCTCACAGCATTTTTCATTTCAGAGCATTTCCATAAGATACCAAACAATTTATTTTTTCCTGCATTATTGTAATGGAAAATAATCATGAGGGGTTTTTTTCCATCTTGGTCCCACCACAGTTCTCAGAGAAATGTGCTGCCCACCTTGTTTAAAAGATGCAACAAAGCTATCTCGTTCCCTGGTCTTTCCCCCAACCCTCTTAACTTTGACCTGTTAAGGGATTTCTTCTCAGGACAACACAGACATTATTCCCTGCTGTCAAAGTCTGCAGCAGAAGTTTTGTTATTTTTTCAAGGTGTTTAAAGGTTAGAATACAATTTGATTTTTTTCTTAACATGTCCTCACAATTAATAACGGTAAACAGCATTGTCAAAAACAATCAAAAGTTTTACCGGAATTGTCTCCAATATTTAAATACAACTACATACAGGAAGTGAGCCTGTAACCGCCTCTAAATTCGATTAGCTTTAAATTGGTGTGATAACTTGTCAAAGTTTAAAACGGGAAATATTTACAACCTCACTGGATGAGGCTTTTAGACTACTGAACATTATACAGTATATTTTTTTCCCTACTGACTGCAGCACTGGACCAAGACTGAAGATATATGAGTTACTTCTCATAAGCTAGTTAGTAACCATCTGTATTACTTGGGGAAAATCTTTCCATCCACACTTAAGTGTCTTGTCACTGAAATTAGTGCCAGGGATTTTCTTTAGCCTTGCACGCTGGTATAAACCAGCTACAAACATAGAAGTTTATGATTAATGTTGTGGTAGTTTAATTGTAGAAGACAACACAAGCATAGTTATTCACCTCACATGCTTTAATTGCCACCCATTGCTGGGAAAAATATCTGTTCCTGAAGCATCTCTCCAGGATGTCCACTAGCTGACACAAATTATTTCTGGATGGGAAAACACTGGAGACATGAATTCTAGACTAAATGTATGTCAGAACAATCATGATGCAACTCTCTTGGGTACACCTAGCATTTACCAGGCCATCTACATTTATCTTCTCATGTGTATTAGCTGTGGAAGACAACTGAACTCCTAAGTCGGCTTAAAGGGAGTTCTAGGTGACATTTTATGAATAAGCCTGCTCCTACATGGCTTATTTGTGTATCAAGATCAGGATTTTAGTTTCTTTCACTATTATTCACAAAAATAAACTAAGTAAGAAATAATACCAGAACCATAGAGAAGTTATGCTGTTAATGGAAAGTTTTAAAGCATTCTTTCATTTCGATTATAAGAACCCTATTAAGGAATAGCAAAGTTGGGAAGGATAAAGTACTTTAGAGGGGAAAAGAGTTAGCAGCATGTTTCCAAAAGTATGAGATCTCATATCTTTGGGCTCATTTCTTTCCCTGTTAATCCATTTTAGGTGAAAATGGTTTCCATTCAATACTATCTCTATTTTGGCTGCTGTTTCCTAGGTATTCTCCAATTTTCTGCAATTCCTTGCATATACTGTACTTTATGTTTTCAGTCTAAATATCACTGCATTGTCTTATTTTTACCATTTAAAGAAGAACCTAAGAAGATTTTTAATTTGGCTTGGAAGAACACATTGGCGTAAGTTCCACTTCAGAAGTGAGCAGTACATCTATCAGTAAGGGCTTTGCAGACAGTCTGGTTGGTCAGTTGGTAATCAGCAGGAAAACCTGATTTTCCTGCATGACTTCTCAAGCATCTGTAGAAATTACACAGTGCTGCTGTTGACCACAGAAATTCTCTTTCAGAGCAGAATCGGTCTTTGTCTTAGCGAAGGCTTGATTTCAACTGGACCTAAATAACACCATAACCAATCTTTGTACTAGCATTCTGGGTAAACTTGTATATGCAATACACGCAACATGCACAGCTCTATATTTGGGGCACAATGTTATTCTCAATCTTTCATGGGTTTTAATTTTAGAAATTATTTGTGAAGTATGGTGCATCATTTGCTTTATTAGTTTAGACAGTTGTAATTTTGGTATATATTCATTTCAGTAATTTCATTATGACTACATGGCAGCGTAATTCAGCTTCGAAGAAATTAATATTTTCCCTACCATTATCAAAAAACCCCAGAGTAATATATGGAATCAATTCTGCAATGGCTTGCTATAGAAAGCAACCACCATGTTATTTTAACAACAAAAGATCCAAAAATGCAACAAATAAATGTGTGAAGCTACCCTGATGTGAGAGGCATATTCATGTGGGGAACAGAGGTGATTAGGCCTGCTGACAGAGCACATAAAAGGTAAGTTACCAAGACCCATTGCGTTGTGTAGCAGTTGCAGAGGCACGCAGTAGCAGGTGCAGGTAATATGCACACAATGTGAATAAAGGTATTAGTGCTCAGATTATGCCTTGTTCTCAACAATTGGTAAATACAGCTCCTAAGATATGTTCAAAGGGAGGCACGCTAGCTCCCTTAGTTTTGGGTTGGGTTTATGCCAGACCCAGTATCACCATAATTTAGATCACGAGGATGTGCTATGTGCAAGCCCACAGCTTGAGTGCTTCAGAAAGGAGCACGAGGCACTTTTTTCTAGTTAACCTTACGATTTTTTTAAGGTTTCTAGAGCCCACCTAGTACCCTGATAAAGTCCTCAAACACTTGGGGCAGCATAAAAGAAAACATAAAACCACCCCTGCTTAGATTCCTCCAAATGTCTCCCTAAAGTCTTCCTCCACCATAATGGCTTTCAAAAAACCAGACCATGTCTATAGATAGTGCATCTGGTGTGGGCATAGTGAGCAATTTTTCGTTCTTTTTCTGTATTCAACTGTAAGCCAGTAGAACAGTTCATTTTCTTTTTCCTATTAGTATTTTGATTTTACTTTATGTATGAAAACTCCTGGGTGTTGTAGTAATCCTAAGGATTCAATACCATTCTTATGGTCAGGCAAGCTATTTTGCCTGATTCAGGGGAAATCTGATAAATTTCGGTGGGGCCACCCTAGCTGGACTCCCTTGACTTCAAAAACTAAGAGTGTTACAATTTCAGCCCAGAAAAATTTAGGTTATTAAACTATTTTATAGAGGAAAAAATATATATCTACAGTTACAGTAGACAAAATACAAAGCAAAAAACACAATCGGTAGCAGAATGAGAAAATGGAATTTCTTTTATAGTGCAGTATTAAACCATATGGTTTGTGTTAATATTATTACTATTATGGTTTGTGTTAACATTATTAATCGTGTTTACTTACAGCAGTACCTAAAACCATGCAAAAGATGAACCTCATTGAGTTTTGTATTATGCAGAGGTACGAAGCAAAAGATCATAGTAACCTGATGAGTTTACAGACGAGACAATATAGGTGCTCTAGGGGACAGCAGCACAAAAAAAAAAGAGTGGCGTGAGCAATGCAATCATGACAAATACTTGTTTTGCAATGGAAGAGAGAGGACAATATGAGACAAAGGGAAATTAGGGGGGAATTAGAAAGGGTACAGCTCAAGCAGAAAAAAAGACAAAGAAAAAGAAGTGAGCATGACCAGGACAGAAGCACTTGGGACAGATGTGAAGTAAAACTGATGTAGGGTGGTGGCAGACAAGCCTGTCAGAACCACAGAGACAGCTGAAGACCACCAGTACCATGCTACAACAGCTGGTTGGACTCTCTGGACCCTCAATTTATCCAAAGGGTTGCCCTGGAGTTGGTGGAAGCTTCTTCAGCAGGTCAAGAGGCATTTGGGAACAAGTTACACTGGGCACATGTGAGGCAGATGACCCAGTGATCTGTTCTTGCATTTGTGATCTTACATCGCAGTATTCAGAGATGACCATGCCACAGAAAATGAGTTATTTGCAATTTTGGATAACAGAACTAAAAAATAAAGCACACATGACACCTGCCTTGAAAATGATACCAACCATCACTCTTTGATTGAACCAAAGCAGCTCTGCAATCAAAACACAGTGAAATGAGGCACTTCATTCTTCAACAGACATTACTTTACTGATACCAGTGTATCTCAAAGAATTAGGATAACTGCCAGTCATAATACAGCTTTGATGTTCAATATTTACTGACATATTTTCTCTGCCCTATGCACAGAGAGAGGAGGCAGTGAAAATCAGCCTGCACATAAAATCTTTTTAACAAACAGCAATGACAACTGACAATGCAAAATTAACAAAAATATTGGCAATAGTCAAGAGTTGTGTGCTTTAGTTTTTTCCTTCTGGTGTTACCAGATGAGTTTCACAGCAGAGAAGCAAAAGGAGCATGTTGTACATAAGACTGCATGCAAATTAATGGTAAAAAATACATGGATCTGATGTATTTTTATTGGGCATTTTATTATAGGACAAGGCTTGTTCCTATACTGAGCTGCATGAAGAGAAAACTCTGACTCCATGGAAAATCACACAGAAATCTGTGGAGCTCTTTTGGGGGAGCATTTGGTCTGGAAGACTCTGGTTTCAGGATCTGCATGACGAATTATTTTGAAGATGGTCATTAATTACTGGGCAGATACCCAACCTAGAAAGCAGTGAATGTGAAGAAGACCTATTGGTTTAAGCAGCTGAAGAGATGCTCCTAGAGCAATGATTTCATAAAAGTGTTATAAAACCAACACCCATACAGGGATGTGTATACCCACACTTATAGGGAGGAGTTAATTTTATCTCTGCAGATAAGTCTGGGAGAACTTAGAATAGGTGGAAACATTGTAAAATAAATAGAAAAATAACAGTACCTGCAGAATAAAGAGCTTTTTTTTTACCCAAAAGTTTATTTTATCTATCTTGCTCAAAAGAAAACTGGCCCATAATACATTTAGTGTATATGTGCTATCAAAGAGAGAAAATACTAAAAAGGTCTTCATTCAGTCAAAAGGCAGCCCTGGACTTAGTGGCCTGAAGCTGAAATAAATGTCTGGAAACAGGCAAAATACAAACATTGCCATGGAACGTCGTCATCCACTAGGCAAGCCAGTGAAGGAAGCAACAGATCCTCTATAACTTGATGTCTTATGAATCTTCAGAAAGTCACTTACTCTTTCATTTAAAGTGGTTTAGATTGACACAAGAATAACTTGTGTTGAAATTTATTGGTTTCTGAAATTTAAACAAGAATATACCTGTTCTAGGTACAGAACCAGTCATAAAGAAAAGACATGTACATGTCCGACTTACTGCTGGGGTTTGGCTCCCTAAGAGTGCCAAAGAACCTCAGCTTCTTGCAGCAATTACTTGGAGACTTCGCAAACCCTCAGCTTTTCACTGACTCCCTTTCAGTTCATCCTCCACACTTTTTTCCCTTCTTTTTTTAAAAAAAGAAGATTCTTGTAATACAACTGGCATACAGATATTTAACAATCTCAGTAAACTGTTGCTGGAGCTGCAGTCTTGTCTCATTGCCATTAACCTGACCGTTTTGGTAGAAGACATTCTTCCCATCTAGATAGCAGGAGCCAGCTTGCATTCCTGTTTCCTTCTTTCTGTCTGTCGTCTTTGTCTTCTCTGTTTTTCTTTTTGTCATTCTGTTTCTCTTTCTCTCTCTCTGTTAATGATACCTTTATGGCCATCTTCAAATGTACCTTCTTCCATTGAGGCAAGAGTGCAGTGCCAAGCTGAACAAGGAAACACTGTGTAGCTATGAAAATACACTGTATTTTCTGAATTTGGTGCCAACCTCTGTGTGTTTGCAACCAAAGTGAATTGCTGTGGTTTTCAGACAAAGAAAGAAAAGCAATGAAGCTACTTAGGACCACCCAAGCAAAGAGTAAATCCCAAATCAAGAGCCTCGAAGGAACAGGTCCTTGGTCCTGTCCAGCCCATGACATAACTGTCAAGGCAGAGGACAGAGAGATGAGGGAATGCTAAACCTTCTTGGGCTCTGGCAAACTGGTGGAGCCAGAAGCACAGTGAAAAGTTCAAGGCTTCCTGGACAAAGAGAGAAAAAGCTGTCAGCTTGACCAAGGATGATGCAGGGAGCCTTGAAAGTAGGAAAGGTTTCTTCTCCTCATAAGATATGGAACTAACAAACTTGGGGGGAATTTATATTATTATTTTTTTCTTACCAGCTTTTGTAAATAAGTCTCACATACAAAGTCCTATTGTTGTGTGACCTGCTTGCTTTTGAAGGTTAAGTAATAAGTAATGATTTATGAATAATTCATAATTAATGAATAAGTAATGATCCTTTTCAGACTGACTGGGATTGACTTGCTGATTGCAGTATCTCAGAAAGAAAGAGCTTGTAGTAGAAACAGGCTCATTCTATTCAAAGAATACAAAGAGAAAACATGTGGATAAAGGCTGTTAAGGAGGAAGCCAGGTTTATTTCTAAGGACTATCCAAGAAGCATCTCTCCGGGAATGCTGTTTTAGGTACGGTTTCAACCTCTAATATAAAAAGTGAATTCCTAAGAATGAAAAAAGAAAAATGCTGCTCCTGTTTTCTTGGAAACCCTCCAAAGAGGGAGTTTGCAGGGAACACACGCAGGGAGTCCTGAACAGATGCAGATCCCTGTGTGCTTGCAGTGTGTTAGTCTGTGCAGGCTTAGTAATGCCTCAGGCTGGCTACACATGAACGGTACTCCAAATCACTGCTTACAGATATTATACTTCTGCAATGTTTACCTTCAAAATCAATACTTTAGAAAGGCTTGAATGCATTATATCAGTATTCCGGGACTAGCAGAACTGCCACTAAACAAATACTCTCTTTAGGATCAAGGATACAGGACAAGCGTTCCTAGGTCAGGTGATAGAGGCATTATTAGGATAAAATGGTATTTCTTTTTCCTACCCTGCTCTCTTCCTACTGATCTCTCCTACCATAACAGTTCTCCTGTACCCACATCTCCTACCTCCACTTCTGACAATACTCACTCCCCTTCCTCCTGCAATAATCTGGATTTTTCACATGGTCGGAAAGACATATTTGCCCCTCCAGTGGACTGAGAGGCACTGCTTATCTCACAGATGAGCAGCATGCATTTACCTTCTGACTAGAAGATGCTTCCACCTATTGGAAGGAGTGCTACTCTGGCTGGGTGGGCATCAGCATACCTCCTCCCTTGATGAGGCTACTTCCCTGATGAGGTTGGCATCCCATCAGCGGCCCAAGCAACTCCCTGCTCTCCACTGCAACTGGGTGAAACTGGGTCAGAGACATGGGATTCATCTAGAGAAAAAAATATTATTGGCCCGCCATGTCTGTTACAGACGTCAGAAACCCCCTGGGAGAGAATAAGAGGTGCTTAAAATGTGCTGAATTTTCCACCTGTGCTAGTTCTGCCTGTATGAAAGAGCATGGATTTTGAAGCATGAATTCAGAAGGGTCCTTAGCTGCTGCAAACTCAGTAACTATATGCGTATTTACTTAACTTTCACTAACAGTTTTGCCCAGTATCAGGAAAACATGCAGTAATGAAGGTTTGCTCGAACAGGTCCTCACTGAAACTGGAGAAGTTTTGCTGTCCATGAAATTCCTCTGCGGCTCATTTCACTTTCTCTCACTTTCACACGTGCTGACTGCCACCAGCGTGCCCACTGGACAGTGTGACAAGCAAGTCCTCAGTACTGGACTCTAGAAAAACTAGAAAAAAATTCCTAATCTCACATTTGATTTGATGGAGTGAAGAAACATGAACTCACGACATACAAAAAATGACAAATAGGTCATGTAGTTAACTGTGAAACAAACTCTACAGGGGATAGTTTCAACATAACATCTGTTACATATAAAAAAGGTTATGTTCTGGGCTTATTCATACCCATTTTAGAGAAAAGCACATTTAGTCCAACTGATAAATTGTCTAAATTTATTTTACACATGTGGTTTTAATTTCGCATTTAAAGATAGTATCAATTTATCTGATTCTCTTCACATCAAATGAAGGAAACTAAATATGTGTTATGTTAGCATGAAACATGTTTTCCTTAAAAGTGCTTTTTTCTGTCCACAGCGATTAGGGTGGCAGCACCATTACCATTTGTTGTTCCCACAGTTTCTAATTGTCTACTGAAATCCAAATTTGTTTTTGTTGCTAACTCAATCACTTTAAGCTTCTTTGGAACCTACTTCCAAGAAACGTTCTTAAAAAAAGAGCCAGAGTAATCTGCATTACCGTGAAGGAGCTTATTTGAAGCATTTTAAATAGATCACAGTGTAGAGATATTTTCCCGATTTTGTTTTTTATCAGAGAATTTCTTGGACCTTGATAGTTTCAGCAGAATGAAGTATCACTAACTGTACTCCAGTGGAACAAAAAAGAAAGTGAATCTTACTGCAATCATCAGTTCTGGATGCAAACCTTTAACAGAAACAGCATTTTATCTTAGCAAAATAGTAGAAGCACACACATGTATATACATATATATATATATATGCATGCACCACACAGAAATTGCGAATCGGCTCATACTGCACTGCTGCACAGAGATCTACCAGTAGCACAGTGCTGCTAAAGGTCAATGTGCCTGCTCTGCCCTAAGCTGTACAGGCTTAGGAGGAAAAAGCAGGAGTAAGAGGTAGGAGAAAAGGCTCTCCTGTGACTATCTGATGTCAAAACTTATAACTTTTTGTGATAAGTGTAACTAAGGCAGTACTAAACATTCCCTCTTTTTTGCACATAAAAAGGAATGCATCATCCTTTTGAAAAAATAGGATTAGTTTTTTGTCTCTGACTCCGCATATTTTGGACATGTATCTTCACATAACATAGGTTAGCACGAGGTTAACACTCAGAGGTAACCTTTTTATTTTTCTATCCGCACAGAAGAAGCAGTTCCCATACTAATTGCCTTTATTAGAGACTGTGAGCACAGAACAACCTCCTCTCTCTGCCAAGATGACTGCACGCATGCCTGCATACCAGTCCCTGCTGAGAGGAAGGCAGTAACACTTTCCCCACATCAAGACCCCTGTGCCTCCAGGGAGGGCTAGGGGTGCCACACGTTGACGTTGAACAGTCAGGTGGGATGACTATGACCTCTCCAGGGCTCTGATAAAGGTCAGCACCTGGTTACTGATTTCTTGTGCCACTGTGTACACGTTAAGTGCTAAAATGCAAGAGCTACCTACGTGCTCTGGCGTTTTCTTTCCATGTCTCAGCTGTAACCGCTGGCCCTGCGAGTGCCTTCTGTCTTTGGGTGAAAGCGATGAGGATGCATTTCCTCCTCTCGCCTGACAGGCCCCAAAGACATAAATCCTACTTTCAGAGACACATCAATAATTCTGATGTGGAGAACCTACATTTGTCTCACAAACTGTGTTACACAAAGTGGTGCCGAGCTCACAGCCTGGGGTACAAGGGAACGTAGCGGCTCATTTTACCAAGTGGATGCCAGCTGAGACACATGACGACAACCAAAGAAACGCACAATAATGTGTGTTGGAACTGATGCCATGATTTCCAGGTTTTATTACTGCTTCAATGTAATTTGGTAAGTAACAATCCATCACAAAACACAGTAAATACAGTTAATTGACATCTATTTCTCTCTCATAATGTAGTGTGTTTCTGTATCTTAAGCCCTTAGATGATTAATGAATTTTTTCCCCCTCTCTGAGGCTAAAGGACCTCGGGCATCTTACTTTGTGAGGCTCTAAATGACATTGGATGGTTTACCATAACTGATATTGCCCATAACACTTGACCTGAAGATACAGAAAATAAACTCCTTTCTCAAAATGTCATATAAATTTGGGGGGATGTTTTAAAATTGCTTCAGTGTAGGAAGTACATTGCAGATCTCATCCTAAGTTTTTTTACTACTTTAAAGTAAAGGACTAAACTACTATTTAAGCACTGTTTTAAGTAATCTGGCCAGTATCTTGTGAGGGTGTTTGTACTGATTTACCTGCAATTACCTCATCAGTTTTTTTCAGGGTGTTTGATAAAACAAGAGAGAAAGTCACACATCAGTGGCCAAACTTAATTCCCTTAAGGCACTAACAGTGAACTTCAGGCAGTAAGACTCAAAAAGGAGATAACCTGCACAAAGCACCCACACACCAAGCACAAAGTATACTGCAATTAGAAAAAAAAACATGAGGAAAATTTTCCTCATTGGCTATGCATACCAGTGAGGAGTATCTGGTACAGATTCCACCCTGCACTCATCTGAATATTCAGTGAGCCTTACATTTTAATAGACAATGGTTTCAGGACTGGAAGAAGTAATCTACGTGGCATTAATTAAAAATACATCTATCTTAGAAAATGTAAGGAAGATATATTGACTGCATGACTCTAAGAACTATAAAGAGATTAAAAAAGCAGATAGAAAGAAACGAAGAACCCACGTTTCAAAAACTGAAACTCCTCTCTCCAAAGAAGTAGAAGTACTGTGTTCAGGGTCACCCCAACAGGGTCGTGTATGCGGTTTTTCTTCTTGCCCATCTCATTTTCCTGGTAGGAGGTCAGAATATCTTCAATAAGAGTGACATACCGCGAAATCCATGCCGTTAAGCCATTCCTTCTCTGAACTGGGGACATGTTTTACATTTAAAAAAACATAGTAAGAGTGGTGTGTTTTTCACCTGCATTTCAAGCTATACTAGACTTCTGTGTAGTTCTTCTGCATTCATTGCAGATATTACAGGCAATTTTTTCCTTTTCTCAACATTACCTGGGCTCTGTGCTTTCATTTGAAGCTTTAAAAATAATTGAAAGCATCACAAAATCCAGATAAATTACCAAAACGTAGGATATAGTCAATCATATTTAATTGAGGAAAACAAAGACTCCTTTGTTCACAGAATATTCAATAATTTTTGAATAGTTTACTGAAAAAAATCTGTTCTAATTTTGATGTTATCAGACTCTCAGTGGAGGGCAATGAATAAATGAACTAAGTTTACTCTTACTTCAATAGTAACCAAAACAGCCTATTAGAAAGAAGGAAGAAACCACAATTTAATAAGTATAAGAAAAAGCTGTATAATTTTTGCTGTGTCAGTATCTGCATATCTGTAAAACCATTTAAATATCTTTATTACAAGGAATTTTACATCAAGAAACTGCTGGAAAATAACTTTCTTTTTGTTCTAGAATATCACAAGTTACAGAAGAAAAGTGAATAATTAGCAAAGTAAATTAATTTTATCTTTGCCGAAAAGCATTTTGCAAATTAGGAATCCCTCTAAGTTGACTGTTTCTGTTAACGACATTTTTAGAAAAATTGAAGCAAGAAAAGTACCAATGACTGCTGAAAGTCAAACAAAGTCAGTGGCAAAAAGAGTATTTCAGATTCTACAGTCCTGATTACCCACCCACAGTCTTCATCACACAACGACACTCCTCTTTCTCTGTGAAGACAAGATGATTTACCACTGCCTTCTCCATAATTGGAATATTCATAAGCAATTAGAGCTATGTTCAAAAAATGTTCTTGGACTCAAAGTCTTGAATAAAACTATTATGAAGGATCAAAAGAAAAAAAGAAGCAAGCACGGTTTCATAGAAGATGGCACAGCTTCATTTTATCTGGTCCTTCCAACTGTATGAAATCCATAGAACTGTGCAATAAATTTACTACCGCTGCTGTACTTTTAGACACCTTAAGTCTGGTAATGCCTGTGACAACTTTGATTCCAAGTATGAAATAACGTCATAATGATGGTGTTAACATGGAGCCACCAACTGAATCAACTACCGAAGTCTCTGTACAGTTTACAGTGTAAGCACTGCAACAAACGTCAGGGAAAAAAAACATAATCTCTCCAGATTACCTGAGGAAACATAAACAATTCACTACACCAGAGCAAGTTGAAAGGGTCATACATGAGAAAGCACGCCACTTTTCAACTTCAGAAGTTGTCCTTTTAAGAGGTGTATTTTGGCACTCACTCCTCTGGAACTGAAAAGCAAGACACTGCTTATTTTACTTCAGCCTAAACCCACAGAGCCTCTGAGTGGCTTCACCAGGTTTTGAAGCAGGCCTCTGGAGAGGCAGAATTGAAAACAAAAATAAAAATAATAAACAAGCTGCTACTGCCCTCATATTGCTGCCTCAGCACAAAGCAGGCTGCTCTGTATCAGCTCGGCAGAGCAGGATGCTTCCCTATGCTAGGGAGGAGCTTGGATGTCACTTTACCTCATGCAAAGAAGGAAATACCAGGAAAGGTTTGTGTCAATTCCATGCACGTCCTGGAGCTGTTAAGTGAATACCTGATTTCACAGTGTTTTGACAGCCTGGGTGAAAGCCCAAGTGCAGGACAGTGCCTCTGCAGCCACCCACCAGCATGGCTCCCCCGAGCCAGCCAGATGCTCCAGAGTGAGGGAAAGCAGACACTGACAATGAACTCAGAAACAGCAGCCCTATCGAATAAATACGCTTTAAAATTCCACCCATGCACTCAAACTAGGCTCTAAAGCAAACCTGGAAGGTTTTGTGTCAGGGACCCTCAGGCTGAAAGGATTTTGTTTAAAAGCCAGTTGCACACACTCAGCCTCAAAAAAAGCAGTCACCGGACACCCTCCTTCCCAGCCAGATGGCCTGGCAGTGCTGGAGGCTCACTAGCAGCTCTGCAAACGCCTCACCTTCACAGCATCCCCCAAATCATGCTGCTGAGACCCCATGGGTTCTGGGGGTCAGAGCTGGGAGGGATGCAGGCAGCACTGCTGGAGGCAAGACCGTAAGCAGCCGCTCCTGGGGATGCACGGTGCTGAAAAAGCTGATGCTGAGAACCTAAAGGCAGGGCAAGTTCACCATGGGGAAAACTGAAAAGCAAAATGAAAGGTGATGTTCCGGCTTCAAAGAAATAAGTGGTAGACACCATCCTGGATAGCTCTAAAGCTTCCTTACTCTTCTTTAAATGAACAAGAAACCGGTTGCTTATACACTGAGATAAAATTTTGAACTACAAAAAAGTGAGTTTCTTGTGTCTGCAGGTACATACCGATAAATTTAACTATGAAATGATTATCACTGGCTTTGCAGAAGACGATGACATGAAATTGCAAGGCAGCCATACATACACACAGATTCAAGTTGCATGGTATCTTCTAAAGTTGTTTCTAATTAGTCACAATGATGCATTCATGAAAAGTAACTTCAATGGCATTCTAAGTAGTCGAACCCAATAAAAAAGGAGCAGTACAATGATGACTCTCTAGGTGTGTTTATTCACTGCCAGTTTTAAGGAAAATCAGATTTGTTGGGTGGATTTATTTCAGATGTTAGCAATAAAATGACAGGAAAAAATATTTCAGATGGGAAATAGAACTTATTGGTACCTGTTTAATGAAGCAATGGAATGACTGTTTTCAGTGTCAGAATGTAATAATGGGCTTATTTCCCATTAGAATTCTATCTTAATAACTAAGTGGATTGCCACAGACACCAAAAGCCATGAAATCCAAATTTCAACTTAAGTTCAATATATTTTCAACGTGAATGTACTGCACCTTCACCGAAGATCATGTTTTTAAATTCCACAGGCAAACAATCAGTGTACAACTTCCTTTAGCTGTTTCAAAGAAGGTCAGTGGGACTGGATTTCTGACAGAAAATATATGGGGTTTCTTTGATCTGTGTGACTTCTACTGTGCCCCACCCCACCCCACAAACACCATGTAACAGTCATTCTGCTCATTCTGCAGCAGGGCGCACCAGAGTAAAGGGTCTGCCATACAAAAGCCCCTGAAGCTGGCACCTGTGTTTTGCAGACAGACCTTGAGAGGTAGATGTATGTCATGTTCTCTTCAATGGATGGGAGAATGGTTGATAACACTGCAAGATAAACTGTGGATCCCTTTTTTTTTTTGGAATAAAGGGAGACTGGCTCTGGCTGGAAGTTGTAAGAGAAATGACAAATACAGACCCTTTCCTCAAATCTCATGAGGATGGTGAAGGTATCTATACGGAAAAAGTATCTGATGCATTACAAGAAATTGTATTTTGCTAAATTTCATTGCATTGCAGTTTTAGGTGTTCCTAACCTTAAATTTTTCTTCAGGTCTTGCTGAAAATGAACAAACATAACCCCATAAATTGGCAGGGGGTAGAGACAAAGTATTTCCACTTGAACATATGAAGACCACCTTTCAGCTTGTAAAATTGCCAGCTTAGAAAATTGCTAATCAAATGTGATCAAGAAGAGAGATGCTCTAGATTTAGCTGTCATTTATTGCAAGAGGTAGTGGAGCAATAATTGCAATACAAAGGAAAATATCAAACTCTTTAGCCCAAGAGAAGATCTGCACTGAAACAAAACTTTCTAGGAGCTAGTAAAGAATCCAGCTGATAATTTTCACCACACTTTAAGATTTCATTTGTAGAGTTTAAATTGCTTAATTCACATTTGAGCTCAATGGAAAGAGTCCAAAGTCCTTGGCAGGACTCACAACATGTACACTGTTAACCTCTAAATTCTCCGTCACTGGAAGAGTCTGTTTGCTGAAGAACAGGTCCAGTATGTACTTAAGTTACAATTAAGTACAATGTATGCACAGAAGAGTATGTAAGAGGATATCCGAGGTAAAGTAGAGATACAAAAGAAGACAACACGCAATATTCATAACTCCACATGGTGATGATTTCACTTTTAATGCATTGTTCTGTCGTTCTATTTGTTCAATGCATTTGCTCTTTATTGTCTCATGTTTAAGGAATATGCAAAGTGTCTCAGCCTTAGGGACTTCAGCTCTAGGGAAATGACACGCACAGTCCTGAAAGAAGATAATGAGGAACGAGTCTCAAGAGAGCCAAAATTCAAATGCAGTTTAATTGAAAAAGTTGAAGATCAGAGGAAAACATCTTTTTTTTCTGAAATTATTTCAGCTTCTGCTGTAAACAAAGATGAATGTTTCTTGAGTTTTAGCCATTAATAATGTTGCTGCAAAGCTCAAGTATGCAAAACAAAATTAAATAAACAAGACTGATTCATCATTACACTCCAGTTGTTTCATACTGCTCTGGTGAAGCAGTAAATCCAGAAAAACCATGTTGTTAAACCAGCTTTATGGCTGTTCTGCATCACCAAAGTGGCACAGAGCAACTCATCACTGACATGTAGCACAATTTGAAAAACCTCTTCCTATTCTCCAATATCTCCTTTCTCTCTCCTCTTTGAGGCACTGTTTAGGTATATTTTGTGAAAATTAGCCTGAGGTACCCATCCCAGGGGACCTGCTGGAGGAGCAGCTCAGGCACTTTACCACAGATAAGCTGCAGCCAGGGATGCAGCTGCCCCTGGCAATTTCACAGGATTAAGCTCACTAGTTGCCCTCCTGCTCCTTTCACCCATCCTGTACATAAAGCCTATATACCATTACTTTCATGTTGTTACTCACCCCTGAAGCAGCTCCGCATCATAAGTCTGGGGCAAACTGAAGATGATCACTAATCCTGACTCCTGTCCTTCTACAGTGCCTGGCCTCAGTCTGGCGCAGAGCCCAGGCAGGACTGGGATCAGCAACTAAGCTATACAAACAGAGGAGCAAATCTAATGTGTGTTGCTAAGAGCTGTAAGAAAAGGGGACATACACATAGAACCCACACCCCCTAGAATGCAAAATCCTCTGGAAAACAGACAGCCCAACGCTGCATGACTACAATTTGTTAAGACACTGCGCAGCAAAGCACTTACAGTGCCATCACTGAAGGCCAGCTCTTGGGAGCACTTGAGCACACTCACTTTCAAATGAAACACTTCTTACCAAAACTTCATGACAGCTCCTGGGCAGTGAGAAAGGGGCACCCCCCTTCAGTGCTATGCACCCAGGGGTGTGTAAAGCAGGATGTGCAGTGAAGGTGGCAAGAGTGAAGCAGGCAAGAGTGAAGCAGAGGTGTTAAATGCACCTCAGGCCCCCTTCATGTGCGAGAAACTAATCCACAGCTGCTCACTTGCACGCAACCAGTTTCCCACACTGTTACTTGTGTCTGGCTGGCTACCAGACCATTTCAGAGGCGGGAAGTGAAATTGAACCTCCTTACTCATTTATTGCCTTTAGAACAGGGAAATAATTTACGATCTGTTATCCAGGTCAGGAGATAACAAGGTGGCCTCACGCGCCGCAGCTCTGCACTTTCACTAGCTCGCATTCCGCTCGCGCTCACCGACTCACTGCAGCTCTTGGCTTCTGTGCTGTTATTTATCGCCATGGTCACAGTGGAACAGCAAAGCCCACATTTCTTTACACTAAGATGATTTTCTTTCATTTCCAAACCTGTTATCAACTGAATTGGAAATCATCATCTTTTTCCTGATATGCAGGGAAAAGAAGGAAATAACATGTATATCCTTTTATAGCCAAGGGACCAGCAGAAATCCAATTCTTAGGAAAGTTCAGGGAGATAAAAAGGCATGGAAGAAATCCATTGCCAATCAAAGTTCACCTAGAATTGCACCAGGAATACTATACAGCAAGATTTAGATGCAAACACAATGGTCCAGAGCCCCACTCTTTCTTTATAAAGAGTTCAATTTTACCAGCATAAGGACAAAGGTGGCCTCCACTGATGTTATATTCACTGCTTGGTCCGTGGATGACTTGCAAAAAACACCTCTGATATGTTTGCCAGCTCACACCTAACTCAGGGGAGGACATCTGCAGACAAGTACAAACTAACATTAGACTAAAACTCTCCAACGTTTTCCACCTACAGGGTAAGCTGTAGGTGGGAGAAGGAAGAATAAATAGAGGTACAGAAATGTAAGTATGAAGGCTGATGCTGACAAATTTTGAACAGCTCAGTTCTCACTTATGTCACCACAGGCTGCACTGCATGCGCTAGATACTCCTGAAGACTTGACTGAGGATTCCCAGTCCCGAGGTTTTAGCAATTCAGGTAGTATTTTCATGAGATTAAACAACTGATTCTCTGTTCAGTTAATGGCAGCATTTTTAGCTCGGATGAATCTACAGCATTTAAAAATCTTAATGTAACTTTCTTCAAAACTATGCACACACATTGCATCATTCCCTCCTGCCCTCTTTTCATTGGCTGTGATTGCGCTCCTTTGATATGTGATAAAATTACAAATGTGCATTCATGAACAACTTTAATTAGCACACACCTACAAATTAACTATTAAATTGTCACCTAATTAGCAGCAATAGTAAGCTGTGAGCAGTAATCAGTGAAAGAAAGTTCAGAGAGGGATGAGAAAACAAACAGTGCAGAGTGAGCATACACTCAGAGCCAAGTTCAGCACCACTGAAATGGGGTCTAGGAAGCTCTGACCCATCTTCCAGTTCAAGTCATGATGGTAGTCAATAATTTCTGTAAAACTGAAGGTTCACTGCGAGTATAAATGAAGAGAGATGAGGTACTTAGATGTCATGTTACCGCACTGTGCTCTTCCACAGCACACAAGCTCGGGAGTTTAGGCAGTTTTATTTTCTATCTGTTTTAATAACAATATATTATCTGGAAGACTCTTTTAGCCATATTCTAGTAGGCTACAGAGACAGGATGTGTTTTGCCATCCTGGCCTCTATTTTTCCCTGTTTCATCTCCCTTCCAAATTCTCGCACAGATATAGTAATATCAGAAGGATTCAGTAGGCAGGGCAGCCAGGCTATTGCATTTTCTTTTGTTGAAACGGATGGGATCCTTGCAAGAATACCAAAGGCCATACTTTTGGCTTGTAACATCATAATGCATAGTCAGTATGATAAAGGGGCTGTAAGCTGTGCTTCGTTGTGATGATACTTTTTTAATATCAGAGACTGCACATCATATTCCAGTGAAGGAAGGAAAAAAGAAATTAGAATTTGCACTTCCTGACCAGCTTATTGCATGAGTATATACACCATATGCTACCCAGGGTGAAGAGTAGTTGGGCTTAAGTCCCATTCATGTGATTTGGTGCTGGCAACAGGTATCTTGCTCATTTTCTGGAGGAAAAAACCCAGATCACTCTCTTGGTGGACAGGGAATTAAAAGAACTGCATTTATGTTTTGTTCTCTCCAATACCACTATTTAAAACTTTAGTTCTTCCTTTACAATGAATGGAAAAGCGCTACTCATGCAAGTGGGAGTGATAAAAATTACAATGTGCAGTGCTCTTCATATGAAAAAATAATTTATTCTTTTAATAGGCACTGCATAGGAAAAAATCCCTTAAGTATTAATGTTTTTGTCTTGATACGAACTTGGTTTTTCTCTCCTCAGTTTTACTTATCTAACCAAATCATATCATAAGCAAACAGCATTACATTACATACCTTATAATTCTCCTAATGTAAAAGCCTTTCTTGGTCTGCCTTCACAAGAGGTTTCTCCCTATGCTTTGACAAAAGTAATTGAAAGTAATATTTGTGGCCTTTGAAAATATTTAAGAGCTTAATATGGCATATCCTTAGACCAGAGAAAAGTGCAAATATGCTTTATAAAAAAACCTGAGTACCTAAGGATGCTCGGCCCCAAATACAATGTCCCAAAGCCTGTCAGACGTTATCAAGACCATCAGGCACTGAAGACATGGTCTGAAGACGGTCGGGGTATTGACCTGGCAATTTCAGTACCACCTACACTTTCTCCTCACTGAACCTGGCTCTCGGGTACAAGAAAACACGTTATTCTCCATCTTATGCTTTCAGAACATTGCACTCGGAGAAGACCTACAGCTAAAGGCTTGAATGGCCTCAGAATGAGATATGAGGATTATTGTGAATACTCCGAATTACTCACAATATGCTCTGCATTTCGCAGGCTACAGAGCTGATGAAAAACTGGAACCTGTAAACCAAAGTTGTCTCAGCCTTGCAGAAACTAGTGACATTGCTCCCAACAGAGAAGCATAGTGAGAACAGCAATCATTGATGCAAACTGTGTACTAAGCTTTGAAACCAGCTCTTAACTTCAATCTTTGGCAAGGCATATGATAAGGAGATTTCCAATGCAAAAGCCAGTTGCTGAACTGATTACCTTAGTCTCTAATCAGAAAGGATTGCCACAGTGAGTTTCCTGGATGATGCAATGCCTATTTAAGAGCATATGTTTGTGTCAGAGCACTTTTCTACAATCTGGTTTTGCGTATGAAATGCTACAGAGGACACTTATTCTTTCACAGGACAAGAATGATTCACAATCACATCACTGCCTTGACAAGAACTTATTAATTTTCTTGCAGTATCCTAAATCATGCTGATGGCTCAGCTGGCCAGAAAGACTGTCATGCTAGACAAAAAATAACATCCTGTTGCACTGATAACACAAACTGCTTATTTTTAAAAAATCACCAACAAAAAAGGAAAACAGGTGGAGAAAAGATTTTTTGCTAAAGACAATCAGCTGAAATCCCTTTCAAGCTTATCTGCTTGAACTGAGGATTATCTACTCCTCATGCAACACTAAATATGATAAATAAAAACATACTGCCTTGTTTCAGCACTTGCACTAATAGAAAATGCTGGGGGTTGAGCTGAAATAAAAGCACTGAGAACATACTGAGTGCTGCCATTGCTAAATATTTGGTACAGACAAAACCCCTTCATACAAGGAATTCAGAGTTCTGCCCCACTATAAGGTTACGTTTGTGGTAGTGCAATAGATTTCGGGAAGAACCTGTCACAGATTTCCTTCTGGATTGAATCAGCATGTTATCTGCACAAAAGCAATGTGATGCCATGACGAGCCCACACAGCTGCTTCCTTCGAAGCCTTGACAAATCCCGGATGGAAATAGAGTTCATCCTCTAATTCCACAAAACAGTACTACATTTTTTTAAAACTCAGAGAACAAGTGTTTCCCTCTCTTACCTTTAACAGGCGTGTGCTGAAAGAATGCTCCAAGTCAGGGTGCTGGTCGATCAAGGAATCCCTGACTTACACAGATGTGTCAGCTGCCATGGCACAGCACTAAAATTGTCAGGGGATGTGGCCAGAATTACCCAGTGACTTGATAAAAATCAGCTTCCTTTAGATCTAATCTAGCGACTGTGTACAGATAGTTATGAGCTAGAGAAACAGCAAGTATTACATGACCAACAGGACAATTGAGGAACAAACTGTGAATTTATTATTTTTACTAGTATAAGAAATGGAATTTTATTGTCAGGTAAATGAGTATTATGAAATTTAAAATATCCAAATTCCTCCTTTCAACAATTCTGTAAAAGTAAAATGTTTTCAAAAATGTATTCCAAAGTGCTATTAAAAGTTTGGGAAGTTATGCCAATCCATCCCGCATGAGAGAAATCTCCCAAACAGACTTTAAGTTCTCAATGTGAAAAGAAAATGTTTACTCTGTGTGCCATTTTCCTACCTCTTAAATTTACTAAAATAATGAAACACAGTCCATGAAAAAGGGACCCGAAGAAGCACTTATCAGTTTAACATAAAGATTTACAAAAAAGCACAGCAATCTCTAATGAATAAATGTTGAGATTTTTCAGAAGAGTGAAATAGCAACATCCCACAGGAAATTCCACCCATGCCCAACGGTGCCTCCTGGAGAGTTGCAAAACCTCTGCATCAGAGGCAGATGGATCCAGTAAAACCTCAAGTTTTATTTTGACAGAAGTATGCATATTATCAACCAAAGCAGCCAGTCCTGTCTTCTGCACCTACCCACATGTAACCACGCCTGCTTTGACCTTTTTGACAGTTTCCTTTTTTGAGTTGTATCATTTTGCATCAGCTAGTTAATTTGGGAAAGGTTTGCATTTTAGGAGCCATTAATACTGCACTAGAAAAAAAGATATCTAATATTACTTCCATATCTTGTCGCAGCAATCTGCAAAAGTGAGACAACGGTTATTTTCAAGGTTGCATTGACTGCACTACCTTTAAGTAAGGAAAAAGTCGCCAGAGGAAAAAAATGTTTTTAAAAAAAATAATTATGGTGACCAGTATTTCTCAAAATTAAAATAAAGCTCTTGGATATACAACCGTAGGATGTATATGCCAACACTTAGGGAAATACAATCAAAAATAAGCAAGTTGCCATCATCTCACGAGAAATAAAGTTTAGCAATAGTATACACTGCACTACAGCAAGCTCATCTGTCATGTCTGCACAAACGGAGAGGAGTTGAATCCTTATGATAAATGCTAAGGTGCAGCAGTAAAATAAAGATTATCCTGGCATTGATGCAGGAGCACAAGTGGTTCTATGGTTGCTCTTTGTTACCATTTGTGGCATTGCTAAGATCGGTGGTTAAGGATAAATAAATACATTTCCCTTCATTTAAGAAGTAATCTCTCACTAAATATCAGGCATAAAGTGAGAACACAGCAAATGCCATGGTAAAGAGTTTTGTTAAGTAGGCTCTTTCTGGAACAGCAGGGAGGTCAAGAAAGATTAAACTTTTTGTCAACCTGAATATAACTACATATCCAACCAGCAGAAGCAACTATCTCAATTCTCAATCACATGCATCAAATGCGAGTGCTATTGCTTTTTGACTGTGTTGTGAAGATTAAAACTGAGGTACAGCTCCAGAAACTCTGCTAGCTCATGACCCAAAACAGTAAGGCTAGTACGAATGAATCGTACTTACCTATACACACACTCATGCACGCTTCTTGTGACAACCAAGCAACAGCACATGACACTAAGTTCTCTGTGGTAAGAAAGTTGATCTGCATCACTTCCTTGGCAAATAGACACAATGAAGAAGGAACGGTCTCTACTGAGGTATCTGGCTGGTATTCAGTTCCTGCTGTGGAATTTTTACTATTTTATGCTACTAATCTTATAAAAAGCAGTGGTTCTGCAGATATTTATCAGTCAATGCAAAAATGGTGATAAATTGTGATTTGGCACCGAGTCTTCTTTCAAATAGAAAATGAAGACAATTTAGCTTTTCCCACAGATTTTGCGTATCCAAGTCAGACCCAAAGGACTGATGGAATTACATGAATTCCCAGAAACACAGGAATACTTCGAATCGAGCGACACATCCACATGCAACATAGGTGCCATCCCTTTTACTCAATATTCATGTGTAAACTGATGCTTGGCTCTAGAGCCTGTGTAGTGATAATAATAATGCTCCTCAGTGAAAGCCCAGATCTGCACTCTGCACAGTACTTGATTCATCTGTTCAACCCCAGCACTCAGGATTTATCAGGAACAAAGGATGCATCATTCTTTCCAGAGAATATAAAAAAGAAATAGTGACACATCGGCTTATTGCTGTGCTTTGTGACATGTCCCAAGCAAGGGAAATATACCTCTACCTTTAGAAAAACAGCAGAAGACAAATTATGTCACATTTCTTTGAACCTTGGAAACAGGGAAGCAGAAATAGGACTTCTCTTCGGCAGCAGATCACTTCATCTGTCAGCTTTCTGTAACCTCAGAATATAAATTTCTGGAGTGGCTGCACAGCAGCTATAATTCATTTAAATCAAGGCTACCATGGGCACTCTTCCTCAAGTCACTAGCCACAGACTCGAGCTCTGTCACTGTCCCGGCACTGATGCCTGTAAGTCAGAGGAGTGAGTTAAAATCTATTGAGTTTGTAGGACTGTACCATCTGTATTTGAATGTCAAGTGATTCCCAGCATACTTCTGAAGGTTGGCATTAAGTGTAGTTTTTGAGCCCTGAAGAGTTGATCATTCAGTTGTAACTCGGGGGGGGGAAAGGGCCACGGGCTCACGTAGAAGAGTTGAATGCACAGGGACTGTACAAGCAGTACCTTCTTGAAGCTGAAACAGGGCCTCTGACTATGCGATGTAACATGTTCCTAAAGTTGAAGAAGTATGAGAAACCTACCATGGATAAAGCACCCCAAGCTCCCAACTTGACACTTAAAACATCAATATGTCATGGATGGTTTTAGGGCAGCTTAAGTAAACCTTGCACATTATGCACATTTTATTACTGTGACTCATAAAATACTCGTCAGTAATGAAAACATTGTGAGCAACCAGAAGTCACTTAATTTGAAAGAAAAATGTTAACTTAGAACATAGTAAAAAGGCAAATTTAGAGACAAGCTACAGGAAATAGGAAGCTCCTGATTTTATAATCCAATTTAAGAACAGTAAGGTGGAAAAGTAAATACCACAGGCACAGCTCTATTCAGAGTAACTCCTCCTGCACAAAAGGACCAAGGGTCCCTTTGTAGGGACAGCAGCCCAGGGCAGGTCCAGGGACAGAGGTCCTGCCTCTGCTCCCCTGCTGAGGCTGCTCTGATGAGGATAGCTGCTGGGGCAGAGAAGCTCGGGTGTAGGAATGCCCTCAACACATTTACAAGCCACTTACAGCAATTAGTAAGTAGTCTTTGATTTCTTACAGACAACAGAATTTTTGCTGATATGCATAGAGAGCCATCTCAAGTTAACCTGAGAGGGCACATTTCTCAAGAAGAAGGTAACACCAATAAACAGTGGGCAGACAAAATCCTTTCAGCTGGGAGCAAACCTAAGCCTCTCAGAAGAAAAAAAAAGCTGCGTTTCCCACCAAGCTGTGAGAGTCAATACCCAGTAACATCAAGGGCAGAGATTCAAAGAAATTTCCCTCAGGCATGAGCTAAAACGGGTCTGCCAGGGGCAGGTGGCAGGGAGATGGCATTCACTGCTGCAACACTCCCTGAAGATTCAACACACAGAGGTATCATCAATCTTAAAACTCCGCAGAAACAAGAGACCTTTTGGGGAAGTTAAGTTAGTGAAACACTGAGCATTCCTTAAGCAAAACTTCTATCAAGTTTATTGGGATTTCAAGTTAGGTATAGATAGTGAAACAATTCAGCCTCAATTACTGTGGAGCCTTAACTATAAGGATCTGCACCTTTCAGCCCTGTCTCTCTCTCCTCTCATTTGTTAAGCTGCTGTCATTCCCACTCCTCTTCTTTCCCTGTATGAACAGTGTTGTATAGGGATAATCTGGTCATTTGAAAAAACTGATCCAACAAAGCATATAAACCCTTCAAATGTAACAAAAGCAGGAAACACACTGATATTTGAAAATGAAAAGCTTTAAAAACAAAGAATACCCAAGAAAAAATAAAACCTCAAAATTCCTCTCCTAAAGACAGAGGATGAAATCCTTTAAACCCATTAGTATTTTGGCATTGGTTTACAGTCATTAAAACCACGCTTGACTGAAGGTTTTCTTCATAACACTGAGTTATAGAGACACTACACTGAATTCAATAACTTTCTTTGATTATGTGCTACTTAATTTAAAATGATGCCCTAAAGGGGGGAAAAAACCCAAATCAAACCCATAACCCTCCTCAAAAAGCACAGAAAAACACCTCAAACCCCAAAACATGGCAAGAGAGGGCGTAAAATACAGCCCGTTTTCCTTGTCTTTCTCTGACATCTTTCCCTGGGGTCAGGATTTCAGAGAAGTCACCAAACTGGCTGCAAAGTAAAACAGAGATTATACAGACTGTAAATCTTTGCATTTACCTGAAAATTTTCAGTTGTTCAGAAGGGCGAGGAGCCTCACAATACATAAGGCTCTGCAGGCACCACTGAGCTTTGGTGCTCTAGGCAAGGAGGGCTCTGCTGGCTCAAACCTTGGTGAATGCTTTAACTGATAAGGAACAGACACCTTTCTCCTTCAACTACAGAGTATGCCAAAGGCTTTTGGCTGAAAATACATCAGAAAATTCACGAGTGCAAGACAGTGGTTCACTTTGCTTTGCATGAAAGGTGGGCCACAGTCCCCAACTACCTCCTCAGCATTTCCTCGTGGCTCTTTTATGCAGATTCCCAAGCAGGTGCCACTTACTATCTATTGTAGACGGTGCTAGGTGCACAGTGTAATCTCTTGTAACAAAATATAGCACCCAAAAATACAGTTTTGCAATAATCAATGTTGTGCACCGACGAGCTTGTTAAGTCTTGATATAAGACTTTTTTGGCCCTTGCCAAAATATTATGAACAGAGTCTGAATTAGAAGACAAAAGTAGCTATTTAATATAATTTTTATCACTTTGATGCAAGAAATACATATTTTTATATATATAGGATATACTGCATTTGGTGCAATTCTAAAATATGCATCATTATTTGTCTCTTACAGCCTTTAAAACCATTCAGTGATTATAAATAATTGGCATGGCAATAATTTGGTCTTGATATTTACGATGTTTTCTCCTCAGTGATTGATCAAAAGGCAGAACACAAATAATCTACCTTCAAAAACATGCAATTGAAAATATATACAGGTGGAGGCAAAACAATTCCACTGTAACTGAAAGGACACCAGCAGATATAGAGAAGACAGAACTCTTCCATATGTTTTTTTGAAGATTAATTGTAGCATCTGGAATACATTAAATAGAACTTGATAAATCCTGAGATTATGGAACTTTAAACCTTTCTTATTGCAGAAAACATACAATTTAATGAGTTAAGTTTTGGCTTTCTCTCCATATAAAGCAATACCTTTTCAGTTTCAGTGAAATAAACTTTCATTATAGCCGTAAGTATTACTTATGATATCTACCACAGATTAGTATCTTTATTGCATATACTGACTTTAATCGTGTGCCGAATTTTCTAGGCTGAAGCATAAATGAATTTGCCATACTAGGTAGAGATGAACGTGTATTAAACATAGTGTATTTTTGATTCTTGGTTATGTTATTTTCTTGCCCTCTGTGTTTTCTTTCATGTTTAAAAAAAGACAGGTGATAATAATATAAAATTAATGACCACAAACAAAAGCAAGGGTGGTAAGAGGTCATGCCAATTGTAAACCCTGCACTAATACAGGAAAAAGTGATTATTAGTAGAACCAAGAAAGACCTACTGTAAAAAGACTCACAGAACACCCTATAATTTCACAAATTGTCTGTAAAGTACAGGAAAACCTAACTTTATTTTGCACCTTGCAACACTTTTTGATGGTGAGTTCTGCCAGCACATCACACAGTTTTGTAAATTCTACCTTCCTTTTTGTATTTGTATGGTTTTAATCCAGAGTAGGTTATTCTAAATGGCATCTAAGGGACTGAAACATGTCAGATTCTTGCACAGGTGTGAATACAGCATCACTGTGATGCACCAGCACCATCCAGTAGAAGCTCAAGCCCAGTGCTGTGCAGACACATGCTACCAACACCCACATCCTCTCACAGTAGCAATTCTCATCCCAGAGATGTTTTCTACCTCCTGATTCCAGCTGTTCTCCAGTTACAAATAAAATAATGCAGTAACTTAGATGAGTTTATATAATAATGGCATGTAATAAGTCCTAACAAACAAAATCAGACAAACAACCAAAAAAAATCCTGCCCCAAAAGCAATGTTTAGGCCAAGTTTATCCTTCATCAAAGTCCAGCAAAACAGTGGTTTAGTTTTTGTTTTCTTAAGTTTAAAAATGTTGTAATGTTACATAAATACATCTGGGTTATTGAATTTTTAATTTGCAATTTGAGATGGGAGAGCAGGAAAGATCAGTAGAGAGAAGATTGTTTTACATATCAATTTTGTTTTAAGACCGCAGTTTTCCCTTATTTACACCCAGGGAGAAATATACAAGTGTTATATTCCCATTTAATGAGAGCAAAAGGGGTAAATATGTTCCTCAAAAATTGAATTTGTAAAGTGAGAGGTTATTTCGTATCAACAGCTGTTGTATCAACAGAGGTAGAAGATAAATTGGCTGCCTGGATAACACATGCAAACCGTGGATCTAGAAGAGTTAAGTGTCTTTGAGAATGCTTTAAAAATACCCCAAAACCTCAAAAAATAAACACAAAAGGCCAAATAAATAAAACATGGATGCTTTTATAATTTGAAAAGGGCCATGCAGGAATTCCCTCTTATGCTGCAGCCGAGTTCAGCACATTTTATTATTAAATTCTGCTTAACCATATAATGGGATAGGACTTTGAGGGGAACTCAAAGAGAATCAATTTGCCCATCTGACTATGTCAAGTGCTGCGTATGTCATGTAGGGACAGCTTCTTCCATGAAGGACTAAGCAGTGAAGATGCAAGGGCTGCACCTTGTGCACTGCAACCACATACCAAACTGCAATCCCTATCAGCCAGGTAGAAAAGTGACCAGTATGAGTATATGGACCAAGAAGCAGGAATGCCTCTGGAGGTGCGTAAGACCACAGAGCAACTGTCCGCAGTAGCACAATGCTTGAATTGTGATAGTGGGCACAGTGTTTCTGTCAGTGCTGCTTATTTGGTAATCTGGGAAAATCAGGTCTCTGAAGCTTGAAAACTCCAGAAGAGCCATCTTCTACTCAACCTGGGCTTCCTGCTGGAACCACTCAGATGTGCTCTCTAGACAGAGCAGACAGAGATTCACCTTTTGTAGTTTGAGGCTGCAGACCCTAATTAAAACTGTATTGTCTGTGCTCAGAACAGCTTCGACATTTTTAGATGCCACATGCGAAAGATAAGCATTAGGTCTTACTATATATTCCCTGGACTTGGCTTTTCAGAGCCAAAGAAAGCCTAAGAGAAGCTTGCGAATACTTCCATGGATTAAGGTCCTGCAGAGTTATCGGCATCATTTAAAATCCAATATGACCATTGTCAGTACAGCTTGCAGAACACGCTGCGTTAAATTAAAAGGAATCTAGTGTATTACCACACTAAAGACACTTAAGGGATGTTTATTCATCTTGCATTTACCTTAAGCGTAACTACAAAGTTTGAGATTAACCCAGACATGCAAGTATTTTATTATCATTTTCAGTTCTAATGTCTAGGCTGAACAGTAGCTGTCGGATTACATCTGGCAAAAATCCGTTGCTGAAATGGTGTGTACACATTCCCATAAACCCAGCACAAAGAATAATGCTGACAACCCACCATGCATTCCCTGTCCAACTAAAACTCTAGAAGCTTTAATAGTTACATGGGCAAAGAGGTTTTAGTTTGAGGACATAGAAGGGTGATGACGGCTGCAGTAAGGTATGCCTGAGGTTAGTTAACACACTGACTGCAGAGCCTGTCTGAGAAGTCGGGTAGATATGTAGGCTGCTAAATTGAACTGAGCTCTCTAGTTACCCCAGATCCAGCAACTCTAAGTCAGGTGTGAGATGTTTATATGATGTACATTATCTCAAGTGATTACACTGCAGATGTAGCAATCAGTTTACCGTAGTCTGGCATGTAAAAACTCTGCAGCCTATTTTGAACAGACCAACATACATTTCACAGGAGTTTACACAATGCCACCATGTTCTTTTCACCTTGCTAATTAAAACCTAAGAAGGAAAAACTAGTAATTAAAAAAAATCTTGAATAGATCTTTAAAACAAACTATACATAAAAAAATGTATCAATACTCTGTTTCTCTTTACCTTGAATATCAATGGTATGAACCAAGAAGCTTGGTAAAACGGAACAAATTTATTACTAAATAGATGAGATCTAAGGATGTTCTCACCTCTGCAGGAACAATGCAGAATGTAATTATGAAAAATAATAGTTACTATTTACAGGGAGGATGGCTCCTCTGGTGAGGCCACTGTTACACTCAGTGCTGCCACTAAGGGTCTTACAATTGATCACCTGTGTAGCTTTCATTCCTCCCAGGACCTTCACACACAGACCACTTCAGGGAATTACTGCTTCAATGAACTCTACACCAGGGAACAAAACTGAAAGGCTAAGCAGCAGAGATCCCAATAACACCATGGAAATGCAAACTGTCTTCAGGCACTTTGTAGTTCTGCAGTCACCTGCAGTACCAGCAGATACCGTCTCTGACTGTCCTACTAGACAACATCCACAGCCTTTCCCCTCATCCTTGTCATGGGAGGAGGGCAAGTTAGTCAAGAAGGAAATGCAACAGCAATAAACGTTTACTGCAGGAAACTGAAGTTACCTGCATGACAGAACTATTTGGTGGGTACACAAAATATCCTGTGCTGTATTAGACTAATAGGCAACAAATTGGGTATTTTTTACTTTGATGAAAAATACTAGATATATGTAAACTAGAGCTATTTCAGTTTGCAGCAAAGTGTCATTTAGTTTCCTCCATGGAAATTTGAAAATGTCATTCATTAGGTGAATTACCAAAAAAAGTGGATTATTTGCATAAGGACAAACAACATTAAGTAGTGTTAGATTTAGCATTTTTCTTATTTTAAAAAGGTGACATAAACAGCAAAAAATAAAACTGATATAAACATGAAATAGAAATATCCAAGAAATCACAAAGATAAAACAGAGAAGTAGATTTTCTTTTTCCCCCGATAACATAGATCACTGCCATTTTAAAACACAGACTTTTTAGACATTTATGCTTACCCCAACTGTCCTGTTTGTCCTGCCACATAAAGACCTGATTCCCACAGTACTTTTCCTCCCTTCACATATGTCAGTACAAACCCTCAAAGACAGTAAAACAACTCATTCCTGAAGAGGTCAGTGACAGGAAGGAGAACCCAAGCCAAGCACATTCATGTGGGCTAAGAAGAAATGGAAATGCAGACAAAATGAGACAAAAACGAATGGACAAATATAGCAGAAACCTGGTATGAGTAGGGATCCAACGCTCTCTGGGAGTTCTGGTTTGGTCTGCAGTAAAAGAGTTTATAATTGAGTTTTCTTAGTTTGTGACAAATATGGAAGAGGTTATGCTGCCCATAGTATCAGATCTTTGACTCTTTCAGCACATGTTTATGCAAAGCATGAGGAAAAATCAGGACAGTTCCCCACTTTCTTCCTTACCCTGCCAAAATCAGCCTGTCACTAGATCAGTCCTTGGCTCAGCTACTTTGATTAGGTGCTGGCATAATGTCTTATTTAGGGGGAAAAAAAAAATAAATCATAGTCATGGATCAGAAGGTCCACAAACATCATTTAACTGTTATCTAAAACAGATGAAAATCATGCAGGAAATTAAGCTGGAAAGAAAAGTATGTGTGATAGGCTAATCTAATCACTGGTGTAACTAGCCTTAACTCCAGTTAAACAGATAGATGATTTTTGGGAACTTCCCTCTTCCTGGAATATCTCTGGAACCACAGAAAGATAGAATCTGACAATAACTTTTGAATAGCTCTCTTTATGTTTAAAAAATATATATCATAATGACAAAGAGTCAGAGGCTAACTTCTTCACAGTCCCAGGGATTAGAACATTAAGAACATAATATTTTTACAAAATATAGCTATGTCCACTGAAGAAAAAACCTATCTGCTATTTTTACATTTTTTGCACCTGCCTGTCACACAGAGTATTCAAGGTAGGATAGGTTACTGTATATAAGGTTAAAAAGTACCAAGTAGAGTAGTGATTTGGGAATAAGATAGTAATGATTTTGTTAACTATATTTCCCAGTCATCTCTCTGGCTGACAGAACTCCAAAGAGGAAAAAAGGCTGAAAAGATGGGCTGCAGAAAGGATATCAACATTTCTCACCGAAGTCCACAGATACGGGGTCTCCTCAATGAAGGTTTAGATTTGCAGTGAGCACAAGTTAATCCATTCCTACACTAAAATGACAAAAGAGAAAAGTAGGAATAGGAACAGAAAAGCTAAGAAACGTTAACATATGTTTTCAACTTTGAAATGCAGCCAATACTTTTCCTTAATGTTACTGGAAGAGCTGTGCTTTAAATGGCCATAACAATACAGATTTAAAATGTTATCTTGAGCCCATGTCTGAATATTTTTGGAGAAACTGAAAGGCTTGGTCTTAAAATCGTGGCAGATAAGGAGGGTTTGCCGTATTACGCAAATGCAGCATCCTTGCTCTGTGAGTCCAAAAATACCTCACACTGAGCCAGAGGTCCTGGGGAATACAGCTTTGTATTAAACCCTCAGCAAAGGGTCTATGAAATCAATTTAGACTGTGGGTGAGGCCGACTGCTGATTGTAGTGATTCTCTCAGAAGATAAAATAGGATGTGGGTAAAAAATATAAAGATCTAAGAACAGATTTTTTTGCCATTATTAAGGTAATATAAGAAAATGTAGTAGTGTACGACTCAGTAGTCTGTAGAGTTCTCTAAGAATTCATAAAAATATATTATTGTGTCCACTCCTTAAATCAGAAGGCTGGGAAAGCAAAGGGAAATGTTCTTTCCTAAAATGAGATTACCTTTGAAAACAAAAATGCGTACCCAAGAATATCTTATTAGAAAATGTCCTCAAATACCTAAAAACATATGAGAGATCACAGTTGCATTTTCCTGTTCTTCATTAGAAGAGAAGTGGAATTTTATTTTATTTTTTAAGTATACATAGGATATGCAGTCTTGTATTTACCAGAATATATACTAACATGCGGTCTGGAGCTTTTACATGAGAATACAGATACATAAATTCAAACCCTCCACTTCACTGGTTTAATGCAAAGATTCTTAGAATGGTTTGGGTTAGAAGGAACCTTTAAAAGTTATGCAGTCACACCTTTCTGTCACTGGCAGGGATATTATTCACTAGATAAAGTTGCTCAAATCTTCATCCAACCTGACCCTGGATGCTTCCAAGGATGGGGTATCCACAGTATCTCTGGAATACTGTCCCAGTTTCTCAGCATCCCTTATAGTAAAGAATTTCTTCCTTATACCTAACCTGAATCTACCCTTTTTAAAAATTTAAAACCATTACCCCTTAATCCTATCTCTACAGGCTCTAGTAAAAGTCTCCTTCCATCTTCCCTATAAACTCCCTTTAAGTATTGAAAGGTCACAGTAAAGCCTTATCCCCAAAGCCTTGTCTTCTCCAGACTAAAACACTCCAGTGTGAGCAATTTTCTTAGGAGGGCTAAATTTTTCTTCCTCCTGTTGGTGCTTTCTGAATCTGTGCTATCCCTTCTCCTGCTTCCCCAAGAAAATTTCATTGGAACCAGACTGTTCCTATTTTTTTTACAGACAACACTGTCATCTACTCATGAGTTCTATTCTTTGCTATATGGCCTACCTAGAATTAAAATAGTTCAGATTTATTTCTGCCTTTACTTAAACAATATAGATCTATAAACATATTTTGGATGAGTAAGGTTCTGCACTTTCATAAAAGATTCCCAGTATTTGAAGATATGAAGCTCTGAAACTCATCATATTAAGATTTCTTCGGCGGTACCTGTGAAAAGCATAGGTAGAATTGAAGACTCCTAAGTAGGCAATGAATAATAATGGATTGACAGTGAGTTCAAAGAACTTCAACTGCAGGTGATAAAGCACAGAAGATGAAAGCGTGGAAGATGGAAGGAGTTTATTTTGACTATCTGAATCCTCAAAGTTAGTGGACTAAGAGATAGCAGTAGTCTTTTGGCCTGCAAACTGAATAAAAGCGTTGTGCTGATTCACAAAATACAACAGCTATGATATATTGATGATACTTTTATGAAGGTGCTTTTTAGATACTGTTTCATTTTCAAAGGATGGGAAGCCAGAGTTAGCATCTTGCTTATTTAAAAAGATGACCTTGCCCTGACAGAAACAGCAAGAAATAGAACCAATATAAGTGTAAAATGTCCCTTGGTTAATTCTTTGGTTTTACAAATATTATATTTCTTCTCCACCTCATCAAAAGTTAAAATCTAGTGGAAGAAGGCTTCCTAGGAGCTGAGCGAGTGGCAGCAGTATTTGCAGTATATCTGAGATTTTTCCTAGACATATAAGATATCCTGCATAGGGTAGAGACTTCTGATGCCTCTCAATGTGTGAAAACCAAGCAACTTTCTTCTTCATTCAAAGTATCGCCCTCCTGCATGCTCACGACCGAACAGCAACTGAGCTCAGTGAGAGTTAAGTATCTCTTTGCTTATCAAGTCCATGAAGCTCTTCCACTGCTCCCACTGTGACATATTCCTTTAACTTGTCCCTGTTTAGACTGACTTAGAAGGGACAGACAGGATGGGCGGAAGTTTCACTTTTTGAAGGAAAGCAATTCCTTCCAAAAAAAAAAAAAAAAGAAAAGAAAACTTCATGCAGAATAAAAAGGGAGGACTTCAGTGTTACATGGCATGCAAGAGTGAATAGAAAAGGATACTGGCACGATATTTCCAGCTGCGTAACAAAAAAATGTCATAAACACTAATGGCAGTATCACTTAATGGGCAGGTCCCTAAACACAAGTAGATTTTTGTAATGCATTGTTCAGACTGATCCATCTGGGAGTAAATATGTCAGGTTGTCCTCTAGGGACTTGGCCTTTTTGCAAACATATGACTTTACTTCTTAGGCATAATGGAAATTTCTATGGGGATACTGAATACATGGGAAGTAAAGACCTTTTTCTTAGAAATTACCCCGACAGCAAGGAATTAATTCCCACAGAAACAACGAATAAGCCTCAACACTTTTTATCTTTCTTCAGCAGTGAGAATGCTTCAGGAAACCCTTTCCACAACAGAACACAAGGCAGGATGTGTTTCTTTGCATATGTGATGAATGATCAATCCATATCGAAAAGATATTACACTATTGCTAAGGGAAGGACAGTATTGAAAGTGATGGAGAACAATATCTAGCAAGCAATCAACATGTCCACTCTAAAACAAGTAGTGCTTTGTGCTTGCAAACCCTATTCCTTACTGGATAAGGGTCTGTATTATGAGCCAAATTTAGAAAAGTCTCTAAACAACCCTGATCAAGAGTTTCAATGTATGTTCTACTGTTTTCCTGTTTCAGCCCTTTTAACAGGAAATAGTTCATTAAAAAAAAAAAATTTTACATTTAGAATGAGCGATCCTGATTAGAGATCGGGAAGGACTCTGAGCACAGATGTAATACTAAAGTGTTTTGCCTAGTGACTTTTGAATATTACACCAGAATTTACTTTTCAACTACTATTATGGAGTAACAAAATCATATTGGCATTAGACAGCCATACTTTCACATCACATGATTTTTGTCTTGCAGGCACCTAGTCCCTTGTTTTACCTGCCAGCTTGCTCTAATATAGTCTGCTCCACAGTCACACTTCAAACAGGTCGAACAGGTCACACATCCATCATGCTGACTTTGTAGAATTTCTCCCTTGCAATACTGATCTATGACAATTAGGTAAACTCTTTTCAAAAACATACAGAAGTTTAGACCTTATCCACTCCTGCCCACTTGTCATATACCTCTGTGGAGGGCTAAGCATAGCAACAGGTACTTTGAAACAGGCACCTGCATCTGTGGAAGCCATGCTTGACTTCAGACAGCTGTGCTCTCAAGTCCTTGCCTACTGAGACCCAATCTGAGCAGGCACCTTCTGCACTTTATCCATGTTTCCTATCCAATCATTATCAGAAGTTGCAGATAAAAGTCAATTGTACTATGCTGAGACGAACAGATGCTCTGCCTCCACCATCTATTACACATGTGAAACACACATCTAAGCCACTCAGTCACTGTCAGCCAGATGCCTGTGTTTTTCTGAGAGATGTGATTGCACACATAGAATGACTGCTTGTGCTAGTTTTTTTTCCAATGAAAAATAGATAAGGTGGACTATCCCGACCACCCTGCTTTTCATATGTCTGCACAAAAGTGAGAAACGAAGGAATGCATGGCTTTTCCCAGTGCAATACTGCTGCTGCTACTCAGCTCCCTGTAAATGGGGCAGAAAAATCCTGGGTTCATGTCCCTCCTACTGGCACAAAGCTCAGAAATGCTGTGCATTCCTTGCTGACTCAATCCTCACATACAACTGAGTTTGCAGCCATTACCAACATCTAGTATGTTAAGTATTCTGGGTCAGAAACCCCTCAGAAATATGTTGTTTTATTCTAAAATAATAATCTAAAATCTTGTTGAAAGTTTAACTTCCCTTACACTGTTCCAGAAACCTACAACCTAATTATTCCTTCACACAATTTTCACCAACATAGTGCTGTTATATTAACATGATATTCAATTAATGAAAAGTAAAGGTCTATTACTTGGCATATGCTTTCCATCCATGACAGCAGTGACATAAAGGTTGAAAATATAAACATCTACATGTACAGTTCACTAATAGCCAGAGCACTGAAGAAGCTCGAAATGAAACAGCACTGAAACCAAAACATTGAGGTCTCTCTTATTCTGTCTTCTTTTATGTTGGAAAATCTTCCTTATTCTGAAAATTGGTGTAACTAGACAGCTCACAGAAACATTTAATTCATAGATTCAATAAGTTACTATTTAGGTTATTTATATCACACTATAGCAAAAGTTCTAAGTAAACGAAAAAAAAGAAATAGAATTTTAAAACAAAAAAGAAAAATATTTCATATAGCTGGTCATGTTGAACTTAAGTCAGTTTATGATGACAGAGAATGTATAGACACTGAAATGAAAATATCTGCTATTATATTTCATCATAAAATTAAAAAATATTTATGCATTCATATTGTATGCAATGCTATTATAATTTAAAAAAACCAACCACAACAAAAGAACAACCAAACAACATACTGCTTTTGTATCTAAAGCTCTGAATAAGAAGTACAGGTTTTTTTGACTCTTCATAGGCCACCAAGGCCAGTCACCTGTATTTCTGTATCTTCATTATCATACACTTATTTAAGTCTAACAAAAATGGAACAACAGAATTTCACTGATTTTAAACTTGTAGTCATTGGGCAAACTTAACAAATAAATGAAATGCATAAATACAAAGTTAAGGAAAGAAATCCCTTTTGCTTAATCTGCAAGGAACTTAATCTGATATGCAAGAAATATATATACCTACATTTAGGGATCTTTACACCAGAAACTGAACTGGAAAACAAAAGCTGCAAGTATCCTAAATAAAAAAGGACTAAGCAAGAAGAAACCAACCAAGCACAGTTTGTGGTTTTCTCAAATGCCTGACAGAGTCTTGGTTCCTGCACAGAAATAATGGAGAATCCTCAATACCTCATGCAGATATACAAAATTGTATACAATTATTTAAAGCAATGATTTAGAGGGATTTGTAGCCAGAGAAAGTAGTTTTCAGATCTAATCACTAAGGTAGAAAAACCTAGACTCCCTGTGTAGCAGAGGCTTAAATTCTGGCAGGTTCACCTCATTCTTTCATCTTTCAGAGCTAGATTAAATTCTGTGTAGCTTAGCATATAGGGGTCCTCCACAGGAATTCTAAAGATGAAATCCTATCTCCTCTAAGTGTAGTTAAATATAATCTTTTCTCTCGCTTTTTCCCCCACTTAGAAATAAGTCTTAACAACTTAAAATAATTTTTTTCTCAAGATGTTTCTGTTTTCCAGGCAGCTCCCTACCTTCTTCCCTAGCAGTTTTTGAAGTGTATTTCTGAGGTTGTCTATTTTAGTAGAAGTGATAGACTGTAGGATGGTTCTACTCCATGGGCAGCTTTAGCAGACATCCAGGCCCAGAAGAATTCAGGCATTTCTTCCCATTTCAAGATTTGGTCTTTTCATTCCTTTAAATTGCCAAAAACTAATTAGGTTCATTGAAACAATGTGAAATAAAATGTAAAACTACCTTTAAAAAGAAGAAGGAACCTCTGCAGGTATCCTACTTATTACTGATCATCTCTGAAAAAACTCTGTATCTACTGAGTAACAGTCTGAGGAAATTAATGACAGAGGGGTTACTACAGAGCTTGAACTTAAAATTTTTAAAGCTAAAGCTGTTGATACATATTACAAGTAGTAATGATTGCACATGTGTGCACTAAGGATCTAATTTAAGCAGGTAATGACATCTAATGTATTACACAACCCGATACAACTTTTGGTAGCTACTTGGTACCATTTGTCCTAAAGGCCCCTTCAGCAATTACACATAACCAAAAAAATTGCTAATAGAGCCCCTGTTAATACCAAACATGTTGGCTAGAGAGAAAAAGTGATGTATGGATTCGTAGTCCTTAGGTTTCTGAGTTTTCCCCAATGAAAAGTAAGAGTAATAGGAAAATGGTTATGTCAGTACTTTTAATCAGACTTATTAATCCTGACTGGGCTTTAGGCATAAAATGCAAATAGTCCCAAAAAGACAGATACATAAAGATAATGGATGGTAATAACGATTAGCCAACCTTGGTACTATTAAAGGAAAAGGAATCGCTATGGATGCAGTGTAGAAAGTAGAAATGTGGCTCATCAAAGAGGCACTGGCTCAGGCAAACACAAAGCCAGAAATTTGAGTCCACATCCTCTCCCAAAGATGCACTAGGTAGTACCTCAACATGGAGTGCAACTTATTTCCCATGGACAGAGAAATTAAGCAATATAGTATATCCTACCCAATCTTCAAACAATACGAAAAATTTATGAGAAATTTACAAAAAACATGAAAAATTAAAAAAAAAAAAGACAGACATGAAACTCCTGTTGTTTCTTTCCTTGGGGACCTTCAAGTACACCTAGTTCTTATTAACATGTCCACTAACATTTCAGAAGGGAAAAATATACTTTTAACAATTACTCAGAGTATCACAGCCTGAAGATCTGGCTCAATGAAGACAGGCATTATATCCATTTAATACAAATGTCACTGAGAAATTGTGTCAAAAACATTGCTTCTCAAGTTTTCCTGTGCAAGTCAGTCAAGTTGGTAAGTGTCAGCTGTTGACATGCCCAGTTAATGTTTTTCTGCCCTCTTGAGCCTCCAGTTGTTCAAAACCTTTTGCACAGTCACACCAGGGTTGCAATAACCTTACATGAAGTGGCGCAGAATTGGTTCCTAGAGCTCATGTGAAAATCAGAAATCAGAGTGAAAGGACCTTTCTTGCAAAATGTGTTGCCTGCTGCTCTGAGACCTAGTGATTATGTAGGCAATGGTCAATGATTACACACAAGAATTCAAGACCGTGGCCATAAGACTCTGGATGTTGCAGAGCAGTGGGAAAAAAATAAAATCTATGGGACAAATGCTAAAAGTGAGCACAAAGGGAAACTGGGACCAGTAATGAAAATACTTGCGCAGTCTGCTGGCTACAAATAGAAGCAGAGGGCATTTGGGGTACTGAGTCCAAGTCCTCACCACACCACAAAGTTCTGCTCTCTATCAATCTTTCCAGAGTGCTGCAATACCTTGTCTTGAGCAAGGTGTTGTGTCTCTGGGCCACAGTTTGACGCTGCTAATTTGTTGTGCAGTTGTTGAAAGTATTTTTCACCTCAATTTAAGATAAGCATCAAAGGAAAATCATCAATGTTTCTTAAATAAATATTTTACACCTAGGACACAACCATTTATAAGCTCCATTCCTCAGTGTCAGTCTGTCAACACAGACAACTGCTAATACACATTAACATAAGGGATAGAATATCTTCCACAGAAAAACAAAGCATTATTCATTAATTTCTTCTTTTCTAATCATCACTAGGGTAAGTTTTACAAACTCACCAACAAAGTAATTACAGGTTGCAGTGAATGGGAATCTAAAGCTTCTCTCATACACACTACATCAGTGAACACTGCAAGCCTAAATTAGGACCTGCTTCATTTGTTCTGAAATAATGAGCTTCAAAATCTTCATTGAAGATTTTAAAATGCTTCAAACACGGAAGAATAATTTTTTCTTTTGTCACAGGAAAGCTACAATATTAAGTGAAATATAAATCAACACAGAGGCTGACATCTAGAGTCACTATACCATAGGGAATACACCCCTGGTACCTTACTTGCTAGGAGCAGCTCCGCAATAGTATCCCAATGAAATTCTGGCATTTTTCAGAAGATATGCAGTGACATGAAAGCATAAGCTTTTCAATTCACCCAGCACCAGCAGATGAGCAGTGACCATCTTCCTAGAGCTGACTGTGAACCCCTCTAACTTTCATGCACAAGTGATACACTGTGTCCAAGAACTGAATAGAAAGATGAGGTTTATAATAAGTTATTCTTCTGATATCTAAAAGGGAAGAAAGTAGAAAAATCTCAGGGAAAAAGTATAAATTCAGCTTGTTGGACCATTTCATATCCTCCCACATTCTCTGCTTCAAAGCAACGCTGATTACCAATTGCAGCTGGACTGACACCTCCACAGCCACCAACACATCAGACACAATACATTCCCCAAAAAACTCATAGGCTAAATAAAAAGCCAAGAAAAGGATAGCTGACATCTCTATAAATGCAGCATGTTTTGTCTTACATATGTGTGCTAAAGATATTTTTATATGTTTAAGTAATTTAACACATCCTAAAGTATATGTGACTTTAGTACTGCAATCTTTCATTTTTACTTACTTGCTACAGTGTTCAAAATAAGAATAAAAAAGAGTATAATCTAGAGGGGGTATTTCAAGGCAGTGCTATAGCATCACAAGAGAAAATATGAAAGGCACAAATGTGACATGAGATTGCCAATCAGAGCAATGCAACTAGAAAAACAAACCAGGTGAGATATCATCATGTGTACAGAAGGCTGAAAATATTTTGAAAATTTTGGACATTTTGAAAGGAAAATATTTTACTTTTCATGATAATTGTCCATTTGAAAGCTGATTTTACTTATAAATTACATTGAAAAAACAGATTTGGTGGACTCAGAGCTATGTTCCCTTATGACTCATATTAGTGCCTTGCTGTCATTCAGAGCATGGCTGGCTGGCAGCTGGGTGAGCATGACAACAGAGTGCGCGGTAAAGTACACGGTGAAGTGCAGAACTAGTCAAAGGGACAAATTTGCAAATTCAGAACAAAGGCTCATTTTAAAGCCTTGTGGTTTCTCGTTAAAGGAAACTCCAGTTACAGCTTTACCTATGAACCTCTATGACAACTACATATAGACATTTCAGCAAAGTCATAAAATTACACCACTATGATAAAAGTTCCTCAAGTCCTTCCACAGGAGTTGCTACAAAGGGAACATGAGCATCACCTGGTGTACTGTGGGTCTGGAGAGGAGCTGGTAATGTGAGTGGGACAGCTGCATGGAGAAATGGGAAGAGAACAGAGGGACTGGTGCCCTCCCATACATCTCCAGTATTTGCTACTGACTTGAACTTCTCCAGGAGCTTTAGTATCTTTGTTATAATCAAGCAGTCAGCCCTGGGAGGAGGGACCTGAACTACATTAGCACGTTAAATTTTAGTTAGCCATACAAGTGTTCATTTATCTACAGAAAGACGGACCTTTGCTACACACCACTTTCAGATTTTTAATGAGGAACATACTCCTCTGGACTTGCTCCAACTGCTCCATGTACTTCTTATGTTGGGGGACCTAAAGTTGGACACAGTACTCCAAGTGGGGTCTCACAAGAACAGAGCAGAAGGGCAGAATCACCTCCCTTGACTTGCCAGTCACACTTTTTTGGATGCAGCCTGGAATATGGTTGGCTTTTATGGACTGTGAGTGCAAATCACCAGCTCATGTCCAGCTTTTTAATTGACAAGTACCCCTAATTTTGAGAAATTGAAAAACAATACAGAAAATCTCAAGCAAATTCCTACTTGTCATAATATAGTAAATTCCATATTTCATTACAGAGGTGATTACCTCAATTATTTAAACACATGGCAACCATTTATAATAGGAACAAAGACTAGGTTTAAAATGCAGACAAATAATACTGGAGAAAAAAAACCCAAAAAGACAGTGTTTTATAAAGAAGAAAGGAAAAATATATGTTTCCTAAGGATATACAATGAAACTGTAAACTTACTTAAATTTCAATGAAAATCTTAGAAAATAAAATGAAATAATTTCTTTTGACTTTTGTGACTTACTTTCTTCATAAAAATTGTAGGTCCTGAGTCAGGAGTAAATATGCCTAAGCCTCGATATTTTGTATTACTTTTTTCCCCCTCAAGGTTTACTCAGTCCAACATGAAGCTCTCAGGTTAACAAAGCATTTACTCAGTCCAGTGGTAGCTGCAATTACTCTAGCCTTTTGAAAGTGCTCTTTAAAAAAACCCAGCAAACATCTTCTAGATTAGGGGAAAATTTGTGCATAGCTTCTTTCTTTTTTGTGTTTCACCACTATTAATATTTAGCTGTAATGATTTATTTTCCTATGGAAAAATATTTTTAAAATAGTTTTAGACCTTAAATGGGGATTAATTTCCATTTAGTAGGTGGTTTAAAGCTAACTCTAAGGTGGGAATAAGTATTGCACATGGGATTGGCCTGCTCCTATTATACAACCTGTTGCAGCTTCCGTAAGCTTATACATGCTTAGACAATTTCTAAAGACATCTATATTGCAAAACTGCCAATATTACAGGAGCCCAGCACTACAGGTTTATTGCCTTCCATGGTGTTAAGAATGATAACTTGATTTAGTTCAGCCTCTTGTCATGGCATGAAAAAAGAAGGTGGAATAAATCACACCTGCAATTAGATAGTTTGCTGAAGTTTTCCAATATTTTCCTAGTCACCCTCTCCTGGAAGTCATATTATCTTCATTTAGCTTAAAGTGGAATATCCTACTATGTCGCATATGCAACTGAATACGCATAAATTTATAGAAATAAAAGAAAGGAAACCAAACATATACCAGAAAAATCACACGTACACACAAACATGCATGACCTTAAATCTGTACCTACACAAATCACACGCACGTATATGTGTGCAAATGTACATACAACATCTGTCTGCCTCCAAGTTATATTTATAAAGTAGGAAGACAAGTGGATTCTCCTGCTTGTTTTGAAACTCCTGCTCTAGTTCCCCCAGCAAGCACCATGGAAGTGGCTTGGAAGAGCAGACTCGTAAATATTTCAACAGAAGAGAGTCTCACACTCTGTCATTTACAATACAAAACTTCAGGCTGGTTGAGACTCTCAGTTCTGGTATGAGTTTGATTAAGTTTTAAGGTGCATGACACAGTGATGGCAATCTTCTGTCACACGATGATGCTCAGAGGGTTAGACATCAGGAGTAACACAGTGAGAAATGAAGGCAGACAGGCAAATAAAACTTTAGTGATCTACTCAATAGAAGAGTTGGAACAAAAAGTGGGAAAGAATGACTCCTGATATAATGACAATACTTTTAATTATATATCTTAATTATATATCTTCAATGAAAAATAAACTATTAGAGAGAGAGTAAAATACTTTCAATTAATGGAAGTAACCTAATGTTCAAACTTAAATGAAGTATTTTTCCCTTGAGGGTTTTAGTGTACTATTTTATTTAGCTTAATGTAATTTAAATTATAAACAGAATGGTTTTGTAAGCCCCCGGAGAAATGTATTTTATTTATAATGTATTTCCTTTGAAGTGGTTATGGAAATCATGCTCTTCCTGAGGTCTGTATCTGACATACCACCCACTGCTCCAAACTAGTCAGTCTTCACAAGTTGAACATGATCAGTCTGGTTAAGTACGTGCCAAGAAAACCCAAGATTTTTAAAAAATGCCAGAAATTTGTAATTCCAATAACTAATAGTCTTCCCTCCCTAAAAAGGTATTGAAAAATCTTTGTTGGTAAGAGGCAGGGGTTTTTTTTCAGAGGGAATAGAACTCAGCCATAATCACTCCATTTGAGTTTTTAATGAATGCAATGAAATAATTGTTTACACTATACCCTAGAGGGAGTTTCAGCTGAGAGTAATATGTAACTATTTCCATCTTTTGTTTAAATCACAAATCCTTAAAAAAAATAATTCTAATATAAAAAGTACAATTTCTTTCAGGATGGAAATGACAAATGACTGGTTTGTGTCACCTTTTTTCCTCCAAGTAATTAAACCAATCTATTTATGAATAAATTTGCAAATATGAATGAATAATTTGAACCCCTGTCTACGTGGTCTCCTCATCATTAATAGCTACTGCATAGTCTCAGTTAAATAATTAAAGACAAAGCAGATATTGTCTCTAGAAAACTAAGTTTGGTCATTAATAACCTTTCTAAAGCATAACATTACCCTATCTTCATGGACAAGCCAACATGCCAGCCATAGACATATAACTGTCTAAAACTGTGATGCTTCTCTTGAAATGATATCAAGCCAAGGGACTAAGCGAGTAAGCACTGAAAGATGGGGCTGATTGTGCAACTGCTTACGGTTACAAATTAAACATGCTTTGAATTGCTTACTCTTTTTCTCAAAGCTACTCTTCTGCTCTAACCTAGTACCAAAATCTTTGGATTAAGAGCTTGAATCACATTTCAATGGACAATGTACAGGAGCAAATATTTCTGTATTAATGCTCTCAAATTTCTGTTTGAGTTAGCAAATTTTACCACTATCACAGTTTCAGGTAGATGCTTGAATGCAGAAAAAAAACCCGTGTCTAATCCCATTTATGACTATATTGAAGAAATATGAATGAGTTTTAACAGTTCTTTTAAATAATCAACATGAATACACTGATGTACAAACCTTCTAAGACATTTCCTCTGGCTCTTCTTAGATCAGACATTACCTAGTACGTACTTGAAAGTGACACCAATTGTGTTAGAATTTGCACTTTGTATTAGAGAGCAGACCTGTACCACGACCTTTGCAGACATCTATACTTTGCTAAAAGCTACTAAAGCACAAGCATTACTCGTGTTCAATGAGAAATGCATGTCATAGTGACCATTAGCCTTGCATTTGAGGCAAGATTTTAACATTCTGACAGCCAAAACAGCTGAGCTAATGTACCTTTGCTAAGCAAAGTGATGCTGCTCCTCTTGACTAATGTAACATGTTCAGAGGATCTGACAAATTCTGGTTAATGCACTGCACATTTGTAGGTAGTAAAGCACATTATTTCATTTTTTATTATTTCTTTATAGATATAAATCATTATAGCTATAAAGACATGGGGCGGCATGACAGTGCAGTGTAACTAAAGCAATCCATTCAATTTATTTATATGAAGGGCTTTGCTTTTGTTAATCTAGTACCAGGGGAAAAAAATATTTTCTGGCTTTCTGAAAACTTAGTTACTTTATTTCTTGCAGCTGGATTATATGGCTTGATGTTTTAACCCTTTATTTTTTGCCCACTGTCACATCAGAGTCTAAGTGACAAACAGTACATATGTATGCAGGGAGAGAGATGTGGGCTGAAACAAAATTTGCAGTATTTAATTATATGAATTCAGGTATTTCCTTGTTACTTTCCTTTCAGTTCCTTTGAAATACTCTGAATTCTGTCACTAATTAAAAAATTTCCTGCCATAGAATAGTTGTGCCATTGGCACTACGGAATAGGCATTCTCCTCAGACTTGATATCCTCTCCAGCATAATAAATGTCTTTTGGGATTGCTTTTCTGTCCATCAATTACAGCTGGGGAAGACTCTGGATACTCATGCCAGAGAAGACGAATCTCTTCTATAATCTAGAGCTAGCAACTCACTTATTAATTGTGAGAAATTAAAATTTGATTGCTAAACCAGGAAATCTGTCATCTGCAAAAAAAGGCCCAAACCAAATACACCCAATCCCACAATCTTTCACCTTACACAAAATACCTAAAAAAACCCATCTCAGTGAAAGACAAAACCAGTTGTAAGTAAATATGGTCAACTATGTAACAGAATACGAGATACCATGTCCTTATTTCAGGATCTGAAACCAGGGGTAGGCATCATTTCATCTGAGACACATGTTGTTAGTCTCGAAGCCATGAAGCTTCAGCCAATATGCTACGAAAACGCTTTCCTGAGATGACTCAGAAGCTTTCTCCAGACAGAACTGAGTGGCTGAAATCTCAAGACACTCCAGAAGCAATGAAAATGAATTGTCAGTGCCACAGTCCCTAAAGCAAATACGTGAGGGAAGCTGTTTACTGCTCCATATCCATGTTTATGTCTCATTTCCACAAAATTCAAGATGCAAACCAACGTGGGAGTTTTACAAAAATGTGTAAGGAATGTAAAAGAAACACCAAGTATAACTTAGACATAAATGCTGCAGCCTAGCAATTCACGTAAATTATTTTTAATGCCACTGGAAGCAAGACATAAAACAACGTAACGTACAAGGGAGAAAGCAGTCAAGTGATAATGAATGCTGGCAATTTAATCAGAACAATTCGGTTCTTTGCCTAGGTTTACTCTCGCAGAGGGATATGACTTGTTGAAACTAAACCCAGCTAGCTTATCAAAACCAGAAGGGAAAACACACTTTTCAAGAAATTAAATTTAACTTGCTGGATCCTCACCTCTACAATAGCGAGACTGAATTATTCTGCAGGGAAATCCTGGAGGTGGAATATCAACTGCTTTTTTTTTATTCTGAAACATACAGAAAACTTGAAGTTTTGTACAGAAGATCAAGATGATCAAGAGGAATAACCCGATGGCATCTTTCTCCTGATTGCCAATACCATGACACTGCTCTACTCTTCTTAAGACAAGCAAAGAGGTTCATTCATGTAAACCTGTTCAGTCTAGCTCTTGATCTGGCTAGCTCTTACTCTGCTAGCTGTGCAGCTGTAGTAACAAGAAGCTCAAGGTTTGCCAACTGCTTCAGAGTCTATTCAATTTCTCTGTCGGGTCTTGAGCCTGACCTGAAATTTGCACCACTGCAGCTGCTATTAAAGTTAGCTCAGGTACACCTACAGAAATGACAGGCATCACAGTGTTCTCAGCACCTACAACCACCTAAAATAGATGTGGCAAGAAGACCAAACACATTGTGACATATGACAGTCTACTACTGTGCGCCTGTTGATGATAAAACACATGACGAAAGTAGAGGGCCATAACAAATAATTTTGTAGTCCATAAATTCCAAAAGAGTAATGTTGCCAAAAATCAACTGTTTCCTGATATGTTGAATACTTGGAAAGATACAATGTGAACACATACATTTCTTTGAATTTTACCTACATGGTCCAGTGAGGAACATCAAAGCGGCAAGTTGGATCAGGCACTGTGTAGTTCTGTGAACTCCTCCTTTGGAAATAAAACTGGTAGTGTGTCAGCATGTAGGCTGTGAAAAAAACCAAAGACAGAAAAAGAATTATTAAAATAAATTATGGACACAGGGGGGAAACACAGACATATAAGCCAAAAGGCTTCCTTTGGACCAAGAGGAAACAAAACCTGTTAATAATTTAATACTTTCTATTGCTGAATAATGTTTTCCTGGCTCTTTTTTGTTTTTGGGGTTTTTTTCTTCTTAAAAACCTAGCTGAAAATAGAACAACTCAAGCATGCGTCGCACAGATCTGGAACAGTGCTAATAAGGTGGCACTGGGCTGCTTACACCTCCCCCTCAAATGGGTATGTATGATGGCAGTGTTTTCAGGTGAGTTTTCAAACCCAGGGACCAAACTGGAATGAGGATAACAATTTCTCCAAGACAGCACAAAGAGGTATGCAGCTGAGTCAGGAATGGGAGCTTGGCTGGCTTATGCCTGGAAATTGGCATCTCCAGGAACAGAGAGAGATGGGATGCTGAGCCTGCCCAGATCACAGGAGTATGTTGATACAGGGGCAGAATCACATACTGGGTTCTCCTTTTCTTCCCCAAATTATGCAGTCTCTCAAGCTAAACAAATAAAGAAACCTGTTTTGTAATGTTAATTTTCATGTAAAAAGCCAGAAAAATAAAACCCCTAATATATTCCATTCATTAGATTTTTCAGCTAAATTTAATATACTGTTGCATTTAGAAGTTGACATAAGCTACAGATGAAGCAAAAATAACAATAATTTAAACATTTGCAAAAGTTGAACATTCCTGAAGTCGAAAGCATGGGAGGATTAGCCACCGACTACCCTGTCCATTTCATTATGCAGAATTGGCATTAAGTGGATCCATGTGCCACTACTGTCCCATTTATTGCATGCCAAGGCAGCCTGAGGCTTCAGGACCACTTTGAATTACAAGCACAGAAGAGTGATACTGAATCAACAGATGCTCCACATGTTCACTCAGTGTCTCAGCCTTTGCCAGCATACCAAGGTGTTATAAAATGGAAGCAGCAGACCAGAGAGAGAACATTCTGTCTATGCTGAATGCTCACTTTCTCAGGAAAAAAAACCCAACCAACTACGACCTCAAACCCAAACCACCACTAAGGCTGAGATTATTAAGAAACAAGACTGAGACTACATTCCAGCTCATTTTCAGAATGGAAAAAAGCTCCACATTTTCCACCCATGGACACTGCTGCATGCCAAAGCAGCACTCCAAACACAGCTCTGATACACCATTAATCACAAAGGGCTCTCCCTCCTCTGGTAAAACACTCTCCCAAAAAAGTGCCATTCCCTCTGCTAAACCTGCACAGCCAAGCAGCACGATGTGTTAGAATGGAAGTGAATCTGAACCACCAAGTGAAGACAGTAGAGACTGGATTTGCAAGAATGTGCGGAAAGGAAGCAGATCAGATGAAATATGGCCAGGAAAGAAGGAAAGTGCATTGTTTGTCTTACAAATAATGCTATGCAGTTCTTAACTGGAAGGAGTCTGGACACGTCACTGTAGTAAACCCTCTCTTACAAGCAGGCTTTGATACCCTCTCAGCCCAGATCAATGTTTAGATAAGAGACAATCACTCCAAACCCACTTCCAGAAGCATTTCTTTTCCTAGGTATTTCTCTGCCGAGCTGTTACCGCAGGTATTCAAACAATTTGTTCCTGCCACTGCTCCCAGACAGACAATGCACAGGAAGTGCAGCACAAGGAAAAGCTTCTGCACTGAAGGTCACTGGGCAAAGAAAGCAAAACACTCAGAAAGGGGCAAGGAGCAAGCAGGGAGCTCACAAGCATCATTTAACTGCCTCCTGTCTGGAAGAGGCTTTCACTCTGTAAAGTGACGCATAGCTCTGTAAGGACTCATGAAGCCTTTGGTGGGAGAGCTCTGTCTTTCATCTCAAGAAGGATGATGGTCACAGACTTTTCCAAACTGCAGATCTGGTTTCAGTATTTCACTCTGGTAATGCAGCAGTGAGTCCACGCTTTAGTAATTCACTCAAAACTACAATTTACATACTACATCAATTACTGATTAACTATGGTCCCTAAGGGTCCTTCATGGAACTCTTACGTACTGTCCCATGAAAAAACAATGAGAATTACACTTAAAACCACTTAAACAAGTTGGCAATGATTTGGAATCAGAAAGTATAAAGGATGAAAAGCATTTCCCATTCACAGTATCAATGCAAAAAATAATTTTAGAACATCTGCTTCAGGATCAAAGCTTGTTTTAAGTCACTTCTACACTTTTAAGACTAAAAGAATTGAAAAGGGAGGCCTCTTTTCAGCTAATTGAGCCTCCTTTTATTGAGGAATTACAGTTTCTGGCAATTAAAACTGGAATTTTAGTAATGCTTAATAATTTCTGTCTTATGAAGTTATGTTTTTAGTTGACAAAAAGCTAATTAATTATTGAATTAAATTTTAAGCTATTCTTAAAAAAGCTTTTTTCCACAGTAATTTTCTATTATATCTTAATTTTATGCCATTATTCTAAGGAATCCAGTTTTAATCCCCTAACAACATAGGTTGTGACTCAGAGTTTTGGAATTCATTGCCCTAATTTACAATAAGCTTATTTGAGGAGTCTTCATTTGTGCTGTTTGTATATTCAACTACAAAACTAATAAACTCTACCTTATGTTAAAAGCCATCAAAACGAGTTGATAATTCAGCTTGTGCAGGACATCAAGGTCTGTTTGACACAACCATGCCAAAGTTTTATCCAAATAATATATTTCTCCTTAGTTCAATTTAACTCTTTTAAAAAAGGGAGAAAGGCATTTGACATAAAGCATTTGAAGGTAGATACTTATAGTTAACATGAAAGTGGATCTATAATAAACTTCGTAAGACGTGATTACTAATACTGGAGATAGAGAAAACCATGGAAGATGGAAGCCTGCTTCATTTTATATTTTACACCTGGCAAACAATGGCTTGAATTATTCTTCTGTGCTGATACAGTTCAATAGTCACCCTTTATTCATTCTCAAAGACTTGATTTAAAAAAAAAATACATTTCCAAAACCAAACAAAACACCACCCCAGTTATCAATACAATTTCTGAATCTATTTAAGCTAACACCAGTCACCTCCAACCGCAATCGCTCTGTCTGTGCTAGGAAATTTAATTTGCAAGGTGTTTCTAGAGATTGGCACTCAATCTGTGCTTTTAAACTGTGAGATTGTTCCTAGTGGGAGTTTAGTTTGGAGACGATTTGGGAGGCAGCACGAACAAGGAACTTGAGTTAGGCTCTGTACCTGTGGGCACACTGCGGAGAAGAGTGGACTGAGATTTGTGATATTACAAATACATCCACAGTTACGATACCTAAAAGATGGTGCTGCCTGGACAGCCAGGCAGTCTGTGTACCAGGTACAAAACTGAAGAATATATTTTAAGACTGGAATGACTCCTTTCTATATTAATGAAAATTCCTATTTAAAACAAGAAGTACACCTGTGTGCAGCCTTTACCCACCCACTTATTTTTTATAAACTCCTAACACTAGAGTGTCAGAAATGCCTTTAAATAAGAAAACTGTGGAGAGCAAAACTCTAGATATAATCATTTTGGCTTTGTTTATAAGACAAATCTGCACGCATTGACTCTGCTCTGACAAATTGAGTCCCTGTGTTTATAGGGAGGTGTATCACAAACTAGGTTTCTCACTGTCAGAAATAAATTTCACAGACTAGTAAAGCTTCATACATAATAAGGTAGGTGTTTCACCTGTTTATCAACAGATAGAGGTAAATCAATGGATCTTTTAATATTTTTTAATGACCTTTGGGCAATTTTTCTTTCTGTGAGGATGAAAACAGTCTCAAAAGTTGGAGACACCTAGTTACATATTTGTATTTTCTTGCTTAAATAATCTGTTGAAAATAAATCAACAATGCAAAAAATCACGTTTATCATCCTCAAAAATGCCTACAGGTGTACTTACAATGATAAAAGGCACTTTAGTTTTATGGATATAATCTAGATGACTTTACCAAATCAGAAAAAGGCAGCTTCTATTTCCAACAGACTTTAAAGAGCAGAAAATATTTTGATTCTCTAGCTTTAGGTTAAAAAAAAGTCTACAAGCTGAAAGGGGTGTGTCTGCTTTACCCTTCTTTTGCTGGATTTTATTAGAAAGAGGTCAGAATGATTCTAGACCAAGACAATATCAAAGCTGGATAGTAAGAGATTGCAACTACACTTGAAAAGCACCTCTGCACTGACATGAGAGGAAAATGAGTTATGCCTACTCCAAGACAGAATTTCTTGCAGTGAACATATATTTTCATGGGGTTTTTATTTATTTTCACATTCTTACAAGCTTCTTTTTTTAGCTTAAGGAAAGAGTCCATTTATAAAAAGATCTTTTTCTTGTACTGTTGGCAAAAGGAATCAAGCCAGTTTCCAAGTGCAAGCTGCCAACTTGTACAGCTTTCTAATTATATCTCTCAAAAATGGGCACTATCAATCTATCAAGTAAACACAGGTCATGAATTCAGAAGAATATATAGAGGGAAGTAAAACCTGCATTAAAAAAACAAACCAAATTTTTTAGAGACCAAAAGTGAAAGAAAGTGGTTTACAATTTTCTGGCATTGCACTAGAGAGATACTTTCAGAATTATTCATTATTTGTCCAAAAAAATTGTATTGCTGACATCTTCAGCCTTCAATGTTTTAAGTTTGGAGACTAGACCTGACAAATTGACTTTAAAAGAAGCACAAGGTTAATTTTATCTCCATGTTTGTCACAGAAGTGGTCTCTAAAGTGATTAATTGCTTCATGTGTTCAGATAACTCTGCAATCACTGGCTACCAGCAGTCCCTTCACATGAAATCCAAAATGATGGGTTCATCTTCTCTCTAATCTTAGTCCACTAAACATGTTAACACTGCATTTGCATTTCACGTTGCACTTCTTCAAAAGGGTACATTGAGGAAAACCAGTTCTAGAATATCCTATAACTCTGGTGGAAAGAGGCGGCACAGGCTCATTCTACCAACTCTGACTTACAAGATAAACTGATGTCCTGTGCCTGTTCTAAACACTAGTTAAAGATAAATTCTTCGTATATTGTGCAAATGTCAACTAAGTCAGCACTGAACTGAATCATCTTCTGCATTGCTGAGGTTGTAGCAGAAGTTTCATGAGGCCAAAATAAAAGGACAAATTTAATGTCACACAAGAGTTCATTCAATTTGCTCAACTTTTCTTTTTTGAGGATGACTAAAAAGAACAATTTTAACTGAAATAAACACTAATGATTAGCATCCTAACTTTAGACAACATTCTCAATGAAGAGCTGTCAATACAGAGTACCAACACAGCCAAATCTGTTTCAGCTGCTGAATAACTATGTTAGAAGGCTTATTTTTGTTTGAAGTTCTGAGAAGTACGGGGGGGGGGGGGTGGTGGTGGTGGTGGTGGAAATTAGACATTTCAGGTATGATTTTGATTTGGTAGTGTCATAGCTCAAAAGTTGTTCAAGTCTAGACATATCACATTTGCTTCACTGATGAGCAGTGACTTCAGGATTTTAGTGGCAATGTTGAGTGGCTATTTTGGAAATATGCAATAAGATCTGCTCGGCATAGAAGCATTCAACTCAGTTCAGTTCATGAACAAAGCACCTCAGAAGCGGGCTACTGTGTCTGAACACAATCAGTAGCACAAGCAGTTAGGAAAAAGGAAAATATCAGGAAAAAACAATTTTTAGGAGAGTACTTCCATTACAGTCCTCATTATTGCTTATATTTTCTATGTATTGGGTATATAATCACAATAACCTTTTAAAATTTGAGAAGTGATTAGAATCACTCTCTTAGACTTTGATTCCTTTGGGCACATCTCTCTCTTAGACTTTGATTCCTTTGGGCACTTACTGATGTCTCACTTACTTGTCTTCTTAGAAGTGGAGACTCTAGATTTTATTTTTTTAAGGTAAAGTTTGTCAACTATCATGTACAATTTTAGGCAACACTACAAGAAGCTCATGGCTAAATAGACCAAACCAGAAATCTATTTGGTAGACAGTTATCACCATTAATAATTTAGGAAGTGGTCCCACTTAACTTAAGGTATTTTAACAGTTATAGGCATCTAACCTTGAGCTGCACAGACTGTGCATAGTAAATACAGAAAAGAGTGCGGTTAGACAAAGTTGATATATTTTAGTCATAGGGTGAAATGAAGTAAGCCTCAGGAGCAGCTAATGTCCTCAATCCATTACACAGCACATCTAAATATGGGTCAACGAATACTATCCTGAGTGTTTATCTCTCGTGATCATAAATTGGTATCTGTAATAACTGTTTTCAAAAATCCCTTTCATCCACTGTTTAGTCTATAAATGCTCTGATCCATCCAGCCATTTTGAGTGAGATTAGGCTCCACACACACGCACACATGTGCATGGAAGAATGCACATACGTCTTCTCATGGCAGACCACCTTATCTGAAAAAGATGTCCTGAGCCAACATACTTCTTTGTTTCTTCCAAGAAGTTCCATTATTCACAGCTACTCAAAACTTTTAAGATATTCATGACTACCTTGGTGGCAGCATTTTCTCCACCTATCATTCCGATTGAAAAAGATGTTTCCTCCTCCTGTGGTTTTCAGTGTCATAGATTACTCTAAACAGGAAAAAAACCTTTTAAAATCTCACAAGAGATTAGAAATTTCAACACTTAAAGAAATATTTTGGTGTGATGTACACAAGATACGTGTCTGGGGTGTTGAATCTGACACAGTGGGAAAGTATAAGTAAAGTTTTAAATTACCATATGAGGCAGTTGAATGTGCTGTAAAAGGCTGCTTTATCAGTTGGGAGCAGATGGACTTTCCTGAAAAGGCATGGTACGTCTGTTAATGGAAACATGCTGCCTGTTCACTGGAGTACCCAGGTAGGAAAAATCCCATAATTTGCTCTTTCGTAACTATGCCTGCTAGGCAATAGAGGAAAATCTCAGTAATCACAAATTTCTTTCTAAATTCCATTTTCTATCAAGTATACATAAAATTACCCAACAGTTATCTTCATGAAAATTCTGATGAGAAATTATGGGATTAATGAAGATTTTTATAAACACAGAGAAGTGATAAACTGTTGGCAAGAGGTACAATTATCTCCCACACTCACCTACCAAAATCCACTTTTCTGCATCAAAAGTAAGTTTATTAGTATGTATATGCAAACCTTAGGCAACCCCTTACGGGAACCTAGACAATGTCTGCAATACAGTTTTTATATTCAAGCACGTAAAACTATGTCTCTGGGCAAAGAGAAAAAAAGCGGTGAAATAACTAAATGTTCAGCTCCTTCCACACCTAAAAGTTACAGACACAACAACAGCTGTAATTGCATCTACTGGAATTAAACCTCTTTATCCAAGATATTTCACTAAATCTAAGTGCAGGGCTGAAGAAAAGAAATATTTTTTTTTCCTCTCCTCCTTTTAAATTAAGGAGTAATTTTAAATCCTTACAGCTTGGAAAAGAACCAATCATAGTAAAACTACCACGGGCTGAGATGTATCTATGAGAGGAACAGAATGACCTATGCCCTACCAGAACAGAGAATTAGTGGAGACCTGAACCTCTGTGCACTGTATATAGACTTTGACTTCCACAGGCAGAGCCATAAGAACAGGCACTTCTGGCTGATTCACTATAATCGTTGCTGTGTTGCAGTGCTGCTTTCCTATTTCGTGATTTTACAGGTTATTATAGTAATGGAAGTGACTGTCATCTAGACAAAATGTAAAAGCACCTACTTCCCTTGAGAACTGATTGCAACTGCAGTCACGTTTTCTAGCTGGCATAACCATGTTTTTTTTACACGTACATATTTCCTTCTCTATTTCAATTTAAGTCAAGGAGCAGCAATATTATTTCTATACATTCACAGTAGAAGCGATGTGCCCTAAAGCAAAATGATTCTATTTTCCCTGTACATACAATTTTCACAGCTATGCTTTAGGTAGCAGAGAAAATGATGGGGTTTTGATAGATGATATGAGTGGAGATGACTTAGATTTTTAAATATATAAGAAAAATAAGATGCCTAAAATTGGGGAGGGGATTCATATCTGTTTTCTTTCCCTTTAAAGATGGAGATAGAAGTATACTGAAAGCCCATTTTCCTCTTCAAGGAAAGGTTAACTGAACCAATCTCAAAGTGATAGGAACCAATGCTGCCTAGCATGATTCCTAGTTAGGTTCTGTCAAGAAAAAAGCCCAAACACTCTTTAAGCCAATGTCATGATTTAACCCTGCAAGCAGCCATGCCCTCACTGCCCCCAACCCAGAGTGGGAGAGATATGGAGAAAAAAAAAGTTTAAAAAAAATAACAACAAAAAAACTTCTGGGTTGAAAGTCAGTTTACTAGGCCAGAAAGGATAATGATGATGACGATAATAATAATACAAAACAAATGACGCATATAACAGTTGCTCACAATCTGGAGCTGAGGCCCAAGTAGCTCCCAAGTTGAGCCACTTTCTGGACAACCCCCACAGTTATATAATGAACATGACATCATATGGTATGGAACATCCCTTTGGACAGTTTGAAGTCTCAGCTTCTTGGCACCCCCACCTTTTCTTTGGCAGGGCAGTATGAGAACCTGAAAACTTCTCGACTGCTGGGCAAGAACTAAAACATTCGTGTGTTATCAACATTATTCTCATCCTAAATCCAAAATACAGCACTACACCAGCTGCTCGGAAGAAAATTAACTCTAGCACAGCCAACAGCAGAGAAACCAAACAAACATATTTGAAGAAAAGAAAAAAAGTCACCAGGTTAAACTGACAGGTACCTTTGTGTTTGATTTTTTTATTGCCTTTCCTTGCAATATAGGATACAGCGTATTCCCTACAAATATGCTTTATTCAATGCATTTTCTGCTTCTACTGCTACTTATGCTATTGGCAACAGCCTACATTTCTTATATTCTCTGAGATATCTTGTAATTGTGGCTTTTGACCTTTTATTGTAAGTTGTAAGTTGCATGTAAGGTCTTCAGTGGCCCCCAAGAGCATATGAGCAAAATGTTTTGTGAACCTTCTGAACTAGACATTTGCTGAATAATTACAATGTTAGGAGATAATCCTTAAAAACAGAGGTGCTTCCATTCCTGTGGCACACAATCACATTAGCTTTATGTTTCTGCTGAAGTAATGCAATTCAAGACTTAATAACAGCATTAAATTGCATAATTAATTTAGAGGCATTAAAGCACACCAAGACATATTGAGACAATTAAGAACTTCAGCAACATTGCCTTATGACAGTTGCTGCCTCTGGAAGGCAACAAAATATTAGCATACAATCAGCCCAACCAAGAGCTCTCATTGGGATAAGATTTTAAACTACTTAAGACTTTACAGACATAAATTCTGTGATCATCTTCATGGGGTTCACAAGTCAAGCAAGGTCTTGATTTATTACAAGCTAACAATGAAATTACAGAAATTATGTATCTTGCTGACATTACAGAAAATGAGACAGAAAGCTCAGCATTTTTTCTACATTCAGTAAGAGAAGTAATGTCAAAGTCACTTAAAACCCGAAAAGGCTGAGCTCAGATAGCAGTCTTGCATTAGTATAATGAAATGCGAATGCAGAATACCCAACAAAACTTACTGTGCTATTTTGTTTTTTCTTGCAGTAAAATGGGCCAGTATGGGTAACTTCTGAATTAACTGACTTCAGGCTATGCGCCAGTGTTATGGAAATAACTGCACTGATTCTAGAAAACACTGCATCTTTCCCTTCAGCAATATCCCTATGGCTCAGTTTCCCAGAGATGTAGGAAATGCCTTGAAGAGGGCTGTTGATAACTCATAATTTAACTGCTTATTTTAGTGTGATATGAATCACCCCTTGCAAAAGCCTCTGTGATTTTAGAAAAAAACCCAATGGCTAGTTTACATTAAACATTCAACATACAGACAGATAACTGCAGGCAAGTTGAATTCCACCAAAGTATATCAAGAGTCTGAACAGACAGCTGGCCTTTTCATTCTTACAAAGCAATGATACAGTCAAGATCTGAAGATGATACAAAGCTGGAAGGGGTGGCTGACATACAGGAACACCGCACTGCCATCCAGCAAGACCTGGACAGGCTGGAGAGCTGGACAGGGAGAAACCGGATGAAATTCAACCAAAGCAAGTGTAAAGTCTTGCACCTGGGGAGGAACAACCGCGTGTATCAGTACAGGCTGGGGGATGACCTGCTGGAGAAGAGCTCAGTGGAGAAGGACCTGGGGGTCCTGGTAGAGGACAGGTTGGCCATGAGCCAGCAGTGTGCCCTGGTGGCTAAGAGAGCCAACGGGATCCTGGGGCGCATCCAGAGGAGTGTAGCCAGCAGGTCGAAGGAGGTGATCCTCCCCCTCTACTCTGCCCTGGTCAGGCCCCACCTGGAGTATTGTGTCCAGTTCTGGGCTCCTTGGTTTAAAAAGGATAGGGATCTCCTGGAGAGAGTCCAAAGAAGGGCTACAAAGATGATTAGGGGCCTGGGGCATCTCCCCTATGAGGATAGGCTGAGTAAGTTGGGACTCTTCAGCCTTGAGAAGAGAAGACTAAGGGGGGACCTAATTAATGTCTATAATTATCTGAAGCAGGGGATGCAGGGGGAATCAGCCAGCCCCTTTTCAGTGGTCTGTGGGGATAGGACAAGGGGCAATGGCTGTAAATTGGAGCATAGGAAGTTCCGCACCAACATGCAGAAGAACTTTTTCACAGTGAAGGTGCAGAGCACTGGAATAGGCTGCCCAGGGAGGTGGTGGAGTCTCCTTCTCTGGAGATATTCAAGACCCGTCTGGATGCCTATCTGAGTGATTTGTCCTAGGGAGCCTGCTTTGGCAGGGGGGTTGGACCCGATGATCTCTCGAGGTCCCTTCCAACCCCTACAATTCCATGATTCTATGATTTTTGAAAACATCAAATACCATCCCTCTTTACGGACATCTAAAAATGGTCTGAAATCCATTAATTGCTAAAGTAAACCTCTAATGCTTTATTGAATCTGCCAAAGTAACACAGCTTACTCAGTAATTCCTATATTTCGACAGAATTTGTTTGGCTATTGTTTAGTTGACAACATTTCTGAGCAGAAATCTAAGCATTAAGAGTGTATAATGAGAAAGCGAGTTTGATGTCACATACGGGAAGAGGTAACATTTTATGGTTTTCTGTTGTAACAGCTCCAGCTATGTCAGTAGAGAAATCAATTGGTTTCATGGTTCATAGCTAAGCTTTGGCTTTGCCATGAACTCTACCAAGGACAGTGAGTTGTTGAACTGAGCCCTGAAGCAGAGTGGAAAGCAAGGTGTTACTCTGCACACCTACTCTAAATTCCTTCCTCATTCCATCCTCGTCCACGGGAAAGAGACACTACACACATCAGATTATTCTGAGAGCACAAAGCTACAATACCACCCATTCAGCATCACTCACACCACCTTTCTTTCAGCGAAGTGGTCTTCATGGTCCTGCAGGCATCTTCCCCTCCTCTGTACACCCTGCTACAGCATAGCTCAACTCCAACAAGTATCAAAGCAGTACTTTGTGTCCTTTTTTTTAAGCAATGCTTCCAGCCAAGTAAATATCTTGCTTACAGACAGGAATATTAGCTGTTTCAACCCAGAATGGTATCCTGTTCCTACAATTATTCATATCTAAAAAATAAATTGTATGTGCATTTTTCCAGTTTAGGAGTTGGGTCATAATCTCATTCTACATTAAATCAATGAAAGAAATCCAGTGCCAGCCCTCATGAAGCAAAAACAAGGTAAAAAGAGAACCAAGCATTCCTAATTGCTCAATATTGGTCCTATTCTGGAAGAAAGCTTGGCAAAGAAAGCGCTGATGAAACTACTTCTGATGTCATCTATTCCCTCGGGTAGTACAGTTTTCTTATGGGGAGCAAATTTAATGGGAATATCAGTTCAAACAACAAGGTGGTTATACTTTAATAGCTAGTCATTTTCAGGGACAGCCTTTCTACCTTGCAGGAGATAAATAAATTTAATCTACAAAATTTCTTTCCCTACCACGTAACTTCAAACAAGTGAACTTTCAAGGCCCGGCTATTTATATGGTTACACGGCATAAGAGTAGCTGTATCTCAGCCCAGCAAACAAAAAGAAACAACTGGGAACATTTTAATAAGCCTGTAAATTCAAAAAACCAGTGTGAAATTACAAAAAGCATGCTGATGCCTCAAAAGCCCGTTATATATGCATTAGATGTAAAAATGTTGAAAAGCATTACAGGATGTAAAAACCTTAAAAGCAGAGTCAGGGAACACGTGGTGGGTAAGAGTAATGGTCCAGCAATGCAAGTTCCCAGGTGGGGTAATACTTTAACCAGGTGGAATCATCTTATTTCAGGCAGAGAGAGTGCCTGTTGGTTGTGTGCTTGTAAATTTAAATGAGATGCTTTTCAAAGCAATGTTAGTGGAGGCCGAGATTTGCTCTGGTGAGGAAAATAGAATTTTATAATGGATATGACATTGACGATTGCTTTGAAGTAAAAGAAGCCTATTGTATCACAACTGCCTAGCATTCCAATGACTTAGTAAACTCATTATGCCCTCTCCAGTAAATCAATGTGCAACCAGTCTGTGGCTGTTTGCTTTAGACACAGTGTTTTCGCTAAGATTTTATACTTTAATGAAGATGTATCTTGCCTGGGGGAGGGGGAGAAACCCCACTCTGAAGAAGTATCTTTCATAGTTTATTTCTGGTCCTTCTAACAGTGCTGGGTTTTCCCCTAGTTTATTCTCACGAGTCTGAGATTATTAAACCCCCTTAAATTCACACAAAACCCAGTTCATCATCAACGTACTCTGTTGCTCCAGAGTGACAGATTATTGCTCATATCCTTGCCTGACTGTAATCCCTATTATTAATTAAAGCTGCTCCAACCGAATTACTCAACCCAAAACTCACTTCAGAAGGAAGAGGTACAGAGAAAGAAATCACTCTTCTCCACTTATGAATGTGCCTCACAAGATGAAGAGTCAAGATCACAGTTTCATAAAAGATGATGTTGATACAATTTTGCAATAAATCTATGCTTAGCATTTATACTTACTGACTCTTAAGGCACTAAAGCTTTTACAGGAAGAAAAACACTCCAGCTCACACAAAATAAATACTGTCAGGAGCAGAGAGTTTGGGTGATCCTGAATTTGCATTGTATTGTTGGAAGGAATTTTCAGGCTTTGCTGAAATAATTCTGCTGCACCAAGAAACCAGCAAGCCTTAGTGCTAACCAGTTTGTAAAGCACAGTGGTTCCCTGAGTTCCTCACATAGTCTTACACCAGGATTTGTCCCAGAGTAACAGAGGAACCACACAGATGCTCCAAAACAAAGCTGCACAGAGAAATGTCCAGCTATACCTTTATTTCTCTTTCCTCTTCCCCTAACTTATAGTGCACTGTAAGTTATACACTCTCCAATCTACCTCTAGCTCATTGTTTCAGAAACTAGCTTGCTGAATTCTCTTACAAGAATTGGTAAGATGGCAAGATTGGTGCACACTCTATGGTGGCACATTCCAGATCATTGCATTACAAGTCATATCAGAAAACTACATTGAGCTGTAGCTCATTCACGAAAAGGAAATTAAATTTTTTCTCTGCCAGGGAACCACTAAAGTTTCTTATGTCTAAATTAAGTATACCTACTAACTTTAATTTTCAAGCCACAGGATCAGAAGATCAGCTACTTGGGAAACCTGTTCCTCTAAGAGTATTAGTTAAAAGATAAAATGCTCCAAAAAGGTTTTACCAACTATAACATCAAGAGTAAAATATAGATGAGTAATTAAGCAAAATAAAACAAAACAAAAAAGAAATTTAAACTCGTTACACTGGTTGAAGTGGTACATTGTTATACCACCTCAAATGATGCTGAAGAATGTATTTTTTCCTGCTTATGTAAGGAATATTTAACCGCTTGTGGGATATCTGACAACAATTTAACTGAGAAAACGGAACACTTTGTATTTTTAAGTTTCCTGTTACCATTGGTAACATACTAAACTGATACATATTTTACAGTCTTAAAGCAACACATTTACTTGAAATTTCATACCATAAAAAAATGCAGCTGAGTTATAGATAAGCATTCTCGTTTGGGATGCCTGAAAGCCCACTGGCTATGAAGATCCCCTAGTAATCTATGCATGATACAGAACTACCATCTATAAATACTTACCAGAATGAGAAAAAAGTAGTATACAGACAACAGTCACATTGAAGAAAACATATATTTTAATTTTTAATTGAAAAACAAAAACTTGGGTTCCCTTTGCCTCTGCATTGAGCCTTGTTACTCACAAAATTTGTGATACTATTTGCTACAACTCAGGTGTTACAGAATTTCATGTGCTGATGTGAAACCCAGCAGCCATCTCAACAGACTACCCAACTATCCACAGACGTTGCAGCTATGCAGCACATTCATTTTACTCCACGCATTTGCAGCTTCCAGTTGTATAATTTGCATCTTTGGACTCTGCAGCGTGGCACTGGAGGGAACACTGCATTTAAGAGGCAAGAAGTCACTACATTATGAGAGTAGCTCAGAAGTTCTTCCAGCATGTCGCGCCCACCAAGAACCAGATGTTACAAAATATCTCACAAGAACTTGCCATTTGTGTCCTATGATTGCCTTCCAAGAGGGAGAAAAGATGGAGGAACATCTGATGTGACAGAATCACTGGCAATCCCTGCAGAGTTGTATCCTGATCAAATGATTTACAAGTGTGTTTGAAGTAAGAGATGAATATTAACAGAAAAAAACTAATGATGGACAGCATGTTTGCTAACAAAACCTAAACATATTTAGGCAAGGAAAATACAGATTTGTTTGGGTTTTTTATTTATTTAAATCTTGCCAATAGTTGCGTGTTTTTGTAGTAATGTAAACATAACTTGCTTGTTAACGGAGCAGAATTCTGGAACATTATGAATAGCTGGGATGGTAAATGTGATAAGGGTAATTTATTCATCTATTGTGTTAATCTTGTGCCTTATTTTACAGAATTAACAGGTTGAGGGCTTTTTATTTCACTAGAGCCTGGAGATAGTTATCCATACAGTTCACAAGATCCTCCACCTGGTTTACAAGGAGGTAATAATTGAATAGTGAAATGGACAGATTAACAACATGTTTTAAAAATGCAGTACAAGATTTTGTTCAACTATCAGAAATAATATTCATAAAAAGTGTGAAATACATCTACAAATGTGTGACACTTCTTTGTGGCGACCGGCAGAGAACAACACGCAATTCAATATGAATTTTAGGTGAAGCAATTTTATTAGGTGAATGTGGCAAGCTAAAAACCTGCTAACTGGTTACACACACTGTTCACACTGTATAAATTGGTTAGTAATTATAACGAGTTCTGAGAAACCTATCTTACAGCTAAACATCATTAGTTTACCTTTAATACCTAAAAGTAACCACACACCTGCTCTCTTGACCCTCTTGTTATGGTTGGTTCCTAACATGTTCTGTTACTCCCAAATACCTTCCCATAACTGCTTCTTGGTTTAGGGTGGCCTGTACCCCTATCAACAAGGCCGCTGTGTTTTGAGAATGTGATTATTAAGATCCTCTCAGTGTGAGTAACTTTTCCTGTCTCATGGGAAAAGAAGAATATTGTCAGGGCCTAAATCTTGGGAGAGGAGAGCTAGGCTGCCAGCAGGCCTGCTGTCTTCCCCGACACTTCTTAAACTATATGCTTTTCAGCTTTTTTGCATACTTTATAATATTTGTTGAATCCTAATAAAAGTATGTATTTCTAAGGAACTGCTTCCGAATTCTATAGCTTGAAGTTTGCATAAATTTACTTTCAATTCATTGATTGTATAACTCATTCATGTTCCTGACAGGAACATCTACTACAGAAACCCAAGTGTAGAACGAGCAAATATCACACAGAGTAATGAGTAAATTACTGTCTATGCTGTGTGGAAATGCATACCTTTTCTATTTACTGCCAAATGAGTTTCAAACCCAGACAAACTAAACAGAACTAAACATTTATAGGAAATTCTGTAGTTTCATTTGTGGAAAACTGGATCTTAACACTGTTCTTGCTTTAATAGCTGTTCTGCTTATCTCTGTAACTGCCCTGAACATCATCAAGTGAGAGACAGTAATCACAGAGAAACCAAGCACAGTGCATTATCTATCCTGGGTGCACCATCAGAACAGAAATATCTTCTGTTAGCTGCTCTTACACAGTATCTATGTATTCGTTCTAACAGATCCAGACCAAAGGAAAGGGAAGGTCACTGCCTCAAAAGTTAACTAGAGATGAATGGAGAAACTGAGAGAAGCAGTTTAAAAAAAAAAAAAAAGGCAGCAGAAAGCAGACAGAGCAGACTTTGCCTTGAGTAATATGTCTTGGTACAAGTTCCCAGAGATATACACAGAGCTCAAAGTAAGAGAAAGCCTATAACCCATGCACTCTCCTTGAACCAGCATTCCCATCAAAATTTTACTCCTCATCTCAAAAACAATCAGATAACTTTCCCTTTGAATTGTGACTTCAAAGCAATCAATGTTTTGGGTCTGAAAAAGTTTACTGATTATATGCTTAATCTAATAAAAAGTAGCATACATGATGATTTACAAAATATTTTCCTATAAAGGATGACAATTTATTTGGAATCGTTCTTGTTCCAAGAATCTCTGAGATAATCATGAAACCCTGGCAGCTTAAAGACTACCTCTACATATTTATCAAATCTTACTCCAGCTCTCAGAAGATAAGATGAAAGGATACTGTTACTAGCAAGACTCAAGAGTTATGACAGCCTAAAATGCAGAACACTTTACTTGATGACAGGTTTTATTTTTTTTAATAGAATTTTGAGTGAGGTTTTTGTGGGTTTCTCAGGTATTTTTATTCCCCCGCCCCCTCTGTAGTAGGATAAGATTTTGTATAACAACTTAAGTAGATGGAAAAGGATAGTCATGTCTAAAAAAGTAAAGTGGTCCACAGCAATATAAAAAGGAGGAATGGGAAAAAAACTTCTCTTGGTTTTTTTTTCAAGAGTCAACACAAAACGTGGGTAACTTCTACAGACATTGTAATCTATGATAAACCCCTGCTTTTATTCTCAAAAGAACCTCCACCCACCAAGTTCTATAGGAGTATCCTGGCTTTGGGGTGAGCGAGTTAATTTTCTTTCTAGTAGCTGGTGTAGTGCTGTGGCTTGGATTTTCCCTCTGATTGCATTGTGTAGCCCATCCCATGTGGATCTCACATCAAACCTATGACTAGCCTCCTGCTGTAAGGTGAAGTAGCATCAATACTCTCAGTTTCCTCCCAAAATTAAGCAGGATATAATATTCAAAGAATACTTTGAAAAGAAAAGCAAGCAGCAGTCTGAACCCAACTATATCAAATTTCATGCCACATTTTAAAAAAGAAACTAGGTCATAATATATTTATATAAATGAAAGAATGAATTCTGTGTTTTCTTTCATCCTTCTTTCCCTCTTTGCCTTCCACTCCTGTAAACACAATTTCAATGTTTTAACTTAGGTTGTTTTTTTTTTTAACTGTAGCTTTTTTTTATTTGTAGGTGCCCCTAGGATCCTCCTCTGTTTCATTTTCATATCTTTTCCCTCCTTCTCCCCCTGTTACTGAGATGTTCTGTTCCTTTCCCTTCTTCCCACAAGAACTCATTTCTTTGAGCCAGTTCTCTCAGGATAACCCTCCTGATGATCTTTTTCTCCACGAAGAGTAGTATCTGAACTGCTGTGTCAGTTCGGAAGTTTAAAACATTTCAATGGTGTATTTTGAACTCTTTTGTCAATTTTGTTTATTTATACTGTAAACTTTTGTATTTTGAATGGGACTTTTCTTTGGGATTTTGGAGGAGACTGAAGGTGGAAGCAGGGACAAATAAACACCATAAAGAGCTGGAGACAGTTTGCAAATGTTGATCTCAAAGCAAACATCCTACTTTCATGCCCAGATAGCTTCCACTGCCAGGTGGCCTCAGAAGGACAAGAGGTGGCCTCTAACTCAGGGCATGGAGACCCACCATGATTGTCTTCAAGGGAACAAGAATAGAGGAGGCTCAGAAAAAAATTCAGCTAAGAGGCCTTTCTTTGCTTTCAAGTAGGGAGTAGAAAGGACACTTAGAATTTGGGCTTCTTTCAAAACGATGCATTAACAGTGCCATGCAGAGAAAAAGGTAAAAAGAAATTCATTACCTTTGCTCTAATTCACTTTTCCAATGTATAGGTTGGAATTATTTCTCTCTGCAAATGCCCGTTATAAAGTATGGTAAGGAGGGCAAGCATGAGCCTGGTGATGAGACACACTAAGTTGTGAACTACAACTATGGAAGTCTGTAAAGAAAATCTCTGGAAATCAGTGTTGGTATAAGTATAGGAAAGAGGAAATCAAGTTCAATTATAAAATTTATTCAGGGATAGATATTTGCAGGTTACTAATATTTTATCATGTAACAGTTGAATAGAAATCCAGGTATTCTATTTGCCTTCACACACCTATTAAAAATAACAAAGAAAGAAAAAAACCAACAACTAAAAGTCTAAACTTACTGGGGTTTTTTTTTTTCAGTCTTGCTTGGAAAATTAATAATGATGACAAGGGGATGTCATCTGAGTTACAGGGAACGTGTTTCCTCAGTTGATAATATGATAGATCTTGACAAGATATTTCACTTTCCAAGAATTCTCATATATTCATTGAAAAACAGAAACCTAGGAATTCATATATCTTGGCAAAGAAAGGTTATTCAGCAAGAACAAGACACCCAAGTGGATCAGAAAGAACTACCAGGTATCATCAAAACACCTGAGAAGAATTCTTTCCACAGGAAATTAAAAAAAAAAAAAAGAATTAAAAATCAGAGGAGTTGGTTTGAAAAAAAAACAACTTGCTGAAGAATCAGAAAACAGTAGAAAGATCTGAATCAGGCAGCCACCTAGCTGAAACTTTTTCTGAGACTTCTGACATTTCTCTTCTTGGTTTAGGCCACAGAATTATTCAATTATGGCCTTGGGTATTTCCATTTTTATTCATGAAAACGCAAGTAAAATAAATCTAAGTCTCACAGCTATAGAGAAATACCAATTCATCAGTATATAAAAAAAAATAATGCTGAGTCCCATTTTCTACTTCCTCATTTTCAAAGCCAGATGCATTATTTGACCGGGATCCTTCAGCCTCTATAATCTCTGTTTCATTTTCATATCCCTTCCCTCCTTCTAGTCATTATTCTGATTAGAGCTGGGCAATTTGGAAACTTAAGCTAACACATTTTAATGAGTTCACAGCAAGAAAACCATCAGTGAAAGGAAACTGTTTGAAGCCTGACTTGCCTAGAGAGGTGGAAGGATCTGCTTCTAGATAGAGAATAGAAATTTAGAAGAGCATCTTGTATTCCTTCTTGAAGAGCATGCCTACTGTTGGAACAGCCCTAACATGGACAAAAAGTTAACACCTTGAGTAACTGCTAACAACCACAAAGGAAGTTAAAGAATTAGCCATACACAAAACTGGAGAATGCTACGGCTATGCAGTTCTTTCCAGCGCTTGCCGACCTTTTGATTGGCAGTACTTCTGGCAATCAAAAATACAAGTTGGTTTTTTCCTTTACATGGATTAAGATCAAAACCAAATAGTTGTTCATGCAATTTAGGATTGCTTTTGCAGAGAGATCCAAATTAGACCTAGATGGCTGGACACCATTGGAAAGATGACTAGGTTTTGGTTACTTTCAAATAGAAAAACATCTAAAGAAGAATCAACTACCTATATCCTTTTTCTCTTCATAGTTTGATTAAGATTTAGGTGCTCTGATCTGCTTTAAGTGGTCTGTTTAGATAAGGAATACTTAGGTATCTTAAACGCAGCGCACTGCTACAAAATAAAACTCATCAACAGAGTTAGGCCAGAATAAATTTGCTAACAATGTCCCTCCCAAAGACTTCCTAGCATTAGTGTCAATACTCTCATCATCACTCTTGTGCATTTTCTTCCATTACATGCAAGTAAATCTCTTGTAAAAAAAACCTCTCCCCAACCACATCTAGAGTAAGTAGCAAGGCAAAACCTTTGCCCAAATGCTGGTCCTTCACATTTATCTCCAATGCCACTTCCAGAAGAAAATCAACATTCAAACTCTGAAATGCCTGCTCTGTTACAGATTCTGGCAGAGCGCACCGTTTTGTCCCTCATTCCAGATCTCCAGAATGGAGAACATGACCACAATTAGCAGCTTCTCCATTTTTCCCAGAATAAGAGTATCAATTGACTTTGCAGGGAAAACTTATGATCAGAACTTGCTTCTTGCAGTGGGATCAATAGGCAATCAGTGGGATTATGCAAGTATTGAAATGAACCTGAGAAATACATGGCAGTGAGACAGCTTGCCCTAGCACCCAGCCTTTACTCCACTGAGTCATTATTTTTCTCTTTTACATTTCATGCAGCACTTTCACTTGGCTCTCTCAGAGCTATGTGTTTGATGTTGACTTTTGCCAAGCAACCAACGAGACAAATTGTGTATTGCTCCTTTCTAGACTAGAACTGTCTTAAGCTAACATGTTTAACCTTCTGCTTTCATTTCTGTGTGTTTCGAGGCACTTCTACATGCCAGCTATATTGTTCTGATTTACCGTGACGTACAGAAGGATAAAGGTGATAGGGAGTTTCTATCATGCAGGTTGACAGCATTAAATGAAGAAAAGAATTTTGCCTCTTTTGGTGCTGATTATACCCATATTTCCAGGCTAACTGGTAGGGCACAGCTTGACATACTGAAGTTGCAGACATCTCTATTTAATAGTACTTTTTTTTCCTCTTTTCCCTCCTTTATAAAAGAAAGTGATAATTGCCAGTACCCTAAGGTAGCAACATTTTTATGAGCACTACAAAGCTTTGAATAGCATCATTCATTTCCAGTTTTGCTGGTACTGTTCCACGTCTGAAGCCAGTTTTCTGTCAGTTTGGGTTAACAGCAGTTTCACATTAAATGGCAGCAGAAAAGTTATTTGCCATGTGATGGTTACATCTATGGATCAGGAGAAAGGTACCTGCAGCATTTAGCCAGTACTTAACTTCATGTACCCTATTCCAGAGCTGACTGGAAAGTGCTACTGAATGACGCTTTAAATCATATTTTGCCTCGGTCACATGGAGTCTATAGCCAGAAAGCAAACTCTCTGGACACGTACAGAGAGATTTTAACTGTGGTTTATGATATAAACCATTAGACAATCTATTGGCAATCTCCCTTCTTCCTTTTTTCCACCTTTCTCAGGAATAAAAAGATTAATCAGTTTTCCAATCTCTTTCACCACATAGCTGCACAGTTTTGCGGTAACATGGGAACATGTGACAGGCAGAAACTACCAGACAAGCATAGCTGGATATCTGTATTGTGAAACCCAAGATTAATTCTGCTTTGAAGCTGCTAGTGCTGCTGAGGCCACAGAGTATCTTTGCCTTCACACGAAGTTACTGGAGACAAATGAATTATTCAGAGTTTTTAAAGTTCACCATCTATCTCTGCAGAAACTGCGATGGCACAATTACGAAACAATGTAGAACCTGCTTCTTCAGAAGATCTATCCCTGTTTACGGTGGAAGCAACATTACCTGTTGGTACAGTTATTAACTATTGTTATGAGTTAATAACTCATAATGACACTACAGAGCCATCACATCCACAGAAAATGGAAATGGCTAGGAAATAGGTAGCAATTGCCTAATTATTGTTCATGATTAAATACAGAAGAGTATCCAATTAAAACTCTTAAATCTTGGGTTGAGTTAGAATTAACGTCAGTGGGAAGTGATTGCCTTGTTAATCAAATATAGATATATTGCACTGGGATTACTAAACACTTTAGCTTATGTGGGCTTCACCAGGAGAATTTCCATGAGTAGCATGATGGATACGTTTAATAATTGGGAAAATAATTTGCATACCATGATTTCTGGATGAATCTAATGTAAACCAACTTTTCCTTTCAAACCAGAAGGAAGAAGCCATTTCCCTTTTTAAATCAGCAGATGATGCCAGCTTTATGCCTTTGCCACAAGGCAAAAGATTTTTTGAGCTAAATTGTAAAGCACTGTGTTCGAGACAGTCCCACTTTCAAATTTACAAAGATAGTATCTGAAGACCATCAAGGATATTAATTCTGAAAATCTACTCAGACTATGTCTCAAATGACTAGGGAATCTGTTTTTTATTGTCTTTGGTTGAACAAAACCTTGAATGCCATATACACATGCACCAAGTAAAGAAATAGCCATTTTGGTAAGAGTTTTGGAAGGCTTTTCTTTGAGTTTCATTCACATAGTTATCTTGATAGCCAAGAGGAGACAAAACACCACCTACTCTATTTGAAACTAATCTAGCAGAATTATGCTGCATGTATTATGTATGCCAAGACTTATGATAGATTGTTGTTTTAAAACCTTTAACTGCCATGAGATGGGACTGCATGCATCACTTGCAAGTGGAAAAATATTACAGGAATGATGAGAATCAAATCCAAAAGTACATTAAAATCTTTATATCACCTCAAATTGCGCAGTCATTTTCTTTGCCTATGCTTCAACATTTTAACAAGAATAAAAGGTACAAAAGTTACTTACTATAGCCATAATACTGTACTATAACCCTTCCATCTCCCCCCTGCCCCCCAATCCCTCTAAACAGAAATCTCCCAACTTTCTTTAATGGTTGGTTGGGAAATTTCTAGTCATATTTTACTTTCGGACTTGCAACTAGTATAACAATTACATCAGCCAAAATAAATCAGAGCAATTCAGAGGCTTGGTCTAAGAGCTGAATCGGTTCCTGGCTGCTTCTGAGCATAAGGATGGAAAGTACTTATGCATGTCCCCTCCGTGTTCCAACAAATCTCATGTATGACTCCAGATTAAGCTTTTTAAAAGCATCAAGCCCGTGGCTTGTGTAATATCTTCACAAGTAGCTCAGTTGCCAAGGCCAATTGAATCTATCAAATTGTACTAGATATAAGTATTTAATAATGCAATATTACCTTCAGAATACTATATTTTACAGCATACATTACCGGAGAAATAGAATGCATTCTACATACATTTTTTAAATAGCTTTTAACAGTTATGAAAAACATAGTGCAGCAAGTTCCTCTACTATTGAAGTTTATTTTATATAAAAACCTAATTAATGTTGAATGATTCACTGCTTATTGTTGTATTCAATTTTTATGTTAACCCATTTTTGCTAAAACTTTGAGATATATATTATGGACATAAGACATAATCATATACTTTATAATCATGTGTTAGTAAGAAGGAAGTCAGATCGAAGCTATTTTTTATAATGAGTAAACTATACCTTCTCATCTTCAGTGCATTACAAAAGGGTATATATGAAAATCTAACACGGTTCCAATTAGCTTTACTGTATTCTTTTGGGTTCTGCAAAATGAAACATATTAAGTTGCATGTAAATTAGCATGGATCATTAAAATCAATTTGCTAAATTCCTCAAATCCAAAAGCGATTTATTAATAGTTATTTTGTACTTCAACTAAATTGAAATCTGGGCATTTTGAGTTGGTGGCAACTTCTGCCTTGGCAGAACTACACAACCTAGATGTAAAGTCAAAACAAAAGAATTGAGAATGGCTTAGGTACTAAATAGAGAACAATAGTCACATGACTATATCAGAGCAAAATCATCTGAGCGTGTTACGCTTCGTAAAAAAATCTTTGACTGCAGCTATGTTACTGAAATTTAAGTTGTGCCATTTATCATTTCAATTAGATAAAGATTTGGAGTGTAGCTAAAGCATTGCTCCCACCCTCAAATTTCAATCTTGACTGGTTATATGCTGACTGTGCCAACAGAGTGGATAACAGTAGACAAATTCTCCATAATAAAGAAAAACTAACCCCAAAAAACTAAAACCACATTCAACAGTTTCGAGTTGCTATTTTCCGGAAGGAGGATGTGGGGACAACTGCCTAATCCAAGAAGTGACAGAGAATAATTCCTTAAAAGCAGACAGACAATTGGAAATCTCATATCTAACAGTAATGGAAGGCTTAGTTTGAAAACACCTCACTATTTCAACATTTTTGTATCATTAAAGAATTTAGTAACTCTATTATTCACACTTATCTCAGACTGTCCATGTAGCTGTGGTTATATTTCAAGCTTCTAGTGCCAGTTTAGCATTTTGTCATATGTAATTACACTGCAAGGTTACATATCTCTGACAATGTGCAAATTCCTATTAACAATGAGAACACTCCAAGCTAAGACCAAACTAAGCGACAGTTATCCAAAAATCGTTGCCATCCAAAATGCCCCCCAGAATCAGTTTTTCTTTTTGTTAGAGCTAGGAAAAACCTGAAGCTCTAAGAGCAAGTAGGACTCAAAACCACCATTCCTCACCTTGATGTTGATTTGCTGTCCATGTTCTTCCCCAAATTCCTAAAGGAGGTACTCGGTCAAAGTAGCCCTGAACTATCTCTGCTTTGGTTGCACAAAAGGAACAACAGACAAGATAAGAAGAGCTGTGAGTTTTGGGAACAGCTGCAAGAGTCAATTATATATTTGATATGACTTAGGAAACACATAAAATTCTATGTGGGGTTACCCATTTGATTGGATATGCGCTGTACTCTTGGTGGATCTCTGGACTGAAGTATTTCTTTGAAATGACAGCTCTTTCTGTATGCCTGAACTTTAGATGAACCGAAGCAGACAATTCATGTATGTTGTACCACTTTTTATATATACACAGAGGATGTAAAGATACCATAAAAGTTATGGCATAAATCAGATGTTACCACCTGTCACCTTCAACATCAGCACTGTTTTTCTGAAACAGTAATCTCTTTGAGAATCACAGGCTATCTCCCCTTATGGCATGACCGACTTTAATTTGCAGCTTCCTCTTTTCTCCCATTGTCACTTGCTTTACTTTTATTACTACTGGCCAATAAAACTCCAATGAAATTTAGCTAACCCATGTTCCATGTTCAGTCCAACTCTGAGCAAAGCCAGCAGAAGCCCCTGCAGTGAGCTGGAGAGGTAAGGAGGGGGCTGGGCAAGAACCAGCAGATGATGCTGGCCCTGAGATGCCAGAGCAGTCCCCACTTCCGCTGCTGCCACGCCAGAGCAAATTAATCGTGTGGTGAGTTTGCACACTTTACCTTTTAATCTCTTTACATTAGTAACACCTCACTGTCACACCCACTGCTGACTACAATGAATTAACATGAAAGGCTCTGCAGTGCGTATTGTATATTTACACTTCACATCTAGATTTGACATGTTAATACTCATATATATATATATGAAAAAAGAATATAATTTCATATCAACTTCAGAGAAGTCAGGGCATTTACTCAGGAGTTCAAAAGGAAGAGTTTGGAGTCCCGCCTGGGATCTTTCTGAAGCTGAAATTCACTCTGGCTAATGTCAGACCAGTGCAAATTCTGAGGAAGTCCACTGAATAAATATATATAAATATATATAAATATATCTCAAAATAACTCAGACTGAAACCTATTTCAAGATCTTCCTGCACTATCTATAGAGACACAAATGAAAATACTAAAAGATTTTCGACCTAAATTAGGGCTTTTTTGGTAATATCATCATTTGAGCATGTCATATCTAAATGTCACCTTTAGTTCACATAAATGTCAACTAATAAGTTCACAAGAGTACTTTTTGTGAAATTTCATCAGCCTTAAAATTTTAGAAAGGTCAAAACTGATAAGCAGAAGCACCTATATTCTGCCTGCCCCTGTTTACAGTCATTCCACAAAAATACCAGACAATGTTGTTTTTGGTCTGTAATGCCAACAAGATACACCTGAGACAATGTTCTACACAGATAGCTGTTCCAGTTAGTTCTCAGGGGTGAGATGCACATTACTCAAACTAAAAATCAGAAAAGTAAAAAACTCTAAGTGATTTAATGCTCCTTATTCGCTATCCAGCTCACTCAGTTCCCTTCTTAATAGAAATAGGAAAAAAAAAAGTCACCATAGCTTCGAACATAGATCCTTCCTTTAAGCATTTTGACTACTCTCTTTTCCAAATACATGGTATTTTTTTTTCCCAAATAAAACAAAACTTATATCACAGAAGCAAGTGAGTTGATGAATTCCATCTGCCTTGTCAAGTCCTCTTATCTTCATTTAATACATTTAACATTGCAGGATTTACCATTTTGCATTTTAAATCTGTAGCCTGAAAATAAGCCCAGAGTGTGGAGCTGCATCAAGAACACATCTTTAGCAAATGCTGAGAAACAGGCCACAAAAGCACTCAAACAAATATTTCTAATCCTACATATATGGTATCAAAACTCTGATAGGAGGTTTTATAGTCTTTAATCCTGCATATATCAAAACTTAGATAAGAGGTTTTGTTGTCTCCAAATAGATATAGATGCTTCAAGACTGATTACAATTTTTATTTCTCTTACAAGGCTTCAAAAATTTTCTCCCATTATTGGTTCTCAGATGGAAGAAATCCAAAATGCCAAACTGACAACAATGGATAAAGGAAATACGAGAACATTTAAGATTTCAAAGTGTCTCATAATTTCTTGGTTTTTTCTGAACACTACCCTGAAGACTGGGGTGGAGGGGGAAGAGACAATGAATCATATGGATTTTGAAAAATACCTTCAGAATATTTCTAGAGTGAAAGGCTCCATAATGGGACATTCTTAATATTAATGTGAAATGAAACCATCAATCAAGAATCACAAAATTACATAACAGCTCATTTGTTTTCTATACCATAATGAATTCTGAAAGATATTCAACAAAAGGTAGAGGGGTTGGAAACAGAGAAAAGCCAATTCTGCAACATTAGCATGGAACAATGTATTATGGAGCATTAAAAAAAACAAAGGCAACATGTAAATAAGCCTAGATTAATACTTTTTTGTGTTGTTTGAGTTTTTTGTGGGTTTTTTTTTTTTTGGAAGGGAGGGGCTTTGGGGAAGACAGATTATTATTCTTGTTGTTTGGGCTTCTTGTAATCTCTGTATTTCACATGCTGCATTTGATTTTGGGCTAACTTCAGGTTGAAATCAAGCACTGCAGACCCTTATCAAGTTTTCTGCTTGCTCACTCAGTGGAGAGATTCAAAATCACAAGTGAAGCATTTTGAGAAAGAGGTTACAGGGAATTAAAGCACATGAAATATACAGAATCTCCAAAATTCTTTGCTCACAATTTTGGCTTCTAAACTGTATTTTTCTTCCAGTTTAGTTTCAGCACAAGCATCTATTTTGCATGTGCCAAGATGGCTTTGCAACATGAACAAAACTGCAGATTGGGAGATCTACTCCAAAGGTGCACTCTGGAACTAAACTAAAACTCCCAGCAGGCCAGCAGTCACCAAAAGGACACAGCTCAACTCTGACAGCCACCTTTCCCCCACAATTATTCTCAGCTTATGGAAAACATAAACAAGATATCTGTATACACAGCCACATTAGAGAGTTATTATAATAGAGTGTGTGACATTTAATATTTGCTTTTAACTCTGCTCAGCTGCAGAGTCTAAATCCTTGCTGCTGCTACGCAACTATATGAATATCGTTTACATTTGTATAAACTCACCCACTGAAAGCTACTTGAGGAACAATGAGAAAACACCGCTATCCACTTCAAGTGAAGACAGTTCAGCTGAAACAGAGTTTCCTTTTGGCAAGACAGCAGATTTTACTTTCTAAATCTTCTTTATTTCTTTCTAAGACTTGTGAGAAAAAAATTGAGAAAAGGTCCTAAGAAAAAAAAAAAGATGCTGCATTTCATTGTTTCAGTGGTGTGCATTCTTTGTCCAAAAAATTGTCATGCATCTCTCTAGAAGCATGAGAAAATCTGACATATATCTTGTCTAGGCTTTTTTAAAACCCCTTATTCAAGATAGATTTTAAATCTTTGTTCATTTTATGCATCTCATGGTAACACTGGTTCGTGCAGACTGAAGCTACAAACTAGGGTATTGATCGCTGAAAATGTTGGAGAAGGAAACAAAGCAAAATGACAGGCATAATATTTCATTACTACAAATTAATTTTGATTCTTCAGCTAGATGGGATACTGATGTTTGATTTTTCTCTTGAAGGAGTTATCAAAACAGTAGCTGTACAATTTTGGAAGAGACAACATCCCTTGAATCTGCAACAGCAAACACTGTCTCTGGAGTCCAAAATAAGGTGACTGTAAAAACAGCCTGCTACCCTGCCAGGATGCCATGTCTGAACATGGTCAATATGGACAAATAGGCTGAATATATTAAACACAGATTTAAGTTTCTTAAAGCTCTGTTTTCATTTTGCTCATGCAGCACTTGATCTTCATTCCTGTGTTTTCTTCTCTTCTGTCCTTGTCTTCTGCTTATATCAGGCAGACAAGCTTAGCTGAACTCTGAAGTGATATAATTGCTGCGATAGGCTAAAACGCAGTAAGTAGCCTTGCTTCAGGCCAGGAAGTCTAGGGATAAGTGACCAAACTATATTAAAGTCAGCTCAGGTGCAGGAGGGGTTCAGGAGCTAAAGCACACTCTTCTTGTAACAGAGGGCCTGCCTACCATACTTCCCTTGCTGAGCGCAAACACTGCATGCAACTACTGCTAGTCACTTACTACATATCTTCGTATGTTTTCCACAGATTCTGCAAATATATAGGTATCTCTAACTATAAATCCCACAATAATTCTACAATTCCTTTAAGTACAAGCTCTATATGAATTCAGTGTGATAACAGGAACAAAAGAAGTTTTCTAAGAATAGGACAATGAAACATACATGACAAAAGAAAGTATTCACAGCAGGATGAAACATAAGGAAAACATAAGTAACCCCTCTACAGTGCAGAATAACATTTCTCCAAATGGGACAATGTTGTACCACAGCAGGTCACACTGAGTGCTGAAAGTCAAAGGCTCAGTGACGACAGACAGTATAAGCACCAGATGCAACTTCAAAAGCACTGTAAAAAGTCTTGATAAGAGCATTTATTCTGGAAAGCAATCCTCTGCGTGTCCTTTGCCCTGGCATAAATAACTGTGCAATCTAACAGTACAATCTCCTCTTTCTTCTGCCCTTGCCATTTGCCTTGCTCTCGCATAACCACAGAAAGCACCACAACTCTAACATGGAGACCAACATAAAGAAGGGAATAGTTCTTAAAAAGGAATCTACTGAAAGGTCAGACAAAAAAACCTTGCAGGTTTGGTTTTTTTTCTGAAAAAAACCCCATGCAAAACCAAAACCACCGAGACAATTAACATGAATTATGTCACACTGTGATAAAAGCAAATATCCAGAAATGATTGACCTCAAGAACTTTTGTAGAGGACAAAAGAGGTTTGAAATATGTTGTGTTACAGTAAGTCATAATTCTCTTTATCTACTTTCATACAGGCTTCTGTTACCTCATGATCACTTCATTGTGTTTTTCTTTCTTTGCTTCTTTTCCTACAGTAGTTACGCTGATTGTATGGATTACTCATGGGTTTGCTTACTTGAGTTTTACGTTAAATAATCTTCCTAACCAGCTAAGTCTGAAGTTTGTTTCTGGCAACACAAAGCTCTCCAAACATCCTACCTGTATGATAATATTTTTACTTTATTTTCTCATTTAAGAAATAAATAAAGTGAAACACTTCTCTGTGAAGCTGCATTTCTTGTTAAACACGGGGAGGATCTCTAAAGATACCACAGGTACTTAAAATTTCCAAAATAAAGATATCTTTTCGGGCAAGTTTGATAATAGTTTTCAGAAGGTGCACAGCACTTCTGAAAGTAGCAATCTTGCTCCCATTTCCTCTATGCATCACTCTCTCACAGGAAGTTAATGGGGCATAAGACTGTAAATGCAAAGAAATTACAAGTGGGAAGGAGCCTCAGCACTGTAATATTAATCTTATACATAGCAACTCATAATCAAAACATCATTGCTCTATGCTTCCCCTAGATTAGGAATTTAGTGAATTGATCCTTTCAAACCAACCATTAAAGTAGCCATGAGATCATATAATGTCATTTCTATGGGTAACTCTCAGGCAATTTTTAAAATTGCAGCAACCTGGGTTTTTAATCTCATCTTGAAGTGAACTTCTCATGGAAGCCAAAGGTACCTTCCAACTCTTTCATCAATACAAAACATAAAACCAATCTGGTATCCAATTCAATAAATTACGTTTACATTATTTATTTCATTAAGGACATGTTTGTACCTAAATAATAGCTAGTAATGTATATATATACTTTAAAAAATAGTATTCTATGCTAAGATTAAATAATACATTATTGAAAGCACTCATAAAATATTTTCAAGTAAATATTTAGGTTGACAGAATGAAAGGTATTTCTAATCCATTCTATTCTTATACTTAGTAGAAATCGCTGTTATTTTAGTGAGCAGACCTTAATTTGCTGGGATAAAAACAACCAATCTAATATATTTTTGAAAAAAAATATGACTAATACACAACAAACTTCTGTTGCAGGGAAAAATCTTCAACCAATCTCAGCAGCTATGCTAAAAGGCAAAGCATTTAAAAATACAGCACAGGAAATTTTCAATGCAGGAAATTGCAGATACTAAAATTACAATGCAACTTATTCATTATAGCTGAATAATAAAGCTAATTGAAAAATATTCAAGAATATATAGTCACATCTGATAACATTTTAGTAATATGAATAAGCACTCAACACTGATTTTTTTTTTAAAAAAAACTTTTTATCACAACGTACTAAGGTACCAGTGGGGAGCCCAGTGTATGTAACAATCACTGTAAATACACATAGTTTAAGAAAGTGGTAGCACTTCCCTGAGCAAATTAAATGAAGTATAAGCATTGAGCATCTTGATGTGTATGAACTACCACTAAGAAACATCTTCTGGGTCATGGAGTGCCAAAATCCTTGAAGATCACAGAAAACCCATAGTACTGTCTTTACTTTTCTAAACTACAAATACAGAAATGTTGACAATTATCCATCTATTTTTTCCCCTGTATTTCCCTCTGGCCATTCGCTAAGTGGACAGATGGATGCTGTTCAATAGCTCACTTACCCTCTGTCATTACACCCATAGAATAGATTATGGGTACACAGTACTAATGAGACCCTCAGAACAAAATATTAAATGTCAGCCACCCTTGGAAACACATAGCAAATTAAAACTAATTTCATGTGTACACCACAGAATTACAAATTGATTTTGACACAACCAGAGTAAGATAAAAAGCCTGTAACAGAAAGCAGGAGGATCTGGACTTTATAATCAAATAAAACACAGATGCATGTTAGAAAAAATAACCCAGCTTGGTGACTCAGCTACATCTCATGGGTACTATTATGATGAATGAAGTCGGCTGCTGGATCAGTACAGAGTTCTTACTCAGACACTCTCCGTAATCAAATTACAAGTCAAAACAATAGGGAGGCACCTCAGAATAGCCCATATCCTGATGATCAGGCCTAAACTTGATACTACAGTGAGGCGATTTATTTTCCTATAACCTTTTACATTCACCTTCCTCTTTTCTGCCCCACCCTAGCAGGAAACGAGATCACTCCACTCCTGCTGTCCTCTTGGATCAGCCATCAGTGGAAGTGTTCAACATCAGGTTGGATGGAGATTTGAGCAACCTGACCTAGTGAAAGATGTCCCAGCTCATTGCAGGGGTAGTTGGACCAAGTGCCTTCCAACTCAAATTATTCTGTGATTCCACAGAACGTGGTAAATATTGGAGCAGGCTGCAAGGAAACCTTATGTACGTGAACTTGGAAAGATTTGGCCTTTCATATGACAAACAGCAATTCAGTGTGCTAGACAGAGACCCTGGAAGGAACTAATAAATGCTCTGATAAGCATCATCACCAAGTAGATGTTACAGTTTACTTTTCTTGTAATAAAACTGGAGGCAGAGGACTACTACTACTATGCTCAGAACAACCAGATGAGCTTGGGGACAGGTTCTCTACTACTCCACAATTACACAAGCACAACTCTGCTGAAATCAGAATGTGCAGAGTCTTATTAGAGATGGAAATGGTTATCTTGAACACTCAGCTAGCCTTGACACCCTGTATTTCTAACACAAAACCTCCTTCTTTCAGATCACAAACACAATCCGAGTCCTAGTGAGACTCATGATAGTTTAACGGGGCTTCTGTGACTCCCATACCTTATGCTATTGCTGTTCAAAAGAGCATTTCACTGGAAACATAGATGTATCTGCAGTGACAGACTGAGAGGTCTAGAAAATCTGCTGGTTCTTCTGAAATATTTTATGCCACTTCTCACCCTTTCTAAAAAGGAGGAAAAATTTAGCAGATCACTTTTCCTGAAGTGAAAAAGTATTAATGGTCATAACATGTACAAAATGAGGGCTGCTTAAAGGATAGAGAGGAATAAAATATCAATTACTTCAAAGATCATGCAGTGCTTTAATTAGAGTTCTCCCTCTGATAGCTAAAGTGGTAGAACTGATCTATGATACCATTACAGAAATGGGCTATTTGAAAACTGCTCCAGTTTTGGTATCAAACCAGGAACTGTAGGATTCCTTCCCTTTCCCAGCAACACAGCTTGGAACAGACAGACCTGAGATGAAATCAACTTCTGTGTTCAGCACAGGCCATCCTAAATTACCCACTATGAAATTACCTAATAAACTTTTTTCCAAGGATTACAACATGTTGTGATGAAGTGCACACAACTAGACTGAAATACTACCTATCAATCACTAAATTTCAGCATTCAAACACCAATTGTATAAGGAAAAGAAAATGAAAAGGGACCGTAACAGTAAACATCTCACTTTCTTTACAAATTGCTGCAAAAACATGGTTTTCAAATATTTCCAACTACCATTAATCTGTTCAGCATGTTTCTAATTAAAACCTTCCCAGCAACCCAAAGCCCACATGTGCTTGAGTGAATTAGCACAAAAGATAGAATGATATGCAGATGAAAACATCAAACCACGGAATTACCTGATTTTCAGCTTCTTAGGACTCAATCTCTCTCCTGAAGCATGAACATTTCTCTTTCTTAAATATTACAGTTTCAAGGTTTTCTTTGCACAGCTTACGATTTAAGCACGAAGCAGCATATTCCCAGCCTTCTATTCCTATCCTGCAATAATCTACCTCAATACTTGGAGCCCAGGACATCAAAGGCAGTCGTCATTCCCTCACACTACTCCTGACTACCAAACACATTAGGAAAGCTCTTGTCAATTCAAAAGCTCGTCCCATATGATGTTCTTGGGTTTCCATCCAGCAGCATTTTATTGAAAGTGCTTCATACTCATTTTTCAGCCTCTAGGAAAAAAAAAATTAAAGGAGGAAAAGAAGGAGAAAAAAAAGAAAAAAAAAGGAAAGAGAAAAAAAACCCAAATCCAACCCTTAGAAATGTTCTTTATCTCCTGGGGTTTGAACACACTTGTCTCTAGAGAGCAATTAGAGGCTTACGCTGACATCAGTAGGCAGTATGACACACAACAGCTTGTGCAATGCAGTGGAGCAGCCGATGCTTTGAGCAAGGCACATGCAGGCATCGCATGGTGGTTTCTCCTTCACACTGGTCGCCCCATCCCCCAACCAAAAGAGTGGCTTGCAGGACCTGAGAGATCAGCCACCCCAGAAGCCCCTACCCTCTCATTCTGGAAAGTGCATGCTGCCACCTCTCCCCACAAACCCAATAGCAACAACAGTATCTGAAATACATCCTAAGAGGGAGCAGTTCTTTGAAAGTGTCAAATGTTTTGAGGGCTGAGTGTGCCCTTTTTCAGAGCTGTGAATGGGGATGAACCATGTCCACCAAACCCAGGTATGAGCACTGACACTAAGGAGAAATTTTAAAAGGAAAGGGGACTCTTGCCTTCCCCAGCACACGTGCTTCCTCCTGCCACACTGACTGGCTAAGAGGAGGCTGTGCAGCCTGATTAGACAGAACATAAGTCAGCATTTATGTCACAGAGCAGAGAGACTAAGATGCTTCAAACCAACTGCTTTGATTTGCATTCTTCAAAGAGAATGCTTTATTACATGTCTAAGGGAACACCCTCTACAGTGGCTTATTCATTTTTTTCTTATAAAATACATGTAAATAGCTCATTACATGCATATTATATGAAACCAGAGGGATTTTACTTCACACACACACGCATTTCTATGTTCCATCAGTACCGCTCTTTATAACAGTAAATTTTTTTGAATCACAGTTTAAATGTCTATTGTGCTTCAAAGGTGTTTTTTTCTGCATTAAAACATCTCTACATTGGCTGAACCTTTTCTCCTTTAAGCCAAAAGTTAGAGGCGATGACCCTAATTCCCTCACCTCTTCAGGGAGATATAATAAACTTTCTTCTCAAAACAGCAACCAAACAAAAACCACTCAAAAGAAACTGGTTAAAATTACCTATTAAAAGGCTTGAGATCACAGGCAGTGGAAGGAACAGAAAGCTTTGTCTTGTACTACTTTGTATATTTAACAACAGTCCATAAGCATTAGTTCTCAAAAGAAGCCTCCAAGGAAGTTAATAGAGAATTATTACTATGGTCAAAGGAAAACTACAAGGGACTCTCCCAGGACAAAGAAGTGTGGATACAAACTCTGTCTTCAAATTCTTCCTTGGCCCTCAAGACATATAGAGCCAAGATTTACAGCCCAGCCATGAGCACTTCACCTCCTGAGGCTCTGGAGCTGCTTGCCTTTGTGCTGCCACACTACCCCTCTCCCCCCAAGCCCCTTTAGATTCTTCAGGAGCAGCCAGACACAGTTGCTTTGTGCTGTGTGCCCCCCGGGAGATGGCAAGGTGTGTGTGTGTGTGTGTCTGTTGGGGGAGCGGGGGCAGAACAGCCAAAGGTTGTTGGCTGTATATCCTTGATTCTGCCTAGAGGATGGAGAGTTGCCCCAGTAATTCATTATCAGGTCTCCATTGAGATGCTGTAAAAAACCTGTGAGAGCCTGTTGTGTCCTGTGCTTGCAACAAGTTCGGTTCCATGCAACAAAAACATAAGTCTGGTCTCAGGGTTTCAGTAAGGCTGGAAGAAATGAGGGCATGTTGCTTCCAGTGACTGGTTTTAAAACATGATGCAGAGCACTGGGAAACACAAGCTACAAAGAAAACAGAAAACTGCTGATATCAACACACCTCTGGTTTTGGCCTGAAATCAGAGATCAGATTCAGTGACTGGGATTTGCAGTATTTTGGTACTGTGGGTAATTTCTCTAGAGAAATTTATTCTCACTGTGTAAGTAATCAAAAGAGAACAAGCACCTAATAATAAATAGTTAAATAGACCATCCTCACCTGCCTCAGTCAGCCCAACTTTCAAAGTTCAATAAAAACTAAGATTAAGAGGCAAAATGATTGGCTCATAGAGTTACATCTTACCAAAAAAAATTAATCAATCTTCTCATCTCAGTGACATCTACCATAGACATGATGTGCAAGGTGGTTTGCCTTCAAACAAGTTGTACAATATGATGCTTCAATAAAATTCATATAGAATCACCACCACCAAGTCTAAAAAAATCAAAATTGTCTGGGATAAGGAGGTGGGGAGGGGGAGAGGCTAAAATGTTTTCCAACAGGGACAGAGAAACTATGGTTCAGCTGAAATCAACTGAGAATCTTGCTACAGCTTGAGAATTTGTATGATTTCAACAGTCCCTCCTGGCTTCGATCTATGAATAATCATCATGCTCTCTTGAAAGCAAATAAAGATATTTTACAGGTAGTACAAGAGGACTTTTTATTGATTAATGCATTATTTTTCAGTCTGCAGGAAGATGCCAGAATGAAACCTGGGATCTACAGAATCTAACAGGAAGCCTGTCCCACCTTTATAGCAGAGAGGATGCTTGTTATTCTGATCCTCCAAAAGCTGCATCTGGGCATGAGAAATGGACTGGTAAAAAAGTATGCAAGATATTGACAAGTCTGGTTGTTAATATTAAATGACTAATAATATTTATTTTTTTTAAACAAAAACTTTACTGTTAAACCCAACTAAAACTTTTAAAGCTGCACTATTTCTCCCTGATGTTCAAAACCTTGAATAAGTTACTAGTCTCTCAGTATTTTATGGCTTGTGTTAATAGTTCTCTAAGGTGTTCTGCATAGTTACAGGGCAATATTTCTTAAACAGCATTAAGAACCTCCATCAGGCATATGATACGTCTCTCGATGTCCAGAAATGATGCCTTCTCTGTCCCTTTTATTTCCTGCATAATTATCCCTACAATAAATTATTAATGCAATCCAGCATTTTATTGACTCATCTGTACACTCATTTCAGGATTGGAAATGTAATACATTGAACAGTCCAATGCTGTAATTCATTGTTGTTGCCTAAAGAGAAAATTTTGGTGAATTACTTCTCGTGACAGCCACACCAAGGAGGATGGGGAGCAATCTCAAAGAGAAAAGATGAGTATGCTTAGGTACTTCTGACATAAGCTTTGCCATGTGACAAGTCAACTTATTTTCTCTTCTGACAAAGTCTTTCAGTGCATATTATCAGTGCAATGCAGAAGATATTACTGAGTTTCAGTCATTAACTTTGCAGGATCAGAAAGTACCTCCCGAGCTGCTAACTGAGGTTCCCTGTTACTGCAGATGCTGTACTGCACAACATTTATAAACACGGTCAGGATGAGTAATTGTAATGGCAAGTCTTACAGTCTTTTGAATGCTGCTTTCAAAGCTTGCTACACTAGCAAACCAAATTGCTTATGTCACTAGTAAGGACCGAATAAAACCCAGAAAACACTGACTGATATGATGGAAGGCAAAGAAAATTCAAAGTCTAGTGTTCAACTGCCTAAAGAGAAAGCAAAATAGCCACAATAATGCAATAGGCAATGCTTTAAATGAAAAACATATTTTTTTGTTTTAAAAACGAACTAAAAAATTTATTTCAAGAAAGATCCAGGACCATTCTCTCTGCTTAATTTCTCAGAGATTTTTCTAGTTCTATCCTACCAGGATACTCCCTTCTGTGCTTACATTACAATAAAAATCTCTGTGCTGTATGGCACAGGCCTGCAAGTATCTAGGGAGGAAAATAAAAGTCAAGGATTGCAGCCAGCTGAAAGTCAGCTTGGGTGTCACAGCCTGCAGAGAATTGCCCGGGTACCACTGCAACACTGATGAGGTGCCTGGATTAATACAATAGACACCCAAAATCAATTAATGACCTCAAAGGCAGGAAAGGCAAAGGCCTCAAGGAGGAAGGGATGTTTTAGAGTTGATACACAGGTTATAAGGAAAAAGCCACCACCCCTTTTCAAAGGGGGTTGTTTCTGAAAGGAGGAGATGGTGGCTGGCTGCCTGGCATATACTTTTCATCTCTGGGATTCCAGAGGGAGCCTGCTGAAGATCATAGCTAGACTAGGAAGAACAGTTACACACATACAAACACACACAGAAAGGAAAGGAAAAACTGGCATGGAAGTGACTATTTGCTTTCTAATATCACATAAAAAAAGCAAGGAAACTGATGAAGAGGACTGCAGCAGAGGTCAGGTATGAGAAAAGGATGGGAGAGAACATCATTTGTACCTATCAGCCCAACTCTTCAGAGGTAGGAGGGCCAAGGAGCAACTGGTTTCAGCTACAAGAGTGTGAATGGCAGGCTCCAGGTCCCTTTGAGCCTCCATGTATTTGTTGTAGTTCCTTTGCCCTCTTCTGGATACCTTCAGTCACACTAAAGTTCTCTGCTGGGCTTGTTCCTGAGGCATTGTGTCCTCTGGGCTACAAAGGTGGCTGCCCCAGGCAGACAGCTGTAGAGCCTTGGGAGGTGAAGTGCTCATGGCTGGGCTGCACAACATGCCTGGTCCCATGCATCTCTGAGTCAGAAGAATCCAAGGTCAGGGTTTGTACCCAGACTTCCTCTGTCATGGGATGGTGATTTTACATCTCACTCGTAGTTTTCCTTGCTCTACAGTAGAATCGTCTAGTTAGTTCCTTCAACTTTTCTTTTGAGGGTTACTGTTATGGAGTGTTGGTATATAGCAAATAAGAATGAGCTGGATATTTCTTCCTCGCCACTCCTTCTCACTTGTACCTAGCACACGGCACTTCTCCTCCGCCACTTCTTCCAGAACAGACTGCAGAAGTGCTCCCATAATGAGTTCCCAGGTCTCAAATGTTTTCTATACAGCCTCTCCACTGGAACGCTGTGCGTTGTATGAGACCTGAGCCAGATTCTGTGTTCCTCGACAGGAATGGAAAGCTCAGAAGGGAGGCTGGAGTGCTGCCATGCCTCCTTCCAGACAACTGCTGTGCCAGCTCTCCATTTCTGAGCTATCATTCATCAAGGAATTAGGACACTTTTGTGCTGGGTACCCGAGTTCCTTCTGCTCTGTACATCACTGAAACATGATATATGAACTCATCTCTGTGTAACATGGATGTGTATGTAATGTATGTCTATAGGCAACAATCATGCACAGTTAAAAACCTTTGAATTCCTCGAGCTTAAGCAAGTCTGAAAGTTTCCATAATGCTTTGTCACAGGCAATATATTTATCCTGATCCCAGCTGCAGACTGCAAGATTCTCATTAAAGGCAGCATGCCATGAAAAGGCTTCAATAAGCGTTTGCCACTTCATCAATACTTAGACATTTGCAGCAGAAAAGACAAACCAGGGTACAGTGCTTTGTGAATACTTACAGGTAATTTATCAAGGGATAGCACAGTTAGATTCTAGATAGTGTTAGACTCTAACTGGTATTAAAGCTGTATTAGAGATTGTGCCTCTCTTAGAAGTGACTTATGAGAAATATTACTTAGATTATTAAAATATCTTCTCCCCTCCAATATCTGGTAGAGGACACATCTGTAGTGTACAGAAATCAGAACAAGCTGCTGATATGTTGTTAGAAATTTTTTTATGCCTGTTATTCCTAAACAGAAATAGCAGTGAAAGATAAAAACACGGAAGCCTCTGGAAAATAAAAGAAACTTTGAGTACCACTTTGTGTTATCTGACAGGTTTGTACTCCCTGGAACAATACTATAAAGTACATATATTTGTTGTTGGGTTTATTTTTGCTTGAGATTTTAGTGCCATTTTATTGAACAAAAGGAAAAACTTAAAACTCTGTAAAATAACCACAGCACAAGGACTTGACAACTACAGAGTCACTTCATCAAAGGTTTGCATTTAGTCAGACTCTCAAATTTAATTGAGGTGTCTCCTCACAATCACATCTCCAGTATCACTCCAAATCTTAAATAAGATTTCCTTCTATTCTGTCACATAGCCATACATCATCCCTCTCTGGACGTGAGCAGATCACCCAGAATCACCATAATAAAAAGCAGCCGGCTTAGAGCCATTACACCACCTACAAGGACTATAACCTGCCGGAGTGCTGCGATGCAGAAGGACAGCGAGCCACCCTTACAAATTCCTGTAACTTGCATTACAAAGCCTCTGGGCTTTCTCTCCAGGACAGGCGAAAGGGGACCCCTGGCTGTGACCATGCATTTAGGTGGTCACACAGTATAATATGCTGCTCTTATATGACACTAGTTTTTTTGCCTGGTGGCCAGCAAGGAGGAGTGTTCCCTGGGGGCAGTCCCCTCCCTTCAGCAGTGAAAGACCTGTCCCTCCATCAGCCCTGTCCCCCCCCCCCGGCCTCAGCGCACTGCCATCGTATATCCAGCAAAACCCCAGAGATGCTCCATATGATTCAGCAAGATGCTTTCATAAGCATCATCCCCTATGATTTGACAGAGCAGGCTGAGGCATGTACAGAGGAACGGAAGGATTTAGCAGGATTTTAAAGCAAATTCAGAAAAGAGACAAAAGTGACATGAGCTAATCGAGCGGAAACACAAACTGCTTTCTGACATCATTATTCTATGGTTGCTGAGCTCCTTCAGAGAGAGAGCTCAGTGGAAAACACATCTGAAGCCTGTCATTACGCTCCATAAAAAGAAGGCAATTGGCAATCCTCCTAATCAGTCTTTTGTAGGATTACTTATATCCACAAACATCAGCTTATTCTTTCTCAACAACATATCCTTTAATAGTAATAAATATTGACTTTCCAAATCATAAACATCAAGGCAACATAAAAAAGCTTATTATTTCCTTATACCCACTACTGCAGTACCAGGTATCCTGAAATATCTTATAGGGTGCTCAAGCATAGTTCAACAAGAAATAAACACATTTGAGTACCACAGTGAGTTACAATGGCTTGTGACACAGAGCGATTTTTGACTATTGGCAGTGATAACCCACTTAGCAAAGATATACTACTAGTGAAGATAAGAGTATGCTCAACATAGTCATGTTTCATTGCAATCTTGAAAGACTTCACACAGTTTATGGTATTCTGCAAAGGTTTTGCTGTTTAGAAAGCTCTTAATCTGCACCATAATTAACTATGATGAAACTTTGTTTTCCCTTTGAAAAATGTGAGCATAGTTTTCTAGCATGGTACCAGCGTACTCTTTCCAGATTTTAATCAAAGCAAAAGCACTTGCTACCAGAAGTGGAAGAAACCTGCTTATTTCATCTACTACTTTACTTTTTGAATCTTAAAGCATTTTTGTTCCCTCAGAAATGAGTTCCTCATATGTCTGCTAAAAACCTCTATGCTATCCCTTGTGGAGGTTTCATATGGCCCTCCTTGAGCATCCCCATCTGCATCCTGGAAATGCCAGTAGCCAGTCAAACCCAGCAACACCATGCAGGGATCAGGAGGCTGAGCAGAGGTGATGCCAGAAGCCAGGGAGGATGGGAGGCATTCTCAAAACCTGAGCGGCCATGTCTCAGGGCACAGCCCAGTCAAACAATGAAGTTTGGCTTGATTCAAGCAGTGAACTGAAGAATATACCTCCAGAGGTCCTTTCCACCATAAAATAGCCTTTTCTTCTTGTTCTTTCCAGAAAAGTGCCACGATCTGAGCATAACAATATTAACTGGTTTTGTTTTCTGCATACTACTATGCCAACTTCTCTTCCTGCTTAGTATTAGCATGTTTTGAAGGCTGATTGAATATCATCCAAATAGCCCACAGATAGATACAGATCTCCCACAGAAGATCTCCCCAGAAGCAGGAACGTGTTTCTCTGCTACCTCCTAACCTTCAGATTTTGGCAAGTCACGCTTATCGATCAAACAGGTTAACATCCAATAAATACCTTTTTAGACCTGTAACCTGTTTTTGATTTTGGACCATTTTCCTTCATCCTCTATTTTTATTGGCACTTTTCAATAAAAGTTTTCTCACAAGATAACTGGACTTCACACATGTGCCATTTTTTCCCCATTAATTCAGTGAAAATAATAAAAAAAATCCCAGAGAGAAGGAATTCAATCTCTGCTGATAAAAGGAACAGAGGGAGAAAAAGGCAAGTAACAGGCTTCAGAATTACTGTGGAGAAATAGGTATGATTGGCAAGTATAGAATGTTGCAGAGGGTACAAAAAAAGCACAAAACCTGGCTTAACAGGTTTAGTTTAACTACCTGCAAATCTGAAAATAAGAGGCAAACTGTACGCTCTGCTTACTTTCATTCACCTTAAGCACTTTGCACACAGCAGATGCCAGCATATGTTTTGACTTGAAGCACACCATTGAACTGGCTTGGAAATAACCAACTGCAATCAGTAGGGGAATAAACAGTGTTGAGCTGCTTCACACTAAGTCACGGGCAGCAGCACCACCCAGACAGACAATCAATCAGCTACAGTGGCCAAGGCAAGTTTAGGAAACCAAAATGTTTGAGCCTGTGAAAGTTCATTTGGGGGCTGAATTGTTATTGCAGGTGGGGGGAAAAGAGCCCCCTGTAAGAACAAAAATCAGCTGTGTTTCTTATACAGACAACCCAATGTAACCACTGTGAATTAGGCAGTTAGACTCTACTATCTCTGGAGGTCCCTTCCAACCCCTTCAATTCTGTGAATCGCTAGTATATTTTCAGTAGTATTTATACTTCTCCACCACCACAGCTGAGACTGCAGGACTTTTTCACTTGGTTTGGTTGAGGTTTTTGAGAAAATCCCCAAAACTCTAGGTGCTCAGCTGTGGCTCTCTACCACATCTCATTCTGCAACTCCCAGTCCCAGCCCTGCCCCACTTCTAGCCCTTTCTTTATACATTCCGGCTTTCATGATTTTAAGCTTTACTAGCTTCATACACCCCCATCTTATTTTTGTCCTACAGCTGTAATTTCATCTTCTGCCACCAAGACAAAAGATTCCTCGTGGGAGACTGGAAAGCCACTCACCCCTTTTCCACGCTTTACTGACTCAGTAAACACCAATTCCTGAATTTTGCTTGTGCAGGATTTTAAATGTTCCCCCTGAGATTCCTGAGCACTGGAGCTAACTTGTTCAGCCCAGCCAGATTTGAAACAGGCCAGCACTGGCAAGCATAAGGGAAGAAATATTGTCTGGAAATCAACAGTTCAAAAAAGCCTTTTCAGTATGCTGTGTAACAGTTTATGTGGAACTAGCAGACTGAAAAGAAGAAAAATAAAAGCACAAGACCAGAACACCAAACAACAGAACCAGCCTCCCACCGTTCAGTGATTGATAAGTAAAATTTAACTATACACTAGTTAATATCACCTTTTACCTTCCTTACCTTCTGTCTCTAGATATCCAAAGCAAAATCGAGATTTTTATTCAAATAAAAGTCACTAAAAATAAATAAAAAGAATTTCTTTCAATTATCCCCCAAAGAGAGAAAGTCCCCCTCCCAGAAATTGATAGAAAAATAGTCATAAAATTATAAGTTGAAGACTTCGTTACCAACTAATACTTGCCAAAACATGTCTGAACTGTATCACACTTTATTGTCACTATTATGTAACATGGTAAAACCTCATGTAAACTGCTTTGCTGATAAGGACCCCAGAATGCCTCCGTGGACTAACAGGAATAAAGAAGAAAGAATGGAGATCTCCTATCTGCTTCCTCCTGCTTCCTCAGCAGCAAAAACATATTCTATGTGCAGATTGAACCGCAGATTCCATGTATTTGACATTAACAGGAAGGCTGCTAAAGTCCTTATAACAAGAAAGGAATTTAAGTTATTGTCATCTTCAACAACTTGCGAAGAGGCAAGTGTAGCGTTCACAGCAGGAACAGGTTTGAGCAAGGTGATAAGAAAATTAACTGACCAACTCATTAGCCCCAAAAAGCACCTAATTTGATAACTTGAAAAAAGCATTACACCACAGGCATTGCTGCTTCTGCACACATCTGTGCAAGGAGCAAAAACTGCCCTCCATGTAGCGAGGTATTTCCCGAATCCTCACGGTATGTTGACACTTCCTATAGAGTTAATCCTGATTTATCCTGGGCTAGAGAAGACTATACATTAAAGCAGCGTGCACTTAGGGCTCAGCCCTGCTATGTGCCGAGTGCTCTGGACCCCGGCCACCAGAGCACTTAGGCACATGTTTTATTTTAAACACACGAGCAGTTCCGCTGAAATTCAGAGAGAAAGTCACAGTGCGGAAAGAGCCAGATTATGCCTCGAAAATGTGAAGCTATATTAAAAACAAGAGCAAAGCACAATTTCAAACCAACATGATCATTTCACTGGGTCAGGTAAATCTATCCGAGACGACAAGTTGTTCTATGGCACACTAATAGGGTCAGAGAGGTCTCACAGCCTGCTCATGGCTCAGGTATGCTCCTAAATGGGCCAGGTATAAGAAAATTATTCTGCACAAAGAACTGTGAGCAAAAGTTCAGCAATACCATCCATTGCCACCAAAGCCAAAAAGAAAGGTAGAACCTGAAACTTGAAGGATGTCCTCAATTCTTGCCTGGCAGGAAGGGTTCTGCGCCATGAAGGTCAGATGTGCATGCCCTTCACAATGTTGTTCAAGCTTACACAGCCTTTTAACAACTACCCAGGTCTGGAAAATTTCTTTCCTTTTTGACAGTGACATAAGCAATAGAACTGTATGAATTACTCCTCTGAAAATGCTATTAACATTTCAGTGTTAAAATTACACTGTGTCAAGCTGCAGACAAAAAAAAAAAAAAAAACAAACCAAAAAGCTGCATTTGCAGAGTACAGAAACATTTTGAAGACTCAGTGCTTCTAGGATAAGATTTTAAAAAAAAAAGAGATCAAGACCACTAACTTGTGTGCTAAATATTAATTTACCTTTCAGATGAGAAAAATGAACCTTTTATTGTATCCTATTATTATGATCAGTTATTCTGAAATGTGAGTCTTCCACGATGCATCGATTTTTTATGAAAACAAATCTGTTTTTAATTTCAAGATCACAAATTACTGAGAGTATTTTATATCTCTTGCTCAAATGCATCTGAAACAATTTAAATAATTTTTGTTACATACTGTAATCTGTATCTTGAGTGACAACCACTGCACTGGTTATCAGCTTAGAGGGATAAAATAATAAACAACCCCCTTGCTTCAAGAAATATTTTATAATGCAAAATGTCACAGCTCTGCAAAGCAGTGATAGCATATTTTAGCAAACTGTTATATTGATGACATTTCAAAGCTTTAGCATATAGGAACTTTAAGCTTACAGATCAACAACATACTGTCCTTGATTTTGCAGCCCATGAAACTGTAATGCTTCCACCAAATCACCTCAGCTTGACATCATTGTATTAAAAAATAAATTCAAATAAAAGAAAAGAAAGTCTAATTAGAAAAGTTTTTGCTGTTTTCCATCACTGCTAGCATGCATGATATTCTCACCTTTTCCCCCACCAAAGGGTGGTGGTGTCCACAATATCCAAACCCTCACTTATTTTATCATGTTCAGTGGGAAACAGGGATTGAGAACTTTGGTTCAAGTCTTTGGCCTCCTTGATGAAAAGATCAAAGAACACGTGTCTGAGCCACAGGTTGCACAGACCTCTTGGATCTGCACTAGCAAGACCCAAAGTCTTGCAGCTGAGAGGAGAAGTTGGGTGGGATCCTGAGAATCTGGCTCCAGGTGGCACTTTGTGCCGGTCTTTGGGACACAGCATTTCTCCCACTACCTGGGCCACAGTGGGACAGACCCACTGTCCTGGGAAATGGCAGAGGACAGCAGGAACAATCAGCAGCTCTGCAGTGCCTGACCTGCCAGAAAAAAAGTGGCCACAAAGTGTCCTCGAGGGCATACAAGTACACCCTCCAGATGTGAGAAAGAACATAACAAAGGCAGAGGGAATAATCTGCTTGTGCACCATCAGGATGAAAGAAAAGCTAATGAGTAAATTAATGAATTGCGTCTATGGATTGCATTCAGCTGGCAGTCTCATGCTACAGAGGAATTATCATTTGCCATGGCTGCAGGGGTGGCTGGAGTTCAGAAAGCTGACAAACCTTCAAGTGGGAGAACAGAGACTTCAGGATAAAAACAAGTCTTAAATGTTCCAGAATCTGAGAAGATAACTAAGGGGGAGACAAGGAGGGGATGTCTTAAACACAGGGCACAGTCAAAGAGTGAGAAAAAGAACGATTTCATCAGTGCATTCGGCTTCATGATTAAGTGCAGGACTGGCTGAGGAGAACTGCCTGCACATGACCGGGTAATGCAAAAGCAGGAGGGGAATACTTGTCAGTCCTGTGAAGGTTTTTGTCAGATGCAAGAGTGCTTCAAAGCTGTAAGAAAAGGCATTTTTTAGCATTTTTTAACATCTAGATCTGTTCAGCTTAGGGTTGGGGTTTTTTTGTGCCAAGACTCTTGTAACATACCTTCCAGGTGCCGAAACATTCAGTCATTTCTGTTGCTCTAGAAGTTGTGATGCACGCTGTTCAGAAGGATGATTTCAATATACTTCTCCAGTGCTGAGAGACCTCTGTTTATAAAACCCTTTTTGGCCCTACCCTGTGATGCTTAACTCTATCAGTTATCATCAGCCCAATAGATTAGATAACTGAGCCCTAACAGCCTGTATAAAAGACTCAGTTTGAGGGTTGCACACTACGTATTCTGCTTTTCCTGATGCCAGTAGCTACTCTGTGAAAGAGCTGCAGCTGGAAAGTTCTGTATTCACTTTTTTTAAAGGGGATCTCATATGGGTAAACAATGCTGTTCTTCAGACCTGATTAAATTTAGCTGGCAACAAATCAGTCCTGTTATGCTGCTATGCCACCATGTCTTACCGGTTTCTGATAAATTACTGAAACAATTACAACCCATTTAATATATTTATTAAATTAATTATTGATATTTCAGAGCTTCTTTCAGAGTCCAGCTACCCTAACGATTAAGAATTTCCTTTCTAACTCCTAAACTACATCTATACATAGTTTATACCATTTGGTCTGGTGTAAAAATTACTTTTCATTGGAATGAATAAGAGTTGGTCTTTATTCTCTTTCAAAGATAAGGATAATAAGAGGAGAAAAAAAAACCCAAAACAAACCCAAAACAATCCCATTCTGGAACAGCACCACAATCTCAATAAAAGCCAAAGCAGTTTGAAAAGCAATTGATGGCAACAAACAAGGCAATAGTCGGTTTTGAACCCACAAATAAATCTAAGAGTAAATAGGGGGAAAAAACCCAACCTGTAACCTCTTTCACAGGCAAGAAGAAACTACCACTGTAGTGACCAAAGAAGCCCGTGTAAAAGCAGAGACACGGATAAAGCAGAGACTACCCTATTCACCAGAGCTTATTCATTGTCCTACAGAACTAAGTAAATATTTTTTAAAAAGGCAGATTTCTGTTTGTGCTGAAGCCCATTGTAAACCTCATTTCTGCAGCAGTTGAATCATTTCACCAAACCACTAAGACCAAATAAGAAACAGAACCAAGTCCAATCAGGACTTAAAAAGTAACTACTCTGCTGCTGCCACTGAAGATATTGCCCCTTTCCCACCCACAAGGTAGGGCTCTGAATGAACAGAGGAGCACGGAACACAAGCAATCAGGTGCTGTTAGCAAACAGCGGGACAGGAGCAGCACCAAAGCAACACTAAGTCTGGACAACATCCTCTCTGCACTACACCTGCCAGCGCCTGGGAGACTTAGTCCAGGAACCCTGTGCTGAAAGCCAGGGTACAAATCATGCCTTCGAGGCACCGTTTAGCTTATTTTGTTGGAGCGTTGCATTAAGCCAGTGGCATTGCACAGCTTGGGACTGACTCCCTGTCCTGCTACATGACACTGCGGTACCTGCTGCCACAGCCCGGGATCAGATTTTGGGCAGGCACATGAGCAGAGAGTCGATCTCGGCTGCTGAAGTAAAGCAATGATGGGGTCAGCTAGGGAAGAACAACCAACCAAGTGAGCATCATTTTGGGAGCAAAATTTTTTTGCAATAGTAGAATTCTGAAGCTCTAACTTATGCTTAGTGCAATTCCTCACATAAACTGGGTGTCACAAGATGACCCACACTCTGACAGCTAGTCATGGATAATGGGTTAGTCACACTGGCATTGCTACCTGTATTAAATGAGGAGGAAAAGTGATTGTTTATTGTTTTTACTTGGCATAACACAACATTCCCCTTTAGGAAAAACAACAGTTTTTAAATTAATGTCTTGCAGAACAGCATGGATTTAGTGTGGAAAATATTCACATAATTTAACCTTACTATGGAATGCTAGAAAACTTTCAAATGGGTTTGGGAAACATAGAAAAAAAATTGTTTTCCAAAAACTTCCTGGAATCTCCAAGTTACTAAGAACTGGTAGGGAATGTTGGTAAGAATTAGGGATACTAGGTACTGCTAGGGAGGAGAGAAAGGAGGAGCACATTCAGTTTAGGGGCAGAACGAGCCTCTCTCAGGTCCAGTGGCTCGGTGCTGTTCCCAGCTGGCATGGCCAATCATGATGTCACAAAAACATTTCTACACTTAGCTGACTTTTCACCTATCACATCAGGAAACTGAAACCTTAAGGATTAATGAAAGTATTTGAAAAAAATAACATCTAGTCCAGCAAGTTTGAGAAGTGCTCAATTATTCCACTAACTTGAAACTGAGCACGGGCAGCTTTGTAAGTGTCTTGTGTCACACATCTCTGACAAGTTAAAGCATTCTTAGCAACAGCATAACCAGGGTATGACAAATTTCTTTGCACGAGCATTGGTGTCTGGCTTTGGCTTTCTTCTCCTATACGATTCATTTAAGAAAAGGGAGAGGAAGAGGAAAAGTAAGAAAGCTTTAGTTCAATTCTTCAAATAGTTAAGAGTTTATCACTAATCAGACACCTTATAATCATGAATTCAATCCAAAGTTCATAGAATGCTGGGAGCAAAAATGAAAGTCAAACATAATCAAAACCTCTGTCAACAGTGATATGGCTCAGAGAAACATTGTATAAAAGTAGCTGTGCAGAACACAGTTTACAAGCTAGGTTTATAGCTTTCTTTAAACTAACCAAACAGAGCGGAAGTCAATGTTAGCTATCTTATAATATTCAGTGAGGTGATGATAACATGGCAGCATTATTTATCCTCTGAAATAACAATGACTCTTCATTAACAGCTGAATTAGCCCTTATCTTACAAATGACTCAGGATTACAGACATATATAAGGGAAAGGATGCAGGCAGCCCTCCCATGGATAACATCAGCTATAAGCTCCTTCTCTCTCTCATCTGTGTTACCTACAAAAAGCTGGGAGAACTTGACAATGTTTTCCCACATGGAGTCAACCATGTCTAAACACAGAAATGAAGTCACTCCTTCCTGAAGCCCTAGCCTTTTAAAAAAGGACCAAACATTCCCTCTCTTGTCCAACTAGATTATACCCACACAATGGACAAGAAGTTCCTACATCTTAAAAAAAAACACTTTTCCCCTCACCTTTTTTAAGGATACCCTATTGTGCTTATTCACAATGTTAACATATTTGAAAAATGATTTAAATAGCGCCCCCTACATACACTCGAAATTTTCTATTCATTGATTAATTTGAAGGATCTGTTCTTCCTTACTGTGCACAGGACAGAGAACCAGCAAAATTCTAATTAAAAAAAAAATCTATTTTGAATAATTTCTCCTCAGTTAGGCTCTAGTTTTTCTGGTTTTAAAAATCTGTACTAGATCTTTAACAAATATGGTGAGCTTGTGCTTCAATCAGCACAAGTACATAAATTTTCCGAACAAAAGAAATCTAACAGTATTCTCGCTCCATAGCTGACTCACATTCAGAACTAAATCATTTGCATGACTACTTTATGACCTTGGTTGGAGTCAACACAAAGTCAGGTTGCACTGCAATTTAAATTACCTCTAAACTTCTTTTGACGAGAACAGTCCCTTGACAGTAACTAGCACTATCCTTCAGAGACCTGATTTTCTAACACCAACACCTGCATTCATTTAATCCAAGCTTTTCAGACTCATTGGTATCACCTGCTGTAGATGCTAATGTGTTGCTTCAGGCTCTTGTTGGAAAGGTCGTTCGTCTGATGCCTCAATTCTCACAGGATTCACCACTTTGAGGCAGATCCTTCACTTTCTTCCTCTCCCCTGAGTACAATCACACCCACAAATCCTCTCTCAGAAGCCTTCAGCAGCATTTTGATAGCTATGTCGCTGGGTAGCCTATAAAGCAATTAAATGATTTTCCAAATATGAAAAATGCTCTTGGCTTCTTCTAATGTAGTAATGCCAAAATATCAACAATCTTCCAAAGCAAGAAAAAGTGGACCGTGAGATATTTTAAATATCTCTTTTATGTTTCTGTGGTGTTACCTATGTCTAAGTGGAATCATTTTTTCCCAGGCATTTGAAGCAACGCCACCTGGAAGAGGGAACACAGCAGCTGCTCAACTGTGCCAGGTGATGAAACAGCTTAGAGGAAGAACTAAAGAATGGTAGTCTATGTAATTGAAATGTAGTAGGTTATTATGCAGGTTGTAATACAAGCTCAAATCTGGTCAGGATAACCCCAAATGGCACATTTTCCTTTATTAGTACAAATGGTTGAAACCCAGTTCCTCACTGTTATTTATTAGCCAAAAGGTTTTCCCTTCAATGCATGGCATCGATTAATTACTACTATACAAGAAGGTCTTGTATAACGTAGTCAAGTCATTAACTTCACTCGGCAGAAGATGAAACTCAGACTGCTAGTATTAAGTCCTGAAGAAATGTGTATATTCTCCAACGGGAAATAATTTCCACACCACTAAAATGCCCACATTGGCTATTTAGCAGAGCACCATAATATCCATTTCCTTTAGGGGAGGAAATGAAGGCTGCCTAACCCATGGAAAACTACAGGTAAGTAAACATGTTGAACCAACGGTAAAGCTCTTGCCAAAGCAAGGACAGGGCAAAACCACTACAATTAAAATTATTTGGATAAAAGCTTCTGTAGTGAGTAAACACGGGCATGATTCTAGTTTGACACTACATTGATCATCACTGGATTTTTTTTGTAGTTGATCTTGTGTAAGGCAAAAGAATGTAACAGAGGAAAACAATTTTATTATTTTAGCTAGTTTAGGCAACATGAAAGGCAACGATTAGCACAAGCTTGTCCAAAACAGAAAGAATACCTAAAAAGCCCCAATAAAATAGTAAGATTAATATTTCTTTTTGATAAAAGAGGAGACAGGATTCACTATAAGAGAAATTGCACAAAATTGTTACATATTGTTGACATATATTACTCTTTTCCATCAAGAAATAGAAGAGGTAAAAAATAGTTCAAAACACCTCATTTCTCTCAATCTTATTTTTTGTTGCAAACAAACTCCTACTTTTTTTTTTTTTTTGCTGCATAACAGTGGTTAATGTTCTGCATCTTCTAGCCTGAAAGTTTCTACCAGTTAGAGAACCTCTGTCTACTTCAAATGTAGAAACAAGTGTAGTCGGTCCAGAGATGGAATTGCTATAGCTCCAAAAAAATTAAAAAGAACTGAAGTATGAAGAGCTCGATGCTTCCTAATCTCGGTGTGTTTTTAAGAAATAACAATGTGGCATGCACAGGCAACTCCAGTGGGTAATATATTACTTTCTAAGTATCTGAAATAGATGTAAGAGAAGAACTGCATTTTGGATTTGCCTACTTCTCCCCACCATTAGCTGAAAGACACCAGATGAATCCTACCTTTATTATAAAGATCTGTGCAATAAACATGCACAGCAATGCATTGAGAACAAAGAAAAAACATGAAGTTAAAAAAATTATAGGTTTATTTCAAAGGAAAGAAATTACTTTCCATATTCGCTCATTTCTCACAAGAGGATGATGATCCTCTTCCACCACCCCCAACATATTTTTTCAGGTGTGTCTCGATAATTCAAACTACTATTTCATCTTTCTATGTATGTACACACAAAATGAGATAAGTTAATGACATACTGCAAATGAACACTGAGATATAATAGCATATGTTAATGCTTAGACTAATCGATATGTCTCACTAAGCCAGTGGTACCAATTACTCCAAAATCAGTATTCTGATGGATATAAATTATTATTAAATGTTAGCATGGCAAAGAACTACTTTTGATAACAGTACTATTCGCTGCAGCATTTAAGCAAATAATTTAGCAGAAAAATTAAAATTTGCCAAGAGAAATGCTTACCCACAGGAATTTATAGCACAAATTACTTGCTAAAAATGACTGTAAAAGGCACTCAACTCACATAAAATGCAGTCAAAAGACATGTTTATGTAAAGCTGTAGAAAATTGTGTAATACAAAGGGAAATAAAATGAGAGAACAGCTGATAAGGGGAAGTGTTATATAGCTTTACAAAAAGCAGACGTCAAACTTGCAAAAGAAGTATATTAAAGATTAGGTTATTTCTGTCAAAAGCAACTCCACAAATTAAGCCCCTTAAAGTTTTGATGATTTTATGCTGGTTTGTTCCAACTTCATTAGTTCTCCAGTAAAGAAGGGTATGCAGCAGCATTTCAGTGTACCCTGAGAAAGGCTGAAAAGGTTAACATTATCTTCAGACAGTAACTCTATCAGCAATTATGACTGACCTACTTGTAAAAATCCACCCTGATCTAGTTTTCCTCGCAACAGTTCTGATCTTAAGGAGATAGTTCTCACCAAGCAGACAAATTGACAATATCAAGATGTTTTTATTGACAACAGTAAAAGGAAAAAAAAGTCTTATCTAAATTTCTGAATAAATTTATTCAGATTTAATATAAAGCTCATCTAAAAGCAATGAATACAGAATTGAACTGTACATGCCTGCTGTAACAACATGAATTAAACTTATGAATCTCATTCCTCCCCTTCTCAAGCACTTCATTAGTCGTTTCAAAAGCCTAGTTTTTGTTTCCCTGTGCTGAGAAACATAAATTGCTTTTCAGAAGCTGCATCTCTTCTACCAGTTTTCCCGTTTCCCCAACTTATCCTACTGAAAGTGAAAGCTAAGAGAATACTCAAAAGTAGAGAAGATATAGACACCGTATGAATTTGATCAGGTGAAGGTCATAGAGCTGCAGAGGTTCTTAGCTGGTTTCTACCTTGCACTTCGCAGAGACACTTTTCAAATAAATCTTAAAATTATTATGCTTGATTCAGGTACAAGTCCTTATAAAAGCTCTCTGCTATCAGGTAAGTTAAAGGATAACATTGTTACATATAAGTAATAAAAAATAAAATGAAAAATGAATCCATACCTTATTATAAAAGTTTCATTTCAGTGTCCTATATTGTTTATTGGTTTTGTGAATGACCTGCTGGTTGCTAAAGCGATAAATACTCAACTGCTGGCAAATTAGGGGGAGTGCTGACATGGCTGATGGCAGAGCCTCCAGCAGGAAAGACCTTTGTAACTGTTGAGGTTTGGGCCAACAAAAGCCTCATGATATTGACCAGGAGCCAGGGTGGGTTTGTGGCACAGAATAGTCCCCAGTGTGTGTTTCGACCAGGAGCAGACAGGCTGAGCAACCAGCCCCCCCCCCCCCCCCCCCCCCCAAGAGCAGAGCAGTGGCTGCCCTCATCCAGGTGGGCAATAGTGCCACAAGGAATAGGAGACCTCCTAATGGCCTTACAGCCAACACATCCCTGAGTTTTATAAAATTACTTAAATGACTGGGGAGAAAAAAAAAGCCACTTAGTCTCTTTAAGAACACTTTAAAAAAAATATTTACACTGATTGATTACCAAAGGCCTGTTTTCCTCTCCCAGAGTTACGGCCACATAGCTTTTAAGTATCCCAATAGTATGATGTTTATTTCAGAATGATGCTCATATAAAAATCTAGCTCCAACATGTATATTTATGTAACATAAACCTCCAAAACCTCTGAAAGAATAAGCATTCAGAAAGGAACACAGCCTGCTAAATATAAAAGAGCAAAGAAAAAAATTATTGATTGCTCTACACAGCATAGGGTTTTTTTGTTTTTTCTTTTTAGAAGTCCCTATTGAATCCTTTCTTAGACAAACTACAGAGGTTATCAAACTCGGGCGTCTCAGAGATACAGGAAACGTCACCTGCCTCCAGCAGTCAATGTCCACCAAAAAGGGGATGGATGTATTTAGTTTTTCTTAACACGAAAACTGGTTTCATTTTCCAGGCACATTTTCGCTTGCTTAATTCAAGAACCTCAATTTTCATAGTATGCAGTTACTGTATTTTCTCAAGCTAGATATCTGAAATTAAAACTATGTAATTAATTACGCTGTAACCTGGACTGCTTTGCAGGTCTGAAGCATTAAGCAGGCAGGAGAGGTGATGGCACATGTGGTGATGCCACGTGCCTCCTCCTGCCAGCGCAGCTGTCCTGAGAAGCCTGCAAGGAGAACACACAAGCTCTGAGCAGCACATTTACCTAACAATTAAAAGCTCGAGTAAGCAAAACCCAAGTCGATCGCTGATATGACTCTCCTAGACTTCACACCATTTAAACCCCTCCAGCCAAACTGATAATGGGGTGGATAGTTCAGTACTGGATCTTGTTTTACCATTGGAAATGTTACCTTCACAGCAAGAGAATAAAAAAAGCCAAACAGATCTGAAGCACTCACAGCATATTCATACATCACCAATTGTTAATGAGGGAAAAAGAAAAAAAGATATTAACATCCTAAGGACAAAACATAAAACTGGCAAGCCTCAGTCTTTTGTAGAAAATGTCTGCCATTGCTTTTTTTTATGGGAGCACAGTAGAAAGGCTAAAAATTAAATAACAATCCATTGGATATATTTTCAATCAAGTTTGCTGAAGCTTTAAATTCAGCACTCTCTTTAAGAGCCTGGTGCAGTAAAAAGAGTATGGACTTTAAACACAACAGTAATTTTACCACAGAGCCTCTTCTCATTACTTGGCACAAATAATTTATGAATTCAGAAGAAAACTATGTACAAATTCAAACCTACAGAATGTGAAAATATTTTCCTGTCTCCATTCAGATGAAGACATTGCTTGTATAAATTAATTTTAAGCCAAATCCTGGCACACATTAGAAGGATGGTCTATAACAGGAAATAAAATGACGTACTGATCCCTTGACTAGTGCATCAGTTAGGACACGCTGATAGAGAATCATTTGTCAGGATTCCCTACTAATAGAAAATCATTAGTATACAGCACATCAGCACCTCTTCAGCTACCGAGCCTTCTTTTAACCAGGATCTAACTTCGAGGCTAGTTTCTCTGTAGCTTTTGAAGCTTCTGTGGCATAATTTATTCAAGACTCTTGACGTAGCGCAGTCCTTCTGGGTTACAGTATCAGCTTGAAAATTAAGTACACAGGAATATGCAGAAATTAAAGTAAAATGGCAAAGGGGAGTTATTACTTTATTTGAATGTACTGAGACAACATTACATTCACTGAAACCAGAAATTTTCAAGACAAACACTAACACCTATTCCTTCATTTCTGTTTATTAGCTTCAGGCATCTCAGGATATATCGGGATATATCTCAGTAGGATTGTAATTACTTCCATAAATAATGCATGGTTCATTTTGACTCTCTGTGTACCTGCTAGATCGCTCATTCTGGCACCCAAAGGAAGCCTGCATTGTGTGTGGGCAGCCAGGCTGGCAAGTGGCATTGCAGGATAGACCCAGATGCACTGAATGAGTTTGGGTGAACTCTGATAGGGGAACACGCTAATCAAAATCAGCAGCAGGCTAGAGGAGCCTGAATTCCCACAGTAATGAGCAAGCAATAGAAATAACCAAAATTTATCATTTTTAATACTTATTAATGATGATCTCTAATTAAATAGGAACACTTCAGTTACATTATCTGTAAATTGTAATGAGTCATTAGCACAGAGAGGTTGAAACAAGAGTTCAGAAGCAGAAACATCAAAAAAACCCAAACATACTTAGCACTACTTGGGATACCTGCTACAGGTGTTTTACTAAGCTTACTAAGCTTACTTTCAGTGTGCCTTCCAAGTAAGTTCATGCGACTATGTATTAAAGATTCCTTCATTATTCTTATAACATATGGTCTGAACCACTTGTTGTGTTTGAAGTCCTGACTTTTAGTGTTTTATAATGTTCTACAATGTTTTATAAATTCTCCTTTTAGTTATCAAAAATGTCTCCTGGTTTCTGCTCTTTACTGTTTCTTTGTCATCCTGTGCTAACTTTATATATTCAGTATTTTTAAAAAGAATATGTTCAAAATTAAAATAACGTATATTAATAAGTATTTTTTCCTCAATGTATAGTAGACAGCTAAGACTTTTCCACTTGTTGCTGTTGTTTGGGGTTCTGTATTTGGTTTGTTTGGGTTTTTTTCCATCTCAGTGGAGTTGACTGCTTTCCAGCCACAAAAATCTACCAAAGTTGCCATCAGCTGGTCCAGTGCAGAATAAAGATACACAAGACACTCAATAGCAACATTTTGCATTTCCAATACTCCTTTCTTGTTAGATACACCATTTCGTTTTCACAAATTCTTCTCATGTCCCACCATGTCCAATAAAAGCCTAATCTCTCAAAGGTCTCCCTGGCCTACCTAATGAAGTATAGTATTTAGGAACAAACTGGAACCATTATCATCATTATTGTTTTACAGATTCTAAATGTATATTAGTGTTTTGAATATAGTTTCTTCTCTTATAGGGTTTGAATTTGACAAGTAAGGCTTATTTAGCCTCCAGAAATCACTCTGCAAACAGTTATAGCGAAGGTAGAAAATCCTCGAGGTTTCACATCATTCATGGTGACATTCAGTTTACTTCTTGATATGTCTCTTAGCTTTAATCTGGTTAGAGTGAAGCACTGGGGTAACACACTGGGCTTTTGAGAGCCTATGTCAGTGTGGAGTGGTTACCTTAGTAAAGGGAGGATGAAGATGCCCTTTCACACACACATCCTCTTTGCCCTAAGAGTTTGACTGCAAGGAGGAACATTTCTGAAAACTAAGACTGAGAAAGAGAACAGTGTTTTCTCAATTGTCAGGGAAATGTAAAATGCCATTTCTTAAACAATTTGAGACAAAATCACATTTTTAATATTTTTTGTTTTTCAGTTTGGCCACAAAAGAAACACTTTGGACTCGATTCTGTTCTCATGCTGGTGGACACAGAATAATTGCAGTAAAACATGGTACAGAAGACCTCTGGAAAAGGAGACAAAACCCTGCAGTGTTTACACATATGGGATTGACATCCTATTCTGTGTTTAAAGAAGTTAGTACTTCCACCAGACCTGTCACAAAGCCCTTATTTCATCATGAATCAGTGCACATTCAGGATGCAAAAAACAGGCTCAGAAATATACGGCACACTGCTGATAAGGAAGAGGAGAAAAGGAAAGGTCAAGTCTCTGAAGCAAATTGGCTAATTTGGCAAACAAAAAGCCTGGTTAGGGAACAATGCAGAACTCACTGAATACCTGGGGAACTCTCTCACCTAATCAACAGGAGCTAGATAACCCATCAAGCAGTATCTCTTTTTTTTTTCCCCCCTCAATAATTTGCCAGAAGAAACAAATTGCTGTTCATCTGGCTCCCCGGTTTCAGAGTTGCAGGGTTAGTATCTTGGAGATACATTTGAAATGCAAAGCCAGCTGAATTTGGTAAGAGGCAGGCAGAAGATGCCCTCCAAAGGATGAGAAAGATGTGCTACCATGTGTCAGTTTCACTGTGTAAATACTTGCTTCCACCAAAAATAATAGTAACTAGTTTTGCTGGTAAATATCTTCATCTGTTTATAAGAGGTAAACACATCTTTGCAATATTAAGTGCAAACACACCTCAGGAAACTACACTGCCTCTTGGTTCACTGCAGTAAGCACACCATAAGAATGGCTTTGATTAATGCCATTCATTTGCCTGTTCTATTCTCAACGCTCGCATCTCTGCTTTTCTCACTACATCTGCTTGCTTCTAAGGACTCTGAAATCTGGAACAGGAATTGAAAAGGAAAGATACCTTTCATCCTGGTATGACATATTGTCTGTAGACAATATGCCCTAGACACAGACTTAAGGTAAAAAGACATTTACAGACAGATTTTAACAAGGCTTAAGAAAATTCAGTGCCGTTCACAAAAAAACACCCACATTGGCAGAAGAGCTGTATCAAAACCCTTAAAAAGGAGAAAAGCAAGACAGTGGTGATTTTAACCTCAAATGCTTAACCTGATATTTGGACAGAAGACTGGGCTGCTATTCCTGGTGTGTTAAAGAACAGTCAGTGGAACATTTTGATATCCAAATTTGGTTTGTCTATGCGGTTAGCCAAATGAACAACTAGTGCTTTGGATCTCATTATTGCACGTCTGGACACTGTAAATCAGAAGTGATAGTTCAGTTGTACTATGAGGAGCCTTGCTTTTAATATTATTGTTTATACAATACTTAACATTGCTCACAGATACTATAATCAGATTAATTGTAGGCACAAAACATAGAAGCATAGAACATTTGCCTGGAATCTAATTTGAACTAAGACACTCCACATGGAGTTGAAGATGCTTTCAAGCTGAACAGAAAGATAACATTTCAAGCTGTGTATCAAGATCTTTGCACAGCTCTAAAATCATACAAAAGAGACAAATTTTGTATGACTATTTTTTGAAATTAAGTTTCTAAAACATCCTCAAACAGCTTAAGAAAACATAAATTAACAACTTTATTCCTGTTTATATATGGACTTGACTGATATCCAGTACAGGTCACTGCAGGCTTTTATTTCCTTCACTGAAGTCAAATATTTCATAGGTATGTATAGGAACAGAACTTACCATGGACTAGGAAGAGGAGAAGTATATATCATGTTTCAGATGACTGTAAATCATCCAATTGGTAGGCCATTATACCATGAGCTGATAAAAGCTTTTGCCATAACTACCAAGATCTGAAAAAAGCAAACAAAACACACAGAAGATAATCAGATATGGCAACAGTGAAAACTGAGTATCAAACTTCACTGTTCTTTCAGGCATACTTTTTAAAGGACAGTTAGAAAAGAGTCTGTTGCACATCATCACCACCCAGCAAGAGCTTCTTTTATGACCACTGCAATGTATTTTTTTTGCTTTCAGTTGACTTTTTAGGAATCAGATATCTTCATTGTTGTTTAACGGTGATAGCTTTATGCATCAGCACTTTACTCAAACCAACATTTTAAAGCACTATATTTTCTTTTTTCTTCTTTTGATGCAAGACTTCACAGGGCACTTTCCACCACACGCCAAAATTAACTAGAAAGGCACACAGCGGATAAGCACACTGCAGGTGAATGCAGCCTGGCTCTGCCTGCAGTCTGGCACACACATCAACAGGCAACACCAACACCTCTAACACAAGGCAGATCGCTTAACTTGGGTTTGGGGTGCAGGTAGAACAAGGAACCATCATCCCATCAACGGCATTGTATTTCTATTAATTCCTTCATTAGACACGACAGTCAGAGTGATATAAAGCTCATTTCAGGAAGTGATCTCAAAGTCGCATTTTTAAATGCTGATGATGGGCAGAAAGGCAAGAGGGGCAGGCTCCAGGCCAAGTGGCTCAATAGCACTGAGGTAAAAGGTGATGGAGTGTCACTGAACAATGTATGAAATCAGCAATTTTCAGTAATCCTGTTTTTTCCCCCAATAAATCCTTAGTAGAGTTTCTCAGGGGAAAAAAATAAATAAATTACAAAGCCATTGTTTCTTTCATTGTTTCTCCAAATTCCAAGAAAGTACAACCACTTAAACAGCAACAGTGGCTCAAACTGGAAATTTGACAAATTCATTTTGTTTGGTTTTTTTTTTCCCCTTAAAGCAAAAAGGGAAGGGGAGTTCTACAACTCTTGAAGCACCTCATTTAAATAGTTTCAGATTTAAATATTTACTCTTAAAATATGCTTTTTATTTCAGTTATATTTAACATCAAATCTTAGGTTAAAAGAAAGTCAAGACAAAAGTGACAGTGTGATCCCAGCATGGAGGTTCCTCTTCCATGGAACAATTTGAAAGTGCGAGGATCCCATACACACTTTTCATCAGATACAGAATGAGATTTCAAAGATCTCTCTGGAGCACGGTTTAACATTTTCCATAGAACCTCACAGATCTTAAAAGCTAAGGAATTTATTTTATTTTCACCTTTAATGAGAAAAGCTTTAATAAAATGAACAAAATTTTCTGACCATTTTCAGCAACTTTTTTTTCCCCTGCATCAATCACACTTTTTTTTTTGCCCCCTTCTGTGTAAATTCTACATCTAAATTCCATTAATACCTTCAGGGCAGCTACATAACCCTTCAAACATTTAACCTTTCTGGGCTGCCTATCTTCTCTAAAAACCCCTTAGAAATGCTGAAATGGAGGCTCAGCCAATGACACGTAAATTTATGAAAATAGGATGGGTAGAAAACGTCATCACACAAATTTCCTATAACCAACTCTTACCCAGATTTATTTTACAAGGGAAATAAATTCTTTTCCCTTGGTTAAGGACGATATCCTTAACATGTGAATATTCTATCATGGTGTAGACCTGTGTGTAGTCAAAACAAACATGCTTAGGAAAAGGGATTCTACCTATATACATCAGTTTTCTAAATACTTTTCTGTACTCATTATCTACTGCTTTTTCAAATGAAAAAAACCCCTATTTTCAAGTATAGTCAGGCTTTGTTCAGACAATCAGCAACTTTAAGCAGATTCTACACTGAGCTGCATATTGGTGCTACGTGTTGCATCCCCACTGTCTCTCAGCACAAAGGTCAATCAAAAAAAACAAACTTGTCAAAAACTTTCTTTTTTTTAAAGGCAAGTTTGGTTTTCCCACTCAGTTCACCACTTGGCTACAAAACCCACAACACTGGTGAAAGGGATGAGGTAGCATGGGGGTAGGCAAAGAGAGAAGATAAAACTGCTTAACCTGGCACTGCTACTGCAACAGACACACACACATAAAACTGCACCCTTGCAGTTCAACTTTATTGGTGAAGACATATTTATATGAATACTTATTTTAACCCATTATTGGAAGTTCACGGTTTTGTTATACCATTGCAGTACAAACTCATAAAATTTAAAGCTTTTTAAAGACAAAATTAAATTGAAGTAAGATGTGAACAATGTAGAATGGAAACTATATGCTTATTTGGGCTTTTTGACAGGGTATTTTCTTTTTGTTCCTCAAAGTACACAAGAACCAATGAATTTATGATAAGCCCTTCCCATAACTTACTCATATAAAGCGATCTATTTATTAGTTTATTCAAGTGACTTCTCATCATTACCAGCTCTCAGCTTATGAAAGGGCATCAGCCTAGCCCTGCCAAGACTTTCGGTTGGGTAATCAGATAATCAGTTTTTCCCCCTACATTGCTCCTTGAACAGGTTGAGATTTCACTGAATGACTTTTTTCCAAGGGAAAAAAAAACCAACAAAAATCCACAGTAAAAAAACCCCACCAAACAAAAATCATGCAAAGAACACCATCATCACCAGCAGAAGATAACCTTTAAGGTTTGGAGGGGTTGGTTTGTAAGAAAACTGAGGAGACACATTTCCATTCTCCTAGGTCTTTCCTTTAAAAGATATAAAATTATGTAAGAACTCCAATAGGCTTATCTATCGCTACACATTCCCCTCTGCATTAATGCAATATCTTCTCCAGAATTTTCATAAACTCCACATATTCTTCTTTGCAGTGTGAGAAGCTGTAAAATGTAGAAAACCTTCAACATATACACCGCACAAGGCCTGGTTACACAACTACTCCAGTCACGGGGTAATTTCACTATACTTTCTAAATAACTACACCTTTGTTTAAATACACTGGCAGAACTTGGGGTAAACTTGCAGTTGAAGTAAATGCACTCTATGTCAATGGACTAGCTACATACACATGATCAATCACGATGTCTCAGATGCAAAAGAATTAACTGCTGTGAAGTCCAAAGTTACTAAAACATTTTAACAGAAGCCCCTGACCATCATTCAATCATATGATTGAGGACCTTGACTTGCAGGACTACATTACCAAGCTGTTGCTAGCGATGCTTTAGTGACCCACTTAAAAACCTTGAAATGATGATCACAGACTTTGCTTACCATCTTCATCCTTCAAGATGACATCTGCAGACCCAAAACAATACCAGTTTTGGCCTTCCAGGAGTACTCTACCCATAAAATTAAACACCATAAAGAGACTTTAATGTTTTGAAATACTTTAAGAATATGAAACAAAATAAACTTTACAAAGATTAACATAATTATATGTGCTTGAGTACAGACAAAACCAAATAAGGTAGTAGTTGCAGTCTAGAGGCTTTTTTTGGAAACCACTAAATATTACTGAAAGCTACAAAACATCTGAAGTGCAAACTATCGAAGATCTGCTCACTGTAGCCTGTCTTGATCCATTTCAGTGGCACAAGTGGACAACAGGAGCTTATTTCTGACTTGACTGCTGGACACAAAACATCTCGCTGAAATCAGCATCACACAGAACTATGTGAAAAAGAGCAGTCCTCCTGCATTGGCATTATAAAGGGACCAAACATCCCTGCAGCCAGCTAGCAATGCCCCAGCACAGGTACAGGGACTGGCACAGGTAACCACCTCCAGCACGAAGGGCAGCCTACTCCAGGAGCAGAGGTTCTACAGTCAGCAGAGTACATGTAGATGCATAAATACAGAGTCTACATATACGTATGATATATATGTCCCTCTGATTCCTGTTAATATGGAATAATGTTGGGGGTGCATAATGACATACCCTTGTATGGTCACGGGCCTGGGAGGGACAGTTTTAGATTTTGCATGTACGGAATGAAGTATGTTGAAGCAGCAACAAACTATATAAAGGATGTGCAAATCTTCGCCTAAAGGACCACAGTGTAGCACATTGTGTGCATTGTGATACCTCTGGAGAAACAACTTGTCTCTGAAAAGGTGATCAACCAGGAAAAGAGGGAGGCGCCTCTAACCTGCAGAACCAGCTGCCCGGCCATTAGCAAGACAAAAGCTACCGGATGTCTTGTGGGGGTCACCTGGCCGGCACTCCAGCCTGTCAGTTTAAGCCGGTGGGCTGTGTTATCCCTGGAAGGTATATAAGCCAGGGACTGGAACTGCTCGGGGTGCGTCTTGGAGGGGCGGAGACTCCCGACGCACCCGGTGCTGACCGTGCACCCCAGCACTGTTTCCTTGCCTTTATTCGGTTAATAAATTGTTCAATTTGTTTAAAATCCTGTTTCGGACCAAGTCATTTATAACACGTAGAATAAATAAAAGCAGAATACATAAAATGTAGACAGCTTTAAACAGCACAGAGACTGCACTACCATCTCTGCTAAAGCCCTTATGAAAAACGGCAGTGCTTTGGGTGCCCAGGGCATCTGTACAAGTGACCAGATGTAACACGAATTAGCAACTGGTTTCATTAATTAGGAAAGCTGCTTTGAAGGAAGGGAACTTTACTGACAGTCATGGTTTGCAAGCATTGTTCTCTATTGAAATCTAAGCTGTCATTTCAATCAAGGCAAAGTTGTGGTGTTGGTTTTTTTCCTCCAACAAGCAACCTGCACTGAAAACTAATCAAAAGCCACAGGTATTCTGCATGTATTCCAACACCAGTGAAAGGCTAATCTTGAACAGCTAACAGCAAACGACTTGGCTCATGCAGCTACAATTCCTGAGTCACTCACACATCCTTTAAGGTCAGGTTAGACAGGCCTGTCCCAGTGATGCTGACCTGCAATGGCAACAAAACGTGCCATCATTCATGCAGTGACTGCCTCTCCTTCTCTGTATGCATCCCTCTGAGTCAAAACACATATTTAGCATTGGATACATATGGAGTCATTGAATACGTTAATTCTCGCTCACCAAAGCGTATCATGGAGGAGAACATTTTGTCTACCCGTACCTCTAATTCTAAGCATAACTCTTGACCTTCATTTGTTCTTTATTTAAAATAGTCAAGCCCATGGTTACTACCTGGTATAACATTACAAAAAGAAAACACAAAACCTGACAGTGCTGCCAGCTACACATTGTGCAAACCAGGATGGGAGCACAGTGTAATTGCGTACAAGTGCTAAAAGGCTTTAATGATAAAACACTCAACATACAGTTTCTTTTAAATCATTGACTCTGTTCAAACTGATTGCTATTTATACAGCTTGCCTTATTTAAATGAAAACCTCTCATTAGGTTTGGTTATGCTAAGATTTGCATCAATGACATGCTAAATGCCAATTGATTATTATAAACCACTGAAAAATAGCAATATGTTAATTGTTTCTGGCAGGAAGAGAAACCTGGTGCCCTTCTCCCTTCTAATGAATTAAACTGGATCATATCCAAATGACCAAATATTTTGCCCCCTGGCAACTACTCTAACTGTTGCTTTAATCAAACTTTATTTAATGTTTTGAAGATGTAATATTTAAAAACTGTGGAGTAGCATATTATTGCTCAAAACTCTCAAGTTTGTTTTAACAGTGAGACCTTATAACCACAATGTCTAATGAGTACCGATAAAGTGCTTTTTAGTCTTTATACAAACTCTACTAACCACTGACCTATTTTCAAAGTACAACCAATCCAGCTTTCACTTACAACAACAACAAAAAAACCAAACCTGTACTATTCAGAGGCCAAAGAATATTTTATTTTCCATTAAATGCTTTTTTTCAAAAAGAAACAAAAACGTCTGTCATTGTGTTGTCCCCCATCGTGTTTTCCCCCTGTTCCCCCCAAAAGAAAGTAAACAAGTTGCATTTAGGGCACAGTTAATTGAAGGTGCATCTGGCAGCCTACATTGTTAGAAAATTAAAAAAAAACCAAACCAACATATACACACACATCGCCCCCCACCAAATTTCCATAAAATGTTAACTCATCAAACAATACACTTTCAGTCTCCGAAAGGAAGGGCTATTCACCTGTGATCTCTGAACAGAGAATGCTGTTTGCAGTACAGCAAGTGAAACCTATTTGCACTTCTCTCTGCATCTTTGGGGTTTTTTTCTCCATAATCACACAACTTACTGTACCTTCATTCTGTTTGCAATGAATTTAAGGTTATTTGCCTCAACACTTCTACTGTGATGTACATAAAATTATCCTATTGTAGTTTATTTAAAAATTCTAATAACAAGTTACTGATGAACAGTGTCAATTTGGTTTGAAATTTAGGTAGGACTCCACACAGGCACTAGTGGTATCTGGTATTTCTGTTGAGTAGTTTTGAGCAGTATGTGGATGAACATTAAATTCCCATTTAAAATATGGTCAGTTTAGGCTACTTCCTTCAAATCTGCATGAAGCCTCACAATGCTCCTTGGTATGCTACATTTTCTTAAGCTTTATGTGGAAAAAATACTTGGTTTTCTGGTGTAAGGGAACACAACAGAGTAGTCAACAGGGACACGTCAACAGGTTCTGAGTATCATCTTATACTCACAGCAATAAACTGTCCATTTAACATAATCTGAATATAACTTTTTTAAAAGCTGTGCAATTTTAAAAAGACCTAAATCAGTCCATTAACTTCCCTTGTCACTCATAGTCTTCCATTAGCAGGACATCAGGTGAAGAAGTAGGGCTAATTTATTTCCTGTGAGGGAGCCCTGTTCTGAGCAAACGTGTAACGAATACATGACATTTGTTCTCCAGCACAGAGGCACACATCCCTTCTGTGAGCTACAGATACAAGATTAACTGTCATGGCAGCATGCTATCTCAAATGGATTCTTGACCAATAGATGTCAGAAACAATGGTGCTCTGTCCCTGTCAACTACCGATTTCCTCTTTTTACAGTAGAGGAATACCTTTATATTTCTTTTCTGCCTTGCAGAAAATGGTTGACTGACCCCATTCTTTTAATCGTGACAGCAACAGAAAGATGTCATATGCAAAAATATGACTTCAACACACTTAAGTTCTGCAAACAGCCATTGATATTGTTTGGCAAAACAAGTATTTGTATCTTCATATTCTACAAAGTAAAAAAAAAGTTTTGGGGAAACTATAGAAGTTCCTGTGCAGCCTGTTGTGCTACACAACAGTTAAAGCCAAACCCAAATTTTCCTGTACTGTTACTTTGTCATCTTCTGCCTATGCGAGGCAACAAATAAAAGTCAGAATTGATGGTTTGAACAGATGTTCTACCAGCAAGCAGTAACAGTTAATTGACTAAAACAAAATCAAAACAAAGTGACTCTTGATTCATGAAAGATTTCTTACCCAGCACTGACTGTGGAGGAAGCCTGAGAGCACAACACAGTTCCCTTGGCCAGTTTGCCCTCACTGGCAGCATGGTTGTACTTAGCACGTCTGCCCCAGAAGAAATTCTTTAATGAACTGCTTTTAATTAAAAATGAGCCTCTAAAGATGCCAGCCATATCATCACTTGTGGGAAAGATAAAGCTTGAAATACCACCTATATTATATTGTGATAAAACCTGCCTAGGAGAAAAGAGCTTGGAACAGCTTCATGGCACATCCTCCTCAATGCATGTCAACACCATCAATGTGGACTTGGGCTCAGAAGAGTCATTCGTCCTCTTCTTCACTAGTACATAGGACACACAACTTGGTGCAGCTATATAATCGAATTAGGATTACAAAATAGAAAAACAGTCCTGGTTTCTTTGGAGCAAAAATAAAATTTAAGAAAAAACCAAAAAGGAAAGCAAACATCTGTGGTCTACAGGATAGGGTCTCAATGTATAAGGTAATTTAAGCAGGCAGCGCTTATGCACCATTATGCAGTGCACAGATTGATGTTAATCTGGACCTTATAAATAAAACTGTTCAACTGTCTTTCCATTCACGGCCCTTGTATTAGTTGCATTAGTTGTCTTTAACTGGCAACTTTTCATATTACATGTTTGCCTAGTGTTTATTATTTGTGATTCCCTTACGATCATCCATTTGGTTTCTCTGAATGCCTCCTCAGGTGCCCCAGATCTGGCACAATGTTTTCTTCTACAGATGCCGGTGTGAAATACTGATTCCTCCTCCTCCCCCTTGCTTCCCAATTCCTAATGCCTCAAAAAAAATACAAATGAGAAGGAACAAGAAAGTTGCACTTCAGAATGGAAAGTACCATATCTGCATCATCTAAACCAGAAGAAAACTCAGTAGGAACAGTGTGAGAAAGTGAATTATTGTAGAATTGAACGATTTGAGGATTACTGGCGAGACAAAATTCCTTGGTACTTTTTCTTTCAGAAACACAGAGGATAGTCAAATATGTTCCCAAAATTTCACATCCTACTCTGCTGACTAGCTGTGGAACAAGTACTGAATTTGCAACTCCTTTGCACATTGGGTCCTACTTTTTGCTAAACCACACTACCAGCAAAAGCATGGCCAGCACTTACACAATTACAATGCTGAAGTCAAGTTATCAGCCAAAAAACCCTCAGGGATCTCACAGTCAGATATTTAAGCTATAAACATATCGGCACCTCTCAAAGGATGGAGCAATAGCTTTAAAAACTGGTTGGGAAGTTGAAAAGCATCAACATCATACCCCACTCACCTTGCACATGGATGAGTTACTGCACAATCTGAATTGCTGCTTTACACTGAAGCTTGCTAGCCATGCTCTAAGCAACTCATAGGCTGTCTGTTTAGAGTTGCAGGTTTGGGGAGAGGAAAGGTTAGAAACTAAAGTCAGGAAATATGGGAACTTGGAAAATTGCTCTGTCTCTTTGGGAAGAAAGTCAGTTTGAGCTTTTTCCTCTGAGGGACCAGAAAAATAATGGAGATATTAGAGGCAGGGTCAGCAAATTTTCTTCTCATTGCTAGAACTGTGTTGCAATTAGCAACCTGAAAGTAGGAGGAAAATCACAAGAGACAGGAAGAAGAAAGTACAGTTAGAAAGTTTCATTACAATTATTTTTCTGTGCAAATACCATATAGCAAAATCACTATAGCAATGAATTTTGCCATAATAAATAAGATGCATAAAGTTCAAAAGGCTTTGAGGTAAAAGAGAGTATCCATTGGTTCACAACATATGTAAATCCTTAAATTGCTGAGCAGATTAGTTCAGCAGATATCTTCTCTTAAAGCATAAGCACATATTGTACCAAGACCAGATCGTGAAGTTATATTACTGATTTTTAGATGGGCAATAAAACTCAATGTTTTAAAACCTATTTTTAGTACTGTTTTAGCATAGTTTTTATCATAATTTAACCCCGGGCAACAAAAAAAAGGAGGGGGGAAAAAAATAAAATGAGCAACTTTTTCCCTTAAAATTAACATTGCTTCCCTGACCAGCATTTGGTAGCCAAGTCCAAATAGTCTTTTCCTACATTAGTCTGGTGTCTAGGAAGGTCCTTTTTTTGGGAAATAAGAAGAGACAGGCAGTATTTTTTCTGCTAATAAGATATAAACAAATAAGATAAAGTATTCTGATACTACAAGGATGTACTGTACTCTGCTATGTGGTAGTTTTATTAGTAATAATTACAAGAATAAGATACACACAAAAATCATTAAAGAGAGCTTAAAGGCTTATGCTGAACCTATAAAAGCTATGACCTAAAGGCCAACCTCCAGATATTAAAAAAAGGTTCCAAAAGGCAAGCAAGAACATGCTATATACAGAGGGATAATCACTTCATAAACATTAGGTAGATATCTAAAGACCATATCATTCTTGTTTTATTTCATTAGAACACAAATTAGAAATACAAATGGAAAGGAGAAACCTTCCTTTGAAAGCCCTCTTAATCCCATACCTTTTTCTGCAGATGAAAAATCTACGCATGTTTGTGCTTAAGAGAGCAGTATTTGAGGAAACCCTAGGACACCCAGTCCAAATGCTGGCTTAATTTCCTTGCCTGGTGACCAAGGTTGAAGAGTTCAGTACTTGGCCCATATGCTCAGACTCAGAGCACAGCAGCAAAGCCTTGGTCTTCCTGTTACAGACAGGAGAAAAGATTTGTACCTGCATTAAGGTCAGACATGGTAAAAAAAACCCAAACCACCCTATTTTAATGCCACGTTTGAATGCTAAGCACTGCTGTGTACTATCACAAGAATCCACAGATACTATCTTACTTTTCGCCTCTGAAACAGGCCACTATTGAAGAGTTTAAACTTTCAACACATCAGAGTTAGATCATAGGTGAGGAGAGTGATTTCAAGGCTGCTGATGGCTTCAAAGACAGGTTCTTTTGCCATCTTCTATTTCAAAACCCCATAATAAAACAATTAGAATAGTTCAATATAACATCAACAAGAAAGATGTTTTTCTTAAAACAATATTTTTCTGTGGTCACAACTTTATCCCTCTATCCTTACTATTCATTATAGCTATTGCACACAACCCCACAGAAACATGTAACTTTATAACTGTGTTTAATAAGTAATAACAGGATAATTGTGTTCTTAAACCCTACAAAAGTACAAGACTGTGATCCTGTATCGCAACTGATACCGAAAGTGGGGGGAAGGGGGGTGGGAGGGGAAATAGCACCTAAGGTTGTTTTACCCTGGTAGAAAAGTTGAAACAGTTTTGTTTCATTTAACAAAAACAATCTATTGTAACAAATTGTATTGTAACATCTATTGTTACAATAGAGGTGTTGCATCTATTGTAACAAATACAATTTATTTTTAAAAAAACAAACACATTATATATTAAAAAGTTAATTAATAATTGGCATTTCATTCAGACACATTCCAGAGCATGTGTTTTCTTGCAACTTGCAGCTTTTAAAAGACTCCAGAACTATGATTGAGACTTTTTTTTTGGCTCAATAGACATCCTTTCCATCTAGAAGGTGCTTAGCCATATTATCTTATCAGTTCTAAGTTGTTTTGGTTTTAAATAACAAAGGAGTTGGAAAAAAAATAGTCTACGTTTTGAACCCAAGCAAAACAGCTTTGTGTCTTTGTTTACAAAGAATAAGCTATACAGTTAGAGCTGTAACTCTAATACCATTGAGTCCTATAGAAGAAAAACCTCAAACTCAAAATGGTAGATTTCTTATTTTCACCCATAACTTCATTGAACAACTTAGCAATTATACACAGAGAGGCAGAGGAGTTGAAGACTGTATGTTCTTTTCTTTTAATGCAAATCACCCGTGAATTAATGAAAACAAAGAGATGCTCAACAGTCCTGAACCAAGCTGATGAGGAAGTACATGCTGAAACCATAACAACCTCAGGGTTACCTCTGGAACAGGCTTCTACAGGTAAGAAGCCTGGGGAGGGAAGAAAAAAAGAAAAATAAAAAAAGAGAGAAATACTGACTACCAAAGTGGAGTATAGCTTCAATATATCCCAATGAGATCAGAAAGTATCGATACTATCTACATCTATAATTGCAAAAGTACATGATGGTGCTGAAACACACTGACCTTCCCCTCCAAGTAGACTTAACCAGCAATGCCTCATACACTCCAGTGACAGAGAATTGTGTTTATATTTTAGATAGTGACCACAATAAAACAACAAACCTTAATGACCATATCCAGGCAAAACAAACCACTTTTGTAACAGATTTTGTTTCTCCAAAAGTTTCTAAAGGCAGCAATTGTAAATGGATGATTTTAATCTCATCTTGTGGAATCTGTGCTGAAGTTCACTTTGTACATCCAGCCAAATTAAAGATTTTTCTGCCTAGTGACCTCAAAACATTTGATTCTCCCAAAGAATCTCCCATCTTCCTTTATAATCCAGAGCACAGGCTGCCAAAGCAAGACAGATGAAGACTTCCTAATAGGAACTACAGGCTTATGCATCTTATTTCATGTAAAATATGAACTATATGATAAACTGTCTATATTATAGTTGTTTCTTCCCAAGTACAATTTATGCATGGGTAGTTTGTTTGGCTTTTTTCCTTTCATGCTTTCCCTTCCTTCGTTCTTTGTCATGCTGAAACAGCTTTTCTGGCTTTTTAAACACATTGTCTTTGCAGAAACCTATATAAACAAAAGTGCACTGAACTTCCTCAGGAAGGTGTTCAAGGAACTCAGATTGTCATTTCCAACAGTGGCCAAAAGCAAATGCCCAGGCAGTAACAGAAGTGATCCCCAAGAATACTCCACCTTTTTCCATGACCTTCAGACACTACATAAAATCATGGAACCAGATGTGGTGGTGGCTATAGTACAGTATACTGTGTATAGTATTATCACTGTGTGTTAAAATCCTTCTGCAATTCTTTACAGTTTCTCTCACTATCATGAGTAAGTTTACACCATCATCAAACCTTGCTACTCAGCTGAAATAGATGTTCACCTGAATGAGCAATTCTTATGTCAGGTTAATCAATATTTGTAACATCAGCTACAACTAAATCATAATATTCAAAATGAAGAAGCATCCACGTTACAAAGTGAGGCTTTTTTGTTCCAGTTTTCAGTGAAAACTCTCAAAAATGGAATAAAGATCTGAATCTCCAAGTTAAGAGGTTTCTATGCGTTTCATTATGAATAAGCAGTGGAAACAGACAGTAGTAATGAAAGAATGTCTAGAAAAAAAAGGGCAAGAAAACCTCAGCTTTTAATCTGTTTTACCTCGTACCCATTCCATCTGCTGGCACCAGGCACTACTTTCTGTGCACCCAAGAGAGAGGAAAATGAAGGAGAAAAAGAAAACAAACAAAAAACCCCTGAGAAAACCAGAGACAGACTAGGGAAAGTGAATAGAAGTGATGATATTCCAATGAAACTATGATAAACGATGTGACGAGAGGCAGAAGGAACAATGTATCTGTGATAGGAAGATATAGATGGCTTAAGAGAGAAAACAAATGCAGAAGAAATAAGGTTTAATTATTTTCTTTGCTTATGGAACAAACTGCTTTAGAATTCAGATGTAATTGAACACCTCTATATTAGGAAAAAGAGATGTTGGTTTATGTACTAGTCTATAAAGCAGCTAAAGCTAACAGCAGTATTTTAGTAATGGAAGAATTTTCTATGCAAGCATGTGAGAAGGGTACATAGCAGAACTTACAAAGCACATTTTTATTCTTCCATAAGAAAACATGCCACAACGGCAAAACTTTATTGCTGTGAAGAAGGAAGAACAATGATCCAGCTGTTAGCGTTCTCCTGTGTACAGAAACTTTCTTGACTGGAGAGTGGGAAAGATCTCTGTCTGCACTGTGCTCTGCTGAACACTACGAGTACCAGGGGTCAGACAGACAGTTTGGAGAATGTTCTTCATCTTATCCCACCACAGGCATCCTGGCGGTCTCCATCAGCAAGTTAAATTAAGCATCCAGAGGCATGCCTGGCAGTAGCAGACCTTGTGCAGATGAGACCCTTTCCAAGCAGGATGATCTGGAGGAGCTCTACATTTCTAGTGGAGACAGAAGGGCTGAAAGCAAATGCCATGCAGGAGCACAGAAACACATGGGAATCAAGGAGGGGTAAGAACTGACTAGGGCTATCAGATGGAAGAAACCATTATTCATGTCTGGAAAGTTTTTTTCAGCTCTTCTACTTTATTGGCCCAAAGTTCTTAAAGCATTTAAAAAGTAAAACAAGCAAGTTAAGTTCTTGAAAATCTGAAAGCTGCCACCATACAAAGAAGGAGGTCTTCAAACTTGCATCAAACCTAATGGACATTTCTTGTTTTCCATTGTTGGTAAGCCTTCAACTGAACTTTTCAAGATCTTGTGTACAACCTCTACAGGGACTCATTCTGCAAGAAATTAAGTACTAGGTCATTGGCACAGCTCATAAAAAACCAAAAGTAATTATGCAATTGTGTAACGGCTTACAGGACTGCCTCTTGGACCTCCCCATATGCTACTGAATACCCAGCTTACTACAGCTGCATCATGCGTATGGGCCCATAAATATGCAGAAAGTGTTAGAGAAATACAAACAAGCAAAGACCAAACCCCCAGCTGGGATTCTGCAGCTCAGCTGTTAAATTCATGGGAATCTCATGGATTTCAAAGACCTGATAGCTCCTTAAACTAAGGGACTTCAAAGATTAGCACCATGAAGGCAACAGAAAATGCAAGAGCAGTTGTAGAAGGGCAAAAAAGCAACTGTGTGATAAGAAGGGAGAAGAATTACAAACTGAAAGGCCATGAAAAAGATCTAATCAGATTTTACACGATCATCTCAACAGCTCTTTGAATCATGGAAAGTAAAAATCAGTGCACACTTCAGGGTGAAGGGAAGGGAGGAGGCGGTTGGTGAGCAGGTACCTGTACACTGAGTGTCAGGAAATATTGCTATTCAATACAGAAATAGAATTTTTCACCTTGTCCCCTGTTGGCAACTGTTCTGAACAAGGCGCACAGCCGCTACCATGGAAGGCAGAAATGACTTAAAGCTCTCGAGATCAACAACTCAGTACTTGTATGGTAGTTACAGGGGAAGGCTGCCAAGACATTGACCTCCAACAAAGCCGAGAGTGTGTGAATCAGTGATGTTCAGCATAATCCCCTCGTAAAATCTGATGGTGAGTCACCAGGCACAAATAGCTTCCTGCTCATTTTGCAAACAAGGAGGAGGCAGGAAAGGGCTGAATGAATGAATAAATGGTTTGTATATCTCTTTTCTCTGAAATGCTGGCTTTGAAGAGGATACAGAGGGAAAGCAGGAGTGGTACAAGCACAGCGGCTGCGCATGGATATCACATATGGAAAAGAGTAAAAGGAAAGGGTCACAGAGAATACAAACAAACCTGAGAGGCAGCTCCAGGATGGAAGAACTCAGACTCTTAGAGTCTGAGTCTCAGACATATTTTCAGTTTAAGCATTGCTCAGCATTCTTAGGCCTGAGCAAGTAATGTCTGTCTGTTCCACTGTAGAGTTTGTATAATAGTGCTCTCTGAAGTGTCCCTCTGCAGTCAGCACTGCAAAAAAGGTCATTCTTCCTCAATTATTACAACTTTTTGGCTTTCCAGATAAAAGTATTTAAGTGACCCTGCACATCATAAAGGTCTCTATGAAGCTGTGGCTGTACAACTCCAGTTGTAAATAGCCATATATCAAGAAGTAATAGTCATCTGTGTTTCCTAAAGGCAGAGAAACACAAAGATCTATAAAATCCTTAAACTTTGATTTTAAGACCTGAAAAGGACCTACCTGGTATACACATGCAAAGCCACCTTCAAAACCATGTGAGAAAGCAAGTATTTTAAAGAATTATATTTTTCCGTATGAATAATTAAAAGGTATCATTTTCCTTAGAGTTTATGCCAGGTAGGGGGCTGTTGGCTTACAATTTTCTCTGAAATCTGTTTAACATCACACAAGTAACTTACCTATTTTTCAGCTGTTTGGCTAGAGATACCTAAATTAAGTCTGGACACGTCATGTCCTTGAAGTAACCTGTTTATACCAGAAGAGTGTCAGGAAGAGATCTGCTCTCAAAGACAGCAGTGTCAGCAGATGCTGCTATGATTATGGAACCAGACTGCCTTTCAGCATGATGATCCATTCCTTGCTTCAACATACCATTCCTGCAAGGTCTTGAGAAATTCCCTCATATTCCAACTTTAAAGAGGATTCAGGTATGTGAGAGCCTATCAGGTTATAGGAATTCAATTATAAACAGAGCTTAATCAGGTTGAACCTGAAATCAGATTCATCAAGTCTCTCTAAAAGGGATTTCCATTTTTCAAACATGTATTTTGGCTTCTGAAAAAGGTGGAAATTTAAATTAATATTTTTTTAAAATGTTCATTACTGTTTCCTGCTGTAAACGTGTTGATCAATTCAGAAGCACTTAATGCTTTGGCATGTAGCCAAATCATATGAAAAATGAGATTTCATTTCTATCATTTTAATTTTTAATTGTCAAAATAGAAGTTTTCTCTGGTTTATCATTTTCTGGGAACGGCCAGTTTTACTAATCACAGATGTCTACATAAAGCGCATTTGTCTATTTAGAACTCCCTTGTGCTCCATAAAAGGCAATTAAAATAAAACTTCACGTTAAGATGTCTTTATCTCATCAGATGCATGGATGATTCACTTCTGCTTTATTACTTTGATGTCCAACTGGAATAAACTAGGTTTAGGATATCAGAAAGGACTGAAGAAAATGAACCAAAAAGGGTGGGCAAAGAAGAGAAGGGATCCAACACTTTCATCTCAGAAAGGCAGACATCTGTTAGCACTACAGGAAGCCTTCACATATCGAATCACCTTTAACTTTTCATGTTTTTGTCAGACAGCCACAGGGAGGAGATCTTAGCTCTGGGGACAGAGAGCAAAGAATACATAAAACTGCTCTGGTTAGATGTTTGAACATCTAACCATTCAATAATGAGATACTGTCCATATCTAATACAACAGAAATGATTTGTTGCCTAAAAGTTACAGCCTGGAGTCAGAAAGCAGGGTTTTCCTTTGTAAGAGATCTATAAATTACACTGCACTTCCCAAAAATATTCAGGAGTGAGTATCAGGCAGAGAACAAGGAACACACTAACTTCCTTCCATCCCATTACCAACTGGTGGCAGAGGTAGAGATGCAGAGAGCTTTTTCTTTCACCATGGTGTCAATCACCTCGACTACACCAAACTGCGTTTTGAATTCTTGACATAGTACATTTTACTGAGCAACAGAATAACCACAAACATAAAGGACACTGTCACCACATACCATGCAGCTTACAGATAAAACACAGAACCCTCCGGAATCACTATGACTAACTGTAACTCTGTTGTTCAGAATTGGTCCATTTATATTTTTAGTTCAGGAGAGCAGTGTGTGGTAAGAGGACTACTATTAGCAGAGGGACTCATAGGGGAAGAAAGCTCTACATTCCAAAACCAAGTCCGCAGATAAGGGCACTAGGAACATACTTTCTTTGTAGGAAAGGACTTATCTTGTTTCTTTAAGATGTAGTTCACTCAGCCTTTGTGAACATAAAATATGGTTCTGGAGTGGCAGCTTGGAGGGTGAACCCTGTCCACCACTGCAGACGGCGGCATGGCACGCAGCATCAAAAACTATCCCTAGGGCAATGCCCTACCTGTCGCTACTCAGGGAACCCTGCCAGCCTTGGTCATTCCAGATCTTCAAAGCATCCCTGGCATCATACATGACTACCCTGGCACCTCATTGTCCAGCCAGGGGACTGCTCAAAGTTTCATCCTTGTCATCATTCCTGAGCATCCAGGGAGATAAATGAGCAGGAGAGGTGCACACACTGAGAGAATGCAGCTAGGGTGACATGTGGACCCAGAAGCTAACAACTTCTCCCAGGTTCTACAGCGTAAGACTACATTTGTGTTACTAACAAATACAGTTGGCTGCCTTTGAAAAAAAACTGGGGAAGGCAACTGACAAGGGGGGAGTAAAAGCCACAGAAGCAGCCTAGTAGGGGACTGCTTTAGAGATAGCCACATGGTACCTTGAGACGCAGAAATGACCGGCTGGCCATGCAGATGGGTTATTGCCGTGAAATACATTGTTAGAGCACACCGATACACTGAGTCTATCATGGGGAAAATAGAACCAGCAAGCTGCAGACAGAAAGCAGCCAATTTGATATAATGCAAATGATATATCACTCTTAAAGACATAAGCAAGATTAGCGAAGCCAGTTTAAAAATTTTTGCAGAGCAGAAAGAGATGCATATGATGCTTACTGACATCAGGGCTGCTGTCTCCCAACACAGACCACAACAGGTAAAAGCCCTAAAAGCATATTCTAACAAACTAGCCATTGCCTGGAGACTTGCTCCTGTCCTAGAAAATGCCACCGCTCAGAGAGCAGGCAGGGCAGAACTGGAACCATTTCCTCACAGTGACATTTCAGCTGTCAGTTTACAGCAACTGAAGCGTAATGCATGCAGAGAGCACTGCTGCAGAGGGCTCTCACCTGCTCTGATAGCAAGGTGACCCGTACATTAGATGTCCTTTCTGAAGGAACAGTATGGACATTCCCCAGCTCCTCAAAAACAAGTGTAACTTTTTTTTTAAAAACATAGTGTGCAACAGTGTTTGACAGGTTATTTAGAAACCCTAGTTTTATTTTACTTCTGCTTGATTTCATGTTAGATACGCTCCTCATCGCAAAATGCCCTTGCATTTGCTTGTTTTAATGCTACCCAGACCAGGTCAGTCTGTCAAATGTGTTAAAGCCATGCCCTTTCCTGCTTTGGTAATTGTGGGAGGTTTCTAACTGCTTCTTCAACCCAAAGTGCTACAGGAACAGAAGAGAAGATGAAGAGAGGCATAAGTCTGGAAAAAGACTCAAAAACCCCCCCATGTCCCAGTAATTCCCAACAAACATCTTTATAATGGCATTCTCTTTCCCTGATATAGATATTTGTCTGCTAGAAACCTGGAGAAGACTGTCAAACCTGTAACTTATGGCCTCATAGGCCATAACTGAGTACACCAACCTAATACTGCCTGGGCAGGAAGCACATGACTGAATACACCAAGGCAAAGAGGAAATTTTTGAACTCTTGCATTCTTCACTGGAAAGCATCCTTCTAAATCAAGTTTTCATGAAAAAACGTTTCTCAAAATATCAAGAATGCCATGACATGAAGCAGGGAAGAGCGAGACCCACCACAAAAAGCCAAGACGGAGGACAATGTTGAAGCTGGCTGTCCCAATCAGGACCCTGCACCATGAAGGGAAGGAGGAAGGGGGAGAAAGAGCATCCATTGTCTCTTTTATCAAGACAAAATGGAGACTTTTTTTGTTTCCTTGTTGGAACAAAACCACAATTTTGAAAGTGCTTTCTTAAAAGCAATCTCTTTGGTTTTCAATCAGTGCTAGCAAAAATCCTTCAAAACATTTATATCAAGTGTCAGCTCCAAGTGTCTGAAAGCTGTAGATCACATGCAGTTGCCTTTAAATGGCAAACAGCGTATTCATTTCTGTATTCACATTTCTTAATGGCAGCCCAACCCTTTCGCTCCTTCCTCGCACTTTCTTAAATAAGCCTAAATTAATTGTCCATTAGATATACAAAGTGTTGAGGATAATACTGTAAAGTATTTCAATTGCTTTCATAAATCAAAGTACAGATGCTCATTCTATCTTCTTAAAGGACTTTTATGGCTGTGTTAGTTTTACTTTTACAATTAGCATACCAATCAATTTTCAAGTTTATGTATGTTTTATAATTAATCAAATGTTAACAAAAAAGACTAAATATACATATAATCTCTGAACTGGTATAAATTGAAACTTCTGTTTCCAATTTTCAAAATACGTAGGCAGAAAGAAATTAATTTTCTTTTAGAATACTTTCATACAGTCCACAAGTTATATATATAGTTTTTAAGAATTATAAATAGTTGTCTATATCATTGTGAATTTTTAAGAAAACTTTATCTTTAGATGTGCTTTCCACATAGAGGAAATATTTCACAACTCAGCAGTAGGGAAACACCATTAAGAACCAAAAGAAAAAATTCCCAAAAAGGAAAAAAAAAAAAGACCCCAATGCACAAACAATTATTAGTTAAGGAAAGATTGGATGACGTACTTAAGGACATGGTTTAGTTAGTAATATAGATGGTAGGGAGACGGTTGGACTAGACGATCTTGGAGGTCTTTTCCAACCTTCATGATTCTATGATTCTCTAATTCAAATATTAATGTAACAGCAAACTACCAAAGGTGGCAAAAAAACTCCATTAACGTTTAAGCACAATCCATTGTTTTCTGGTTTACCTGCCTTAAAAGTTATGATAAACCAGATTAAAGATTTTAAACAATTTATAATCCAAATGATGTAATTATGCTATGTAGAAAAGAGACCAGGATTAACTCCATTGGTGCGGATCTGAAATGGGACTTGTGGTTTAATATCCTCTCAGAAGCAGCTAGTTCATGCATGTCAAAACCACGTAATGAAGCAAAATGCACTAAGTAGGCAGTAAGTAGGGACTGACAGGGATTTTGCATTAAAAGCACACCACCAATCAGAAACAAAAACTAACGCATATGCAGCTGGTGATGGATAAAAGAATTGAAATACTGAAGCAGAACAAAATTATTTTTTTCATTAAAAAACAAATGCTAAAGCCATGTGAGAAGCAATAGGGGTCCTTCTGTTCTTTAAAGAAACCAATTTACGTAAAATCAAATTACCTTCATTATTTATTTGCTTTTAGTTGCATCTGAAGAGGAGCTAGATGCCTGGCACCGTGTTTATTGCCTTCTATCCATAACTTCCATACTTCTCTGCACAGAAGAGGAAAACAGAAAATACATTGCCACAAATCCCGCTCCATGATTGTTTCTGTGGAACAGGGAGAAGTATGGGACCAAAAGCTGATTCATTAGTGACAGAAGTTATATCTGAGGGTCATTAGCAACACAGATTTTATTTTATTCAGATCAAAAATCATAGAAATTCATATATATAACCTGGATAAAGCATTTTTTAATTTTTTACCTAATACTAAATTTTATCAGTGTCAAATTATGTAAATTAAGAACCTGCCTACTGTCAGTGAAGCAAGCTAAAAATTACTATTGTCAATCTACTTAGCAAACAGATTTCCAAGACACCTGGGCCCCTTAGATCAGCCTTGATTCTCAGCAAAGTTGCTAGTTGTTTATATTTTAAAACTCGTTTAACAATTCTTTTAAGTCAACTTATTTTGCAAAGCCAAAATATTATTTCCTGAGGAGGTACAGAGGGACGGGGAAGGAGACCCAATGGAGTGAGGCCCAAGCAAGTCAGTCCCAAGGCTACTGGCTTTGAACACTCCGACGGGGAAACGGCATCCAATGTCAAAGCCCCACGTAAATGAATTTGCCCTATCCGTTGATCTCTGCTTTTTCTTAACTTTCTTGTGCCTTTTCAGCTTTGTCAAACTGCTCTAACTGTTGTTTTCATGAAATGGATAACACTGCAATTAGTGCTCAACTTGACATTTTATTAATCAAAGCGCTCTTCTGCAAGTGCCCACAACACTCATGTTTGCGACTCAGTGATCTTTCTGTTTTCTCTCTGGCAATTAAAGGATTGTCTTCTTTTAGTATATAGATCTTCTAGAAGCTTAGCAGTTTAAATTTCGTAGAGAATGGGTTTAAATGAATACATGAGGATAGATTCTTAGAAAAAGAAATTATTCCTAATTGCACTAGCAAATGAACAATTTCCATCCTTCTACCATTCAGGTCATCTTAAAATTTATGAACCATGTTTGTCTGAACTTTACTTTGGAACAAAGGATATAATTATAAAGCCTTTCAAAGTAGTTATATTAATTCAAGCAGAATAAAGGCTAAATCCTAAACAATATTACTACAGTAGTTTACTGTAGTAAGGAGATGGAAAATATGCCACGTGTTAACAAAGTCTAATACTTAACATTCTTTTAAAAATAAATGTTATTTTAAACACAGAAGAGCCTCTTAAAAGAAAGTACTGCTCCTTTGGGTAAATTGACAGAAACACTACAAGTTATATTTTTTCCTGTTTTCTAATATTTTACCACCATCTGATGACCCTTATGACTAATTCTCAGGTGGGCACATAGCATAGATCCTGCTATCCAGCATACTACAGTAGCTGAAGGACCTTCCACAAGAGAACTTTTCTCTCTCAGTTTTCTGATAAATGTTAATTGCTATATATTAAACCAAAACCAATGAAAAGTCAAAGCTTTTTGACGTTATCTTTATAGATCAACTATGAAATATTACATTCTCTACTAAATTCATTAGGTTCAAAATTAACTTTGATCAGTAATGACCTAGATGAAATAAACATCACATTTTTTAAATCAAGTATTCACAGAAGGAAAAAAAAAAGATGTTTCATAACACAAGTACCCAAAGTAACTGGAATTTCATTTTCAAGAGGCATTCTCTCACTTTATTGATCAAGGGAAGCTCTATGTAACAATGGCTGCCCTCGAGCTAAATTTAACTTCACCAAAATTGACCTCAAGAAGGTGAAGCTTGCTAAAGTACTTCCACTGGGCAACACCCAGACTGATTTTAAACTATTTCATTTCCTGATTGAGTATTTCAGCAGCTTTGAACCTCTTAGTAACATTCATCTGCAGTTTCAGTAAATGAAGCATTTTGAGAGTTTTCCCTTATCCCTCCAAAAGAAATTACTTAAAAAATTCCCTGCATTGCCCAAAATGGTAGTAGTCTATACAGAAACTGTTCTTCTCTGAAAAGGGATAATAATTTTATTCCATCCTGTAAGCCAACCCAGTTTTCACTGCCCTTCCCACTCACATTCCCCTTATACTTAACATGAACTTAAGTAGCTGTTTTCATGAGTTATGGTAAAAATAATTTTTAACTTATGTATAGATGTTATCCATTATCACTGGTTCTGTTTATACCCAGACAGCTAGTTTAATTAAGTGGTAAGCCATTACAAAGATAAAAAATTAAATAGATTCAGCAGAAATACATAAAGAAGTGTCATGCAAAACAGCAGTAAAGTAGAACAGTGATATAAAGGATGCTGATCAGCAAGAGGTTTTGGCATAAAAACATTTTCTCCTGCTAATGGTATAATTCAAATTATCTGGCTGCATCAAAGAGAGGCAGAAGCTAGTGTCTAAAATGATGAAGCTACTGAAACCATAATAAAGATTTGCATTTATGAGCAGAGCCATTACATAATGGTAGGTGCTATAAATTAGTGTGCCCTTAAAACAGTATTTGGAAAGACAGACTCATGATCTACCACCCCTTTTTACAGCCTGGCTTAAGCTACTAGGTTCTTCATCATATACCTTCTCAGAGAATGAACAGAGTACAGTTATTGTGCTCCTGCATACATGGCATGACTGCTAGCACCGTCCCTCCATGACAATCTTTACAATGAAGGATTCCTTGATGTGAGGATATTAAACCTCTCTACTACTTCCAGGAAAACAATTTTCTTGCTTTAATTCTCTTCATAACTTCTAGCTGCAGTCAAGCTAGAATATACAGCTCTTAATCCTCAGTAGATTGAAAGGATACCCAAAATATATTTTCCTCACTTCTCCAGTTTACCTACACTATGTTTTGCTTCACATTCACAATGTGTCCTTTTGTCCACTGCAATATGGATTATCAGCAGATTTCCTTATTTCCTCCAGAGAGGCTGTCCCTGAGCAACTTTGGACCATGAAAGACAAGGAAATTCTGAGAAAAAACCCGAACATTCTCTGAACCTAAAATCTGACAGCACATAAAGATTATCAGGGAACCTGATCACACTGCCCCCAGCTGGCATGTTGACAAGTGATTATTAGGCAGCCTACATTGCCTCAATCACACACCAGTTATCAAGGATATGCTGCTAATTGTCATGTGTAGAATGCCTCTTTATGGCCTCACAGGGATGTCACAAACATTTGCACATGGCTTAGTTAAGTAGGAAACACTTTCATTACCTAAACAACAGATTATGAGGTAGGTAAGACCTGGATGTGTTTTCATGAGCTGCACCATGACATTAAGTCCTGCCAGATGGAAGTGTCTAGCAACTTTTCTAAATGTTAAGGGCTAGACCAAAATGTAAATTTTGAGACAGATGGGTTTCTCATCTGAAGTTATGGCTAGAAGGCAAATCTGATTAAACCCAAATCATGAACAAGAAACCTGAAAGAATTGACTTTGCATGAATACAGAAATATTTACAGCTACAGCAAGTTACTGAAACATTAAAATAAATCCAGAGTTTAAGAAAAAAAAAATAGCTCAACTTTTTAGTCTGCTTTAAGGAACTTTATTCAAAGCCACATAAAATATGTTTTCACAGCATTGTGAATCTTCTTGAGGAAGACAGTTTCAGTCTTCGGTCTCTTGGCTAAGGTTAAAGATCATAAATCTAGGATTAACAAAGTGTAAATATATTAAAAATTCCATGTCAAAAAAAGTGTTGAAGATTTATCCAGTCAAATTATACTTACACATTTCCTAGAAGTAGCAATATGCAGAACTACTTATTTGAATTTCCCTTGTTAATCTCTACCAGATGAAGTAATCTCTTTTGACTGACAGCCCCTCAGCTGTTTCTCATACGGGTCAAAACAATAAATTCTACAGCAGGATTTGAAGTAGATCGCAAAACCACAAAAGTGGTAGCAGTAATACCTTTTCCTAGTTATCTAAGTGGTTTTTGGTTTACTTTCAGACATGCAGTAACATTGCATCTTTGAAAAACCCACTAATGCATATAAGCATACCCTTAGAAATATTTAAAAAAAAAAACAACAAAATTTTGAATGTTTAATTATTTCTCACAGAATGGCATATGGAAGATATCCTGAACTGTACAGAAACCCAAAAGTCCAAACTCACCAATACTGAGTTGAATCAAAAGTGCCAGGTCACTAACATGAGGAACCATGCTCCAATTAGGACTGCAGAGAAGCAGCATTTAACTTGAGCAGAGCACACATCTGACAAGGCTACACTGCTTATTCAAGGTTAACACAATTATCTTCACATCCAGAATACTCTGCATAAGGATGTACCAGGAATGTTGTGGAAAAGTCCCCTCCCAGGGAGGGGTAGCACAAGAATATTTGTACTACGTGCCTTTGAGAAGGTGCCACTTCCTGTAACTATATTCTATGCAGGTACTGTAACTTTTGGGTTTTTTCTCTTTAGGCTTGATGTTTAGTAGACAATCAAGGCAAAAGATATCCTGGATAAAAAGAAAAATTACAATTTACTGGCATTTTCCAGAAGCAAGGGACCTGTTTGCAATGAACACTGATCTGTTCTGATATACAGTAGCTCCTAAGAATGAAATTTGGCCAGCTGTAAGCCATAACTCATCCTTAAGACCTTGCTGTGGCTTAAGAAAATCTTAGGACTAAAAACTCGTATTTTGCCACTGCTTTAGGATGGTATTCACCACAGATCCCAGAGGGAGCAGGCAAATGGTGGTTTCAGGAGTATGGGCTCAATGCCAAATACTAATCTTCATTTAACAGTGTCCGCTTCTCTTTTCTATTTTATGTGTGAGTTGCTTTGCATATGCAAAATTGGAATTTTCAAGTCACTCGAGCTCTTTGCTGTGAGTGACCTAGGTCTGTGGAAACAAAACCATGAGGGGATTTCTCATCCCTCTCATGGTATTTCGAGGAACCAGGAGCAGGGAGCTAGAACTGGTGATTCTCTCTGTCACCATAGATGGTTCAATAACAAAAATTATACTTCCCCCCTCCCCAACTTTGCTTTTGTCTATCTGAAGAAAGTCACAGCTCTTGACACTGTCTGGTTTTCAACAGGCTACTCTTTTAAAACGAGCAAAGTTCTCTCTTCCCAGGTATTTAAAGGACCATGTTTAGGCTCAAACAATTTTCACTTTCAAAACACATTTGCTGGGTTTTTTTGCAGAAAATTTTTATGCTAACTTTAAACAGTGTGCATGTCTATACAGTGGGCTTCTCAGAACGTGTACTCTAGTGTGATCCCAGGTATTAAGTAATAAAATTACAGAATTAAATAATACATCAAAGCTAGGAAGAAGCATAAAGATGAAAGACAAAGAAGAAATGTGTTTTCAAGTTGTGTCTGGAAAGAAATTTAAATAGGAAATTAAATTGATGAGGCATTACATACAGATGAACTAGAATGGAGGGGGACATTCCCCACTTTAACTTGCAGAATTGTATGCCACTGGGAACAGAAATACAGGGAAGCACAAAAAGTAGACAAAAAAGGTTCTTAAAACAAACCAGAAGCAGCCTACTATGCTGAAGCAGAAGTACTATTTTCAGGATTAGTGTGTGCACATTTGTGTTCCACAGGAGAGGGCTGGCAATGACATTTCACACATACCAGAACAGAAATTTTTGAACTCTTGCTGGAAGCTGCTGAGGAAGGAAACACAGCCAGGGCTACCAGCTCCTTCCCGCATCCCGGTTCCCAGCAGAATACAAAGTAGACTATCAGAGGCCACTTCCCTGAGAGGTGGTCAGTTTGCAGGCAGTCTGCATTACAGGATGCTGCTTCTCCTGATGGAGATGGGACAGAGCTCCTCAGCTCCTCATGTGGCACATGGCATCACTTCTCACCAATTTGCTTTCAAATAGCTCACAGTTTCACATTTGACAAGGGTGTACTAGCAAACAGCAGTAACATGAGCTGTTTTTTCCTGAAGTGGTGACATATAACATACACCAGAGAATCTTAAGTAAAAATCTGAACCAGAAGTATCAAACTAAGTTTTCAAACGACTCACCTTGAACAGAGTTTTTTGGGGGCTTTGTGTTTTGTTTTTCTTGGCATTTAATTTTAAAAAATGAAGTAAAGCTAACTTGTATAAAAGAAGTCACAAAAAATTAAGCGGTATCTAGTATCATCAGAAAAAAATCACATAATTCCATGTTTGAAAACAAATATAGTTGAGTCAGAAAACCCTCTTTCAACATTTATCTGGAAGATAAAAGCTTTGGAAATTAAGAAGTTGATGCATAGTAAGACTGAAAATCACATCACATTTTACAAGCATATCACCTACAATTCCCCATTTTTCCTCACGTACACGCCCATCGTGCAAATGAAATTCAGCTAGATGCATGTGCTAAGACGACACTGTGATCATAGAAGGGAAACAAAAGGTATTGCAACTCTTTAGTATTGTGCCACCCCTTTCTACAGCACTCAAAGATACAGAAAAAGAAAAAAAGACGATGGTCAGTCACAAGCAAAGTCTTTCTAATCAAATAGTGCCCATTTGTTGGCATAGATACTTGGCAAGAATGTTTTCATTTTGTCAAGAATTTCTCAAAGGTAAATTTCTCAGATGCTGTACAATTCCAATCCCTCTGACTAGACTAAAAGTCTAAGAATGAGCCTACACGCCTCCCAGAAAGTAGTAGCCTCAGTGTCACTGCTAAAGCACTCTCTAGAAAAGCAGAGCAAGGCATGAGTGTTGGTACCATTTGACACCAGATTCCTTGTGCCCTGTTAGTTCACTGAAGAGAGTTACTCTAGATAACCTAGATTTCCTCAAGAAAAAAATGAAAGGAAAAAAATTTCAGGGAGGAAAGACAAAACAAAACACAAAATAAATGATTTCAAATTAAACTCCACTGCTGTGGAAAACAGTTCAAAGGGATAAACACACGGAAGGTCCTATGGTAAAATGAGATAGTCATTATCCCTCTTCCTGCAAAAGGAAACTTCAAGATTTTGAGAAGAAAAAAGATGGAAGGCAAAGAGGATGTTTACAGAAGCTGCTAAGACTCTAAATAAGAGCTGCAGTACCTTTTAATACTTAGTGGTTATTGTTGTGGATGGAAAAAAACACAGAGGATGGCTGTTTTTACATGAGTGATACTTTTTCAGTTTCTTATCTCAAAGACAAAAAAAAAAAACCCACCAATGATCTATGGTTCAAATTTCTTCTTTTAAGGGGAAATCTGCCAACACCTAAATAGGCACCATGCTTCCTCCTCCATTTGTATTTTCAAAGAACAACAAAGAATCATCAGGTCACTTCAGAAGAACACCTAAGAATTAACATTTCTGAAATAAGCCCCGTGATACAGAGAATGCAAACAATGTTATTACAGACAGCTTAGGTGAAACGTAACTTCAAGCCCAACCTCTTCATATGCAATGTGCACAAAATAAGAAACCTCAAATGACTAACGTGTCCACATTCAGACGTAAGCTCACAGTTTCTACTAATACCATAATACTTCTGACCTAATCTAATTTTCACATATGTCTGTACAGCATCATAACAGCCACAAACAGTTAGATGCATTATCATGTTCGCACCCAGACTCACATAGTACATACCCTTACAGAATGGCACAGATTCATGTATTTAATCCACCCTGAATTACCATGCATATCCCTTACTGTCGATAATTCTTGCTAAGGACACAATCAGTCCTGGTATTACACATAAATATTGTATGTGCATTCTGGCTTGATTTCTATGTAAAGGATAAATAATGAAATTTGACCAGGACGTCCCAAAAAAATTTGGTTGTCGCTTTCTGGGGAAAAGACAAAGTAACTGTTCCCGGTTTTGGCTCTTGTGTCTCTTTCAGAATAAAAAATTGTGTCCGCCCCAGCTGTCTGAAGGAATGTATCCACATGCTGCAGTCCAAATTTATATTACTGTAGTCTAAATAGTATGCTTCCTTCCCCCCACCCCTCCTTCCTTCTTTATAAGTTTCTGACAACAACTTCGGTCATTTTTTCTTGGGCATTATCTACTGCAGTGACCTTGCCACCACAGTTCTGAAACTTCAGGTTTGACCTGAGAATATGTAATAACATGTAACAATTAATTTTAAATGTGATTATTATTTAGAGTACATACGCAACAAGGGGCAGTATTTCTCAACTCTGAATGCAAGGTGAATTCACCTATGTGACTTACAGCAAACCCCTGCTATGCGTCATGATGGACTCTGAGCCACTCTGCAGTGAGAGTTATCCTGCCTCAGCAGAGCACAAGGGAACTGCTGCAGTATTTCTCATATGAGGTTGTTAAATACCGAAACATAATCCCACAAACTGAGCAGTATCACTTAAGACAGACAAATCAAGTTACTGGCTTTCAAATGCACCAACTCAGGAATGCAGTCCTGCCTTTGAGAATCTTTAGAGCAGACTTTGTGTGCATATATAACCCTTGGGATCTGAATGGTAGTGGCTTTCTCCATGGGACAATGATCCCCAGGCCAGAGATCAACTAGAGGTGTGCAGGCAGGACAGGGAACAGGCACAGTGGGGGGAACAGGCTGCTAGGGGTTATCAGGAACCTCTAGCAGCCAAAAAGAAACTTGAACTGGGGTCTGGATGAATCTAAGTCAGGCTAGAATTAAAGAGAGAAGCCCTCTGAATGGAAAAAAAATAATTCCAATAAAAGCCAAAAAGGAAGATAGGAAACTCAGGCAGATAAGAAGATTAAAGGTCTGGGGGCAATGAGAGAAAAAAAGGTGGGGGTGCAGTGTGGTCATACAGTGGAAGGAACAGTGGAAGGAATCAGAGAAGGGCTGCCTGCCAACCCCCTGAGCACCTCTGCTGTAACATGTGTGCTGACACCCAGGAGGAGGGACCAGGAATCAGCTCTGTGAGCATCCAGGCTCCACTCCCATCATGGGAGACAAGAGACACCTGCCCAAACATCCCTGGAACCACTCTTCCTGTTCGTGTACCCAAAAAAAAAAAAAACCCCTTTCCCCCACCCTTTACAAAAAGTGCAATAACAGGAACAGTGTGACCTGCAGAAATTTAGAGGACTGCCAACTGTAATCAGCTTCTAAAAACACCTAAGTTTCCTATAGCCTCACAGTCGCTGCACTGTCCCAGGGAGGAAATACCTTTCAGGCAAAGGAAGGAACCGAGCCCAAGTTACAGAATTATTTTATAAAAAGACGACAATTACTTAATCTGCAGCAGTTTTCTGAACACATCCTTCCTTTTCTGTTGCTTTTTTTGTAACCAAAGAGACAGTTATTCACATTAGCTTTATAAAAGCTCTTCTAAAATATCAATGGCTTCCTTAAAGAGACAAGAGCTTGGATGTAGAAGGGGAAGAAAAGGGTCAACTGCATGGCACACACCAAGCTTTCTTACTTTGCTTAAAGTTAGGATAATCAACATGCATTTAAAATACCATTCACATCCGTGATTTGTTTTCTGATCAGTTCTGTCATAAAATATTCCCATACTTCTATGAAAGCCCATAAACTCCCTTTTATTATAAAGGAGAAGTTTGTCACTGGTTTCCCTTTACTTGTTCTTCAACACAGTAAGTTAAAATAATAATCATAGCTGCCAACTTGACTACTAATATGAATATTTTTCTACCCGATTAAATGCAAAATCAGCAAGGAAATAAACTGCTGAAAGAGTTGTTAGCGAAAGGTTAAGGTTGCCAGCTATGGTGTAGGCCCTTTCAAATACCTCACTTAGTGAGAAAAGAAAAATATATCCAGAAAACAAGGTTTATGATTAGAAAGTCATTTAACACTAATACTATAATAATGACCGTAACATTCATAACAAGCTACAGTCATCCATTTAGATCATTCTTTTGATGGCACTGGACCTTTGTCAGAGAAATATATTTGTCACGGAGTAGATCTAATTCTGGAGAAAATCACATTTAATTTCTACTTAGTCATATAAATACACCTATTTGGAGTAACAAAGTGATAATTTGAGTTGTAATGGTAATAAAAATCTCTAGTGGTTTATATCACAGAAGAAGATAAAACAGTCTTACTTTTCAGCTACTGAAATTTCTGAATAATATGGGCAGTCTCAGAATTTTACTTGGGTGAGTGGAATACAAATCCAATCCCTTTCTCCCAAAAACCCCAAACCCACACTTCAAACAGAAGAGAGGGAATGACAAGTCAAGGAATGTAGTCCATGTGAGGAAGATGAGGAAATCATGGGAGTTGAAAGGGAGGGTGGAGAAACTGAAGAGAACATCTATACAAGAATGACCCCCCACCCTGACCAGATGCTGCCACTGGAGATAAAAAGAAAAAAAAAAAAAAAAAAAATCAAAGTGTCCCCTCCGCACAGGTGGTATTCCTTTCGTGTATTTTACCTGGGAAGACAACTGGTGCAATTTATGCTGTGGCATTGTTTATAATGTTTCCTCCTTTAGTAATCAGCTCACCAATGTATGTGGGAGTGGAAATCAGCTGCTTTTGACCTGGAAGATGCCAGCTACCATCTTGATGCTTTATAAATTAACTGATGCTTGTGTCTGTCGTATTAATGTTATCAATACTTTGAAATCTCCATCTTTTACAACTGCAGAGGGCTTCAAAATTTTCCTTTATAATTATACTTAGTATCATTAGAAAACCATGTTATAAATACAGTATAACAAGGAGAAAGCATCAGGATTAGTCACTGACAAATAAAAGGTTAATCTCTTTTGCTTTGTGTGTTCAGATAACACAAGCCATGCACAGTTAACTGGTTCATTACATAGAAGGGCATAATAAAGCTGTAAAACTAAATGAATTGCCAATACTGACTAATCATTTTATACTTACCCAAGATGATGGCATTCAAACAAGACTACTACACTGCAAATCAGATATAGTGACTAATGTTAATTATAACCTTTATAAGAATGTATCTATATTTTATACTTATAAGTCATGCATAGCATGGGAAAATATGAAATGATGCAATCATTAACAGGACATGTAATGACCAGAATGAGTTATCAAGTTTAACGTTACAGTTTAAGGATCCAGTCCAAAGTGACAAAGACATAGTGGAAACTGAGGAAAGGTTAACAAAAATACTGGTTTTCACATTTCTGGGGATTTACATGATGGCATAAAAATGGGATGATTTGTGCCTGTATTTCTTCTCCCTAAGAGTTTATCTTAATGTTAAATTTTTATTTTAAATGATCTCAAGAAGTATATTAAGACAAATTTGATGCGTTAAGACAAACAGTGATGTGCTGAGGAAGCTTTTATGTACTTCAGCCTTGACCTGCAGTGTCTCTGACACTCAAACCAACTGAAGCAGAAAAGGAGAAATATTCCGCTTTATGCTTTATTGCGGGACAGAAATTCAAGGAAAGACTACACTAAGAGTGCCAAAATTATTTTAATTCTGCCTCATAATGAACTTGGATGCAGATTTTAAAGACTGAAGATTAAGTACATGAATATACTTTCAGCAAAACTCCCAAATGCCGACAAAAGGCACAATGAAAAGGTTATTAGAATTGCAAATACAAATAGGAACTGTATAGTTTATACATAAGAAAGAATATCTTAAAGCTTTTTATGAATTGACAGGCAGTCAGAAAGGGGAAAGATTTTTTAAAGAGAGATTTAACATAACTTACTCATTGATCACAATGCCTTAATGTTTTAATCTAATGAAAAGAAGAATGCAGGAGAAATCCATACTAAAGTGACAGGGAAAACATCAAAGAAGGGCATGAATTAGAGATATAGGAAATAACTATATTCAAATCTGAAGAAGGAATATGAAGACATGCATGGGAAGATACATGAACACTCAGACATCAAACCTTGAAAAGATACAGAAATCTCAAGAAACACTCAAAGGTGCTTTATAGAAATAGCAAGTGAAACAGATTGAACAGCAGACTTATTTCTTAGAACACACTTTCAAAAAAGTATGTGACTATCTCGTTACATAGATAAAACCCTGGATCTTATGAAAACTCTCATGCCGGAAGCAAATTCACCCACAAATTCAAACAAGATCTGGCCATAAACTGATCTTCCACTTGGAATCCACCAACTCTTCCAGGAGACTGAAAAAAAGCTACGGCACAAATGTTTAGCAAAGTTCATGATTAAATGAACTACAGGTATTATGAATTTGCCAAACAACAGAAACAGTGATAAAATAATCAAAACTGCTAACGGAAGTGAATACAACTGATATTTACTCATATTGAGTTTATGGAACATTACATTTTGTCAAACATATTGACAAAATACAACCAAGTCTAATTTTTTATTATCACTGTAACCAACTTTTTGCTCCTAATTTAGAAAAGGAAACACTTTTAAAAATATGAATATCGTGGCTATGCAATATTGGCCATACACCTAGTCTTGACCATTTCCCATGAGGGGGCATTCACTTCTCTGAACAACCTGTTCCATCACCCTCACACTAAAGAATTTCTTCCTTACGTCTAATCTAAATCTGCCTTCTTTCAGACTAAAGCCATTACCCCTTGTCCTGTAACTCTATGCCCTTTTAAACAGTCCCCCTCCAACTTTGACATAGGTCCCATCAGGTACTGGAAGGATATGCTGCATGTAACATCAAGTGAATGAAAGCATATGCTTTATTCCAGGATACAATTTATGATTCCCCAAAATGCTAGCAAGTTAATAATAAAATTTTTAAAAATTTCTGGGAAAGTGTGAAAGAAAACAAAATTTGCATGCAATTAGAAATAATGCCACTTAGAGGACATTTCCCTAAGTGTAGACATCTCAAGTCAAGGAAATAAGCACACTAAGAACCTTCCACTCTACAAGCTTATAAAAGAGTTTCTTCAATACTTTACACAATACATAACTCAGCCTGATGTCATTGTCCAGTAATGCTGAGAGCCCTGGCATGCACAACATAGACAAGTGATGGTAAATAACTTATTGTAATTTAGCTTTATTATGCAAGATGCACCTACAAAGAAGAGTCTCAGAATTAGCTGTCTATATCTTAAAGGAAATTTAAAAATGACACTGTAACTTTCCAAAGCTGTACTGCAAAGCTACCACTTGCTCATTTTGATGTGTTTATTACTTACACCTTCTTTTAAAGAGTTGTTAATACAGTAAGAATCACATTTTCTGCAGACTGGAAAAAAAAAATCAAATAGATGTTGGTAAGAAAAAAGTATGGGCTGATCACAGCTGACAAAGCGCAGAGCTCTGAAAGTAAGACATCTGGTTCCTGAGACTGACCCACTCATTCAGATTAAAAATAAAGAGAAGATTATGAAAAATCTGGTCCCTGATTCAATAAAGTATTCAAGTATGTCGAGCTTTACATATTCAAGTTATCCTACCAAAGCCAATGGAATTACTCACTTAAAAAATTATCTGTATGCTCAGAGACAATGCCAAAGGAGAGACTGAAAGTGGCTTCAGGGACAGAGAGAAAGGCAAAACATTTCAGGGAGTCAGGCTGCACCTTGCACTGAGGAGAAGCTCCACAAGCTCCCGGTTGCTGAAAAGAAGCAGATTTAAGAGTGCTTATCTGAAAACAGGGAAGCCAGGCAGTAGCAATGAATACCATCAGTGCAACAATCACTTCCAGTATCACCTAACATATGGCCCATGCAGCCCTGCTGCGGGATAAACAGCAGCAGAGATTTGAAAAGGAACAGCTGGAGAAATGAGTTGTTGAGCAGCTTGAAGAATCCTTCCTTGAGAGGGCCAACAGTTTTCTATATTTTTCAGGAAACATCAAAACCAAGATTTACTAACAATGAACACTTCTTGTACAGCTTTTTCTCCTTAGGGATAGTAAAACATAAATGTGAACAACTTGCTAAGGGCAGATTGAAATCACCAAAGAAACATGTTAAAAGCACCTTACCAGGAAAATAGAGGAAATTAGCTGGAATGCCATTGTAAAATTATTAAAGGTTGCAGCATAAGTCATTACTATTCCTATTTCTCATGTGGTAATGTTTCTATATTAAAAAAAGTACAAAAGAAAAAAGAAACTGTTTAGAAACATTTAAATAACCTGAATTATTTTGCTGAAATAATAAATATTATGTATTATTCCAGATAACAGCTTGTTTCATTTCCATTTTTTAAATTAAGTGAAAGTTAAGTTTAAAAGTAGCTACTGTCGAAAATTAACTAAAATATCAAGCTACATTCTCTTATGGAAAATGAAGTTCAAGGAAGTTGAAACAAATCTCAGGAAACCATAATCAAGTATTTTGTTGAACTATAATAAAATTCTGCAGACATATTCAAAGAACAAACTCTTGAATTAAGTTGGGCTGAAACTAATTTTTAGTTTTGGATCTACACTTTCAAGAAAAAGTTGAAACGTATCAATCAATTTTTAAAGAGTGAAGAAACCAAATGTTAAGTCATACATTATTTCAGTGGAAACAATTAAACAGATCTCAAGAGCATGGAGGCAGGAAAGTAAACAACAAAAGGAAAAAAAGTCCTTCTCAAGGAAACCATGGAATTGTCTTAAACTATTCTCAATCACTGGAATTAAATTAGCTGGAAACAAAAGCACTGGCTCAAACAGGGCCATCACTTTCAATTCACTTAATTTACAAAGAGAAACTTCAGTAATTCAAATGTTGCTATTTTACTGGTTTTGTTCATTCTATTCTAATTTAGAATGAACAGGTAACATAGGCCTACAGAAGCTCTCCTCTTTGGAATAGTAGAAAATAGTGGGCAACAGTTGAAGCAGCAGCATAAAAGTGAAATTTTGGTACATTTTAAGGTAGTTTAATTAACTAGCTTAGCTAACATATTGCAGGTCTTGAATGTTCCTTTATAATTGCTTTTACATGTATTAAAAGATTGACAAAGAAATCTTCCTTGTCAATAAAAATTGCTTACTCTGATACTTAAAAGCTTGGGAGTACCCAGCTTCAACATAGTCTAAGTAGCAATTCAAAATTAACAGGTGAAAATACTAATTTTATTCAGTTTAGCCCCTCTGCTCCCTTTCTTTCCCTTACCTGCATGCACATCTTCCACTTGTTTCTAAACTTCTTGTTATAAAATGTGAAATTTTTCCTTTTATCAGTTCATCTTAAAAAAATTAAACAACTTTTCATTAGGTTTATGATCAATGAACTTAAGAAAAACCAATTGTCCTAAAGGACTGAAAAGCACCAAGTGTAAATAAGCAGCAATTATGCTATCCCAGCCTGATTCTTGATCGCTATTAAAATGCAAGAACTGGTTTCCTTCAGTCAAGATAAGTGAAGGAACAGATCCATTGAAAGGAGGTAAAAAGAAAAGCCATATGGACATGCCTCCTTCAGAATGTAGTGTGATGGTTTATTTTTTTTCTTTTTAGAAATTGATATTAAATGTCATGAAAACTTCAGTGACAGAGCCTTCCACTCTGATCTTCAGTATGTGCTCTCTCATTTACTAATAAATTTACTAACATATTAAATCTATAAATCTACAAGCACCATCTATTATAATCAAATACTAACCAAACCTCTTCAAGGTTTGTCTTCATGAATGACTTCGCAGTCTGCAAGTTATGATATCAAGTTTGCCCTGACTGTTTTTCCTAGTAATTGCAAAGGATTCAGTTTAATAAAATGTGTGGAAGAGATTTTAAAAGAAAGGAATTTGAAAGATGATGTTCAGGACTCACACCTCGCCCTGTTGTTCCTCTGAATCCCATGGCCTGCTGTTTTATGAAGTATGGAAATTTTCACTGGAAGATTGCAAAACAATTGTGAAAGGCAAAAAAAGGATCACTCAGTTATAAGCAAAGGTGTTGGAACATATTCAGAGTTACAGAAAACCCAAGGCTCCGCTGCATGACATTCCAAATTTTGTACCAGTGACTAAAATGACAACTTCTAGAAATACGGTTGTTGATCATACAGCCTTAATAGATACACACACTTTCTAAACCACATTCAGAAATACACCAGTATTTCATCACTTGACCTCATATGGCATCCAAAGCCACGTAAGCTGCAGAGCCCTTTTCCCCAGCAGCAACGTGAGCAGGAGGCAGCCCTGCCTGCCAGCAGCGTTCATACCAACGCAAGCTTCCAGGGCTGGATGGGTAGTGGGGCAAGGCAGGGATCCAAGGCAGAGAAGGGATGAAGGTTGAAAACAGCTCTGTAAAAATGTCTGTTCTTATCCTTATTATAGTCCATTGCTAGATCCCCCATGCCATTCTGCATTACTACAGCCATGCACAGTGAGAAGCAGTATGTGTTAAGTGCCATGTGAGCCCTAGGGCACAGCGAAGGACCCCTAAAACTTTAACATGTGCACAGCTCCTGCCTGCCTGGCTTTGAACAGAGATAAAACCTACAGTGTCAGAGGCATCAGGCCATTTCAATCAGCTAGAAGTATATGGAAATATCTGTATGTGCTATTATTTCCACAAAATGATCATTGCTGACACTATCCAGCTCCAACTGAGAGTTAACAAGGACCTTTCCATTGGTACCAGATGCATTTTAGTCACAGAAGACCAGATCGTAGAGACCTGACCACATTGAAGACCCTCCAAAGCAGAAGTGGCTTCCTGAAATGACACTGGAATAAGAAGGCTCAATTTTTGCAACAGGCATTTTACATTCAAATTTTTGAAAAGAATCTCTTATCTCTTTCCTTGAATACATTAATGAAAGCTAATTTATCTTTTCGCTGTTGAAGCCCTGTTTATAATTGACACTTTAATAGCACCCAACATCAGGGAGATAAGTAGAATCAGGGGAAAAATGTCACTACAGCTTTTCCTTTTCATACTACTTAGCAAAATTCCCAGTGATTGTGTGCTGGGAACAAGGACTGTATCTGAACATACTCCTTATTGCTGCAGTATTCTGGGATTCAAAAGTCATCAGTTACATCAAATGAGGCTATAGACATGTTTTTTCTACCTTTTCTCACAAAGAACTTTGTTCACTATTTTTTTTCCAAGAATTATTATGTCTACATAAGGAAAAAAATATGCAAGTCATCCACATATGGTTTTCAGACTCAATCTTCTGCCATCTAATAACCTAACCCAAATGCAAGCATAAGTCAAAACAAGTTAAAATAAGCACTTGTTAAGGAAACTTCATTTCAAACAACTCCTCAGAGTTTATCTAAACTCTGAAAGTTTCTTTTGCTTTATGTAATCATACTAATATCATCAATCTAATTGGCTTCTCTCACCTACAAATTTAAGAGAAGACTTAATTTTTGTCTAAACTTTTTTTTTAAAACTTTTTGGGTTTGTGGGTGGGGTGTTTTTATAGACTTCATATCTTAATCAGAAGGAGTAAGAAACCTAGGTGCATGATGTTTACTGGGGATGGATTTGTTGGAGAGCAGCATAGGTGAAAAGGGACCTGGGGGTCCCAGTGGACAGCAGGATGACTATGAGTCAGCAATGTGCCCTGGTGACCAAGAAGGCCAATGGCATCCTGGGTGTACTAGAAGGGGTGTGGTTAGTAGGTCAAGAAAGGTTCTCCTCCCTCTCTACTCTGCCCTGGTGAGGCCAAACCTGGAATATTGTGTCCAGGTCTGGGACCCCCAGTTCAAGGACAGGAAACTACTTGAAGAAGTCCAGCACAGGGCCACTAAAACAATTAAAGGAGGAGTGGAACATCTTCCTTCTGAGGGGAGGCTGAGGGAGCTGTGTCTCCTTAGCCTGGAGAACGGGAGACTGAGGGGTGACCTCATTCATGTCTATAAATATGTAAACGGTGAGTGTCAGGAGGATGGAGCCAGGCTTTTCTAAGCAATGTTCAATGATAGAACAAGGGACAATGGGTGCAAGCTGGAGCACAGGAGGTTCCATATGAACATAAGGAAAAACTTTTTCACTGTGAGGGTGATGCGACAGGCTGACTAGAGAAGCTGTGGAGACTACTTCTCTGGAGACATTCAAAACCCACCTGGATGTGTCCTTATGTGACCTAACCTATGTGATCCTGCTCCAGCAGGATGGTTAGACTAGATGATCTCCAGAGGTCCCTTCCAACCCCTCACACTCTGTGATTCTGCGAGTATACTTAAGTAAAAGAAGTTAACAGATCTAGACATCTTTCACAGAATAACTTAAGTCAGAAGAGTCTTGTGGGAATTCTCTAGTCCAACCGCCCTGCTCAAGCAAGGTCAGCTAAAGCAAGTAGTCCAGGACTGTGTCCAGTACGGTTTTTAATATCTCCAAGGAAGGAGAACCTACAACCTTTCTGTGAACCTGTGCCACTGCTTGGTCACCCTCACTGTAAAAAATATTTAAAAAAAAAAAGTGCTTCTTAATAGTAAAACAGAGCCTCCTGTCCTTCACTTTGTGCCCAGTGCCTCTTACCCTGTTACTGGGCATCACTGGGAAGAGCCTGCCTCCATCCTCTTTATATCCTGTCTTCAGCTATTTGTACACATTGATGAAATCCCCTGAGGACTCCTTTCTCAAGGCTAAAGAGTACCAGCTCTCTCAGCCTCTCCTTATCGAGGAAATGCCCTGCTCCCCTAATCATCGTTGTGGCCCTGTGCTGGACTTGCTCCAGTATGCCCACATCTCTCTTGTTGTACAGAGGAGCCAAGAACTGGACCCAGCACTACTGATATGGCTCCACCAGTGCTGAGAAGAGGGGAAGGATCATCTCCCTCTACCTGCAGCCAACACTTCTCCAGATGCAGTTTAGGAGGCCATCTCTTCATAATCCTTTCATTTCAGACTGCAATTGAAAGTCTCACAGCTCCTTGAGGCAACCCAAGAGCACCAAAATTCCTCAGATAAGGCAAATAAAAATAATACTTTATGATGAGCCATGAAGGTCTTGGTGCTTGACCTACCAAAATATATTTTGGCTAATCATTCCCTCCTGCACTTGAATTAGGCATGGTCCAATTACACCCTGTGGAAACTAATATGCCAGTGTGATAATTTCTAACGTTACAAGCCAATTGGAACTGTCTCCCGTGTATAAACTGTATGTAAATGGAGGAAGGGAGGGGTAATGAGAAAATGCAACTCTCTAGCCTGGTGGCTAGATTAGTCACTTGGGAAATGAGACATCTGGTTCCAGTCCCTGCTCCCCTGAATGTTTAGTTTTGTATACAGAGGAGCACAACAGACTTTATTTCTGAGTTATTTCTAGCCTAGTTAACAGAGCACTTTCTTCAGAGAGGGGAGTTGCATGTTCAAGTATCCACAGACAAAAAAGCGAGTTGCATCTGTGTCTACTATATCTAGCACGATCACCCTTGATAGTTCAGCATATCAAAAGCAGTGCCCAGCTACTTTGTTCTTTCCCTGTTTCACCACTTTTACATTATTTAATTAAAGCCCAAACCACCCAAGCCTAATTGTTCTGCTTCAGATTAATGTCATATTTCACATCATTTTCCCATAAGTACTTTTGAAATTTTACTTCCTCTAAACTGGTTTGGTGCACTAATAAAAAGAGTGTCATTATATAGCTTTGGTATTTACTTATTCATTATATGGAATCATCAAGTGAAGTTAATAGAAAGCATGAACAGAAGAAGGGACTTGTCCTTCCTGAATGCTACCCTGTCTCCCACTAGCCCATGTGTCTGAAACACTCCCTTCCCTGCAGTGTCTCTCCATCCTGCCAGAAAACTTAGGTAAAGCCGATTGGTTCTGTTGTTGCAAGGTTACACTTGCACACAGATATCAAAGCTTATCTGCTAGCTGTTTACACAGGTCATGGCGATGAACAGGACAGCTTTCGTCCATGTAACCCGCAGTTGCCTAGAATGTAAAGAAAAAAAGGAATATAGAGGGAAAATAATAGGAGCATACTTTTTTTTGTATCAAAACAGAAATTTATGGTAAATGCTTCAGCCTAGTATTACACAAAGTACAAGGTACTAGTATTACATGAAGTACAAGGTACAAGAATACTACACCAGGGCACTCGATATGATTAAAAAAATAAAGGCATTATGAACAGATATGTCAACAGAAACAAATTCTAAAAGAATAGTTTATAGCATACAGACAGACAGCACCATCCTTCAGAATTACGTGATTATGTATTTTATGTAGAACAAATGTTTCCAGACAAGTCTGATTCTTTCAGCCTCAAAAATCAGTGCAGTGAAAAACCGATTTCCTTCAGCTGATAAGAAATTAGTATTTAGGGAAAGTCTCTTCTCAATAAACAATCATTGCTTAAAATTTTAAAAGTGATCTAAGAGATTCTGGCAGCCAAATCCCATTAAAATTTACAGGCATTTGCCACTTCACTCTGAAACACCCCATTTGTAGGTGCAGGAACAGCAGCAGGCCCATGCCCTCGGGGCAGTGAGAAACAGGATACTGGTGGTGCAGCCACGCAAAGTCCCTCCCAGCACTTTGTGAATGATCGAACCCGTGTGCCGCACCCTACCAAAAACTGTTTCACATGACCAGTGGAAAAGTGACCTTTTAAGAAAAATAAAATGTATTTAAAAACAGTCTAGGTGAACTGTCTAGCCTGATGTTGACAGTCGCAAGAAGAAAGTTCCTTATAAATCCAGGCATATATAGAGGAGTAAAAATCATGTTTTGGGCAATAGATTCCTCTACAGATTTTGGATGCACAGTCACTTGTAATGATCTTTCAATAATCTGTATTGTTATACATTGCATAATTCAATCAAAGCCAGACTTGAGAGAAACAAGAATTTATCGCTGGCCCAGTCAGGGATCAGAGACAGTATTTAAAGGATGGGTAAGCTGTAGATTAAATTTCTTCCTCTGGTATTTTGTATGCAATTCAAATGCAGTTCATAATATAACTTTCCCTGACAGTGGTGATAAGCAGATGTGGGTGTGGTGTGCCCCAGCCCACTCCCAGCAGACATGCATGTAGTATGTCTCTGCTGAGCTGCTACCACACACACAATTTTTTAAGACAGTCAAGTGAAAACCTGTGCTGCATCTATCAAAGTAGTTTATAGACCAACACTTTGTTGGTTTTGCTTTCTCCCTGCCTAATTCCCAGGTTAAATCAGGCACTCTTCCTTGAGCTCTTATATCCGCTGCGTCTGCTCTCCGCACAAGAAAGGAACATCCTCATCTATCAGCGTGCCCTACAGAACCAAACCCAAATCCAGGGATATTCTCCAAATGTAACCAAAACGTTAACTGAAAGACACAAACAGGCAGAATTCCACAGAGCATTCTGCCACCAGCTGTAACGCTGAATTCAATGGTAAACAAAGCAAATGTCCACTTCTGGACATTGATTACCTTGGATATTTTGACACAAATCTAGTTTTATAGCTTTACATAGATGTATTGGCTCTCTTAGCTTTTCATTATGTACTGATAATCTACTAGATATAAAAGTTAGGGAAAAGGGTGGAAAAGTTAGAATAATGTAGATAGAGCAAGCATCTCCCCAGGGAATTCACAAAAAAAAAAAATCTCTTTTGTGGGTTAGAGCATTACAAATAAATGGTCATGCTTCCTAAAAAGTTTAAAACAAAAACTACATAAAAACTCCCCCAAACCTCACCAACCACATGCACACAAAAAACCCACCAACAAAAACCACCTCCACAAAACAAAACCAGTAACACCAACTGGTGTTTCCTTCATACAGCAAAATGAAAACCTGGTGAATTCCCCACTATCTCACTTCACCTTATCTAGGGAGACCATAAAACTTTTATAGATAGTTGTCCAGACACTGAAAATGTATTTAATATGTTGATAAGCTACATACCAATAAAAGATTTTTTTTAATGTATACTGCCTGGACTGAAAGAGTCAACTAGCTAATATTTACCAAAAAAAAAAATGTTATTACATATCGTGCTACTTGTATTTGGCCTTTCCCAGGGTGGGGGAAATATTCAATTGAATTGAATACTTGCATATTTGGTACTCTACACAACACTTATAGGCAGTATTAAAAGACTATTTCTTAACAATAAAGTCTTTACATTAGTAGTAATTCAGATATGAAAGAAATTACAGCAATGGCAAAAATGCACGCACTCCCTGCCTGTTTATCTAAGATTTCCTCACCTCATCAGTGACATAAACCTTCTCTTGATCTCCAGGTAGGGCTGACCCCTGTTTCTCTGCTCTCTTGCTTTCTAGCACTAACAGGCCTTTGTTACCTGAGGGTCCTCATAATAACTTAGTATGCAGGGAGAAGCTGAAAAGCAAGAGTAATAAGGACCCTGGAAGAAACTGATTCAAAACAAAATCTAAGTGGTGTGCAACAGGACTGCAGATCAGCCACTATAATTTTAAGCCACATAAAAGAAAAATCTTCAAATACAAAACCCAAAACTCTTCATATATTTTGTATATGTATATTTCAATCCCACCATACTAAGATAGCTGAACCATGTCTCCACTAAAGATGTGGCTGGAAAAGTGCTTCAGATAGGTAATACCCACAAAAATGAGCACAATGACAGAAGAATTTACTTTGAAATAACACAACCCACAATACAAATGCACAGAAATATGCCCAACTTGGATATAGTATTTTTAAGTCATCCCAGTACAAGACAAAAACTCTTCATGTAGGTACAGATAGTTCAGTATTGATGACAAGATTAAATGGAATAATGAAGCATTATGGGGGCTTTTATCCCCCCTTTAATTCTTCCAAACGGATAAAATCATAAAGCTAAGCAGAATAAAAACTAAAACCACAAGTAGATGTTGAAGTATATAGTGGGGATTTTTAACCAGTTGTGAAATGCCCTGGGTTAGTGTTTCTCAGTATTCACACACTGATTCTTCCAAAGATACTTATTTTTATTTATCAGCATTCTTTGCAAGTTTTTGTTCCATTGAACCATAATTCAAGGCTCATTCTAGAAAAAGGAACACATAGGGTCAGCATTTAAGTAGTGTATGCAGTTGAGAAAATTTACAGCATTGCAAGTTTATTCCCCTACCTCGCTGCTCCAGAAAAAGAACAGGCAAAATATAAAAAAAAAGAATAATGAAAACAAATAAAAGTAACATTTACACAGTGATCTGCTAGAGGGCATACGAGTAGTGTCCCCTCCTGCTTCCACTCCCCCATTTATTTAAACCTAAAGTAATATCTAGAGTTTTCCCAAAATCTACACTTAGCCTCTATAAGCATCAGTCCCACCTACTTTGATGCCTTCTACAAGCATTAAACCAAACCTGAACATGGGAGGGAAACTCTATGAAGACAGACTGAGCAGCACACAGGACCTTGAAACTGGCATCACACCCACACACATACAAAATACAAAGTTGTAACTGAGAAACACAAAAAAGCTAAGCGAAGATGTAAGCAGCAGTCCAGCAGTCCAGTAGTATCAGAGAGCTGCCAATTCTCTTCGGCTCCTACGTATACTGGATGCCATGTACATACCATATTCTGTAAGTGAGGGAGCTTCTGCAGATAAAAGGGTTGCGGTACATACTTTTTTTTTAATTTAGCAGATCAATAAGTAGAGATCCTGTAAGTGTTTTGGCTAGAGAGTTTATAACTTCAAATGACATTGAATCTGGTGGCTCAAAATGCTTGATGGCACATGGCCTCACAGGGGAATGACTTTGCCATACAGTGTCCTGCAGAAGAAGGGAGTCAGCTGTGTGCGAGGGTACATCCCTCTCCTCCCAGGACCAGGGCTGACAGCTCCTAAGGGACTGGAACTGCATCAGGAAGCAATGTTTACAGAAAGAACAGGTTATCCGTGGTTTGTCTGACAGCTTTTGGTGAAAAAAGGTAAAGGCGAAGAGCTTAGCTTTCAATACTTGCATCAAGGAATTAAGTCTATCAGCTTTCTCCTTATAGAAAATGAAATGAAATTATACTTAACACTTTTTCATTTTTTTAAAGGAACAGATGTTCACAGGTGGAGTTATACCTGTATCATGTCGGAAGTATGTATCTTAATGAAAATATTATATAAAAACAGACCAGGCTGTGATGTTCCATGGCCTTTGTACCTGGAGTGCAGACAAAATCTGCTCCATTATCTAAACAGGAATACTTCTTCCCTGCCCTCACTCCCCTATTTATCAGCCCTGCAGATTATCCTGGGACTGGAAGTTCAGACTCAGATTTCCCCCTCAGCTTTATCTCTCACCACCACCACCAGTATTACAGGCCAAATCACTCACTCAGCTGCACTTGTTCAGCTTGACCAAAGCTGAAGCATAAATTCACCGGTTTCCAAAAGAGTACATTTGTACAACACAGAAGATCAAACAAAGTTTTGTGTATGATTGCACTGGCTCTTTTAATTTATTTCATTTTGGGGCTGTTCATCTGTTATTGCAGAACAGGAATATATTTCAAAAGGTTATTCAATGTTGTTTGTAAGAGTATTGCATTCTAACTACAATATTTAATATTTGTCCATCCTTTAAGTATAGGAACACAAAGATAAGATTGACTTTCCTCTATTTCCTTTCTTAGATGGTAGGTTAGATGGTGCCCCAACAGAAAATTTAATGTAACCACTTCCAAGCAAATATGCTTAAAAATATTAACATCTTTCAGTCCGCGGGGAGAAAGTAAATCTTACTGTCATGAGATCCCTTAATTTATTTGTATAGCAAAATTGTAAATGCAGCAGAAAACAGCTTACTGTAATGTAAATAAAGCCTTGCACGCAGCGCTAACAGGACAAGTTTATTTAATATAACATATTACACTAAGTCATCATTGCTACCTTTCAGTTTATACTTCTATGGTAACAAACTTACAACAAACAGAACCCTTGTGTTAAAATCCAATACAAAGTAGCAACCCTGATCTTTTTCAAAACTTACATGTTGTTCAGCTCTTTAGTCTTCACCATCTAGTCTTCATTACAAAAATTAGAATGAGTTATTATTGAAAAGAATAGTTTAGTTTACCTATAGTAATAGTATTGTTTAATTATTTAAAAAAAAAACCCAACCAAGTTTCAAAGTAATTCTTACTCCTGAACACAGACTAGCTGTAAATTTAGTTAAGTTTGACCACCCCTACAGGTTGTGAAATGTACAGACAAATAATTATAGTTATAACCAAAACATCAAAATCACTGATGTTTAGAATACCTGAACATATGCCAAAGTTAAGCTTGATACTGATATTGCTGTATTCTACAAGTAAGAAAAAGAAAAATAATCCCTGAAAACTTTATGTTGTTGAATTTCCAGACACACGCAACAACATCAGGTAAAATAAGTCCTTCAAATAAAGCCCATGTAGAATCCTCAGCATCAGACACACCGTGGTACTCACGCATTGCACTCTCAAAATCACAGGTGTTTAAAACTGTGTGCTTCAGGTGCTCATTTGTAATATTGGAGCAACAGAAGGAGCCACTCAAAAAACCCTAGCAGACTGCAAAAGTTTAGTTTGTGATCCCTTTTAAAAAAATATATAGAAAATAAAACAAGCTAAATACTCAGGTAAGAACTGTGACAGAGTTGACAATGCTAGCTGACATGAAGCTAACTCAAAAATTCAGGGTACAGAGCACAATAACCACATAGCTTCAGTTAGTTAGCAACCTTCCTGGCACCCTGAACCCTTGAATTTTGGAGTCTGGGACTCCAAAACTAGCACGTATATGTGCTCAGGTTCTCTACACATATCTGAAGGAAAAAAACATTTCTTCTCTCAAAGGAAGTGCTACATTATCACAAGACTTTGGAAATACCCTACAGGTGCAGATTAAATTGATGAGGCAGGTAAAGAGGAAAAAGGCTCTGGAAAGCAAGACATAAGGACATACTGTTGATTGGTTCCTCACCTCCCAGGGCAGAGCAAGCAGGAAAGTCCGCAACACCCACACCTGCCTCAGCTGCTGGACATGGCACCTCACTCACAGGTGCTGCAGAGTCCCCAACCTGCTTCTTCCTAGATCACCTCCAGCTCCTGCCTGGGAGACACCTCCAAGGCAGCCAAAGCTGAGGGTGTGAGAAGACAGTTGACTCACAGCCCATCCTTCTTCACTAGGCTCTGCCTCCACACCAGGCACAGGCATCTTCTCCCTCACTAAGCAATGAGGCTGAGGTCCTCCAAAGGAAGGACTGTGTGCCTGCTCAGGCTCTGCAACCAGACATTTAAGAATTTTATTTAATTTTCTGTAGAAAAAAAAAAAAAAAAAGGAAAACAGATAAGAGAGACAAAGAAAAAGCAAATGGTCACAGGGATTATAATGTGAAGGGAAAAAAAAGATAGCCAGGTGTTTTCCATTACAGTACAGAAGACTCTTCTTGGGATTTATTATTCAGATACATCAGACTTCAGCTCTTAAACAGAAGAGCTGCTGAGCTTGTTCTGATTTGGCTCCATTGCCTGTAACAGGACTGGTCATGCCCTGTGGCTTCTGCTCTCACACCAAGGGAAAGCTGCCGGTCATACGGTGACCTGCGGACACGCAAAAGTGAGGGTGAGGGGCACAATGTCACTCAGTACAAAGAGGACTCAAAACTGTTTTGGTTGGTTGGGTTTTTTTTTCCTCCCCCCTCCTCCTGGGAACACCTGTACATCAGAGGACTTTCTCCTGCACACCTCAGAGCAAAGCCCACCTGCAGGCCAGGCCCTGTTCAGGGCACTGGAGCCTCAGCTCAAACCAGCTAAATTAATCTGGGGTGGGCTGGAAAAGCAAAGCAGCAAATAGCAACATCAGCCACCACATCAAGGTGGGCAGCCACCACAGAGCAGGGACAATACACACTGCCTGGGCTGGGGAAGTCTGAGTCAGTGGGGAGGGGTACCCCAAGGTGTCAGGCAACTGCTCTACCATCTGCTGCTGGGTGACACGAGCAAGAGAGGAACCACTAACCACCTGCCATGCCCAGCCTGCTTAGTAAACACATCTTAAGTGAGATCACTGATCACCATGTCTGGGGCTGCTCCTGCAGACACCCTAACAGCCACCCCCAACAAAAGCCACAGGTCCATCTTTACAGATAAACTCAGCCAAAGGAGCTCTCTCCAAGGAACTAGAGTGAACGCTGCAGTCCAACAGATCCTGGTGCGACCCAAACCCCTCAAATCTAGGTATTATTTTGCTATTTCCAATCCTGAAGAACAAGGACAAGCAACACTGTGCTAGGCAGGGGCTTGTGTGTTGGTGTTGCCCCCCCCCACCCTTTCCATCAGGCTCAATGGATTTTTTTAAGGCACTTCCCTATCCCCAGATTTGTCTCATCCTACCCTGGATATGCCTGAAGGTGCTTCCAGGATATCATGGCAAAACTGACAACTGTTCCCTTCCCCCCCACCCCCAAGTGACTACCCAAAGAGTGGGTAGTCCTCTTGGTTTACAGTAAAGACAGTCAACTAATCATAGCCATGGGAATTCCTGGCTAGTAAAGATCCTGGTTGCAGCAGAAATTGGTAGATGGGGAGGAGGACCATCTGTCTGACGGGTTTCCCCATTTCCCAGCCTTTCCCCACTGCCCAGGCACCCTGCAGCAGTTTGAAGCCAGGGCTGAGCCCAGGGACTAGGTAACAAGCAGCAGGATGTGTGCCTCAGCCCTCTCCTGGGTCTTACAGAAAGAAAAGAAAGCTTCCCCTGTCCAACATGTACATCTTTTCCAGATCTACAAGGACAGAGTTTTAACTGCACAGCAGCATCCCTCCCAAGTATGATTTCACAAATAACCTGATAGAGGCAAATTGTCTTGTTTGTGTTTGTCATGCGTCTTTAAAACTACTTCACAATTTCATTCTCAAAATATGCTGACTGCCTTGAAAATGGATACTTCCTGCCAGCGGATTAATGCCAGGTAGAGGGAACCTACAGTTTTGGATACATAGCTACTGCATGTAGCCTGGTCTCTGTGCCTCGTTCTTTAAAATCATACAGGTTTGTTTTAGAGTTTTCCATTAATATTCTTCCCCCACAATATATTTCTTCAGAGAGAACTGAAGAAATATAACATGGGGGAATGATAAAGAAGAAAATTTTAGTCAAAGAACCAACAAAACCAGCAGAACTTTTTCTAGTTGCAGATATTGCAAATCTTTGTGCAAAACTTTCAAGAGACACCAGAACTTGCAGCTTGTCAGTGGCCAAGTACATCCCCTTACTCCCTACTACATGCAGTCACCATATTTGTAGAGAAAGAGGTTTCCCTTATTTTTCTCTACGAGGCAAGATAAGGCCCTTAGATGCCTCCCTCTCATGTAAACAAGTTAGCATACTTTGTCATATCCATACAGTAATCAAATGCATTTGGACTCTGCTGTCTCTGCAATTTTTAGAGAAAGGACAAAAGGATTACAGCTTTTTTTTGTATTTCTAAAAGTTTGAGCAAAGAAAAAAGAAACCCAGCACATGAATTTTGCTCCTGCATTAAGAATGTAGTCCCAAGTAAGCGAGTTTATCTGCGCCAGGAGCTCTGGCAACATCTTTCATAATAAAAATCTACTAAAAAGATACCTCTCAAAAATAACAAAACTGATCGATCTTGAACATTTATTTCTTTGGATAGTTACCTGCCATCAGTTTTCAGCCATTTATCAAAAAACAATTTTTGGAATAGGACCAAGTGTCTGGACACAGACCTAAACTATCAGGTATTTACCAAGGTCACCAGAACATTTTACAGTTGGTGCAGTAAATATTTTTTTGATATGCAGTTTAAAATCCAGCTGCACTAACCTGAAAAAAAGTCCCAGAAAAGTAATAAAGGAGCTAGACATTTGTTCTGGGTAAAACAGAGAAATGCTTCTTGTTGAAATAACCAAGAGAGATTGTTGCCCCACCCTTACCACATAGAAATCTTATATTTTCCATAAACACATTTATGCTAAATGCTCAGGATAACGTGGAGCTGAAACACAGAATTACAAAGGAATCACTCCTGCAAAGGGTACCACACATCCATAGCCTTGCTTCCAACCAGAGTGCTGTGCAGCTCTAGGAGCACAGGGAGAAAGATTTGGAGCACATCCTTTTCTCGGCCCCTGATGAGCTTTTTCCTCCCTGCCTGGAAGCCCAAAAGCCACCCTGAAACAGGCTCCATGGAAGGAAGTACTGTACCTGTGCTTGGTGCTGCAGTAAGCACATGCATGAGGATCCCTCTCAGGGAAGGGTCACAGCCCCCCTCCCTGCTGCACTTCCCCCTTCTCCTTACATAATCTTGTATTTGAGGGGTTTGGTATTAAATGAGCTGCAGATGCCAGCTTCGTTCACCTTAGTCTCCACTACAAGTGAGACACAAACTCATTAGAGTAAGGAGGTTAAGGCTTTAGCTAAATAATTCTTCCAAAAATCAGAAAAGCCATGCAATATACTTCATGACTAGATCTCAACTTTCAGTCCTGATTTAAGTGAAACAAGCATGACAATCAAGAATTAAGGCTGGAACAAGTACATAAACTAGCTTGGTAGAAGTCCACCACCCATACATGTCACAGGTCACTTGTACAGCTTTTCTGAGTGTTGGACACTTACTGCTCCCAGGATAGTGACCATACGCACTTTGCTTAAACAGCCAAGTCACAGGCCATCTCCTTTGTCAGCCACACAAAAAGTTTTAAAGTGATCTTCAACATGGGGTTGAATTTCTAAACGCTCTTAAAAATCTGAGCCTTGACACTTATTCAAATACATAGAGAAATATAACAAAGATGTATGATCAACCAACACTCTGGTACCAGAAGTGAACAGCAAGGCTCCAATTGGCCTCAGCTGGTCCCATTTATCTCACATGCTATGGCATGAAGGAAAGCAAGGTGTTATTGGAAATAACATATAAAGAGGAAAACACAACAAGAAGAAAAGCAATACCTTAGACCTTAATTTTAAGATCTTATTAACTTTGTGTTTTCTGCCCTTCTTTTTTCTATGGTTACAATACCAAAGGAAAGAGTCCTGTGCTATATTAGATTAAAGTACTGACTTGGGAACGATCATTCCCAAATTGTAGTTCCAGCTCCAATACTCACATACTGCAGCAGGGCAATTCAATTAACCTTCCTCTGTATTTGCTTACCTTCCTGTGTAATGGGGATAATATCTGCAGAAAAGGGCTCTATAAAGCTTAATCTTTATAAAGCTCTTAAGATGAAATGGAAATGTGCCATACAAAATAAAACGTGCACAAATAAAAAGTACATAAATAAGCCACTTTGTACTGGAGCTTGTTGGGAAAAAAAAACCCTACAATTGAACAATTATCCTCCAGAGAATGCAGCCTTATTGAAATCAAAATGCTTCACAAAAATCACATTCACTGTGCTCGCATTTAATTTTAAAAGATTTCCCTTTTTGACAGTTTTTGGAATGTGTGTGGGTTCATTTGTAATCAGAAGGAAAAATATTAAAGTGCTCCATAAAGTGGCATTTATTTTAATTTTTTTTTTTAAATGCTGATATGCATTACATACTTTGGAAGTTTTAGTTAAAACTTAACTTGCCTATAAAACATTTCATTCTCTTCCAAACTGATTCTTCAAAAAGTTCTGTGTAATCTGAATATATGAAAAAACTTAATCTTCAGTTTCAGTGTTAATAACAAACTTTTCAATTACATGCTGCCACATCTCAATATGACTCTTGCAAACTTCGTATTTACATTAAAACATTTAATAATAGATGTAGTTAAAAGTTAGAATTTTTTAGTATTTAAAAAATTAAGTTTAACGCACTGATGAATTCAAAGAACTTGATGGTGAATTAAGCTCTGTTCTCTCATTAGAGACTTAATGTTTACTTATTTTATATACTTCCTAAAAAATGCTTTGTAACCTGAATTCATACTAAATGGGATTTCTTTTTTTTTTTTGCGCCTCTGTAGAGCTTTAATTTTTCTTTTTGGTGAATATATATGAAAAACAGCCTTTGGGAAAATAATTATTATTGAAGGTTTTACTGATTTTTTTTTCCCCCCCTTCAGTTAATTTTATCTACAGAAACTGAAGTGGGGATAAGGAGGAGAAACACTGAAGGCCTAAGTAGTCCTTAAGAAGTTACAGAGTCATTACATTAGAATTCTGCAATCAATTTTTTTTAACCGAAATAAGCATAATTATTACACTCTGAAGCAAATTTAAAAAGCATCATGATACATTGGTTTGTGTCAGAGTTCCTCTACAGTGGATACCTATTTTATGAAAGATGCTTAAACCAATCTTTTCTTTTTTTTTTCCCCTGTCATTTAGGGAAGATTTTTTGCTTGGACCTATGAGGTAGATAGGCCCAATCAACAAATGGAATAAAAGAAATTCAGGTGTGTAGATTGACAGCAGCAGCCTTCAAATATCCTGCCTTGCCTCTGAGCCCCTGTGGGATCTAAACTTCCACAAACTAACATCCTCAAATACCTAAAACTCTGATTCTATATATGCTTTGGTTCAACAGTGTCAAAACAAGTCTTCTGTCTTTAACTCCTCACAGATCTTCAAATTATCCACCAAACCGAGCCTACTTACTACCTAACAAGTACTTACATATTCATTTTAATTAAACAAAAAAAAAAGGGGGGGTGGGGGGGGGAAAGGAACTGGAAGGGGCAGGGAAAAGAGATGGTATGGTGATACCCCTACCCCTCAAGCAATACCTCCTTGGCTAAAGGAATTGGCTTGACATATTAGGGTCACTCAGGTGAGGATGGGTACCAAGGGTTCCCCTTCTCCCATACATCGGCATTCTGGGGCTCATCCAAACGACTGCCTTCTCCTCATTACAGTTTTACTCTCAACATTTCAACAACTGTTTTTAATTCTAGGTACAAAATTCGAAGAATGCAAAAAGCTCTAATCTTTGGTTGTAACATAACACACAGAACTACCCACCGATTTTCAACTACTCAACTGCAGTCTGCGTGCTATAAACACATGATTCCTCAATACAAGACAGTCAAATCCTTTCTGCTGAAATTAAAGCTGATTTGAGTTACATTTGTGGCATCGCCTGTATGCGCCCATCAGCCTACATTTTAAGATTGCATTTAGTCTAATAAGCTACACAGAAATACATTTTAAAGATTTAAAAATTCAACCTTAAGCAAGATTTTTCCTACAGACAGAGGCCATTCCAACTATTTAAATCAAGTAGACAAAACTATTTTATAGTTTTTCAAGATCAGTAGCTCAGGGGGATCAACATGCTCTCCAGAGCAGAAACCCCTGGTGTGTCAGAGTTGGACACAAAAAAAAAAAAAGAAGAGAATTTTTGCAGTGATATGTGGGTGGATAGTGATTCCAAAAGACCTCTGACAAAACTGCCTTCTCATGGCTTACTCAGTTCTTGCACAACAGGTAACCCACAGTCAATTAGGTTCACACTTTCAGCTCCTTGGAAAGTCAAGGAAAAATGTAACTCAGCTGAACTACAGTAACTCATTAAGAAACAGCACTTGGGCCAAATGTTTGGTCCTACAAAGAAAGTGTAGCAAAATCTGTTTTATAAACACCAAATTGTTTGTTTGATCAGCATTGTTATTTTGCCATCTGCTCAATGAGATCAGAAGATCAACATGAGAATTAAGTTCCTTATTCTAGCCAGGAAGCATGACTAGTTGGAAAGGTTGAGAAGACATAATCACCAGTAATAATGAATTAATTCACATACTTCCATGTATTTTTAAAATTGCTATTAAAACACAAAGTTAATGTTTTTAAACACAGCAATCCAGATTTTGATCTTGGGTTTTGGTTCTGCCCGCCCCACCACACCCCCCTAAACAAAATCCCACAAAACACCCCACCACCTAAATGGACCTTGCTACCATATTCCTGGTAAAACAGCATGGATCATTCTGCCACGTGCCAACAGATGATGAAACTTCTCTAGTGAAGATCAGACACACAGAAATACACACTGAGTCTTTCTGTTGCACAGTTGCTTGTGTTTGTGATCCACTGGAAAGCAGGCCATGCAGATACACAAAACCAAAAGCTAAGAACCTCTGCAGAAGCCCCAGGAGTTACCATGCACAAACTGAGGTTGAAACAGTTTAGTTTGTTTTCCTTTAACAAGGCTAAAACAAGACTGATGTTAAGCAATTCTGATTTACCCTCAAAAAGAAATAATAAATTATTAAGCCATAATGCAAAACATCTGGGTTTTTAAAACAAATTTCAGTTTCTACAGCTGGGAAATAATTGTGAAATAACAGCTGATATTCAATGCAAAGGTGGATCAGAACCCCTCTTACACCAAAACTAAGTAAGATAGTGCTTTTAGTAAGCGGTGACAAAGTGCAATGCAGAGACGGATGCCCTGGGATGAAACTGCAGTGTAGCTGGCAATCAATGCACATGAGAAGACCCATTCCCGGAAGGAGGGAAAGGGTCTGTGTGCACTGCTAAGAACCCAGCCACACCACAGTGGCCCAGCAAGGACCAAATCTGGAAAACCTCTGGTCACAAATGTGACCTTTTGTGCATCTTCCTGATCAGAGCACCACCCTAAAGCATTCATATTTACTTCTACAGTGAAGGTGACAATATCTACTACTTTTTCTCCTTGGCTGTCCTTCCACCTGCCAGCCTCTTCTTAAGCTCTAAGACTGCTGGTTTTTTAAATGCCCTTCTTTCATCACGATGTGGCAATCATCTGCAGCTATGAAATTTTAACTAATGCCATCTTCAGTCACCACATATTTACTGCTTTATTTTTCTCAGTGATGTAATACTCTTGCACCCATTTAAAATTTACTTCTTTAAAAAAAAACCCCTACTTAAAGACTTAGAAGTCACCAGAATGGGGCTAAGTAGGTTCCTGATTCCCCCCAGCATTAAAATTAATCTGCTGTATACACTGACACTGTTGTAATCTTCACCTGCTTTCAAGCCATTAAGTATACTGTTTTCTCTGTCAACTACAAATTTGACTTAGCTACTATAACACCTAACTTTTACCTGTGTTCACGTATGATTCGACTTTTAACTGCTTCAGCTATTTAACAATTCCTGTTTCAGTGTTAACTAGGTAAGCAACACCCATATTCCATCATGTTCAAGGAAATTATTCCAGCTAGGGGATGTAGTAGTTTATTAAACAGATCACTTCATTTTGCAGGATATGTATACTTACGTTTCTTTTTTTAGGTACATTATGTTCTTTTCTGCTCAGTTTTGTGAGAAGCATAACCATCCTGCAAACCCAGTCTCTGTCCAAACAGAAAACACTGCTTATGCCAGTACGAGTGCCTTTCTGCCCCATGCTTCACACTGCTCCTTTCAAGCAAACTGTTTGCATTTTGGAGATTCCTCCGAAGACTTTTTCCTTTGCCTTTCTTCTGTTTGTTTCCTTGGGTTAGTTATTACGCATGTTTTGCATTGACAGTTAGATAATGTAATTATATCAGAAGCCTATTTTTGTTTTCAGAAATCTAGAATATTCTTACTGTACTTTTCCCTCCAAAGAGAAACTGGGATTTCCTTTTTTCAGACTGGTTCTCAGACACCATCATGTTCAGATATCCCTACTGATGTTCTATTCACATGCTTCACAATCCCATTTTTCATTAGTCTCAAATATGCAAACAAAATCAAGCAGATATTTTATGCGATGCTAGTAGCACAAATAATTTGAGTGCTGTATTATTCATCTTCCTGTAATAAACTAACAGCTGATTTCTTGTTCTTTCCGTAATTGAAAGTTAACAAGCAGCAACTGGCTCAACAATACTTAAGTAGGTACCACCTTCCTGCAGATCTTCCCATTCAGTAATTAAACCTGTCTTTTGCAGCAGCATGTTGCAGGAAGCACTAAGTGATCAAGGAGTAGAACAAAAAGCTTAGTAATACTTTTTTTTTAAAAAACTGAAATCCATAACTAATCTGTTGATAGGCACATCCTTTTATTTTTACAGCATTTCTATTGTTATGAAATCTTTAATATAGCAAGTCACATGACAAGGAGAGGGGAGACATGCTCACAAAGCTCTAATAAGAAAATGCATAATGCACAGGGGCAGGGATATTGCTATTACATTTTTCGTAATAAATGCCCATCCCATGGTATTCCTTTCATATAGTGGATCAGGAGGATAGGAACACAACCCTTTTGCCTCCTACGGCAAGACAAACAGACAAGCATGCACTCCTCAAGATGCTCATAGCTAACAGTGGAATTTATTTTATTGTTTCTGCCCACACTTTGTGCCTCTAGTTGTAACATTGCTTGTATTGCCACAGGACAATGGCATGTCCAATACTGTGGTTCCTGAATTGCCTGCTCATCTCTGAAGCAAAACTCCACCCTACTAAGGAAGTCCAATGTCAACAGATATCACTGAATATGTATTTTGCATGTTCATGTCAGAATTACTACAGGATCAAAGTGTGTTAAGTAGACTTGAACCATTTTGAACACTCACTAAAACGATGGAGTATAGAATCAGTTAAACATATACGAAATGCTAGTTATATCAACTGAAAATGAGACCAGAGGTTTGGGTCAATGAGGATTGTGAACTGCCCAGAACAACCAACCTCAGATTGCAGAGATACAAAAGCACCCAGTCTCCTGGCTACCAGCCAATCCCATACCACCTTTCATTTACTAAAAGCTTTTATGCTAAGGGGAAAGGAGTGCATTGCCTATCTTTTTTTTTTTTTTTTTCTTTTTTAAATGACAGTATATCACCATAGATAAGTGACATTTAACAGAATAACCAGGCCAAATATATTTCATCCTTTTTTCTTTTTTTTTTTAACCAACTACAGACCAAGTGAGAAAGCAACAGTAGAAATAACCAACTGCAGGCAATACTGTTGGGGAAAAGGGTTGGTACCAGCTGCAGCAGTGCCACAACCTGAAGATTTTGAAGCCACAAATACTTAGGAGGCCTGCAGTAGAGATTAACTGGATTCTATAAAGGTCACAGGAGAAGCAAACGTTTGGGAGGTGGGAGCACCCTGCAGTTCAAAGCACATGCACAGAACTCAAGTGAAAACTTTTAGTTGAGAGATGATTTTCCTAGGAACAATGAAAAGTCCTTGAAAGAAAATTATGAGGTTTTGATGTTCTGCCTTACTACCATCTAAGTGCTGCTACAAACTTTCTCTCATCATTTCATAATGCAAATGGTGCAGATGCACATAAAAGACCTAAGCCAGTGATCAACAGTAGAAGATTTACCTTGAGCAGGAAATAATGCAAAAATAAGTTTTCTCCACACACATATACTGACTTTAGGAAACATTGAATAGAAGAGAAAAAATTCAAAATCCTATGGCAGTCTGCTTTCAGTAAATATATAACACCATTTCCTGGACTAAAACAAAACCAAACCAAACCCTACTACTAGAATAGTGATTGAACAAACCATGAGGTGCAAACCAGCACACAAGCTGTACCTTCCCTATTTCTCCCTTCCACAGGGTAGAAGATTATAAAAAGAGAAGCACTAACAATATTGCTATGTGATCAGCACTGAAAGATAACAGCCTCCTTTAATGTAACAGGATTTCTATTGTACTACCATATTCAAAACAGCTACTGAATTAATGTTACCTGAATTAATTTTGATTCCTTATTTTTTAAAAATTCCTTGCATGATCTAATGGAGACTAAGCTGACAGCTGCATTTTGAAACTTTTCTTTTCAATTGTCCAGAAACCACGCATCTATTCAGAGATGCTGAATGGGAACTGATGAAGGTAAACAGAAGTGTTCTTCTTGAAGAATGCTACCTCTTTCATCAGGCAAACTGAAGAGGCCATTCCCAGCTGCTCAAGATTGAATGAAGAGTCCCTGGCAGCATTTGTGCACATGCACTTAGGAACACGGGGATTGGAGTAGATGATCTCCAGAGGTCCTTTGCAACCCCCTATCATTCTGTGAAAAATGCATCACTTGTGGATATGGACCAGGGCAGACCTCCCTCTGTTCCACTGCTCCCATTAAGAGTTGTTGAGGAGAAGGAACAGCAGTAGCTTGGGGAACTTAACTAAGAAAAACCACCTAAAACCCCACAGAACTACAACTAATATCTAACATTATAGAAAGATTCTTTAGACAACTAGGTTATCACTAGGGTACTACAAGAACTGAAACATCAGCATTTTTAACTTAATCTTGTTACATTTTTAAATCTTAAAGCATCGGTGGTCTTTGACTGAGCCTTCTTTAAGTTAATAGAAATGATTTAAGCCTTACACAATTTGAATCCTTATTTAGGCATTAACACACAAATTAAGCACAGTTTCTGGTAAGGAAGCCTAAAACTAAACATCTTCTGATTATTAGCACAAGGTAAAAGAATGACACCCCTGTAATTGTCTGAAACAACTGGCACACAGAGGCTAATGCATCATTTTCAATTTTTCTAAACTGTGGCAATAAGGGTTTAGATTACATCTTCATTAGGTCTTCCTTTGTATTACGGTTTGATGAGAAATAATATGGAGAGTTATTTCTGCCAAACAATTTGTTAAAGTAGGAGGGAGGGGGCACAGAGATTTGGGAATACTGCATTACATTTAAGACAAAAAATGCAAAGAAGTTTCTCCACTTTATATAGCACTTGCCAGATTCCTGCTCAAATACTTGAAGTTCAAGCTTCAGCTGAAAACCAAAATACACTACAAAGTAAACTGAGACCTTAATTTCTACAAGATATTACTTTACGAAATACTGTAAATCCCTTTAACAAGCAGTAATCAAAGGCTTATAAAAATATTCAGTGATAGTAGTACCACTTTTTAGAAATAGCCCAATACACAGACTGTGCAGAGACAAAAATGCAAATTTTTACTCTTTCTGAAAATTGTTTTTTAAAAAAATACAGAAATAGGAGGACTTACAGCATTAATCTCAAGATATAAAACCAAGGCAAGATTTTGTTTTGCAAAGCAAATGATACATAAGATATTCAAGAAAAAAAGAAATATAGACTTAAACTGAATTGAAATTTTCCAGGAAGAGAGTGAAGATTTTTTTTCCTTTTATTTTGTGGTAATAATAGCAATTGTTCTATAAGATTAATTCAATCATATATTCTGATCATGTCTTCATGGCATAAGTGGTCTGTGATCACATGGAAATATGAGAGGCGCTAAAAGAATGCATCCAATAGTGGCGTTAAACAATGCAAAGCAAGTAAACTATGTTTTAAACAAAAACACCTTGTTAGCAAGGCCATGACACAATTCCTGCACAGACAAATTAATAGTCAACAGTAAGATATCAAGCATGTTCCTTCGCGATACAAGATTTAATCAAGTTTAAGACCAGAAGATATATCTTTACACAAAGATTTTTTTTTTTCTGATTCATTTGCAAGTTGCAAATCTTCTCATGTCAACCCTTTATTCTGCTGTATTTAATGCTGTTAATGCTAGCTTGCCAGAGCGTTCCAGCATGGCATGGAGGTGTGATGAGGAGTGCTGCAAGCTGGAGAACCTCCACAGATTCTAGTAACTCATCACTCTCAGTCATCCTGCATCTGTCTGTAAGCATTAGAGTGGAGAATGCTTTAATTCTTGGCTTTCTGTCCTCAAAATTCTTCTGTACTACTATCGTGTTAAACTTCAAATCTTTGATTTGGTTAGCTAACTGAGCTCTGAAGTTTGTTATTCTGAGGCATTTCTCCTAACTTCTTATTCATGTGTTCTTTTTAATCATTTATTGCTCCTTCCCTAATGCTTCTTTTCAGTATCAATACCAAAATGGTACAGCCTAGGGCTAGCCTCCCGACCAGCACCAGTTTATATATTTATATATGCTAACACAGAGATGTATATCTGTATTCCTATTTATTAATCTACTCACATGAAAATGAATACATAAATACTGTTTTCTTCTCCAGCACCACCTAGGGGACCTCAATTTGGTTACTACTCCTTACAAAGTCCAAGAGCTTCAGCCTGTAATTCTCAGTCCCATGACTGGGGTCCACTTTCCTCAGTTTTAGATGTTGGCTGCTATAACTGTGTAACTCCTTTGATTTCTCTGTAATAGTTGTTTACTGCTTTGATAAAACGTGTAGACAGCATAATTGACAATGATTTCATCTTTATTTCTAGGTCATTAACAAAAATTATTTTAAGCTCTGAAGAGATGGACAGGCTTCTTTTTGAAGAGCTACTTTGGAGATGGCAGCCTATTCTTAATCCATTTAGCATATGCTTTATGGATAATGTAGTTAGTGCAATAAAGTGATGACCACATTCCCAACTTCCATTCTTTGCTTCCGGCACTGCTTACGCATTTTATATTAAGAGTCACCAGAAATAATGCATAACTTGCTCTGGAAGCAAGGAACAGAAGCTGTTCTCTCCCTTCCCAATGGAGAAGGAAGAGGGATTGCAAAAGTCACTCTGCTTCTCCTGCCTTCTCTTCAGTACAGGTCAAGTACCTCCCAGCAAAGGAACAGCTTTCAACATTTCAGGCTGTTACAGGGGGCTGATCATGTGTCTTTCCTCCTCAAGCAGGTGATGTGATCCTTAGGCTCCTCGCATGGCTTCCCTTTGCGTGACCTTCCTTCCCTTCTTGGCTGCGCAGCCTGGGCTGACTTCCCAGCGCCAGTTACAGCCAGCTCTTTTTAAGCCCTTACCACTGCTGCCAGAAATCTCAGGGGTGACTGGGGCCACCTAAAGCTTTGGCAAGTCTGAAGGAGTCAAGGAAAGAAATGCTTTCAGATGTACAGAGAAAGGCAAACAGAAAGCTTCCTAATGCTTTTATCTCCCCCCCCCCAATTCACATACGTTTACTGCCGACAACACTGGGGTTTTATCCCTCCCTTCCCAAACCACTTCGTACGAGTGTGTGTACAGCCTTCCATGTGCTGTTTTGCTGTTCCCTGTATTGTGGTGGAAATGTTAAGAGCATCAAGACATTTTGGCTTCTGTCGCTTAACAAGCGAGGTAAAATTTTCTTTAGACAGAGATTCCTGAATTCTGTCAGAGCTGCACCTCAGGTGCTCGTTTCTTCCACTGCATACAGACTCTCTCTAGAGACTGAAAAGTGTGGTATAAACCAGAGTTATTCAAAGGAACTGTAAGGTACTGCGCCTAGGATAGGAATTAGGGGAAGAAAAGATTGCGGGAGCAGTGCAATTCATTCTGACATTAAAACAGGCAAACATACAAAAAAGTGAGCAAAGGCAATGCAGACTAAATAGTTATAAATTTTATATACTTCGCAGCAAACAATTTACATATATGCTAAACAAAGGACTGTTTGTAAGGATACATAGTGATAGGACAAGGGGTAATGGTTTTAAACTACAGTAGGGTAGGGTTTAGACTGTACATTAAGAAGAAGCTCTTCACCAAGAGTGGTGAGGCACTGGTTCATGTTCCTAGAGAGGTGGTAGAGGGCCTAGGTCTCCCTGGTGACTGCAGCGTGTTGGACTAGATGACTCTTAAAGGTTCATTCCAACCTAACGCACTGTATGATTCTGTGACTAAAATCCACTGTAAGGATTAGTGGTCTGCAACCCCCACGGCTGAAAGCAGTCTTGCAGGCTTTCCATTAGCAAGCCTTAAGTACTCTACATAGGCACAGAGGGGACTAGTTGGAACTAATTACAGTTGAATTCACCTCCAGGATGAGTTTAAAAACCAATTAAAGACAAAGTAACTTTTACAAATAAGTAGGGTTTAGAAAATGGCAGACATTTTACTCCAGGTCTGCTTTCATTTCGGAACAAGCTAGGACACAACGCATGTTAACAACTGCTATGCATTATACCAATAAAAGCCAGTACAAGAGACAGAGCAGCAACTCTCATAATATTTCACAATTACTCAGATAGAAATTAAAATGTCACTCTCAACTAAACTGACCTCATTAATTTCAATTTCTCCTGATTAAATATGCTTTTCTTCCTTTCTCAGCTAAATTTCAGAATAAGTTATAAACTTAATTTATTACAAGAAGTATTTCAGATGAAAGAAGTTGACTAGATTTACATTACACTCCATGAACACAATTGGAAGCACTTAAGAAACAAGCAAAACCAGCAAACACTTCCTTTCCTGTCTATCCAATAAAGGAAACATCTAAACATATCTTTTAAAGATAACCCACAAATCAAAAGCGTAACTTCAAAATCACTTCTAAGAGCAATAAATTTCAATGTAATTTCAAGCAAACTAAACAAACCTACTATCTTTTGATACAAGCACCTTCAGGGGTAGTTCTAGATGTTGGCCATAGTCTTAATGGAAGGCTTACATTCTAACTAGTATTTTCATGTTTTCCAATGAATATCTGAAACTGGCATAATGTTTTATTATTTCATAGGAAACTAATCAAATAAACTAAAGACATTTTAAAAAAATCTCCGATATAAACCCCCTGTATTTTCAATTTATTATACTCTATTTCTCAAAAGTTATATATAATCATTAATATAAAAGATGAATATATTTAAGGAAACACACAGTTTGAAATTAAACTTCTTATCAAGAAAATTAATTGAGAATTAAAAGCAAAGTACATAAACATTATTTTAAGATAGGCAGGCGCAATTGTGAGAAGATTGCTCTATGGTGATGTAACCTTTGTTTATGCTTTTAATAGCATAAACAAAAAATAGTCTACTATAAGGAAAGTGGGGAAAAAGTACTAATGTTTTGTTAAAAATACTTTTACATAAGGACTATCAAAGTAACTATGTATCACTGAGAGACATACAAGTGAGGAAAAGTTGAGAAACGATCTCAAGATCTTTTCTAATGTGTATTAATACTTGATACCACCTATCTGAAGCCAGTTCCATCTAGTTTTACAAAGAGAATAGCATACATAAATTGGACAGAAGTATCTCACTAACTTTACAATATCTCACCTGTGAATGATTTTAAAATTAGAATATTTTTAAAGACATATGGAAGTTTGAATGCTTGCATAGCATTCCAGAGCATTCGACTGGTGAAGCATAATTATGAAAATATTGTACAGTAAAAATATGCTAGGTATTTCACACTATCCAAAAAGCTGTGACAAATTCTCAAATGTCACAGACACAAGCTTTGTTGGGGCAAAAAGAAACACAGTTTGTATTAGGAAGATATCTGAATGGAAGAGAGCCAAGTTGCATCCATGCAATGGTATTTTTATGGAAACCACCATTCCTGGGTGTCACTACAGCACCAAAACTCCTTGAACCTGTTAGTGAGAACCATTAAACAGGTGGAAGCTTCTTTCAAAAACATTTGTTCACTCGTAAACAGATAATTCATGTCATTTGTATGGATGAGCCTTAACCTTGAACAACAAAGATTTGGTTTAGACAACTGTATCATGTCTGCAGCTTAAATCCATCACCTCCTATTTAAACTGTCAATATGGCATGTGTGTAGATTTTTACATTACCTGTGTACTGCCCCATCTACTTCAGCAGCGAGTGAGGTGACCCCCATGGTCTTTAAAGACACATCAAAGCTTATGCTTCAACCATACCCACGCTGCTTACAGTAACAGCATTGCTCCTGCCTGCTACCATTTCATCTCCTCAACATACGGGGATATTACCAGACTAACATAAATATGCTTAGAGCATAATTTAGCCCAGTTTGGGAACTAAAATGAGGTATGGAGACACAGAATTATGTCACACCTTGCTGCAAAGGTAATAGTTATCAATAATTTCTTAAATACATATCAGGATAGATTATTGAAATGTAAGTTCTCTCAGTACTTGTCTGTACGGTAAAAATATTGCTCAGATTACATAATACTTCACATTTGCTCCAACTCAAAATGGTTTCTGTTTACAATATAAATAAATATAGTTTAAACCAGCAATGCAAGACAGAATCATAGAATGCTTAGCTTGGAAGGGGACCTCAAAAAACCCACCTAGTTCCAACTCCCCTACCAGCGGCAGGGACGCACTCGCTAGACCAAGTTGCCCAAATCCTCATCTAACCTGGCCTTAAATCCTCCAGGGATGGGGCTTCCACAACCACTCTGGTCAACCAGTTCCAATGTTCACAAAAATAATTTAAGCCAATAAATCTTTAGCTCACCTGGTGCAGATTTCCACTTTTTCAAACGGTATTTAATTATAACAGAACTTAAAGATGAGAATTAAAGAGAAAAGGTCCCTGCCACTGAAAATTCAAGTCATGTTAAAGTGGGGGTATTTTCCAAAAATTGAGAGGTTTGATTAAGGCTCTTCTAGTACACATACCATAGCCCAGCATAAACTGAGGTACTGTTGCTTTGTAGTCCATCATGTTTTTTGAGTTCAAAACAAAGTAAAAAGACAACTTCAGAAAAGATAAACAAACACCTCTCTGACTAAATTAGCATGATACTAAGAATGAATTGGAAAAAAAAAATCCAAAACCCAAACCAGAAAACCCCACAAACACCCCACCATTCCATTTCAGTTCTTGCACAGATACTACAAACCTGAAAGATTTAAGCATTCGGAGCTGCACTAATAATGCTCATATACATGGACAGTAAGAGCCACTATCTTTTCCTCTTAAATTTTCATACAGGAAACAAGAAGAAATTTCAGTCCAACATAATACATCTAATTGGACCCTGTTTCTACAGAGGTGAATTCATTAATTTCTATTGGCTTTCATAGAGGAAAAATTCAGCACATATTTTCCTTGAGCATGCTGCTGGGAAAGGACAGAGCACAACATTTTAATCAACTCAAGCTTCATTCATCTCAGTTAAGCACTCGATGATCAAAAGCATGTTCAACTTATTTCTCACAGATCTACACTGGCATCCCAGAAAAGGCAATTCAGTATCCAAAGTGACAAACTGGGATCATTATGAGCTTCATGAGATTGTTTTACAACTCTCCTACCACTGATTATTATCTCTAGTTGACTCTTATCTCTGTGTCAGAGGAGCATACTAAACCGGACATGCAATTGCAGGCACCTTATCTTCAGTTAAACAGAAATCAAAAAATAAAGAGTTGAGACACACTAGTAGTTAAAATTGAAATTGTGACAGCAAGTTAAAAAGCCAAAACCCTGCAAAATGCTTTAAATACAAAGAAAAGAATAAGTTCATAACATAATGGCACCTGAAAAGAGGTTTGTGCAAGACCGCAGATTTTTCTGGACTCTAGAAGTACAGAGCATCTAGAAGAGACTAAAAGCAGATGAAGGAAAAATTAGACAAAACCCGGTCACAGTTTTAGACAAGCACTTTTCTCATTATTTGGTTCCCACCACAAAAGCCAACAGAAAGACTGAATGAAAGAGTGAAGGTTTCCAGCTCCTCAGTCTTCTCAGACAAGCATTCACCCTCTCGTGTTACCTCAGGGAACCGCTAACAGTGGTTTGTATTCGAAAGGAGCAATGAAGCTACAGTGAAGTCTTACAAAAGCAGTTTATAACCCCAAAATTGAACTTCAACTTGAAAGCTGTTTCAGTTTACATTTCAACTCTTTGTTTCACCCATGAAAGTTTCCACTAGTTGCTTAAAATAGCAAAGACGGAACATTTTTGTTTACTTCCACACAAGAACAAAATTCCCTGAGATATAAAGGCAATGAAGAATATATGCATGAGAGTGTAGAACAGCTTCTGTGGTCAAATTATTCAAGTACTTTGTATATGGAATTAAGTACAGCAGGGAGATCTTCCTGTTGTTACTTTTTGCCTATTGGTAGAAAGTAATTACTGACAAATTAATGAATGCAATTTTCATATTCTTGCCAACACTGATATAAAAATAAAAAAGTTATTTGAGAAATGCAACAACTGTTCCTATATTAACCTATAGGTATGCATATATGCCCCGACAATGACATCTCGACTCATTCCACCGGTTTAAATGTAATTATGTAGGACTCACAGTGCAAAGAGCTCTTTTTCTCTTACTCCCACTTGCTCATCTCTGCAACAAAGCTATCATCTGGTCCTATGAGCAAAAAACCTCTCGCATAACTATACGTGACAAAGAGAAGGGAATTTCAAGCTTCTGAAGACATACTACATCTATGCACATGTAATTAAAACTGAGGAGAAAAGCAGTCACCATTTATGGAAGCTCCTGCCAGACTCCAGCAATCTTGGAACAAGAAGTAGGAATTGCAGAACTGTACTTGCATACACTTACATTTATGTATCTAGTCATTACTCCTGAAAGAAGGGGCCAGTAAGCAAACAACTCCCAAGAATATAACCTTGACCAAGATTACACATGAAGGGGTTTGGGTTGGGTGTTTCTGGGGTTTGGTGTGGTTTTTTTTTATATTTTACTGTGATTTTGTCAGCAAAGAATTAATTCGCTTTATGTCTGGAAGCGACTCTATTTGTAATCTTCTTGCATTGTCTCCTATATAAACACACAAGAAGCCCAGAAGTATAAATCTTTTGACTTGTAAATAAAACTATGAAGCCAACAGATTAATTTTTGGGGGGGGGGGAGGGGAAGGGTGGTTTACACCTGAATTACTATTGTTTAAGATTTTTCATCTGGCAAAACAGAGACCAAACTGGATCAGCATCTGTCAAACAAATACGTTATACTCAACCAGATAGGAAAAGACATGAAAATACAGACTTATATTTGAAAGAAAGACCCAGACACAGGGTTTAAAATCATCAACTCAGGCGAAATGGCATCCTCAGATGCAGCAAGGCATTGAAACTTGTAGCATAAATTTCTGACTTCCCAAGAACACATTTAAGTGTGAAACTATATTTTTCTTTTCCAGAGGCTTTGAATGATGAACAGGAACAAGGCACACACAGTGTCAGTGCCAGCTCTGCTCCTGCCCTTGCTGCGCAGGCAACCCAGCTACTCCTGAGGTGCCTCCAGGTTTTCTACATTTTATAGTCAAACACTTTAAGGCAAAGCAGTTCCCCTGAAAACTCCAGGACAAAGCGTGACACTTGGAGGGCTGCTCAGTGGTCTGCATGGTGACAACAGGCGGCACAGCAACAGGACAGCCATCTCCCAAGTTACTCCAAAGCAACTCTTCCCTTTGTTAGACACAAGCATTGGACCCTCCTGGTGATATGAAGATACAATGTGATATGAAACATACAGAGAAAGAAAACATCTGACTCACAATTAGGACAGAAAGAAGGGTGTTTTCTAAGGAAGGAAGAAGGATGTGACAGCAAGTTTGCAGTTCCTACTCAGGTAGATTGCTAGCTGATTACACAAGGTGTAACCATGACCTGCAGGCAATGTAAACCAGCAGAGCTGAATGTTTGGGACAGTCACCTGGGACATGACTACAACAGCATTCAAAACTCCTTAGAACAAAGCATGAGATGCTACCCTGCATGATGAACGAATGATCTATCAAATGCTAATTATTTTTCCCTTCTTATCCAGTGATGCTCCTACCACAGTGATTAGTTCTTCAGATTTGCAGCCATTGAGCTGGGTTGCTTCTAAGTACTACTGGTCTAAAGTCCTCTCCTGAGAACACATTTTTTGCCTGATCAACTCACCTCTTGACCTGCAAAGATGTTTCACCCTACACTTGAGCTAAATAGAAAATCTACTCATTCGCAGAAATTTTGTCATTTTACTTGCTGAGAAATCAAAACAGCTCTTAAATTATCTTTTATGTTTCCTTTTCAGTATTCAACCTGACTGCTTTTTACAGTCAAAAGTAACCTCATAGCAGAAACTCTTCCATTTACCCCAAAAGGGGATTAGGACTTCTTGGAAACATTTTTAAAATAAACAGTTTCCTTACCCTGTTTAAACAATGATTGTTTAAGCCATGGAGTCAAAATGACTCAGAGGAGTTGTCATTGTACAATATTCAACATGATCTACAATGTGACCAGGCAGCAATGACCTGTATTAATCATGGGCCAAACGATAATTAAGATAAAATTAATGGACTGTGATGGCCTGGCAATTGCTGTCCATGTTCTCACCCTTTCTTCTGCCTTGCCAGACTACTGCGTTTCTGGTGGAGAAGTGGTCTGCAACAGAGGCCGAGCACAGGAATCCCTTTTGCACAGAGCAGACTCATAAACAGACAAAAAAAATGGACTCAATTTGTGCGAGCATACGGAGGAATTCTTTCCACCCTCATTATGGTAACAGCTATTGGGCAGAAGACCACTGGCAAACCTGCCTAATTCAAGGCTGCCCTGTCACTGTGATCAACACGAGCTAGAAAGTTGCCTGCTAATGTACTATATATACCCAACCATACGGGAGAAAGCGTTTCACTTCCAATCCATTATGTGATTTAAAATACCATGACTTTGTATGCAGAAAGACTATAATCTTCTAATATCAACCCTATTTCTGCTTTTCTTCCCCTTTATAAGAGCTCCCAAGTAACGCAGTCCACAACCATTCCCATACTAGCTCATTTCTTTTTCTCCAACATACATGATTCATTTTTCTCCTGTGACATACTTACAGTCCTGACCACAGTTCACAATGACAGTGAAACACCTGCTATACTGACATGTACCAATACTGAATTAAATTTGTCAATGAAGGATTTTTAAGGAGCTCAGCTTAGGGAAATCTTTGACAACTACAGATTTACAGTTGAGTGAGAAATATACGTCAGCCTCAGAAATAACAAATAACTTCAAGAAATAGAAAGCTTGAACAGATAGCTGGGAAACTGGAACTCCTCTTCCAAACTACTTCCTCTAGCTGAAAACACATCATCACTTGACCCACCTCATGGTCAAAGGTCCATGAAAAAATGAAACACTTTGCATAAATGGTTCATTAGTAACCAGCAGTTTAAAAGCTTACAAGCATACTGAAATATAGCTGCATCCTGCCATAACATAGTCATCTTAAGATTATATACAAAGACTTTCAGGAGCCAAACACTGACATTTGTCCCTCACTGAGAGGTGCCTGCATGAATGTTTACACATTCCACATCACACACGTTAGTGAACTATTTCACCACAGCTTCCCATTATCTCACATCTCCCATTGCCTCCAGGCTCCTAGCCCCCCATTATCAGAAAACTTCTCCTCTCTCCTGGAAACTGAAAATGTCTATCTAGATTATCAAGGTAAAATGGTAACGCCAAAAGTTTTAAAGCACTGCCACTTCAAATCCATGAATGACAAATTTTAATTTCCCCAGTGACTAGAGATGTTATAAGCTTTAAACTCTCTGTTTAGTGAAAAGTCAGAGAAAGGAGACAACTGCAGAGACAGACGGGCCACACAAGAGAGGATTAAAAGGAACTGCAAAGGGGAAATGCCACAGCACTAACTCAGTGGAAATCAGATGGTAGTGTGTACATCTGCTGTCTAATCTGAAGATGTTAAAAGTTTTCTGAGGTGGTTAATATAGCTGTTTTGCAACCACAGAGATCCATCAGTCATGCCTGAGAAGAAGTCACATAAGTTGCCCTGACGGTAGCTAGTTGAGTAATTTGCAAAGGTTTTGTTAGAAGTCTAAACAAATTCCCTAGTCTAGAGTTATTTCTCTCAGGTTTCTGAAGTTAATATGCAATAAAGTTGCTTTGTAGCAAATGAAGCTTTCTGCATCTATGCTCAACTCTCGTTACAACAATTACGAGACCTCCTGAAATGCAGGACTGGTAGTCAAAGCTTCTAAATATCAACATGGGAATTCACAACTCAGTACCTACGCACTTGGTTTTCCAATATGGAAACTCCAACACTCAGCTGACATTTTCAGTAACTGTCATCCTGGAAAGATCAACAAACAACATAGAAGGAACACTGGAGTACAGGACACCAAGAGTGTGCAAAAGGAAAACAATGCACCTGATAGGCAGCCTGTCTACACAATGACTTTTTATATTGTTTCCCCTACTCAAAGGCCTAAAAAGCTTCAGCTACAAGTATTTACAATTCTGAGAGCTGGCAGAACCTATGTGCACATAGTAGGCATTCTGCACAAAGCTGAAGATGACTTTAGAGGGCCTAAAAACTGAGGTAAGTAAACACAAGCTAATGGGAGGTGGCTAATTCATACCCACCTAGATGCCAGCCCACATTTCCCTACATTAATCTCTTAGGGATAAAGCGTTACAATATATCACTTCGATAGTTGTTTGCACACCATATTTGCAATTACAAAATTAAAACGAGCTTGTCAGTCAAACGTACTGTGCACGTTCAACTTTTTATCTTCCAGTGAAAGTCCAGACACATGAATAGCTTCCCTCTTTTAATGATTTCTCTTTGCTCAAATCAGAATTTTAGTCAACTTTATATGAACATTAATTTACAAAAAGTTCAGCTGATCAACAAATACTCAATAACAATTTTGTTACATGTAGCTGACTGTGCAAACCTTAAACACACACACTTTATCCATTTTAAAGCATTCTGGACAGCATACTGCTGAATCCATTTTCACATATTTACATGATTTCCCAGTGGCATCCATGACAACAGCTCAAGTGGACATAACATTTCACTAAATCCAAATAGTAAGAATATAGTAGTAAGGTACAGCCTCGCTACTAAATAGTGCGGTCTAGCAATCTATTAATCTAATAGAAATACCAAGTTAAAGCCCTTGAAAATTGCTTAACTGAAAAAGGTTGCTAGATGCTCATCTTTTTGTTCTACTTTTTAGTTTTCAGTCAGAGTTCCCTCTGTCCAAATTTTGCTGAAAACAACGCCAAAACATCACAATTCCACAATTAATCTTACTCTTATTACAGTAATATCATATTCAAGAGCCTTTCACTCTTACAGGCTGATTCAGAATATGACTTCACAAACACACACCATTGGGATTTAATCCACAGAACTTCAACACTATTCCATATGTGACACCTGAATCAAGTGTCCCCAAAGTTTCATGCTTTTTTCCCACTGCAGTTGAGATCGATTAACAAGCATAATCAAAGCCAAAAATTCCTACCTGAGGCCATAGACAACAACCCCTATTCCTATGATTTTGTGCTTAATTATCTGTTTAGAGTATTTGTTCCAGCTCCATGATTCTCACAGCTAAAATCTTGATATATATACACACATGGATCACTGCATCAGAATCAAACTTGTAAATAACATATAAAAAAGAATATTTGGAAAAATTATAGAGCTTAGAGCTACCCAACAGAGGGAAAATGAGAAAAAGAAAAAAGAGGAGACTAAAAATTCAGAAAGGAAATAATAAGAGTTCTGTTCTGGTTGTGACTCTCAACTAGGATCAGAGGAAGAATATTGCTTAAGCTTATCTTCACATGAAAATAGCTATGCATATTATAGCTTTAATCTCATTTAAATTAATATAATTTAACTGCTGAAATAGTTTGGGGATATTCATTTCAATTTATTCTGCTTAAGTTAATTAGAACAGGCCTCAAAGTATGTTTTGCACAAGTACACTCTACTTATACCATTGGCCAAAATGAGACCTCCTGATGATGTATTTCTAGAATTTGCATTTCAACGAGTAGAGGGTAATATCCTTCATAGGAAAAAAAAAAGGGAGATTGTGAACCACTGCTACCAGAAATGTTAAAAAAAAGTTATAAAGAAAATACAGAAGTAAAACTGAGCAAAAAATCTAATACTTCTCTTTGCCCAAGCTTAAAAAAACGAAAGCAAAATACAGGCTAAAGTGAAAACTCAATTTATCCAAATCCAACCCAAAACAAATAACATTTAGCTTAATGGTGCTAGGTGTCACCCACATCTTTAAGATAAACAGCTAGATCATGTATATATGGAGACATTAAATTTATGAAAACTTCTGTAGTTCTCCCTCTTAATGTTTTATATTTTAGGTTTAACCTTCCACATGAGACAACCAAGGATGATGAGTGAAGCTTTTCTTCATCTGTTCATTGCTCTTAATCGTAAATAATCCAAGACACCTGCTATCAGGAACTTGGAGTGGTGACAGGAGTAGGGGGTGCCAGCACCGAATTTTTCTAGCATACACGTTTAGGCAGAGGCATAGTTTATCATCTTAACCACTAGAATTCTCAAATTTCTTACAGAAATGTTTCTTTTGAGGAATTCTGTTAAAACCAGTATGGTACCTATCTGAATTACCTAAACTGCCATTACTAACCTGGAACTGGCCACGAGTTAGGTGCAAGACTGTCCATGATCCATGCAGAAATCAAACTAATAATTTAATATTGTAGATTCAACCCAGTTGACAATGAATCCATAAAGCCTTGAATTTGTTTACACTGAGATCAGGAGCAGTAGCATTACGAATTGAAAAACACAACAGGCCATCAAAAGTTCTGATTAATACAGTAAAAAATAAAAACATCATGAAGAAAAATAGCTACTACACCAAAAAACAAACACTGCCAATTTCAAACAGATGGTCAAAAAAACCCCAAACTTCTGAGCAACTGAAAGGAAAAATCCTGAAATTCAGTTTTTTGGTACGTCAAAAAATAAGTTTCCAAAACATTCTCCTTATGACACTGCAACACCTGACTCCAACTACAATACAGAAAGCAGCAGCAAAATCACTCAAGTCACACAATGACAACTGGCTACATCATAAGCATTCTCAGCATTCAGCTGTTCTCGGCATACAAATCAATAGACAATGCAAATAAATTCTTACCCATCCCATTACGTAAGCAATATCAAGGAAACATTCCCACCTTACCTAAACAAAAGGATGAGGTTTTGGTTTTGTTGGGGATTACTTTAAGGAAGCTTTGCTCTCCATAACAGCTAAAAACCAGTAACTACAATTAAATTTAAGAGAAACAGAAGAGCAACGGTATGCACAGCTGTTGTACAATAAACATGTTATTGCTAGAAACAGATCAACCAAACTACCTACCTATCAAGTTTATAAGATCTGGCATAGATAAAGATACGATCACCTGTATGACTCATTGCACCACAGTGAGTTTCAAGCTGATATAACAGGAAAGGGGGATAAGACCTCTGTATGCTAATATTGGCAGGCTGCTGGATATTAAACATTGCCTACATGAAAAAGTAATCCGTTACATTACCAATTGTTTCACAAAAGTTTTCAGTGTCAATATTTCCTTCCTGGAAACAATACATCTGATGCTATTTATGTCTGAACCTCCATTTTCTTAAATTGCAAATGTGACGGCACGTTAGAATTGTGCATATGTGCTAATGTTGTGGGAAACAAAGAAATACCTTTTGTATTATTACTTTCTTTCAAATGAAGCTGAGTTGTAATCATATCTGCTTTTTTAGACCTCAACACTTCAGCTATACCCTGGACCCTAACGGGTTTCCTGATCATTGCTGTCAGCCTACAAGAGTCACATAATCCTCATTCTTCTGTTTCAGACATTTAAAGGTTTGATTTTACCATGCCCATAATTCAAGAGCTGCTCCTGGCAGCTTACATTAGCAACAGGTTTGTTCAGAAGTGCCCTGAAAACCTCAAGTATGTAATGCTTCACAAAGGTTCTGCACATCAAGTACCTATTTGCTGAACCACATCTCTGGACAGCACACTAAACACTCGCTTACTGAAATGAGTGGCTGAGACTCCTACATCTATTGGTTTTCTCCAAGCTAATTCAAGAAAGTGTTTAGTACAAATCTATAAAACTAAATCCATGCTTGTTTGGCATTCCTGAAAAGTCTTTCCATAATACATGATTTTAAGTTTTCAGCTTAACATTGTTATCTGGGGATCAGACTAACCACTAATGTGGTTCTGGGGATCAGAACCACGCTACATATTCAGTCTCTGTATTTTATTCACAGATGGCAATGCATCACACTGAATGCACAAGTGACTATGAAAAATGACAATTTTCTTCCCCAAGTTCAATGGAAAGGTAAATAGCTTTAAAACTCTTCTTCATAGCTTTTAAAAGCACACCTTCAATGATTGATCACTTGGGTTGTGCTTATGAGAAACATAGTTTATAAAATAATCTTCACAGTCATAGCAATGAAAATTAGTTTGGAATTACTACTTTCATGAATTTTTTTACAAATAAAACAAATGTCTGATATATTTGATCATGGTGTACGAACCTAAACCTCTGTTAACAGCACAAAACAACTCATCAGTACCCAAAGTTAAAGGAATAATCACAGCAGTTTTGTGTCCAAATTCATAAATTTGTAAGTTAGTTAAGTTCTATCCCTAAGATCCAGTTCAAGCTGGAAGTGTTCAAGCTATCATAATTGCAGAAGAAAATCAGAATTTTCGAGACAGAGCGTAGCAGGAAGTGATTATGTCCTAGGCAGTCTTTAAAGGCTAACTGAAAGGTTTCTATTATTAAACCCACTTTGCTTAAAAAAAAAAAAAAATCTCCTACCATTTATCAAGGATGAAGAAACCTACTGCTATTTTTACAAACCTTTTTTCAATCTTGCTTGCACATTTTTGCCTCTTTAGCATTTCCTTTAGCAAACAAACACAGCTTTCATTGAGTTGAGTGAGAATGAAAATTACTGACTCAGTAGTGAACAGTATAAACACCGTCTGCTTCTTCTGAAAAGTACAGTTTGTCTTCACAAGTATCCACGCCTTCCATGTACCTGCTTTCACAAAACTGAATTTTCTGAATGGAAATATGGAACAGGAGGAAAAGTAATGGTCACTTGTATTTTAATTTGCAAGTCTTGGAGGCATTATGCTATTTCAGTGAAAAGAAAAAAGTCTGACAATCCAAGGCACATTCCTGTTGATAGACAGTCATAGGTAAAGTCAAACACTGTCTTCAATTTTGTTGATATACTCTCTCATCACACCGCAGTTTAAGACCACAGAAAAGGAGAATCAATACATCTGCTACCACGTCATCACTAGCCAGTAACTACTGAATTGCTGTTCCCAGAAATAGAGCTACAAATTATTCTCATTGCTTTTCCATCTATATTAGCTCCCTTTGCTTTGTACAGCATTTTTTTAGCAACTATTTTCTCCAGTACAGCCCTTTATCCCTAGAGTTGTAGTCCTGAAAGCTCCTCTTCCACACACATTTGAAGGTTAGCCCATTCAACTGTCTGCTTCAATGTAGACCTTTTTCTTTAAACAGCATTTGTTCTAAACTGATTCTTTGTTAGATTTTTTTGCACTGCATCCAGACACTAGAGATCATTTTTTTCTGTCTTCCAAAGAAAACCTATGTCCTTTCTCTTAAGGGTGAGCTTTCCCATCTCTTTCCTCAGGAAATTCAGGATCATTTTATATAAAACAATAACCTAGAAAAAGTATACAAACAAATAAATTTGAAATAAACAACTCTATAAGCTACCAAGGTTTCTTACTAGATTTAAGCCTCCCTGACTTTATCTCAGCTGCTCCACACCCAGGATCGGTGTTCAATTCTTCATTTTTTCAGTAGTCCTGAAGACACACTTTGTTAAAGTAACTTTGCTCATTATCTATTAGGAAATGTTTTCTGCAATAGGTGTTATAGAGAAAAATATTTACATAAATATTCTAGGGATCATTTGCCTTCCAAGCATCCTGAAAGTAAGATATACTCTTCATTTTTTCACCGTAGGTTTTAGCAATGCTCTTTATAGCTTTAATTATATAATTTTCTTTGAGATTTCCCATTTAAAGCAGGATCATTATGCTAATAAGAGGTACAACTAAGAGATACACCTTTAAGAGGCATTTAAAGTTTTGACTGCTTGAAAATTATAACTTTGACATTACATAAAGAGTTCTAAAGGGCTCTCCAAGAGGATGTATTCTGACAAGAGAAAAATGCAGTTGTGGCCTCGCATACAATGCATTTTTAATATTTGCCTTCTACTGATTATTACTTGCAAGGTTAACAGTCTGGCCAGGGTAACCAAATATGGTAAGGTGGATGGTGTGGGCATTACCTATAAGGAAATACTCCACAGAAGAGCCAGGACTGACATCCAGTGAAGCACAATTATGAAGAAGCCATGGACTGCATAAGGCAAACCAAGATTCCAGAAAGCATCCCCACCTCCCCAGGAATCTGAAACATCCTTCCCACAATCTGTCACAGGCACATATTTCCTTCAGCATCTGGAGTTGTGTTGCTCTGGTTTTGGGGGTCTTCTATCCTCCCCCTTCTTTTCTTTGTCCTGTATATACACAAGAGCCAGAGGCTGCTGGCCTCCCTTCAGATCTCCCTCCTACAAGCACTACTTCTCCTTTGACTAACCCCTCTGTTCTTTTAATTTACAGTTTTCTTGTTCTTGTTCTTACCCTTCACTCGTCCTTATGCTCCCTTGTCACAGCCTTCCTCCACTGCAATCAACTTTAGAAACTTAGCTCCTCCTAAAAATGTATAAATTTGCACTACATCAAAGCCTATCACAGACAATAACACCAATCACTGACTTGCAGCCTTTAGACAGTTCTGCTTTATTCCACTGTTCCTCAGGTACCTGTCACTTCCACATCCCTTATATCTCCAGATGTGTGTGTGTGTATATATGGGTAATTTCCAATGATTGACTATTATCAAAAGAGATGACAAGGTAAAATACAAATAGGAATCCAAGTCAATGAAAGAGAGAAGGATGCTTCAACTGGTGAAAAAGTAGGGATAAAGCACTATCTAATTCTGACTTCATAAATTTGAATTGTTTGATGTCTGGCTAATCCTGAAACCTACCTAGGGTTTTCCCACACATCCACTGTCAAGGCTGAAGTACATCCATCCTTTGAGGGAAGATGTAGCAGTTTGCAGTCAAACATCATTATCAGAGATAAAAATCTTCAGAGCATTCCACAGGGTGATGTATTTTATCTCTGAGAAGACACGGTGTGCTGTAATTATTTTGTTAGAAGCAAGTATACACCTTTGTACAGCACTTGGAGATGATTAATAAAAAGATAACTGAAAATTTTCAAGTTCTGTTCTTCCATGACAGTTTTGAGTATCTGCATTACACCCCTTCTTTTTAAAAGAAAGTTCCTTAATCCTTTGAATAGTTCTTACTATTGTGCTTATTACATATTGAGATTGAATTATCTTACTAATTGTCTGCAGTGAAGTTGGAAAGGATTTGTTGCTATAGCAATACTTTGTGTTGATTCAGAAATTAATGATAAAAGAAGTGGCAATTAGTACTATTAATTTTTACTAGAGAAACATGAGAGCATGCTAAAAGGCTCCTGGCCAAAAAAAAAAAAAAAGCAGTAAGGTTTTGCATAGGTGACCAATACTGACCTTGCAGGTATAGACCCAACCTTTCACATAACCAAATCCATACACATAACGGGTAGGTCATGCCTCAGTAAGTGCAGCATGAGTCTTACTGCCTTAATACCCCAAGATCGACCCAGCCTCTGTTATGTTTCAGGAAGCCCTGTGAGAGGGATGGGATGTGCCTGCTCTCATACATAATGGCACCAAGTGGGACAAGCTCCTCTACATCATGCAAGAGGAAGGGAAACCAAGTACTTTTGTCTACAGATTTGACACTGTTCACCCAGTGTTTTGCAGAGACCTTTCTTTTGCATTTTTAGTGAATGCAAATATGTGGCTTCAAGATAGCGACCTGCTTGCTCTCATTCCTGACTAACAGCCATGAAGCCAGCAGTGTTTTCCAAGTCACACAAAACCAAAAGTGTGGTTCATACAAAAGAACAGTGTGACTCTCTATGACATTATAATGAAAAGCAAAAGGAAGTGAAATGCCTTGTTTCTTCAGTATGTATTCACATTTTTTAATGCATTATTTGACAGCCTTCATGTATTTTCTGTTGCTAGAAATTCACTTAATTAGTGAACGCAATAAATTTACTTACTTCATAATGAAATGCAGTTGTAGGCTAGTGGCAGATTTCCCCACAAAACTATTTTATAAATCCTTGTGGAGGATACATCGCTCCCCCCAAAAAACTGTCAGGATTACTTCCTTTAGATGCTACAGATGGTACAACAGACCTTCCTGCCATAACATTGGAAAGATTTCTTGAGCACCATTTATCCTAGATGCTGCAGAGGCTTACTCCTGCTTAGGTAAGGAGTAAGAAGGCTGCAGGACAATGCGCGCTGTCACAACTCTGTAGACTTGCCTGGGAAAGGGTTCCCATTGCATCTCACATGGAGCTCCAAGACCCATAAAGAGCCCCTAGCACCCGGCTCCAGTACATAGAATGCTGCCAATGGACAAATGATATTCATTCAGCTAGAGTTAGGGAGGCAAACATCACACAAGACATCTTAACCAGCCACAGGTGTCAAGAATTAGAATGTTTTCTTTATCAGAAGTGAGGAACATCAACAGGCATGTCACAACTTCCAAGCACTATTTTCTTTTAATCTCTTGTCCCCCAAATTTCTCAATCCTCTACGAATTCAAAAATAAGGAACTTCTGACTTGAATGAGTGTCAAGTTAATCTTTTTCCACGAGGATATACTGGGGAAGCAGAACAAGTTACCATACACACATGGTAGGAGATTACTCTTATACACCATCACACTGCCTTCTCATTCAGAGATGGAAAGAAAAAAATATCATCAGAAATACTCATTCTAGAGCACAGTTCCATCAAATGCTGAATGTAACTGGACAACTCTGAATCCCTCAGTCACTTTCACTATCCTGACAAGAACGTGCTACAAACTGGCAGAGCAGTAACCACTTCCTGGAGATCAATACTGATGCTCACAACAGAGACCAGGTAAGTTATCAGGTTATTGGTCTGCATGGGATACTGTGCCCATACTGCTGTATTGCACCTGGCTAGATGAACAAAATTCTGAATTTGCTTGCAAGAAAGTTTTCTGAATTAAACAGAGCTTTCTTTGCTACAACTTTAGGAAGAAAGCACGGGAAACAGGGAAGGAAAGGTACTGGCATCGACAAACGGCTGCATTTTCAAACATCATCCAGGAAAACATCTTCCCATATTCCATACTGTGGCTGTATTATTAAATATTGCTCTGTAACTAGCACAATCAAGATTAATTTACAGAAGTATCAAAATGACTCTAGCTTTTATTTCAGCTACTGAATATTTACCATTTGTAATACAAACTGCATCGCTTGTTTTTCCAAGAAGTTTCAGAACCACAGAAAAGACCTCGCCTTCAGTTTGCAAACACTTCATGGAGAAATCCACTTAATCCTACCTTCCTTTCCACCAGGTGATGCCTCCACCATAAACCCACATACTCAGAATAGGTGAGAGGGTTAATATTCCATCCTTTCATATTTTATGCAAAATAATTTCACAATTTATAATTAGTATGGGTTTTCCTTGCCTTCACTGAATCTCCTAGCCAGGCTTGCATGCAGAAGGTTGTGTTCAACCAGGCCACAAGGAGTAGAAAGTGTTGCAGCATACTCCGAAAACAAAAATAAGCCATAAACCACTCCTGAGCATGAAGTCCCAATACATACATGATAGGTCTGACTTATACTAAATTTATTCTGTTTTGCACCCCAACACCATCAGGAACATATGCCAGTGGATTTTCTACAACACTCTTGGAGGGACTGAGAGGCACAGTTAGTGTGTCTAGTGCTGTAGTCGATATACACACTCCCAGCACCTCTGACTGACAGTTTCCCACGTTACAGCAGCCATGCAGTCTAGCAGAACTGATATTCTTCTACTGAAGACATAGACTGAAGTCATGGAGGATGTATGAATTTACAAAATAGACTACTCTCACTGCGATCAGCCTCTCTTTTCATTACAGGCTTACAGACCCATTTAAATATCTAATACACAGTCACAAACTACGGTACTTAAAAATAGCTGAGGATACTGATAAGAGATGGCATTGCATATCCTCCCCCACATATTCTTATGCCATACTGCTAGTTGTTTTAAAGCCTAATTATATGTCTTCATTAAATGAAAAGCTGCCACTACAGTAACGGCTACTAATAGTATTAGTAAACTGTTCTATCATGCTATGCACTAAACTCTGCAACCATGCATTTACATACACAGAGCAGAGCTTTCATTGCCTTCAAATACCTCCCAAATACTTTGTCTCCTGCTCAGAGCACCACCTCTTCATAATGGCAAACAAGCCCTAATATGATAACGGCCAAAATCACATAAGGTGAGCCAGATCACTTCAAACTTTCTGCTAGTGTCAAGCACCTTCTGCACTCCTTCGCCTCTAAGTCACGTAACACTGTACGAGAACAGTAATTGCTGGCACAAAGCATGAATTTGGGCTCTCTGCCTGCTAAAAATCAGAACTGAGGGAGGGAGGAAGGTATGAACATAAGAACCATGGCATTGCAGTATTTATGTAGAAGAAAATTCCACCCCAGTCATCGCAAGATTTTTCTTTAGCATTTCAGGATTTGATCCTGAAAACATTCATAACACTAAGAGTAAAATCCAAATAATAATGCAAGAAAGAGAAGTTGGATAGCTTTAAAGCAGCAACTATAGCCTTAGAATTAAAAGTGTCATTAAGTGTGTCAATTTTTTAGACTGGCTTACAAATTAACCAAGCATTTTAATCCTTAACACTAATTCTTAGAACTGTAATTTAAGACACCATCGAGCACTGTGTTTATGATTTTTCAGATGGCGACAGCTGGTTTTCACCATAAAAACCTACTTCTGAGACTGCTACTCTAAAATATATTGGTAAATTGTTGGATAGAGACTATATTACTACAAGTAAGATAAAATGTAAATTTCTTTCAGTAACAGAGAAATTAATGGTACATGTACAGCTACAAGATATAAAGCATACAACCCTCTGCCTCCAGAAAGTTACTATACAACTGCTTTAAAGTTACATGAATTTGCACCTCACAACAGTTTCTGTAATAAGTTTCTTGTGAATGAAATGTGAAGAAAAACCACAAAACTGAATTTCTGGGTTTGGTGGCAGAGCACAGCTGGTAGAAAAGAAGAAAACTTGCAACCTGTTTTGATATAGCTGGCAGCAAGTCAGGTGAATTTCATACTAGATTATCCCTTGGGTATTTCACAGCTTTGCTACTAAAATCCAGCAAAACTGCTATATCCAAAACAGTCCAAGAGAATGGCTTTCAGTGCTTCAGTTCAGCTTTAGGGAAGAAGAATGGGTTCACTTGAAGTTACCTTATTAACACACATACAGCACCAAACTAAAGCCACAGTACTTCAAATAGGATTCTGCACTAGAAAACGTAATCTTCACATTGCTCTAAAGGGCAATAACGTCCACATAAAAGCTTCCAATAATAATAGAACTGTTAAAAAATAAAGGAAAATTTAAAGAAAAAAACCACCCTACTGAAAACACGGAAACTTTCTAGGGCACAGAACATCAGTAAACCCTGCAATACTTCTTCCATGCCAGAGAACTGCTGCCGTATGCGAGTGACCAGCCCGCTTCCATGCTGAAGCACAATTCTGAAAGCCACCCAACTGGGCTTCCATTCTGCAAAAAGCAATGTTGCCCACTGCAGTCCTGGTCCGACACAAGTAAGCAAACCAACCACTGTCAGATTAAATACACAGAAGCAGACGTAATAAAATCAATATACCATTCACTGACTTTGAGGTGTATAGGTATGTAAATAAAATTTTTTTAAAGTACAAACATTTCAGTCACAGTGCAGGAAGTAAACGTAGCAAAATATATTGGTTGGGCAAAAAACATCCTCAGGATACATCCCAGCTTCTGTTTGGGCTTTTTTCTTTTTTGGTTTTGTTATCTTTTTAAAGTTTCTTGATGCGTGTCAGTGCTATTGAAGTTACAGTTCTTCAGTCTGTGACTACTTCTATATATGGTCAGCAGCGATATTTGCTGGGATTTGCATTTGCCCAAAAGTAGTCCCAGACTATCAGAACCCTGCTAAGCTGTAAGAAAACCCACGGGAGCAGATCCGTAGCCGTGCACACATGAGCCCATTTGGGTTTCTCTGCTCCGAGACTTATACAGCGAAGCGAATACGGCGAAAGGAATGCTTTCAAGTAATTACTTGGGTTCTGCTTCGGGCACTCGTGCGGGTGCATCGGCAGCGCGCACCCTGCCCACTGATGCCTTCCCAAACTCCAGCCGCACGACAGCCCGCACCCCGACACAGCCCCGAGCAACCTCGTCGATCCAGAGAGAAGACACCGCGCACAGTGCGCGGGGGCATCGACCGGCTGGGGGAGGGGGACGGGGGGAGCGCGCACCGCTGCGCACTCACGCACTGCCCCAGCGGGACAAGCCCGGCAGCCGGCGGCACGTCGAGCCGGGCTCCAGGGCTCTCCAAGGCTCCCGGGGCGAGCCGCCGCAGGACGTCCAGGACGGCCGTGCTGTGCGACCGCAGATCCCGATCGCACCGGAGGGGCAAGCCCACGGGCGTCCGCGGCGGGGCGACCGGCAGCCCACCTCGCTGTTCAATGGGCGCAGTAGCCCTCTGGAGCCGCCGCTCCTGCGAGCCCCGCGGGGAGGAGGGCAGCCCCGCCGCGGTCCGCGGAGCCCCCCGGCGGCCGTCGCCGCTGCCGCCGCCCCAAGCGCAGCCCCCCGCCCCGGGCAGACGGGGAGCAGCAGGCGGGGGGGTCCCGCGGCCCCTCACTCAACCCCGCTACAGGGACCGTTCTCATAACTTTCCCCGCCGGCGAGCCCCGCTGTGCTGCCGTCCGGGCGACCCCGCACGCCCGTCCTCGCCACCGGCAACCCCGCACACGAGAGAGAAAAATCAAACAAAAGCCCCTCAGACCCTCCCGAACCTGCGTTTACCCTTCCTACCTGCCCTGTTCCCGGTGACCCCGCTCCGCGCCGAGCGCTCCCCGCGGCGCCCAGGTGGCGTTAGGAGCGCGCTTCCCACGGGCGGCGCGCCCCCGGCGGACGGCACATCCCCCGCCGGGCGCCGCCGGGAGGAGGGCGCTCCGCACCCGCCCGCGCTGCTACCGCCGCCGCACCTGTGCCCAGGCAGCGGCACCGCCTCCTTCAGTCTCGCCCCCTGGGTGGGCGGGGGCGCGCCGGGACCCTTCGCCCCGCGCCCACCGCCGGACCGCCCCGCGCCGCCGCCGCCGCCGCCCTCCCCATGCAGCCGCCGCACGAGGGGCACCCTGGCTCCGCCGCCCGCCGCGACACGCTGCGCCGCTCATTGGCCCGCCCGCCGCTGACCTCACGGGGCCCGGCCCCGCCCCGCCCCTCCCGCCTGCCACCCCCGGCCCGGGTGCCCCGGGGCCGCCCCGCGGGGAGCCCGGCGGCGACGGCGGCGGGGCGGGCAAGCGGCGGCCACCGGGCGGCACCTCCGAGGCGCGATGTTGGGTGGCTCGGCGGCCGGCGGAGGCCCTGGGAGCCGGTGGGACGCTGCGGAGCGCGGGCGGGCGTGGATGAGCGGGCGGGGGTCCGCCCGCGGCCCCTGCCGTAGGGTGCAGGGAGGTCGAAACAGGGGTTTACCAAAAGCCTCCCCTGCCCGTGCAAAGTGCCTGCGAAGTAGAAATGACTCACGGACAATCAGATTATGTGGGGAAGTCTTCCATTAGTCTGCGAAGGTCTCTTCTTTCTTCTTTTTCTTTTTTTTTTTTTCTCTTTTGGTACCGATTTTGATAGGGTTTAATTGGGACATATGGGCAGCTATTGATTGAAGATTGTGGTCCTGCTTGTGGAAAGTAAATTATTTTCCCTTGCATATTAAATATGCTTCTTAATGGAGCATGTAACATCAACCAAGTCACATCATATAGCTCCGCAATACATACTACGGTGGTACTGATTCAGCGCTAGCAATCTTGCAAGAGACCTTCTTAAAATACTCTTCCCCCTTCAGCTAATCAGGGCATGCAATGAACTCACAGCAAGCGAAGTAGCGTATTAATGTAAGCTTATGCACAATTCAAAGACGTGGGACCAGAAGAACACAGGAAATCCTTCGCATTTTAAAACACCCTGTAAATGTATGTGATAAATTATTACAGCAAACTGAGGTGTCTCACACTTCCGTGATTCTTCTGCCGTAAAAGATGAATGCAATTTACTTGAAACCCTCCAACATGAAGAAAGTTCAGAATTTAGCACTTGTTTTTGCAGTCCGTGTTGCTTGTGCCGTCAAGTTGCCATGGCATAAGGAAGGGAGCAGGGTGTGTTCTGTTTGCCTGCTAGTGTATTTCTTGGTTACACACAAGGCAAAAGTTTACAAACGGGTGCTCTGAAAACATAACTAAAACAGCAGCACATACTTTGCAGGGTCCTAATTCTCTACTAAATAAATAAGTAATATTCTCTCGATTACCCACTACCTTCAGGAAGAAATTCCATCACCTTGGGGGTCCATCTTGCACCTTGCATGGTCAGTGAAGGATTACGTGCTTGTTAGAGATCCTTCCTCTGCTACTGAAGCGGGGCTTGTCTCCACCTTTTGCACTGCTCAGTGCCAGCTGCGTGCTACAGTCAACACTCATCAGACAACCTGACACCAGAACCTCCAGAGAACATGCCATGTAACCCTTAGTAATAAGTAGTGGTGACCACAGCCCATGAAAGACTATGTAAAATTTTGGATACTCAATTTTCAAACACTTAAAAAAACAAATTAGGAACTTGCTGTTCTCTGATGAATTCAATGAGTAAATTCTTAACACCCTAAAAATACCTGGGGGATGAAAAAGAAAAAAAAAATAATTCTTGCACATAGAATATCAGGACCTTTTGGTGTGCAGAGAATCCTCTGTTCTTGAGCTCTGCATACATTTGCTTTACTGCCCATCTATGCTTTTCCGTTTACCTTGCATCTAAAAATAGCATCAGAAATAACACTATGCCGTGTAACACTACCTGGGGTTTCAGAACAGCTGAGAGCCCCCGTGACTGAGTCCTCTCAGGTGACCCTTCAGGGCGTGGGTTGTCCTTGGAGCTTCTGTACCTGTGCTGCCAAGAGCTCAGCACCCCTGCGTGTCAGAGATGAGGGCAAAGGATGCACCCCCCTGGGGTTTTTTAAGATTATATTAGAAATAGTGTATTTCTTCTTACACCATTGAAGCTGTAGCTTATAAAGAATTCCTAGGTAATTTGATCATCATTTCCCCTTTGTCTCTTGTATTAGCTGTTACATTTGCTTAAGCTCTTCCCAGTTGCAAGCACACAAAATGCAGCAAAAATTATCTCATGTTGAGGTAGATAACATACTAACACATGTACCATTCACATGGCGGGGGCAGGGGCTGGGAGGAAGAATCCCAAATCGTAAATCATGGGATGATTAGACCAGAGTCTAGTAGCAGATAGCTTTGTATTTAGTGTAACCTCATTAATTTCTGAGGTTGTAGCAAAAATCATGTGTGCAATGCAGAATGGGTTTTAGAAAATATGGGTTTAAGATCCAAATGAAGCTGAGATGAACTTGGCTTTGAATTTGCCATGCTTTAAGACACCTATCAATACTTTATAAATCAGGGCTCAGTTGCCTAGTACAACTGTGTAACATGAATATGTTTAACCTTGAGTCATGCAAAATGAGCCTTTAAAGCAAGCGTATGCACATTAAAATCAATGATCCTAGAAAACACATATTGGATAATGTCTTGTATAAAGAAGTAAGTGTCAAGACAGTCAAGGAACTGTTTAGGGAAGCCTAAGGTAGGGCAATAAATTTTGCAGTGACATTGCTAAATAATACTCTACAAAAACCATCTAGTGACTTCAGCAAGATCTTTTGCTGAGCAGAGACCAGAAGTTCAAACAAACCTACACAGTACAGCTCCTAGATATAATGTGGGTCTTTACAAGATGTTCTCTAAAAAGGGACAGAGGTGAAGAATAATTAGATATGTTTTCTTTAACTAGGACATGCTACTTGATTATCTTTTGTGAAGTATCTATGGGAATAAGAAGCAAATGTAGCATCAAAAGTTCTACATCTCTCAATGTCTTGATTTATTTCTCCTCTCTCTGAACAACACAGAACTTAACTGCCATGTGGGGATGCCCTGAAGGAGCAAGACCAAGTGAACACAAGCATGTCAGCCCTTGCAGAGAACAGTGCTGCAAGAATGGTAAGGACCATGTGGTAGGACAACTGGACAAGCTGATGCACCACACACGCTTTTTTGTTACACGTTGAGGAACCACTGACTTTTCAGCTTCATCTTTGTTGATGCTGATTCCGCATCCTTGGCGTTCTGTGATTTCCATGCCCATGTGCATGCCGTTGCTGTTCCCAGAGTCTGTGCAGTTGTCCTCTGGATGCTCTAGGGTTGTATATTTTCAGGTAAGATCCAAAGAAGCTTGTTAGGAAATCAACTCAGTTATGTGTCAAACACTCCTTGAAGTTATCCTTGAAGGACCTTCTAGGGCAACACCACTTCCTCATTCGTGGAGTCATTCATCACATGGAATTACTAATCACACAGTTTCATTCAGAAGTTCAGATGATTATCTTTTACTTTTTTTGTTCCCTTCCATTTTGCTCCTCTGAAACAGCAGAACCTCATGTCTGTAATAGTTAGGAACTTCTAATTTTAAGCCTCAATTTATTTCTGAATACCTTACACTCATTTGTCTTCCCTGACAAGACTGGCCTTGACTCAAGCTAGATCACCGTTCTCCTGTGTTTTAAGATCTTTATAAAGCCACCTCCATAGTTTTGCAAAGCTAAACCTGTGCTTTACTAGTCTTGTTTTGTAACATGCCCTTCCTCTTCTGCTGCATCCAAGCTGCGCTTGTGTATTATTTTTATTTTTGAAATTATATACCAGTTTTAGATGTACTAAACATGACCAGTTAGAAAGAGCTCAGAAGTGGTGAGAACGCCCTGGAGTGTAAGCTGGTATTCATCTTGCCTCTTTTGCCATTGCTGGCTGGTAGTTACCCTCTGGCCAAATAGTACCGACTAGTTACTCTTTTGCTTTTTCTGTTTCCCAGTGATAATCCGCAGGTCATGGCAGAAACTTCTGTATTTACCTCCTACATACATTATCCTATTTTTTTCTCACTGTATTTCTCACATTATAACTTCCTTTGACCTTATGGTCACTCCATGTTTTTTGTCTGATCACTAGGTACTTGACAGTCAGCATTGACAGCACCTCTGGACATCATCTCACTAACAGCCTCAGCTGGCAGATCCTACCTTTGGCCAAGGCTGAGTAACTTCTGCTCCCCGAGGAATTTCACCAGCAGTGTCCATCTAGCCTGATGGTTTGTCAGCACAACACACCTCATTGTCTCTGCCTTGGCCCTTGCTTTACTCTATTGACATTCTTCTTCTAATCCTCATCCTCTTCAGCTTAACTAACAATTCCACATGTGTCACTGTGCCAAAAGCTTTACTGAGCTCCAAATAGATCAAGTCTGCAGAGTTACCCTTGTCAAGAAAAGTATTTATCTTGTCTAAAAAAAAAGGGATCAAGTTAGTCTGGCACAATCTGGTCATGCTTCATTTTATCCGATTTTCCATCATGTAAATCAGTGCAAACCATATACCCACTTCATAAAGTTGGGTGATCCTTGTACTGCAAAAAAATCAAAATCTTGTTAATAGCTGATGATCAAGGTTGTCACGAAGGCCAGCCACTAAACACATCTGAAATAAAGAGATACAAATTGTTCATTTTTCTATGGCTTAATACATCTAAAGAATATGGTTTCATTCATGTTTCATAACAGGTTCAGAGATTGTCCAATGGTTCACAATTTTTCAAATTGATAGTTTCAACCATCATTGGATATAAAATCTGATACTACATGCATGCAGAAAAGTGTGTCCAGAAGGAGCCTTGTCTACTTAAAAACAGTTCAGTCAAGAATGAAATTCAAGTTCCCAGCCTATTATTTGGTAACGTAACAGTTTGATTTTTAGAATGGTTTGATTTCACATAACAAGGAACACTTCCAAAAACATTAGTTTATCCTTTCGAGACCTTTGTAAACTTAATGTCATTATTCCTAAATTTTGAATTGAATGCAATATCAACAGCAGAACTAACAATGAGGTAAGAAGAAATGAAGTTCTCTTTCTAAATGTAATACAACAAATTGTATTACTGCCTTCCTCCTCTGGCACCTTTTAATGCTCCCTGTAGCAGCAGATCTTCCCTTTTAAACCAGATTTTCCCTAGCCCATTTTCAGTGTTAGAATTTCCCATATTCTTTTACCTTGCTTGTTTTTTGCTTCCACCTCTTTCTGTGCTGAGGCTACAGATTCCTAAGGATGCCCCAGCTCAGCTTGTGCAGGATAGGTGAAGGGAAACTAAAGAGACCCTGGGGGCTCAGAGGGGTGGTTGGTCTGCAGAGCAGGAAGGGTGGAAATCCTTGGCAGCCCACGGGCCTGCACAGAATGACACACAAGAATTGCTGTCCCCCACCAGGCTATGTCATGAAAACACAACTAATATAGGGGCTAGCTCTGCATGGAGTCCAACAGCTCCACATCAGCATCCAGTGTTTCATTTTTCATACGTTTGTTGGGTTTTTTTCTCCTCTACTTTTTATTGTCCATGACAGTTTTGCACTACTCCTCATTTCCCAAACTACAGAAATTCTGCCATGTGGACCTTTTTCTCATGATGAGACCCATATCCACACAGAGACCTTAGCTTCTGTCCTTAATTGTTGCTCAGGGTCAAAAGAAGAGACAAGGAAAAAGAAGCAGAGGGAACAGGAAGATTGTGCAGGTTTTCTTGAGAAAAGGTGTTCTGACTGTTTCACACACCAGCTAGAAGCATTTGCAGTTATGATGATGGAAAGTTTTGAAATCAAAGTAGTCAGAAATTAGAAAGACGTTTTGGTAGAAAACAAAAATATTTTGATATTTGATATTTGCCTTGAAGACAAAATGAAATTTGAGAAATACTAGCAGCCACGAGAATTATTTTAACTTTTAGGCAACTTTATGAAATTACTGAAAGAGATAATGAGGGATATATCAACCCCCCCTAGACTGCATAGAACAATGAAGCTCACAAAATAAAGAAGACAAGTTTAATGAGGTAGGAAGACTTCCACTGCCAATGCAAAAAGGCAAAAAGTAGATAAGCATTGGAGTCTCAAATCATCTCTTGTTGCAAAGAGAGTGCAGAGGCTGCTTAGAAAGTAAATGATGCACTCAAAGCTGACAGAGGCATGCTGTTCCCAAGCAAAACACTTCATTTTACTGTGTAGTCCCATCAAGGCACCTCTCTGTTGGTCAGACTGGAAAAAGGTACAGATCTGATTCCTCATTATGCAATTGCAGCATGCTTAAACATTTCTGGTTACTGCAGATTGAGAGCTATTTAATCCTACTGAGGAATAAAAAAATACAGAATTGAAAAAATAGAATGTCACTGGAGTAAAAGACAGATCAGTAACTCTGTTATGACTCAGTAGCTCACAATAAATTATTTAAACCACTTGTGCTCAAGAATGACCTTTCAGCCATTGTAAGACAAGAAAAATATTTTCCTTTTTTAATGTCCACAATTCAAGTCACACTCCTTCCTTCAAAATCAGGTGACTGAGATGTGAGAACCTGATCATTAATCTCAGACTTTGAAGTACCGAAGTGCCATCCATCAGATGTAGATAGTGACACAGTGACAGAGAAGGGGGGACAGGGTCGGCTGGGCAGAAACCAGAGGCAGATCGTGTTACTCAGCATTAACTTCTAAGCACTTAGGACTGCATACTTTAAACTGAAAAAATCTTTCAGATTATTCAGGTTGGTGAGGTCCAGGTCTCAAACCACATATTTTAATTGATTCTAAGTTAACATAATAAAAATCAGGCAAGTATTATTCCAGTGCATTGTATGAACATCCAGTGCACACCAGATGATCCATACATCAGAGTACTTACACAGCCACATCGCTTTGAAATCTGTTTAACATACTTCATATACTTTTAAGAAGATATCATGCACTTGTAAGATATGTCAAAATAATCATTTAGGACTCTACCTCTTGTGTCAGGTGTCGGTGATGAGGTGCTTGCTGGGGAAACTGCAGGGTGGCCTCTGTGAGGAGAGGCCGGGGCTGCTACATGCCAGGCACAGCTGGATCCAGTGGCCCTGCTGCAGGGTATATCTCAGGGCTACAGCCACACTGGTGTCTCCCCAGGGAAAGCATGTTTCAGAAAGTACAAAATACTTTTTTCTTTTTAAATGATGAGAGACAATTGAGTGAACAGCAAGGGGAAAGCAGAAGGAGGGGGAGGAGGTGCACCAGATGCCAGAGAAGGGTTTCCCCTGCAGCCCCTCTGGAGGATCCCACTGCACTGTGTGAACATGTCCTGAGGGTCCTGTGGCCCATGCAGAGCTCAGGCTGGAGCAGGTTCATGCTGAAGGATGGCAGCCTGTGGAGGCCCCATCCTGGAGCAGGGAGCAGTGTGAGGAGAAAGGAGCAGTAGAGATGTATTACTATAGCTTGACCACAAAGCCCTGTCCCTGTTCCCCTGCATAGCCCGGGACTGGGGGGAGGTGGAGGAGCTGGAAACGAAGGAGTGAAGTTGGGTCTTGGAAAAAAGGGTGAGGAGTGCGGAGAAGGTGTTTTAGTTTTGGTCTTTATTTCTCATCATCCAATTCTGTTATCAATTGGCAATAAATTAAATTAATTTTTGCCAAGTCAAGCCTGTTTTGCCTGTGAGGGCAATTGGTGAGTGATCTCTCTGCCCCGACCTGCAAATTTTTCGGGTTATTTTCTCCTCCTTTGCTGTTAAGGGGGTTTGAGAGAGCAGCTGGGTGGGCAGGTGGCAGCTGGGTAAAGTCAATCGACCATATCTCTATGGGTGACTTCACTGCTGCTGGAGGAATCTATGTGGAGAGCAAACTATGGTGGTGTGTATGGGGAAAAGCCACATCTACTGGCTTATTCGATGCTGTTTTGGAAGAATGAAGTATGGTCATTCTGGGGGATCAAAAGTTATTTTTGAAATAGTCTTACTGTAAGTATCCATTCATCTATCATTTGTATCTCCATACCTGAGTTACTTATCCTGCTTAAGCCAATATGAGTTTAATTTTTGACAGGTTTAAAAAAATGAAATTATGTTTCTGCTATGGTGAGTTAAAATGTGGGGTTTTTTTCAGAGATAGCTTTCTCTCTAGTGGAAATTGATTGAATCCAGTTCTCATATAGAGAATACACTAATGAAGTTCTTCACTTCAGTCTCAAATGAGCTGGAAAAGATACTTCTTCACATTGCAACAGAGACAAATCAGCACAGTGACAATTCATACAACTTCACCTTTAGGATGCAGGTAATATTTTTTGATCATTGACCTGGAAATTTTTCAAAGACTATATGTTTGCTAGTCCTTATATTAAAAAAATTAACTTGGCATTATTTTTGTTAGAAACAATGGAAAAAACTTATAGGAGTGTTTTGAAAGTTAAGTGACTTGCACAGAAATTGGGAGGAGGAGAAAAAGCTTTAGAGGAATCAGTCTGGAAGGTGTACTAAAGTGAGTATATGTGTAGCCAGTCCATGGTTTTGTTGTTGCAGTATAGCCAGGACTTCAGCACTTCATCAAAGTGTTCTGTTGTAATATCAGATCAAAGCATAGAATCTCTTCACGTAAGTACCCAGAACATGGTACATGAAACTATATAAACATGATAAAAAATGTGACTCATTGCTAAAGCCTTTAAGGTTTGCATAGATCCTAAAGGATATATATATAATTTTGATAACAGTAAATACTACTAGCTATTTAGCTCTCATATAGGTCTTCCATTTCCATGGTATCATAGTAGTATGGTAGTGCTAACTGTGAGTAGTGATGCTAGATGGTAAAGAGAGCTCTGACGTAGAGAAGTCTGACAGGCTTTAATAAATGCTACTGGATTTGAACAGATGAGAATCTGAGAGTTGCAGTGCTGAGGATAAAAAAGAAAACGTGGAAAATTCAAACTTGGTTTAGTTCATCTATCCATGAATTAAGTAGAGGATGATGGAAAGTTGCTTACATATACTTCCAAAGGCTAAGGCTAAACTGTGGCAAAATACAGTAAGTATTGTCAGCCCTGGCAGCAGCTGAGCACCATACACTGCTTCCTCACTCCCCTCAGGAGGAGAAACAGAACCCCATGGATTGGGATAAGGACAGTTACTGACACAGCACTGCAAAAGGGAAACAATAACAGAGCCTGTGGCAGAATACACACACACACTGATAACAGAGTGCCGTACCAACATGACAACTGACTCAATGTCCAACCACACTCAGACTGTCCCTGAGCCATGCGGAACCACCCCTCCCAGAACAGCCCCTCTTATAGCGGCATGATCTCACATGGTGTGTAAACAGCCTAGGCCAGCTCAGCTCACCTGTTCTGGCTGCTTGAGGAAGTTAACTCTGTCCTTCATTCCCATCTTCAGTATAGTATTCCTTTCGTCTGAGTGAGGCCATCACTGAGTGCTGGAAAGCTGAAGCCTGAGTGGAAGTTTGTGCCTTCCTAAAATGAGCATCACAGAACATGTGAGACAAATTCATACAGCTTCAAGAAATATTAACTGAGCACTTTTGGCACTGCTTCTTAGCTTCTCTACCACAGAAGCCAGAACAGAGACTAGGGGAGGGAAACTTGCCACCTACCCACATACAGTTCCTGCTATATTTCTTTTGGACCAGAGCAATTTACAGAACACAACAGGGAAGTTGAAATTCCACTCTGGGGATGCCTCCTTCTTTCCCCTGAGATCTTCTCCAGACTTCTGTATTTCTCCATCCCCTGCCCAGGAGCATACAAGTGAGTATAAGGAAGTCTGGAGCCTGTATGGTGTGCTCTTGCTGTACACCAGCTGTCTGCTATTCAAGAAATGTTGTAAAACATCTCAGGGAGTCTATGACTAACACAGTTTTAGTAATGATCCAGAAACAGGCAATAGAGCAGGAGTAAATTAGCAGCCACCCGGCAGCACCTAAGAGAAATGGGAAGAGCCTGTGTTTAAAACCCCACGCCTTCTCCAATCCACATAATTCACATTCATCACTCACTGTAGAAAAGCAGGCACTTAACTGTTTGATTCTCCAAGTGCAAAGCCAAAGGAAGGCAAGTCTTTTCATATGCTTTGTAGTACCAGCTGCTGTAGTGTCCTTTTACAGATAATTAAAAACACATGATTTTCCAATTCACTCAATACAGGAAAATCTGTATCTCTGTGCCATATCACTTCAGTAGAGCACACCATGCCGCAGACTAGAGAGCAGTAAGTACAGTCCTGTTGAGATCTGGAAAAAATAAATAGTAGTTGCCTTCATTGTCAGGAGTCTTAACAAATTCTCACAGAAGTCCCCTGAGGCATCGTAGGGTTCCATCTCTTCAGCAAATTCCCTGTGGTTCAACAGTGTAGGAAAAGGATTTGTCGGCTCCCCTAAAATCTTTACATTCAAGTGGAAATTATCAATAGGGAAAGGCTGATTTGTTTGGCTGAAGTTGTTTCCAAGGGTCACTGCTAAATGCTTATCTCAGGCAGGAGCTGGCAGAAGGAATGGCAGTACCTTGAGAGATAAGATGGAAGAGACAGAGGGAGGGTTTCATGAGATCCTGGGTTGTAACAAATTAATATTTGTGATCTATTTTGAGGGTTCTGAATAATAAAAGCAATGTGATTGACATGTAAGTGCTGAAGTTCCTCTCTTCTGAATTTACGGCATAATTAATTTTATGGGAATTATGCAGTCAAAAGGTTCACAAATCAAGTGGGTTTTTTTTTAAAAAAAAATTTAATAGGAGTCTACTTATCTTCTTCAGAGTCAGTATTGGATTTTTCATACTTTTTCTATATTCATATTAATTTTTCTGTGTTCATATATTCATAGTTTTGGGTCACATTGAAGTCCTGGAGCGTGTTCAGAGAAGGGCAACCAGGCTGGTGAAGGGGCTGCAGAGCAAACCTTAAGAGGAGCGGGTGAGGAAACTGAGGTTGTTTAGCCTGGAGGAGGCTGAGGGAAGACTTTATTACTGCCTACAACTAGCTGAAAGGAGGCTGTAGAGAGATGGGGGTTGGTCTCTTTGCCCAAGTGCCAGGTGATAGGACAAGGGGGAATGGCCTCAAGCTGCTCCAGGGCAGGTTCCGATTAGACATTAGGAAAAAATAAATACCGAAAGGGTTATCAGGCATTGGAACAGGCTGCCCGGGGGGGGGGGGGGCAGAATCACCAACCCTGAATGTATTTAAAAGACAGGTAGATGAGGTGCTCAGCAATGTGATTTAGTAGAGGATGGGTATGGTTGGATTCGATGATCTCAAAGGTCTTTTCCAACCTAGTGATTCTGTGATTCTGTAGTTCTGTGATATCCATATGCAAAAGTCATGTCCACAAAATAGTATCATCTTCTGGGGCATCCCAGCAGATATTTAAATCACTTAGGATAATTGATCTAGAAACTCATAAATTTGAAAAGCTCGTTGCACTAATGCAGAATAAGGTTCAGGTAGAGGGTCTGGCACAGTTTATATTTAAACCAGCCCTACAAGTGAAGCTGTCATTTTCTCTCTTTTTTTTCTTGATAGTTTACTCTGCACATTATGATTGTGACTGGTCCCAACTTTCACCTTTGCCACACGTTTCACTTTTGGCCATGGTGACGTCTTCTCAAAGTTAGATGCACAGCTTTTTGTAGAGATTATTTATTAACAATGTGATGCATCTATGAGAGAAGAGTGATTATTTTCCCTTTTTTTTTTTTTTAATCCTGAGCATTTAAAAAATGCAAGTGAATGGTTATGCCAACACATTAATTTATTGCACACTGGTGTTAAACATGAATCTCACTAACAAATGGGGGATTGTATTGTGTATATTTTGTAAATATTAGGTTTCTTTGTTGTGTGAAGCCAAGGCCTGAAATGTACATATTTATACTGATAAGCATGCATATGTTCATAGAGATCACGGTCTGTTAAAGAGTAGGAAATGAACTACTTCACATTTACATATTATTAGACAATGACTGTTAGATATGGAATGTTAATAGAAAAAGACAAAACAAGGAGTTATTGGATTAACTGCTCTGATTAACTTCCTTCTGTGTTGTGTTCAGAATTTTTATAAAAAAGGAAACAGACACTTTCAGAAGCATTTGAAGAAGCCCTCGGGAAAGCAAATCCTGGATCCTGAGGTAGTAGCAGGAGTAATGAAATTTTAGTCTGTAGAAATATTTCTTTCAAGAGCTGTGTACCTTGTAGCCTTTAGTTGAGCCACTGCAATATTGTGGCCTTGACTGTAAATGCAAACATTTTGATTGTGTAATGCAGTCTGTTATCTTTTGGCACAGCAAGGATACTGTGTATTCCCTTGAGTACAAAATGACTGGAAAACCTCTGACTTTGTAGCAAATCCAAAGAACCTCTGTCAATACAAGTTATACAGTGCAAACACACATAAATTAATATGATTTGAGAGTGATATATTAGTGCTGTACATTGCACACCGTGTGTAGTTCTATGAAAATACTTCTGAACAACTGTTAGCCTGCTAGAGATCAAGGTGCAAATGCCATAGAAAACATAAAGAAGCAACTACAAAAGGATGAGCCTGTGAAAGGCAGCGTTTCTATATCAGCTGTGTTAATGCAGAGCTTCCTGAGCAGATGTTCAGAGCAGGCTGCACTCGCCGCGTTTGTTGCTACCACCCTATTATTTAATGCTCATTTATTTAGCCAGTTTCTCTGTGTTAAATTGTATAAGATTATGTAAAAATAGTATAAAATATCATTCAGTGAGAAAATAAAATAAGTTAAAGCTTAGCAAATGTGAGAAACCATTATAGGCAGAGTACATTTGACTTCATTTTAGTTACAGTAATAAAGTAATAAAGATAGAGAAACATAAAAGATCAAATGTTTCAGAAGTAATAAATAAGACAGGATAGAAACAACAAAGGTAGTTTGACTATCTGATCTTTATATAATTATGGGTTTCTTTTTACATTAAATATGGCGATTTATTTACTCTAAAAACATTATATTTATGTTAGTTATAATAACATATTTATTCCAATATGGTATTTCTTCAACTCTGAAACTGTATTCAGATGAGATTTTCCATCTGTGCATACCCCCAAACATTTGAAGGTTAGCCTCTGAACTTAGGTAAGGTTTTCTTCCTTCACAGGTTAGTTATACTTTTTATATTCTTTGGAGAAAAATTATAATTTTAAATGTAGAAGGTTTTTACATGTATTTTCCTTTTCATCCAGGATATGCATACTCATAAATTTTGTAAATGGTCTAAATCACATCTTTCCTTGTTATGTTGGTCTTTATTTACTAAGTTATATTTTTAAATCATAGAATAATTTTAAGACATGTATCCAGATGATGTGCTACTCATCACATTATAAAAGTAAAATGTCTCTGGCTTTATTTGGAAAATATTCTTGTCTTTTGACCCTGACTTGATCCAGGACCCAGTAGAAGCCATATTATATATGTTAACCATTTTAAAAAGGGTCAAAGAGTGTCTAATGGGACAAAAAATGTACTATAAAGCAGTTCTTTATTGTTTTTCAGAAATGCTACTTTGCAGTCTCTACCAAAATGCAAAGAAGTATCATTAGTGATAGATTAAACTATGCCCCCAGAACAGAACTAAAAGCTCAGAAAAGGCCATCAGTAGTGTTTGCCTTCAATAATGCCTTTGCAAAAAAATTCCATTTTTATATTATCTAAATAATTCATTAAATGCCATAAATAATAATAATAGCACAAAGTTTAATCTAAAATGTGCCACGTCTTAACCTATTCTGCATAGAAATGACCAAGTAATATTCTGAATTAGTCAAGATCATTCAGAAAAAGCTTGGCTGAAAGGCTACTAATGCTAATAACAAACTTTATTTCTTTTTTAAAGAACATGCTTGTGTATCATAGAATGTGGTGCTCTTGATCTATTTGTCATGCAGGGACTTTAAAGAAGCAGCGTGGGAAAGAGACATCCTGTTTCATTTTTCAGAGGTAATTGGTGGGGTCACAGACACTCGATTGGGCTTTTGCCCTTTCTGTAATTTCTTTAAAAGTTTATTATCCAGTAATCAAAGGTTACATCTGAAGACAATATTTAAGAAGCTATCAGCACAAACTTGTGCTATTGCTAATAAATATTATTGCTTTAGATTAGTTAATTCACATAGTTTACATAGAGTTATTAAAGATTTATTCTTTTCTCATGATTTAATCTTTCATAACTTCTTTGTGTTTTCTTCTGCTTATGTCTTCCCAAAGTGTAAAATATTAAATCAGAAAAGCAGCAATTCGTACCCACTTACCTCTACATGATTACACAAGTCAGACTGGAATCAAGCTCACTATTGTCTGGGATTTTCTCTGTGTGATAAAACTCTGTAGTTGTGGCCATGAAATAAGAGTTTGTCTAGGCTGGATCCAGCAGAAGCAATAGTGAGCACAATGAGACAACAAGCAGAATGACTTTAGAGGTGTTATAAATTGCTAGTCATGTTTTATTTGTGTAGCATGGGTGTAAAAGCAGCATGAAATTCACGAACACTCTCAATCTGTCTTCTCTTTCACAGGAACTAACCTCAGTCTCAATGAAACTGGAAAAATATTAAGGCAACCATAATTTTAGCTCAAAGCCAAACCAGCTGTTTGAAAAATACACGTTTCCTCAGGAGGAATGTATGAACAACACCAAAAAAAACAAAAGAGTCCTCCATTACTAAAAACCCCAGAACTAACTTGGTGCCATGTGAACTTCCAGGAAGCTGGAAGAAAAAGAACGAAGGACTTCACTTTGAAGGGGAAGCAAATCTGTGCTGAAACTGAGCAGTCAGCAACACTTCGTTGGCTACATCAGGAAATGAGGAAGTAAGAATGGCATTTCAGAGACTCTTTGGAGAGCCTATGAACTATGTGTTGAACAAAGCTAATTCTTTGTGCTTCTGTGAGAAAGCAATTAATGGTCATTCAGACTAATTCAAAGCAAAAAGGGTCAAAATAAATGAAAATTATTTAAGGAATCACAGGTTGACTTATTCCTAAGAGGAATTTATTTTAGCACTGTATGTTCTTAGAAGGTATGTCACAGATGCATCTGAGGGTATGCCATGCTGCTGAGAAGAGACTGCAGACAGGTGGAGGGGACCCTCAGTGGGGAACATTTCACATAGTACAAAACTCCTAAGTCTGTGTCCTTCAGTCTATCTGCTCAGCTGAAAGCCATATCCACCTTGGCACTCAAAACTCTTATTTCATAATACATAGCTGAGTAGGTATGTATGAATGTTGGTTGGACAAATTTGCTTTGAATTTTTGTACTGAGAAAATTTTGTTGGGAAAATGTGATTCTTGACAAGCATTTTTGTGGAAAGTGCTTGCAATCCTTGAAAATATTCCTTGAACATCATTGATGGGAAATGAAATGAAGAATTCCAAATGGAATTTTCAACTATTTTAAAGTTTTTGGCATTTTTTAATTTTGTACAAGAGGGACACCAAACTATTTGAGAGTGTCCAGAGGTGGGCAATGAGGATGGTGAAGGGTCTAGAGGGGAAGTCTTATGAGGAGAGGCTGAAGTCCCTTGGTTTGCTCAGCCTGGAGAAGAGAAGGCTAAGGGGAGGCCTCATCATGGTCTATGGCTTCTTGATGAGGGAGAGTGAAGGAGCAGTCACCAATCTCCTCTCTTTGGTGACCAGTGATAACACCCAAGGGAATAGTATGAAGCTGTGACAGCGGAGGTTTAGACTGGGTGTTAGGAAGAGGTTCTTTACTGAGAGGGTGGTTGGGCACTGGAACAGGCTCCCCAGGGAAGTGGTCACAGAACTGAGCAGGACTGATTTCAAGAATCGTCTGGATGATGCGCTCACTCACATGCTCTGAGTTGTCTGACCCTTATGGGTCCCTTCCAACTCAGGATATTCTATGATTCTATGGGGTTTTTTTGTTTACAGTAAAGAAAACCCCAACAAATCCATCCTTTCAATGGAAGGAATCCTTTATTTTCTGGGCATTTACTGCAAGAAAAGCAGACCACCATTATGCCAAAGCTGACAGAGAAGTCAAGACACTAACCCAAGGTCATGTTGAAAGTCAAGGGCAGAGCTAGCAATAAAATTCCTACCTATCAGTTAATTCCTTTAAGTATGAGCTTTCGATTTCCAGGTACTCTGAAATCTTTCCTTCCGTCAATGTGTCATTCTTTAGCTTCAACTCTTGTTCTGAATCCATCAAACATACTCTGTTCCCAGTTTTTTGTAATCTCACTTAACTTACCTTCACCATTTGCCAAAGGCTACAGTATAATTTTCATAGCAAGCATCTCCTCTGGTGGCTGACTTCACTGAATAAATTCTGGGAAACGCTGCCTTACATCTTTTGCTGTATCCTGTATTAAATCATATTAAAATTATACAATAACTTATTCATCTCAATATATTTAAGATGCTCTACAAGATCTGTGTTCTGTGTTAGTACTGGAACACACAAAAGCTTGCTTGTTTTATTGAGGATAGGGAAGTTATACTTGAATATGCTATTCTATGAAATCTGAGCATGACAAAATAAACTTCCTTGTATTACTGCTATTGTGGAAGAATGTAATTCATTGTAAATATTGAGTGCATCTAAGTATTTGAGGTCACAAAACACTGCATAACTCTTTGTATGGCTGTACAATGCTGAACGTATATTTATTGGTATTGACTGTTCTTTTTTTATTAACAAGTTGTATTAGCTGTGATAGAGGTCTTTGGTGTGAGAGTGGCACATCCTAGGAATTCGAGCACTGCACTGTCCTGTGGCAACCGGTTAGGATTTTGGCATTTGTGTAAAGACAGCTGCCAATATCACTTACCTGGTATTACTAAGGCAGCAACAATACAATAAAGCAATAAACAAGAGGGTAAAAGGAAGTTTTTATCATTTGTTTTACTGACATGAAAGCAAAGGAAGCTACACAGTGGGAGGCCAAATGGTTACTCTCAGGTAATACAGCAGCCAGTGTGAATGGTGCAACACTGGTATCACCGTGCCAAAGCTGGTCCCTGTAGAGGAGGATGCTTGTTGTCAGATTCAAGTGCAAAACCAAGGCACAAGTCTAACCTGCCACACTTATTAGGCAAAGATTATGAGTTCTAACCACTTGTCTGACTTGCCCATATTAGAAGAAAAATCAAGAAAGAGCAGGAAAACTAATGAGTGCTTAAGAAAATTACACCTGGACATGAGGGACAAAGGGAAAAAGTAGTTGTAAACAGAAGTGAGACTCTTCTCCAAAACCCTGGCTAATACGCCCCACTAGGATAACACAAAAGCTTTCAAAAGTTTATTAGCCTTATATTAAAAACAAACAGAAAGCAGGAATCTTCTTGGTGTAAGGAGAACTTCATAAACAGGTTTTCATAATAAATCAGGAAATTGTTCATTTGAAGAATACTTCTTCCACAGAAAAATGCCATTAGTGGTTATACAATTCAAAGAACGTCAGCTGGAAATATTTCTGAGCTTTCAGCTTTTTTTGGTTTTTGGTCCAGAGATTGAAGCATGCCCTTTTTTTATGAAGTGTAAAAATAAATGGATTAAAGTCTGTTGGTGAGGAAGTGGGATGAGATACTTAAATTCATCTCTCTCATTTGGCTCAGAAAAAGGAAGGGTTGAAATTTATCTCTCCTGATGTCCCCAAAGCAGAAAGCTGCAACTCTCTTTCTTTTAAATTTTTTTCTTTTGTCTTTTTTTTCTGGTGCAGGATTGGTTTCCTCTTACAAGTTCAGATGCTTTTAAAGCTCAAGGTCTTCCAGATACATAGCACCCAATAGGAACAGTAGTTATTGAATTTTCCTTTTAAAGCTCTATGGTTTGCTAACAGTAGGTAAAAATTGAGTGAAAAGGGAATCTATCAGGGACTGGATCAATAAATTGCTTTTCATACCGAGGGTAACTTAATTCATGCTCAGAGAGTGTATTTGCTCAGACAGAGTGTCTGTTGTGCAGACAGACACAGCTGAACAGATAATGTTCGTGGCACAGATTGTGCAGTACAGTTATATGCAGCTTTTCTCTACACAAGTACACACACACACACACATACATACATGTATATTGTATACATTATATACATTATATACAGGCTATATGTGAAGTTATAGCATACCAGTGCTGCGACTGAATTTTACCAGCACTGCATTTAATAGGATGTATTGGGAAATTGTCCCAGTCATACAGAGCTGCCTGAAATACAGGTGCTGGGGAAAAAGAGTGGGTTGAGGGTGGTACAGGGAAAGTCAGACCACTTTCCAGGATTGACACACCACTCAATCTTACCATGACTATTTTGTACCTTTCCTATTCTGGTACAGTTTCTAAAAATTGCTGAGTAAGACAGTGTTAAATTAAGAATCCCACTCCATGCTTCTTCAATGCCATTAGTTTTTTGATCTGAGGAAGAAAAAGAGGAGGAAACAAAAAGCAAGTCTTTCTTGGGAACTGGGAGGCCTTGCAACCCCAGCTGGGAAGCTCTGGGTGCTGCTTGAACATGAAAGTTTATGCTGTTTAGTCTGTATTGTTAAATTACAGTTCAAAAACCTTAATTGCGAAACCTAAAGTTCAATCCAGGCAGCCATGTCATAGAATTAGAAAGTATTTTGTCTGGCTCAAACCTGGAATCATTCCCTTGATGATTAAGCCATGTATTCAGAAAAAATTCAGTGTCAGGGTCGTAAGGAAGGCTTTCAGCCCAAAGTTGACCACCTTGTTTCAGGCAGGCACCTATCAATTCCTTATAAGCAAATTTAATGATCCAGGACATTGTATTGGAAGCCTAGTTTCCTATGTATCTTTTGAGTATGAGCTGCATATCCCATGACGAACATCTGTTTTTTACATCTTCAGTTGTTCAAGTCATACTTGGCTGATCTATTTATCTCTTGAGCTAATAAGGACTTTTTGTTAATCCTGTTCTGGTTAGGAGTTTTTGACGTACAAAGATATACTTGGCATTCTCAAGGACACTTTATTTAAATTATTCCAAAGTATCTGAGACATAACATTCAAAAATATAAGTGCTAGAAACTTGTTAGTGAACAATGTCCAGTGGTGGTGTATTTGAAGATCGTATTTTAAACTGACACATTCAGAAAAACAATGATTTCCCTATCTTTTGTATATATTTTTTGAACATAGAAATAACATTAAAACTTCAACTTTCATGCCTCTTCTTCTCAATAAATTTTTAGAATCTGTTGAAAAGCAAGATTTTAAAATAATCAGGTAGTGTTTCAGAAGTCATGTCTGGCTCCTGAAAAGAAGTTATAGCAGTGAGAAACAGGGAGAAAAAAACCCCCCATCCCAAAGCCCCAAGAAAATGTCACAGCTAAGGAGGAGTGCAAGTCGGATGTAAAAGTTACAGTGAGAGGAGTTTAGTTGGTCTGATGAGTCAGGAAGAGAATCACAGAATCACAGAATGTGAGGGATTGGAAGGGACCTCAAAATATCATCTCGTCCACCCTTGCTGGCAGAGCAGGGTCACCTAGGTCACAAAGGAACATGTCCAGGAGGGTTTTGAATGTTGCCAGAGAAAGAGACTCCGCAACCTCTCTGGGTAGTTTGTTGCAGTGTTCTGTCACCCCCACAGTGAAAAAGTTTTTCTTCATGTTCATATGGAACCTCCTGTGCTCCAGCTTGCACCCATTGCCCCTTGTCCTATCATTGGACATTGCTTAGAAAAGCCTGGCTCCATCCTCCTGACACTCACCGTTTACATATTTATAGACATGAATGAGGTCACCCCTCAGTCTCCTGTTCTCCACGCTAAAGAGACACAGCTCCCTCAGCCTCCCCTCAGAAGGAAAATGTTCCACTCCTCCTCTAATTGTTTTAGTGATTTTACACTTCAAGGAACAGACAGGTATTGCATGATTTCCTGTGAACTCCCTGGAATTCACAATGGGCATGACTGTAGGGATAAATATTTGTTTATCATGCATTTATTTTCTCCTTGATTATATAGTAACTTTCAAATGGCATAAGTGATGGACTAGAATGCCATACCAAGGAGGATAAATGCCCTGGGTTTTTTGAATTTCACTACTCTATCCAAAGCATAAAACCATCTCTTTTTTTTCCGTATTAATGAGAAAAAAAGCATCTTCTGCAGTCTAGTTCTTGATAAAATTAGATGCATTATCATTTAGAAGTGTTTTCAGTTATAACTTGGAGATCTGTAAAGTTCTTCTGTAGTTTAAAGATTGTATGATCAAAAAAATGCTCAGACCCACATACACACACATACTGCACAAGCTGAATAGTCCTGTACCTTGCTTCTTAACTCTGTTCATTCGAATTTCCAACAGTGTCTCAATAATGTAGTCTGCAATAAAATGTCATATACAGATAGCATTTGAATTTGTCTTTGTTTAAAACCAAAATGAAATGGCCAGTATATATGAACCAATCTCTCACCCACTATTGCACACATAACATTTGTTTGGCCATACTCCTTCCCTCACCAACATGCTTTTAAAACACATTTGTTCAAGATGCTGGAACTAAATTAAATAAATGTCTATCTGCATATTAGTCTTAGGAGCGTTTTGATACAATTAAAGAAAGCACAAATAATACACTAATCTCTATTCATGTGTACTTGTGGGCTAAGTTATCTCCTCATCTGTGAAAATGCATTCAGGAAAGAAATACAGTCAAACATAGTGTGAGTGTATGCCACATAGCATCTGCAATTGTGAGAGTGAGAGCTATAGCAGGCACAGGACAAGAGGGGTGCAGTCTTTGCATTAAAAGGAAAAAGGCACTTTTGTCTCTCTAAAGGTGGATTCAGATGAATACAACAGCACCATTTCTCAGGAGTAATTTTCAGAATGCTAAAGAAGATAGGAAGTCCAGCATTCTGTGAAAGTTTCAAGTAGTGGCAAAGCCAGAATGCTGTTGCTACAGCAGTTCGAGTGCCTGGCTGCTTTTTGGTAGGAGAATGCAGGTCCGAGACTGTCCCTGTGCAGGATTCCCTCTGGACCTGCAGCAGCTGAAGGGAAGTGGGATGGAGTCATTAAGCAAAGACTGTTTATTTTTAACCAGTGTTCTTGCTGGTGAGACGGGTGATTATATCTGTCTGCTGTCGAGAACATTGTTTCCTGCATGTTTCATATTTAGGAGCATTTATGTTTCTTTAAGAATTTTGCATATCTCCAAACTTCCCATAGTCAAATCTAGCTTGGTTTAACAAAACTCAAATTTTACCAGAAAAAGAAAACTGCCAGTCATACATTCATATTTTCGGTTGCCTCATCTCTCTGAAGTGCAAAAATGCTTCAGGAGTAACTGGTTGCAACATTAATAGTAATAATAATTAGTAATTTATAAATCAACTGCCTTAGCGATTGTACTTTGCTATAAAATAAGATGAAATTTTAATAAATAATGTTTTTACTAATTTCATCAGAGAACCAGCCCACATCTTTCAGTATTGAGCTGAGGTGTACTATTTGCCAGAGATGTTTTCCTTTGGTGGAGACTGGTTTGATTAGACATATCAGCTTTCTAAAGGAACTATTAAAAAGGTAATTATGCACAAGGCTGATGACAGCATCGTAAAAGTAGTGCGTGGTTCAAGGAAAATCTTTTCGGAAATCCACAATTATATATGTTGCTGGAAATATTCTCAAGCAAACTTCACCTTTGTAGCTCATCCTCAGTAGATTCATTAACATAATGTTGTTATGTTTCTAACAATTATCAAGGGAGTATCTGAATTTATTTTCACAGCTGAGTAAATAAGGAGTGCTTTCCTGGTAACTGTTGCAGGACTCAGTTTGTATTTACATATTGTATTGATATATTATTAGTGAAACAGTACTTAGAGTAACAGCTGTAAGAATAACTGGTATCTAAAAATCACGTGATTTCCCTCTGATTCAGACATCTTCAATAGAAGGAGTTGAGCTAGTTTGTTAGAGAAATGTGACAAACGAGCATACTATGGCTTTGGTATGTTCTGCAGCTCTGCTGCCCCGACATTACTGAAAATTTGCTGCAGTTGATTGTTATGCAAGTATGCTGGAGAGATGTAGCTCTGCCTCATAAAATGATTACTCTGGATTTAACCACACTGCTTTCATTAATGTCAAAGGAAATGATGACATGTTTCTAATAAGGCTCAGGACAGGAGACTGTCCTTAGCCTGGGAAATTTTCAAATGATCTCAAGACTTTTCTAGTCTACCTGAGAAGTCCTCAATTGTTTTAACCCCCCCCCCCCCCCCCCAATAATAGTGAAGGTTTAGCTGCCTGTCTTTCACCTGACCCTTGATTTGTCAGGAATCAAGATGCGATAGCATTTCCCTATTACAAAGAGGGCTACTGAAATTTGGGCTACGTGTATGTACAGAGTAAATTCTGAGCATGCTGTCCCCCAAGTTGTGCACTGTGAATTGAGAAAATAATGTTTGCCCTGACAGAGCATTCAGATGCTTCCTCAGGGTATACAGTCTTAATTAGCTGAGACCAAGGCCCTATTGAACTTATATTGTGTTGCATAAAAGCAACTCTACTTTCCCTCTCATGGAAACCTGTAAAGTGTGATTGAGAATGCTTATTTCTCAGCCAGCAACGAATCAGGTCACTATAGCAAAGGAAGAAATCTGTCATACTGACAGTCTTAAAAACTCCTTTTGTAATATTTTTTGTCAGTCTGCTATTCTGTAAAGGAGAAACAAAACCTCTAAGAAATCTGAATGGGAGGAAACTCTCTTCCAGAATGTGAAAAAAGCTGTGGGTTCATGGATGCTCATCCTTAGCAGAGCTATATTTAGATATAAATTACAATTGTTAAGTGAATTTACTCTCTCTGGAAGTCTTCTTCATTTAATTTATTCTTTGTGATTATATTCATTAATCTACAGAAAATCTGTCAGATGTATTTTTCAAATGCATTGTCTGTATAGTTGAAGTAACTATGTTGAATCCTCAAATTAGCAGCCAAGGTAACCTCTTAAATGCTCTTAAAGCATGACCGTATTCCAAGAAATGACTCTGGAAGTGGCACTGTGGATTCCACTAACATTTTATCTCTGAGATTTGTGGATAAAATTCATGTTCCATTTGCAAGGAGAAAGTAGTCTCTTCCCAAACATCCTGCTCAAAAACCCCCAGGTGAATACTGAAATCAGGCTGGGCTCTTTCTGGCTCCCTGATCTCCAGCCCCGGCTTCTGTGACGAGACCCTGGAGGCAGGAGTGATGCGGAAGCTGGGATGCAGCCCAGACCCAGATATGTTTGCTGGCACTTTTATCACACTGCCCTTCCAAAAGGAGAACCAGACTCCACTCCTGTGATATCTAACTGACTGCTTTTAGGTTCTAGATCTTCTGAGATAAAAGCAAACAAATTTGCAGAAACACTTTCAGACTAAACCAATTTTAAAATAATGGCTTTTCATGCACTACAGTTGTTGGTTTGGAGTGAGAATTTGATGTATTTAAAGCTGGAAAAGTGAGTCAAAACCAGTGCCAAGCAGGACCCATTGTAAGCTTCTCATTTGCTGTTTGTGCTGGAGTTAAGTTTCCTGACAACCTTTACAGGATACCTTGCCTTAAAGACACAGATAGTTAAAATACGGCCCTGAAATAAACACCGCAACATCCAGACATGGGCAGGGCATTAAGAGTGTTTAAACATTTCAGGCTCACTGCTGAAGAAAAATTTGCAGGAAAATGATAGAAATTTGGCAATAAAGACTAGTCAGATGTGGTACGTGAGTGGTATACGTGCTAGATGGGAGTGTTCCTTGAAGTAACCCAAAGGGTAGAAGTACGACTGATCCAAATCCACATGGGTTTGAGTAGGGAATTCATTCTTGCCAAAAAACCAAAAGAGATTCTTTTTGCAATTGAAACAGGAAATTTGTTTAATAATAGTGTAGTGTATCATATCAGCTTTAAACCTCTGCACATAGTTTGGTCTTGTATGTTGTTTCACAAAGTGAAGAAGCTGACAGTCTTCAGTGTACAGCTTAAAAATTACTTCATTATGGCCAAACAATATAATCCTTTTATGCATACATGTTACTTAGCTCCTCAGATTAGTGCTTTTCAACCCAAATGTGATCTGGAGACAATATACAAACTCCAGAAAAAAACATCTGATTACACAAAACTTGGCAAAATGCTATATGTTGCTGTGGACAAAGCAATTATGCAATTACTTATGAGAGTGAAGTGCATTTTCAAATATCTAAATAAAAAGTCAGACATCTAGGAGCCAAAAAAATTGCATTCAAAATCCCACTGCATTGTTGAAGCCACAAAGGTGAACATAGTCCTCTGGCGTCTGAGTTGAGGGATAGCGATGTTAGAGGCCTGTGTTCTTGTGGCAAGGGTCCTATGGGGTGGGGGCATGTCTGATTCGACCCATGCTTTGGAAAAGGATGCTGAAAGATTAGAAAAGTTCAGGAAAGAGCTACAAACTTGATTTGAGGTCTAGAGAGAATTAAGAGACTCAGGGTAGTTAATTAGTCTAACACGTGATGTGATCATGGCCTTCAAAAGTACCTCTGTGGAGAGAAGACTTCCTATAATGACTTCTTTAATTTAGTAAAATAAGGATAATGAAATCCAATGCCTGGAAATTGAATTTAGACAAATTCAGAGTAGAAATTACATGCAATTTAGTAGCAAGAGTAAAAAACACTGTACCAATTTACCTAGAAAAATACAGGATTCTCCATCCTTTAAACCTTTCTGTCCAAAGGGTAGTCTGCCTAAAGACGCATTGCAGTTTAAACAGAGGTCGGGGTCCATAGGTGTAAATTTTCAGGGATCTTCTCTTTCCCTTATTATTCAGCATAGATAATGTTCTGAAATAAAAATCACAAAAGCTGGGAGAAAAATCTTTAAAACTCATAATTTGGTGTATAATTACCCTTGCATATGTGGGTGGACAGAAGGAGGATGTATGCACTCTTGCCCGTATTATTCTGGGTTCATAAGTGTATGCTGCAGAGGAAGCACTAAGTGTGAAATATACGGAGCTATTCCTTTTATTATTATTGTTGCTGTTGTTTTGCCATTACATGGTTTAAAAATAAAAACATTCAGCTACAAAGAGGTGTTTTGTGATGATTAGCCTACACCCACAGGCACAGAGCTTGACAGAGTCCCATATGGTGAGCTGTTTTCATTTTATTTATTTTTGAAAAGTTTGGTGTATTGTAATTTATTTCAGGAATGCATTTTCAGAGTTTAAATTTATATGGTTGAGGGTTTTATTATTATTTTTATTCTTCTAATGTGACAGCCTGCTAAACTGTGGAGCAGTGAATGTTAGAGGTTTCACCTGCTCTGGGACAAAAGAATAAGCATTTCAAATTGTCTGTAAAAGGCTACTGCTAGGAAATTGCTGTGTTTGTACAAGAGAAGGGAATCAGGCACAAGGGGCAGAAGTAGCCAATTAAGCACTGCCACCAGCAGACAGGAGTCAGTGATGCTCAGTAAATCATGAAAATGTTTCTTTTAAGAATGCACCGTCTGTATATTATCTATATGCTCTGGTTCTGAATTTCTTAGTTTCTGTGAAATGCTGGTCTGTGGGAGACAGTCCTAATACTGGGTTTGGGGGTTGTTTGTTTTTTTTGTTTGTTGGATGCTGTAGTGCCCAACTTCCAGGTACCCAATCCCCAAAGAAGGTCATTGGTCTCTTGGGGATGTGTTTTTCCAATCCAGAAAATATTTTTCAGTTAAGTGAAGCAATATCCAGAGCTATCTGGAAAAGACATGGAAACCTCTTGGCTGGAGATTCATGGAAGTACTGATGCCAACTGCTGTTACAACCCCAAACCTGCAGCCACCTAGAAGAGGGTTGCTGGAGGAAGATTATTGTATCTCTTTCTTTATGCCAGAGTATAAAGGCTAAAACATTTCTGCAGGATGCTCGAGACTGAAGTTTGATACTGTTTTCATTCTCAGCGTGGTCAAGAAACATCCCATTTTTCAGAAGGTTTCTACTGGCTACATTTTTGTTAAAGGCTTTGTTTGGGCAAAGATCATACCTACAATGCAGTTCTCATCACCCTTCACTATGCTTCGACTTACAACATGGAACAGCCTGGGAGCACACAAACTGGTTTCCTTCTGGGCAAAACTAAACCAGATAACATCTTCAAGGAGCCAGATTCTCAGTCCAAGCCACAGGCTTTGTAGTGGGTCTTATCATTCCCTCCTGCTGGGACTATGACATTATGTAGAGAGCAATGAAAGCTTCAGAAAGCAATGAAAGATTCATAGGGCTAAGAACCAAAAGCGTGAGAAGGAATAGAGCTCTACAAGCCAAATTAATAGGTTTGGCTGCATTGTTTGAAGACCAGAAGTAGTTCTAGTAGCAGCTGCCAAGACTGACTTTTTTCTGTAGAAGACATTTTAAAACTCATATATAACTCCTGTGAACTTCTTTCAAGGAACACACCCTAAATTCAAATTCATGGATCCATGTTCTTTCTTGAGCCATCCCTTCTAGGAGGGGTTGTGCTTGTGTCCCACCCACCTCGTGCTGAGAATGGTATTATACAGGTCTGCATGAGTTTTCTAATGACAATCAGAAGCCATGTCTACATTTTATGAGAGTCTGACATGAAAGCCCACTAGTGGAAACATCTTCTGATTTGAGTTAATAAAAAATCCAACACAACATAGTTCACATTCTGTGAGACTGCTCTATCAGGACAGGAAAAACCTTGGTAAGTGGCATCAATCAGGAAATATCCTTTCTTGATGTGAACTAATATGTCAGAGGATGGGTTGCTTCTAAATTGGCCCAAGTGTTAGCTAGTGAGACACTGAAATGTTGAAGTTACAGTGGGTGCTCAGAGAAGAAGGTCAAGATGCTTTGCTAATTTCTTCATGTGGGAGGTGTAAATAAAAATCACACATTTTTAAAATTAGCAGCAAATAAATTCAGGTTGCAATTTTGAATTTATGTATCTGAATTTTACTTAAAATCTGTGCAAATTATGTCCTTGTTTAGTTTTTTCCTTCAACTTTACACAGGCAACAACTTTATTAGTGTTTAAATCCACAGAGCTGGCCACAGTGAGCTTTCAGACAGATTTTTGAGGAGATACCAAATTACATCAAATGGTCATCAGTCATACGGCCTCAGAAGGATTTAAGACATAAAACAGAAAATAAAAATAAATAAAATAAATAAATAAAATATATATTTTTAAAAAAATAAGAGAAGGAAAAAAGTAAAGGAATATGTGGCAAATCTGCAGCGTAATTTATTATCTTCTCTTAACAAAACAGGCTGTTACTGTTTCTCTTAGGATTAGTATCCCACATGGATTTAGCATTTGAAGAGTTTGGTCTGCATAATCCTTGGTAAACCCATGGTGTTGTCTTGGACATTTTCTCCTAAAATAGGTAATCAAAATCCTTCTTAACTTTTGTTGTGGAAAAGGAATTTGTTCTGCCTCAAAGTTTTATCAGACACATCCCAAACAGAAACAAACACAATGAAGAAAAAGAAGGCATATAACCTTCAAATGCATTGCTTTTCTTTTACTTTTTGTTGGGTTATTTTGGTTTTGAGGGGGTTTTTGAGACATCTTGTTATCAACAGTGGCCGGATGATTGATCATGACTTTGGCCTCATTAGTTCTAATCCCAATCACCTTCACTGTGTGGAAACACTTAATTTAAGAGCAGCTTCTTTGGGTATTAACTGCAATATTTTCATATGCTGCTTTAACACGTAATCGCATCAACCATAGAAAAGGATGGCATATTTCTTTTGTGATGTTTTGGAAGTATGGGAGATAATGGGAGAGGGAGAGAGTCTTCCAGTAGACCATTCTTTTAAAACATTTGTATATAGCATATGATACTTCTACTATAAAATCTTGGTATTTCATAAAATATGTCTTCTGTTAGCCCAACACTGCCTTGTAACTCCATCCTTCAGCTATTTATAGACCATCATGCTTTTGCCATCCCACTCTGCTCAGCCATCTGTTAATCAAGGCATATACATTTAGGACTTCTTTTGTTTCACTTCATTCTTTCATTTTCCCAGTTGGCCAATACCTTCCTCTATGAAGCAAGCAGGCACACAGAAGTGAGCACAGCAAAAGCAGATCTCAAAAACTCAGGAAGGAAAGGAAATAAACCAAATTTGCAGTAAAGTAATGTAGTTCTGTTTCCACAGAGAACAAAACCATTGTAAAGGTGTCTGTGTGGGAATTTTGTGCACCCTGTTTCAGGACTCATTGCGAAACACTGAGGTCTCAGGTCCCAGTCCCAGAACACCAGGCTCTGGCATCTCAGGGTAAAGGGAAACAGGCACTTGGTGAGTAGGTCCTTACTTCTCTCAAATCATTATCTGCCTTCTAGGTCAGAGACCCTCTTGTTTTCTTTCTAAGCTTCATAGATATTGAACTCTGTGAAGGATTTATACTGCACCAAGCAGGATTGTGTGGAAAAAAGAGTTGGTGAGTGTTTTTCTGCCTGCTTTTGCTTTATAATTTATTGGCCATGGGCTGTTTCAGGAGCTGTGGTACACTGTGGAGAACGGGGACAATTCTACATGTGATCTGGAAGTTGACATGAGTTGACAGAAATCTGTGCACCAGCTATGAACACATGAAAATTCACCTTCCCCTTGAGCTATGAAAAGCCCCCTGACAGCTCTGTGCATCCCCACCTGGGGGTGCTTTGTTTGCTACACTGACTCAGCAGGGAAGACCAGAACCCAGGCTCTCCAGAGAGTACCGTATGAAAGTAAAGATTAGAAAGAAATAAAAGGAATCAAAAACTTGACCTGCTTCTGATCCTGTTATGTTGCCTTCCAGATCAACAAAAAACTGCTACCACTCCATTTCCAAGGGACAATATATAAAAATACTTTTAAAGTCCTTGTGGTGGAAGAAACCAAATCTTTTAGTGTCCCCCTGTACTGCCCTAGCACTCTTTTTAGGCAGTACCTATCAGTGGCAGTAGGAGTTTACTTGCCTCCTGAACCAAAAGACATAGTGCAGGAATATTATAAAATGCTATTGATAGGCATGGTGCAGAAGGCCCCCATCATGATGATGAAGGAATGAAAAAGGCTGTAGATGACTCCATGAGGTTAGGCCAATGGTGTAGCAGAAACAGGATTATTTTACAAAAAATCTATAAATATTCGTTCTGGAGAAAGGATATTAGGTAATTATAATTGCAGATGCTCTTCTGGTCAATATTTACCTGAAGAAAGCAATCAGTTCTTCCAGGAGTCAAAATAAAATATTAAAATGAGTAACAATGAGTAACGAGTACAGATTTTTAAAAAAATTCAAATTAACTCAACTTTGAAACAACTTACATATTTATGGACAACACTTGAATGCTACCAACAGATGTGAAAACAAACCGAAATACAAAATTTGCATATAGTAAGTTCCTTATATTTCAATAGCAAAAATCATTTAACAACACGACGGTGAATTCAGTCATGTGACGAGACAAAGCATCAGAGTCCCTAACTTTAAAGTCATAGTGGTTTCAAACTCTGAATCCATCACTTCTACCATTTCAATCTGGAATGTAGTATAATGCAGTTATTATTTTTGCCCTACAGATGCAGTATCTTTGTCAGAATAATAGATTATAAACTGAAATTTGAAATCCTATGTTGGGATGGATTAAATTAACCTGACAAAATAATTATGTGAGCATACTTCTTTTTCTGAGGCTTTGTACACCCTATCTCTCCAAAGACAGAAAGCAGATAGCACATGATTTATAACACTTCTACTTGAAAGCCAACACTTCCCTCTTAAAATAGCTCAGAAAAGTCTATGCAGCCTTGCATACTGCTTATCTGGAGACGTATAGCAAATGCCATCATACCAACATTTACGTGTCTGTGGCCAGAACTGGAACCCACTGTCCTATGTTAGACCTACTGCTTCTCTAGAAAATGCACAGTGATCTTCTACACAGAAAAAAGACTCATACCAGTTTGCATGTTGAACAGCTTCCATTAGCCAGTAGAAAACACACGAGTGGAGTGTGACTGAAATATGATTCCTTTTTAGGGTAGAGACAGCTTTGGAGAGCTTCTCAAGACTTTAAAACCTAAACTTGCATGTCTTATAAGTGGTCTTTTTTCTCCTTGATGTCATCAGTACAGAAAAATGCGGTCCTGGTGCAAGGTTACATGATAATAAAGGTATGCAGGTAAAATATATGCTTTCTCTTTCACCTCATTCGAATCAATACACACGTATATATTTAAAAAGAAAACACTTTGTAGCATTTGGTTATCAAGAAATACTGCATAATACCAAAACCCTGAATAGTCCGTTAGTCCAACACATGCTAAATTCTTGCTGGGCCTTAAGTGTCAGGCATTTTTTCAGGAAAAATTATGTTGAAAACTCTCCATCTAGAAATGTTTGAACACAATGAGCACCTATCTGTGTCCATACTAGCATATTTGGAAATGTTTTGAACTGTCAGCCAGAGATATGATTTCATACAACGTCACAATTTTCACCGTGGCAGGGGAATGTTGTTGTGGTTTATACCTCAGCTGTTATGTAGAAACACCATTATCACATCTCATTGCAGCTTTTGGAGACATAGCAAGTGCTTCATTTTCTTACATCTGAAATTTGAAGTGAAAATGCTAGATTGGTACAGATTGTGTGCCAGAAGGGGATCAAAGCAAAAGAAATATAAACACGCAGATCTGTATGGCTCAATGGTATGTTAGCATCCAGGTGCCTGCCAAGGAGACATGTCTAGTTCTGACCACTATGTCATTATGACAGAGAAGAGGTGGCAAGCGATGAGGTACATAGTTATGTCAGTTTTATTGTCGAGACTGGGAGGGACAGATTTATTAGCTTAAGTCTACATGTTGGGTAGCTGCAAGGCAGTCACCTCTTCAGGGCTGAGCTTTGGGTGCAGTGGGACATAGGGCTGGAGAAGAGTGACTCTGGGCTCATTCCAGTGTAAGAAGAGAAAGCACTTGGAAAATTCCTTTCTTATTAAGATGTATTTTTTACAGTATTCAAAAGATAAAACTCAAAACCCTGATCTGATCTGAGTTCAGAGTATTTCAAGCAAGACAGGTTATGTTTTCCACTCTCCAAAATGTTCCTTTAATAAAGAAGAGGTCCAGCTGCATTAAGCTCATTACTTATTCCTTGGCTCAGAAGGAACTCTTAAGACTTTACTTTCTGCATGTATCATTGAATTAAATATTTTTTTTTTTGGAGGCCACATGCAAATTCTTACATTTCTAAGGACAATACAGAAAATAAGAATAGCAAATAAAAAGACTACTTATTTCCTCTATGCAGATTGATCAAATTGGGTGGCTGTAAATGAGGATGCAGGCGAAGATTTAAACTTGCCTTTGAGTTGTGTGGTGATTGGAGTGATTTTGAACAAATAACAGGATTTAAGACAGAATAGATTCTGGAAGTAGTAGAGGCTGGAAGGAGTTCTGCAGAGTCTTAGGGGCCAAGGCTGTGTTACTCAAGCAAGTAGTATGAAATATGAATTGCCAGACATCAGGTCCCTTTGTTTTAGAAGAAGGTTGATTTTCTGACTGATGAATTAGAACAGGAATTAGAACAAATTAAATTTGTTGATACCTCAATTACTGAAAAGCTTTTTCCACCAGTTCAATGGGATACAAATGAGGTAGAAATTAGAGAAATTACTATCATGACAATACAGGAAAAAAATTACAATCAAGAATGTTCCCCTTCTAGACTCCCTACAGTATTTTGTCCTGCCAGAAAATTTTGGTTTAGGATACTTAACACTATGTTACTTTTTCACGTAATGGCTGCAGAGAAAGCCCAGGACTACGGAGGAGACCAGTGCTCCTCTTGCCTCCCTCAAAAGTTCCTTCCTTCCTCCCATCCTTCAGTAACAAATGCCAAACCCCAAATTCTTTCAGGATAAGGGTGAAGGATGATATGTGGTGGTGTTCATCCTTCCACACAAGTGGGAAGATGATTTAGACAGCAAAAAGGCAAAGAAGGCAGGGCAAACCATTTATCTGACTACTTGCTTTGATAGATTGTGTAATTAATAATTTGGTAGGAGGAATGTAGTGGTTAGCCAGCCAAATGCACTAATGCTTTGGAAGAAACTATACATCTAAAATGAAAAGTGCATTTCATCTTGGGGACAGTTCAAGACTGCCTAATGCTGTAAAGAGGGTTTTGTTTTGTGTTTTTAGCTTAAAATGTAGCTGTTTTAAGAAGCACTTAGAATCATCATAGCCACCATTATCTGATTTCTATTAATATTCCTGAATTATTGTCATCAATAATTATCTACTAAGAAGGCAGAAGAAGAGTTTTAATTAAAGAGAGTTATTCTAACTCTTCTCTGGATCTAAAGCTTAACTGGAGGATGCAAATTGGAAAGCTGAAGGCAAGTACAATCCAACACAACACTGTATAACACATGAGCCGGGCTCGGCGAATGGTGAGAAGTCCTTCTGTATAGCACAGGAATATGTTGGAGGTAGGTCTTGCAGGTATAGAAAAACCGGAAGTTGAGAATGTGCAAACACTAATTGCCCAGAGGATCAAAAGAAATAGGTGATTTTGCAAGCTTCTTTCCACCCTCTACTCCACTGTAAATAACCAAAAACCAAAACCAAAACCAAAACCTAAACAGGTCAATGAATGAAAAATGTTGGTTTGATTTTGTTTTTTTTTCCAGGCCAAGGATGCCAGTACATAGTGACTGAAGCAAAGAGCACGAGTCAGAAAGGAGGTGAATGAAAAACAATATCTAGTGAAACTAATTTATCTATTTTCTAATTGCAGTCTTCATCGGGACATCAAGGGAGCAGAACAGAGAAAAACAAGGCTGGTGGGAATGAAGAACCTGTGGGGCGTCACCTCAGCTAAGTGCAACTAGGAGAAAAAAATAATTTACGAGATGGGAGGAACTGCTAGGTCTTTCCCTAAGAGCTTTATTGTTTACTCTTCCTCTGGAAAAAGCAATGCTCTTTTCTTGCACCAAAGCAAGAAGCAGCCATCATCTTCTTTGGGCCACGGATTGTTCTGGGCACAGCTCTCAGTAGCTCTTGTTGAAGTGATAGGTAGTGCTGCATGGAGGGAAGACATTCAGAGAATTACTTGGTAGCTTCATGGTTTGGGCTGTCACATTGGAAGGGGAGATTTTCACTCCTCATCATGCTCTAATAACTGTATGTGAAGGAAGTTCTTGAACAGGACTAGATGGTTTGTGAGACTGATTAAATAATATCTGTAATTTTTTGCTTGTAGCATCTAATTCAAGTCTACATGAAGCTAGTCAGGAGAGCAAGAAAGCTCTTGAGAAGGAGCAGCGCATGACCGTGATCGATCAGTGGGGTGTTTTGCTATGTTTCAGCAAGCTTTGAAGACACAGGCTTCCCAAAAGTAGGAGAAAATCGAGAAATCATCAGTACTAATGGGGAAATTTAGTCTTTTGCTTGGGAATTTCAACATGAATACATTTTCCCAAGTAGGTAATTGTCAAGAGCTATTTCTCCAGCAACTAATTTTGTCTAGGCTTTTCAATGTGCTGACTCAGTGTGATGAAGCAAAGATGAAAAAGATTGAGACAGCTTATCAGAAGGGACACCTGTGGAAATAAGCTGTTTCCAGAGCCCTACATTAATTGAGACCCATGGTGACATTAAGGAGTTTGTTCCTCTTGCACCTCTGTGGATGATCCATGTAGTCTGAGGCTGAAACACACCAAATCACAATAGTGGGGAGAAACTTCTGCCACAGTCACCTATGTTATTCCTTTTAGAAAGACCACTGTTTTTTAAGTGCCCATCCCTAGGAAGTCTGTCACTTCAAGACACTCATTTATATGTTGCCTACCCTGTTGGCTGGACCCCTGACCGTGTTAAATAATGTTAAATAACATTGCTGGCAAATAGCTGGCGTGCTTGGCTTATTGCTAAGGCACACAGATTTAAACTAATGAAAATTATGATGTGGGTGATCTCATTTCATTACCTTTGCTGAAGAGGAGTCTGTGTCATACTCTGAGTGATACCGCGATGCCCTGGCACTATAAACTGGGGCAACAGAAGAGAAAATATTTTCCTTTTTCTATCACACAATGCGTAAGACATGAAACGGATGCTATGGTTGATGAGGAGCAGCAGGCTGTAGATTTGACACACCACACACAGGATTTAACTGGAATCACTCCGTCTCATCTTCTTCAGGCACTGACATACATGTCTCAAATGAACAAACAGTGTTCTAGCTTTACTTAAAAAAGGAAAGAAAGAATCTGTTGGAGCTTGGCAGGCAGTACAACTCCCATGTTAACAGGCTATTTGCAGAAAATGTGCATATTTTTTCACTGAATATTTAAATTTAAATTATCTTAAGTGCTTTGGAATGTTTCCTTTTAACCTCTTTTGTCCAGAATCTCAGTCTTGGATAGCTATTCTGACTTTCATGAAATTAAATAGTCTTGATGAATGTAAAAGCACATGCACTCCCTTGTCTGTTTTCTGAAAAAAAAAATCAGTTGTGTTGTTCTAAAAATAAGGTCACGATCTCTGCACTGCATTTGCAAGTGGCTGAAGACATTTTAAAAGTGACCGCAAAATCCCGTCACATAAAATTGATTGCATGCTTTCCATCAGCTGTTCTCTTTTAGGGGATCTTTTGGTAGGAAAAGAAGTGGTTGGAAATGTTTTATGGTCTCAGCACCTGGTTTAAGTGGGCAACTGAATGGAGAGGGAAAGGCCCGTGAGAAGGAAAGGAAAGGAAACCTCCAGACCCATACCCGGAATGAAGATCTTCACTGGTGTGGGCATGTGCAGGTCGTGGTGTCCCCTCCTGGACACAGAACCATATAAGTCCAGAGCAGACCTCTGTCTTAAAATCTAAGTGATTAGAAAAAAGGGAAAATAATTATAAAAATCACATGAAGTGAAAAAATCCAATAACTCCTTGTCTAAAGCTCATTGGAGTATAAATTCAAGAGACATTTCCTTGCTAAATGCCTGCCTCTAGAAACCTCATGGGACTGTGAGAGGGACTGGCTGATGCTATTGAAATAATCTGGTGAGGTGGCTGACGGATAGGTGCGCTAAAACTAAAGACTGCAGTCTGAACCTAGCACCTTTAATATATGGCCTGGAGTACACCTATAAGCATCTACACAGGAGACTTATTTGTCAGGAGTGCCAATCAGTTGACTGAAATTCCTCTGGCTTGCTAACAATTTTTGACAGGTCACTGAAAAATCCTCCTATAAAAGAGAAGGGCTGGGATGCACACACACACACACACACACACAGATTTTTACATTTTCAGAGCTGTCACATCTCTCTGACACCTTAACTCACTGCCCTACTGCCCTTCTCAGCCCTCTGGTGCTACCTCAGCCAGTCAAGATGTTGCACCCACACTGATGTCTTCCCTGTGGAAGGAAAGATCCGTGGGGCTGTCCCTCCAAAATGTCCAGGCACCTGACATCTTGGTTGTCAAAGCTGTTTTCTGTTTCCCAGCTCCATTCAATCCACTCCTCCTCCCTGGGATAGCTTTGCTGCAAAGCCTGGAAAAGCGTTCCCAACTCATTTGCTTGCTTGGGGACTGCTGTTACCTACTTTATGCAGTACGTTGATCTTCATTGTGTAATGCCTGTCTAAAAATATATATGTAAAATAAATAGTGAAATTAATCACTGTAGTTTTAATTTCCACTCTGCAAATATCTTTCCCCTTCCTGGCACTACAGAAGCATTCTTTTTTAAAGAAACTCGACATTTGGATTTTGAGTTGTTTGGAAAAATTCAAATTGTTTCCAAGCTTCAAAGTTATATCTCTTCTTTCATTGTTTTTCACTGTCAGAAATGGCAGTTGCTAGAATAACACTAGTGCATATTAACACTGTTGAGATGTCCTACTTTGATTTAATTCTTAACATGGCTAAAGAGAGTTACTACCTCATTGAAACATTTTATCTTTCAGACCAAACGCATCCTTTTTGCTCCCTTATGTAATCTAGTGTTCAGTTTAAATTGTAATGGAAACAAGAAATAATTTTATTAAAAAAACCCCCACCCAAAATAGAAAAGACTGCTTTGACTAATAAGCTATTATGACCTTCCACAAATGACATAAAAATTATACTGTATTTAATTTTTTTTCCAAGAAAAATAAATTTGACAATTCAGGCAAACCCAGCGTGATTAGTTCAAAACATGTTCCCAGCTGTCTCTGTATGGGAGTAAACATCGATTAACACTGCAAACACTTAGTCACTGTGACTCTATTGTAGCTGTTGCTACAAATCACATCATAGCAAGGTGTCTTCTTTCAAAATTACTTCCAGGATTTTCTGCTCTTTTATTTTATTATTTCTTTTTAAAAAGCCTGGATAAAACACATTCCCCTAGAATACAGCCTTATTTGATCTTCTGCAATTATCTCTTTCATTTATCCTAATTGCATAAAAGACATGTCATGACAGAAAGGTGTGATTGCGGGTGAGGAGGAAATGATGAGTCTGGCCATTGCACCACCCTCCCCATCCCATTCCTTGATGGGTCCACCAAAGCCAGCCTGGGCAGGAGGCTTGGCACACCTCAGCTGTGTGGTTACCTTCCATTTAATGCAGACCTTCATAGCCATTCGCAGCCCACTTGGTGCCAATAAGCTACGTTTTGAATGTGTCGCAATCATACTGCCCAGGACATTTTAATTCACTTGAATTCCTTTCTTTTTCCACCCTTGGTGAGTATCCACACATGCATTTTATAGGTGCATGTGTACGTACATGCATACACATATATATGGCAAGCAAAACACACAGGCATGCATTTGCACATGTACATGTACACTCCTGTATCCCTCCGGCTCTCCTCCAATTATGAAATTATAATTGTATTTGCCAGCAGTGGGTGGTCTGTAGGATAAACATAGAATATATCTGCATATGAAGTGCCTTTGAGTCACTGATCTGCATGAGTCATTTATTCGAGAGGTGCACCAGCCTGTGAGGAAATGTAGGCAACATTTTACAACAAACACATTTAATATGTTTATATATCTATAAAATTCCACTCTGTAAGGAAAAGAGGCAAGAGAAAAGCCCTTAATTGTGTACTGTAAATTATAAAGTTGTAAGCAATTAGCAGCATATATTTGCCCTGGTTGCTTTTAAGAGAATTATAAAATTCTACCCGAAGGAAGAACAGCAAGTATATCCCAGGAGATTTTCAGAAAGTCAGTGAGCTGCAAAAGGCTGCAGCAAAGCATTGCTATTGTGCTAGGTGTGCACACCCTCGGAGTCAGAAAGTCTTGGGAGGGAAAAGACTAAACAGTTTGCACAAATGAAAAGGCCAAACTCTTCTGTTTTGGGGGAACATTGGCATGTAGGCTTATGTCAAGATTGGGACGCAGTCTGGACCAAGGTCAACAGGAGTGATGGAGAGGACGGGGCGCAGGCATGATCCCCATTTGTTCCTCGGACTCCAGGGGTGAAGGGGACTGGAGGCAGCGCAGCATGCTGCAGGCGAGGGCAAGGGACCTGCGGAAGGAGGAGCTGAAGGGGAAAGAGTGCAGAAATGAGAAGCAAAGTAAGAGAGGAAAAGAGAGGAGCAGAACCATGGCATGCAAGTACAGGCACCTCAAGAAAGGACTTGGAGAAAGCTCTGGGTGGCTGGGAGGTGGGAAGGTGTGCACGAGGGAGTCCTTTGACTTCAATACTGTCTGTCTCTGAGTACTGGCTTCCGGCTTATGGAAGAGGAAGATCCACTTGGGACCATTGCTTTAAAAAGTTATCTTTTTATTGTTACATATAAATAAGATTTCATACCTTTAAGAATTTTTGATGGGAAGTTTTGTCTCCACCTTGCAGCACATAAAATAAATTAATAAAAAGTAATTAATATGATCCATTCACAACCTCTTGGAGAACTATAATGGAAAGTAAACCTGAAATCCCACAAGGCCTTTGTTCCTTGGACTCCAGGGGTTTTCAGATTTTGGGGTGACATTTTTCTTCGTTTGATTTTTTTTTAAAATTACTCTCAGAAAGTTATGAGAAGGCACTGATTATATGGAAGTTGCTGGGAAAGACATTTGTGTGCAGCTTGTGATGCAATGGACAGCTTCAGCACATACATTTGAGCTGTAAATAACTAGAGAAAGCTCTGAGCACCTCCAGAGATGTTAGAATGCTTGGAAGAAAGGAATACAGCTGTCAGTTAATTGAATTATTGAAAAAAATCGGTCTGTTGTACAATAGAAGGGAAATTTGAACCTCTCATGTCTTCTGCTCTAATAATTGTTCAAGTCCAAAGTGTTTCTGGAAAGAATGAGGATGTGAAAAATGAGCAAGAAAACAGCACAAAAAATATTATACTGTCATTACAAGGATCAATTATAAACTCTGGTATATTTGGCTCACTTATCATTCTATCTCAGAAAAGGATATAACATCAATAAAAGAGGTTCACAAACAGACAAGTGGTGTTACTAGAATTACAGAAAGGCTACTCCATGGAAGGAAATTGAAATATTGTTTCATTTAGAGAGAAAATGAGTAAGAGAAGGCATCCCATTAAAGATATGCCATAAAGCAAATGTAGAGGAGGGCAAATAATAATATAAACGGGGCAAACATTATATTGCTCTCACCCTGAGCAGGAAAGCAACTAAGCAACTAAACCAACTGAATCTAGTTAAGCTACAAAATAAATAAACTCTGCTAACAAATCTAAAGACTGATTTGGCTGTAGAGCTTGGTATCAGCAGTTCAGCAAGTTTTACATGACAATTTTCTTCCACCTAGTTTCTTTTAAATTCTTTAGGATGATTTTTTTTTTTTTCTAAAATCAGTTGTAGAGATTTCTACTTTCAGGTCCTGTGCTTCATAATAATTTGTTCTTATGTTCTTTTAAGTATTCTCATTATTTTATAAGAAAAATCTTACATTTTCTTGTTCCTATTCTTCTAGCTGCCTTTATTGGGAAATGAGACTGTTCATTCAAATAAAGAATGAGAGTCAGGAAAAGCTCATGAGCACAGCAAAAATACTTCATAACTTGTTTTGATGAAAAAAACACAAGAGATGATAAAATATTAATAATCATAGGGTGCTCAAATGTCAGTATTTGTTTTGAATTCATAAATGGAGTTATTGTTGCTTACTATTCTCTCTTCCTTCTCTTTTCCTTCCAGGAATTTTACTGTTAATGGAGGCATTGCTATGGATGAATCCCAAGAGTAAAGAGGCACTTTGCTTTCTGCTCCTACCACATTCTCAACTTTGCATCACCATTTGAGTTGCAGCCACAATTCTGATAACACAGATAGAAGATGCATTGAAATGTCACAAGTGATCTATTTTTTTTCTTTTTGAAACTTCTGTCTGTATATGAGGTCATTGGTAACATTTTTACATCAATTTTTCTTTCATGTAAATGAACACATTCCATATATATATATATACGTCTTTCAGCATCACTAGAATGCATTCTGGTTCTTAGTTTATTTGCAACAATATTCTTTAAAACTCTTAAAAAAACCCCAACCCATTAAAAATCTATGCCATTATTTGCTTGACCATATGAACTGAATCAAGTCATCTTCACTTCAGAACTCAGCATAAGTTGAAGTCTGAATCTTGGCCAAGCACTTAGCAATTTGGTAAACCTCACTGTTAATTTATCCAGAGAGAACTTAGTAATTTATAGCTAGGGTTGGCTTCTTGGATGGTTATGCTCAAAGATAGTGCTTTGTTTTCTGCACCTAATAATTTTGTGGATTCCTCCCTCTGGCAAAATAAACTGGTGCATCCAGTTCTTCTTTGTCCTGTGGGACAGAAAATCCTCTGACAGGTAGTTCAGATGGCAGGGATCCCGTCTCCCAGAAGGATCTCTGTGGGGGCCTGTAAAGGAGGGTAACTGGGCTCACTACTATGTGCTGCTTCTGTGCCCGAAAGCAAGTAAAACACAGAACTGCAAAGGGATCTCAGATTTAGGGGTTTTCTTGTGTGTACAAGCCCAAAGTCTATTACTTTGGTGGTAGCAGCAATGCTTTCTTCACTAATGTTTCTTGAATTGCTTCACATAGGAGTAAAAATTTACATACCTGTACAGTGTCCAAGAAATGTGACAGTGACACTTGTCCTTCGGTCTTTGTTTGTCTCCTTTGTAAACTTCTTCATGGTTTCTTCCAGGATATTTTTTACATACTGCATACTCTACTCTCTAATTGGTTCAAATGGGTCTCTGTCCTTTAAATACTTCTTCAAGAAAATTAGATAAAGTCTTTCCTCAAATTATTTCCTCCTGGTGACCTTGGACGCCTTGCCCATTCCTTAGGTTTTCACAGTGCTTCTCTTAGATGAACGCTGTCACTTAATCTCTGTTAGAACACCCAGAAGCTCATTGTAAAAGGAAGAAAATAGTCTAGAGGGACACTTTACCCAGATAACACTACACTCTTGATCTTGTACTGATGGGGGATACACAGGGTTCAACTGTTTGAGGAGGTGCGTTTAACTTGGGCAGAATGTGCTTCCCACTTGCTGCATATGGCACTTACTCCTACATGGGAGACTTTTTAGCTGTAGCTCAGCAAGCAAGTTTGAGTGGTGGCAGAGACTTTAACAGTATTTTACAGTTGAACTATTGTGCCACACTCGTTCACACCTATATAAAATCTAGGTGGTGGTGAACTCAGTAAGCAATCCATTTGGCATCTGGAAGTTGATGCAGCCAGGGCATTCAGGTTTTCACATTTGTCTTCTAGAAAAAAACTTCAAAATGTCTTCCTCATCGAAGAAGTGACTTTCTCCCTGGAAATTTAACTCTATTTCCAGTTGTCTCCCTTCTGTAAGCAGCTCATGTAACTCTACATGTAATGAAAAAAAGTCTCTCAGATTTCTCTGTAAGGCAAATTATTAACCCTTCCACCACCTTGCAAAGAACTGTAAATACACTAAACTGTCCTGGTTTAAGCCCAGCTGGCAACTAAACACCACGGAACTTCTCACCCAGCCATCCCTACCCAGTGGGATGAGGGAGAGAATCAGAAGAGCAAAAGTGAGAAAACTCGAGAGTTGAGATAATGGCAGCTTAATAGCTTGTGTACAAGCAAAGCAGGAGAAGGAATTAATTCCTCACTCTCCATGGGCAGACAGGAGTTCAGCCATCCCCAGGAAAGCAGGGCTCCATCAGTACTTGGCAAGGGAAACCTCATCACTCCTAACATCCTCCCTTCCTTCTTATTTCCCCAGTTTATATGCTGAGTATGACATCGTAAGGTATGGGATATCTGGTTGGTCAGTTGGGGTCAGCTGTCCCAGCTGTGCCAGTGGCCAGCTCCTTGTGTACTCCCAGCCTACTCACTGCTGAGGTGAGAAGTAGCAAAGGCCTTAGCTCTGTCTAAGCATTTCTCAGCAGTAACTAAAACAGCCCTGCGTTACAACACCATCTTCATCACAAATCTAAACCACAGCCCCCTACCAGCTTCTCTGAAGAAAATTAACTCCATTCCAGCCAAAACCAGCACATAGTGAATACTGCACATGGGATTTGTTAATAGCTTTCATTGCAAGTATCTGATTAGCTGTCAGCAAGAAATATGAAGCTTTTTGGAACTACAGCTTGATTTATTTCAAGATAGCCAATTATATAAATAAATAATTGGAAATATCGACCTCTCTCTCTTTCCTAGTAAAGTCAGATTTTCCACTGCTTTCACCAAGAGTGCTATAGAAGTTGGAACAAGGGAAAAATCTGATAATATTGGATACCCCCCAAACTATCAGGATTTGAAAGCCAATTCCCTTTCACACAGTTTACTTGTCTACATCCAATGCAGAAGACAATAAGAAACATTTTCCTACCAAACAGTTAATTAAGCTAAGAGGGAATTTAGATTCCAAAGCAACCAAAAAATATCCCGTCATTGATTTATTTGTATTTTGACTTAACCTCATGGTTAAACTAAGGGATTATAATATTCACTGGAAGTATTTCAGACGGGGACATTTTGACATGTATAACAAAACATTTCAGTCCTGGTAAAGGCTCTTCATCATGACTTGCACAACAGCCATCTCAAGCCTGACTCAACCGCACGCCCAGAGCTGCTACAGTCTTACTTGACAGTTGGTCCTTAATGAATGCAGTGACTACTGAAAAGTACATGATACTGCTTTAAGTTGGCAGGAATTTTAAGCCACAAAAAGGAAAAAGCCACAATAAATCTCTTTTCAATGATTGTGTGTAAAAAAAAATAACTCCTTTGTCCTTTCCAGCTTCAAGTGCATCCAGGTCTCTTCAGCCACTGTCTTTATTCTTCTTCATAACATTTTTGGTCTCTATATTTGCCTGAAAGTCCTGGTTTTCATTCCAAGATCTATATGTATTGGTTATTATTTTCTTTCTCAGGCCCATGTCTCATGGAGTACGAAACAAGGGATCATTAATTCCTCTGCTATCAGAGGCAAACCTGTGCTGAATGGCTCCCAATACAATATTCTATATTGAAATTATCGTCAGTGGTTTTGACTATATAGAAAAAGGGGCCACACGCACTACAGCTGCTTGAGACAGCAGAAGGATTGGACACAATAATAAAGCAAGTTTTGTTACCTTTAAGTTTTGAAAACCTGGCTTTGGAGGTGCTAAGCATTTTTCATTCTAGTTCCAGAAATCATGTGAAAATACATTTGGAACCCAGCTCTCAGCACTGAGTCACTTCAAACTTATTCATCTAACTATGCAGATGAGCAGGAAAAGCAAAAATCAGTTTAATTCACAAAACTGCTAGAAAATCCCGGAAGAGAATTTGATTGATTCATGCAAGGGGACATGAAAGGCTGAGATTTAACTTGTTTAAATTAAATTAGAGATGGTACTAAACCCCTTGAGCCCAACAAGCTGTAGTGAATACCTAGGAGTCCCTGAAGGGAACTGTGAAATGAGAAATATGTGAGATACATCTGCTCTCTCTGTTTCTTGGTCAAAGGCCATGTCACCCTCATAAGTAACATAGTAAAAGCACCAGCTCCTTGCAGCTCCTTGCAAGGTGGCACATGATGGTGAAATCATGTAGCACTCAATTTGTGTTTCTTGCCCACGAAGGAAGAGAAGAACAAGATGTTCCTCGGACACAGGTGCTATGCAGTGGGTGTCTACCCACAGCAGCAGTCCCTTACCACGGCAGCAGGTGTCACATGCAGGTGTCTTCATGAGGGAATCAAATTCCAGAAAATCTGTCATATAACAATTTGAACAACTTTGAAACCTTTCATTGGTTTGGATATACACAGTGAGAATGTATAGATGAATACAGTATTGATATTTGCTTCATTTTATTAGCTGTGTTTTCATTTGATATATATTAACATTTTAAATCAGGAGAAAAAAAGCAAATACTCACATGGATGTAGGACACAATAAATGTTTATTGCAAGCTATGTGCTACAGCCACTCAGTCACCAAAGAAGCAGATAATCAATGGAATGTACAAAATTTCCATTGGTAATTTGTCCCCAGCAAAAAGACTTTTCAGCACAAAATCCATTTGCACAGTCATTTTAAATGCATTATTCACAAACTTTTAAAGTTTTTGTGGTCTAAGTCCACAACTGACCATTTGTAGATACTTGAAAAATAACTTGCAACTACATAGAAATCAGTAGTCAAGAAATAGAATGTCCCACATTACATTTATTCTCTGTATAGCTGTTCTAGGACTTAAGTGTACAAGCTGCGTCACGTTTCACTGACAACAATCCTTAGTATTTGATCACCAAATTTGTCTACATGTAGCCTATTGGAAATTTGAATCCTCTATTTAATGCATAATTTTTCAGTAGTGTTTTGTTTCAAAACATCATCTAAGAAATTGAATCCATCCGTCACCTCTGTGAGTCCATTGATATCCAACTAGTACTACTCTGAGAGTTACCGTCTACATAGAGCCTAAGATTCAGTCTTCAAATATCTCTGTGACTGAGCTGGGCTCAGTGATATTTCAGATCCTCCTTTGGTGGTGCTGCCCTGAACAGATCACTAGTCTCTCTTACCCTTCTTGCCTTACATAATTTTGAATTTTCTAAACAGCTGTCTTTGACATGCCTCAAACTATAATGTTATGATCCAGCTATTAAGTAGGGTAAAAACGCTCAGTGGGAGTATGGACTCTGCTGGCTAAAGTGTTAGAAACGGCTCTTTATGAACGTCATGTCTGAAAATTCTAAAAAAAAGAACCCTAAAACTTTGACCAATATATTCCCAGTTAAAAACCCCAAGAAGTCTCTTAGCAAACATACCAGTGTGACATTATGAAAAGAGTCTTATTGTTATATAAATTTCCAAGAGCTCTTCAGCCCATGGATTAATCTTTGACATCTAGATTTTCTTTCTCATAACATACTAGAGTTATGTTTGTCAAGCAGACTTTAAAAAAAAATCAAAAAAGAAAGTAAGCCCCAGACACTAGGAATCATGTCATAGCCCAGACTGCACACCAAGGAAGGGCTCATAGGTTTGCAGAGGGCAGAAACACAAGGTTTCAGAATCCATGGACCATTTTGAAGTACTTAAGACAGACAACTAAACGCCATTTTCCACAATAGCTTCTTATTTAACCAAAGACCACATTTTTTGAGTTCTCAAGGTGCAAAAATTGCCTAGTTGATCCTTCTACCTGGCTATTCAGTAAATTGTGCTTAGTGAATAAAGCAACTGAAAGCAGACTTTCAAAGCCAGGAAAAATGAGGAGACCCAAGAACTAGACCTTGCTCTCACAAGCATTCAAGTGAGTGTTCTGAGTCATGTTTAAAATTAAGTCCACTTTAATGGGAAATCAATAGCAAATATTTGTGGAAAAAATGTACAGGAATAGGTTGGTTATGCTCAGAGGTTTGGCATAATTAGTCTGGTCAGAACATCAGAACAGTGATTTCTTTGTCTTTTTGTCATGAAAATATTCTCCTCATCATTATTTAGTCTTTAACGCTGCAGAAATCCTACTGACTCTATGGGTTCTTTTGTCAATGTTCAATCCCCTTTGCAATTAGGTCAATATTAATTTTGTCTTTTAGACTTCGACAGCTATCAACCTGTAAAAGCCTGATGCACTGTAAATTATGAGTTAATTGTGCCTTGCAACTGTCATAATTTTCAGGTTTAGCGTGGCCCAGAATGAACATTACTTACCTGTTTTAACTTTGTACCATTTAATGTTGGAATTAGTGTTGAAAAAAAGCCAAGAAGCTGGATGCCGCTGAAAAGCAAGATTGAGAGTGTCCCATGCATGGAGAGGAAGGGTGGACCATGACCTGGGTCTGCAGGTCTGCCCTGACGGAGGCAGACCCCAGGAGGCAGCTGTAACTCAGTGACCAAGCAAAATTCCGAGCTGCATGAGGAAAGAAGAGGGAAAAAATTAAAACAAAGTGAAGCAAACTTTCCATTCCAGATTTTTCGCTGGTAAAATAGGAATTCCAGTGGAACTGTAACTCGAACTGCAAAGAGAGCTCGTGAACGTTAAGAGTCGACTTCCAAGATTTTGCTTTGCAGAACAGATGGTAAAGCTCAGTTGTAGTTGCAAAGAAGAAACATCAAACCTGCAAATGATGGCAGGGAAAGAGAAATTACCCTCTCAGATATAGTAGTATCACAGCAATGCTTGTGAAACCATAGTGCAGTACTGTTCTTGCACTCTTGTTGAAAAGATAAAGTGAATGTATTTTATCCTAAATCTTATTTGAAAAGTTTAGCAACTTTTGAAAAATAAAACTCCATTTGGTCTAAAGTATTTTGCAGCCATTCTTTTCATGATAACTTAAAGCAGGGACAAAAAAAATTAATTAATTTCATCATCATTATGCATGTACTTATACACTAAACTACACATAAATGCACAAGAATTTTAAAAATAGAACTAAAACTCATGATTATGAGTTAAATGATGTAAACAGATTATAAAATTTCACACCTGAGGCTGCATTTATTGCATGGATGCATTTTAATTTCACTTCTGAAAGCAGGAGTAATTGGTGTTGTTGTGGGTAGCAGGCATAGTTATTAGTTACACAATGGTTTTATTAGAAGGACCAAAGCTCTAGTTCTTTATATTTCAGATAGTCTACGATAATCTGTTCAACACTGAATTTACCTCAGATTTGCAACTACTGCCTTCCTCCTGAAGACAGTAAAACTAAAGGAAAGTTCTCTTGCCAGAAATATAAATAGAATGCTCTCAAATGGAAATAGTTTGGACATTTCCTGAGAGAGGAGATGGGTTTCTAGACACACTCACTCTTCTGTTGGAAGAAATAGGGAAAAAAAAGATTTTGCGTGGGATCTACTGATTAGAAACTTCAAATATTTAATAATAGACATCTGCAGCTTTGGAAATCAAATATATTTTTATGACACATTTGCAAATAGGATTTCCAGGCTGCATTTGGAAAGATGGCTTCTCCCCCACCCTTCCAAATGAAAGAGTGGTAATGAAAATCTAAATTGGCTAGCCTGGAAAGAAAGGCTTATTCTTCTCCCTACTGTTTATTTGTCACAGAATGAAAGCTGGCAGAATTTCTTTTTTTGGTGCAGGAAACTTTCCATTTGGAGTATTCTGCTCTGTTAATGAGAGCATGTCCATTTTTCTATAAGTATTCCATAAAATGTTTCCCTTTGTCAAAAATTTCTGTTAAAATAGGAAAGGGTCAGTAGAAAAATTTTGACAGGAAACATGACAATGTAGTAACATTATTGATTGCATAATTTATAATAGCAATGTCTAGACTTGTAGCTGTTTTAACTTAATATCGTATAAGCACTTCCTCTCAAGTGACTAATATGTGGAATGTCAGATATTGAGAATACTTGGAGAATTCGTTAATATATTTTTCAATTACATTTTTTTCCTACATAAAAGAAATAATTGAAAAATATTATCATTTGCAGCCTTGATTAAGTGTTTCTTCTGCCATAGACAAATACAAATACAGCAGCAAAGACAAAATGTACTATTTGCTAGGCTTAGGCTGTATAAGTATCGATCGATGTTAATTGATTGTCTCCAGCCTGCTTCCTGTTGTATAGTTGCTAGGTTAACTGCTAGATAGTAATGTGAGCAGTGAAGAAGCTTTGCATTAGCAGTGGGAAAAATCAGTGCTGTTCAATCTTTCTGCACCTTCAGGAAGCATCTTTTCCCACTGACCTGATTTCCTAACACACGTTAAACACACTTCTGAAAGTAACCTTTGAAATAATATCCTAGGGAACTTAGTACAAATATTATTGCATCCACAAATTCTAATTGTGGTTCTTGGTCTGAGACATCCTCATAACTGGTTCCTTCTGGTCTGCCCAAGCCATCAAATTATGAATGAGAGACATTACTTCTACTAACACTATGAAGATCTGTTCCTAAAGCTGCAGTGCGATGCACCATGTGTCTGTGAAACAAACCTCAGCTGCAGAAACCTGTAGCACACATTTACTGATGCTGGAAACTAAAGATACAGTGATAAAGGCAGTTTTTAGAGGAACATCGACTGACTCATTGTCCCTACTTAAATGTTTGTCAAGGGTTCAACAGTGACATTCCTTGTATGCAGAGCCACTGTGGTGCCTTTCTCAGTAATAAGAAAAGCCCCCCTGCCCCACTGCTTATCCACTCCAAATGGCAACTGTGGGCTGTTAATATAAAAATTGTACAGAGTTTAGTGATTTATCCTGCTTCATAACTTCAGAGTTGATTACCTCTGAGAGATCTTATTGTTGCCGATAGAAAAGTTCCACAGTCCTGAGGTCCCTTGTGCAAGCCGGGAGGTACCAAACATTTAGGGTGTCCTGTTAGAAAGGAAGTCTCACATCATCTGCTGCTCCTCCAGCCCCATGCAATATTACTTTCAGATAGAGCAAGATGACTGAGATTATTTTAACTGAGGTCTATTCAGTGGGAAACATCTCATGGCACCCACTTTTCTTTTCATGACTTTAGACATTATGGTGAGACTGTCAGCATGGTGCAGCTGCTACCCCAGGGTGTAGGAAACAGTCAGAAATATGGATCTCAGGGAAAAAACCTGATGTCTGAGATACTGAGGATGTCCAAATAAATCATAAATTTGACCAGTGAAAATTTAACTGGACCAGCAGCAAATAGTTATGATCAGAAGGCCATAGCTAGTTTCCTATTTCCCTCAAATCCATAGTCTTCTTTCCTAGAGCAAAGCTATAATATTCAGAAAAACATTTGGAGCTCATAGCACAGCAGGTTCCCAGTCTTCTCCCAAGTCCTTTTGACATGGAGTGCCTGGTTAGCTACCTAGGCTTGAGGAGGAAGTGCCTGGCACATTGTTCACCTGCAGTTATGGCCTGTCTCAGCCCATCTCTGCCAGGCTTTGGTTTCTGTGCAAAAAGGAAATGCAGTCTGCTATTCAAGGAAGTATCTGGAATTGGAAGATCAGGGAATGATAGGTGTTAAGTTCCACATCCAGGACAATTTGGACATTTCACTTATTCTTAAACTTATTACTTGCTGAACCTGACAAACATTTTTCTTCTAATTAAGCAGTGTATGTGCTGAATTTTATGAAGATCTTCTGGCTTAGACCTCCACTAGTTCCTGGTATTGTGTTTTTTGCAGGTCAACAGAAAGGAGATCTTCTACATGCTTGAAAATACAATAGGGGGGAAAATACTGCAGCTAAGCTATGACAGAGAAAGATCATTAGGAGATAACTTTAAAATCAGATCAGCTATTTCTATTGTGTCATTTCTGACACCTACTCAGTTTGATTTTCCCCTGTACAGGCATGTAAGTTTGCCAGAAAGGCAGCTGGTATAAGGAATTATCTGTGTGGAAAGAGAAACAAATCCTGCCCAATTCATTCTGCACCTGAATTTTCCTTTCACCCTTTATTGTATATTATTTTGCATCAGGCACCATCTGTTTGAAGTCATTGAAGGAGTACATAGTGTGGTTATTATTTAAATTCCCATAATCTGTGTAAGTGAAATCACATAGTGAAAAAAAATTACTTGTGACATAAAATAATTAGATGAAAGGCAAAATGAACAATATTCAGTGCAAACATTTGGAGCAAAATTTTTAAAACTAAATTAAAAGTTAATGAATAAAGAGATACCGGAACAGTGTTTGTACCAAAATCCCTGCAAACAGGATAGAAAAAGCTGAACAGATTTGGGTATTGTAAGACCTGTGTGATATTAGGTACCTCTATAACACTTCATCAGTTCCAGGACAACAGATAAAAGATCGATCCTGGATCACATCCCATAGCACAGCAGTGATTGAAGAAACTTTATTAGGCATGAGAATAAGCAGCTTGGGAAAAAGAAAAAAAAGAAGAAAAGGCATACACACACACACACACACACACACGAAAGTCTAGGACAACTGGGACCATTTAACCACTGCATTATCTGGGGATAATGCTGCCCCCCATGTTGCAGCGAGAACAAAGACGGGTGTCAGATACACAGTAGAAAGAAGAGCATCAAGGTGTAAAACTTAGGAAGAAAAAGACAATTACCATGGTAAAGGATGTAATTTAAGGCTCTTTTGTATCACCCAAATGAGTGTATGTTTCAAGGGGACTGAATTTCAGAGATGAGAGATCTGCAGTGATACTGCAGCATGTGGGGAAGAACAGCCTCTATTGCTGATTAGCATCTCAGCATCCCACTGTCCTCCTTTATTGTTGTGTCTCCAAACAAATGAGTCACAGAAAAATCTCAGTAAAGAACGTTGTTTTATTGAAAAACTCACTCCTTTCTTCCCACTCGGCATCTTTTCCTTCTGCCCTACTCCATCCATGTCTTTGATTTTCAGTTAGAAAATGCAGTGCCTCTGCTTCAGAAGATGCTCGGTTTTGAAAAATTTGTAATGTTTAACTGCAACTTAAAAGAAAGAAAGAATATGTGTGTTTTCAAATGGGTCACAGAAGAGAGGTGCCTGTCAGGAGTTATTGCCTGCAACCTTGCCCTAGACTGAAAGCTGAAAGAAGAGAGAAGCATTGTTTTTAAACAAATTTTTTTTCCTTACTATTCTGTCCTTCACTCAGGACACATGTATGATGCAGTTCATACACACATGCTGTGAGAGGCAATAGAAATCATTATTTTGTTCTTAGAATCAGCAGTATAAAACCCATGAAATATGTGTAAGCAATTCATGTGGGCTCCAAGGCATACTTCTTAATCTAGAAAAAACGAATTCCAACTAAATGGAAGTGCAGCAATTGCCTTGTTTCTCAACTTACTAATGGTCTTACAAATTCTGTTGCTGCCTTTGTTGGTTTAAAGATTGGGTCAAGAATGAACAAAACGCACAATGTTACCATGACCTTTAGCAGGCATAACTGCTGAATTTCTCATCAATAATTTATCAGGAAAAAAAGATCTTTTCATGAACCTAAGATACAATGATTCAAGTGCATATAAAGAGGAAGAGAATGTACTGTGAAAAGTTGAACATGATCAGTTATGTTGTTTTTTAATAAGTCATGTAAAAAAATTGTTCAGCAGTGATAAATAGCTACCAATAAGTGTACAAAATCACCTTAAGAAAGTCCTTTACAGTTAAGTAATTAGCACAGATTTGACAGTTTTAGATATAGAAGTTTATGAAAACTCGTTTTTCCATAATTTTGATTCCTTGTCATGAGCCCCCATCCTAAAAATACTTTGAAAATGGTTTGATTCCCCATGCATGGCTGATACCTGAGTGTCAGGTTTTAAGCCTGGTAGGCAGCTCAGCTGCTCGCTCACTCCCCCGCTCAGTGGGATGGCCGAGAGAATCAGAAGGGTAAAAGTGAGAAAACCTGTGGGTTGAGATAAAGGCAGTTTAATCAAAAGTAAAAAAGAATGAACTCAAAACTCAATAAAGAGGAAAAGAAATAAAACCCAAGAAAAACAAGGAATGTGAAAAAACCCCAATGCCTCATACCAACCAACTGTTGCCCAGCCAGCCTATGGTAATCCCAGTGAAATCCAGTACATATGTACAGGTTCTTTGTGTAGGATACTCTAATACATTCCTGATTTTCCTCTATTAGGTTTATAGTTTTCTTTTCTGTAAAGACAGTTGTCCTATTTTTCTCTTTATTTTTACCCACTCCTGCTCAGGAGTAACTTTACAGGACACCATGGTACAGAATCTAGAGTCATATAAAGTTAGTGTATGATCAGATTAATGTGTCTTTGTTTCTCTAAAGATTAAAAAATATATATAAACAAATGTGGCTCTAGTGCTTTTCTTGTGAAAACAGCAGTAAGGCTCTCCCTTGCTACCTGAAAGCAGCAATCACAGTACAGAGGAGCACTGGCAGAGAGGTCTTAAACAATGTGTATAGCCTGAATAACTCCTTACTTCTATTCATCTGGGCTTCATTTGATAACTCTAATCAATGGGAAACTCTGTTCTTAAACATGAAAACCTTAGTTACTGAAGCATCCTGCAGGAGATAGGAAGCTTGTGTTTTTTTGAGCGAGGTTCCCAATACTGGGGCTGCTGGAAGGACTTTGGGCTGGAGCAGGGGTCCAGGGTTTGAATTAGAGTTGAGCTGCTGAAATTTCCATTTCAGATGCCTTTCAGGGTTTAGCAAAATAAAAAGCAAAGCAGTGTAAAGGCAATCTCTTGTCTTTCAGTAAACTGCTTTCTCCCAAGATGGGTACAGAGTAACCTCTGACAGCATTGTATGCTTGAAGACGCACATGCTAAATGTGGGTGTCCATGCTGGTGTGAGGATGCCACACCAAAACTACCTGTTCACACCAAAACTGAACTGTTCACTTGGACTGTGAACTTTTCATATGCTTGTTCTGTTCCTGGAAGAAATTTGACTTTGCACTATTAGGTTTTCTATCTACATATAGACTGTGTGTCTACTCTTTCACAATTTCATTCAGAGGTTTCTAATTGGTGAGCACAGAAAATTATAGGGCTTCAGAGGAGAGGGTGGATGCAGTTCCATTCTTCAGGGGACTGAAATAGTAAAGGCCAGCTCTGATTAGAAAAGCTGCAGATAGAGCCAGACCTCCTGTTAAAGGCACATGAAATTGTTCCAAGAGGACAGGAAGATTGTTTTAATGAGCTAGTCAAGTCGGTGCAAGGTTGTCATTAAAAAAATGAGGGATTCTGCTTTGCCAGTTGGCTAATATATCCCTGATTTGATTATTGTTGTTTACTGAATTTTGAAACAGTTATAGATAAGTTCCTCAAGATTTTTTTTTCTTTTAATGCCTTTACAATGTGAAATGATGTATAGGCTGACTGAAAGCATCACACAAGGAGAGAAATTAAGTTCATCTTTTTATAGTATCTAAATAATAACGGCTGCAACATATGCATGAAAATTAGGGAGTCAAGTAATAAATTCATATCAATACTGGAAATATCTTTGTTAGTCCTAAAAGCTAGGCACATAGAAGTGAAATATGTCAGTGGTTTAGCAGCAAAATTCTTCAGTGCTACTAAATAGGTAGCAGTAAGCCCAGGTAGTCTTCAAACAATGTAAATATTTCCACTTAATTTAATGGGACCAGTCTCCTACTGTTATGGTTTGTTCTAAACCATCTAGAACATAGATCTAGGACAATGAATAATATTATACCATATAGAAATCATGGCAGGTATAGTAAATGAATCCTGTGAGAATCTGTGGATAGCACAGCACATTAAAAATAACTTCAATGCTGTGACTTGTAATAATCCTAAGTGATATCAACCTTGATTTTTCTGTTTCTTTGAAGTCTAGTAGATTTAGCGCCATATTGGAGCACCAAGTTATTACAGTGCAGAGAGAGGATTAATGACACTTTCTGGATCGCTTCCAGAAGCAAATGGACCTTTTTTAGAGGCAGACCATCCATACATTGATCCAAAATGCATAACAAAATGCAGGGATGTGTATTTACAGAGGTACAAGGACCTGGTTAAAGAACATTGTTTCAAGAAACTTATCATGGTATCTCACTATATATTGAATACAATCCCTGCACAATGAACATGAATTATCAGACATAAGGTCAGCTGTTTGGTGTTATTTTAAAAAGAATTAACTTTTACCAAATAGCTGTCTTTAATTTCCAAAAATATACACTGTGATTTGAACATTTGATTTGTAAAACACACTATGAAGGTTTGGTGTTGGATTTGATTTAAAAAGTTGGTTTCTAGAGTTTTTTTTCTCTAACAGAAACTATTTGATAATTATATAGAGTTAATACTAGGAATGGCCCTAGTCACAAAGGGCACCAAACTTGCTAGTAACAGCCTTGTTTGTCTGAGTTTTTGGATGAGCTAGGAAGAGCTGGAGGTGCATTGTGATAGTCAGCTATTAAATACCCTCCTCAGCATGCTCTGTCCTTTGTGGCATCCCACTGTGGGCACTAAAGCCAACACAGTGCACATACAACAACTCAAACGACCTTTTGTCTTAAATATACTCTGATTTTTTGACCTTCATATTTACCCTGTAGCTTTTCTAATCTTTGTATTAGATTTAGTGTGTTTATAACAGGACTTAGATAGTGAAGTATCTTTGCAGATCTTGTGAAGAGGTGTTGATAAATACTGGGATTTCTTATCTTCTTTTCTGTAATCCCACCATGGATATTTTATTTATAACACAGAAACAGTCTACAGAACTTACACAGATTCAGGACCTGGTGCAGGGTACTGCAGAGCTACAAAAAAAATGCAATATTGTAGAAAATGCAGCATTAGAGATCCCTAATCTGAGATGCAGATGAAAACTTGCAGTGGATAAATAAAAGGACAGTTTTCTGAACAAATGAAAAGCTATCTGATTTCATGCAGAATATGGCTAAGAGAGTTTATGCATCTACTCTGCACTGGGATACTGCATCTAGTACTCAGCCTGAAACAAGTTTGTCCTCAAAAACGAATTATTTAATTGCTGATGCAAAATTTAAGGAGACGGGATGTTGTTTCCCAGATAGATATGAAGAGATAGTTTAGGTTAAGCCCCGGTGCCTGTGGTGAGAGTGTTCTGGGGATCTGGTACCCTGATTAGTGAGTACGTCATCGCCTCTCTTGCAGTCAGCGCAACACTGGTGATTCACTGATCAACTGAAAACAGCCTCACCTATACTTACGCCCCTTCATAAAAACACAGAATTGAATGAAGACTTGGTTGAAGCCTTTGCTTCATCTTTTCTGACAGTAGCTGGATTACACAGAAGCCAAGAGCATATCACCAGCTATAGGCAGCTAAGTAGCTCCCTGTATGCTCAAGGGGTTGGTGGCTTTGGGATGGTAGGGCTAGAGTCCAGATCTGGCTCATGAGACGCCTGCATGATGGATCTGGTAAATGAATCTGTCTGTAAGCACGCAACTTTATTATACTAGGCCCCAGTTTATTTAATTTGAGAAATCCTGCTGAATCACAAACCCAGACAGTGTGACAAAATTCATAGCACTACATTCATTTCTGGCATTATTTCTTTTATTAGATTTATTGTGACTGATTGCTATTTTCTGCCTGACTGTAGTCATATATGAAGATATATGAAGTTATTTCCACTCATGGATACATCTCCGTAGCATGTTGGCTCATTGCAAGCAAACAGCTGTAAAATATAATTATTCATAGATATAGAAGACCCATTTAGCAAAGATCTGTCTGGAAAGAGGATCCTTGTATAATATTTTTGTCAGTTAGCAAACATGAGCTTGGATGGATTTCCAATAGCATGGAGTTCAGTAGGAGTTCTTTTGTGAAAGGAATGGGTAATATGATAATTAAATTTATATTCTGCTCATTTTCCTCCTCTCATTTCATCATTCCAAATGTTCCCTTTTGTTTCCCTTTTGCAATTTGCTAGCCATGTTAACTAAAAACATAAGTTTCAGTATTTAAAACCATACATGCTGAAAGAGGATTTATTTAAATAGTCAAAACTACCAGCTGTTAAAAGCCTTCACACATCTTTATCTGTTCCTTGCAGTCTCCTTTCCTGCAATCGTGCAATTTGAACTGTCTGGTTTCACTATTATGTATCTATTCACTTTGTTTCTGGAGTGACCTACAGGGTTGGTTTTTCCCCTAGAGGTGCAATCTGAAAGTTAAGTTTAGCAAATATATCTTTTGGGTACAAATGTAATTTGATAGCTTGCTATCAAAACTTCAAACCCTTAGTGAATTTCTGTGCTCAGAAATGAGCCTCTGAAATATTAAGAGACTGATGTCTAAGTACAATAAAAAGAGAGCTTTAGCTAGGAAAGAAACAATCCATTTACTCTCCTGATATTCAACTTATTTAATCATGTGGAAAGTTACAGATGAATCAAATGAATATTCTTGCTCAATCCAGGGCAGTGAAACCAGTTCTGAGAAAATGTTCAGATTTTTTTTTTTTAAAGGGTACTGTTAGGCACTGTTTCCTTTTTATCTATGTAAACCATCAGACACCCAAAATCCAGAAGGGTGAAAAAAGGTAAGAAGTTTTGCAGTGGATTATTGCTTACATTAAAAACATACTGAAATGTTTTGTTGGTTTGATGAAAAAAGATCCATACCTTATTGTATGGACATTTGGTAATCGAAGTACTTCAAGATGGTGGAAGCCTATTAGATAGAAATGAAAGAATATAATTAAACACTTTACAGCTGCTGATCCTCAGTACCCATTCTATCTGTTTATGCTACTAAAATTAATGGAGCTTGTGTTTCCTATTTGTCTGAAGTTCACTGACTATGTAATATATGCTTTTCATTAATTCTCATTATAACTTTTAAAGTGAATCTAATTTTTCTAACACTGGATTATAAATAAGATGTGCAAACAACCTCATTACACCTTTTGTAAACAATGGCTAGCTGTTGTCTATCAATGCAGTAAAATTAAGGCATTCGTTTGATATACCTTTGGTTTTTAGTGGGTTTCATCTGCACTTGGTGGAAACGGGAAACACTCCTAAGAGCTGCCCATACTTTTCCTTGTGCACCCAAACCAGTCCATGTACTTATTATGTACAGTATGTGATTCTGTCAGTCTTTCTCACAACTATGATCTTACTGCCTGACCTTTCACTGGAAGCAAGGGAATTCTGCCGTTGACCCCAGGCAAAGCAGCAATCAAGCTCTTGCTTAGCAAGAAGTCCTATTAATTTAACTCAAATCACTTGCAGGTCATAGTAGTACTCAGCATGAGTCAGAATGATACAATAAAGCCATAGGCCTCATTTTTATATAAGAGTAGAATGAATCAGAGGACACAAACTATCTGAACCTCTCCTCAGATTATCTTGACATCAAATCAATTTCTATTGTGGACACACAGCTTTTTCACAATTAAATATGTTTGTCCTGGTATAGAAATATTTTTATTCAAGAAATGCATAACCAGCAGTTGGAAGACTGCTACCTGTTCTTAGGGCAAACTTAAGACATAATCTTTTGTGGTCATTCTTTAAATGTGTGCTTGTATCTTTTACTTATTCCATACTTTTTTCCTACCTATGAAATGTCTTCTTCGATGCTTATATTCTCATTTTCTTCCTTACGCTACCTTGTTTCCCACTCCCAGTCCATTAGCATCTTTTGTTTTGCTTTCTATTTTTTCAGTGCCATTCTTCATTCCCGCTGTTGTTATTTTTCTTACTCCTGCATTCTCTTCCCTCTGCCCTTTTTTATTGAATCTTTCTGCTACATCTTCTTAGACACCATTTAATTTTCTGCTTCTGTTCTCTGAGAAAACAGTCTTTTTCCTTTTCAATGACTGCTTTTTCCATCCCAACAGCTGCACCTTTATATTTGCTGTTCACTTTTTCAGCTTGCATTAAGTTTTATCTGGTCCATTTTTCTCTTTTCCCTCCAATTCTTTCCACTGCCCCTTCATTTAGTCTATTCTAGCTGTTGTCTGTGCTTTACCTTATTCTAATTTATTTTGCACTTCCACTACCACTTTACTTAATCTTCTGCCATGTTTCTCTGTTTCCCAGGGGAAAATGGAAGTTGAACTTGTCATTGGAAAGGCACAATAGAGGCAGATGAGAGTTCATTTATTACCTCCCACCTCTCTTCCATTGTTCTGCAGTCACTCAGCTCAGGCCTTGAGAAATAGAATAGAAAGGTGAGAAGATATGAAATTACATTTCAAAGTGTGATCACTAAAGTGCTTCAGACTACATAATTATTAAAGTCTTGACTGTTCCTCCAATGGGGAAGAATAATTCTCTAAGAGAGATGGGGGCAGATCAGTTTTCCTGAAAAACTAGCCAACACTAAAATTAAGGTTTAGTTATGTCTTGGTTTAAGCTGAGATAGATTTCTTACTATTCGCTGGCATAGTGTTGTGTTTTGGAATTAGTATGAGAATAATGTTGATAACACACTAATGTTTTCAGTTGTTGCCACGCAGTCAAGGACTTTTCAGCTTCTTGTACCCTGCCAGGCACACAAGAACCTGGGAGACCACAGCGAGGATAGCTGGTCCAGACTGGCCAGAGGGATGTTGCCTACCATGTAATGTCATGCTCCAAATGTAATGGGAAATTGCCTAAGTGGATGGATTTCTGCTTGGAAACAGACTGGGCATTGGAATTGGTGTGGTTTTGCCTGTGGTGAGATATTTCAGCTTTGCATCACTTGATAATAATAACAATAAAACAATAATAATAATAATACCTTTGTTGTCCTATTAAACAGTCTTTATCTCGGTCCAAAAGGTTGGTTTTTTCTCTATTCTCCTTGCCATACCACTGCGGGGCAGACAGAGTAAGTGGCTGAATGGTGCTTAGTTACCAGCTGGGGTTAAAATACAAGGTGTTTCTATGAAAATAATGTCAGAAAGTGCACACACATAATATGATCCTAGTTACAAAGAATTTACAAGGGAAAAAAAAATACCCCAAAATGTAAACTAAAAGACAGGAATAAAATGGATATGTAAGTTGAGTAAGTATTTGCATTGTGTTCTATGCAGGCTTTTGCTAGAGAGCTTATTCTTTTATGATATTCCACAGTGAAAATACATTCAAATGAAATTTATCAATTCCAGGAAGCCCATGTTAATTTTACATAGATAACTGAGTTTTGGATAATTACTCAAATTGGATCAAAGTAGCAACTGCTTCAGGATTCTCCCACCCTGGGAGAGAAATCTTTGATGCAGTTTCTACACAGATGGTCAAGCTGAAGCAGTCTGAGTTCATACAGAACAGTTTCATGAGAACCATGCAACAGACAGCAAAATATTTCTTTACAAGGCAGGTCCACTAATAGTTTCTGTGTTCACTTGAATAACTGAACTCTTGGAAGATGTCAGTGGTGACCGCTGGCTTTCTTAGTTCAGGAAAAAAAGCAGTCTGAGAGCCCACTCCTTGCTGTCTTACATGTCAGAAGAAGTTTTGTCACTCCAGATGAAAACATAAAGCTTCTCTCATCCCTGAACCCACATTTCAATATTGCTCATGGTCTGTGAAACCCTCTGGAAAATTTCAGTTGGGGAACTGAAATTTCTGCTAAAGTTGTAACCCTTACATGCCACAGCTGCTGAAAATCACCATTTGTGATTGTCTGCCAATGATTTTCCAGGTTCCATGGCAACAAAGAAGAAGAAGAGCTTGCTCCTCCCCCAGCCTTGAATTGCTGAAGGCAAGATCCTTCAGGCTACCTTGGAGCTGACTTGGGAGATTCAAGCAGAATGCAAATGTGTTGAGGCAAACTGCTCTCTAAAAAGCAGCAGGGGAAAAGATGAGTATTTTCTATTACTCATGTATTTAGTAACATCCAAAATTTTAATTTTGCATGGAATACTCTTTGACTTTAGATGTAAATTGGTGCTTCGGCCATGTAAACATTGCTGTGTTTACCTTTTGCTCCAAGCCATGTGGTACTCCACCATATGTAACTTTGCAGCACATTTGATTTCCAAAACTGTATCAATCATTTCCTTACAAACTGGGGTTATTTGCCAGGCAAAAGGTCTATTTAGGGTTTTGAGTCAAGAATGCATTGGTGTATGAGCTAAAGTTGTTTTGCTTAACTTACTAGAGGTAGTTTATGTTGCTTTTTTCTGTTTTTAACTCTGGATCCTCTCTCATATCAACAAGTGTAATCAGAGCATAATATATTTTTCATAAATAGCTGCTGGCTAATGGTAGGTGCCATTAGCTCACCTCTCCCAACTGCCTGCCACAGACCACAGGATCTCCCCATTCTGGCTCTGGCTCGGTAATTGTTTTTTCACTAAATCATGTCTTCTAGAAAGATGTGGGATGGAAAAGGTAAATACAGTGCCAAATTATATAGTGGATTAAATGCATGAGTCTTTCACCTCCTGAGGCTTAGTTTAGACCTCGATTCTGAAATAGAATGCAACAATACATGCATCTATAAATTGCTGGGAAGATTAACATGGATGACAGAAAGGCAGGATGGTGCACTGTACTCTGGATTTGGTATGCCATTGTCTTTAACTGAGTCACAGACAGACTTAGGAAGCTGTATCACCAAGCTGTTTTATAGGAGTGAGGCTAACTTTGTATCAAGGAAACCTTTTGTGAGTATAATATGGTACTGCTGGTCAGAACTGTACAAACTGAATTTTCAGTTCAGCATTGGAATTAAAGGAAAATAAAAGTCCGTATCAGGCAGAGAATCATTCTTTTGTTCTATGCACCAGTGGGACGCAAACAAGTCTCCATTAACATGAGTCAATGCAGTACATGCTCCCAGGTGGATGCTTTTCCTCCTTCCTACAGAGATTAATAATACTGCTTCAGTTTAATTCTTATTGTTCCATAGCCAAAATATTAATGGGCAATAAGGGTATATAATTTATTAAATAGTACCAAATTTTGTTTATTTGCATCAAAAAGTATTTCAAGAAGTTGAAGAGTTTCATTTTAGGAGATTCTCTGTTGCTCAGGTTCATTGAAGTGCTCCCATTGTTTCTGCCATGTTTTTTTCTGAAATTCAATAGAGATGACATTCTGCTGCTAAAATAAAGAGGTTTGGTCCTTTTGCTTGATACATAGTCTGCTGCATACTTTGCATCACTCAGTTGCTGTTGATTTGCTCACACATCAAGCAAGTATCCTCCCAGTCTGGGGTTCATGGGCACAAAAGTGTGGAACCAGTACAGGAGCACTGGTGAAACCAGCATAGCATAAATAAATCAAAACAAAGGCAGCAAAGGTAAAGAGGTAAAAGACACCAAATACCCAATCTTTGCTTTAATTTCCTTATGTCCAAATACAGATTATTGACAAATGTGGGTAAAGGTTTGTTGTTTTGTGATTTTTTTGTGTTTCCTTTTTTCCTATCTATATTGTACGTACAGCTGGGAACTGTAATGAAGGAAAATCAGGAAGATTATCTGGCTGGATTTTGTCACACAGTTGAGGTGTAAGAGGCAGCTCGTGCTTCAGTGAGTGAGCAGCTGTGCATTAGGACATCTTCTGGTACTACTTGTGATATTCCACACTTTTGGTCAGGGAGGGAGATGTACTTTCAGATATATACAATGGTACTTTTTAAACAGTGCAGAATCTTTTTTGTTTGTTTCCATCTTTTACTTCAAACCCTTTTCAGTATAATCCCTATTTTACTTGGGAATGTGGATACCTATAGTTTTGTGGGTAGATGGGATGGTTCCTTTTAAATTGTTAATGGAACAGTCCAGTTTAGTTCTGCTTACAGACTGAAAATTACAGGCTGCAGCATATAGTGGTTGGGAAAAATGCTGCTTCTGTTGCTTAGATCATCATTATTTCAATGCTTTGGATTCTTTTTCACAAAGAGCAAAGGGACTTGCAAAGGCTGTTTTCTCAGTTTGCATGTTTGAACTCACCCTGTTTTTCAAAAATTGCAATTTACCCAAGAAAAAGCAAACATGAATCTTGAATTTTTCATTCATAGCAGATAGGTATCGTCATCTCTTAGGGAAATGTTTTTAGAATCCATGAAACTGACAAAGTCTGATAACTTTACCATAAACCTGGAAACATGGTGATTTTCAAGAAGTCACACTCACTAGCACTTACCTTTTTGTCTTACTTTTCCTCCATCCCTCCATTTTATTTCTACATTTGTTTTCCCAAAGACTTTCATTCTAAACCTTAGAGAATCAAAATAAAATATAAAGTACATGGTTTTAAAGTCAGAGTCATGGTTTGAATGCAAATCTGAATATCTTAAGAAATTTTGAAATGCCTCCTTTTATTGGTTTATTTGTTTATGTCTGAGGAAAGGAGAAAATTCCAGTTGGAAGTCTCATTACATTTGACAGAAACCTTTTTGTTAGTTTATTGCTGCGAGCACTACACTGGTCTAATTTCTCATATTTCACACTGGGAAAAAACCTGTTTCATTGCTGAAAATGCTGGAGGTAGGTGATAAGTTAACAGTTTAACTTTCAGAGAGAAAGCCGGCACTCAGTAAGTGAAGTGTGGACTACACCAGCTCAGGGCAGACTCAGAGATGTGAAGTTTTTAGCTCCCTTTGTCCTTTGCCCAAGGTCTCATTCTGAGGATGTAGAAAGCAATATGATGCCAAACTGGCAACGAGCTTGATGGTGTCTCCTTTAAGATCTACTACGTCTATTACGGATTTCAGTTACCACTTTTTGTCCAAAACTGTCTTGGCACATATGCATTAATCAGAGCAAGAACTTGTACTATGGTTTCCTGTATTGCTGGTGAGTCACGTAACCGCTAGATAAGAGAGTAAATCACACTTTCCCCATTTAGACCAATGAATATTTAGTTTATCGATATAAAGTAAATCAGCTTCAATAAAAGAATGAGATAGATAAAACTTCTCCCAAAATAAACCTGAGGGCAACTACTTAATGGAATTATTAACTCCATTACTGATGAGCTGAGGTGTCTAGTTTGTGTTCAAGAAGAAACCTAGCTCTCATGTTCTGGGTGAGTGCTTTGGCTGGCAGCAGATATCTGCTGTGAAAGATGAGATATTATCCCCACAGACTGCATTCTGTCAACAAGAAATCCTTGACATTGAACACTGACTATAATGAAACTGATATATTTGTAAACACATACATGCATAAAATGCATGCATGCTTGCAGAAAGTTTTGGGTCTGCTGATTCCATATTTTTAAATGAAAAGCTTTCTGCCAGAACATTTCTGACCACCTGAAATTGCAAGGCAGGCACCATGACTGATTGCCACCTGTATTTTACCAGAGCTCTTCTTTGATAATATTTGACATTACTTTTCACTTAGGCTTGCTTGATAAATAAATGACATTTGACTGGACAACAGTGTGATGTAAGAGTTACCATATGATAAACCTGTTCTTAATGATTTCAAATTAGTAGTTTTGTAACATATACTGTTCAGAACATATCCAGGCATTAAATCATTATTGTCATTAGAAATTAAGTAAATGTCGGGATAATGAAAACATGCTCTTGTAGCAAGGATTATCATTAGGTATCTAGACAGTTCAGTAGTCTGGGTCTTTGCGGGTAGGGCAATATTCATTACATGGCTGTGAGGCAGTCAAAGACCAGACATTTTAGAGTTCCTAGCAGGAACAGAGAAACTTTCCACCAAGACATTGGAACAAACCCTCCACTTACAGGAAATGCACACAGTAATTACAGGGGATATAGTTTTTTAGGATGGCATATGAAAATCTGCAAAACACAGGCTGCATAGTGCACAGTTATTCCATGGAGTAGGAACAAACTCACTGTACCTTCAAAGAGTTAAAATAAATTAAAAAAAACCAAACATACTTGACATTTAAAGTTAACTCAATTCCTTTAGTTGGGATTTGAACCTTTACTTCACAATAGCAAAAGGCAAAAGAATAGTTTGGGGATTTGTTTTTTTAAGGAGATATTATGACAGCCATGACAATGTCAGGAAACTGGTGCCAAAGGTAGCACACAGGTGTTGGAAGTTCCCTAACCTTCATTCAAACTTCAACACCTAAGAAAGAAAAAGTCACCATATAGTACTAGGATGTTTACAGTTGTTGTGGTGTAATTAAGCAGTATCCAGATGTGATTGTGTTAATTTCATTTTGTATGCAATACAATAGGTCCATAATGACTGGATGGGACATCGCATTTACATTGTTCTGTATTTCAATCGTAGAATTCATTGTTATTGATATCATCAACTGATAACCATGGTCATTATGAGAGTTCATGTCTGTAAAGTCTCTCTGCAACCATCCAGGTGTTTGTTTTCTCAGTTCATCAGATGTTAAACATTATAAAACAGTGCAGGATTATTCCCACCATAAAGTCTAATATTATGCATCTGACTAAATAGATAATTTTATTATTCTTTGTTTCTCGTTAAGTGTAAGAATTTTATTTTATATCGAACACCTTTATATTTTTTTGTAGTGGTCTCTTTGTTCCCCTGATGATGGCAGTTAGGAGAATGAGAAAAATCAGTGAGTAGGATCCGGCTTGTTTACTATTGGTCCAGATTTTCTGTCATGGTTCATTACTAGATAATTTTGATTTTTCTGTTTGATTTTTTTCTGTTCATGGGAGATGGATCCCTAGAGCCGCTGCATATTCAAGGCTCCTTTTCTACCAAATACAACTCCAGATACAATTAGTTCTACTGAGGAACAAAGACCTAAGAACCCCAGATTTCAGAAACCATGCATTGAAATGGCAGGCTAGAAATCCGCCACCTTCCCAGGAAGATTGAAATGTGGGGGAGTTCAAGTAGATAAATCTGAAGTTTATCTTTTGACTCATACTTCTAGAGATCTATAACACTGAGAACTCACATTTCAGTTAGAAACACAGATTACTCAATTGTATTCATACTCTTCTTACGCACAAAGTTAATGACACAGAAAGTTCCCAACTTTCTTAGCAAACACCAAAAACACCTGCCAGCAAATAAATATTTATTCTTTTTTTTTTTTAAACAAGTATTTATTCTAGTTACTGAAATCAATCTCGTAGTTAACTAGGATGCATCTCATTTCCCACACTTCCACTCTGTAAGAAATGTTGCCAAAAACCTGTAACATGGATAACAGAAACTGCTCTCCTGGATTTAGAAAGAGGACACCCTTTAGCTCGAGTCATCATCCTAAGTGGCTGCTAATGACAACATGCTGACCTTGTTCAGCTAGTACTTCCTTAACTAACTTGATCATGACCTGGCAAAAAAAAAGAGTTGTAGGCAGAATAAATTAAAAAGCCACCATTTTTCTGGTGAACTTTGTTTTTTTCGGTGATCTTTTGAGCTTGGGCACCTCTGCATAAACTATTAAGGAAGATTTAAAGTCTTTTTATATAGATGCAGATTTTCCCAGACTCTGTGTTTAAAAAATAAAAGATACTTAAGAGGATGAGGTTTGCCCTCTATCTATTATATCTGTTGGCAGCATGCAGTAAAAAGGCAGTAGACTTAGCTATATGTATGTTTTTTACATATGGTAAATACATTTTTTTTGGAAAACGTTTTGAAAAAAAAGTACGGAAAGTTTACATACTGCTGATGGAACCTCCTGTGTTTTAGTTTGCATCCCACACAGGGCTTTGACATGTACATAGGTGAACAAAGGAAGACTGGGGAACAGTGTAGGGCATCGTGTTACATGAGACACAGGAAAGGCTGAAGTACTGGATGCTTTCTTTCTCTTAGCAATGTTCCCTTACAGCAAAAAAAGACTAATTGTATCCTAGGCTGCATTAGGAGTGTTGCCAATGGACTGAGGGGGGATAATCCTTCCCCTTTACTCAGCACTGGTGAGGGGACATCTGTAGGACTGTGTCTAGATCTAGGCTAACCAGTGCAAGAGAGATGATACTAGAGAGCGTCCAACAAAAGGCCACTCTGGTGGTGGACTGGAGCATCTCCCTGTGATGAAAAACTGAGAGATCTGGAACTCTTCACATTAGAAAAGACGGAGAAAGTATCTCATCAATGTATATAAATAACTTGTGGGAGGTTGTGAAAAGATAGAGCTAGGATCTTTCCAGTGATGCCTAGTGACAGGCCAAGAGGTAAGGGACAGAAAACTGAAACACAAAAGGTTTTTCAGAACATCAGGAAACACTTTCAAAATGTGAAGGTGACCAAGCACTGGCAAAGGTTGCCCAGAGAACTTTAGGAGTCTCCATACTTGGATGTATTCAAAAGCCATCTGGACATGACCCTGGGAAGCCTACTCTAGGTGACTCTCCTTGAGCAGTGGGGTTGGACAAGATGACCTCCAGAGACCCCTTCCAAGCTCAACTGTTCTGAGATCCTGGGATCCCATTTGTAGATCAGATGGTCCCTGACTAAGGCAAGTAGGAGTCATTCTTTCTTTCAAGCAAGTGAAACAGGTTGGGTACATGATTTTGGTGTAAATTCAGGATTTTTGTGTTTCCAAAGCTATGCCTTAGAGAACAAATTTGCCTTTGGAAGAGAATAATTAATTTCTCAAGTAATTGAGGATGTGCTAGTTTTGGCTAAAAAGATGATGAGAGGACTGGAGCATCTCTCACGAGGAAAGGCTGGGTCTATTTAGCCGAGGGAAGAGAGACTGAGAGAGGATCTCATCAATACTTGTAAATATCTGAAGGTTGGATGTCTAGAGGAAGGGGCCAGAAGTTTCTCAGTAGTGCCCAGTGACAGAACAGGGTGCAACAGGCACAAACTGAAACACAGGAAATTCCGTCTCAACATGTGGAAAAAGTTCTTCACTGGGAAGGGCACTGGCAGAGCACTGGAACAGTGAATAATCTCTGGTTTTAAAAATCACATGTTGCCACAGCCTGAGAGATGAAATATGAAGCTCTACAAACATTGTTTAAAATGCTTTTTAAAACATTTTGCACATGGAAGGAAGAAAAAAAATGTACAACGTGGGCTATACATGAATGAGTTGTGTTAACATGAGTCGAACACCGTAAGTGATGAAAAAAATGCTTTTCCTTCCACCCTTACATTCTCTATAGTATGCTGCAACTTTTCTACTGCTGAAGAATTAGTTGAAGTAAGTATAGAAATATTAAAGAAGTAAAGAGTACCCCTATAGTACTCCAGCTCACAGTAGCACACATTGGAAGGGAAAAAAGGGAAGGGAAAAAAACTACAGGAAAAGGAAAGATAACAGTTATTAAACTGATTCATTTTTATTTTTTTCTCAAAACCAAACAAAATATATGAAAAAGTCTTTCCACGTGGAAAATGTGGATATTCTCCTTGAATAATCACTTTCTTCACAATCCAATATGTCCAGAATTATTTTACCCAGAAAACCCTACATAATGCCTATGGCTAATTAATTTCATAATGTTTCTGTTTGTGTTTCTGCTGTGGCATCTGCATAACTCTGCAGGAAGTGCACTAGGGTCACTACCCAAGAAAGTACTGGAAAACAATAGATAGATATGTGTACTTGAACAGTTAGCAAGATGTTTAAGCACACACCCCTGACAAAGAGCCTATTCTGAATGTGTTCTCATCTTAGCCATAACGGTCGGGTGATGCCCCAAAAAAGGTCAGGTTTTGTCACAAAATTTGTCATGTCTTGGTTTCCCCTACAGTGCAGGTAACCTTATTTAATTTAATGAGCATTGTTGCTCACGCGCAAGGGCTCTGTGGGGACTGCTTATCACCTCAGGAGTCACCTGTGCCCTTTACTGATGGTCATCTCTGGGGAAATGCTGAACAGTGCATGTCTCCTATAGACTCTAGGGCAGCAACAAGAACTCAGCTCCCTGATAGTATTTTAAATTTTTTCTCCTTTCTTTTTCTTTGTTTTGTACATATTCACAGCAGCCGCAATATTTAAGTTCTAGAAGGAAAAAAAAGGAGGATTTAGTCCCCAGCAATATATGTTGCACAGTCTACATTTAGAAATTAATGTAGCTGAAGTTTGATTTGATAGCATCATGACCTGTGAAAATTAATTTACATTATTTAACAATTTAGGATAAAGCAAGCACATACACCCGTGGGGGTTTTGTAACTGTGGAGTTAAGTAGTGCTCAAAGAGAAAGCTTTAGAATGAGGAGATGTATCAGCCCTCACTGAAAGGGCCTGGGAAAATTGAGCTACAGAAGGGAAAAACCCAACAGGTAAATAAGTTGGGATCACTAGCAGGGAGACTAACAAGTGGATATTTTTCAGTGCTGTTTTCAGGCCTTAATTTGCATGCCTTATCCAGACAGATGCCATTGGTTTTAAACCTCTGTATATGAGTGAGGACTGTGCCATTGCAATCCAAGTTTATGAGTTTTATTCTGAAGACTTTATGGTTGGGTGATGAATGCAGTATCTGTTTATATACTGACAAAGATGGAAAAAGGCTGCATTTCTTCTGAATAAAACCTATTCAAAGTTTTATTGAGAACTGGTAGGGAAAGAAAGTCCATATATCATTGCAGTGAAAGAAAACAAATGCTCTTTTTTTAATGTGTTGTGTTTACTTGCATATCATTATATATATAAAAAGGTAACACTCTTCAGTATATGGATAATGTGTGTTCTAAAATGCTGAAACTAGTTATCACGGTACAGGAGGACAGAGGTTACTTCTGGGCAGTGTCTATGTTACTGTGTCATCAGCATGTTCATGGGGGTTGGGGTCTTCAGCCTGCCCATTTTCCCTTCATCTCTCTGACACTGAAGTTAGACAGACTTCTGAGCAGGGAAATATGTGTATATTTGATCTATATCCCTCCCCCCCTCCAAAAAAAGGGATGCATTACATCATCTTTTGAAGGCCTCTCGTAGTCTACTTCATTGTAATTTCCACATTTAAGTGGTACATAGGAGATAGAGTATTAAAAAGCATTTTTTTATATCACAGAGGAAAGATGTTTGCCTAACTTCAGATAACATGATTATGTCTGAGAACCACTGGCATCCAACTAAGAAATGGAAGAGGTGTAAGAAAGGCCACTTGCCTGCCAGGCTGGCCTGCATAGTATATACGCTTCTGGAGACACATGGTGCTCACAAGAGCCTGATACCAAGCACTTCTCTTTTGCCAGATGGATTTGAAATGTGTAATGATGCAGCAAGCCATTACCATGCTTATTTCTGCCTGATCCCAAAGTGTGCTCAAAATCCAGTATCGATTTTGTAATTTAATCAGATGTCACTGAGGCATTTATCATGTGTTGCATTTTACTGGAGTTCAATTTTGCAGGATTTTTGCTTACAACACATGGAAGACCTTTCCTAAAGGATTATGTGCTTTGCAAAGACAACCTTCAAAATTTCTTTCATATACCAGCACAAATAAAATTTCACAACCTGCAACTGAGTTCATGTCTCCAAATGAGAAAATAACCCTAAGAAAACAGTTAGTCATTGCTAATGAATTGTTATGTTAATTAAACAATTAAAAGAGCAACAATTGTGAAAGCGTTGGCTCACTTGATCAAACTGAATCTCTCTTCTCTTTTCAAAAGAACAGTCTGATGCTTGGGTCCAAATTGTTCTCTGTCTAGCACAGACTTCTTAATATCCTGCTGTTTGAAACCCTATTTTATCAGCCTCATTATTGATTTGTAGATCCATTATAACTGAAAATCAATCTGAATATAAATCTTAGTCCTCAACCAGATAAAATGGTGCAGAGGCTGAGATTTCTATTCCAATTTTCAATTCTTCCACATAGCTCAATAAAATCCTGTAAAAAAGCCCAAATCTCCAAGTTCACCAGTGATGTTGGCCAGAGGAGTACCTGAGGATGAAATGGTTTAAGAAAGCTTAAGTAAGAACAATGAATTAGAAAAAAGTGTTAAGAACCTATAAACAAAAATAAATACTTTTGACTTTTATGTTCTGACTACGATGTGTTGTTACTCACTAACCAACTGTATTGAGTGCTATATAAATTTACAGCAGCGGAGAAGGAATTTTCTTGTATTGTCTTAATAAACTCTCAAACAAAACAAAAAAGAAGTGAGATGGTACATTAGTCACTCTTATTCATCTTAGAGGAAAGTTAATTTTTGGCCCTAATTTTGGTTTAAAAGAAAAGGCACTATAGAGAGGTGGAATTAGCAATACTTTATACTTAGATTAACCAAAGTGTAATTTCCACTGTATTATGATTTACTGCATCCTTGCTGTGCAGTCACTTAAGCTTTTTTGTGTCACACTTTCCCCAGCTGAAAAACTGACATGCTTGCTACAGTGATCTTTGCCAGGATTCCCTCTGTGTTTTTCTTCTAAAATGAATGAAGTCAGAAGGGTTTTTTTTCCCACTTGAAAACTTTCCAGCACATTACCTGCTACTGGAGCGAAAGATGACTATTTGTCTTACGATATTCGTATGACACAGTAAAAGCTCTTGAGAAAAGAAGCAGGATGAAGCCTTTTGATCAAATTTACTAGAATGAATTCCACCCAAAGAAAAGGGAAAGAGTTGCGTAGAGTCCTAGAAAATGAAATAAATTAGAAACCTGTGCATAACTCAGTGACAGCGGAGAAAATGTGATCTTAGCATCTTCCGAGGAACTAATGGGGCTGAGTGATAGTGTTTTTCACACTTACACATGCATTGATTAAGGTATTATGCCTTTGATTATTGAGCATGGATGAGATATTTCACAGCTTATTATGAATTTCATCAGACATTACCCAGTTTTCATCTATGGAAATATAAGTCTGCTTTTTTGCCAACTGGGATTCAGAACAGTGGTTTGCATGAAAGACAAGTCAATGTACAGAAGCTACATGAATTAATACAAGTTACTGGATTTATTCATCTAGTATTTTGGACGCTTGAGTATTTCAATAGAAGTAGTAAGTTTAGTTCTCACACGTCATGAATTGGACCATCCTATTTTGCAATAGGATTATTTAAATATATCAGCCTTAACCATGAGATGTGGCAAAGCAGCAAATTGATAAGATCATTAGGAGCAACTAAACTTTAATGGACAATTTCAATAGCAGTATTTTACTGTCTGAAAGCAGTCCTTCCAAGAAACTATCTTCCCAGAGAGCTTGACCATCTTACAGTGAAAGTTTAGGGTTGTATTTTTTAGGTTAGGGTTTTTTGGGTTTTTTTTTTCCTTTGAAATGATGACAGGTCTGGAAAGGCTTTAAAAATCCTCCCAAGGACAAGAGATCTAGGAAATGTTTAAGACAGAACACTTAAAAAATGTGTCTAGGGTCACAAAACACCAGATGTGTACAGACTAAGGGATGTGTTTGAAAACATGCAATGGCATTTTAAATGTTGATGCACTACTTTAACCAGAGATAAGTCAGAGCTCAGCAAACAATAATCACACTATTCCCATAGTTGTTTTTATTCTGTGTTTTAATTTGGTTTTGTTTGTTTGTTTGTTTACTGTTTTTAACCCATTTTTGTCAACTACTTGTATTGATCTTTACAGAATTAACCTGCATGTGAAGGAAAAGAAAAAAACCCAAAACTTTTTGTAAAGCCTGAGGTCTAAAAATCTCCCTCTTCTTTGCCTTCATTCCTGTTCCCTTCATCCTCTTCTCCCCTAAATCAGATGTAAGATCTAAGAGAGCCTAAAGAGGAGAAAAAGGATTGCTGGGAAATGGTTGGGACTTAGTAAAAATGTATGAGGGTCATCTGAGAAAAAGAAAAATCAAGATGAATTAGAAATTATAAAAGACAGTGTAAAGTTCTGGAAGTTGAGGAAAAGGAAGAAGCAGAAGCAAAGACTAAAACTGTAAAAACCAACATTGAAACAATCCTTCAACTCAGGTTTCTGTCTGCAGACTAGTGGTGGAAACAAAGGGAAAGCAGGATGGTGAATGGGAATCAGAGGATGAAACCAATATGATCACAGCTGAGCTAGAGGCAGAAATCAAACCCTACATCTGAGCTGCAGGGGAAAAGCAAACATGAGGGACACCATACACTCAAGATGTTCGCTTCCTTTGTAACTACTGTATGTCCTGTTCTGCTACTAAGCAATTAAATTGATGTCACTCAGATAAACCAGACACGGTTCTTTATCTTGAAGAGGGAGTCATGTTTAATGTTGCTACCACTCCAACTTACTTTGTCAGTTGGGTAAATAAGATGTTTTGAACACGGACAAAAGAAAAGGAAATTACAAAATGTTGACATTTCAGGGCAGTTTGCTCATTTGGTTCCTCCAGAACCAAATGCGCTCATCCCTGCACAGCAGGACAGAGCTGGGAGACCCCAACTGTCCAGATGCAAGGTCCTTTATAGTATTTGACTGTTTCAGCTTTTCTATATGTCTTTCTTAATTAAAAAACTGTGAGCTTTAGGTGCTCAAACAATCATTGTATAACTTAGCACTAAGCGCCTGATTGAAGCAAAGTGCAGAGTTTGTAATTTTCCAGCTGAGGATTTAGGTCAATGCTGCTTGCTACTCACCCTGTGGCTGATGCACACTGGAGGCCAGACAGCACCCACTGACATGAGGAAGGGGTGTTCCATCCACACCTCCATCATCCAATGCCTAGCAGCAATTTGGGTATCATCAAGTATGTAAATACAGGGTTTTCCAAAACCTCTGCATCCCCTGCTGTCAGGCATAAAACCAAGTATGGTACAACAGAGTTCTCATTATCATTGCTGAAATTTTCATGTTTCCCCATTGAAAACTAATCAACTGGGCTGCCTTCAAGAGCAAGCCATGTCTGCTTGGGTTAGAAATTTTAGTTCTAGCCTTCACCTGTTGGACAAGATAAGACCTTCTGGTAAAACTCTGTTTTTCCATTTTCTTGCCGAGAGCTCAGATTCAAATGGTAACAAAACCAAAAAAAACAAAACCCTGTTTTACATTGTGTCGTTTGGCAGTTCACCCCCTTCTGCTTGTTTCTGTCAAAGTTATTTCAGCATCTCTTATCAAGATGCAAAAATGCAGTTTCTCCATTTACATCCCACGTAAGAGCATCATATCCCTTTTAGCCATTTCACAGAATCACAAGGCTGGAAAAGACCTTTAAAATCATTGAATCCAACCCTTCCTGTCTTCTACTAAACCATATCTCTAAGCACCTCATCCATCCGACTTCTAAACATATCCAGGGATGGTGACTCAACCACCTCCCTGAACAGCCTGTTCCACATCCAGACAACTCTTTCAGTGAAGAACTTTTTCCTAACATTTAATCTAAACCTGCCCTGGCACAGCTTGAGGCCATTCCCCCTTGTCCTATCACTTGTCACTTGTCTGAAGAGACCATCACCCACCTCTCTACAAACTCCTTTCAGATAATTATAGGTAGTAATAAGGTCTCCCCTCAGCCTCCTCTTCTCCGACTAAACAATTTCAAACAGATTTCTCCCAGGCACCAAGGGACATAATGGGTTTTTACAATGTTAGATGTTTTACAGGTAATTTAAGTAGCTATTTACAGCTCACAACTCTGTTGCCTGACTGAGATGTGTGAGTCTCTACAAAACTGCTTTGTCTTTACAATGATCTCTTTCAGGAACTTACACAGAGGACCATGGCCTACATGCCAGCTCTCCCTAGTCCAGCAGCTGATAAAGCAGTGAGGTGGCAAGCTTCATCATCAAACTGAGCCTAACTGGTAGAGGGTTTTTTCCTCTAAGAAAATGACCTAAGTACAAAATGCTTCTAATTTGATTCCAATTCAGTGATAAATGCAGACCAAGTAAGCAAGGGAAGTGAAATCCTATGTCATTCCACAAAAATGTTTCTACTTTTTCAATGTGGCCATCAGGTACCTTAGCAAGCCAAGTGCTTGGCAGAGTACACTGGTCACACCTGCAGCCTGCATGTATTCCTGACTCTCTACCATACACTTGCAGCAAATCTACTGGCAATTAAGAACTATATGGAATTCATTAATGAGTAACAGATATAGATTTATTATCTTTCAGAGGAAAAGTTCAATTTCCTCCCTCACACAGCATATTGACATTCGAGGCAAGAGAAAAACAACGTTTGATATACATCTCTTATCATGCCTACCTAAACCATGTGAAGATGGATGTGCCATAGTTTACACAGAAACAAAAAGCAGTTATGGCAAATTTTAGTTTCCATTGCAGTAAGGATTGCAGAAGCAATGACTAAAACCTTGCCCTTATTTAACTATACATTATATACACTATAAATACATTCTCAGAAAAAGTGACATTTCCAATTGAGCCTAACTGGCAAATTTGGAACTGGGATTTCTAATCTATTCCTACTCCTGTTTCCGTTTTTTCTATGTCCAGGCTGTGTGATACCCAATGATGACAGAGATTGAAAAGCCTGTGCAGTTGTGGCAGCTTTTGAACCATAGAGCAGCTTTCAGTCTGCCTGCTCGCAGTTTGGGCAGAATTGTGCTGCCTTACAATGGGATCCTGTGATTTTGTATCTCCAAGCATAAACAAGGAGTAACATGAAAAATAACACCTCTTTGAGACACTCCAATATTCCTCCTCAAGGACATTTTCTTCTACTCCGCAGTGGGTCAGAAGCACAGTGTAGCCCAAGGTGTAGCTCTTAAATGTGATAAAATCTGTGTGGGTCAGCAATAATGACAACCAGAAAAGCCTGATATACCCACCAGACATTTTATAAATGCCAGACATTTTTCAACCTACAAAAAAATCCTTCTATATAAACCATTTATGTGGACTAAAACCAACAAAAAAAAATCAAAGCATGCAAAGCACACTTTTTTGTGTTTTGAAAGTCAAACGTCTACTTGAAAATAGTTTTTTTAACTTAAAGATACAGTAGCCTCGAATTTGCAGCAGTTAAGACAATCACTGAACAGTTATTTTCAGTGGTTGATCTCCACCTCCATTAAAGTCATTTGAGTTATTATGAATAAAGTTCTAATTATTTAGATGCATTTAAACAGAAGAGTTACTATTGAGCCCTATTAAGAAATGAAAAGACAGTAGTCCTGGCTCAGAAGAGCATCAGCTTTTTCACTTTATAAGTAGCTCTTCAAAGCCTCTATATTTTGAGACAATGATCCCAATAATGTATTGAAAGACTTTGACTCAAGAAAACTTAATCTGACATCGCTTTGACAGTTGTGGTTACACAGTTACACACACACACCACACACACACGGTATTTTACAGGAAAAAAATGGGAAAAGGATTTCTGGTGTGACCAAGTGATGTACAGTTTTAATGGAGTATGATATATATTGTATGATTTCTGTAATGGAGAGATATGTCAGTGATGTAACACAAGAGGAAAGTCAACAAGCATGTATGAAGCATGTGAGAAGAGAGTAAACTTTACTACATTCATTCGCACTTACTCTTTACTATACCACTGACCTACATGCCAAATGGTTTTCCAGCTACAAGTCCAGGCTAAGCATGTGAAACTAACTGGTTTCTTTAGTTGGTTGATTGGTTCATTGGCTGGCAAAATTTCAACTGTAATCAATTTAAAACCAAAAAGAAAAATCAACTCTTTGACAAAATGCAAATATTATTTGGTAGTTGAGTATTAGTTGTATGAAAAATCTTTGCAAGAAACTTCAAGTGTCTCTGAAATGTCGGAAGAAAGCATTAAAATACCAAAATGAATAATCTGTTAAAACTAAAATTAATTAATTGTTTTTCTGTGTCACTGAATATAACTCCTATCAAAAACCAGTTTAGTTAAAATAATTTTCCTATAACAGTTTTAAGTGAGAAATTATTTCTTAGGCATATTAAGAGGCTTGGCTCCTCAGTTCAAATCTGCATGTTCACTTTGCCTTCCCATGAACCAAAAATAGAGTTCAGAAAACATTTGTGTTTAACAGAGCATGAAGCTTCTCTTTCTGTATGAAACTCTGATATAATGTTAATAAAATAGCAAGTTTTAAGAATAAATGCAATCTTTAAAAGCTAGTAACAGGTATTTAAGGACATTTTTCCTTTTAGAAATGACACATGATGTGTCTTCCCTTCCTTATACAGATGAGAAAACTGGTCTTATCTTTATTCTCCTCAGTGCTTTGGAAACATGTCCTTACATACTTAGCTGTATCTCAATAGCAGGTCCTATTGAACTAGGAGGCACTAGGTTTGTTATACTTTATTCTTTCTGCATATCTTTTCCAACTCCGAAGTGACAGTGCATCATTTTTCAGAGAGCAGCACAGATTTGGTGGCCAGTCCGTGCAGCTGTGGGCTCCCCTCAATTCTCCCTAACTTGGATGCTACTGCCCACGTTGCACAATCAAGCTTTGACAAACCTGGGCTGAACACTGAGGCAGTACTTCTGGGAAGTACATCACAGGGTGCTCAGCAGAAGTGAAGGGCAAGCAAGAGAAAACCTGAGCATATTTGTGACACAGGGAACCTCTGGCAAGCTGTCACAGCACCTAATAGAAATTGGAGAGTTCATTCCTCAACATAATGAGCTGGCACCTCCTTTGATGCAGTCAGTACACCCTAGTGCAGGGGGACCTTTAGGTCTCTACAGCATTCAGTAAATGCCCACAGGACCCTACCCTGTGCCTCTGTTTCTGCCACAGCAGAAACCTGTATCTTCTAACAGAGCTTGCAGAATCATAGAAGCACAGAAAGCACTGAAACATAAAATCACAGGTTGGTTTGGCTTGGAAGGGACTTTAAAGCCTACCTAGCTCTAACCTCCCTGCCACGGGCAGGAACACCCTCCACCAGCCCAGGCTGTCCAAAACCCCATCCAGCCTGGCCCTGAACACTGCCAGGGAGGGGGCAGCCACAGCTTTCTTGGGCAACCAGTGCCAAGGCCTCACTGCCCTCACAGTCAAGAATTTCTTCCCAATGTCTACTCTAAATCTACCCTCTTGCAGTTTAAACACATTACCCCTTGTCCTATTGCTACCTACCCTTGTAAATAGCCCCTCTCCAGATTTCTGTAGGTCCCTTCTGGTACTGGGAGGTATCACCACTGTGCATGCAGAGGGGGACTCATTGGTCCTACTTCACTTTTAAAAACTTTGGCAGAAAATGTTTGTATTGTCTCCATGCCAGTTTTGACATCTAGTGTTGAATATAGCTCCATGGTAGGCAAAATAGTGTGCACCAACATGATTTTAAGCTTTCTAGATTCATCATTGAAAGAAAAAGACAGATAAAAAAATACACTGCTGCTCATATGACAAAAGTCAAGTGTCAATATTTAAATAGTTATATGTTTTAGTTACTTTGCTGCCAAACATCATTTTACTTGATATTTCTTGGTTTACAGTATGTGTGAGTCAGCTGTCATCAGGAACTCATGCTGATCTGCAAACAAAAGTCGACAATCTGCTAACAAAACCGGACGGATATGTAGATTGAAAATAATTTCTCTTTCATTTAAAGCCAAATTGGCTAACACTGGCCTCCAAAATGGAAGACATGTCAGTCAACAACACTTCTCACCATCGTTTATTAATTTAGGCCTTGATTATTCTACTAGAGTCATACTGGCAGTGCGTCTATGGTTACACATACAGTATTCATAATAAATTATGATGATTTGTCATTCAGTTTAAATAGATATTTGCATTATAAATTATTTAATAAACTGTAAAATTTACAATACTAACATAGGGTTGCCAAATATTTTCCTGCAGAACTGCTCTTCTTCCTTCATTACTGTCCAAGGAAAGGAATCTCTGGGTCCTCTTGATTTCAGTATCCTCATAGCCAAGTCAACTCATTTTTTGCTGCTTCATTGAAGAAGACATATTTTTACAACCTTGAACTTACTTACCCAACCTGATTTTCCTACAACCCTCACAACTTTCAGAGAGAAAGATTCTTCCTAAGGAAAATGACAGAACCTGACATAACCCTACCCATCCCATGGCTACTTTTCCTTAGGCATTGACTTTACCCTTGTCATATTTGCAAAATTTTCTTGACCTATATTCACGCCTCATGTTTTCACTTGAACCTGAAGGCATCTCTTTGCAACTTTTGAATGCTTATGCCAAAGCTTTCTCGCATAATGATGTGAGAGTGTTGAACTATGTCTCCAAGTATTTTTCATCTGTTTTAGAGAAGACAGCCCAGTAAGTCCACATTGTGTACTCCTTCTGTTTGCAACCTAGCATCTTTTTGCTCTGTTCTGCACTGCCCTTCTCAGGCCTCAGTAAAATCTATCATTTAGGGGAATGCAATTGCTAGGGCCTGCTTAGGTGAGCCTCTGTGAGAGGCACAGAAGAATGAATACCTGCTGGTTTCCATGGAGGTGCCAGGAGAAAGGGCTGGCAATGGAAATCTGGACAGAAATAGAAAGACAGGGTGGTGCAAAGCTGTTCAGCCTCTGGGTGAAGGGAATGTGTCTCCTGATGAATGGGCTTGCTTTGTGCCCTCCTACGAGTCCCATATGCCTCACAGCTTTCTTCAGCCTTTGGAAGAAATTGTCTATCTATCTCATGCTGAAACACTATTTAAAAGTTCTGCCCTCTTCTAGGCTCACGGTGGGCCCCCAGCATGCTCCAGACTGCTATGTCTCCATGAGACACACCTTCTACTGCAGAAAATACTCTCCTGCATGGTATAGCTGGCAGGGGACTGTCCTTGCTTCAAAGCCTGACATTCCCACAGAACGTGTCCTTACCACATCATGAAGGAACTCAGCAACATGAGATGAACCCGTGGCCTTTGCAAGGAGGGTTGGCAGGTCCTGGGAAGGGGGTGCAGAGGCAGACATAGTGGAAGGTGGAGTGGTGCTCCAGTTAAAAGCTTTGGGGAGTGTCTCAACTCTGAGTTGAGTTTCCAAAGTGAACCCAGCTTACATACAGAATTGCTCTGAGAACCACACCACACAGGATGAATAAAACCAGAGGATTTGCTTCATATCTACATGCTGTTCCGAAACAAGCAGCTAACGAAGGCACAGCATGCAATGTTGAATAAGAGAGATGCAAAAGCTCTAAAGGGGTAGTTCACATACAGGGTGTTCCTATTCAGGGATGCCCCTCACACTCTGTTGTCTTCACTGAGAGCTTAAGGTAAAAGATGCCTAAAAGGCCGAAGGAAAAATGGAAATGTGTTGTAAAGACTCCTTTTCCTCTTGCTTTCCTGTGCTTTTTAATTCTTCACTTGTGCTTCCTGCTATACTGCCTTGATGTAAAAAAATCAAGAGTGTAGTTCCTATCTCTGGCCCTCAGAGCCCAGTATGGTGGTGGCGTAATGGGGCATAGTAAAGGGGCAGCTTTGCCAGCTGCTCAGGTGTCCAAGAATGTCCTCAGTCTGACACTAAATGAATAGCGTTTTTAAATGATGGACATGCATTTTTAAATTTTATACTACCAAGGTTATTTTTACACTCTCCAGACATAATGACTGAGAGGCAATGGAAAATACAGGGTTAAAATGGAGGAACAATGGACCTCTTCAATGAAAAACTTTCTTTTTTGGAAACAACTCCTTTCTGAGTACTGCTCAGCAAAGGAAATAGGACCTCTGAGTTTTTTAATTCAGGACCACGGAGAAGAATTGAGAGAAACTCAGATTATAACCCCTGAGAAGTGGGATGAGGCGTCTGTTCTGAAGATAGGGAAGAAAAAGTCCTCTGCTCACTGGGGAGATGAAAGAAGATCTTCTCTTAGAAGGTCTCCTGTCTTCCCTGTCTCCACTTCCTAGTTGCTAGTTTCTCACTCTACTGAGCAATAAAAAACCTTCTCACTGGAGATTCACCAATTTCTTGTCTTATTCCCTCTTCTCTGCTTGCCTGTCACATTTAACTTAGGTTGTGGAGAAAGATGGCTATTGCTGTGCCTTAGGTATTCAAGAATCACTCGAGTTCTTGCTAACAAGCTCCATAAGTCAGTTTGGATAATACAGATGTGTAGGCTCTGCTTTCACCCTTGGTGGCTGCATAAAGGATTTTGCTTTGAGCCTAAAAGCTGGAGGAGCCTTTTGTCAGCTTGATATCAGATATCAAATCAGAGCTTTATGTAAGAGTCCCTGTAACAGCTTGCAAAAGCAGGTAGAAACTCCTTTGACAGGAAATTTAGTTACTGTTAGTGCATGTGTGTACGGGTGTGTGTGACTGAATGGGTGCGGAAAGCTTTTTGCTTGTTCTATGCATTGAATACAGCTGCTTTGTTCTTTTATCTAAGCCTTTTCTTCCCTACTGGAACATATGCGTCTCATGTTAGATTATAAAATGGCTTGAGAAAAATCTTTTTATATCTTTAAGATGGGTTCTATGAGCAGAAAGAAGCATTTGTGTGTGTTGAGGAAAACACAGCTAATGATTACTTTGTTGCTAAGCCATAAATTACTTTACCAGCCTGCTGACAAAACTTTGGGGTTTTTTATAATGCAACAGTGTAATCATGGATATGAGTACCTCCCTTGCAGTGGAGAACTGTCGTTATTACAAACCTATCCTTGGTTTGGCTTTCTCATTACTGTAATAGATGGCTAATGGCAAACAGGATCTATAAGGTCTTTAGGAAAATGCAGACAAATCTAAATGACAACTATACTGCGTTATCCGGAGAGGTCGGAAATCTGTTTCATAAGAATTTCTCCAAATAGCTAAAAATTCCCTTATACACATTTCCCACTGAAATCAGACACTTCATTGAGAAACTATACAGGAATTTCTCTCAACTTTTCTGAATGAAATTGATGGGGCCATGAGCATTTTTAGCTGCTTGACTTCCTGGCACCTCACTGTGCAGTTTCTATAAGGCAGCGGTCAGAGGAAAGATAACGACTTATCCAGGCACAGAAGTGGACTTGCTACCAAAGGACAGACTTAATCAACTGGGGAGACGTACTGATTTTTGTAAGACAATATATTATAATCAACATAATCCTGTTGAAGGCTTTGCCTCTTCAAATCATTGCTTCCTAGCAGAAGACTGTTTCCCTGAAAAATTTATGATTATATAATTAGGGAAAAAAATCAGTTTCACTTTTTCCCTACAAAAGCTTAATAGCTTTGCAATTATGAAACTACTGCCAAGTGTACCTTGAGCATGAATTTTTAAGAAGCTTTAGGTAGACAAAGGAATGCTACTTGAAAATGCAAACCTTGAACCAGTTTTTACTGCCTTTTCCTTTGTGCTATTTAAATTTAGCTTAGAGACAATTTAATTATTTCTCTCTGAATCTGGAAGTAATATTGGATTAAAATTCCATGTCAAACTCGTTTAGAATCAAAGTTACAGAAGAGTAAACTAAGACAGAATGATTTTGGTTGTAGCTACGGAGAGGCTACCCATTATTGTCCAAATAGATTAATAATTATTCAAACTGTTTCCTGTGCTGAACTAAAGCTCAAACAGAAGGTAGAGTGGATGGAGTGGCAAACACTGAAAATGTAGAAGCAAGTGTTACCTCATTCTGAAAACAAATAGTGGTGCTACAGAGTCTTCACTATTAATGTCTGCATCATGTGCACTTTATTAAGAGAAAAGATTGTCTCTGCTAGATAAGGTGTTATGGAAGTGCAGACATATGTCTCTCTTAATGGGCTTTTTGTATGGCTCTGATAGGGAAATAAATGTGCCATGCTCAGAGTCAAGTCCTGGTACAAATATGAGGCACAGTCAGATGAAAGACCTTGCTGGGTGTGGGCCGGGTTGCAGTGTCTAGAAGGTGAGGCAGCTGGGGTGCAGGGGGAAGGAGGGGGCACTGGGTGGGGGAGATCAGGGGTGACAAGTGGAAGGACATCAGATGAATCAGGGTGATGGGCTGGAGCTAATGTCTGGGAGCATGCATTGGGGAACAATGTCGCTGGAGTGTTGCAAGTCACATAGAAGGGTGAAGTGTTTTTGTGGGGGTGTTCTGCACATGGAGGAGCTCAGGGTTGTTTTGAAGTGTTATAGGAGATGTGGAGAGCTGGAGTCATCCCTCCAAGAGCCTCCCCCTTACCCCTTCAGGCTTTCCTAGTTCCTGGCAGTGTTTGCAGGTGCCAAACCACAAAACCCAGGATGAGTGTCTTATTTTACTACTCTGGGAAGCGAAAAAGCTGTGTTGAACAAAACAGGATGGGGCTGCAAAGCAATTTCTGCCATTGCTGCCAGAGAAACTGCCTTCACTGCAGGAGCTGTTTCTGCCCCTCCATCCTGGCTTGTCCTTCAGCACTAAGAAAAGCCTTGCAGAATGGCCCTGTCCCACTCCCTGTCCTCAGGCACAGAGAAAGCTGACAGTGCCCAGAGTGGGGCATGAAACAGGCTGGCTAGGAAGCCTCTGGGGCAGTCCATGAAGGAGGGAACCCATCTGGCTTAGATTTGATAGTTCTCTACTAGGAATGGTTTAGGTATAGCTTATCCTTCCCTGTAGTAGTGAAGGAGTTTTAATGGACTACCTCCACCCCTCTATTTTCTGTAACTTCTGTTTCTGAGAAGCATCCAGGTTATCAAACCGCTCAGAGAATAGAAGCAATCTCCTCAGTTCATTTGTCAACAGCAGCAGGCGATGAGCTATTCTGTCCTACATGTCACAAAGCATCTCAGCCTTTTGAAATTTCTTTTCTCCTGCTAAGCTTCTGAAATGTATTGTGTTGTCTACCTTGTCCTCTGGTATGATTGAGCCGAAACAAATGAATAGCAGATTTGAATTTTTAAGAACGTGTTTTCTTGGCAGTAGCAGCTGGAGAGGTTGAGGTCCCTGGAACATCTCTTGCCCAAATTATTTACGTCTCAGGCAACTCCTCTCAGCAGCACTCCTTGACTCACAGGCTCGGTTTGCTCTTGCCCTTTTATGCTGCCTTTAAAGTAGCCAGGGACACTCCCCAGTTGTTCTCTGTCCGTTTGCAGACAGGTTAGAGTAATTTATCTTGAGGAATGATCTAAGCTGTGGAAAAAAAGCCTGAGTTGCTATGGCAAAGCCTGCTCACAGGTAAGGGTGTTATTTTTCAAACCACTGAAGACTGCAAAGAAATATATCCTTTTTTTTTTTTTCAAGTCACATAACCATGCAAGTTCTGACCATGCTGATAAACATTATATCTAACCATCAGACACATTTTGTTTCATATCTGCTATTCAATTTTAGCCAAGACTAAGTTCCTGCTTGCTAGAGAAGGATTTCACCCTAAATTAAGCATGCAATGCTTTGAAGATAGCTGAGTATTTAGGCTGTAACTCAATTGGGAACCAGCAATTTTTAAAAAAGTCATCTTTTCCCATTTATAGTGGGCACAGTGAGGAAAGGAAGACTGACCACTTCGTCAGTGCTCATTTCCTTTGCTGCTGCAGTGTAGTTCTATGTGAAGTTATACAATCCAAACACTGAGTATTGGCTACTAGTATGAATTTACAGCATTAGTTTTTGTCTCCTGCATAAAGACAGCTCTTGAAAGGAATGAAGTTATGATGGACACAGATCTAACTGTCACAGATTTCTTCGGTAAGCCTGTTGTTTATACTCATTCTGTAAAAAGAAATGTGTGGCTTTCAGACTGTAGTGGCTACTGAGGTTGAAGTGTAAATGTTTAAATAGTTTTTAAATTCCTATTCAACTTTTTTAGAAATTAATATGGCAACATTAGTGAAAAATATGCTCAGGAGTACAGGAAGGACACAAACCAGTATTTCCTTTGTCCTGATGAGTGCCATGACTGCTTACTCCTTGACTTTTTTCTGTACATCTTGTTCACTAATCTTCTCTTTCATTTGATTGGAATTCCAGACTGAACTTTTTCCAGGCAAGGTTTTGAATTAGAAGTTGCTCAACTGAAAAATTCCTTACAAACTTTACTGGACAGGTTTGGCAATATAACACAGGTCATTTGGATTTGACCTTCAATCCAGCTTTAAACATCAAATTAATTATAAAACACAAAATCTCAGTATTATGTGCACCGAAAACATTAGCAGTATTATTCCAGTTTAAATGTAGTCAGCGATTTCTTCATTTTGAAACACAATGTTAATAAAATAGAAAAATAAAAATACAAAATTTAAACGGCTATGTTGGATTGATGTTAAGCGAATTTTCATTTTCCTATCAGCCTCTTTTTGTCGCTTAGAGTGTGAAATTTCTAGCTCCTTGTATGATCAGCTAAAGCACATATGCCATTCTGGTCCCTTAAGTGATCTCCATGCTGCTTATATGGTGGAGACTTGTGTAATCTTTAGGTGCTCCTTCCTATAGATTCCAAAGACCTCAAATGTGGGGAGTTGCATTGTGCAGGAAAATACAATCTGAAGGACCTGTCACATGTTTTTCTTTCAGCAGCTCCAGAATTCAAAGAAACAAGAGCTGATTTATGCTGTTCCCTGCAGTGAAAAGCAGACATCCAGAGAATTTTACTCTTGTCAGAGAAGGGAAATGCTGAGACACCGCGGACATTTCTGCACAGATGTCAGAAGACAGACATGAACTTACTTTGTTTCTCCACTTAAAATTGCTTGGACTTGATCCAGCTGCCTGGGTGAGTAAAGCCCAGGCTCAGCACTGCCCTGTCTCAGCTCTGCAGCTTTTGGACCAGAGCTGACCAGTCCCTGAGCAGACTGGAGAGGAGGAGGAGGCCTGGGGTCCCCCCCAACTCTCCTTGCTATGAGCATGGGCGTTGAGAGCAATATACTCAAAGGAAGAGAGACTCACAGTGGTTTTTACCACTTCAGGGATAGTTTCTGGAGGTACAGGAAAGGTAAGCAGGTACTGGAGGTAAGCAGTTTTATGGCAGCACCTAGAGTACCATGGCCCTAAGTTTAAGTATTAGGCATAGCAATGTGTTACTTAGCACATAATTTAATATATCCTTCCATTAAATTATGGTCTTAAATCATGGCCTTTATTCATGTAGTTACTTACGTGTTCTCAAAGACATTTTGTGCTAGTGAACTTTTTAAAAAAAAACACCCATTCAATTCCCTCCATTTTATTTATTCATAATCTGAAAACCATTTTTTATTTAAGAAAAAGTTACCAGCAATTATCCTTCAAAGCCCCATTTTTAGTAGAAGTCAATTATATTGTACATTTAATACCAAATTACTCTGCGTCTGTTCGTACTGATGGCAAGTCTTTATCCCAGAGATTTTAATAAAAATGTGTTTTGTAAAGCAGTCTCTTCCTCCACATCCTGTATAAATTTGCAGTGCAGTGGCAGAAATCAGGCTTTGGCTCTACAGAACCTGCGCTGCACCCAACCACCGACGTGTCCCTCAAGGCTGAAAGGGTGGCACATTAAGCTCTCTATGAAAGAGGGTTAGAAACCCCAAGGTGCCATGGGCCGGGGTGATAGAACCAGGCTTCTCCTACCCTGCTTCCACTGAAGGTCACTCTTGAGCCTTGGGCAGGGGTTAATGGTTGGAAAGGCACATGGGGGTGGTAACACAAGGATGGACTTTGACTGGCATTGGCCAAACAAGGACCAAAAATGTATTTTTCATCATCCAAATACAAAATCATGCTTTTGTTTTAAGGGGCAATTAGCTGTAATATATAGAGAAGTGAAAAATATCGAATCTTGTGCAGTGTCAGAATACTTTTGTGCTGCAGATCTAGAGCTGTGTTCCTCTTTACTTACTGAAATTTGCTGCTTTACAGTGTAGAAGTCTTTTGTCCTTACATACGTGTTTAAAGAGGTAATTCTAAGTAGTTTAGACATTAGATTTCAGCTAACTGGAATGAGTACATCTATATTTAAAACAAAGATCTATCATCGTCATCCCAAAATAAAATAAGTAATAGCAAAACCATTAGCCACTGTTAAAGCTGCGACAGGCAATGCTGCAGCAGAGGTATCCTTGAGACACCACAAATGACTCACAGGAGCTGTGCTACTGGTGAGGAGTTGCAGCTCTGACTTCAGTGGCAAGAGGCGTAAGGGCCATCACTTCCAGATCAGCGTTTAGCGTCATCGATGAGTAGCGGACAGGGTCAGATTAAGAGCTTGTGCTATACCTGCTGGGTGTTGGACAGACACTTATCAGAAGCCTCAGAATTTCTCAACCATATGATACAGCTTGTTTCCTCCCAGAATTTCATTTAATTATTGAGCTGAAAACCTGCCCTTGTAATACAAGGTCTGTATCTCACCTGCATTCGGGCCAGAGAGAACATGACTGGGATATAAACAGTACGTAGGTATTGTGCTTGCTTTTTTGCAAGGTGGAGGACGTGGCGGGTGAAAGAGTGGAGTGGATTTTCTACCCTGTGTTTCACATTTCAGTGCGACCATGACTCCTGAATGCAGCTTTGGCGGTGCATTTATGGGCTGTCATGGATAATCATGATGAAGCTATTCTTTCAAATGACTCCAGAGCGTGTTTGTGCTGCAAAACAAAAGAAAGCTGAGGAAAGCTTTTGTACCGAAGCCCTGCTTGTCTGACCTCAATATCAGGTTATTCCCCAGTTCCTCTGCAGTGTCACATCAGCTATCTTTCTCCAGGGACAGTCTGGAAGTATTTCATTCCAAGGATGTATCCCAACAGGCAGTGTTCCCAAGACTTAATTAAGCATTCCCAAGACAGAATTAACCCTGATGTCCTGCAACATGTCTCCAGAAACCTTTGGAGCCTCTCATACTTTCATAATGGACCTCAGGGCATGCAATACAAAGCCTCTGGTTCTTGCTCTGGGAACAAGACCTTGGTGGGCTTCAACATCACTTCATATATCTTACAAAAAAAACCAACACTTTTCTTTTAGGGCCACAGAGGACCAGAAGATATCCAGGAGCACATGGAAGGAGCAGTCTATTCTGGACAGAGCTAGCCTTACTGTGTGTTTCTGTACAGGGAGGCACTAGACCCTGGTTTTCGTATTTAGCAGAATAAATGATCAAATACTTTCATCCATGAAAGTATACCTGAAATACAGTCCCAGAAAATGTTAGATTATAGACAATATCAATTATAATACAGCTATAAAAGAACAGTTTGGGTTTAGGAAAGAAATAATTTTGTTTCTTAAAAGATGTAACTTTAAAGCTCCATCAGTATCTTTAGCATTCCTTGTTTCCCTGTGGTGATCCAAACAACTGTGATCTTTTACTACACAGGGGACTTCAAGACAGAAGCCCAAAGCAAAGGCCGAGGCACCAAGCCAAAGTTACAAACACTGTGACTACATTGGGCTCTCCCTGGATTCTTTGCTCACCTGGCTGAACTCCAGGACTTCTCAGCCAATCTTTTGCTACCTACTTAGCAAAAGCCAGTCTGTAAAGATGGCTCATAGGATGTTCTTCTGGTGTGGGCATTGAGTCACCTGAGCCTGAATTTAGAAATTACAGCTCAACTAGTTGAATTCAAGCAGAGTGCCTTGTTAAGCAAATGGACTTCTGAGGCTCCTACCGCACGGTGTCTGCAGGAAACCTGAGGGCTCTGGGTACATAATGGGCACACATCTCAGATGTAGAAGCATCCAGTTTCTTAGTCCCTTTGAAAAAGAAATAAACATGGATTTTGAGTAAATAACATTTTACACGACATTATAAAATCCTCTAGAATACAAACCATCTGAACACATAGCATGTTTCAGATACAACATAGAATAAAATTAGTCTAAAAATTCAAATTGTCACCATATTGGAGAAACATACCCTGTTCATTCCACTTAATGTCAGATAAAAATAAAAGACAAGTCTTTTTCAGAAGGATAGCTTATATGCCTATTATCTCCTCAGTGTGATTGCCTCAGATAGCCTGCTAGGAATTTCACTGCATCTTTCTTAAACACTTAGTACAAAACTACTGTTAAAACCAATGTGCAATATGCATACCAATGCAAGTCTGGGTTAATAAATCTTACTCTTATGCCTTACAATGATATTGTCATTTGAACGCAATATGTAAATCATTTTGGCTTGTAATACTAACAAATTGTATTACTTATTTTTAATAGAATACTTGTATAATTATTTTATCATTAGTGATTTAAGGCTACTTTCCTCCCAGAGGTCAAAAACGTTGTTTCTGGGATTCTACAATTTCAAATGCTGCTAATTCTATTATCATGGGTGCTGAAAAACATATTTCGTGCAAGTTTGAAAATATTTTATTGGTGAATTTGGCTAACCCTGCTGTTTCAGGAATGCCATATCTTTGAACTGAAAATCATGTTCTTGAATATCCACTGTTATGCTTCATAGAAAGTGAATGTATAGTATTAAGGTATATGTCCATATGTGTGTAATACCAACCGCCCTTAGAGTATTGCATGTGTTTACACATGTGTATAACAAAAGAGATCCTGTAAAGCACTGAGATTTGTTTTCCAGTCCTGAAGTTCAGGAGAGGGACTAGAGCCGTCAAGTTCAATGGTTATGCTTACAGATTCCCACCATCCAGGTCTTCGTCAAATAGAAGACTGACATTAAATTTGGCCATTAATATGTTTGTTTCTCCATGTTGGTGAACTCAAAGTTTTTATCATTCTACTTGATATGTTGATGGAAGGATGTATTTATCTGGTATTTTCCCTAATTTGGGTACACAGAAGAGCGTTTTACTCTTACAATAAGCAAGTAGACATACAAGGCTTCTTTACTGGCCCCTGCATGCTAAGTCTGTGTACACTGAAAAATAAACTCATCTGTAAGTCCTCTCTGAGAAGAAAACCTCTTTCAAATCTAGACACTTCTCTAACACCTACAAAAATATGACTTTTTGCAGAAACAGCCCCAAATGTCAAATACACCTTAGAATTGCAACAGGGATTTAGTTAGCAGAGACAGAGGAGGGTACAGAGACAGAAAGACAAAGGTGGATTTTGCTCTTTTCGAGCACTGCCGTTTTGGCAGCACAGACCGCAATGTAACCCCATTCCCTCCCTTTGCCTTGCCTTGTTTCACCATCACTTCATGTCACATCATGTCAGGTCACGTCCCTTCCCCTGCAGAGAGTCCCTCTGCCGGTAACATGGAGCTTATATCATTTTTCCAGCTTGAAATGGGTGTGCATGTTCTTTGTAAGGTGTTTTATGTCGATGGCTGAGAAATGTTTTGCAAGATATATCCATTATTGTTATTATACTTTGCAACTACTGTTTTCAGTTCAGTGGTTGCATAGACAAAATGTTTTAGGGTAAGAAGAATGCTTTATTAGTTCTGCAATGAAGAGTTACTTTGTCTTTTTACAGTCTTAAACTTTTTAATCTTTACATTATGCTAACTTAATGTAATTTTTTTTTACAATACCTTTAGAAAGACCCTTAATCTTTTTTACCTCAATGGCACGTTTAGCATAGTCCTGAAGTGAAAATTTTAATATGGATTTATTTTTAAAAGTTAATTTTTAAAAAAATCATAACCTGATACGAACTAATGAATAAAACTGAACAAATTTGTTAGATATAATTTTTCACCAGAAAAATAAGTAATAAAAATTAAAATATTTCAGCTTGATTTTGTCAAAATAACCTGAATTCCTTCTGCATTAAAATTTTTTCATAATATTCTGTCTAGAAATCTAGATCTTTCATTATAAGTCTTTAAAATGAAACTGAAATTTTGTGTTTAGACTTGCTTCTATGGACTGAACAAACTCCAAAAAGCTTTTTTCCTTCTTTTCTACACCCAAGTCAACTGAAGACTCATTTATTTATCCAGCTGTGTTCCAGCAGAGGTATTTCTAAACCTAGTGCTTCAGAAAAGTGTAACTTCTGATAATTACACCATACATTGCATTTTTAAACCATATCTTCATATAAATAGCGGTGGGATATCTATAAAATGCCATGCTGAGAAGGCACATGCTGGGGCTAAAAGAGTAGAACCCCCTGGACATGCCACCTGTCTGCACTGTACATGCAAATGGCACAGGAACACCCTCACAAAGCATCTCTTGCAAGAAAAATATCTGTCTTGATTTGATGAAAAACATATTTAAGAGTTAAGAACTGGGTCAGGAGCCAGATTTTACGTTCACACTTAACCATTGTCATCAAACAGTGTAAAGTGAAGAAGCAGCAGGGCACCAGAAGGTGAAAAAGCTGTGAGAGTGTCCCTCATGCCCATAGGCAAGGCTGCATGAGGTGGAAGCAGGCTGACTCGGTAAAGGAAAGTGCAGGCAGAACAGAAGGCAGTGGGCCAGAGAAAGCCCCTGCTTTTTAGTGCCATACGTGGGGCTTAAGGCTAGCGCAACAGCATCTGTCAACATGCCAGGTGAATGCTGATCATGAATTTGAGGTTCTCCCACCCTGAAGCCTTTGCAAGCAGCGGAAGGAGTATAATCATGATCTGTCAGTTCCTCTTGTTATCTATACAAGAGGCCTATTGCCATTAAAAACATATCAGAGTTCTGCCTCTGAGATGTGTGGGTGCCATATTTATTGCTTAAGGTGGTACTGTTAGTATGCAGGTATTCAAATATGCAAAATACCAACACTGTAAATTTTCAAAAGACTATTTCTTCATCAAAAAAGAGAATAAAATTAGATTATCTTTGTCTGATAGAAACACACAAAGTTTCATTTTTCTCTAGGAATCTTTTATTGCTCATAAATATGAATATTAGCACAGAGGAATCATTGCCAGTTCTCTTTCTCTGTCATTTATACTCATCGGAAGAAAATAACACAACCTGACGACTTTTCCATCTCTTTGCCAGACTATGATCATGGAAGTAGAAAAAGGGCAAGAAAATTGAATTTCTCGCCACTTCTGTGACACTGCTGCCAGCAGAGTTCCGGCTTTGTGAACAGAAACCTTCCTTTGAAGTCTCATGTTTGATGAGATTGACCTTATCTGTGTCTTATCCTGTTCACATTCGCCCCTGTCCAAGAAGTGCAGGCAGGCAGGGCTGTGCGGATCCATCAAAGCTGAAGCGGAGCTGTACTCACCGGCACAAAGGGCTGGGCTTTCACCCTGTGAAAGGCAAATAGAGGAGGCTGGCGGGAGGCAATGTGCCAAGGCACCAAGCAAATTTTGAGGGACATGGGTTCAAGGTCTGCCCTTGGCTTGCTGAGCCAACTGCTTCCTGTGCTGGCTTCTGCATACAGCAAATACAGGTATTTGCACCTCCCAACACTGTGCCAAAGAGATTTCAAACAAAAGGTTTAGATTGTTTTGCAAAATTGACTCAGAGATTAAATCAAAGTTATTAAATGCTCTTATTTTTATTTTTTATTAAGAAACACGGTGAATTCAATACACTGGAGAATAGTCAGTAGCCCAGTGCAAATACTTGGGCAGAGAGAAGGAGAGGAGGGATTTTGGCATAGACCTACATTTTAATTAGATGATCAGTGCAGCCAAATATTCCAGCGCTGTTTATTTTCCAGCAATCCCATGCAGAAAGATGTCTTGCGTGCTGTATCCCCACCACAGATGTGATTTCTAGTGAAAGCAACTCACATCTGGAGAAACCTCACTCCATCCACACCCCCCCTCCCATCTGCCACCCAACAGCCATGGCTGTACTAGACGGTAGCTGAGAACAAGCTGTTACGAGCATGGAAACTACCTAAGCACCCCTCCATCATACTGTCCTAACAGTTTTCACACACTTGTCATAAAACTTTGCAATATTCATTATTTCTCTAAAACCTGAGCTCGTGGAATCATGTTGTTTACAGAAAATACCTACTTTTGGTTTTATTTACCATGAGCAATTCGTTACTCATGGTTTCTGAGACATGATTTAAAACCTGTGACGAGCCTATTGCTCAGGCTGCAAGGGTAGGAGGTAATTAAAAGGTGAATCCAAAGCAATCTGGGCACACATCCTCAGGAGGGTACCGCATCTCTGCCTGGTCTGGGCACACATCCCCAGGAGGGTACCGCATCTCTACCTGAGGGTGACAGCAGTCACCTGCTGGGTGTCCTCTGGGGGCGGGGCAGAGGAGGGGAGAGGATGGCAGTACACAGCCCACATTGCAGGGCAGCCTGCTAACTTTTCCCCAGTTTTCAAAAGGTAACAAAAAGATAGACTGCACCGACAACATATATTTAACCTTGTTTTTCCCCTTGATTTGGCTGTATGATTAAATAAGAGAGCGAGGTGGTTAATAACTGTTGCAGCCACAGGCAGTGAGTGGAGGTATGCACGCTCACACCTCCAAGAACACACTGAATGATGCGCAGCGACACGATTATCAATCTCTAGCCACCTAGGTGTCTTTTATTACATTAAAATGAACACTGCAAAATTTGATAAACCAGACGGGAGCCCTGAGGTTAATATACATCCCAGAGAACTTGTAATTTTGAAAATGAGTATTTCTTTCTAAATTTGGTTTGGAAAACCCCCAAGGGTTTGTTAACAAATAATTTGATTTATAGAAGAAGTAACTGGCTCATTGCTGCAATACCACAGAGATTTATTCTGACCATATTTCAGACATCTCTGATTTGTTGTTCTACTGTGATGACGACATTGGTTTTCATATTTTTTCTTATCTTTTTGCAACTATTCATTTCTTTGTTGCTTAAGGGTCTTTTTAATATTTGTGGGGTTTTCACGTTGGTTAACTTCCTGTTTCTGTGTTTCAATGGTCGGTGGTGGTAAGGGTTGTACATTTTTTTTTGAGTGAAAATACTTTCAGAGCAGCAAAACCTGGCAGGAAAATGCCAAGAAAATGCCCAAACCTCAAAGAAAACCAAAACCTACCGAAAAACCAAAACAAGAAAGCAAGCTCACAGCCACCTCCTCTCAACTCTGACTTTTCAGGCCTCCATGATAATGAACTAGTTCTCCTCACTCTAATGTACCTCTAGGGCTTCAGATCAGCAAGGTATTGTGCATCTACTACATTTCAAAGGATTTTAATTCTGCTACAACTTTCTTCTTGTAAATGACTGACAATCAAGGACTAGGACTCTTGGAGCTAGCTGTAAGATACACTTAGGAGGCTCAAGTGACTTTTGGGGAAGACAGGACTTTCAGAGCAGAAAGGTCCACCCCAGGAGCTGCTCTGGCAGCTCTGGTTTTCCAGCTGAGGCAATGCTGGGTACACTGGGCACTTGCAGCTCTTGACCCTAGCCTGAAATGCGGGTGCCCAGCCAGGAATTTGAAAGAAAGGTTGTAAACTTCTTTGCCACTTTCTCTACTTCAGAATAAGTGTCCTGAAGGGAAGGACACTACTTTCTCTACTTGAAATAAGTGTCCTGAAAGGAAGGGCTAAAGCTTTGCCGTACTGGCCTGTGTTCCACATAGCATCCGGGGTGAGATGGCTCCTGGTCATGTTCTCTCCACCTTGTCTGCCTCTGGATCCACCCTGCAATAACCCGCATCTATTTGGCGTGGAAGGAGCCTGAGCACTGAACACACTGTCCTTTTCACAGAGTGTTAAAGGTAGCCAAAACAGAGCCTAAATTTGCAGGCAGAGTCCTTCCTTACTTGCATCTTCCCTGCCTCCACATTCTGTGAGTAAGCACACCACAGGAGAGCATGCTCTTTGGAAGATTTATTTGTGGTGAGAGAAAGTTAGAAATAAGTGATTCAATTATAAAGGAGTGTGGGAATTAAAAAAAAAAAACAAACCAAAAAAACCCACCCCAAAATCCTGGCAGTGCAAAACAGAAACCTCAGCATGCTGTTTATTCAGTGCTGGCAACTGATACCTGCTTTATTGGTTTAAAGCACAACAGTCGGTCACAGGGTATTGTTTCAGCAGCTGGGCTGTATGTTGAAGTGAAACTCTAAGGCCAAGGGAAATGTAGCAATGTAACAGGGAGAGCTAAGAAGGACATTACAAGAAAAGGATAAGGAGTTGGCTTTTGTGAAGGAAATATTGAAGGACGCACACAAGGGATTGGCCAAAAAAAATTCAGAGTGTATTAACCTGAGTCCTCAGATGACTGTTGAAAAAGGAGAATAAGAATTTACTCTTTGAACTTGGAAAAGTGGGAACAAGAGTATTGAAATGCAACTCTAGGTCAAGGGCAGCTGAAGGACACTTAAAGCAAAAGATGTACTCTTTGAAAGGCATTATTTAAAAATAGTAATGGACTCAAGAATGAAACCCAAACAATAGCTGGATTTGTCACAAATTAAATGAGAAGACAAGAGGAGGTTGCCGGAGTGATTTTTTTTAGCAAAGTGGGTTAAACTGTAAGAATTAAAAGGAAAGAGGAAAATCTAATCAGCATGAAAGGAATTGATATGAAACTCTGAGTGCTCAGGTGGCTCTGCGGTGGGTTCGAAGTGGCTGGATGCCAGATGCCCACCAAGCTGCTCTTACTCCTCTCCTCAGCAGGACATGAAGGGGTTGAAAATAAGTTGGAAAATTGTGGGTCAAGACAAAGGTATTTTAAGAAAGCAAAAGCTAAAAGGCTGCTTGTGGAAGAAAGAAAAAAAGTAGAGTCATTCTTTACTTCTCATGAGTAGGCAATGTCCAGCCACTTCCTGGAAAGCAGGTCTTCAGTGCATATAGTGGTTGCTCTGGAAGACAAAAGCTGTGAACAAGGAATGCTCCTCCGCCCTCTCTTACTCCTCCTTTCCCCTCACTTTTCTTATTGAGCAGATGTCATATGGTATGGAACATCCCTCTGGTCAGTTTGGGTCAGCTGTCCTGGCCGCATCCCTTCCCAAGTCCTTGCCCACCCCCAGCCTCCTGGTGAGGGTCATGTTGAAGAGACAGACAGAACGCCTTGGTGCTGTGCCAGCGCTGCTCAGCAGTGGCCAGAACCGGGGTGCATTACTAGCACGTCTGTAGCTGTTAGGGCTGATGTGGGCAAAAGTAACTTCCCCACAGCCAAATCCAGAACAGCTTTGAGGGCAAAATTTTAAAAGGGAGAGAATTTTCAAAGCACAGAGCTTAGGATATATACTCATCAGCAACCTGTTTCATGTTGGGGTTGGCTTCTTCCTTGGCTGCTTAACCTGTGTGCCACCTTAACCTATGTGCCTGTGTGGGACTTTAACCCTTAACCAGAGCAAATCAAAAGGAGAGGGAGAGAAACAGATGTGCAAATGAGGATGAAGAGGAGCCTGGGTGTCCCTTCCTTTCTTGTACTGCATCGGTGATCTCCTGTGAAGATCCCTGCCAAGCTCCCCCCCAGCTCAGGGCAGGGTGGGTGAGGGCATCCCTGTGGCTCTATGGGTAAATCTGCAGTACTAGAAGAGACAAGGGAGATGGAGAAGCAGCACAACTGAGGAAGCCTTGGGATAGTGAGATGCAGACATGTCTGGATATTGAAAAGACAGATAGCTGGGTACTGCTTGTTTTCCAAAGCTGTAACACTGAGGTTCAAAGCCTTCCTGCCTGCACGTAACAAATGGTGCTGTGGAAGACCCAGCCGTCTTTTAATGCAGGCTATCACAATTACCTGCTTTAAAGCATGTATTAAAATCTTTGGCATTTTGTGTTTTATTGGCCTAAGAATGCAAAGAAAACCTAATACTTTCTGTCCAAAAGTTTTTTTAAAAAGTTTTAACAATTCTTACACTATTTGTATAACCTTTTCAGAAATGCTCTGTTTTCTTTCTCTTTGCCTTTTGTTTACTTTGAGGTTTGTAGGTTTTGTTATCAGTAGTAACTTTGAAATACAACAAGAAAGTAATTTTTAAGAAGCAAACATGAAATGTTTTATACTTTTGAAGAGTAAATTGCTAAAGCAAACTTTTATTTGAACAACACAAAAGGCTAGCTCTTGTTAACAAAAGGTCAACTTGGTCTGTGGTGTCTTGGATGAAGATTTAAATGTCACAGTACCAGAGCTGCTGCTTACTGCTAACCCAGCTTTCATGTTTTTGGTTTTGCACTGCTGTTTTGCAGTAGGGATTGAAGTATTTGTGTATAAGAAAGAGACCATGGCTAATTCTGTGAGCTAAATCCCAAACGCTAATTAGCCTGTACTATACTTTTACCATGGATGTTTTCACTGACTGCAGCAGTGAGGCAACTGGAGGAAGTTTAAGAACTTAAAATGTGAATTTTTTTTCCCCCAACACTTCTGCATGTCAGAAGATAGGGTCTCACTGATGCTAAGGTGATAGCGGCCCACTATGGGAGAGGAACATGCAAGAGACATGCCTGTCTCCCATCACCTAGAATAGTCTTGATGTCCAAAGAGCCTCATGCTCGTGTGGAATCAAACATGAGGAATGGAAGCCATAAATTTGCGACAGGATATTGTTAAAAGGAAAATAAACTTAAAAACATTTGTGGGTTTTTTCTTCCCTAGCTAGTATTTTAGAATATATTTAATTGCTCAAAATATATTTTTCATTTTATGACTAATTTCTGGGTCACTCCGGTAACAGCCAATATTTTGAAAATTCAAGTGATAAATAAAGAAAATGCTTTGCACAACATCTCTGCCAAGATGCTCAAGAAACAAATGTCCAGACCATGATGTTACATCAAATGGTATGAAAAGAAAAAAAAACCACCAACAAACCAAAGAAGACATTGAACAGAAGAAAATAAAAACAAGAGACTTGCTTATTAAAGCTTGGAATTTTAATTCTGCGTGAAATTCCAGTATTTTTAAGCTTTTAGTTTTGGTAGGAATGAGGACTGACAATACTTACATTTTCCATGAATAGAGAATCTATTAAAAGTGTTTCCTTGGAAAATCTTTTTGAAACCACACAAACTCTTTTCCTCAGCAGTTATGCTGTAGGATCCACAAGCTGTTTGGGGTGTGTAGTCCCAAAGCTTGCTAACTCCCAGCCTCCGTGCTGGGAGGTGTTGAAGCCTTGTTGATCAGGAGTGTCCCCACGCCTCACACTCCCTCCTCTAAGGAAGGTTCCGCCCATGCCACCCCCATGAGTCCTGAGTGCCTTTGCACCTCTTGCCCTCTGAAGGGAGAAACTCTTCCACCACAAGTGAAGTAGGCAGCTCAGCAAATTATCCAAACATAGGGCAGATTTTAGAAGAGTTGGAGGGTTACAGAAACCATACAAAATATTTTTATACAGCAACTCATGAGCATTTTTCTCCTGTGACTGTTTAATTTTGCAAAACCACAGTCATACTAATATTGGGATCACTATAATTCTGCAAAAATGACTGTAATATGTACAGTAATTCTGTTGTAACTATTGCAATGCACTTTTCTTCTCACTGGACTGATGAGACAAGCTGCGTAGCCAGTCAGTAGCAACTCATACTTAAGGTCCAATCAATTCTACTCATGTCAATTGTAAATTATAGCCAGGACACTTTTGGTTATTCTCATGCTGTCCTGGTTCTGGCCAGGCCAATGTTAACCTCTCCAGGCAGCCAGCACAGGTGAGCTGAGTTAGCTGGGGCTGTTTTCCACACCACCTGACATCACTCCCCTATAAAATGCCAGTCTGAGTATGACTAGGGCATCAGGTCAGTTCTTGCATTGTGCAGTACTCTCTTATCACCGTCCGTAAGTGAAATTTGCGGTGGGCTGTTTTGGTTCTCCTTTCATGGTGATTTTGTCAGTAAACTGTTCTTATCCCAACCCACAGAGGCTCTGTCTGGTTTCCCTCCAGGAGTGAGCGAGCAGCGTATGGTGCTCAGCCACTGCTTGGGGCTGAACCACCACACACAGAACAATATTTGAATTTCAGTGTTACTCTTTTCCAGGAGGGCTATCAATCTACTTATTCTCAAAGTACAATTTCAGCATGTAAGACTGATTTTGAAATATCAATAGAATGAATGTGTCAACTTTTGGTTTTCTGAAAAAGTGGAAAGCATACACATTTTTGCACTGCTGGTACACTTACGGATGCAGGAGGAACTTCCATTATGAAGTTTTGAAGTGCAATTATTCTACACGAAATTGTTATCCATGACATCCAAACTAGTCATCTGCAATGGCAGCAAGTTTAACTTTCCCTCAAAGTGTGTAAAAATAAAATGATAGCTCAAGTTAATAGTTGAGCAGTATGCTTCAGTATTTTCTTCTCCATTTTCTACCTATTAATTGCATAAAACTGAAAGTATCTGGTTACATGACACTGCTGCTTTTTCATGGCTTTTCATAGGCTTTTTTAAATGATTGCAATTCATGATTGTGCCATCTTCTTAATGTATTGCTAATCACCAGTTGTTGAATAATAAATTATATCTTTCATATCTTATTTCACAGCGCTTGTTGTCATATTTTTTTCAGGTTTCATTTGGGTGTACGCTTGATGAGATGTAAAACTTGTCATTTTAACATTGTAATTGTTATTTGTAATCAAATGTGTATCATGCTCTTTCCAGGACAGACTCTAATCACAGCAGTTCCACTGCACTGATGTGCAAAAGTTGGGAGGCTACCCAATGATATTACCTTCCTGTGATAAATAGTGTAAAATTGCTAAGAAGATGGTACTGGGCATTCAAGATTTTTTCATCAGGAAATGTGTTAGAAGAGGCCCTGACTATATAAAAACCTGAATGGAACAGACTTTAAGGTGGAGGAGCAAGCCCTGAGGGTGACAGTCTTGCTGTCTTGCAAAATACGCCCAGAGCAAGCCAGGTTCGTAGTGGGTGTTAACCAGAAAGGCAAGGTCCAAAACCAGGGGGGAGGTCAGCCTCCTCTCTCCCAGCAATGGTCACAAGGATGGAGCTCTGGCTTTTTTATTGCCTGCTTGTGGCCCAGGGACAAATAAACACAAAACTCAATTGAACTCCTAATCCAGCCTGTATTTTCGTCCTCATTTGAAATGGCCCATATCCATTCTCTGCCTTGGAAATGGTCCTCACATTGTTTTTCCAAAACCCATGGTCTTTTTGGCCATGTTGGTGTGGAACAGCTCTGTCAGATGCAAAATGTAGGAGAATAGTTCTTGTCCCTGTTTGCTTTCCTCCCGGAATATGGGCACATCTCCTTTGGCAGAACTGTTGCAGACAGTATTAGAGTGGTTTTCAACACCATCCATCAATTATCCCTCAGACTATTTGCTCTTTGAGACCTATCTATGTATATGAAGAAGCATGAAGAGCTCTCCTTTACGTTTCCTTGCGTCTAGTCTCCCAGGAACATCTTTCTGGGAAACTAAAAAGATCAGAATAAGATACACGATTGTGGTAGGAAAAAAAATAAAAATCAAGACTGCATTTGTAATGAGCATGACAAATCTCATCTAAAAATTGGGTTACATGGGTTAAAACATTTTATAATTTTAAGATATTGCCTAAGGTACCAATAAATTTTTATGTGTTTAAAGAAGTTTCTGAGAATCATTTAACCTCTGTGGTAGCTGTGGCTGTTTTTCATGGTTCTGCATCAGGCCTTTCAATCACAGTCAGTGATTCTACTTTTGTATTCCTTTCTATCCTTCAATCTTATCTGCAGTTTCATGACAGCAAGTTTTCATAAAGTGAGAACAAATCATCTAAATTAATATCCTAGTTTAAAAATATGTTTTATGGTAAAGAATGTGAAAGAATTCACTCTTAGGAGTAGGCACTGTAGAGCAAGAGTGATGCTCCCTATATCCTTTTCACTCTTGTGCTCCAAGCAGGAGCTCTGTTCAAGCGTTACTGTCAATCTGAATTAAGTTAATGAACTGGGAAGATGTATTTAAAGTACATAAGTATCCCCAGTCATACTAACAAGTATTGCTACATCTCAGCTTGGGAGAATTTGGCCTGAGTAAAGTTTTATGTATGGTTTCATTCACATTTCTTGTGGATAGCTAACAGAAGTAGAAGACCTGTTTCTTTGCTCTGGCTCCTTTTGCTTCTCTCCACTGGAATGTGCATATGGTGCAAGCATTTTTTCCCAACAATGAAAGCGAAGCAATAGATTGTTCATGAGATACACCGCTAACAATTATTTGGCAGAAGATTGAAAACCTACAGACTGTACTTCTACATGGTTCTGTTGGCCCTGTTTGTCTCACAAAAATAGCAACCCACAAATCATATACAAAGAGATAGTGATCAGTCCATAACAAGGGCGTGTATAATCAAACTTCCACTTTCAGCCAGCATGCAAGATGGAGAGTTTGGACAGCCTTGTTTGTTTAGTAAGTTTGCCAGTAAATGTAGCTAGGATAGAATTGTAGCAACCCAAACACAAGAAAAAACCCATTAAGATAATTTTCTGGGCACTGTTGTTCCTGTTATTGGATAAGCGGGCATCGAATCAACAGGTTTCCAGCTTGTGGAGTACTTTGTACTGTGCAGGAGAGTTAAAATGTTAGAGAATTGTTCCCACTGTCATTTAATGCTTTTCTTAACTTTCTGCAGCATATGAAAGTTATGTAAAGTGCCCTGCAAAGTTGCAAACAGTATGTCTGTGCTGTTAGATGCATGCCCACGCTTCACACACAGGCAGATGTCCTGTTAGGATTTTTCTGAAAGCAGTTGCAATTACTCGCCTTGCATTTGTGATGCAAAATGTATCTGACATTTCTTTCCCCAAGCTGCAGTGTTTGGCTTTGAAACGCCACTACTTTACTGGTAAGGGAAAAATAAGGTTGATGCAAAACAAGACAAATGTGCCTCTTCCTTCTATGTTGATCGTAATAGAGTTTTCCCAGAAACTCTACCTCTTTGTAAAACCAATCTAGCTGCTCACAGTAACACCCACCTTTAATTAAGGACTTTACCAAACACTTGGTAGGAAGACGCCAGGTTAAAATAGCAAAGAAGCAAACAAACAAAGCCCATGCTGTCTTCAGAAGGCTATTTTAAATTGAACTGACTAGTGCACTCAACTTCAGGCAATTTCCCTTGGGTTTGATCTCAGACAAACGGAGTTTCAATTACACCTTGTACACTGTAGGCAACATTCAGACTTGAAAGGTTTTCAAGGATCAGGATGAATTGTTTACTAATTCAAAAACTGAAAGGTTCATCCAAAGACTTAGCCACCAGGAGCTTCTTTCCCTCTGCACATAACTGCCTTTTCTCCACGGATGGACAACTTTATCCTTTGGAAGTGAAATTCAGACATTTAACATTCCCTTCTGTCGAGCTTCCTTTATATATACACACACATGCATCTAATTTCTTTGCTAACAAGGGAAAACTCTACTATAATTTGCCTAGTACCAAGTAAACAGTTTGAAGACAAATATGCCATGTTGCTTTCGTGAATATCCCTGTGTATGTATCTTTATATCGATCTCTACAAACTAGTCAGACTTACATAAACTCAGTCCCACACAGCATTATGTTATTTACATACCTTTCTGCACATCACCTCACTCTGATATAAAAAGCACAATGAAGTCAGACTGATGTCCTTCACCTGCTTTGATGGGTGTTAGAGTTTATACATGAAAATAGACTGCTCCTACACATACGTTGTCAATGCATACTGCTTTTCCCTTATTTACATGTTAGTAAGGATGCGAGTAGGTCTTCGAGAACCAAATGAATTCAAGTCTCAGATTCTGCCCCAGTCTCTATTCTGAATTAACTTTAACCAATCTTCCCACAAAGAGAACTTGATCTGTTGAGGTGAACCGGAATTATCCATTACTTTAGGAGGTGCTGGACTAAACAAGTGACCAGAACTTGGCTATTCTTTCTTATGTTCTGTATTCTGAATGGTTTCTTTGCCAAGGCTATTGAACATTTAAATCTTCTCAGAATTCATTCTCAGTGACCCAGAGGCTCGCTCTGCATGTGAGAGAATTTAACCTTAACTGGATTAGAGAAGAACACATCCTGCTGTCAGTAATTTAAAATAGTCTTTTAATGTAGCAGAAGTTTCATGTTATCTGGAGAAAACACAAATAAAGTTCCATTATTAAAAAATATAAAACATTAAAAAGTGCTATGGAATTTACAGACGTAAAAAATCCAATGGCCATGCTAAGATAGTTGTTGAGAGGTTCTGTGTGGGAAAGCATGATATATTTGGATGCATTTGGAAAGGACAATTTAGTAGATGTGATGTATCAGGGAATTAATGAACCAAGTCAAGCCAATTTAAGGACTTAGAAGGAAGCCAAAACCAGGTTTGGGACGTACAGATTCTTGTAAGTGCAGGAAAAATCAGATCAATTTTAGAATACTCACTAAAGTCTGAAGATGAGATAAAAAGAGTTGAGAAAATTAGATCTAAAAATGTAAGGAAAAAGTGAAAGACAAGTGAAAAATAATAACCTTTTTTTCAATACAAACACCAACTTAATGAACTGAAATTGTAATTAAATCACTGCCTGTGGATAGATATTTGCAGCAGTCACTAGGGGAACCCTTAAATTGATCAGATTTCATGATGAACTCCCTAGGACATGGGCTTTCAAAGAAATATCAAAGCTCTTCCTTCACTCAAAGTCACTTTCAAAATTGTGATCTAAGTGCAGTTTGGTAAACTTTTATATACATATTCATTTGCTCTTAGATAAATAATTTTGACTTTGATTTCTAAGATTTCCTTTTGAGCGTTTCCTACGGAATGTATGCTGGGAAAGCATAAGCATCAGAAACAGGTAGTAACTAAATTTAGGAAGTACATAAAAAGCATAGGATATATGGTAGCTCAGGAAAGGACACATTTTGGTATAGGGAGGAAGACTGTGGGTACCTGGGATAATTTTTTCCTGAGTGGGATATCATGTTTACATTCACATTCTCTTTTGTGAATAGTTGACAGTTCGGCCTCAAAAACTTAAAATCATTCAGATCTCTTAATTAAAATGATAGGTAACTGTGAAATTTCTCTGCTTTTGAGTTGTAAGAATTTGATTTCTGTAAAAAATTTCAACTCTAGAGCAAGTAAAGTACTGTTACCTTGTACATCAATGGAGAGACTACAGTTAAATGAAATTTTGCAGATAGCTATGTAAGAAATTTATCTAAAGCACCAAAATCTGAGCCAGATTTGAATCGGAAGCTGTGTAACTAAGGTTAGTCCAATCAAATAAAACCTGCTGGAAAGGAAAAGAATATTAGCATTGGCTCAACCCCATATTAATAACAACACATGGCTTGTGGCCAACATGGACCATGGGAAAACTGTGAGACACCTTAAAGGAAGCCAAGAAAAGTAATCGCCTAGTGAGGAATATTGTAGGTGTGTGCATAGACATTCTGCTTTATGCTCAGGAGATACAGAGTAGGCACAGGCGGAGAAGTATTTCTGATTCTTGTCTGGTTTCTTCTGAAGAAACTGCAAACCTAGTTGCAATGAATTCCTGGAATGGGGGAGGGCAAAGCATTTGTACAGGCAACTTTCTAAGCAACACAGACCACAGCAGCCATTCCCAATTGCTATCACTCATATATCGAGCCTCAGCAAAGAGCCATTCAGGAACCCATTTCTAATTTCTATACCAAGTATTTTCTCTGCGATAGTTTTAGTGATGTGGAATGAAGCTAACATACTGTGGTCTACAAAGACATCTTTTTATTTCATTGTCTTAAATTATTTTATTCTGTGCATGTCCTTGTTTTTGATTATTGACATCTTTTGACAATTTGGATTTTCAATTTCTGAAACAGTCATAAAGTAAAGAATTATCTTACATTAAGCAAATCAGTGACAATTTTCTTATCTTTGGAAAATAATACTAGTTGCATTGTCAGTGTTTTACATTATTTCTAAATGCTTCATGGCAAGACAATGGCTTCTGGTTCCTATCAACTGGCTTTGCATGCTAGCAAAAGTCATCATGTTATGCCACCTAGAGGTACTCTTTCTGTCCTTGTCACGTTACCTTGTGTAGCCCTCGATAAGCAACAATGGAGAACTGGTGACAACAGATGAGGAAAAAGCTGAGGTTAACAACTTTTTTGCCTGGTAACCTGTCTCCTCACTTTTCTTGAATTGAGGGTCTGCAAGATGGGGACAAGGAAGACAGAGTCCCTCCCATTGTAAGTGAAGAAAAGGTTCGTGACCATCTTTGGTATTTGAACATACACAAGTCCACGGGGCCTAATGAGATGCATCCCAGACTCTTGAAAGAATTGGCTGATGTAGTTGCCAAGCCACTCTCCATGATATTAAAAAATTCATGAAGGTCAGGTGTAGCCTCTAGTGACTAGAAGAGAGGAAACATCATAACCATTTTTCAAAAGGGTAGGAAGGAAGACCCTGGGAACTACCACCCTGTCAGCCTCACCTCTGAGTCAGCCTGGGAAGATAATAGAACAGATTCTCCTAGAGGCTATGCTGAAACACGTGGAGGATAGGGAGGAGATTCGAGACAACTAGCATCACTAGGGGCAAGTCCTGCGTGACTAATCTAGTAGCTTTCTACAATGGAGTGACTGCATCTGTGGACAAGGGAAGAGCTATGGATGTCAACTATCTAGATTTCTGCAAGGCCTTTGACACAGTCCCCCACAACATCCTTCTCTCTAAGTTGGAAAGATATGGATTTGATGGGTGGACTCTTTAGTGGATAAGGAATTGGCTGGATGGTTGCTTCCAGAGGATGGTGGTCAATGGCTCCAAGTCCAGATGGAAGACAGTGACAAGTGGAGTTCCTCAAGGGTCTGTGGTGGGACTGGTGCTATTAACATCTTTATGAATGATATTGACACTGGTATAGCGTGCATCCTCAGCAAACTTGCTCATGACACTGAGTGGTGAAGTTAATGTGCAGGAGGGACAGGATGCCATCCAGAGGGACCTGGACAGGCTGGAGAAGTGGTCCCAGGTGAAGCTCATGAGGTTCAACAAAGCCAAGTGCAGGGTCCTGCACCTGGGCAAGGACAATCCATGTTAGCCTTACAGGTTAGGAAATGATGTGCTTGAAAGCAGCCCTGAGGAAAAGGTCTTGGGAGTACTTGTGGATGGGAAGCTCAACATGGTCCACCAGTGTGCATCTGCAGTCCAGAAAGCAACCGCATCACAAGCTGCATCAAAAACAGTGTGGTCAGCAGATTGAGAGAGGTGATTCTACCCCTCTGCTCTGTTTTGGTGAAATCTCACTTGGAGTACTGTGTCCAGCTTTTGACCCCTCAACACAAGAAGGACATAGACCTGTTGGAACATGTCCAGAAGAGTGCCACAAAAATGATGGAAGGGCTGGAGCACCTCTCCTATGAAGACAGGCTAAAAGAGTTGGACTTGTTCAGCTAGGAGAAGAGAAGGCTCTGGGGGGCCTTGTAGCAGCCTTACAGTACCTGAAAGTAAAGTGCCTACAAGGAAGCTGGGGAAGAACTGTTCACAAAAGCATGTAGCAGTAGGACAAGGGGTAATGGTTTTAAACTTGAAAAGGGACATTTATGTTGGATATTAGGAAAAGTGAAGATGTCCCTGCTTACTACAAGGGGGTTCGACTAGATGACCTCTAGAGGTCTCTTCCAACCTTACACATTCTATGATTCTATGATTCTAAAATACATTAATCCAAATCAGGGAGTGGAGAAAACAGAATTGTCATGTTTTCTAAAGTGACTTTTTGCTGAGAGAACAAATGAAATAAAAACATTCCAAAGCACCCATTGGCCAACAACAGGGAAGTAAACATTATGGTGGTTTTATAACCACTTATAACCAGTTTCAGCTCTAAATTTTACATATAAACATCTTTATTACTCATCGTTTATATAGAATCTCTTTTCTTTGTTAAGAAAAAACCCTCTTCTTTGAATGGCAAAAATGTGTCGTGCTGTGAATACACAAGAAAGGAAATATATTCTGCTAAGAAGGGTGTTCTAGAAAATAAGAACACCTCCAAAGATAGTGAGAAATATGCCCACTTTTGGAAAAAAAGACCGACCTTGGTTCTTTGCACAGGAGAGAAGCAATGGTATAAGCCAGTTATTACTTTTAATGTCCCAAAAACTTTACGTCTCTAAAAATCATCTCCCAAGTCTGCAACCCAACCATTTGCTTGCCTTTTGTTCTGGCATTTGCAACTTCTACTTTGGTCAGTAATTCCATGGCAGACTTATTTAAAGCTATGCTGGTATGATCCTGCACAAAAATTTCAGATTTGAGAATTTGCCATTTCCAATACATTTTGTAAAAAGGAAAATAAAACAACAAACCCTCTCAATCTGCTGCAGTAGTAGCAGTTTTTCCTGGTGTGATACATGTTCAGCATTGATCTTGGATGAAGACATGGGAGGACTAGAAGTATTCTGCTCAGACGCTTATCCCTGGGGCTCTTTATAGTCCACTGAAGAGGAAAGGAAGCCTAACTACTGTAGTTCAGAGCTCTACTTGCCAGTATTTGAGAAAAAAGCTGAACAGATAATTTATAAATAGTTTTCAGTTCACTTAGATATTCTTATTGCTTGTGTAATATCCCTGAGGAGAATATAACTTCTAGTCTAGCAAATAAGTTTACAAAAATGTGCAATCATTCCCTAGGGAAAAAAAGTTGTTCTGCTATTGGAATGGTGTTAGATAATGGTAGCCATATTCACATTTCTTCTCTCTCCACAGGAAGAGTATGTGAGCACTACAAAATGAATACTTCTGCCTAATTCTTTAACATTCACACTTAGATGTGTCTAAATAACTAAGGTTATTTTTTAAACTCTTCCTATCTAGAGCTTTTATCATATAATATATGTCTGTTGGCATTTTTTTACCATATATATAGATAGCTATTTAATTTTTAAGCACAGCTTAATTTTACTTTGTTGTTTTTCTCTGTGCTTTTGGTTATGTCTATTCTTTTGATTGCACAAACAGCACATGATCAGCTTTTGTCATTTGTCATGGATATGGAGGTAGTCAGTGTTTGTCATAATGACAAGGCTCCTGGAGTCCACATGACACCTTGAAAAGTTCAGTTGTAGGAGTTCGCTGGTGCTGTTCTTTGAGGCTGCAGGCAACATTACAGGGTCAAACACTAATGATTAAAGTCTACCAGTTGAAGAAGTAGTTACCCTCCTCCAACCTCCTTAGTAAAATGCTGTAATATTTCAGCTTCCTTAGGGTTTAGTTTTCCTGGTTGGTTCCCAGTACTGGCAGCTGCCTGTACCCAGCAGCCTTGTCCTTTGTTTTTGGTGGCTTTTTTCAGAGTACTTCATGTGGAGAAATGACAAGGTGTGTGATGTATCCCCATGGCAGTGTGAGGGCTAATGGGCCTGGGGTTGTGCCAGAGGTCAGCACATGGTGTGGAGGCCATGAAAGCCCAGAGGAGGTACTGTGAATGGCTAGTGTGGATAGAAGCAGGTTGTTCATGGGAAGTCCTGTGATATATTCTTAAATGCTCTCTGTGTCTTGCAGAGCTAGCCAGGATGCCTAGCTGTAAAGTGAAGTGCATTTTGAGTAAGCAAATTAAAAATCTACAGCACAGGGATAGTCATTATAATACCAAAAACATGGAAATTGACTCTTTTAAGTCCTCATTTCCAACATAACTGCAATCTATAATGCTTTTGAAGCTTTATTGCTTAAAACACAGGGAGACATACTGAGGACACCAACATAGAAACATGGCTTGTAGAGCCAACACTGACTAAATACAAAACCCTTCAGCAAAATATGGAACAGGCTGTAAGCCTGAACAAAGTGTGACCTTGTTCAGCATCTAGCCTGTGACTGAAGATGTCCCAGGGTACTTTTAATGAATGCATCCTTTTCCTGGAAGGTAGTTCAAAGTCCTGAGTTGTGCAGGTACATTTAAACAAAAGAGCTGTAAAAATCTGCATATGCCTTCCTCAGATGACAAAAGTGTCTTTTCTTTGTTGTTTTTATTGTTAGTGAGATACTAATCTATGTGCTTGCTGGCTATTCAACAGCCAGCAATCAGTTAGATAATAAATCAGAGGGAAATTGAAAAACTGTTTGCTCTTCTGAAATAAATAAACCTCAAGGCTTCCTTCCTGTGAGCTATCAACGCTTTAACCAAGTTACTTGAAAAAAGAAAGAAAAGAAAGTGGAAAACTAAAATAGAGTGAGAACTGGCTTGTGCACTTGAATCCAACGAATTCCTGTGAAAAACAGCAGCTTCCTTCCATCCATGGACTTTGCTAGCATAAAGGTCACACCCAAATTTCTGAAAGTTGGAAATAAATGCACACAGCTTCCTGTGGCAAAGGCTTCATGAAGGAACCCTCAGAGACACTAGTTTGGTATTAGTCAGAGATCAGAATTGAAAGACGCTGTCAAACCTAAAATGAAATTTATTCCTGAGTATCATAGATAACAGAGGTCTGATTGCTTCAGGTTATCAATATTTTTCCACATCAAGCCGTCATTTAAATTTTGAACAGTCTTCTGCTTGCCAGTAGAATATTATAAACTTATTCTGGTTTAAAAAACAATACTTTGACTGTAAACTTTCATTCCCTTTTAACTGCTCAGGGGTAAACAATTTGAACTAAATATGTAGGTGAGAATTCTTTCTATTGCCAGGTACGATGCCTTTTTTCAACTTTAAGACCAAGTAAGAATAAGTGTATAATACTATGTATCTCTAGTGGCTTAGTGCCTTATTGATAGGAGTAACAGATGTTTTATTAAAAGTCACCCCAAAATACAAAAAAAGTTTCATAAATATTTTCAAAATATGAAAAGTCTGTAATCTTTGAAAGCCATGAAAGTGTCTGTTTATCTTTTGAGTTTTGCATTTTATACTTTCTTTAATTTTTTGCACCACATACAAACATTGGAATGGCATCCTTTTTTCCTTTCAAAATTATTTTCTATTAATTAGAAAAATACTATAAATTTCAAAGTTCTCTGAAAACCTGAGATATTTTATAAAGATTGATGGGGGGGTGGTCATGGAAGAATTAAATACATTTTCCTTTGAGACCAACAGTGTGGATAAAGGCAGAGAAGCGATCTTAGGGGGTGCTATTTCAGACCCAAGTGTTGAACTACAGGAGCTTCCTGAGTTACCTCTGAGTGATTCAACCCTGTGAGCTGCCGACAGCTGCTCGGATTGCCAAGTGAAACGCCTCTGCTCAGGCAAGCCTCGTGGCTCTTGGTGCCTCCTCACCGTATGGCCAGCTACCCAGAGTGACATGCTTAGGGCCCAGCCCCACCTCCGGAGGATGAGGGGGTGAGGTGGGACACAAGGTCATTTCCAGCACCGGTGTTTTCTGGGTTGACAAAACCATCACTGCATAAAGGGAGCTTGCAAGAAGATGACCACTGAACCTTCAGTTCTGTCTGCTAATGAGAATGAGTTATTAAAAGGTTAAAAGTGTATTAACAGTAATCTTATTGTCTCTTTATGTGTGATTGAGCTCTCTGTTTCCTGAAGTCTTGTTATTAAAAGAACTATTTCCTTAATAGATTGCATTAGGATACACAGCAAAGGTAAATTAGGCTTTATATGCACTTTAACAGCATGCTAAGACAAATGTGGTTCTACTTAAATCAAGCATTAGATTTGGTTAAAACTTCTGAATGTAAACAATTCTGTAGAAATAGTTATTCAATAAGAGGTTTCCTGTGATTCTGAAAGTGGCAAAATGCTAGTTTCAGCCTCACTGGCAGTCTTCCAGACAAGACTAACACCAAGCTAGCAACATGCGCTTAATGCTTAACATAGCATATGTATCTTAAGTACATGAAATATCGATTCCCATCATGACTTTTTAAGGCAATTAGTACATAGTGAATTAAAATATGAATTGCCTCGCATCTTTTTTTAAACAAGTTCCTGCAAGATTTAAATGTAAATGAAAAACATTGGAGAGACTTTGTAAGTGGGAATGAGAAAAGCATTATAAAACTTGGGCCCTGATTTATTAATACCACCACATATATGTCTTGGAAACTCCATTGCTGCATAATCCTTTTATAAGCGCTATGGTTTAAAAAAGGTGCTGTTAGAGAAGGAGCAGGAGCATTCTGACAGAATTGGAGTAAAACCCCAGTTTGGTAGATTCCCTGCTAGAGCTGGAGCAGCACAGTGGAAGTTATCCCTCTGAAGTGTACCCTTGACAGAAGGAATAAATTCATTCGAGGATGATCCATGTGGAGAATGGAAGACTTAATGAGCTGGAATTTGTACATTTCTTGCCAGCAAGATGAGGAACAGTCTGAAAAAGGTCATCTTTTAAAAAGAGAGAATTACTTTTGTAGGAGTCATCTTATTTGCAGAATAAGACTTAGTGACTCACAGCACATTTGCTGCAGTAGAATAGGATACGTTATGAACCACTCAGGACATGCACTGATTTTGAGCAAATATTTGGGATAAAATTATCTGCACCTGTGAACAGAATCTTACAGTTCTTATGTGAATTTCAGCAGTTGCACTGGGATAAAAATGTGTCTTTATATTTGCTTGATTCTCCCTAGAAAATAGTCTGAAAATAAACATTAGCTTTTCCTAAACCCAAGTCAAATGAGGAAAGGACAGGTATAAAATCTACAGTTGTCAATTTCACTCCTCTTCATATTCCCTTACCATGTATGTTGTGTAGTTATTTCTCCTCTGACTTGAAAAATCATATTTTTGATTATACTGAGCCAGAGACAGGCAGATACATTTGACACATATAAATTACATATTTAGAGGCAGCGCCTCTGAAGTAATTGCTGAAATGGAGTTTAAGCCTAAATGTCAGTATAACATTCACCACATATTTGTCTGATCGTTCCGTAGTGTGTCATTCAATAACTTCTTTCAAGGTCAATTTATTTCCATATTAGTTAAGATTCGATTTTTTGCTGATGTTGACTGAAAAGACAATTATTTTTATTGGTGGTTTTTGTGGTTTGGTTTGGGTTTATTTGGTTGGTTGGTTGGTTTGTGTGGTGGTTTTTTTGGTATCTTTGAAGTGAACACACATTTTTACCTAAATTGGTCACTTCCAAGTTTGGAATTCTTGAGATGCTTCTGAGAGGTAAGTTCACCAGGCTTTATATAACTTTGCCATTATGAATAGGGAAATCCCTAACATGCCTTCCATTTCTGGTGGTGAATATCACTCACCCAGCTAGGGAAATACAAAATCCTCAGCCTTGTTCTGCCTTTTCAGAAGCTCAGACTTTTTCATTTGCTTCAGTAGAACTCAATAGGCTTTCAGTGTTGCCGAGATCCCTCTCAATGCCTTCTGCTGTGCACTGACTGCCAACCTTTTCAGGAAGATAAAGTAGATGTCTTCAGTCAGCCATAAGGTTGAGCTACCACTAATGGGATGTGGTAGGACCTCCTGAAAATAGCAGTAGGTAGAGTATTTGCAATCACTCCTCTCTACCTCTGACCACAGTGATTAACCAGTAAGGACAGATAAATTCCTCAGAATTTAAAGTGAGAAGGCTTACCATTAGTCCATAAAAAACACAGTTCAGGCATGAGAAAACATAATGAGGGTTTGGCAGCCTTTCATTCAGTGACATTAGAAAACTCTGTTTTCCACGGAATACTAATCCAAACCAATATTATTGGATTGCCAAGAGAGATAACGTGTGATTGCATGTAGTAGGGCTTAAGCCATGGACCATAAAAGGATCCTGAAATTCTGCTGAAAGAGGTGGGGTGAGATATCAGTTGGATTGCAGCAGAGTGTGTGTGTGTGTGTGTGTGTGTGTCTGAAATACAGTAGGGACACCAAAGAAAATAAAGAAGTAGCAAAAAGCAATGGACAGCCAAAAAAAGGCTTATAATGTGACCTGAGATGAATCTCAGACACAGTCTTTGAATAATGTGCATTATAAAATACTGGAATAGGGAGTAAACAATTTCCCTTTTGTTTGATTCCGCTTGTTTTCAGAGGAATCCGACTTTGATGTAATCCTTTTTATTTACAAATAATGTGTGCAAAGAAATATCTGGCCCCACTATCAAATGCTCTCATATAGAAATAACACAAAGAAATTAACTTTGATGAAACTAGTCTGGTGGAAAGGAGTAGCAATATGCTACAAATGTACAGAATAGCATTTTCGCAAGATGTAAAGCAAACTGATGTGTAGCCAGATGCTGGCTCCTGAGAACCTTGATAATTTTTTAAATAATATATGGGCACTTCTGAGAAATAACACCTTTGTGAATAAGTTCCACTAAAAAGGCAATCACTTGTTAACCTCCTATTTTATATTCTCAGTGCTAGTCATATTCTCTTGTGTTATGAGATGGTCCTAACAGTAGTCCCAGGAGATAATTAGAAGTTGTGCATATCATCACCTTTTCTTTTTTATTCCCAAAGAAGACTGTATAGAAAGAAAGTTCTTTATAAAAGTCCCAGATGACCTCTGGCTTCTGTGTGATAAAATAGTCAAGATCAGCTTGCAAAGATTTAAATCCAGACTCTTTGTTATCTCCTTTTTCTGCTAAGGCAGTGACTAGGGGATAAATGCATTTCATGAAGCCTTCTATGGTTTTTTTATACATAGGACCAGAACTTGGCTTAGACATACAGTAAGGCACTCCAGAAACTTCTCCAGAGTCTCTAACAGTTCAGTGCCAATGGAGAACAAGTACATGTTCTCTTTCTTATTCTTTTCCCCCTCTAAGCATCCTCTTTTGACACTTTTCAGGGACAACTGCACAACATGCCACAAGCACGGAATTCCTGTCCAAGTGTAAACTCTTTGGCTAAAGGTTTATTGCAGGATTATAAAGGTCTTTCTCCTCCATAAACACTAAGAATTGGCCTGTAATTTAATAGAAAATCTCCTTCATTTGTTGCTAATTCATTCTCATGAATTAGAGGTATTTTTGTGAACTAAACAGAGAGTAACTATAAAACGGAGAGTAAATATAAAGTAGACCATCACTTGTGTTTTGTGTGCATTTCAGATCTGTTATGAGGGTTTAATAAAAGACTGAAAGAGCTTTTGACCAACTGAATTACATATACATTGGCACAAATCTTAATAATCAAAGTTATATTAAAATTAATTTTTCCATACTACTGTTCAACTAAGAATGTATGTTCTTATAACACAGAAAGTATTTAATAATTTGGCATTCTTATAAAACAATTATACTGCTTTTTCCACAGTTAATACCACTGTTAAAAACTGAAGAACTTGCTCTAGTACAGTCAAAGTAATAATTCAGGGTCTTGCTTTGCACAAAGATGATGGAACAGCAAAGTAAATTTCAGTATAATAAAGCAGTAAATTTACTCCACTATGTTGACTGAAAATAGAAAATGGAAGTTAAACTTTATCAAAATCCCAGAAGCTGCTGTAAGAGAATCAAGAAAATCACTGCCTTTACCAAAGAGGGCCAGATTGGCACTGATTAGAAAATACTTTTTCAAGAGCAGAGCCTGAGAGATGGGCTTCAAAAATTTTGAAAGAAACAAGGGAATAACATTCTTTAAATTAAAAGCTACTCAGTATCCTCTGTACCCAATCAAGCCAGTCAAGGATAAGGACACTTGTGTGTTCTGGTCTTAAAGGATTTACAAGTTTTGAGATGAATAAAAGAGAAGATTTAACCTTTCAGATGTTCAGATAAGACAGTATTTCATTGGATCTGTATTAATTTCCACAAAAGCTCTGCCCCTGCAAAAACAGGAGGCTCTGTATTCATTTAGAATAGCCCAATAAGGAAAATCTAACTTAATAATTCAGACCAGGGGCTTTAATTTAATTATTTCACATCCCAGTGACTTGTGTAGTTAGAAAGCTGTTGTCTGTTCCACAGTGAGCTTCTCAATATTTGCTGTTGAAAATAGTTAGGTTACTTTCTGTCTGTCTATCTCTCTGTCCAACTCATTATTTTCATACATTTCATACATTTTCATACATTCAATGCAAATTACAATTCCTGTTGCCTGAGGAAGTGGCAGAAACTGTGAACTTTTAGGTCCTTTATTTGTCATACACTTCAGGTTCTTCCTCCAAGAAAAGTTCCGAAATTTCCCAATATCCATCTGCATAGTTATTGTTTTAAACAGCACATCATATATCTGCAAAAATTAATACAAATATTAGTAATGAATATTGCATGATGCTTAGTGACATTTGGACAAAGGAGTACAGAGAAATAAAAAACAATCTGTCTGTTTCCCATTATTGCATTACCATGAGTCTTGGTAGCTATCTGTAAGTCATTGCACTACTATCTACTTACACTTCCACAGTATTTCTACCTATTATTCTTTCTATCTTAGACTACGCTCTAGAAATTCCTCTATCATGACTTGCAATCTTCTTAACCCTACCCCTCCTCCCAATCTACTTTTTTCTCTTTATCTTCAAATCCCATTATTTCCAAGATCACATAGGTGTAATATAGGAATAAAATTCACAAATCCTTTTCCAAACTGGTACTCAGTCTCCTGCAATAATTTGATGATTCAGAAAAACACCCATGTATAGTCTGTCTGCAGCATCGGTATGAGTCCTCAGTGAAATAATCTACAAGGGCCAAAATTAAAACGTCAATACACATGTGCGAGGTGGCAGTGTAGCCCTGGAGTACAACAGAGATCAAGATCAATTGATGCCAAGTTGAGGTATTCTGGTGGCATTATTTTAAATTTATATTTGTGTACCTGTTATATTAATGTAAGGGACTATAGCATCACACTTTGTAACAACCTGTGATCATAGAAAGACACTGTGATTGTCAGTAGCGAAGAGGGTTGTGGTTGCCATTTGGAAATACAATGATTTCCTAATAATTTTTAAAGGATGTTGTTGATGGCATTTTCCTATATTTAGAGTAAATGGTTCCTCAGATACAGAAAGCTGATGGTGATGATCTCTCTAACAACTATGTTCTGAGGAGATTTAGAATTGTCTTTGCAAGAGGTTTGATCACTTGTATCTCAATGCTCATTGGTTTAGATCCTACACTAGTAAAATCCTTTTTTCAGCTCAGTGAGTGTGTATCAAATGTTGTTAATCCTAAATATAACATTGTCTATAACTCCAGCCTGTGATGCAAATACCAATATACCTAGTATTTATTTTAGCATAAAAAGAATGATTGTAAGCAATCAAAATATTCATTGCTAGAGAAACCATCAAAGCTGGCCATATGTATGATATTAGCACAGTGGAAATACAAAATATAATATGTTTGCTTGTGTCAGAAAAATAATTCCCTGAAAGGCAAGATGCACTCGAAACTCAGTAACACGATACGGCCAATTCAATTTGGGTGTCTCAGTTGAAACTCTGAGTCTTCAAGCCACAGGAGGTGGAGTTTGTTCATGAAACTAAAATCTGGTGAATGTGTCTTTTTAATTTTTTTACATGCAACAGTTATCATGCAACAGTTATCAGCAATGACATTTAATTTGTCATTTAGTCACATTCATTTTTTTACTGGTAGCATTGAGAAATACATGAGCACATGCATAACCTATTATTTCTATGTAATAATAAAAAGAAATTCCATTGTGGAAAGTTTACTTTTATTTTACATAGAACTAAAATATCAATAGTAATTCTTTCTTCAATGTAAGAATTTTTAAGGTGTGAACCTTAAACTTACCGATTTTATTTACCTTATATCTTAATAAATTTAGTTACTGAAGTTTTCAGTAGTAATTGTGGAGTACTTGCCAACAGTTAGATAACAATTCAGATAACATTACAATAATCTGTCATCTCTAATTTTGAATTTTAAGTTTCTGGCAGATCTTACTAGCTTTTATAGTTTAAAATTAATATTAGAACTCAAGAAGGAAATACAGAAGATAAGGAAGTTAAAATAGAACATATGGGATCAGAAAGGAATAGATGGGTGGGTTAACCTCAAGAACAATGAATGGCTTGGCATTTACCCATGGAACTAGCAATAATTTTTCTTTTTTTTAAACTAAGAAAGTCAAATCGCTCATGCTCCCAGTGTCAATTTTAGATCCAATCTGGATCCATGGATGTCAAGAAAGTAAGCTTCCACCAGGTTTAAATTTGTTCCACTCTGCTAAACATCAGGATGAACCAAAGCAGCTTCTGTCTTAAAGTCAATATACCTAGAATTAGAGTTGAAGAAAATCACTGACATCATGTTACTCCATTAACATCAATAAACATATTTCCGTGTTTTGAAAAAGGACAGCAGGGTTTTTTTTTTCTTTTACATTAACAAAAGAAATAGATTTGCCTGCATTTGCAAAGAGTGTATGATCACAGAAAATATTTTGAAGTAAGGGCTCATCCATTCCATTGTCCAGATGGTACCCAAGCCATTTATACCACGTTCTTGCTTAATTTATTTGCTATTACAATCCTCTAAGCAGGAGATTCTACAACATTCCTCTTCCATACTTCATCATCTTTACTGTTACTAAGTTTTTCCCAGCCCAACCTCAGCTGCATTGCTGTACATAAGAACTATAACTTTACTTATGGCAAAAGAGCTTATTTCTTTCTTCTTTATAGCTGTTTTTTAACATGTTAAGATACTTATTAAGTATTTCTCTGGATTTTTTTTTCTTTTTTGTACACTGAATAAAACCATTTCTGTATTTGAAGGGTTTTTTTTCTAACTGACAACTTTTGCTCTTTGCATGCTGTGTCAGTATAATTTTTAAAAGTGGAAGTTAAAAGTTAGTTAAAGTTGTACAGTGAGTAAAGCCAGAGGATTGCTTTATGTCTCATATGTGTCTTGCTTAGACATCCAGTGAGATAGTTTGCTTTTTTGCAGAATAGGTATCACTAACACGTCTAACTTATGAACCATGATCACCTACACAGTCTCCTGCAGAACTTGCAGTCAGTTCACTAGCCTAAAATATATTAATCTGTATTCATATCTATTAAATAAAATGTGTTTCTGTGCAGTATGAGCTAGGGAGCCTGCTTTGGCAGGGGGATTGGAGCCAATAATCTCTTGAGGTCCCTTCCAACCCCTACAACTCTGTGATTCTGTGAAAGCAAACTGAAAGGGTGTCAGATATTAATAAATTTATATGATTTGTCCTTACAGAATTCTCAAAGATGAGTCAGTCTAATGACAGTGAGTACATCAAACAGGGAGAATTTGATTTTTGAAGATTTCTTCTCTGTAGGCTTTTCTTACAGTTGACTAAAAAGTCGTGGTATGAATTCTACATAAGACTTGGGGATCTTCAAGTTCACAGGCTCCAAAGCCAGGAGTAACTGACTGGAGAACAAACTGGGTTTGGACTTTCACCCAATTGCTAGATATAGATACTGTATCTGTCTATGAATAATCTCTTCTCAAGCCACAGTATTAATGTACATTTACTATTTGTAATTCTTTGGGGAACTGCTGGCACCATCAGTTTAGACAAGGAAATTGTCTGTGGCTGATTTTTAACAAGTATTGTATATTCATGGCATATTATATGATCATCAATTCATTCTATGTATGTTCATAGAGAAAGGCCCGATTATTTCCTTTGGATTATCCTGAACTGCCACATCTGTGCATGTCTTTTACGTGAATAATGAGAAAATTTTCTAGCTTTCCTCTTCAGTGAATAATGGGGTATAGGGGTCCTCAGTGACACGGGTGTGAAACTCAGCAGGTTTCACAAAAATCTTCAGAAATTCCATTATGCTACATTCATCCAGCTCTGCTCCCAGCTGGATGTGCCATTTGCAGTGCCATCTGCAGAGCTGCCATATGTGCCAGCTGTTCTTCCACGTGTAAACCTTCTTTCTGATCACAGTTCTGTTTAGTGTGCTATGGTTCATCAAGGCATCCTTTGCCTGAACTGCAATTGCTGATAAGAAATGTAGGAAGAATTATAAAAACAAGATAGTGTAGAGATGCAGGTAATCCAGGTTTTCGGCATGCATTAGCAATCTCCAATGAGAGACAATTATTTTGTCCTCAGGGAAGCTGTGTTAGGACCTACCCACAAAGAGTATTCCCCACTGCTGTAAGAAATCTTTAGACTAGGTTGTCAATCAAATTTAGAAATCATAATCAACAAATACCTGTTTCAACTTGATAAAAAAGACTTTTTGGGGTTTTATGCCACCAGTTTCTGACATACTTAAAATTAATCGCCTCAAGTGAATTCTACTTGTTAACTGATGATGACAATATGGTTCTTATTTAAGAAAAGACATTCTTTACGTCACCCTTAGACCTCAATAGTGGATGTCTGACACTTTAATGTCAAGGTAAAAATGCTTTTTTAATCACCTACAAAAAATATTCAGCCACCACAAATATTTTTACCTTTTCAAAAATAAGGTAACAATCATGCCTGAAACTCTAATAACCAATTTAGAAGCTGATGGGAGGAAACTATGATTATAATGTGTAAATTGCCATAATGTTAACAGACACTTCAGGAAGTGATGACAATCTGCCAGAGATCATATACAAATGCTAAAATCCACCGACAATGTAGAGTCAGCAGGCTATACTAGTTGTAATTTTCATGAACTCAAGGTGGTTTTTTTACACTGTCAAATGTAGTAATTATGGAAATTACCATGACACCTGCTTATTTTTAACAGACTTTTTGAGCGCAATCATCAATACTCACAAATTCACAAATGTAGATGATTCTTTTGCAGGCTTAAACCGAACTTTTATGCTACAGAATAATGAGGATGTCAAAAGTCTTCATAGTTTCAAAAGTGATTACATAAATACATTATAAAAATAATAAAAAAAAAACCCTTAAGGCTATTAAACACAAAGATGTACTTCTGCCCAGTTTATTCTTAAATTACAATTTGTCCTGTTCTGATAGTCTTCTGCATTCATCTGCTAGTCACTGCTGTAAGAGAGGTCATAGACAATTTTGGTCTTAGCCACCATGCTGTTCTTCCTTTGTCATCCCCAGACAAGAGCTGTCAGCCCCAGAATGCTCTTTCACCCTGCTCTGCTCAAGTGGAAAAGACAGATTCACTAAATCTTGGAAAACGTAGAGTTTAGCATAATTTTCTGAGTTTTATTAAGCCCACATCTGAAAATGAGCGTGGATGTATGTGATATAGTTGTGGTATAACAATATGGGCTGTTCCTTATTAAGCAGGTAAGTGTATGTAACTCTGAAACCTGCACCGGCTTGAGTGGTTTAATCAGAAGTGGCATAGTGTTGGGTTTGGGATGTAAAAGAAAGGAAAAGATGTAGATACAATGTTTTATATTCTTTTCCTCACTTTTCTGGGTTTGATTTAAGATAGGATCAAATTCTTAAGCCTTTCTCCACAGTCCTGTACAGAAGCCCTCAGATATGCATTCAAGAATTAAATTGACATTTTCACGTAGTTGTAAGGGCTTGTTAGAGTGTCACGAATGGGGAACAAGACTTGGAATCTGATTGTATGAATTGAGAAGCTTTAAAATAACAGGTTACCCTGAAATGTGAGACTTCCTATTTTACACTTGTACCTAGTGATGATGTGTAGAACATACACAGCACATCAGAAACATTCAGTCCATATGACAAGACATTCCTAATTTGTTCTGAGACCCTTCCCTTCCCTTCCCTTCCCTTCCCTTCCCTTCCCTTCCCTTCCCTTCCCTTCCCTTCCCTTCCCTTCCCTTCCCTTCCCTTCCCTTCCCTTCCCTTCCCTTCCCTTCCCTTCCCTTCCCTTCCCTTCCCTTCCCTTCCCTTCCCTTCCCTTCCCTTCCCTTCCCTTCCCTTCCCTTCCCTTCCCTTCCCTTCCCTTCCCTTCCCTTCCCTTCCCTTCCCTTCCCTTCCCTTCCCTTCCCTTCCCTTCCCTTCCCTTCCCTCTTCCACTTCCCTTAACTTTACATACTTTAAGATAGCACAAAAGTATTTAACAAAGCTGACATTTAAAAGTGAACAGTTGCTGATAATTCTAGGAAAATTTGACTCAAATTTAAAATCACAGTGAGAGCTGGTCCTTTAAATCCTTATGTGGATGTTACACTAAATACTTGCATATATTATATTTCAGGTAGCATTTCAGAGCAAAGGGCTAATATTTCTTTTTGCAAAAGGAATGTTTCATTAAGATTATTATTATTCAGCACAGTTAAAAAATTAATGTTCATTTAGGAAAAATATCATCAAAAGAAAGTGCTGATGACCTGTTTATATACATATTAACAAAATGTTACCTCTGTCTCTGATTTAAGGTCTGTAAAATTCATTGTTGTCATAGTGACCTCTTCACCATTTCACCTGCAAGGTGAGGCTTTGTGCTATGATAGATAGTTTGTGCCGCATCTCTGCCAGGGCACAAGGGTAAAATGGAGCTCTGACAAGTAAATTTGAGTTGTATACCAATTCTGACTTGCAAAAGTTTGGTGAAAGAAGAATTTCCCTGAATATTCTTGTCTCTCCACGATCCCTATATTTGGTTTCCAAAGAAGCAGCTGCCTTTTGTGCCCTTTGTTCTGCCTGTTAGCATCACTGTGAAAACATTGACATGAGGTTCTTCACTGGGAGTTTCCAGGTCACTGAACCCCTTCCGTGGAGCCACTTGAGGGTTGCCTGCCAGTGTCAAATAGATAGACTCATAAAGGGGCTTTGGTGTGTGATTTTATCCTCAACTAAATAGTAATTTATTATAACATAAGCAAACAGAAATATGGCAACCGCTGGTAGAGTTGTATCTTGCCTAATATGTTAATGTAAGCGTGGTTCCTGTCTACAGTAATGTATTAGCTGCTTGCTAGCAGAGGCAGCACAGAGACCTTTTTCAAAGCAGCTATTTAAGACCAGCTGCCACTTCCTACAAAACAATGTGCAGCTCATTTAATGAGTCCAGACATCCATCTATCAGTGTGTCTTTATGTAAGTCAGAGATTGCTAAATCTAGAAGCAAGTACTTTTTTGTTGTTCCTTATGAGTGCTGCATGACGAACTTGGGGACAGAAAGTTCTAAAGGGGAGTATCTGAGCTCTGAAAGTGTAATAAATATGGGTTGTTCATAGAACGGTCTTGATTAACTGTTTCATTCTTCCTGAAGACTTTTCTTTGGCAGCACCCTGTAAGCATTATCTAGGATTTTCCTCATTCTTGGGTTCATGCAATCATCTACTTCTGTAGTTATATGGCCTTTATCTGAGCTGGTGTCACAGTTTTGTGTAGCTGGGTGGTGTTAGAGAATGGGGGGGCTGCAAAGATGGCTGCTGCAAAAAGCAGCTAAAACCTCTCTGCAGGCCCCAGATAGTAAACATCAGCTGATTCAAGGCCAGAGCTTTACTGCATACCTCTGTGAGAAAAAAACCTTAAACGTGATGACATGGACACACAACGCAAAATATATCAAGTGAGGTAGCAGTGGACTGTCACATCTCCCTTAGCAATGTCAGTGAATGATCACTTTTTTTGTTTGCATTGTTTTGTGTTTTCTCAGGATAAGAATGATCCTATCTTAAGGGCAGATGTGGGTGGCCACCTCTTTCTGACTCAGTCAGTCTCTGCTCTTACCTGCAGGCAGGAATATCTCAGCAGACTGCACTTTCCTGAAGAATATGACAGACAACTGGTTTTGTAGCAGTACAAATGGGGACCTTTTCTATAGGAAATTTTTGAAAGAAGGTAAAGGTAATCCAGAAATATTTAAAATAAGCATCTACATCAGTTGTTTTCTTTGTGCAGGTGAAAGAAGACCTGCAGTTTTCTTGGAGATGTGACCACTGTGCTAATATTCTGACTCTGAATTTATTCACCATTGTGGCTTATATGGCGAAGAAAATCAGGGTTGACAAAGCTCCTGTGTTACCCTATCAGCAGGGTCCCAGAGCCTTGGCTAGCAAGTACTTAGCATTTGGCATTTTCCTGTTTTACAAAGGAGGACATATCACGTGTACCAGCGCTTTTGAAATGTTCTCATGAAAACCTTGTTTCTGACTTAACTTTATGAATCTGCAGTTCAGTACCACAGGGACATAAAAAAAAAAAAAAAAAAATCAGTTTGCTGACTGTGGGAAGCCTTTCAGCCTTCATCGACTCCACTCTGCTCTCCTCTATAAGCTCTAAAACTTGGTCCTTGAGGGACATTAAGGTAAATTTAATGTCTTACTCTGGGAGTGGTTGTGATAAATCATAGTGATGACAGCATAATGCAAACAAGCCATCTGTTTGCACTGCTTGGGCTATATATAAGGCTTGTCTGCACTCAGATCCTGTACTAATGGAAGAGTAAAATAAGAAAACAGGGTATGGCTGAAACGTAAATTAACTATTCCCATGGGTAAGGAGCTGCAGTAAGAAAATGCAAATACAAGCACAGTGACCAAGTGCAAGAGAATTGCAGGATCTATAGTAGTAACAAGATTCTATATGTCTAATTCCTCAAGAAAAATAAAAGCAGATTAAAATAATTTAATCTTAAAAACATAATGAGGAAGCAGAAAAAAAGCCGTCTCTAACACTGAAAAAATAACAGCCTCTTTCTTAGACCTACAAAAGTTTGTGACTTCCACATATAAATAGCTAACAGTTACCAAGGAAGAAATTCAGAATAAACAGTTCAGGTGTGGAAATTGCACTGTAGAAATCCAGGATGTCATGCTTTCCAAGGAAATTACTACCTCCAATATATGTATAAACTCTGATGGCATTCAGAAGCATCTTTTTGCTATTGTAAAGAACACATTAATATAACAGATATGCAGGTATTTTTCTCAACATGGGTTTCAAGTTGCAGATTTGTTCCCATGGGTTCCCTGAGGGAACTGCTGTACAACCTGAAACATCAAAATGTTCAAGCTGAAGCAGTTTATTACAAATTGCAGACCAGTCCCTCCTTATAGTATTTGTTCTGTAGAAAAGACGACATGTATGCATCATTTTATTTTTCCATAGTGATGCTTTACACATTACACATGAATGGTCTAAATTAATGAGCATTAACAGAGCATTTTCTTGCCAAAGCTTGTCTGTTCCCCAAGTACATTTGCTGGTATTCTTCCCCTTTCAGTGTCAAGTGTTTCAAGTGAAGGGGATTCCTGAAAGTTCTGCTGACTCTGAAGTATTTAAGCCCTTTGGAAAATGTGGTTTTCCCCTTTTTTGATTCCCTGTTACTTGGGGCTTGCCCAGACACCACCCAAAGTGGGGCACTGAGCCCTCAAATTACTTCTAGGGAAAGAAAACACTGTGGCTTACAGGTACACCTCAAGGGTGCTGTTTCTTTAACTATATAGATTATTGCTTTCCGAGGCAGGAAATGTTCTTGGCACATAATTAGGAATAGCTCAGCGAAGACAAAAACCAGCAGTAGTAAAACCTGATAGCTGGCACACACAAACCAATAGTCAGCTTTTTGTCAGGGTCACCCTGTTTGTCTTGAATTTGGAGACTTGCTGGTGATGAGGAAAGAAGGACTAATGCTGAAGAATGTTGTAATGATGAATTTTCATCTATCAGCATTTTGTGGCTTCCCAGCCAGCTGGTAGGGCAAGCCAAGGAGCGGGAGGGTGGTTAAATCCCACCTCTTGCTTTGGCAGTCACACATTGTTTTTAGAAGTGTACCTGATACCCACCTCTGCAAGAGAGATTGTTAAAGCTGCTTGTCAGAAAAGGGTGGGGAAGCCCTCAGAGGACACTCTGGAGGCATGGCGCAAGAGGACGTGTAGTCCCTGTCCCTGCTTCTTGACAGGGGTCAGAGTAGGGATCTGCTGAGGTCCCCTTTGCTCCTCTCTGATCCTGCCATACAGATGGTGGTTGTACCTTCATCTGTGACCAACCCAACGTGAGAGGAGCTCCCCCCTCATCTCCAGAGACTGGTGACTATGAAGGGGGTTGCCCTCCCATTGTCCCTTCCTGCTGCCCCCTCCTGGGTGTCCCTCCTGCTCCTGTTGGGCCAGGTGTCCCCAGGTGGATGGGAAATGTAGAAATTGAATTATTTTTCCCAAGTTAAGAAAGAGGTTTCAAATTACCTTTCTATTGTGGTAATATGGATGTAATATGCTTATGCTTAGTCTTATTCTCATAAGCTAGAAGCCACATTATAAAGTGAATTTTAGTCCTTTTTTTAAAATCTAGATAACTTCTATGACAGTTTGTAACAGACTTTGCAGTAATCAGTGTTTAAGAGTCCTCCCACTGCTTATGAAAGCATATTTAATTTTGCTTTTCATTAGGAAAAAATGAGTGATTATTTCTCACTGCAGGAAAACAACATATTAACGTTGAACTAAGCATATTTTCAGATGAAGAAAGTATTAATTTTATAGGATTTACTGCTGAACTTGCATGTAGCCAATAGTGTTACCCTATAGGTCTATAATACAGTATTGACATTGCCAGCAAGTAGCCATAAGTGTTGTGCTGAGTTTGCATGACCTCAGGTCTGAGGATTGTCATGCCTGTTCTGTCTGAACTTTTATTGACCTGCCAACATCTTTAGCTTAATGTGGTTTAGCTCTTACAACAATTTTCCTGATTGCCAAGTGTCTACAGCTAACTTGTTTTCCTTTGTTCCGTCTTTGTATGGTAACATCATGATTTGATGTATTTACTGTTAATGACGTCGCATACAGAAACACGGGTTGAGAAGCCTAGAGAAGTGAATGCACCAAATGTAGCTGAATGGTGAGATGGGGCAGAGGGTGACACTGAAGGACCCAAGGCTATATACTGCTCAGCTGTGGTTGGTCAAAGAAATGCAGACCTGGGGGTGTAAAAGAGAACAAAGAAATAGGTTCCAGCATAGAAAAAAGAAACCATATGCAATAAGTTTGAGCAAAACATGGAGCTGCAGACCAGTGAAGAAACAGCAAGGTGTGAAGTGTGGTAACAAGCATAAAAGAAGGATGACAAGTGACGAGAAACCATCAACATGAATGTGGTGTTCCTCCTGGTGAAAGGCTCCAGTTGCTGAGAGCTTGCCATAACACACCCCACTGCTGGATCAGGGAATGGGAAAGTATAACCCCAGGAAAAGGGGTAAAAACTAAGACTTGTGCATATACCATAGCTAATTCTGTTCTTATGACTTTTTCCGTAACAATTAGATGGAGACTAAAAATAATTAGACTTTTTCAATTTTGATTATAGGAGCAATAAAAGCTTGGCTTTATTTATGTAAGGTGTGCTTCCTCTGTGCCTATAAATAAGATTTGAGTCTAACTCTAGGCATTGACTTTAGGGAATTTCCTCTCCTTGTTCATTTCTCCTTCATATGTATTAAACTTGGTCATAAATAAGGTGTGGTATTATTCTCCATTCATCCTTAGTTTCCAGCATAGCTATCTGGTCTGTAATATTTCACTGTGATTGAAAGTGATTATATTTAGCACCAGCTCCTCCACAGCCCAGTGATAGCTGCTAAATAATAAAAAGCACGAGACTCATTTAACATTTACCCAGCATTAGCACTGACACCTCTAGGCTCTATTGGTCCCATTCGTGAGGTGCTACAGAAATACGAGTGAGCACTGCCCCAGCTCTGAGCTCCTAGTTTCTGAATGGAACCACACATCACGTGAAATAATCCTATTTCACCAAACAACTCAAGCTTATTTCTGGCTCCAGGTCATTATTGCAATTGCGTTGCTTCTAGGCCTTAAAGGCTGTGTTAGTCTGTCCTTCCCCACATTTCTCATTTCGGTTGCTGCAATGACTGCCACTGGCTGATCCAGCCACGTAGCTATGACGTGAGACACATCTTTGTTACTTGGATACAAATATCCCTTTTTTTCCTTTTCCCTAAATATAGCTGCAGCTACAAATGACCAGCCATTAGTGGACTGAATATTTAGCAATTTCAATGAAATTGATTGGAGCAAAGAAACCAGCCATACTTTAGTTTCTGCACAGCGTGTCTGTGGTATTAGAGATGAAATGTGGATTGAATACCTCTCTTATAGATCACACTACATTTCCAATCCCCAAGAGTATGTATGTGCCTTTAAAGAGGCAAATAAACATAACAAAGTAATTCTATGAAGGGTTAGAAACTGTGATTCTTCAAAAGAGTAATTCTGTCTGCTGTGATCCCTAAAATTACAGGAGATTTGAAAGGGTCTATTGATTCTATAGCAGAACAATAGATGTCCTGTACTTAACTCCTTAATTGATTTTAATGATCCTGATGGACACCAGCCAAAGAGTTAGAACAAGTTGTAAGGTCAAACCAAAGTATTCCTTTTGTACATTTCCTCAATCAAATCTTCTTATGTTATAAATTAATTTGAAAAGGAAAATGATCAATTATAGCACTTCATAATTAGAGACACACATGCAGAAAAGCTAATGAGACGTATCTGAGATTTTCCATGCTCCATGGAGGCCTGTAGCAGAAGAAACTGGAGGATCTCTTTTGTGCCATATTGCACAATTTCCCTTAGCAGTAGAAGCACTCAAATCCGCTACATGGGGGATTTGTCTTGGTCAGCATATAATTGTTTCACCTATGACACCATTTTAGGAAAAAAAAAGAAACTTCATACTTCAAGGCAATTTTAACATTTAAGAGTAGAGAATACTGAAAGTTACCATTTTACCCAATAATCAGCTCCTTTGCAATATGTGTCTTTGGCTAGGTACACTTAGACCAAGAAAAATGTGATAAAAATTGAAATTATCATACCTCTGTTCCACTGTGGAATAACTATCTCACTTTTTTAGGCAGGTAGCTTTTCTTGCCTCTGCCCTTTTCCTTCTCTGTCTCTCACGTTGCTCTTTTTCTGTTTCTCCTCCTCTGTTCTCAACCCCAATGTGCACCTCAGGGCAGAGTGCACTTGAGGGAGTCAGTGTTCCTCCTGCGATATTGGGGACAAAATTGCTATCCCACATCGGTACGGGTGCAGGGCAGTCCGTGGAGCACCATGGAGGCCTCAGCAACCCTCTGCTGCTTGTGATGGTGATCTCTGTTCATGCCTAGACACACTCTTTGGTTGAGTACAGTATCATATTAATAGGCCATGCCTCAAGTGAAGTTGATAGACAATATCGCTGCTTTGCTTTTCTCCATTGTTCCCCATTCCTCTGTTCCTTCCCATTAATTTCCCCTTTCAAGTCCCTTGTTATCATGCTCTTATCAATAATTAAAATATTTATAGGGAAGTGCAAACAATGAAGTTAAGTCAACAGGAATCTTTATGCCAATAGCACACATTCTCCCTCATGAGTCACCTTGGTTCAGGTACCTTTTACCACAGGCAAAGAGACTTCGCAAGCTGGCTGTAGACAACACAGGGAAAGCAAACCAGGTATTTATTGGGTAACACATGAGACCAACACGGGGCCAGCCTAAGCATTAATATGCTCCTCAGGCTGGACGAAAATCCTCTGCAGGTAGCTCTCAGGGATGGACCAGTGAACCTTTGCTGAAGCTTGGAGTAGGCTGAGCCTCAGTCTTGCTGAATTATCCTCTATAGGTTCCCTTTATCCTCTCTTTTCCTTTTGTTTTTTTTGCTTCTTCTTGTCTTGGGTCTTGAATCCTTGAGTTTTTAGCTGTTATATCCCCAGCAGCTGCAGACATGGGATTCCTTGTAATCTGGTGATTCTAGCTCCAGGACCTTCTCACACCTTATTTGTGGCATCCAGCAGGGAGCAACACACAATTCGATATATGAATTTTAGGTGAAGCCAGGAAGCCAGGAAGCCAGCCAGCCATTTTATTAGGTGAAATCACACATATTATATACCTTTCTTACTGCAAACTTGGCAAGCTAAAAAACTGCTAATTGGTTACACACACTTTTCACACCATATTGATTGGTTAGTAATTATAACAAGTTCTGATAAACCTATCTTATAGCTAAACATCCTTAGTTTACCTTTGATACCTAAAAGTATCCGCACACCTGCTGTTTTGACCATCTTGTTATGGTTGGTTCCTAACACGTTCTATTACTTCCAAATACCTTCCCATAACTGCTTCTTGGTTTAGGGTGGCCTGTACCCCTATCAGCAAGGCCGCTGTGTTTTGAGAATGTGATTATCATGATCCTCTCAGCATGAGTAACTTTTCCGTTCTCATGGGAACAGAATAATATTGTCAGGGCCTAAATCTTGGGAGAAGAGAGCTAGGCTGCTAGCAGGCCTGCTGTCTTCCCCAACACTTATCCACCTTGTCAGTCAAAATAAGCCCAGGTCCCACAGCAGAGCTGCACTGACACCAGGCTTTGAGTCAGAACAGCTACACCTTTGGGTTCAACACACACGTGTGCACGTGTGTGCGCACACACACACACACAACATGGCTATCTTCTAATCATATTTTAGCTGTTTCGAAAAATTTGGAAACCAAATGAAGTTTCAGGATTGATCCTTTACTACAGGATACTCAGATTGGTTTTGCACCTCCTGGAGGGAGGAAGCATAGGTGGTCAGGGGAGCATGTGTATGCGTACCAGTCTATACCAGATCATCATGGCAGGTAGGATCCCTTCAAAACCCATGCGTAGCACATCTTCTGCGGCCTTTGGGGTTATGTTACTGCCTTTTGTGGGGAAGGAAGAAGATAGGAGCATATACAGTTACACAAGAACCTGAAAGGTGTTTCAGTGAGTTCCTGTTGCTGGTGACTGCATCCATGACCTGTAATATCCCATCTGAAGAAATCTTGTCATAAACACTTTTTTTGTGTGGCAAGACACAGAATAAAAATTTAAGCACCATATCCCAAGATGATGTGACGCAGAGGTTTGCTAGTACCACAACAATCTATATCAGCCCATAGCCCTAAATCTAATAGAGTGCATTAAAAATGGTTTCTTTAAGTTAAATGAAATTAATTCATTGCATGACCTTGCTAACAAGAACAAAAACTGGCTTGTTTTCTAGAAGGAAGAATAGCTTATACTTCAGCAGCAAATCTTGACCCTTTTCAGCAGCATTTTTTGGTTTAGCAATTTCAGAGCTATTCTTACTTTCACTTGCAACTACTTAAAGAAAGCTTTGAGACTGTAAAGAAATTGGTAAACTTAACATATTCTTATACTACTCCAATCCACTGCTTAAAACAAACCACCATAGTCCTGTGAGTTGACAACTACTTGCAAACAAGGTACTGGGGTTCAGCAGGTTAGAAAACTATGTAGCAAACAAACATGGACGAACAGAAACAGAAATTTTCATGCCCTACCTGAGTAGGTACTACCTGCTGTTCTCTGGAAGAACTATGGATATGATAATGAACATTAGGTTTTTGATCTTCATACTACTGGAGTCTTGCGGTAAGGCAAGGGACTTTCTTAACAGCATGGAGAGCACTCAGGTTGATCTAAGAATGATAAAAAATTTATATTGAGGCAAACTATTCAGGTGAGGTGAGCTTTCAAAACTTTTGGAGTTTTGGGCAGGTTCTTTTCCTAGTTATTTCTCCTGATTCTTGCAATTTATTTTTTTTTACTTTTTAATGGGTATTTTCATAGGAAATGCCATATCTTTAAAAAAATGTCCATTATTCTTATGGAGATAAAGGAAGGTTTTTAAGCATCATGCAAATCATTTTGGTAGGTCAAGAAAGGTGTTTTTTCCAACAGTACTGTACCACAAATATCAGAAGTGGAGAATAAAAGAAAGTTAAACTCAGGTAGAAATAATGAAATGGGAATATGGAGATGATAAAACATTCCTTGTTTCCAATCTTATCTCCAACTGCTAAATTATTGAGAAAAAAGTGTAACTAAGGTTAGAAGGGACCTATGGAGGTCAGGTGAAGCAACCTCCTGCCCAAAGCAGGGCAAATTAGTCAGGGATAGTCATGTCCTTTACCAGTTGAGTTTACAATGTTTCCAAAGTGGGAGATGTCAGAAAAAGTCTCTGGGCTAATGGTTTGATCAACAATGAGGATTATTTTTTCATACATCTAATTGAGATTTCTTTGCTGAAATGTGTGTCTGCTACCTCTCAGACTTTCAGAGCGCACCTGCAATAAATGTCTGTTTCCACTTTTTCTGTAACTAATAAGTAGAAGAAAGCAAAGAGATGTTCCCCTCTCCCAACCCTTTTCCACATTTACCAAATCGCACTCTGTCAGCCTCTTCTCAAAAGTAATTTGCTTCCAATCTTTAAGAGAGGATTGGGAAACGCCACAGGCAGTGTATGTAGATTGAGTATCAGACTCTTAATTGGGTGAGGTAAACCAGACAGATTTCTTACAATTTTTTCCAACCTTTCAACACTTTTTCGTTCTTCTTCACTACCCACATTACTTCTTCAGCATACTTTCAGAAAAATATTATTTCAGGAAAGAGGACGAGGTGACTGAAGAAAGCATGTTCTAACAGAGAAAAAGGGGAGGCAAGAAACTACAGCAGAGCTTCTGTAGAGATTTGCTGGAGGTTAACACCAATTCTAATCCAAATACTCTGCCTGCCCCAGAGTAAAGTTCATGTATCATTAGCTTCTGAGTTGTTACTTAACACATATCTTATATTTAGCCATGTCTTTCCAAGCAGAAAGAAGCAATGAGTATTTTCAGGGAAAGTTTTCCAAACATTAATTTATTTCTTACCAGCCTGTTTGTAAAAATTGTTTCTCTAAAGGGCCAGAAGCAAGGCCAGGGAAGAAAACAAAGACCCTAATTAGCAAGCTCAATACAGCACTTGTCTGGAGTTATACACCATTTCAAATGAGCATAGACTACTTTCTGTATGAAAGATTCACTTTAAGGCCTCATATGGTGTTTCATGTGAAACTCATGAATTGTCCTGGGAAGAGGGGATACAGACCCCCCTCCCAGGCAGAAGTCATCACAGAGCAGTAGTTTTCACCATTTGGAGTATGTGGTCCTCAAAGAGTGCTGGTTAAAGGACAGCTGCCTATGACTATAAAAGGTATGGGAAAAACCATGAAAGGATTGAACCCAAAAAAGTGAAGCTGGTAAAGTGAAATCTGGCCCAAGATAACACTATTATACAAACTCCTTGGGAGGTCAAGTAAGTACATGTAGGGGTGTGATCAATTATCAACTTATGGGGTGGGCACTAAGTTATGGAGTGAAGGGTGGAGGCTTGTACAGAGATTCACTGTGCTGATGCTAACTAAATAGGTTTCACTAATTCTGGTCAGGAATTCCCTTACAGAAAAAATAACCTTAGAACAGATATAGATGTTTAAAAGGAAGTTGTGGAGCCCACAAAATGCACAGTATTTTTTTGATAACGTGTCAAGACAGCAATATGCCTGAGATTCCATCCAGGTGTCCTGAGTCTGCAGAGTGGAAGGTTTGGTACACCCTGACATGGGGATCACGTGAGGACATCCTTCAAGTCCCTGATTTGAACTGCAAAGTCTTTATTTTTCTGCCACTATACTTGTCATTTAATATGAGAACAGGCTGAAAAATACATATCCTAAAGGGTTTAAGTAAAGTCTCACGTCTGAAGTTTCAAGCACGGCATTGCCAGACAGTCCATGGAGGTGATTGTCCTGCTCTACACTGCGCTGGTGTGGCTTCACCTCAAGTACTGCTTGCAGTTTTCGGTGCCACAGTACAAGAGGGACACAAAACTATTGGAGAGTGTCCAGAGGAGGGCAGTAAGGATGGTAAAGGGTCTGGAGGGGAAGTCTTACGAGGAGTGGCTAAAGTCCGTTTAGTTTGTTCAGCCTGGAGAAGAGGAGGCTGAGGGGAGATCTCATTGTAGCCTATGGCTTCCTGGTGAGGTAGAGCGAAGGGGCAGGTGCCAATCTCCTCTCTTTGATTACCAGTGATAGAACCTGACAGAATGGCATGAAGCTGTACCAGGGAAGATTTAGGTTGGATGTTAGGAAGAGGCTCTGAGAGGGTACTGAAACAGCCTCCCCAGGGACGTGGTCACAGCATCAAGCTGGACTGAGTTCAAGAAGCGTCTGGACAATGCGCTCAGTCCCATGCTCTGACACATCTGGCCCTGTGTGGAGCCAGGAGTTGGACTCAATGATTCTTATGGGTCCCTTCCAACTCAGGTTATTCTATGATTCTATGATTATATATGAGGGCCGTGATCTTTAGGGGGTATTGTAGTGGGTTTACATGGCAAGGTTTTGGCCATGGGGTGTCTTCTCTGAGAAGCTGATAGATGCTTCCCCTATGTCCAATAGAGCTAATGCCAGATGGCTCCAAAACAGACCCACCACTGGCCAAGGCCAAGTCCATCAGTGACAGTGGTGCCACCTCTGGGATAACATAGTCAAGAACAAAAAAAAAAAAAAAAAAAAAGAAGCAGGAGCTTTTGCAGACAGAAAGAATGAGAAGATGAGAAATTCTGCAGACATCAAGACACCAACCTCAGGTATTTATGTACAAGCTTGGTAATTATGTAACCACATGCACACTATGTCCAGTCATATCAAAAGACATCATCAGCGTTGCTTGAAAACCAGACAGAGCACCGTATGTACTTATCATGGACAACAGTGAATTTTGAGTAAAAACTGTCACCTTTAGTGAAAGCTTATGAAATAGACTGGAATTATTCAGGCAGAGGAGGTGTATACAAAAATACTGGAGCTACCTCAGTTCCTCAAGTGCACACTCTGGGGAAATCATACCTCATTTGGCAACATTAATTGGCTTACGCTGTAAATTATTCCCAGCTTTAAAGCCTTTAGGTTTTACTACTATTCATTAGCTGGGTTTATTTTTGTATTCCAGTGAGGCCCACAATGTGGTTATCATGTTGACTGAGAGAAACTAGGAGAGCTTCAGTGCATGAGTACAACAGCAAATTTTGGCCTGTTTCATCGCCACTAGGATGTTAAGGACACATCACAGATCAGTTCATAGCGATAGCGATAGGATCAGACTGTACATGCCTCTTCTTCAGTTCCCTCTGGTGTGAACCAACCAATTAAGGTAGTGAATATTTCAACATCTGACTCTTCCCTCAGCCATATACTGCAACTGGGGGGTCTCCTTATTTCTTTTCCTGTGTTGAATCCCAGCCTTGAAGCTCAGGTTCAGCTGATGTAAGCATTCTGTTTCTGATGACCACCTGTGCTTTTACGTATATATAGAAAGTGGTGGAGGAAGAAAGCTATGAAGCCATGTAGGGGCCCATGAATATTATCCCTGAGGTTGACATTTAAAGAACCAGAATTTTCAATAAATTACAATATCAAAATTGCGTTTAAAAAAAAAAAGCAGCACTCATTTATTTTTCAATCCCCAATTTATGTTCATTAAAATCAACTCAACATTAGTCCTTCTTATGCTCACTAATTTTGTAATATTTAACAAATCTGAAAGCAGCACATGCAATAAATCATGTTCATATACAGAACCAGACAGGTTTTATAGTTTCAAGTTGCATTTTGAATCTTCAATAGCTGAGCCATTATTTACACTTCCTTATTAAGTGTTAACTTCCACTGAAATCTAAATTTTGTCTTCTCGAAGCAATGCTGTGTACCTAATCAGCAGTAGCCTCACAACATTTTCTTTTTTGTCCTAACTGCATATTCTTGCAGAAGTTACTTTTGTGCCAAGTGTCATTCAAGGAGGGTTCCTTGTTTGTTTTTCTACATAGCCTAGACAGGTTTGCTCTAGCTATAACAATAAGAAAGGTTTCTCATAAATGTATAAGACAAAAATATTGCAAAATTTTGCGTAGAATTTCTACCAGATGATGAGTAACTAAATTAAGTTACTGAAAAAAAGGAGGTATCAAAATAAGACAGTAGAAATTACTTGCCAAGAGAAAAAAAGTACTTTAAAGGGAACATGTGCAGATTACCTGATCCTTCTAGGGCTCTAGGAAGGTTAGCTAACATGTCACTTACTGTACATTTTAAAAGCAACATTTTTAAAAGTCATTAAAAGAATTGATGATGATCTGAGGGATTTCAGAAGAGGAAACTCAGCACCAAAATCCAAAACCAGGGGTTGATTAATCAGTGCACTTTATATGTGGCTCAAAAGCAAGGGAGTAAATGTGCATAGACACACTGCACATGAACACTTGTTTCACATTAAAAAAGCCATAAATGATAAGTTGTGAATATTTTTTAGAAAGTATTTTACAGTAAAGCACCATGTTATTGTTATATGAAATACTAACTAATGAAACAAGACATTACTGCTATAAATTACTTTAAATAGTCAAGCTTCATGACACTAGTTTGTGTTCTTATTATCAATTCCAATTGCCTTAAATAAGAAAGGATACATCTTCCTCAAGAATACCTGCTGAAAAGATAACAAAAGATGACTTATTGAGCTGAAGAGAGACATTACAGTGATAAATAGTTCCATCTATCTTTAATACTCTTTATAAATTGTTTGTATAGGGTTTATGTGACAGGTTTTTGGTAGTGGGAGGGCTACAGGAGTGGCTGCTGTGAGAAGCTGCTAGAAGCTTCTTCCGTATCTGACAGAGTAAATTCTAGATGGCTTCAAGATCGACCTACCACTAGCCATGGCCAAGCCCATCACTGATAGTGGTAGCATCTCTGAGATAACATAGTTACAAAAAGGAAAGAAGTTACTGCACAACAGTGCTGGAGCCAGAGACAGGAGTGGGAATACGTAAGCAGAACAGCTCTGCAGACACCAAAGTCAGTGAAGGGGAAGGTGCTCCAGGTGCTGGAGCAGAGATTCTCCTGCAGCCTGTGAAGAAGACCATGACGAAGCAGGCTTTCCTCCTGCAGCCCGTGGAGGACTTCTCACAGGAGCTGGTGGATGAACCCAAAGGAGGCTATGACCCAGTGGGGAGCCTGTGCTAGAGCAGGCTCCTGGCAGGACCTGTAAAAATTCTATGTCTTGATAAACCTTGAAGAATACTATGGTATTATGGAAAAAAACCTTAAATTTCAGTGAAATATTGAAAGTGAAGAAATTATATTAAAGGAATTCTATGATAATACAGCTGAGAATGAAGTGCAGGTTTCCATTTTACTGCAAAACCGTTTGGAGTCATATTTAATTTGAGAGTCATGTGAGGAATCACTGTATGAGATCAGTTCAGTGAACACATAGGTTATTGTTTTCTGTTCTGAACATAACAGCTAAAAATCCCGGAACCACTATTTGTAGCTTTTAAGACAGATGAGAGAATAAAATAAGTGGAGAAAATGTTTGAAGTGGAAAACTGAACACAGCATTTCATGTAACTTGCCTGAGCATTAAATGTGTGACAATAACAGAAGAAGTTCAAGCAGGAAGAATCAGCAGTGGGCATCTTGATAAACTGAAGGCTGCAAAGTGTACCTTCAGCACTAGGCACAATCTCCTGGCAGTTAGTCATTGGGTTGAGATGCAGCCTTCTTAAAAAGGGTTGGAATCAGAACAGATTGGGATATTGAATATTTTACACTAAAACATGCACTGTTGTGACTAATCTCAGTCAAATCTGCATGGGAACAAGGGGAATCGTAGGAATTTTTTTGACTCTTCTTGTCTGTGAGAATGTAAAATTTTTATCATTGAACTGGACTTACTACTTTGTCAACTCAGTTTCCATACAACTCCTTTATTGTGTCTCCTGATAGCTCTTTAGCTTTTACTTGTATTCAGGTTCAACTTGAGCTGCTGTTCTTTCATTGAAGACTCCGTTCAAAATTCTGAATTCTATTTCCATGTTTGTCTTTTCTGGTTAGACTCAGCACTGCACTTCTTAAGGCTGCTTCATAAAAGTAATTGCCCTGTCCTTCAGAGGGAATAATTATGAAGTTATTTCAAGCTTTTCACTGTTTTCCTGTTTCTGAACAAAATATTGCTATTTCCAACATAAGACTCAACATCCTTGCTGATTTGGATCATTGATGTTTCTGTGACAGAAAAGAGTATTAGTTTGACAAATTAAATGTAAAATTTAGCAAATAGAATTCAGAAAATATACATGCTACTGAACTATCAACACCTGTAGACAATATGTCTGTGGCAATACCTTATCAACCTCTTAGTGCAACTTTCTGAAAAAGATTCAGTCTTGTAACTGGAACCATCATAATTCTTAGAATAACTTGTCCTGGGCCTCACATAACAAATAGGTGCAATCAAAGGCATGCATCTCTGCAATAAGGCACACTGTACAAGCCAAGCCAAAAGCAAGAAACAACCAGTACACTTTCTGATGCCTTATTGTAAACTTAAAAGGTGCTGCAAAATATCTGTGACATGAAGCTGGATATCCACGGAGTACCAGAATGATCACGTCCCAAACCACTGTGCTTGAAGCAGTAGACAGGAGCTACTCATCTGTAGCCAACAAGCGTGAAACAAATGTTGACTTTTTAAAAAGTCAACACCAAACTCTCTAGCTTCAAGAAAAAACACATTTCTAGCTTTTTCCCAGCTATAGTAAGAATTTCTTATTCAAAATTTAATTACATCTCTGAATACCTGCTTCTAAACATAAACAGAGTAACAATTTTCTGCCTTTGTAAATTTGCTTTTGATTTAAAAATGGTGAGTGCCAAATGTTTATTATAATCTAAATAGGTTTGATAAAAATGAATTGATTATACCTCTGGCATTTCTAGCACTGTAATCTTCATTAAAAAAACCCTACTATTACATGTATATTTTAAAAATACAAAATTTATATGTAAAATATAAAATTTAGATTACTGTAATAAACCAGGATACATATGTGTGTGTGTGTGTGTGTGTGTGTGTGTGTGTTTGTGTGTGTAATCCCAAAGGATCAGTAGTAATAGAATATAATATGTTCACATGTCCTGGTTTTGGCTAAGAGTTAATTATCTTTTTAGTAGCTGGTATTATGGTTCTGTTCCTTTGTTATTCTATTCAACTGCCCTTATCTCAACCCAGATGGGTTTTTTCTATTCTTCTCCCCATCCCCTGGGTGGGGGAGAGAGGAGAAGATCTCTTTATGGTACTCAGTTACTAGCTGGGTTAAACCAAGAAAACATGTTAGGATTACTCTAAAAATAAGATTAATGTGTAGTGTCCAGAAATTTCACACAACCCTACTAGGAGGCTTCGAACTGAGATTTAAATTATAGTTTAAGTGCTCTTTTTTTTTTTTTTTTTTTTTTAATCATGACCGATAAAAATGCAACTCCTTGTTCTTACCATCTTTCTACAGAAAATAAACACACATGATAGAGCTTATGTGTGTAGTTTCATTTGTCATAAACATTTTTGCCTCTTGAGTTTTATGCTTTAAAAACAGGAGTCTAAAAATTAATCCTCTGTGCACTCATTTTGAAATAATGAATGAGTGACAATGTAGATAATTTTTTTATAAAATGGTTTATGATCAAGATGGATTAAAATTATGGTATCTATAACTGTGGTTTTATTTACTTTCAAAAGCAGGATTTGTGGTTTTTTGCCTATTCTGTATCAGATAACAATCCTCACAGCTAATCAGTTCACCCATCTGTAAGGATCATCTGTCTCTGAGTTCCACAAAATGGTTTTGGTAATGTCAGGTGCACCAGGCAACACATGGGAAGTTGTAAAAGCAACTCAGCCTTGGATTGCCTTGAGGCCCCATCTACTCAGAGACAACTCATGGGGAGTTATGTAGATAGCTCAAATTTTAAGTTGTCCTGTAAACCAAGACTAAACACAGGGCAGTGCTGCACTATTTAAAGAGCGAAAACCTGGGTTGAGCCTTGAATTCCTTCAACAAACAATATACCCTGAGTCCAAATGAAGCCACTATTCAGCTGTCTAACAGTAAGATAAAAAGCAAGCCAGAGGGCCCCCATTTGCCTTCAAAGGGCCCGGACAATACAATGATATGCAAAATACAAGGCATAAGATAAGGGGGAACACTGTTAATGACAAACATGGAAGGTGGTATTGTCCAGTCTGGCACAGTCCTGCTCACTGTGAGGTAGATAAAAGAAATAAAACCAAATAAAACCCCTTGGATTTGGGCTGACCCTTGGGGTCCCTTGCAACGCAGACCATTCTATGAATTGAAAGCCTCTTCAACTCTGTGAATATTTGATATGCTTTAAGTTTGTAGTCTCGGGTTATTGACTAACACACGTGTAGTATTTAGGGCACTTGTGATAATGTGTTCCATGAATCTGCTGTGGTTGTAATACAGAATCTTGTGAATTGCCTGCAGGTTGGAAGGGACCTCTAGAGGTCATCTAGTCCAACCCTCTGTAGTAAGCAGGGACATCTTCACTAGATCAGGTCTCTCAGAGCCCCATCAAGCCTGACCTTAATTGAATATCTCTGGTGATGGGGCATCCACTACCTCTCTGGACAACCTGTTCCAGTGATCTACCACCCTCATATTGAAGATTTTTTTCCTAATATCCAACCTAAATCTCCCCTTTTCTAGTTTAAAATAGTGAGTAATGTGTCTCTGTTGCAGGTCATAATACTGCATTTTGTCACTATTGTGTTGGCAGTAGCACGTTTTGTGAATCTCTTGTGGTTGTGATAAGCACGATTAGAACGGCGCGTCCTAAACTGCACTAGTGCATCTCTCCATTGTATCCTCCATTGCATTGTAAAACCTGGAGTAGTGACGTATTGAATCTGCATGTGGGTTTGCAATAAATATATTGTTTTTTAAACCTCTGCAGTCTTTCCATCACACCATCTCATGTAGTTTGAACAGAACTTCCAAAGCAGAAAATGGATACAATATTTTATACTTTAGGTGGGAATTCAGCCATATAAAGGTATAATATTTGTTATACCTTCTTAGTGAAAGACTACAAGAAATTAACTATGGCGTTACTACTACTCAGCCCAGGTGTAAATGACAGTTCTTTCACACTTCCAGAGTGCTCTGTATTATAAGAGATACCTTAATCTCAGAGTACTCCTGAAAGACAAAGCTCTACACTGCCAGTAGGGATGACTATTATCCTTGTTATCAAGCCCTATGGCCAGTTTAACAGACAACCAATATTTCTATGTAATCACAGAAGAGATCTTTTGTATGCATTTAATTTTAGTCTGAGTGCCAGCATCACAGCTGTCATTATGTTTCCAGTAAATCCCTCCTGGCACTCATAAACCTAAGATATTTTAATTTAAAAATAGATTGCTTCATTAGACAAAAAGGGGGAAAAAAACCAAGCTAGTGGGATTTCCCATTTTCAGATATCTCAAGTGCACTTTTTAAACCTCAGAATCTGACTATCTATCATTTTACATGTCTTTGAGACAGGAAGGACAAAGGAGAGTTTATAGCATAACATTAGTCATCTGTATAGCTAAGGTAACTATTAGTATAAAGCAGTGAAATATTTTCATAATTAAAACCAGAAGTTGAATAAAGATAATGAAGCCATGTAGGTACATAATAGCACTGTAGCGTAATACTTCCTCAATTCTACCTTGCTTATCAGTACCCCATACACTAATAAAGGGTCTGATACTCCAAGATCTAAGAATTTTGGTACCCAGCCATCTGAACCATTCAGTTAGTGCTTATTTTTAAGTATGGGTAGCTCTCTGTAAATCACCTGTGGATTTAACAGTTACAGGATAGCTTGTCAGATTACTTTGTCTCATGTTACTATGAAGAAAGTTCTCATTTTGCCTAACCTGCTCAAGGCTACTGAAAAGAGCCTATGTCGTAGCTGATTATTTGGAGGAGGTCATCTGTCCTGCAGATTACTAAGAAAACACCACTCAATGGAAGAGATTACATGGGTAAGAACATCCCAGTACATGTAGATTCACATTTTGTACTTTCAATGTCCCCTAACAGTGAAAACAAATGAAAGTAGACAAACAAGGATCTAGAACTCACCTCCTTCAGTCTCTGTAGTCGTGACCCTGGACACAGTAAGTGCTGGGGCTTGCTTCCGTATTGAAGCTGTTACAGAGTTGTGAACTCCACCTTTGAGACTCAATGTGCAGAACCTGTGCCCAAAGTGACCATAGACAAGGTAAAGTGACTTCATGGACATCCCTGTGGGCCAACAGGCCTGTGGCACAGACAGCCCCAACAGCTTTCTGCATTGTATCAGCTTGCTCCTGTTTGCCCTACAAGCTTCCACATCAGTCCTGAGACACAGTGCCACCACAGTGTCCCCTCTGAGAAACATCCCATGTCAGAGATTCCCAATGAAGCTTGCAAACCACCTCAGGAGACCATTTCTCACTGCTTTCCTCAGCTAGTGTGGGAACCCTTCTCTTTTGTAAATACTGAGCTTTTCGGTTCCTTTCTGTGACTCTGCCCTCTTTCCCCAGTGCTCCTGACATCCCTGTAAGAAGGCCCTTTCAGACTGTTGCAGTCTCTGGCCAGTGAAGCGATCTGTGACTGTCATTGACTGAGCAGAGCTTCAGAAGGAGTAACTGAAGCCCATTAAGACTATCTATCTTAGTAGATAATTGATCTTAATTACTGTTAATTGTTTTGCATTGCTCATGAAAGAAGCCACAGAGGGAGACAAGGTTGTGATGGCTTTAGCAACTCTGTCAGAAGAAAATGCTGTGAGCTGCGCTGGAGGGTGGTAGGGACAGGGACCCCCGGGAAAATGGGAGGGGTACAGTGGGCAGCAAAAAATTACCTAGGCAAAATGAGAACTTGGGGCAGCTCGTTCCTTTCAGTTTTATATGGTTTGAGAGATGCTTGTCTGTTCTATAATTCTGGCTCTAAGGACAGTGACTTAGAGCAATCAGGTGTTGGCACTTTTCTGAATACATCAGCTAGTAAAATCACCCATTTATCCTGCTATATCAATACATTGATTTCAATACAATGAGGAGTTATAACAGACAGCATCGTGTGGTACAAACGTCTTTAATATACACTGGATATTTAATATGCATTGGATTCTCTGAGCAACATTTGCCAAAAGAGAAAGCAATAATGGCTCTATTACTTATGATCACTACTGGTGGATGACATTTTCTCCTTTCATGTAAGTGTATCATACAGCCATTATTCTGGCGAAATTCCTATCTGGGAACAATGAGTCTCTTACGTAAAGAAAGGGAAGTGCACTTCCTATAGAGGTAATTGTTTTATATAACTTGTTACTAATTAAATATTTACTTTATTCTCTGAAAGCTCACTTCATTGTAACTTTGAAAAATAAAAGCAACAACCAGTTATTCTGGTTGAAGAATTTTGTTTCCTGGTAAATAAAATTACATTGTGCCAATAAAGTTGGCACTGTAATTTGCTTGTGAATGAGAACTATGTAGGCAACTTTAACAGAACTGATAAATATTGCTTTTATGTTCTGGAAAAGGACATTTTTTATCAGAGCCTAATCGTGGAGGGAGCAACACTGAATTAGTTGGTGAAATATGTGGATAATCATAGAAGTCTGTAGCAGGCTGTTTTAGCCTGCTGAGATTTATTAATCTCTTTCTGTTTATTGTCTGGAAGTTTGTGCTGCTACTGAGCTGTAGTGTCCCTAAAAATCTGTCCGAGTAACAAGTGAGAGAAATAAAACTCAGAGTAAAAGTAAGAAATCACCAGCTTTTCAGATTTTAGAGGGTTATACTACAACTGCATTAAAAATTCATTTGGCCAGGTTGACACAGAGGCCAAAAGGTATAAGACAGCCTGTATCTGTCCTGTGAAATGCCCTTTTCCTCCAGAGCATGGCAGCCACCTACAGCCTCTGTCCTTGGCCAAGGCTGACATCCAGGTTGTTCCAGGGTCAGACAAGGGGACTGAATGATTTGCCTGGGTCCATACCATCCATCACAGTTTGTCAAAACAAACTATTGATTCTCACTGACCAAACAATGCTTTCTGGCAATGCTTTATTTACTTGTGTGGGTATATCCAGAATTACTGGACAAATTACTCCTAAGCCAACCTTTTTCTAAACACCTAAGACTGAAAAATAGAGACAAATCATTAAATGCTTCATCATTTTAATATATCATGTTTTATAAACCCTGAGATTTTTCAATCACTTCTCCTTACAGCTTCCTCACAAAGTTGAGATTTCATTTGACCCTTGGTAACCAGAATCCCATTCTTCAACCACATTTACCAACAGAACATAAAAGTTCTCCTTCTGTTTTTATTTTCCCATTCCAAATGGCACCTCAAGAGTCTAGGAATCACTGCAGGCAAAGTTATGTAAGGCAGTAAGGAGACAGCATTCATGAAAATGAAAGGCTACAGCCTTCATACATCGGGCATCCAAAAATTGTCCTAACTTAAAGTTTTGGTGGGGTACACTTGTATGAAGAGTTAAGGAGCTGCTGTTTTCCTGCAGTAGAGTCTTATATGCAGGGACAAGAGCTTTGTCTAGATGCAAGTGCAAAAGTCTCAGGCCCGGTCCCTGTATGAAGGCTGTGAGACCTTATAGATATTTCCACCTTTTTTGGCTAAAATGTTTTCCTGTTCTTTTCTCATATGTTCTGTCGCAAATCTAAATTGTTAATAGGATATGGGAATTCTCATCCATGCTGGATCTCATTAGAAGCTTTGTCAGTCAGACAGTTACAACTGTGCTTTATCTTATAAATTTTTAGTAACCACCCAACAAAATTCTTAGTAAAAGAAAGTTTTAGTATTTGCCACTAACACACCACAGTGTATAGAGCAGTAACGATGTCTGCTAAAGTAGAAACCTGCTGAACAACTTCAGCTTGTTTTGCAGTACTTTATTGTTGTTCTTTGTACAAGATAAACACAATCTGGGAGAGTCTTCCGTCTCAGCTGATAGGAACAAAGTGAAACACAGGTTTTAGCAACGGCATGGAGGAAGTGTTTAGAAGATGAAAGGATGAGGGCAAACTTCAGGTAGCAACTGAAGTGAGATGAAAGTTTGCCTTAATTTATCTACACTTCACAGATTTTTGAAGTAATTATGTTGTATCAGTTTCTGTTTAGGTCAGCTTGACATACAGCATGCAACCACTTATAATAGAGGACTTTTCTGCTTGTCACACCATCCCACCAGTGAGTAGGTTGGCCAGGACAGCTGACCCCCACCATACCATATGGCATTGGGCTAAGCACATAACACTGGGGAAGCTATCCAGTAGTCAAGATCACTGCTCAAAACCAGATTGGACATCCAGTATTGGGTTTTGTTTTTCACTCCACAGGAGGTAAGCAATTGCATTTGTCCATCACTTAGGGGTTTTAAAGATATAAATATGTATTTTAAAATTATTGTTATCATAACTATTATTGTTGTTATTATTTTCTTTCTTTGTTATCCTATGAAACTCTTTTTCTCAGCCCACAAGTTTTTTTTACATTCTCTTTCCCATCCCACCGGAGGGATGGGGTGAGTGAGTGGCTGCCTGGTGCTCAGTTAACTGGCTGGGGCTAAACCACAGCAAAGGCTTTTCTAACTTTCCTGCTGACTTGTAGGGCTGAGCACACCACAGTCTAATTGAAAACCAATACTTGATTTAGTATAAGAGTATAATCAACAGCTCTTGTGAAAATACTTTCGTTTTAATCAGCAGGCTTTGCTTGAGGGATTATGACAAGGTGAACTACTATAAATGTCTCAAACTCATCTCTACTGATCATCATGGAGTTTCCCCTAAAAGTCAGGGAGCTTGGTTTTCTAGAGGGGAGATTTCAGCGTAAAATCTTCTTGTGGGAGCTGCAGTGAGCACAGTTTGTGCCATATTTCAATAACCAAAGTTGATTTCTCATGTATTGTATGTCAAGCTCCCTGGTTCTGGCAAAAACTATCCACTTTGGTGCTGTGTATTCAGGCTGCTTTATTCACAGATACCTTGATTTTGTATAGAGGGGAAGCAGTCTTCAATATTCATAAAATTTGTCCTAAGAGCAACAAGCTGTTTATTCTGCAGAACTTGGATACAGACTTTGACTTTCTACACCTTGTTGGCACTCAACATGAGAAATTGTATGTCAGTCAAAAAGCACCACAGCATTATTCCACGTACAGTATTCTTTTCTTTAGATTTGAGTTAATTTATTATCTTCTATAGTTACAGGAAAATTGATGCTGAGTCAAGTTCCTTCCAGAATACAAAAAAAAAAAAAGCCAAATCAAAACTATGTACTTTTTTTTTTTAAAGTGATATATGATAATGGCATTTGTCTCATAGTGCTGCAAACAGACTTTGCATACAAACTGCTTGTGCAATGCCACAGTTGTATTAGTCTGCTAGATTCTGGACAAATCCATACAAGACTCACCAGCTGTTCAGGTGAACAGTTATAATCTGTCTTTATGTTTGTGGGGTTTCATAAAGGATATGAAAGAAATAATAGTTTGCTTCCTGTTCAGTTGGGGAAAGATGACTTGTGGAAGGAGTGTAGATGAATTCCCCATCCCCTGGCTTCCACTAATACAAAGGCTCTCAGAAATTAGAGAATACAGTAAACTAAGAAAAATATCTGTAGCAACAGGGCATTACTTTCAAGCTGACTGAATTTTTCAGAGAATAAAGGTAGCCTGTGTGGCTCTGGTTATTAATGAGATTCCAGAAACCCGGCAGTGGAAAGCACATCAACTGAGTTTCTCTGCTGAACTGCAGCAATTAGAATAAGGGAGCACTGGCTGATGTGGGATTTTGAGAGTTGACCTTTCCAGCTCAGAAGTGCTCCCAGGAAACTCCAAATTCTACAATGTCTAGGCTGCTGGCAACTGTCCTGAGGAGCCCCAGACCCCTGAAGCCCCAGAGGAAGTCAGGATAAATGAGGAGTTTGCCTTGGTTGGTGAAGTCTGGCTTAGGGATCAATTAAACAGTCTGGACATCCATAAATCCATGGGTCCTGATGGGATGCTCTGGCAGGTGCTAAGGGAGCTGGTGGGAAGTCATTGCTCTCCGTCATCTTTGGCAAGTCATGGGAAATAGGAAAGGTGCCTGATGACTGGAGGAAAGCAAATGTCACTCCAGTCTTCAGAAAGGGCAAGAAGGAAGACCCAGGTAGCTATAGACCAGTCAGCCTCACCGCCATCCCTGGGAAGGTGATGGAACAGCTTATCCTCAGTTCAGTCTCTAGACACATCAAGTCTCTTTAGCCTGGAAGAAACTGAGGGGCGACCTCATTAATGTCTATAAATATGTAAACTGTGAGTCTCAGGAGGATGGAGCCAGGCTCTTCTCAGCAATGTTCAATGATAGGACAAGGGGTAATGGGTGCAAGCTGAGCACAGGATGTTCTATGTGAACAGAAGGAAAAACTTTTTCAATGTGAAAGTGAACCAGCACTGGGACAGCCTGCCCAGAGAGGTTGTGGCGTCTCTCTGGCAACATCCAAAACCCAGCTGGACATGTTCTTGTATGACCTAATCTAGGTGATCCTGTTCTGGTGGGAGGGACTTATCTTTCAAGATCCCTTTCAGCCCCTAACATTCTGTGATTCTGTGATCGGACTTGCAGACTTTTGCTGTTGTTGCTTTTTCACATGTTTTGGCTGAAATTTTAGTAACCTGCCAGGAGGACACTACATCTGAGCTGGCCTTTCCCTGAAGCTAGTCATGTAGATAGTGCACTACTCAGTAGTCAGAGAAGTAACAAAAGGGACTATCACATCAATAGCAAAGCTGCCTGGCTTGGTAACAAGTCTGCAGTCCCTTTAAGAAGCTAAATGGTGATTTTTCAAAATAGTTTACATGAAGATTTTTAAAGTTGCAAAAAAAGAGAGAATAGTTGCTCTATCTTCAATAATTTTTAGCAGCTGAAGCTGAAGAGAGGCTGTTTAGGCAGTTACTTAATAAGGTAGAAATATGCTTTACTTTCAAAAATTGATACATCAGTTTCCTGTGATTTGTAAGGGCTTTGTCTTTTAAGGGAAAGAGCAGCCCCAGCGTCCTAAAAGCTCAGCATACAAGTAGATGATGGGATTTTCTGTGAACAATATCTTCATAAGTCAGGTCTTCCACCCTCTCAAGCATTCTGCAAAGGAATGTATTTAATTGTGATAGCAACTTGAGAAGTAGCAGGTGGATTTTGGAGCCAGTAGATGCCAGCTCCCGAGATACTAGGGCAAAAAGTTTAAAATCCTGAGAACACGCTCAGAGAACCTCAAAGCATGTGAAACAGGTAAAGCATATTTAGCTAACAAAATCCTGGATTGAAAAGAAAATAAAAATCAAACCTCAGATTGAAGCAACCCGGATACAGCGCTGGTATGCCAGGGCAGAAGCAGCACTGATGCAGCACAGCGCTGACCCTATGGCTCTTGTGAAAACAAGCCACAGAAACCCAGCACAAAAATCTCAAACAGAATCCCAGCCTGCACTTCCCCGGGATCGCTGGAGCCTGTTAGCTCCCTCAGAAATGCTCCTTCCTTTTTGGGAGTATTTGATGAATGTAGTTAAGCTTGTGTGCTCCTGCAGCTCCTGTCAGGATCATGCTGTGCTCTGTGCAAACAGAGTAAGAGACAGTCTCTGCCCTCAGGGGTTTGCTTGTTCTTTGAAGGTGAAGTGTGGTGATTTGGGTTAGCAAACAAATAAAAGGAACAGAAGAAATAGTGAGGGATGATGGCAGCACTGGAGAGCTGTTCATATGTCAGCAAGCTGTATACTAAAACTGGTAATAGCTACTGAGTAATAGCTACTGAGGCTTTAGCTCTTCATAGATCTGTAAAATCAAAAGGGACCTTGATGGACACCTGGTTTCTCTTCTTTCTTCACAAATGACATTTCTCTCTGCTCCTGCAGTGAAAGGAATTACTGTTTCTTGCTGTATCAGTCACTGTGGCAGCTGTTAACCCCAAGACTTAGATTAATTACTTTACTCAACCCTTCCTCAGAGGCTTTCTGGGCAAATATCTTTTTAGGCTGTTTGAATTTAAGCACTTGACTTCAATATAAACCAGGTTAAAAAACTTATCCCAGGTGATGCCTAACAGTGAAGGTATTTCTTCTCCTAAGCTCTTGCAGTATTTCTTGCTCCCAGTGGTCACCAGTTCAGTGGTGTCAAGCAGCTGTACTGGCCTGAAGCTCTGCTCATTCCAAAATTATGTTATCTGACCAAGCAGAGTAGAAGTGCCTTTTACATTTTGCAAGGAGTGTCTACTGGAAAGTTAAACCTCTGACTTTAGTTTTAATAAAGTAGGTTTCCATTGTTAAAGTATGCAAGAGTTGGTCTAAGAGTCTGAAAACTCTTTCAAGGAAATCCAGTACAGATGCTTCAGGTAGCCTTGGTTTGCTACATGCTGAGATGGAGAATAGAGAGCTTGCATTCCTTTTTTGTTGAAAAGTTCCGATTTGCATGCAGCATTTATGAAGTCATTGAGTCAGAGGTTGAAAACTAAGGAGAGATCAACACTGCAATCTAAGGGCCATACCCCACAGGGAGTGTATAGCAGGTTCTTGCTCTTTTTTTTTAACCTTAAACTAGCAGAGAATGGCAATGCACAGAAACAACGCAAAGAGGTCATAGAGCTTCTAATAATCTGTGCATTCTCTCTTATTTTCCCAGGTCATAAATCAGAAAGTATGTCATTCAAAGGTGAAAACATCACTGTTGAGATTGGAGAAACGCCCATTCCTTAACCAGCAAATGATCTAGCTCTAAAGAGTCAGGCCTGAGAAGTGTCTAGGCCTGAACAGCATTTTCTAGTTGTGTCTTCCATAGCTTGCTGGAGCTCCAGTTATTTACTATCTGTGAAGAAGAGGCATGGATAGATATTCTGTTTTTAAAAGAAAGATGTACCTTCCTGCTTGGACCAGGTCATTGTCCTCTATTTGTAATATCGCAAAATCTGTCTACTGCATTTAAATAGGTATTTTAAATAAATGTGAGGTACATGGGCATCATGAGAATAATCCCACATGAGTATTTCACATAAAATACTATTGAGCACTGATAAAGAACAGCATCTCTTAAATGGATATTTAACAACCTGAGAGTTAAGTGGAGATTAATGTATTATTTCCTTTGCTAATTTTAGATTACACAATACACACTATATAAGTGTTGTATAACAATTGCAGGATAAAGCTTCCTTTAAAACTGTCAGTGTGGACAGATGTACTCCTGTCTGGCTCTCTTGTCCTTGCAAAGAAAGCTGAAGACCATGAAAGAATTCTTCTCTGTGTTATTTTCACCATCTGAGACTCGGGGAGATGAGTGAATGGGAGCAGAGCTGGTACAACACACAGGAAAACCAGCAGGATATTATTTGGGAGAGAGCTTAAGGCCTGGAATAAAAATCCCTTCTTGATCTGGATGAACCCATATCTGTTGTGCAATTTTCCTGAGACATTTGAAACACAAAACAGCTGTGGAGTATGTTGGGAAATAGTAATGGTAGGAAAGGAAAGACAAACTTATCACTAGTTTTATGGCTGTTGGATTTGCTTTTATGCCTGATATTCATAGAATTTAAGTCCAGAGGAGGCCAACAAATTAATCTGTTGAGGCTTTTACCCCGTGTACAATATTGGATTATTCCCAGTATTTCTTGCTTCAAACCAGCAGCTACAAAGAAGAAAAAACACAGCCTGACTGCTATGGCAAGAGTGCTGCTTTGCTGTTTCCAAAGCAGAGCACATGACATCTTACTCCAGGTAAACAGTGCCAAATCTCTTGCTGGTTTTGCTTTATATTAACATATTTTATATCATAATAATTTTCAGATGGAGGCACTGGTGATATCTCAGGTGAGAGTGAACACAATTCCTTTCCTTTCCAAGGCACCTGTTTTCAGATTGATGGGGCCCAGGAAAGCATGGGCTGGTTTTCCCTCACCTGCCCTGCAGATGAGCAGACAGCATTTCCAAAATGAAGGCTCACACCACATAGGCAAGTTTCTCACAGTAGGATGGAAAACAGCATCTGAAAGGCACAGGTGCTGTAATGTTCGCTCCAGCAACGTCATTTCTCACTGTGCAAAGCCTGCTTTAGCCTCTGCTTCCAAATGGTTTTAAGCTCATGCCACATGTCAAGCATACAACAGCTAACAAGTTAAAAGCGCTGCATGTTAAATCCATTCAGCTCTGACAGCTAAGGCAATAAATGTTGTACTTTGGAAGGGAGGCTGATGCTGCCTCCTGTTCCTTACAGCCCTCATTATCCAAAATATGTTTGTGGTAGAAGTATTCTATGTGCAGTTACTAGAAAAGCATAGCCACAATTTATTTTTTTTTTAAAACCACAAGTTTTTTTTTTACTTTTTTTATATTACAGGGTTGTGAAGATAAGGTGGCGTTTACACTCTTCAGATGGGAATTTCTTATAGAAATTTGCATAACCTTTTAAAACTTCAGAAATAAATATTGCTATGGCTAGGATGGTGTCCTGCAGAAATTAATGCTCATGTTTTCCAGTGAGTGTTAATCCCCAAAGAATATGAGGATGACCGGGATAACTCCTTCAAAACAAAAGGGAAACCTACATAATTTGCATACATCACTGAGCTCTCAATAGAAAAGAAACATTTGAAGAATTTATGAAGCTTGATTTGATAGCAAGAACTCTTTGGAAGGAAGCCATACAGAAAGTGCATCATCAGGGTTTTTTGTAGGGATAAGGAAAACCTTCACATATACATTTTATGTTGTAAAACATAAAATGCTACAGTATTTCATATGGTGTGACTATTCCTTTCCAAAATATACAAAATACGACTTCAGTATTTTCAAACTGCAAATACATCCATTTACAACACAGGATCTTATTCTATTGAAAGATCATATCTGGATCTGTTATATTAGTAAAGCAACTTTGTTTCTTCCAACAAAGACATGTTCTACTTAAACCAGATTGAGATGCTCTGAGTTTTGATTTAACTTTTGTCTCACTTATATTCTAGGCATTTATGCAAGGTCACCAACAGTGGGACATTCAGATGTAAAAGTTCTTGAAAAGAGATATGAATCTTCTGTATTTTTTCAGTTTTCACCCTGGGTGCTACAAACTTCACAAGTCACAGATTTTTTTTCCCCCCACACTCCCTTAATACATAATGCCTGGTAATCAGTAAAACTGTGATGCAGTCCAGAACTAACAACACAAGTTTCATTTTGGCTTTGAAGTCTATCTTCACTCAAATCTACAACATTTGATTTTTACAAAATGAAAAATTGTTTACTTTTTGGATAGCTGAATGAAATTTGGCATTTTTAGGATTAAAGGTCTTAAGGGGAAAACAAGTATGAAAGGCTCAGATATGAGTGGAGCTTTAAACTCCAGGCTAAAGATACAAATAATTTCTAATATGCATACTGAAACCCTGTTTGACTGTTAGTCAATATCTTAGGTATTAAAAAAACTAACTTGAGCTGCCAGAAAGATGAAAAATGTTATATTTTTAGACCTTGATTATTTATATCTCACTAAAAAGTAAATCCTATAAAATAAAATATATTATGAAGAACAAATGTATCGTTTAAACTTCCTCTGAAGTTAATCCAAAATTTTGTGTTTGAACATATGCTTCTCAACATCCCTGTACTTCTATTACTAATGTATTCTTGCAAATAAGCAAGACTGGACATGAGCTTTCATCCTCAATAAAGAAAAATCAATACCAATTACTGCTTTAAATAACTTGAAGATACTTGCAAAAGCTGCTGCTTCAGTCTTATCCTTGGATCTCACATGAAATTTTCTGTCGGTTTACCAGGTTCTTCTGTCAATCACTAAAACTGAGTTTAAAATTTAGATTGCACCCTAAGTATGCCCAAAATATACAGGAATAACTAGTATGGGATGACTAGTTTTCTGCAGATCTCTTTTCTTGTGAGCAGGACAGTTGCTGGAGAAGGGGAATTTGAATGAGTGTGTTTACATATTAATGCAGTGATACAGGAAATTTAATTCTAGACACCTGCACTAGATGTCTAAGGAGTCAGCTTTTCTAGACAATTAATGCAGAGATGGTTACTGTAGAGCAGCCCAGCATAGGGACTTTGACTCTTTTTGCTCTTGAGTATATGGAAAGAAAGCTGCTTAAATCAATGAGATGCATCTAGTTGGAAGGTCAGACTCTTGTCACTGTAGGTATGGGCAAAACAGGCATTTTCAAAGCCGGGATGAGTGCTGAGATACAGCAGGTGTCCCAAAAAGGGACTGCAGTAGGCTGTTCTACCTATATCACACAAAGCTACGTGGTACAAAAACCTTTTTTCCAAGCAATGGGCCACAGAGTCTGAGAAGCAACTCCTGCAACAGGAAATGAGGAGATGGAGATGAAGTGAAAAGAAGAAAGTAGGCGAACAGATACCTTCTTGCCAGCAAAAACTGCCTTCTGTTTACTGCTTTCCTTGAGGCAGAATAATTCAATTTTACTTCCACTGCTGAGAAGCCTTCCACCAGCCCTTCTCCCACACATCTTGCTGACTTACTCAGGACATGAAGCTGTTTCTCATGGTAAGTATTAACCGTTCACAAAAATGTATCCTCTTAATATGCTCTTTCAATTAGTATTGTTTAAAATTAATGCATTCCTCAATCAAAGCCACTTCCCATAGAATCTTTCCACATAATTTGGTAGAATACATCTCAAACCATAATTTCTTTATTCCCAGCCATGGGAATTGCCTCGCTTGTATTTTGAAGTGAGTCCAAAGGAACATATTAGCAACCTGTAAGAAACTCCATTAAAATAAAGATGCACAAGTAGTCCTTTTACATGTTGAAGGGCATACATCTCCATTTAGAAATCAGATGATAAAATCTGGTGTGAGTCTCATCCTGACTTTATTCTCAGTAGCCCTGGTAAGAATGCAGATAAACCAATGGAGCTGCTCCAGATTTGTGCTTATGTAGCAAAACAGAATTCAGATTCATGAAGATTGGACTGATAATGCTTATCAATTACCTGTTCCAAGCACGGTCACTCCATGACTGAAGACACTACAGTCTGTAGATATTTTCCCTAATCTAGGTTAAGCGTTAACGTTGACTTTCTTACATTTCAGTTTATGTCTCTAGCATCTGAAGGAAAGGGGAAGCCTCGATCCAAACTGTTCTGTTTCTGATTTGTTCTGCAAAGCCAACAGAAACCTTACATTTTCCCAGCAGAAAGGTGCAGGGGCACTTTACCACAGAGGTGACCTTTTCATGTTCCTCTTCACTGATTTCTCAGGGAAGCTGATATTCCAGTTCCAGCACAGGCTACGCACTCAGTGTTACATAACTCCTGGGCTGGAGGACTGGAAGGGGGTAAGAGAAGAGACATGCAAAACACAACCCATGGCACAATAAACCATTTTTCCTCAATATATAAGATTAAAAAAAACCAAACATCTCTTGGGGATAATTTCTGGAAAATAGTGGGTGCCAAAGGACCCAAGCTGTGTATTGCACTCAGGCAAATGTGGGAAAAGCACAGAGGGACGTCAAAGTAAGAACAAGGAGCAAAACAGCATTGTACATTCAACTACAGGTTCTTTGCCTTACAAGGGCTACAGACATAGTGGAGTATTTGCAACTGAGCACACCCTCTACTATCATTGTGGAGGTATTGTCCCCAGTCCCTGTTTCATGACAGGAACCCTGATTCTGGCAGCTCGGTTACTCAGTCATTTCCTCATGCCAGCAATTCCTGCGACCAACTCAGGACTCACTACCAGGATCTTTGAGGTGACTTTAGTATGATATCATCATGACTCTTACAATATCTGATGTTTTCCTTTTAGCCACAAATCCTGAGTCCATGCCAATCATAACTTTCAGCTAAGAGGAAAAGTTCCCTGTAGTTGCAAAGAAAAGCTTAAAAATATAACCTTAGTGAACCTCACAGGTTTCAAATCAAAGTGATAAAGGCAATTCTATTACGTAAATAAAATAAAATATAAAATAACATAATTTCTGGGTGTTTGTTTCATTATATAGATTGGGTTTACTTGTCAGTAAATTTTTTTTTTTTAATAAAAAATAATTGCAAAGTATAAGAGTACAGCAGAATACATACATGTATTTTTTAAGACTATGCAATACATTTAAAAATAAAAACTTCTCTTGTTCTGATTTTCTAAAGGAAGGACTGCAACTGTGCTGTTGCATAAGTAGCTCTGTTGTCAGAATTGAATTGCCCAGCAAAGCAGAGAACAAAGTCCCATTGTGCAGCAGCCTCCAATGACCTCATGAATGACATGCAGTAATTACCTTGTTAAGAAAAATACTCTCATGCAGTCTCTACTCACAAGAAGATATCAAACACATTTGCATGAAGAACTTCATGCTTTATATGAAGAGGTAGAGATTGCTGTAGATAGAGACTACGTCAATAAGGCTAATAAAAACATCACCTCGGCAGGAGAAAAAAACTGCTTCAGTTTACTCTAGAAGCAGGAATATTTTTTTTTCCTTAGAATTCTGGATTGCTGTTAGTGATTTGATTTGGGCTTTTGTATGTTAAAAAAATGGTCCCCTGAGAAGACACATGGGATCATTCACACAAACACTGTCAAAAAACTCTGGCTCTCCTGTCCTCCATGACCTGGAACAGTTAAATAACTGGCCTTTTGTTTTCTACTTTCTGGAAAACATCTGTAACCTTGTCTCCTGGTACACATTTCTAACCTGAACTATGTATTCACCAGTTATTGCAGCAACTGTCAACTTCCTCAAACACTTACATGGCTGTGAGGAATTCACCTGCTCTTGTATGAGAGCCAACTGTCACAAACAATATCCAGAGGAATATTTATATGCTAGTTGCACAATGTTCATTTTTCTTGTGTCTTCTCCCTAAAAAAACTCAGGACATGGGATACCTGGAAAGGCCTAAGCAGGCAATAAAGGATCATTACTTTGCCATGTCCACTGTAAATACCATGCTGACATTTCCCTAAATAAATGAGTAAAACTGCATGTGTCAAAGTTACTTTTCATTTCAATCATTACTAGCATGAAATGTGAGAACAAAAATAATTTATTTTTTAGTTCCACAGATTATTTTGGATAGGGACTGTGAAAAGAACAAGGGACTGTACCTTTAAGATAAGCTCCTGATTGAGGAATCATTCATTCTTTCTGTGGAAAAAGGACACTGAGTATGAAATTAATGCCATCTTATACAACCCAGTCAAGATCACAGACTTATGCCTTAATAAAGGTTCCTTTGTTGCTTGTAAAAAGTGGGGTTTATTGTCCAACATTCAGAGCTAGAAATCTGTTCCTCTCCAAAAATGTCAGTCCCAAAGCCTAGCTATTTCTGTGGAAGGGAGCTGGCTGCACGATGAACCTTATGAAACTTCAGTTATACGGCCCTCAAGGTCTGGAGTGAGACAAAAGGTAGCACTGGGCTGGGACAGCTCTGCAGGGAAGCAGCAAGAGTCTCCCTTTCCTCAGCATTTATTGCAGTTGAGCAGTACAGGTGCTGGTAAGCAGCCGGTGAGGATGGACTGTGTATCAGTGAGAGAGTTAAACTCAGGTGAAATTTAGAAACCCATGTCACGGCTGCTTGGGGCAGGAGGTAACGATACATTGTGGTGCCGTTGGGTACCCACTCGCACGCGTGCAGAGGGTGGAAGTTGGTGTCTGATTCTGAGACAAGCTGAATATAACATTTCACATAGGAATGTGCTGGGTTGTTTGGGGGTTTTTTTATCTTCTTCCTTGCTGGGTGTGCTATCTTCTGATTAGCCTCGGTCTCTCGTGAAATACTGCAGGCTACTGGCACACAGTGTGTTTAAAAGAGAAGACAGTCCTTCATTATTTGAATAGGTGATTGTGTTTTTCTGTAATCAAAGCTAATAGGAGCAGCACTGTGTTAACAGAAAGTAAAATGGCTTTATGAGACAGAGAAACAATTATTGGTGGATTTTTAAGACTTCAGGTTTTCCTAAACATATGCATCCTCAATAATAGCCATCCTCCTCTTCTTTTGGCTGCCTTGGCTACTCTGAAGAGCCCCCTCAAATTAGAGAGAATCCAGGAGAGGACAGATGTGCAAGACCTTGCAGCTGGATCATAAAAATTCTGCAGACTGCAAGTTGTGAATTATAATTATGCAATAACTGGTCAGAGGAGCCACTTTTTGCATATTAGACAATTCACCATTTCCTATTTTGGTCAGATTTCTGATAAATTATTAACAAAGCTTGTTGCTAACTTACCAGCAATTACTATATAGGTGTGCATATATGTGCATGTGTTTGTGGCTCCAAAATGTGTATTTGCTGTACATGCCTACAGAAATTTCCATTTGTCATCATCTCAGGGTATTATAGTATTTTGATACTGATTTTATCCTCCAGCCTAATATGCCCATTTCATAGAAGAATTTAAAGTCTTTGTGAGAAGGATTCCTAGGGGTCAGGTCATCTTAAGGCCAATAAGTTTTATGTCTTTATGTCAGAATGAGTAAAGCTGTCCACAAACGTCTATAATCACTCTTGCACTTTTATATTAGCATCTCAACCAAGGTGCAGATACTCTGGTTTACCATTTAGCTCTTTCCAAGGACACTGCATTTCAAAAGTAATTAGACATAAGCTTAATGAAACTGCTTTTAACTTTACCCTTTGCTTAAGCGGAAAAGTGCAGCAACACAGCTTGATTTTGAATACAGCAACCAGCCTGATTGCAATACTCCTTGGCTAATCTTTGCTTTAGCACATTGTCCTCTCTCACTCAGCAGGTCTCTGCAGTTTGCAAAAATCAAAAAAAAGTTCTGAAAGTAGACCCATTCCTGTCCTTCTAATGTTCCAATTTCTCTGTTGCTATCTGCTCCTGACCACAGACTCCTTTTCCCTGTTATAAACCAGTTCTCCCAGCTAGAAGCCTTTTTTTGTGTACATTTCTGTAGAGAGGAAAAGTGTTTGGCAATGGCTGTGCTTTTCCATGGGTTTCAGAGCAGTATGAAATACTCTGAGGAACCACCAGGACAGACAAGACCCCTTCAAACATTTGGAAACAACTTGCGATCTAACAGAAAGAGCTTCTAATGCCAGAGAAACCAGAAGTCACTTGTAGGCCTATTCTCGGTGTCTTCACAGTTATTTATATCCCAATCTATTGTGCTTATGTATTAGCAGCTGGGTGATGGACAAAAGCATGGGGGGCCATGAGAGCAGAGAGACCATCATATTGTAAGTTGATCTACTAACATATTCTGTTGGTGACCTATCATTTTATAAAGATAGTCTCTTTCTAAAATAAAGAATGGGTCAGAGATGAATCAGGAAATCTTTACTTTGGAAAATAATGCATTCAGGAAAGACGACAAATGGTGATGCCTGAACAAACTCCCAGTGTCTGTTGACTTGCCTTCAACTTGACTGAAGCTCAATGTTCTGAATCTGTTTTCATATATATAAAAATAGAGATGTGTATAGTTTATATAATCTATGATATAAACATGGTCTAATAAAATTCCTGCTTATAAAAGCAACTAAAAAGGGCTTATCTTGAGTTCTGTCTCTCCTTTTATTTTCCTCTGTTTGGTTTTCTTTGTGTATGTGGTACAGGACTCAGAAGTACAACGGATCCTGGTTGCATCAATTCCTCTGGAACTTATGGACATAACTAGTAACAGCCTAAAGTCATGTTTGCACTAACAAGGAGAATGGTCTAACAGGTGAGGCTCTGTACAGCAAAACAGGCAGTGCAAGGGCCTTTGTCTGTCCAATAGTCATTTTCCTCCAGAGCTGATTGCTGAATAGCAGCTGCAACTCATTGTGTGATCCCAGAGTTCATCTTCCAGTTCAGTTTTACCTAAAGGGAATTGAATGCCTCCTGAGACCTCTCTGCTCTGCAAACCAGGGTGCAGTGAATGAAAACAATTGTAAAATTCACTTGGAAAGCATCTTCCTGAGCCAATCTAAATCATGTGGATGCACTCTCACACACCTAAACTTAAGTTAAATTCTTTGGCTTCCAGAAGGATATACACTACTTTGGGTGTCTAGAGGATGCAAGAGAGCATATGACCTGCTTTCTTCCTCTAATGCAGGATTAACTATACTTTTTTTCTAGGTTTTCTTCTAGCTTGCTTGTTAAAACCTCCAAAAACGGAGACTCTGTCACCTCCCACATAATCTATTCTAGTATGTTCCCTCTTGGTTATTGCTTCACTTTACAAATTCTTCTAATAAAGATTAATCTGGATCTTCCTTAATGTTGTTAAATCTACTGCTCCTCATCCCATCCACCATGGACACGAACAGATCGTTCTGTTCCTTTTTGAAATACCTTTCAGTCTCCTTGAAGATTATACATAGCCTTGAGGGAATTTTATCTGTATACATGTATGTATGTGTACATGTGTATATATTTTCATATATGTAAAGCTCAAACAAGGAACATAAAATTTATGGCCACTCCCATCCATCCAAACATGCAAATTACTTTTTTTCCTTTGAGAAAATAATTATGTGTCCCTGTTCTGGTTCTGGTCAGGCCAGAGATAACCTCCCCAAGCAGCCAGCACAGGTGAGCTGAGTTAGTCGTGGTTGTTTTCCACACCACCTGACATCACTCCCCCATAAAAGAGACTGGTTGGGGAGAAGGGCTCCTGTGTGCCTCCAGGGTAGTCAGAGTGTGGCTGGGGTGTTGGGGCGTGCAGTGGTCTGTAATCCTTGGGTTGGTAAGGCACTCTTTTCACTGATTTTGTCAGTAAACTGTCCTTATCCCAACCCACCCGGAGGTGCTCTTTCTCCTCTGTATGTGAGTGGCATGTGGTGCTCAGCCGCTGCTTGGGGCTGAACCACACAGTCCCAAATTTTAGCTATGTATCAGTCATTCCTTGCTGTGTTGATTAGAAACTGCGTGTAATTTTTTGTGCCATTTTTTTCTATTGAGGGACATGTCTTAATTTAAAAAAATACTTGATTTTTGTGTAAAAATAAGTTCAGTTTTGGGTTTAGGCTTTTTAAATCTGGTGACAGACTAAAAAGATGTTTGTTTCTCAAAGAAGAGTGGCAACCTAACCAAATTGGTTTTCAGGTTTCTCTGCACCAGTGTTAGCACTGGGTTTCTGAGCATCTTGATCGTTCTAGTGTACTGTTTAGAAAGCTGCACCTCCAGCAGAGTAGATTGGTGTAGATAGGTAAACTGATGAATTTATGCTTGTTTATAGGAACATAATTCTTGCTGTCACTTCTGTGATACAAAGCCTGAAGTTGCTATTGGGATCACATGGGAATAAATGAGCAGAACAGTGTTTAGACTCCAGCCCATTTCATTCCTTTAATTCTTACATGTGAAACCCAGAGGTTTGATCTTGTTTAAATACTCTACCCTGTGGGCTGTTAAAATTATTTTTAATTTACTACAAGATGATTCAATAGATCAGTTTATTATTGACCAGATTTAGTATTCTATATTGTTCCCCTAATGCTTCTTAATGGAATTAATGTATTTGTTCTGCTCTCTGCCAGGAAATGAAGACAAGGGATGAAAAATAGTCTATTTGAAATCTGACTAATTAAAGGAAAACAATTTAGTGAGAGGTTCAATTCTTTCCTAGTTTGTTGCAGGCCATGGAGGAGAAGGGTAAATCCAAAAGCGTCTAGCATAAGGTAAGCTTTACTGAAGGATTTAGTTTTGTCCATAATCCCCATATTTTCCTATGCTATTATGTGTAATTAGTCCAACTATAGCAATATCCCAACTGACTTCATTTTTATTTAACTGAATTGCACACAGCACCATGAACTGTATTCCTCGAAACTAACATGAATTTTGTTTAATACCATGCCTTGCAGAGTTTAAGCCACTTCACAGATGGCTAAATAACTGGTTAAACCTGCATTATAATTCTGTGCCAAGTGATAACATTAATAAGAGGAAACCCAGTAAGTTTGCAGCTGGTAATAATTATGGCAGCTAGGAGACCAAGTGTTTCCTTATAGCGTTGCTGTTACAAATCTAATACTCTTCTAACCTCCCACATGGAAACAAACATATTGGGATGAGAGGCTGGTGCTTTGTGTTGCTATTATACTGTAAGTTTTACATTTCTGGTAATAAGAGATCATTTAAGGTTGAAAAGAAAATCTAAGGGTTTTTTTTTTAAATGGGGGTGGTAGTGGTTGTATTTTTCCCAAGGTAATCAAGAGAAGTATCTACTTTACCTTTGTCAAATTATTGTCAGAAACAAAATACAGAGTGGTTGTTGGAATGAGCATAGTCACAAGCATCAAAGTAACTAGTTCAGGAGTGATTGAAAATTATTATTCCACTGCAGTACTTTTGCATGCATTGCAGTTTATGATAACTTCAGCTGATGCAGTTTACCAGTGTTAGTAGAGGTGCTGGACTTAATGAGTGGGCTCTTAAATCATTATATATTTAAAAATACTTCATAGTTTAAATCACATTGTTGAATGGGTGTTAGTGAAGGCAATCTGCAAAAAGTGCAGTATATATCTGTGGATGTAGCAATCTTCATTTGACAGCAAAGTTGGTTTTGGTCAGGTCTAAACAAGAAGGGAATTTGAATGATGTGTGCAGTATAGACTCTTCTCTAACAAATTCATTAATGATTTGTCACTGTATTTCTCCACTGGATATAGAAAATAAGCTGAGCATTCCTGGTATAGAACCATAATTGTCAAATACCTAAAGCTCATATAAGTACACACCTACTAATTTCTACCCCATGTGAAGTCACATGTTGCTACCTCTGTTAATGTTTTCCCGACAAGTTTTGGGATATGGTGAATAAAATGTCCATCCCCTTTTTGTGGGGCCAGATACTGCCTCTGAGAAAAAAGTCAAGGGAAGGGATTGTCATCTCATGTTTGAAATCTTTTATATCAGATGGTGAAAGAGTGCAGTAAAATCTGCAGAAAGCCAGAAATGTTCATAGCAGCTCCAAATTTCTTGTGCCTTCCTCTGAAAATCCACTGTCATATGATCCCTGCTTTAGTGGAGACAGCTCTGATGTGTGATTCTTCACCCACAGTCTATCTGGAAGGTCTTACCCACAAAGAAATCTAGTACTGTAACTTGGTTTTTTGTTAGCAAAAGAGAGATATACTTCCTATTTTCTTATTCCAACATGATTTACTCATGACTTTTTTAAACCCCATTGACCATTAGTGACTTTCAAATTATTTCATGATGAAAGCAAGATCACATGTGAGTTCCATGAGCAGAGACTCCTTGGTTCAGAGAGGGAAAGATAGTGACTCACTATTATATTCTTCTATCAAGTGAAGGATGGACCATGAATGTTAAGCAGGTAATCTTAGGGCAACATTCTTTTTTTTCTCTCTTATATTCTAACCGCCATTGCTTGGAATTTAGTAGCTCAGGCAAACACCCCCTTAACTGATTGCTAAGATCTTGGGCAAATAAAGTTTTATTTCTCTCTTGTAAATGTTCTGCTTGAGTTAACTTATTTGGAAGCTGGCTGTAACTGTATTTTTCCAGATGACCTGATAAATGGCTCCAGATTCTCTCCTCTGAATAAAAGCAAGTCCATGAGCTCAGCTTAAATAAGGAAGAGCAGGAAAATTTTTCCTGTCCCAATTAGTGCTTGTTGCTTTAGTCAACAGCACTTTGTGATACTAGTGTTTCATCCACCTGTTCTTTTCGACTTTGGGAGATGTAGTGATTTATGTGCATGGGAGAAGTTTTGACTGCACACTAATTGTGGCTTATCTTCTGATTAGAAGACTGCTTACTTCTTCTGAGCAGTCCATGATCTTTCAAATGTCAAGAACGTCAACATATAATTCATCATTTGTTGCTGGAATTCAAAAATGTGACACAAAAAGGGGATGAAGTGAGGTATGTAGAAGAAAGTGAGATTGAAATAGAAACATAGGGAAGACAACATCAGGGAATGATAGAAGTCAGACTTGGAGAAAAAAATGCATTAGGTCAATTTTCTCAACAGGACACAGTATGAGACCTGGGCACAAAGCCCATTTGGTGCAGGGGGAAACTGTCCACTGACTTCAGTAGATTCACAGCAGATTCTCGTTTGGACCAATCTATTTTATAAAAAGCAGAAACAACAATGTGCATAGAAATAGATATTTAACATGTTCCGCAAGTATAGGTATTTGTGTAAGCTCAGAAATTCTCCATAAATGATTGGACAGTTTCTCCCAGTGTGGAAACTTGTGAAGTGATGTAAAAACAGTTTAATAGCTAAAGTAAAAGCCTCTAACAAGCAAAGCAATAGGAATTCATTCCCTACTCCCCATGGGCAGGGAGGAGTTCAACCATCCCCAGGAAAGCAGGGCTCCATCATGTGTAACGGGTAGACCATCACTCTAAACACCACTGTCCTCACGCTCTTCCTGTTCCCAAGGCCTTTGTAAGATGAGCACAGTGTCATATGTTACAGGATAGCCCTATGGTCATTTGGGGTCAGCTGTCTTGGTTGTGTCCCCTCCCAGCTTATGCATCCTCAGCCATCCTGCTGGAGGGGTAGTACAAGAAGCACTAAAGACCTTGGCTCTGTGTAAGCACTGCTCAACAACAGAAACATCTTTATAGACAAAGAACATCTCTTTGTTTTTAGCTGTTTTTAGCACAAAACCAAACCACAGCTACAGCAGCTACTCTGAGGAAAATTATCTAAGCTGACACCAGGACAAGTACTAAGTGATAAGGGCTGTGAGTAAATTTCAGGCAATTTGAAGGAATTTACCAACTTTTCCAAATGTGTTTCTGTCAGTGGAAGTGGGAAACAATGCTATGCATTTACTATGGATAAGTGCAGGTCCACGTGAATTTTCTATAGAGCAGCTAAGCATCTGAACATCATATCTTGATTTGCTTCACAGTTTGTGTATAGTGCAGCCTAAGCGTGATTGAAAGAGCAGGGACAAAACTTTCAAAATCAATTTGGTTAGTCTCCATATCATAAGGGTACATTAGGAAGTTCTGCCTCACCCGTTTTCTGAAACTGAATATAATTAAGAACAGAAAGATGCCAACAGATGAGGGAGGCTACCTATTACCTAAGCCCAACCTGGTATAGCCCCAAAATACAAATATTTACTTTATCATGGAATTATTTCCTGAAATCTAGTGGCTGATGTCACACAAGAAGCACGTTTGTGAACAATATAGTCCTCTGGTATTAATTTAACCATTTTCCTCTCAGTAGAATTTCTATCTAGAGGAACATAACTGGGTGTTTGTGCAAGGTGGCGATGCCTGTGTAAGAAATAAAGAAAAAAATGAGGACAATGAAATGAAGCTTCAGCATGTATTGTTATATTTTGCAGGAAACTAAATCTGACCTTTTGAAGCTTTTTCCTGGCTTTTAATACTGCCCTCTAAGAGAGAAAAACATCCTTTTTCCTTTTGTTATGACTGTGCAGTCTTCTTCCACAACAGAGGTAGCCACTCAGATAATATATGTGCTCGGCCACATGCAACCAGCTGTCACCACCAGTCTGAAAACTACCACAGGCCTAATTAACACAGTAATGGGTTTTCCACTCTTATAGTCTCTGAGTGACAGTATAATAATAAGGAACTCTATGGTGATCCTATAAATCAGAACCAACCTTCATCTTAACAAGATACAGCTAAAGTGTTAAAAAAATAATTCTGAGGATTTCAGTATTTAATATTTTCAGTGGATAAACATTATCATTTGTTTATGCTAATTTATCTATATATGAAAATTCCACAAAAAACAATTATGTTCTGCGGACAACTATAGAATCTAAAGAATTTAAACCATCAGTAATTCTCAATCTGACCTCAATTTAGTACTTAATATGTAAATTTAATATCTGTAAAACAGTTCCATTGGAATTAATTGGATCCCTGTGCTTCAAATGAAATAACTTGAAAGTAAGCCACAGAGCACAAGCTTGTTGACTTTTAATAAGGTCCATTTATGGTTTTGAGCGAATTAGGATATGATCCAATAAAGCAATTGTGAATGCACTTTGAAGTAGAGCAGGTGTTTAAAAACCTCATTGCATCAGGATTTTAAGGACACACAGGGTTAAAAATTAGATTTCTTTTAATGCAGATTGCAATTATAATTCCTCAGCACTTTAATTCCAGGACAGAAAAATGTCTCACCTTTCTCAGGATTCTAAATCCTTGATATGTCATCTTTTTATTTTTCTTTCATGGGTAAGATGCTTAAATATGGACTTACATGAAACATAAGCCAACATAACTCGGCCTGTTTAGTTCCGGTTCCAAGACCTCTAAAGTAATGGAAAGACATGACCAAAGAGATGTATGGTAAGGAAGGAGAAAAATTAAATGCTTTATAAAAGTGAACTTTGAACAGGTATTTGAAAGATTATTCATCTTACAGATTTTATGAAGGTATCTCTGCCTACATAAGGCTAGGATAACTTTTTCTTTCTTTCCATAGCACAGAATATTTGAAGTATTTTTGAGGTTGCTGCAGTCATTAAATTGTTCTCCTGAATCTGTAGGTTGTGCCCAAAACTTTTTAAATCCACAAATTATAGGCAGTTTAGTTGCCACTTGTCAGGCCCCACCTGGAGTATTTTGTCCAGTTCTGGGTTCCCTGGTATAAAATAGACAGGGATCTCCTGGAGAGAGTCCAGCAGAGGGCTAAGAAGATGAAAAAAGGACTGGAGCATCTCCCCTACGAGGATAGGCTGAAAGAACTGGGGCTGTTTAACCTTGAGAAAAGAAGACTGAGAGGGAATCTTATTAATGTTTATAAATATCTCAAGTGTGGGACACAAGGGGAAATAGCCAGCCTCTTTTGTATGATCTGTGGAGACAGGACAAGAGGCAAAGGCTTCAAGTTGGAGCACAGGAAGTTCCACACCAAGATGTGGAAGAACTTTTGACAGTAAGGGTGACAAAGCACTGGAACAGGCTGCCCAGGGAGGTTGTGGAGACCCCTTCTCTGGAGATATTGAAGACCTGTCTGGATGCCTATCTGTGCAGAATGAGGTAGGGAGCCTTCTTTGGCAGGGGGGTTGGACCCGATGATCTCTCGAGGTCCCTTCCAACCCCTACGATTCTGTGAGTCTAAGAATCAAAATCACACCCCTTTATGTGTTGTTATTTAGCCTTCTTAGAATATAAAATCACTCTCTAGGTAAGTGCAGGCATGCACACTTATGCATGCACGCATGTTGACTATGCTGAACAAGTAGTTAGACAAAATGGCAACAGAAGGAAAGCAAAAAAATTGAGTAGAATTAAGTTTGTTGTGAAAGCATATGAGAACTGTGGAGGTGTGTGGAGTGTGTGTTTTTATCTTTACAGATGTGCTTGAAGTGTCTCAAAAAGATTGAATCCTCAGCCACAGCTGAGATTTATAATTGGCACTGAACTACAAATAAAGAAAAATAGAACAGATTTAAGTCTCACAAGATATAGAATTAGCCAGTGAACAATCTCAAGCAGAAATATTTGTTGCAATTCTAAGCCAGAGTAGGTGATGTCATTCTGACCCTTTGAAACTCTTAAATGAGCAGTTGTCAGTGCAAATGTTTAATATCAGAACAATTTATGAAAAGTGGTCATAGCAAGACACCGGTTGCCCTGCAAGTTCTTCCAATTAGTAGCAAAACTGTAGAGCATTTATAAGGGAGAAATCCTACATATTATTTCAACCAAGAGGAAAGAACTCTGAGGCTCTCAAATTGAAAGATAACTTGGGTATGTGTGAACATGACATAGCTTTATGACCCTTCTGAGTGCACAAATCAGGGCAGAATACAGACAGTGGCATGAAAATTAGAGAACTGGAAGGAAAGGTGGTTTTAAGTGGCTTGTATGAGGAGAAGGTGCTAAAGAGATTAGCAGTTAAAAAGAATGTTAAGGACACACAACTGAGAAGTGCTTAAGTATGATGAAATAATCTCATTGTCTGTTTAAGCACAAAAGAGAACTGCATAGAAAATGGACACCAGGTCAATCTACTGAGGTTGGTTACAAAAACAAAGCAGTACAATTAAAGTTTGGGTTAGAAAACCAAAGTCACAATAAGAATCTTGTGGAGTCAATGAATGGCAACCGGAAACGACTACTAAATATTCCAGAGGTAAAACAAAAACAAGAGCTGGTTAGTTTGTTCCTGCGGAGAATGAAAGTGATTGACGTATGATGCTGAAAATTTCTACTTAATGACTTTTTTCACTCCCTCTCTAAAAAGATTACTTGCTATCAGACACTACTGTAATTAATATCAGACACAAAGGAGCAGGATTTGAGTCTTGTATAGCAAGGAACAAATTGATACTTGACTTAATCAGATGTTTTCAAACAGCCTTCATGTGATGACTTTTGGTTTTTTAGAGCGCTGAAAGTATTAATTAATAAAACCTCACTGTTAAGTTTCCTATGAGAAGTTGTGGCAGATGGATATGGAAAAATAGAAAAGACAAAAATGATGCATTGCTTTATAAAGGAGGTGCCAGAAAATTGCAGATGTTTTAATTTCCTCTTCTGAAAAAGACATGGACCAAATGAGCAAGAAATCTGTGAATACCCTGAGTAAAGCAGAGGGATGAATAACAACCAACCTTTGTGTGTCAGGAATGAATCATGCTAAAGCAGCTTAATTTCCACCTACAAGAGGTAAAAGCCTTATGGATGGAGGAGAAGCAGTAGATGTCATATCACAGTTCCAGTAAGGTTTTCAACACAGGCTCATGCACCTTTCCTTGAAGGAAACTGCAAAAGTGTGGTCTAGATGAAAATACCACAGGTCAATGGAGAGCTGAGCAGCTTCCACTCTCCACAGGGTCTCTTCAGGGTTGAAAACTATTAAATGTCTGCATGGATGACCCTCCAGAAGCAAGTTTTGCTCATTAAATATGAATGGTCACCAAAGTAAGACATCTATAATTATTAGCATGAAATTAAAAAAAAACTTGGCAAATTTGAGACAAGGTCAGGAAAAATAAAGTACATGCTATTTTTTCAGGTATTTCAGTAGTTTTACATAGACAGGAATAAACAAGCTCTGTCATTGGTGGAAAAAGATCTGGAAAATAACCTAACTCACAAAGATAATAAGAATGAGTAATAATCTTGTTAGGTAGAAAAAAAAGAAAAAAAAATTGGAAAAAAGGCAATCCCCTCAAAAAAATTCCATGCAGAAAAATTACACCTGCAACACTTGAAATCATTACTGTGATAAGGTCTTAGCTAGAATATTACAGCCCTCTTTGGATGCAACAGCAAAATGATTTTTGAACAAATGGAGATTCTTTAGGATAAGCACAGATGCATCAAAACTGACCTGCAGATAAGCATAAAAAATACTGGACTGTTTAACCTGAAGGGAACAAAAGTGAAATGAGATGTACCTCTCTTCAAATATGTTTAAAAAAATCTTAAAAAAGAGGTGACTTTCTGTTATACTAGTCTGCATTAAAATATTAGGATTAATTTACATATAATTAACAAATGCTTTGCTTTTCAAATGATAATGAAAACAATACTGTATTGATTAAAGTGGTTGTTACAGTCTCTGTCACTGGAGGTCAAACCAATTTTGACATCAGTGGATAAACAAGGCATGGATTTCTTCTTGCTTAGTTTTAGATGCATGTCTGAGCTATTTAACTCCTAGTCTGCATTCAACAAAACAAAATGACCAATTAACCTGGATTGTTATAGATATTTGCTGTGAGATGAGATTAATTTTTCTCTGCCATTGTTCTACTAACACTGAGGAGATTGTAGGCAATAAGACAGATGCAGACATCTGTATTCCTTAAACCAAAAAGGAATTAACCTACTCAAGTTGTCACGAGGCTTGTCAGTTTGGATTGGTCCAGTACAGCCACCAAGCAGGGCCACACAGGTACTAGACATATTAATGAAATATAAATCCTGCATTTAAAGTTTTCTGAAAAATCCAAAGTATTCATCATGCAATCTGAAGTTCTTTCCAACAATATTGAATATAGAAATTATAAAAATTAATTCTCCAGTTGAAAGTTGTGAGTGTCTGGGTTTTTGTTTGATTGCTCTTTTAATGAATCGGATTCTTTTCAATTAGGCATAAAGTAGAAGATTAGAAAATTAAAACTTCTCTTTAGCATTTGTAATTTAATTTTCTGATTTTTCTGTTATCTCAAGACATGTACCAGAAGAAAAATGTACTAATTCATAATCTATTTATGGTCTTGCTGTCATAGTAGTGTTCCTTATCTTAAGGTTTAACTTTTCTGTTATTTGAAACAAAATGGGATTATTTACATATCAGTGTGTAATTAGTTGCTTCTATTGATATTATGGGTTATTAAGAAAATTTATTCCTTGAACTGAGATATGCATACAATAATAGTAGCAATCCAGTCATTTCTCACAGTGAACAACTCTGATTTTTCCTCAGAGGTAATGAATATTTTAAGTTCATTATATTATCAACAACAGACCAAAAAATCTGTGATGGAGATGAAAATAATTTGTCTTCCAAAAGAAGCATAAAATTTGCTTGTCAACCAAGAAGACACAGATTATATAGGCTGGGCTTCCTGGTTGTCCCCGTGCTGAGCTTCCTGCTTCACCCACTGTAAGTGCACAACTTTAAGATGGATATACATTCTGGTTTTGGTCTAAAACTAGCTTAAAAAATGCTATCATGTCACTCATAAGCTTCTGTTGTTATGTCACTTAGAGAAATTCTGTAAGGGGAGCAGAAAGTGCATTGTCCCAGCCTGGTGTGTCAGTAGGAAGGCATACTTGGATGCCTATGAGGAGCAAGCCTGCATGGGAAAGGACCCCCACTTACCTTCAGGTTATGCCCAGAAACACAGCATAGGGTGAGTTTAGACACCAGCTGAAGTAGCAGTCTGCTGCCATTCTGCTTGTGTAGGCCTACTGATGTCCACCAGAAATTAAAGCGGGGGCTCTGCCTTAATTTGACAGTGCTACATGCAGACAGATGGCTTCCTTTGTTCAGTCAATGCCATACTAGATCTCCAATTTCTCTTGAGGGCAACAGTGGTATTCCTCTGAGAAATAACAACTATCAATCAGTATAGATCCTGTAATTTCAAGTATGATCCTCTATGTGAGAGAAAGTGTGGACTGGGAATCCATTAGCAAAGGGTGTTTATACATCCTGCTTGTATTCTTTCTAGAACATATCAAGTATGGATGATTCTGTGAGACAACCTCAGTATCTTTGTTACCACAGGTATTGCTATAACATCAAAACCACTCACTGCAGTAACTGAGTGAATGGTATGTTTTTTTCCCCCAAATAGATTTTTTTAAAACCACTCATCCATGAGAAAAATAATTGCATGGAGAAGAGTTCGAGAGTTAAAAAGAATTTAAGTTTGCCAACAGGGAACTAGAAAACGATAAAAAGCTACAGTATATTATGTTTGCAATTGTATAGAAAAAAATTACTCTAGAATGTATTTGTAAAGGACAAAAAGCTTGAGTAGCTTGCTTCATCTGTCTTTGACTCTATCTTACATGTTGCTAATCCTACACAACCGACTTCCTGACTTTAATGGGCGTCAGTAGATACCAGCTTACAGGGTCAGGAAGGGTAATAGAAACCTGCAAGTGCATTACATCCCTGCTAAAACAGCAGTAACAGAACGAGAGCATGCAATAACGTGATCAGCAGGAATGAGCTGGAAACCTCATCCCCACCAATTACACATCACTTCAAACATCCATGCTGAGGATATTTTCTTTTGTAGGATATAATTTTAGACGTGTATTTAAACCATTAAGCAATAACTAATCTTGTTCTGAACTTCAAAATTATCAGGTGAGTTTATTTCAACTGAAGTGGAAAAGCTAAAAACCAAACAAACCATACTGAAAACAATGTCTTTATTAATGTTTGCCATGTTACCTAAACTGGCATAATACTTGATGTATACAGTGAAAAAGAAAACCAAGAGAGCAAGCTGGTTGCAATAGCTTTAAGCAGGTACACTTGTCAATTTGAAGTGTGTTGAAAAAGAAAACAACAAATAGTCAAATGCAAAAAGACAGCTCACTTTAAAAACTAAATCAGCGTAAGATCTCCTACATGTCTTCAGGCACAGGTTTGCCACTGGAGATGTTGGCAGCAAACTTTGTGAGAAAGGAAGAACTCCCGATTTAATTATCACTTCAGGTGAAATTGTTGAGTCCAGCTGTTAAACACAGATACAGAATGATATAAAACGTCAAGATTCTGAATATTGCAGAATGTTGGAGTATTTCAATATTGTGAGTTACCGGGCAAAACTGCCTATTTTTATAATGTAATTAGAATTTCACAAATCACATTTTATGGGGTTTTATACCTTCCTGAAGATATTGCTCTGAGACATAGGTAAAGCCTAAGTTCCATGTTAAGTTTAAACTTCATAATAACAGATTGCTTTCAGGAACTATCCATTTTACTCTGCAGGCTCATCAGGTACAGTTTCCACAGATATATCAGTTCTGTCCAAGTGCCCCTTTTCCTGGCACTACTTTTGATTCCTTTATCTCCTTTTCTCATGCACTTTAGACTCTCAATTTCTTTTATACTCTCACACATGGATAGTACATAGCTACATTGAGTATAACAGGAAAATCAAATTAAGCTTTCTAGTTGGCAAACAGATGTTATTTCCTAGTCACTGATTTTGTTTATAAGGTAAATGTGAAAAAAATATAATTTCTCTTACATTTAGAAATTATATCACAATAGCATTGGCATAGTATTTATTGCAATGGTCTACTTAAATAAGCTTTCAAATAATAATATAAATCTATTTGAAATCTGTATTCCCCTTTCCTACCTTGAAAAAAACCCCAAAGTTAAGAAAAATCAACTCGATGACATGTTCTTAAATGTGAGATTTCCAGCTTCATCAACTGCAGCTGGCTATGATTACCTAGTCTTTAATAATAATAAAATTTATTGCAGTGCAAACTGTCTTTTCAGCTTCATACATCCTAAACTGACAGTAACAATTTTTGTGGTTTAATTGTGATCATAATTATAGTGAGCAGTAGAATGAACACATAGTACATCATTTGATGGCAATTCCTTTGTAACAAAGCGTAACAGTCTTGCTTGAGAAAAAGCCAAAAGCTTTGTTTCTCATTGTTCTGTTGCACCTTTAGAGTTCTAGTATTTCAAAAATATTCCTTAACAAATTACTTTATTAAAACCTATATGTGGGTTGCCAGTACAAATTACTTAATAATTTTATTGTATTAATGGAATAAGGTGAAAGCATGCATTTATAATTGTAATGAACTGGAGGTATGCAAAACCCCCTAACTTTTACAATAAATCTTGATGACAAATTGACATTTCATTCACATACAAGCTACAGTCTTCTACCATGTAAGTCTACAGTGGTTTTTACCTTCTACAAACAACATGACAGTGACTGACTGTTGAGACATCATGGCAGTTCCCAGACCTGCAGAAGAGCTACAGCAGTTGTGGATATGCTTTATCTGCTTTGCATTTCATTTATCTCATGCGTTCAGCAGTAAATAATAACAAGACTTTATAAAAGCCCTTCTTTCCCTATTTTGTGCCTCACTCCTGGGGTAAAACACTGGAATGAAACACAAGGGAGACAGGAAAATTACTTGAGTGATGTCCATTCCCTTCAAAGGAATCTTAAACCAATTTAAAGCCCTGCTTTAGGTTGTTTCAATGCCATAACTTCCCTTTCTCTGAAACGTAAATAAAAATCAAAGTAAAAGCATTGTAATCCAAGCATTTCACAAGGGTTTATTTCTACCGTGCTCCTCTTAGAACATCATAGGGCTTCAAAAGCAAAATGTATGTATCTTTATCAAGATTTGGGGGAACATCTCATGTGCATTAATTTCTATGAATAAAACATTAGAACCGAAACTTTCTGTTTATCAATAGGGACCACATCCTTCCAATGTGTGTAGCAATATAAACATGACAAATATTTTTCAAGTAGGGAAACAAATCTCAGCCTTCCTGCAGTTCAGAAGTCAGGCATAGGCCAACAGTGAGTCTGTACAGCAATTTCTGTTTAGGCCTGGAGCATCATGTACACTTCTTCTTACATGAAGATATCAAGAGGATTTGCAGAATCCATAAGAAAGGTATTAAAGAGTATTATCCTCTCTATTCTATTAGTCTCTCAATCATTGCTACTCCTCTGGCAGCTGGTTACAACTAATAGAAATTGAATATGTATTATACTATTAAGACATCTCATTTTCAGAATTAAACACATTGTACATGCATGCAATTCAGTAAAATAAAAGACATTTCCTTACACAGGATGAGATTAGACAATTTATTTTTCTTTTTTAATATCAACAGAACAATGGCTCTTCACAAAACTAATTGAAATCTGCATAAAAACTCTGTAACCATTATTCAGTCTGCAGAAAAAAGCTTCTGAGAAGCTACCCATCTATCTTAGCATTTTCTATAACAGCTATGTAGTCTCTAGGAAAAGGCACCTAAAAAACATATTTAAAAAATAATCCCTTTCTGCATATTAAAATATTACAAATATTCATATTTCTGTATTAATTTGAGAGGTGGATTTTGGATTTGCTTTTAAATTTAGAGTCTATACTGCTCCCTAAGATTTACAAGATCTATATATGAGGAAAATAATCTCTGTCTCTTCTTACGGTGTTTGAAGTCCGTCCAGCGTGGCAACAAGTGATGGATATCAATGTCAGCAATCTCAAAGCACTTCGAAGTTTTTACATTTCAAGTTTTGTATTAACATAATCAGGAAAGCAATCATCTTCTGTTTGCCACTGAAATTTTAATCACCCCCTTTGAAGGAGCATTAGAGAAATCTCACTGCCTGTGTATCTCAAAACAGTCATTATCCAAGAATCTGGCCACACGCTGGTGATAGGCTCTGCAAGGAGCTGCAGGGTCTTTTTGCTGTGGGACGTATGTCCAGCCCCCTTTGCCTCTTTTAAGAGAGAGCAGCTCCCTGGCTCAGGCTCCTGTGTTTTATTCATCTTCACTGGAGGCAACTGAATGGTCAGGAATAAGGTCAGTAATTACTGCAGTATGGGAAGCTCACTGAGCTGCACTGGCTTGGGGCAGGATCTCTGCTGTTTTCTTTTCCTTTCCCTTAGCTCTCACCTCTTTTTTGGTTCTTCCTTAGACTCAGCTTCCAATCGACTGATCACCTGCTGCCCATCACTTTCCTGGAAGAAAAATGTATCCCAGAAGATATCCCACCATTTCAAACCTAAGAGTAAACACTTTTTCAATGATATACTGTCAACTGTCATAGTGTCTTTTTAAAAACTAGTTAGATCAGCTTCAAAGAAATGATTTTTAGCTTTCTTCTTTTTTTCCTGTATTACAAAGAAAAGCAAGCAGGAACGTTTTCATGCATGAACAACTTCTAAGCCTTAGGATAGTAGGAATACATGTTTCTGCACATGCTTCCTAGATCTGGTATATGCAAAGTAGTTTGCCTTGTTGTGATAAGCAGCCTACCTACATATTTGTAGGGCAGGCATGTGAAAACCTCTGGCTGATTCTTTTCAAATAGCAGGCGTGCTGTAAATTAACAGACTTTCTTTGCTATAGCTTTCCTTATTCATGCCCTCTATTCTGTCTTTTTCAGTCTTGGCTTCTTGGCTCTTTGGTTCACATACCTGCAAGCTTTCATTGACGCAAGTTCTTCCTTTTTCAACTGAAAGTGACTCCTAGCTCTACATGCATATTCTCACAGCCATTTTCCTTCAAGTGAGTTAGCAACTACTGTTTGCTATGTGGTCGTCTGACCCTGGCTGGAGGCCAGATGCTCGCCAAAGTTGCCCTATCACTCCACTTTTCAGCTGAAATAAAAGATATATCAAGAGGCTTAGGAGGTGAGATGAGGATAGGGAGAGAGCTTTGAAATTTATGTTTCAATTGGAATTACTAGAATTTCATGTAGAACGTATCCTGAAAGTTTTTGTTATTGATTTTCATTTACATCTTCTCACTCCTTTTTCTGGTGGAAAAAAGTGGCTGCTTGTGGGTTTGGGGTTTTTTTCTCCTAAATGTGATTCCCAGAGGCACTAGGACCGTCACTGATTGGCTCAGCCTTGGTCAGCAGTGGGTCTGTCCTTGAGACCAGCTGGTATTTATTCTGTCAGGCCAAGGGGAAGCTTCTAGATACTTCTTGCAGAAACCAATGCTATAGCCTCCCCTCTTCCACCAGAACCCATCTATGACAAATCACAACAGCTAGATACTATAATTGCTGGTTCTTTAGTGAATGAATGAATATGTTGATTGATAGCTTAGAACCCCACCAACCATCCTCCCTCTTCAGCCTAAAATTCAAGAGGTAAGTAAGCATAGAGATTTGAAGAAAGATTTTATTCTGTGAGAACCCTAACATTAAGAAGGACTAATTTTGCTTAAGATTAAAGATGTGAGATGTTGAACAACTTATTATTCTGAATTAATTTCTTCTGAAGATAAGCGCCTAGTTTGAAGTTGTCTCACAACCCTGCATTGTTAGAGAAGAGTGAGGTATTTCTAGGCTCGCACCCTTGTCCCTGTCTGTGAAACCCAGAGTACCAGATCAATCCTATCAAGAGTTGTTCTTGTTCATGTAGGAAGCATAGATGAGATGACTCATTTAGCCTGTCTTGCCTGACTTGTAGACCCTTAATGAATCCTGCCCAAAGTATATAAATGTTTTGGGTCAAAATTCTCTCTGAAATTAATGGAAATTTTTGTCAGTTTACTGCAGTCAGTTTAACATTTAACTTTTAACCTCTTACTCAATCTGGGTCCAAATATTTAAACCTCAGGATTGTTTTATAAATATACCAAAAGCAAATGGAATCTTTTAAAGACAAAAGCATGCTATGCAATTTTACAACATTTGCACTGTAAGTAATTTATTATTATTTCTATAATCCCCAAATCAATAGATAAGAGCAGTAAGGATACTTATCAGAAGTATTATTATGTATTTTTCATTACATGAAAATAATGCTAATTGTACTCACCTGTGTAGTACAGCTGAGAAGACCTGAATTTAGAGCATTTGAGTCAGGTTTCTTCAAAGGATAGATTTTTCTTTTAGAAAGACAGAAAGCTAAGTTCTGAATAAAGAACTTTGAGGAAAACCGCTGTGGTAAACCGGAAAAACAGTTCATAATTTGCATTTGTGTATGACACAGTCCCATGAGTGTTAATCACTTGGAGCTATTGGCAAGGGTCCTTCATATCTGTGTTTCAGGGAAGAAAAGTTTCTGACAGCTTTCTCTAACTGTTTACAGAAATAGTTGTCTGGAAAACCAGGGATATATAATAATAGTGAAGACAATTTGTATTTATGTCATTTCCCTCCTCCCTCCCTTATTTATTTCAACTTTACTATCAGAATTTGTTCTTTGAAATTTATGTTTCAATTGGAATTACTAGAATTTCATGTAGAACGTATCCTGAATGTTTTTGTTATTGATTTTCATCTGTTTTTTAAGTGAGTCACCCTACCAAAGGGTGGCTGTTTATAGTTGATACATATGAAGCAAAGCAATGAAATAGGAACGACTAACATTTTGACTGTTTTTTCCAATTTCCTGGAGTCAGTCCACCAGAAATAGCTCTTCATAGCTGATAGGGAGGTTCTTTTTGTCATTTACATGTTGTCAATATGCATTTTATTTTTCCATCACTAAAGAGGAAAGCATTTTTCTGTTCTGTTCTGCCTCACATTAGCTGTTAGGGTTATTTCATTTCATTTGAATAGGACAATGAGGAGAGGATAAGGAAATTTTTGTATCTAGCTATTCCTGCTGGGACACCAAATTCTTAAAGCTGCTGTGCTACTAAAGTAGTTTATTCTTCAGTGATATTTATATTCTCTTAGCACTGCTTATTTGGCCTCTGTTGGTTTTTTTTGGAACAAGAAAAATGCCTATTTCTTGAAAGTTATTCATAGCAAGGCCTTATATGATCACTCAGCCCAACTTCCTATCTTAACCTTGATCCTGGCATTTAACCCTGAAGATCTAATGAGTCCACTAACTTTTGATTTGACTCATACAATTATCCTTCTGGAGTGAATGACCCATCGGAGTCTAGCTGGAGTAAATACTAAAGTTCATATACAGTCTGGAATTGCCAGTTCCCAGAATGCACCTCTTTCCTTCATAGCTCAAGAGAACCACATGTCCTTATTTTATAGCAAAACCTCCAGATTTTTCAAAAATTCTATTAACATACCATGTGTTTTTTTAGATTTTGTTCTGGTTTTATAAAATAGTATTTCCTTTAAACTGCTGTTAGTGACTTTCTGGTACTATGTAATGTTTTAGCCTTTTCCAGAACAAGGATACAGAATTGTGATATTAATATTTTATTTACCTCTCACAAAAACAAATTACAGAGTACAGAGTAAAACAGAAAATAGAGCAGTGATAGAAAAATATATGGGAATTATTAAGAGGTGTTGATTAAGATTAAAGCACTGGAAGTAGTTTTACTATTAAATGTCAGAATACTTTACAGATTAGCTTCATTTTTAAATAACATAATTTTACAAAAAAGCTAATGCCTTAACATTTAAAAATGTTAAATCTGCCCAAGTGATCTTGAAAGCTCCTTTTAATGGCTTTACATTCAGCAATTTTTTCAATGTGAATGAAAAACAGGGTCTTTAGTCAGATCCAAGTTACGAGGACACAGCTGCTTTGATGGGAAAGTTTCCAAAATAGTTTTTCAGTAGTTCACAGGAACAATCATATTTAAACATATGACTTTCCAGTTTGCTTGGGCAGAGAGATGTAAAACTTGCATTCCCCCTCCCCGCCCAAATCTTAATGCAATTAATTAGTGACAAGGAGTGGTTCGCTACAATATTCATTTCAGGAATAGAAGTCTCACTGTCTTCAACAAAGCCAAAATTTAACTCCTTGTGTTTTGCTTTTAATGTCTCAGTTGAATAAATCGGTAGCACACTAATGAAAACCAAGAAAATAATCAGAAAAAAACTGTGAAAATTGTCTATTTTGGGAGAAGTTCCTCTCCCAATAAAAACAAATCATGCAGTTTCATGTGATTTTTATCTAACAATATAATTGCCCTCACTTATGCTCAAAATTCAGCCAATGCTTTCAGGAAATTTGGCCTTTTTTGATATTTAATTACTTCCAATTGTAGTAAAATAGCATGATTTAAAAATTACTCTTAAAGCTAGAAATAAGGAGCTTCAGAGTGAGTTTATGATGCAGGTTCAGTTTCATTCCTGGAAAAATCTGTTTGTATAGATTTACTTCAGTGAAACAAAGAATTCTCTGCCCAAACCTATTTTTCAAGTGACTTATTACAGTCAAAGAAATGAGTGTGGCTGTAGATTTTTCATAGGCATTCACTCTCCTTTTTCTGTCTTAGATTCCTTAACATTCCCAAATACATTTTGGTCTTGCATCAAGTACGGGATGTTTCATGCAGAAGGTATTTTTGAAGTGTCTATCTTTCAGAAAACTCATCTCCTTGCTTTCTCTGCTCACATTTCCTCTTTACCTATCTGACATTCTCATAGTGTTACTTCACTTTTTTCTCTTTTGTTTGGTCAGTAAAAGAAACACAACTAGGAAAACCACTGTGTAGCTATCAGTCATTGTGGTATATAATTTTCTTTTTCCAAGGCTTCAAAAGCCTTGTTGGAAGGCATAATGCTAGGAGTTTTGTTCGATGGCTCATCAAGAAGAGAAAGCAGCTTGTTCTGATAAAAATAGCAGAAAATTAGAATGATAATGCTTATTTGTTTCTTGTTTTGGTGAACCACAAAACATTTGATTTATTGCAGCGGCTGTTGATTTTGGTGTCACTGTTCAGCAAACACTCAAGGCCAGAGAATGTCTTCTTTCTGAATCTTTCCAGTGAACATCAGTCACTCATTTAGAAGTAGCTTCAAGTAAGATTGCTTTGCTTCTGTGTGTTTAAGTTAAAATGCTGTTCCTGTGAAATGCTTTGCAGGATATTTATCAATTGCTATTTCGTTAAGAGGACTCAAAATACTATTGGACAAAAAAAAAAGCAGAAAATAATGGAGTTTTGTGTTGATTTCAATGTATTAGGTTAACATAAGGACACAAGAAGTTATTGAGAAAAGCTGTTGAATTTCCTACAATTTGTTGGTGCTTGGATTTCCCACTTTGCCTCTATCTTCTCCTACCAACTCTTTCTCCACAAAGACATTTACCTTCCTCTTAAACCAATTTATTGTGTTCTTTACTTCAGCAGTCTTAGTTGGTTCAGACAGTTTTGACTCTTTAGCTATGGAGTCAGATTTTTTTTTTTTTTTGCTTTCAAATCCTGGATAACAAAGCTGATGGAAAGAAGTGAACATGCTCACATAAAATAAAAGCCAGAATGAAACAAAGGCCTAGAAATTCAACAGAAGAATAACCTCATATTTAGGCAGGCACCGTGATGTGAGACAGCTAAGAACTTGCTCAATTCAAATAAAATTTCTGCTCTTTCCCTAAATGGCAGAGTTCAGTTTCCAGTCTGCTGCTCAGAGGCCTTTAATCCAGGTTAAGAATTGAGGTCGCTGTTGATGATCACTTTCAAAAGGATTTTGAGCCTGACATTGTGTGCACCTGAAAACCCCCATGAGGCAGTTGTGGAGCAGAGAGGCATTGTTCCCCTTTGAGTTCACATCCTCTGGTTTCTTGGAAGGTTACCCACCACCAGTGATCCCAGGTTTCACAGGACATAATTCTGCCCTAACATATAAAATATATTTAATTAATTATGGACTTACCTGTGCAATGCAGTGCTGCTTTAACTTCATTTGTGTCTATTTAATACAGGTTTATTTTTGTTCTATTCATTCTGAGTGAAAGCTGGCTTGGTAAATGCTAGTAGCTAATATTATTGCCTTCCACCAGTGTTAATTTGGGAAGTAAGCTTATCAATGTAATTTATGACCCTAAAAACTAAACTTTGTATTTTGATTCTTTCTTGCCTTTTCTGTCCAGTGTTACTGCTCTAGTAACAGTGTATTGATACTGTCTCAGTGAACTTTTCACTTTCATCTCTATCACTGCTATTCTTGCTAATCAATGACAAATGCAGGTCTAGTGCTGTGCCCTGGTGTAGTGGGGGGAGAATAAGTGCACTGCATTTCTACAGGACCGTCAATATTTGGATAAGCATACTTTGGATCTAGTGTTCCAGTCAGTAAATATACTCCAGTTCATAGAGCAAAATATGTAGACTCTTATTTACATGCTCATTCAATATTTTTAGTTAAAAAACCCAAAACAGAATCGCAACAACAACAAAAAATGCCGAAATTATTTCACATAGAGGTCATCTTATATATCATTAAATTCTTGTCAGCTGAGAATTTGATACATGAAGTATGTTTTCTTGAAGTAAATAAAAATTCTATTTTCTTCTAAATCAAAATACAATTCTCCCACCTCTCCATTTGTCACCTGTTGCCATCCTTTTGTCTAAGTGTAAGGCTTATGTCATTCTACTTTCTCAAAAATTCAGGCCTTTGAGGTGGTGATGTTTAAACAGTCTCAAATGGAAAATACGAAGTGGAAGAGTAAGGTCTGAGACTGCTCTTGAAGCTGCTTCCAATTTAACTGAGATCTGGTAAAAAAGATGTTGTGCCTGAGAGAACAGAAGGGAAAATTCCTGGGCTGACTGCTGTGGGCCCTACACAAAAAACAAGCACTGAAGGAAAATCTTCAAGAACTATAGCCATCAAGGGAGGATGCTCATGAATTCATGGTTCTACTACTGATTTTCTGTGAAGTGGAATTCAAAGGGCACAGTCATCATAATTCCTGACACAAATGACCCTTGTCTATATCTGAAAGGAATGCACAGCATACTCAGTGCAGTACAGATATTTTTCACCTGCATAGAAGAAAAATTACAATCAGATTTTGTGTTATGCTTTAGTGCAATCCATGTTCTCATTGTGTCTACCACAGTAAAGCACTGCAGATTTTGGTTATACAATGAAAGAGGTTGCTTTAAATATCACAGTAGCTAACCAAAAACTACACCTGGAAGTTGAAGGCTTTGTAACACCTTAGGCATTGATGGGTAAATTCATTTGGATCAAAATGGTCTTCCAGACTAAATCTATCAGGAAGAATTTATTTTTTTGAATTTTCTTCTAAGCTATAAAAATAAGAGCCAGCTCCAGATGTCCCTCTAGGTAACTCAGTGTGGGGTCAAAAAAGCTCTGCGCAACAGAGACTTTGGCAGAGACTCTGGCTGGGTTCAAATGCCCCCTTAGATATAACTACTGTTCTTATGGGCAGCCGCAGGCATTTGGGCTTTTCTGTTTCTGTCACAATTCCTCTCAGGGATGATGGCTGGCATAGGTCGCTTGTGTTTCAATGGCAGAGGGGCTAATGGGGCACCCTTGCCCCTGATGAGATGTCTAGCAGTATTTCTGTCAGAAATAATTTTGGAAGTTGTCCTCAACATAACTGAAAACTGATTCACCAAGTGCTGACAATTTTTTCAAACAGCATCTCACTAGAATCAATTTACCTTTTCCATTTCCAACAGCTGAGACAACATTTACTTATGCATTTTATAAGAACTTGCTAAATTAGAGTTGCTACAAACTTTCTGTCATGTTTTCAGGCTGGATCTTGACCATGAAATTCCAGTACTGCATTCATGAGGCCGAGCACCGGGCAATCACTTTGCAGTTCTTGCTATGGGCCACCACAAAATGGAAATGCAGTCACTTCTTGCAAAAAAGAGGCTTCCAGAGAAAATGAGAGTTGGATTATTATTGTAGTTACTTGACACTCACGCCAAGAAATTTTGTTTCTGATCCAAACCAAATCATATAATTGAAATAAAATGTAACTATCAAGGGGCAATTCAAATCCTGTTGATTAACTTGCAATTATAATTTATGTCCCAAAGACAATGTCATCCAATAATTATATGTATTTCTGCATGGAAAAAACCCTGTTGGAGAGTTCTGGCATATTTCCTGCTCACCCTACCCTTCCCTCCCTCCCTCTTTTCCTTGTTTCCTTCTCCCTCTAAAACAATAGGGAAGATACACAAAATAGAAAAACAGGAAACTCTTTGCTAGTGTTTTGTCTTCATTTCATAGATAATAGAGCTGGGTCACTACTGATGATCTAAGAGATATCATCCTGCATTCTTTGTGCCACTTTGCACCTGGAGCACAACAGAGATTTTCTAATTACAATGCCTAACTTCTTGTTCTAGAAAAAAAAAGCCATAGCCGTTGCATTTGCTGGCAGTGTCACAGAGTTAAGTCTTCTTCCAAGACAGCAAATCTGGAGATATAAATTCAGAAAGATTAAAATGCCAAATAAAACCTGCAACTAACTTTTCCTTACCCACAGACACACCTGAAAGCCTTCTGTGGCCCTTCACTCCACAAGGCACAGCCTTTGTCTTTTAGCACCAAATTGCTCCAGGTAGAAACGCCTTTTCCCTTGAAATACATGCCTTTTGTCTTCTTGGTGGGTGAACTATGTGGCGGAGGTATCCTATTTGATCTTCATAGCCTTCCTCAGTTAACAAAGGATCACATACATTATTTGCATGAATTATCCACAAGCAATTGCTCACCTTCTACTCCCTCATATAGACCACAGGACTATGGCACCTTGATTCCTTTAGGTTAGGAAAATGATAGAAAACTTGGCAGGTTGCTGACTGATGACAAAATGCTACAATATGTGGAAATAGAAGGGATTTGCTACAGAAGGAAGTTTTGAAGTAAGCAGTCAGTGAAATGTTAAAGATTTTTTTCCTTCATGTAAAAGCCTGATTTCAGATCTTCCCTCCACCCTCTCACTTTGAATTACATCAATACTGATGTTTGTACTAAAGCAGAAAACACAAGAGGAAGATAAGGACCTTTAGTTCAAAACCAGCTTGTTCAAAACCATCTTATTCAAAAATAGCGAACCATCCTTTGGTTACTCTGTATGTCTACCACGGCATCGGGTTTCCAGTTTATTTAACGTCGAGTTTCTTTGCATTTTTTCTATTAACACTAATTAACCTTGAGCAATTATCTGGGTGATATGGGAATTTGTATCTGAGTACATTTAATTCTTAGGAAAGCTAAATCTATTCATTTCAGACTTAGAACTAGTCACCCACTGATACATATAACAATGTAAGGACCAGATGAGTATACAAAATACAAGTTTCTGAAGGCAACTTTTTTCAGACCTTGAAAAAAGGACCACTTCTGTTTTATAACACAAGTTCCGCTTTTCCATTTGAAGATCTTTACTATCCTGGATACTATTGCACTGTAACTACACAGCTAGGAGAACTTGTTAAAAGATATTGTAGAGAAAAGTGAGTGACTTTCATTATTTGCTCAGCAAGAAATGCGGGAATACATCCTACCACTTTTCAGCGCACTGTGCTTGCTGCAATTCTCTCATCAGCTTGCCCCACTCTTTTCTGAAATGGCCTCTTTGTCACTGCAAGAAAACATTGCTTCTGTAAAGACAACTACAGTAAGAACTGCAGGTAGGCGAAAGCAATGAATATTACTCCAAAAAGATAGATTTTCTCATGTTTCATCTTTTGGGCAGAAAAACAAAGGGAAAGTCAATGGATTACAGTATATGAAAATGATCTTGACTTTCCTATCACATGAATGTCAGATTAAGCAAATGACACACTCTGAACCTAATGCAATTAGATAAATTTGTAAGGAGGAGCTAATCACTCTGTGAAAGAATTCATGTGTTTATAATGCAGCTATCTTCCCATTTTGACATTGATACTGTCATTTTATTATAGAGCCAGGAATTGTCCACTTTTGAGAGATGTCAGACTTGCTTAGAGAGGTGAACCAATATATTACTAAACATATTACCAGAAGTTTAAGAAAGTTGGTGAAGGTTGTATTTTCAGAGTCTTCATTATTAATCAAGTCTAGGTAATATAGACTCATAATTGGTCTTTGCTGAGGTGCCGCTAATGAGAACTTTACAATGATCTTTCAGTTGCAATGGAATAGGACTCAAAGTTGGTATAACTTTCTATCCAACAGCCCTACCAGGAAACAAAGATTGTTTTAGCCCCTAAATAAAGTGATATATACAGATAACAAATATATCTAAAGACTGGTTGTGCTAATACAGTTCTCTTGCTGCAAAAAGCAAAGTGTTCATCTGTAGTCTCTCCTGAATTGCCATCCCCCCGGAGATCTCTGGGAGGGGCTTCTGTTAGCCACCAGGCTCATATCATGTCCCCACTTGAAAATTTGTCACCCTGGTGAATATGTTCACTCAACAATATGCTGAACAGCAATTCTGGTTAGCCAGGGCATGCCCTCTGAGAATGTAAAGAAATAATGGTTTAATATGCATAAATGTTTGCAAAGAACTCTCAGTGCCTTAAAGTTAAGGTTTTTACAAGCTCAGCCTTTACTCTGAGGCTCAAACACTGCTGCTGCAGCTACAAATGCACTTACGCTGAGTGAAGGCTCCTTGCAGATCCCTTCTGAGATAATGTTCCTTTACCTCATGCTTTGAGAAGCATTATTCTGTCCCTGTATTTCCCCTTCTGGGAGGGACTCAGGGACACAATGAAGACAAATCACAAAATCACAAGGTTGGAAAAGATCTTTAAGATCATCAAGTCCAACCATTCCCGTCCTATGCTAAACCATATTCCTAAGTACCTGATCTATTTACTATTAAAATCTTTAAAATCTTTTACTATTGCCTCTGGTCAGCTAGACACAGATATAAATTCTTCTTCAAAGGGTGAACTCACTCAAAGCTGAGTTCTCCTTACCTTTCTGCAATGGGAAAAATGCATTTACAGACTTGCTGTGACTACTTACTGTTGATTATCTCAGCACGTATGTCTTCATCACCAAGATAGCAGACAAGGTAGTCATTCACTGTTTCTTGGGGCCTAATTGCCTGATTAGAACTGCAACTCCAGGGACAGGTTTTTTCCCAGTTTGAAAATGCAGTTGCTGTTCTTCCTTAAATTATTAATCCATCTTCAGATTTATTTAAACTGGTCCATTCTCAGGTACTGTAAAACTATACTAGTTATTCTAGTGAAACTATTCAACCATTAAAGTGTTCTAGTATTGTGTGAGGTAATGCCCTCCACCTGTCTGTGAGGCTGCATTTACCTTAAAAATTTAGTTTTCTGAAAAGAACAAGCCAACAATTTCCCCTGACAGTTCTGACCCTTGAGCCAAAGAGGAAGAGAAGGCAGTCCTCCAGCAAATCTCTGCTAGTTCCCACCAAAGTCCATCAGGACTGCAGATGAGTTGAGTCAGAAAGCACTGCTCCCTCCCTTGCATTGGTAAGACATTGATGACATGCTGAAATCTCAGTTTCCAGTAGGGAGGAAAAGTTTTTTCTCATGTTTTTCTTGATGTCCTGTTTCTGAACCCAAGAACTGAAAGCAGAAGCCACACATAGCTGCCAGGTGGTCACTGACACTAAAACTCTATAGCTTGCAGACATGACTCACCCCCAGGCTGTGCCTGAAGCTCTGTTAAGCACCATTCTTTCTCTGATACCTGCCACTCTCTCACAATGCCATAGACTGCTTTAGCATCTCCCCTCAATTGCACTTTCACTTTCTAGTGGGAATGACCTTGAGTTTCCAGCCCTGTTTCCGTAGTTTACCCACTTGTCTGACACCAGCTGACATGGATGCTGTTGGGCCTAACTTCGCTGTTGATATTAAAGAGCAGGTGGGCAGTAAAGGTTGAGGAGAAAAGATGTTTTCGAAAATTACTTTCTGCTGTTGGATTGACTCCATCTAGTTACAGTTGTATCTTATTTTGACACAATTACCATAGTGAAATCTGGTGGATAATATTGCAGAGATTAAGACTGATAAAACTTTGAAGCTGTACTCCTTTCTTGGGGCAGGAGAACTAAATGTCAAACTAATATTTTTATAACACCCATTGTAGGATTTATTAATTTTATTTTGAAGCCGAATAATTTGTTTATTCAAATGAACTAATGTTTTAAAGAGTGAAGAAACCCCTAATGCATGGGTTTCTTTATTATTATTTGCACTGTAAAAAGATGCATGATATCTGCTTCCAGATTTTCACTTCAAATCTAAATGGAGTGAGAAAAAATTAAAATGTGAAAGCTAAGTATTGAGCCATCTGAAATGAGCTTTCAATCTAAAAAGCAAAACTAGTTACATTTCATTTTGGCAGTATGAATAAAAATAGCAGCTAAGTTCAGCAGCACAGACAGCTAGAATGTTAATCCAGAGCACCTAGCAAGATTTTCCAAGTCATGAAAAGCATGAAGCCATGAAAGCACCTTCTATATGATGACATATATGAGTGCATGTATTTTCAGGATTTAACAGTACCAAATAAGGTGGTAGCATCCAAATGTCAAAGAGGAGTAGCTTAATTATATTCTCAGTCTGTAGAACCTGTAGCCATCTCATCAATGGCAGTTTTCCATTACTTCAAGTTATTGAAAGTTTCTCTAAGAAGAAATAAAATCTGGGATTGTTTGTGACCTATATATTTAATACATATTTTATATAGATGACCCACAAGAAAAAAGAAACATAAAAAACTAGAAAAAAATGTTGGAAAAAATTGTGTGGCCAAATTTTGAATGCTGGAGTTTGTCTTATCTCTTTATATTTCTAATGACATTTTCAGAGGAAAAACACCTTACAGCTAGAACCAGGAGTCTTGCCCCTTTCTTTCTCATAAATTTTTCTTTGCCAGAAATGTGCATCGATCCATCCTGAAATCACTTCATAATTAAAGAAGCAGTTGAGAGAAAAAGGAAAATGTGAGCCTTCTAGTACCTGAGGGAGCATACAAACAGAAGGGGAATCAACTTTTTGGAAGGATAGACAATGGCAGGACAAGGGGGAAGGGATTAAAGCTAAAGCAAGGAAGGTTTAAATTAGATATTAGGGGGAAGTTTTTTACAGAGAGAGTGGTGAGGTGCTGGAACAGGCTGCCCAGAGAAGTGGTGGATGCCCTGTCCCTGGAGGTGTTCAAGGCCAGGTTGGATGGGGCCCTGAGTAACCTTGTGTAGATCCAGGCCAGGAGGTTGGTGGCCCTGCCTGTGGCAGGGGCGTTGGAACTCTGTGATCCTTGGGATCCCTTTCAACCAAGACCATTCTATGATTACCCTCCTCTACCCTGAAAGGCTCTTGTTCCGGATATTGAGACCATAGGGTATGGTATTTGTCCAGTGATTAAATATACTCATTGTTTAAAAAGTTGTGTCTTGTTTCAGGCTTCAGTTGCCCTGGGTTTGGTCTGCAGCTACTAGTCCTTGCTGCTCCTCTCTCCTAGATTAGAGAGCCCTTCACTTTCCAGGGTTTTCTCCCTTTTAAGGTACTTATGTCCAACATTCAATTCACTTCTCAGACTCCTTTTTGATAATTTAAACGGACTAAGATCTAAGTACCTGAAAAGGATTTTCTATACACTTCAACAAATTTTTACAACTCTTTTTGGCATCTCTTCACATTTTCAACAACCTTTTTATAAATGTTAGACAAAAATCCTACATGACGTTCCAGTACAAAAGCAAAATCACTTCTTTCCTTCTATTCAGTCTTTTTCTCTGTATCTAAGTACTGCATTAGGCCTTTTTGACCCAGCATTACAACGGTAGCTCCAATTGAGTTGTCTATCCACTGTGAATCCCTGCATCATTTTCTCTGAGGCATCCTTTTCCAGGACACCTATTTTCCTCTATTTCTATGCTTTCCATTCTCCCCCCCCCCCCCCCCCCCCCCCCCCTCTTTTCTCAATTGTGTAAAACTCCTCGTTTGGCTGTATTACTGTTTTTTATTCGGACAGGCATGGTTTATCAAACAATTCAGACTGTTCTACTGAACAATAACAAACCCCACCAGTGCTGCAATGCAGTAAGCCCTCCCACACTGTTTGATAAGGTCTCCCTAGAGCAACTTCTCTCAGGATGTGCTTGGAAGAACTGGCTTGCTACTGTGCTTTCAGGAAGGCTCTACTGTGCCCACTCCACACTCAGAATAATTGTAATACAGCATACTCAGAACTAGATGAACCGAGCATTGGTCACTTTCTTACCCATTAATTAATCATTGCACAAATTGTGCCTCTTAATATGAAATTTCTTTACCTCTCTTTGAAGTTTAAAACAAATGCCTAGAGCAACACCAACAAAAAATGTTTATCAATTATTAGACAAAAAGAGACTCAAGCTAAGGATATGGGTAAATACACATTTTTAGAATATATATAACATCCCTGAAGAAAACTAATAAGAAGATGGATCTTCCTCAAGAAGCCACAGCTGAGCAAAAAGTCACCACAATCCATATAACTAAGGTGTAGGACTGTGTATAAAGACAAGAGAACATAGGCTACTATCCATAGTAATGGAGGAAAATTTATTTTTCCCACTACATATTTCACATTCACATATGCATACTGTGTGGGATTTGCTTATACATTTAAAACAAAATTAGAACATGTATGTGTGTACATTGCTTGTACAGTATTCATGCTCAAAAAGGACTTTCTTAGAGACCTTTGGGATCTTCCTCTACAAAAAATCTAACCATCCAGGGTGGCTTGTTTAGATGTGCTCTTAATCTTCTCGTTCTGCTACCTCTGCTTTTCCAGTGTGAATCATGCCTTTGTTGGTGAGCTGCTGCAGAAACTAGCATATAATTTAAAGCTATGCTATTAAACAAAAAATAGCTTTCTCAGACTGACAGTGGTTATAATTGGTTATATAAATATAAGCTTACAGTATACCCAAGGAATGTATTGGAAGACATCTTTCTGAACACAGCTTTAGTTAAAAATAATAATTTGTGAAAATTATTTCATGCCAGTCTTTTTATTTGTTTATATTCATCCTTCTCTGTTTTACACTCTGAATATCCCAAGAACAGGGCCTTTCTTTCAAAAAAAAAATTACCATGCTAGTTGGAGAGGTTCTAATTTGAATGGGGATGAAGCACTTGGGAAGCAATAAGTGAATATCTATTAAAAAGCTAATTAAAAACTTAGTATTTTACAAATTAAAAAACCCAATAATTCATAATGTATGTCTGTCTGAGATCCACTTTGGGGGTCTTGACAGTTTTAATGAAAATCAGATAAATGGTCGACATTCAGAAAGATCTGAACTCTACTGTGGCTTTTAATAAAAGTTCTAATTTTCTCAAGGTTTAATTAAAATGCATTATTCCGCCTGTTTTATGTTTAGCCTGGGATGAAGAAAGGGCAACACTTTCACAGGGTCATGTAGTAGGAATACAATGCTGTGCTGGCACTTGTCTCTCCCATTCACATCAAATTCCTATGATGCCCATGAAAGAAGAAAATCAGGATAGAATGAATATGGGTCAGACATCAACAAACATCAGCTTTTCTAAAAAATGCTCATGAGAGTGTCAGCTGTCTGGTTTTTTTTCATGTACTCATGATCTTATTAGAAGTTTGTGATTGCCTGGGCTAATATTAAATCTACTACTCAGTAAACAAAATAAAACCAAACCAAAACAAAACCCCAAACAACAAAACTTTCAGGAATGGTTAAACATGCGTTTAACCTTTTAAAATACTTCAGAAAGAAATTCAAGTAGTGAAAGATAAGCCTGAAGATAGTTCCATCTGCTCTCACAATTTACACTCTCACAATGCACATTTGACTCTCACAATTTACACACACTTGGTGAGAGTAGGGGAGAAGAGGACCAAGACTTACTGCTTTGTCCCTAAGGATCATGAAGTATGAATCACAATGAGTAGGCCATTGCTGCAGGATTAAGTTCAGCCTGTCAGTGAACTTACACAAATACTTAACCAAGTTACCTCAAGAAAACCCCTCTCTTTCCAAAGTTAATGCAAAGAAGGCAGGGGATAATGAACCTGTCAAAAAAGGTATTAATAGTTTGTACACATTTTGAATAGATGGCTTTATGAATCCCTTAGTGGAAAATTATAGTAACATCTAATATACTCCTCTAACATACATTTTTAGTTATATATTTAAGAAGAAAAAAGTAAACGGAAAGAGGACTCAAATAAAGATGAGTATGTACTTCTGTGGTTGGCTGGGTTGGAGTCATGGTCTTAATATGCTTATGAATTCCTTCGCAAACATACTTCAGTGTGGTTTTGATTTGGTTTGGGGTTTCTATCAGATATTTAGTTGTTGCTGTTGCTGTAGTACATGTTTGTTTTTAAACAAAAAAGGGCATGACTGCAAATTGTAATCCCACTTACATTTCAGCCACTTCAGAAAAAAAAAAAAAAAAAAAAAGGAATGGACGAATACCCAATCAACACAAACGTGTTATTTTGGTATTTTTAGTACAAAGCAGTTAGGCTTCTATCTGGGATTAAAAAGCTCTAATTAGTCATTTGCCTTAATTCAATATTAAGTAGTTGTTTGGGCTGGGAGATGAGAGGAGTGAGGGATGGCTGAAGTACATAGGAGGATGACACACAATTCATGATCAAATACAATACTCTTTCTGCTTTGAAATTCTTCTCAGATATGATTTTAAATTACTCTGTATCCCCAGACCACTTGTAAAGGGAAACTTTTGAAAGCATTTCAGTTTAAACCTTGGGAAGTCTTTGCCTTCAGTGCCTATTGAGTCAGTCTAAGACCTCTAATAGTTTCCTCTCAGCCCTGTCAAGGTACGACTATGAAACATTTTGAATTATGAGTCTGTAAGTGTTTTAATACGAACCTGAAGAGCAATGGCTTAACTGTTCACTGATGACCCTAACAAGTAAATAATTATGTCTTTCATATCTTCAATTACTACTTTTTCCTTAGAGCGATAGCTCAGGTTCATTTCTGTCAAATGAGGAGGCTAAAGGAGGTAGAAGAGGGGAAAGTACAGACTCAGAATATATATTTCTCAGGATTTTGAATCTCCATGTATAGGTTAATAGTTGCATTATTCATTCATTCATTCATTCTCACTTTAACCTTAAATACGCTTTTTCTTCTTTGTACTGGGAAATTACATGTTCTCTTGTAAAGTGCTGTTAACATCCTACTCTTCCAAATCTTGAGTTTGAATATTATATATTCCTTATTTCTTTTATATACACCCCACACTTGTAAAGTTGTAGTATATTTTTAAAGTTTTGGTTCATTGTATAAGTTTCTGCAGAACATATGTTCTGAATAAATTTACAATGAATTTTAGGGTTTATGTAAATATATATTTTGACAGGGGCCCAGAAGATATCTAGTCAAAGTGTTTGGCTATACTCAGAGTCAGAAAATAATTTTATTCAATATAGCAGTGAAATGATTATATAAAATAATCTGTAGTATGTCTTATTACATGTCTTGTCCATATATCTGTAGAAAACAAGGTGGATATATCAACTCATATAAAGAAAAATATGTTAAAAGCACACGATTTACTCTTACCACAGTTGTCATCTTAATTCATTTCTCCATGACAGAGTTTGGTTTTTTCATATATTTCTTTCACACATACACATCCATAATGTAACTGTTGCAAAATAACATCTGTTTGCATCTCTTTTATATGTTTTCTGTTGAACAGGAAATCAAGTGTGTCATTTTCAAGATGCATATGTTTCTTATATTTCATCCTTAGAAAAATGTTATCTTTTCTCTTTGAACATCTTATGTCTGAAATGGATTAGTCTAGGAATTGAATTTTTACTCTATTTTTGTGGGCTCATTCTATGACTATTTCAGATTATATATGTAGTTATAATATCACACATTAAAACAATGAACCAAAAATCCTTCTGTTTGTCAACAACAATAAACTGTCTTTCCAAACATAATTTACCAGATTTTGGAGATCATGACCAGTAGTTATTAGTTTTGCATCAAAACTGAGTCATATTATATTTGGAACAAAGGTTTGGTCTGCATATTGGAGAAATAACTAAGAGCCTTTGTTGTCCACATAAATTTATTTATTTTAGTCTGAAAGTCCAATTGTGAATAAAACCACTTCAGAGCCAATTATAAACATTTTAATTTTTTTCCCCCAAGAAATAGAATTAAAGAGTTCTATAGAAGACTGCATTTCTTCATCTTTACCATATCCACATACTTATAGTTAAATATCTTTTTCAATATATCTTAGGAGTTTTTGTTCTAGAACAATCTTGAAGGAGGAGGTTGTCATCTCTTTGCCAATTATCCTGTATTTTTTTTATATTATTCTAAAGATATGTGATATATCCAAAACTGTAAAAGTATTTCAAATATAGAAGAGGTATTTTCTCACTGTAATGAATTTTCACCTATATCTTGATGGGATTTCTGGTCTTTTTTTTTAATTTCTGAATTCAGTTTTGCTATTTATTGTTGCTAGAAGTTTTTAAGGATGTGTACATTGCTAGAATGTTGAAAATCCACACTGAAATTTATCTATGTCTTCCACACCCAAGATGAATGATATACTGTTCCTGGATGCAAAGATATTGTCTTTTCTCAGCCCATGTCTGTCAGTACTTCAAAAAGACATATCAACAAAACTTTGTTACGTCCTTATGTGGCATTGCATATAATTAGTTTATGAGCTAATTTGAGATATGACATGAATTAGCGCAGGGCGGCAGATAAAGTTGAAGGACAGTGGCTAGCTGTAGAAAAGGAAAGATACAGATTCAGTGGAAAGTATTTTGCTAGAGTAACTTGAGGATAGCAGTTCAGTAAAGTATGGATCAGTTCTCAAAGCCATGCAGAGAGAAGGGGAAAAGACAGTTGTGCTGAGGACAGAAATAGTATTGGAATTTGGATTAGTCCTAGGAGATAAGGAGGCTGTTGGAATGATGTGTATATACTTGGATGCATTTTCCTGTTCAAGTATCAATCATCTTTCAAAGAAACTGTGAGAAAGGTGATATCTAGAGATAAATTAGAGACCAAGGGAGTTGTTACCAAAAGCTCTAGATGGCAGGAAGGGGGAGTACTTTTCTGAAGAGAGACAGAACAATGCGGAAAAACAAGGAGAAGTTTATGCTGAGACATTTCACAATATTATACTCAATCATCATTCTGTAAATTAGGAGCAACAAACTAAATCAGTCCCAGGTAACTCCCTGAAGGACACCCGTATAACGGGAGAGGGGAACAGAGAATGGAAGTGTTACAAAAATGCTCGCTCTTCCTTGGTTACTTCAGACACAATTTTGAGCTTGGTGAACCCTCAAATGCATCTGCTAGTTTCATGTTCCTATAAATGTTATTTTGCTTGCCTTAATGGTTATTACCAAAATAAACCTACTGCAAAAATGCATTATATTAAGCTTCAGAAGTGGAGGCTAAGTATTACACAAAGCCATTGTACTACTGCAACTTCCTTTTTATTTTTTTTCTTTCTTTCTGTTTTATAAGTGCACAAAACAAGTGGAACGCTATTTCTGGAAACAATTCCCTTACCATGCTTTTTGAAATGCTTGAAAGGTGTGTTGCACATTCAGAAAGATTCTTTTTAATAATAAACTGAAAGCTAATCTCTATCCATTCTGTGAAGGTAAGGAGTAATGTCACTTCCTTTGAGACTCATGAGAGTTTTTTCATTCAGTTAAAAAAATAATAATTGTCTAATACAGGCTTTTATTACAGTCAGAGCTACAGAAAAAGGCTGAGAAGATTGATGTGTCTTCATTGGAAATTTTTTTGTGTGATATTTATTTTTTTATAGAAATACTTTCTATATAAAGAGAGTGTACATCATGTTAACCAATTTCCATAAAACCCAATCAGTTTAGCAGGCATAGAAAATATGGAGAATTTATTTTATTTATTTATTTAGATTTGTTGACATTATTTCAGCTCTGTAAAAAGCAAAAAAAAAACCCACCACATTAGTTTCTAAAGTTTAACAAAATAAATGTTTGCATGTACTTAATGTTACAGATCATAGATAATCTTACTGCATTTAACAAAAGAAGAAAATAAAGCATATTATTGAAGGTGACAGTTTCCAGTTACAAAAGACAAGATAACAAAGACTCCTTACTACCAAGGCTTTAGTCTTTTTAAACTGGTGTGGAAGTGAGGTTAATCCAGACAAACAGTGCATAGAATTAGTGATGGAAGCCTAAAAGTAAGAATACAGTTTATTACACACGTTACTTGATTTCAGTGTTCTCCCACCTGAATATTTTTGAAGCCAAGTATGCTTGTGAAATGTTAGAAATGTTACTGTTTTGATATCCTGAAATTAGCATCTTTTTAAAATTCATAAGAATACTAATGTTACGGAACACTGTTCAACCTTTAGGCATGTGCAAGTATTTGTTGCATCTTCTTAATTAATTCAATTGTCTTTAGTATATCCTTTTGAAGTAACTTCTTAATTTAATTAGCTGTACATCTGTATCTAATGAGAAAATTACTTTGGAAAAGGGTAGGATAAAATCTAGGGTGGTGCTAATTTCTAGTTTAACAGGATGGGCTCAATAATGGAAAAGAAAGAAAAGTAAAATCTGTCTTTGCCTTTGTCAGTATAGGCATGATAAAATATTGGAATCAAATTCTTCTGGTTCATACAAAAGATTTATTTTTTAAGATGAAACCTTTTGTTATAGTTTGGTTTTAAAGTCATTAAGATTACTCAAAATAGTTTCTTTAGCTTGTGTTGTAATGAAGTTTCAGGGATCAAGCCTGTTCTAATAAGAACTAACATGGAGTACAGGAATATCTTCCCAGTTTAGTAATGGTAAATAAAATAGTACCGGATCGATCCTTCAATTGTTCAGGTTTGATTAATTTTATTTTTTTTTTCCTAATCAAATTTCTATTTCAAACAGCTGTATCTACTAGACCTCTGTTGGGTAGATTTTAAAACTTTTTTTCCTCATAGAAAGCGGCAAGTTTTATAATGTTCTAGTTATAATATATGATCCATAGTTAGGTTCTTTCCCACTAAGATCTTCCCTTGTTACCAGCTTCAAACAATAAAAATTGGAATAGGTAATCAGGATGTAGGAAAAAAAGTAGCAAAGATTTTGACCATCTAGATGGACATAAGTTATACAAGGAATTATATTGATATTTGCACTCAATTTATAGTGCCTGTGACTTCTCCCCTGCCTAAGCCTTCCAAGCAGAAAACTGGGAGGTTTTGTGGGGTTTTTTTGTTTTGTTTTTCCGTTGGATTTTTTGTTTGTTTGTTGGGGTTTTTTTTAAATCAATGAATGAATTTCATTACAAAGGACAGAAGGATATTGCAATGGTGGGAATGACACAACTCTTCTGGAATGCCAACAGGAGGAGAGCAAGGCAACCAACCTCTGGCTGGTCCTCTTCATTGTTAGCTTTACCCCTTAAGAAAGGTTTTGGAAAGGTCATCTTATTTATTTGACACCTTTTTTTTCATTTGCAGTATGTAATAACAATGTCATCTTACCTTTGCAACATGTTTGAGCTCTGCAAATGAATACTGCAGTATCACACATAAACATTTATTGTCCCATGGCTGAAATACCAGAAGGCAAACACGACAAAACCAAGTATAGTATGCAGAAGTGTCTGCTACACCTTAAATGTACGATTTTAGTAGAAACTTGTGGCCAAATTTCAAAAAAATAGTGTATAATTCAGGAGAGGGAAATACTCGTCTCTACACAGCAGCTTTGTTTTCCAAAATGATCAATGAATTCCTTTTTCTGTTGGATACAGGGTGGATGAGGGTACCCTGAAATCTGCTCAAGAAATTATATCAACCTTCAGTAAAATGAAAGCTACTGTAAGCATCAGGCATTTTTGTAAAGGCAGGAATACTCTCCATGCTTCCAAAAGGAGATGGGAGCCCATAACATGGAAACATCATGTGCACCTTGACCTAGAGTATGAATGGAGTTTTCTCTTGCTTTCAGAGGTGTGAAGGTGGTAAAGGAAAGTAAACATGAGAGATCATGTGCATTTGATGTTTATGAAGCACAGGAGAATTATAAATAATTGTGCTTTATGTGGGATTCAATGGCTTCTGAGATCAGACAGATTAGAGGATTATTTTGAACACTCCTGTGACTCACACACGTCTGCATATATTAAGTAACAAAGCATGTTTTTATACCAGTAGAAAATATAACAGACAAAGGAAATAAAAACATTTTTAAAATTTGTTTTACTTCAGCATTTTTGAAAACTTCATAAAGAAAACATTGAGGAATTTTTAGATGTCAGAACTGAAGCCAATAGCACACACTTAATTCAGTTTTCTCTTGAGAAGCTGTCATGACATCATCTTTAAATATTTCAATAACATTTTTCATTATATCAGAAATTCTTTATAAGCACTGCCTAAAATCACTGGTGTTTATTACATGATCAGAAATTCATTCCTTTATTCTGACTTTCTCATTCAACATATGTCCTTTAATATGCATGATCTAAATTCTGTCATTTAACAATGGGATTTTATGGTACTCGAAGCAACTGATGATGGAGATCACATGCAGAGCTGTATTTCACAACATCCATGTGATGTGAATACTTACTGTTAGCCTTAGCAATTGGAGCTACATCACAGAGAAATAAAAATAAAGCCTCCTTTCCAAGAAGAGAGTACCCAGCCAACCACCCTGGAAACATTTCATTTAAGTGTGCATTCTTAATTTTCTGGATGACCACACAAAGTCCCTCTCAGCAGAAGACATCTGCATTGTGCTAGACACAGCTGGCACTTGTCTCACACTGAATAAATGCTGGATCCACAATACAGTGTGACTACATGACGCCTGAGCTTAAAATCTTTTGCGGCGCCATGACAGGGGCAGCAGGTGGGCCCTTTAAAAAATGGACTTGACAACCTTAGGAAAGGCTTTTTTCAGACTTTCTGAACTGAGGTTATTGAGATAATCAGAAGGCTCAAGCTGAATAGCTTTCTTCCTTACATGCAAGTATGCATATGGAGGAGTAGCTAGAGACTGGTCCAGGCTGAGTGCAAGCTCACGTTATTTTACCGCCTCTGGATTCACGGAGTTGACAAAATACACATCAATAATTTTTCAAAATTGTTTGCAGATTTGTGTGGCTTCTATCATTGTTTGTGGCCTCATGTTTCAGAGTGCTTTAGCCACCCAGTCACTGAAAAATACTCTTATAGTACTGAAAATCATCAGCCAGCCTTGCAAGAGCAGACCAGGGAACACACCCATGCAAGTATCATTACTCAGTCCTGAGGAAAGGGTGAGAAGCTTTGTGATGAAAACACCCTGGAACACAACCTTAGTGGGTCTCTGAGTCACTGCAGGGAGACAGCTGGTCACACTGATGAGGCAACACATTTTGCACTCATTTCTGGGTAAACACAGTGCTCCAACAGCCTCAGACACATGCCCTTGAAGGCCACGTCTGGCAACAGCCACTTTGTTGAGGTTGCTGTTGTCAAATAGCACAGGTCACACACCGTTTGCTGTAAAAGCCCAGCCTGCTTCTTCTGAACGAGTTCCCAGGTCCAAATGCTGCTACGTGGATCTGTTTTCACAGGAGTTGGCATGATATACTACATATTAAGAAAACAAACAAGCAAAACCAGAACTGCAAAACACACCCAGCACATTGTTGTCCTACTCTGCGTACAGGCGTTTTACACATTACCAGTATTGTCCTTCTGCAGTAGCTCCACAGTTGATCTGGTATGAAAATAGTCAGAGAACCTTGTTTTGCAGATTCACAAGCATCAGTATTAATTTTATTAGCATTGAGAGAGATATAGGTGATATCTGTTTATTGCAGCACCTTCCCCCTACATTCTCCCTTCATAAAAAGCTTAAAATATAAGGAGTATTTATAAATATAACATTTCTAGTGATTTACATCCATTGTCACATTCTTTTCGTACAAAGCACCACACTAATCTGTCACAATTCAGCTTCCACAAGTCTGTTTTGGATACTGATTCAGTATGGGTCACCCTGACTGACAGCAAAAACACATCTTGGAGGACAGTGTAAAATTTCACAAGAAGCAACAAAAGAAAAGGAAAACAGCAGAAAACTCCTATTGTTACTTGGTAAAATTGGGCATACTCATTTCATGAGATGTATCTGGTATACATATAATGCTAGAGTTGATCAAAGAAAGCCAGGTGTGACAAACATCTGGAAGTCCTTACTCTGCAACAGCAAAAGAATAATGCACTACTGGTGCATGACATGGGTTTCACTAAGGTGAATTCAGGAGCTTCTGCTTGCAGTCCTGAGTCTACAGAGAGGTAAAGAGGGAAGATACACGTAGAAGCAAAAGTAATTCTGAATTAGACACAGTGGCTGGTGAAGCAATGAACCAGGAGACAAACACCCACACAGACAGTTCAGATGGTAAAAGTGCATCTCGAGCTCTATGGAAACGTCCTGTCACACTGCAGTGATGGGAGAGGTTTGCTGCGGCTTGCTGTGGAACAGCTGAACCCACCACAACCAGCAAACAGGCAGACCCTGAGCACACACCAAACTGCAGCTATTTGCAAACTAGTATCTTGAAGAAAATAGTCACTGATTGTAATTGCCTTTCAAAATTACACTGGTCATTGGAAGACACTGATTAGCTTTCATTTTGCAGCTTATTTGAAAATTAGTGGCTGACAATGCTTCTTGTTAATTTCCTTAAGAGGATAATGGGACAATTTTACACAACCCCTTGCCACAACTGTCTTTAAGAGCAGAGAAATAGCTGTTACACACTTGGCCTTTTACTCTTTGTTAAATTTTATGCTAGTACTGAATTTTGGCTTTGCATACATGGGTTTTAAATTCCAGGTCTTGCTTTGAAACTAAAACAAATTAAAAAAAGAATTAAAAATCCCTATTTGAACCTAGAATAGGTGTTACACTTCACTAAGATCGATATCAGTGCTATGCTGATCTGAGATAGCATGATTCCAGCGAAAGAATCTTTGCTCTATCCAAAATTTTAAAAATGAGCTTAGTTAAGTCCTCTTCTCCATACATTTTTGGTGGATATCTGCTTCAAGTACAGAGAAAAAAGATCTTTTGCCAATGGTGTAATTTAATATGACAGAGGTCAAATAGAGTCGTTTGTGCAAAAGCAAGGCTTATTCCCATTTATTCTCAAATCTCATCCACGCATTTTGCGCAGATCTGAGGGTCGGTTACCTCACATAGCTGCATGTTTTATGGCAATGGCAGATTTTCTTAACAAAATTTATTCCTTAGTTTGTACACTGACTGTTAGAGTGGCTTCAAATCAAAGTGATGCTAAAAAGCATTTTGAAGAATAACCTGCCTTGTCAATGCACATAATTTCTACCTAATACTTCAAGCAGCCATCAGCATGATAATGCTAATTTTTCAAAGCATATTCTGCTTTTTATTTGCTTTAATTTTATGAAAATTTTTACTGCTTGAACTGCAGAAAAGCGAGATACTGAATGAAGCTGTAAAATAGTTGTGCATTTTCAGATGCAGGTGGTGTCAAGCAACATTGCTGACCCACATCACCTTCATCTCAAACATTTAACACCTCACTGATCCAATTCATATTAACATGCATATTAGATAAATTGGAGATTTCTGAATGCTGTACCTCCCAGGGTTGACAGCAGTGAAGGGTTGATTTGCTTTTTTCCACCAATACACTTGCAGATAATTATCTTATTCCCTTAAGCCACCCTTGGACCCTATCCTGTAGAGCCTTGATTTAATTTTGAATAATTTATTGAAAGGGATTCCCAACACAAAATGCGTTTCATGCTGTTACTGAATCCAGTGCACCTCTTCACATGGTAATCTACTGCTTGGGATGAGTAATGATTGCAAAATCTATCCTGTGACATATTTAATGGAGAAAATCTTAGGTGCAGAGGTTTTTATCTTCACAGAAGCAGCAGTGGGGCAGTTCCATGAGGTCTCTTAATTTCCATCAGTATTCAGACACCTCACATTGCCTTGAAATGGCTAAGAAACATTTATGCACACTGGCCCACAAGCTTTTTTGCAAGGGTAATGTTCTGAGCTTACATCACAAAATATCATTCTTGTTTTCAAAGTGATAATGTGTTCATGTCCTTCTGCTCTAGCCAGTCTCTGTGAGCTTCCACACATCTTGAACTCTGCCTGTGGAAGGTGAAACCTAGTCAGGGATTTTCTGGCTTTCAGATGCATAGCTAAACCAATGCAAATAAATGTTGCTTTTTCAACTCCAATCGTACTTACCTGGGGTTTTTTGTTTGTTTGTGTGGTTTTAAATTTTTTTTCTTACTTATGTTATATTGTTAAAAAAAGTAAATTCTACATAGTGAAAGTATGAGGTGCTTAAGAGTTACAAGCTTGTTCTCGCTAAAAATTTCTGTCCTGAAGGAAATGCCAGGTTGACAAGACCTTTAAAAAATCCCTTGATTATTTAATAACTCCTTTAATGACTACTAATTGTTTAAAATAGATAATATCTTTAAAATATTTATCTTGCCCTTTTACTTTTCTGGCAGGATTAGAACATTCTGATGATTCATTCACAGTCATCTCCAGTGGATAATTTAGCTGCACCTATTTCCATCAAAATATTATCTGCAGCACTGTATTCATTATTATTCCACCTGGTGTCCTAAGTTTCAACAAAATTTGCTTTTCTGCATATTGCCTGTATTGTTTTAAGCTTTTTTTTTTTTTTAATCTGGAGAGTGAATGATGCTTTGTAATCACAAAGCCAACGACAACATAAAAAAAAAATTACTCCAGCAGAGGCAGTCCTTAAATTAGTTTCGATTTTAATTTGCTTTTTGTTGTTATAGGGAAATCTGGTTCATGCACTGAGGTGCATTTCATTCCTTTACAAATAATGGAGTAGTGAACAGGCATATGTAGTAGCAAACCAGTGTGAAATAGTCCCAGAACATACAAAACTCAGAGAGGTAGCAGCCGGAATTAAAGAAGAAAGAAGAAATAATATTCATTGTCTGGTATCTTTATCTCTTGTCACTTTTTTTTGTCCTTCCCCACAACCATGTAAAATGTTCCTGTTTCCAGTTTTCTTTTCTCATCTTGACTATTCCAATTGCTTTTCTCATCCCCTTGTTTTTCCTTCATTCTGTCCCTGGTGATGATAAACCTCAATGCAATTAGTACAATCTGTATTGGTGTCATCATTTCCATCATTCATAATCTTGCTGTTTCTTCGTACTTCATTGTATTGCCTGAGAAAGTAATGAAAGGGCTAGAAAAATTCTGCACCCTCGGTATCCTTGTGACTTCAGTCTTTCAGATCTCAGAATAAATACAGACTGCTCTATGCTAGGTCACCAAGGAAAAATCGCTGGCTTGGTAAGATTTAGAACAGCTTTTAGTCAATTGTTATTTGTTAACCTGCATGAAAAGTGATCCTAGTGTACATCAAATCTCTGGTGGCTGAGGTTGTGTATTAGAACCTTAATTACTCTTGATATTGTCAGCCTCCCAGCTAGCAAGAAATAAACAAGAGAAACTAAATTACCTTTCCACCAAAAAAGAGTGTTTGTTGGTTTGTTCTTTTCCCGCGCTGGGACTGAAGCACACCGGACAGAAGAGTATCTGCAAGTTCAGAAATGACAAATTCACTGCTCAGTTCAGAGAATACTGGGCTTAATGCTGGGCAGTAGAACTGGGATTGTGACACATGTTCACTCATAAAGTTAAAAACTGTGCTGCCTGCCCTTCTGCAAATACCAGGTACTTAAGTCTCCAGAACCCTCTCTCACATGTTTTTTTCCACTTACTAAATTAATCTTTGAGAGTTTAAATGTTAAGAGCAAACCATCTTTTCATCTTTTGGCCCAAGAAATGAAGTGTGGGCTAGGACTAAATTATGGTTAAAAAAAATACGCTGGGCTACAACTTCTAATTAAAGTGGTATTACCACTCTTCACCACTGTAGTGACATTACAGCACCTTCATCTCCCTGGATGCATATTGACTGCAATACTTTCCACAAAACAGTACTCGTGCAGATGGTTTGTATCTTTCTGTGCTTGAGCTTTCCCAGTTTACAATAAGTAATTGTTCTTAATAGATGGAGTAGTCAGTTTGTGCTTGAGTGCTTTCGGAGGAATGCAATTCAAAACAGCAGTACAGAATTTCTGAATAAACTCAGTCCCATTCTCTGGTTTCTACCATCTACTTAGGTCACTTATCTGGAAATGCAGTTTTGGTACAGGACAGTCCACAGAATTGGGTGACTCTGATAGCAGACTAAACAAGACAACATAAAACTTTTCCAGTTCACCCCTCTCCGCACCAGACTCTATCACAGTTAATTTTTTGTCTCTGATCTCACACCATTCTTCCATGAGAATAATAAACCAGAACTAAGAAAACCAACAGAACTCTTCTTCTTACTCCTGTCTTATCCCTGTTAAAATACTATTTCTAACAAAGAAAAATTATGAAATGTACGAAGGGAACTCATACAATCTGACTAAAGAAAATTCAGTTTCAGCTACCATACAGGAACAGACAAGTCAACTATTAGTCATACTTACAGTGCATCCTTTACTATAAAAACAAGATATGGTGACTGTTCTGTAAAAAAAACAAACAAAAAAAACCCCACCAGAATCACTGTATTTCTTTTCTTTTACTTTAATTTCAGAAGTATTACATTTAATATGGAAAATTGGACTGATGAGTGAAGTACTTACTGGCACAGGTGATGAGCAATAAAGTATTTATCCTCACCACCATAAGGGAGCTCAGCTTTCAGTGAATAGAAGGGCAAGGCCCTGTTTTGTTCAAAGGTCTTCTCAGTGTTTGGATAATAAATGTTCAAAGAACTTCTGTATTGAAGAAACATATGAACAGAAATTATCAGTAATATCTCACATTCTGCTTAAGGGAGGAAAAATGAATGTAAGAAATACAGTGGTTAATAATAACATAGTTTAGAAGCTGCATCATAACCAAAATCTTTCACAAATGGACGTAGGTTCAGTTAACAATAACATTCTGTGAATTAGGAAGAACAAAGAGGATCTTTCTGAATGAGTTTTTCTTTTATAATTTATAAAAATTATGCACACATACTCACTAAAGCAGGGATCAGGGAAGAGAGTTCACATTGACAGAGAGTTATGTTATCTGTTTCTGGGCTCTGCAACTAATCTGGGCACTGCAACCAATCTTTGCTGCACCAGAACAGTTTAACTAAAGGCAAATACCCTTAACAGTCTGCTGATTCACACTCCCTCTGAGGTGATAGATACCAAGCTCTATGTATGTCTCAAAGACTTCTCTGACCACTATCTCACAGATGTCAGTGATAGCAAACAATGCAATTATTTTTTTGTCCAGATTCAAAACTTCGGTTTTAGACCTGCTGCTAAAATAAGTACTGGACTGGCTTGTCTGGAGAATGACTATTTTTGAAATCCCAGCTATCCTCAAAGTAGAATCATAACCAGAAAACTTGGCAAATGGGCATGTAAAGAACAGTTCTCCAGGCACTGAAAGAGCTGGGCAGCATCTGAGAGGGAGCATTTCAGGACTGTTATTCCTAATCGCAACAAACTCTTGCATTTGAATCTGTCCCTTTGTGACTACTTAGTATGTCTCACATGCATTTACCATGGACTAAGATAGAAACATAGCAGTAATTGACTTTCTGAACTTCTTGTGGGTAACAGTAACTATTGTTGTAAGAGTAGCTTTTGTCTTGTTCAGTGGGCATAATTCATTCACCAAGATATATTTCTTTGCTTTAATGATGGATTATTTATCTTTCCTAGTAAGTAATAAAATTGCTCTTCAAAGCTGTAACAGAAAGGTCAAGGGGAAAAAGGCATTTGACATTTCTATGCTATTTTCCTTTGTTATAGAAATAAATAAGGTACAAGTCATTCCCACAAAAGCAATACAGAATGCGAACATAGCTCAGACAGGATGTATGGACATATAAGGATCTTAAATCTGCTTCTCTAAAAGCCCATACCATGGTACTAAAAGGAATAACAATGGAATAATATAGCTTTGCCCATATCAAGAAATCCTAAGCAGTCTGGCATAATACTTAGCATTGTCAGATCATGTTTCTATCATTCTCCCCTTTAAAAGCACGTAGAGCCTTGCGGATATCTCAATTTCTGCCACAACATGATCCATGACCAATGTAGGTTGGCAGTATAAAGCTATGCAAGCTTGTGATAAGTAAGCAATAAAGGTCAACATGATTTTCTGCAAAGAGCTGTCATAAGATAAAGCTGAGATGTAACATTTCTACTCCATATAGATCGTGTCATACTTAGCATAAGGTGAAGACAAAATGGAGAGTTGTCACAGGTTGTTTCAAGTGCTCAGAAAGAGAGAAGAGAGTGGGAATTAAGGAACGGTTATGAGACTTGATCATGCACTAAATAAGGAGGTTAAAAATAATATCTACTTATTTAATTTAAAAGGTTAGGAGCATAGAATATAAGAATGGAAGGGCAAAAGGGATCATCATCATCAGAAACAAAAATTCAAATACAGAATACATTCCAGATGATGAAGGGAGGTAAAAACCTCTTTGGAAGACTGAAGAGGTAGCTTTCAAAATGCTTGCAAAACACAGTGGTAGATTGCATGACAAACCCTAGATTGGTGAGGGACAGTGGAATAAAATACATATTCTTCCAGGATATGATGTGCTTCCTAACTGGTCTTAGACACAAGAAATGCCCTAACAGTTTGACCAAAAGTATGTATTTTACCCCTTGTCTAAAACTTGATGTTGAAACAGAGGAGGGAAGCCCAAGCCTGAGGCAGATGATGGGGCTGGGAAACCACATGGCTACAAATGCTCAGTGGGTCCAACCATCTCTTGGAAAAAAATCCTTGTAGTACTTGAGATTCTTACTTCATGGCCAGCAAAAACCTCTGAGATTTTATCTTCTATTCTTTTGTTTTTAATGTTGTATTACTTTATTTGTCTAGCTTGTGTAAAACACAAGCACTTTAAGCACATCATAGCTGTTGCAATAGATTTTTAATTATCAGTGACAGACATGTCATCAGTAAGGAAAGTTAAAAATACACCCAAAATAAAACTGTCAGACACATGTTGAATAATGTAATCTTTACCATATGCAGAATATCATGAGGTTATAAAATGCTGAGTCCTAGGAACGCTAAACCTGAGGACTTCAGTCAGGAGAAGCAACAGTCAGTATGCATTTTTACCAATTTTCTCCATGTCAGAAAGTGATTTAGGCAAATAAATGCTATCTGCTTTGCATTAAAGGAAGTTTTTCCCTCCTTCCTTTGACTTTATCTACACATAAATTTTAAAGAAGGAACAAAAAGGATATATATCATAAAGTATACATATATATGCAAATTAAGGCATATACACAGTTCTTTAAATCTTCTAAAACTGTACAAGAATCTCAGCATCTGTTCAAGTATTAGGGCTTTTTAGGCATGTTTTTAAATAAGAACATAATATCAGTAGTTTCACTTAAGTAGAGTTTGAATCTATATACTAATTTAAGGAGACTTCTCTACAGAGGAATTTAGATACATTTTACTTGACATTCTCAGGTTTTTTACTTTTATTCTTTAATATAAGATTACAGTTTAGCCTATACTATCTTTTTACAGTATGTAGCATCTACTTCAAGCTAAGTTTCTTGAAGAGCTCATCTCAACAGAGGCATTTAATAACTAGGAAGGGATTTCAAATTATCTCAATGTACAAAAAAACCTCACTTTTGAATGCTTCCCCTTTCCCCTACTGTCAAAATCTAAGTAAATGTGTATAGCGCTTGAAGTATGTAGAGTCTATAAACTGGCAATTCAACTTGTATCTCTGCATTTCACATAAGTGTTTTCAGTCTTGAAGGCAGAAAGTTGAAGAAAGCAGATTTTTCTTTCCTCACTGACTGCCAGTTGTCTCTCTCTGTGTAAGTAAAAATTTTTAAACTAACTTTAATACTGCTCTGCTAGACAATTTCCTTCAAAAGATATTTGTTTTAACTTTTTCTTCATGGAAGGTGGTCTGGTATTCCATTAAATGCTTTCTTCCCATCAGCAGAACTGAAAAATATGGTAATAATTCCCATTGAAATTCCATTAACAGTCAGTTTTACAAATTTATTCTTATTTTCTATGAAATTATATGTTTAAATAACAAGTAATGGCTTTTAAAATTTCATGTGACACAATCTGTAACAATGATGGTTCTCCACTGAAATGGCAAGATTGAAATAGGGGAGGAAATGTAGCTTTAAACCTTTTCAGGTAGGTCCCCTACATTCCAGCCCATGAGGAGAAAACTTGTGCTAGAAAAAGTATTTTCACAGTAAGGGGAAAGGAGGGGAAAAAACCAAAAAAAAACAACACCAAGAGGTTAGTAGGAAATATTTTATTTTCCTTGTTAATGAGGCTGAATAGGAAAGATAGCATTATGCATTTCCCCCCAAGGTATCACAATACAAAACTAAACCTGCAGAAAGTAAGGGAGTTTCAGTGCATGTTTTAAGAGCTCCTGAACCGCTCCTTAGATTTACACACCTGAGTAGCTGATAACAACTTCTGTCCATTTCAGATATGGGATTTGATAAGTAATATTTATTTGGGAGAAAAATAGAGAAGCTCATTAGGAGACTTTGTACATACATACTACCACATGTCCTTCAGACGCTCGCCTCTTTTTGTCATCTTAAAGGGATTACTGAGCCCGTATATTCTGGCATCCACAACCTGGACATATTGCTGTCAGCTCATTCAGGCAACTTACCATAGAATCACTTGGGTTGGAAGAGACTTTTAAGAACACTGAGTCCAACCACAGCCTAATCCTTCCAAGTCCACCTCTAGACCATGTCCCCAAGCACATCTACCCACCTTTTAAATACCTCCAGGGATGGTGACTCCACCACTTCCCCGGGCAGCCTGTTCCAATACTTGACTACCCTTCCAGTAAAGAAATTCTTCCTGATAGCTAACCTAAACTTCCCCAGGTGCAATTTGAAAACAAAACACATCAGACAACTCACGCTTTCCTCATATATGCACTTACTTTCAGAATGAACTTTGCCAGTTAGCTATACTAAATGGTTTCTATCTTTAAAATTAGAAACAAACAAGCGTTCTATGTGTCTATTTGGACTAGACATATCAGTTTTGACTCATATGTATCTCCAAACATGTATGCATACACACAGTGTTATTCTCCTTTAGCGCTTCTTTGACTCACAGAATTGAGTTATCAGTCAAGATAAACTATTTAAGATTATTATCAGAGAGTTTTCTTAGCAAAAAAACCCACCCCTAACCCAGAAAGCAAAACCAACCCAGATTGATCAAATTAATTATATATTCTCTTAGGCTAGTATAAAAATAGCAAATGCTGTTTACAATGATCCCAGTGAAAAATCATGGGAAATAATTCCAGTATTTATTACAGGTGTTTTGTTATGCACATGACAACTGCCAAGCCTTGTGTTCCCTTAAGCGTATGTCTCACAAGATCTCTTTATGTTTGATTCAAAGGGCTTGTGAAGAAAGTTGAGCAAGCCCTATCTGGAAATAGGAGGGGTGACAATGCTTTAGATATCAAAGGTCACCAACATTGACATGTGCTGTTTCAAAGTAAACTATTATCTTAAAATAGCATACACAGTGTAACTACTACTTGGTACCCTATTGAACAGAGAGCTGAGCCTTTATTTCCAAACAAGTTTCATTCTTCATTGGAATAGGAAGGATGCATTGATGTCCTCCCACTTAAAAGGTTCTCCAAAATGGATGCAATTTAAGCAGGCCTGTTCATGCAATTATCCTCCAGGAGGGGGGGAAAAAAATAAAAAATTAAAGATTTCAATCTGTAAAGTTTACTATCACACCAGGAACAACTCCTAGGTTTCAAAATCTATTACCTACAATTGTTAAGAAAGCAGTCCTCATTGATATGCACCCTTCAAATCCCTATTCTAAGCCTCATACTCCTCAAAGATAAGCACTACTCCTTCATTGTGTGGCAATGGATGCCTGTCAATCAAAAAAGGCTTTATTAAAATCTGGATCTATGTGTATACAAATGATCAAACATGATGTTCCTCCTACTGACAATTTGAAATACATACTTTGGTAAATAGTTATGTTATGGGATGCCATATTTGTCAATTCCCTTAAGTCCACAGACACAAGTGCTCTTGCAGGGGAAAAAACAACCCTAAAACACCAAAAGCCAAACCCAAAACCACTTTTACAGGTTGTTCCCTTGTTTACTCTGCTTTTGCAATGACAATTACACCGCTTGCATCTGATTTAACATCACCACATAGTAATTTTAGCTTTTACCATAACAGACCTCCATTTAGCCAGAAATAAATATAGCTTTTCGTCAGGTTAGTTCTGGTTCAAGCAATATCATTCACACATGCCTTGCATAGTTCTTTCGCATGAGCAGGTCTGTAATAATGTAATTGGACATCTCTCTGAACTGACACATAATAGAACTGCACAGCACCCCATACATTCTGTCAAACATCCTTGTTTGCAAATACATTCTGTAATCAAGTAAGAGTAGCACAATGCCAAAAGGGCACAAGGGAAATGTGTCCAAAACGATGGAGAAAGTCCTCCAAGACCTCAAGAAATGCATTCAGCTCTTTCATGCCCAAGTTTTGCTGGTCTCCACTATGATGCAGCTGCCACCTCATTCTTAATGAGCAGCAAGATCTGTCAGTGGAGCCTAACACATCCAGTAACATTTTTATCTTCCCAGGACTGGACATTTTCTTTGGGCATGAAAAATTTCTTTAGTTACAAGTTGAAACTATAACATTAACCCACTTCTCAGGTTTTTCCCTGAGAACGCACAATGCAGATTGTAAATACAGAAAATACACTTTATGGTACAAAGGACCTCTCTGGCCTTCCCAGAAACCATTTTTCAAACACACAAAATAAAAATATTTGCAATTGAATGACAGAGACCTATATGACTAGAATTTGTAGATCTCTGGTGCCTACTACCCACAGCTCCAGTTCATGCCCTTCACTTGATAATCTCTTCTCCTTTTGCACAGTTAACTCAAATAATATCATGCTAATGATGATTAGAATGATGAGATTACCTGTTTCGTTTTCCTCAAATTATATTAGTACATTTTGCACATGAAAAAATACTTGCCAAAAATGACAAAGTTTTGGCCTTTCTGCTTATGAATATGTATTCTTTATAGACAACAATTGCAGCTGGCAGCAGAGAACAAGCATGAGATCTAGACTAGAGGATCTGAGTGAATTTTGGCTATTAAATCCATAGCTATTTTGATTTTGTCTGTCACAGAAACAGCTGCATCAAGCAAACATAAATTGGGATGTATTTTCCTGAACTCTGGCAACTCAGCAGCCTGTAAAATTTCCAGTTGCTGCTGTGTGAGTCTTGGGCTTGTTTGGCAGAGCAGCTGGTGGCTGCAGCATATCTACAGGGACAATCTCAGTTGTAGGCACACATGAAAGACCAAGACTTAGAAGCCCAGTCTAGTGCTGCTCAAAGCACAGCATTTCATGTAAGGTCATCAACTTTACTGCCAAGGATACTGATTTCACAGTTGCTACTAGCCTGAGGAGAATTCAAATGCTATATTCCAGCCATAAGTGGGTAAATAAATAATTTTCCAAGTGCTGTTTTTGCCATGTTGGATTATACTCCAGATTTAAAAAAAAAATTAAATTAAATTAAAGATCAGTTAGAGTATAACATATAGTTGCAAACTGCAAAGGCCGAAACATTGTGTTTTGGTCAAATAGCTAGAAAATTGGAGTTCACTCTTTTTAAACCTACTGAAAAAATACACTCTATAGTGTACTGATAAACTGAGAATACATGAATTGCAACTACTCTAAGTAAAACTTTCCTTACTATTTCCAATGCTACAAAAAAAGAAGTGATTTAACATTATAATTTGTGAGACCAATTTTCAGTGCATACAGAAAACAGAGTAAATAGTGCAATATTTTTACTCCATACATATAAAAAAAAATTTTAAAAAAATCACCAAACCCCCCAAACAAAATGGAAATATCAAATACATGGAGTTGGAGGACAGATCTGATAAGCCTGCATGTATTAGCTTCAGCAGCATATATAATTGGTTTTCTTTGAGTTCCGGGAAACAGAATTGGCTGTGAAATTCAGTATAACCAGTTGAGTTCCTCTGTTTAGGTATCACATTCAAACATAAGCTATTCAGTTGGTTTGTAACTTCATACAGTTTAAATACAACAAAACTTCCAATACAGAGTCCAGGACCATCAGGTTAAAGGGATCTTTCAACCATCTTCCATGACTATTAAATCTTCCTTCTTTAGTAGTCCACAATATCAAAATCCCATCCTTTCTATATTCCCCCCTGCCCCATCATTTTGATTTCAGATACAAAATAAGAACAACAAAAAGGGATCTTAATGAGTACATTTCCATGATACCAACCTTACGAGCCCATGCTTCAAAGCAGCATTACAGCTAGTGAAGATAAAGGAGCTTAGACTTGGAAATAAGGTACAAAGTAAAAAATAGAAAGGTAAAACGTCAAGCTGTTATTTTATATACAGTTTCACATGTTTTCATCCTTTGATTGTAGCTATCAAGCCATCACACTAAATTTGCTGAGGACACACCCTACTTTGTATAGATTTTTGGATAATGCATGTTTCAGTTATGTCTTGGGGTTTTTTATGGTTTTTTTTTTTTAAACTGACTAATAAAGTCAGCAGATTATATCAATTTATACAAGGAATGATTTTCATACAACATAAATATATTTTGGCAAATATAGTAAAGTTTATAAGAAGAAAGGTAGAACAATATGAGTAGAATTTTTCCCCAAGATGCATCACACATCTCAAAATAAGTGGTAGAAACAATTTAAATACTATGCCAAATTATTAAAAAAAAAATAAAAAAATCACAGACAGTAATCACACTATCTCTGAGTTTTCTAGGGAATCCTGCCCTTGCTCAGTTCTGCCTATTAGGTAGTTATAAAGCAGCTATGTGGAATACACTTAATAAATTAAATATACTTATCCAAAAATGAGAGAAAAAGTAATAGAGAAACATTTTTAAGCCACACACTTGTGCACAACCCTTCATGTCTCTCACTTCACCTTCCAATTTCTAGCTCATTATTATACATTAAATTGCTCCAACACATTTGTAGGCAATATAAAAGAAACCATTAACTTAAACTACAGCACTTTTCTCTTCTACCTCGAGGGCAAGTTGTTAAGTAGCTGCTGAAACAGTCTGTGAACTCCAGTCCTCCTTCCAGTCATGAACTCATGAACTTTTCATTGAAGGTGCTGATTTTCACACAGCTGCCCTCAATTCACATGTTCTCAGGACAGGATCGAGGTAAAGTGACTAGAGCAACTTCAGAACTCCAATAAATTGCAAGTGTCTAAGTCTTGCCACATAAAGTTGTTGAAAATGCATATATTTAAATACACACTCAATTATCTATTCAAAGTTTAAGGGCCAACACAACAAAATGAAAACTTGAAGTGACTGTTTCCTTTCTGTCATACTTCTGTCTTCAAATGGGTAGGTACAGGTGACTCTGTGATTCATTTAGAATGTGTTTTAGTCACAAGTGTTATTCAATATTAGAATTACCCTTTACAATTACATAACTGCTATGGCATTGTCTTTTATTTTAAAGCAGATTAATTGCTTGGCAGAAGTTTGTGTTGCTCCTTTATATGCAAGAATTTTATAGAAATTATCAAACAACATGCAGGAAACCACCTAGTGCTTGATTTAGGAAATCCAGGTGAGACCTCCCTGTCCTGCACATGACACAAGCAAAACGATGCACCTCTTTCTTGCCCGGAAAAGGAAGAAGCAATAATGCTTGGGTAAACACAATTTCCTTCCCCCAGGCTACACAGACCTCTCCTCCCCTCTGAACGTCTGCTTATTCTTTGAAAGCTGAGAGGTCAGTAGCTGTCTGTCTGGCAATGCACCTCTTTCCCAATAGTCAAAAATCTCTGCCTTTTCCCATGAGAAGTACAAGCCTCTCACACTAGCAGGCTACACCTGCCCCTTCCCACAAATTTGCTGACCACCTGGAGCAGACGGCAGAACTGCTGTCAGGCCACGTCCCGTCTGCCCCTGACAGCTTGTCAAAGGCATTTTCACAGCCAAACCAGTGCTCTTGCACAGATCCATGCCACAAGGACTCCTCTGGTATCACTGGTAGCTCTGGACAAGTAAAGGTTACTAAAACGAACAGTAGCAGACACTGCCAAATCTTTCACTTTTTTATTCACTTTTAAGCCATAACACTTTCTTTCTGTTACAATCACAGTAGACAAGTTTTGAAGCACAAGTGCTGAGTGCTTGCTTGGTTTTGATGAAGATATTCAGCTATTGCCAGTTTAAGAAGGCATATTTGCTAAAGAGAGGATGTTACATGATGTGAATTTGCTCCATGGAAATGTTTGTGAGCTTTAGCAGTAAGTCTTAACTGATGGCATGCGTAAGCATCGTAGCAAGGGAAATAATTGCAGAAGTTTTTGTTCTAGAACTTTGTTCTAGTTTTGTATTTGGGGTGATGCTGATATTCTAGAATGAGCAGTACAGACAACCCATTTACTGATAAAATGACGAGGTACACAATTGCCACACAAGCAGCTTTTTTTTCTCTAACTCTGGGCTACAATTAAATAGCAATTCCTTCTTTTTTTTTAATGATTTCCTCATTGTAAAATGCCATAAATATTGGCTGTGAGATGCTGAGTCTTCTCTGTGATCAGAACTAACACCACCATGGTTGGTTCTCCCTCTACTCTTTTCTTACTAAGACATAGATTCAGAAGATTACAGTGAATTAAGTTCAGAGAGAACTTCAGGAAGTTGCCTGCTATTCTCTTCTGCCATAATACAGGATCAACTATCTATGAGATGATCCACAAGATCTGCCTCTGTGAGATGTTCCCTGGCATACTCCATCCATCAAAGGACCCATCAGCCCACCTGAGTAGCCACAGCCTCTTTTTTTTTTCCTGAAATGTTTTCTTGCGTGTAATCTAATCTTTGTTTGCTGCTCTCAAAACCAATGATTAAGCCACTTGTCCCATCAACGGTCAACTTGTTTCCTTGCTTTTCGAAAGAGCTTTTTCATGTGTCCTCTTAAGATTCTCTTCTGTAGTCATAAGTAATGGCTTTTTTCTTTTTTTCTACTCTGTGCTTCAACAGCTTTGTTTTTTTCTTTCTGGCTCTCCCCTGGTCTTTCTCACTTTGTCAACACCTCTCTTGAGATGTGTTACTTAATCATGAATACAGTATTCCCACTGAGTCAGACCAGTCCTGACCGGCACAGCAGGGTTATCCATGGGTCTTACTGGCAGCTCTCATGTTTACACATGCAAGATTCTCTTCTGCAACAACACAACATTGTTGGTGCAAGTTTGACCTGATGAACATCTGTTCTTTTCTAGCTTATTATTGCACTGGCCATTAGAAAACAGAAGTCAAAAGATTTCTACTTTCCATTCCATGACAGTAAAGAAGTTAAAAGCCAAGCTCATTTGACAAGAAGCAATTTAGTGAATCACATTTTGTTGTCTTTGCCAATACAGGTTAGGTTTTTTTGCTTTGTTTTGTTATGTTAAGTTTTGTTTTGTTTTTTCCCCAGAAAAGCCACCTCACCCCAGGAACCAGCTGTTTCAGATCTGCAAACTAGATTGTCTTACTATAGATGGACACACGCACTTTGAGCAAGTGACATACAGAGAGACCAGATACACTTGATGCACTTCAGACCATAATAAAAAAAACAGCAGAGGTTTTCTTCACATATCCACATTTCAGCAGAAAAGTGAGTCTCTGTCAAAATATTTTTTAGATGTTGAACATTGTTTCTGAAGTGGAAAAAATTAGCCAGGGATATTTATAATTCAGGAGGTTGAGGTAACCAGTACTGGAGAGATGTTTTCTTGCATGGTTAAACATCTTGACTCAGTGTCCATGCTAATAGACTTTTCCTGTGATAAATGAATGGGGTGAATTATTTCATTCAAAGCATTTGGTTTCCTTCTAGTTCTAAATATCACCAGTATGTTATGTTGCAGTGAGATCATATAAGGTTTCCTGACACCCTAAATGTGAAGAACCCATGCAATGTTACTGTCCAATTTTGCCACCACATAGAGAATAGTGGAGGAAGAAACAGTCCAATCAGGAGTCAGTTAAGGACAGCTAGAGGGACTTGTCCTGTATAATCTTTTTTTTTTTTTCACTAGTGCATGCAATTGTGCCAGTTAGAGCCTGCTCAGAGATGATTAGGAGGAGCATAAATGGCTGTAAGTATGGAAATCCATGTGGGTATGAGTGAAGTATCAGCTGACACTCCTATCCAACACAGGAATTTTGATTAATATATTTTAAAACAATGTAAATAACAGTATGCAATTATTTGAATTTCAACTTTTTAAAATTAAGCATGTGGTTAACTACTAATTGATTCACTTGAATCAAAGCTATGCTTTAAGAATGCCCGTTTTTTCTGTTCACTCCAAAGTGATAAGAGCTCTTAGTTATGTCTTGGATTAATTTACCCTGTGAAGCCCCATATAACGCTTTGCAAGAAAACCAGCACACTTGCCACGTCAAGAAATCTTTTTCACTCTTATTAAAGTGTCCTCCTTCCTGCTTTGAGGACCATGAGTTGCTGGGTGGTGTCTTCTGTGGTTTAACCATCATACTGAACCAGGATGAACTGCAGGTCCAAAAAAACCAAACCAAAACAAAACTGTTGAAAAAACTTCCCTACAAACTTACACCCCAATACAAACTGGAAAGCAAACCCCTCACCATGGCTCTGTCTTGATTTCCTATGCCTCTACATTTCAGCATCAGACACTAGAAGTTAAGATGTATTTCCAATAGACACAAGAAGGAATGCTGTGCAGAAGTGACAGCACTAAAAGCCTAGGTTTAGCTTGTAATCTTCTTGTTTTTTAATGTTCTCACCTCCTTGAGCCAGCAGGGAATCGGAGGGCTGAATACCAGAGGCTCCAGGGAATGTAAAGCATCCTCACGTGGATTTGGATTTTATTCTCTCTCCGTTCTCATTTATTTCCAAGATGAGTTAATCTATCTTTAGATGCTTAGGGCCAAATTGCATATATGGAAGTCAGTGAAGGAGTTTGTGCTAAGAAAAGAAGGGTAATCCCCTGTACTGCTTGAGCATCACTTAAAGAGTGCACTTCCTCAAATAACAAAATGTTAAGAACTCCTGATTTCCTACCATTGCATTCTCTTCTACATGCTAAGAGCACCAACATAAACCCCCTTATATTAAAAATCCCTAATTTCTATAGATTGTCTTCTATAAGCAATATTTTGGGTGTGAAATAATAGGAAAGTTAGCTAGAAAGAATAAATTGAGCATTTATCCAGCTTTATTGTCTGGTTTGTTTTTTAAGATGTGGATGAACTGTTTGATAGCTTGTGACTGATAGGAAAAAACCCAAACATTTAAGAGACTTGAAGGAGCAATTATCACGAAATATATAATATAAAATTATCACGAAATATATAATCATAATGCAGAACAATTACATGTTGCTATATTACTGGGGGTTTCAGTAAAGGGGGCAAGAGGTACGGTTGCAGAAATAAGCATATTAATCTGCAAGTAGCATAACTAGTAAAAGGCAGAAGCTGTGCACTGTCCTAAGGTATCTGAGGTTTTGTTTGAGAAGACAAAATACTACCTCCCCAAACAAATTATCACCACTTCCCCACTGCAGATTATTGCTCTGTCAGATCACAGAATCACAGAATCACAAGGTTGGAAAAGACTAAGATTATTGAGTCCAACCGTTCCTGTCCTTTACTACACCATATCTCTAAGTACCTCGTCTACCTGTCTTTTCAAGACATCCAGGAATGGTGACTCAACACCTCCCTGACAACTCTTTCAGTGAAGAACTTTTCCCTAATATCTAATCTGAACCTGCGCTGGTGCAGTTCTGCCAGGATCATCACACATGTTCTTTTCGGTAACCTGCCACTGTCAAATGAACTTGGTGGGGAAAAAAAACCCAAGTCAACAAACAATGAAAAGCAGGCATCAATCTCCCTCCTGAGAGCACTCAGACCCATCCAGATCCCTTTCAGTCTGGCATTGTTTATAAACTCAGATCACACCCACTATTATCCAACATAAATTTTACCTTCAAGCCTGTAAACAGACACTAGGGGTCTGCCCAGAGGCAAATGATGATAGTGGTTTCCAGTTGTCACCTGATGAAATAAAACTAAAATATCTTTGGGTCCCTGGGATTATATTCCTTTCATTCTATACAAATGTCAAAAGATATGTTAAATAAAATGGTTTTCAGAAGTGCAAGTCCAATGAATGCAACACAGAGCGAGCAAGAAAACCAGATGTTTAAGTGCATAATGCATACCCTTACTAGCACAAATAAGCAGTCCACTGGGTTTCGAGGTATCTCGAAATGAGGATATACTCCTCTAATTCACCAGTGAACACTTGTTTACTTACATTTCCACACAATCATCATTATGCTATTCACCATAGTTTTTTCTCCTAGAACAATCCACATTTCCAGGTTAGGTTAAGGGGAAAATTAGGGTTAACAGTTACTTCCTTTGATGATCTATGTTGATGATTTGAGGATGTTATAATATTTTATAGGTTAACTAAGAAATCACTGTCTCTGTTTCTTGTAGGTCTATGTCGTCTAAGTGAAACATTGAGTAGGAAATCACAAAGCTTTCCCTTTCAAATACCATTTTTAAACTAAAATGTTTTTTAAAGCAAATCTTCTGAAAATTTTCTGTGCTTAAATTGCTAACATACTTGGCTGAAAATGCTAAGAGATATCAAAGAGGGATTTGTCTTCTGTTGCAAATCTAATAGATACATAATGCTGATGAGTTTCTATTACATTCTAATTAGGAAACATCTGTTCTTGTGTATCCAGATCAAGTGGATGAGTCTGTTTTATTCTGGAGTAATGGTTGATGAATTTCAGCAGAGGGTTATGAGTTGGGTCTTTTTTACACTGTATGTTTGGTAGGGTTGTAACCAGGGGCCCTTTACTGTATGTAAAAGTGCAAATTCATTGTGAGCAGGTGATTCAAGTTAGTGGCACCCCTTGTGAAGCTCATTCTTCTCCTGCCTAAATGACAATACTTTTTTCTTGTATGTGAAAATGCATATTACAGCTTCTATGTCAGTTTGTATCACTTTTCCCACAATGTTATTCACTAGTATCAGTTCTGAAAGGACTAGATGGATCCATAATTTGCACATACTTTTCAGGCTTTCCAAAGTATAGATACTATGTATTGTGGAAACTACCATTCCATTTATTAAGCTTTTCCTAGGTAGAAGTAACTCAAAGTAATGAGCACCTGACCTTTATGTGCATTATTTATCTTTCCTGAAAAATGTTACTTTTAAAGACTCGAGATCTTTTAATCCTACAAATGTGAAATAAAAAAAAAAGGTAGAAATAATGAGAAAATGATCTTCTTCAGTATGTTAATGTAGTTTCTAAAATAGTTGCTCTTTCCCTTGTGAAATAAAAGTTGGAAGGAGTTTTATTTCAAAAAAGACTAAACAGCTATACTTTTTGGTTTAGGTAGTTCTGTGTCACAGCTGAACACCAGACGTAAGGCAGAGGGAAGACCATCCATTTTTCAGGTATTTTTGGACGCTGTGACTCAGGACTGTCTGGTATTAGCAGTCAGACCATTTTTTAAAAAATTGATGAATCACCTTATTAGAAGTCTTAAACCACTGTACTTGAATCTAAAACCTGGACAACACAGTGTTTTCCATTTTTCTTCATTTTGGTTCATTTCCTCTAGGAAAGGTTCAGTTACTTCATGTACTTTTCATTTTCTTTTCTCCAGATTATTCATGCAACAATTTCCTCAAGCTCAGTCAGGAACAGTTGAAAACCTGCATTTATTTTTAATCTTATTAAATGAGAATCAAACTTGTCTCTTTATTTTTTCCTTTCCCAGAGTTTAGTAATGGTAGAATTTCTTCAGGAGGCAGGCCAGGCTGGCAGAGCTAAAGAGCTTCCTCCAAAATATTTTTGTTTTGATGAGGTCACTTTTGAGGCTGACAAGATCAGAGAAAGCACACTATGGGTTCTATGAGATTGTTCTAATGTATCTCAACTCCCACTTGTCCCATTGCAAACATGATCATGATTAGGTATTTGGAAGTGCCATGTACTGATGAAAAAGGAAGGCTTAAGGTACTGTATGCAGCCAGATCCAAAGAAAAGAAGAAACAAATAGTGGAGGTTATCTACCTTGATTTGGAATAATTAATATTCCATCTACGGTTTTCTTCTTATTTCTATTCCACTGGATTTTTCCTTTCTCTTCCTTTTTTATCCAAGATTGTTCCTATTATCTACTTTTGCCTCCACTTCTTTCTTAAAGCACTTTGTCTATAATGGATTAGCCATCTGACTATATATAAACTGCTTTCTCTCAAAGCAGTTACTGCTTCTGCTTCTCCCATGACCAATTCTCATCTCTCGAAGAAAAAACAAAAAGCATTTTAACTAATCATCACACTTCCTCTGACAAATCCAATATTCTCTTAGAGGTGCATAAAATCCTCAGTTTTTCTGTTCCTGACACTATTTTAATGAAACCTGCTCAGAATTATTCCACTCACGACCTCCCACATGTAGAATGAGCATTGCTCTGATTTACTGTCTCCAAGGAAGCAAGCAATGCCAGCCAACAATGCATCAGGTATGTGAGAAAAGCACATGCATGCTCAGCTCAAGTCTTGTAGTTATCACTTATGGCATATTAGCCACAAAATAAGAGAATCCTGACACCCTTACTATCTCTTTGTGGTGGCTGTCAGCTCTCCAACAGCCAACAGCATCGTGCTGAAGTCTGCCCTGGAATTGCAACCCTATAAGAAATGACGCTGTAATCTGGTCATTCAAGAATCAGACCCTGAAACATAGTTTTACACCCACAGTACTAAGTTAAAATGAAAACAACTAGAAGGCAGGGCAGGGAAAGAAGGAATGAGTGGTCAACAGAAATTATCAAAAGGAAAAGTTCAATAGTGACCACAATGGCAATTTCACATCTGCACAAAAACCCATGGCAGACAATGAAGACAGCATTCCAACAGGTGGTTTAGGCTTCACTTGCCCTCCCAGTCAGCAGAGTATTTAAACACGAACACAGCAAACTGTAAAATCTTTCAATAGCATAAACAATTTTCACTCCCAGACCTTGCCTATATTAGATAGAGCATTGTTTGAACAATCTAGTTCACAAAAACAATTCCCACTGTGCTTTGGATGCAGGGACATTCTATGCTCCATTAAACATATTGCTCATATGTTATTATTTTACAAGTCCAATAAACTGAGTTTCTAAAACCGAAGTGCAATGCCTAAAATAAAGTGCTACTCAACTCTTGCAAGTATAGAAATGGAAATGCAAGGATGTGCTAGATTTTTTATTTTGATTTAGGAATATGACACTAATGTCAGCAAATAGGACTGCTTTATTTCAATCAATAAATGAAAGGGCTTCCAAAATTCCAGGAGCACTGTACAGTAGATGGACATCTGACAGGAAATGAGAAGGAAGGCAGGTAAAATATTCTCTATTATAACTATGAAAATTTGTCTAGATCCACATTTATTAATTGCCACAATACAATGTTCTTAGTTCCAGATTTATGTATTCTCACTCTACCTCTGTGACACTTTCCTAACAGATCTTTTTAAAAATAAGGTCAAAAAACCAGAATTAGCAAAAGATTAGAATCTTTTGAACGACCGAATATTTATTTCACTGCTTGCAAAGGAACAGATTTGTGCCGGATTTTATAACCTCCGAGCAGCTAAAGGCCACCTAAGTCTCTCAAAACGCTTAATTCATGGTTTTCCACTAATGATGCAGAGTCTTCCAGCACTCTTCCACCCCCTCCTGGTAAGACTGTTACCCAGGGCAAGCTACTGACAACTGTCATCTAAATACAATCATAGGCCTACTTCCCTCTTGACCTCCAGGTTTTCTCCAGGAATCCCTCAGCTGCAACTGAAGATCAGTGTCTCCAAAACCTCCCTTCTGCATCCCAGCCACCACCTAAAGCTTCATTGCCTTATTCTTAAGACTCATTAAATTTCGCAGCCCATATTTTTCCCCCCAGGATTATCCTTGGAGCCACATGCAATGAAGAGTACATATGATTTCTAAGTGCCAAGTTTTCTAGTTGTACGTTTGATGAGCCTTGGAAAGTAGAAGAAAATTTGGAAGGTTTCAGCAGTAAACCAACCTAAATTGTTGAATTGTATTTCAGACAAGAGAAACTGCCACAGTTTTACTGGACAAGCAATGCTGCATGTACAAAAATGCTCTACCAGTTTGAACAGAATTTTCATTTCCTAATTCTTGTTTTGCTAAAGCTTTATAAAATTTAGAAAGGATTCCTAAACTCACCAGTGGGGGTATGTGTAATTTTGTATTACAAAGGCTTAAGATTTATCAGAACATCATCCAGCAGCTCATGTTTTGGAGTTTGGTGTGTGGTCTGTTTATATGTCTCAGTAAGAGCAGAATTAACGAATCAATTTTTTACATGAGTGTGCAGAATGCTTGTCTCAACATCACCACATAAATTACCAGAAATAAAGCATGTACCGAATCTAGGAAGCTGCTGACATTCAGAGTTTCATATCATAAATGTCATAAGGATTTCACTCCCATTTCATATATTAGCAATTCCACTGGGGAAAACTAAGGAAGACTTTGAACTCGGAGCTGATCAAGGCGGAGAACAACACCTCAGGTCCTTTACCTCACCAGACTTCTAAGACTTGGTTATCGTGTTTCTGTCTTAGCACAGACCAAGCTACGCCACAAATTGATCATCTCCCAGTTGACATTTGGCAGTTTCTTTGGCAGTCCCCTCTTGGTGTGTCTGAAACGTTTAGTCTAATGGCTATTTTCTGCACAGCTTTTGGCAAAGACAGTGTAATTATGGCTGGGTACTGAGCCAGGATATATCCCCACCTGGCTCCTGATGGCTGCAACTCTGGAAGTAGCAGCATCTCTGCCCCATGAGGGCTGCTAGCGCTTTCCTGCAGCGCAGCCATGAGCGTGGGGCAGAGTCAAAATCTGAGGATTTATTCATCACTTGGGATTGAATTGTTCAAAGGTCCTATTAGCAGTTGGATATATATGTGCGTGCGGCCACCACTTTGTGCTCTTAAATTCTTTTAGACATTTTTGTAATTTCTATTTTGCTTTCTCGATGATCATTTACTATGCTACTACAAATGAAATACTATGTTCTTCTGCATTTCCAGACATATATTTCAAAGAAAAATAGGAAGAATTAGCACTTCTGAATAATGTAAGAGTAGCCTGCTAAGGTACTGAGTTCATTTAACACTGAGACAACTAATAACTGTTTGCAACAGCAATGGCTTTGCTATGGTATTTATATATGTAAAAGACTGAGAAATAACTCACAAACATATTAATGAAAATTACTCATGTTGTAAATGTAAATCATGGCAGTTTTCAAATTCATGACCCAATTTTCATTTCTCCATTTTAAGTCAATATGTTATTTATTTTTCAGTTCAGGCAAAAATAAGTGTGTTTCTTTCCCAGTTGTCAAAGTTAATCTGACCATTTTGGATTGTTCTGTGTGTATGAATATGGGGCTTTTTAGTCTGGGTAAAAACAATTTATATATTTCCTTTCTGTACGTACTGCAGGGAAAAATTAAGAAATGTTATGAAGAGATGTATGTTTCATGTAGCAGTGTTTTTATTCACATTCTTCAGTGTTTTATATCTAAGGATCTTAATATCCAAGTAAAATGTTATCTCTGTTTTACAGGTCAGGAGACAAACAAAAGGAGGTTGAACAAGCCAATGTCAGAATCGAGATTAGAAGTCATTTGTCTCAGACCCTGCTGTAATAATTAAGTCTTGCTCCACGTGCCTTTCAGTTCCCAGTTTTCTTCAATCTATGTAATTTTCTGAAGGAAAAGTGGTAATATTCACCAATGAGGACCCTGGAATGCCTAACATCTGTCATGTGACGTGAGAAGTCTAACACAGACTTATTACAGAGCTGCACCTCTTAAGTGTAGGACAGAGCTTGGCTAGCTTGTGTTGGTGAATACTACACAGTTAATAATAATGGTAACAGCTAAAATTCTTCCCTTATACTCTCGTAGTTTTGTGTTCCAAATGTATTAAAATAAGGTGATATGTAAGTACTGTGTTGTGCACTATATTGAGTTATTATTTTTCCTTAAATATTGCTCCTCAAAAAATACTATTTCAAGGGGACTAAAAGCATCTATCTCTATATTTTCACATCTGGAATTAAAACACTCTGGATTAATGGTGTTATTTAGTTGAGTGCTAGGGAACTGAGATGAACAAAAAACAAGATGGAATTCAGCTAGAGGCAGTAACTGAAACTGTGAAGTCTCAGTCTAAAGAGCTATTAGCAAGACAGTGACAATCAAAATGTGAAAACTCTGCCTTTAGCATATAAAAACATTGTTCTTCAATATGGAAAGAGTTGGGTTTTTTTCTGGTGTGACTTGTTAATGCAGTTTTGGAGATTTGTCACATTTTGCAAGTCAAATGTGTTTAATTGTAGTTAACCTTAAAGTAGAAAGACATGATACATAGCTTTTAATTTTTTTTTCCAATTGTCTGTCTCTGAACTAATGACTTGCTCTTTGTTGGTTATTTTAAAAAGGAGAAGGAGAATGATCACTTTTTATAGATGTGTTAAATCTTCATTGAAGATGCTAATATATTTTTGTGTATTTATCAACTTAAGGGGTGTCCCTGGCTTACCAGATGAAAGTTCTGTTGAAGGTTGTGACTGCATTTCACACATAATATGGGGCTTCACCTCATCTCTAACTTTGTTCTCCCTACCACTGCTATGGACAGTATAACAGGATTTTTCAAATTCATATTACTTATACATTTGAAGAATGGGTTAGGTGCCACTTCTAGTTTCACAAGGTCTAGAACAAGTCTCTGAAAAAGGAAAAAAATAAGAGAAATCATTTTCTAGTGCCCTTCCCACAGTCTTTCATAAAAAAGAGGCTAATTTTCAACAGTCGGTATAACTGATAAGAAAAAAATCTGGTGTAGAAAATGCCCAAGATAAATGTCAAGGTGAGCACAGAAAAGTAGAGAAGCAGTGAGGACAGACTAACACCAGTAAAGCTTTGCTGGGGAAATCATCACCCTTCTTCTCAGTAGATAAGTGAGTACTTTTTCCAGGTGAGAATCACTAATGACAGCTCGAGAAACAGCAGGTTTTAGTTTTAGACAAAAATCACAGCTGTCAGAGTGACCACAATGACAATTGCCAATGCTTTGTTCAAAACTACCATAGAGCCAGGAAGCTGCCCAATTCCAGTCTCAATGTAAATTCTAAGATTTCTTTCAATGCAAAGTGCACATTTCTCTCTCCCTTATCCCCAACCTCCTTGTTAGACCTCAAGCTGTGCTCAAACAACCAGTGAAGTAGAAAGACTCCTTAAATCACTGTAGGACCTGATTTACAAGGTTATTAATGAATGTGCAAATCTGAAAACATTTAAATCTATCCATTAATCAGGTGATTTTGTTTAAGGAAGTTCCTAAGTCAGATAAATTATGGACATTGCTAGTTGTAAATATTTGACAGATCTTGTTGCAGAAAATCAACTCTCTGAATTTCTGTTCTCTATCTTGAGCTGTATGTTCTTGAGTGTGTGAATGTTAAGAGATGCAACAACCTCCTTTCTCCACAATAAGACTGGTAGGAAAACAAAAAAGGAGGGCTGAAAGGCAGTTGCTATCATATGTTTAAGGCATTCATTAAGGAAGAAATCATGGAATTTTTGGGTCTATTGAACTTCCACAGTCCTTTAAGAAATCCATTTCTTCAGATATTTTACATATTTTTTCCCCTGTCTAGCATCTCTAGCCAGCTAGATTCAGGCGTTGAAGCAGATGAAGCTGCTCACAGAGAACGGGAAGAGAGGGGCATTCACCTGGGACAACTGATGCTCAGCTTCAGTGGATAATTATTATAAAATATTTAAACATGGCCTGACACCTACATAAATGCTCTAACCCTCATGCAGGCCTTTTGTTCTCTCTTCATGGCCCAATTAATATTCAATTATTTCAATAAGAATAGGAGAGCTTTTACTCCCCTTTGTCAGAAGAAGAAATTAAACCTCTTTTTTATGCATCCTGAGTGAGTGCGTTAACCACAGGACAAGTTGCTTACAATAGTCTGTTCTTCAGGTTATGAGACATAAAAGGCCCTGTAGCTCCAGGACAGTGTTTCAGGTTGAAAATGCCAGTTGAAAAGAATTGCTCCTTCCCCTTTGAAGCAGCTTAATTACAAGACCCTGAGGTTTGATTCCTTCATCATTTTTTACTCATTAACTGTCAATGAATTCTTCTAGAGCCTAGACATCTAATTTAAGACTTTGGATTTACTGAGTAACAGTATGGCTGAGTACAATGCTTTAATCCTGGATGCTACACTGCCCACAGCCTTTCATGGACCTCATTTATGGTGTGAAAATAGAGTCTGTGGAGTGAGAACTGGACCCTTCACCCCCAAGGGAGCATGTCAGCTCCCAGCTGCGTACCTGGAATGCATGAGTCAGTGTTTGCCACACTTCCTCCAGCCCATGAGAAAGTTTCTGCTACCTGCTTCACATGACAGCACAATTGAGAAACTGTGAAGAACAAGTCTGTCCACAAAATCTCTTAGACCAAGGTGCTAGGCTAAATCTTTTTACACTGAGACTGTTGGCATGACAAGTGTAGAGAGAAAGGTCAATATCGTCAAGGCTTCAGGGAAGCCCAGCACAGAACACAGACCAATCTTCAATTCTAATTTGTGTCCCCCTGCTAGAAGCTCATGGAGGAAAGGAGTTTGAGGAGGGAAAAATGTCCCAGAGGTGCAAAGGCAGGCAAGATACACCAAGGCATGGGTTACTATTACTCTTTTCACCATTTTCCCAGAACCTTATTTTGAAATTTTATGTATGTAACCTAGTTTCTCTAACGCCATCACTTGTTTACTTTATTTTGCTGAATAATGGCATGCACTCTGCACAGAAGGAGATACAATGTGAACAGTACATATCCTCAAATTGTAGTGGTATTTAGAACACATAAGAACCTGAATAACCCATCAACATCATTGCATTGACCATACACTGCTGACAAAACAATTTGTGTCTCTATTAGCAAATATTATACAGTACTACACATACTGCTGTTTTTCAGATTTCTCTTGATACTGTGCTGTACAATCCAGCATCTCTGTCACCATTATATTGGATAGATCAGAGCAACTCGATTCAGGCCATACATTGTATTTCTTTACTCTCATTTTTATTATTGTCTAGTAATTAACTAAGTGCATTTCCTGTGAAAGGTTTTTTCATTATACGATAATATGAAGCCATCAGTTTTTAGGACGGGTCCTTTACCTACAAATGTTCATTTCAATATTTCCTGTAATGAAAAAAAATCTGAATTTTTATTATCTGACAACATTTGAGAAGAAAATTCTTATAAGAATTCCTGAAACAGCATTTAAAGTATCCTGTTCCTTCAAGTGTATTCCACATTACTGAACTGAGCCAAGGGGTCTTTCTATGTCCAAGGTGTTTGGGAGAACCACTTGTGCTTCCATTTAGGTGAACTGTCATATGTACATATATGACCTGAGGTTTTCCCACTGTAAGGAAAATAAACACGGAATGTCCATTGCAATGAACTAACAATCCACAAGGAATGTGTTGTAGTTTTGCTTGGCTGGGTTCTGGTAGAGAAGGAGGGGCTGCAGGGGTGGCTGCTGCAAGAAGCAGCCAGAAGCTCTCTGCAGGCCCAACAGAGCAAACACCAGCTGGCTCAAGGCTGCAGTCATTGCTGACCAAGGCCGAGCCCATCAGCAGTGCCTCTGGGAATCACATTTAGGAGAGAAAAAAAAATGCAAGCAGCCAATTTTTGCCATCAGAGAAGGGAGTGGGAACATGTAAAGAACTGTGCAGACACCAAGGCCAGGGGAGCAGGAGGAGGAGGCACCCCAAGTGCTGATGAGAATGATGCCTCTGCAGCAGTGGAGAAACCCATGGTGGAGCAGGTGTCCCCCAGCAGCCGGTGGAAAAGGCAGAGACCCCACCTGCAGCTCATGGATAGGCCCCACACTGGAGCAGGTGGATATATACAGAGACACACTGTTATCTGCATTGGAGAGAGTTTCTGACAGCACTTGCAGCCTGTGGGGAGAGACAGAGGCACAGATGAGCAAGAGAGAGACTCACACCAGAGCAGGTTTGCTGGGGGAGGAAGGGACCTCAGGGTGCAGCAGGGGAAGGATGTGAGGAATGTCATCCCTCCCCATTCCTTGCCCTTCCCTGAGCCACAATGGGGGAAGAAGGGAGTGAAATGATGGCTAAAATTAAGTCCATGAAGAAGAGGGAGGTGCTTTAAGATCTGGTCACACTTATCATCTGACAGTGGTCTCACTGGGTGTGAATGTAATAGAGTTTTCTTTTGTTTATTCTGAGTTAAGTCTGTTTTGCTTGTGATGCTTATTGTGGAATGATCTTTCCCTGTCCTTTTCTCGACTCCTAAACCTCTCAACATGTATTTTCTCCCCTGTTCAGCTGAAAAGGAGAGAGATAGAATGACTTTGGTGGGTGTCTGGCCTCCAGCCAGGGCTAAACAACCGTAAAGCGTGAACAAAGGTAAAAAGGAATATTTTTGCAAGATAATAATAGTTGCTGAAACACAGGTCTGCTATGAGGAAACTTGAAATACAGTAGGATCTCTTTTCTCAGCATAAGAATTGATTATTCTGGGTTCATGACTCAGTTCTTTAAAACCAATAGTTTATAACAATTTAAGTAATAATACAGAAATGATAAGTTTGAACCCTTAATAAGGGCAGCTAACGGTCACCGATATGATGAAAGTAATGTCTCTGGAGAAAGAGGAATATCATTTGTGGACAGTATATGCTTATTTGACAAACTAATAAGATCAAAGGACACTGTGGACTTAGTCCTAGGAATCAAGCCAGGTAAAATAAATAGTATTAAACCTGGCTGGCATTCAGAATCTGGTCACAAGATTTGCAAACTTTAATGGAAGATGTCACTTACAGGACATTTTAGAAGCAGGCTTGCGTGAGGATAGTTTACAGTATTGTATACAGAAACTTTGAGAGTTTGTGGATCTCTCCAAGACCAAGGACCTGTGCTGCATTTCCTACAGAATCCATTGCTGATTAAAAATAAATCACAAAAACCAAACTACCTTTTTGTTAAACAGGCACACCCAACAAGAAAATTTGTTTAAAAGTATTCTGTTACATAAAATGGTGGAAAATTAAGAATGGAAAAGACACAGGAAAGGGTCTGTCATACATGAAGCTGAGAATTTAGTGGATCAATTAAGATTCCCATGCAGTATACTAACAAATTGACATTGAGAAAATGAGCTAATGGAGAGAAAAGTGTTTCCTTGTTGTTTGTGTTGAGAAAATTTTTTAAAAGTTTTGTGAATTCTTGATGATGGAAGACCAATTTTAAGATTTTAATGTACAACTATACGTGTATATCAGGCAAGTTTTACATGAGCAGGGTGAACCCTTGTATATGACTCCTAGTTTCCACTTGCTCCTTGTGTCCTGTATCAGTACCTGGGTCTCTGGCAGATTAATAGTTATCTATTACAAAGATGTGTTGGGAGATTAGCTTATTTTTTCCTAGCAGTTCTTCACTGGTTCGCTGTAAAATACATATATATATATAACCTAATTATAAATAATTATGGAAAAGTGGTTTATGGTAAAATTATTTTCCAGAAGCACAAGTCAGAATCCATGTAGATACTGATTTCAAAACTTGTACAGGTTATGTCTGTCTAATTAATCTATTCAAAAGTATCATCTTCACATTAGAAGCTGAATAAAAAAACCCAAGTATTTACAATGGCTTTTTTAGAAGGATGTTAGAAATTTAAACAGGAACCTAATCTCCTCTGAGCTGTGACTTGATGATAAATGTTCAGGAGCTTAAACAATATAGAAAAGTTCTCTTTTAATATTAGATTTGATGCTAAAGGTAGAGATTCAAAGGATGATACTTGTCTAATAATAATAATGAATAAAATTTAAAACAAAATTCTATTTTCATCATGTTTTACTTTTTTTATGAAGGTATTTCTAGTCATTTAATTTATATTAATGACATAACTTTTTGAAGTGGCAATATACGATTGGAATGAGAGTGTAGATTAACTTTATATGGTGCCTTTTCAAACTGAAACAGACCTTCATGGAAGAACCCCTGTAAAAAAAAAAAAGAAAAGTTTTTGCTCTCTTGCTTTCCTTGGTTTGTAATAAAAACTTTGTCAGACAGATGAATCTGCAGCTGCACAAAAATGTTCAGGCTCTTGATTACAGTTGATTCTTGCTTTAAAGAAACCTGGGAAATGGGAGCTATTAATGTGATAATTTGCAAATGGATATACTGTGATCATGCCAGTTAAGATTTAGAATGAAAAGCATCAAATAAACTGATAGAGTGAAGCCAAGGGTGACTAAGCGGGACTGAACATAGTAGAAGAGTGACAACCTAATAACTTTTGAAAGGCATAAAAGCTATGAGCCAAATTATAAATAAAAACAAACAATAAACATGCTAAGCAGATGATCCAGAATATAATGGGATTTTTGGATGGGGGTTTTTTGCTGGTTTTTTTTTCCGAGTGGCATTGGATGTAATTTCACAGGCTGGGGAGAGGACCTTGGGAAGCACTACCTTTCCAACAGGGTCAAAAGAGGTATGATATTCAAACTCTGTGTAGGAAGGGGCCTAACTTATAAAATTAAAAGACAGGTATTTTAAAAGGAACCAGATCTTGGGAGGTATCTTAAATAATCCAAAATTCTAGTGTCCTTAATAGGAACGCAGGATGCTAATCAATCTAGGAAATTAAAGAAAATAATAACGTGTTCTTCCAAAGGCAGGAATCCAAACAGACTATGTGAGCAGGGCAAACCAAGATCAAACCATGTTTATGTGCACAAGACCAATGCACGTCAGCAACACTTCAAAAATTCACCCTACGATACATGAAGAACTACTCTAAACTGAGCATAATGAAAACCAAGCAGCTTTGGAAAACCATGAAAGAGAAGATAAACAAAACACCTCTTCATAATGGAGACATATGGGAAAAGTGGAAGAATTCTAGATCAGTCAGCTTAAAGAGTCAGAAAATTACTGGAATACCATATTAAGAAATGAAGTTCTAAACACTGAGATAATGAAGTACAAAATAAAACAACTGCCCACCATAAAGTTGTTGAGACAAAATCAAGCCAAAGCAAATTAATTTTGTTTCTCAAAGCATAAATAAGGAAGGAACAGTTGATCCTATTGTCCACACACTGTTTTCACAAACAGGCTGAGAAAGTGGGATATGGCTAAGTCCAACGTGATTTGAAACTAGTAGCAGTTAAAGAGTGTATTCAGGTGACAGCTGTCAGTGACATGCTCTCACACCAGCAGAACCCTCAGGAAGAACCCAAACATGGTCTGCCCCCACCCAGCTTCTATCTAAGATTTTCACTGAAATCTTGGATGAGGGTAAACAAATGTGTTTATCAAGTTTGCAAATGATATCAGCCCATGAAGGGTGGCAGGACAAAGGCAAGGATTAAATGTTTAATTTTTTATTCTTGTTAAACTGGAAAAAGACTCAAAGTCGACACAATGAAATTCAGAAAAGATAGGTGTGAATCATTGTAGATGGAAAGGGGAAATCAGGTGCCTAAGGGCAAAAAATAAAAAATCTGACTGGGCAATATTTTAATAAGAAAAAATGTGTGATTTAAGTTGGAGAACAGACCGCCACTGATCTGCAGTGTGATACTATTTTTAAAAAGGCAGATCTTGTGATGTGATATGATAACAAGAATGTTTGCTACAAAACACAGCACCATATTTTATCTAAGTTCTGATGACGTCTAAGCTGGAACACAGTTCTGGGTTTCAGATATTTTTCTTCAGTACGGGGTCATAGTCCAGAGGAAATTAACAGAATGCTCACATTTTTTAGTGTAGCTTTATTTAAACTATAAAAGGGAAGATTACAGGTTTTCAAAATGTAAAAGTCTGATACAAAGAAAGGTATATTTCCCCTCGGCCCTGCCAGAAATAGCATTTTAGCTTAAATATTAGGGAAGTCTTCTAAAGCCCTAAATTAATGTTATTATAGAAAACTGACAGATTATGTAATTTCCCACTAAAGATTTTAAAGACAATATAGATTTTTTGAGATAATCTAGATTTATATGTCGCCTCAGTACAAGGGGATAGGAGGGAATGACCCCTTCTGGGACAATATATTTCTACTGTACTATGGCATAGCCCAACATTCCTGAATACCAGTGCCTCTCCATTCCTTTTTGCTAAATTTGAAGCTTAATGTATTAAAGCACATCTGAAGAACATGTTACTAATACTGAACAATTAATTAAGAAGTTGCCAAATAATTTGCATAATATAAATTAAATAACTTTAATCTTATGGTGAATAGTTCCTTTTTATCACTCCTCATTTACCTTAGTGAATTCACTAGCAATTATTTAAGCAATCTACACAATACTGTATCTCTGATTAATGATTAATACCATGAGAGAGAACTTCCTCTACATTACCCTTCTATTAAGAAACAAAGCCACTGCAATGACTGCCTATAAAATCTCAGCCCTGGTGGACTGCAAGGCAGTTAAAGTCACTCACAGATAATCTATACAAGCCAAAGTGAATGGAACTGGTCAGAGTGTAAACATGATGCCCAGCCACTGCAGTAAGAATGCATTTTCTTCTTTTGTATACTATAGCAAAATTAAAGAGTGACTACTATTAAGAGATATTTACCAAAATATATATTTCTCAAGACTCAATTATCTGTTCTTTGTTTGAATATTTTAGTCTTTCCTGAATTTGGAGCACTGTTCCGATATTGTTCTCTGAACCATGTTTCAAAGGTTGTAGATAATCCTACTCTGTTCCTGGATCTAATTAAGGGCTAGTTGCAAAGCTGATCTCTTTTTTGGAGAGAGGAAAGGGACCACACAGGGTAATGATCTGATCTAACTGTGAACCATCTGCCCATAGCTCTTCCAAATATTTACAATTGCTTGTTCAAACCAGGAGAAAAAATTGGGTAAGAAAAAAACAAAAGATAAAAAAACTTTGGATAGATTCCAAAGAAGTATAAAATATTATCTCTGTTACCACTTCATCCTCCAACCAGTTAAAGAAAAATGTATGATCAGGTAATCTGATTACTTATCATCCTCCCATTTGCTGGCCTTGTGCTGTGGGAAATTTGTGAATACTTAAGCCTTTGTGATTTGCCCACTGACACATGGGGCACAAGGAGAAGATGAGACAGGAAAGAATCTTGCTTATGGCAAGGGATTGATTTAGTTTATGGCAACAGATTTATTCAGCCTTTATGGCTGATGGAGAAGGCTCAAATAAAATCTCACCAGAAGAAACTGGGAGAGTGAATTACCTAGTTATCATAGGTCTGGGAAGTAATTCTGCCTCTATATGGACAGTCAAGATCTGCTGAAGTGATTGAAGAACTTGGTTTGTGGGTATAGGAAAGTGATATCCAAGTTAACAGTAGTACTTTCTCAAGCAGACAGATGCTCATGACAAAGGAGAGCAGATTTCTGGTGTCAGAGGCCAGAAGTTGTAAACCGTAGCTTCCTTGGATTGGTCTTCAGAAAGGGGAGTGATGGGCTTGTGTGCTATGGTAGGAATTTGAAAATGTCAGAAATAAAATGGGAATTGTAGCTTCTGGAATTAGTAACTTTGGATACCCTTGACCTTACTCTCTATGTAACTAGCATAAAGCGGATAATGAGCAAAGGAGCTTGATTTCAAAAAGAAAAGCATATCTGAAGCCAAGATGTAGTATTTTATGTGGACCCGGTCCTCCATCTCAATTAGTTAAACAAGTAAGATGAGGAAGATGTTGATTTTGTTGTGTTTGAGTTACAACAGCGTTTTTCTTTCCATGTTTCTGCAAAGGATCAATAATCACATGGGAGAGGCCTTACTTTTTGGAATTAGTCAGGTTTTGAGAGTGGTCAGCAAGATCTATTATGGAACCAGTGAAGCAGCTAACTTAGATATCTAAGTCGGTGTCCAGATCTAAAATGCTGAAAATGCAGCTAATGATAGAGGTTAATGAGTCAAACATTTTGACAAAAAGAGTGGAATTTTTTTTCTTGTGACTTATTTTTGAGGACAAGATACCTTGGTATAAACTGCATTCAATATTGATGATTGATCAATTATAATTTTAGTGGGAGAATTGTTCCAGACCTTTGAAGAAGGCAGGAAGGAAAAGAGGAAAAGAGAGAGGGAGGGATGTTTAGTTAAAAGGTTTCAATAAATGGCAATTGATCACATACCTTAGCAATTATTTCCAACATTATTATTACTTAGATGATAAATACGCAAAACAAGTAAAGCTTTTAAAAAGTAACAATGAGAGAATCTCCCTCAAATCTCCCTCTTTTACAGTGTTCTTGGTGACATTTATCATCAGGCACCTCTCTGATAGTACAGGCAGACTTGCATGGGAGTACAGCACCCAACAGTAAGGTGACCAGCAGTGGAAGAATATGAGCAGTAATGGTGGTGAGTTCTTAGCTGTCACACTCTTCCACAAGTAAATGTTGGCCCTAAATTGAAAGGGAGAATGAGGGCCTAAGATTAGACTGCAAAGAGAAGTATGAAATGGCAACCCACTTAAAAACAAGTTGGAGATCTGAAAGATGTATGTTGAGTTCACTGTGTCTTGATATTTCTATAATATTAAGGTCCACTTAGATCACATTCAATCCGTCTTTTCTTTCTCCTATGAAACCTTATGCTATTTTTCTTTTTTTTCCACTTTATTTGCAAACCAAATCTGATTGGTAATGAAGTATTTATTTCTCATAAGCAACCAAAAGTGTTAAGGAAATTGGTGAGTAGCTTTTTCTGCTGTCTTTCTCCTAGAGCGTTTCCTATGATAATTTCTTTTAGCAGAGGTCTATCCATTGGCTGGTATCAAATGAAATGTGGAAAAAATTAAACTATCTTAATTTCCTATTTCTGTTTTTATGTGGGACAACAAATGCAATCGCTGTGTGCTTCTCTTTCTTTTTTTCTCTGGATGGAAGGAAAGAATGAGAGCAAGAAAACACTCAAAGGTGTTTTTTCAGAGTGAGTGATGGACTTTATCACTTACTGCTGCTGTGAGGTATGGTACAGTTGCTTTATCCCTGTGGCTTTGGTACAGCATTCCCAACATTTTGCAGATGTTCCTAATTGCCTCTTGGAAAGGTAAGTAGCAATTTGGTTTTGGGGTTAAATCACATCTAAGCTTGTTCTGAGTAAAGAACTGTTGATGTGATATAAAATAACTTTCAGACAGTTGTGGGCTTTTACCTCTTAAAGACTGAGAAGACAAAGCCAAACTTTTTCTTTCATTTCTGAGTGGTAGGGGGTGAACATTTTAAGCCACTTCAATAAAAATACACAATGCCATGTAAACCTAGATTAGATGCTGTTCTCATCTGGCATCTGCATAGAATATGGCTTGAAAGACTTGTTTCCAGGCATGTATACTGTAAGAGAGGGAACAAACAGGACTCCAAGTAATAAAGCTAAGACCATGCACAGTGTAAACTGCAAACTTTCCACTTACAGGTTTTTATGCAACAGCTGGATTGTTTTCACCTTATTCTGTTTTTCTGCCACTTGATAAATTTCCAACTGAACTTCTGGAAACAAGCAGAGAAAAGGAGAACTTTTCACCTTCTTTTCTTGACTTAATCTTTAGGGAGGTTTCTGTCTTTTGCTAATTAGTCTCACAGGATGCTATGGTTTATGAGAAAATGTAGTAGCATTTCTAATTGCATAAATGTTTTCCTGATATGTCAAGATGGAAAAATACCAGAATCAACCTCTGGGGTTTTCATTCATTGAAATTGTTTGTTTAGAGAAACAAAAGCCACATAACAGGAGAAAATTTTGGAGTGTGAACCCAAATGACAAGCTCCCCTCTGTGTGGAAGGTCATCTCAAAGGCCTGCCAAACCTCACCTTGGCTAGGGAGCGTTCAAAGCAAGACAGTGTTGGGCAGGGGTGGTGCCACCATATTTGGAGAACCTTTGCTGGCAGGATTTTCTGCATGGTACTGCCCTTGGGGTGAAGTCCTGACCATCTGGGAGTGACAAGTGGTGACTAGGACTGGGTTTCTTCCAGATCTGGTACTGTTCTAGCCTCAAAACCACAATCATTATTGGGCTCATGTTGACAGTTTGAGCTGCTGAAAGCAGGTCTTCTGTTTCAGAAACATTTAACTCTCAACATAGCAAGATGATGCCAGGATTTTGAGGACATTTGCATGTGTTATTACTCCTGCCCACCCCTGGGGCTCCCTCCACCTGCCCACAGCCTGGGACCCCATGACAGCCCTGTGGGACTGCCCCAGAGACTCCACAGCACGGCTGGTCTCCAGCTGCCCACAGGTCTGTGCTGCCCAGACACTGGCCACCCTGAACCAGGCCCACCCATGGGCCCATATCCCATCCTGACCTTGGGAGGTGTCCAGTGCTTGTGGCTGTGGCTGCCCGGAGGGCAATGTGATGGATGCCAAGACCTGCAGCTGCAAGGCACTCATGTCTGAGGTCTTCACATAAGGACATGACCCTCATGAGGGGCAGAGCTCTCCAAGCTCTGAATAAGTTTAAGTATTGTGTCACAAGCCCAAATACCCAGTGGTTTTATGTCCATTTGGTTTGGGTTGTACTGGGATAATTGTTGGACTGGAAAGGAAAGGAGTTTTCTGAAAACTTTGTACCCTAGAGACCATTCTGAAAATGAGAGCAACAGAGCTGGTCAACCATCAAACTATGCCTGGTGCTCATCTGAGCTAAAACTGTGCAGTGATAGCATGTAACCCAGAGCAGTAGCAGAGCTGAGGATGGTTCACAGGTGGGGGGGAGGTAGATGAGGGGGAACTCGGAAGGCAGAGGAGTGATTGTATACCAAACCCATCCATCTAACTCCCCAGGGGCTTTTGAAAAGCTTCAGGCTCAGAAGCACTAAAATGAATTCTGACTTTCGTACTATTTCTACACTAATTTCTAAGATTAAATGTACTACTCTGGTAGAATTTCTTCAGCTGTGAAACTTCTGAAATAAGTCAAACAACTGAAATGTGTAATGAAGCACTCCTCATATTACAAAGTACAACGCTTGTGGAAAATCATGAGAGGAATAAACATTTTCTCTCTTTATTACCTTGAAGCACAAGACCAGAAGCAAACTTTACAAATATTTAATACAGGTTATAAATAACTAAGGCAGGCGAAAACTAAACACCAGGGAAGGGGCAATTTCACTGTAAAAAAATCCTGCACTTTGCTATACAGCCACCTTTTTCTGACAGAAACAAAAAATCTGTCTTTCGGATCTTGGTTTCTATCAACCTTTTACGAGTATTATCAAGGCCTCACAGGAAAGATGAAATTGATAGAAATGTTTCTGTCTAGTCATCCTGTCCAAAGCCCCAAGGAAAAAAATAAGAAGCTGACAGAGAAAACAATTGATCTGTGACAATGGAATTATTACTTAAGATAAAGCCCTTGTCCTTGAGACTAAGGGCAAATGCATGAAATGAAATGCTGTTATTTAGTGTATTGTAATAGAACAGCAAGACCTTTGCTAAGTAAAGATAGTAGCATAAATCTCAAAGAAAGCTCCAGCTTCTTTTGCATTTTCTTTTCTTATTTCCTCCTTTGGATTAGTTAAGTTTTTCTTGAGAATCAAGGGGTTTCCCTCTAATCACTTTTTCCCCTAGGTTGAAAAGCTCATGTTGCCTTTTACAATTGTTTGGAGTGTGCCCTTTAATCAGAGGCAGGGCTACATTGCCATCGTGACCACAGGGAAGTTAGTTAATAATCAAATGAGGTGCATCACAAAAGTGTGTCAATCATGGCAATAATCAGATTTACCAAAGGCATGTTTGCATGACCCTTTGTATGGGACCGTGAAGTCTACAGCAACGGGAAAGAGGATGTATTATCTACATAAATATGCTTTAAAGTGTATGCACAGTGAAGACTGGTACTCTTAAAATATTCATGACAATATTCAGATTCAAGCAGTGGGGTTTTTTTCCTCAATATTACAATACCGTGACTGTATGTTCAGTAGTTGGAGCAAGTTTCACACAGATCATTTGCCTTCAGTTAGGTCACCAAACCTGTGTGACCTGTTAAGCTACAGGAACCCATTGCCTCTATTGTATTGGGTGTTTATTTTCACTTTTTTTATATAACTACTTTGTATTAATAACTATATATCTATTTCATCAAGTCTAGCAACTGATCTAGGTCTGGGTAGGAATTCACACACAGTAGCTAGTGTGGCATGTAAAAGATAGCAACAACTCCAGTTAACATGGCCTCTGCGTTTCTGAAATCACTTCCCTGTAGGCACTTCCTGTATTCAAACCTCCCAACTTTCTTCTGAAATAATGTGTGACTCCTGAAGACTTATTTAAAAAGAAATATGAAAAAAAAAAAATTGTCAAATGGATGATGAGAGTGCAAATGTAGAAAGTTCTTTAGTCTTCAACAGTCACAGGAACAGGGTGGTTGTAGTTAAAAGAACACTTCCTTAAATTCTTTTTTATCAACAGATACTAAATTTTGAAGGTTTGAATTTCAACTTGTGAAGGAAGATGTGGAAATTCAGTTGGTACTTAGCTGGACGTCAGTGTTTTGACTGATTTTAATTTCTATCTACTCCAGTAGAAGAAAATGTTATCTTTCTAAAAAATCATGTATAACAAATTTACCATTGTTTGACTTAGCACTAAACAGAGATGGTAGCAGTACCATTACTTCTAGTGCTTTCTTTCCTTTGGATTTCAAAATACTTCACTGGGGAAGTTGGTGTTATTTTACAGATGGGGAAACAGAGGCACAGAGAAGGAAGTCACCTGGCTAAATTTAGAGCTCTTCCATTTTAATTAATGTCTGGTTACAAGACTACATTTTAATGTTTTCCTCGCTCACAAATCTATTACTTGCAAAGGGAGAACAGTGTTAGGAAAAAAAAAATTATAACACAAAGCAGATTACTGTGGCCTGGTTTTAATTTTATTAAATAATTTCAGAAATATAAAAACACTTCTAATGGGAGTTAAATTTAAATGAACTAAACAAAAACAACTTCCACATCACATATTGCATTATTGGTCTACAAGACTAGATTTAGCTTTCATGTAGCCTCAGGTTTCACTGCTGGTGAGTTAGATTATCTAAATAGATTTTTGCCTGCAGCACTCATATCTGCAAATCAGTTCTGACCAGACCTGACCAAAAAATTATTCTTATCAAATTTCTCTAAGTGAAGAATTATGACTTTGATAGCCTCAGCTCTAATTCCTAGAAAAGGCAGTTACTATCAGGAAACCTGTGCTCATTTAGTGTACATTACTGAACAGGATTTGTCAAGAGGCCAAAACGTTGGGGAGCAGCCCCTGTGATACAAAGGCTGTGATCTGAGATAAAGAGCCAGAGCTCAGCAGAGCTGGCCAGAGCAGAGCTGCTCCCTCACTCAGCTCTCTCATCTCTTCCAGCGCCTTCTGCAAAGGGCAGGAGCTGTCAGGGGATAGACTTTGTATCAGACTCCCCATTGGTCACAAGCAGGTTTTGAAGGCTTGATGCTTTGCCTGCTGTAGCAGGAAGGGCTGCGAGGTTCTCTTTTGCCCAAGTGAGGGAAAGGAAGGCAGGGAGAAGATACATCAGCTGTAGGATCAGAAAGCAGCTTGTGTTCTCTTAAAAGGCTTAATGTTTTTCAGATATGTTGAACGACTGCTCACAATTTTGACTAAAATCACGGGACAGGCATGCCTGAGAAATCAGCCCTTCTGCTGCCTTTGCAGCCACATGCGCTGCCGTTTGACCTCTCCAGCTGACAAGAGCTCGACACTTTTATTTGAAATAAGTTTCAGTCCTGTCACCCTCTATACTGAGGAATATCTCAGCAAGAGATTACAAACAAAACATCTTTTTAATTCACTTTTAAGGTTGCCTCATGTCTTTCCAGGAGATTGAAGCTGGTGATACAAACTCAGGAAATTAATCAAAGTTCAGAGTCTGCTTCTCTAGAGCTGTCAATAGGCACAGAGAGACCCCGGCCAGCAGGCAGGAGTGCAGTCAGTGCCTTAGCTATCTCTGCACTGGGGACTGATCTGCTGAGTCAGCTTGGTGGGGATATCATTGTAATCTGAAAGATCCGGGGATTGTTTCAGGGCATGAGACAGTGCTGTAATTACGCTGCAGTTATGGCATAAATAGTCCTTGTTCTCTGGGATTTTTTATGAAAGGGAGCGGAAGTTCAGGTGAGGTCAAGGCACTGCAGTGCAAAGATGAGCAGAGAGCATCCCCAGAGAGCAGAGGTCTCTCATCTGCCAAGGTAGGATGAGAGAGCATGCTCTGGAGATAATGGTGCCTGGGCAGAAGACAGCAATACATATCAGAGGCATAGCAATACATAGGAATTTATGAATTAGAAAGGATGGGATGTAAAAAGAACCACAACCTTTGAAAACATATTGCATGTTTATTTCCAGCAGAAAGCTTCAACTGCAGAACAAATGCAAACTGATTACCACCCAGAAGACCTTTGACTTTAGCAAAGAGTGTACAGCTTATTGAAAGGGTGTGATTCATGCTCCTCAGAAATGGGCTGCAAGGCTGTGTGTTAGGGGCATGCTGAGCAGCAACTCAGGGAGAGCAGGGGAGTTTCCCCAACAATTACCCTGCCCTGTATTGCCCAGCTTTTGGGTCAGAGGCACAGAGGGCACCTTTCTGTCAGCAGTCTGGCATTACGGGGTAAAGGCAGATCTGCCTCAATGACGTACTTCTGGGCAACACTGAAGTCTGTCTTGCTACAAGCTCTGCTAAGTCTTTGGCTATCAACCTAATATTAGAGCAAAACAGGTACTGACAAACATCCGGATTGGAAGGTTCAGTTCACTTTTAAGAGGAGTTTCTATTTCCAGACATTTAGCAAATGTAAACCAAACAAATATGTGAGCTTCAAGGTTTTGCTTCAAGTTTAGTAAGCAAGGGCTTCCTTGTGATATTTTATTCTTCCTTTTCCAGTGAATGTCAGCATAAATCTGAGAGCGTAATCATGTGGAAATTAAAAGTAAAATAGCAGAGGAGGAAGAAATATGCTGTCTAAACATTTCAGAATCTAATGCGATAGCGTGCATTAGCATAGCATGATCTCTTCTCATTTGAAATGGGAACACTGAAGTGTGAAAGTAATTTTGATTTCTAGTTGTTCCTGAGTTTTCCAATGTTTGTAATTCTACATATGGTATTTTCTTGTCAGTAATGTTTTGAAAATCACACAGTGCTCCTGCCACCAATCTTGATCACAATCCTTGAGGTGTATGATCCTGCCAACTCCCTTTGGCAGCTGCAGAATTTAAAAGGGGGCATCCATGCCACCCTGGAGGAGTTCACCTGGCCAATGTTATTACAACATGGGTTCTCCATGCATTCATATAGTGATTAAATACAGTAAAACCAACATTTTGGAAAAATGGATTGAAAGGTGTTTCAGAAATACCGCTATTTCTGACTATGGACCTGTAGATTTCCTGAATGAGGCATACATGAGGTATGAGCCAGGTATTTGCCTGGAAATATTTAAAACCCTAGGTTCACTAGTACAAATACTCATGAAAATGAAAGGTTATTTCACATGTCCATTTGGAATTCAATATTGGTTATTTAAATGAGCTATCCAAGAAAAGAAAAAGGAAAAAACCCCAAAACAAACCATCAAATTAGACACTGATTGAGACCCTCAGATATCCATTAAGGAAACTCTGGTTTTTGGAAACAGAAATTAGGTTCTCTCTTTATTTTCTTGCAAATGCTCCCAACATTGCTCTTTTGAATAGTAAAAACACTCAGATGACTAACCTGGACTAACTGTCCCATATTTACAGGGCTGAAGTTAGATGAATGACTGAAGTATTTAATCTGAACTGCACACAAGTGATCTTAATGAATTGAATCTTAATGATTTAATATTAATGGAATGCTATTTCTATGTTGGGACATAACATTTCTAGGTATCTTTGTTTTCTTAGGGAATTTTCATCATTTGAATTTTGGATTTTCATTTGAACTTCCATTCTCCATTGTAAGAACAAAACCATTTTGTGTATAGACAGGTTTTTAATTTGTTGAATAATAATTATTATTTTATGCCAATATCAGTAGAAGGGTTGTCTCTCAATTTCACCTCTATCCTCTTTTCAAAGGAGGAAAAAAGGCATAAAATCTGGCCATTAAATATGCAGGGGAGGTAATTTGTGCCTTCAAGCCACTCAACGTTAGAAACAAACTATGAGGTTTGTTTCCTGTAGCTTGAAATTTATAGTGCCATTCAAAATCAGAATTAGAAGAGCAGAAAGAATGACTTTGCTCTTTAGTCATGGTTGGCTAAGCTTTTGAGAGACATTGGTCTCAGGAAACCAAAATCTGGTTCTTGTTACGAGCAAAAGCACTAAGAATTTATTTCATTTAAACACCTTGAATATAGAGGCTTTTTGTATTTTATTCTGAATCTGCTCAGGAAACATAGCACAAGACAGCAGTAAATAGTCACATAAAATGCATTCAAAGCTATCATACAAACTGTCTTATGATTTGCTTTTTAGGCAGCCATTTTATTCTCTCCATAATAGCCAGGAATCCAGCAGAATAAAGGAAAGGAAGCATTAGTGCGCATACTGTTGGCTGCATTGGAAAACAACTGCTTTAATAATCTGTTTATCTAGCCTCCCTGGCCTCCTGTCTCATCCAGAGAATCTCCAAGGAAATGACTGAAAATAAGAAGGAAGCTAGAAACCATTGAACTTGAAGCTCTGGGGTCAGGGCCTAGATTAAATCACTGTGAGAGGCTTTGAACTGTGGTGTTGTCTCTGACCCCCGCGGCCAGGGCTGTTGTCACTGCCCCTCTGGGATGTAATTAGAAACTGATACAGACTGCAAAACTTTTCCTGCAGTGCTCCTCTGAAGGGCAGCAGAGGGTTGCATCATAGGGATCACCTGCTCAAATGGTGAAGCTTTCTGTCCATCTTTGTCCAATGATGCATTTCTGCCAGCTATGTCAGATGGAAGGACAAGGCGAGCTATCCAAGCAACAGCCTTGCTAAGGTGTATGGCTGCTGGTTTTAGTTCAGCCTGCTGTCGGCCAAGTCTGGTATGGCCTCTTCAACCATCACGTCCTTTCTCAGAAGGAAGGACCTTATACTCACCAGATGAGAACCCAAATAAGGCAAAGAAAACAAAAGCATGATTTGCAGTTTCACTGTTGTTGGGTCATACCAACTTGTGGCACTCAGAGAAGGTAAACTGAATGTAATTGCACTTTGGTTAAAACAGAAGTTGTCCAGGTATTTTCTTTAGTAATCCCCGAATTTATGATAAAGGTATCAGTCTGAATCAAACTGTAATGCCAGCTGGGTTGTCCAGACTGTGTGATTAGATTTTATACATGTAGTCAGTGATGTTAGAAACCATTGACGGCAATGAATATATCTTCCACAATGTATTCTTTTTAAAATAGAGGGAATAATTATAGTATTTTTAGGATTTTTCTTGGAAAAAAATTAAAGAATGAAAAGCAAACATATGGAGACTGCTTATTTGGAACTTCTTTTCTAGGATAAAAAATACTTTTAGGTTGTATATAATTTAATTTTCTTGTGAATATGTGTTTGGAAATGAGAAAAGTAGGTCTTCAAAATTAAACCACATTTCACACTCCTGGTATTTCTTCTTCTTTCCTCTGGATTGCAATTAGAATCATGTCATCACATGATCATGATCATGTGAAATTGTGAAATCTAGGAAAGGTTGAAAAATATGAAGAAAGGAAAGTGAATGAATAAATTATAAATACTTCCCTGCAACTGTCATTTATTCTCTCCAGGGAACAAAGGCCAGATGCGCCCCAGAGAAGTTTTGATGGCATTAAAGAAGTTTATTTGGGAGCTAACTGTGCTAGGAAGGACACAATTGCACAAAACATTCGTTGGTGAAAGAAAAAGCTTTGCATACATGAACTGTTTTCAAAAGCTCGGTGGCCTAAGCTGTGTCCTACATGACTAAACAATAGGTGACATTCCGAAAGAGCGATGAATGAGACAGAACAAGTATGGATTTCTAAGTCAGGCTACCCAAAACTAAAGGGTTTTTTTTTCTGTTTTTTTTTTTTTTAAACATAGTATTCTCAGCTTTTATTCATTTAACACAGCAGAGAGGAAAAACTTCTTTGGAGAGGGAGAAAGGGCTATAACTTAGAACTGTTCCTCAAGGTCACTGTTGCAATATAATGCAGACTGATGAATGAGAAAAAGTTGTCAAATATTTCCCAAGCACCCATTCTGCTTAGTTTGGAGAGAAGAGGTGAAAATGCATTTACACATCATTAAGCGTGCCTGAAGAATACATGTAAATGGAGTGTGAGCATGCTACCTAAGACATCCTGCTCTTCCTCAAGCTAATGGAAGTTTTGATAGTGTTTAGCTACTCATTAATTTAAAAGGATGAATGGTATTTTCTTATGATCTGAATTAAAGAGGTGTGCAGGAGGGAAAGGATGCCATGCAGTGACAGGAGTATATTGAGAACTGAAGAAAAGGCAGGATTAAAAGAAACAGAAGGAAGTCAGGGATACAGGAAGGGATTTTGGATGGAGCACTACCCTATGGTGATGAAACACGGTAGTCAAATATATGATTCCTCACAGCAAATCATTTATACAATAGCTGGCTAGAAGTAAACAAAGCCCTGGATATACTCAGTGTAGCCAGTGCATACCCTGGTTCTGAGGGCATGCGTTAAAACAACGATCCTGCAGACGCATTTATTTAAGCTTGACTTTCACCCATGCTGAGCTTTCAGTGTCTCAGTGCCCTGACCGACTCTGCTGAGGCTTGTTTAGACTTGTCCACGGATAGAATGTTCAAGGTCCTGAACCCTGTGCAGAATCCTAACAGAGGTAAATACATTTATATTCAGCACTGGCATGTATTGCCTAAGCTGTCATTAATCAGCAAAGATTATTCCTCTTTCACAGAAGCTGATGTGCTGAGTGCTTGTTACTGAGAAGAGCTCGTTTTCCAGAAACAGTAGCACTGGCTGACAGTTCAGGGGATTTTGATTTTCCAAGCCATTCCTCCTTAGAAGGTATCATTGCCCACGGGCTCGGTGCCAGCGAAGACCATTTTCCCCTCCACTGCGTATGTCCCTTTATATATTTTTAACGCTCTCCAGCTTTATATGATTTACAGCAATTCCATCTTTAACTTTATGGAATGGCCTTACAATGTCAGAAAACCTGTAGCCCTGTGCTCTAAGCAGTAGAATTCCTGGAAACCTAATTTTCTGCTGCCAGTACTTTCTGGGAATACTATATATACTCTACTGACTCACATAATTTTAGACAGGAAAGACCTGCTGGTAGTCTTGCTTTTCCCTCCAGGGCAGAAGTGTTTCTGTGCGACGTGCTATCATAAAGGTCAAAGGGAACGTTAATATCAGTCAATTTGTCTCATATTATGGTAAACTGGAGAATTTCATTCTGCAGCACACATAAATTTTAAAGAAAACCCCGAGAATGGCTTTAGGGAAATTGTGGATTTAAAGATTTCAGGTGAAAAAGAAACTGTCGTACCTTCTAAAAAAGGGGTGACAAGCAGTCTAATTTGAAAAAAAAAAAAAATTTAAAAAAGTTACTGTTTCCAATTAATTGCTGAATAGTAGCCTGGGGTGCTTTCCACTGTGAGTCTGAGCTCACTATTTGAACCATGTTTACATTCTATGGATGGTGTGTGCGGTGCACCCAGAGGACTGTGGAAAGAATGTGTCATTCAAACACTGCTTTTCCCAACATAATAAAGCATAGTTTTCCTCAGGGAGCAGCATCCCCCTGCTGCAGGGTCTCCAGGAGTACCCAGGACATGCAGGAAGCCCCACCTGGACGCTCCAGCACAGATGAGGTATGCCTGTGAAGGAATCTAAGAGGACTGACAGCAGCTTTTGTTATCAAGGTCCTGCCACGCCATTAGCTCTCAGTTTATGCTTGTGTTACATCACCTGACAGCTGAGCATAGTGCTACGTGAGCAGTTACTGTCGGGGTTGTGTCTGCAGTTGCATAATCTGTGGTGAATATGATCTTGGTCTGCAGCTGCATTTATTTTCATCATCATGGACCATCCAGCAGACAGGGAGTGGTTTAAAAGTCAGGATTCCAGTGAGGTTTCAAATTGGATTAACTCAGTTTTTCTTTCTGCTTCTTCCCTTCCAACAGCACCTTTTTGTTGCTTTTCTCTGCAAAATCAGCAGTGTTTGAAACCTTCTGGAAAAAACTATTTTAAATGAACTGCAGAAAGGAAAAAGTGTCTTATCAAGTCCTCTCTTTGACAATATCTTGTGGGAAACATAACACAGACATTCACATTGGAAAAAACCCCATCCCTTTCTAGTACTTGAATTCATCTGTTTTGAGGATCCGGTATATCAATAACAACAATAACAATAATAACAACAACAAAACAACAGAAGTGGTAGTAAGAACAACAGCACTGTTACTTCCCCCTATACAGAGCTTTTTTGTTTTCATTTCAACTTTCTGCAACCTGCTGACATTTCCAAAAACCTGATTTACATAGCAATACCTTCTCATGAAAATAAATGGAGATTAATTTCGTACATATGAGAAGAAAAACAGTATTAAGGGCTTAAGTAGCTTCAAATATCCATTACTGTTAAGTGACAATCACTGTTGGGTTTTTTTTTCCTGCAAGTCACAGTTGAATGAAATTAGCTTCAGGCTATGCAGTCTAGGTGAAGGGATTGATTGCCTGAGACTATTCTGCTGCAGCCCAGCAAAACAGTTTATTATTATCATCCAGGAATATAAATTTCTTTGGATTTTGTTAATGTTAAGGATGACATTTGCTATCAGAATGGCTCCTGTATTGCGTTGCATGCGGACATTTTGTTTATTGCTGCCATAAGACAACTATCACTGGCAGCCTATAGATTAGCTAGGTAGATTTAAAGGATATGTAAGTATGCATCTGGCTGGTGCATTTTGTGTAAAAAAAAAATAAATATTTGTACCATTATGATCTATGTGGAGTTCATATTCAAGCTTCAATCTCATTTTTTCTACAATAATTAACTAAAATCAATACTTGTATCTACCAGTCTCTCAACTGAGACCTAAATGCAATGTCCTCCTTCTCAGTTATTTATGTGTAAAAGCAGGTGCAAATTTACACAGCAGTTTCCTATTTTAAGTAAAGTAAGACCTGTTCTTTTTAACATCGTGATGCTAACTGGTCTACATTGCATACGAATCGCTTCTGTGTGAATTAAGGAACTTGAACTGTGACAGACTGAGGCATGAGAACCCTAGGAATTGTCCATGAATTGTGTGGCCTAAAAGTTTAGGAGAGTTATTATACGCATAACAAAATCATCCCTCGCTTCATTTAAGATCTGGGCTCTTTTGGCCTTGTTAAAGGACAGAAATTAGTAACTGCTTATTAGGACCAAATTTACCAGAGGCACGAGGCAGCATGGTTGAGAGAGCTCTGGCAGGAACTGAAGGATTGCTTTCCCTGGGCAGGCAGGTGGGGCTCCAGTTTGGAGGGCATATTCTCAGGTAGTAGAGAAGGGAAATGTCTGTTACCAAAAGTCAGTGGAAGGGTGTAAAATTCTTAGTTTACTAGGTGGTGTGAGTACTTCTTTTTTGTGATGTTGATAAAAAATTCAGAGACGAAAGTAGCAAAAGTAGTTTAAAAGTTTTCCTTTGAAATTGAAAACGGGTACTTCCTGCCTCTGCAGCATGCACCAGCGGGTGTACAGCACTAAAAGTGACAGGAGCATCCTTTCTGGAGGGGAAAGCTCTGTGACGCTGCTTCCCTGTAAGACACCTTTCTCTTCTCTCCCAGATAGACTCTCCAACAAGATTTGCCTCTTTGCCAGGTGAAATCCATGCATAGTGCATAGAAACAGCCTGCTTTGCACAATATGCATTTCTTAAGGCTTTCAACCCCCAAACACTGTTAGATTGCTTTGGCTATGAGACAGAGCAGTCCTGTTTCATTTGTTTACAGGCATTCAGACATTCACAGCATGTGATGTAATTGCCTTCTTATGTGTGTGATGCCACTCACTAGTTGGATGCTCAGAAAAGGACCTTCCATACTACTCCGCAAAAAAAGTGTCCTTATCTCCAGTGGTGCAGGCCTGTGCCGATGGCAATTGAAGCACGGTTGTTAGAACACCAGTCCTGCCATTGTACCTGTGTGTTATCTAAAGGCTGTGTCTGTTGTCTCTAAAGCATTACACATTAATCCTACATATAGAAATCAATAAAGCAGACACCCTCTTGTATGACCCTGAAAAGCTTCTTAGCACATTTACTCACCAGATAACCAAGAAGAACCAGATAACTTTTCTGTGGCTCAGTCATTAATATCAGTCCCGGTGTCTGCAGGCTATAAAATGATAATCAACCTTATATTAAATATTGATGTGTCTATAGTTAATCATCATATTTGCCTTTTAGTCAGATATATTGAGTAGATCTTTTAATAAGCAGGAAATGACAAGTTTACAGTCCATTAGGATTCAGTTAGGAATCAATGGCTGAGATTAAGCTTCATAAGCTGCAGCAAGGCTGCAATTGTGATTCTTAAATTTTAATTAAGCATATAGCTAATGGTCTACAGTAAATGAGTTCTGCTCTTTTTAGCAATTGCTAAAAATCTGTTATTCTCTTCCAAATGAAGCTGTGAAATTGCAGCTCTTAATTCTTAATATCTTTTCATTTATCAGATGCTGAATTATCTATCTCTTCAATTTTCTACATCTGAATGTATTAAAGCTCTGAATAACCAATTTTTCTGATGGACTCCAAAATCCATATCAATGAAGTGCTTATCATAGGATAACATTGCTCTGTCTCCATGAGTCTCGCAATCCCGCTAAAAGCTGAAACTTCCACGAAGCAAAAGAAATGCTAAATCTTGCCAATATTACAAAGATCTTTCTATTCTCATTCTGCAGTTGAATTAGCAGAGTAGAAAGTAGTGAAGCAGAGAGAAAAAAACATTTTCTTGATAGGGTTCACAAGTGACACTTACATTTTCTTGGTCCTTTAAATTGCCTGTCAAATTAAAGAGCAGGTCTGAAAACTTCTGTAATTATCTAAACTATTAACTCTAACAAAGATTTACATGTCTGTCCTACTGTGCTAAAAGGAGACCAGTTTCAAATCATTAAACTCAAAACCTTCCTAGAGATGCAGTTACCAATGTCCCAGAGCAAGACAGCTAGTAACAAACCTAATAAAATTTTCAAGCAGAAGCCTAAGTTTGACTCGTGAATATTCCTCTGTGTATAGACTAAACTATTGTAGTCTAACCCTTTAAAATCAACTTCCCTCCCTCCTTCCCCCATCATCAGATTAAATTAACAGTATATCAAAGCCAAAATCTCTCTCGGTGGAAATTTAATACCAATTTTTTTTTCCATGACATAAGTGTGCTATACTTAATATGTCTTAAAATAATGATTAGTCAATCTCCCAAATAATACATTTATGGAATAATGACTAAAAGTTTTCAGATACCAGGAGATGACAGACACTGTCCTTTTTGCCTCTGACTGAGAATGGACTAAATATTCTTAAAGACATTTTTAAAATGTCATCCCCATCCTATAGCTAGAGCATAAGTACATTTATTATTTCCATATCAATGATGCGGTTACATCTGAAGTTGTAAAACACAACTTCGTTTCTACAGTAAAGTTTATTTGTAATACAAGGGTGGAATTTTCTGTAACTTTTAATTTTTCTCATACTCAGTATCTTTTATTCATTTTTTCAAGTGTTTAAGTAAATTATACATTTGCTGCGATAGAACCAGAACCTGACAGATATTTGGGAATGCTTGAAAAGATATAAAACTGCTTCTGGTAAAAGCAAATATTTATATTAGAAAAATTGTTTTATTCAATCTGGAAACTGGATTGTATTGTGTAGATGATGCCTCATTAAAATGAGAACTTAGAGAGCTAGCATTCATGAAAATTTCTAAATTATAATTATATTAATAATTTTCAATATCAATAAATATGGGGAAAACTTATTAATAACCCAATTAAAATACTATAAAAAGTGTTCTTGTAAATTATACAATCAAATTCAATGCAAAATATTTATTATTCTGTTTTTAAAAATACGATAGCAACCTTCTTGCTAGTTCAAGACTGGATTATAAAACATGACATTATTAAACTATGTATATAAATCACAGTTTTGCAGATAGGGTTGTTTCATTAATCGTATGTCAAGAGAAACATACTTTGATTAAACCATGCTGCAGCAGACTGCATCAAGATATAGATGTGAATTTTGAATTAGAATTTAATTAGCTTTTTTTCTAATACCAAAAATAACAGATATGTCTGATTAAAATTAATGATGATATATTAAGTAAGTGAAGGTTACCTAATTGCAACTTCAGTTTAAACAATGCCTGAATTGCCTAATCAAAAATTTTCTGCCTCTTGCCTAAATGGCAATTGCTTATGAATTGCTGCTTTGCCATTTTGATTGCCCTTCTTAAGGTTCAGTAAATTACCGAAGCTCCAAATGCATCAAGTGCACAGTATACATAGCTCAGCCTTCCCTTGCTTCTGAACCACACAAGGAATTGTTTTTTGAGAAATTGAATTGTTTTATAAATAATGACAACTCCATGGTTATCCAAGTGATGCTACCTTTCTCACTAATGTAAATAGAAACATCATGTTATTTCAAAGAATGCACATGGCATTTTGAGGTCACTAAAGGATCCAAAATGAAAATAATGGGTAGAAGAATGCAGCACATAAAGATAAGTATGTAGTTAGACGGTAATTATGGTGTAGTGCACACTAAAGACAATCAGAAAACAAATTTCCAAACTGATGTAAATTGTGTGTAGGTAAATCAGAATTATTTATTTCCATTTCAATTCAAATGCTTTTTAAAATTTCTTGTAAATGAGAAGTAATTATTCTCACTTTTCCCAAGCAAGACTACTATAAATATCTCAAAAAAACCCCTCATGTTTTCAAGAAGGTATGCTCCATCAAAGAGATTGCTTTGTCAAGTATTTTCTCTCTACTTTTTGTTGTTTTATTTTCAGGTCCTCACATGGATGTTCAGTGTTATTTGCCAGAACACTTTGACTTGTCCCTTACTGATATGAATGAAAATGGTTCATTGTATAGGACAGACTCATATTGGTGCTTATGTTGTTCACATAGGAGCAAGAATCTAAGGTAAGAATCTCCACTTTTACACACACAAACTTCCTGAGTCCAGAAAAAAAAAAAGTACATTTTGGAGTTTGTGTTTTTTTAGTTTCATGAGGAAACAGAAACATCAAAGTGCTTTCTTGAGTTATTTCTTGAGGTTTGACCCTTGTGAAACCTTGAGTTTCATAGCAACATTGCTAAAAAAGGTACATTCTGAAGCTAGCTGTATGTCATGACTGTAACTGCCTCAATAGCTTTGGTGAGCTCTTCGGCATGATTTCCCAGCTGATGCATCCACTAGAATGGGAAAATGTCCATTGTAAATGGGTTTTGCAATCCTCCACAATCAGAGACAAACTCAGTGGGTGCCGTGATTGCCAGACTTGAAGGAAAGACATGGGGAGAAGCTGTTCTGATGTGCAGCCTCCAATATGCAATGGTAACTGGCTCAAAGTGTGTGATGCTTGGAGTCATTATTCAGATCATGTGCCTCTAGTGTACCATTTAATTTGGTAACACAGTTAGCATGTTTAAATAATTAATATCTAGAAACATGGCTGCTCTGGCTGCTAAAATAATTGTTTCATTTTGCATCTTGTCTCTGGATGTTTGCTGAGAGGCCAAACTCCACAATTCTCTAAGCACCTCTGAGACAGTAGACAACATGAGGAGGAAGTCAGATTTAAAAACAAAAGGAAGGAGAAAAAGAAATAAGAAAGCAATTAAATCAGATTATGAGGAACAAAAGAATGCTGAAAAATTATTCATTTCAGTGACCAAGATGCACCATTCTTTACCAATGAGCAATGATAAATAGTCATTCTTAATTACCTGGAGATTTTAAAAAACACTGTACTCTGGTTTTTAAAGTATGCTAGTAACCAAATTACTTTTCCAAGGATTTCACTAGGTGCCTTGCTTTCCTATCAATTGTATTCAGCTAACAAAAGCAGCATCCTATCAGAGCATCCTCACAATTCTCTTCTTCATCATTTGTGTCTGTGACACTGTGTCTACTGGTATGTGTGTTTACATTCTGCTGGAATGAAGTTGCCTTTGCCAGTAGCTGTAATTAAAGTTTGATTGGCAAGGGAGGGTATTGATGCCAACAGATGAAGCTCTGCAGATCCAAAGCAGAGTTTCAGATTCTTCTGTCAGCTTTACTGGACTTAACTCAGCATGCATAATTTGACTTTCTAGTAAATCTCATAGTCATCCAGTGAGGTTTATATCATCTGACTGTATAACACATTTTTAAATTAATGATGTGATGCATATGTATTAATATAATCTGCAATGACCTGTTCCATGTGAATAAATACTGTCTAAATTATATTTGTGACCAATTACATATCTTAGAAATGAATGTACAAACATTAATGTCATTTGGAATATGCATTTTCAATGAATGTTAATACCTGCCATGCTAGTATTGTTAACTGTCTTTTCCACATCCGTTCAGTGTCTGTGATGAGAAATAAGGATTGTTTTGGAGAACATCCAGCTCTTAATCTCCAGTTCATCTGGAAGCCAAAGGGGAGAACTTAGTCTGCTTATGCTTGGTACAGACATACATAACACTCCTCTTCAGAGATGCTCTCTCTGAAGAGAGTCACTGTGATGGATCTGGGACTATCATGTTTAATTTCACTGTCATTTTTCTGCCTAAATCATTCATTTTAAATTTCTATATGAAACTTTATTTTTAGATGTGGTCAAAAAAGGACCATCCTCTCAATTACAACTGTTATTTGTAGTTTTCACCATCTACTGACTACAGAATGGTGTGCTGTCTCTGGTCTCTAGTCTGTTAACAGACACGGAACTGTGTAGAAGACACTGGAATGTGCCTCCTGGTCCAGTGGACAGTTCCCATTCCCTTAGTTGAAAGAAAATAGTGAGGATGGAATATACTATTAGCCACCTTTCCCAGCTCTGGAATTATTTGCAAATTTCCAAATTTTGCAAGAAAGACTTGTTGTTAGCCTACAGAGATCCAGTTCTCTGGGTCCCCTTAGGTGAAATGAAGGCAAATGGCTCAGATCAACAGATACAACCACAGGGTCAGTGGATCTGCAAATCAAACATCTTGGGTGGCCAGGAGCCCACGCAGAGTGGGAGTGACAAGGTGCAGAGGCAGACCACAAGGGAAGATACTGAGCCCCCAACTCCTAATTTTCCCTGTGGGTTCCCCTCATAGTATGGTGCAATGGTATGAACTGCCAGACTGCTGAAATTGGAAATGAAACAGGTAAATCCTGGTATGAACACCCAAACCTCGGTGCTGGGGCTGAAGAACTCTTTTTCTAAAATTTTTTTTTTCAGGGAATTTTGTGAATTTCACAAAGACAGACTCATGGATATATGTTCCTATATTACATGACCACTTTCCAAATGCTTCCTTGATTGTCACAAGACTATGAGGAAAAGGAAGTAGACCTGAAGGTGATACTCATATTTTAGTATGATTCAGCATGAATCTAATTTGTGTTGACCTGAAGACATAGGACATATATCGTAAAATCCCAATGAAAAAGAGGAAGATCAGATTCCTTTAATTATTCTTCATGATATTTTAAGCCCCAACATAAACAAATGACCCTTAAGATAAGCTTCTTAAAGAGGAGTATGTGGCACTATTTGGACTGCACATGTACTTTGTCTTGAGACTTTAAAATGTTTGATCAGACCATCCACTTAGCTGTCCTCTGCTGCAAAAAGCGGCTCTTAGCACTTCATAGAAAGCATCTTGGCTAAGTTTTATGATTATGTGTGTATCCTTAGAACCAATGATGGACATTATTGGTACTTGTGCTTTATAGCATGCCAAAGAAATCCTATTGGAGACTATACACCACTTTTTATTATATACAGTGCAATAATTAAGACACAGTTGAGGGCAAATAAAAATATGCAAGGATGCACACCTTGGTAAAAGTGGGAAATTAAACTAGGGTTTGCATTTAAGGAAGAAAGCTGAAAGACATCAAGAGGTAAAGGTGGCAAAGATTGCTGGTGTGGATGCATTCATTTACCTGAAAATGTGATATGAAAGATAATGAAGATGCTCATGGGGAGGGTATGAAAATTTAGGTTTAAAAATTCTACTGCTACATTTCTTTTTGACAGATTAGATTTTTTTTTCCCTGGCTTGAAACTTGAAAAATAGAATGATAATAATTTTTCAACTGTCACATTGCACACAACTGAAGAAGCTTTAGAAAAAGATTGAGACCCAGAGAAGTGGCTCAAGATAGCACTTTAATAGCATTCTCTGAACACTAGTCACAATGTCTGAATCCCAGACCCTGATTTTCTCTCTGGAAGAAGCTGATCTTCAACATTAACTTAGAGGCAATAAACACTACATTCTCAAACTATCTGAATGGCTTTCTGAGGATGCCTGGACTTTCAAGTGAACTTGGTCAAGTGGTATGCAAAACTTGCATAATCTCTTGCATTTCTTAGTGAAACTAGAGAAGCTCTGTGACTTTATTAGAGTTCCTTGGAGATTTTAGGTGGGCAGAAAAAGAAAGAAGGCTAAATTATAAACCCACAGTGACTGGAAGCAAATCCACTTTCCAATGAGAGTATAGCACGATCAGATTTGGGTTTTTCCTTTGTTTTTTTTCTTCCACAGTCCAAGCTGAACATTTTATTCTCCAGGGCTTAACCTCTACATGTGTTAATTAGCCTGAAAGAAAGAGAGAGAGAGAGAGCACACATTTAATTAGTGTTTGCTGTAACTCTTTTCTCATTTGGTGGTTTCCTGGGTATTCCTTAGAAATAGGAGGTCAGCCACTAAAATTGATGATTCAAAAAAACCCCCAACTTACCACTGCTGGACATTTGTCTATCACTGCTGGCGACAACCTCGCTCTAACTTTTCTCTGCACCTTATAGAATATTGGCTACATTTCTGGCAGTGCCAGCCTTCATCACAGGGGTTGTCCTCCATACGAGAGAGTCTACTTATCTTTGCCAGAAACCCGATCTCACATGGGGATAAAACAAACAGAGCATTCATATAACCACATATTCTACCTTTATATATTTACATACAGTTAAGCAAAGGAGTAGCAAAAAACAATTAAAATTATGTATGTAAACCTGATCCAATGTCAGAGTATGAACATGGCTGCAAAATCAAGTCAGCCCCAAAATGTCTCTTTTGTCTGAGTAAAGTCTAAACATGTTCTTCCTTAAAGGTTTACCACAAGGGTAGCAATAGTGTCATAGTGCTACAGGTGATTTTCTTAGTTTGGTTTGGTTTGTTCTGATTGTTTTAATTGGGCATAGAAACTCTCAATAATAATTTAAAAAAAAAAAAAGAATAAAATAAAAAAAAGGCTTTACATATTCTAGGAGAGCCTTACGTAGGCAAGATTGGGCTACTCTTTTTTTGAGTACAATCTGTGAACGGAGTGCAGAAAAATCTTTTCTTATAACACTTTCATGCCTTTTCCAGATGTATGTTGCTGCTGGAAAACATAGATGATAACTGTTGATGTTATCAAGAGGAGTTACTACCATCAGCAGAACTACTGAACATGGGACAGAAGGCTTCACAACTCTTGCTTTAGGAATAATTTTGGAAACACTGCAGGAGAAAAACTGACTGAGTGAAGATTGATTTTTGGCTGAAGACCAGAAGCAGTACATCATTTGAAATAGTCCTTTGAGACTCTGTATTGCCTCTCACATTCAAGAAACCTCTTATATTACATTATGCCATGTTGAAGGCCCCAGGGTCAGAATACCTTCTGAGCCACCTCAGTGGAAGTTACCTGCAACACATTTCTAGAGCTCACCCTTTGTCCTGTGATTAAAGCAGTAACAGTTCACTTGCTCTTGAACTAGAAACTCATTGAATTTTTTGTTAGTTGGGCCTTTAAGCCTGTAACTCCTTTAGAGTACTCTTTTCTGACAAAAGTCAATTGTAAAGACCGTGCTCTGCTTATGAATGACTACTTAGAATTAGAGAATTAAAACCTCAGCATTAGACATTTTGGTTATTTGAAAAACTACCAGGTTTCCACCATTTCTCTGTGAGTTCCAGTGATGTGCTGTAAGGCAGAATTTTCTGAAGTAAAAGACCAATAAGAACAGCAGTACCCTCTGATGTCAAAAATAAAGATCAATAATTTACATAAGCACCTTCTGGGAAATACCGTGTTTGTGTATTGTTCCCAGTGTGTTTGCAGCCACTTTGTTTGCTTTCCAGGTTAGCTGCTGTTAGACAGGTGATTAGTTTGCTTGCTTGCTTTTGCACAAGATAAGAAATAATAAATTGTAAACAATAAAACAAGCATGAAACAAACAACAGACAATAACAATTTGCAGCGTGCTTCCTAGTCTGCTATGAGGAAGAAATAATGGACAAGATTTGCTTTTCTTGTCCAAGAAGAGTCATAGACCCTGGCACCACAGAGACATCTTCGTTTGTTCTGAGAGTTCAGATGGTCCTCTCAGAGAAACAATTATCCAGCTATTCATAGCATGTTCATAGTATGTCAAGCCTATTAGGCTGTCAGTCTTTGTTAACATTACATTATAGTTTATTTTACAGTGCCTCATCACCCAGTTGCTAATGGGTCCTCTCAGAAGAGACAGAGCACACGCACATGCTCTCAGCCCTTCAAGGAGGTACAGCAGAGCTGCCAGGTAAAGGCTGGAGTCCCTCCTGGAAGTGACACCCTATGTGGATGGTAGGGCGGCTGCACCAACACACACTTCACTAGATCACACTGCCCTCCAGTGCTTTCAGTGGTATTAAAATATCTTCTCATTTTGAGCACTGAGGTAAAAAGTACTTTCTCAAGTCTCCAGTCAAAGGTTGGTGTTGTTTGCTTGTCAAATACCTGGATCTATAACAGACTTCAGTTAAGCAATGTTTTGTGAGCTGTATGGAAGGCACATTAAGGCAGAAAATACCCAGCAAAACTTAAGCTATGTCGCATGTGCCTTATCGCATCCTTTCTGCAGCCCTCCACTCATACTTCCTACTTTGTTCAGAAAGTCCCTGGAGAATTAGGTTTGAGGGAGAAAGAGGAAAATGAGGAAATGAGATTAGGAGTGGGAAAATGGCAACACCAATTTCGGTTTCCTTTTGCTAGTGGAAGAAGTGAAGAAATTGGGACAGATCCCACTCCTATCAAGGCCAATGACAAAATGTCTATTGACTTTAATGAGAACATGGTTGTATTGTTTCTTATTTTCTAATTTCATCTTGTGGCTGGCTAGAAAGTTTGAGTTTAGTTTCAAGTGTTGATAACAGCTTTCACACTATTAATTTACTACAGAGAAATCCCTTTCAATCCGACATTCTTACAAGATTCAAGCTGACTCAAACAGATTGCATGTAACCTGAAAGTAAAATCCACTCTCAGGGATCAAAGTGTAGTACATTAGTATGGCACATTCCTTCTATCTTCAAACTGCCTAATTAAGAAGAAAAGGATTTTAAAGACACAATACAAAGGATTGTAAAGGCCAAGGATTTATAGGACAGCTATAGCAATTGCTACCTTACACTTACTGTGGGCTCCAGGAACAGTTTCAGGACTAATGGCAATGGGCTTCTGCTTAGGCTGAGTTTCAAGGGATGAACATTTCAATGAACTAGATCAGGTCCCCAAAACATCAAAGAAACATCGGCCTAATTGTGCAGAAAAAGCAAACCAGGCAAACAAATTTATCCTGGTTGATGGGTGGAAGCCAGGAGCTTTTCTGACAGCTAGGTAAATCAAAGAAAAGCTCATTTATTTCAGTATTAAAGTTAACATAAAAGCAGACTTTTATGCAGGCCTTTAGATACTTTACTTAAAGGTAGACAGATGGGTAGGCACATATAGAACTAGGTAGAGGGTTAGACAGCTAAAAAGCTGGAGAGATGGAAAACATTTTGAGATGGCTGTTGGAAATCAGTTATGGGAAGTTAAAGGTTCTTAGAGAAGTTTAGTTCTTAAAGATCTGCTTGAATTTGCTAGCCCTTAGTACCACTTCTTACTCTGCTTTTTACTAATGACACAAACAAGGCTTGCAGCTTGTCTATACTTTTTTGACTCAGTTCTCAGTGTCTTTCTGTGATCCGCTCTTACTGTTAGTCCATGTATTTCTGCATACTGGTCTGTTTTGAAGTCGTGATCAATTTCAACCAAATTCGATAGGCTTTTCTGAAAATAGGTGAATGCACAGAAACAGAGACTCTATTAGTGCTTTGACAAAAAGGCTTTGTCTTTACCTCACACTTTTAAGACATCAAACACTGTTGTGTGGCTTGGCACAAAACCTTGGCATGTTAGGCTTATGTTATTTCAGGGCTTGTGAAGCTACTTCTGCAGGGCTATGCAGTAATATCAGGCTTGAAATAAAAATGTAATCTTAAGTCTTGCCAAGATGGCACAAGTTAAGCTAATGAACAGTTCTACTCTTTCTATATGTTCTACTGGCAACACAGGTAAAGAAAAGAAAGCCCTCTCAGTATCAAGCAATGAAAGCCTCTTCATACTGCAAAGGAAATACCAGAGCTGTGTCCTGAGTGCCAACTGGTTATGACATTCCTTCTGACAAGCACTTCTGGTTTTGCAACATAAGGTTTAGTTATGTACATTGGAATAAGTAAGAATCAGGAAATATCAGAGGACAGCTAGTAATTTTTTTGTAAAAATTTTACCTTCAGGTGGTCAGACTTTCAATAGGATTTTCACATGTTCATTTGGTATTATAGTTCTATCCATATGGGTAGTAGAGTTCAAGGAGGACACAATAGAAATATGTCTGAGCATATTTGCATTTCGAAGACACAAACTTCACTGCATTTATAGAAACTCAGACACACAGCTGGGCTCTTCTTTTTCTTATTCTGGCTTCCTACAGGAATGTTTGGACTCAACATGTTCTCTTCTGACATATGGGAGACAGTGAGCAAAAAATCTGGCAGCAGGACCTCTGGCTTTTTCAAGAAAATCGAACGACTGTCACCAGTGTCATGGAAGAATATGCATGTACAGTCACAGCACAGTTGTGTAGGTAGTTCCATGTCTGGTCCTCATTTTGACTGCATGTTTTTTTTCTTAGGCTCTTAGAAATTTTAAAAGGATTGAAGAATAATCCTATTGGTAGAAGACTTGTATCATATGCTCTTCTGGAGCAGCTATAGCACAAGGCAAGTGGCTAGTAGTCTTTGGTACCAAACGAGCCCTTCAGGCAACCAACAGAGCACAGGCCTGCAGTACTCCCCTCCAGCAAATAATCACCACTCCACTCTCTTGTGAAGAAAACCAGGAAAAAGAAAAACAACTCAGGTTCTGAAATACAGAAACAGATGGAACAGGAAAATGAATCTTCTGCTTGATGAATACAATGAATGCTGGCACCTGTGACCCAGTCGCAAGGAGAAGGGAGGGAAAGAGGAACAAACAGCAGAAAGAAGAGTGACATAGAAAAGAAAGAGGGAAATTACCCTATTTGTCAAATAAAAACAACACAATAATATGAATGAAAAGAGGGAGAAAAAACCCTGTAAACATAATGAAGAGGTAGTTAATGAGCAATAAAGTCAGCTACATAGAGCTGGTTGTGTCTTCTATTCTGATCTGATGCCTAAAAGCTTTCCAGGAAAGTATTCAACATTCCCTTCTGAGAGCATCTAGCCATTCCTCTAAGAACTATCTGTCAGAGAAGAAAATTTATTTACAGATTATGGTGTTATTTGCAACAGGGGTCTCACAAAAGGCTTGGAATTTCCATTACTCAAAGTGAAATATATAGAATATTTTGTTTAATTCTTGCATGTACAAAAAAGGAGAGGGCTGAGACCAGGAAGATGGAACTGCCTGTGGTATTAGCATGGTCTCTGATTTATTTGTACTGTTTCTTTAGATCATAATATTTGGTTTAAACTTCTTTTCATCAATGACATCTGATTAAAACCTTGCAGTACCAAACCAGTTTTATAGATATGTAAACTGACAGTCCGATAATTTCAAGGTTAGATTTTGCCACTTATATTGGTGTTAAAAACTATACAATCCAAAGATGATTTTACTGGACCCACTAAACCACTGAGAGGTGTGAAATATAATACTGTAAGAATAACACTGGCAAATATTTAAATGGCTTGACAAGGCATATTGCCAGGAAGAGGAACTCAGACTCCTAATTCCCATTTCCTCACCACAAACACTAGCCAATGTGCCTTATAACCAATTCAACCTTGCAAATACATCTAAATTGATCTCTTCTGAGGTTCATTCCTTTGGTCCTTTGGGGCACTGTCAAATCAAATTGCAACACTTTGCATTTCAGTCTGGTCATTATTGAACTTTCTATTTTTTTAATAAATTGTACTTGAGGAAATTGAAAAGTCTTCCTGCTGAGACCTTCTTGAAGTTTTAGTTGCATACAATTTTTGTCTCATCTCAGAAGTCTTGCCACCGTATGCACTTCATGCCACTTGTCATCTACTCCAGTGGGTGCAGAATGCTCAGACGAAATTGTATTCACTCAATTATCACATAGTGTGACTACACAAAAAATCCTATTATCATCAAAGAATATCAGATTACAGCAGGAAAATTGGAAAAAAAAGAAACCCTCTGAAAAGACAGGGAGTTTGTAAAGGTAGGTGACCTGATCCTTTTATGTAACTCCATATAAATTTCTTTGACGTCATGTTCTCTCTGAAACCCATGTAGTTCATTTTTCTTATGAAAGCTCGATGAAGTTGTAGTGAAAGGAGAGAGCCACTACTCAGACTCACGCTAACTAGCTAAGCTTTGACTCACCTCTGTAGAATCAATAAGGTCCCCCTCCAAATAAAACAAGATGCTGACAGAGAGTTTTATTCATTGCCTTAGGAAAGCAAATGACAGAAGTTAACCTGCTGGTGAATATTTGTTGCTGCTCAATATTTGTCCTAAGTTTTCTTTCATTTCTGTCCATAAAATACAGGAGATGCTGTTAGTGACAGAACAAACTTATTTAGCTTGAACTGCCATAGCCCTTGCTCTTAACTGCAGGGAGCCTTTCCACGCAGGCAGCAGATGAGAGCAGCCCTTACAGAATTCAAGCAGCTGTGAGACCAACCTGCTTGGGATGGGATAGGATGGGGATGAGAAACGATCTGTAATACAACTGCAGGACCCACAGCACTCCCAACACAAAACTCCTGCCAACTTATACAAGCGTATTCCAATTCAGTCCTTGTCATGATAGCGATAGGAGCCTTTTTGTTTTTTCTTCGCCTAGCCTTTGGTAGAAATAAATTGAAAACATTTTAAAATTTTCTTGAACAGATAATACTTAATGTGCTTTGTGTCCTAGACCTTAGAACTTTTCAGTTCTTCCTTTTCAGGAAGTTCTTCCTTTTCAGTTTCCTGAATCTCCTCTTTTTGATTCAGAGCACAGCAATAGAAACAGCTTCTTCACAACCCCCAGGGTAGGCTGTAACACTGAAAACACCAGTAAAACTAAGGCAGCTCCGTGATCATGCTTCTTGCCTGGTGTGAACATGTTCATAGCTTTTCTGCATAAAGTAGGGGTTAATACTAAAGTAGACTGTAACAGACTCTGAAGTTATATATGTTTTCATGCCAGAAAAGACAGGAAAATTATAACCAGTGGGCTATTTTGACTACACGAAAATACTACCCCCTACAGTTAAAAACTGAATACCCTAAGTGTGGAAAATGATACATCCCAGAATCACAGTCACCATATAGCTCAGGCTGAGAGGGATGTCAAGAGGTCTGTAGGCTAATCTCCTGCTCAAAGCTGGGCCAGCTGAGATCAAACCAGGTTGCGCAGGACTTTATCTAGTCTGGTCTTGAAATGCCCCCCTCCCCCAAGGATGGAGTTTGCACAGCCACTCTGGGCAACCTCTACCATTGCTTGGCTTTCCTCAGGATCCTAATCTGCTCTGAAAATTTCACAGCAGTGTAGATAAAATAGTAAGATATCTATGCAGGTGCTGTTGTGTTTTGTGTGCTGCTGTATCATTCCTCCCACGGACTTTCCCTGATCAAGGGCTGCTGCCTTTGCCATGCCCAGCAGCTACCTCTCCAGCTCATGGAGATAATTCCTCTACATGTAAATCCGGATACTGATGGCATCCGTATTCCAGCTCTGATAGCTGTTTCGTTGCTCAACAAGAACAACAGGAAGCAAGATACCCTACCAGGAAAAGCTATGCAGCTAATTTGGCAAAGATTTTACAGCATATGGATGAGATGAAAGAAGGCACAGCTGGTTTCAATTTTCTGTAGTGGAATTTAGTATTCAAAAGTATGGCAAATGTTGGTAGAAGGAATAATTCAAAACTCAGTTTGGCATCAAACAGATAGATAGCACAGATTTGGGTCAATATACTCGCTTCGGAATTGAAACACAACTCAAATTTTCATTATCCATTAAAAAACACCACACAGGGACTTGTTCTTCAGTTTTGGTTCTACACATGGCCATATATGGAGCTTTCATCTACTGGTAATATTCATATACTGTTATAAAGCAGCGCTATTGCTTCCATTTTACAGCAGAAAATTAAATAGACCTAAAATTTAATCCAGTGAGTTTCTTACTGTAAATAAGACAATATTTCCCTCTTCAATGAATTCACATTTAAATATACTTTTTGTTTCATGGAATGCTGTTTATAAGTATCTAAAGGATAGTGCCACAGAGCTTTACTTTTGTTTTTTTTCCCTCAGAAATATGGTTATTGATCACAGGCATGAAAATGTAATTTTTGTGTTACTGTGAATGACTGATTGTTTCCAAGTAACTTATTCTTCAGCTTGGGAGGAAAAAGTTAGTGAGGCTGTATGCAACCTTCTGCAAATAGACAGATTCAGGGCAGGTTGCCTGGTAAAGCATCTATCATTACTCCACTGAGCTCAGTTAAGTCCATTTACATATTTTCTAGCTTCCTTAAATATTCCTATCTGATTTTTTCCTACTTATCTTTTCCACAAGCTTCCCAGCCTACATCAGAGAGGAAAAAAATAATGAAATAATGTTCTCAGCACTAACAAATGCAGAAACATGCCCTGCAGCAACATACGTCTTCTAGCTATTACAGAAGATTTTTGCTAATTGGAGAAATAAGGGTAGTTCTGTGATGGTGCAGACCAGCCCCAAATTCAAGAAAGGATTATAGATATTCAGTAATAACAATCAACCCTAGCATCCCACAAAAGCTGAATGGAGTAGAGGGAATTTCAAACAGATGAAACCTTGCTTCTCTTTTATTGCTCCTAGGCAGGTAGGGAGCATATGTTTGCCTTCAAAATCTTATTATTGCCAATCTTTCCGCTTCTGAAAAAGACTTCTCTTCCTCTTTTCACACTGTAGAGGTCAATCTGCATTTGTTTCCATGCAAAGGTTTCCTCTGGATCACCACCAGGCCATTTTCTAGCTGCCAGGTTGATTTTGCTATGGGCTTGCTGATTACTGTAGACTTCAATACTGCCATTTGATAGTGAAATACAGCATATGCTGCTGCCATTCCTCCTGGGTGGCTGCAATCTCATGTTCGTAGGTGGCAATCGGGCACCATCTCCAGGCTTGAAAGAGTTCCTCCTCGCTGAGAAAGCAACTTGCAGGAGACTGCCCCATCTGCCACATCAGTTCTGCTCAGGCAGCTATGGACCTTCGAATCCCCCTCCCGCCCTGCCAGCAGCAAAGTGCACCTTCCACGCTAGATGTTGCCTCCCAGGTGAGCTGAATCCTGGCACCTCGGCTCTTCCTCTGCAGGAGGGTACTCACAGACATTGTTACTATTCGCTCCAGCTTCATGGTTTTTCCCTGGCCATGTGTAAAACTAAAATGCAGGTGAAAGGATTCACATTGTTAGCAGAAGAGTTTCAGGGAAACGCTCGTGAAGAAGGAAAACACTGCCCGTGCCTCACTGCTGCTGCAAATTGCAAATGCAGAGCAGTGAAATACAATGCAGCATGTATAAAAGTTTTAAAACATTAATAGTGGATTCATTTCTTGTGCTTAAAGAAATATGTTAACTTCCAGAGCTTGTTAACTAAATCTCCCACATTACTATATTATTATGTTAATGCATAATTGCTCATACATTTTGCAGCCAAAGGAAGCACACCCAATTCCATATACACATTTAGAAAAATCAACATTGTATAGTCAAACATAATATTAACATGCACATTCTTCCATATTATACACTCGGTACTTCTAATTATTCTAGCTAGTTGCCATGTGGAAATTTTCTTCAAAACATATTTTTCCTTTGAATCCAAGAAGCTTTCATTCAAGTTCTAAAAGAAAACTGGGATGAAAACGAAATCTGTCCTGTGCATAGAATTAATTTTCACAAGAAGTCGGGAGGGGACACTGTCAGGACAGCTGACTCCCAACTAGCCAAAGAGGTATTCCATACCACATGAGTTGTACTCTGGGAGTGTGGGGAGAGGTGTGAGCAAGCAGCTGTGTGCTGCTCAGCTGCCAGCTGGGGCTAAACTGTGACAGACCCTGTACCTAAATAGTTAACCACAGCTTTGGAACAAAAGAAAGGGTTGTAAGCTGAGTTATTAAGGAGAACATGTGTGGGAATACTGGCTCTCTCTTGTGAGAGTGGGAAGGTTCTGTACGTGGTGCTTTTGACTCAACATTACCTTGTTTGGTTTAGTGCTGGTAAAGATTGTCATGTATGAAAAGCCCTTTTCAGCTCATCACTGATCTATTCCTGGACCAAGCAGCCCACCAGCTTCCTGGGTCATGATGGTAGAGGGACAAAATCTCTGCACTTAAGACATGAAGGATTTCTTATTTCAGGATCTCTACAGCCTGATTCTATAAACACCTTCTGAAGTTGCTGTCATTCTGGTAGTGCTGTAGCAAGGGCAGGCAGATATTGCCACTGCAGGCTTGGCCCTGGACAAAGGAAAAGTGGCTTGGGAAACCACCTACACATTGGGAAAAAAGCTGAAAAGCTCATGTGGCCAGACTAATGATTTCATGTTTAGTGTCTTGTAGATCTCAGGATGGTATGATTTCATCATTCTTTGCCAGGAAAGGGTTTAAATAACCCAGAAATAACACAAAGTCCAGAATAAGAATATTCTTGATCATGAGGCTTTGTGAGTACATATGTCTGTACGAAGAAAAAGCCAGATTAGAGTAGGGCAATGTGAAAGGACCTGATTTTACAGGGCAGGATGAGCAGCAAGGAATCTTTCACTGCAGGGCTCATGCAAGTCTTGTCCACAGTGCCTGAAAGAGAAAGGAAAGAGAGGGAAAAGAAGGGTAATTTCTGTGACTGGTTGTCTTGTGGATATCTCATCACCAGCTAAAAGAAATGATAAATGCAAACCATGCCAATACTTCACATCTCTTGGGGTTGGAACAAAACCAACTGCTCACATGCAATTGTAAAAGTATGTGGGGTTTGGGAACTGCTCTCTCTCAAGTATCCACAACTGGTAAACGAAGTAGTGAGAGGGGTCACAGACACTATTTCAGCTTCTGGATTACAAACTTCTAAGCTATTTTCCCATCCTTTCCACTTGCAGGAATCCGAGCTGCTGTGTTTAGTAAAGTTGACAGGTCTTTTAAATAAATTCTAGCATAGCATTAAAAAATTTAACTGTTGCTAGGATCCAGAAAGATTTTTTTTCCTTAGAAGAGGTCCATATGTCACTTTTTTTTTTTTACAACTATGTTAATATTAGGAAGTAATTAAGTAATTAAAACATCCATAATTCAAAGTAACACCAATGAAGTATACTTCTAGGATCTCTCTTCATTTGTCACCTGGAAATACACAAAGACATTCTTTAGGCCATCAAGTACATTATGTAAATGTCTCCTTTTATAAAGCAGATAGCATACATACATGTACACACTGGCATTAAATAAACAATATTGCATGTGAGGCTGAGCACATGTTCAGCCATTTTAAACCCTGAGTCTTGCTCTGCTGTATTTTCTCTTACCTCAAAAACTGCAAGTAGCTTTCAATCTCAGCTATTTAAATATAAAAATGAATACTTTAACTTTTGAGGGCCCTGTCCTACCTTTATTTGTACTCATCAACTGCCTCTAGCGAAGCAAGTGCTTTAGCATCTTCCAGCCATAGCTCGGTCAATATATTCATATGTCCTGATAGAACAAGAATGGTTTTCTCAGTGAGATGCCTAACTCTTGAGCATCTAAAATCCCCTTGTCTCAGTTTTTCAGTTTTAGAGAATGTCTATAGTGCAGATCATACTGTAAGAAAGACAGCTTGTGTGCTGGAAGATGTCAAGCAGCATTACTAAAACTGAGAAAAAACTTATTTTGCCAAGAAATAAGACCTTTAAACTCATACTATCACAGTTATATGTCTATCTAATTTCACCCTCACAGAAATGCTATTCTTGATGTATTGTTAAGTGTTTATTTAATCAAGACAATGAAAATAGCAGATTTTTAATGTGTTTATTTTAAAATTTCCCCAACCCCTACTGAAGTAATCCATAACTTCTATTAACATACTGGAAGTAATATTACTAAGAGTTTCTTGTGGATTTTTTTTATTGGAGAAGAAAAGAGAGGGGACAATTGTGGACTGGAGTAGGCAAATCTTCTAGACAAAAGAGAGATATGCTAAAGAAAAAACTCACTGTACTTGCAGGCAACTCTATTACTTCCTTGAAAAACGATTTCTTGAAAGCTCAAAGAATATTTTTTCTCTGTATGTCTTGATGTTACTCCCTTGTTTAATACCTCAAATGCTTTGTAGTAGAAGTTTTACAATGAAGAGTCCTACACAAGTATCAGTTATCATTCCACTTTGCTGTGAAATTATTATTTTTTTCTACTGCACTTCTAGATGAAGAAGCATCGCTGATGGCCTTCGCTGGGGACCTCTGGGGCAAAGGTCTTATCATTATGAGTTGTAAATAAGCCCTAAAGCTTTTTTTAGATTTTTTTCCTTTTCTCCAGGATTACTGCCGCTCAGCAGGCACATGACAGTCTTTCACTGCCAAATTCCACTTTGCTAAAAAATATTGAGATGGAAAAAGTTATCGGAAGCCTGTGAAAGGCAGGGATTTTCTCCTGTAACTGTGAAGGCAAGCTGGCCTGAAATGAGCTCCAGAGCAGACAGCTGTACTTTGGTACTTACACTTTCACTCATTTTTATACTTTTTTCCCCTCTGGAAAAAACACAGTTCATAAAGCAGATTGTAACTTGCCTCCTGAATTTTTTAACATCTCAAGTACTTTAAAGAGAAACAGCTAAGTTCTGCATTCTCTCTCACATGTATGTATTACAATTTAAGTTCCAACTTCAGTACAATTAATTATTAGTAATGCTTGAGGATTTTAATTGCTTTCCATGGGTGTCAGGTGTACTAGGAGGTGGGGTGGGGGGGCAGGAAGGGGGTGTGCAGTGCCACTGCCCCATCCATTCGGCCTGGGCAGGGAAAAAATGGTATCATCAGGCCATCCCACGGGTCTCTCATCTGCCCTCATCCCCTTCCCCTCATTGGGGTTCAGCAGGTCATTTCAGCATGTGCCGGAACTTCAGCACATGGCATCATATATGATTCCCCTCAGCACCAATGGTGGGCAAAAGGGCTCACCTCAGCCTTAACATGCTGGGTCACTAACACCCACAGAAATGACAATGCGGTACAGTCCTCACCTGCATCTGCATTTTTCACTACTGGAGCAAAACCACCATCCACTACATACCCTGAGAGGAAGACTATGTAAAATATGGAATAAACACAAAAAGAAGGAAGGCAGAGGAGCTTCTTTTTAAGTTTTTCTTAATGTAAGTCCCACTTCAGCAAGCTGTAGAGCTGTAAATGGTGCTTCTGTCCATTCCTTTGCTATGACTGGAAAAAAAATTGCTATTTATTGATATTATCCATTGATCACAAGAGAGTGTAAATGAAATGTGGATTGGTTTCTTCCTGGCTGATGAGACCAGCCTGAAGCAGGTTTTACCATGTTATGGATCATTTAATCAGCACAAGGTGCATTTGTTGACTCCTGTGGAGGTTTTGGTGGTGTTTGGATCGGTTTTCTTTTGTTGTTGTTATGGGTTGGTTTTTTCCACTGGCATGGAGATCCTGGAAATGAACCAAGGGTCAATTTATTTATAAATAACATTCTTTGTTGTTATCTCAGTGGCAAATAAATTTGATTGAAATTTATTTTAAAATTAAAAAGATTAGAAAGAAGAAAGCAAACAAAGCATAATAGACATCAGATGTTTGTTTTGTAGGAGGAAGGGAAAGTATCTTTCTATATTTATGCAACTCGAGGTCTGTTTACAAATGTGGTTGAAATATTTTATGTTCTTGGAAGGCAATGATGATATATCTTCAGCATCATCCTGAGAAATTAGTCACACTGAGGCCGCTAATTTGAGATACTTCACTTCTCATGCTGTAAACCAACTTCTCAGTTCAGAAAGGAAAGCAAGCTTCACTGGTTTACTGGGGAAGAAAGGTAGAGCAGGAAAGGAAAGAGGAACCATGCAAAACTCACTCCTGCATTCCCCTTAGTGCAAGTACAAGCCCTCTCAATTTGCTGTGACCTCATTAGGGAATAAAGGAGGAAGTGGGAAGGTTCATAAGTAATTTTCCTAGGAGGCATAATGTAATAGAATATGTGCTAATTAACTACTAATAGTCCTAATTAAGTGCAAATATCTCTAATTATCAGAAAGGAGGTGGATAACACAGGTTAATTTTTACTTTATCTTAATTTTCTAAGCTATTTTATTATAACACCTCTCTGTCAGACACTGAAAATACTTGGCTGTTAGATGTAGTATTTGTTTGCATGGGCTCTTCCTGTGTGCCAGGCCCTGTCCTTAGCAGGCAGAAAGAGGAGGTGCCCCATCTCCAGAGCTGGGTGATGACATAGGGAACTTCACCTGAAGGTTCCAGCACCTGGTTGTTTTCCTTTTTTAAGGAATCACAGGTTTTTTCCCAGGTGTCTTTCAATGGAGAAGATTTCTGGACCTTTAAATGTGGTATGCACATAGAGCTCCTGGCTTTAGCTGAATCTATCTGTCTGCTTTTAAATCTAGGTAAACTGTAAACATACATATATGTATACACATACTCTTAAAAAAAGTTTTTGTTGCTGATTCCTTGGGTTTGCTTTTAACAGGACTGAATTACCCAGTATTATGTTGACTTCAAGGCACATTTCAAATTAGTGTAAGTTTTGTTCTATAGTGTTCTTTATTCGTCTTAATGAAAAAAAAAGGGTTAAATGTTATCTATTTGCTTGTTTGTTTGTATTTTTAATAAGTGTTAGTTCATTGTATTATGTATTTCCTTTAAATTCCCTCAACAGATAAATACAGGTAGCACAACAGATGTTAAGAGATCATAATGTAACATGCTGGCTTGGAAGGGGAGGATCTAATGAACTGTTTTCACAGAAAGTGTCTTGTACCAGAAGTTTCTGGTACCTTGGTAGTGACTCCAACCGGTGTGGTGTACTGAGGCACTGAAAAGAAAGTTGTGAAGATTATTATGTAGTCTCATTCAGCTAGATGATGTACTCAAAGCTCTTTTTTTTTTTTTTTTTTGTCATCTCCAGTTAAGGTAAGGATGTGGAGTAATACTGAGTGTTTGTGCATTGAGAAGGCACATTGCTGAGCTGAGAGGTGGTGCTCATGCTTCTTCGAGCTATCAGGAGACCTTCAAAACTGAAGGGAAAAGCCTGTGGACAAATGACATGCCTTTTCTATGGTTTGCAGCAAGTGGGTCCTGATGGTTCCAGGCAATGCCTGCATGGGTGCTAGAAGGGCAGGCACAGAGGTGTGGAGAAGAGCTGCAGCGTGTGCCACATCCTCACATGTCCCTGTCTGCACCAAATCCCAAAGCTCTCCACTGCCCCTGTCTTTGAGCTCTGGATTCTCCTGAACTTCACAGCTGCCTGGTAAGCAGTAGGGGAGTGGTCTGCTCTCTGCCCATAATGAGTTACTTCTTTTTCAGATCAGATTTAAGGGTCACAGAAAAATACACAGCTGCATGTACATTCTCAAATCCCACCATAACCTATTCAATCATGCCCCTCTGCTCAGCTGTTACCAACTCACATCCATCAGAACAATGCCAGGAGCAGCAGCCACATATTTCTGCCTTGAAGCTTAACTGTTTGGGTTGGTTTTTTTTCCCTGGAAATCTTATTCATAATAATCTAGACACAACAGGATGCAAAGCCTTTGACTTTCACTTGCAGCATGTTTCTTTAATGGAATCGATACCCATTTCCAAGACATGTTTGTTTTGTGTATTGATCCTGCACCTCCACCTCCCCTTTTGTCTCATGTTTCAGTTCCATTGTCATGCGAGAGATTCCTACATAAAAATTCCAGTGTGTCAGATTATCCTGATTATGCTTTAAAGAGCTTAAGTTTAAAATAGGAAAACTATAAAAGTGTATATACACACACAAACACCCAGGACTTTGGCAGTGTAAGGATGTGTAGAGTTATAAAATCTCCCTGCATAGCTGGCATGAGCAATTCAGGTCAGTGCTGAGGTCAAAACATGAATATGCTTAAACTTAAGCAGAGGAAAGATACATAAATATTTGCAAGGAATGGGATGGATAGCAACTTCTATATTTTGTTTTATATTCTTATGCTAGAAATAATGATTTATAAACTTTCCCCTCCCTCTTTTATTTATTTTTTGATTGTTTGGAATTATGTATTTAATATGTCCTTGGTAAAAAGCTGTGCTTCACAAATGGGAAAATATAATTTTCTTAATTACACTAAATAAAGCTAATATAATATGTTAATATGACAGTAACTTGTAAGTTTATCCAAGTTACAGGGTGTATAATAGCAATTATAATCAACTGAAATCATGAACTTTTTTTTAGAAATGCAGATGCAGAAATTTATATATACATAGGTGATCCAGGCTCACTTCTAGAGAAATTAAAAAAGAAACCCAAAAAGCAACAACTATATTTTCATCTGGCGAAAATAAAGAAGAGAATGAGACTAAATTGCTAATAAATTCTCTCTTCTCAGTTTCTCTGGGTAAAAATAAGGATGATTCAGAAAGATCCTTACAAAAGTTCGTGGTGAATTCTGTTCTGTCACATTCTCCCTCTTTGATTATGAATATTTCTTTTGTGAATTCCCAGAATGTTAATTCCTGCTTGTGCTTCCCAGAGGTTTATCACACCACTCAGATTTTATAGGGGCTTCTGCACAGATAAATGGGTGTTCAGTGGTGGAAAATTTTGCACCCAGACCTCGTAATCGAAATGCATGTATCGCATCAATTACAGGGCACCACACCAGAACTAGGACTGGTACCAGCAGCGTGCTGGACAGGGTGATATTTCAGGGGATTGGAAATGTGGGTCATTCCAGCTATCTCTTCATTTCACAGCACAACTCACCCACAGTCTTTGAGGTTCCATGCTGCATTTATTTACTCTGCCAGTTGTTACCTTTCCCACTTTCAATTTAGGCAGAGAGGCTGAACTTTGTGTTCTTTGCATCTTTCCCTACAAATCTTGCGTGTGAGCATCCCGTTATACATGCTCTTTCTGAGAAAACAGCAATCAGAAATCTCCTCTATAGCCTTAGATCCCTTCAAGATGCCCATATCTTTATATTTTTAATAAGCTTTTGACTTTATTTTGTGTAAAGTTGGAGGAAATTACTTTTGCTGAGAAATATTTCTCTACTCAGTTCATATATTTTCCCACTCAGTATTTAGTAAGTCAGTCACAGCCTCTGCTTTGAAGTAAGTTGACTTTCAGAAACACTTTACCCACTAAGTCATTAGCAATTCAGTGAATATCTCTGGCACATATACTATAAAACCCCTCAGGGCATTTAAAAAAAAAACCAAAATCAAACCACAGCCTCTTATAAATTCCTTTCTTTCCAAATTTCATATATTCCAACCTAAAAATTCCAGAAGGGTAGTCAAAAAGAGGTGGTTCACCTTTCCATGTAAGAAAAGGAGCAGCAAGTTTTATCCTGTGTCTAAGACAGACTCATCTTGTACCTATTCTATGTTTTATATATATAATACTTTTATTTTCTAAATATTCTGAAGTCATAGCTGAAGTCCAATATTATAATGAAATTAAATAAGGGTGCAGAGATGTATTAGGATTTTTATATAACTTCAGGAACGATGTAAAATTCTTTAAGTTATAGTATAGCAGTTCCAAATGAAAATACTCTAATTATCATAGAAACATTTTGATTGGAAAATACCTTTAAGATCAAGTCCCACCATTAACCCAGCACTGCAAAGGCCAGCACTAAAGCATGTCCCTAAGCCCCACATCTACACGTCTTTCAAATACCTCCAAGGATGGTGACTCCACCGCATCCCTGGGCAGCCTGTCCCAGTGTTTGAAAACCCTTTTAGTGAAGAAATGTTTCCTACTAAACAGTCTAAACCTCCCCTCACCCAACTTGAGGCCATTTTCTCTTGTTCTAGTGCTTGTTACTTGGGAGAAGAGATCAACACCTACCTCACTACAATATGTTTTTTCTTGGACCATGGTCATTTTGTTCAGATACTTCAAAGTTTCTACTTTTAATAATTTTCACATGCATAAGGAATGTCAGATCATTCTTAGTTTAATCGTGGACTGAAGACAGACATTTCCCTTCAGGCTAATATACAGTAAGTCATAACTCCAGACACAAGAGGAATATAAGTTATGAAACTATATGACAGATCCTTCTTTAATATTTTGAAGCTGAATTCTGAAAATCTATTATCTGTGTAAGACATAAACTCTGGAGATAACCCTCAACGATTGGCACTGGAAAGGGAATCCTAATAATATCTGGGGGAAAAAAAAACAGTCTCTGAATTGCATAGACAGTGTATGAAGACAAGGCTTAAGCATGATAACATGCAGAGTTTTTCCAGCAACCCCTCATGAAATGCAGCACTTCATCACCAAAGTTGCGTGTTCTGCTCTACTTCTCATTGATGCTATTCCCCAAGTGCAAGGACCATACTTCATATTAAGAACCTCATCGGTCATGGTCTCTTTGCCTCTGTGTTGACCTAGTTTATCCAGGATAATTCAGGAGGTGGTGGGCAGAACTGCTCCATGTCCCCTGCTAGGGAAGAGGTAACCATTCACACAATATCCCCCTCTCTGAAAAGGCATTGCACATTTTTCATTCTTAGATTACTGAAGGACTGCAAGTATTCAAGATTACTAGATATACCCACAAAGTTATATTTCCATATTCTCCAATCTCACAAGGTGTTAATCACCTTCCCTTCTCTTTCCTGTATTTTCTATTCCACCTCTAGTCACATGCACTTTTTTCAGATTTATTGCTGCTTTTTCTTTTTAATTTACAGACATACCTCAGAAATTATAGTTATATTACCCTCATAAAACAGAAAATTAGAGGGGTAAAATATTAACCTGAATAAAACAGCATTCTGCTTTTATTTCCCGTATTGAGGACAACTTAGAATGCTCAGAAGTTATAATTTGTATTAATGCAAATTATAATGGAGTATATGATCCATAAAAATTCTGAAAAAGCATTTGGTTGGCTTCTCCCACCGGGTCTTCTGCTCTTCTGGGCTGGATTATGAGAACATACCTCCCTAAAGAGATCTTTTTTTCTCCTAACAAAGCAACCATTTTTCCTCTACAGAAAACCCTTAGCAGGAAGCTTCTGGAATCTCTCCATGAGCAGACCAAATGAAAATCCACAACGTAAAAAGGTTATCATACTGAGCATGGTGCCTGGAGAGACATTCAGAGAACCTACTGTGGTAATAGCAATCACAATAGGAGGTACTGCACGTTTCAAATAGAAAGAAAGGACCTGTAAGTGCCATGGGTTAAATGTGAATTCAAACATAATTTGTTTGCCTGTTCTGTGTTTAAGATCCAATTACATTTGCGTCTAGTATATGATTACTCTCAATTTTCTGCTTCTACATAAAAGATGTGGTAATTTTTCTGAAACAATTAGGACTAGTCACCACCACAGCACCAAGGGTGTGATCAATGACCCATGCTGCCCTCCATTCCACATGGCGAACATATCCTCATCCAATGGAAACAGTTTGTTTTTCTTCATCTTTGATACCTGTTGCTTTCTTATGGTGTCTAGGCAGTGCAGAGGTTCTGGAAGCCCTCCAAATATTTCAAGGTTGAGGAGAAAATGAAGTTTTTAGAGAGTCTATCTTCTATGGTTCTGTGCAAAAGCACTGAAAAAGAATCTTCTTACAGTTCTCAGCTATAAAGCACGCTCTGATATCAGTACATCAGTACATCAGTACATCTGAAACATCTGAATCAGTTTGAATATCCTGTCTTTCCATGACATCATTGGCAGACTAGGTTGTTTTGATTTGTATTTTTTTAATGTGGTGAAGTGCTGTGTTTTTGAACAGATTTTCCTTTCAATGAATTTTCTGATGATTTTAGCTGACTTCAGTGTTCTTATGACACTTCATAGACTACTTGGGGTAGTTTGACCAACCCAACTCCATCTTTCAACTGAAATTTGACTTCTCATCTTACTAAGGAGTTTTTTTTGTTTGTTTGGGTTTTTTTTGAGAGGGGGTAGGGGGGTGGGACTGTGGCAATATTGGTGCTGTGGCAATATTGCTGCTGTTTCAGGGATAAGGGTTATTCAGTGAAAACAAAACATCTCTGGAAATTATAGCTACTTTTGTATGCATGCCTCTTACTTAGTAGTCACTCACCCTTAGCAAGAATGCCCAGAAAGTATCAAGTCCCAGGGGCCAGATTTCCTTTCATTCTCATTTCATACCTGTGGATTCTCTGATGTAGTCTCCCTCTAAGGTCAGGGCAGTACTCACCCAAACCCACACCCTTATTCCTAAATAATTTATATACAATATTTCAGAAGAATAACTTTTGACTAGTGCTTCAGTTTCCATTTCCTCTCCACGGCTCCCATACTGGCTGATTCATGCACAGAAAGAAAAGGTTCTAGAATTACCTGAGTACTCTTAGAATATCCTTGATAATACATGACACTAGATACTTCAAAGTTTCCATGCTTTTGCTCACCAAATCACAGAATTATTGTGTTTATATATTGTGTTATTTATTCCTGGAGTGAGATTCTTAAACAGTTGCCACAGTTCATTTCATTGCAGTGGATAAAACAATCATAAAATGCAAATGCTTTTCAAACTACGTGCTCTGCAGTATTTTCTGGATCCTCCTGGGTGAAAGGCTAAATGTGACTGTCTGTCATCATTACCTGTCTCCAAAATATGGATGCAGAAGACATTCTTAGCTAGCAGTCTGATTATGTCAGGTACCTAAAGAGTTGACAAATTGAAATGGGATTTGCTACAGGCCTTCTATCAATCAGATGATGAGAACTGCATCCTGTGAGCAAACAATATTGTAGGCAATTTGCATGGAGATTAGATATTTTTAAAGCATTTTAAGCTGCTGTACTATTCATAAGAAAGCATACTGCAAAAGGAATTATAGGGATAATATTGTCCCTGTATGTGAGTATTATCTGTGTAACTGGTATTTCAGAGCTGTATTGTGCAAAACTAGGTAGTGTTTTCCTGATGAGTAAAGATATCAAAGGCAATATGGGGGAAATTGTAGAAGTAGGCAGCCTGGATACAAGAGTAAAATGATGATTTAACTAGTATACTGGAGGCATGGTAGACTAAATGAAATCTGAAATATCAACGTAAAAGGATATAATTTGAACAGCTACTGTTGTTCTTCAAATACCAAAATAAAATTGAGAGTGAGATATTTGTTTTGTATCAGTTGTGATGAGTGTGGTAAAGCACATTCCTGATTAGTAGAACTAGTTAATGAAATCTCAATGATCATATTATATGAATATTCAGGAACAGGAAAGACAACTGAAGGCTACAACTCTTCAGAAAAGAAAAAAAAATACTAGAAGTTTGGGACTTCCAAACATCTATGTTGAGTCTGGAGCAATAAAAGCCAAATTACATCTAGTAAACCTCCTAAGTATTCTGTGGAAATGTTCAGATGGAAGCAATGCAGCATGGATCCAATGACTGGGCAAACCTTCCTGAAAGAATAGGTATCAGGGTGACAGAATGGAAGGATCTAGAAGTAAGATTCTGCAGAGATTAAAATGTCATTAATAAGCAGGATGAAAAAACAGAAATTGAGCTGATTACATTTGTAGATGCTTCCAAGCTGGGAGGGACTGCTGAAAGATGACTTCAAACTCATCAAACTGGAGACAATTTGAAAGAAAACAGAATTCAACAGCTACAAAATACTGTGCTTCAGCAGAAATAGTTGTCCATGCGGGATTTGGAACAATTGACTAAATAGTAGAAAAAATACTGCCTGTAATATTTAAATATGAACCAGCAATATTGTGCTGTCAAAATGAGCAAATCCCATAGAGGGATCTACATGCAGGACTACACCTATAGAACAGTAAATAATACTTTCATTATCCCACTTTGTGAAGGTCTCAGCTGGAGCACCTTGTCTATCTTCAACCTTTAAAGACAGATGCAAACCGGCTGGAAAATTGAATCAATCATCAGAAATCTAGAAAGTCTGATGACATGAGGAAAAGATAAAGGAACTGGAGGTAAAATAATATAAAGAGGAAATCAAGATTATTTTTTTTTAAATATCTAGGATGTGCCAGCAAATGTGAAGCATAGTTAATTACTGAAACAGATTTCCCGGGGGAGGTCTAGCATCTCTTTATCAGGCGATTTTGAGCACCAGTTCTCAACCTGTCCCAGGCATGTGATTCCAGTTTGATCATTTAAATTGGCATGCATATTTCTGCTGTCTTCCATGTGTATCTACCTACAGATAGATATTTATACCTATTTCAATCTGAGTAAATCATGCGCAGAAAAGGAGAAGTTCTCAGAGGCTAGCACTGTGCCTGAGAAACTCCTTCTGCTACCACACATCTCTGCCTCAGAGTCAGTATTTCAGCCACAGCTTGGACACCAAGGAATGAAGCTTGATTGTGGTGGAAATAGAAGAAAATTTAATTGAATTAATTAGTTTTGTATTCTCGTGGTTTTAAGCTATTAATGCCTTAGCCATATATCTAAGGACTTCTACATAAGCAGAAAAAAATAAAATATGGAAAAAGTTTTGCCAGCTCCTTTGCAAAGGAGGGAGATAAGTAAGGCAGTCAACCAATACAGGACAGATATCCTTTGCTGTAATTTTTTTTTTTTTTTCCACAATGCATAAAGTGTTTTGGTGATGGGAATACGAAACTTCATCTTGTTTGGAATCATACTGGTACACACCATGGTTATGTATCCTACTGCAGTGAAGTGTCATATGCTGTCTGACCCCAAAATCTGTTGGAAATAGAATTTGCAAACTGTGATATTGGTAAGAATTTTCTGTAAATTGTATAAGAAAAAGCTAATGTATCTTTGGCAACTGGGCTGTTTTAAGAGAACGCTAGTTTTAGAAGGAAAAAAAAAGCATGTAGGTATTCAATGCCATGAGAATCTCCTGCAAAGCCAAATAAGAGATGAGGACAAAGAGCTAAAGAAGAAAATAGTACTGTGAGGGAAATCAAAGGAATAATAAATCAAAGGGCAGAAAAATAGGAATGTTCTGAAAGCATCTAACAGGTACGATATCTGCAAGTTGTTTATTCACAGAGTGAATAATAGCAAATGCCATCAAATATAACTAGATGAAAAGGAATTTTTAGCCTAAAAGCCATCCTATATACAACCTACTTAGGAAGAAAATATATGTTCTCTATCTTCCTATAGCAATAACCCATGGCAATTTCTGCCTTCTCTCTTGATATTTTGTTGAGATTTCTGTCTGTAGACCCCTCCAACTCTTATTTGGCTTAGCAAAATCTTTAGTTTTGAATATAGACCAGTGGGAATTATTGACCTACTTATCACTCAACTGTACTTAAAATATTTCAAAATTTTATGCTTTAAAATAGACACATCTTTGTAAAAGCAAGAAAAATCTATTCAATACTAGGTATTTTAGAAAAAAAAATCCTGTATTTCAAGAACAATTTAATTTCTGTTGATCATTGAATGCTTTGGTATCCTTAACCTTTTCAGAGCTTGAAGGTGATAGCACAGCATCTTTGAACTCTCCATGGCATTAGATGGCACTATACCCATATAGTTTATGTCCCGTCCCCCTGACAAATAATCAGAGCTTTATGTCATGCTTCACAATCATTTACTAGAGATGGAGATAATTGACAGTCAATTCTCTAAATGTATTAAGTGGGTGCATTTTATAAGCCCATATGGATCAAAAAATAAAAATATGCTAGCTGATTAAACTACTGAATGGTTTAAAAGAGCAAGAAGGGAAAAGGTCAAATTTGCATTCTGCCACATGTGGCACAGTAACTTATGCTGACACTGATTTCTCAAGAAATGTCAGAACACTTCCATTTTGCCTGAATTTTTCTCAAAGTATTTAGGTAGAAGATCTAAAAGAACTTAGACCAAATAAATCAAATTGAACACACCAATTTTATTGATGACCTAATGGTTAAAATGCATTTGAAAAGAAATCCATGTTGGGGATTCAATATATTTTAAATAATGTTGGCAGGAATAGAAAGACTTTGAATGTATTACACTAATGTGCACTTGTCCCTCTGGCATTTTTTTGGTTTCTTTTCCATAAGATGCTTCCTAATTAGCACAATTATTTGTATTGAAGTGAAATCTTGCTTTTATCAACTACATACAAGTATTGCTGACCAATACGTTGCTGGTTTGGTGGTTGGTTTTTTTCCGGTAAAGGTCAAAACAGTTTTTCACAAGAACTTTGCATTAAATTTGTGATTGTAACAAAAATGTTTTGGGGTCTCATTTTTAACCAAAAAAGTTAATGGATAAACCCTATTTTGTTTTTACTTCTCCAGAAATGTGGTCAACAGTTTAGTATCAAGTTGGGGGTTTTTTAACAGCTTGTCTTTTACTTGGCTTTCTAAAATTTAGTGTCTTATACTTCAGAAAAAAATAATGAAAATAAAAAGATGATAAAGAATATCCTTACTCTATGCTGCTACTCAGAGAGGCATTTTTGTCAAGTATTTCTGCAAGGTACTATACTTGTTATAGTTGGTGCATGATAGGAGGAGCTTTTAGGGCAAACTGACACAAAACTTGATTAAAAATGCAATGAGAAGACAATGTTAAACGGTTTTATGAAGTGCTTCTTTAGATCCAGAGGAATCTCTGTCCACAGAAGTAAATTTCCATAAGGGATTGTATTGGATAAATTTATAAACTTTGCATTCTTAAAGTCCATTTTTGAAATGATACAAGAAAATAGTGAGGAAATTTTCCACCTCCTTATTTTGGACTTAGTGATATTTTGATCCACAATGCAGTGGATCTCTTTACCAACTGTGCATTTATTAATATTTACCAATATACAATGGAAGTCTAAATTTTCTTGCCATAACACTGAAATAAGGATTGGCCTAATAATTCCTCAGTGCTCAGTGAGAAAGGTTGCATGTACCCATAACATCTTCAGGATCAGATCATTTTAGACCATTCAGTGGTGAAAAATGAAGCAACTCTCCCCTCCTTACCCTGCAAAAAATCCTTCACACAGTGCCCAAATATGTGAAAATAAAAATGAAGGATAAAGTTATGCCTTGTAATCAGAAGAGTAGTTGAGTCTATAAGGGAAAAAGAAAGGGAGAAAATATGATAGCTGCAACTTCTACACTCTTAAGTTGTGTGTTAATTTGGTGGTAAACATAAGTGAGAGAGCCTAAAGCTCTGGAGGATGGAGCTGTTAGCAATGGAAACCATATCTGCTCCCAGGTTCCTACTTTGGAAACTCCAACGTCTTCTGCTCATTTTCCCAATTTCCCTTCTCAGAGGTCTCAATACCTTTAGTTGTTACATGTGAGAAACTGCAAGGTAGATACAATTAGGCTTTTTAAGATATTTTTTCTTAATGCCTGAATATTCTATTTATTAAAAAAAGGAAAGCCATCTTTCCTCTTTTGATTTTATTTCATCCAAAGCATGATAAATTTTTACTGTTGAATTGAAATTAGTTTCGAATAGATGCATTCCCTGAGTCACTGGATTAATTTCATGAACTACACTTTGCATTAAATAGATCACTTATGTCAAAATAATATTGTTTCATCATGTAAGCTTGGTGAAATGCTTCAATTATCTGTCTCTGAGACCCTCAAGAGAGCTATCAAAATAAGGAAGATGGGAGTAGATCACTCTAGAAATGTGTTCATATTCAAATGAAGCTAATGTAGCTAACATTCAAGATTAAGTGCATCTTTTTCATCTCACTTTCATACACATTTTATTCTAATGGAGACAGAACAGATTTACAAGAAAATAGCTGGGATTTCAAAAGTGGTGTGGAAAAGAGTTGACAAGTCTCCAGGTACCATTACATGTTTCTCAATAGCTTTTGTTCTTCACACCTAAATTCTATTGACCTTGTGAGAATAGCTGCTTTACTCTTTGTTAAATATGTGTTCAGCTTCAAGGTTGCAGAGTAAAAAAAAACAAACCCAAAAAGCTAATCTAAATACATGAGTAGGTTCAGAAAGGACTATGATACATCTCTATATCTGTTTACAATAAATACACCTATGTTTTGTTCTGGAAAAGTTTCCAAAATCGAAGAACCCTCAGGGTTTTCTTCAGGTTTTTAATCTTAAATATTCTGAAATATTTAGTCAAGCTTCTTACCTACTGTATTTTTGAGAATCTGCTGGTCTCATCATTTTTAAAGTAATGTTTCCTCTTTATTTTACCATGAAAAGAAGGACTCCAGAAGGATTAGATAAATAATAGGGATAGACAGTTTGCTGAACATCTTCCAAAAATCCAGTTGCTAGCAAGAAATAAATTAGCATTCAAGGAAAATCCGAATGTGCTTCAAGAGACATTTGAATTAAATTCATGTTGATCAGGGACTTGCTGGGGAAGATAAAAATCTGTCTCACTTATAAATGGTCCTAGAAGATTTCTAAATTTCAAATGTTTTTTCCTCTAAATTCATTGTGCATAGTAGGAGGGTGTTTGTAAATATAGAGTCTGTGATTCTAAAGTTTCCCATTTGAGCTATATTCTCCATAGAGGTCCAGCTCATATCTCAGACAAAGGGTGGCCAGGCAGACTTCTCTCCTAATTCACTGAAGGCTGATGTGCCTATTTCCAAACACCAATTTCTGGGAGAATATGAAATCATTTATGCTAGGAAACTATCAAATGTAGATGAACAAGCTCTCCTTTTCTAAAAAAAAACCTTGAGTATTAAAAACACTGTTGGAAGTGAAAGATTGAGGCTGAATTCCTTCATCTTCATAGAAGAACTGAACAAGTGTTTCTCACCTTCTATCACAGCATGACTTAGAATCATAGAATCATAGGGGTTGGAAGGGACCTCAAGAGATCATCGGGTCCAACTTGGCTATCTGCCACTCTGGCCGTCTTTGGCTTTGCCTCAAAAGCAGGGCTACAGTCAACTAGTAATTCAAGATGTAGCTGTTGAAAGAAGAAGCAGGAATAATATCAATATCACTTCTCTAAGTTCAAAAGCTGGTTTATTCAGTTAGGAGGTAGAAATCTTGGGCTTCAAATTCTTTTTCAATGGCAATTCCACCTTTTTTACCAATGACTTTGAAGTCTGGAAATCATGGATGAGATTGCTAGAATATCATCAGGTCAACTACCAGTAATACAACAGACACACCACAAGACTAAACACAGTTCTGAAATGTTAATAAATTGTCTACAGTCTGGGATGTGCACACTGGGAAGTGGGGCAAACTTATTGTCTCCTTCCTCACTTAACACAGGCTCACCTCAGCATCTGACCAGAAGACAGCTCTGTCTGGCCTAGGAGGACATGTACTGCTGGTGGGGCGATATTTGATGGAGGCAAACCAGTTTATGTCTGCTGCTGTGGTACCCTCTTCTTTTTTCCCACAGTTAGATTTTCAGGTTTATTTTATCCTTCCATTCAAACTGACTCCTTCTCTGTGCTGACTCCACAGTCAGTTCTGCATATGTCATCTGCATCCACTCTGCGCGCTCATTTTATTGCCACACAGTAACTATCATCCAGACAACCTTGCTAAGGTTGGGCCTTGTAAGAACCTCCAAAACTGATGTACTTCATCAGAAAACACAAGAGAAGGCACAGTGATACATCTTACTGTTTGCTTGAGAAGACTGTTTGGGATCCCTAATTTCTGAACCCTTCTGAATATTGACGGGTTCAGAACAAATATTGAGGTTCATTGGCTTACTTCAAAAGGTTTCATAAGGCTGGTCTTTTTTGTTTACTTTATCTGTGCAATGTAGCTGCTACTTAAGCGCTGGTTCTCACCAAATCACTCAACAAATAATTGAAAGGGGACTCCTGTCCTCTCTCTGTGGTTGTGTCAAATTGCTTTTTAGTTGATTTCCCAAATGAAGGCTGGAGGGTTTGTTACTTTGACTTGCAATGATAGTGGGATGGGGAAAATGCACCTCTACAAAGGTGCATAAAAACAAGAATTAATTTCCATTTGAAAATACAAGCACTGAATTACTGAGCACTCTTCACTTTTTTGCATCTGTCCAGCTTAACTAATAATCAAGCTTCTTTTAATTTTGAATAGCTGTCATAGCAACTACTAAATTATTTCCATCAGAGGTAATTTTCTGGCTTGTAACATTCTGACATTATTATAGTGTTGAGGAAAGAAATGGAAATTACATCTGAAAGATCCTGTAACCCTATCTCTTAATCTTTTGCATGCCCTAGTATTCTCGCAGGGGCTGTTTACACCACTGTTCAGTCAAGGACAGAGTAAACCCACATCTTGACTTGGAAGTGTTTGGCATGAATTAGGTAAATGGATTTCCATAGAACTAACCCCAGCTCATGTTAGGGGAATTTCCAGAGATGATCAGAGCTAGCACATACTAAATTACATTAACCTCTGTATAAACCAGGGGACTGACCTTGAACTAGGTAAACTAGTATCTTTTTTCTTTAAATATACTCTTTTGGGAATAATCTGAGCAATCATATTTCCTTTTTTTTTTTTCCAAAATTTTAAAGTAAAAATGGAGTATGATGAGCAGCTTGAACTGCATATCACAATGGCAAAGACCCATAAGGCCCCTAGTAAGTCAACAGGAACATCACTACTTAAAAGACTGAGAGGGGATCTGAATAATGCTTGTAAATATCTGAAGGGTGGATGTCTAGGGCAAGTGACAAGACTCTTCTTGGTGGTGCCCAGTGACAGGACCAGGAGCAATGAACACAAGCTGGAACACGGGAGGTTCTGTCTCAACATGAGAAAAATCTTGCCTCCGAGGGTGACAGAGCACTGGGACAAGCTACCCAGAGAGATCGTAGAATCTTTCTCTGGAAATACTCAAGACTGGCCCAGATGTGATCCTGTGCAACCTACTCAAGGTGATCCTGCAGGGGTTTGGACTAGATGATCTCCAGAGGTCCCTTCTAACACCTACAGTTCTGTCAATCTGTGAATTTGTGAAAAGACACTTACTCAAAAGACTGTAAAAGTCCAAAGTTTGCAGGTTTGTATAATAAATGTTAATCTCCATATACCTTGTACAGTGATGCATAAATGAATTTCAAAAAGACTAGATGAACACAAGCTTCCTGCCAAAGATATTATCCAAGGCTAATCAAAGTCAAATTATTCTCAAAAATTTATTTTGGCAATGAATTGTCAGTGCACAGCAGCAACTCATATAAATAATGAGAATACCATGTTCCAAAAAAAGGAAAAGGAAATAGGAAGTGGTTCAAACTATTAGAACCAATCCCTCAAACATTTGCAATACAAACATATTTCTACAACACATCACCAAAGCTGTCCAGTCTACTGTTAGCTTTCTAATATGCTATTCTGTTTTACCAATCATTGGATGTGCTTCTTATCTTAACTGCAATAGTGTTCACATGACTATCTATGAATTTACATAATCTTAGAATTGAATTTATGATATCAATGTTCAAATAGCACAGGTTTTTTTACTCCTCAGGATGGCAGCCAGTAATTTGAAACAACTTTCCAAATTTTTAAAAGTATCAAATTAATTATGATTTCACAAACATGTTCCTGTGTTTCAAAAACAAGATATGTTGAAATGTTTAGTTTGGATAAAGAGTAAGTGTGTTTAATGAAAAATAAAACGGGAAATGTCCCAAATTGAGAAGAGACTTCCATTCTGTCTGGCCCCGCATGTTCTTTCAATATTATAGCCATAATAACAACATCAGAACTAAACAATAATGCAGTTTAGAAGTCAAAAGTGAAATCTCTCATGCTGGTTTGCTTCTGGTAGGTACTATTGCATTTTACTCTGTATTTGACCAAATCTGTACACATGGTTTAGTTAATTCTCCTTGAAAACACTCTTGCAATTGACCTCTCAAACAGAGGCAATGTCTAACAGAAACAATGGTTCCTGGATAAAATTAATTTTTACAAAGTTTAAGATGGTAAACCAAGAACTAACAGATTCCCATCTGTCTAGATCTTTCACTGTTTTCAGATAATGGTGCATGGTCAAATTTATAAACACTGGAAATTTGATTGGTATCTTTTGAGCACCCAAATATTTTATAAGTCATTTGCCCACTGGAATGGAAAATAATCTGCTAATGTGTTTTTAACAGACTGAAGAATAAAAATACTCACAAAATCTGTTCAGTATCACAAAAACTTGAATCCCTGAAATGTATCCAAAACTCTTTCTTAAACTAAATATGCTTGTATGTCATTTAGCTGCAGCAGTTAGTGCAGTAGGGCATCTGTTATTCCTTCTCACCAAAGTATTATTTCCCTGCTTTCACTGACTGTGAAACTGTTTTATTTGAAATTGTAATGATCAGTATAAACCCATCAGATGCTTAGCAACACCAGCATCAAACAATTTCATGACCTGAATTGCTCCATTTTTTGTCACTATAACTGCAACTCTTAAAAGATATCAAGATATAATCGGATTCTGTGTTAATTCTATAAATGTCATCTCCTTTACCATTGCAAAACTAAAAAGTAATAGGATTTTTTTAAAGAAAACAATATTTTTAGATTTTTGTTTCTACAAGTTCATCATCAAAAACTCTTGGGGATCCAGATATCTGATAGCTCTTTAACACAGTGCTGCACATGAGTTAAAAAATCGTATGAAAATTTCAAAGGCAGGCATGAAAAGCCACTTTGGTCAGTAATGAGAAGTGTCATGGGGAGCAGCATACAGGGGAAATTTTCTCTGGTTGGAAATATGAGGACCTCAGGAGGGTTTCAAGAAACTTTCATTGACAGTAAAAAGATGGCATCTTTGGTTTTTTAGATTCAATCAGAGTACTCCAGAGGTTTTGCTGGAAAGTACCAAAGCAATCCAGCCTGTTTGCAGAAAGAGAAATGAAAACACAAGGAAATCAGATTACTTGCTGCTGGCCATGTATTGGGCTAGTCCTAGCATGCAGGGGAGACACGTGGAGCAGAGGGAATGGGAAGCCTTCCCTAGTGTCTCCCCAGTGGCATCATCGCTGCCTGGGGGCCACGTTCTGTGCTCATGGAACAGATTCACTTCCACTTGGCTGCTGCTTGGATTTACAGTCCACTCTGGGTTAGAGTCTTGCATAGAAGTAATAGGTGACTTGACTTCAGTGACAGTATTAGGAGAGCACATCTGACATTCCGATTGTTACAACAGCAGCTGGGTAGGTGACAGAGTATTTATTCCACCCAATTGGACCATAGAGTCAGTAGCCTCACAAAAGCTTTTTTTCTCCATGAGTCTAAACAGCTTTGACAAGCCTGCTGTGAACTCACTCCAAAGAAAGAGAAATTATTTTTCTTTTTTTCTTTAAAGATAGGTATTTAAAAAGAGACAAGAGTTAGCATATATTTATGTCTTTATGCAGTTTGACTCATTCTTAGTCACAGAGGGACATCATTGCATTCAGGATATTAGTTTCCCTGACTTGTAACTCTGTGGGAGAGACACTGAGGTCTGAAGAATATTACATGCCATTTGCATATTTACCCAATGTGTTATTTCATGTAAGCTACTTCTTTTTTATCCATCTCTTGTAGAAAACCTAGATACTGAAAAAAATATAATAAATTATAAAGCATTTTGAAAACTGGAGATGACTGGAGCTCTTTGGCTCTCAGCTTTAGTTCTGCTACTCCTCCAAGATGAGAAGTGTTAGTGAATTTTTTGCAGGAAACTAGCTGTTTTGGAAGAAACTGCAGATTCTGTTTCCATAGCACCCTTTTTCAAATGTCCTTTTTTGTTGTGTTCTTAAATTCTGCCTTCATGAAGCTGGTTCCTTTTCTTACAGTATTTCTATAGATAAGAAACTTCTATTGTCTATGTGTCTCAACAGAGGAAATACAAAGATTTATGCATATTTTTTAAAATCAGAAGTCCTTTAATGGAGTTAGATTTCAACAGCTTTGTATGGGAATGAAACAAGCACTGTTTGTTGACATCTCAAGCCCAGATAAATTAGTCTATGATCGTTTTGAGAAAGAGCCAGCTATTGGCATCACAAACTTTTTATAATTAAAAAAAAAAAGTTAAGAGGAGTTTAAAACTGTATTTCATGGAGTAAAAGGCCTTTTTAAAATGTAAGCACTGTAATTCAAGCAAAGAATTGTCTCCACTGGATGTAAAGTAAAAGAAGCCATTAGAGTTTTAAGGTGAAAATTATGGCTGTGGTTTGTTCATATGATCAACTAAAGACCATTCCAGGCCACTGTCAAAAGTAGTGAATGTCTCTTTTCAAATCCCTTGTCCTGGTTTTGGCCAGGCCAGAGCCAACCTCCCCAAGCAGCCAGCACAGGTGAGCTGAGTTAGCCTGGGCTGTCTTCCACACCACCTGACATCACTCCCCCATAAAAGGGGTTGACTGGGGAGGTGGGGCTGCTGGATGTCTTCAGAGCAATCTGAGTGTGGCTGGGGTGTTGAGGCAGTCCTCAGGTCAGTACAGTACTTGGTGTCATTATTGGGTCAATAAGGTACTCTGTTGTCACTGGCTGTAAGTGAAACTTGCCACAGGCTGTTATTGTTCTTTCACTGTGTTTTTGTCAGTAAACTGTTCTTATCCCAGCCCACAGAGGCTCTGTCTTTTTTCCCTCTAGGAGGGAGTGGTGTGTGGTGCTCAGCCACTGCTTGGGATGAACCACCACACCTTGAAATTTTTCCCCTCTCTTCTTTGGGACAGAGTGGTGACAGGGCTTCTGGGTTGGAGCATGGATTGATTCTAGATTGGAAACACACTTGTCACACTCATGCTGCACACAAACTTCCTATTAGAGCCCAATTTCAGTCCTGTTTCCCTGCATGCTATTAATATCAGAAACCACTAGTGAGAAACTCTCTGGGTTTCCTAGGGTGAGCAAGGGGAAAGAAGCCCTTTTCCATGTCTGAGGGTAATCTCTGAGTGTGAATCTTTCTCAGTTAGAGGCAACTACTCCATACATGTTCAGGCACTGGTCTGTCAGGCATCCTGAAACTAGCTGTTTCTGGCCAAAAAAACCCACCCTTTTAAAATTTTTTTTTAAAAATAGTTTTCTGTAATTTTTACCTCTAAACCATCCCACTGAAGTATCAGGCAGTTCCCAGCAGTGGTGAAAGGAAGGACAGGACCCATTTCAATAGCTTATGTTGTCATAAAATTGTGGTCTTGAACTCAGTTACCAGGGTTTTCCTGTGGGCCCTCATGGGCTGCTGCACTGACAAGCACAGGTACACCACGTTTGTGATAGCAATTCTGCTGGTGCTTACTTGCCACTTCACAAACTGCCAAATGTCTATTTAGACTGCAGACACAAGTTAGCATAACTAATTTTAAAGTCAGAGCCCAACTATATACTTCAGAGTATTGCTTTTCAAGGATAAGGTCTATTTTACAGCATAGAAGAGAAGCAATATTGTTAAATTTTCTCTTTGGGACTATAATATTTTAATTTTTTTGTTGCTATACTAGTTGTCATTTTTTTAAGAGGTACCAGTCAAAGAATGAAAAATAAGTGGCTATACTTATTTTAAAAATAAATTTATTCCAGTCCTCATGGATCTGTTGTACTTTTTTCCAGTGGCCACATGGATGAATTTTATAAACACAAATGTTTATGTAAAGAGAATTTTAAACTCACTTGAATGAGCATGTATTGACAATACATCCTGAATTTGAAAGCACAAGTGTCAGGAGTATTTGATCACTCATCCAGACAGGGAACAGAAACAAAACCTTGCTGAGCACAACAGCTAGAGAGAGGCAATCATACAGCAAACACAAAGAAGTGAGGAATAAATAGACACTTTGGATTAAAGGTAGCTAAATTAATCTATAAAGCAGAATTAACAGGAAAAAAAATTCTGTAGTCAATAAATAACCTTTGTCATAAGAAAAACTTGGTATCAGGCTAGTGTCCAGCTAAAAACATAGAATTCCTGGAAAAACAATGAAGATAATGACCAATAAACATGTGGCTTGGGAAGTTCAACAGTGACTCTTCAATTACAGATTTCAGCTATGGCTATTTCACTTTCTGACTTGAGGTGGAGTATAGCTGCTTTGGGAGCACAGCTCTCAGCCATTCTTTCCAGGTAGAATTTCAGGTAAGCCCCTAATCAGGGACAGCTGGAAGGAGAGGTAGAGGAGAACTAGTTCATCTTCTAAAAGTCCAGCTCAGTAATAAAAGAGGACATTGGTAGAAGATCAGGTGTAGTCATAAAGGAAAGAGAAAAAACAACACCCCTCTATTAGGAGGCTGATCATTCCTCCCATATTGAGGAAGTACCTCTGTGTGGGAATATGGCTGGAAGATACTGATAGAAACCGGAGAAAACAGTCCTCTGAAAAGGTCTTAAGTGACTACCCTGCCATGATTTTACACAAACAGACATATCTAAGAAATTCAGATGAGCAGGTTGTAAGTGAGCAAGTTACAGAACAACAAAGTACTTGATGTGTGAGGATATTTGACCTGAACAGATTGATTGAATGAGCCCTTGCACTCAAGAAATTCCCTGGTAAGCTGTAGTCACTAGTGATGTAGGAAGCTAGGATTCATGAAAAACATAGAAAAGAAAATAATTTTACAGAAAATATACATATAATCCTTTTCATTCCCTCATCTGGGAACTAATTTTATTCCTAAATTTGTATATTTCTAATTAGTTCATTGCTGACAGGTATAACTTTTCTGCTTTTACATAAGACACACCTAGTGCCTGTAGTTAGTTTACTATGAAGAACAGGTTGCAGTGAGTCATTATTTCAGACATTTAAATGGAAAGGTAGACAAGATTTTATACTTTTAAAAATGAGTTTGTCAATCCAGGCTGCCGCTTTCAGGACAAAGCCAAAACTGTTATCTCCAAGAATCTGGGGGGACAGTCTCATCTCCTGACATAGACTGAAAATTCTGTGGAAGTTCTGTATATTATTCTCAGAAATGCTGACTGTTATGATTTAGTGCAAAATTCATAAATAACCACAGGATCAAACACTGGGATCTAAAACCTTCTACTCCTGTGCAAATATCTGAGCCAGGCCAGAAGAACTAGGCTCAGAGGAAAAACACCACATCTTTTGTAGAGATTGCACAAGAGAGCCCCTCTTTGGGGCTAGGAACAGCCTCAAAGAGTCTGTATTGACTAGTGGTTGGGGTGTTTTCCTCACACTGCTGTAGATCCTGTCTGAGCATTGGAAGCTCAGGAACTGAACAGCATGGTCTGAATTGCATGCTGGATGCTAAGGTGTTTCAGCACTGATGACCTTTAAAGGATTTGGCTATTAATGATCTAAATTAGGTACCTCTTTATGTAAAGTTTTAATACAAAATCTTGTAGAAAAGTCACACTTTCTTTTCTTTTTTCCTCATATTTGGATAAACTATTCTGCTGTAACTGAGTATATGGCAATATATATTACTACTTCAGGAAGGCAATTGCATTCATTAAATGCCCTGCTATTGTGATATGCAATGAATTCACTAAAATCATTGTCCAAGTAGAAAAAAATAGAATATATGGTAGAAAAGGGAGAGAAAATAAACTCAAATGTCTCACAACAGGATATTAATTCAAGCTGGTAAGTCTTTTATTCAGGCTTTAATAAGCTTATACAGTGATAAGCCTGAATGGGAGAAAGGCGTAGCCCAGGACTTCTTAAACCGTTTAAATCTTATTTGAAGTAATTTGGTTCAGAGATAGGAAAAATTTTCTGTCACTTACCGTTTGGGTCATGAGAATAAAAAATCAATTTAAAAAAAAGGAAGAGGAAAGAATGAAAAGGGCAGAGGGAAAAGAACAATTTTCCATTCAGAAGAATAAGGTTTTATTACTCTAAGGTCCATTTCTGAGTCATAATTAAAATCCACCAAGCATATAATATGTGTGAGTATCCCTGAACTACTAAGTGCAGACACCACAGCATATTTTTCACTTGCTGTTATTAGATTAAGACAATTTTCATAGGAAATATAATGGGCATTAAATTACTTAGTGTCAGTTTTACATAGAAATATTAGTATTGTATTACTGAGACCAGTGTTAAATAGCTCATAAACATTAAGCAACATTTCCCCTGTCTTAGTTATTCCTCCTGCCTTTTTTGCCAGGACTTAATGAATTGCCATTGCTTTTAGGAGGATATGTGGAATACCAGAGAGTAATATATTCTGCTTCAATGTCTCTTGTGTCTGCAGGGAATGAAGTGACAGAAGAACGATTCAAGTGCTATATGGTCATTTTCACTCCTGTGTCCATAAGTCTGTGTCATAAAGAACCAAAAATGTGGTACCATTTGACTGATGTTGATTGCATATGCATTATGCAAACCAATGATAATCCTAAATTCCATGAAAAATTAATGTAGTTAACGGCAGTAGTAGAAAACGAAAATGCTAAGTTGAATTGTGTTGTTTCATAAAGAAAAATAAATTTAGATCCTGGCATAACAATTACTCAGGATTCCAGGGTACTTCCAATCCTGGCCAGACACTGAAGTCCTGCAGCCTCCGTGTTCAAATTATATTGACCAAGTCTGAAAAATCCTTCAGTATTTTTCCCCTCTTTGGTGAAAATCTGATTCAAAGCACATAAAAGAGGAACTGCTGCAATTACAGCTTGGATTTTTTCTTTAAAAAGGGCAAGGGAGCAGTTCAGTACCTGCTTCCTATTCCATTTTCCCCAGGTTTGGTTGGTTGGCTTTGGGTTTTTGTCTGAAAATAAGAATTTTATAGGTGAATATAGGGGAAGCTTTCTTGTCTGGATAGACTTAAACATCATAGTTGTAAATTATTAGTCTGTACTGTTTTCACAAATTATTCATAGTCATTCGATTTTGTTTACGTGTATGCTTTACCTCTTGTACAGAAATTATTATACCTTTGGAGTCCAGCAACAGACTATAAGGTATGTGCATGTTTACTGTTAATTCTAGGACCTGGTTTGATTCACATTTCAGTGTAATTCTAATGACTTGGACAGAGGTTCTCCTGTTTTTAATCTAGTGTTGGCTCACATGTAAAGTGCTGCTGGGAAGATGGCATACCATGCTTTGTTCAGATGAACAGCTATGTTCTTTGTCATTCTGCTTAGAAATTAAATCCAGAAAAACAAATACTACTTGTTTTCTTCAGTGGCAACAGTTCTAATGTGGGACAGGAGTGCAGCAGGTCTGTGAAGCGCTAAACCGTGGCAGTACTTAACTCCAGTGGTTTTCCCTCTAAAAAGTATACTGTCACAAGGTGCTTATAGTGTGTGGGAATTAAAGCCTATGAGTCACATGCACTTTGGTACTTGATATTCATATCTTCAGAGATTACTCACTCTGGCACAACACACTCTTTAGCATAGATGTGATCTCTACTGTCCTTTGGGGAGTTCCCTAATTTGGCCCTTTCCTGCAGGCAGCCAGCTGCTTCCTTTTCCCAGACCATTGTGGAGGCTTAGAATAGCTCCACTTTTTTCAGGGGAGTGAACAGGAAAAGTGAAGTTAAAAGCAGTAGTCTGCTGGGAATAGTGTGGTGAGTGACTGGTAACTGCCTTGCTGTCCACCCTGTGAAGGTTGTGTTGCCTTATTTGAAAGCTCTGCTTGGGAAATGTGCTTGGCAAAGCTTCTGGTTTGTTGCTGGTGTCAAAGTCTGAACAGTTCTGGAAGGTGTTGTTGGATGAGGCCAAACTAGCATTGCTAGGATAAAGAGAGCTAGGATAATTCAAGGTTGATGACCTTTTTCCAAGGTTTCCCTCCCACCCCTCGCCCTGCAGAAGACTCTGGAGATAAACTGTTAGTCATTTCATAGGTTGTCCCTGAGAAATGGGGAAGTCTCATTCGGTGGATCCTATGGGAATGAATAGTTAGATGCCTTATAACTAATCAGGGTTATACAGTTTGAGAGATTAAGGCTGAAAACATGCAACAGCTGAAAATGACAGCAAATTTCTTATTCAGTAAGAGTAAAAATAGATCTTCCAGACTCAGAGAGAAGTGTACTAGCAGTAGTAGTGCTTCCAGAAAGCTGGAAGTATACAGCACAAGGAGAGAAGATATGGGTAACCAAATGTGTCAGAGGCAGATTTTGGAGCACAGAGTGCAATGATGCACAGCACTCATGAGCTAAAATTCCTGACTCTTCCCCTGCTCCATCATGGGATGCCACCCATGGGAGTCAGTCCTCCACAAACTTCTCCACATCAGTCCTTTCCCATGGAGCTCTTCAGCTCTTCACCAACTGCCCCAGCATGGGTCACTTCTATGGGGTGCATTCTGTCAGGTCCAGGCTGCTCCATCCTGGTCCCCCATGGAGTCACAAGTCCCCCCAGCAAACCTGCTCGTACATGGACCTCTGTCTCCATGGGCTGCCAAGTCCTGCCCAAAGCTTGCTCCAGTGTGGATCACAGTGTCTTCCATATGTCTCCACACACTCCAGAATGGGGTTTCTCCACAGCCTGCAGGTGGGGTCTCTGTTTGCCAATATCTTCCACGGGCTAACGAGGAACACCCGCTCCACCATAGTCTTCTCCATAGCCTGCAGGAGAACCTCTCTGGTGCCTGGACTGCATCCTGCCCCCCCTTATTCATTGGTTTTGGTGTCTGCAAAATTTCTTACATCTTCCCAAACCCTTCTCTGGTGTCACAAATTGGCTGCTTGCGTTCTCCTAAATGTGATTACCATAGGTGCTATGACTGTTGTTGATGGGCTTGGCTTTGGTCAGTGGTAGGTCTGTCCTTGAACTCAGCTAGTATTTACTCTGTTTGGCCTAGGAAAAACTTCTAGCTGCTTCCTGCAGAAGCCACCCCTGAAGCCCCCACTCCTCCACCAGAACTTTGCCAAATGGAGGAAAAAAATCTTGTCAGCTGCATCTTGGGTCAATTATAAACCTTAAACTCACACATTAGTGGGTGCTGCTTCTCAGAGAACTGTACCAGGTAAAGGCTGTCTGGCCGCCATTCCAGCATGAACAGTGTCTATATACTACAGTGAAATAAAAAGCTGTAAGTGTAAGAAGGGGCTTTTTTTGCCATTAATTTTAGATTTTCTTTCTCCAGAACTGGATGGACATTGGTATGCAGGCTAAAAGCCAAAACTGTTTGAATTCTGTAATAGATATAATACTTGTCATTTGATATCAAGGCTTTCATCAAAATACACTGCATTCTTTTCTATCTCTCACCCTCTTCCAATACCATCTTTTGAGAGCATGTTTTTTAAACTGTCTTAAAATTAATTCCAAAAAAGTCTGTCTCCAACTGATTGAAATGAGTCTGCCCAGAGGGAAAAAGTCATTAAAATAATCTGAAGTCGACAAAGTTTAATGAAAATTAATATATTGAAACAAATGTAATGTGACATCTGATATTTCTAAATAATTGATTTCCATTTGTGAAATTAAACAATTGCAGCTCAGAATTGTGATTCACAGCACTCTTTCCTTTATTGGTTTCAAGGAACGTGGATTACACTTAATAGGTGGTAGTGTACCACTGGGTTTAAAATATATAACTTGTGGAAAAGTCTGCAAGAAATGTTGTAGTTGATGCAGGAGATATGAAAATTGCCAAGCTATTCTTTCACTGCTAAAGTTGAATAACTTATGGTAGAAGATGTGTCTGCAGTTCTATAATCAAATTTCGAGGCATCAAAAATTTTTACTGAATATATTCCATGTAATGATTTTAAGGAAAAAACAGCCTAAAGACTGTAACAATTAAATAAATTTTTCAAAACTTGAGATTCCCTTGCATATACTTCATGATTTGTTAAAGAAATGTTCAGGAGAGAGACAGCATTTTTGGGCTAATCAAATTAACCTAAAATAAAGCAAGGTGATAAGCCCAAGAAATAAACCACTACTGTAATCTATAATGCCAAGTACGACTGAACACTTAAGTAAATTCTGACTAGAGCCTGGGAATCTTTATCACGCCCCCTTTTTTTGAGGATCTTTAGGAAGTTTAGATAGAGAAATTTTATAAATTGCTCACTTAGAGAATAGCATGAATAAAGTTATTGCATGGGACTGTTTTCTGTATGACAGGGTTATGCAAAAGCTGTTAGAAAACACATTATTTTAGTCCACTCGATATTAAAAATGGACACTCAAGAAGAAAATATTTTAAAACATCTTTTAAAGGGATTCACATACTCTTTTTGATATTATATATGTAAGATGAATTTCCAGTTTCAGCTTCTTCATATTGCTAAAATAGTTTGTTACATGAGAAATCCAAATAACTGTAAAAGTCTGTTTATCTTTTTACAGTGCTTTGTACACACACTGCTCATGCTAAAACCCCCAACAATCAAAAACCTGGTTATTTTAAGGCAAGACTTCTATTAGTTGAGGAAAACTCCAGATGTTTCAGACTTTTTCATTCAGCCTTCTATGCCTGCTTTCACTCTTTGATTCCTGCGGCATTAGTTTTGACAGCTGATTTCCTCTCTTTACAGGTCTCCTCCATTTTTGAGATGAATGTCACGATAGGTTGTCAGGGGATGTTAAATTCAAAGGCTTTCAATATTGCTTTTCTAGCTGTCAGATCTTTGTTGATGTCTTATTTTTCTTCCATCGTAATTTGCTTGTTTGGTTGGTTGTTTGCCATTTTCCTAATCAGAAAAATAGAAAGAAGAGCAAAAAGAGGCGACATTTCTGTTTGTATATTTTACTAGTGAGCGTAGGCTGGCTAGGTAGAATTACCCTTTTTTACTGAACAAGATGAGTAGCACAAGGATTGTATTCACACAGCTACAGCAATTGCTGAACAATGTTTTGAAGTTGCTAAATGTAGAGAATCTTTTTCTTCTACTGAAGCTGTTTTTCATTTAACATTTCTTCTTGTATTTGAAAGTCCAGGAGGACTAGTCATTGTTGGTAAACCAGAAAGAAAAAAATAAGGCTTTCAGTGAGAAAGGAACAGAAAACATGTCTGGTTGTTGTATTGCAAAAATGATCTGGTTAATTTCTGTGCTAGTACTTCTCTCGAGCATGATTTTCTAACAAACTATGGGGATGTGCCACGCATCAGTAAATGACTTTAAACCACTCTGGGATGATACTAATTTTATTGTAACCAGGAGATTTCTGAGAAAGATATGTGATTATCAGTGTATATAATGAGCATAATGATTATCAGCACGACAAGTTTAGTCAAATTATGTTCCTTGTTAAAAGGAAACATAAGCAGTGTAACATTCTAATGGTAAAATTTCATTAAACAATTAAATTCATCTGTATTTAGCGTATCAGTCACAGTAGAGGCAGTCCAGGAGCCAAGGTTTAATGAGAAGTTCTAAAGAAGCTGTCCAACTTGCATTTATTTCCCAATATACTTTACCATCTGTATTTGTACATCCAAATAATGCTTGGTCACATTAAAGCTCCATTTACTGTATGGAGTGGAGAACTGTTGCCCGAACCATGTAGCTCACATTAAAATTGACCTAACCACAGAATTAATCTGAGGCCATTTTAGCATAAACTTTTTTAGTAATGCATAAACCTTTCCTTTTTACTTTATTATATCATATTTTACACCACTTTCCAAAATAGAAAACACTTAAAGTTTTAAAGAATGATGTGCAATAGTAAACAATGCTGCCTCACCCACAGAGATGGCAAAGACTGTAGCATTAACTGTGTAACATCTGATGTTTCAGACAAATAGGGGCAAGTTCTGGGTGAGCACAGATAACTTCTCTGTTTGAAAACAGTCAAAGAAACTCTGTGCAGGAAGGTTGCAAGTGGCTTGCAGAAAAGCTTGAATTGCAGGTTGTAATTCTGCATGTTATGATTCCACAGCTATTTTGTATTACTCCACCCACCTATCTGTCTTGGACTCTGACTTCACAAAGCACTTAAGCACGTAGGGCATGCATACATATCTACATGACTACATACAGTGCAATGACAATTAAAAAATGCTGGATACGTTTACAAAGATACTTTATAGTAAGTATATAACCATATGATAAGACTAAATGTATGTCTTAAAATCCACTAAGAAATACTTTGAACTGTGACAATGAAATCGCAATTGCAGCAACAAAATTAGAAAGAATCAGATGTATAATTACTACAGGGCATTATGTGACAGACTTCATTTTGTGATTTGGACAAAACTAATGGTTCAGTGATTTTCAGACTTAATGGATGCCTAAGGTTATATGGTGATATGTATGTTTGATAAAACATAAGCATGTACAAGGGTTCTCAAAGATTTTCATCCCATTTAGAACATGCCCCATGCACCAAAATCATTTCTGCACATTTAAAAATCTCTGGTTTAGGGACAGAATTTAATTCAAAAAAGCTGGCCTCAAATAACTCTCTAACTTTTGTGTGGTTTTGTGTATTTTAGAGTAAGTGTCTTTTTCTGAACAGCTCTAAAAATGAGATTATAGTTTCTGCACATGGAATATGTGCGGACATAGAGATGTGCAACATTAAATGCAGAATCAAAGTAACTTAGTAGTGAGACAATCTGGGAACTAGCAGGAAGTTTGCTCCTATGCTTAGGAATAAATAATGGGTATAGCTACCTGGATACTTTAAATTATGACCTAACTTCAAAATATAGATGGACATCTTCATCAAGAACATATCTTCCCAGGAGCAGACACAACTAATTTTTCTTCCTGAATGGAAATCCTGAGACTTAATTGCCATGATTGTTCGATGCATCTTTGCAGGTGATGTTATTAGTGCTGAACCTATAACCATCTGTTTCACCAAGACAGTTTACTTTTCCATAATAATAATTTGCTGTACCAGGTCTCCAGGTCACATTCAGCACCTTCTTTATTGTTACTGTATTTTCAAGGCAAAAGCCTTATTTCTTTTCCCAGAAGATAAATTTTGGGTGGAAAAATATTCTGAAATAGTATGACAGTGCTTGTGGCCCCAGATCTGACTTGGACAATTCTGATATTTGTTAGATCTAAACTCTGTGCACTATGCACTGGTTCCTCCATGTACTACACAGCCCGCTTTGCCACCAGTGCGGCATGGTCTGGCTTATATTTATCTTTGTCTTTCATAAACAGTCCTATTGGTTTCAGCAGTATTGTGGCACCATTATAGGATAGGTAAGGCTTGTAAGACAAGAATAAATGCTGTCAGTAAGACAGGAGAAGATGAATATATGTAGATGTCTTGATCTAAAAAAAAACCCTGAAAAGACCCAACAAAAATCCTTTCCCAGAGCCATACACTTATGTCTGATTCTGAGAAACAGAACTCAAATTGTTTTGTCATATTTCCACAATTCCTGAAAAAGTATAAGATGCTTTGTAGTATATGCTTGTACCATCAATTGGGAAAGAAATGAGAGGGCATAGGTGCTAGTAAAATAATTATCAAGTTTTATTTTTTTCCCCTTAAAACCAGGCTAAACTTATTCAGTTATCTTCATCAGTTTTCCCAAATCACTTACTGGATTTAGGATTTTCCAAAGACAAGAGATACACACTTTCTTGTTCAGAAATTTCTACTTAACTTTGATTGCTCTTTTTTTTTACTTCCTGTGTTTTAATTTGGTGGAATTCTAATAATCTCCTGAGACAGTAGAGTCCTTGGATTTGCAGCAATAGTGTCAGAGTTATTAATCAGAAGGCAACAAACCTAGACTTTTTGCATAGGAAACATAGATCAAGTCACCTTGTCTCCTTGGAACATCAATCTCTACGTTCAAGAAACGTGTTTGGGTAAGATTTATCTTGTCTGTTGCTTTCCAGATTAGAGTCACAGTTGAACTATAGTTTATATAAGATAATGCAATAAAATGTGGGCAAAAGAAGCAACATACAGGACAACTTGGCTTACACAGTATCTTATCTTGTAAAACTGGAGCTGGCATTTCTTTATTCCCCTTTTAATGGAGCATGCCTCTAAGACTATTGACTCCTAGGCTTAAATAGTTTTAAATTAGAGTTGACTAGAAGTTTAAAACCATGTAACACATGATTTCCTTTCATTAATCAGATAAGGTCAATACATTGACCAGTATTGTACTTAATTAGCACAAAACCCAATCATTAGAATTAGGGTTTATATAAAGCAAAAGGTCAAGCAAATGGCAGAAGACTGTCTCTGATCTGAAATAGTACTCTGCTGAGTAGGGGTGAATGACTTCTCTAGATTTAAAAAAAAGACGTTAAGGCACTTTTTTGGCTGCTTTTTATTTTTTCCTTTTCCTCTGGTAGACATAAGGTAATAGATTTTCTGTTGAAGTGTCACTATGTCCTGGTTTTGGCTGAGATAGTTAATTTTCTTCCAAGTATCTGGTGTAATTCTGTGGCTTGGATTTAGGATCTATACATCTTTTAAATACCCCCAGCGATGGTGACTCCACCACTTCCCTAGGAGGCTTGTTTCCAGTGTTTGACAATCCTTTTGGTGAAAAAAAAAATTGCTACATACTGATGGTGCAGTGTCCCAGTGGTTAACCAATACCTCCAGGTAGTTTTCTGGTGAGTGGCTTTCTAGCCACTCTTACCCAAGCCTGTAGCATTGCAGGGGATTGTTATGACTCAAGTGCAGGACCCAGCTATGTTGAAAGTCATACAGTTGGCCTTGGCCCATCAATCCAGCCTGTCTTGATCCCTCTGTAGAGTCTTCCTACCCTCAAGCAGATTGCCACTCTTGCCAAACTTGGTGTCATCTGCAAACTTAAAAAGGATGCACATGATCCTCTCATCCAGACCATTGATAAATATCAGATAAACAGAACTGGCCCCAGTTCTGAGTTCTGGGGAACACCACTTCTGACTTGCTGCCAACAGGATTTAACTCCATTTGCTGCAACTCTTTGGGCCAGCCAGTTTTTTACCCAGTGAAGAGGGCACCCACCCTAGCTGTGAGAAGTCAATTTCTCCAGGAGAATACTGTGTCAATTGGTGCCAAAGACCTCCCACTTATTCACTAGGTGGGTCACCTTGTCACAGTAGGAGGCCAGTTTAGGCAAGAAGAACCTGTCTTTTATAAACCTGTGCTGACCATGCCCAATCAGCTGCTCATCCTCTATATGCCATGTGATGGGACTCCAGATGATCTGCTACATAACCTTCCCCAGCACCAAGTTCAGACTGTCAGGTCTGCATTTCTAGGGATTCTCCTTCCAGCCTTTCTTCTGGATGGGCATTACATTTACTAACTTCCAGTCAACTGAGACCTCCCTGGTTAGCCAGGACTGCTGATGATTAATTGGAAGTGCCCAGTGAGATCTTCCACCAGCTACTTTGGAGGAGTTGGCAGAAGTGCTCACTAAGCCACTTTTTTCTCCCACTGTTATTAGGCAGATAGTCAATATGGTTTCCTAGTTGGGAGCTAATTCACTCAGTGGTTTTTATTTTAGAAAAAGAAAGCTGTCATCCACTTTTCATTTTCTCTAGTAATAACCAAAATGTAGCTATCTGTTTTCATGACCCAGGGTGTCATACTCTGAACAAGTTATGACTACTTTTCACACTTAATACCTATTCTTGTAAAAATGTTCCTCATTACAATGAAGCTGACTCACAAGTCTTTCATTAGAAGATCCCACTTGGCCATTAAACAGTACTAATGTTTTCCTATTGTGCTTAAAAATGAATAATTCATATACTCTATGAGGATAAACTAGGATGATGAGTAACAGGACAAAGCAAGTACAGATATGTCCTACTTTATATATTTTACCATGAGCTGGCTACATGTGATTTTTCTCACTACTTTCTTGTTGGCTAGGGTGAATTTTGTTGAAATGTATTTTCTGTCTATATGAATAAATACATGCATATGTATATGAGATACATGGATCAAATAAATGAGCCTCACAGTGTGTCTGTGTACATTTTTGAGACACAGATTTGCTCAAGGCATTTAAAAACTTCAAGAAAATGAGAAAAAACCACCAGACAATACTGATGAGGGGATAGTTGCTTGTAGAAGCTTGGCTCTTCTGTGCACTGTCATTTCCCTGAACTGTGTCATGGCTGTAGGTACAATTCTTTTTTCTTTTTTTTTCCCAGCACCCACAGTTTTCAATTAGATTTTCAAAGTATTTATTAACATGTATCACACAAAGGGGCGAACCATGGTGAAAATCTTCATGTTTCCTGATGAACCATGACTATAATTCTTCCTTCATGCTTCCTGCCAGCTTATTTATTAAAAAAACAGCAAAAACAAACCAGCAATTAATTCCATAAGGGGCAGAAAGATTCTGTCCTGTTGATACTATAAAAAAGTAGAAGAGAAAAACAGAAAAAATTGAAACTTTAAATTTGTTAAGTTTTGACCAACGTTGCTATCTGCCACGTCACCACCAGATCAGTTCCCTTGACTAATATTCTCCACATCTGGGAACTAATTAGTGCAATAAAGAGGTCTAAAGGGACATTATTCCAGCAGAAAAAGAATTGTGTTCCTACATCTGTGATAGACCATACCCTTCCAGAAGGGAAAATCTGAGCCCGGTTCTCTTACAGAAACTGAGCAGTTCAACCCTTCCTAATGATTTCAGTTATAACCAATCACCTAATGTTATTTAAAAAAACAAGTAATTTGAGAAAAAGTGAAACCTTCATTTCATTCCTAGTTTACATTGTGTTCTAGTACTTCCTGAAAACAAGAAGAGAGGTGTGCCTCAGTTTAACTAACATCGTTTGTGGCTCTCAGGATTGGGGAAAAAAGAAAAGAATTAATCCTGGAGGATATAATAGGGCATTAGGGTTTGATAAAATTTCTGTTTCCAGCCTAGTTTCATTGTAATGCATCCTTAATTAACATGTCATTATTTGTAAATGTTGCCAAACACCATAAAAAGCCAATTCAAGTTTATTTAAGTTAATTAAACAGAGCTGCTGTTTAAGTTAATTAAACAGAGCTCCCCTCTGCAAAGTGTGCTGGCACCCACACCCTTCTGTGCTTCTTGGCTAGGCCTGCCCATGCCCCTGGGGATTTGGCCACTGCAAGGACAGACAGAGCAGGCTCCTGCAGACTGGGATGCTGACAGGCCCCCGCATTGCACCCATGGGCTGGGCTCCCCTAAGCCCTAATGATTTACCCAGCCAGCCTAGGCCTCCTCCTGACACTGGCCGCTGAGATGGTGACAGGACACACGGGCTCTACAGTCAGAAGCTGGAGGCTTCTGACTGGAGGGAAAGAAGTGCTTGCAGCAGAAATGGAAAGTGTATTTTTCTTCTTGATTGTGCTACAGTTTCTGGCAGAGCACAGCACAGCACAGCACAGCCAGGCCTGGCCAGCAGTGTAGTGCAGTCCTGGCACAGATGTTGGTGGGAGGCTGGGGTGTGCTACCAATCAGTCACCTCCTTGCACCCCACTGGTACACAGGACTAGCAGAGGGAGTTATATAGAAGTGACTGCGAATACTGCCATATTTTCTCTGTGTCTGCTTTTCAGGCTGGGGACACAGCTGCAGAGGTAAAGGTGCAGACCCATCTGGAAACTATGTATTGTTTGGTTAACTGTCCTAGTTCTGGACAGGCCAGAGATAACTTCCCTAAGCAGCCAGCAGAGGTGAGCTCAGTTAGCCTGGGCTGTTTTCCACACCACCTGACATCACTCCCTCATAAAAGGGGCTGATTGGGGAGGGGGACTCATGGGTCCCTCCGGAGCAGTCTGAGTGCGGCTGGGGCATTGGGTTGGTCCTTGCATCATGCAGTATTCTGTTTGCTTCGGGTCAATAAGGTACTCTGTTATGACCAGATGTAAGTGAAGCTTTCTAGGGTCTGTTATTGTTCTCCTTAAACTGTGCTTTTGTCAGTAAACTGTCCTTATCCCAACACATGGAGGCTCTGTTTCCCCTCCAGGAGAAGGAGATCAGCGTGGGGTGCTCAGCCACTGGTTGGTGCTGAACCACCACATTAATACAGTCTTCTCTTTCACCGCATTGCTCTTTTTTTTGTTTTTTTGGACTGTAAAATTTAACTGTGAAAGTAGTTCTGACAAAGTCTGTAGCTGGAGAAAATACAGGAGGAAAAATTTTAAGAAATTTAGCACGTAAGAAAGAGAACAGAACAGTGTGGGGGACAAGTCATGTACAGTTGCAAGTCACTCAAGTCACATACAGTGAGCCCCAGACAATGCCCCAGAGAGACAAAAAAGAAGGAAGTCATGGAGAGGGACCAGGTGTCACTCTTGATGTGCCCACAAAAAGTGTGGCAGTGTCAACCAGTTCTAGAGCTGGGGCCAGTAAATAAGGGCATGTATGAATCATGAGAGGGACTTGTTCTACACCAGTCACTCCTGTCAGCAGGTCTGGTGATCTATCTCTCTCTCTCTTTTTCTCTCTTTCACTCCTTTTCCCTTCTTGAACTGAGGGGCAAAGACCTGGACACAATATTCCAGGTGTGATCTCACCAGGGCAAAGTAGAGAGGGAGGAGAACCTCCCTCAATCTACTAGCCACACCCATTCTAATATACCGCAGGATGCCATTGGCTTTCTTGGCTATGAGGGCACATTGCTGTTTCATGGTTATTCTGCTGTCCACCAGGACCCCAGGTGCCTTTTCCCTATGCTGCTCTCTTTGTCATCCTCACAGCTCTTTCTCCAATTCGTCTGACAACCCAGTGATTTATATGAAGTATATAATGTTTATGGAAGATCTTTTTTAATGGCGATATTTGATAACCTAATCTGTTCTGTTTGTGACTCAGACAGTTGCATTTTTACTGGCTGATGCTGATTTCATATGAATCTTGTTTGCCTTCCACCTACACGGAAAACAGAAAAGACATTGCAGCTAGAATACATTTCTTTATCTCACAGTAGTAATTTAGCACAGAGAATATCTAGCTGTCTCTATAGATTCAACAGATAAATGAAGCTATCATTGGTGAAAGTGAAAAAATTTCATGCCTTCCTAGCAGATAATTGATCTTTGTGTTTTCTTAGTCTGCCTGCAAACAAAACAGATTTCTTCCAGGCTACCTTTTAACTGAGAGCTAAAATAAAGTGAGAGATGCCTAGATTTTAATCTTAATTCTACAGTCAGAAGGTCTTTAAGGAAAAGCACAGGTCTTTAGAGTAAAGGTTAAGATCAGCACAGGAAATTCATGCTGAATATATATATCTGTCTATAGAGGGTTCCACAATGTTCAAGTGCAAGAAGACCCACTTCCTTGTCCACTAAGAAAAGTGACGTTTTTCAGTTTAGTCCTAATATCACTGAACATTTTGGTGTCTGATCTCAGCTATTATAACTATAAGCCTGTATATAGACACCTAACATATCCTTCCCTTATAAGCCAATGTAGAGAGGCGAATACGGCTGACTAGCTGGCTGCTGGTTTAGCTTCCCCCATGGTTGCTATTACAGCTTTTTTGTTTCTACAAGGTGTATTTGTCAGCAGGAAGACCTTAAAATGGTAGTGGTGGTTGAATGGGGAGTTTCTAAAGGTGTCCAGGAAGGTATTAACAATTGGGAAAATTAACATAACTTCTAACAGTGCTGTGATGTCTCTGAGAATAAGAAAACCCCCACTGAAAGTGGCACTCTGCTTCAAAAGTTCCATCAGTAAAAAATGATGGAAAATCACATTTTAATTTCAAAACAATCAGTTTTAATTCTATCCTGAATGTAGTTACAGGTATTAAAAAGTGTCTCATTTGTGTTAACCCAATCATATGGGAAATGTTTCTTTTCAAGATAAAGTCTGTTGATAGTTTAAGAACCTAGATAAGGGAGTCTATGCAAAGAATACTTAGATTTGGTAGATCCAAATCCATTATAACTAGAACATTAGTAAAGAACATAAGAAAGGTATTTTAAACTGTAAAAGTGTGTGTAATAATATAAATCATGGCTGTTCACCAGATGTATAAATATAGGCTTGTTTTCTTGAGAGATACAAATGCCATAAATATGCCTTTTTTTTTTAATTTTAAATCTACCTTTAGCATATTCACAGCAGTGTGTCTGAATGAATGAACAAAATTATAATGGATAATTATGAGAGCTAGATGATGCATATAATATTGTTGCACTATATAATTTTGGAAAGAGCCAAGTACATTAAATTATTACCATAGGTATATTTCTGTAATAGGGTAGAAGAAACAGAGCTTAGCCAAGGCTTTTTGGGGAGTGACATCGTAGAGAATATCCCTCCACAGCTGGTGGTCTGCCATCACAGTTGGTTTCTACCCAAGTGGCAGTGACCCTTAACTGAAATGAGAGCAAAGCTTGGATGATAGACTGTGCTTGTACTTCGGTTTTCCACACAGTTCTGTGCTGTACTGACAGTCACTTTGAGTTGAGATACATATGCCTTATACCAAGTGCAAATGCACAGCTTTGCCTTCTTCCATCTCCATGTGTGTAATTGTGCAGTGGCTCCTCAGAAAAGGGAAAGGGTCATGTCAGTGATGCCAGCCAGCATCTTACAGGACCACTGACATGCTGCACAAAAGATATATGTGTGCAAAATTCACTTGGAAAACTCATTTAGCTTCTCACCTATGAGGGAATTATATTTAGGTGGGTTTTTTTATTTCTACAATAACTGTTGCTCTCAAACCTACTTAAGTGAATAAATTATGTTTCTTTTATCCTCGTTCCAGTGGAGCAGTGGGTGTAGGTCAGAGATCTTTCTGGTCCACCCATAATGGGATAGGTAACAAAGGAGAGCAACAGCCACGCCATGCAGATCTGCAGATCTCCAGCTCGCATTGGTACACAAAGGGATGTATCTTAGCAGTCTGTATTCCCACAGGTACAGGGAATAGATTGATGACAGTCAAATGGGGGGCTAGAGAGAACTGAAATCATAACTGGATATTTGAGACCCAATTACTGGGTAAGTAACAGGCAGTGATAATTTCATCAGACCTGTAAGTACTGACCAGCTGCTCAAGGGAACAACAGATTCTCTAAGTAGCACAGCAGTAAATTGAACAAGCACTGGAATCAGCCATAAAATAAGGACGTGTAGCTCTGCAAGGATATAACAGCTGTAAGATTAATGCAAAACCACAGTTTTCAAAATTAAGGTGAATTTATTCAAGCAGAGAGAGAAGAAATAGGAGAAAAAGTTAAATTCTTGTAATATAAAAGAGGTAAAAAAAAAAAAGAGAATACAACATAAATGTGAATATAATGCAGGGCGTGGATGTACTGTAGATGGAATTTGTGGTAATGAGTCCAGGAGAACAGTTCACAAAATCTCTTCTGAAGTACTTGGCTTTCTGCAGACTTACAAGCAGTAGTCAGTTTTCCAGATAGGTTAGGTGCCTACATTACTGCTGCTGTGAATGACCACGGACACTATTGTCTTTACTGAACTATCAGGTTTTAATTTTGACCTTTACCTTATACTAAGGTCCACGTGGGATTGAAAATTGAGATGCCCATGCGTTAAAACCCTGGAAAAAACTCATTCTGTTAGTGTTGCGGAGCTTGCACTGACAGGACTGAGGTTAGAGAATGGCATAGTTCAGTAAGGGCAATGTTCTTTAAAAACGAAAAGGTGGAAAGAGTGCCAAATCCTTTTTGCACCCAGTGAGCAGAGCAGCTTTGCAGCACTCCAACCAAAGGTTTGGCTCCTTCCAGACTTTTCTTCCTGTCCTCCCTTACAGCTTATCAGCCAGGAAAGAAAACACAGGCTACCAGAGTCTTCTACCATGGTAAAACTGAATCCTAAATGGACACTGATAAATTAGTAGTTTGCTGTCTGGAGTATGCACAGATGCAAGTAACCACTCATCTTCACTGCCCCTGTGCAACTTCTAAACCATATGCACAGCACAGGGCCACCTCGACAATGAGGTGAACGTTGAACAGAGAAAACAATTATCAAAATGCATTTTCTTATTGGCTATAAAAAAATAATAATACTGGATTTGTTGCCTATAATTTCAAGAAAGCAGATTATATCAAGTTCAGAGCCAAGACTAATCTTTAATAGGTGATACAGAAACTAGAAGAATGCATTGAAGCAAGCAGGACAATGAAATATATTTAAGTCATTCTTGAAACTGACTATTTTCACCAATATTAACATACCGCATAAGAATAATATCCATAGCAATCAAGAAGGACAGTAGATACCTTGACAGCACATCGTTACTTTCCTAAAGTTTAGGTAATAAGAGTTTGAGTAGAAACTAAAAGGAAATATATGGTAATGTAGTAGGAACTGAGAGTGCATATTATAATTGAGAAGGAACTCTTGCCTTAATTCTACTTCTAATGTTGATCATAAATTTCAAAAAATAATTTGATTTTGACTTTTTTTTTCCATTCTACATCTCAGGTTTTAAGTAAATTCTAACTGAAAGGATTAAAACCTTTTCCTCTGTGCAAGTAAACCACAAACCAATTCAAAATCAGGTCATTGTAGCTGCCATAGTTTAGTCCTTACTGAAATAAAAAATGTAAGTAGGAATTATCTGAAAACTAGTACTTAATTATTTCAGTCTAAATAACCATCTGTTAAATGGCAATGTAGCATTTACATTCTTTAGAATTGGTTTGATTTCTAAAAGGGTTGTGAGCTTCATCAAGTTTGAAAAAAAAGAAATCCTGCTTCTAAAGGTTTAAAGCAACGGATAGTTAAACTGGGTACTTTAATTATGCTGATGAAAATGGGCAATTTCCTTGGCATTCTTTGTTTGTTCTTTTTCAAGGAAGAAGTTTAGAATACTAAGTGTTGCAGAAGTTTCAATTTTCTTAAGCCAAGTGGGTTTAAAGAGAAACTTTTAGGTACTGGAGGATGCCAGTCAGGGAGCTGTACCGTATGTGATCTCAGACTGTCCCAGCTACAGACTGTCTCATTTCAGGATGTGACAATAAAGCAGGAAAAAGCACAGTTTGACTCTCAGATCCAGAGTTCAGAAAGCAATAAATGGAGTCTGTTCTTTTTAAAGAGAAATTCCTCCTCCTAAAGCTGGTTGGTTTTTTTTACCCTCCTTGAAAGTGTATCTCCAGAGTGTATTTTAACTGCAGAACATTTCAGCCCAGGAATAACCCATAAATCTAACTTCATCAGTGACACCTCTGGCAGTTTTTTATACTTCAAATGCCTGTATTTGTTTATTTTAAAATAAAATATTTTTCTTTATCTGTGTCGACATTAGAAGATTTGCAGTTTAATCATTCATAGCTATTTTATCTCCAGATTATAATGGATTCTTTCTCAGGCTTTTTGTTGACACTATTAGCTGCACTGGGCTCCCTTAGACGTGGGGGAAACTCTTTCCTTGTTATCATATCACTTTATAATACCTTCCTCACTAGACTGTACTGATCACAACTCATCTATGATGTCAATGTTTGCAATTTCTGAAGCACGTTTTCAGCAATCCTTGGTAACCAAATCCTGTTACCTTTTATATACGCAGCAAAGCAGCTCAAATCCTTTTAAATAAGAAAATTGAGAGGCAATTGCACAGATGGTAATAACCAAATAATTGTTTCAGCAAATCAGCTGAAGCTGCAAGCATTAGGTTCTTCAAAAACTCTGCAGTACAGGCTATAAAATACAATATTGTGGCATGGTAAACCTTCTTGTTACCTGAATTTTGTGATAAAATGTTTACTATATTTGATCACATGGTGACGTGGGACTAGTAGTGTTCAAGAGCCAAGAGATTTCCTTAGAGATATCATATTTCTTGGTAGAAAATTTCTGGGATAAAAAATTAACTTAGATTCTTGGTAGAAACTTTCTGGGATAAAAAATTATCTTGGGTCCACTGAGAAAATATTTCTTTTACACATTTTAAAATATCTCAATTAAATTTTACTATTTTTGTCTTTTTTTCCCCAGATATATTAGGTATGATTATGCCTACTGGTTTCAATATGCTCATTGATTTGTATACTTGTAAAAACAATTGAGATTATTTTCAAGAGAGGCCCGTTCATTCCTCATTTACCATACTATTCATGTTTCAAAACATTCTAGATTCCCTTTGCTATGTCTCATAATTATTTCTTAGTTTAATTAGAGTGTATATGGAAATACACTATTAGTGCTGCAAACTATTATTTTGAGAGATTGATGTATTTGTTTCCTATGTGGTTTTCTGTTTAGATAAGAATAGACAAATTAACATAGATGATACAGAATTTATTATTACATTAGAGCAGCCTCTTTCATTGCTGAATTATAGTTGGTTGAGTTCCTTTAAAAATGCACATTAGATTTTATGACTCCCAGGAATTAAGGTGCTCAGTTTTCTAGATTTTGTGTTCTTGGAGCTTTTGTTGTAACATATGGTACATATTCAGAAACATAATGCTGGTGTAGCAGTTATTTTGATTCATCTCCACTCACACATCCAGAGGTAGGTGTTTATTTCTATACCCGTGCTGATACCTGCTGCCCTTTTGATTGCTCACAAACAGGGGCATTCAATTCCATTAGTCAGGACTTATAAAAATAGAAAAAGAAACTCTGCATTTTGCATTATATTTCTAATCTGGAAAACACAGTGTGTCAAGTTTTGCATTGGCTCAATTTCAGAAGTCTGATGTACCCACAGAACATAAAATAATTGATTCCTGACATATAGTGGAGAAAAATGTACTTAAGATGTGGATATGGTCGGCTAAGAGCTTTCATGTAAATATGCTCTTCTCTTCTATGAAGAATGTACTTAACTTATGCAAGACAAGAAAGTAAGACATTTGTGCAAAGCAGAAGTCCCAATTAATGTCAGGATGGTTAAGATAAGAATTACAGTGCATTAAAAATTGCATCTTTAAAGCAACTTGATTGTTACATGGGAAAACATAAGAAAATGCAGGCAGATTTCATGGTTAACATTTGAGAAATGATTTATGAGCCATGAATATTATATAGCAATACTAAGCAAATGGAATAACTAATAGTACAGGAAATCACTGGAGCTTTAAATGGGCAATGGTTTGCACAAAACAAATACATCAATCTCTTTGACAAAAAGCACTCACTGAGTAGTATTTTTTAAAATGTGTGCAAGCATACACAATTTTTTCTACTATGTCTAATAAAACATGCAGATACATATCTATATATAACAGGGTAAATATGCAGAGTTGTAGGCTTTCCTAAATCTAAACTTCAGAGTTTAAGTATTTATTTAGTGACTAAAGAGATAAATGCAGAGAGGTGTCACTGGTTTCTTACTGAAATATACCTAACTTTTATAGCTTAATTTGGCTTCCCTGGAGTGCATTTACCTGGGGAGATAAAACACAGAAAAACAATCAAGAAACCAACACACAGACCCCCTATACAAAAAAAAAAAATAAATTCAAACCACCTTAGATAATGTTTTTTAAGAATGGCTTTGTGCTTTTGAGATTATTTTGGAGAATTATAGTTTGCAAAGTTACTAACAGCTAACATAAGGTCTCTTGTTCACGGTAAATATCAAAGGAATCATTCACATTAGTTTACTTTTCAACAGTGCAGCTAATATCCAAATCTGTCTTCTGATATGAGGTAAAAAACTGGCTTTCCTGGGCAGTCTATCAGAACAAGAGCCTAGGTTAGCCATGCCAAATTACCTTGGAGGACAATATCTCTCTCCAGGGGCAGCACAGGAGCCTGCAGACTGTCCTCAGTCATCTAGTTAGCATTTATGAATAACCTTACCTTGTTCCTATACAATGGACTGAGCGCAGTAAGAGCTATTTAACAGAGCATTAGGTGAGGGCTACAGCTGTGGCTTTCTGCATGCTGATTTGATGATTTGTCACTAAGAAGTTTTTGGCATTTGCAATTATTTGACAAACTTAAAATTTATAAACACTATGCGTGGACGATTCAGTTAAATTGGGTGGGGTTTTTTGTAAAAATTATGACCAGTAGGAAAAAATAAACCCAGATATTTACACTATTGTGGAATACTTGCTCATTCAGTACAACAGCACAATATCAATGAGATTCTTCATCAGATCATAGAAGTTAGGTTTTGTCAAAACAATAGGTTATAAGATCTCACTCTCCCTGACTTCAATGTTAGCTCTAAACAACAAAACATTATTCTGGAAAAGAATATATAAAATTATGGGTGGCAACAACGTATGAAGTTTTATCAGATTTCAGTGTTATTCCTTAGATATTAGTAAAATATTTCAAATTGCAGATTTCTTCTAAAAAGGGAGAGTCGTAAGTTGGGTGAGTTAAAAAAAGAATATCCAAGGCTACACTGAGAATGAAAAGAAGTTATCCGATTTGTAATCATGGGATATAATAACAGCATGGTACTTGCAGTCAGAGCAAGAGAAAAACCATGAATATGATGGTGATGCAAAACTTTTCCTTGGATCATTTTCCAATGTTAGCTGTGGATCAAGAATATTGAATGCCAAGCACATAGTCATGCACACTCCAAGAAACGTTCAGGAAAAAAATTAATAGACTCTGAAAGGAAAGGATTTTTTGGTAATTTATATAAGTGGATCTTCTTACTTGCCCCTCCTCCCAATCTCCACCCCCCCAAACTATGCAATCTATTAGTTTAAAATTTAAAGAACAAAAGGTTACAGAGGAAGTTATTGGTTAATTAGCAATTCACAGTGCTCTGAATTTGTTCACTATTTTAATTTCACCATAGAAGAATATATTTATTTTAGTAAATTCTAAGCAGTGAGGAGAGGTTATGTTTTAAGCATTTGCATAATATATGCACACTAAAGTTGTCACAATGGCAGACTTAAGTGATTCAGCTGTACTAATGATGGTTTAATTTTTAAATTCAGAGTACAACTGCCACTAGTCTTTTCACCTTATAGCTGAGAACTGAAACATTTAGTTAATTTTGAATGCTGGAAAAATCTTATTGCATGCAAAAGTATAAAATAATTGGCCTATTTGAAGGCTAATTGCATCTAAGAGCTTCGCTTTTCTGGAGATAGAAATTCAGCCGCGGCCATGAATTGGTAATAAACTTACTGGGATGTGGCCATGAGTATAAACAAAGACATCAGTGAAGAAACTAAAGCCATTAAAAAATGACAGAATGTGGGAGGCCAGAGAATAAAATAGATTCAGATAACATCGTTTGCTTCATGGTCTGAAATGGGTAATAACAGAGATACATCTACTAATGTACTGGGACCCTGGTCTTCTGATATCTTCAAAGATTGGGAGTCATTGGTATAAACATGTAAGTGCATGATAGATGGCCATGTTGCTGTGTCTAGAATCTAAAAGGCATGTTTTTTCTCTTGTCTTTTCTCTCACTTCTCATCTATGAGCCGCTAGAACTGGGTTTGGTGCGTTTTTCATCTGTCATATTTAAGCTCAAGAATGGGTTCACTTCATTCAGCAGTTGGGATGCTGGATGTTTTGTTATTGAGAGGAGATTGTAAATTATTCCTTGTATGCTGATGAGCCTCAGTTTATTCTCTGACATTCCTATTGTTTGTGAACATAGTTGTCATGGCAGATGGTCTCTCAACATTTAGAGGGCATTATCCTAGTCCATGGAGGACTTCAGGAAAAAAACAAAAAACACCTGAAACTGGACTCTTGTCTGTGCCCAGAGCGTAACAGGAAGGGAGAATCATTGCTTCAAAGATGCCTACTGTGAGCTCTGCAGCTAAATGAGTGAGTCACTGATTTATTTTTTCCAGATTTTATGGATGTTTCCTGATCATAAGAGAAAACATTTTTTAGTAAATATAGCCAGCAATACCAAAAATTCAGACACCCTAGTTCAAAAGAACAATAAAAGTAGATGCTGTTAAGAAAACAATATGAAAGCTGAAAAAAACCCCATTGAAAAAAACAGTGAAGAGATGATGCTTAGAATTTATGGGATTTTTTGATAAATGATGAGTTTTACTTAGTTCTAAATGAATATTAAAGTACTTGTGTCAGAAGAGATTAAGCTGACTCTGAAAAGCAGGGGGGGGGGGGGAGAAAGAGAAGAATTAACTTCTTTCTGAAAATGTTTGCTCCTGAAAGATCAGTAGAAGCAATACAACTTCAGGGAGGCACTGAACACTCTTCTTGCTAGTGTTTCCTCAACATACCATTAATAACTGTTGCAATTCCTGAGAATGAGGTTTATCAGTTGAGTAGTCACAAGTGCTTATTTATGAATTATAATCAAATTCAAGGAAAACAGTTATGAGAAAATTTTTTGTTCAAGACTTGAACCTGCACAAGAACATTTTTATGTTAAACGTGAACAGGTTAGGATTAATTTCTTCAGTTATACCTTGGGAGGGGTTAAAGGTAGGAGAGGGGAGGCAAGTAGCACCAGAACCTAAAACATTTGACTGACTGACAACATTTCCAAACAAAAAAGCAGGAGAAAAATCCCTGGCATAACTAGTTGTCTCATACTGCAAGCTCATGTCGCAGGTATTGTCTAGCCTATCAGCCTCCCTCTGGAATTGTCTTCAGACTCTCTTTTTGGACTAATTACCTTTTTTAGTACTAGCTTAAATGCCTTTTGACACCAGCACTTTAGATTAATTCTGCTAACTCTGTAATCACACAGCACAGTGTTCAGCCTCTCTTCCATCTGTAGTGCTCATGTCATTATTAACTCTCAATCAAATTGAGTACAGAAGAGCATCTCATAAGCTTTCCATTAATTTTCTTCTGGAATAATAAACATTTTAAAATTCCAAACACTTGTAGAATAGAAGAACTTCCTTCCCAGATAAACAGAGTATTTGGAAAATTGTACTAGAAGGCTACGTGCAACTAGTCACAAAGAGGAAAAGGATATTGTGCTTTGACTGTGAACCTACATAGATTTATATCTATTCTGGCAAGCACAGGAGCTAGTGACAGAAAGCAGGGAATAGAAGGGGACTAAAAGATCATCCCTATCACTGACAGAGGGACAATGATCTGTGGTTCCAGGCACTGCACTGCCCCCTCTACAGCCACAGCAATGGGCAGCTCCTCTACTCTTCTATCCCAAACTTCATATTATTCTTAGTCACAAGGAATAGTGCATTCTGTACTTAACCTTTATCTTGCTTTTCCAAGCTCCCTCTGGGAGCTAGCTACATCTGTACCAACACTTACTGTGGCAAAGACTTAACAGGCAGTCCTGGCTGCTAAATGGCATTAAAAATCCAGAGCAGTAGTCTCTGAGCAAAAGGTTTTCTTATTGCCCTGAACAAACCAATCACCCAATCCTATATTTTTCTATGGCAAAGGCCATTATTTCCATTATCACATTCCTTTTCCAGGCATACCGCTGAGTGAAGGCACTGTGTAGCAGGGCATTTAAAGACAGGCACTGGGAGATATTCAGTTCTCAGAGTTAGCAAGTATTGTGCTTCTGGGTTTTTTTTCATTTCAAATGCATCTTAATGTGTCACTGTCGTTTTAAGAGTGACTTTATAGCTACTGAATATCACTAATAGCGTTGTTTTGTTTTTCATTTAAAATTTCTAAAGCCAGGTACTTTGGGGAAAGTATGAAAGCATGAACCTCAGGAAAGTTCATGGAATTAACCCTCCTCCTTGGCCAAATGCACCCCCAGCCTTCCAGACTCATGATATATTTTCTCTGTTACATTTCTTACTGAGAATCTGAAAGAAACTATTCTTAGTATGAAGATAAACTGACAGTATTCGTTATAATACTGGAAGACAGAAACTCTACCCACTTGGTTAGAATGTTCTGGTACTTTAAGAGAATGAAAGGTCTGACCACTCTACTTCAACTACTGTTTCATCTAATTACCTAGAGCCAACCTGTTTGCAGACAGACAAATAAAACAAGATTTGTGCTTTGGCAGTAAAACAGCACACGGTCTCAGATGAACTGTAGGCACTTCTGCTCATGGCAGTTTTCTCTAATGTTCTGGAAGTCAGAAGAACACCTAAACATAAATTATGTAGTCCTTAGAATCAGTGTGATTGAAAATATTAATTACCTAATTTAAAAGCTGGATCAAAAAATTACTAAATCCAGTGGGAGCTTCCCCAATGAGATTAATGATGTTTGGATTAATCTCTAATTTAGCCTCATTGAATAATGGTGGTTTCTTACTTATTTTTTTCCATTTCTTCATGACTCCTATTTTTCTCGTCCATACAAAGGACCATAAGACAGCACAGTCCATACTTAGTGTTCATCAGGAAAAGGAAAATTTCAAGGTTTATTTGAAATTTTGGGTTTAATGTAAAATATGTGAGCTTGTTCCTTATATATATCCTCTAGAAAGCCAATGCATTTCACAATAGCATTTAATATTAGAAAACTTATCCAATATTTATAGTTTGTGATAAAATACTTTCAAAAAGCACCTTAACAAACAGCAACTTTGCAGGTATAATAAACTTTGTTCATGAAAGAAATTGATTGCCACCAAAATTTCTTATGATAATTTATATTAAAAAAAAAATCTTAGTTCTTCTATTAAGGAGCCATAATAATTATTTTTAAATGCCTGGAAATGTTACTGTAGTAACTTGTGCCTCTGATAATAATTCTAAAATATTAATTCATTAATATTAATATTACACTTGCTCCAAGTATAACAGTCTAATACCAGCCCTATCTTTTTTGATGGGCATATGGGTAGAAAGGCTTTATCTTTCTCTGGAGGGTGATGGAAGAGCCACGAAAGCCATTTCCCCAGCAAATCATTCCACGCCATGCTGCATTCCAGGAAGGCTCTGGCTCCAGAAGGGTATGAGGAGGGTATAGAAGGGTTTTAGTCCTTTTTCTCTTTTGGGGAAAGCACCCAGGACTGTGAAGGATGACGACAAGGGCATGTTCTGTATCTACTGCTGATTCATGTATTTTAAGTTGGTGAGAAATTTTGGGAGATTTGGGTGAGAATATTTTTTTAGCTCACACGTCACTTAATTGTGTTGTAGAACTCATGGGTAATGGATATATCATGCTTCAACTGCAGTACGTTGGTACTCATGGATAAAACAGGCTTCACAAATTCAATTCTGATCTCATCTGTTCTCTTTAATATTACCTCCTCTACTTATTAATATCGTACACTTTGGTGATCCTGATTACACATGTTTAAAACGTGACTGATAAAGGAGCCTGTCAGTATCTTTCACGTTAATTCCATTGTTTAAAAACTCATGTAGGTTAGACTTTTTAATTTCATTTGGCTTCTCTGACATCCAGCAGCTGCCTCTTGTTTCACCTTTTTCCTAAGACACATGAACAAGTCTGAATCCTTACTGGAACTCATGGGCTGACAGGTGGGTCTGGCGTCAAAAGGCGCCTTCATTAGGGTACAGGGCTGGCCACAAATGATACCTATGTAATGGAGACTCCCCTTCTAGCGAGGGTGGTGTTTGATGGTTCTCGAGCTGCAATATAGTTCCACTTGTTCCAATGTTGCCTGTTCTAAACCAGAGAACAAGTTTTGATGATTAATTTCTGATTACTTTGGTTTTGGCCAAGCTGTAAAAGAACATAGTAAATTGCTCTTCCTTAATGACTGCTTGGATTGCCTGATAAATCTTATGGTTAAATGAAGAGTTTTCCCTGGGTCAGTCTTATAACTCTTTTCCTGAAACAAACCACAGACAGTTTTAATTGGAGAGATGGAGACAAGAAAGCAAGGCAAAAATCACGAGAAACTAGAGTAATAAAATTAGGCTGCATGGGATGTAGATTTATGCTAGAATATAAATCTTTTTTAAAGTACATAAAGTTATTATGTATTAAAGTAGATTATGTAATGAAAATACAAAGATTAGTAAAATCAAGGGTCTTGGAGAACTAAACCCTTATCACTAGAAATTCATATTACTAGAAATATCCTATACTGAGCCATAAACATGGAGGAAATATTAATATTCAAATCAAACAGAAAGAGCAAAGTATAAATAAGGATTATTTGAAATAAACAGGCCATTAGAGGAGTAACTCCATTTTAGGAAGACTCAGGAAAAAAACGAAATCAGACTTTGACAGTAAAACTCAAAAGTTCATGTATTTTAGTCATTATTACCTTAAGGAAAACTGGAACAGTTACATATCCAAATGACACTAAATTCTAATGGAAGAAAAAGTTTAAGTTCAAACCACATATACCATGCTATGGAACAAAATACAAGAATACTTAAGATGAAGTCATCAAAGTTAGCTCCAAAACTCAAGAACTCAATTAAGAGATGTTTAAAGTGAGTGTTTGGCTTGTAGCAAAACATCTATGACCATTCATTATATATTCAGAACTGGAGAAGTTGAATTGCTGTGGAAGGATTTAAATATGTTCTGTAGAAGGAAAAAGGGATCAGTTTCCAGACTTTTCATATCCTTGATTTTTTAGGCATATTTTTCTCTGTTATGCAGAAAAATGAAATCAAGATCACTGTCATTGTAGGTTATCCATTCAAAATAGTCTCTGCTGTTCAATTGCAGCAAGAGATTCCCTTTAAAGAAAATTAAAAAAAACTCAACAAAACCCAAACAAACAAAAAAAATCACTGTTTTTAAAAGGATAGATTATTCAGCAATCAAAATTTATGAAAATGGGTATTTCAACTCTGTATCCTTTCACAAAAGAACATGCTGGATTGAGAACCAGTAACCTACATTTTGTTGTTAATTGGTTTTGCTGTTAAAACAGCCTTTTGCTTTTCTTATAAATATTTATGCTGCACTTTATAAACCCACTCATATGCTGCTTACCTGACTTGTAGCTCCCTTTTCTGTGTCCTTTTTGGTAATGAAGTAGATAGAATTTACTTCTTCCCTGAAATATCCTTTGTGGTTCTTACTGCATGCTCTATAACTCTTCAAAATCAAGTTTTAGGTTCAGACAGTAGAACAGTGGACTACATTCCACTATATAGTAAGGGTGCTTTAAATAACAATCATTTCATTGCAATTAGGGAGTTTTATAGACAGTCATATATGCAATCACACACTGATCTAACTTCCTTGAATCAAATCAGAGACAATCCATCAGTTCAAGGACCATTTATCTGCCACCACCAAAAGTTATATTGTATGAGCAACTGATTACACAGAAAAAATTCAGCTTAAAATCATGGGTGTTGAAGATAAACATGCTTCTGTACAGTATCTCCAGCCTGAATAATCTCCATAGCTCACAAAATTTCAACAAAATAACCAATTTATTTTCATCTGAGATCAGTGAAAATTCTTCTTCCCCCCCCCCCCCCCCCCCCCCATCATGCTTGGTACATTTATGTAATGCAATTCTATTTATCTGTATTTGAAAAGGAGCCTGAAAGCCTGACTGGTTTAAAAGGTGGACGTGACCTTCTATGGGAGAAACAAATCATTAAATGAAATAAACACAACTATGCCCAGCAGTACCATGTAATATTATTAAGAATTATATTTGCATTTCCTTGACCACACAAAACCATATGGCAAAGCCACAAGATAGTTTCCTAAATGTTATATGTTAAATGCATTTTTAAATTAGCTCTAATGGAACCAATGATTTTGGATATGATTAGAACTGTAGAAATAGATTTTGCTCTCAGAATCTGTTATTTACATGTTCAGTAAGGACAGTTTACTTTTAATTCTACCTCAGAGCCTCCTAAATATTGTAATTGTGTGGTTGGAAACACAGACAAATGTAATAATATTTCTAGAAGATAACTGTTTTAATGAAGCTCACCAGATCCTATTATGCAGACAATATATGCATTTGAAAATATTTTCCTCCCAGCTGGTAGAGTTATGTCTTAATCTGATATTTGCTTTTATATCACTTTTACTCTTTTCAGTACAAAATCACTGAGTAAAGTTCACCTACTTTCATCATTCCCATAATTTGCACTTAGGCTTTGATATCAGATTTTCCTTCTGAAAAACTGCATACGGCACTAATAATGTCTTTGAGTAGGCTAATAAAAGTTGTAGTAAAGCTGAAAAGTGAAACAGTTTTGGACATGGTAAATACTATCCATTTACGAGAAATGAGCAATTTTGAGCAACTCATCTAATTCATTGTGATTTTACCCAACTGAGATAAAAACACGCATCACAGGATTTTGGTTCTTTTTCCTCAGTCTCAAAAGTCTCAAATCCTCACCTCTCACTTTTGGAGAGAAATGTAGAAAATGGGATGGGGAGGAAGTTGAAAAACGGAGGCACCCTCTCACTGCATTTCTAAGGAGCAGTAACACAGCAAGACGTGAGGCACAGCATCAGATCCCCGCTCCAAGGAACATGTAATGTGTTTGGCCATTAAGCTATTAGGCATCCATCTCACAAAGTAGCTCTCCTTTAGAGTTAAGCTTGCCTAGATTAGTGGGTTAGGGCACAGCTGAGGATGTCCCTGAACCTATCTTTTCTGCTCCTATTATAGGCTAGGAATTAACGAAAATGGGCACCTGTACATCGCTGAGCACACATAAAAGATTGACACCTAAAGGCTAGGAAACAGCACAACTCTTCATTCAAAGATCTTTAAAGATCTTTGTGCCTCCTCATTCCAGAATGGCAGATGCCTCATCAGGGGGTTTGAAAACTCCTTCTGACATCTCCAGCATTCAGAGAGTTAGGTGGGATCGTAAGAATCATGCAGCACTGGTACCTCAGTGCCAGGTGCAACTAAGTCAGCTGGATCTAACCATTTCCTCACCTGAACACCTTACTGATATTTCAATTCCTTATTACCTGCATTATTACACTGAATTCTACTGCAAGCCATACTGAAACATCTGTTGTTTACTAGCAGTTTTGATTTTGGTAGCGTACTCTACCTGCTTTATAGAAGTTGGTAGACAACACTCATTTTTGACTTAGTTGTTTGCATCAAAATTGTATCCTTCAGGATACCACTGTAATTCCCAGGTTGCCTATTCCCTTAAGTAACTCCACAAGAAAGCAAGCATAATTTTTAGTTGTCTGCAGGCACATAGTGCTGACAGAGAGCTTTCAATATCTCCTCAGTGTGTCTGGTTTGCAGAAAGGCAGGAATAAACACACTGTGCTCTTAATTTCTCTCTTTCAGTATCTTCAGTTTTCCACCAGCAGGACCAAACCTCTGCCTCTCCTTGTCCTTGCACTGTGGAGGCAAAGAGCAAGCGTTTTGGGTTGGCCACCATCTACCATTTCTCTGTGTTTCCTTCACGTGGGTGAATGGTAGTGACTGTTTAAGGCAATGAGGATCAGATGCCTGTGATGCCACTGAACATGCCAAGTGGCACATCTGAGCTGATACTAGTTCTCGCCCCAAAACCCCATTAGAAGTGTAGGTGTGCTTTGCTCATAATCTCATCCAAGTAATAAGGCAAGATGCCTAAATATGATGCTAATTTAAAATCTTTGAAACACTGATTGTTTTGGTCTAAGCCTAGCTCTGTTTGTTGTTTTTCTCTCCATAATCACTTCTTTTTCCTGCATGACAGGGCCTATCAAATTGATTGCTCTCTGACAGCAGAGTGACGTCTTGCCAGTCGGGCAGCCACAAGCAGTTAGCTGGCTCTTTTGTGACTCCTGGCATCTGACTCAAAGCTGCTCAGGCAGTAGGTTTTGATGAGATTTCAGAAAGGTGCAGAGTCCAAGCCTGACACATTCAATATGCCATCTCTCATCCAAAGTAGACAGAATAGGAGCTCTTTGCTATAGCACTGTTGCAAGGGAGTAATTTGTTTGCCAGCTGTGAAACTGTCTCGATGAAAGGGAAGTGGGTGCCAGGTTATTACTTAACACAGCTACTTTACCTTCTGTTCACAAATTGGAGGTAAATGTTTGGAAGAACCAACAGCCTAGTTTTGTTCTGGTTTAGATGATTCTCTAATGACAAAGACAGTAAGATTTGGCTTTTCAGTCCGAATTGTTTTTAATAGAAACGAAGGTCAAGGGTCAGTCAGTATCCTCATGCCTTAGGATTTAATAAGAGACATGTAATTATCCATGTAGTCCATATGCACCTACTCAGCATGTGTAGGTGATCATTTCACACTTTTCAAAGTTTTTTCTCACTGGAGTGACAGCCCCATAGATTCAGTTAATAAGGGGACATAAATTACCGGTCATCAAGACTGGTTTTCAGACTCCCTCTCCATTCTTTCTCTGGCTGATAAATCTTTCTTACTTCTAACACATCTAGCTCATTTCACTGATTAATGTGAAATGAATTTATTATTTTTAATAAACAGGGCAACTGGCATCCTGACAAGAATATATGTTTTTTTTGTTTCAGATGGATCATTCTGCAGCCCCTAAGCTGCTTGTATTTCTCCTGTCTCTAGGTGTTGAGTTTTCATGTCGGCTCCTGCCTTAAAATTTCATCCCAAAAGATTAACTGGAAAGCTTTTGGCCTGAAAACCTTCCTTAAAACATTCCATGACCTACACCTGGGCTGATGCCACAGGGTAAACTCATTTAAATGGAATTAAGGTTGCATCCCTGGAGTTTTATATGTAGAGTTTGGGGTTTTTTTGCAGCTAGCAGCTTATAAACCATAAATAACAAAATATAGCTAATGACTTCTAAGCACAAGAGAATCAATATACTCAGAGTATGAATAATGTAGGCATAAAATTTAACATTAAATTATCTCACAGGCAGAATCCAAGCACTCTTGAAATGCTTAAAATCTCTCTCTTGGGTAAATGTCTAGCATGTATATAGCTTAAACTCTGTAGCTGTAATGTCTTGTTCTTCCCTTCGTCAGGCTCATCAATTCATTAGATAGTTCTCTTGTCCCAAACGCTTGCACACTGTAATCCCACTTTCCAAAACCCAATGGCCAGGGAGCACACTTAGAGGATGCGTCTTCAAATTGGATAAAATCTCACTGCAATACAACCAGAAGTGGGACATAATTAAGCCTGAATTTCAAACATAAAATTTAAGAGCTGATTTTAATGCCAATGGCCTGCCAAGAGTAAAGACTTAGAATAGTAGTGCAATAATACAGGATTGGGGGCCTCTAGATGGGTTTCTTTCTTTAGTAGAACAAGTCCAGAAATCCTAGTGATAAAGTAATCTTACTGGGAAAGCAAATTAACTTCCTTCCATCTGGTTTAGTCTTATTTTACCCTATTACCTGTTGGCAACAAACAAGCTTAGATTGTTCACTTTAATATTTAAGTAAAAAGTTGTTACAAAAATACTCAAGGGGGTGGTCCTGGTGACTGTGGAGAAAATAAACAAACCCTTGAATCTGTTTAAAGCACTATTTACCTATGAGATTGAATGTGTAACTACTGTCTCCTGTGTAAGACATTAATCTTGAGAATTTACCCATTACTGACTATAATGATCAACCTGTGGCATGTTTTGTCATTTTAGAGAATTAGGGACCACACTGATATATAGGAACTTGTTTCCATTTCAGGTCCTTTCCTGTTGTCAAGTGTATTTACAATCTTTTGTGTTTGAAGTCTTCACTTCTGTGTGCTTTTAAACACCTTCCATCTCAATAGTAGTGGCAATCAAATAGTAACAAAAATTACTTAGATAACATAATTACTTAGGAAAGTTAGTTAAGGAGGTTTTAACCAATTGAGATGAAAGGCTGAAATAAAAACAAAGAAAAAGCAAATTTATTTACCTACTTGCTTTAAATTAAAGGAGTTTCCAAGTGAACCACAGTTTGAGTTTGGGACTTGGATTTTTGCAATAAATGTAAAATATTTCCTCCCTACACAGAAAATAAATCTTTATATGGGGCTGCTTAATCCATGAATATTTTTAGACAGTTAACTATCCATTCACTAACATGTTCTTAGATATTTTATCGATATTAATACATGGCAATACTTGTCTATGCCTTTGAATTAGTTTTATTATCAGTGCTTACTAAACGTTTTATTTAAGAGAGCATTTCCTTTAGAGCACAGGGGTATTCTCAGTGCTGGCTGGATCAGTTAGTCCTCTGTGAGCACACTAAGCCAAAGATCTAAATAGGCACTTCTAATGGTTAGCATCCCCCACTGCTCCACAGTATGACTGAATTTTACAAAGAGTTGGGGGGGGGGGGGGGGGGGAAAAAGAAAGATAAGAAGGACTTATTTATTTGCTTTTCCTTACAAACTAGAGCCAGTGAGGCCCCTGAACACAACCACCACTAAACTCTGTGAGACATGAGAGTCTGTCCCTTCTTTCTGACAGCATTTATGACAATTCCAAGCAGCTTGTAGTAAACGAGTGGGCATTGTGGTCTTGTAGGCTTTTCTGCTGCATAATTTAGCTTTAGTTTTTGCTAGACAATTGTTAGTAAGCTCAAATTGTTGTTACCCTTGAGATCTGCACTAATTCTAAGTACAGTTGGGCTCTACATTTCTCTTCCACTGATTAAATCTTTGCAGGTTACCTCTAAGTTGCTTTTTGGATGACAATCATTTCGGTTGCTATGCAAGAATGCAACTCCTCATCATCTGGTTTTCATGTACTGATTATGCATTGATCTTGTGTAGCATCTGTAAGCGTTTGCTGAATAGTTCACAAATGCAAATAAGAGATAACTGTTATTTATACCAAAGATGATGAAAATTTCAGAGTTCACAAATATTTCCTTGAACAGTTCTTTCTAAATATTTTTGGTAAATTAATAACATGTTATCTTACATAGAGGCTTTCTAAAACTTATTTTATTCATGAAAAATGTACATACTGTTTTTTCTTCTGATAAATCAGAAGTTGCCCTGATGGTACCCTGTGCTGTGATAGAACATGAAAATTATATAAACCAGCACTTGAAACTTCCTTGTGATCTCCCCTTCAAAAACCGTGCACAGCAGTCAGCATAATTCTGTCATTAGGAGGTATCAAACAAAGGCCAGAAGTGTGGCCATAAAATTGTTGACATAGGACTGAAATTATGTATATTACATCATAGTTCAAATATATTGAGAGTAGAAACATCTGAGTCAATAAGAAGTTTTGAGCAAGCTGAAAAGGAGGATGGAGATTGCTGTGTGCTGAACTGTGAAGATCCTGAGCAAGTGAAATGGACAAAAGCTATTATTCTGGTGAGAATGAGGAAAGAATGTAAAGCTTTCCAAATGTATTAACAATATAGGTAGCAGGGTTGTGATGCCAAAGCTGGACATACATCATGGATCTGTCAGCATTGGATTTTCTTCAACAGCTGGCATGAGGAAGGAAGGAAGCAAGCATTAGCCAGCTTTTCGTGTCACCTGAGAATAAGGAAAGAGTTACTCCAAGTGACTTCTAATTCTTGGACTTAAACACCTTCCCATAATGCTTCCTATAATATATAAATTATAATAATGAAGATATAAATTAGTCCTTCTGGAGGATTCACTATACTTCATGGTGAAAGCAAGTGATATAGAATTAGCTGCATATCAGCAAGAACTCAGGAATTGTGGCTTGTTCTTAAGCAGCTGTTTATTAAACCACTTTTCTGGAAGAAATGAAGTCAAATGAATTTAGGTTTTGCAGATGAATCTCTAGAATATGAATTACAAAGCAGCGTAGATCTCCAGATGGTCTTTAAAGATACTTACCTTAGAAACAGGAAAGGATTTTAATACAGTAAGAGCACATTCAATTTTCTGTCTCAATTTACCACTGAAATACTTCAGTAGGAATAAAGTAGGAGACTGGGATGTGGACACAGGTCTCCCAGATCTCCAGGTAGGAGTCAGAGAATCGTTACTCAGAAGCTGGAGCATTCCTAGTGAAAAGCTGCCATTTCTTGCTAAACTCAGCAATAGCACAACCTTTAGCTTGAATTCTGCTGAGTTTGGCAAGCCCTCACATTCCTTCTCCTTGTTGTTGTCATCATACATCCATTACAGGATTCAGTTATACTTGACACAACCTTGTGTAATTTCAGTCAATGAACAGTATTCTTTTCTAGCATGTCCACAGAAATATTAAAATGCAGGACTGGAAAAGAACAGCATGCTGTCCTTTCCCAACTCCTTTTTCATGGCCAGGTCATCTTCAAGTGATCTTTACTGGTGCTTGTCTAATTTGTTCTCAAAGACTTCCCACGATTTCTACAGTTGCTGGGGCAATTTGTTCTAGTGCATTACTACCTTCATTATTAAAAAAGGTTTTCCTGACATCTAAGCTGAATCTTTCTTGCTGCCATTTAAGCACACATTTTCTTGTTCTGTCCATGATAAAGTGCAAATTGTTCCCTTCGTCTCTGCAGCAGTCTTTTATGCTTTGAAAGACTATTGTCCTTCACCTCTACAGCCTTATCTCCCCTGGATTTTAAACAATCCCACTTCAACTTTTTTTATAGTTCTTGATGTTTTCTAAACCTCTGATCATACTCTGGATTGTGTCCAACTGGTCAACATGTTTTATGAATTATGAATTATGGCATTTGAAATTGTATAATGAACTGAAGATACAGCTAGGCTACTGTTTATACTGTTAATGTTTGACTCATATTTGTGTTGTAATCCATTTTACCTGAAGGACTTTTTCTGTAAGACTGCTACCAAATCAGTTACTTCATAAATTGTAGCTATGCTAATGAGTGTTCATGTCTAAGTAAAAAACTATACATTCAACTGAATTGCAGCTTATTCCTTTCAGGCCATTTCTCAACATGCATTTCAGTTCTAGTCCAGTAACACATCCTCTTCCAGTTTCATTTTTCTTAGCTACAGCAGGCAGAACTAGAGTCAGTAGACACTTGTAGAAGTTCAGTCCATATGTTCCTCTGTTTGACAGTGGGGTCACTTTCAAGTTTTGAAGCCAACATCTGATAGTGTCATCTAGACCACATGTGTCTGGTTTGCTTATGAGAATATCCTATGAAATAGTATCAGATTAACATCTAGATATCTGCTGCTGTTTCTCTACTCATGATCCTATTTCTCTGTAATAGCAAGAAATCAGATTTTTTTGATATGATTTGTTCTAAATGAATCTGTGTTGGCTGTTGATCATCTTTGTTTCTTTTTGGTACTCATTTATTCCCAGAATTTTTTCTGAGAAATTAAAATTAGGTGATTAATTTATAATTCAGTTTTTGCAGACTGTGATTTTCTCTTTAAGAGAAGTCTTATTTTATTCCTCTCCAGTCATCTAGTAGCTCACCATTCTCCAAGAGGTCTTTAGAGTAATGACTTTGGAATAATAACACTAAAAAATGTTGCTTAGATAACCTCTTTAAATGATATATATGATAAGGTTTATTGTATGAAATAATTTCAAAATCTCTGACTTCGTAGGTGTTCACTAACCCATCTCCTTTCTTTATTCTAGGCTAAAGTAATATCTTTTTGTTAACAGAATCAGGTGTCTGTCACCTGATTGCAAATGTCATTTATTCTTAGAAAATATTGATGCAAGGAAAGTCATTTATCTGTTGACATTCTTGATGCCATTTACAAATAAATTTCCCTCTGTTTAACTGTAGCATAAAGTTTTCCTACAGCATATATTGTAGCATATCCTGCAGCATATATTACAGCATACGTTTCCCACAGCATTTCCTTCTATCGCTTACATTACTTCTCGTTACCATTTATGTCCTTTGCTAGCTTTGTCTTTTTCATGCCTCAAGCTCCCTGATTTTGTCCCTTAGCATTATTAGTCTATCAGCTTCCCCTCTAATCTGACTAGTTTTCTGTAAGCTTCACTCATATCTTGAAGTTGAAGAGGAACCCATTATTTAGCCAGGCTGATAGCTCCCATGACAATCTTATCCTTCTTTTGCTTACACTAAGTGGTGTTTCTGATTCTGCTTCCTTGTTTACTTGTGTCTGATGTCATAGACTTGCTCCCCATAATATCTTAGGTGCTGCTTATCTGAGATGAAAAAACTGTCTTCTTGGAAATGTCAAAGGCTGTTTCTCTAGTTTATCAGCACATGTTTATATGTTAAAAATTATTTCTGAACAAATCTGTAATACACTCATTGACCTGTTGAATGAATACAGATGTGTGACAGTCAAGGAAATCATGCCATAAAAGCATCATTTCCAGTTCTTGTTCTTACTCTATCAATCATAAAATTCTGCAACTAGATGATAAAATTGTAATAGCACAGCTCAAATCATTGTTATTAACAGTACATATATATATATACACACGGAAAAAATTTGTAGGCACCATAAATGCAAACTTACAATAAATTGTCAGAAGCACTATTTTACTGAAAAAAATACAGCATATTCTTGGAATTGAGTATGTGTTGCTACTCTCTAGAAAATCCTAAATACAATCCTTGTTCAGAGGGACATACTCCACAACTATGAATGTTATTAAACTATCACCTCTAGTCTGAATAAAGTGCTATTTAGGAAGGCATGCTGAATCAGTTATAAAGCCTATAAAACAGTGTAACGTGTATTTTAACATATATGAAATTAGGAGTCTTTCCTTGAATAGATTCAGATACCTCAGTAGCAAAGGTCTGTTTGTGGAACTCTGAAGATGAATTGGTTAAATTTTAAATAATTAATCTATATTATAGGTGACAAGAATTAAGATTTGGTAACCCATTTCCAGGAAATGCTTTGGATATTGCTATAGTTAATAAAAGATAAGGTTTTTTTCATTTTGAAGTTGTGATTCTAGGATCTCTTAATGGAACATTTTACTTACATGCTAAGTGCATTACCAGAAATGAGGAAAAAATACTGTTGGATATTCAGACAGATATTGCTGCTTTGCTCTTAGCATATTGCATATTAGCATTTAAAGGCTTCGTGATCAGACTCTGAATACCTTCAGCTAAAAAAAAGGCATCTGATAAAACCAGTTTTAGAAAGCTTTTAAAAGTTATCATCTTCTAGTAGTATTCTGAAAAGGAGATCGTATTTTTTTACCAGAAGTGGTCTTCTCAAGTAGATCTTCTCAAGTAGATCTCTATATAATTCCTGTTAATTCAGGTAAATTAAAATGTGTTACTGAATAATATATAGTGAACCTTGGGAAAATATTACTTACATCTCCTTCCATCTGTTGGCAAGAAGGTAAAGAATAAGTTAATGAAGAAGTAGTCATAAAGACCAAGTTTTAGCTGAAAAACAGATATGCTGAAGAGGATTGACTTTCAGCTGCAGAGTTTAAAGAGATAAGGAGGAAAGATTTGGAAGTTAAAATTACCAGGCATATGTCTTTCCTTCCTTTGAACTTTAAGTGAAACTCATGCAGGATTGGGGAACTTTGAGACACTTATGAGGAGCAGAGCTGGCTGCAGGACAACAGTGGCAGCTGGCTCCAGTTTGATGGAGATGGCAGATACAGAGCCTGGACAAAGTGAGACTAAGAGCCTGAAGGTTTGTGCCCACTTGTACCAGAGAAACCTAAGACACAAAGGTCTAATATATGACAAAACCCCACCAATAAGCTACTGGAGGATCAGGGTCATTTATAACATTCCTGTAAGGTAAGTCCTGCTTATCTAGAGTAAAGCCAGAAGCAAACCCAGGGAATGAATGACTGTAGGAGCCTGAGAAAGTCTGGGTTAAGTAAGGCTTAAGCCCAAACCCTCAGAATCACTGTCTTCATAGAGGTCAGTCTGCAAGCCTTTGCAAAGCAAAGGTTGAGCTTAGGAACAAACTAACTCAAATTGCCACCACCATACTCATTCTACAATAGTCACTGCAAAGCCAGCAACTTAAGGCATGGGAAAAAATACGTGGAAAAGAGGCTTCATGTGGCCATATTTCAGAGAACAGATGCAACTTGAAATAATCTTTCAAAGAGAGCAAGCAACTTGAAATAATCCTTCAAAGAAAGCAAGCTTGATATTTGAGACATCTATATGCTGCATTCACCTAAAGGAAAGGTGAATACAGGCCATTTGCTTCCTCAACTTCAGAAATCATTTGGCATTCATGAGCCAATCCAGTTTTAACAAAGTATGACTGTAATTGCATTTCAATCTGCTCCTACTGTAAGCAAAAATGAAAGGGCTGATTTTTAGATAAGATGTCAGAAGTTGTCGATTAAGCCAGTCATTGTGAAATAGCAAAAGGTCAAGGCAGTACTTCAATTTCGTTTAGCTGTAATTCTCAGCACCTAGACTTCTCATAAAAGAGATCTATTCTCCTTTCTATTACCTATGGTTACATAGCACTCGCCAGGCAAGCCACTCCAAACCACTCCATCACCACAAGTTCAGCATTGCCGCACCCCTGAGGCATAGCGGACAGGTGCCCAAGGCTGCTCACTGGGACTGTGTGGCAAACATGAAGTATGAGTTGTCTCAAGTCCCATACAAAGGCAAGTTACTTTGTAACTCCAGCATCCTCTCCCATACTCTGATTAGACTCTCATTTGCAGCCTTAATATTTAACTTTCAAAGTATGCCTTACCTTCCAGTAAGCACCTAAGACAGACAATGATACCTGACGTGCTTTTGTTACTGATATTTTTTTTACAAATACCCTTAGGCATTTCTATTTTGTTTTTCTTGAAGAATTTCTCATAAAGCATGTCAATGTCCAGCCCTGTACTCCCCTTGGCACAAACATGAGTCTTACTTATTTGCTCAGAGAAAATATGCAAAAAAGATGCACTTTTTTAAGATGGGGTTGTAAGGGAAAGGATTAACTAAAGGAAGGAATTTCAGTAGCAAGAAGATACATGCATCTACTTCCTGACCATTTCTAATCTGTTATTCAAAAAAAACCCAAGGGCTTCTTGCAGCTTGACAGGTCTGGGACAGAAGTAAAAGGAGACACATTAGAAGTAAATGAAGGAAAGAGCTTACGCTGTGATAGTCTGTCACTGAGATCTTTAACCGCAGAAGGAAACAAGCTATCAAGATTAGCGTCAGGCAAGAAATTGGTGTCACTTGTAGAAAACATCTTGAATTGCATTGCTACTACTCAAGCCTGGCTGACAACAGCATCTTCACTGAATAAGATGTGTTAGCTTTAAGGAAATTACAGTGTTTAGCAGTCACAATCTGCCCAGATCAATTAATTGAAATGTCAGTGAAGGTCTTCATCAGAGAAAGATGTTTGAGGACCTAGTGATTCGATCAGTTAATATTCCCTATTTATTTTCTAGTTGCAGGTGCAGAATTGAATAGCATGCTAACACAGATGGATAGAAGCTTAGGCAGTATTTTCTCCTTTGTGACCCAGGCTGGAAACAATTCTGTTATAGGTTAGAAGGGGAAGAAGAAGAGTGGCTGTGAACAATTGAATTTTGAATGCTACATGTATTTTCTATAGAGCATGCCATATTTTTTAATCAATACTTTGATCTTCTGAATGTGATAGAAGAAATCCTGTCAATAGATTGCATGCAGAATGTAAAACCAAACTGACCCTGAAAGGAAAGGGAGCAGCACTGGCCAGCCACAGAAGACATTTTAGCACATGCTAGGAAAGAGCTACTGACAGAAGCTCACAAAAATTGATACAGAAACACCCACTTCTTTTTTTCACCTGGAACCTCTCTGCTTTGATCCTTAGTAACCTTCTGGTTTTTAGGTTAAAAATATTCATGGCCAGTCTACACTGCTTAGATTTGTGTTGCTCTATCTCTAGTAACTTCAAAGTAAAATTATTTTTAAGACCTTGATTATTTCCATGGTAGGGGTTGGAAAGCCAAGCCAGTAAGTCTACCTGAAGACTGAGTAATTTGTGTCTGGTTTATATCTAGTTCATCTTCCATCACTTCTTCTCAGCTTTATGCTCTCACATGAGCAACACTCTTTTCTCAAAATCTCTCATTTCTGAAAATGAAGGACAAAGAATAGATTGAAATTTTGCAAATCCCTTTAATATTTTTATATCACAAATGACACTCTCTAAAAGTGTCACTAAGGCAAATCACTGAGAGAAACTAAGAGAAATCATTTAGAGACAGAAATTATCAAGAAAATGCTTCACTAGATGGGCAAGTAGATTTTTCTTAAGAAAAAAATACCCAAACAAAGAAACTTAAGCAAACTGCATATTTATACGGAGAGACAAGTAATATATTCTGGTTGGTGCAATACATAGTAAGAAATGTGTCATTTTGACTCAGCCAGTGAACCAGAAAATTCGAAATCAGCTCAAAAATATAGAAGGTGAAGCTGCATAAATCAACTGTGAAAGAAAAACCTTTCAGATTTTTATACTAATCAAGATTACACAATACCTGAATCTGAAAAATTATATTGTGCTTTTTATTGAAATCTCTATATTAATTAACCTTCAGCTATTGTTCTTCCTTTAGTACATCATGAAAAACAGGAAAATGTTGTTTTCATCTCATTCAGTCCTCAATAATGATACTTCCACAGTGAGCAATATATAACATTAGGGCATTTATTGTCTTCTACTAATTTGTACTTTTGTTTAGTAGACTCATGTCATTGTAGAACATCCCCCACAAGGCACGATATTATCTTTTCAGATTGTTATGCAGAAGCACAATAATTATGAACATCTATGATTTTATAGTGCTGTCTGATAATCGTGTGACAAATGTTTGGCATTTCCTGATAATGCAGCTCCTTTAAGGTCACCAAAATAACTTCAAATATGAAATGTGAAGGGCAAGGCATGATATTGAAAAGCAGTAGTAAAACCTATGTGTATCCAAAAGTCCTGATTTAGAAATCTTTATGAAAGGGTAATATACAGTGTTCTTAACCTATAAGATGAAGATGTTTGAACATTTCCTATTCAGTGTATCATATGCAGTAACATACAGGGAAGTCAGCAGCAATTGGAATAGCTCACAAGAGACTAGGTAGAATGATTTATGATACGCTGATACAGCTTGTCTGGGAGTCATATAACTTCAAGAAGGTGCCATGGTGCAGTTGTACTTCAGTAACCAAGAAATGGTTGAGATTGGGCTGCAGCTGGATTCATCACAGAAACCATTGATATGATGCTGGAATAAGAGAGCAGAGAAGCAACTGAAGGAGGCAGCAGAGATTTTAAAGATGACTAGTTTGTCACTAAGGCTGGATTACAGGCTTTTGATTCTAGCAGTCAGATAGGAGCACAGCAAGTCCAAGACATTTTTCTTCTTCCCTGCATGATCTTGAGAGTGTTGTGATAAAATGAATCAGTGTTCTTTTATCCCTTTAGGATTACAGTACTGAAATGAAGCATACATGAAGCTTTAATTTAGATCCAGGCAGAACCTAGCATTGATTTTCTTGCTGAGTTTCCACATTTTAAAAGATTTTTACAAGAACAAAAAAACACACCCACCCTTTAAAAGGCCTGAACTTTATTATGAATAGGTGCCTGGTCATGGTATAGTTAGAGTCTGAAATGTGGGCTATAACATCCCGGGACAATTTTTTTTTTTTTTAAATCTGTGCTGGCTAATTACTAATACTGACCTCTAAATAGAACATACAACTGTTTAAAGTTGCATCTATCTCACATGCTGAGATATACTGTGTCTGCATTCTAGCTCTCCTTCCCAGGGTTTATTTCAATGAATGCCGGAACAGAGTGTGAGATTGTCAGTGGAGGTGTACAGGGGATAGAAAAGAGAACCCAAAACTGAGTGCACACCTGGACGTCTCACCAGGGACATGATTGGGGCACACAGCCAGGTCTACTAACTAGGAAATACTTAGCTCAATTTCCTCTTGTTCATTTGCCACACCTGAAAATGTGCTACACAAATACTTCAAAGATAACCCCCTTTTGCTTTAGTTCTTTGGGATTGGTGTTTTTGAGTATCTAACACTTGTGAGTTAGTTTGGGTTATTAACAAAGTATGGGTAACTACATTGCCAGTTGTTTGGAGCACTCCTATATCAAGCATGGAATGAGTCTTGGTATCTAGTAAAACTAGTGTTTCCGAAAGGAAAACCAAGTGAGCAGATGAAAGCAGAAAGATGTTTGAATTAAGAATTATTTGTTGTGCTTTCTACCTTACAAGGAGTAGTTTTCATTGCAAGCCACTCTTTAGAAAATCAGTCACCCTCACTGTCTTATCTGTAACTTTCTACAGTGGTGAAGTAAGAAACAGACGTTTTATCAGTGGATTTTTGTCCTCTTAGCTTCAGTGCTATCCACTATGCTGACAAAAGGAGACATTAATTATATTACATGATGAATCACCACTCTCCCCCATGTAAATACTTAGACTGTTGTTAGATACTATTACAACTCATGACTCATGAAATTCTGCCTTCCAGGGTTGTCTTAGACATTACAGGCCCAATTGCTTAATCCTTTCAATTAAAAGAATAATTTTTGTTTGGGATACTAAGTTCATGTGAATTAGTATTTTTCTCTGCAGTATTACCTAGAATGCAAATTACTGCTTGAGACTGTTCTTGCAAACCAATAATCTACGAGGTTACAGAATTAACTGTTTTCCTGTTTTCTTTACCTCGTCCCTCTTCTCTCCTTCCCTCCCTGGTGGATAGGACACATCCATGGAGAAGAGTCATGCTCTCTCAGTGATGTAACTGTTCATTGAACCTGGGATATGAACAACTACTTCCTCCTTCTTTCATACAAACATTTGAGAAAAGGAGTTCCTGCCAGCAATCCCAGAATAATGCACAAAATTATATTTTTACTATGCAAAGAAGTGTGAAAATGCTCAGGATTTTCACTGCCACTGTAACAGAGACTCCTGATGGAGAGTCTTCAGAGGGCTGGAACCCATTTGAGGGTGCCCGACTTCCCAGGCTGTGCAGGCTCTGAACCTTAACCATGCCCTCCTCAGCTATGCTGAGCCACAAGCAATGTCTGAGCGCACTTGGCCCATGCTGCTCCCAAAAAGCCACCTCCACAGTTCCTCCCTCTCCCCAGGTACCATGCGCTGGTACCAAGAGTGGCAAGAAGCTAGTCCTTTGCCTCACTCTCAAACTCAGGCAAAATTCTTCATCCCCTGTGCAAAGACTGTCTATCTGTGGTTACTCCCCTTTGTATCTGACCTACCCAGAACTGCTTGAAATCTCTCAGACAGCAGGTCTTTATGGACGGTCTTTCATTGCAGCCATTCTTAACTTTCACATCTGCAACAGACACCATCAGAAGCCTGATGCATCACTTGTTTTAAGAGCCAAATATCACACTGCGGTAGGGAAATTTTTGACACAAGAGTGTCAGATGGCCTTTGAAGAAGCTTGCAGAATGTCTGTGATTGAGAAAAGCATCCAATCTCTCTCTCATCCTAGCACAGAGATGGCATAAAAAACCCCATATCTCTGCCCACCACAGAGTGAAAAAGATCTGGATGACATATTTTTCATGCAGTAATATATGCAAAAAATTATTTACATTTTTTCTTTTCTATTATAAAACCTGAAATCTGTTAATGAGTACTCACGTTTCCTGTTATCTTCATCTCTACTGAAATGTCAAATATGTTTAGTAGATGTTCTCAGACTGGAAGTCAAGAAAGAGGATGTTTAATTAGCTATAACATACAATATTCACATATGCCAATAAATAGTCTGTGGAAGATGATATTTTCAATCATGTTTGCCTGTTATGCATATGTTTGTTGTAACTCTCTCTGAAAGTACTATCTTGTGCCTTATAGTGAAGGCATACTCTTTTTATCCTTGTAAATGACAGACACCTTATCAAGTAATAGTAATTTAAAAAAAAATCATGTTGGGATACTGATTTCCTCCTTTGTTTCATGCCCTGAGGCATCAGAAGCAATGAATTATTCATTACCGAGGAGCATTGTACCAAAGCTACTTTAAAGCACCTGTGAAGAACATGGCTAACTGAGGATACAGCATCACCATAATGGAGTTTGTTAGGTGGCACAGGACAGAATAAATGCCTTGACCCAAGTTTCTGATTCCTTCACTAGAAATTAAACTATTCTATAGGCTTTTGTCAGTAGTGACAATGTGAGTAGTTGGACCAAGAATAAAGCAGAGCATATTGTTGCCATTCAGAAAATTTTCTGAAGAGGTAATAAGGAAAAAGTAGTATGTAATGAATATGCACATAGTTTCTAAACAGATTATTGTCATCATTGGGTAATTTATTAGGTATTCACCTCTTCTTTCCCCCGTGCAACTGTTTGGTTTTTTTCCCCTTGATGAACAATTCGCTCTTTACTAAAAAGCTCCAGCAGCAAGATGCCTTAAAGTAAAGCATCTTTTCTGTTGCTTTTAATCTTACCCTGAGGAACAATCTACATAGAAGCTTAGCTGACTTTGCAGAAGATCAAGAAGCAATGAATACATATTTACCAAGAAGAACCTGTGGCTTAAAAATTTGGTGTGACCCAGGCACCTATGCTACAGCTACTCTTAAGAGACAATATAACCTTTAAAACCAGAGGCTGGGTAAGTACTTTTAGCTGATGGCTAAGCGAAAGGGAATTTCAGATTTTTATCAACAGTTCTAAGGAAGATGAGCTGTTTAAATGAAGTCATTACATACTCACTAGGGAAACACAAAGGAATTGGGATGCCAGCGGTTTTATGTTGTTATAAACATTGCAGAGAAAAAAAGAAAAATACTAGTCTCAATCATTTTCCCTTCTGCAATCAAAAAATTTATAAGAGAATTTGTTTTAATGGAAAGTCTTGACTTAAGGCATATTTTGATTAGGGATTATATATTTGCATATTTTAATGAGATAATAAATACCTTCTGTATGTAGAAGGGTTATATATTTTTCCTATAAACATTTCTTCTTTCTTCTTCATTTACATAACAATTCCAGCCAGTTTGTTCCTATTGAACACCCAGATGAGATAGAGAGAGATGCAGTCAACAGGGTATTCATCATGCATTGCTAAAACCTTAAAGTTCTTTTTGCACTGTAGAAAATAGTGGATCCTATTTTGAAAGAAAACCCCTGCAAACAAACAAGCATCCTCTTATTGGCAGGAAACCCCATAATAAACAGAGAGAACCCTGGGGGAGGGGGAAGCAGCTTCAGTGTTTGGAGTTAGGTCTCGGACCTTACATTCCACTGGTTAAACTCCTGCTAGAGAAAGAGGCAACCTTCTTCAGCAGTGTTTCCCACTTGTGCTGAGATAGATATCCATGCATTTGGGGGAACAAGGAGTACTGCAGGACAATTACAAGATCAACCTTGTAGGTCATTAACCTAAAAGTTACACTACTGCAACCTTTCAAAGGTTTGTTGGCCAGCTGAAATGGGACAGGAACTTAATACCTACTTGTATCTATTAGCAACAGCTTTGTATTTTGTAGTTGCTTCAGGTGGTGGAGGTCTAGACCTGACAGCCTGGCATTGCTCTTGATTTAGTGCTTGTTTTGAAGTAGGAAAGTCATTTATTTCCTAATTGTTTTGCCAGTTCTTACTAGAGCTAGCAGCTCCAGAAAACAGTAGTTCATATTTTTTCTGTCACCGTGTCCTGAGAAGTGACTCATCTGCCAAAGACCTATTACAATGACAAGTTCATAAATCTCAGATGAATACCAACAACCGAGTAAAAAACAGATGTCAGATTCTATATAGCTATTTGATTTATTCTTTTTAAACTTGTTTTAAAATGTTTTGTTTGTTATATTGCAAAATGAAGCTGTTTTCAGGAAAAATAATGAAGTGGGTTGAGATCCATCTTTTTCATTTAGATTAGAGAAAAAACAGGTCTTATTCTTCTGATTAATTTTGTTTATGTATTTACAGTCTACATGTAGGAAAAAAAGAAAATTTTAATGTAAAATGTTTAACTCCCTACATAAACCTATGCACATCCCATTTTCTGTGCATATAAAGAGATGGAATGATCTTATAATAAAACTTGATTTAAGACTTTGAAGTAGACACTCTGTATTTCCAGTAGTTGTCAAAAGTTCATCTATTAGGAATTCTTAGGAAAGCTGTAAAGAAGAAAATGGAAAATGTATATGCGTATATGTGCCCACATATTGAATACTGGATGCATAACTGAGTAAGGATATACTGAAACTTAAGACTTAGTCTGGTTATGTAAATACTGCTATTAGAATGTCCATTTTTTCAACTAATTTATTTGTTCCACTACTTTTCAATGTCTAGGAATTTTTTTTTTAAAATATAGTAATTACATACTGAACATTGTGTCTACTGCTTGATTGTTCCATACTCATCTATGTGCCAAAGGCAAAAAGAATAAACACGCAGTCCAGGAAAATTGTTTCAAATGCTGATATCATTTAGGGAAAGAAAAATGTGTAATAATGAAAGCTACAAACTAGCCTGTGAAAGTTCCTCTCCAGGTTATCATAAGTTGCTGTCAGACTAGACTTTTAGTCAAATGCTAAATCCACACACAGCTGCATTTATTTTTCTTCATTCTTCCTGGAGGCCACCAAGCATTTCATGCTTTTTGCAGTATTTGGGGGCAGGTTTCACAGAAAGTTAAATGCCTATAATGTCAATTTTTCAGATTAAATGTTCCCAACCTAAAGGCAAGGCTCAGCCATCACGATGTGGTAATCACCTGATCATCTCAGATTGGTAAATATGAGGAAGGGATTAAGAAGAAAAGATGTTTCTCCAATGAGAGAGAGATTCCTTTCCAGAGATTCATTGCACAGGTATAGAATATAATCAAGAGCTTCATAAATCTTCAAGGATCTAATAAAATATAATACAATTTATACATTAAAACAACATATTACATTAAAAACACTTGAATAAAGTAAATCATTTAAATGTTATCCATGAAATTATCTTGTGCAACTGAACAATGATCTTAGAATTTCAGGGAGATTATATTAGTTCTGTATTTTCTTCCTGAAAAATGTATTGTTCAGCTGTCACTCTTCAAATTCATATGACTTTTCAATTGTTTTACACAATGAAACATATATTTAGCTCTAACGTCTATCTTGCAGCTGCTTATTAGAATTCTGCCATTCAAAAAAATGTGGATAAGGAAACAAGAAAGAATCTGGATGTATTAAAGTAAAAATGGAGGAGCAGGATTTCTAAGGAGAGGTCATCTCTTTACTAGGTTAGCTGAAGTGACTGGAAGAATTTAGATTCTTGGGAGACAAAGGGGAACTTGATGAAGAAACTATGAGCCACAGTGTTTTTTTCTGGGGTTTTTTTTTTGCCTCTTTCATCTTTGATTCAGGAGGTTAAATTTTCTCAAAAAATGTTGTCCTTTTCAGATGTTTTGATATAGTTACCATATCACTACTACAACTACAAATAATAGATGTTCCCTGAACCAATTTTGAGAATCTAAGAAATGAGAAAAATATCTAAAAGCCTTGATTTCTCTTGAAGACATTTTGAAGGAATCCTCTAAACTCATATTGCCTGAATTTAATCTCAGGTCTCCTGCTGGACCAATGCACATGTAGTTGTCCTTGGAATTTATCATTCTTAATGTTCCCATTCTTGATAACTGATTAAACTGTGACTTTCATTGTCGTGCTTTAATCCCTGGTTTATATATGATAGCAACAGAAGAAGTTCTGATTATGAAATTCACAAATGTATGACATACTAAAATGTTATAATATACTGAATGCTGAAAAGTCCATCTGTGTTCTCTGTAACATCTTATTTCTTTTTTTACTTGCTTGACTTTAAAGCAAATTAGTGCAGACTGAATAGGTGTGCTCTAATAATTAGTGATTGAAAAATTCTATAACAGCACTTTATCAACCTCTTAAATAAGATATCTAAATTGTAGTCTAAACATGCAGTAAAATCCCTTACTCTCATGAATAATATAACTACACTGTCAGTAAAGGTTGCCAATTTATCAGTGAAACTTTTTAAAAATATTTATACACGGATACTGGTTTCAGTAAAATTTTGAAAAAACATAACATTGTTCTGCTTAGTACATTTATATCTGTAGTGAGAATTTTTTTAAAAACAGATTATTCTAAGAAGCATTGTCATGCTCTATCAATTTTATTCTTCTTTCCACAAAACCTTCTGTCCCCAGACATTTACAGTACCATAAGAAATTTTTGTGGTTTTTTTCCTGTACGTCTAACAACTCAGGTTTTGGGGGGGCTGGTGAACCTTTTTCTTTTTTTTTCCTTTCTGGTGTTTCTGCAATAGGATATTATGTATAAAAGACGTTCTTGGTTTGCCTTTTTCCCAGTAATATTTTTAGAATGGAGACTTTTTTTCACAGTACAGCTTCTTTGTAATTGGGAAGTTACACAGTTTGCACAAGTTAAGAGGAAACTTTATTTAATTTTATATTCTTTCTGTAAAAATATGACACTGTTTGCTGGTCCAACCAGCCAGCTCTACCATTCCATCCCCTCAGGCTCTCTTTTGTGTTAAGGACTAATATATCTAAGGTTTGCAGTCCTTGAGGCTGGAAGAAAGCCTTCAAACATCATTCAGTCATCATACGCTCCACTGATAGTAAGACTGATAGATTGGGAAGTAGAGTTGTGCAGTTTCCAGTTTTCTAAAAGGAACAGTGATTGATTCTAAGTCCAATTATGACATCCCAGTGCCAGCACTGTTAGTAACTGCACTGCCGATTACTTTAGGAGGAGAATCCTGCTGCTGTGAGACTGAGGAAGAAACTCGAGTACTCTTGAAGTTTACTTTCTCCCAAAATCAGTTTGTAAATTGAAACAGCATGGGTCTTCCATTATAATGTAATAAATATACTTTAATCTCAGTTTAATTATATACCCATTAACACACATGGGTTATTTTGGAGAAAAAGCTATTAGTCGATTTACCAGTACTCTGAATTTTCAATGCCTTTTCTAAGTTCTCTGAATTAAAGAAAGATGTCTCAAACTGATCTCTGCAAATACAGGTAAAAATAAATATCTCATGTATTCAAGCCCATTTCTCCTTTAGCCCATGCAGTGGGTGCGAGAGCACCTTTTTTCCAAGAAGTCATCTGCGCAGTTTGAGGTGGTAGTCTCCTGTGTCACAGAAGTGTCACTTTTTTTTTTGCATAACAGGTATATAGTGCTTGGCTATATACCCACTATGACTTCCCCATCTGATACTGTGTATCTCCATTTCTTTCCTTTGTTTTTACTGAAACATCAATAACCAACAGATTGTGTGGAAATAGGTTTTCTAGAAACTGTAGTCATCCTGGTGAACAGAATCCACTTGTTCTACTTCCAATGCAGCAAACGCCGTGAGCTGGGTGGTGAACATCTCTCACTGCCCAGCTAAATTACATTCCATAAAACAAGCTACTTGTAAATGAAACTAAGTATTGCTTACAGTCAGTAGAGGCAGGTAATTTCTCTCACACATGCACACAGTCTTCTGTCACAGATAATTCTGTTGCTGTTTCAAGTAACACAGCAAATTCAAACTCAGGCAGCAGCAACAGCATGGACATAAATTAAGAAAATTGTCACAGAGTTTCCAACTCATAGCTTATCCAGTCCAATATCCCATTTATAGAGGTTAGTAGTAAAACCTTTATAGGAAGATATAACCAATTGTGCATGAAAATATGCCTACTGGAATACATTTCTTTCTAATCCTAGCAGAATTGCATCTAAACATTCAAGCATAAGGGTTGCCATTTTCTTTTCAGATGTTTTAGTATTAATTGTTGCATCTCAGGCTAATCTTTATCATGCCCTTTGGGAGACCAGATAAGCATTAGGCCTTGGCATCTTATAACTCAAAAATCCTTGGCAAAATTTTATTGAGAAAAAATAAACACCTATCTAACACCTATCTGACTCGTAATGTTCTTTAATTTTCATACATCTGTTTAAATCAGTAGTCTTAGAAAAGATAAATCAGTGAGAAACTAGTTGTACTTCCTTTTTCTAAGACTGCTGAATGCCTTTTTTTTTTTGTTCCCACCTATGGGATACAACAAGAATTTTTGTGAATACAAGCACATTTTGATATAACCCCAACTTTGTCACTGAAGTACATTGTCACTAACACACTGCATTTGATTTGCAATAGTATCATAATCTTCATAACTATTACAATGAAACTCACTGTGATGTCTATTTAAGAACTTGCAAACAGCATCTCTCAAATCTATACGTATAGCAAATTGATTGTGACATCACAATCATAGAATGTATTAGGTTGGAAGGGACCTTCAAAGGTCATCTTGTCCAACCCCCGTGCAGTAAGCAGGGACATCTTCACTAGATCAGGTTGCTCAGAGCTCTGTCAAGCTTGACATTTAATAACTCCAGGGATGGGGCCTCCACTACCTCTCTGGGCAACCTGTCCCAGTGAGCCACCACTCTCATATTGAAGAATTTTTTCCTAATATCCAACCTAAATCTCCCCTTTTCTAGTTTAAAACCATTACCTCTTGTCCTATTGCTACATGCCCTTAGAGAGAATTACATAGATATTCGAGCGTTGTGCATATAGAGTGACCTTGTCTGAGTTAAAAGCTATCTGAAACTCATTAGCTTGTCTTGCAGAGGTTTTTGCAAAACACTTTTTTGGTATGCCTAAGAATTTGGGGATCAGCCACCTCAAACTTCTGTCTCAAATTATTGATTATTATTGGACAGTATCTCAATTGAAATACATTAATTGCAAAGATATTTTTATAAAGTTTGGTTTTAATCTATAGTTTGATAAAATATGTAAGGTATGCTAAAGAAATCCAGGTAGCTACCAAAGATAGAGAAGGGAGTTTAATGTATTAAAGAACTTTTTTGTAGGCAGGTGAGGAGACTCCTAATATAACAAAGACACATTTACTTATCACTGAGGAAAACCCCAATTCGGTTTAAGGAGAGAAAGGACTGAGTTTCACAATAGATCAAATAGATCTAGACACTGTTGAAGACTTTCAAGACAAATTTGGCCATAAACCTCAAAAAGCTTCCCTAGGAAAGAAGAGAAGGCATGTTTAAAGCTTGAAACCCTGACTAGCACCTTGTGAACAAAGAATCCAAAATTAACTTTGCTACAGAGAAGACTAAAGTTTGTGAATGAAAGGTTTATGTCAGGTCAAGCATAAAGGTGATGAAATAATTTGAGTTTCATGCAAAACAGGGAACTGAAATGCAAGGTCTTCAAACAGTGTTATAATTGCTGCTCTTGTGGTAAAAGCTGTAAACCATAAGTCCTGATACTCCTATGACAGCAACCTCTGTGTATTGGACAAAGTCTGCAGTGATAGGTAAATAAACATTGGTATTTTGAACACTGGTTTCTAGGGATTAAAATTAGTCTTAATTCCCCAAAAGAACAAATTGTCCCCAAAGAATAAATTGTCGAGCTTTGCCTTCCCTGTAAAATACCATAAGATAGCAGGCTCAATATCACATCATTTAGTCTGTTTTCAGAGCATTCAAAACAGAAAATGAAATGCTGCAGGTATGCTGTGTTCAAAGGGTCTGAATTCATTGTACTAACAATAAATCAAGAGGAATGCCTTTCAGATTATCAACTCAATTGGCTTTAAGCAGCATGAGATCACAATCATGCCTCTGCTATTTAAAGAGAAGCCTTTTTTTGGACTACATGACAGTGGAACAAATTCAGCAATTACCACATCTCGGTACTGTAAGAAAGAGAGAGGCAAATTAGAGACTGGCTAAAGCAGAATGACATAGAAGACTGGAAAATATTATATCCTAAATCAGGTAGAAGGAAATAAAAGAAAGAAATTGATAAAACAACAGGAAAGATGGGTTTTAAGAGGGAAAGAAGAAAAAGTCTCAGTGGAGGCAGTATGAAAAGGAATCTTGAAAGAAAGGGATGAATATCCTGTCTTAGGTGTATATGGTGTAAAATGAATATCAAAATGACCTGGGGTCAGATCTAAGCATCAGAGCACATGTTCTTTATCGACCCATGGAGTCTTAAAATCTACCAGCAAGGGCATCTGATGTTGACCTTTTCCTTGCTACAACCTGGTCTGTGATCAAAAGGTTTGCTAGCTCCAAAAGTGTGACAGAGCCTTTCATGTCCATGCCATTCTGTCATGTTGTCACTTGTCTTTGCACTTAAGGGTGCCATGCCCAGGCAGCCAGAGTCTCACACCTTTGTAGTAACATCAATGTCCCTTAGATTTAAAAAAAAAAACCCAAAATCTTTCCCATAACAGAGTTACCTGGGCTAATGAGCCAGTAGGAAAAAATTAGAGCACTCTATTAGCATGATTAGAGAGGAGAGTAATCGGGGAAAAAAGAGTCTAGAAAATAAGATGGAGGGCAGCAGTCTTTGGAGAGTGGAGGCAGAGGGAGGGGAGATGGAAAGCTTTGCTTGATCTGAGGTTTTGGAAATTACTCAATCTTCTCACAGAGATGTGCGGATCCAGCAGTTACTGATTCACTGACTAAACATGCAGGACTCAACAAATACAAAAATAATTACCAAGCTTATTAAATGGAGGCAGGGAGAAAGTTAATGATATCCCATAGCTGGGGAAAGGTAAATGTGGAGAAAAGCTCAGCAAAAAGGCACAAGGTGAAGCTCAAGGAGAAGAGGAACTGTCAGTACTTTTTGAAAGTGATGGGAAAGAAAGATTGGGGCAATGGAGTAATCCTTAAGGGGTCAAAGAATAAGGACAGACAAATAAAACCAATTATGTAGGAAAAAAAAGAACAGAAGATGATGCAAAGCAGAATAAATAGAGAAAATCAAAATAAGAATCAGCAAAGCTGGTAGAAGAAGGAAATGAACGTAAGAATGAAGTTCAAATCCACAGCAGACAGACACCTGTCTGTCTGTCTCAGCAAATCCAGGGTCTAGGTGCCTAGAAAACAGCTAGAGCACTGTGTTAACACAGCATTTGCCAAGGGGGAAAAAAAGTCAGACCTGTCTGGTTACTCCTTCCTACTATCACAGGTTTGCTGGCCAGCCTCCAGCATCGCTTGAGGCTCTCAGCCTGAGAAGACTCAAAGGATGAGCCTCCCTTCACAGCCTCACACACAGGTCCAGACTAAAAGGATGAGCCTCCCTTCACAGCCTCACACACAGGTCCAGCTGCCCTTTCAATAAAGACGAGACATTAATTTACTGCCTGGAGAGGTGAGATCAAAGCCTTGCTTCACCTTAGGTCAAATACATTAGTGGCCTACATAAAGACTCACTGCACTGGAGAGAGAAAAAATAGCTTTGAGTTATGACATCTGTGTTTGAGGAAGATGATCTTGAAGCTACAATTTAGAATATTTTAAAGTAGAAGTAAATAATTCCCTATTCTCTTAGTGACAGTTATTCTGGTTATAATGGAGCTGAGACTGTAACAGAATATCAATCAATATTTTATTCCAAATCATCTGTGATCTGAACTGAAAAATCAGTTTTGAACTTTGCCTCCTAAAGATAATGCAGCTATTTTTTGCTGGTTCAGGACAGCAGCTGCACTGTATTATGGAAGCCACTTCTTTATTTATTTAATAGACTGTTCCTGTCTCTTCAATGGTGTTCAGTGTTGGAGAAGGTATAGGTAGCTGCTCATGGCAGGACAAAAGATACAATAGACCAGTCTAAAGGGGAGTAGAGAAATCTTTGCCCAAAGGGAGAAGCACCCCTACAGGTGAGGGAAATGGATGAAATCTTTTCATATGTTCATTGATAAACCAAAGAAACTACATGAGGTATCGCCAGCACAGTACAAATTATTGCACCTTTTTCTTCAAACATTTGCTTCCTGTTTGAAGATTTTTTAGCTCTTTCTCCATGCTGGAACTTTGCTTTTGCAGGTGTTTCACTGCCAGAAAACTTTTACTTCCTCACCCGTTTCTCAACTTTTCTTGAGTTTCCAAGTCATGTGGATTTCTGTCTGCATCTACTATTAGATTTTTCTAGCTCAAAATTTCTCCTCATACTAAGAAGTTCCTAGAAACTGAAAATAATTTTAAAATTTTGCACAGGTCCTACTAAGAAACCAGTAGTTCAAAATTGTTCCTGACTGCAAAATGAAGACTGATTTTGTTTCCTGCCATTAAGTAGTTTTCATGACGAACCCAATATCTGCTGACTGTGGAGTCATGACAGGAATAGACAATCCTCCTTCTAACTTATATCTACAATGAGAAATGGCACAAGTTAATGGAAACTGAAAACTTTTTTAAAATTTGGGTACTTATGAAAAAGTGAAATGTATAAACCCTGAAAGATTCCTATGTAGGATTTGTGTGCAACATGAACAATTTTCTCAAAAAACTTGCATAATATCTATATGTATAGCATTATTATTTAAGCCTTGAGCATTGCATCCCCTTTGGAAAAATCTATTTCAAGCTGAACTGTGACCAGTAGACCAATTTTTTCTCTTAAATTTGTAAAATTATGGAATCTGTTTAAAATTAATAGACTACCAATATCAATCAAATTACATACACACTTGGAGATGATAAATCACAAGAATATGTATATAACTTGCATAAATTCCCTTTGTATGCCCATATATAACTTTCTCTGTAGCACCTGCTGTCCATTAACAGTAATTTTTGCATACAAGTTATTTTAAAATCAACCGGAAGTATCTTTGTTCACTGTCTTTGGAACAGCAACAACAAAGGTCTTTATACAAATTCTTTTAGACTATTCAACAGACTTTCTGTGTGAATTATTTCTTTGATGATGGTTGAATCTTATAACCTCTGATCTGTTTTTATGTAAATAAAAATGTAAACATTTATCTTCAAAAAAGATCTTTTATCCATTTGGGTTTCAGATGAGCTGCTCATAAATAGCAAGTGCTTTATTTTAAAATACTGCCACCTCCAATCAAAAAAGAATTGAAATATGTACCTGTGAAATGTTTTGGGAAGCAATTCAGGGATGTACAATGCGAACAAATAAATCTCAAGATTAGTCCACTGATCAGTGTTCCATTTGAAACCTCTAATGAAAATAGACATCAGATAACGCAGGATGTGATCAAACCTATTGAACTTTTTTGTCTTTAAAGAAAATGAGGTTAAACAATTGTGCCAGTTACCTTCTAAGTATATGTGGCATAGGAAAACTACAGATACTCCATATTCTTTAGCAAGCCCCATGCCTGTTATCATCCATGCATATACAGAGACAATACTCTGTCTCCCCATAGGAGTACATGCATCTGAAAATATCAAGACATGATAGTGATCCTTGAATGTTTGTCTAAAGTAGTTTAAAAAAAACCCAGGGAGTATTATAGCTGCTTGGAGCTGTCGTCCTTTCTGGATTGTCTACACCTTCATTCTCTCCATTCCTTTGTTGGTTTTTTGTATTTTTTTGACTCAGAAGCGATGTTGAGCATATCTGAAATTGAAGATTCAGGCAGCTATGGGTTTCTCTCTTTGGGAAGTTTGAGCAACTTGTTGCTGTGTTTTTCTGCTCCTGCAATAAAGTATTTATCTTTTTTTTCACTGTGCACCTTCAGCAGTACATTAGATATGCTTCAAAGAACAAATCTGCTAAAAATTTTCCAATTCTTATAATTAGGGACACTTGGGGAAAAACAAAAGGATACTACAAGTGTTCAAGGCAGGTTCAGTAGAAGATCACAGTAGTAAGAGTTTCTTCTGCAAGTAAACTCCAACACAGGCTTCAAGTCATACAGGGCTCCCCTATGCCAGGGAATCTCAATGTGCTCAGAAAAGATGTTTCCACTATTTCATAGCAGAGCTGTATGAAGCAATGATAGTTGAAAGTGGGAGGAAATGTCTGTACATTCAGTGCAAAATGAATGAAAAAGTTAAAACCCTCTAAATGTCTCTGTATTCAAGAGCTCAAGACAAAAGTTGCGGGTTAGGAGGAAAAAAGAAAAAGCTGGCCTGTGAAAAAATTTTAGCAACTTCTATAACAAAATAATTTCAGATAAAGATTTCTAGCTTTTACTATGTATTTCAGTTTTTCAAATTTCAGTTTAAGGCGCACACAGATTGAAAAATCAGGCAAGCAGTTAGATCCATCATACGTACTAGTCAGTTCTGTCTCCTCAAGAATTCAGGCACATAAAACCAGTGATACTTTACAATTTGTTTGTGGATAGAAAATCAAATCAAGTGGAAACAATAGTACTGTACACAGAATATAGAAGGCAAAATTATATTAGTAAAGATCAATAAGAGAAAAAAATCTAAAGCAGAGATATCAAAATCAAATCACACCTCTTGGAGGCCTGATCCAATAGTAAATGTGCACACACTTTGACAGAACAAGTATTTCTCTTCAAGAAGACAGGCCTGTTTCTGCAAGACCACATTACATGAGTTTATTCAGAGTGAATCTGAACAAATAATTTCTTTGTGTTGAGTCAATATGTATCCTCTATTAACTGAGAGCAAAGGGACAAATAAGGAAGTAAGGTCACTGTGATGAATTCTCAGAGATGAATTTTCAGAAGTGCATCTACTTCCTGCTTAGAACAAGGTACACATCTGCCTAGGTGGATTTTTAAAGATGTCTTAAATCTACATCTGGACAAGCTTAGTAAGAACAAAACTGTCAAATTCTCTGCTATATCTCTCAGTTTTTGAGCTATAGTACTGCTGTAGAAAGAGCTATATTCTATATGCAGCTTTATGATTTGTACACTGAAATATTTGAGGCTGAAACAGCATGAAATTAGGAAAAATTTTCTTTTCCTTTTTTTGGGAAATGGTTCTTAAATTGTTTGTTGAAATACTACTTGTTGAAAAGTTAATAGATCTTTGTCAGTTTATGATCTACTAAATTCTAATACAATCTTAATTATAGCTGAACAAATGCTGATAGCATAGTATATTTTAGTATATTTTCCTTAAAATATGCAAAAATATAGATAACTTCCTTTACTGACAGAAATGAGACTTCTAAGGACAGGAAACTCTCAAAGATTTTGTATCATTTCCTGTCATTTTTATGAAAGTTCCCTTCCCATTACACACCAAGAAACATAAGGATTTGGGGAAAAAAATCCTGAAAATTCTGTGAACTTGTCTTACAATGTTAAGCCAAAGACTTAATAGTTGGAAACCAAATACACTTTTGTTTAAAGACTGAATTATTGAGATGACGATAATGAGTAGATGTTTCATATTTTTAGAAGGATATTTCTGAGTCACTGCCAGTAAGTAGCCACACCTTTCCTACTAGTTAGTAACACAAGTTTCACAGATGTGGTATACCAAGAGGTCAGACCTATGGTGCATGTTGTAAAGCATTTGTGTGATCTTTACTTGCAGGTGGAAAATAATGCACCACCATTGAACATTTGTAACAACAAAAAAACAAAAAAAAGAAATGGGCTCAAAATATAGAATAAATTCTAAGAAAGGTAAAGTTCACAAACTGAAGTGTGTGTATATCTTTATATATATACACACGTATATATTTAACTTTGGACATTTTCTTGGACAAAAATGCCCAAGCATTACAGCTTTACGGTTTAATAAAGATTATTTTAAAATTCTACACCCTAGCCATAGAAAAAACCTAAACTTGAATCAGAAAAGATTCTTCATTCTCTCCAAGCCCATAACAAGAAAAGAGCTCCAGTAAGCATCCAATAAGAGCTTAGAATCTGAAACTAGAAAAAACATAGAGGGCAAGTAAGGGCTGAGTCAGGAATGATTTAATGGAATTCTGATGTATGGGTTTATTCAAAGGTCAGACAACATAATCAGAACAATCCCTCCTGGCCTTAAAATCTATGCTTCTCCAAATACATAATTGATGATTATGCAATCACATGTCTGTGGGGAATATTTCTTCCTACTCTGTTAAATGGGTAAGCTTATATTTGATCCCACGTCATGAGTATTGATATCCATTATACATTTTCAGCTTAGCTAATGCAATTATGCATGATATTACAATTAGTCATATATATCCAATTGTTTTCATCCTATTAGGCAATTATCCACAGTATCTTCTGACAAGCAGTTTCACTGACTAATTATTTGTCATACAAACAGTGTACATATTTTTAATTACATTAAATTTAATGTGTTCTCATTTCATTTGGCTTACTCCCATTCTAGTATTCCATTCCAATACAATATAGGTAACACAAAGCACATGTAAATTAAGCTATGCAAAGTCTAGAAATGCTTTCATCTATAAATACTCTATAAATTTTATCACCTATCAAATATGTAAATTCTTTAATTAACAAAAAGAGAGGTTGCAAAAGAGGCAATTTTTTACTAGAGAATGTAGCTGTCTCTGAGGAAGCAATGTTCTCATCACGGTATACTTACATATGCAAACATATATAGAATATGTGTATAGGTATTTTAAGTATGTATACGCATTTATAATATCAATAAATGTAAACTTTTGACATTTTAGGGTAAAATTTTATATATCTGTCAGCATTTTATCCATATATTTATATGGATATATATTTACATTTCAGAAAATACTTGAGGATATTATTAGATTCTTGAACTCTTGCCTACATAAATAAGTGGATACAACCAGCATTTCCCAGATATCTCATCATAGTTGCTTTCAATAAAACATGGTTAATCAGTGCTGTGCTCACAGTTTTTAGGTATAAAGCAGATCTCACAGCAAACTGATCAGAATAAAAAATACAAATTCAGAACATGTTAGAACTGGGTTTTACACGAACATCCCAGTTTAACAGGGCCATAGCTCAAGGCAATTAAAGAGTTTAATGAAACCTATAGTGAATTTCAAATGTGTAAATTTGCAATGTATGTAAAATTCTTCTATCAAAACCGCAGACAATAAATCCTACATAAAACAAAAGAACAGTTAATTGTGTCATATAATCTCTATTTTACTGTCCCTCCAAGAGTTCAGGGCCTCATAAGTGAATCCTGGCTTCATCCTGCACATTTTAAATTTCTCTTCTTCCCTCCAGAAGGTACAATCATGCTGAATATTATACCAACAGAACAACAAAGGAAAACCCTGGAGCCTTTGCCTTATATTCCAAGGCTCCAGTGGTATAGATGTTCTGTCTCAATTATATTTCTTTGTTTCTTGTGTATGGCTAAAAATTTTTGCTGGAGTAATAACATTGCCATGTAAATTTAGACCTTCATTTTCATACTTATAGAATTCATACTGTGACACCTAAGTAGTATGAACTAGTTTTACATTTACTTTAAATGTAGTATGTTGCCTTTCAAAGGCTACCAAAAGCTACCAAAGTTTTATACAGAGTAGAAATGAGAATTTAGATGTTATTTTGAATACAAAAAGCCTTATGTGATTACTAAATTATGCCCCTTATAATAGCTTCAAGAATTACTTCACCTGTGGGAAATATAAAAAACATTGCTTTGAAGGTAGTTAATTTTGTGACAAAAGCAGCTTGTATGTGTTTTACATAAAATTATTTTTATGCCAGTGCTCCAACATCTGCTTATCTTTTAAAGTACACTTACCAAATAAGTTCCCAGCTAAGGACTTCTACTTCTTTTTTGCTTGCTTCAAATCAAGTAAGTCACTTGATTATCTTTAGGTACTTCTTTGTTGCATTGTGTACAACAGTACTCTAGCATCACTGCTTTTCTGCAAGAACTAATGCACTTTTTGGGTTTGGGGGTCTTTTTGGATGTTTGCTTTTCATTTGAAGATAGAGCTTATAAAACGTATAACATATGCATATGGGGTTTTTTTAATCTTATGTGAATAGATTAAATAGTTGCATGAGGATAGATTCAGTAACTTCAGTTGTAAATTAGTACTGGCACAGGTTACCCAGGTTGTAGAGTGCCCTTCCTTGGAGATATCCAAAACACATCCCTGATAGGACACATCCCTGAGCGTCCTGCTTTGGGTGACCCTGGTCTGAGCAGCAAGGGTGGACCAGACAGTCTCCAGCAATACTTTCCCACCTCAGCCCTTCTGTGATGCTGTGAACTCTGACACAGCTGTCCTTGTGTGCCAAAAGCCCAAAGTTTCCCTGGTGCAGGTGTCTGACTGGGCATCCTTTGTGCAGATTTTGCATACAGGATCAAGAACCAATCAAAACCATCAGCTGGAAGAAAGTGGTAGGTAAAGGACAATGAGCAATAGAGACAGCACACCTGTGTGACTTTACAGCTGAAATCTTCAGTACAACATAAATCCAAAGCACTTGTATTTTTTAAAAGTGCACTGAATTATGCCCTGGATGCTCCACTCATCATACAAGAAGCCTGTGCTCAGCATCCAAGCACCCAACCTGATGGTGTGAATATTCCCCTGAGACTTTAAAACGGCCCTCTTACCCTTCTGGAGAGTATGCTCTCACACAGCTAAAACAAATGCATTTTTACAGATGAAGAAGTTCTCCCCATGCATCCTTTTCTGTTAAGCAAAGGGCTGAATGAGAAAATGCAGCAGTAAATTACCCTTGGGAGCAGGCAGAGTGAGCCTCCTCCCTAGAGCCCATCCTGACACCAACATTAAGCTGCTGCTGGATGTGATAAACACCAATGTTTCCCAGAGGTTTAAAGACAAAGTACACAGGAATGGAGAAACTGCTACACAAATCTTAAATAATTAAAACACAATAGTTCAGAGGCCTCACTGAAAATTAAAGGCCTATTTTTTTGCTAGGTATTATATAAACTTGTACAAACACACATCTTCTGCTTCAAAGTGTCCAGTTTATGAAAAGTACTACACCAATGACAGGCTTCAGATTTAAAATGTATTCTTTCTCCTCTTGTCATTTTCCACTTTTTCTGGGATACGCTGGCAGATCTCTGAAGAAGAAAGAGAAGTACGACCAAGCACCCTGGTAAAAAATCACATTGTCAAGAAAGTCATTTTCTCCTTTGTTGATGTCTTGGATGGCTTTGAGTACAGTATAAAATGTCTTCTGTTGAGTTCATTTGAATTACAATGCACAAAGAGAAGGTGAGAAGGAGAGATATTTCCTGCTCTGCTGAGTTTAGCTGACTAAGATTGACAGTGCTAGAGACTGACACGGAAGTTCAAAATATGACAGAAATAAGTGTTTCATGTTTTCTTAGAGGCTTTCTTGTAAGGGTAGTATGCTCACATTAGGACATAGCTTTGTGCACGTGTGTGCATAGCTGTGTCTTGAGTAAATCCATAGAGTGTAATGGAAATAGTCCAGACATGCATCATTTTAATCAGTAACAGAATTTTCCTGATTTTATAAGGATTGCCCAATAAGACATGAGATTTGGTGTACTGGACAACTCTGTAAATAAAAAATGATTGAATCTTTGTAAAATAATTGGCTTCAAGGGAGCACATAGCTCTCAGAAGTGTAGGTGGAGAGAAAACCTGGGGCTGTACAGTCCGCCCCTTACACTGCTTTCCATCACACCTCTAGAGCAAGTGCTACTGGATCATTCCTGGCAGGCATTTCTCTAACCAATTCTTGAAAACCTCCATTTAACAAGGAATTCACAGCTTGCCTGGATATGCATATACCCAAACTACATTCAATGCAAATGAAATTCAGCTCCATCAATGAGTGGAATAATGACCTCCCAGTTTTGAATCTGACAGCCTCTAAACCCGAGAAGAATAAAATTGATCTGAATGCTAAAAGAAATAAGGAAAAATCTTGTTAAACTGTAGAGAGAATTGTTGAATAAGAATAAAAGGTATACATGCTGCAGCTGTATGATGCAAAGCATCTATAACATGCACAGATGTATAAAGTATGCTAGGAGCAATAAGTTAGTGAATGTGAAATCTACAAAATTTCCTTCTAAAAGTATTAAAGGTTTTAGGCAAATGAGGCTGTTTTGCTTAGAGAAATGGAGACAGAACACAATCTCCACTCCTTAATAAAGAATTCAGGTGTAATTTCTATTTATATTGACAGAAAAGATTCTCACAGCAAGGAGATGCTATAGTATCTTTGCAGTTGTTTGGCTTAGGTCTTAATTGCCAGGTGTCTCAAAATGAAGGTTGTGAGAAAGCAACACAAAATAAGATTCTCTTGGCTTTGTCCTTTTTTCGCTCTTAATAAAATAATATAAAAACTGCTTCAGAAAATTTCCCAAAAGAAAGGGCTCCTCAAATAATAGAGATTATCAGAGGATAGAGATAACTAAATTGTTTTTTCTAAAAATGAAAATATTCAGCATATTTGGTACTCCATTCTTTGGATTAAATAAGGAAAAACAGCTTTTCATCTCATTTATTGATAACAGAGATTACTGAAGGTCTATTACTTTGCTACTGCAAGATCTACTACTATAGTAAGTAAATAGTACAGTCCCCCTGGCTACAAGGAAAGAAAAAAGATTCAGAGTAGATTTGTTGACTGCACCAGCTCATTCTTAATTCAGTGATCTTCTTTCAGCACTATACATTATTTCAAGTGTATTAGTTCTTTAAAGTAAAACGAAATATTAAGGTTAGTCCTTTACAATGAAAGTAAACATGATTCTCTAACCTACCTATATTTGACTTATTATTTCAGATTTAAGGATATATTCATTAAAGCTTTGTAGCTCATGTCTTATCTTACAGTATGAGTAAATCTAATTCAAAAGGTTCTGACAGATCCTTTAAATGTTCATCAGACCAAGACTGCATTTCAATACTATGGTAGAGAATTTCCAGCTTGTTTAACTTTGGTAAGAAACAGTATGGGAGGTGTCATTTATTAACATGCATAGAAACTCCTAGTTTGATGCCTTCTGCTGAGTATAATTAATTTCACAATTTAATCAGATTACTTTTAATGAAGTTCACATTTTATAAACTTACCAAGGATAATCACATGCATGTCTTGGTAGGCACAATTATACAAGAAGAAGGATCCTTTATCTATTTTTAACCTTTGCATTCCAATTAATAGGTATAAAATTCAGATTTTGATTACTGTATATTAAAAAGAAATATAATTGTTGGCTAAGTAGCAAAACATGCCTCACAACCGAACTGATATCTTTAAGCCTTGTCTTCACAGTTGAATATTATTTTTCCAAATGAGAAGCCTAGTTGGTAATCAGAATGTTACAAAGCAATGAGAATATATTTCATAGGTGCCCTTCATCCATTTTTTTCCTATTACAGCATCAGTGTAATTATTGTGGGTCTGTCTGTGTTGTCTTACGCTGCAAATGGCATCATCTCTGCCCTTGGAAACTTGAGTTTAAAGCCCTGACAGAGGTGAATGGCCCTTGCATAGGCCTGAGGGACTGACCCTCACTGAAGCTAAGGCTGCATTGAGGTACCCTGTCAAGGCAAGAGACTTTAAAAGGGAAGGAGCCCTTCACCAGGCAAACGTTGGTGAGGCCTTTCACTTTGCTGGAGTGGATTAACTTTGAAGAAAAATTGTAGTCAGCTTGAGGCAGTTGGTCTGTGCAATTTTGTGTGAATAAATATTTCCTGACAAACAATAAGCTCTGATACTTTATCTTTTATTGCATATAAAGGTGCTGAAATTATTATAGCTATTTCCCTAGGCATGCAATTATGACATCGATTTGCTTGTTTTCTACTGAAGAATTGTTAAAATTTATTATGCAGAGAGATTTCCTTTGAAGAAATGGACTGCATAAAACAGTAGGTTTTCCCAGTGTACGACTTATACCGAAAATATTAGTTAACATAAAAGCTTTGAAAATGGGGGATTGGAAAGCCCTTTGTGGTTGTCTGAAGTGAGCTGGCAGCACCAGGACACAGAGCACCTTCTTATGCATCTGTCCGGCCCTGACTAATATGTCCTTGCTCATTATTTCCTTCTGCACGAGTGCAACAAATTGTGCAATGCACAGAGGAAAGGATGAACCTCATCCCAAACATCTTACAGCTCTGAAGAAAAAAAAAATAAAATTTCCCAATACTAATTTACCATTTAATTTATTGGTCTAGACGCTAAACAATATCCATATTACTACTAAGATTATGAAATTGTTATTATTAGGATTACTATGAAGGTATCCATGTCACTATTACTATCCATGCTTACTATTAAGTTACCCATACTTTGCTAATTCAGGGGGTGCAGCTTGCAGAGCAATACAGCAAACACTTACAGATTCTTTTAACAAATGATGGTAAAATGAATGATTCTACCTGCACTCTCCAACTGCAAATGATCAAAGTAACTTACAAATACCAGAAAGATGGCAACATGCTTTTTTTGATAGTGGGATATTATTGTTTCTATTTTATAAGTAGTGAAGTTCAAGGCACATAAAATCCCTTCTCCTCCAAAAGCTGAGACCTAAACAGATTATTAAGGCATTACATTATAATCAAAGAAATTGAGCTATTTTAAAACAATAAATCTTTTTGGTTTAAAATTGGAAGACAGCATAGATGAAGAAGGCACAAGCACGACACCATGTGCTAAAGGGGGATGAGAGAACCCCAACCACTATAAACTACTGTCAGTTAATCTAGTCAGTAGAACTGGAAAGTAGAACTGAAAATCTGGCATCAGTAGATCTTGTGTCAGCACTTTGTGCCTTTTGCTCTGACACAGTCAGGAAGCAAAAAGGGAGGAGAATGGTTTTCTACTGTAGCTTTAGTTTTCCTTGAAGAACATCAGAACAAGCCTGAACATTCCCTTGTCCCCTGCCTCCTTACTTTTGGTGTCATTCCATAATGGGATTTTTATTCAGTTTGTCTCTGGAACCATGTTCTGTTCATAGAAGCTTTTTTGCTTTGACAAGAAACATTAAAGATTTCATTCTACATTAAAATCAGCTCTTACATCTAAGTCTTTGCCCCATATTTGTGTTTTATCATGGTTCTTTTTAATCTCAGTAATTTCATTATTCCATTTACCAAAAAAAGGCAGAGCAAACTCTTCAAAAAACCTTTTTATATTGACAACATTTCAGTAGAATATCACTCTCAGAGCAAGTATGATTTTCTTTTACTTGCTATATCTTCCCTAGTAACCTTTCTTTATCTCTTTCTGTTCTGCATTTCAAAGGACAGAGAACAGTGCTGCAGTTGATATGTGTATAACACGTACATAGAATATAGAAAATGTTACAACATATTTTATTAAATATTTGTATAAATCTTGAAATGGTTGTGTATATATCTCTATGTTGAATAAGTCTATTTATGATAATAGATTCCATCTCAAATTTCTTTATGTCTTAATTGTATATCATGAGATTCACTGTCATTCCTATGGCCTGTTTGAGTCACATTCAACCAATAAACAGGTTTTCCTCTTCCAGATAAGGAAGAAAATTTTATCATTAATGTTCATTAAAATATAAATGATTAAACTATCTCAAACAGTATTTATTTTATTATTCAATCTCAGCCTCTTCAAATTAATTTTTTTTATTCAAGGCACTCAATCTTTGCTCATAAATTATTCATTATCTGCAGTAGTATTTGAAACACTAATTCTTTTTTTACCTTTACTATGTAACTCAAAGACCAACTAGTACAAATGCGTTCAAATCTCAATCAGCTTAAATATGAATGGTTTCATTCTGCTTGCAAATTGAGACCTGGTTTACTACAGTACAGACTATATATAATATTTATTTCATAATTATTGTTAAAGACAGGAAATCTCATATGACTGAAAATGGTATTTTCATTAAAATAAGTTTAACTTCATAATTTTTAGATATGAAATTTTCAGATGTTTTTACCTTTCTCTTTTGTTTCCTTTTTCTTGCTTCAGTCCACTTTCATTTTTTGTTCTTCTATGTCATATTTGGTGAGGGACATAGTAACAGAAATTAAAAAGGGAAAGGAAAAACATCGAAATGTTGAACAAAGGGGTATGTTGGCTTATTTTTGTTATACGTCAATTTTGTTGGGGGAAGGAGGTTAGTTGTTTCTTAGCTTTTCTGGTCAAAATGCTTTGCTTTGTTCCATTAAAAAAAAAAAAAAAAGCACCTTTTAAAAACCAACTTATTAAAACAGGCAATGTCCCCATTTGTCTTGGGCCTTTAGGAAAAAGAGAGATCTCAGAGAGTGCCTTTGTACACTTGTCATTAACAGGCACATGCAAACATTTATAAGGAACATGGGCATAGGACCTGGGATATAACTGTAAATGTGTCACTGATGCAGGGAAGGATACATGATGTTTTCATCAAAGCAATATGAGTAACCTTATACTGAATTAGTATGTTAGTAGGAACTATCTGCATACAAGTCAATGCACATCTTGCACTGAGATTCCTTATGAGACATTATTGAGGTCAGACTGTGCTTTTTGATGTAAAATTAATGTTTGAAAACCCTGTGGCTGGTGACGCTACAGCACATAAATGATGTTGAATAAATGGTAATGAAGAGCACAGGCATTTGGGCATGTCTAACTGGTTAACAGAAATGCACATGCACAGCAGAGGTCTGTGGGGGTAAAAGGATGTATTGACATACATTCAGACATCTGTCAAAGAAGGTGTTTCCATATGCTGTTATCTGGTTTGTGCCCTTGTACTTGTTCTTGCTAAGCCAGGAAGTTTGTGACTAATAACCATTAAGTGTTCACTTCATTGTACTGTTTTCTAAATAAAGCACTTCCAAAAAAAGCATAATTGCATTTTTAAAGTGTAACACATCTTCTGTAATGACTGCAGTAGTATTCAAATGCCCATTTGAAAGGATGAACTTCATTAAAGGGATATTTAATAGGCCTATCTTTACTATAACCCAGTATCAATGTGTCGGTGTAAACTAAAATAGAAATATCAGTGCTGATACCAATGGAATTAATAAAACAGAACTAGTGTAAATGTCAAGGCCAGGAGTCCTGCACTGGCTAGCTTTCATTTAACATTGCAGTAAAGAGCTAGTTTACATATGTTTCTCAGGAGATTATTTGACATAATCACTAGAAGAGTTGCCAGTAAGTGGGAGTGCCAGGATGAAGCAGACGCAGTTTACCTGACATTATATTTGAAAGTAGCTCTCCCTATGCACAATTTCTCTCCCTAACCACTTTAAAAAAAAAAAAAGTGTGGTATTCTGTTTTGTTTTGTGGTGGTTGTATTTTTTGGAGAGGGTTAGTTCCTGAACGTCACATGCAAATCCCACAGGACAGAGAGGAGAACAGGCAGGTTATTAAACTCTAGAATAAAATTGTTCTTCAGCAGATGAGCCTTGAAAATATTCACGTCATGAATAAAAAGCCAACAAAAAAACACCCCAATTCCTTTTGTCCAGCGTTTCTGCACAAGCTGGTACAGATGAGCTCTGAGGGACCATAGTGTTTCAGAGGTAAAGTTTTTTAATGTGCTTAAATCAGCTTAGCATTTCTTAGTATTTATTACATTAGAAGGCATATTTTGCCCCCTTACTTATTATTATTCCATGACATTCACACAGTTGAACAGTGGTCTGTCAGTAATGCTGGAGAAGCTCCTTCTCTGAGAATCTGAAATGAGCAACTAGTGAATCATTAAATAACAGCTCAGGGTTGAAAACAGAACAAGGAAGATGAGGTATGTTAGGAGTAAGATGTGTATGGAAAAGGATGGTTAATACTGACCTGTATGAAGGGCTGCGTGAATAATCAATCATATTCAACTAGATAATGTCAGATGATATTGTTAAACACATGGAACATGTAAGTCCATGAAGTTCCATGGCCAAGAATTAGGAGACAATTTCATCTGCGTTGCCAGTTGTGACATAGTGATAAGTATGTATTTTTTGTAGCTATGCAGTATCATCACGATCCATAATGGTGGATGATGTATTTGTTGTACATTTCTCCAGAAACACCCAAAGAGAAGCTTTGTGGTATCCAGCCTCCTCCAGTAAGGAGGAGAAAGTAAAAAAAAAGAGAAGTTATTGATTTTGCTAATGGCTTAAATCAGCAATAAATGCAGTACTCTGTTCACCTGGCAGTTCTTCTCTGAAAGCTCATAGGTTAGTGGCAAAGAGACAGTGTTTAAGGCATTAAAATCAGCAAGAAATACAAGACACTGTTCTTCCTTCTCCTTATGTCCCATAGTGGAATTAAATCCAGAGGAAAACAAATTACTATTCCCTCAAAACCAATTAAGAGAAAATTAGAGAGTTCTAGCATATGCCTGTACACCCTGTTTTGCCTTGGAGGTTTCTCTAATAATGAAATAAATTATGTGTGTATGTTATTACTTTTCTTACAAAGATATTATTCCAGTGGGTGATGGTCTAAGAAAAGACTTGCTAGATATGTATTCCCCTGTATATGTCAGGTAGTGTGCTATTTGAGAACATACCAAGGAAACAACATTGTATGAAAAAGGACTTCCATTTTACTGGGAGGTACAAGGTAAGAACGTTACATCAAGTAAATGGTGAGACCACATTGCCTGTCTGCTGCCTGCCAGACTTTTCACCTTCCTCCCACAGGTTCGACTCTCTTTGATCCACAGCTGAGCTTTGGCCTTGTACTACTGCTGAAGCTCCACTTGAACGTCTGTGAAAACCACTATGTTTCCGAGGAAGCCATGAGAAAATATGTAGGCAGGAGCCAAGTGAGATGAGAAAGGTAAAATTGCAGGCAGAGGTAAGGCTGTTGAGGCAAGACAATGGCTCATCAGTGGAACTACACCTCTGAAAAAGGACAGACAGTGACTGGAGTCAAAGCATTTTTAGTCTAAATGTTGGTGATCCCACTTGCTTCAGCTGCACAAGCTTCATTAAAGTAAGTGGAGTCAGGATTTATTTATTGCTGCCCACACTGATTTTGCGTAGTTCATGGATAGATAGTGGTGCTGGAGAAAGTATTCTCTGGCACATCAATCAAACTGTGCAACAAAAAGTCATCTGACATTTTCACTTTAAAACACTGGTCTGGTGGTGTTGGGAATGTGCATAATCTCCTGATATCATAATGGGTTTGGATATCCAAGGCATTCCAGGCTGATTTTTACCATCTTTGCTTACCAGTCATTAGATACAAAGGTTGGAAATTGTGCACATCAGCACTTTTCACCTATCAGGTGAAATAATATGACACTGGTACTATTGTACTGAAATTGGGACATTGAGAATATTTAGGATGCACACTGCTGTCCTGCATATCATTTTGGTGACCAAAAGGATGTCTAAAAAATGCCAAGAAGAATGCCAAGGACTGTGACGAGATAATAGTGATCTTCTTTCACAGTGGAGTTAGTCAGTGTTGTTACACCAACGTACTCAAGCTGACCAGGAAACCCGTCCTGTAGCTCCTAAAGCAGCACAACTGCTGAGGGAGCACTTTCTGAGAAGCTAAACAGAAAATCATGAGTCTGTTTTGGCCAAAGTTTTGTACTCTCGATGACTTCAGTGATCTTATGCAGTGCAAGAGGAAGAATTGTTTTGGAACAAGAGAAGAAAGTTTACGGTTTTGGGTAAAATAAGGTATTTAACTAATGCCAACAGAATTGCTTTTCTTACCCAGTCCTTAGGGTGAAGCTTGTCTATTGGCACCTCAGCAAAGATAAATGAGATAACTCTGTAACTTCATCATTATTGTATGTGTCTGGCCATACCGTAACACAGTTAGTTTATTCTATTTATTCTTGACTCATTGCATCCTGGACATAAGTCTTCCAAGTAGTTTTATTTTCCTAAACCCCATAAACTCTTCTGAGTGTGTTAGCAATATTCTGCAGTCTCTGTTGGGCTTCTGTGCTTGAATGTCCCTTGAACTTGTGCATTCTAAATATTTATTTAGCTTTCTTTTTGCAGCTATGAGCCCCTTCAGAGTTTTGTTAGACATATTTCTTTTAGATTAATGTAAACTCCTGAAGCTGTCTGAATTTCCTCCTAGAACTTTTCATAGAAATAATTTATTCCTAGCGTGATGGGGCAAGCTGGATTCAGTGGGATTTCTTCTCCACTTGTTTCTGTGACCTGTATGAGCCAGGGCAATACATTCCAGTACCAACTGCAGTAAAATAGATTTTTGATAATTTCTGAGAAGTTTTCTCAGATTTATTAATGCAAAAATTCATATTTTCAGCCTTATCCCCTGCAGGTGTATTCTTGTTCCAGTGTTCCTCAGACAGCTAAGAACTAAGTAGCTGATTTGTGGATAGTCAAAGAGTTCTTTCCTTGATGGTTTACTGTAACACAATTTCCCAGTTATGTGCACAGCTGAGAAGAAAAATGCCCAAACTAGCTTAACAGATAGATAAACACCCTCGAGAAACCCTTTTGGATTCCAAAGTTTCACTGTTCATTCTGTAATATCCCTTGCACTTATCTATCAGGTGTGTATTAGGCACGTTGTTAATGGATTTAGTTAGTGGGGAACACTCCACTGATCACAGGTAGGCTTACAAACTGGTTTGCCTAAAGATGCTCATTTAATTTTTGGCTAAATGTCACCATGTGTTTTGTAGGCCTTTGTAACTGCCTTTGACTAAGTGTGTGTATGTATACATATATGTATACATAAATCCATATGCACACAAATACATTCACATTCTCTTTAATCTACTAAGACAAATATTGCAGGTTTTCTTTGACTTATTTGCAAGCTGTTGCATCTGTCAATAGCTAACTACTGAATTCTAAATTTAGTAAAGTTTTAAATTTTGAAGTACACATATGATCCTACTGATGGAAGATAGTGATAGAGTTTAATCTAGCAGTTCCACTTCCATTTTAAAAATGGATTCTAGTTTGCTATGGCTCATCTTGCTTTCTGATAAGTAGCTACACATGGTCCAAAAAATTCATTTTTTTCTCAAAGGAAATTTTCCTAATATTTCTGCTGTTTAATCTCATTTTCAGCTTCTTCTTCTTAAGTCTTACTTCCAGATTAAAAAAAAACAACAACCCAAAACTTCCTAATGAAAACCATGAAGCAGTCAAAAAATTTATATTTCTAGGGCATCAGGCAGTACCCATCTTGCCACCAGAACCTGAAGACAAGTCATGGCAGAGACTCTGTGTTGTTCTCTGAGACTGTTGTGAAAAGCCTGCAGTAAGGATTGCCCTTGTGAGTCAAGACAATCATTACAATTGTCGTGAAGATGATGCTTACAGATTTTCTTTTCTTACAGAGATACCTCTGACCCAGGTTGCTGTAGAAATGTAATGGGAGACACCAATAGCATGTAGCTCTGTTTCTGAAGCTATATCACACTCATAGATGTAGGACTGAGGAAGGCATAAAAACTATGAGCTTCTCCAGGTTGAGTCAAATACCTGTAAAATTTCTTGATGCTCATTCAGATAACTAATCCCTTGAAGTGCAAGTGCGGTGGAATTTAGACATCCAAATACAGGTCTGTCACTTTGAAAAACACTCTGCTTTCCACTGCTAGTAATCAAGATCCATCAGTGCCTTGCTGCTTTTCAGAGCTAGAGCCTAAAATTTCTCTGCTACAAATGCATGGAAACAGTCTTCATCCTAAGTAGACAGAGCATCCCAAATCCCAAGACCTAAGCAGGATTCAGAAACTGGATACCAGTGCCAAACTCCTTTCCGGAACTCAATCCAATCAGAAAGTTTAGTTACACTTGATGTATCAAAGACTCCTGTTCCAGTTATCAAAGGGTTTTCTGGAGGAATTGCGGGAGGGGGGAGAGGGGTAACTTTCTTTTTCTGTGATCATCTCATGGCTGGAGCCCTCCCAGAAGGAGGTGCTTGATTCCCTTTGCTTCCTGTGAATTTCAGCTCAAGCATGCAGGTATGCCTCAGGAGCCAAACATTAACTCCCAAACTGAGGCCCTGTGCCTGCTGCCATCATTCCACTGATATATTGTGAAAAAGTGGCAGGGGAAGTAGAATAAGACTTTTAACTCCCAAGAGAAGCATTTTTCCAAATAAATACTTAGTTAAAAACCAAAGATGTCAGAATACTAAACTGCAATAAAATATAAAGAATTGACCAAAATACAAAGTGTACTGAAATCCCTCTTTAAAATGGAAAAACATGAGCAGTTTACCTAGATCTAAAGATGGCCAGGGACTAACATCAGTCCCAGAGAACTCCCTGGCAAAGTAATGAGATGGATCTATTTATTTCAATATCTAATTGCAAATTTTGTTGAAGGTTGGAAAGGAAGAGAAAAATATCCCCTAGGACTGATACCACTGCAGCAGTACAGAGGGCTGTCAAAGCAATGAGTGGCACATGGCTGAGTGGCACCAGGAAAACATGCAGACTTTCCATCCAGCAGCCCAGGGAAGGGCTCAGTGGACACCAATGGTAATTAATTTTTTGCCATATTCCGTTCTCACTCTGAAGTCAGGTAAGGTTACGTTTTGTTTTGCTGGGTTGGGTTTTTCTTTCCTGTTCATTTGCTGTTCTATTTACACACTGCAGTGTCAGAATACATCCTGTGTGGCTGACAAAGGAATTATTTGTCCCGAGATTTGAACTGGCAAGTGTCAGAATCACCAGGCAAGCAGTGCCTACTTCGGATGTTGTCAAAAAAATAGTAACAGATGCTCTTTATTTATCTGCAATATAATAACTTGAGCATTACACTATTTTAAATAGTCCACAAAATGTCAGAAATTGTCAGACTTTTATTAGAAGAATTGCCTACTCTTTGTAAAATAAGCATGCTCAAGAACGCGGTTTTAGTTAGAAGTCTTTAAAGTACTGAGTACTTAGATTGTCAGCTGTTTCCACTTCTTTCATGCTCTTTAGCCTATCGTTTTTCTTAAACTCTTTTAATATTACTTGAATAATCTCCATAATACTTTACTAATGCAGCATTGTCCCAGTTTTAAAATTGGGATACTTGATGCACAGAGACTTTTAAATCAACATTTCCAAACCTGTCTTCCTAAAACCAGGTTACTAAGATGGGGGTTTGAGTAGTTTGCAGCCCATTTCGGTACTTTCTGAATACAAAAAAAATTTTATTCAATTCAATAATAACTTCTGACATTCAGCTCCTGTAAAACTCAGGACAAATTTTGCAGTGAAGGAAAGTGAATCAGAGAAAGGAAATGAAGCACAGTGTTCCTAACATCTACCTAGGCTCCTAATTTAACTGCCACATTAGCATTAGCTAAAAAAAGCCTTGGTCTCCAACGTCGCTCCTGAATTCTTTATGCTTCTCTTGAACAAGATCATATCTTTCTGTTCCATGTGCTAACTGACATCCTGTTCACAAAGACTTGGTCATCATTGTTTATGCAAGCAATAGTGATTCTAAAGTAGTATTAATGTTTAAATTAGGGGGTCTTTGAAATTCTATAGTTCTTCCTAGCAGACAATTACTTAAAGAGACAAACATCAAAAAAGTTCATTATGTGCTGTTTCCAAACACTCGTTTATTGCTGGAAGTCATTTTTCCTAACATGCCAATGTTATTAACTGTGACACTGCCACACTGGTAGCTCAGCAAGGGGATGTACGTGTGGTACCCACACACAGGAGCAGCCCATGGACAGGACCTAAAGCTACTGGCCTTCCATGAAAGACCCCATGTATATAGCACTATTAGGGTAGTTTCAGGTAAGAAAAGGACATTTTGAGCACAGAATATGTAGGAAGTATGCATAATTTGAATTATTCTCCACTTGTCTGAGCTCTGAATCCGAGGAGGCAATGTGTGGGCCAGAAGTGAGTCTTCCCTTGTGCCCTGCCTTGACTGATCCCCTTGTCACTCGTGCAAAAAAGCAGGTGCCATATCTAAGAACAGCTGTCTCCACCCAGCACTCTGCACAGCACGGCTAGCAGCAACCATCCAGCTGGAAGAGGGAAAGCACAGGGTGATTTAATACATTCTTCCATTTGCCAGCCTGCTTCTCCTTGCTATTTCCCCGAGACAATGAACAAGACAAACACTGTTTTTTGGTGTTTGTAACCTGGGAGATCTGTTAAAACTACGGTCCCCATAAGAAGTAACATTTCTACCTGCTACCAGCTTTCTAAGTGAATCTGTCAGTGCTCATTAAATCAGCGACTCAACAGCAAACAAGTGCCTGCTCAGAGGTCCCCACTGGTTGTAACCAGGCAAAAACAGCAGTTTAAGACGAGTATGATAGAGCAGGCAAACCCAAACCCACTCTGATTGCGTCCCAGACCCTTTCCCAGCACAATATCCAAACATTTTGTAGAGGTTATTCAACAGCCACTGTTGCAGTCAGTCACTACAAACTGCTTTAATCTTGGGACACTGTATGACTTTTTTTCCTTTTCTAATCTTACACTGAGACATGTGTGCATAACCACAAGTAGCACATAAAACAAATATGAATAAAAATGTATATTCATTTGTTTCTGGGTTTTTTAAAAATGTAAGTATACTGATTTTCATAGGTCACAAGCTCTCCCCCCAGGAACCAGCTTTTTGTTTTTTTGATAGATACACTCACGGGTATGTGCTTTTCAGCAGCCAGAAACAGCAAGAAGTTTCACATGACATACCTATTCAGATTTTTGTGTAGAACTAATCCCAGTTGATTATATCAAAACAAAGGTCATAGAGGTGCAAATGGTCATGGAAATGGAAAGAAATACAAATGCTAACACGGGCAGTGATAGCAGAGATAGACCTCAGGCAAGCTGTCTTGCAAGTGACTACTCAGTCAGTCCTATTTTTTTTATGATTGATGGCACTGTCTCGGCTGGGGGGGCGACAGGGAATAAGAAAAAAAAATCTCCACAACATCACTAGGCATTGAACTTGGTGCAAGACAGAACAGCCTTTCATCAGAGCATAGGTATTTCCACAGTCCGTCCACTTTCTAGTCAAAGCCAAAGGTCATTCCTTAGAGTTCACAAGGTGAATTAACAAACTGAGCATAACTGTGTTTGTTTCAAGTCAGGGCAAATTTTGAAAGCTGAAACAATGCTTTTCACTTGTGAACGTTCCCAGATGATCCAATGCTTTGTTTTATTTAGTGTATGCTGTAAATGTGGCTGACCTTTTTTGTTAGAACTTCAAAGCCAGCAAACTGTAACATTTCTGTGTGCCTTATGCCGATGATGTGCAATAGGATCAGAATCACAGGGCAGCCTACAGTCAGGAGGAGAGACAAAGCATGTAGTTTTCTGAGTGCCTCTGCAGATCTGTGAAAGCTTTCATTGAGTAAATAGATGTTGGGCACCAGGTGATACATTTCAGTTTTTTGTCTAAAAACGGAATTATCCATAACGATTCTAGTAAATGTGATTTCTGTTGGCTTGGAAAGTCCAAGGGAAATAAAAGAGCTAATCATTTCAATATTCTATATAACATCTGTCATATCCTTTGCATTGAAATTATTTACAATACAGGCTTTGGGCACATCCTCAGAAAATGTCCTTACTTTTTAGAGAAAAAGTGGGACAAAGAACACACTCAACCAACATCTGTAAGGAATGAAATAGGTACTATTATAGCAGGGTTGACTGCATATTACCCCAGCCCATATGGGGAAAGAAGTTAATGTCATGCAGAAAGATATAACAAACTGCCCAGGGCTTTACCACAGATTCTCTTTAGATGTCCTCTGCAGCGTTCCCTCCTGTCTCCACCATTGCTGTCAGAGGGTAGGTGCAACGGTGAGGGATACTCTGAAATAAAGCCCTCTTTAGTCCAGCACAGCCAGCAACTGATATTCCAGCATTAATAACCAAATGCCTGGGAAAGCCCACAGTCTTAGGAACCTTTCTCATGGACATCTGTGCTCCATTAAATCTTAGAGAGAAGTGAGGCTTCCAGCCCACCCATTCTTTCTCTCTCTTTTTTTTTTCCCCATCTTAACAGATCAGCAGGTGCTGTTCAGCTGCTTCACTCCAAAGGGTCTTCAGAATTTGTCCTCTTTCCTGCATGGCAATGACGAATCGAATTGCCACAGGGGATGTTGCTGACACACAGGCTGCAGTAGCTGTTTTGCTGTATGGCCCTTCTGCAGCTACTGGCAGAAGCTTCTGCAGCCCTTCTCTGTTTTTCCTCTCTGGCCTTCCTCCCCTTATTGTCTACAAACACCAACTTTCCTTGTTTCTCTTTGGCCCATGCTGCAGATGCTATGAATGTTTGATCTTCAAATCTAGAAAACCAGAATGACAGGATTTAACTAAACAATCTTCTTGCTACACACCCAAGAGAGGCCAGCATCAACTCTGTGTTACATATATACTTACACATTCATGAATGGACTTTACTAATTATAAAAGAATCTGTAGCATAGGGGTAGGATTAATCCTGTACATCGACTCCTCCACATTTCTCCTTCAGAAGACTCAAAAAGATAGAAAAAAATGTGTGAAGAGAAAAAAGAAAGGAAACTTTCAAGTTAAACTCAGCCACAGAAATTCCCATATCACAGGTGCATTTCTGAGTGTTTAACATGTTCTGTTCTGACTGGGGAAAATAAAGGCCGTAGCTAGTTATCAGAACAGCTGTGGTAATCTCAGACAGCCAAGCACTAACTACAGCACAGCAAATGATTCCAAGATCAAAATCCATACATGACTGTGTCAAACTTTGAAAAACAAGTAAAAGTTTGTTTTCAGAATGCAGAAGGGAGCAATAAAACACAGATCTCCAGCTTAAAAGTCAAATGTCTTTCTTAGCCACTTTATTCAGTTGTTTAAGTTCTAACACAAAGCATGGACTTTAGGGTTAACCATCTTGGGATGCTCAGCAGGATCTCTTCTGCTGATTTTCTGCATAGGAATCACAGCTCTTCAGAAAAACTATAGGTATAACACACAAACTATTCAAAGCATCATTTTAGGGTTTGCATCTGTGCTTGAAATATTTGATAGAAAAACAAAGAAAAACTCCAAAACCACAATCAGCACAAGGAAAAAAAGAACCAAACAGAAACCAAAACTGAACTAACCTGTTTTAATGTTAAGGAAAGAGAAATAGGCTTTAACACTTCTGCTTTTCTTTCAAGAGACTGCAACACTACTGCCACACACTGCCAAGGTGGAATGGTAGTTCAGCAAATGAAGTAAATCATTGGTGAATACAAGAAGCTTATGAGAAGCCTTTTTCTATCCACCCCCCCTTCCCCACCGCCTTCTGCCTCTCCCCCTTAAGCTGCTGAAGAAGAAATAACAGAGCCAAAGCACCTCAGGGCAGTTTAACAATGCTGTGTGCTACTAGACTAATACTCTCGATGCCTCTGCTTTAGACAATGCACTAAGCACATGCTATTTTCTTTCTCTTTGTTTTTTGTGTTTCATAAGCTATTCCTCCCTAGCCTTTTGCCATGAGCCAGACAGGAGGAGTGACTCATATGTTCTGGGATTTAAAAGGCACATTCTGTAAGCACAGTTAGTGAGTCTTACCTGCCAAAAAAAAAGCTCCCTAAAGTTTCTTCAGAAATGAGTTGTCCAGTCTTTCTTAATACCCAGACTTCAGCCAAAGAATTAGTATTTACAAGTATTTTATCACTTGTTTGTCTCTGAACTTCTTAAACTTCTGAGCTGATGCCAAAGTGCAACAGATATATGGTGCCTGCCACAAATGCTATAGAAGGAGGTAAACCAGGAGGAGGTCCATGCAATAGGTATAGATGACATTCAGGAAAAGCCAGAGATTAATTGAATACAAATTAGACAGACAGGGAGGGGATTCTCCCCCTCTATTTTGCTCTGGTGAGACCCGACCTGGAGTACCTGGAGTACCGTGTCCAGCTATAGGGTCCCCAGTCCAAGAAAGAACATGGACCTGTTAGAGGCAGTCTAGAGAAGGGTCACAAAGATGATCAGAGGGCTGGAGCACCTCTCCTATGAGGTTAGGCTGAGAGAGTTGGTCTTGTTCAGCCTGCAGAGGAGAAGGCTCCAGGGATACTTTCTAGTAACCTTCCAGTACTTAAAGGGGGTCTACAGGAAAGCTGGAGAGGGGCTGTTTACAAGGACAGGGAGTGATAGGACAAGGGGTAATGGCTTTAAGCTGAAGGAGGGGAGATTTAGATTAGATGTAGGGGGAAAAGTCTTGACTGTGAGGGTGGTGAGGCCCTGGCACAGATTTACTAGAAAAACTGTGGCTGCCCCCTCCCTGGCAGTGTTCAGGGCCAGGCTGGATGGGTCTTTGGGCAACCTTATCTGGTGGAGGGTGTAGGAGAGTTGGAACTAGATGATCTTTACGGTCCCTTCCAACCCAAACCATTCTGAAACTTGAAATGCTTAATAGAAGGTGATAAGAAGAAGTGAATGTATAGCTGTTCAGTTTTACTGATGCTGGAGGAAGTATGTTTCCAAGGCATTGAGTACTATGGTGCCTGGTCATAGTTTCCATAACTAGACACTTAGATAATTGCCCCTTACTGCTGGCTCAGAAGCAAAAGACATCAGAATTTCACTAAGTGCAACATGGAGAAAGAGAAAACTTTGGGACTGACGCATCATTTTTAATGTCCTCTTTCCTGAACCTTCAAACTCCACTTCTGAAACACGAACAGGCTTTCCTGATATGTGCTGTTGTGCAGCTTTCAAAAAGGTGACAACTGAGATAGCTGGGATATAATCTCTTTAGGGCACACTGAATTTCACCCTGTATAAATTGGCACCTGCTTCAGAGTATGGAAACATGGTGTTTAGACAGGCTTGTGTGCAAGAAGAAACATGTGAGTCTGAGTACAATCAAAAGGGGATCACAAAAGGCATCAGCTGGCAAAGGAGCACAGGAAGAAAAGCTTTTTGCAGGGTGGAAACTAAGAAATGTTTGCAGCAGAAAAAATATAAAGTTGCTCAAAGCTCAACCTCAGGACAATATTATCACGTGTTTATATTTCAGCTAATTTGTTGACAAATATACTAAGTATCTATCTCTCCTTTCACCTATGTCTTATCCAGTTTCTGGAGAAGAATTACTCTCATGAACAGAATGATTGCAACATCATTAAAATCATTAAGGCTGTGTTACTATACACCATGATGAATGTTGATCATTCTTTCTGACACCTACGTATACATCTGTTCCTATTAAATAGTGATACATGCTTGTACTGATTCAGGGGAAGGAGAGCAAAGAAACATTACAGATAAGAATAGTTCCTGGTATTTTTAGGATAAGGTCAGTGCAAATTTATTTCTCATGCTGTTCTACACCTGAGATATTTTTCCCTTCAAAGCTGACCTGACTACCAAGTTGAGTAGCAGTAAAGGTTCAGCAACAGCAGGGGTTTTCTTAATTGAACTCTGGTAAGTACTCACAACTCACTGTAGACTCATCCATTCGCTTGCTTCTTTTCCTATTGAGTTTTTCAATTAAACTTTCTTTTTGGGAACTCTGAACAATTTTTTCCCAGAAAATTTGCTTCTGTGCAGTGAGTTGTGCAAAGATAATATTATACAGAAATTAGCAAATGATTATAAATTACTCTGTGTCCTCTGGAAACCCTGAACTGTAAGAGATCCCAACAGGGGAGGATGCTGCTCCTCCAGACTCTGCAACAACCTTGTTTCTTTGGACACTGCACAGGAAGATGTTCGTGTTGAAGCATATCATCTACATGTGAGGAAGCATTTGGTCACATCCCCTCAGTTTCTCATGAGCAGCTTTGGAAAGGTTATCTTTCTGTTGGTAGGCAAAAAGCCCGAGTGAACACATAAGCCAACGCTTGGCCTCAGTATTACTGTGTAAACATTGAACTACTTCGAAACTGAAACACACTTGATCTTATTTTAGTGAGAAAGACAGTGGGGTTTGTGCATGTTCATGCTAATTCAGGACAAAGCTTTGTGTTTTTCTTTCAGGTTCAGGCACTGCCATGTGTTAGCTCCTTGGTTGCAGGATGAATCCAGTTGACCCTGGTCTCATTTCTGTAGAAATCTGACATAGTAAAACATATAAACTGCTTTTCTTCATTTTTAGATTTGGATAGTATTCAAGTAATGGCATTTGTAAATTTAAAAGTGTATGTCAAGCATGCAATAATAGTATAAAAATCTAAGCATTAACATTTTTACAATGTCTCCAGTGTAAGAATTAATGCAGTTAAATAAAGTATGCTAATAAAAGCCAAAACAACAAGAACAAAGCAAGGAAAATGCACCCTTATCAAAGTTCTTCACACTGTTGTGACATAAAGGAATTTAGAATATATGCCTTCTAGAGAGGGCTTTGGATTTAAGGTGAGAGCACAAAGTATATTTTTAAAATGCTATTGCCAGTCTCACAAATATTCCTGGGGTTTTGCACCACATTTGAAAAACTGTCTATAAATACCAAGTATATTCACAGAAATATCACAAGACATCTAAAAACCGATGATACTCCATACTCTTACTGTTAGTCCTTGGCTGATTTTTTGGCCAGTAGTTAAATATTTCCAGACCATGTCTACTCATGGTAGAAAATGAACAAGACCTTAATTTTTTTAGTGATGCAATCTAAAGGAAGGACATGTTTTGTCTCTGAGAATTAGCTCTCCTGAGAACATCATGAAGTTCTCTAAAAGCAAGTCCTAAGCAGACACATTTTTCAAAGGTACTGTAAAACATCCCTTAGATTAGTTTTTATTGTCAGCAGCTTTGGAAGTGTGAAGTCCCATTAAACAGAGATTTCCAGCAATCCCATTGTCCTCTCCCATACAAAAGACACCCCTGCTTCTGGACAACTGAGCACCTGATAACTACGCTTCATTCTGGCAGCTGTACAAGATGTAGATGGGGTAACTTAATTACTGGGAAGTATAGATGCTTGTATTTGCTGCTTTTCTTTGTTTATTTAGCAGCATAGGTGCATCTGTAAATCATGCAAACTGTACAGTGATGGGCTTCTGGCTCTGGGTTTCCTTCCAGTGTGTGTGGGGAAGTTTTTTGCCATTGTTGTTAATCATTCAAAGATAAAGTGCAGGAATCTGTTGAGGAGAGATAGATCTAAAATAACAAGTAAGGCAGAATGAGAGCCTTTCTTACATAAAATTATGTCCTTTATCTTTTAAACAGAAAAATCAGACATTACACTCCACATTTCAAACTGCCATTTGGATCTATCATGTAATGTATGGACCCTTCCTTGCACAGACAAATGATAAGCATAACCTTTTTGTAATGCTGCAGGTATAACCTCACATCTGGCAGGGAAGTACTATCTACCATCTTAATTTCTTCACTTGTTTTGATCCCTACAGCAATAAATCCAAGTGTCATTTGTTCAGCGTTTTTATTTATCTACTATTCCTCACCTAATTCTGGGGAATGCTACAGTCTATTCTCTAAATGGCTGCACATGCCTGGCTTTGTTCTTCATACAGGTGGCTGAAAACTGGTTAGTTGTGGGGTTGTTTTTTTTCCCCAGGTATCTTTAGTTGTGTAATTATAGAACCATCAAGGCTGGAAAAGACCTTCAAGATCATCAAGCCCTAGAGTCAGCCCTACAACACAGTAACCACTAAACCCTCTCCTGAAACTCCTGTCTATCCATAATGAAATGATGCTTTGCATCATGATTGGCTTAGGAAAAGGAGACCAACCAGCAAAACCAAACAAAATGTGTGATTTCTCTTAACACTTTACCCTGAATGGAATCCTTGCAGAAGTGAGACTTCCCAGACATATGACACTCCCTGGGGCCCATAAAGCTGTGGCAGTGTCTCACCCACATAGTCACAATACACAATAGAGCAAAGGAAAGAGAAGCTTGTGTGATACAGCATGTGTTTCATACAGATTTAAAGTAATATATTCCCATATTGACCTGGCAAGAGTGTGTAAATCTTCTGTAACTGATTTGATTCTAAGCTCACCTTTCCTCAGATATTTGCTCATTACTCTTAGCTTCACCATAGTGTTTTAGGTCTTAGCTTTAGATTATCTTCTTGGTTTGCTGTTTATCTTCACTGTTAAATTTCTCAGTAAACTTTTCTCACACAGAAAGTTGCTGATACTAGCTGGCATCAATTTCCTGATCCTCAGGGCTCTACCATGCCTGTCGCTAATAATTCAACCCCTTTGGCTTGATAAGAAAACATTGTTAACAAACAATAGAGCACTGCAGTTGAATTCCACAGTTATTAAAACTGCAACTTGTAAACAAATCCACAAGAGACGTATTCTTGCCTTTTTTTTTCTGTTCCCTCCTTGAATTTTAGGAAATGAAAAATGTCAGGAATGCTTGCAGACACAGTGTTTTAATCACGTATTATACTAGTCATATTCTGAAATTTGCCATTGTTATCATGGATATTTGCACTCCAGTCTGGTAACAGAATGGAAAAAAACCAATATGCCATACATGCCCAATGAGGTCTAAGCAACCCAGCTCAGATACTCACAACTGTCTCTTCTCGTTTGATTTACAGCCCACAGCTTATTCTCCCAGAGGTAATAAGCTGCATCTTTTTTTTCTGACTGCAGAGGGCTTTGGATAAGATCATTACTGTCTGATAACAGTCAAGGCAAGTGGTGGAATTTATAAAGCCTTCAGGTATGAATTTAAGCAATTAGCATTGTATTAGCAGCCTACAAATGTGATTTGAAAAGAATCCCCAAAGATATTCACTACTATCAAAATCCATTTCTTTATTCTTTCTTTCAGCTCTCTGTAATAACTTAACCAAAAAGAATGAGAATTACTTCCCCCTTCCCAAAAGTATAAGTTAGTTTGGCCTTTTCATGCAATAAGGCAAAATGAGAGCACATTTGCAACAGTTATATAACCTTCAGAAATGGGAACCTAACTCTCATCATTGTGACTGTGACAACTTATGTTTTAAGTAGTCCCAGGACAATTTCTTTTTATTTCTTTTTATCCTTCGTATTCTTGGCTAATCACGGGGGAAAGTTCCTGGCTATTCATTTTAAAATCGCGCAATCACTCTGTAACAGTAAACATTCTTATTGAAAGGACTCAGAAAATATTTTTCTCATTCCATAGAAAATGTTGAGCTACTGGCAGAAAACTGCTGAAAGCTCATATATTTTTTTTCTCCAAAACTCCTGATACTTTAGTTCCAAACTACTGCAGAAACACCTTCTGCACTCTCTCTTGACAGGCCCTTGTGGCATCTGCTACTGCTTGGTGTCATCTGCCCTTTTGGTTAAGAAAGTAATGCACCAGTAACTGAAGTTTTGCCCCTAGAGAAGAGAGACGTTCAGGCATAGCTAAACTCAGTAGCCCAGCTGTCTACATGATTGCATGGGGTTTTAGCTCTGGGTTGTTTTTTTTTTTTTAAAGAAAGATGAAAATTATTTACAGAATTGTAACAGAGTTCCCCCCCAACATTCCAAAACTCCATTCCTCTCTGCCCCAAACCACCCAGCCCGTATAATTTTTGCACCTCTATGAGCTGTAAGGGGACAGCCTGATTCACCATGGTCTTCTCCATGTGCTGCAGACAAAGGTCTGCTCTGGCACCTGGAGCACCTCCTCACCCTCCCCCTGGTTTGACCTTGATGTCTGCAGGGCTGTTTCTCTCATGTATTATCACACCTCTCTCACAACTGCCATGCAGCTCTTTCTTAGATACATTATTAAAGAGGCAGTATCAGTATAATTGGCTGACTCAGAAGTTTTGGAGCTGTCTAACATAGGGGTAATTCTTGATGTCTTTTCACAGAAGCGCCTCCTGCACTCTGCCCTGCCTGCAAAACCTTGCTGTATCAATCCAATACAACAGCTTTGAATGATCTAAACCACAACATTCATCCCATGAAGTAAGTGATAAATCTTCTCGAAGAAAGCAGATGGAGACTAAGGAGGCAGCTGTTACAGGTGTAAAATATAATTCCACATTTGAGGCGGAGGAAAAGGAGGTGGTCACTGAGGAACCAACACACTACTGTTTATACCACCACTATAGTAATTACAACCGTCAGTTTTCATTTGAAGTTTAAATAACTTGATGACGTTACACAGTACAAATTCTTCACTGCAAGAATTGAAAACAGGATTACTCTAAACTGTTGGAGGTAAAAAGATGTTACTGGAAATAATATGATATTACTGACGTATATTCATTATTGGTGTAATGGAACAATTGTCAAGATAAAGTAGCTGTCATCCTTCAGTCTCTGAAGGGATAGGAGTTGTGAATGCAAAAGATTAGTCTTTTTTTCCACTGCTACTGTATTGAGTTTATGTGACAAGGTTTTGGTAAAGCGGGCTGCAGGTGTGCCTTCTATGAGAAGATGCCAGAAGATGCACCCATGTTGGACACAAAAATGTCAGCCAGCTCTAAGACTGACCCCCTGCCAGCCAAAGCTGAGACCATCAGTGTCATTGGTGTCACCTCTGTGATAACATATTTATGAAAGGGAAAGGGGGAAAAAAAACCCAAAACAGCTGTGCAACAGAAGCTAGAAGACAAAAATGAAAATATGTGAGAGGAACAGCTCTGCAGACACAAAGGTCAGTAAGGAAGAAGAGGGAGGACGTGCTCCAGATGCTGGAGCAGAGATTCCCCTGCAGCCCATGGAGAAGATCATGGTGAGGCAGGCTGTCCTCCTGCGGCCTATGGAGGTCCATGATGGAGGAGATATTCACCTGCAACCCTTGGAGGATGCCACACCAAAGCAGTTGACACTGACCTGATGGAAGCTGTGACCCTGTGGGAAGCACACTTTCTTATTTGAAATCCTGATGAAGCTGTAGCAATGAAAGTTCAGCAGTTTCACATAAAAGCCCTCTAAAGATATGGTTCTGTCCTTTGTACACACTTTTCAGCTTTTTGTTTTCTTTTTGGAACAAAAAGTAAAACTAGGGTAGCTGAGGAGATGCTGTTTCAAAAAGTCATTTGACAGACAAGAAACACTTTCTCCAGTGATTCCTAATTCTTTTGAATTATCTAAGTAAAAACATTGAGTGGCAACATATTGCAGATTCTCTGGGATGCTGGGTTTGGGTTTTTTTTTTTCATTAAGAACATAGAACAATGCATACATCTTTAATTTTCAGTTTCCTGTAGTTATTGTACATGTATTTCATAGTCTTCTCTCTTATCTTGCTTCATTGGCATACAACATGCTGGCTATGGATTTACTCAAAATCATATGCAAAGAAGGTGTCAACAGTCATCAAATGAGAGCAGAATATTGTCTCTGAGAAGAGTGTGATTACCAAATCACAAAAAAATGGAGGCTTTTAGAGATATCCTTTGTTTTCCCCTCAAAAATATTTCCAAAATCTTAAAGATCAAAAGTGGATAGAATAGAAAAGAAAAGCCAGAATTTCATTTTACCCTTACATGCTATTTGTTGTCAGATACTCCTCAAATCAATACAAAATATTCTGCTTACCATTTTTCTATTTATTCAACATGACTTGTTTAAAATCTTTCCAACTATGTATTTATGTATCTGTCATTTCTTTGCTTTTTTCTGCTCCTTTGCCAATTGCCAGTGTTACATTAAGCTGGTGGTGTGGAAATTCCTGGATAATTGGCTTTGGACAACATCACTTTCACTGCTGAGTGATGACAGATATGTAGGGAGGCATCAAAAGCAGCAGCAAGAAATAGAGCGATCATTAGATGCTTGTTGTGAAAGCAGACACATGGGCTCTTCTCCAGGCTGCTTGCTGGAGCCAAGCATCCATCTTTCTTTCTGCCCCAGTCCCTTCTCATCACTCTGGATATGTGACCAGACATTTTGATGCCAGGGAACACTCCCCTCTAATTGTCTAGAGCTGAAGGAAGGAACAAGTTAACCATCCCAGTTTCTTCTCTCTGAACCGTCCCAGCTTCTTCTCTCCAGAGAGTGTTCCTACAGTCTTTGCTGAGGCCTCTGGTCCAGGAGAAGGCACAGTCATCAAGGGTGTGAAGGCTACAAGAAGGAGTTACACATGAGGCACACTAGAAAAAAAAATAAAATCCCTGTGGACTGTGAGCCGCAGAAATCGTTATTAGTCATCTAAAAGAATATGTAAATGCAAACTTTTACTCAGGACACTGTAGAAGTACCTGTGCAAACGTGTTACAGATTTTATAAATGACTTTTCTATGATTCCTTTGATTTTTTGAAACTCTTCTACTGAAATGCAAACTCCAAACGTTCTGTCCAAGATTTTGTAACCACAAAGTATCTTTACTCAGTGAATCAATACTGCTTAAATTAAGAGCTGTCCTAAGTCTGGCTGAGACATAACAATTTCAAGGATAAGATACACATGCTGCTGTAGTGTGTGTGGGTTCTCTGATAATTCTGTGGAAGGCATTTTAGTTCTTACAAACAGATAAATAAAGTCAGGAAAAAAAAAAGAAGTCAAAAGCAAGAGCTATTTTGTAACAGGAAAAATGATTGAGCACTGAAACATGCTACTAAAGGAAAAGAGTTTTTATTCCTTTTGAATGTGCACACAAATGGCTGGGATCCGTAAGAGGGTAAGTGCACTGCATAATTTGACTACACGGGTGTTTGACCTAAATGACTTCACATGTGAAGTTTTTTCCTTTAAACAAAAATGGCAAACATGAACCGGCTGTTTTCGGCTGCTTGGATCCAGGTTCTCTCTCATAGAGAGGCATGACTGCAGTGGGTGAGATTATGCAGCATAGGGAACTGCCTTCCAGATAGGACTTTGTTAGTACTCTTCTTGTCCTCAGTGCAGCAAGCATATTATAACTTCTCACCTGAATAGGCACAAACACATTCTGTGGATTAAACGGGCATTGAATTGGAACACAGAAAGTTCTGTTTCAAGAGTCAGATTTAAGAGAGTTTAAAGTGAGCATGTGCATTTCTATTTATGTGCAAAAGCTTGTGCTGCTTTTTCATTCTATTAAACTCTATAAAAGACTGCAGTAGAAAATTCATTATTATTATTATCTCATTAGATAATTATTAATTTTTTTTCAATGTAAATTGCCTCACGAATTTTTACATTAACCAGAACAGAATAAAATATTCTACAGTTTTGGAATCTCCCTACTGAAAATTGAAAAAGATTTAATATACTTTTCAGGAAGAAGAGGAGACGTGTTAATCACTTTGCCACTACTTAAAAGACCTGTTGACAGTAAATAGAATATGTGAAAGAAATGTTAATTCAGGTAACTGCTTTTATTCTTCTGCCATTTCTCCTCTTCTTTATTTGTAATGGTAAAGTCAGTTGTACAGCAGTACAATATTTATTTCTCAATTTCTGTGTTCCTGCTGCTTAATCTTCATCTGTAATGATGAGATCTCCCTCTGTAGCAAGAAAAGACATTGTGAAAAATGTAATGCAATGGCTTAAAGGACAAAAAAAATACTTTAAGTAAAGTGCTGTTTTCATCAGAAAAAGTCTTAAATGACATAGCTGAAAGACAAAAAATCCCTGGAGAGTATTCAGACAGTTCAAAAGCCGCATAAAGCAAATTATTCCATTGCAACTCAATGACTTCACTTGATCTAATCTCGGTGTACCTCACAATGATGGAAAAAGATACAGAGTTCACTATTTGTATTAAACAAAAATCTGCCTTCAGTTTCTGCATGAGGATTTTGTACTAAAAGCAAAGAGTCTCCTATGTCCTAGAAAAGGAACATTTTGATGCTCAATATTCCTCCCTGTGTCTTTCATGATTTGCACCATAACATTTTCAGCTTGTATCCCTTGTTCAGCCATGACCCCCTCAGTGCTGCTGGGACTGACCTCCTTACCACTCCAAATTGAGTTCTTCCACAGACCTTTAAAGACTAAAAGAGAGAGAAATCTGTGGAGCACTGCAGGGTTGAGGGACAGCACTCCGGAGGTCAGCAGTGTCTCTGGCTTTGGGCTATGTTCACAGTCTGGCCTCCCTGAAAACCCAAAGGAGTGTTTTAGCAGTAATATGAATGTGAATTTACAGCTAGAAAGATCAACTCCTTCACATATTCTTTGTAGATTCAGGTAAAAGAGAAATTTTTATGTCTAAAGAGACAAGAGCTTCTGTGAAACCATAGCAGTAGCTGCAAAATTGTTCCATTACTGCTCAGAAGCCTGCAGTGAAGCCTACTCACATACCTGCTCTGTAATCCACCTTAGAGCAGGGACAGGATCAGTCTGCATTTTGGTTCCTTTAACACTGCTTTGAGGAAATCCCACTGTTTACCACGTGGAAGCTGTTTTGAAATATCCGTGTGAGTGCTGCTGAGTGTGGGTTGGAGAATATTGGATGGGAAGATAAAAATAAGGCTAAATAGTGCTTTTTAAATCAGTCCTATGTGATTCATATAAACTGCTCTGCCTAAGACCCTGTTTTGGCTGAGTGCATCATTGATTTGGGAGTGCTGGTTCATACCAGTTCTCACGTCCTTCTCTTCAATCCTTTCTGATTTTAACAGGGATGGCCTTTCTCTTTCCCTCAACTAGGACTGGTTTTGTAGTGTAAAATGCACAGATGAGCCCTACTTTGCAACTTCATTGTCATTCCTCATGAGCAGATCTTTGTTCCTGATCTGACAGATCCTCTTATTAAAGACAATGACGGCAGTGTTCATCAAGACTTGGCATGGTGAAAAGCACATCACAAGAGGTGCACAGCCTTTATATTTCCATCAGAAGTACAGCCAACCACATAAAGTATATCCAACAACCTGGTAAGGTTTCTCTGTTTGTTAAAATACACTGTGAAAAGAAGCATTTTTAAAGGAAATCAAAAAGCAATATGCATTCACCCCTGTGGTTGAGCAGCCCAAAAATTGAAGTGTCACATAGAATCATGGAGTGAGATCTTGAAGGTATGTAGGGAGTAGTGGTAATTTTTGTCATCTGAATTATATCATTTCTACGTGTGCTAGTCCTATATGACAATGTAAAATAACTGACACCCCATGTGCTACCAGTGACCCATTGCTCTTACACTCTTCCATCAATCACAGAGGTAGCATTAGGGATGTCAGAGGGCGCACTCCTGCCTGTTCCCATCAATATCCACTATGAACCATCTGCCTTTGAATTTGTCACCAATGCTTATTGAACCTCTGGAAATATTATCCAGCTTTTTTTCTATTCCAGCCCAACAAATTTTGAAAGTTCATTACTCATTATAAAAATCCTACTTTCTGTTAACTCTCTTAAATAAATGTCATAATAGTTTTATTGTTTACCCCTTAATTCTTTTTTGTATGGGATTTGGCAAGCAATGGGTCTGCATTCTCCTCATCGGTCACTCGCATGATTTTTCAAGTCTCAAACACATTTCCATTCTAAGACAGCTTTAATTTATCACCGGACTTCTTACCAATATCAAAGAACAATCAAGGTAGAAAAAGAACAGTTCAATTACTGTATAAAAATAGCTTATATGTTCTTTCCACTTAGGGAACACATCAAAATTTCTATAACTCTATTAAATACTTATGAGTTAAACCAACAGATTACAAAATAGATATAGTCAAATAACTCAATATTTAAGGAAAACTTATTCAGCAATTTAGAGGCAATTTATCAGAAATTTGTCAGGAAATTTATCTATTTAACAGAGGTCTGACTGTAAGCATTGATATCTAAGTCGTCCTTGCAGTGATATTTCTGTAACTACATGACTCTTGGAGTTAATGTTAGTTGTGGCTAATTATTTTCAGGTTCTTGTCACTAAGAGGTGAGATGGTCATTGCTGCACAAGATATATATAATAAATGAATGTTCCAGCTTGCTTAAAAAGCTAATGAGTTTTTTATATAAATACCATAAGACCATGAAATCAACAGCATTCTGTGTGCTACTGCAGTGATAAATTTTATTTTCCCATATACTTGTAAAGCAGATATATTAAGAATTATTTAAATTTCTATTACTAAAAATGTTTTTTAAGATTTCTTAGAATTTCTAGTGTCCATAACAGTTGGATTTAGCCTAAAAAAGCCACACTTCATTAGTATAGAATATACAAAGTTAGAAGGAACCCATAAGGGTCCATAAGGATCATCTAGTCCAGTAATAAGGAAGGGGGTATTTATAATATGGGAGGGGATATGTGTTTGTATAGATGTGCATATATATTTATTAAAGTATACACTTTAGATACATAAAATTAATTTGAAATTTAATTAGATTACCCAAAGGGCTGAGGTCTCTCCAAAGAGCTGCAACATGTGGGTATGGCATTTCTTGGGATTTTTTTCCCCCATTTCTGCTATATGTCTTCTCATACATATCTATATGATCTAAAGGTTCCTGTCTCATTTTGTATATAATTCAGTGAGAAAGCTTGACTTTTGTTTCTACATTTTTCTCCATAATTCAGACCAGACATGAACTAGGAGATTCTTAGGCAGGTAGAAAATCAAATTAGTTTGGGAGTTTTTTTGTCTGAGTGCTGATACTATGGGTGTTATTATAACTTCTCACAGGTTAATTCTCCATAAAAAGGCTTTATAGGATATCAGTATTAAAGCAAGCAAACTGAAAGTGTTAAAAAAAATAAATCCCTAACTTAACCTTGACTTTAGACAATCAGATAAAACTGATGTTAGAGAGTGCTTGGACAAATTGCATGACAGAGTGGTATCTTCGCTTTCAATTCCATGACCATCAGATCTTTCTGTATATATACAGTATATATTTGATTATCAAGATTAAAATATTTTATGCAAAGGTTAATCTATAAAAACTCCCTAATCATCTCACAAGGTTGCTTTATTTTTTATTCCCTTCCTATTTTTCAAGCTCCAACTTTTTTTTGGTTAGCAACCAGGATCGATTGTTGCTGGCATTCCATTGCTCAAGTGTTTTTAAAGATTTTTGTCCCAGGATGTCTCCCTCAATTACACTTTTAATATAAGCAGTATAATATATTCTTATCCATGTTCACACCACCACGAACATATAGGTATGCAATCCAAATATCTTTTAGCTTTGGAAGCTACAGTCTTGCCAGAGAAAAGATCTTATCTGGTGTAGGAACAAGTACTTGACACCTATTTATTAAAAGCTGGTTTTAATGAAAAAGGGATATAAATAATTCTTCAGATGAGAAAATAGATTTTTATTAAATTTTCTTGTAGAAGTACTCCATGTTCTTAACTGCATCCCAAAAGTAATATTGATCTTACCTAGGGCTTTTAGATCTTAGGCTGTGGTAAACTACTATATGCCCCCATGAACTTGTTGACCTTGGCACTTTATCCCTGATAACTCTGACTCACTAGGCTCCAGAGAATAAGACACACAATTTTAATATTCTTACTCATCAAACAGAGGCTGAGGAAACTCAGAATGACTCCTAACCTTTCCCTTTATAATTCTACAGCTTTTCTGCTCTGCACGTCTGACAAGGAACTCAAATTTCATTGGGAAGCTCCGAACACCGCTTCAAACAGCGAGCTACTATTCAGATGCATTTACTGCAAGGAAGGCACAGCACTTCCCTGGAAAATTCAAGTAAATCTTTTATGATCTGTTTCATAACAGCTATGGAAAATTTTCTCTTGTTGAATTTTTATTTTACTTTTGGTACAGAGGTAAAAAACCCTTCAGTATTAGTGTGTGGCTAGTAACTGTCTCTTATTTCCTTTCCTTGATAGCATTCTTCTGTGATTTTTTCCAGGTTCTTTTGTTTGCTGCTCTGCCTCCAAAGCCACACATCTAAGATGCTTTTCCATAGGATCTGGAGTATAAAAAACAACTGTCAAAAAAACAAAAAAAAAAGCACCCCCCAAACCTAAAAAACACAGGCACTTTTTCCCTCCCTGCCCCCTGCCAAGCAGAAACAGCAGCTTTCTCTGCTTTGCAACATATCTCACACTACATGGCAGTAATCCTTCTACTGTGATGTAGCCCATACCACTTAGAGTAAAGCAGAGCAGTACAAGAAAACTTGTGCAAGGAATTTACTTCAGGTGCATAAATCAAGAGCTATCTGCTTTTAGCTTCAGGCAGGTAAGTTTAATTACTCGGCTGCGGTTTCAGGCTGAAAGACTGACATATATTGGCATAGTTAAACATCTGTCTTCAGTCAGAACAATGGAAATCACAAAGGGAGTTGGAGCACCTCCCTTTCAAAGATCCATTATGTGATGGTTAAGTACCATTCAGTTTGTAGCAGCAGTATAATTTATTGGCTGTGATCAAGGCAATTGGCTCAGCTGTAGTTCTTAAAACTGTGTTTTGTCGTGGGTATCACACAACAAATGAGCTAGTACAGTGTTCTGTCACAAACCCCAATTAATCAGCAGCATGCACTAACTATGGTTAGTAACTAGTTAGTACAATAGGGGTATAAAAAACCACTATCAATGTGTTAAACCTAGTGAAAGTGTTGCCAGGCTAAAATAGACACCAAACATTCGGACTCAATGAAAACTGCTGTGGTTACAAACTGCTGCTATGTCCAAAACAAAACAGAGTTCCCACTGTGCACAGCTTAAGGATTGTGAGAGAAGACCCTTGCCTGCACCATTTCCCACTTGCCACAGAAGTTCTATTGCTTAAACATTGAAGTATTTTTATTTTTATTATCCTCATTTCTTGAGATAGCTGGTATGGACAGAAATTAAGGTAATTTATTAGGTAACTTAATACTAGCTGCTGTGAATCATAGGACATCCAGTTTTATAGTTTGTCCTGAGTTGAGTCACTTTAATTCACCTTTTGCAGGGACAAGAGTACATTTGAAACATAATTACTCTAATGCAAGAATTCTCGAATCCAGATTTCCAAAATTCCAGCCCAAAGGAGTTGGGACGAATCAGTATGCTTTTCTGATTTTTTCCTTCATTCAGCAAAAGTAACAGTGAAAGCTTTAATTAACACATAACTGCATAGCTAACAGCACTATGACTGCTGGAGTCAAACTATCTGCTAGTGCTCAGCACAGAGTTGGGTGTGCACTCTTAGATTCACAAGTTTTCATCTTAACTTGCCAGGGGACAATTGTCTTTTCACTCCAGATAAATTTCCAAAATTTTCAGTTCAGCAAGATCAGACTCCGCATCTGGGAACAGATGTCTTTGTGCCTTCTTGCTTACATAGTAACTCTCACCTCTGGGGCAGTTTATTGTTGAAAGACCAACATGTTTCACACCTACTTGCTTGTAGCATGGGTCTCCCCTCCTCATCAACTCGTGTGGACTTCTGTGCAAAATGTCCACTGGGCTCATCAACCACTTTCCGGCATAGTTGCTCTTGTCTGGGATTGATGCTTTATTTTACTTCCAGGTGGAGGATATAACTAAAGGTAAACATGCTGGCATGTTATTCACAGAGAAATATGACATTTATAATGAAACATGGATAAATTCCCGAGTTGCCTAAACTTACTCAGGAATGATCGATTACATTATTTTTAGGTTGGTGAAATGAATTTTACCCACTGGAAAATGTTTAGATGGAAAGGAATGGCATTTTCTGTAGTATTATATTTTAGAGAACAATTTTGTAGGGGTGAAAAGAAGTTGGATTAACATTGTTTGTATTGGTACCTTTAAAAAGAAATCTTGAAGTATGAACTCATTAATTAAAAAATCTGAACTGGAAAAAATGCTATGCTTATAACTAGTTCAATAGGGAACATGTAAATAATAAATGATAGGCTCAAAATAGGTGTTTAAGAAGCTCATATATTAAAATTTTAAGTAGATGTATTAAGTCATCGTATTGAATTAAAAAAAAAAATCCAAAAAATTGAGTTTCAAACTTCAAGCAGATTATAGGTAACAGAGCTGATCAACGTTCTCAATCATACAGTGCTTCACAGATCATCAGTAAAACACAGTGGCTAACATTTTGACAAGTGCACCAACTTATTAATTGTATCCCACTCATTTGGGATATTGCTGCTGCAAATGACTGTTAAAGGAGACAATTTGAACTCTTTAAAGAGTGAGCAGGAATCAGCCATAGGCCCACTTGCTTCCCTAGTTTTATACCTTCTACAACATAGGGCTGGGGTTTTTTAAATTTTATTCTCTTTGTTTCTTTGGTCTACAGGCAAACATCTGTAGCACTGAAACGTTTTAAGTGTTACATGTCAGATTTTGTTTCTTAATAGTATAGATGACTATTGAAATGCACGAGACACTATTCCGACTAGGTTCTGCAAGCAATGTGCAAGTGCTATATCAGTTAGGCTATATTGGTTAGGCTGCCCAAATGCAAAGGAATTTAAGGAGAATCAAGGAATATTACTGCCTCAGCAGTCATAGAAGCCAGGTGATACTTTGAGTCCTTACTTCTAGATGATAAAGATTCAGTAAAGAATACCAGATGAGACATAACTGATTATACATGTGAAGCCCCATTATTTAAAAAATATCCTCTCCATGGATATGCTTGGAAAGAAGGGGATGATTCTATCAGTCTTTCACACTTGCCTTTCCTAGCTGTCTACAGAAGTCCCTGCATATATGGTAATTTCTTTGCATGTGGTGTTGGAGAACTTAGGGAAATTACATATTCCCTTCAGAAGAGGGAAGATGGAGATCTACATATAAAATGGTTTCTGGTGCCTTTTATATCTATGTAGCTCAATATTAAATATTATTTTAGCAGTTGTCTTAGATATCAAGAAATTACATCCTTTTCAAAAGACCATACTGTAGACTTCACATTGTGGCTAAGGCTGCTCTGCTGCTGTCTGGGCTGCAAGCTTTGCTCTGGGTCCAGCCCTGGTAGGCAGCAGGATCTGTGGTGGGGCTCCTCCTGACCCATGCAGGATGGTGGTCCTGGCCCTGGGAGGATGCCTCTGCCTGAGACCTGAATGAAAGCAGCTTTCACTTGCCTTTCTGACCCTGGGGTAGTGTTTCATACTGAACTTCAGTGACTACTGGAAGAAAAAAATAAATAATTCTCCTTGCATCACTGATATTGAACAACCTGGCAGACATCAGGTGCAATTTTAAGAAAATAAGTACCAAGGATGAAATTCCACCCTGCTTGCCTTTAGTAGTGCCTTACTCTGGACTCCTTGCCTTGCTGCAGGACATTCTTTACCTTTTCATCTGTGAATAAGTAATTGATATTTTTTATATGGTCATACTTGTGCAAAGCATACATATATGTGCCAAATGCACTCTATAAACAATAGCATTTTCCCTCCTTATTCTTTAACACAGGTTGTATAAAACCTTAATAACAGCTGATTCCCTATTTCTTTACTTTAAAAAGAGTAACCAACAACAATTCTAAAAATGGAAAAATATAGCAACAGCACAAAAAGCCTAAGCATGTGGTTGAATACTGTCCCAGCCAGTGCTTTTATGGAGCACAGACCTCTACTTCAGGAATGCTGAAAATCCTAAACAGTATAATGGTTTGGTCTTTGATCTTTTTTTCTAAGTACATGAAAAACATAGAGGTCTTGCCTGCCTCCCACCGCGCAGGCTATGGCTAAATTGTGTGTTGAACAGAAGCCAGGTTTCAGAGTAAGGAACCCATACTGCATCATTGCCATCAGATCCAGCTTTCTTTCATTGTGTTTGCTTTTACATAGTTTGATTAGTGGCTACAGAAGAGAGAGAAGTGAGGGGAATACAGAATCCAGCCTTTTAGCGCTCTAGTGCACAGATGGGCAAAAAAAGTCACTTGTTCTTTTCATTTTATCTCTTATTCCTTATTATATCAACCCCAATTCTCACATCACATTGAATTGCACCTCATTCTGCACTATTCCCATTGATCTCAATTAAACCATTTTAGAGAAACATTAAAGTTAAAGGGAAAAAAGAAAAAGAACTGTAGCTGATAGATGTTAATCTCGTCATTAATATGAGTAGAAGGCACTCTGATATTTTATTAATGAGTGAGGTGCAAGAATTACATGCAGAGGAGTTGTATTGCCAAGGTCTGGAGACTGATGGTTTGCAAGATTTTATTCCTCTGTTAAGTGATTAATGAAATAAATAGGAAATATTCTCAAACAATCTTAACAAACCTATTTATATAATTGCCCCAATTATGAAGATTTCTTACAGAAACCAAGGAATTTAAGTACTATAATTAGGAGTTTTCTTCTTGCTACCCTTCCTTAAACTAATTACTCTAGGAACCACAGATACAACACTCACAAACCCATACACTTCCAAAAAATGGATATTTGGAATCATCTTTTTCAAAAGGAAAATAGGGAATATACCCAGAGAAGCTGCCAGCTATCATTGAAACCACCTACATGCTGTCAGTATGCTACTTGCAATTTTTTCTTCAAACTAATCAATAGATTTAGCCAAGAGGTGTTCACTTTCATCTATTCACTTACCTGATATTTTCTACATAGTTTAAGTTGGAAGCTTTAAGAAATTCAGCATTGAAAGACTTCATGTGCAGGATGATCACCACCTGGATTGGGACCATCCTCTATAAAGAAGGCATGAATTCTTCCCCCCGCTGAATTTACAAAGGAAACAAAGGCAGCCACATGAATTTGGATGTTGCTGTTATTACTTAACCTTTGCCCTCCCACAATGTTTTCAAATGACAGTGTTCACTGTAAAAGGTGACAGCAAAGTCAAGAAGACTGAGGCCAAATTTTATCTCTCTAAAACAGCATAAAGTTTTGGGCACACAGTTTATTCTACCATTGACTCTTTTCTGACAGATGTTATTCATAAAGTGTCTTTTGACTATTACTGGTGTATCTTTGGGTAAAGCATTGCAAGTGTCTGTGGCCTAATACCCCCTTACTGCTGGATGGATTTTCCTCAGAGATTCCAGGACCTCTTCTCTGATGCTTTTGAGGGCAGAGAACTAAAACTTACAGAGGGAGGATTAGGAAATTATTTTCTGGAATATAACAACAGATAATAAATGTAATATTTCTCTTAGTCACTTATTTTGACTATATGACCTGTCAGGCCTGGATAACATAGTAATTGTGTTTATCTTGTAGCTCTCCACAGTTTTAAAGTTTGGTTGGTTGTGAGGTTTTTTGTTTTGTTTTTTTTAATCACAGAACATTAGGAGTTGGAAGAGACCTCAAAAGATCATGTAGTCCAACCCCCCTGCCAGAGCAGGATCACCTAGACTAAATCACACAGGAAGTGTTCCAGACAGGTTTTGAATGTCTGCAAAGAAGGAGACTCCCCAACCTCTCTGGGCAGTCTGTCCTAGTGCTCTGTCACCCTCACAGTGAAAAAAGTTTCTCCTTACATTCACGTGGAATTTCCTATGCTCCAGCTTGCACCCCTTGCCGCTTGTCCTTCTGCTGCCCATCACTGAGAAGAGCCTGGCTCCGTCCACCTGACTCTCGCCCTTCACACATTTATAAACATTAACAAGGTCACCCCTCAGTTTCCTCTTCTCCAAGCTAAACAGGCCCAACTTCCTCAGTCTTTATTTGTAAGGAAGGTGTTCCACTCCCTTAATCATCTTGGTGGCCGTGTGCTGGACACTTTCAAGGAGTTCTATGTCCTTCTTGAACTGAGGGGCCCAGAACTGGACACAATATTCCAGGTGCAGTCTCACCAGGGCAGACTAGAAGGGGAGAAGGACCTCACTCAACCTACTAACCACTCTATTTTCTAATACACCCCAGAATGCCATTGTCTTTCTTAGACATGAGGACACATTTCTGGCTTATGGTCATCCTGCTGTCCACCAAGACCCCCAGATCCCTCTCACCTACGCTATTCTCCAGCAGGCCAGTCCTCAACCTATACTGGTACTTGGGGCCGTTCTTCCCTAGATGCAAGACCCTTGTTAAATCTCATTAAATTGCTCCCCACTCAACTCTTCAGTTTTTCTAAGTCTTGCTGAATGTCAGCACAGGCCTCTGGTGCATCAACCACTCCTCCCAGTTTTGTGCCACCAGCAAACTTGCTAACTATACACTCTATTCCCTTATCTAGGTCATCAATTAGTATATTGAATAGTATTGGTCCCAGTACCGATCCCTGAGGGATTCCATTAGACACAGGGCTCCAGCTAGACTCTGTCTCATTGATCAAAATTCACTGGCTTCTTCCCTTCAACCAGCTCTCAATCCACCTCATTACTCTACCTTCCAGACCACACTTCCTTAGTTAAGCCATGAGGAGTTGTAGGAGATGGTGTCAAATGCTTTACTGAGGTCAAGGCAGACCACATCCACTGCCTTACCATCATCTATCCACCTGGTTATATCTTCATAAAAGGCTATTAGATTAGTCAAATATGACTTTCCCTTGGTAAAACCACACTGACTGCTCCTAGCAACCCTCTTATCTTTGATGTGCCTAGAGACAGCACCAAGGATAAGTCACTCCATCACCTTTCCAGGATGGAAGTGAGGTTAACCGGTCTATAGTTATCTGGGTCCTTCTTGCCCTTTTTGAAGACTGGAGTAACACTTTCTTTTCTTCAGTCCTCAGACACCTCTCACAGGGGTTTTACAGGGCTTAGCAAAGATGATGGATAGTGGCCTAGCAATGACTTCCTCCAGCTCCCTCTTCACCCTTGGGTGCATCCTATCAGGACCCATGGATTTATGGATGTCCAGACAGCTTAATTCATCCCTGAACCAGTCCTCATCAATTGAGGCAGACTTATTGTTTATCCTGACTTGCTCCAGGACTTCAGCCAACTAGGGCTCCCGCAAACAGTCTCCAGCAGTGTAGACAGAGGCAAAGGTGGCATTCAGTAGCTCAACTTTCTTGATATCCTCATTCACCAGGGGACCCATCTCATTCAACAGAGAGCCTACATTTCCTCTAGCATTAGTTTTGTCTGAAATGTATTTGAAGAAGCCCTTTCTGTTGTCCTTGACCCCCCTTGCAAGGTTTAATTCCAAAGAGGCCTTAACTTTCCTAGTTTCCATGCTGCATGCCCTCAGTCTTGTATTCCTCCCAGGCAGCCATCCCTTCCTTCCAGGACTCTCTTCCATTTGAGTTTGCCCAGCACTCCCCTGTTTATCCGCAGGTCATTTAAACATCCTTTCTGTCATTTAAACATCCTTTGAATAATAACACTGTAAAGGGATGGGGACATTTCCCAGTTTTTCTTTGCTTATTGAGCAAGAACAGTTGCTGCAATCTGCCATGGGTAGACAGGAGGGAAAAAACCAAATACACCTCTCACAGTATCAGCCCATTCTCTATACTGAAAAGTCTCAATAACAAAATCAGAGCGTACCCTGGATAGAGACATGAGTAAGGAAACCAGAAAGATGACTCCTCTCACATCTACTGTCTTCAAATAAATGTTCAGGCAATTCCCTTCACTAAAAGCTTTCCCCAGTCTGTGCACACTCTGAAGTGACTAGACAACAGCCACCTTCATCAACCTAGTGAAGAGAAAACAAAGTGTATTTCCCCAAAAGAGCATGTGCTTCACAAGATTCAGGAGGTATTGCTGAAGCTGTAATCGCAACTTGCTTGACAGTGATATGCTTTCCAGCACTGCACCTTTCAAACACTAATGAACTGATCTTCACAAACCCTTTGCAAGGCAGGGAATCATTATCTCTGTTTTACAGATGGAGAACTGAGGCACAGCAAGATATGACTGATTTGCCTAGAGGAGAACTGTAGTAGAGCCAGAAACTGAACTCAGACCTTTCATACCTCAGACCACCATCTTCAGATCTTACAGCTCCAATCCAATTTGCTGGGATATTTATCAGGGACTGTGTGTGCCTCTGGTAACCTCACTGTGCTCCTGCTGTAGTGCATTGACTCAAAGGCAATGAATCACTGCAGTCATTTTGTTCACAGTAAATTCCATTTTCACAGTGCTTACATTACTAATATAATGAACTATAATTCTTTTTTTCAAAAAGACAACACTGTAGTCTGATTATATATATTTTTAAACTGATTTCTTGTTTGTCAGCAAACCATTACTTGGTACTGTTAAGTAGTACAGCTCATTTCCAGAGCCGTTTGTTACTCAAGTTATATGCATACATACTTACATGTGTGTTATAAATTGGATGACATTTCTAGATGTTACTGCAAACTCTGCTTCATAGATTTCTCAGTCTACTCAATAATTTTATTATTCTATGTTTCTACACTAATAAACTACACTACATTATGCTGGTTCAGTGACTACAAACTACTATTCCTACTGTTAATTCTCACCAATCATATTTATATACACATGCCTAAAGATTCTGTATCGAAGGAGAAAAGGTTTGAAAGAATACTATGATGATGAGCAAACTACTGACTCAGTTTATAGGGTTAGTGTTCATTTGTAGTAGCTCATAGTTAAAGGAATTGTTCTGATTTAGGCACATTATAAAGTAAACACTGAGCCTTATGTTTCAGGAAATTTATTCCTTGAAGAGGATGAAATCAGCAGCTATCAAAGAACTCTCCTAAAGTTTTAAAGATAAGGGAGGAGATGACATCTCAGAAAACAACTCAGGAGCTTCACCAGGGCGATGCTTAGCAGTACGAAAGTGGAAATGCCGGTTCTGAGGTTTATCCATCAGAAGACATCATCAAGAACTCAGACAAGAATGGTTGTGTTACGGTGAAATAGTGGGAGCTCAGGTTTACAGGACAGTGACATATGGAATGCATATTGTCTGCATAGATAAGTACATGCATATACATAGACATGTATATACATCATCTAAATACTTGCTGAAGCTAAAATTGTATTCACTACAGTCCTGCTCATCAGACTGAAATTTCCCCTTTTACACTACAAACACCTTGCGGGCTATCCAAAGAGGAGCAGTTCCAACAGAAAGGACTGCTAAGAAGTTTAACTCATGACAAAACATTCTGGTACCTGAGTTTCCCAGAAAAAATGCAACTGCTTAAACTTACAGATCAAGGAGAAGCGTAGTTGCCCCTTCCTATAGCAGGCTGGCAAATCAAGACTCATTTTCTTTGCTTTAATTTTTTTCAGCACTGTAAAGAAAATATTCCTTTTCAAGTTAAATAGAATACTTTAAATTAATTGCCATATTTCAAGGGCTTCCTCCAAAAAGAAGAAATAAGATACATATCTTTTGACTGGATTATTATTTTTTCAACATCTGCTTTGATTTTACAGTGGAAATGAAAAACCGGTATTTTCTCAGACCTACTGTCAATGGCAGAAAATGACCAAGTGCCAGCAATGACAGGTTAAGTAAAACCACTCCAGTCACTAAGAAAAATAGGAAAACTGATCAAAAAGAGTGGTAATCTATTACATCAAACAAGGAAGACTCTTTAAGTAAAAGAGAGCAATCAGTTCAGTACAAGTAGAAGAAACATTGGCTGACATTTGTCCAGGAGGTCAGCAAAAGGATTGACTAAATTAATAGAAAGCAGAAGTAAGTGAATCAGACTGCAGCAGGACTGTGGATGGGGCATTGCTTGTGGGAGCAATATAAACAGAAATTCCCTTGGCAAAAGTAAAATCTCTGGGGTCCAGGGCTGTAAGAAAGCATCTCTGTATAGGGTATTAAGAGATAAAACTACTGCAGACAAAGCCAGGTCACTAAGAAAAGGAGGTTTACTTGAACTCTTTAATGACCTTCTGCTTACATATTCTGAACAACCTCTCCACACTGGTGTCCAGAAATCCTTTTTATCAGAACTCTGAGACACTAAACATGAAATTTAAACAGAGAAACAGCATAATCCCTTCTTGCAAATAAGAAATCCCAGGAGAATTTGTTGTTCATGAAAACAGCTGCAGCTATGGCCGTGCTACCACTAGAAGACATCCTTAAGTGGTACATAAAACTTTCTAACCTCATTTTTATTTAAGTGAAAGCTTGTTACAAAATTTACCAAGTAAACACTGAGGCTTGTCACATAGACTGTAGCAAAGAGAAAATAATATGGGTAGGCAGACAGCCTTGCTGAGTTTGGATGTCATATCCCCAGCAGAACAAGCATACCTAACTACTAGGTGCTGCTGCCCTGTTCAGTACAATGGCTGAACTGCTGTTTGATCCCCAAAGATCAGATGCTATATTCCTGTCTGGAAACCAACAGACACTGTGTAGGAGCAAATCATACTAAGAGTCCAGAGTTGCCAGTCATGATTTCGCTACAGGAATGGAAGACACCAAAGCCTTAAGCAAAGCTGATGAGATTGGGGTAGTGAGCTGCAAGCATATTTCATTTGAGATCCAGCTTGACGACTGTGCATTGCAATAGGACTCCTTTGTTAAGTCTAGTGTGAATGTTCTAGTTTTTGCTTCCAGTGTGCATTAAGCATTGCTGATGCACAGCCTGCACATCCCTCAGACCCCTCACCCCCTGTGGGAAAGAGAAGCCAGGTGTACATGGAGAAAGGAGTCCATGTGGTCAGCAAGATAAGCAGCATCTACTACCCTTTCACTGTAAAGGTGTGTCCACTTTGGCATTGGAGTTCAGGCCTATACTTTTGAAGAAAACCTCTTGGTCACTCCTTCAGGATATTGTCTAGAAGCACTGCCATCATTGGTACAACAACTGTTTCTGGAATATAACTATTATATACAATCTTCACAGAAGCATATAACCTTAAGGGCTTCATCTGAGCTACCACATTCAGATCTGTGCTATCACAGACACCTTCTCATGTAATGCCATTTACAAAGATTTTTGCTTCTCTCCTTTTGTAAACTTTTCCAGAATTTATTTGGTGATCATAAATTCAGTTTTTTGTGATCCTTTAATTTTTACAGCTCTTTTGTCCATCTTGGTCCTCTAGGAATATAGCAGCAACTTTTTCTTTCCTCATCTGTACATATGCATTTATAAACAGTAGTATTGTCCCTGTTACATTTATTTCACTACTTTAAACAGGCATTAAGCTTCTACATTTCTATATATGTACTTATATCTTAGTTGTATTTAGTTATGCCTTCTTTCATGACAGGGTCTTCACTCTGATGATCTACCAGAATCTTTCTATACTTTTACAAGTTTTAAATAATTTTTCTGTGGCAAATATGAGAAGACCATAACTTAAGAACACCCATACTTGTTCAGATCATTTACTATGTTACCTTGTATCCACCTACACCTGTCAGAGGACAGCAAGGGAAAAAGTACAAAACACTTTCAATCTACAGCTAAAGTGATTCCTTAAGTCACCTGCTTACCACATAGAAACTGTGAATACAGCTCATCCAAGCACTATCCAGACTGGTTGTAGCATTCCCTAAAATAATGGGCTTCAGTTGTCCAGGTGTATGTTACTTTATCATTGTTTAGAGTTCTATCTCAAAGAAACTGCATTTAAACACGGTGCTTTACATCACTTTAAACAAGGATTTTTACAACATTAACATTTATAACAAAACATGTCTATAATTTCAAAAATAATCTCACAGAACTGAGAAAGGGTTACTGAAAATTTAGCCAGAGGTATCTCAAAAGGCCTACAAAGCTTTATTATCCCTTCACTGGTCTTCTCCACCTTCTGAGTATAAAAGGCAATACTTAAAGTGTCCTGCTTTCAACAAATGAGTACAACATGAAAAGTTTTGATACATAAAAATCTTCCTTAAAGTAAAAACCTTATTTCATTTTTTTCTGGTTTTGTGTTTACCTCAAGGACCATATAATTGATATTTTAGGGACTGTTTGCTCCATAGGCTTTAGAGAAGCAACTTAAATAAGTTCAAATCTATTTGTACTATTCTGGGACAAATAATACATTCCATGTTTTTCATAGAGAGCAGACAGTTTGACTTGGACACTCAACAAATAGAAAATATGTGTGTTATTGTCTTCTAGGGTCATGGTCCACCTCTATGTTGGAACTATCCTTAGTGATGCATCTTTACAGTCAGGCTTCCAGAGGATTCCTTGTAAGGTGGAAGAATCACAGTCCTTAAAAGTCACCAGTGTCACTGTTTTGTGGGATGGTTCTTCTATACAGAGGACACTTGCATGCAGGCAAAGGAGATGCTCACAGATGGTGTTTAATTATCCCCATGACAGCAGTGAGCTCTTTCTGTTTTGAAGGAGGAATTCCCTTCTCCATACCATTATTTTCATCAAATGTGAATAACAATCCAGTCTGGAAAAATCACAGGGAGAGAAGGTCAGTGAGGTTCTCTTGGAGACATTTATGCACCTGGGAAGAGGGAGGCAACCCTGGTTATTACATAACATGGAAATTTTTACAATCAGAATGGAAGATGGTTATGCTGATATTACCTAATATCTAAGGATCTCTTAATGATCAGTATTCAATGCACTATTTGGATGCTACGTGTGGTAATAGGGAAATAATTTTTTACATAAATTCATCATACAGGCAAAGGAATAGTGTGAGGTATTCTCATATCTCCATATCAGTCAATGATACTAGAATACTTTAAAAAGAACAGAAAATATGAAAGAGAGCTGGTAAAGATCTGCGTCTTTTGAAAGAAAAAAGAAATAAGATTTCACATTTACCTTTGATATTTACAATGAAATGGCAAAGATACTCCTAGAATTCAAAGAACACATACAAATCCCAAAGGGTATAATGCTAATTAATTCAAGCACTGTTTCTGTGCTTGTTGCTGCTGCTTCTATGATACAGCTGATAAGTTATGTGCATTTAAAATGAATATTTCATTTTCTGAACAATTTGCTATCAAAATGTATATATTAGCTATTAGCGACGTTACTTGACATGACAGTCAAACCAGGCAGTAGCTTTGGCAAAACACGTCTCAATAGAGGAAAAAGAGGAAAAAAACTTCAGGAAAACATTGTTATCAAAAGAGTGGTAGTTCTGGATTTAATTTTCTTTGAAACATTAAAGGAAGAATCCACTATAAACTACTCATAGGAATACCACCTGAAGTTGTCTTAATACTATCTTACAGTAAGTATTTGTCATGTGGTTAAAGGTTGCAAGATCAGGCTACAAATCAAGAAAAGGATAAAAATGAAAAATTAAAATGATCTAGACATTATGTCCTCCTACTCAGCTTCTGCTGTGGTTGATACCATTCAGAAATGAGTAAATTAATTTCTTACCTTCCAAGAAGGATGACAGAAAGGGAATGATCCTATTTGCCAAATGATGAATAAATGACTGGTGTCAACACAGTCAACTAGTTTAGAATTGATGTAAGTGGAGCAACTAGTTCCCTAAAGTCTCCAATATTAAACAGCTACAGGGTTGACCATAACTAGTAAAGTTAGGAATCTAAAGTTGCATTTAAATTCCTCAAATTAACTCCACTTATTACCTCCTAGGTTAAAAGATCCTCTATTACTGATGTGTATCTCAAGCATTTTTATAAGCCTTAGTCCTGATTCTAATATTTCATACGTTAGTATTCAAAGCCCAGGAGCAATGGATCCAACAAAGAGGAAGTCAGGTAAAAGTGCCAGTAGGCCTGCACAGATGTGTAAGGAGCTCCGGGACAAACTCAAGCACAAAATGAACTTTCAAAGAGTAAAAGCAATGTCAGGTAGCCTAGGAGAGACATTAAGGGCAACAAGAAAAGCTTCTATAGCTACATCAGCAATAAAAAGAAGAAAAATATGGGCCCTCACTGGAAGGAAGAGACTTGGTCACCCAGGACATGGAAAAGGTTGAGGTACTCAACATCTTTTTTGCCTCAGTCTTTGCTGGCAAGTTCTTTAGCCACACCACCCAAGTCACAAGGTGCACAAATCCATGATGAGATACCTCCATGGTCCAGTAGGAACTGGTGGATGAAGTTGCCAAGCCACTATCAATGCTTCTTGAGAAGTACTGGTAGTCCAGTGATATTGCAATTGACTGGAAAAGGAGAAACATAATCCCCATCTATTAAAAAGGGGAAAAAAGGAAGACCCAGAGAACTACAGACCAGTCAGTCTCACCTCTGTGCGTGGCAAGATTATGGATCAGATACTCCTGGAAACTGTGCTCAGCCACATGGAAAGTATGGAGGCGATAGGTGACAGCCAGTATAGCTTCACTAAAGGCAAATTGTGCCTAACAAACCTAGTAGCATTTTGTGACAGGGTTAGAGCACTGGTGGATAAGGGAAGAGTAGCTGATGTCATCTAACTGGACTTGTGCAAAGCATCTGAGAATGCTCTGTATGACACCTTTGTCATTAAATTGGATATGCATGGATTTAATGGATGGACTACTTGGTGGATAAGGACTTGGCTGGATGGTCACACTGAAAGTGCTGTGGTCCATGGCTCGATGTCCAGGTGGAGACCAGTAATGAGTGGTGTTCCTAAGGGTTGGTGTTAGGTCCAGCGCAGTTTAACATCATTCTTGTAGATATAGACAGTGGGATCAACACGTTTGCTGGTGACACCAAGCTGTGTGTGGTCACTGTGTTGGAGGGAAGGAGACCCCTTGACAGGCTTGACAGGTGGGCCCATGCAAACCTCGTCAAGTTCAATAAGGCCAAGTGCAAGCCTGAACATGTGTCAGGGTAATCAGGAGCACAAATGAAAACTCAGAGAAGAATGGATTGAGAGCAGCCCTGTGAGAAGGATTTGTGGGTGTTGATTGATGCAACAACATGAGCCAGCAATGTGTAATTGCAGCCCAGAAAGCCGACCGAAGAAAAGCAGCATCAAAAAAAATTGTGACTAGCAGGTCAAGTGAAGGCATTCTCTACCCCTACTCTGCTACTGAAGATTTTTCCTAACATTTGTATAGAAATTAGCCCTGTGGTCTCTTTGAAGTGTGTCACATGTGTATCACCTGATACAAAATCTTGGCCACATATAAATGACATTGGATACAGTGAGCAATACAAGAACAAAGATTCCTGTCATTCTCAACACATCTTTAAGAACCACTGACAATCTGCTGTATTTACATATGGCATTTCTTTAATGTATTTTTAATTCTCTTGATTGTCTGACAGCAATTTGTGCTCGATTTATGATATTTTGCATACATTAAATGCTGAAAAAATAATTTGCCTAATGCTTCTTGCTGAATGTTGCTATGTCAAAACTATTAGACTCTTTATCACATTTTCAACAACATGATCATTGTGGATGTCATTCAAAATTAGAAAGCACTTTTTTGTTTTTATGTAGTATATCTCCAGTGTTTACTCCAATATACTCCATGGAATGACTCTATTCTGCAAGGAAACCTGTCAAATGCAATTATTTGCCCTATGAGTGTGCATTGTGTTATGTAACAGAGGAATATTACTAATGTGCAAAAACAGGCAGTCAAAAGTTAATAAAATCAGGATTAAGTATTCATGTTCAAATTTAAATGAGGTTTTATTCTTGTAACAAAAAGTCATTAATTACAGTATCACAAAATGTGTGAGCCTTGATGTGTTCTGCCACCTACAACAGGACAAATGCAAAATCATTAATCTAAAAAGTTATTGAAAGTTCTAGCTAAATTTGTGAGACAGAAACACTATGGAGAAGATCATGCTGAGTATTATTAAAAGGTATTTAAAGAACAGTGCAGTTATCAGGTACAGGCATCATGGGTTCACAAATGGAAAGTCCTGTTTAGCTAATTTAATATTCTTCACCTGCTTAGTGGACAAAGAGAAGGTGGCAGGTGTAATTTTTTTCTGGATTTAGTAAGGTTTTTGATATTGTCCCTTACAGCATCTTTCTGGACAGGTTGTTCAACTGTGACACGAGTGTTTTCGTGATGCCCTAGGTAAAGAACTGACTGAACAGGGAGCTGAAAGAGTTCTAGTAAATGGGGTTACATCTGGCTGGTGACCAAACACCAGCAGTTTCCTCAGAGCTCAATTCTAGGACCAGTTCTGTTCCACACATTTATCAATGATCTTGATGCAGAAGTTGAATGCACCATTAGCACGTTTGCTGATGATACCCATCTCGGGGGTGCTGTTGACTCTCTTGGAGGGATTGGAGCATTGTGCTCTTATTAATGAAATGAAACGTTGAAATTCCAGATTCTGCACTTAGGACAGTGCCATTCCAGGCACAAGTTTAAACTGGGAGAGGAGTGGCTGGATAGCAGCCCTGCAGAAAGGGACCTGGGGGTGCTGGTCAGTACTAGGCTCCATATGAGTCAGCAGTGCCTGTCAGTGAGTGACAGACAAGAGGACAAAACACATCCTGGAGTGCATCGAACATAGCATAACCAGCCAGTCAAAAGAGAGGATTACCCCCATAGGTTCAGTGTTGGTATGCCTTGAGTACTGTGTTCTGATCTGGGCCCCACAATTTAAGAAGGATGTGAAGATCCTTGAATGCATCCAGAGGAAGACAACAAAGGTGGTGAAAGGTCTAGAAGGAATATCCTGTAAGGAGTGGTTAAGGACTTTGGGCTTGTCTAGGTTGCAGAAAAGGAGGCTGAGGGATGACCACGTTACTCTCTACAGCTTCCTGAGGAGGGGACATAGAGAAGGAGTTGCTGATCTCCTCTCCCTACATCTAGTGATAGGATGCCTGGGAATTATTCAAAGCCATGTCAAGGAAGGTTTAGACTGGACATTAGGAAGCATTTTTTTACTAAGAGAGCAGTCAAATACTGTAATAGGCTCCCTAGAGAGATGGTCAATGCCCCAAGCCTGCCAGTGTTTAAGCAGCATATGGACACTGCCTATAATATCTTTTAACTTGGTCAGCTCTGAAATGATCAGGCAGTTGGACTAGATGGTTGTTGCAGGTCACTTTCAATGGAAGTATCCTATCTGATCCTACCCTATCCTACCTGACCCTATCCTATACTGTATGATTTAAACAGAAATATAAATTGTAAGTAAACTTAGAGATACAGATCCTCATTGAAATACTTAGGGAAGTATTCTGATGTTAATACCCACAGTGCACTTACTGTCTGTAAATCATGTCAAAAAATTAATTTTACTCCCAAATTTTAGAATTTGTCAAGCTTATCAAGTCATTCAAAGTGCAGACACAGTCAGCAGATATGTGGGATATGTTGGATTTTCCCTGAATGAAAATCAATGCTTTGTCTTTTGTTTGTATTCACATTGGGCTTGTTCTAGGATGAAATTTAAGTACATGAATATGCACATGCAAGAAGGCACTTTGAAGTTATTAGGACTGGGTTTGTAAATTTCTGTTTGCTGCTCGGGTTTTATTGAACTGCAGTCACTTTCACCTAGTCAGTCTTTGCAAATTTTACAGAGATTTCTGAATGCAATGGGTTTGGACACAGACTTTTATTTTTGAGGCAAACAATTTAGACAAATTGAAGTGCTCTGAAAAATCCTTTTTTTCTGAAGCATTCAGGTTTCCTGAACCATACTTGTCTGGTTTATATAACCACTTGCAAAATCAAATGATAGAACACTCTGGAATAATTACAGAGCGTGGTCTGAATTAATTTTGGAGATGAAAATAAATAAGAGAAAACATGAGACAAGTTACTAGAAGTAACAGAATAACAGGAAAACATTTAAGATTAGGGAGTGCTTTGCTTCAGAAGCTGTTCTCTTTTTGATGTAACGTGTTAAACAAACAAACATTATGTTACTCATGCAATTGGAAACATCCAGAACTACAGGAAGGATGTGCCTGCAAAAGTTTCATTAGTTATATAATTTTATCATGTAGTACTTAAACCTGTTTAAAACCATATGTCCCAACTTACCTGGACCTCGATTTATTTACATATGTATTCTGACAGTACTGCTAGTCAGCTTCTGAGGTACTGCAAGCTTCAACTGATGTTTGTGAGCGATGGACCCCTCCACATTGATATCTTCTTATTAAACACAGTGAAAAATACTTTCCCCCAATTACGTGACTATTCTGGTTCTGTCTTGACCCTATGTCCCTAGTATGAGAGGCCTGAGTCTACCTTCTTCACATAGGTTGTTGCTTTGGGTTTTTTTCTTATTTTGATCACCATCTGTGTTATGTGGAGAAAAAGTCAAGGAATGAATATTGCTAAACTTTTACTACATTTTCAACTTGCCTGAGTTTTACCTTTAACCTTCATTTCCTAAAGCTGGAATTGAGCTTCACTGAAATTTATCATCTCACAACACTGTGTCTAACACTGCTCAATAACAACAATGTATATATGTAAATATCTATATAAAAGCTTAACATAATTTAGAGCATTAGAGGTTGAAATTCTGTGGCTAGTCTGTCACCAGCAAAGACTCTACCAGTCTTTCAGTCCTGCTGACTCCCAGGCTGCATGGCTCTGCAGTCACATGGCAGTGTCTCCACTACTATTGCCTTGAACTGATTCACCTTCCCTGACCTCAGATCTTCCTGCAAAGCACATCCAAAATATTATTTGGGACTTTTTGTGTCTCCTCATCTTTGCTGCCCTTTCCTTTCCTACACATTTCTTCTCTTTTCTCCTGTCACAGACTTAGAAATGTCCTAATTGTTCTACCAGATTGCCTAAGAGAACTAGCTACTCTCCAGAACTCCCTTGCTCTTTAACTTATTTTCTCTGTCCTCTCACTAACTTCTTTATGTATGGGTGCATGAATAGACACACAATGCTCTAAATGTAAAACAGGAGAAAACTGCATTGTGATAATCTCTCTCAGGCTACATGTGAGAAACAAGAAACCCAACTGACACATATTTAGAAATCTGACACATATTTCCATCATTCATTGACAAGTACATTTTTCACTCAGAAGTTCTTGCTCCATGGGCTGTTTCATGTTGTCATGGATTTCATAAATGAGAATTGCTTGCCTTACTACAGATTAAACCATTCATGCATCCCTGTACAGCACCTGTTTTGAGCTTTACCTCATCACAGGTTATTTTTCACGTTTTTCAATGATGATTATCAGTACAGCTCCTGGTTTTTTATATCTATCATGCCATCCTTTGTCTCTCACCTATAAATTTGTTCTCCTTGTTTTGCCTGAAGATTATTTTCCAGTTTCATTTTAGGCATTTTCCATTACATCTCCAACTCATGGTGGGTTGCCCCTGACTGGACAGCAGATGCCCAACAAAGCCACTCTACCACTTCTCAGCTGGACAGGGAGAAAAAATATAAAAAAGGACTCATGGGTCAAGGTAAAGACAGAGGGAGATCATTCATCAATCACCATCAGGGGCAAAACGGACCTGACCGGGAGAAAATATTAATTTAAATTGCTACCAACCAAATCAGAGTAGAATAATAAAAAAAAACCCACATCTTCCCCCCACCCTTCTTCCTAGGCTTACCTTTTCACCTGATTTCTCTCCTTCCTCCCCTCCAGTAGCAGAGGTGGGCAGGGAATGGGGGTTGTTGTCAATTCATCATGAGTTGTCTCTGCCAAACCTTCCTCCTCAGGGGAAGGACTCCTCACACTCTTACCCTCCTTCAGCATGGGATCTATCCCATGGGAGAAAGTCATCTACCAAACTTCTCCAACATGAGTTCTTCCCACAAGCTGCAGTTCTTCACCAACTGCTCCAGCGTGGGTCCCTTCCACAAGATGCAGACCTTCAGGACTAAAGTGGTCCAGTGTGGGCCCCACACAGGGTAACAGGTCCTGCCAGGACCCTGCTGCAGCGCAAGTTTCCTACAGGGTCACAGCCTCCTTTGAGCATCCACCAGCTTCAGCGTGGGGACCTCCATGGGCTGCAGGAGGACAGCCTGTTTCATCATGGTCTTCTCCACTGGCTGCAGGGAAATTGCTCCTCCAGCACTTGGAGCACCTCCTCTCCCTCCTTAGCTGACCTTGGTATCTGCAGAATCATTCCTCTCAGTCCTCTCTCTGAAATTGCTGTTGTGCAGTAACTTTTTCCCTTTCTTATATATGTTATCCCAGAGGTACTACCACTGTTGCTGATTGGTTTGGGCTCAGCCACTGGCCATATTGGAGCTCTATCAGACACAGGGGAAAGTTCAAGCACCTTCTCAAAAAAGCCACCCCTGTAGCTCTTCTGCTACCATGCCATGCAAACCCAATAGAGTGATCAAAAGCCTTTTTTTTTCTTTTTTCTTTTTTTTTTTTTTAAACCTGCATGGATTCCTCTTTACCAAACCACAGAACCTGTTTAGCTTCAACCATCTGGACCTGTCAGTTGTCTTGGTACCATCAGAAACACTCTTTCTTTATACACTGTTCTCTGTTGGTGCCCATGACACCATCTTCTGATTTTCTTTCCCCTCTCTCTCCAACTGTTTCTTTGGCACAGCCTTTAGAAATCCTCCTCTGTCTTCTTGTCATTTTCATTGACAGCTTCTGGTTCCCCATCTCTGTTTCTATATTTTAAGTCTCAATGATGTCCAAGCAGGGGAAAAAAAAAGTCCTCATTCAATCTCTGACATATGATTCTGGATTTTCATCTTTTACCTTAAACTCATCATTACAAAAAAACAGACCTCTGGGTCAGTCCCATCAAATTGTGTACTGAAGGAAGTTCTTGAATTTTCCAATCACCAAAATAAAGCAGTGCAACAAATAGGACATGTACCTGAGAAATCATCCAGCTAGACTTCGTTTTTTGCAGATCAGAAATTTAGTTGAGCAGTTCAAATAATTTAGAAAATTAAGCAATTTTTGTCTTGTTACAACACATATTGATGACTGACAGTAGAAGGAAGAGATGGAAAAATAATCAGCTGGACATACTGGGCAGAATATTTTGAACTTTAGAGGGATCACAAGCCCTCAATCATATTAGTGATCAGTCATGGAGGTCTGTGACAGAGGAATCTTATGAATTTAGATAGGGCAATTAAGGAAGTTTCTGCCAAATCTGCCCCCCTCCCCATGCCCCCAGCTTTCTGCCCAATATGCCTGCAATAACACTGGCAGAACGAAGGAAAATGTGTTCCTGGTTAATGCATGATCTTCAAGGCTGGGACTGCAGCTGTGCAACAGGGTGAGCCTGAGCTGCAGTGAGTCAGACACATAAACACATTTTCTCCTGCCTTTCTTTCCAAAATGTCCCTAACTGGTGGTGAGGAGGAAAGAGGATTACTAGGGAAAGAGGATTGTTTTAAGCCACCGTAGCTGTTTGCTTTCCTGAACTTGAGTCAAAATGTCACCATTTCTTCCTTTCACATCCTTCTCTGCTACTCAAAACATCAGTGTGCCTGCCTGGGTGGGTGCCAGGGACAAGCATAACAAAAAAAGCACCGACATGTAGGGTTTTACAGAGCTGTTCACAGCCTGCTGTCCAACAAGGTGTGTGTGGTGGTGGGGAATCTGTAGTTAAATACTTCATTTAGCAAGACACAGCACTTTGAGTCTGCTCTGTGCTCTCTGACCCGGGATGACCCAGGCGAACCAGTGTCCTGGCTGAGTCACTGAGTAGCACGCTCTGCTGTCAGCCTTCCCAGCCAAGCAGATGCATGATGTAGTCACCAGGAGACAATTAGTACATTAACTCATTATTTAAGTTGTATCTTTCAAACAGCTTAAAAATGGTAATGACTTGTACACAGCACTAATTAAAGCTAATTTCTTTATGTGTTTGCAGTCATTAGTGCTTATTGCTGAGAAATCCATTATTTATCTATTAAAACAGTTTTCCTATTCTTGGCATAGAGCAGCACTGGATGAAAGGTTAATTTTTGCATGTTTAAAGTTCACTGAGGGCAATGTAAGCACAGAAATGTGTTTCACCAGTGAGGCAACAAAGTGACAGCAAATTCTGCTGCACAGCAAGGTCCTTTTTTGACTAATAGGAATTCCTCATTTTGTGGCATGAAATCCATTGTTTGAGTCACTCTTATTAGATTATCTGATAAAAGTTCATCTGCAGACCCACAGAAGAGTACAGAGGCTCAACTGCTAAAATGTCCCGGGACTCTTACCTTAAAGATTTTGGTACAGAGGGAGCTCTTCCCTGTTTCCCTGACATAGTTCTTCAGCCTTGCCTATAGTCACTTACCATTCATTGCAAAATTGCCTCTGCAAATTATCCCTCAGTTATTCTTTCTCTGCTCAACAGGTAATTAACCATACCATAAGAGTGCAACGGTTTCCACTCAAGATTTCTGCCTCCAAACTTACTTATCTCAGTTTCCCTGTTTGGCATATGTCCTAGCATCACCAGTCGTGGTAGCCAGGAATGGGGAAGGTAACAAATTGCCCTGGCACAGTTATGACAAATTCACAACTTGGCTGAGTGTGGGAGAAATACCTTGTGCTCCTTGAGTGCTGATGAGAGATGTAGGCTTCCTGGACAGGGTGCAAGAGTCGGAGACAAACCAGTGAGCTAGTAGAGGGAAAGCAGGAGGATCCTGCCTGGGGCTCTGCTTCTCCTAGAAGGGACATAGTTGATCCTTTGGAAGGCTTTGGATTGGACTTTCCAAGAGAGTGTTAAGATTGATCACAAATGCAAGGCAAAAAAATCTGAGGTTGGAGAACAGCCACATTTAGACATTTGTTAAACTGACTATACCTTCGTTTAAGCCAGTGGAATAAACCAATCACCCAGCATGTGAGAAGTGAACTGTCAGGAATATTAGATGAAGGCATCTGATAAATGACATGCTGGAAGAAGCAAGCTAGTGCTGCAGAGAACAAGGCAAGCAACATGGCTGAAAAGGGAAGCTTAGAGCTGGTGCTGATTTTGAACAATGTTTGTGCTTGCTTTCTCCAAGCATATGTCATTCTGAGAAACTGGAGGGGTCTGTTTAGTCTCAATGTTCCCCTTTAGTTCATTTTCATTGTATCACATGGTACTATGCTCATATTGCATAGCTTCTCAAACAGGTCACTCAGTTTAAATTAGAAATTTGAAAGCAGAAAGTAGACACTGAAGTGCATTTGCTACAATTGCTGGAACTTTAAAAAAAAACCCCAAAATTTCTTTTTTTTTTTTAATTAGGAAAATGAAGCACTTAGGTGCCAATGCAAAGTAAAGCATTTTGAAGTTCAAGAGCTTTTTGATACATGATGGAAGAGAATATTTAAACTGCTATTGAACTTCCCCTGCAATCCAGTGTCATTTGTACCAAAGAGATGATTATGACTAGGCACACATACAACCCACTCTGTTTGATTTTCAGTGAGAGAAATCCAACATGCCAGAAAGACAATGTTATGAAAAGCCAGACTGACTGTTTTGCATAACGAACACTTGGCAGTCATTTTACTTACATATAATCTGATGTATGATGCCTTGAAAATGTTGAAAGTGATTTCTTATACATTTGTTCTGGTAAAAGACAGCAATATAAAATACAACAGCACTAATAAGAGGTACTGAAGAATCAAATAAACAAACAGTCAAGCTGTCATGCTATGACTGCATTTCTTGTTGGGAAACACAAGACATGACATATGACACCTTTCAGGTATCAAACTGCCTGTAATAATCAATTTCCGTGCTTCTGTATCACCAAGGTAAAAATGTTTTGATACATTACAATTCTTTTTCTTTCTTTCCCCCTCAAAGCATCCTGAATGTTCCCGTCACTTTGCCTAGAAATTGCTGAATTACATATTTTTCTGGGATGAGTTATTAAGGCATTGTCTTAGTACATGACAAAGAAAGGAATGGTGGATGGGACTCTGTTGTATAGCATAGATACACTTCAGTCCATAGTAAATATCTGTAGTGTCTGCATTTTTCCTCAATTAAGTGAGATAAAAAGAGGTTATTTTGTGGAAGTATTCTACTTCGATTTGTTATACTAAAATTTAAATGTCTATAACAATTGAAACCAAGTAAATTTCCTATTGCTTGCTACTGCTATCCAAAACTTTGGACCTTTCTCAATTATTATTAATGATCCAATTATACAAGAAAAAAAAATCATGGGTTGGTGAACTTCCTTAAATATAGATAGGTGTAAAAGTAGATGATTTTTAAAAAGAATTCATCTAAAATAAATAATTAATTAACCAAGCCTTGAGGAATCTATAACAAAGACTAACAGTGGAAGATTGCCACCTTGTATATAAATAGCCCTGAAATTTGAACCTGAATTAAGGTTGATTTTGAAAAAAATAAATAAATCAGCAAATGCAAGATCCAAATGAAAAGCAATATTTTTTGAAAATGTTAGAATATTCAGCGTGATGAATCTGAAGTATTTAATTCAAGAAATAATGAAGAGCATTTTGATTCTTTGAACTGGAAATCTTATCTTTCACTTTAAATTACACTGTTAGTAAAAAAGATTAATCTAAATTAATATTATTAGAGAAAAAATACAAACCTAAAGCAAAATAAATAAGGACGTTTGTTTGCCATCAGACAGATAATAGCTATTTTTCCCTACGGAGATGTTATTTAGTTTTCATTTCCTGAAGCCATGTTGTTCAGGTAAAAGTAATAATGTATTTCAAGTAATTTTTACAACCCCCACTCCAGTACCTTCATCTCACTGTGAAAAGTGGATTAATTTTAAAATATTACAGCAACATCTCAGTATTCTCATATATTATGGTTAAACATTGCCGGCAAACTAAGCATTAGAATAATGCATAATTACAATATGTTATCAAGCAGGTTGATACTTATTCTCCAATACAAATAAATAAATAAATTGCCAGTGTTGCAAATTACTATTTTAACATTGCACTAGTGCACAATGTCAAACCTTTTGGTTTGCTCTTGAGAGATTTTAAATGATTGATACTTTGTTGTGTTTCTAAAACTGATTATCATCATTACAACCTACAACTTTAAAGAACTAACTACCGTTCATCAGTTACAACTTATATCCATCATCTTCTGAATGTGCAAATTAGAAACCTGCAAACAGTGCCAACAGATGGCTAAATGTCTCAATAGGCAAATCTCTTCATAAAATGTTAGGGGACACATGGAAGGTATCTTGGCTAATACTGGTATCTTTGGAGTTCATAAAATATTTCTAAAGCTAGGTAGAAAAGGCTGCAAGTGTGGGGGACATCTGTGAAGACGTGTCCATTTGTGCAGAAATGATACTGTACAGCTGGAGGAAGACACAAGACCAGGCAAAGGAATATTTCTATTTAAGACTGGTTTGGATGCCTGGAAAGGTGTAATCCCTGTTCATAAGCAAGGAGAGAAAGATGCTGATTTAGTCTATTTATTGCAGAACAACCACCCATAATCAACTTTTTACCAATCTCTGATAAGAATGACATCTTGGAGACATCACACTCTTTTGAATGGAAAGCAGATGGCCTTCAAACTTTTATTCAGACATTTATATGAGTAAAATTAATTCCTCGACATATGTCATCTTCCGCATTTGTATGTAATTACCTTTCATTAGTCAATAGCTATATACAAGGAGAATGGATATGATTTTATGAGAGGGAATAGGTATACTTTGGGGAAACAGAAGTCCTGTAAACAAAAAATGCAGGTTGTATAGCAGTTAATACTGAATTGGTCATAAGTGTTTGGTTTCTTCTGTGTTGTTTTGGTTTGGTTATGTAAGTGCCATTTCAGTAACTTTTTGCACAAGCCAATACAGAGATGAATGAAAATAAACAAAATTATTTGTAATTAAAGAACAAAAGAGCAGTACTTACCCCACACTCCACCCCCACATACATTTTAATCAGATGTGCAGTAAAAGCACACACTTTAAAAAAGGAAAGTTTTGGCAAGCTCTTCCTCCTAGCTTTTCAGCAATTGCAATGATGATTAGCAGAAATATTGCAGACGAATGATTCATGTGAAAGCATCAGACAGATCCCTCCCTAGTAGTGTTGGAAAACTGGGCAGATAGATTCATTTATTGCCACATATGAATGGCATTTTGACTGGGTTTTTTTTTTCTTTTAATTTAAGAAGCCAGAAACAAATCAGTAGTTATTCTACAGAATAAGCATTAGTTTGTTGCAGAGAGAATATTAACATTGTTGACTGAGATTTTTTGGTCAGCCTGTCCATTAAATTACGTATATTATGGACAAGAGAATTTTCTAGGGAGTTATCTTTCTAAATTAGCTTTTAGCTTTTCCTTTAGAAAATGCATTCTTGAGTTCTTTTTAAATTAAATAAAGACTACTAGAGATATAGAGAGGAATTTAAATCTAAATATATGAAGATAGTTCAGTAGCTAAATTCTGCTGAAATCAAGAGGAATTATGCGCATCATTAGTAAGTTGCTTTTCCTATTTCCATTAACATTAAGTCAAACCTTCTGGATGACTTAGCATTTATAAAATAAAACAAGTTAAACAAAAGCCCATACAGCAACTTTATAATCTATCATACAGGCAGACTGATGCAAACTGAGAAACTGCCATGAAAACTTCATTAACTGCTACATGGTCACATTCTAGGTTTGGACAAGAATGAATTAAACACCCTAAAGGAATGTATTATTGACAGTGTTGAGAGGTATATGAAAGAATTCTGAAATTTTCCTCTTTCCTTATTTTTATCAATAATTCATATTAAGATGCTCTGGTGCAGCCTCAGGAATATATCTAAATGTTAGCTTTATTTGCAATAACTTATTTCCATATTTGGCAGAACGTCTCTGTTGTACTTGTCCGCAGTTGACCCAGATCTCAGCACAACAGCGTAACATGAGTTAAACTACAGAATTCAAGCTTCCATCTTGCTACATAGACCTCAAATAAGAGTCTATTTCATCCTTAAAAGATCAGAAGTCTGACTGCTGTATGCATTAAAAAAGGATATGCTAGATGCTTCTCTAAACCAGCAGAGGTTAGTGCAAATGGTTATTATGAACTGCTCTAACCTGCTAGATTTCCAGAACTGTTCCCACCCATGAGAGCTCCTGGGGCGCACAAGTCTGAGCAACTGATTTATGAAGTGTTAGAGAAAAGTCACTTACAGGAAATGAGGAGCAGTGGAATGTGACTACAGGAGTGAAGGAGGTCCCATATTTAAAGAATGTGGAAGAAGAGCAATTTATAACATGGAAACATAGGATGAAAAGAATTTCTTTTCCACTGAAGCTTCTCAACATTTCCAGTCTCATGATACTGCCTAAAAGCCAGAAAAAGCCAGTGCAGCTATGTCCTATTGACTCATATAATTTACCCTCTACAGCCTTTTATCTACCCATCTTGTTCCCACTGCCTCCTTTCAGCTGTCCTCTCTCATTGCTTTACAGATAGAAAACTGAAAACTAGTCTAAGGCGGAAAAATTGAATACCACCTACACTTCTGCAAAGATCTGAGGGAGCTGTGACTGCTGACAAAACAGTTTTGCAGGAACGACAGAAAAATTCAGCAAGCTAGTGTTGGGGTTTTTTCCACAATCACTGTGAAATGTAGAAAATTATCTTTAGATCCCCACACCCCCAAAAAACTCCAAAAAATAAGATGGATTATGGATTGCTTTCATATTTGCTTTAAGAGGACAAGGGCACAAAAAACAATCTACATGAATTGAAGGTATGAAGCTTTACAGAAATCTGCAGTCAAATGTAGATAAATCGTCTTATTTGGCATAATATAAAAAAAAAACTAACAAAAAGAAAGTTCACGGCAAAAAAAAAAATATTATGAGACACCCAGAGACACCTCTGATTGTTCTGGCTTGCTTTTGTGCCACTTTTTCCCCTGGCTTAAACCCAAGTCTGTTTAAATTAAGCAACTGAATAATCCCATTACAGTCTTGGCATTGCTGAAGTGAGGACGTAAAGTTGATGAGTTTGTCCCTCCCCAGCTGGTATATTCCCAAGCTATCTGGACCCCGCTCACATTCATCTTGGAGGAAAATTCAGCATTTGCAAAGAATGAACCTCTTCCAAGGCCACTGTCAAAAATAGACGCAAAAACATTGCTGACAGAGAGAGAGTTCAGTATTTCTGACCTTCATGCTGCACATTGGGATAAGTGTAGTATTACTCTTAAGCATCAGATATACTGCATCAGAAATGTCATTTGTTCAATGAAACTAAGACATTTCTTATAGTCTCTTAAATCAATACCACATATCACATTGACTTAAAATCATTTTTTCCAGTAAAACTTTAATTACTTTAAGTTTCATATTGCCCTTTGGGTTCTTGACAAAGCATCAAACTATTGTGAGACTAATTCTTTTTTCTCTCCAGCTAACTACAAGATGAATTTAAAGTACCTCTTTGCTACATAAATGAGTGTTGTACTGCTCAAGTGCACATTCACAAAAGATGCAGTTCATTTGATGTAAAAAAGACTGGCTTTGACACTACCTGTTTTGGATAGTCTCTCTAACCAACATGCATATGCTCTAAATAGTTCCATATCAGGCCAACGAATTATGCATTTTTACTTTTTCAAGCAGTATGTAAGAGTTAGATACTCTTTAAAGCTTTAATATAAAATTTCTTTCATTCCTTGAATTGATTTAATCAACAAAGAGCCTTGTATGGTCCTTGTAAAATCAGATGTGGATTGGTAAAATGTCTTTCCAAAGTGGAATAGCAAATAGCTAATATAAAGATCAGTATAACTGAATCAATATGAAGATTTCATTCAACTTCAGTCCCAGGAAAGATAAAGTTTTATAACATTCTAGCACAGAGAAAGTCTGATTTTCTTTGTCTTTCAATGAGTATATACTTAACAGTATTTGGATAACATTTTTCTAGAGCCAGAATTCTGTGTCCAAAGGAAAAAAAAACAAAATAAAACAAAACAAACACATTCTGGGTAGATTGGTAGAGATCCCAGCTCTTTAACACTTGAGACTTGCATGTATTTGCAGAAAAGCTATGAGTCCACTTGCCTAACAGAAAGAGGCTTCACTTCTGAAAAGTCAATTTCCAGTCTATCTTTTCTTCTAAAACACATTCTACCTCCTCTCTGAATTTATCTATGAGAAAACAATTTTTTTTATAATGGAGCCATATTTTCAATTATCACTTACTGTCCCATATGCTTGTCACAAGCAGAAATATACTATATAATTATTTTCAAATAGCATACTATGGGTGACATTAATAAAGCTTTATTATGTTTTAAATGTTTGGGCCTTGTCCACTTACTATGATCCCATACTGTGATTGCAACCTGAACTGTCATTGACTCCTTAAGATTTGACTTTTGCCTATAATTTCTTCCATTTCTTCTTGGGTTATTTATTAATAAATGTCCCGATATCTGTTCTCTTCAGAGATAATGCAGACATAGAACCACTGCTACAGACAAGATTGAAACACAGGATCAAATTTAGTCCTTCACTAGCAAGAGCATGTTCCAGTTCAGGTCTGAATTAGATCTAAACCTTTTATTGTAAGTCACAATGAGAACATTTATCTTTAAAAATAACAGACCTTTTGACTGAACGTGTCTCAAATAAGCCATATTTTATACACAAGACACAGAGAAAACATTTCTTCTCTTTATAGATTTTCCACAGGCAAGTCTATCTTTTCTTTAGGAAGTATGATAGAAAATTTGAGGAAAAAAAGGAGTGTTGAATTAACTATATAGCAAAACAGTGTTTTGTCCCACTTTCTCATGCCATTCATCAGTTCTGAACCTAGCCAGTCATCCTTCCACTTTGGCCATATCTCCTCACTTCATTCTTGAGAGCATTAGGGAATATGACATTCAAAGTCTTCCAAAAGTTAAGAGAGATGACATTGTGATTCACAAAACCACAGGTTCATTAGTGTCATAGATGGAAACCAGATCAGCCGTACAGAACTTTTCTTGTCTTATCCATGTTGGATTTTAGACAGCTCCTTTTTTTTTGTCTTCTGGATATCTCTCACATTCTGATCTCTGACCAGAAAAGAAATTATGCAGTTTTATCCATCTTGCAATATAGCAGCTGAAAAGTGAACCTGTTTAGAGGAGATTTGTGAAGGCATGGTTCACTGCTAAATAAAAAAACCCATATGTTTCATGGACCATCATAAAACCAATCATACCTGTCCACAACTTCAGTGAAGCTACTGACTAGCCAAACAAAACCATATTAAAATCTGTTGCAATTATTTGGAAAAATACAACGCTCTTATTGGTTGCAATTCTGTGCTCAGAAATCCAATCAACGACATACCATCTTCCAACCAGTAAAGCATTCATACTTAGTTTAAAATTACGGATGAAAGCTCCAGCTTGAAAAAAGGACTCGTCTATTACTTACGCTTCTCACGTAACGAGATGGCATTCCTTTGAATAAATGAATTTCTAAAAGTGTCAGTAGTATTTGTCAGTCAAACAGGTTGGTTGGCGAAATATTCATAGGAACTTTGTGGCAATCCTTAAATTCTGTAAAACTTTTGAATTTTCAGTGGGTTAGCTACTACATTCAGATTAGCATCCGACTCACTGACTTCTTCCTGGAAGGGGCTACAGAAAATGCTGAAGAAATCATGCCATTGATATGGTTTTGTTATTCATCTTAAACATTTCAAATAGCAAATTTTCCCTAAAACATTTAATTAATTTTTTTCTACCTCTGGTTTTAAATGTAAACATCCAGCTTGCTTAGAGCATATTTGCCATACTCTGACTTCTGCATAAATTTACCCAAATATTCTTAGATAAGTCTATTTCAGACCATAGAATAACAGTAATTTAGGTCATTCCGAAAAATTACGATATGCCAGAGAATCTTCATGTTACTAGAAAAAAACCTCCAAATTTTAATATTAATATATTACAATATATATTGTAACTCCACAGAACTCTATATGCCATCCTCCTAGAACTCAGCTTTATTCTGAATCATTAGCTATTCAAATAGATGAGCATTGGAATAGAGAATATACAGGCCTGTTGACCAGAATAGTTTATTTCTAAAAGTGAAGCTAAAAGAGGTAGATGTTGAACACAAATTGCACTGGAAAACTGTGTCTTGTTAAATATGTGTAACAGTTTACATTAGGAAATATGGTTTTAATTTGTTTATAATTTCTCCATAATTTAGTCATTAGGTTTGACTTTGTGATGAAGTCTGAATTTGTCTGAAACCTTCTAGCATAAAAAGAAAAAATCACAAAGAAAATAATACTATGGCATATATTGCATTTTGTGCTCGCTAAAAAAAATTGAAATAAATAACAGGTCTAATAAACACTTCATTGAAAATCATTCTTTAGAGAGGCATATTCAAACTGATCAGGAGGGTCAGTTGGCATGGCAGGTGTATGTAGTTTTTTTCCCCCTATTTACGTAAACACTTCAAATTTAGGGAAAGTATAACCCCCTAGGGATGTGGGCTATCAGACAGTCAGGAGATAGGCTCTATGACCACACCTGACTTAGCTTCCCCCTGGATTCAGTAGCTGTGACTATATGGGCAAATTAAACATGCTCATAAACATTCTCTTCAGATGAATGCATGCCTCAGAAGTGTAGAACAGATGCAACCCTAGTGAGCAAATCCTAATTTTGATGGTCAAATAGTGTTCTTGAATTAATATAAAGGACTACTGCTTGATCAGACTCTTGTATGATCTCCATGCTAGGGTCTCTTCTAGATGTCTAGTTTCCCTTCTGGCATGAACTAAAGGAGGTCAACAGTGTAGACCAAAGTACAAATCTGGGGCATACAAGACTCTGAATGTCCTCAAAACAGGGTTTTCCCGTACAGAAGTTCATGGCAGCAGAGAGTGATGAACTTACAGAATTAAATAAAGCAAGCTGATTGGTTTGGGCACCTGGGAGACCTACTTTCACATACTGAAAGAATTTGCCAAATACACTTATTCTATTAGTTTACAATAGTATCAAAATAATCTAAGACTTGCATACCTGCACTTCCTCACAAGCAACCACAACTTTGAAGAAATCTAATTTCCATTGACAAGCCTGGTCTTTCAATTGGATGGATTCTTCCTGTGAAGGAGGAAATACATCAGACTTGCACATTCACTCCTTTGATGGGGATTGTTTTAAGCTACACCCTTTCAGCCTGAAATGGTTACTTAAAAAACACCTTTTTGTATCTGATAGAAATAGAGAAATGTTTGTTTGGTTTCTGAAAATAGATATACTGCAAAAGGCATTATTTTAGAAGCCTATTTAAATGCTTACCTTAAAGCAACTTCATTCCTGGGTAAAACACCGTAATTATGAACCATAAGTGACAGGGTAAAAAGCGTATCTAAACTGAGACTTGTAGAAAATAGAGAGTTTTTAAACAATACATATAATCTTATTGTGCACAAACTACTATGCTAGCTTTGCAGGCATTGCCTTTAACACTCAGAACATGACAAAACTTCATTGTGTGCCAAAAAATCATGTTTTGTACAGATTTTAGTCAATGTGATTGTGTTAAAAGTATTTGAGACAGTAGATTCTTAGCAACTTTAGCTGTCTAAAGCCATTATTGCAAATTTTAGCCTTCATACTCTATAATTCATAGGCGATTTGACCAAGAAAAGTTATCTTTTTCCCATCTCACATGTAAATACATAAACACTGTTCCAGTTTTGGAGCATTTGGTCAGTAGTTTTTCTAAGTTCTGCCCAGAGTCAGGCTGCTACATGCTTTACCAGGGCATCCTGCCGTAGTCACATAGCTTCCAGCACAGCTTCTGAGGAAGGCAGGCTTCTATCCCGCTGTCACTGGACCATCAGCTAGAACGCAATGCAGCCGTGGTCCTGTTATCTTCATCTCTTATCAGTCTTCTAAATATTTTTTTTTTCTTAATAATGACTTCATGCATAACGCTCTTACTGATATCAGTTTGTGGCCCAGAAGTTATGCGTCCCTTATAGTTTTATTTAAGTCTCAGAGACAAGTATTCAAAAAGCCTCTGACACAAAACTTGAAAGAATTATGAAGCCTCCCTATTTCTAAATAAGCGAATCTCCTTTTCTTGTCTGAAACTTTAGATAAAGATGATTTCAAAGTAAAAACACTGCAAAAAAAGTACACATTGATAACTGAATGATGAAATACCCATTAAAAAAAACAACACAACAGTTCACTTGCACTTTTATCTGTTCTTCATAACAGAGTTTTGGCCAGCTGCCATTTGCTTTGTCCTCGTGTCCTGCAGGTGACAGCAGACTTGTCAACATACTGTTTAGACAGACTGAGAGATGCTTCTCCAGTTGCTCTCATATTTTTTGCAACATCAGGTGGAGCAGGAGACAAAGAATCACTCTCAGTGGCAGCGGTGTCACTGTGGTCTGTAGCCTCAATGATAGACCCTTTTGCCTAAATCCCTTGTGCTACTAATCCATTCCTGGAGGACTCATTCAGCCATGTTTCTCTTAATTTGCTATAGATTTGGAACCTAATGTATAAAACTTGAAATCTATTTTTTCTATATTAAAATAATAATTTTTAAAAATCAAATAGAGAAGAGAGAAAAAAAGGTTGTCAGAAGAGGGGGAGGAAGTGAAAGAAAAAAGCTGCAACTTCACGGAGATCAAATTTTTTTCTCTAGTTTTTGACAATAAAGTCATCATCGGGTTCTCTGGAACATTATATAACAAAAAACATTTCAGAAAGCACATTATCATTTTCTGTAGCACTGAGCAACTATACCTTTCAATGCCAGTGGAACACAAAGGTTATTTGGAAGAAAAATGTGTCATATAATCTGCTTCCATGCTGCTGTCTGTAAAATCTTACTTTCTCCTTCTATCTCCTCTATGCCTGTACAAGAACTGCATTATGGACCAGATCATCAATCATTCTGCACTCCCAAAACCAGAACCAAACATCTTTTAGGAGGTGCCTTTAGGGATGTATGAAAGCCAATATGTCTCCGGATAACCTTCTGTAGTAGTCAAGCATCATATTTGCTGTCAGATGCCCTTCTAGCTGCATTTGTTCAGGTTGTGATACAGCATGGCTTAAGTAAGCAAGAAAAATTTCAGTCAAGCATCCTTTAAATCTTGAAGGAATATATCTCTGAGCAGTTTCTAAGGTTCATTTGCCACCATGATGGTTGGAGGGTATCTGAGACAACATTTATAGGGAGTAATACTATCCTTCATCAACTGGAAAAATGGATAAAGCTGTCCTTCTGGCAATGTTCTACTATTGCATATTGTACTAGTTCTCATGTTCAGCTATAACTTTGCTGCCTTATTGTCCCTATTTGAGTCTGGCATTGCTTTTTTCTGTTGCACAGTCCCTCTACTCTACTCTCAGAGTATCTGGAGGAGGGATGGTCCCTGTAAAAGCAGCCATATTATCAGCCATGGTTGCTGACAGAAATACTATGGCTGTGCAGGAAGAGAGCAGCATGTTCCTGCCCGCAGGCACGTGTAATCAGGGTGTAGGATATTGACCACAATCTCAACATGAGCCAGGAGTGTGCAGTAGCAGCTCAGAACAACAACAGTGTCCTGGGCTGCATAAAGAGCATGGCCAGCAGGTTGAGGGAGGTGATTCTGCTCCTCTACTCTGTTCTGGTGAGATCCTACCTGGAGTACTGTGTCCAACTATGGGGTCCCCAGTACAGGAAAGACATAGAGCTCTGGGATAGAGTCCAGAGGAGGGCCACGAACATGATCGGAAGCTGGAGCACCTCTCCTATGAAGACAGACTGAGACAGTTGGATTTGTTCAGTCTGGAGAAGAGAAGGCTCTGGGGAGATCTAATTGTGGCATACTAATACTTAAAGGGGTCCTACAGGAAAGAGGGAGAGGAACTGTTCATCAGGGAGTGCACTGACAGGACAAGGGGTAATGGCTTTATGCTAAAAGAGAAATACATCTAAAATTGCAGCTTATTAATTTAAAAACAAACAAAAAGCCACTGTCCATTTATGGAAAATTGAAACAGGAAATATATTTTACACCTGTATGCCTCATGTACACTTTTTTAAAAAAAATTGCAACCTTCTGTAATTTTTTTTCATTTTAAAATCACAAGTTATACTAAATGATTGGGGAAGGATTTGCTTCTTTCTGCTTAAAAAAAGCACTATCAAAACATGCTATCTAATCCCTTCATCAGTCTTTGTATATGGTTGTGTATCATCTTCAAGATATATGATTTATAATATACCCCAAACTCTCTCTTCTGATCCCCTACAGAAGATATTTTCTAAAAGAACTACCTAACCACTGATTACATTAAAAAAAAAACCAACTTAATATGCATCCCTTTTCCAACTAGCTTATAAAATGATACTATTTGCTTTGTTGAGGGTTTTGGGTTGGGTTTTTTGTTCTTGATATGGTCTCCATAACAGCTGTGTGCTTAGAGACACTAGTCAGGAGTGATGAAGGGAGGTTCATTTGGAGCCTAATAGCTAAAGCTCCCATAGACACCTCATCTCTACACTGTTGTTTGAGACAGAGAGAATGTGTAAGACAGTTAATGTAGAATAACTACATTGGAACAATTATTCCTCTATAACCTTTTAGTATTCCCATAGAAACAAGCTTCTAGTTTTCAGATCTCCAGAGGCCTTTACTCATGTCATTTCTTCGTCCTGCCTCTTCTGTAAGCATGGAAGTTATCTACCTGAATGATCTTTGCCACAGCACTGAGACTGCAGCATCCCTGTCTATTAAAATTATAGAACTGGAAATTTATTGCAGAATTTAGTCCATGTCTACAGGAATTGTTGTTTTCGCTCTTCTTACCAATTTCCATCTTTAATGAGTCAATAAGTATTCTTGCACATACTTTCCTTTTTTTCAAAGGACATTTCCCGTCAATGTGATGGATTTCATTGCCAGTTGTAACAACTTATTTGTGAGGTCTTAAAATTAGTGCTTACAATATTACTAATAATATGTCAGGAAGTGCCACATTTATTCAAATGTTAGCATTTTATTCTGTCAGTGGGGTTTGTTTTCAATGTTGGTATCTCACCCTTAGTTCTACTTCCAAGTACAATTTCATGATATACTGAAAATAATCAAGATGGCTTTAGGAATTTAACAATAGACAGACTAAGAAAAAGGAAGCAGTGTCAGCAAAATAGTTTCTGAAATATCTAGTTTTTCAGGTCTTCCAACTAAGTCCTAACAGAACTTCTAAAGAAACAAAAAATGTTAATAGAACTTTGGACTGTCTTTAAATAATGTTTTGTTTTCCTCCACATCTCCACAAGACAAAAGCATTAAGTGACTGCAGTCTTTCCCTTTTGGTAGTTAGAATGTTGCTCATGCAAAAAAAAAAAAAAGAGGCTTTCTGATTTTTTACAGCAAAATTCTCAATTCTGAATCAATTACACCACCTTTGGATAGATAATCTCATAACTGAAGGCATAAAAATAATTTTAAGATATGGTCCCAGAGACAGCAAGAATTGTCGCTATTCTATATCTGGTTTTGAGACTTTTCTTCTCCCAGCTCAGCTGTTAGCAGTGATGAAGCGAATATGTAACCTACAGTCAACTCCCATATGCAAATTTTATTTTAATAAATTGAAATTATGTGGAAATTGTCCCCACAGTCCTGTGAGATTCAGTGATGATCAATTACTCACAGGAAGAGAGCATCCCTTGGGAAAATATCGCTCTGAAGACTACTTAAATAGCAATCCTATTTGTAAAGGTAGATGAAAAATATTCAAGTTCATGTGGGTTTCATTTTATATACATTTATTCAGTTTACAGGAATAAAAGCTGGTTAAAAGTTATGAGTGAAGATAAGGAAACAGGATTGAATTCATCCCGCCTACTTGTAGACTTATTTTCTGCATTTATCCTAGAAGTGCAGAAATCTTTAACCTCAAGTAACAGGTGAGCACATGGCTAAAATATGGGGGCACCCTGTGGGAAAATGCTAAAATTTCTTGCTTTGCAAAGCACTTAGTTTTTGCCTGTGTTTCCACTAACAGAAAAAGAAGAAAAAAGGTGGATTTAAACACGTTCTCAGAGTTAAGCACTTGCTTGAGTGCTTCCCTGAAGTGAAGCCAAATTGAGGGATATAAAAAACTAATAAAGAGGGAAACTCAGAATGATTTGAAATCCATCTAACATCCACTCCTGGAGATTTTGTGAGGCCACAATTCGATGCCTATTTATTTCTGACACCAGTCTAATAACACCATAAAATAAACTTGTGAAAGCTAGGAATATGAAAGTCTAAGACATAGATCCAGCATCTGAGCAATAGCTTACTTCACACCCCAGAAAGCCAAATCTTACTTACCTGGGCTTGAAAAGTCAAAATAGAATGAAGAAAAAGCAATGTCTGATTTAAAGATGTCTGTGATTTTTATGGTAGTTTATGTAATACTGGCTATGTGGCATAATTCATCATTTTAAATACTCTTTTGTCAGCTAGGACATCTGCTGTCATTTGCAATGGCATCTGCCCAATCTGAAAAGTTTGAAGCAGATGGAAGCAACATACATCTTCAGCCACTTTCTCATACCAGCTTAAGTGAAAGAGTTTTTTCTCTTGAAGCAATATGCTGCCATGATGCTGCCTTGCAGCAGGCCAGGCACCACAGACAGCAGACAAGCCAAACACAATGGCTAAACTCATGAAGCTCATGCTTTTATTTTTATATCACTATTTTACTGGTCAGTTGCTGAAGGAGCCATAATTAAAGCTATATAATGACTTTCACTTCCATCCCCATTGGATTTACTCTCCTCTTAATGTCACATTTCGCATAGCTGAACTGCACAAATTCTCTTCTGAAAGATTGGAGCACATGCTAAAAAAAGTGCAACAGCTGCTAACAGCGATGAAAGTTTTGGGGGAGGTGTTTTAGTCAGAAAGAGTACAAACAAAAATATTTCTTCAAAAGTTGTGTTCATCTTACTATCTGAGGCTGAAGCTAGAATTTCCAATGCCCTGTAGGACCTTGAAATGCTTCTTAAGAAAGCAACAGAGCATTTGTGTTTCTTTGTGGATATCATAAAGTTAGTTCAACAAATTATTATTCTGCATTGCACTGGGAGTTAGAAATGCTCCAGTAAAGTTAGCTGCACCATTATCAGATACTCAAGGTACAAAACCCCCCACAAACACATTACCTTGCTTTCAGGATAATGGTAGACATGAGAGCAGGACAAAGAATGTAAAAGGAATAGGGTCAGCAGGTTGTGAAGGTGAGTATATTGACAAGCAATAGAAGTGGCATGATTTTTTTCCCTCTTTCTAGGAAGATAAGAAGATTATTTTGGGAAAGTCCCCATTCCTTTTGGCCAGTTCAGCTTTACCCTCTCTGGTTCTACTTCTGCCACATTGATGTCTGTGACACCAGGCGTAACTTTAACACGCTCCCCCCTAAGTTTGGAAAAACCCTACTGTCATGGGCAGAAGATGTGCTATTTTTAATGCCGATCCAAATGTTTTCATCTAGAAGTAATAGCTGTGCTTGCACTAAGTGCTTGCACATTGTGTGTGGACTGCTACGCAAGAAACCCTGTGGAGCTGCAGGAGAGCAACCACTGCTTGAGATAGTCTCAGAACCCAACCTCCAGCACCTAAGTGCATGGGGGCATAACTAACACCACCTACAGCCACACTGTCTTCATAGCAATACACCTCAAAATGCTCCACGAGTGGAAAAACAGCCATATCAAGAATGAAAAAACAGATTTCAGCCAAACCAGTTTCCCACTGTCGAACAGGTGCAGGGAAACATGAACTCCTGGGAAAATGAGCTACCTCTGAGGCCAACTGAGCCTCGTGGAGTCCCCCTCAACACGGGACTGAAGGCACAGACATTAAGTTGGTTTCTCTTATCTCAGAAAGTTACCTCTGTATGCAAAATTCATTGTTACAATTATTACCAGTAGCAATGCTTTTGCTCAGCTGGGAAAAGCTCATTTTATTCCAGAAAATTACTGCTAAACATGATGCAAAGCAGCAAACATATCCCGCTTTGATTTCAATAGATAACAACCCCAACTTAAAAAGGAAAAAAAAGCAGCTTTGACTACAGTATAGTTATCCTAATAATGAAAGACCATTCCATACCGATAGCAATTTATACTAGATTACAATACACCCTAGAGCAAATTTCTTCCTGCAGCTTCAAACATACTGAAACTGAACAACATATTTTTAGAAGTCCATGAATATAAACAGTCCTTCTCAAGAGATATATAAGGAAGACTAACAGTTTATGATTTTTTTAAACAACATAAGAAATACCTTCCTTGCCACATACCTTCACCAGAATATTAACAGAAATTTTTCTTGCCTCAAACCTAGTTAATCTTTTGTCCACGTTGCCAGTATTCAAAAAAACTTTAAGGAAATGTCACTCCCTGCAAATAAATTACCTCCATGTGCAAGTCAGAGAAATGATTAGTATGAAATAAATACCACACTGTTCTCTTGATTACAGAGAAATCTGAGAGAATTCATTTGAAAAGTCTCCCTGTGAGATACAGCAGGGGAGCGCAGCAGCAAAACTATGTTGAATAGTAGTAGAACAAGATTTTTTTTGTGTTACCCCTGAATATATATATATATATCACCTCCAAAGCACAAGTTTCTCTATCCCTTTTAGTAAGCCATTAAGAATAGATTACAATACTTGTAAAATAATAATAATAGAAAGATTGTCTTCTTTTGTCCTTCTTTGTCTCTTACATATTTTGACTAACCTGATTTATAAATTGTAGATTCTGAGCATATACCTAAAAATAGAAATCAAGATGGGCTGAAAAAACTCTATGTGTTTAAAGCAAATTACACTGTACCGGTGCAGATTTATTCCTCCTAAGCCTTAGCACCACTGAACTCTCTTCATGAGCAGCTGTATCATAATTAACCAGAAAACACCCCAGAAGCAGATTTGGGGCATCTGTGGTGTTTCAGTTGTGTTTTAGCCCGTTCAAATGTTCTTACTGAGCATAGAGATAGTATGCCTCTGGGACAGCAGAGGAGACCACTTATAAAGCTACCCAACTCTTGCTGAGATCAGGAGCTGGACCTGGATGTACAGTAAAAATCAGTGCCAGCCACAGGACCTGGGCTTTTTAATTTCTCATTCGATAAGGAAATTTGCAAGAAAAGTGTAAAGTCATCTGCAAGTTTCTTTCTTGCTTTTTTGTTTTATGCTGATTGCCTTTCATGGTCTTTCATTGTTGTAAGAAAGAAGTGACCAATGTTCAGATCTATACAGAGACCAGTTTCCAGTTCTGGGTTCCCTGGCATAAAGACGACTTCCTTTTCTTCATCTCACTGTAACCTTTAGCCTGGTGTCCTTTTCTGGTTCAGCCAAAAACTCCTTCTTTTCAATCCACTTTCACCCAGGCTGTTTAGTGAAATCCTCTCCAGGACCAGCTCCAGATCTGCCAAACATTTGCAACGAGAACAGGCTGGTTTCCCTTTGGCAAAAAAAAATATTGAGTCAGATTGTCCCTAAAGCACTCAGTGACAAGGATATCTCTCGGCTGTCACCAAAGGACACAGCCATTTAGTGGCTGAATGGGTGCCAGCTACTACAGAAAGAGCAAATGACATCGTTTAAGCTAATGAAAGAATTGACAGACTTTCTTCCTCTTAAAATATTTTAAATACAAATGTATGTACAGGTAATTAACATAGTAGCTTAAAAGATGCTGTCATTCATTCTCTCTGTATAATGTAAATATTTACTACAGCAGGGAGTTTCAAAAGAAAGTTACAAAGACCCGTGAGAAGAAGATGGAAGCACATTTAAATTAAGGCACAAACATCTAAAAAGGCTTTTATGGACAATTAATAATGTCTGGTCAGAACCTGTTACTACTGGAAGAAATAAAAATTTTGAATACTACAGTTTTAACAAATTTAAACTAAATATAGAAGCCTTTTGGCTTCATAGAAATGAAACCCTTGACCCTGAATTCATGCTATTGCAACTGGGCTTGCCGTATTGATGTTCAAGGAAATGGGATTGGCCATTGTTGCCAAGCAGGGCCAAGCAGGGCATGCAGATGTGATGCTGTATGGGTATGCAGGAACAAATTAGCAAAGTGTGTTATGAAATTTGGAAACATTTTCTCAGGAAACTGCAAGAGCTGGAAGTTTGTGAGAAACAAACCCAAAGTTAATGTGAAGATGGATGAAGATAATTAATTGGAATCTAGTAACTGTGGAAATATTTTGTCATCATGTCGCCCCAACAAACACAGGCTAATAATACAACCCCCAAAGAAGGAAAACATATTCAACAGTCTGCACTAGCTTCAAAACCAGTGTTATACTGTATTTCCATGTAACACTTATCAGGAGGCAGAAAATTAGAACAGTTCCCCTTGCCACAGCACTCCATGCTCCACAAAGAGGCACTACTCTGCACCTGACTGTGTGGTAGTCAGTGGCCACCAGTCAGACAGTCCACTTTGCCATCACATTTTACCTGCCCCTGTTCAGACAATTTCTAGCTCTCCTGGTTCAGTTGCACCTACCAAAGGGTGCTGGGCATTTTCTTTTGTGAAAGAACTAAGAGGGAATTTATGGGCATGGTTTAGTGGTGGACTTGGTAGTGTTAGGTTTGTGGTTGGACTCAAATGATCTTAAAGGTCTTTCCAACCTAAATGATTCTATGATTCTATAAAAACCCTCAGTACGAAAGAGGCAGGAATGTCTCAGCAACCTGAGCTGCTGCAGCACATCAAGTATTTTCTTTTTCTGAAAGAGATTAATGCCCCCTGTTCAATCATCTCCCTTGAGAATTGCAACACTTTTGCTCCATGGAAGCTCTGACAAGGTGCTCTCCCTGAGTAAAACGCTCCTGTTTGATGTTTCTCTGAAGTGCATCAAAGAAGAATGGCACTGTTAACTCACTTTCACCAGGGCTCGGTGTGAAGCCTGAGTTCCTCTTCCTCAGTTTAACTATGGAAAACTAAAAGAAAACAGAAAGCAAAAAACCAAAATAAATAGATCGCTTTTAGACATGACCTTCTGTACTCACTGGTACTAGAAGAATGGATCATAAAATATCAACAAAACTCCTCACTAATGGCATACAGCAAAAGGTAATATTTGTTCATTTGCATATATTATGTAGTAATACCAGCAATAGCTCTGTTCTGTTTAGTTAAAAATAAGCCCCAAATTTACCAATTAATAAGTCACCGATCAGCACACAGCTGGAAGCAAGATCAGTTGTCCTTTGCTGCCTGTTTGCCATGGCAAAGGCACTCATTCAAACAACTTAAATGTTTACAAAAACGACAGTTCTGCAATCAACCTCTCAGCAGAACTGAAAGCGATTTCTAATGTTTTCATTTATTTTCCAAAGAAGTGTTTTATTCCAGCTCCCTCACAGAGAGAATTTTTCAGCCTTTAATGATTTCTAAACATCAGGAAATCCTTTCATGTCTGAAATTTGTCTAAATAACTGGTCAGATCTGAAGCCTCACTAGGTCATAACTCACCCTTCATTTTCATTTGAGAATATTCATTTTCTGTGAGAACAAAACAAAAGTAAAATGAGAGATTTAATATTCTTGTCTTCATGCCTATAAAATATCAGTTCATATCAGTATCCTTGTTATCCTAGTGCCAGCTATAAGCAAGGGAATCAGATTTTCTCTATTTGCCAGTTTTACAGGGCCTGACCTACAGTGTGATCATTTCCTACTTGTCCACAGTAGGTCTCATCTTACCAAGATGGCACTGTGTGTATTATAAAACTGAGTTTATGAAGAGTTCTAGATAAAGTGGGGCTCTTAAACCCATTATTCTTGTAAATCTAAGAACCAAACGAAAGGAACCAACTAACTAGGAAAAAAAATAATAAAATTTCTTAAATGTATACTCAGGTATCTGTTACAGGAGTTGACGTTACAGCTCAGATTAAAGTAAAATTCCTCTTCTGGAGATTTGTTTTGCAGCAACTCCAGCCTCTCTTGCTCCCAAAGGTAAGGAAGGAAAAGAAGTTAATACAAAGGGATGACAAAGTAAGAAATACTCACAAGCAGATTTTTGTGACAAACAACAAACCACTTTGTTTGCCTTTAATTCTGTTGGAGCAAGGCTTTGAACACTAAGCAGAGGCTGGCGGCTGGCATGGGGCAGATGACCAGATGAGAGCCTGTGCCGCAGAAGGCTTGCCAAACTAGTGTACACATATTGTTTTCTGGCCAGTGTGCCAGTTAAAGAGGCTAAAGCTCCCAACTGACCTCAGTTGGAAGGTACTTTTCAGTCACATCTGCTGACTGATGTCCCTGAGGCAGTTAGTTCATAATTTTGTTTTAGTGAAAATGCTTTAGGTTGATTTTTGGGAAGGAATAACCATTTGTATCAGTACAGGCTGGAGGATGACCTGCTGGAGAAGAGCTCTGTGGAGAAGGACCTGGGGGTCCTGGTTGATGACAGGTTGGTCATGAGCCAGCAGTGTGCCCTGGTGGCTAAGAGAGCCAATGGAATCCTGGTATGCATCAGGAAGAGTGTGGCCAGCAGGTCGAAGGAGGTGATCCTCCCCCTCTACTCTGCCTTGGTCAGGCCCCACCTGGAGTTTTGTGTCCAGTTATGGGCTCCCTGGTATAAAAAAGACAGGGATCTCCTGGAAAGAGTCCAGAGGAGGGCTACAAAGATGATTAAGGGCCTGGAGCATCTCCCCTATGAGGAAAGACTGAGTGAGCTGGGACTGTTCAGTCTAGAGAAAAGAAGACTAAGGGGGGACCTTATTAATGTTTATAAATATCTTACCTATGGGATGCAGGGGGAAATGGCCAGCCCCTTTTTAGTGGTCTGTGGGGATAGGACAAGGGGCAATGGCTGCAAATTGGAGCACAGGAAGTTCCGCACCAACATGCAGAAGAACTTTTACACAGTGAGGGTGACAGAGCCCTGGGACAGGCTGCCCAGGGGGGTTGTTGAGTCTCCATCTCTGGAGATATTCAAGACCCGTCTGGATGCCCATCTGTGCAATATGAGCTAGGGAGCTGCTTTGGCAGGGAGGTTGGACCCGATGATCTCTCGAGGTCCCTTCCAACCCCTACGATTCTGTGATTCTGTGGTTTAAGCAGTCAAAGCATTGTATGTATGCAAGCAAAGTCATTTGAATAGGAGCAAGTTTGGGAGCAAACACATGAGCAACTGCACTGACAGGCAAGGTAGTAGTTATTTATTTATGAGAAAACCTGAGAAACTAGGGCAGTAGCATTATTTATAATACTTCTGTGAGTTTTAATTTTTATAATCAGCTGTAAATAACCACAGGTTGCCTTCAGAGTATGTGTGTGAGATGCAGGAGACTGAAGCAGTGATCAAGATGGCACCTTCACCTCAGCACATGACACAGGTCTGTGCTTTCCAGGTAGGTAACCCCTTCCTGGGCACATTTTCAGTACCCATTTAATTGGCATTTTAGGGACTGGCACAGCACTTAGACATGAATTGCTCCATGCCACGGGAACTCCCTCATATGGCACTGAAAGGGCAGGATAACAGCAGGGACCGTGGCCTAAAATTAACTTACAAAATCCAGGGATCACGCTGCTCCTTTCCTGGCTGTAAGTCAGGCTTCGATTGCCTCTGGCTGTTCACAGAGAAATAGTGAATGACAGCCCTGGGTATGGAATGTGGCTGGACACTTGTTACTGCAATTATACTCAAGACTAGCTTGGTGTTAAATAACTCTAGCAGCCTCTGAAAAGTCAGTCTGTCACGTCAAATTGACTATAGATGAGGTGTTGGCTTTGTGATGCTTGACAATGTGGATGTTTTTTCATTTCACCCTTAAAAATAATAATAATAGAAAAGCACATGCTGTCCAAGTTTCTCTTGTAACTCCCGGCTGCTCTCTGTTGCTCCAACACCACAAACCAGCTGTACACTCTGAGGGACAACCCAGCAGACAGAGCATACCAATGAATCTGAACCCAAGTATTCAGCCTGCTCTCAGTAGGGTGTTATTTTCTGTTTGCTATGGCTAACCCAGTCATAAATAGAGAATAACAATTGTTTTGCATGCATTGTGGCACTTCTTAATCTTTGATTAAATCTACATCAGAAAAAATTTATTCTTCACAGGAATCATTGAACCTCATATGTCTGAATTCCCCCATCTCCCACACAGTTTTGTGATTACTGAAGAAGTATTTGACATTAATATAATGAACAAAGACTCAAAATCACACCTTAAGCATTTTTCAATTAGTGGGGTCAAAGAGATCCAGGATTCAATAGTTTAACCAGACTGCTGAAGAATAAACATCTGGCAAACAGATACATAAATTCTTTGCATCTTTGCATTTATATATATATGTATTTAAAATCTTCTAAGTGCAAAAATTAAAATTACCATTAATGACTTGTCAACCTGTAGTCTTTAGAGATTTCTTTTAGTAATGACAGAGAGCTAGGCTAATACTGCTAATAACCTCACAGGCTGAACTCATCCTGGCAGATACTAGAAACAAACAACCTTACCATTTTCTAATAGGAAAGCAAAGAGCCAAGTAAATATTTAAAGATTTTAAACTTGATGAAACAAACACACTGCATGCCAGGATAACCAGGGAGAACCATCCAGAAATTTTCTTTACCAGCAATGCACAGTGTGGTTTGGGCTGCTAGCTGTATGACAGCTTGTCGGTGGAGCAAATGGATCCCATCCTGGCATTGTACAGAAAAGATATAAATTGTGAAGGAGGCTGAGCACAAATGAAAGATAAAATGAGATTCACTTGTGCTGTTTCTGCATTAAATAAACATTGGTTTAGACCCATGATCTAAGTGTGGGGACACTCATCATTAGAACATAACAAGCTGTGAAGCTGCACAGCCATGGCTTGCAGTAGGCAAGAGATTTCTCTTAGCTCAGGGGTCTCTTGATTCCAGTGAAACACCTTCATAGTGTTACTGTAAATTAATGCCCAAAATTATAATTTCTTTTCCATTTTGTGCTTAGGTTACCAAAGCACATAGGTGTCCAGTTATAGCTGGACCTTAAGTAGACCCTGGCATGCAGAAGAAACAGGGTCACAGATCCTTTATCCCTGCAACTAGGGTTTTAAATCCTACCCAGATCTCAAATTAACTATCCACCACAAATGTCAGCTGAGACTCCTAGCCATCTGGCCTCTATGAGCAGCAAGTGGAACTAGCTACTTTTTTTCCCATTTATCCTACCTGGAGACCACCAACATGTTCATGGAGGAGACAAGTAGCATGTTCTGCATTCTAAGAGTGTTTACAGATCACACCTCTGTTATACAAACTGCAAATCTGTAGAAGAAGGAATTATTTTCATAATTAATATTACTACGAAAATCAAGGAGTAAAACATCAATTAAAGTAATTGCTAATGCAAGAGTAATGAAATGCCTCAGCTTTCTCTGAAGTAACATTTGTTTTAAGGCTGTGTCTAATATGCATCTTCCCCAGTATCACAGAAACACAGAATCACAGAATTACAAGGTTGGAAAAAACCTTTAAGATCATCAGGTCCAACCGTTCCCATCCTATGTTAAACCACATCCCTAAGTACCTGATCTACTCTTTTTTTAAACACATCAAGGGAAAGTGATTCAACTACCTCCCTGGGCAGCCTGTTCCAGGTCCTGACAACTCTTTCAGGGAAAAAATTTTTCCTAACATCTAATCTGAACCTGCCCTGGCACAGTTTAGTGCCATTCCTCTTGTCCTATCTCCTGCCACTGCCTACCTCTCTACAACCTCCCTTCAGGTAGCTGTAGGCGGCAATAAGGTCTCCCCTTAGCCTCCTCTTCTCCCCTCAGCCTACTCTTCTCCAGTCCAGAGGAGCTCCCTCAGCCACTCCTCATATGGTTTGTCCTCTAGCACCTTCACCAGCCTGGTTGCACTCCTCTGGATTCACTTGAGGATCTCAATGTCCTTATGGTGAGGAGCCCAGAACTGGACACAGTACTCGAGGTTCGGTCTCACCAACGCCGAGTACAGGGGCACAATCACCTCCTACTGGCCACACTATTTTTGATACAAGCCAGGAGGCCGTTAGCCTTCCTGGCAACCTGGGCACACTGCTGGCTCATGTTCAGTCTGCAGTCAACCAACACCCCCAGGTCCTTCTCTGCCTGACAGCTCTCCAGCCAGTCTCCCCCAAGCCTGTAACGCTGCAAGGGGTTGTTATGTCCCATGCACAGGACTCTACACTTGGCATTGTTAGTATCAGACACATTGTTCAAGAAAAAAATTCCTGACCTTCAACCAAGGGAATTTTTCAATCTTAATCAAAGGACTTCAATTTAGGATGTAATACACTGCTGCATTAAATAAATTCTTTATGGTTTAATAACATTAAAATCTTCTAAGTTTCTGTCCTTAAATAATATGTAACCAGCACTTTCTCCCAATCACCTACTTCAGTTTCAATTACTGACTTAACGAGGTTCGCATCCCAGTTTTTATATGTCTTAGGAAGTTACGTGTCACGCTTGATCTTTCATGGTGGATCTGCTATTGGAAAGACCATAGCTGGTAATTTCAATTTGCTCAACTTATGCCTGGATTTGGTATGTGCAAAGACTTGGTCATCCTTCTTTTTGGTCATCATGCAAAAGATTATCAGCAGATGCACAAGAAAAGTAACCCAGAGTACTTGGCATCTTCACAAATCTTTGACTCATTCCTAAGATACACAGGCTGGAAGTGCTAGTTAGGTGGTATTGTCATGAAGAACATGAAAATAAGGCCTATGCAAGACCTTTAATGAGGGAAAGCAAAGTATTATGTAAGGATGATTACCCCAAGCATACTTGCAATTAGTCATGGAGAGAGCCAATATTTTTTTCTGCTCAGAGACTGAATCCCAAGCCACTTGACTTAATGGAAACACTTCACCAGATTAAGACCAGACTTTTCTTACTCATGGGTGCTTTTGGCTGTACCACAGCTGACACACTTCTACACCCAACATCTACCAGTGACCCTTAGCAATGGATTGCATAAAATCATAGAATGCTTTATGTTGGAAGGAATCTCAAAGATCATTAGTTCCAACACCCCCTCCCCTGCCATGGGCAGGAACAATTTCTCAAAAAAACCTCCACTTCAGCTAAAAGCCAACAAGGATTCTCCTTAGAGGGAAACTGGGGGACATGGGAGGAGTAGCCTCCACATGCAATTGCAGCTGGTGAACGGATGAATCTTTTCAGACCCATGACACTGACCTCCCTTTTCCCTCCATTCATTCATACTCAAAATGGGAGGAACTCTGAACTGTCTACAAACATCAAAGACTCATTGTAAAATTTTTCCATTAACTGCTCTCTCGTATGCCTGCTAGTGAGTATCCAATTGCCAGATGGATAGTAGCTGGGGAACAAGGCAGACAGACAAGCCAGTGTTCTGATGATCTAAGGGGGTGTGAAATACAGATAGTTTAAGAGAAATTGCCACTCCTGAAGCATGCTGACAAAGAGCAGGCATTGGAAACAGCCTTCCTGGGTTGCCAATATCTTGACAGTTCATCCTGTATTGCACTAATATTTGATGACATAATTGTACCAGAAGTAGAGAGCACAAAACACATACAATACCTCAAAAGTATAGAGCTAAACATTAAATACCATTGATGGACAATTTTTATGCTCTTTCTTTAGCCCACAGACTGTAAACTACAGTTATCTCTTTCTTTAATTTTCATTCTATAGTTTGCACAGCTTCTTCTTTCCTTTTTCTTTAATTCCTGTCCCATTCCTAGAGTGACCTCTCTCCTACATAGCTGCAGTGTTTGGTTTTCATGGCTGACTGGTGGTCCGGGTCAGGATAGCTTAATCAAATGGTTAAATTAAAAATTAATTTGTGCACAAACTCAACTATACCCCTGCTCTCTCAAGACCTTGCCCAACAGTAAAAATTCCCATATGGTCTGCTGCACAATCCATTGCCAGTTACCAAACAGGAGTGCACCTTGGCTGTTACATCACACTTTATCCAGCTTCCTTGATCCCAAAGAGTGACTTTCTAGCTGTACCAGCTCTTGCTGGGATACTATCTATTGGAAGCAATACCCTGGTGGCACTTGTCACAGTAGCCTTTCCGGTTCCATAATTTAAACTGGAAGGGCACTTTGCCAGTTGCTGATTCTGACTCAGCCCTTCTCCAGTACCAAGTAAATTTTAACATAGCTCCAAATCTGGACTTAACTGGTTTTAGATTCTTTTCCTAAACTTGCAGCTAACACATTAACATCGGCACTGGTCCCATGAGTTAGAAATTGAAAGTGAAATGAGTAAAAAACCTCTATATCCAATTCTGACAGTTGCCTAGCTTTTTCCCCTCTCTCTGACAGATAATTTAGAAAGCCTGAGTTAGCTCTTCTCTCTCTGCTAGGTAAATGAAAGGCAATTGAGATGAATCAGAATGTCAGAATAACAAAACCAAGGGAGAAGAAGAATCAGCCCTTGAGAAAATAGATACTTTGAGTTTCTTTAAGGAACCTGTCTATGAGCATGACCATCTTCACAACAAATCCCAAGCAAAAGTATTTTCCACAGTTTTTACTCTCTGGTCTATTACAGACTGTGATTCACAGCTCCTCGCCTGGAGATTTGACATTCTCATAATTTTCTCATGAGCCTAATGTGTGAGAAATATTTTTTGAGTGACTGTTCTACATTTTCAAGATTTGAAATGTAGCCTGACTAAACAGGAGGTGGGATTATATGACTTTTTCCTTAAGACTTTTTTTTAACCCAAAATATATGTCTAAGTTTAAGTTCATCCCCTGTTTCTTTTTTCAGTACAACTGCCGCATTGTTTTATTTTACTCCTACAAGCAGGCTGCTATGGCTGTATTACTGCAGTGCATTAGAAGCGACAACTTGCTTATTTCTAATGACCACTTCAAATGTTTTGGGAAAGGAGTCAAAGAGGACTCATTACAGAGACAGGTTCATCCTACTTTAACAGGAGAACCTCATAAAAATATGCCCTGCGTAAACCAGGTTGCGTCATGAAAGATGGGTTTATGATGAAAAGTGGAAAGAACTAGACAAGCACATAGCAATATTTACCACAGCAACTCAGGAGCCAAAGCAGTAAAAACTATTGTGTGGTCACTCCAACACAGTTCATGACACACTTCACAGTATTTTAATCTATACTAATTACAATTATGTGATTTCCTACACAGCTTATCAAGACAGCTGATGCCATAGTACCTTCTTGCTCCATTTACCTTTTTTTATTTTCACCGTGATCCTCTTGTGTAAGATAACGGATTTATGGTGTTGTAACAGAAAAAGTTCTGAGACTGCACACTTTGTGCCCTGTTGTGTCTATCAGACAATTGGGTGTAAAACACCTTTTATGTCTGGTAATGTTGTCTGCATCATCAGGTAGGATACAGAAGTGATTAAAGGATGTGAATTTGACTCCATGAATTTACAACCACGCCTCTTGTTAGCATCTTCCCATCAGTGGGGAAAGCTGTTTTCTTCCTGGAAAACAGCTTCAAAACCACAGCCTGTACTATGTCATAGTCTAATATTTAGAAAGTTGCTGTACCTCCTCAGATAATCATTATTCCTGATTAAATATTCGAATGAGTGTTCTGGATTCCGTAACAGCTGTTTTCCCTCTAGTCCCTTAAAAATAATAAAAAAACACTCTTGTTTATGTCTTAGTCATCTTTGCATTAGATTTCCAATGTTTAATTGCCTTTATCATCCATTCTTCATTCAGCAGCAAGATTGTTCTGCTTTTCTATTCCATATTTGAATAATTCCAAATAATGTAGAAAAATCTTTTCATTACACTTAACCTTCCTAGCTGTAACAGTAAGTGTGTTTCTTTCGTCAGCCAAGTCATTATATCACACTCAGTGCCTCGATAAAAACAAATGAACAAACCTTGTGATCCAACACAGCTCCTGTGTAGTCTTCCATTAAGAAGAAAGAAAGATGTTATAGTTGTAACTTGATCCAGCTTGTAGCAGAAAACAAGCAGTGTGGAGAACTTTTCTTAAAGCATTATAGATAAACCAGCATCTCAAGCGTGTATGGAAAAAAATACTGCCAGAAAAAAAACAAACCCCAAGCCAGGGAATGTTAAACAGTTCTTCACATCCTTTCACCAAGTTGGGCAGCCTTTGTGTAAACACAATTCAGTATCCAAAACTTACAACTACAAAACCTATGCATGTCATCATTTGCATTTTGCATGACCTCTCTTTTATCCTTAAAACACTGCTGAAGAAAGGCTTTTAATAGAGGCAGTCCAAGTACATTCTGATAGATAGTTGATTGCCTCCAAAGGAGAGCAGCTTTGCTCAGCTCCTGATTATCAGTGTGGATATTCATTGCACATCCATCAGGAAAAATAAATAAAATCCAGACACGATATAATCTTCAGGAACTGCACTGGAATGTATTTATTCACAAGTTACTTTGATCACAATATGCTTGTATAGGTTTGCAAATGAAAGAAATGTTACCATGTTACCTTAACTGTAAAATAGGTCGAGACTGCTTTTCCTCTCTTCAGGGATTAGTGAATGTTGCTCAATCAAACAGTTCAGTTGTTTAACCTGCCTGGAAAATGAGGGACCATTTTCTATCATATCTACCTGTGTGATCACAGCCCCTGAATATGCCACATTTGTTCCAAACTATATTCTATCATATATCTTCTAAGCCTTTCTGAAATCTGGCTTGAGTTTCTAACATATAACACAACTGTGAAAGTTACTTCACTTTAATCTCACTGGTAGAAGAAGAGAGGACAAAACAAAGCTTCCTTCTGTTTTTCCATTTTGATGTACATCTTTAGCAGGTTTGGGGATAGTAGGTTTGGGGTCACTTCACTCTTTGCTGCTTCTTTCTGGCATGCTGTGTTGCAAGATAGTGTGGTAGCAGTTTCATCAGATGGAAATCACCTCTCAGATTATCTACAATATGAGTAGAAAAATAATTAAAAATACTAACATAACCTGTCTTCACTGTGTTATTAAGTAGAAAAGTATGTTTTATCTTTTTTTTTTAATTCTGTCACTATTTTCTCTTCCACCATTTTTAAAACCTAAATGACTCTAACTTTTTTTAAATGCTTTTTAAATGAGCAAGGCTACAGTGAGCTTTTAGAACAAAACACCCTTTTAACAAAATATGTCAGAATTGTAGAACTGTGAATTATCTCGACACATTCTCTGGGAATTATTTATTGTCTACTGATAACATTTGTGCAGCATTCAAAATTCATAGATTGTACTCCATTAGGTTATTTTTATACGTAACTATCACAAAAGAATTATTAGCCAAAGGAAATGAAAGTAACTTCTAATACAAAGACTGCCTTCTAGTTTAAATATTTTCTTTTGATGTGATTTTGGTTTTCACTTGCTTTGCCCAATCCTTTATTATAGCCAATAATGTAATTATGGTGAAGTTGTGAAACTAATATAGGCCAGGCTTTATACCCAAAGAGAGGTGGTTTTGCTGAACAGCTCATACATTAAATAAATGCCATGCAACCATTTCTTTGACACAGATTTTAACAGTATAGTTTCACAAAGCTTGTTGGCCTAAAGACAATGAGTTGGTAAGCTATTCTTGACCGAAACTATAATTTAAAGGTATCCCATTTTTATACTTAGATACAAGTTCTCTAAAGGCCTGCAGGTACCACTCAGCTCACAAGGCAGGGGAGATAAAAGCTATTCAACACACAGTATGATGAGCTATCATACTACATGGTAACAGAGGGCAAAAAACAGTAGAAACATGATTTTGAGTGCCTGACAACCCAAGATCCAATCATGAAAAAAGGTAAGTACATTTTCAGTGCCTCGTATTTTAAAATTTATGTATATGTCTTTTTTCCATTTTGTTTTAACAATTAACTTGGAATTGAATATTTAAGCTTGTAACAATGACAACCATAATTCAAATAATTGGGACGAAGCTTGGAGAAGGTCCATGAAAGTTAAATAGTTGGGTAAATCTACCTGATAGTAAATGCTCTGACTCCATATGAACTTTAACAATTTACAGAAAAATTTTGCCATGCGAAATAAAGCCATGTCTGCCTTGTGGCATATTTTAAACTAAATATGATGGCATCAAGACTATTCTGGAATTCTGCAAATACTGAATGACTGAATATATATCTCATGGGGAAAAAAAACCCAAACCCCCCAAAAAAAATGCTTCACAGAGATTTGAAGTGTCCAATTTTTTTTAGTTGCAGTATTTCTTCTACAGTGAAAGATCATTAAAGAATTTCCTCAGCATGCATCCACGGTTCAACTTCTGGCTGCAGCATTTTTATATTCACAGAAGAAAAATACCCAACTTATTATCCCAAGTAAGTAGTAGATACTGCATTGAAGTTAATATTTACTGAATCAGGATTACTTTTCCTGCTCATTTGGGCAGGTCTCTGTAAGTCAGTGATAGCAAGTTCCAATAATTTTCCTGGAAAGAAATGTATCTACTTGTCCATGCCTTCCAGGAGAGAATTTAGGGGTTTATGGCCCACTTATTACAACACTATGCTCTGAAACATATTTGTTCATGTGTGGGAAGAAACAGGGAAGTTTGTGTATGATGATGCATTTCATAGAGTTACCCTGAAAAACCAACAGAATAATTCATTAAAATAATCTCTGAGTTGCAGATGCAAAAGTAGTACTCAGTAATTATATTTCATTTAATTTAGAGTGTTTTGTGAGTCAATTACTCATAAATCCAGTAAAGAGGAGCAATTGAGGAGATATAAAGAAATAATTCCACAAATCTGTATTCTTTTTCTCTGATTAAGGACTATATGGGACCAAATTACTAAATTACTATAATTTATTATAACTTCATTGAAATCAATGACCTTATGCCCACTTACATCATTTGAGACTGGAATAGGCTGGCTTTTACAAGTGCATTGGAACCAACTATGTTTGCAGTAAAAGATGTCATTTCTTTGTTTTTAGCATGTATAAATCAGAACATTGCTTCTTGACTGTACAGATCATGAATCTGTACAGTCACGGAAACATAGAGTGATATTCCTGAGGACAATTTAAAAAAGGGTACTTTTCTTGACAGTTTAAAGTATAATTGTTCCAGTTTATAAAGGCAAGAGATTGCTTGCCATAATCTCAGTTGGTCTAATGCCTGGGGCACCATTAATATTTAGCAGTCATTGGGGGTAGCTCTGCTAGTTTCAGCATTGAGTGGTCTGGACAATGTACATGTCCATTGGGCTACACAGCTGCAAAAAACATACTGAAATGTGCTTCCTACAGTCTTCTAGTGAGGCAAGCATGCAGTTTAGTCATGACTGCAGCCACTGGGAATCGGATATCCCTACAGTCAATTCTTAATTCTGATGCTGACTCATTTTCTTACATTTCTGAAATTCCTTTATGCTCTCAGGAGTACTCCAAAAGAATGTCTGAGGAAAGTCCTACATGTTGCAAGGAGTATTCATCACCAGTCCAACAGCTGATCCTAAAAACTTGACTTTTGCCCTTGTATGTACTGTCTTAAAGAAACACTGCATTCAGTCTCATCATCATTTGAGCCCAGAGCCAGCAATGACTTTTCCTGAGGAATGTAATTTCATTGATGTTGAATAGTACTTCTCCCCTTTGCCTCGTATGACGAGAAAGACAAATAAAGTACATGTTGCAGCAAGAATTTTACTCGCTTTGTAATATCACTATAGCTCAGACTATATCACAACATGAATTTCCTCCCAATCTAACATTAACCAAATATCAAATTTCCAACCCAGGAGAAGATGTGTATTTAAACACTTGTTCTTTCCCTAGACAAAATTTAGAACATCAAATGTTTTCACACAGTAAAAATATTGCAATAGTTTTGGTTCAAGTGTGCTGAAATGATTCATTTCAAAAGTACTGAGCAGCAGAAAACTTCCAGTTCATTCCAGGGCTGATGCACAACATTCTGTTTTAACTATGTTAAATTGCAATGCTTTACAGGAGTTGAAGAGCAGCTCACCTCATCAAACTCTCTATTCTTAATTATGCTCATCTCAGAGCATATAACACAACATTGTTCAGAGGGGAATTCTTAGTTATGTCCTGGGATGTGTAGTCTTCCAGGGAGCTCTAGTCACAGGGAAGAGTGCATTCCCAAACAACACCCTGGGAATTACTAAGAAATACCATTCAGTGTTGTGTTTCCAATTAACTAACCAATTAAAAGTCTTTGGATCTGCTTTGAAGCAAAACAGTCCTTTTTATTTTCTCAGTGTAAAAGCTTAGACATTGGCAAAACCTCTATTGCATTTTCCATCTTTATTTTTAAGAGATTTTTTAAGAGATACCTGGATTTGGACATTCAATTACATTACGGGTAGTCAAACCCTACTAAAAATTTAAAGATGAGCAGATATCAAAATTGCCCTTTATTTTTCCTATTTGACTTCATAAAGAAGTGTGATGAAAAAGCAATGCAAGTCAGTCATTTAATTTCACAAAGAAGAACCTGCACAAATGATATGCTGGAAAAAAATTGGCCTCTGACTTTAAGCTCATTCAATTGCACTAATTATATTTTTACAGCACAATTATTTTTTTTTAACAAACATTTTTAATTAATTTTGTTGGTTTGCCTCTGAACATACTTTTTGTTTTGCCTCTGAACACACTTTTTGTTTCCTGTTTTATGAGCAGAAACAGAGGGAAGGCTGGACATCTGAGAGCATCTACTCCCTTACAACATGTGTAATTTCATTGCAAGACTACTGCTAGGCATAAGACTTCACCAGCTTTGCACGTGCAGGTGACTCTGTTGAGTTTTCAGTGAGCACAGTCTGAAAGCTGCAGAGGCTGATACAGATTTTTGACACGGGCTAAGATGAAAAATGTGCCTTGTCAGTGAGAGGGATATAAAATAAAACAGAAAGACCTTTGGAAATCAGTCCCCAAACTCCAAGCTGCACCTGAAAGCTATGATTTCTCTAGGTTTGTCTTGAGTATTCTAGAAGCAACTAGATCATTTGCTTCATTTGAATTTCTATTATATTATCCAATACAATCTCTGAGTCTTCAATGCACATATATCTATTACCTCACGTCCTTTCTGATACAGAGAATTTGGTGTCATGTTAGTTCATCATAATGATATGTAGCTGTCATGCTTTCTGGGACTCTCTTTTTGCCATTGGAAAAAACTGTAAAATTACAGGGTATTTCTGACACTTCTCATGGAACACTATTGAGCCTGAAGAGGAACACTTTTTTCCACTCCACTCTCACAGCTAGAAATATTATAGATGATACCCTCATTGTAAAATGCATTTAAATTAACATGAAGGATCGAGCTCTGTCTCAAGGAACATGCAGAGTCATCAACAAATAATCACTTTCTCCTGAAAGGGGTGATTGACCTTCCAAATTTAGCTTTCAGTGAGAAGGAAAATTGAGGATGATGTATCAGTTTTAGGACTAAGTCGGAAGGAAATTTGATATTATTTCAAAACACCTCATGTAACTTAGTAACATTAACTCAGTCCTTAGGTTTCTAGGTCAGACCTGTATTTTCACAATACTGTCCCTCTGCTGTATCTAGCTGTAACAAATGAAATTTGGATGGAGGATTTCACAGTTTGTCCTCACCGTAGAACTGAAGATATGCAGATGCATCACTATGCGTTTTACAATGAAGGTGTAATCTATAACACTTCTAGCTCATATCTATTGTAAATAAATTTACATTTGCAATAGTTAACTTTTATAATGAACAGAAATAACTTTCTGCTTCACTTTTCAATTTCCTACATTTGACAGAAGAAAATAACAGTTTCCCCCAAATCCCTCACTTTTCTGAAAATAAGTAGAGTTTTGGATGACATTTCAAATTACAAAAGAAGGTACAAAACTGGTGAACATTCTTGCAGTTACTGCTTTTCTGACGGGAAAAAAAAGTACTTTTGCACAGATTCAGTATTTTAATTCTATTTAGACTACAGTGGGTGTAGAATAATGATGATTCAAAGTGCTAAAAAGACAGACATGTATAGAGCACAGCAATAAAATTAGACAACACGGTAACTACATAGCAATTTTTAAATTGCCTTGAATTAAAATTTACGTTTCTTTTACTTTCTTGACCATGTCTGCAGACTTCCATTAGTTGTAAAATGAAATCAAATTGCTTTTCATTCTAAAAATTAATGATTCATACAGTACCTCTGATGTTCTACTGACAGGTCTGTATTTCTCAACTAATCCTCGCAAACATACCACCAAGTTAAATTAGCTGTACTGTCATTTTCTCAGTGGTATGTTACCATTATGATAATTTAATATGTTTATTAAAATAACAATGTAAGTTGCACAGGAGAAGTATTGAATATCTTGAATGCCTTTGTTTGCAAGGCAGCAGTAGATGTGCTTTGCTGTGTAAGTAGTTTCTCAATATTTTCAGAAAGATAAATAAAACCAGCTCCAAATACACCTTCCTGAACCTCAAGGAAGCTTCCTTTGGTTTAAGTCATCCTGCATCTCACTTCAGGTTCTGTCTTATGTATAACCAGCAGACTAGAGTCTGTTGGTAGATAGGAGGACTCACAATACTATAAAATATATCAGGTAAAACATGTCAATAAACAGCAGAGAGGGTGCTGCCTGAAGAGAGGTAGCTGAGATGGTCAGAGGGTGGAGCTATTCAGGGATATTTATGTCTAGGGAAGTGCATGGATGTAACAGAAAGCAGTGTCTGAAGGAGCCCATGTGAACACCAGGTTTCTCCTTATCATCTTTAATCACCACATTTCCCCTTTTCTTCCAGTGCAGAGTGAAGGAGCCAAGGGCTCCCACCTTCTCCAGACACCTACATCTCTGTCCCCAGCCCTGCCTCAGTCACCTTCCTCTGCCAAGGGGCTCCAGCAGCTGCCACCCAAGACACCAGCCCCTATCCCCCTTCTGATCCCCTTCTTCAGGTTTATTTTGTTCTTAGTCTTCAGCATCTGTTTGAAAATATACAGAACATTGAATTTCTAAGGAAAAAAGTTACAAAGGCTAATTATCTGTTTCTCTGTAACACTTTTGGTGCATATGTGTTTGTAATAATGCCTTGAGAATTTCAAAATTTGTTATCAAGTGCTTCTCATGTACCTTACTACCTATTGCTGTCACACAGATGACACCTTTCATGAGTTAGCCACAAAGCACTTCTTAAAAGACAGAAGACTTGTTTAGCCACTGTTAAAAGGGCAGTTTTCAGTTGCTTCCTTTATGGTCTGTTTGGGTTTTGACAGCAAGGAAAAGATTTGCTGTACACAACTGAACCACGGTGGTATGCAAATACTCTTCATTAAAAGCATTAGAACAGGAAGCCCAGAATGGAAACTGGAACTAAGATTATACTGAGGTGTCTTCACAGATATGACCTGGCATCAAAACATCTGGTAGCCTCCGGAGATTGTTGTGGATTAAAATTACAGTGAAAACTCCACAGAATTATTGCAACTCTCTACACAGTCATAAATAAAATCTTGTAAAGAAGAGCCAGATGTTCTCTTCCTTCATATACTTACAGCTATTATATAACCAAATGTTATTATTAATACGTAGAAAGCAGGGATTACAAAATAGCACAGAATGCAAGAATTCAAAAATACTTTCTTTGTCTCGGGATTATGCAGCCAAGCTTTGTGGACCATGTGGTGTTTTAAATCTGCTGCCCATGGAAAGACAACATGTGTGCAGGGCATGACAGTAAATCAGGGTGCACAGAGATCTTGTCATCAAGCCTGCATCAGACTTCTGGGAATCTATTATAAACCAGAAGACCATCCAAACCAGTAGGCTACCACAAAAAGCAGGAAGTCTGGCATATTGGCTAAAACGTAATTTAAGGAGTGTAACAAAAAGAACAGAAATTACTTAGCTGCTAATCAAACATATTAACCAGACGATAGTCTTAATATAGTCCATTGGTTGCAAAGCACATTGACAGAGGAAATGAATGGCAAGAAGCATCAAAAGCATTCAGTCTAAAGGAGCAAGTGGGATGATCTATAATCTTTGTTATAGGCAAACGCTACCTGTTCTGATTTTAAAACTGCTGAAATGGTCACTAACAATTAACAAAAACAAAACAAGGAAGCAGTATGGTGCATTGTTCCCAGTGTTGTGTTGTCTATTACAAGGTGAGTGCTATACAAAAATTGCTAGGTAATCTTCTTGAAGCAACTCTTGATTAGAAGGCATACAAGTCACTACTCACCAGTATCGATTAAACAAGCATTGAATGGCAAATTCTAAAAAAACCTATTAATTTTATTTTATTATTCAAACATGCTTCTAGGCAATGAGTCTTTTCTTCCTCACTTGTTTGCCTCTGCACCCTTTCTAAATTGTTAATGCCAAGCAAGAAACAAATATCCTTGTCTGCATATGTTACAAGTCACCTTAATATGTATTATCTTTTAGGCAATTCTACTGAGTTAGTCCAAAGTTCTCTAGTGTGTTGAATCATTATTTAAGGAGCACTTGGAGAACTTTGCAGCAGCAGGCATTAAGCAGATGCAGCCTGGCAGAGCTCCCTCAACATGATTTCTGTCAACTGAGCCTCTCCTCCTCATGTGTGCTTAAAAGAGACTCAAAAATCTGAAAACACGTATCAAGTCCATCTCTTAAAGTATGGCACCACCTTTGATCCTATTGAAGTAGAATAAGCTTATCTGATCCTTCTGGATCTGCATAACAAGATTTCTCATGAGGCTTCCCAGCTCTGCAAACATCATCTGTGTTATCGTTAGGAGCACAGCCTTTCTCACACTACTTAGGAACTGGCTTTGCTAAAGTCAGGAAGGGAGTTGCTGCAAAAATGGAAAATAACACAAAATAGGAAAAGTGACTCACAATATATTAAGTTCTTGAAAGATCCTAAATGAAATAATAATAATAATAATAACCTTCACTTTCCAATAACTAAACTAAACCATTTCTTTACTCTCAGACAGATTTTGTTTCATATAAACTGGCTCTTAAATCAGTGAGACTCACTGCATCACTAACACATCCCGCCTGGTAGTTTTCCTGTGCTATGGAAAATTACACCTCCATTTAGAACTTCTCAGAGCTATGAGAGAAAAAACATTACCCAAAGAAGAAATTACTTCAGTGTTTCTTCCTTTTTTTCCTCATATGCTGCAAGGAACATATAATTTGGACTTAAGTAGTGTGAGTTCAAAGCTACCACTTTGTTGTCTTGTTTTCATGGACAACTGTGCTAGAAGGATAAGGCAGTAAAGTCTATAATGTCTTTACACAGCAAGGTTAAAACATGAAGAGAAGGGGGTACCTAGATATCACAAATGTGTAGTTAAATACAGAAACTTCAATTATATCATCCTATACCAGTTTGTTTTGTTAGTCACTTCCAGTATTTCATTGCAGTGTTACAAAATTTCATGTGATGTCTATTCTAACTGAAATTGTGCTCTCTCATCTGAATAATTCATGTGCAGATCTTAAGCCAAATCTGGATAAACCTGTAATGGGAAATTTTCAATGCACTGAAGGCAGCATCTGAGATGAATATTCTCATCTCTCACTGCTGAAACAGCTTGTATCTGGTGCCTTCACAAGGTGGCAGACCCAGGAAGCCAGTTGTGGAACAATGGCTTCCAAGACTTATTTTCTCAAATCACCTTCCTGAGAACACTTTTCTCCTTACCTGTCGTGTTGTTTGTCCTTTCAAACACCACAATGCCCTAACTTTCACAAATTGATAAAAATTTTTTTGCACTTGAAAAGTTCTCTGATTTTGTTCTGAATAATTGTAACTTACTACTCCTGGGGAGCTTAAAACAGATAACAGATCATTTAAGTACCAGTGTAACTTTAAGCACAAGGCACATCCTAAGTCTAAAGGAACTACAGAAAGATATACCTGTGCGAGTACCCTGAGGATTCAGGACTTGTGACTTCCTGCTGGGAAGTGCAGAGACATTGCCTTCTCACCTGGCAGGGATGCACAGGGACAGATTCATGACCATTCACAATCAACCACTGGCTCTAGTGAAATGGCTAATGATCTAAATTAGGTATCAGCTTGACTCCCTCTGTTGAAATGAGGCCAGAGAAATCAACATAGATCTCTAGAGTATTTAATTAGATACTTCTAACTCTATCCGTCTAACTTAAAATTAGCTGAGCTACTGTGAGAGTCAAAGGCCTTTTCAATGATGTCTACAGAGGGAACAGAGAGCAGAAAGGTTGAGATGCAATCACAAAGGCATGCACACTGAATGCACAGCTACTTAGACCCATCCAGGAGGAAACAGGAGGCCTAAGGATGCATGTTTCAATACCTGTCCCTCTCACTAGGAAAGAGTACTGTCTGAAATTCAGATATCACATGCACTGCAATGCATTCCATGGAGCCCCAAGGCAAGGTTGGGCATTGCAGGTGTATCTGTTAGAGCAGTGCAGATCCTACAGTACTTTGAAAAACAGCAAAATGTAAGAAACACAAAATTGCCTGTACTTCTCACATTTCTCTGACAAACTTCATTAATCATTCCTTTGCCTAAGCCTTAAACATTTGTTGCTGGTTAAGAAAGAAAAAAAATACAGTGAGGAGATGACAATAAAGGATAAAGGTCGTAAGTTGGGGAAAAAATTATATTTAAACTTATGCCTTTTGGATGAGACATTCCTGTCCCAATCCCCAAGTTCTTACGAGTTAGAGTTAGGCCATGAAAAATATATTCTTTCTCTTCCAACTCCCATCTGTCAGCCATCAGAAAAGAGCTGCAGAACAATTCCACTTGCAGAGGTGCTCTTTATCTTTTGGGACAGATCCTCTCAAGGATCCAGACCCAAGGGGATGAGGAGGTGCTGATACCTGCCACATTGCTCACACAGCTTGCTTGAGGGGTCACGCTCCAGAGTTCATGGTTTATCTTCCAATTCTGCAGCCTCAGAGGAAAGAGGAGGATGGGAAACACAGACAGTCCAAAGTGCAACAGACTACCCAGAATCATGTCGTCCTTTCTCTCCATAACAGGGATATTTTTTAGTGATTAAGAACTTTCTAAAATAACTTCTGTGGCTTAATTAGAATTATGGGGAGTGGGGAGTATAAATACTTTTTTATTTTTTTCAAATACAGCAGTAATTTTAGACATTAGTAGTATTTCTAGCATAGCATACTAAAGGGAGCGGTACAGTACTCACAAGTAACTGAAACCAGTAGCAAAGCAGCAATTGTTACAAGTTTTCACACATAACCATACTAACGAAAGATTGATTCCATATGCTTTGTTTTCAAAGTCATGTGCTTTGTTTAAAGCAGAATGAGCAATAGAAGAAAACTGGCTACTCTATTATGGCATCACATGTACTTTGTGTAATAGACCCAAAATTGTTTGTCTAAGTGAAGGGGGGGAAAAAAGGATTATATAAAGTACAGGATAATGTTTTATGAGTAATAATAGTAATGGCCATCTATTATACTTTGCTTTTCATCTATAGGTATCAGGGTCAGACTTACTTTTCCTGTTTTCTAGAAGAGAAAATAAGGCACAAAAGGTGGAGTGACTGCCCAGGGTGATCCATCAGGCTGACACAGCTTTGGAAATTAAATTCAAGTTTCCTGAAACCCAGCCCAGTGTTCTGTGCTCAGAAGTAAATGATTGGGTATCTTAACCACCAGAGGACAACTTTACCTAATCATTCTCACATCTCTGAAACCAAAGGCCCTCTGGAAAACACAAAGTATTTGCAGTTCAGCAGTCTCTGCAGTATCTGACACTCCCAGTGTTTGCAAAGTCATTTTTTAATACAACTTAGTGAAGACCTAGAGTGAGAAATGGCTGACCTCCATAATTATATCACGTTGTAACAAGACATGCCACTCATAAAAGATGCTTGCCTACATCTTAGTATCTTTTTGAAGCTTTCACTCTGGAGGCTTAGGTATCTAGTAATTATTTTCTAGGCAACATTTTAATTCAATAATTATTCTTTAAGGGCAACAACAGATTTGACAAATAAAGCATCTATGTAAAATACACAAATTCAGTTGTACATGGGAAAGGCAAATTTGAAGCTGTCTGAGAAGAGATTATTACAACAGTGAAATTTTGAATATAGCACTGCTAAATCTTTTGGAAAAGTATCTTTCCTTTCTTCATGAAAAGGTAACTTGTAGACAGATGTCTCCAAATTTTAAAGACTATTGGCTCAATTACAGAGTAATTACTGGATAACAAAATTATAATCACAGCCTGGACCATTAAACTTTAGCAAAGGTGACTGAAATAATCTCAGGGGAACCAAAAGCTTGTTTAGAGCACAGATATTAAGCAGCAGTAATTAAGTAACACAGTGGGAGTGTGAGTCCCAGGAGAAAAGACGTTACAATGACAGTTTTATTGCACATTTCAATTACTTGTTATTGTGCAGTTCAGCTTTCAGCAGTAGAAATCTACCACCATTCCAGATCTTGAGCAGCCTGAAGCACCACACAGATGTCCTGAGCCATTTCTGTGGTACTCAGACCAGCTGGCACAGTCTGGTCACATCCAACCTGGAATGATAAACTTGGCCTGGACATAGGATGGTCAAATCCAAAGTGCCAGGGTTAACAACTCTCATATTAATTCCCAATCTGTCCCAGGAATTACCTGGGAGACTGTTAATAAATCACAACTGTGCATGGGACACTTTGACCAGTTAAACAGTGCAGGCAGCCTGCATTTGCTCCTCTGCCTGTGCCCTGGTACCGTTTATTTAGTAGTCAAGACAGAGCTAATAACGACCTGCAGAAGACCAAGATGCTTCTGTCAGATTCAATGGGAAAAGAAGAATGGGCAAAAGATGGACAGAGAAGAATGACATGTGGGCAGAGAAGACAGGGACAGCACTCTTAACTGAGAAAACAGTGAGTTAATGGTGTTGTAGACAAATGAGAGCAATGTAGGATGCAAGAAGAGAGGATGCTGCAACAATCAAATTAGGAAAGGATGAGGATGGAGCTAGCTGAGGGGATGGACCCGCAACTGTGTTTTAGAGATACTAGGCCAGAGGAATCTTTGAATTTCTGAGACAACCTAGGGCAGGGGCTCAGCTCAAGAAAGTGTTGAGGTCCAGGAAAGTAGTGCTGTTCTCAGTGAGCGGGAAGGAAATAGTGGGGAGGACTGAGGAGACAATGAAATGTTGGCTATGGCACTAGTCTGGATCCTCACAATGGAAAGGTAAGTTGTGGGTTTTCCTTTCACACATGGCCTGAACTTCATCTGTACAGACTTAAATACCTGAGCTGCTGACAGAGAGTCTCTCAAAGGTGGGGAACCGAGCAGCTGAGAAGGAAGCCTGAAGTTTTTCTTCCAGATCATCTAGCATGTACATGCTTCAGCGTCTAGAGAAGCTGCCCAGAAGAACACACCACCCCAGTAAGCACATTAAGGTGATCATGACCTTGTCCTACTGATGTGCTGGTGAAGCAGAGCTTCAGTGCGTCCAAGCTCAGGCAGCCATAGTGGGTGCTAAAATCATTCAAGCTGCTATTGTGGCCAAGCATCCGAGGTTAGAGACTGTGGGTGTTAGTCCTACAAGTCCTGGATCACAGAAGCTACCAGGAACCACAAAGAGTCTCTGAGAAATGGCTTCAGAGTCCCTCCATAATCATAATTTAAAGGATTATGGAGGAATAGGACAACCTCTGTTACATGAGTCTAGCCAGCAGGATAGTGCAACCAGAAGAGCCTGAGAAATTTTAAACTGTTTTGCCTTGTTTGTGGGAACAGCTAAATAAGAAAAAAAAAAAAAAAATAGACTGCAGCATAAACACAGTCACTCTTTCACACATACATGACAGCATAGGTGTGTGAATGCACACTTGGACATCATTTGCATGTTGGAATTCATCTAGAAACTCGCATTTTCAGACACATCAAGCTCTTGCTGGATAATACTAAACTAGTAAATTCAACAGTGCCAGCATCTTAGTACATAATTGTAGCCTCTACTGCATAACCGTTGGAAGGTTAATAACATGGCTTTGGGTGAGGGGCAACCAACATTCTCCCAGGCAGCTCCTAGGGACAATTTGAAGTTTGTGATGAGTCAGGGACCATTCCAACTAGGCCATCTGGACACAGCTACTATGTTTTGAATTATAAGGTAATTGAAAAATATGGGCACAGGCAAAACATTGTAGCTGGTCTCAAGGCCGGAGAATGGGTATGGGTCCTGGGACTATTCTGTGCACTATTCAAGGTGTAAGCAGAATCATTCTTCTGTGATAAGTAACAGTTTTGCCACTACAGTTTTTCTGTGTTTATCAACAGAAGCCTAAAGTAGACAAACTGCATGTTGATGGCAGGAAGCATAATCTAGAACTATGATGTAGATAAAGAAGAGCAGTGCTACGATAGCCAAAACCTGACATTTTTCAGTTCTATGACTACTGGAATACCTCCATAAACATTTGTGGAAAAAAATTTAAGACATTAAACTTTGCCTGGCAAAGTACGGTGTGTGCATTTTACTCCCTTTCTGCCAGATTATCTCATGGAAGGCAGAGTGCTGAGGATTTAATTTGTCAAGAAGAGTTGTTATGGTAAAAGAACTTGAAGACTGAGAATTTTCTGGAAGCTCTTCATGCGATGGGATGCCAAGAGAAGAAAGGGGGTCCAACAGCTATATCCTGAAAGGGTCTGAGCTAGCAGTCAACATATATGACTCAGTGCTTGCAGTTATCTTTTCTCTCAACATGTTGGTACAGCCCTCATGCTCTAGTAAACTAGAAGTAACTAATGGATCTCTGTGATACTTGCTTCTAACATGTGCACCCTTTAGTTTGTCTCGATACAGTTGTTTACTATCTATAGCCACCAGTAATGATAGGAGTAACTATGGAGTTATGCTGCCACATCTAAAGGAATATATTACAAGAATATATCAATAGTGATAATGTTTCTGAGGTTGGAAGTTGCTGCAGTGATATGCACACATTGTTATGATACAGTTCTACTTCTGCCTGTCACATACTTAAGTCTTGAATGGCTCTGTTCTCTGGCAGCAATTTTCCACGCTGTTCAGTATCAATCACTCTGCTATAGATGAAAAACAAACATATTGCTTTTTCATGGACAATTTTCTGTGCTGCTTTGAAGAGTTTCACAGTCTCTACATACCTTCTGAAAGAAAAAAAAAATCTATTTGTTTTTGGTCTCTGGAGAGACATAAAGCAACATGATGGACAGACATTCAAATGCCATTGATTGCACCAAGGTTTCTTTGTGCTTATAAATATACACAGCTAAAAGATTGGAGATTGATCTGGGCTTCTTTTCAGGAACTGGGAAAAATTAGGATTAATCTGAGTTTTACAATAAATAATATATCACGCATTACCTTTTAGGAAAAAGGGTGACGTTTGTTCAAAAACTTCATGCATAGTATATGCTTTGGCCTAAGAAAAACACTATTATTTATATCACGTTATGAAATAATGGTAATACAGAAGCTTTCAGGTGGCCAAGGAGGGATTTTTATGGCTCCAAGGCTTATTTAGGATAAATATTATTTATTATCCCTGTAAAAACCTCTTATACCATTACCATGCCTGATTTTTCTCAAGGATCAACATAATCATAAATAACTTCTGCCCTTTTATGTACCTTTAGGATGAAGTTCTTCCCAATGCAGATACTACGTTACTCTCTCAGCTTCCTTGTGCTCCCTGTACCCTATGTTTTCCCATCTCCAGATCCCCCAACTGCACAAGCACAGGCCCTTGTCTGTGGGACAGTTTCCTTACTGCAGAGTGCAGAATGTTTTGATGACACAGAAATAAAGGGCTACATTAGGGGGAGGAGGCAAGCAAGTCAGAGGATGGGCCTGGCTACAGTAAGTGCCCATGCATGAAATGAAACAGCAGTCCTGAAACAGTCCAATAATCTTATTTTACCTTTGGTTCAGTTTCCACCACCTCCATCCCAGGAAGCTGTGTGCCATAAGATTCTCCTAGCTTTACTCAGGGCAAGCTACGTTAGCCTCTTTGTATTTAAAGAAATAAAGCAGAGTAATACCTAATGACCATTATAAATAAAGAAACCTGATTGATAGAAGTTATGTGTTCATGTGAACAGATAATTACTGCTATGATTGATAGAAAGTATCAACAAATAATGGTCTTAATTGGGGATGAGCATTTCAGCATTGCTAACAGGGTTGGATTTAGAATGAGCTATAGTCATTAACACCTGATCACACCAAGTGGCAAAGGAAGAAACAACCACAAAACAAAAGAAACAAACAAACAAGAAACCTGACAAGTCCTGTCCTGCAGGACCATTCCCTGCTGCCAGAGCACTGGGTTTCTCTCTTCCTATTTGCTATCAGCCTATACCATACTTTGTTCTGCAAAAATTTGAGGTATTAATCAGAAGTCAGGCATCATTCAGGACTGGACATAGATTGGAACATATAAATGACTACAGAAGGTAAATTAATATAAAGTTGATATTCAGATGCAAAAATGAGCCCCTGGGGACAGAGTGCAAGGTGATGGAATAAAGAAAAGCACATGCACTGAGAAGAGACAACCCAGCTGCTGTCTCCTAGGTTTTCGTAGTTGCTGGTGAGACTCAGGTAACTCCAGGGGGCCACTTCAAGTATTCAAAGGACATACTTTGATTTTCTCCTCAATATTGTAGGATACTTGGAGAGAACAGTCATGCCAAAGAGACCACATTTTCTCCTGAACAAAAATCGGAAGTAATCCACTGAAGCCTGACCGTCTCTGGTTATATCACATCCCTGAATGGCTTTAGGGCCTCATTTTCCTGCTGGGGAGCTCCTGCAATTCCCTGGACTCAAGAATTACTCCAGGAATCATTCCTACAGGATTAGATCTAAACTTACAGTATATGCTACGCAAAACACTAAAAGAAAACTATTTTTATTTCTATGTTCCATAGTCTTCTGTATAAAGTCTGTAGTCTGTGAGCATGCAAATGCTTTGATTTTGAATGAGCTGAATGAAGCAGGGCTACAAGCCCACATTTTTAATTACTTGCTAATTCCAGTCCTTATTCATTGTACAGTCACTGCCTAAACTGAGGAGGATTACAGATGGGATGGCACCTGTTTGCCGAGTTGATAGCGCAGAACATAATATTACTATCCGCCAGTGTCCTAATGAATTCCCATTCATACAGTGTTCTCATTCCCAGAACTTCCAAAACAAAAACAAACATGTAGCTCACCTTTATTTTGTGCAAAATCCCCTGAAAGATATGCAACAAAGATATGCAAATATGGCAGGCAATGCAATGACACTACTGTCTGAAAACAAATAAATGAACATAGTCTTTGGCAAATCCTCTTACTTGGCCAAATCCTATTTTTCAGATAAAGAAAAAGTCTCCTGTTTTTTGTTTTTTAACAAAGAACTATCTCTGAAAATGAAATGCCTCTGCAGGCATAAGCACGGGATTTCTTCTTAGTGATGGTAGGTGAATTTATTAGAGACTTTTCTCTTTTGCCACATGTGCCAGTACACCTCTTGGCTGTTGTGACAGCACCTGAGGGTTGGAGACACACTCTCAAGCACATAAATTGCTTTTTCTTTCAATTCAACTGGGTTGTGATTAGCTTGAACAGAAAATTGTCCAGTTCAGAAAATAAGGAAAGAATAGACCCTTAGCAGACTCAGAGGAGAGAGAAAAGACTGCAAAGAAAAGGTCCTTTCTAATAATAAAGCCCCGGAGGAAAAAAAAAAAAAAATCAATTGTTTTCACCAACTAAGATTTCTGCACACTCTTTCTGTCACAAGGCAAAGTCAAGGGGTTCTGGTTTCACCAGGTTTTCCTAAGGGCCTGAAATTGGAGCTGCTTAAGGGACAGGGACAGACCCAACACAAGGCAGAGCAGAGGGCACGCACAACCAGGGACTAAAACTGTATTTTTTGGTACAGGACTAAGTGATAAACTGTGTCCAGACCCCCTTTTTAGAGTAATCTGAAACGAAATATGAGCACATACACACTGGAAAAGTACTGTAGTAAGTGCCAGATTCCCAGAAATCACTGGACTTGCTCTGTCTGTGCCAGACCAGTTAAGCCTGTGTCTGTGTTGCCCATTTACCTGCTCATGGTAGACATTTGCCAGCACCTCTGCCATCAGTGGCCAGTCAAACAAGTAAAAAGAGCTGAATCATTCCCAAATAATCAACCTCCCTTTCTTCCATCTAGGCAGCAATCCAGACAAAAGCAGATGATAAGGGAATCAGGCAGAACCAGTTAGGAGCCTAAGGAAAGCTTAATTGACTTTTTTCTTCCCAGGTGCTGAAAATATCCACTCCCAAAGCCTTTTAACACTTGGCAGAAACCTTTCAACTATGAATTTTACCATACACTTTCCAAAGACTTTGCCATTAAGTCAGTTTAGTTTTTAAACATACGCATATAAAAAAGACACATATATAAAAGAAGTCAGGGCACACTGTAGAAGTTATTGGGGGGTTCTATATCTTGACCTATTGTACTTGTATCTAGTCTTATTTGATCACTTAGTCTTTCAAAATGCCTCACTTTGTCAAAGACATACCATAGTACCAGCAGCATGATATAGCCTCACATTTTCTGCAGACTTTGCGATGGCCTTGAATGTCCAAAGACTTAAGCACCATGTTTAAAAATGAACCCTTGACATACGAATAATTGTACAAGAAAGCAGTTTGTACACTTTGGATCTGTTTAGGATGTTTATTGCAGATTATTGAGCTCATTTCAGACTTGGAGAGACTTTAGCATCGGTCCATGTGACATCTGCTTTTGTCAATGACAGGTAAGTCTGCATCACTGCACAGATCTCTCTCCCTTACCAACAATTTTCTTTCTAATCCATTGTCTTGGCACAAACAACATTGGTTCTACCTTGCTATAAAAATTTTGTATGACAGCGAATAAAAAAGTAATTTGGAAAAATACAGAGCTTCTTGGCTCCCAAGATGCCTTTCCTTAAAATAATTTTTTAAGAAAGAAACTAAGACCTGAAATAAAACATAAAAAATAAAAAAAAAGGAAAAAGGTGGTTTGTGCATGAAAGCTCATCATAGGTTGAAAAGGTAGTGTAACACAAGATGTAAGATTAAGAGGAACATATAAGAACGGATTCATGTAAAATATACCAGACTGGCTGCACGTTCAAAGCACCATGGTGAATCAGACTGTAAGAAACCCAGAGTATGTGTTCAAGTAGCAATAGAGGGCTGCAGTGATTGGAAATAAAGGATGAGAAAGGGCAGAGACGTGGCACGGAAGGAACTGCAGTGCTGCTGGCAGAGAAGGCAGTTGCAAGCAGGGCAGGCGACTGGCATCAGGAAGACATTGAAGGAAGTTGAAGACAGCCATCATGAATTTTTCTATGCATTGTTTGGATGCTTTTGGAATGTTTCCTTTTCCTTTACAAAGCTTTTGGGACTTGATGATTTCTTCTTAGTGGTTATAGGTTAGCTGTTTCTCCTTTGAGCAATATGTTTCTAAACTTAGTTAAGACTTTTTTCCTGTTTTGCATGGTGCATAATGAAGATGAGAAATGACAGAAGAGATGGTACCTTTAAAAGGAAAGCAGAAAAAAACAGAGAAAGGAAAGACAGTACAAAAAGGAGAGGAAATTCTCATCAATGAAAAAGAATGTCATCTAGAAGTCTATATCTGTTGTATAAGGGTCTAAACTTCCTGCAGTATTTTCAAATAAATAATACCCAAGTTTTGGTAAGAATCTCATACTTTAAAAGCTATTTCAACTTATGTTGCAAAAAATGCCCAGAAGGGACCATGTATTTTATGAAATATATGGCTGAGCCTTTCAGTTTTTAAGTCAAAAAGAATAGTTCTCAGAATCTCCCAGTTCTGAGATCAGTGCAGCATTAGTTATTTCAGTACAGTCAAAACCTGACAGCAGGATAAAAATGCATTAGAATAGAAAATAATCCAAGTAAGTCCAGGAAAAATCTGTGAAAGCCCACTCACACACACACACACACACACATATATATATAAATATATATGTATGTGTGTGTGTGTGTGTGTTATTGACCACTGCACTCAAACTTAACAAATGATCGGATTTATTATGTTGAATTTTCAGTTCCATTTTGGCTATTTGGGAAATAACATTTTATTTATCCTTTTTCAGGAACTAAGCTCAAAAAAAGAGGAAGAAAGAATTTTAACTTTGATGTTACTTTCACAGTCCCATTCTTTCTGTCTCATATATCATGCACTCTTTTCTTCATGTCCTCCACAGATTTTCTGAAGTCCAGAGATCTCTTGCTTTTAGTTAATATTTTTATTCCCACATGTAATAAGCCTGTAAATTGAACTAAACCAGATTTTTGACCAAGATTTTATTCACAGGTCTTAAATAAATTTAGTGGTAACATTTTTGCTAAGGTTAATATTGTCCCCATAAAAATTATTTTGCTTAGTACAGTCAAATCTAAACTTAATTAGTTAATTTAAATGGAAGCAGGAAAATAAGATCTTTCCTTATTTTATTCAGGCTCATAAATTCATGCTTATTTGAAAGAAAGCTTATAAATACATAAAAAGCTTAAACATGGATGACCATGCTACATTGTACCTACTTTAATGTACTGAGATTTTTGTAGGAAAACCTAATTACAAACTAATGTTTTTAAATCATCCTAGTGAAGATAGAAAGTTACCAAATCTGGGCCTGTGCAGTATGTAAACGAAAATCTTCCTGCTAACAGATACAAGGAACTTCTCTTTCTCACAATTTTCTTGACTAGTTTATGTAAAACAGGGCAAAAGCTAGTTGATGAAGGAGACATCCAGACTTGCATGCAGAAGAAATGCTTTCTGTCTTTCAATCACCAAAAACACAAAAGCAGTATGATGTATCTGGTTAATCGTATGTTTCCCAGATAAGCTGTTGTTTCCAGCCATTCAGTCCTCTGTCACATTCCTGAAAGTTGTGGACAGCATTTACAACCTGGTCTTTTATTTTCACTGGAAATCAAAAGCATTAAATCTAAATAAATCCATGTAGTTAAGAACATCTATGCAGTAAGTAGGCAGTATTGTACACTACTAAGTGGTGCTGCAAATAATGGAGGTAGTCTCACATGAGGATTCCTTTCCTTAAGCAAAGAAATCTTTAGTAGATATAAAAAAATCTCATTCCTCAGGCAGATTGTCTACTGCCTTTGCCAAGTCTGAGGCGTTTGACCTTAGTGCCTACCCTTATTTTATCAGCATGCCAAATTATACTATGCCCATTACATTCTCTTCTATTCCCTTCAGGAAATATGTGGAATATGAAAAATGTCTATCAGCAATTTAAAGAGAAGCCCAGTTACCAGCATCATTTTTGAAACAGTACTCAGTTTGAGCAGAGACTAATACAGCCAAATAAATTGAATTTCCAGTTGGTCATGCAGGAAATTCTGTAGTTATTTTGGGTACAGAAACCAAACCCACAATATTTTAGTAACATTTATCTTTGTAACAATGTCAAAAAAGGTATTTGCACTTTTCTATTTGAGGCCCCTAAGGAAATACGGGCCACCTACCATTCACCCCAAGGATTCCCTGTAATCTAACATGTGCCAGGCTGCTCAAATGGCAGAAAATTTCTTGGTAGCATATGTTTTACATTTGCAATATCACTGCTACCTGACACATCTGGTTAATGTCAAAGTTTCCTCTTTCAGATATCTCTTGAAAAACAACCATCTGTGATGAAGTATGTAAAGTATCTATAAAATAACCAAACTTCATTAAACAAGAATGTAAAAGGATTTTGTCATGTGTACATGTATTTATGAACACAGGGAACAGGGTAAAAGACAGCTTCTTCAAGGGGAATGACAAAAATACAGGAAATAGAAAAACATAGGAGCTAAACCAGAGTATCACTAGAACTTGAAAAGCTGAAGTTGTCAGTACCATCTAAGCAGTACGTCATCTTACCCTTCACCAGCTCTCCATGATTTCAGGATCAGATGATCTGCTCCAGTGGGTGGCTGCCCTAATATGAAACAGGTCAGGGATTACTTCCTTGTCACCATTACTTTGAGTATGCCAGCATAAGTGCATTCCAGTCTGCTCCCACCCAATTCTGTGAAAAGGAGCTGAGTTTATAAAAGGAAGATCTACTACTCTGCGTATTTAAGTTAGCTGTATTATTCTCACAGATCCCAAATCTCTTAAATTGGTTATCTGTGTAGTACATTTGACTTTCTTTTTAATCTTTGGTGAATTACTTCTTGACCAAAGGCAGAATTTGCAATTTTTGCAAATCTCGTGGCTAATGTTTAGATTTGAGAACTGTAGAATAAATGCTGTGGAACCTGTCCTTATGACAGACATGTACCATTCTGTTGATGCCAGTTTGTCCCACTCCTTGAGGAGAAGATATGGTATGATAATTGCTTACACAAAATGCTGACTGCAGTGGAGCCAGAATTATTAAAGAAAAACATCCGTTCAATGGCTGAGAACAGAAAGATAAATTTCTAATCTGGGATATTCATCCCAGATCAGTCATTAATTTCCTTCATAAATGTGGGTGCTAATACTGGTTTTCTAAATGATCTGTCAATTGGCCAAGGAACATTTTAGGTGTGCCAGTGTGTCCCTCGAGGTATCATAGCCTGGCAGCCCAAAAATGCCACAGGGCCAGGACTGATGCCTCAAGCTCTGCACGGGCTTTGCCAGGGCTGTCCCGAGGCTTGCTGGCTGGCTCAGTCTGCACCTGCCAAGGTCTGCCTGCAGCTTGGCTGCTGCTTGGCTTGCCCATGAAAGACATTCTTTGTACGTAATAATGCCTGTACAACTCACCACATACAGCACAAAAAAACACCTTAGAAAACACAGAACAATTACTCCAAGCAGGTCCTAGAGTGAAGACAAGAAAACCATTGACTTGACTTCAACACTGTCTTCCTTCCAGCAAAGGACTTAAGATGCCGATGACTTCTTGTAGTCCTGCAAACACAGGCCACCATCAACCTTAGAATGCAGAGGGACAGTAGGGAGAGGAACATAACACCAGGAAAAGGATTAGAAACCAGGAAATGTACATAACATCTTTAACTTAATTTTCACTCCTGATACCTTCTCTGTGTGGTAACATTCATTCCTTTTTTTTTCTTTCCTTCTCTTAGATCTGCATTCAGAATAGTTATTTTATAAAAAATTAAGGTTTCAGTTATACAAATTCCTAGCTTTATATGTAAGATGGTTTCCTTTTTTACCTGACCAAGACTTTGAGAGTAAAAGCAGGCAAAAGAGATTTTCCAGCTCACATAGACATTAACTAAAATTATCAACATGCACTTTGTTACATCTATTGACTCAGATAACACGTAAAGCAAGACTGTATCAAACAACTGTTTTCGACACAGAGATCAGTCTGAAGCACAAATTAATTTCCAGATTATTCCAACATAGTATTACGAAAATTTCAAACTGAAATATGTGTCTGAATCAACTGGCTCAAAGAAATGCAGATGTGTTTTGTGACTCAGCCAGCCACCAACTTCACAGCTCAAACCTTCACTCCAGCCATTTAAAATCATCACTTATGAGCTTCTGGATATCAACACCTAGCATAGAAAGTGTGGTTATACTGTGCTTAAAAATACCCCAATTGAATCACTTGATGAAGTGGTAAAACTATGATTATAGTTAGGCAGTGTGCTGGCATGAAAAAGCTCAATGCTCTTAACCTAACAGAATATTAGAAAATTTAAAGTGTGCGTTGACAGTCAATAGGTAATCTCAAATCAACTTTATCAGTCCCAATCCTGCCTGAAGTGAATATAAATCATGAACTTTCCCCATCACCTTTTCAATCTCCTTCACATAAATGCTGAATTTTATTTACATACCATAACTGAATTGAACACAAGTCCCTTTCTCATACCAAAACACGTATCTCCTGGGAGCAATCAATGAGTAATCGATTACAAAGATTAGTGCTAGTTCATCCATTACATGACATGACTCCTTACACAAACCCATTGACCCATACACAGCAGTCAAGATCAATACAATCTTTCCACTTCCTCTCTCTGTTATTCCCAAGAGTGCCTAGCAAGGACAGATTCCCATAGAAACAGGTTAGTATAATAGCAAGCAGGATGCAGTTGCATTCTTTCTTCACAATAATCTTTAGAAAAACAAATCTTTTAGCAGGGAAGCCTTAAAATACAAATTCTCTTATTGCAAAGGAAAACCTCAAGGTCTCTTCTTCCAGGAAAGGTCATGCATACTTGCCATTCAAGCAATGTCAGCCAGGAATTTGTCCTATTGGCCTGAGCTTAAGCTGGACAATATGACAGTAAAAATGCTATCCTAGCCCAAAATCAAACCTCTGAATTTCATTCATGGAGCCCCTTGATATCCTGCTTTGCTGCTGTCTCCAGTTTCCAAAAAACATAACAATAAACATGAATTACAACACCCACCAGCTCTCTAGCACAGCCCACTTGGTGATTTTACCCACATAAAACAGGGCACCATCAGACATGTCAGCTGGCATGACCAGGGGCTGCATGTCCCATGCACACCAGAGACCTTACAGGTGTGATGAGAGACCCACCTCGCATTAGACTGGCACAATGTTTATATGAAATTGTGCCAGCAAAACTCCACTGGAGGCATTTTTGTTTGAACATGAGGGCAAATGTTCAGCCCATGGGGCCTGTTAGGCTATAAGCTCCATATATGAGTTACAAGATCAGCTACTTTTTTCAAGTAGTTTATTTTCAAAATGGCAAAATTTTCAAGAGTGAAACCCTGAAGAGGAAATAATTACTTTGTAAAGAGCAATGATATCCACCCCACACACCCTCAAGCAGGGAACACATTCTAATGATCACAGGGCAAAAAAATCAGTGCCTCAAATATTTTCTAGCCAAAAAGAGCACAGCCACATTGATTTCTGTAATGTCTTTTGTTTAGCTATAGCCATTTATATCCACTTGAGAAGCTGTCAGTATGATTAACACCTCTTAATTTCTCAAAGGCTGATTGATTTTCATGCAGTTTGTATGTACTGACCACTACAGAAGCCGAAGCTGTTCATTGTGGTGTCAGACCTTAGACAGGTTTTCAGGACATACTGTATTAAGATCATTGCCCAATGCCTCCATCTAAAACCCTGTCAGTCCTAACACCAGAGATGATAGCAGTCACAAGAATATGTGGTAAAAAATTCCCATTCATTATAGGTAGACTGATGATTTTCTGTTAATGCTGTTGTATGTAGCCTTTTGAAGAGAAACGACATGAATCAGCAACATTTTTAGAGCACAAGGACTACAAATTGATGGAGTTGTGTGAAGTACATGGAAAAAACAGGAATACCTGTAAAGTTATAAATGAGAAGATAGATGCTTACTGGACAGTCTGACTATTAAGATTTACAAAGAAAGACAGTTAAGCATCTTCATATCTAAAAAAAGCATCTGACACAGATGTGTTACCACAGATGATTTTCAGTAACTTTAATTATCTCTATAACACTAATTCCAAAATCCACAGCTTCACATATTTATACAATTCAAGGATCACTGCAATACCAACAACCCTATATACTTACCCTGTGATAAGATTCCCATGGTATTTCTTATACATGAGGATTCTACCTATGTGAGAGCCACCACAAAAACAAGATGTCATTTGATAATCCCTTGATCTATAAAATTATCATTATGGCAGTGTCCAACTGCACTCAAATAACAAGTGAATATATCTAAAGAGAAAAATCTCATAGGAGACATTTTTCCACAAAGATTCATAACAACTCATTAAAATATCCTCTGTGTCCTGCTAGTCTTCATTACCAAATGAGCATGCCTTAAAAATCTTGATGAGAAACAAAATGTGCAAAGGGCCCCCACAATGAGGATTAAATATGCTCAGTCCAAACCATCTGAAATAATTTCAAAAGCTTAAATGACAGACAGTGCAGTGCTGTGAGGTGTGAAAGATGAGAATAGCCTGATCTGTAGTCTGCATTTTAAGGCAAAAATAAAAGGTTCTGTGGTAAACCAGGCTGTGTTTTCTGTCAGGCAGTGTCCCAAGCCCACCATACCAGATCTTTCTGTTTCTCAGCCAGTGGAAAAAATAACAAAAAAACCAAAAAAACCTGAGACCCTGCAGTACATTTCATTTCAATCTGACTGGCCATTAACAAGTGAAATACATACAGAAACCAGCCCTAATGGGCACCACTGTTATTACAGTATTAACTATTCCCCCAATCCAATTTATTTATGCTGAATGAAAATTTATTGATCCTCAAGAGCTGATTAACATGAAAGGAAATCAAATGATGAGTTAATTAACCCAAAGACTTTTAAGATTTCCAGTTCGCAGCTTCTGGACTAGGTAGAATTAGCTTTCTGAGCAGAGAGCTGTTCATGTTCATTATCCATAAATAACACCACAAGTTTAAATAAAACAGAGGTTTCCCCAAAGTAAAAATTTGGAAAAAATTGGAAATCCAAATGCCACATGCACAAGTGCCAATTATGATCAGTACCTTGCAATTCTGGCATTCACTCAGTATTTTGTGTTATTTAAAAAAAACAGGCATCTTAAATTATTTCTGGTTTTCTGGTTTGCCTAGCACAAAGTGAACCTTGGGGATAATAAAATGGGAACACAGGACACACCGACATAGAAACATACAGGTAACTATTTAAGAGATAGCAGATTCTGACACAAGACAATTCCCAGAAATACAGGTTTAAAGGGACCCATGCCTCTGACAGGAATCAGCAGAGACCCAGCCAAGCTCTCCTAGCCCACCCTTCAAAGGTAAGGAAAGTAATGGTTTCAGATCCAAACAGAACAGAGTTTAATAGAAAAAAGTGCTCTCCTTTTGGCACATAGACCCACACTCAGTTCCCGTAACTCTCAATCTGCACAAGTCCTAGTGAGCAGTGGAGGCGTCTGACATGAGGTCACACTCTGCACCTCAGGCTTTCCTCCCAGTGGAAAGCTATTTTTTGTTACCTTGGGTTTTTAGCTTATGAAAAGGTTCCTCTAGGCTCTGTGAAAGGCAGAAGGATATTCTGAAATAGGCAGTCAAGGACAAGTTGTGTTGCCCTTATCAGGTTTTTCAAAGAGCACAGTGCTGGATATGAAAGAGCACTGTGAACATAATTATGGTTTTAATCAACCAACATTTGAATGCTTTTCAGTTGCTTGTAAAAGAAACAAACCCGTTGGCTTTGTTTTAACCTTTAAAAAGAATAAAATTAATTCCCAAGTGTAAAATGTTCATTTCAAATCAAGCATTTGAAACCTTACTTAGCTTTGCAATTGGAATATTTCATAGAGGGTTCTTCCTCTCTGCCTACCCCCAAAAACTTGGTGAAGTGAACCCCAGCTCACTAAATCGAAACGTGTGTTTCCTATTAAGAAAGTTCCACCTTCACTCAGTGCTATGGCGAATTTCCTTGGAAATCTGGTTTTAAATGTCACATAAGGAGCTGCTGAATGCTGAGCTCCACAGTGTGGGCTGAGCAGCTGAGAATCTTCCCCCATGCACACAGAGGTGTCTGTATCGTATGCCTGTTTTCATCCAAGCCTCCTGGTTCCCTGCTTTTCCTCTCTTGAGCCTTATTAGCAGAACTTTTAGATCAGTTTCAGCATCACCTGCCAGCCAAGTTTCTGTACATGAATTTTTTTTCCCACTCAGCCTGTCAAAAAAAGGGAGGCAACACTGAGAACTTCTGGGCTGATTTGAATATTCAAATCCATCATGCTTGAAGGAGCTTAAAAGTGGGCAAAAATAGTTGACTGTCTGCTTTACATTTATCATTAAAAAGAGTGGGGCAGACACTACGAGAATAATGTGGAAAACAATTAGCTTGATTTAAAAAACCAAGAAAATTTAATGAAGAAGGGAAAAAAACACAGAATTAGCAAACTTTCTTTTCCTCAGTAGTTTTTTCGGAACAGTTAGCAGTTAGCCATTTAGGTAGAATAATAAAATAGAACTTTTACACACGTTAACTCTTCCATGGATAAATAGTTGGCTTCATTTTTCACAGCTGTCCTTCAAGCACCTCTAGTGATGAAAGCTGGATGTCATGCAAGCACCACATTTCCATGCCAAAAGTTACCCCTGATGATTCCTTCCCAGACCTAGTGGATATCGATAAGTCACATGAAGGACATAAGATTGCTACAAGTTTTTAATTACCCAAAGAGGTGGCCAGCTTTGAAACTCGGGAAACACACTTTCTGAAGTGGGTGCTCCACAGAGGAGTAAGGGCTGTCATGCAGCACCAGCAGCAAGTGACACTGAGGGTGAGGGGAGCCCAGGTTTTGCACACCTGGCCACCTGCAGCCTGAGGGGAGGAGGTTTGGAGGTCACTGGTGCTCCCCTAAGTGTCCTCATCCAATTAGATATTTTTCAGTAACTGAGAGCTGGATAGGTAGAATGCATTGATTTAACTTTAAAACCACCCCACTGTGTGTTTGTATGTCTGGTATTTCCATACCGCTCTTCTTCCAGCTAGACACAAATGGCACAATGTCTTAAAAGCAAAAGACTAGAAAAAAATAATCCATAGCTTGTCTGAAAGTTTTAAAATATTGGCAGATTTGAGAGAACGGAGCAACTGAAGATGGGTTAATAAGCAGCAGAATGACAAAGCTATGTTAAAGTTAACGAGCCTTACAGCCCGGTAAGAGTGGATCTAAAACCAGACAGAAGATAGTGCCAAATTTCTGAGATCCTGTTCTCCATTCTTCACATATTACTGGGGCAAGGGGGTTAATTTCAGATTAGATATAGTCTGCTCCTGTTCCTGAAATCCCATTAATAAATGGGATTTTCATTTTTAATGAAAACTCATTTGCAGGTTTTGAAGCCATTCAAAATACCATAAAGGGCAAGGGGGGGGAATGTAGAATTTCATTCATAATGCATTTTTCATCCAAACTAAAATGCGTATGGGGCACAACTGAAACTATTCTGAGTTTTGATACTAAATAAAAATGGATATGGATTACCAAACATACAAACAGCTTCAGCCTCTGCTTTGTTACAGGGCTGTTATCTTGTCTCATGACAGAAAATCATTATCAAACTTCAGCTTTTACCTGCTTTGCTGGTAAAAGATTCTTTCCAGACTATACTAATAGGTGTCACTGGGATAGCAGTGCCCGATCAGGCCTCTTTCAACCGGGCAGCTATTTCCAAGTAGGACTGTAATCACTTTCCCATAAAATATTTTGCTTCCAAAAAGGTATTGTCAGGTCAGCAGATCTAAAACTGACATTGCTTCACTAAATAAAGGCCAGATGGAAAGCTTGTCCTATGCTGCCAGAGGTTATTGTTCAAGGAGTCCACCTACTCCCCAGTGTGGCATTGAATATCATTAAACATTTAAATAATTTCTGCTTTAAATGAGTGGCACCCCAGCGGGGAATTCATTCATAGTTCATAGTTCTAGGAAGTGTGGATTTATTGTAGCCCTCTCGCAGGGCATTAATAGCTGCTATCAAAACACGATACACTCAAACAATGCTAGCACGTTACTAGCCTCTGTTTACAATCATTTTGTTTGAGAATTGCTGACAACTGACCTATACCACTCCCAATAAGACATTCAAGTATTAATTGTCACAGGACTAGGCCCAAAGGAAGATACAGAGGAGAAGACTACATGATTACCGATGCCTCTTCCAGCAGATTTGATTTGTGCTGGCATTTTTGCCATTTTATAGTAAAAAAACCTTGTTTGATGGCAATGATATCAGTACAGACTGAGTGTTTTTGCTTACAGCAGCCATCCATGAGGTGTGTGCAATCCTAAAGTAAATTTCCAAACCACAGGACTTTGTCATTAAACTCTGTGGGCAGGAATACAGACACACTTTTCCTGAGAGAAAATTAGGTGATGTACCAGCAGGCACCTGTAATGCAAAACCTTGCATGCATAACAAGATCTGGCTTTTAACAGGAGATTTTGCAAATTGCACCAGTCTCAACTAGGTGCCAAATGTGCTTCCATGAATGAATTCCACTTCTTCCCTACTCAAACAGTAAAGTAATAAGGTAAAAAAACAAGTTATAGAACAAAGACACTAAGTAATCAATGAGGATGAATCATCCTTTGACCTGTTATGTTTTTTAATTACCTTGTATTGCTAATAGATGATTAGATTATCTCTGACAGTACATTATGGCAGAAAAAATCCACTTGCTTTTCTCCATAAAATATCATGCATATTTTGCAGTAACATGGGGCATTGAAGAATATTTCAAGCAACAACAACAACAAAAAATCAATAGTTTTGCGAACAAATCTTTTGGGATTCCTGGCTTCACACTAGAATAGCAAACTAACTTGGATAAAAGTGTCAACATGGACACTTTGATTTATCTGGTTTTCTTTGTTTATGTAATCTAAATTCAGTCATTTGATCCTGCTAACTCCAATATTATGCCCCAGTAGAAATGCAGGAAAACTCTGCAGATAAAATTGTTGATGCTGCTAATCAAGAAAAAGAGCTAAAGTCAGAAAGCAGTTCAAAGGGGGATAACTCCCAAGCTTTGGACCATTCAAATCTTAAGAATTTCTGGGGAAAAATTTGATCTTGCACTCTTGTTGCAACTCTGAGCCAAGTTACTATTCAGGATCCCAGTTTCTGATTGGGGGTGTTATACGGAGCAGTGTCTATCTGGTGCCCAGCCTGTCCCATCCCAGGTAAGATCAGCTTAACAAATCAAGGGGTACATGAATAGCTTATAAGCTTTGAAGCTACACTGTTTATGCATTTGTCGATCATGCCAGTATCATTAGCTGTTATTTCCCAGATCAAAGGGCTGCAACCTGTTTCTCACAACATTTATCACGATTTTGAAATAATTTTTAGGGCTAATCATAAATGATACTCTAATAAATCAGTGTTGAAAGTAATTGTAATTAATTCTGACATCACAAGGATATGAAGATACTGCTTTTATCTTCAAGCTGGCCTCGGTGCCCACCAGCCATAACACAAGGGGTTATACATACATGAACTGTTTCCTTAGGAAGACTGCAGTCACTCTGCAAAGTTTACAAAAATATTCTGGTGTACACTATGTAGATGAACTAATTAGTAGAATACTAATTAGACATTATCTTTTCTTGTCCAGTAATTTGGCTAGTGACTTCTCATGCTGTTAACTAAGGGCCATATTGGAGTGGAAGGTCTTCTCAGAAGTGCCTGTGCATCTTGGGCACAGGACTGAAAGGCTGGCAGCTCAACTGTTAGGAGGTGGATGCCTTGTGAGCTTTCCAAAACTGGTGCTGAGCAGACATTGATTTTCTGTGGTTCATATCTTTTTGGAATTTTTTTTTTCTTCAGATGTTAAATTACACTCTTGTTTACCCTGAATTCACATTCTACACGATAGCACTTATTCCCCACATCAAGTTGAAAATAATTAATTAGTAAACAGGGAATAGAAGAGCTATCTAAAAATAATCCAACAGCTGTATAAGTAGGCTGCACTTCTGAACTTAAAGACTTTATGCTCTTTCTTCTGACATGCCAAATGCTAAGAGTTCTGGGAAATACGTGCACACCTCATTTGATAACAAACTTTTTTCTTCATAGAATCACCTGGGTTGGAAGAGACCCTTAAGATCGAGTCCAACAGCCTAACCTTACCTAGTCCACCTCTAGATCATGTTCTTAAGCACTTCATCTACACGCCTTTTAAATACCTCCAGGGATGGTAACTCCACCAGGTCCCTGGTCAGCCTGTTCCAATGCTTGACAACCCTTTCAGTAAAGAAATTCTTCCTGATATCTCTTAATCATCTCATAATTTACAATATCCAGGAGCTAGAGAAAGAGGCATTTTCATAATATATACAGAGGTTTAACTGGAATTAACTGATGGTCTCAATTTAAATTTAACTTCCTGTAAGTCACATTTAAATCAAAACCTGTCCATGGCAAAGCCTCATCAGAGCTAGAGGTGTGCAGGCAGGATTTCCAATTGAGGCTGGACAACCAAGGTGACCCCTCCAGCCAGTTTCATCACCCCTGCCATGCACCTTAGGACAGTGACAGAGCATCAGCCTGCAACTGGATGATATGCTCTGGGAGCTACAGACACCAGCATAATTTACAGCAGGTCACGGAGCAGCTTCAGTAGTTGCAGCATGAGAATCAATAAGTGGCTTCTTAACAGCTTCAGATACTAAACAGAGATATCTACACATGCAGAATTATGGCCCAGTTAATGTAGAGAGGAAAAAAAAGGAAAAGGTGAAAAGGTCAGTATAGATTTGAATATTCAAAAAATAAGGCATAACAGCACAGACTTACAATGAGACCAGTCTTTCTCTCAGAGTCTAGTGGAAAGCATGAGCTTATGGTGCCTGCATAGCAGTGGGAGCCCATCCCCAGGTAGAAGAGAGGAATCTCTAGGAAACTGTCCATCATTTCCAGTGATATTTTTTTTAAAATAGCTGATTTCCTGATATACTTATCCAAAAGTTTTAAATTATCTTATTCCTGAGGCTTAGTCCACAACTATGTTTTAGGAAGAAATGCAGATCTCAGCTGGGTCAGAAAGACAGTGACAGAAATTTATGCATCAATCCCAGCAAAATTTCAAGTCAATGCAGAGTAATACATTTGGTCTACTGATTTTTTTCCCCCAAGTTTCACATAGCTGCTTAACACAGAGTATTTAGAGAAAACTGGAGTAAGGCTGAGTTCCCAGTCCCCAATGTGGGGTACATCACTTAATGGCGAATGTCTCCTGCACATTTCGCTGTCTCCCTGTCACTGTCATTAAAGGGATTTTCAGTGTTGGAAGTGTGCTCACAGGACTGACCTAAGGAGTTCAGGAGTCTTTCTAGTAATTGCAAAGGATTTTAGGCCACCTGCACATTTAAAAATCATTTCAATGGCTGATTATTAATCATGCGTTGGATATTTACAACATAGCCATCCTGACTTCTGAAAATCTGTTTTTTTTATCCCCTTGTGGCTCTAGAATTTAACTCTTTCAAACACTTGCTTCGTAATGGATACCTATTTTCCTTTTCCTCATTTAACCAAGGCATTTCTACCTAAGATCAAAATAAAATTTTAAAAAACCCCTCAACATTTTGTTGAGTGCTTACCAGAACAACAAATGTCTCATATCCCAAAAGTAATATTGACCTTCCCCGGGGCTACATTTTCTCTCTGCACAGCAAGCTTCTTGTGGATTTTGCTTTGTAGCTGAGCACTGAAATTGCATGTCATCACTATGATTCTTCCCTATAGAGTGACTTTCAAAACAGGTAATGGAAATCTTCCCTGCAGATAAAAGACCTGCAGTTGGCTTAGAAAAGGAATATTTTTATTTTACCTCAGCACACAGTAAATTTCCTAGCACGTTTTGCTTGCAGTGTTGATAATGCAGCGATAGGACCTGTTCCAGAAATCCAGCGCCTCAAGTTCAGTGCTCCAGTGTGGTATTTTATAGAATTTATGTTAAGCTGCTGGAAAGCCACTGCAGCCCAGCAGTTATTACAGAAAAGCATTCAAGAGCCAAGGAGGGAAAAAAAGCAATGGGGAAAATCCCTCTGTAGTTTAGAGCTAATGTTTTCATGTTACTCTCATTTGCATCAGAATAATTTATTTTTAAGTGCCACCACATTCAGTTAAGTGGCTCCATTATAAAGCTACAGCTTTTCCTTTGAATTTCCAGGTAGCCACAGTTCCTGTGTTCCTGTGTTGGATGGTACTAGCCGGGTGATGAAATACCAGGGCACGTTTTTCACCAGCTGGATTACCTGAAATCCACCACATATTTTAAATTAATGAAAATAGAGATTCAATTATACATATTTCCTTTGGAAAGGTGAATATGAGACACAGCTATACAGCTTTTGTTTGGCTTTAATTATTGTCATACAGTGTCAATTACATTTCGAGACTTAGTTTAATCTTGCAATTTTAGAGATGCTAAATTTTGACTCACAGATTCTCACTTATTAATTCTTAAAGTGTGTCATGGTTTAATCCCAGACAGTTACTAAGCGCTAAGCAACTGCTCACTCACCCCTCTCCTGCAGTGGAACAGGAGAAAAATGTAAAAAAACCCAACCCTTGTATGTCGACAGACAGTTTAACAGGATTACAAAGGTCAACACCCACCCCCCAAAAAAAAAAAACCCAAAAAAACCCAACCCACAACAACCACCAAACAAACAAAACATAAACAAACCAAACGAGTGATGCCCAAATGCAATTGCTCACCACAATTAGAAGGAAAATAAAAACAATCTGATGCTCAGTGTGTTTCTGAGCAGCAATCCCACCTACTGGCAGCCTCCCCTCTTATATCCCGAGCATCACAGGAACATCCCTCTGGCCAGTCTGGGCCAGCTGTCCTGGCTGGGCTCTCCCAGCTTCTTGTGCACCGGGCAGGGTGTGAGATGCTGAAAAATCCTTGACTCACTATAAGTGCTACAACTACTTACAAACAACTAAAAACATCAGTGTGTTATCAACTTTATTCTCATCCTAAATCCAAAACAGAGTGCTACACCAGGTACTAGAAAGAAAATTAATTTTATTCCATCTGAAACCAGGAAACAATGGCATACAGGAATCTTGATTTTCATTTTCTGGCAATGTATAGCCAAACCCTGCCACAGTGCTTCAGTCTTAAATTACCAGCAGACTTTTATCTTGAAGGACATTGCTTATTTTAAGGGACACCTTTCTTCCTATTTATTTAGCATGCAACAGGAACTCCCAAACAATCAAACCTTTTCAGAGCTAGCCGAGTAATCATTGATTGTATTTTTTCCCCTGTTTTCTCAGCCTTCCAACAAAATCAAGCCACAGGTGTAAGAATAAAATTGATGCAGAGTGGGAATTTCCTCCTGTGTCTCCTAAAATTGCACTGAGCCACACTTCTGAAATACAGAGTGAATATCACTGTGTGAAGACACATGTTTCACACTTTAATCCAGACCTCTGCTTTTACATGTGTATTCTAAGTAAGGAAAACACATTCCAGAAAAAAAAAATATCAAAAAAGATTAGTATCTACACAAGCAGCAAAGGCTCCCACTGACAGGCATGACCACTCTGTGCAGCTCAGGGCTTCTAAACACAGAAACAAAGCAGCCGTTTCTAGCCAAGACTAAGGCTTCTTAAGTCTGGTCCTCTTTCAGCACTTAGGAAGGCTTCACCCAGGACCCACGGGGACAACAGACACACGGGGCTTCCCTGCACTGCTCTCCTGACTGCTCCAAACAGCAGGGAGGGCAGAGGGAGAGAGGGAGCCTGGGCATCAAGCCATGTGACTGCACAAGAGTAAGAAACAAGGTCTACTTGACCTCTGGAAGTCGACAGGGTTTCAGACATCCCATTAAAAAGCAGAATCCAGAGTCCTTCAAGACTCTACATGGAGAGTTCTGTAAGGGAAGAAGCCAGACACAACAAAAAATAATAAACAGAATTAATTTAGAGGCTTAAAATGATCAGCCTTGCATGACCCAAAGTTTAGGATGTGCGGCATCCACTGAAGACCAAGCTACAACAGAGGTACAAAATAAAAGCTCTCATCTGAAAACAAACCATGGAAAAACAAGAGAGACAGAAGGAGGTATGCAAAAATATAGATTAACTCTTAGTATCTGACTTCACAGCTTTATTTCTGAACGAAATAATCCCCAGCTGGTAGAAGTATTCTCTCTGGGGAAAAAAAAAAAAGGGGGGGGGGGGGAAGAAAAATACAATGTTGACTTTTAAAGAAATGAAACTAAAAACTGTTTGTGGGTGTTGGGAGGGAGAGCAAGGAGGTATTCGGCATTCAGCAGAGGCTGTATGGCTGCACAAGGTGTCCCCCTAAGGAAACTGGCCCCTGCAGAGGCTATCCCGCCCCAGCCTGTCACCTGCATAATAAAATCCCCTGTGGCACCCTCAGCACCAGACTCAGCGTTGTCCACGGTGAGGAGCATTCAGGGGGATTACAGGCAGTCCTCACATGAGCATTGTCCCCTTACCTGTATCCAGCACAGGAGCCACACTTCAACTTTCCACAAGCTTTGTGTAGCCCAGAATTCCCTCTCCAGTTTCATGCTCTTTTTATTTTTTCCACTGTTATGTTATGTGCAACTGTGGAAAGAGTCTCTCTCATGAAGTAGAAACACCTGTGCAAGATGCAGAATCAGTTCAATATCCATTTCCTTTGGCTTCAGCATCAAAATAACGTCAGTGGTTTATTTCATGTCATTGCATTGTTGTTTATTTAGAAATCAAACCAAAAATGCACTGAAATGAAGCAAAACTGCCAAGTGTGACTTGGAATGATAAACTAGATTTTGATAATTGTGTATTTAAGGATAGCAAAAATACTTGCTTTGAGAAAAATCTGTTCACACTAAATGTCATTTCAAGTAAAATATTTTTCTTTAATTGTATGGCTCTAATTCCCTGGACACTGTCCTCCTGTGTGTTCCAATTAGTTGGTTCAAAAGCAATGTTTAAGGTGGTGCATTATGCCTGCCTTGCTAACTGCCCCCAGGGCAAAGGAATACAGCATGCATGGCTATCTGTAATTCACATTAAAACTCAGATATTTTCCATATAAAACCTCTAAACAGCATTCCAAATAGTACAACTTGAACCTCATCCTGAAGAAAAGGGAATCATGCAGTCCGTGTTCTCAGTGCAGAACATATTTGCCCTCTGATCTTGATCTTTTACCTGCTGCTTTCTTCAGTTGTTGTTCATTCTCCCCGACAGTCCTGGAGCTCCAGTTGCAGGTTCTGTGAGACTAAAATATTGCTTAACAAGGGGAAACAATATTTTAAACAACAAAATACATGAGAAATCATTGTTAGGACCTCTGAGGGTCTGATGCTGATCTCTGCTGACTACAACTGAGCAACTTCTGCAGGTGCAAATGAAATCAGAATCGAGCAAAGAGTATCGCCATAGGAGATCTTGGTAGCTCATTACTTTAGGATATGATTTATTTTCCCTTTCTAGGACTAAATTAGCAAGCACTCTTCACACAAATAATTTGTCTGCCTGTAGTGAATGCACAGGAATTGCCTGTTCCCTCTTATGTGCTGTTAATGTTTGTATGGCTGCCTGCATGATGGTATTTTCATTTGGATAGCATCGAGCTGAACACAAGGGCTTAATACTTGTCATAGCGTCCTCAGCAGAACTTGACACCTATTCCCACTCTATTCTTGTGCCTTTTGGCATTCACAATCAATAATTGTCTTGTTTGTCAGCCTGCTTGCCACCACAAAGTTCATTCATTACAAATCCATGCTGCAAAGAAACATTATTCGACAAGATTTGCTGTAAGTCTTGCTTGTCCTAACAGCAATCCGATAAAACAGCCATTCTAGGTTGCTGTAATTTAGATGCCAGGGATGCTTCCCCTTCTAATTTAACAAGCTTGAAAAAGAGCAAGGAAGGGTTTTTTCCCCTTCAGAATTCTTTTCTTCCTACTTCTCACATAGTAGCATAGATATGCCCGAACTTTTATCCTCATACATGTCCTCTCCTCCAGAGGAGCATTCAAGGAGCCAACAGCACTGCAAATTTTGAAGCTCTGACCAGTTGTGTGCTTGTCCAAGAGCTGACAGGCAGTCCTGATAGCCACTCATCTAACCTTCATGTGACATGCTATTATCTAATGAGCTGGATACTCACTTCTGGGTGATACAGCTGATTGGGGGGAAACCTACATGTTGAGGCATGCCACCATGGGTCAGTAAGGAGTCACCCATCAGAGAGCTGAACTGTTTGTGCAGACTGGGTTTGGCCTGTGGGAAGAGGCTGACCACTGTAGCAGCACAATATGTGTTTCTAGTTTTTAAAGGAGAGAACATATAAGTTCTCTCACACATGTCTTCTCAACAAGCTTCCCAAGCTGCCTTCTTAGATTGCTTAAAGAATGTCCAGAAGGCTTCCCATCAGGAAACTGAGTTACATTCCTCAGCAAAGAATAAGCCTTCCATGGTGAAAATAAAATCATTAAAAAATATTAAAACCAAGGAAGAGGAAGGGATAGAACTGCAATGGAGTATGATTTAAACATTTTATTACCTGGAGCCCACTCATAGAAACAAAAACCTGCTCAACGTTTTCAAATTTAAGACACCATTCCTTAAGAGAATCATGAGTATACTTATCAAAAAACTGTACATGAGATCCTCTCCTACTCTGCATCAACACAGAACCACTGAGGATCCCATACCTGTCTTTGCTGTTCCTGTACATCTTAAAAAATTATGTGTTACCTCATCCTATGCTGTATAACCACACAGTCAGAGCAGCAGTTGTCTCTCATATCCTTTCATTAGTCAGCATGAATGTTTATCACTCTCAGCTAAAAGCTGTAACTGTGAACACAGTCCTGCTGCACCAGTGAAACCTTCTGGATCAGCAAAACACTCATGCCTCCAAAATGTGAAATTCTGCTTTTGTAACAAATGCTGCACTGTTGAAGTATGAAAAAAAAAATCAATGATTACAGGGTTAAAGATAATAGCATAGGTAAATTGGAAATGTTGCAAACTCAGAAGTGAATTGAATCCCCTTCACTTCCTCCATTATTTCCCAGACAGATGAACAGAGGGGCATAGAACAACGCAACCATTTCTTTTCATAAGAACCAAAATACTCACAGTTGTGCAGCAAAACTGCAGTGCATCAATAGTAAAAGCGCAGAAGAACACTGCAGTGTACAGAAAGACCTAGTACTCCTGAGTGCTGGCATAAATGGTGTCAGGAGAAACTCTATAAACATTAGAAACACACGGTGAGAACTTCTGCTGTGAGCTGCTGCAATTGGAGGCAATGACAGAGGAAAAGGATCTGTGCATGTAGGGGTCAGGTCCAGTGAAAGCCATAAGGCTTTGGTGTGATACAGTCCTGGAAAGATCAGTTCCAGAAGCCAGTTCCAAAGTGTACAGGAAAGAGGCACCCCAATTAGAAAGCAAGTAATGCATGTACAATGAAGAGGTGGATAGCAGCTTTAAGCCCAACTGAAAACCAGAAGTATTTTAAAATAACCGACATTGTGGAATAACTTTTCAACAGCATTTGTGAAAACAACAACAACAAAAAAATTAAATAAACCAAACATTTTGTGGCATGATACTGACCAGTTTTCAGAAGCAAGGATCTTTCTTTGGATTGAGGCTGTTCTGTCTGGATGCCCAAGGTTTGCAATCAAAGCAAATAACAATAAATTAATAAATTTATTGTTTCTCCACCAAAGCCCCTGTAAGATGTGTGGGAATAACTTGCTCCCACACATGCCTAGATCAGTCCAAAGTCCTTTCCTGCTCTTCCCCTTGGTCCCCTTGTGTTGCAGATGTGTCAAGTGGGGCATGCAGAAGAGCCTTGCAACTGCCCTGGCTGCAGAGTATGCACCAGTCAACCCGTGCCCACACCCATCCTGGTAAGAAGATCTTGCTGTAAATAACAAAAGAGATTAATGGTGTAGAGTCTCAACCTCAGGACTGTCAGGCTTAGGCCATTAATCTAGTGCATGCTTCGCTAGGGCATGGAGCCTGTTACGGATAAAATTTAAGGAGAATATTTATCGATTGTGCAATAGTTCTGTATTGGTTTTAATTGCTAGTTTTTCTTTTCAATTATACTCACTAGAGCTGTGAAATAAGAAAACGACCAAGTAAAACTGGTAAAACCAGTTCAACTAATTAAAGTTTAAATTAGTGCAATCTCCATGCCTTTTGCAGTTATTTATCACTTTAATACCTACAACAATAAAATCAAATTTAATCCATGAATCACGCTGGATTATCTAATGATAATCACAGCAATAAAAGAAAATGATACACAGTGGGAACTTGGTTCTTAGTACCAAACAAGCTATCAGCAATAAAATACTAATGAATAATACACTTCATTACAGCCCAAATACCGCTCCCCATCAAGAGTGCCATCAAATTATACAACATTGCTGGCAATGGTATCTGAAAAGACTTACAACGGACATGAAATTCCAAGAAAAAGGTTGAGTCATTATCTGTCTGTTGTTATTGCTGAAACATAATAATTTCACCTTTAGAAAGCAAAGAGCTCTTTAACAGCAAGAGCAAACTAATCATTTCCACATATGTGGGAAGGTAAGTATAAGCGAAACAGTGGATGATAAGAGTCAGTGTATTGTGCTGGGGTTTTTTTCCTCTTTCATTCATATTTAATTTTTCCTTTTAACTCTGGGATAAGTCAGGCTTCTTTTATTTCCTCTCAGCAGAGGCCAAAAACCAAGTCTTCCAGAGACTAGGCTAACCACTTGGCAACAGAGGCAGTCCCCATTTTGTTTATTCTCCAGCTTCTCTCCTTATTTAACAGTTTTGGATTCACCATGTTCTAGCTTCAATTAGATGTCATGATGGTACTCTGCTGCCTTATCTCCCACTTTATTGCCCAGAGGTTAGGGTACTTTTAACAAAAAAAAAGAAGTTTAAAAGTCTCAGGGCTGAACCACCACGTTCCCTGTGCTGAGAGCTGTCTCATCATTAAGATCATTAGCTTACTTCCAACTGGATACTTCAAGAAAGTTGCTGATTAGCATGTACAGTTTTCATATCATCACTGGGCACCGGTGTCTCCCCATGCACATCCTAAAAGGAATAAAACTCTTCCAACAGAGGGGTCAGATTCTTCAAATCTGTCATGTGTAATTGCCCCAGTGGCTACTAGCTTTAGACAAGCTCCTTAGCATACACCTTTAGACCACCTCTCAGATTTACCAGATGCATTACTCAGAACATAGCACAGTCTGGGCTTTGGATTCCACATAAGCACATAAGGATAAGGGACCTTCCCTTTCTCCATTGGGAGATACGCCACAGTGACTGTAAGACAAATACAAGGCATTTTTTTCTTACCTGCTGTAAGTGATGTTTTATGACAAAGAGAGAAGTGAGCAATGTATCACTATTTAGACAGCTAGCTAGGGTAGTGATGGAGCAATCTCCATGTTTATAAGAAGGGTCTGACCTCAATTAATGAATTATACTTTAAGTCATTACAGAACACATTTCCTACTGCGAATTACCAAACTAATGAGGTGCAAAAGTGACAAAATCTTAATTATCCCAAGAGCTGCAACAATTTTAATGAGGCAAACTGAACACAGAGGAGAAAGCAGTATCACATTTCTTTCCTTTTTCTTTTGGGAATTATGTTTTTCAGGATTTGGCATAAGGGGAGTGATCGTGCAGATTGCTACACTGTTGGGTTATATTCTCTAATCACAGTGGGCATTTGTAGGAAGTGGAATTCAGGGTAAGAGAACATAAAAGCTGCTCATTAGGAAAATACCTACTGTGCCCTTCATGTGGGAGTTAAAAGGATTGAACACACAAACTCCTATGTATAAAAAATCCCACTACAGAAAATCTTGCAGGCATGCTTGCGGGGAGAAGTGTCCTTTGGAAATGCTGGAATGCCTTGCCCAGTCCATTGACTGCAGAGTAGGAGACGGTGGTGACACTCCTCAGGTCCTACAGCTGCATGGAGGGACTTGGGTCACCTGCCCCGTTGGGGGAAATTTATAGTTCACCTCCCAGATTCCCGAGATTCCTGCAGAGTTTGGCCAGTCTCTGGATAGCGTCTTGAATTAGGAGGTAGTGGAGGCTGAATATCAAAATGCTGAAAAATTGCTGCTCAGCATGCTGGGTTAATTGTGAAATTGTGAGAAAAGTCTGTATTGCTATAGAAAATGACTTGGCAGAACAGACAGGTTCTTCTGGGAGAATATGCCAGTTTTGATGAAAGAAGTATTTTTCAGGTTCAGTAATAGAAAACCAAGAATGAGTGAAGACAAGACCCAACTCCAACAGTGAGGGTTTAGAGCTGACTGCTGGGCTATAGTATCCCTGCCCCAGGCCCTCCAGCCCTATTTGAATAGAGACGTATCTCCCTACACTCCTTGTGAACCAGGCCTGTGCCAAGCTTCAGCAAAGGTTTCTTCTCAATTTTGTGCTGACTCCATGCCATCCTTATTATAATCAGAGACTTTAGATTTATTTTCTTTCTTTAGGGCTGTTAGCATTACATTTCATTGAAGTTACGAGGTTAGAAAGAACAAACACCAAAAAAAAAGAAAGGATGCCGGATTTCTTGATATACTCAGACAAAAAATAAATTATTTTTAGATAGAATCTGTGATTCATTATAAATAAAGTAATATGTCAACATAGGATTATATCAAGGAAAAGAACATTCAAAAAGCATCCATATTTATTACTAAAATAAAAACATTCTTCATATGTTCCTCAGGAAAACGGTTCATTACTTTATCAGAAAATTGATGCAATTTGTAACATAGGCTTACCCACTCTGAAGATTTAACAAGACTTTTGTTTGTGCATTTTCTTTAATAGGATTTTTTAAAACTACATGTACCACACAGTTTATACAAAGAAATTCTAGGGTTGAACTCATTTGATCAGACAAATGAATTATCACATGCAAAGAGAAAACTCATTTGCTGACTGCAATTGCTCTGATAGTGGATTTCAGTCCTGCCATTTTTGCTAATGGTTCTAGCAGTACACAGCACAAATGGGCTGATAAATGACAGATGTTTAGATAAGTACTCCTCTATTAGAATAAAAGTGTGGCCATTGAACTCAATTAGAAGGAAAGCATGTCCTTACCTTCACTCTGCAAAGCATAGAAACAAAAAAATAAAAATACATTTTGTCTGAGGAAAGAGATTTAATTCATTGCTTGATCTTAGCTTTCTTTCAATCTTCTGGACTTTTTTAACCACAGAAACACTTACTGTAAATTAACAGGCAAAATCCTGAAGAACAGAGCAAGTGGGGAAACTGTCAATTAATAAAAATAAATAGAGGAATAGAATAGAAAATCTAATTCTTTCAATTCAACCCAAACTAAAGGTCATTTCTGAACTTCATGAAGCAAACTAACAAACAAAAACAGAGTAGGTATTTGCTAAATCCTTTTGTAATTTCAAGGTGAAGAAGATATAAGACATATAAGACAAAGGTCATCTTTAATTTTCACAACTATCTTTCCCAAGCCTGATTATTCCTGCCAAGACAACTCATTATTTGTTTTAATCCTCTTGAAGCACTAGGGAGAAAGCCTAAGATACATCCTTCTTTGTCAAGAAATAATTGAAACGTAATTTTCTTGACCTATTCCTAGTAGATTGGGAATCAAAACTAGAATTCTCCAAGGAACACACAATCTTAGAGAGTGGTGTCATCTTGCATCAGAATTCACAACCAAAAAAAAATCAACCAAAAAGATTACAGATTTTCACTGCATTGTGCAGTTTCAGAGCCAACAAGGTGTCCCACACAGCGAGCCAACGTCTTTCAACTTATTTACGCAGCTTCCTGAGTAAAAGACCAGAAAGCCAAGCAGCCCAGAGGGCAGCTGAGCCAGACACATACATGACTGCTCCCTGGCCACTCATGACGATGGTCAGCATGGTGCAGGAGCTCAGGCATGGGCTATGCTGATGCCTCCTGCATCCACAGCAGTGTGCGTAGCTGGGAGCAATGGGGCAGGGAAGTACCAAAACTTCCCCAGCTAGGTGGAAGAGAGAAGAAATTCCATGGAAGCAGGGAAGACTGGAAGCACATGAGGCACGAGACAGGGCCAATTGGCCCATCTTCCTGTCTGGTTTTATTTAGAGACTGGGACAGAATAAATTCTCCTGAAGCACTTTAGTTTTGTCAGATGGGTATTTTTCAGTGAGCATTGCTGAGGTAAGGAAAACATTCAGGCTGAGCAGGAGAAGAGGTCACCATGGGCTGCAGTGTTCTTACAATGCTTTAAAGACTTTGGCAGAGAGCGTGTTCCAACTCTGCTGCCTTAACACTTGAAAACAAGTGTTCCTTATCACATTAATTTGGCTTCACTTTATGACATGAATGACAAAGTGAGGCCTGGTCTTGGCACGCATGTACTACCACAGCAGTATCTTTGAGTATAAGGCAAGCTGGACGCTCTGCTTATTTATAGTCTGAGTTTCACATTGGCAGGAACGTCAGTTCTCAGCTTCCCTGGAGAAGACAGAGAGGATGAGGAAGGAATAGGAGAAGGCAGATGTGCCTATCAAGTAATTTCCTTCTGCTCTTTCTTTTTTTTTTAACCTTACTTGAAAGTCAGATAAGTAACTTACCCTTGTTCTGGTGATGATCTCTCTCCTGCCGTCTCAGTCCGTCACCTTTGGATAGGAGCAAAACATCTCCAGGGTACATCTGCAGCCTGTCTTGTGACAGGACACTCCTATCAAGCCGTGGGAGGAGGCAGACAGGGACTACAGATCTCTTTGTAAAGTCATAATTTATTTTTCCCTATTGTAGAGTCTTTACAATTAGGCCCAAGCTGGACAAGTCAAACTTTCTATAGGATTTAAATCAGTGCAAGTGCAAGTACTCATCAGGTTTACTATTAGGATGGGTAATTTAGGAAGCTTAGTATGGATATAGGTGCCTAAGTTTAGGACACATGTAAAAGGAAAGAGAATGATCAGCATACACTTTATCATGGGAAATAAAACCATCCATATCTATGAAATGCCATAGATTATTATAGAAAATATACAGCCCCTTCATGAATTTATTTTAAAAATTCTTGAACGGATATACTTATCAAGATATTAAGTACTGATATGAAGTTATGTTTTATCTGCTAGAAACATATCAGATCATAATTATCCAGTGGCACCTCACAGTTCATTTCCCTTTTGTAGCACAAAGATGGAAACCTTTGAATTTATGCAAATATACACGGTCACCTACAAAGAGACTTAAAAGGAAATTTAATCTTAACCCAGCACAAGGCTACCTCTCCAATGGGTGACGATTACCTTGTTTGATAAAACATTTCTGTGCTCTGGAGACCAAAAGAGCTATGTAAGTATTACTATTTTATGGTTTCTGATTTGTAACACCAACCGGTATTTCTTTCCTCTCCATGTAAACATATGCTTTATGTGTATGAGCTGCAGAGGATCCCATATCCTAACTTTGGGAGGTCAGGGGCTTGACACAGTCTGCTTCTGTGGGAGGTTTTTCTCAATTTGCATATGGTGGTATTTTTCCTGCAGCCTAAGTGTGCGAGTCTAATTAAGGAGCCCTGCTGTGATCAATAAACACTGGAATTGTTGCAAGTATTTGGAGAATGAGATATGAGACTTTCCAGCATGGAACTTGTTTGAAATGGGAGAGAATGCAGTTGCTGAAAAGCCTATTTCTAAAAAGCAAAACTCTGTTTATTAAAAAATACTGTGACCTGAGACTTTTTTTCTTTTGTCGTTTGAAAGAATGCACTCATGGCTGATTAAAGATTTTTTTCAGTGCACTGCATACTTGTAACAAATCAGGAACCATATTAAAATAAGCTTGACAATAGCTTTTGGAAGGCAATTTAAATGCATTACCATATCCTCCAGTGTAAAAAATTATTTCTAGCAAGCATCTGACCCTTGTTTCTATTTCTATTAAATATTCATTATAGCTACTAGAATGAATAGCATAGAATAAAGGCACCAAATAATTTGGCAGTTATAAGGATCAGACTTGTGGTGTAAAAGAAAGAAGGAAGGATAGGATTTTTTCTTGTTTGTTCAAGAAAGCTAAGTTTGTGAATGTTATCCGCGTTATCCTACAAAAAGACAGTAAGCTGTATGGCTATGGGAGCCATATTTTCACTGCATTTTCAGGTTACAGACTGCCTTCAGAAGAAAAGTCACAGCAGATTCATGGATATGTTGGAACTTTATCTGTGCTGTACTTTTGGGTTTATGCAGAGATGTTAAATTAATTACCAGGTTTTTAGGTGGACTCCACACCCAAGCCCTAAAGTCAGTAAAGACTGTGACAGGCTATGAAGACAAAAAGATATATCTGTCATTACTGTTAACTGGCCCAATTTTTAGATATTTAAAGATAGAAGGCACAGAAATAAAAAGTAGAAGACTTTCCAGCAGGACAGAGCTCCTCTCAGGCCCCTTACAAAGATAAATTCATCAAGCACAAAAGCATACCGAATAAACCTAGTTCAGCTTTAAAATTAATTCTAATGTTATGTCCCTCTCCATCTACCTACCTGTGAATACATCTTTTCAAACTGCTTCTCCCAAGCGGTCATGTATTACCCCCAGTAATGACATCAATATATTTCAGAGATGATAGTTAGGAAGCTCCCTGATGTCACCGTGAGCGATTCACTCTCCAGCAAGGACTGGTAGCCAACTAGCTGTCAAGCTGCTGCTGATTGCTTTAACACATGGAACAGGAAAGAATAGGCTTAGGAGAAATGGTTTTAATCAATCTCTCAAGTGTCATGAATACATTTGGCCAACAGATGACAGTGTAATCTATAGCAAGCAACAGCATTAGAGAAATTTGGGTCCCAGATCCTCATCCTTGGTGCAGTTTCTGTCATGCTTTGATAGTACTGGAAGAAAAATTGCCCAAAGTGCAATATATGTTTTTCAGCAGGGAATATCTCTTGTCAAGGTAGTGCTGCAATAGTTTGTAGTTGGTGGCTTTGTGAGACAGAGCTAACATTTTTTGCCATTCTTCAAATTCTGCATACCTATGAAGTACTTTTTGAAACTCTCCTGCCTTTTCTTGTTAAAATGATGCTTTTGTGCATTCAGTGGTACACTGAGAAAACTAGAGATCCAAGTATGACAGCAGATGAAGGAATGGCAAGCCCATCCAAGGGGCCAAACCCAACTTCTTCTGACAGAAGTCTTGACCATGATGCCATGCCACAACTGCAACTTTGCCAGTCAAGGAAGGGGAACATTTACTGCACTTGAGGCAGATGAGAGGAGATAGGCAAAGCAGCACTTTCTAGCTTTGCCAGCTGATCAGCTCTGACAACAACTGAGGCACTTGCAGGCATAGTGCAGCAGAGCCTGAGCTCAGCCAGGTCGATTTGAGATTAGACGCTTCCAGAATGAATTCTCACATAAATCTTGACTAGGTCCCATTTTTAACCAAACAACTCCTTAACTTAAATCGACTTATGTCCTCTAGGTCAAGACAGTCCTCCTTTGGACAAGAAAAAGTAAATTAAACACACTTCTTTCTCATTGATTTTGCCAAGAGAGTGCTTTATCCTCTGAGTACAGCCAGCTCCTGCAGCACCACAGTCAGGAGGGCAGGTGGCTCACGACCACATCTGTTATAACAGGGCAAAGCACTTCTAGCAGGCATGGTTATCCAACACTCTTATCTTTTTGGCTGTAAAACTGATACTTCTAAGATGGGAGACTGCTAAAGAGCTAAAGCTGTCTACGGGAATGCATGTCAGCATGTTATACAAAGGAAGGAAGCAGCTACAAAACAGCACACTACTAGAAACGAGTTTTTTGAAGGCAATATATGCCTGGCCTGAGTCAAAGAGATTGTATGTTTGACCAGTGGGAGCAGTGGAAACAGTGTAAGGACTCTCACTTGAGTTCTGCCCCAGCTGATCCACAGCACTAGTAAGAAGAGAACTGTGTCCATTTTTGTGTTTTGAGCAAACGGGGAAGACTTCCCCACTCCTTCATCTTCTTCCCGTTATTTCACTGCCCTCCAAGCTCTGTCGACAACCAGTTTTTGCAGGACTGCATTGAAAGCTACGAGGGGACTGATCCAGCATATTTTTCAAACCTGGCTCAGTTCCCTGAACAATTATTTGATTTTATTCTTATTTAAAAGTTAGCCTACTTTTAAATTTTTATACAGCTATAAAATTCAGATAAATGCAAAGATATTCTACTCTCAAACCAATATAGGACCAAAGGCATATTAACAAAACAACATTACTCTTGAAGTTATATAAATAGTGAGAAAGTAGCCGTCTCACTGAAAATACCAAGTAAAGAATTTGATTAACAGCTTAACACTGAGGCTAGAAATACTATTTTATGTCTAGACCGTGATCTTGGTACCAATTATCATGCTTCCTATGTAGATTTTAATTCTCATGCAGTAAGTAACCTTTTCTTACCCCTGCCCTGGCCTTCTAATGATACAATGTTCACTATGACAGAAAACTCTTGATAAACACATTTGATAACTCTTGCTTAGCAGAAATTAAGCATGACAGCCTCAAGTGCCTCAAGTCCTTAAGATAGAGCAAACACTTCAGTGAACAACACTTTAAACTACTTTCAAGCTTTTTTAAAAATGAGAAATTCTCTCTGAAGCAACATTTTCCTTATGGAAAATCAGCATTGAAAGCAAATGTTTGTTATGGGTTAAAAGCTGAAGCATTCCTTGCATATTCTGCTCAGCAGATTTCCCTACTCCCTCATTCTCTACTCCCTCCCCTTCCTCACAACAGAGGTACCAAGGTAGATTTTATCCAATAGATTTCAAATTAGATATTCCCTGACTGGGAATCTGATTGGATGAGGGAGTTAGATAATCACCTCATGTCACAGAGAAGGATGTGCCACAATGACTGGTACTCACCTTCCTGGAAACCCACACCTGCCACCTTTATTTTCAGCCCGGAGAAGTCTCACTTAAGACAGTATTATTCAGTGTTATTTTTATTTTTAAAAAACCCCACCCTAAATTCCACTGTTTTTAAAAGATGTAGTGTACCAAAACAGAAAAGATCATACTAAATAAATTATTAATAAACTTTAGTGGAAATTGTCACAACCTGTGGTCTAGAAAAAAGCTGTTCTTCATTCCACATCCCCACGTTGTCACAGGCACTGTAATCTGTCCTTCTGTTGCTCTTTCCAACTTAAATCCTGCATCCCTTTGCATACTGCTACTATACTAATTCTGGTGGGGGAAAAAAAACCAGGTACAAATATGGTGGATAATAAAAGTTTTATATCCTAGCAGTGACACTACACATGTTAACAGAAGAGTGCGATATGTAGAAAACACAGAAATGTTGTCAAGCTGGGTGAAATTCAATTACATTTCTCTTAATCTTTGCTAGGTATCAAATTACAGCTGTTCTTACCTTCCTAGGTTGTGTTCTCATACAACAGGTCTAGGTAGTTAAATACTGGTTAGGATTGTGATAAAGTGACCTTGACCTCCTTTGTCACTGGGAAAGTAGTCAACAGCACCTCTTAATCTTATAGGAAGGTGCAATGAAAGAAAAAACAATCCAATTCTTCAGCCTATTGAGGTCCCTCTGAATGGCAGAACAACCATGTGGTGTATCAGCCACTCCCAGTTTTGTATCATCTGTGAACCTGCTGAAGGTGTACTCTGTCCCATTATTCACATCATTAATGAAGATGTTGTCCCAGTACTGACGCTTGGGGCACACTGATAGGGACTTGCCTCCAGCTTGTTTTTGTGCAACTAATAAGAGTTTTGAGCTCCACAGTTCAGCAAGATTTCAGTCCACCTCACTGCTCATTTCTCTAGTCTATATCATCATCATTTTTTGAATGTTGCATTTTTGTGCACGTTCAATTTCTTTAAGTGCTGCTTAACCCGGTTCTCTTCCACCAAGAGTGTTATCCTTGTCCCAGGATACTCTATCACCGTATGGTCCCTACAGTCAAGGCTGGCCCTGGTCTTCACAATCTTGACCAATTATTCCTTGCTTGCAAGTGTGATGTCCACCAGAGCATCTCCCCTCATCAGCTTCTCCATCTATGTTAGTAAGCCGCACTCAATGCACTGCAGAAACCTCCTAGATTACTCATGCTCTGCTACATTGCCCTTTCAGTATCATGGTGGTTAAAGTCCATCATCTGGCTGCCATATTTTCCAGCTGTTAGCTGCACATGAATTTAGGTCTATTGTTATGAATTTGTGTGCCCATTTGCACAGCCAAGTCCTTCCCATTTTTCTGATCTATACAAGCAATTTCTCCCACTAAAAAAACAAAATTCCTCCTAAACAAAGCCCACTTCTGTTAGTTCAGTACATGTTGTTAAGAATTTTAAATTTCTTAGGATGTATACAGTGATGCAGCTGCTGAGTTAATCTGGCATGTCCTTAGCCATATTTATTTACTGTGGAGTGATTTCTTCTTTAGGCAAGACAGCTTTGAGAGGTTGAGCACATAGAATAAGGAATTGTTGAGTGATTAGTTTATACCATCTCATAGTTCTCTTTGATTGCTTTGAAGTCTGCATGAATACGACCCAATAGAAGGTTTGAAAATACTGTCAATACTAAAATTTAAATACAATTAATCTTTGCTGCCCGTTGGAAAATGCAGAAAGCTTAAAATATGTATATTGAATATACTTCCATTAGTGCAATTCAACTATCAGTTCAGAATGAAGCAGCTGCACTTAGAATTTTGAATTATACTTTTAACCAAGATATTTACCACTGCAATTCAGTCAAATAAATATTTATATTACAGGAAATTATTTGGTTTGTGCTCCCCATAAGTATATCTTCCTGCTAATTAAGGATGAGCAAAACTATTACAAAAATATAGCAAAGCCACCAGTTATACTCACATTCTTCACGGTGTGTTGGCTGAAGCACAAAACATCTTTATTGTGCACCACTGTTTCTTTTGGTCAGAAGTGGAGAGCTTTATGGAATATTTCTGTTCTACCTGGATTTCTGGCCAACATCCCAATTAGGTCTATAAAGCCTTCACTGGTCCTTAGCCTCTGCCTTAAGGCAAAGTTCTCTGCTCCTGGTGATAAGTGGCCTTCTAACCCTCTGCTTGCCTCCCCTGCCCAGAGGCTTCTCAGCTGCCAGTGATGCTCAGAGCTACACTTACCGGTTTCATTTCCAGGACGGTGATAACTCTTGTAGTTTTATGGCACTTGGAGAACTGACATGGCATGTCAGTTAACAATTCTCTGGCTCCTCTGTGTCATCGAGAAAATGTCAGCCAAGGGACCAGAGTAAGACTTGTGCATTATTGCTCCCACTGGTTTTGCCACTTCACTAACAGAGTAGGGTCTTACAAGACACAAACAAGAGTAACAGAACTGGCAACTCACAAGGTAAATTTATTTGGTGCCAAAGGCACTTCTCTTACCATGAAAGCAGAAAGAAACAAATAAATAAAATAAATTTATTCTATTTTCCTAAATGAGGTCAGGCAGCCATAGTCCTTAAATTCAGCCAAAGCATTAAAAACCAGTGAGACTAACTCACTGGTCTTAGCCAATAACGAAAGTTTTGTGTAACTAAAGATATACTTCTTTTCTCACACTGAAACACTATCATATGAGTCAAGTAAAAAGAGTTTTCTTCAATGGCTTTCAGTCAGGCTTCCCAGTGAGGCTATGCTCATTATCCAAGAGGCCAACATCAGCTCCATTTTTTATGTCCAAATATAGAAAATGCCATTTGAGAAAAAACCACAATCCCATATGCTGCTAAGCTTTCTTTTTGACCATGTCTTCTATGTAGATATTCTAAAAGGAACTTTAAGAACTGGATTTTATTATTCTTTTTAAAATCATAACAAGTTGGTCGTTCTTTCTACTTACTTTGAAAAGGTTACAGACAGCTCAGTAGTAGACATGGCGAGTTTCCCCCATAAACAAGAAGGCTTGCAAAATAGCTACTACCTGCTGGACCAGTAAGTCTTGCCTGTCAGAATGGTATTTGTTCATGTGGAATGAAAGACTATTTCCCCTTCAGATGTTCTGAAGTTGACTAATTATGGACCCACAGAAGAGAGATACTTGTTGATCTGGGCATCAGTACTATAAGCTGTCCCTCACTGCTGTCAGATTTCTTGATGGGTCCCGATTTTATCCTCCTTTTGTATTACTTCTAGGTTTTGCCTTGTACAATATTTTTATAGCTTCTAAGAAACACAATTAGAACAAAGGAAAACAAAACTTAAATTTGTAGCACAATCAGTCTTGTCCTTTTTATTAGCAAGTTAGGACTTAAAGGCCAAAAAACTGGACATTTACAAATATTCTGTTGAAACCATTAATTGCTTCCTTTGCATAATGGATTCGTACATATCGTTTAGTACTTTTGACTAGCAACAAGAATGCCAATTTTTGTAGCCCTGCTTCAAGATGTTCAAATGTGAATAGTGGTAAAAATGAACTAAATTACATAGTATTTGTATGTTTTGAAGTCCAAGCAAACACAGAATAAAAAACACAACCTGAACATTGTTTCTACTGTCTACTTCTACTGTCATATTAGGCATGTATTAGATAGGGCATATTTTGCTTGGACTCCAGTTGCCATCCCAGGCAGATGCACAGAACATATAAGTCCTGGATGTTTGAGTGTTAGCCAAAGATCTTGGATAATGGATAACATTTTAAGTGGCTCTAGACATGTTCAAATAACTCAGCCTCATCCCTTGTCAGGACCCACTACACCCAAGTTTGTTTTGTGATTTTAAAATTACATAAAATAGAATAAAATAGAATTGCTTCCTACCTGGTACTGTGCAGATATTCAAGTGAAGGAGAGTCAAAAATATCCTTTTTTGGCTGCTGTTTTCTATTCAGAGCCAAATTTCTGGGAATACAGCCATTTTACCTTTCTAGAAGAAGTCTTATGGACCTCCTTCGAGATTTCTGTTGGAATTTTTCCGGATCACAAATGAAAAAGAACTGTGCAGAAGAGGACATGTGATTTTTTTCCATTAAGTGCAAAAAACCACCTAGGATAAGAACAAAAACCACTACCAAACCCTACAGTTCTGCACAAATATGGCAGGAAAATAAACCCAGAGATTTGCCACTCTGCCCTGACAGCTATTATATCACGTACATTTCTTACTCTGTAACCCAGATGAATCTTCTGTTCATGCAGAAGTTTTATGTTCTTGCAGAAAATGAAGGCTGGTGTCTCCTTGCCTGTAAGGCAAAAAGGTTTAAAAACCAACCAAAAAAAAATAATAATCCTCTCTCTTGTTACTGTACATCAGTTTATGATCCTTTTCCTTTGAAATGGAGAAATAAGGAGAGTGGGTATCACTGGGGAAATAAAGAGCTATAGCTCAGCAAGTTAATCTTGTTTGATGCACCACATTTCAAAAACTATTTTCAGATCTCCATTTTCAAATGTACTATAATAAGCTAATAGCTCAGGACTAGAGCAGAAAGGCTAGAAAGGAGGTAGACCAGTTCAAAACTCATAGATAAAATAAAAACAGACACTTTTCTAACTTCGAGACTTTACCTCTTTCCCATTCATTGCACTTCTTCACTGCAAACACCAATTTTAAACCTTCATTGCTGCACTGAATTCAGAGAAGTATCCTCAGTTGACAGCTGAGTCAGCATAAAAAGCTATTAAAACACATGTAGGTAATTTTAAGTCCTTTATTTCATACCTAAGATCGGTTTTAAATTTGGATTCCCTATTTCCTCTTGGCTTGACAGGAGCAACTGTGCATCTGCCTCCCTACAAACAGGTCACTGGCACATGGCAGCATGTGCAACCCTGGGCTGCATGCTGAAAAGTACAGACCGTTTTCTATTAGGCTGTAAAGCCTTCCACTTGCAGTGACTTCGAGGGTTGAAAATCATCAGCCCCAACTCATCACATTTTCCTGGATTCAAACTTAGATACTTCTGCCCAGTTATAGCAGACAGAATATCTGAACTTTGTGTTGTTATTTACAGTCAAGAAAGGTGACAAGTTGTTATAATAAATTTTGACATTTTGTTTGAAAACTGTTGCTATTCATGGGCTTTAATTTAAAACAAACTTGAGCAAAATCAGAATAAGAGATATCTAAGTCCAATTATCTGCCATTACAAATCATTGTCAACATGTCTTCAGGTTACAGAAAGGTGTTTCATAGGAGGATAAACTGAATTTAAAAGAGATGCAGACAGAAAGCTAGAACAGTCCTCATTTTTTGTGTGGGTTTTTTGGGGATTTTTAATCAATAAAATGTATACTTCTTTGTCAGCAGTAATAATTATTGTTCAGACAGTGAAAGCATAATTCAGTTCCTAAAGCATAAGAAATATGTGGACCCATTTGATTTCAGCACAGGTCTGAGAGAGGATAGCACAGGTCTGAGAGAGGATTTGGGAGAGGCACATGACTTTCCCAGAGTGGAGGCTAGAGGACAAGCAGGATGCCTTGAAGTCTTTACAGTGACATCAAACACAGTGTTTAAGCAACTGAATCCCACCAGTCCACTTAGTGCATCCACTTCAGTAGGAAGAACTACTTAAAATATAGTGCCTTCTCTGTGATTTGCAATAAATAATAAAGGATATTAGAAGCACATTACAAGTTAATTCTATTGACTTGAAGATGCACTGAGTCAATCTCATAAAACTCAGTGCTGGGCCATATTTGCCGTGTTCTGCTGTTGCCTCTTACATTCACTGTCTATATTGCAGGGAACTTGAACCATTTTTTCAGCTGAGAAAAAAAAAACCAGCTTTTTGTAGAAGAGGTTTGAAACCATGAGCGTAGAGAGTTAAAAAAACATGGCTGCCAAATTAGATTATCAATTTCAGTTTACTCAGTTTAATGCACAAAAGAAATTGGCTAAATTTGGGTAAGTATTTTCACATACTTCTGTCTAAGAATCTGTTTGAATCAAGACTAGAAAAAGCAGCTAGTTCATCTTGTCAACTTTTAGCATTTGTAGGTAACATAAGAAAAGTTAAAAGCCAGACTGATTTGACAGACCCCTTTCTCCAAGTGTCTGATTTCTCTCAATATTACTTATATTTGTTACACAGGAAAAACCATTACACATTCCCCATATAAAATACTATAAACCATAATCCATAAATGACCAGAAACACCAAAAAGCTTTTTTTTCCACACAGAAAGAAAATTCTGATAAAAGCCAGGCTATGAAAATTACATGCTATAATCTTTCACAAATTTTACTCTGGGCAATTATCTGCAAGTATTATTTATTCTTAAAAGCCGAAAACATACATTAAGCAAAGAACCTCATAATTCATCTTCTATTTTATTAGATGTAATAATGATGTAATTTTGAACTCATTGATTTGACAATTTTATTTGAGTTTCATTTTATGATGCTTCATAATCTAAGCTCAGAATCCTAGAACAATTTCAAGCCACTTGATGCACATGTCTGAAAGTAGCTTAAATATAATGCCTGTAAGAGACAACAGTAAAAAGAAAACATCATCTGGGTAGTTTAGTGTTAATGAAAACAACTCACAAAGCCACCAGGAAAATCATAACACCTTGCTTACTGCTAGTTTTCTGTGCCTTTAGGACTACAGGAATATTGTATTGGCTGAGAGTCAGTACTCACAGCAATCCAGTGGACAGAGGAAATATTAGGTGTTTGAGGAGAAAACGAAGTTGATGCTATCCTGGAGAAACATGGAGTGATTTCTCTGTAAGGAAAATTAATTTCAATCTTCTTTCATTCTAGTCCAATAAAAAAATCTGGAATTGTTTATGTTGTAACAACTGAGGAATATCTCTTCCAAATACGTGAACATAGCTTGTTCTCATCTTTAAAGCTATGACATGAAATTTCATGGTCCATGAATGTTCATTTCAATTTAGGGTTTTTTTAACATATTAGGTATATGGGCTACATTATGTTTGTAGTGAAAAGCAATTAAGCAGGGTAGTTACTCATGCTATAAAAAGCATTTTCATTGGTCTACTGGTTTTGCTACATTCCTTATTTTCTAGGAAAACCAGCTACATTCCAATATTGCCAGTACTGTCAGCCTGAAAGCTTATCACTACCAGATGGTTATTTTCTTTTTTTCACTCCTTTTCCCCAGTTATCTGGAGAATCTCCTCTCCTCTTTGCCTCATTAAACATTTATTTTTCAAGACTACAATGAAGTATTTATTAAAAGTAACATGCTCTTTTCTTATCTCCTACAAAGATTATGTTCTTTTCTCTGACATGAAAAGGACAATAAACAACTCAATGGAAATTAAGCAATTACTCCAGCAATCTCATGTTGCTCTCTGTCACAGAGTTTTGACCTGAAGGGCTGAGTTGATTTTTTCCTCTGTGTTGTCTACAGTGAGTCTAAGTGCTACTGGCCACATGGCTGAAGAACATCAGGTAGAAAGCACGGCTGCAAACAGAAACAGCCTTTTGATATTTACATTCTCCTGTGATACATAAACTCTGATTTCTTCATTGTACTCTCAGGAAGCACATGAACTCTAGTAAGAAGGAATTTCCTCTGTATCTTCTTTCTCTTCAATGCCAGGACTATAGGATAAACAAATTTCTCTTTACTTTAGGAAGAAGAGTCTGGCTGAGGTGGCAATAGAAGTAACAATGGATTTCTCATGAAGGCTAAATGGATTAAAAGTCATTTTTGTGGTTTTCACAGTCTCCCAGGACAGGAAAAGCTATGAGTAAGAAAGCATTTTAAAGATCTGCAGCGATCAGGCAGTAACAAAACATAAGTTTCAGAGGAGTGGCCCCATTGCTCCTTATGTGGACAAATTCAAGTCATTGGAGAGCAATGACAACTGTATTCATCAGCAAAGGAAGTAGTAGTTCATCAGCACCCACCCTACAGGGAATTTATTCACTCTTTTTCATTTAAGACATAGAAAGCTAAAGCAGAAGACTGAGGCCACATTTAAGTGATGTATAGGAATAATGCTGGCAAAGGAAATTTTTGATCCAAGATCTCCTGTAGTGTCAGGGATGACTTTCCTTCAAACATAAAAACACAATGCAAACTGAGAGGATCTCTCCCTCACATTTTTACACAAGACAACAGCAGTCTATGAATTGGCTACTTTCAATAAGCCCTACCAGAGTCATAATTTCTTTCTGCTAATTCATTTATCTCTGCTGTTGTTTTCACACAAGTTTTGTTTCCACATAGTCAGTGTGTTTCTCTTCAGAAATCTAGTGCCACAGTTTGACAGCTTTTTAAACAATGTTGTAGTACCTGTTCAACAAAGGCAGCAGGTAAGCTAAATACGTAATGTGAAGAGAAAGTAATAGTCCATGTTTCACCAGTGGAGCTAAGAAACAGTTAAAGAGCCTTGACCCCATAAAATTAAGGCATGATTCTTTCCCAATTTATATGCAGTATTTTATCTACCATCAGCAGACACTACTCTTGTAGTCATATGAGGTTACTTAAATCAAATTTGAAGGGAGGTGGGGAGGGGCAAGGTTAGCCAAAAAAAGTTAAATATACTACTCATAGAATCATGGCGTTGTAGAATGGTTTGGGTTGGAAGAGACCTTAAAGATTCTAGTCCCAACCCCCTGCCATGGGCAGGGACACCCTCCACTGGACCAGGCTGCCCAAAGCCCCATCCAACCTGGCCTTGAATACTGCCAAGGAGGGGGCAGCCACAGCTTCTCTGGGCAGCCTGTGCTAGGGCCTCACCACCCTCATAATGAAGAATTTCCTTCTTGAAATTATATTATGTTTGTTCTGGTTACAATACTGCTGTGATGACATGTATTTCAAAAGGAGTGTGCCACAACATAATCAGCTTTGGAATAATTTATCTTTATGGCGGAGCTCTCAGCTCTAGGACATGCATTTTTGGGGACAGTCCAGCATCACGATGACTGTATATTTTGCTATAAAGTCCTAGTATTGTTATTTCTCTCTCTCTGCTGTCCCAGGAAACTGTCCTTATCCCAACCCTCAAGGTTTGTCTTTGCTGTTTGTTTTTTTTCTTTTCCCCTCTCTCCCCTCTCTGAGAGTGTGTCGGTGTGGTGCTCAGCTCCCTCCTGGGGGCAAAACCACAATGGGCTTTAAAGTAAGCAATACAATAAATAGCTGATGTGATTGGTCTGAAATCAAAGTTGAAGCTTTAATGAACTCCAAAAAAATAAGCTTCATGTCTATTGCTAGGACAATATCTAAAATTCAAGCACAAACTTGGCCAAATTCAAATGAAAATGCTAGAAAATATTTCTAAATTCAGAATTAATTTTTGGAACATTATTCTATGTCTCCCAATGTCACAAAATACAAGTATTAAGAACACCAAGTTAATAAGATTAGGTAATATTAAATACATTTTAAATAGACATTTTACAGACAAAGGCTATTCTTGTTCACTTTTACAAAATATAAGTTAACATCCTTTCCATTAGTATTTCTAGTTCATTAGTTCTATACAAGCTGCCTTATCCTCTGCCCACCACAATGTTTCTCATAAACTATACAAGAAATTTTGTTGCTGTAATGAATATATGCCAAAATAATGCCTGGAAGATTTTATTTTGTCCCCAAACTTTTAATATATGCACTAATGATAAAAAGGCCCTTCATGCTACAAAATTCTTTGAAGTGTAATAAGCATCAGCCTTTTTAATTGGGCAAAGGAAAAATAAATAGTATTTTATCCTGCAAAGTCTCCCTGGCTATACATATTAACATTAATCCCTCTAGATCAGAAGAGCTTATTACTCTACAGTTCAGCCCACTTCTCAATACAGTAAATAAATTGTGAAATAGTACACATTATTAAGCTACAGATTGGCAGAAGTTTGTTGATACAGGGCACAGTGGCTTAATAGGTACACTTAAAAATCATTACATGGCAATAAGAAGCTTTCCAGGTGATAAATCTTTGCTTTGTTCCTCCAGTGGAAAATGAGAACTGAATTTCTACAAAATATCTGTTTCAACTGCTGCATGCAAAAAAACACAGGTCTCCAGAGTGCCAGCCTATTGCCTTCCTTACCCAGGAGAAACATTTTTTTCATTACTCAGATTTGTCCTCAGAAACCCTTTGACATGAGCTCAAGGTGCTCTCTATTTAATTTCAGTTTTCAGTTAACATACCTTGAAGTGTTCTTCACAAGAGCTCCAGTGAGCACCATTACATACTTCTGCAGAAAAAACCAACCCAAATCTTTGACGAGTGCACCCCTGCTAACTAAACTGTTCCTTCCAACTCTGGCATATCACAGCATGATGCCCGGGGGATGAGTTGTTTCCTAGGATGCTCAATTGGGGTGAAAGCTATAGCTTAATAGGTTCATGAGAAAGTTAACCATGTATAACATCACAAACACACACTGTGGGTTTTGTAAGCATTTTAGCTGCCTTTTTCCTTGCAGTCTTTTTCTCAGCTGCAGTTGGGTTCTGAATGGTCTGAAAATCCCTGGCAAGTTGTTTATTAGGTGTTATCTCCTGTTTAGGTGGAAACAATTTTATGTCTTTGTGAGAAACAGTAGCACTAGAATTCCATGCTGGGTCTTCAGTGGAAATGAGAATTTATCTACAGACACACAGACACAGAATAAGGTTGTGCATATTAACACCACCCACATTTTTGTCACCAACTTTCTTGGTTAAATTTTCTGCTAATAACAGAAAGTAAGTAGAAAATAAATAATCTCAAGAGAGCAATTCCAAGGACATAAATATGGCTCCTGTTTAGGTTCCCCTTCAATAAAGATTTACCCTTTCTATTTGACCATCTATGCAACATTGATTAGCCAGACTACTTAAGCAGCAAAAAGGAGGTGATATGAATATGCACAGCTCAGTTGAATCTTTATGTACACAGCAGATAACAGAGCCTAAGAGCACTGCAGGAATACCAACAGAGTGAGAGCAAAACCAGATGTGATCAAAAATTGACATAGTGTTATGAAATCTTGCACTAAGAAACACTATCTACCCTCCATCGATTGATTAGCAAGGTATAAAGAACACAATTTCTTTCTCCATTTAGTTCTCTTTTGGAATTTTAATTCATCAGTCATAGAATATCCTGAATTGGAAGGGACCCAATAAGGATCATCGAGTCCAACTCCTGGCTCCACACAGGGCCAGACAGGTCAGAGCATGGGACTGAGTGCATTGTCCAGATGCTTCTTGAACTCAGTCCAGCTCAGTGCTGTGACACTCCCTGGGAAGCTTGTTTCAGTGCCCAACCACACTCTCAGTAAAGAATCTCTTCCTAACACCCAAGAGGATTTTTAACTAAGGAAATAGCAAGCTGAAAAAGTATTTATGTCATGCAGTTAAAGTTGTTTTATTCTCTTTCAGTGATTAGTTAATTGGTAATGTAACAATGGCCTTATTGAATCCAAAGAAAGCATTGGTGGGTTGCAATTTGCCAATGTTCAGTCTAAATAACTACTTGATTTTGAAATTAGCGCTTTTCAATTTATTTTTTTTAATTTGAAAGGTGTGCTGATTGCTTGACTGACAGAGAGAGAAAGGGTCTCCTCGCCCTATCTTTTTTCTTACATTTAACAGTCATTCAATTTCTCTAGTATATGCTGTCCCTGCTGACTTCTGTGTTTTCCTGTAGTATTACTTTCAGGAAAATTCACTATTCAGTAGGTATTGGAGGTCTATTCTGCATTCACACTGATGTTTCTGCACCATTAAGCTCATGACAGCCATGGTCATAACAGGAATACACTGCACAGACTTCTGGCACAATAAAGAAGTGTTTTGCAAAAGATGTGAAAAACCAAAGAAGGAGTAACTGGGCAAGTGACATGTTGGAGAGCATTATTCAGTAGAGTTCCCGCCTTTGGCTTGGGGACACTAACTGCCATTCTAAATGCACTGGAGTGGATTCTCTTGCCAGAAAGACACTTGATGCCAAAATCTTGCAGCTGAGCAGAAACTTTCTGACATTCAGTGGCTATTACTCTTCCATCAGAAGATGGAAAAAGAAAATGCTTGTAGCATTGTCTCAAACTCTCCTTGTGGTTCAGAAGATCCTCACCAATCTGGTTTTAAATAGAAGGGAAATGGAAAATAATGTTTCCATGCATTCATAGCATGGCTGTGAATTCTCCCTCATAGCATGGCTGTGAATTCTCCCTCATAGCATGGTTGTGAATTCTCCCTGCCTTCTCAGCCACATTTACATAGGAATTGAACTCAGACAGATTCAGCAAACAAGTCTATAGAAAACATTTTTCCAAATACTTTTTCCCTTAACAGTACTAATTTCAAAAGCATGTAATAAAGCGTAACTTTTTTCACAAACCTAAAATTTTTACTTTTTCAGAGTATTTTGTTTGGACTGATAGTTTCTATATTTAAGAGTATATATATGTTTGTTTATGGTGCATGTTAACTCATTATTATAACATAAATGCTAAAAAATAATCACATGGTTTAGTTAGACTATTTTCAATATCATTAAAACAGAACTGTCAAGTGTGGTTAGAAAACACCATCATTTTTTACTTATCTTTGACGGCAATCCTAATATTTCCACAGGTGCAAATATTCTAGGTCATACAGTGATTCCAGATGTTGAGCACCTCTGTAGAAGAACACACTAGTTTAAATTTAAAAAAAAATTTAAAAAGACCAGTAGAACTGTGATGCTTTTTCTATGCTTTATATTCCTCTATTCATGTTCCAATATCTCCCTGCTGAGCTTGTATTTTCAAAATCTGAAGAACAAAAAAACAACTGTGAAAAAGTTGGTCTTAGCTCTGAATAGTCAACTGCTCCATTTTTGGTAAGTTCCAATCAACATGACCATCATCACAAACTAGGATTAAGCCAAATTAATACATTAATTAGATGAGATTACTTGTCTCTCATTAATAACCCAAAAAGAGGGAAAATGGATCAATTTCATCCTATGCCAAGACTTAACAACGTACTTTTTTCTAACCATCATCATATTCTGCAAGGGGCAAGTGAACTTGACCTTCTGATGAATAACCAGAGATAGTACAATGAATCAAAGCCTGGGGTTTTGTCACAGCTACTACAGTGGATGCAGCCAAAATAGTTGCCCTTGAGTCAGATATGGGAGCTATACTGTGAGCTATACCGGTAGCTATAGAACAAGAATATCTCCAAGAGAAAAATACCTCTCTTGAGGACATCTGGTTACTGAAGCTCACCCAAGTGTGTACCAAATGTATTTACTTGGATTTGAGGTTTTGAAGACATCTGCATTGCTACCACTTTTCAGATGAGAAAGACAGGCTCTCAAACACTGCTCATTATTGATAGATGTAATTATATTTATTGTAATGAGGATAATTAAATGCATTTCTCATAAATTTGTGAGGATGTTATTCAAAATCGCTGACAGGAATTCTACCTATAGGTCAAACTACCTTCTGGTTTATTTGTATTAATTGCAGTGGAATTGTGAAAGGTTTGAATCTACCTCATAGATTTCTTGAGATGCAATTTAACCTTGGTGTATTGAGGTCTCTGAATTCTTTCAAGTAGTGCAGATCAGTCACATCAGAGTTGAAAAACATGACAGTAATGCAAAGTTGATTTCATTAGATGAATATTTGAGTCAAATTTCTTATTAGGTCTCCTGTGGGTAATCAATAGCACTGAAGGACATAGCTGATAAATAGCTGTTATTCTACAATGACCAGCTGCATTTTACTTTGTGCTATTAAGATATACCTTACAGTATGCCTAAGAGGAGGTGTCTGCCTCCATTACCCACTATCATCCCAAAGCAGCTAATTACTGCTACATCTGTTTTCTGTCAACATCCAGAAGTTAGTAATATTTATCCACATTAACAGGATGACCACATTGTCTCCAGGTGAAGGAAGGAACAGAAAAGGGTTTACAGGCCTCCTCCCTCTAGAAGACATCAAAGAGGAGACTGGCTATGAAACCTGACATGATCTACCACAAGCAGGAGGTTGGCAGCATGACAGTTAATGAAAGAGAGAAAAATCTGATATAACCTTACACATTTTTTGTTATTCATATTATCTCATATAGCACAAGCATAAATACTTTTAAAAAAACCCCTTAACTGGAAGAATGAAAGAAAACGTACTAAAACACATTGTCTATTCTGGATATTGAACAAATCTTGATTCACCTATTTTCCTTACGTTAACCTATGTTTATGTTAACTGAATTAAAAAAAAGGTATTCCTCATACAATGATGTAACAAAACTGCAAACAGACAACTGGTGCACTGTACCTGGTCTCCCTTGCACAACCCAGATGCACTGAATTTGATGAGCTGAACCTCTATCTGAATGACCTGGGCCCAAAGAGGTCAGGAGGCCTCAGAAACATCTTGCAGAGGCTGCTGGTAACACCTGCCAGCTCTCCAACCTGCAGTAAGACAGTGGAGGACAACTTCAGCCTCAAGGCTATCCATGAACTTACATCTTCATGCCTCTACTCTGTTCAGCTCTCCTCTTTCCCTTGATTTTCCGTTCTTATGAAGTTACTGTTGATATCATGAACTAGATAGTTCAATAACTAGCATAATTAGGCCTTACATATAAAGGTGAGAACATCAATGCTGGTTGCAGTTAAGGTCAAATACCACAAATGTTTTAGAGAAAGAATAATGAGGGAAAGACAGTTTGACAGTGTCAAAACATTTTGTTTCAGCATGCTGAAAACGACATGCTGAATTTCAGCATTTCAAAACACTCTTGTCATTCCAATGGAAGTTTCGAAGGGTCAGAAAAAAAAAATTCAGCTGGGGTTAAACTAAATCTTTCAGGTTGACCAATAACTGTTCTTCTTTAGCTCAACTCTCCTTCAGTACATTCTAAATAACAATTTCTGTGCTATTTGAAATAGAGCTCATCTTCATTCAGATCTATACATGAAACTCTCTGTGCAGATGGATCCCTCTCTGTTCTGTGTTGCAGCTTCTGCAGAAGTGATGAACCTGGGCAGCAGACTAAGAAAGATAAAACAAACTTTTATGCATCTAGTTCAACTGCCTGAGCCAAAGGAAAGGAATGACTTTCAGAGGACTTGAAATTCAATTTTTGACGATTTTTTTTTCATGTAGCAGCATTTAATTTCTTCACAGGTTCTGTAAAACTTTGCTCTCCCAGTTTAAAGAGTTCCTCTGGGCTGCTACATGACAGTTGGACTACATGATCTTGGAGGTCTCTTCCAACCTTAATAATTCTGTGACTGCCTGATGCAAAAATTGCTCAGTTGTCTCATCCTTGTTGGAAGAAATGTAAGCTATGTTTCAGGCCACCTTTTTTAGCTCTGTTGATTTTGTCCCCTTTTAACTTTTTGGTCTCTGTAGACCCTAGGGTTTCTACTGCTAAGATTAACAGCACTCTGAAATGAGACTTGACTACTAGACTAGATGCCCAAGTACAGAAAAGTAGCTGCTAGCACATCTTCTAGCAATAACATATAGGTTGCTGTAGACCAGTTCCTCTCCCTGCCATAATCTCAGTGTATATCAGATCCTCTAAGAACTTTCTTGACCAAAAAAGAGAAGATTCTTCACTACCGTCCCCCCTCCTCACACTGCCAAAGTGGGAGCATGCTGGAAGGCCTGCACCACTACAACAGTTGTCTAAAGCTTTTGTTCTTTTGGGAGAGACCCTTGCTGTAGATCAAGGCAGCTTGAAAACTGTAATTCCCACAGCATGAAGTAGACTGTAGAATTTTTCATGCAGTACAGGCAACTCAGTTGAGTGGTAAGATAAGAAGGGTTTATTGTCTTTTAATAAGAGTCACTCTTCAATACACCATCACTTTTCTTTCCCTTTATATTTTCATCCATTATGAGAAAATATTACTGTAAAATGGAATTTTTCTTTCCTAGCTATCACCACAAGCAAGAACCAGTACTGTAGTCAAATACAGGATAACTTTTCTGTTCCTCAAAACCATTTCTATCTTTAGGACATTAATCTCTTTATGACTGCAATTAAAAATGTGTCCAAAACCATGCAGATGTCAGCATATGAATTATTCCTAAGGGGTGTTCTAAGGACAATGGTCTTAGTAATACCTCAGCTGTTTCTTTATGGGAGAACTGATATAGTTCTTTCAATTTAAGATTAAGAATTTTACACAGAATAATTTTGCAGGTGGCTTTTTCTTACTGAAAATATGGATTCATAGTTTAATAACTCTAGTCTTTTTTATTCATAACCCTTTCAATTAGGTTGCCTGACAATTCCCATTATAGAACTTTTCTCAGGTGTTTATCTTTGTCATATCTTAGTATTCAAGCTGGATGTCTTCTTTTCAATTAAAAATTTATGAAAAGTTTCAATTGATATCACTTTCCTATTTCTGAGGAAAGTGATGAAGAAATCTTTCAGGACCTTATCTTCAATAATTCTCCAGTCCCTTCCTCAGTTTCCCTATGAATTAGGGTTTTATATCACTGGATGACCTTCATTCACTTCTTCCACATGCAGTGTCCTCTGTGTGTGTGAGAGGAGAGGAAATATCATAAATACAACTATTAAAACTGAGGTGTCACAGGAAAGGTGTTATCAGAAAAAACAAAAAAAGAGCTTATCTTTTCTCTTGCTCTGATTGTTTTGCACTAACCAACTCTAAGCCTTTAAAACATGTTATCCTAAGTATTTAAGTCTTGGAGTCCTTTTGTATTCTGCACCTTCACTAGGAATTTGATGCTAGGAAGCATGTTTTGGGTAAGGTTCCCTCAACAACTGACAGCAGAAGTTGTTGCATAGTGAACTAAACAAAAGAAAACATACCAAAATTCTTAGAAAGACATTGCTGTGAATATTAAACAGACTTTTCCCAATTTTGTTAATTTTCACTTTCCTCAACAACTTGAACATCTTTAAAGGTGGATAGAAAATTCAGATTTGGACTAAACTAAAGTCAGATTAATGACTTCACTTATATATCTCTCTGTGTCAAGTTAGCCATAAACCTCACTAAAGCATTTTAGAACAACTCAGGATATCTTTTTAGCAGCACAAAATAAGTTATGTGTACCAAAATTCTTTGCCTTTGGGGATTTTCTGTGCACATCCCGACAGACCATGAAGAAGTCAGCACTCTGATAGACATAATCACAAAAAAATCTTTTCCTTTCTAAATTATTTAAATTACCTGGCTGGCAAAAGTCTTCTTGGTACTCTGTTTATCTGCATTTTTTCTTGTATACATTGATTCATTTGCAGATATACCAAGCCATCCATATAGGAGCATGCTTTCCCATCCTTTATTTACACCATTACATACAGACCTAAGGTCAGCTCCCAAGTGCCAGTATCACTGGTTACCTACTAATTCACAAGAGCTAAGGTTCAACCTTCTAATTTTAATTTGCTTTCAAAATGATAAAGGAACTTGGGTTTGGAAGAAAGGGTCTTTTCCAATGAGGGAAAACCTTTTGACTATTCACTGTTCACTATTCCTGAAGAGTCTGGGCTGCTCAGTATTTGCAATAAGCATTCCCCACAGTGGCCATAACCTTAGGGCACACACATTAGAGACAAGAGGAAAAGCAACATGACTTAGAGATCCTACATAAGCCATTTCCTACTCTCATGGTCTTCTTGACACATGAACTAATTCTCATTTCCTAGCCCCAAGGAAGATGGTTGACACTAGCCTCAGCCTCACTTTTTCTCCCCCAGAACTATAACTCTTCTTTTGTCAGTAGGGCTACTGGCAATTTGTAGTTTGCGAAAGGAACCAAGGTTATTTTTTAAAAAACAAGCAAACAAAACTCTTCTCTCTAGTAGCTTTTCAGCTACTAATTTTCACAAACACCAGGTACCCAAAGATGAGAAATTAAATCCAATTATTTGCTCTGAAACTGACATAGTCTCCATTCACTGTACAATCTTTCCTCCTTACTGCCAGCTGATGAGGTTTATTTACTTCTGAAGTCTTACACACAGATTAATATAGCTTTTTTGGGTTTTTTATGCATAGAGCAAAAGCTCAAGAAGCAGTAAGCAGCCTGAATAATGAAAACTAACCATTATTGTCAACATATTCTGGATTTTTCAACAAAAGTATTTTCTCTGATAATACTAAGTGGTTTCACTTACCTGTGATCTCCGCTCTGATTTCAATAGGAGTTCTGCATTATTCTCACATGAAAATAATAAGAGTATGAAGTTATAAAGACAGAAGGGCAGAGGGGAAAAGATATTTGATCACAAGTAAAAGCAAAGTGAAGGTCTCTTGACTCTCATTATCCAGGGTATTAGCTTGAGGGAGAAACATTCATGATGGGTTTGCCTTGAAGCTGACTAGACATTTTATGAATATACTCACAGACAGATCACTAGACTGAGAGCCAAAAGATATGAACTATAGCACACCCAAAACTGAAATATCAGTCCTCAGGGAAATTCTGATGTTTCAAATTTGTTTCTGTGATTCACATAAGGATTTTTTCATTGTAAAACTATTTGGTGGCAGATCAACAGCCAGTTCTTTTTAGACTGAAATGCCATCTGATATTGGCTAAACTACTTGCCTTGGTCATGCAAAGCACTACAAGCTGTCCCTAAGTTTCACTGATGAACAGTAAAATTTTACTGTATCTCAGCGGCCCTGAAATAACAATGTTCAAATGTAACACTTGCTTTCCTAAAGTACAGTGAAAGAATTAAAAAATATAACACTAGCAGATATTGAGAAAGAGATTAAGTCAATATTTCTATATTTTAAAATAAGAAAAACAATAAAAATATATTAGTATTCTAACAAAAGAATGTAAAATAATATTTTAACTCAAAGCAGACTCATGTTTGTGGTACACCTATTATAAGACAGCCAGGAAGCCAAAGGCCAAAACAGAAGAGGTGTTTTCACCATGACTGTTTGAGGATGGGGTAAGGAAATGTCAGAAGAGTAATCAAGAACATATTGGGAAAAATCTTCATTAGGGCTTAGATAAAAGCGGCAATAACTTGAAGAAAGCTGCAGAAATTTCTCTTAAAGGGCCTGTGACTAGGCAAGCCAGGTAAGATACTAAACAGAAGTTACAAAGCTAGGGAAGGCACTAAGTGCTTTTGGAGAACATAAATGACAGATCCTTTTCTCTCTGCAGGCAGGGCTCTGAGAGCTAGATCTGCCCCAGAGCTCCTTAGAGCTCAAGCAGCCACCACCTAATGCCACCACCTAATGCCACAGGAGGTGAGGATCAAGTGAGCAGCAAGACCTGGAGGAGAAAGAGGATGAGATGTATAGATGAAGAAATAAGGAAGAAAGGAGGAAAATGGCTCACTTATGACAAATGATAGCAAACATTGTTTTAAAATGTTTTTGAAGCTTTCAAGAAGGGTGAGCTTTAAAAGTCTTGTGAAATCCTTTTGGTTAATTTTCCCTTCTACCTTTCTTTTTCCCTATCTTTCATTTATTTATTTGCTGATTTAAAAGGGAATGGGGGAGGAGGAAAAAAAAAAGAAAACTGGCAAGAAATGTGTTTCATTTTCATGTTTTGTTGCAAAGGCACAGCATGTTGTTCTTTTGTTCTTATTACTAAAGGTGTGAAAATTTAAAAAAACCCAAACCCAACCGTTTCCATCCTCATAGAGCTGTGCATCCTGTTTTATCAGGGACCAGGAGAGTCAGCAGTGTAGGAAATAAATGAAATGGAGGATAGGTCAGGACAAATATATAATCAGATGCTTCAAGGATCTAGTTCATCAGGGGAGGAACTTCAACACTCTTAAAGAAAGCAGACAATACTGTGACCCAGGAGAGGATATGATGTCTTTTCCTTGGGGTCTCAGAAAAGTAACTAGGAAGAATTAAGGAAGTCCAAAGTCAGAGAAGGGCAGAAACAAATTAGACTGAGTCAGGAAAAGAAGTAAATAGATCAGGGATGTGAGATTCTTGATACCTAGGGAAAGAAGACCATCAGGGAAATCACAAATTTATTATGTGTTGTTTCTAGCAGAAAAAGGAAAGAAGAAAGTTAAACCAAAGAACAGAAAAAGTGATAGACCCAAGGAGTCCTACGAGGCTTCCAACATGGCATGCTATTCCAAGGCAATCGGGCAAACATGGCTATAGGTGGTAGAGAGGAGTCAGGCAAGAGCAGTGGCAGGGGCCCATGGAATAGGGGATTTGTGGGAGCAGACATAGCCCTATTTTGAAAGTAAAAGTTTCTTGCATCAGTTCACTTTTACCTAGAAGTACAGCTGAGCTGCAGGCTACGGAGGATATAAAGAGTCACAAGTCTTCAAGTAATACGGGCAGTCACTGACATATCTTTCAGCTTGGAACATATATATATATATGCACACACACTCACAGAACCTGACCTCAAGAAAATTACTTTCAGAATACCAGAAATAAACAGGCTGAATGAATGATTTAACCCCTTATAAATGATGACACTGTGCATAGATTGACTGCATAATCAACAACTGCAACTAGATAGTTAGCGTGCTAAGTAATAATTCTCCTGCATCAGTCAATTAAAGAATCCCTAAGTTCACATTAACATAACACACACTAACTGCACCCAAGGAACCATTACAGTGTATCACATAAATATTCAACAGTCTAATGGCTCCCCAAACAGGCATTGTCAGGATACACCCAAAGGGCCTCACTGGAGCTGTTACAGCATCCTGTATCCAAAATCTGTGGATTAAACACTTGTTTAATAGGCTGCAATGTGAGAGAATATAACAGGCATTGCCCATAATGTCAGCCATCCATGGGTTATGGGAGAAACTAATACACTTTCAGTGGGAATGACAAACCATATTCAAACTGATGGTAGCAGTGCAATCATTTTACCAGTACTTTTCAGATATTTTAATGGGCACAAACTTCCCTAGTATAGTCGAAATTAGATAACTGTTCATCTTATACTTTAACATTGCAGAGTAACCACACAAGAAAAAAACAACTTCCCAAAACAATGGAGAACTTGAAAGGAACCCTCAAAAAGGAAAATTCCTAATTAATGTAGCCCTGTCCTTCTGCTATAATTTTGTGGAATGCATGATGGTGGAAGACATCATGCTGCATAATTCCCCCCAATACACAATCATTTGCATTCAAAAGCACATTCGTTATTATTCAGAAGCAGTTTAACTCACAATAATGGCTTTCCAAATGTCTCCTGCATTTGCCTCAGAAAGAAGATGCTATTTCAGAGGACATCAGAATGGTACAAATGCGAATCACCTGAAAATGAATTTTGAATCTGTCCACATTTCACTATTAATAATATGTCTGTCTCTGGAGTACTTCAAAAATTGTGCTGTTCCTGTGACTATACACAGATATTTGGATTCTTACTACTGCAAAAAGAAGCTGCACCAACTCTTATTGCTGGAAGTATATGATTCTTCTGAACAGCATTGAGCAATTTCATAGAATGGTTTGAAAAGAAGACAGAAAGAAAAGAACGAAACAGAACTCTTCCCCAACAAAACCTCACCTCACTGAAACACATAATGGGAGTTACAATGCAGATCTAACACGTGTCAGATTAACTGACCTCAGTCTATTCAAGTAATCTAACTACCAGTGGTACTGTAGAAGTTGTTGAAGTGCAATGACACTTAAGGAAACAGCAGAATTCATAAAAGATCAACTTTAAATCAGGCCACAGAGCGAAAAGCATGTTTCTAGAGCTGTCTTTGCTCATGAGCTAACTGCTTCAGCATAAGCTTCGCCTGCTGCCAAGCACTATGGGTTTGGCGTACTCTAGTTAAGGTCTGTTGTCACAGCCACATGAGCAAATCCGTACAGCGTAAAGGGAATTAATCCTGGCCAAAATGTACTTTTGCTGGCAATGACTTGGCTTAGTCATGTGAGCGAAAGCCACTACCTCGAGAAAAACTATGTGATTCACCATAAAGGAAATGTTGGTTACTTTGCCTGTCACAGTGTGACAGCAGCCAAAGATTCTAGTCATCTCAGCTAGAGTTGGTGTCCCTTTCCAGCCAGCATTGTCAGCTAAACTTTTCATTGTGAGTTGTCATTCCAACAGCTCTTTTAGAACTATGAAAGATGAATATTGGGGCAGAGAAAAGGGGACCTACTGAATTTAGAAATTTGAGTCAGATTTTAAAAATCTGTTTAAATCCTGTTATTCTCAAAACCAGCGAAGTTGGGGTTTTGGTTGGGTTTTGTTGGTTTGGTTTTTTTTTTCTGAGCTTTTAGAAGTAAACTTTAGAATTACTTTCTACAGTTGGAAATCTATTTTGGAAAAAAAAATAATTCAGATTCTCAGAAAATCTCATCCTTCCTGGGTTCAAACCCCAAGTGTCATGACACATTTGAAAAAAAAAGAAATTGAAATCTTGTAAAGGGCAAAAGGCCACTCTTCTTTGCTTTTGAGATGAAACAGAGCTCTAGATAGACTTTATTTTACCATTTTCTCCTGCCAAGTAAAAACCATCTTCAATCACATCTTAAGGGACCTGCATGCTGCTTTCCTTTTCCAAGGAATGACTTCTCCAATAAATTGGGGTTTGTTTGGTTTTGTAGGATTTATTCCCTTCAGTATTAGTTTCATTCTCTTTTTTTTAATTAAAGAGTTAAGAAGAAAAGTGAGATTATTCTCTACAGTGGAAACTATTTGCACAGACTCTGTGGTGTGGGTCTATACAGCAAAGAAGTACTAGCAATACCTCTGATAACGATAGTGCAGTGGTATTTTAACCAGTCTCATCCACCAGTGCTCTGAATTTCCTTAAGCCTTTTAATTGAGCAATATCTATAAAGCATGTCATAGCCAAGGGAATCAGACTGGACTGTGTTTTTCTGGGTTTTTGGTGTTATGGCCTCCTGTATCAGTTCATAGAAAAAGAAACCTTCAGGTATTGAGATTCAGTTTGAATTTCTAATGTGAGCAGAACTACTTGCTTGCTGGGTGATCTGAAATAAAAAAAATCTTTTTCCCAAAATACAAGAGGTAATGGCCTTAAACTGAAGGATAGCAGATTTAAATTAGATATTAGTAAAAGAACTTGACTGTGAGAGGGATGAGGCCCTGGCACAGGTTGCCCAGAGAAGCTCTGGCTGCCCCCTCCCTGGCCAGGCTGGATGGCAACCTGGTCTGGGGGAGGATGTCCCTGTCCATGGCAGAGGGCTGGAACTAGATGGGCTTTGAGGTTACTTCCAACCCAAACCATTCTATGATTCTGTGAAATCTGTTCAAGCTAAAATAAGTTTTGAGAAGCAAATAAAAATGAAGATTCATCCAGTAGGTTCCTACCACATGTAAATTATCCTGGGCAATAAACAAATGTTGAAAATTTTCAAAAGTGCATGAGTAACTTATTTAACACATTTAAAAGATGGTTAGGTACCTTGGTCCCACTGATTTCTGGAAAAACTCAAGATATGTCTTTTGAAATTGTGGTATCCAATGCAGAAATATCAACTTGGCCAACCTTCCTTTTGCTGTGTCTGCCTCTCAATCACACTCTGTTTTCCAGCTAGGGTACCCTTCTTCTTTTAAACGAAGCCCTACTATCATCTTCTATGAACACCCCTGAAAAGTGTCCATTTGTCCAGAAAGTGTAAAGGTGTTGCAAATTCTTGACAAGTAATTATGGCAGGTTATAACTGAGGAAAAGCCTGTGACCACATAGTGGCATGCAAATATAATGAGATGAGATCTGAAAGCTGGAGAGCTATGTCCCAAATTACTCTGCATTGTGCAAACCTGACTGTGGTATTGTTTTGACTGAAGTCTTATTCTGAAGCCACCTTGCATGGTTCTTCTTCCATGATTTGGATACACATCAAGAAAGAACACACTTTCAAACTGACTTTCAAATAAAAGTATCTATCACTGATGTCATCAGAAAATAACTTTTTTTTTCAGGAAACAATATAACTGTCTGAGGGATACTTCATGCCTCAGATAAACTCTGCAACAGCTGTAGCACCTCAGCTGAACAGGGAGTTGGGACTTAAAAAGACTTCATAACCAAAAAAAGCATCTTTATGTTGTGACATAAAGGAAAATCCCACTATATCAGCCTCCTCTCAGACTGCAAATCTGAAGACTGCAAAGACCTGACATCAGAAGAGAAAAGAAACCTCGGTTCTCAGCTTGCTTTCTCCCTCAGCAGTCTAACCAGCTATCACACCTCCACTGGGATGCCAGAAATCTTCTGGCAGGAGGTTATCTGTTCAAATGTTACTACTGGTTTTTTTCCTCAGAAGCCCTGCTTAACCTTTATTTTCTACAAAATGTTATAAAACTAACACTTTGGGTCTATCACCACACAAAAACCTGTCAGACATTAGCTGAGAGTCTGGCTCTGTACTAGCTAGAGGCACAGAAGTGTATGCCTATCATTTCTTTCATGCTGTGAGCAAGGGTTATATATTTTTTTAACTTAAGGTCTCAGTTCAGGTCCTACCAGGAAAGCAAGTCTTATATGGGGCTTATGCACATCCAACCCACAGAACTGTCACTACTTTGAAGTCTCTACCACTTTGCAATGCTTCCCACAGATGAAGAACTACAGTTATGCTAGCATGGCTGCCTGAATAATAGAAGTAGGAGAAGCAGAGCCAAAGAATAAAGAAATGCTTTCCCCTGCACTGAAAACTGAACGGCTTTCAGATATTGGGTTCTTTATAAGGTCCTTAGTAGCACCAACAGCTCCAACCTAGAAAACAGTTACCTGCTGACAATGCAAACATAACCTCATTTCAAAGGATGCAAAAAGAGAAACATAGTTTGTGCACACTCATTGCAAGAATTGTGCAAATATTCTTATTTTGCTTCTTCATTATTTCTACAGGAGGGGGGGAAATAAAAGAGGGACAGAAGAGAAAAGGAAGGAATGTCCACCTTCAAAAATGACTAGTTACTCTTGCCTATCTTTTCCTAATAAAAATCCAAAAAAACTGAAGGATTGACCCTTAAACATTTTTGTTCTCCCCTCTCCACATTAAGAACTAAGTAGTGAGGATAAAAAATGGGGGAATGGATGGGCAGAACTTGACTAAAAGGGGAGGAGAGACAAATTAATTGATAGAACAAAGAGCAGATTATCTGAATCATTCTCTACTTCATGGCTACCAAGTCATACAACTAGGAGCAAGTTATCTATCACCTGTTACAATGTGATATTTTAAATAATAATTTTTTTTCCAATGGTAAATTTTGATCACTAGACATTGATACACACCAACCTCCATAAGTTTATTTAAGACAAATAGCTAAAAATGCTTCAAACAAAAGAGGCACAAGTTAATCTCTACCTCTCCCACGGAAGGCCGATACAAATAGCTTGAAGCTCATCAACCCTTAAGCATGAAACAGGAGCCCTGGGTATTAGTATTTCTAACAAATGATAGGTTTGCTTTCTGCACCTTTCAGTTTCTCTATGCTTCAAATGGGTTGCCAGTGATATTTTTTCTTCTCATCTTTTGTCTCCATATTGGATTTGGATTTGAATCTCTGTGAGCAAGACCTTCTGGTTTAGAGTATGTTTGTACAGTATGCTTATACTATAGTTGTGTTTGGGATTTATGTAATAATAAGGCAACCAAGGTTTTGCTAAGACTGTAGCAATGTAGATATGTATTATTAGCTTGTTGTCTCGGTCACTGAGTCTTAAAAACTGCAGACATGTTAAAGTACCAACCTTCTAGCACATAAACACAGTTTTACTTCTTACAGAAAACAGGGTGCAACAAGCATAGGTGAGAACGCAGATCTGTCTGGAAATAGGACAAGTATTAGTATGCGACCATACCCCAGAACTAGAGAACATCCCATTTCCACAGCATAGGTACAGCTGCACTGAACCAAAATTGAGTGTTGAACAATTGAGACTTGAATTCCCTCTGACCTTACTGTGTGTTGTGCACAGTAATGGTGACAAACGCACTGTGAAGAGGTGAGGAACACTGCAGGGACATCAACTCACTCTGTGAATGCGGTCATGCTTTGGGCTGAGGCTGGAGGGAATTTAACTTAGTCCAGATAACTCACTGTCCCCTTGCTAAGTGGGCACTCTAGGCACAGACTCATATTTACAAGAAGTGAGAAACAAATAACCAGGACAAGCAGCCTGGCTCATACCAGGGTTCAGATGCAGAGCTGTGGTTACTGGAAATGCCCTTGCCATGCCTGGGCTTGTGGGGCCTGTCTTTCCCTGTCACATTGCCTATGTCGGTTGGGAAGACTCAGTCTTTCAAGTCATAATGGAAAATCCTCTGCTCCTGCACAGTGGTCCTGCAACCCAGGAGTTATACGGAAAGATACATGACCCCCTCATGCTGCTCTGTGTTCAGTGCTACAGCACACCCATTAATCAAAGGTGAACTTTGCCAGACTATGTATTCACCTGGTTCTAAGGCACAATAGAAAAACAGAAATATGTATAAATCCCCATGAAAAATCTCATTATATTTCAACCCCATGTTGGGTTTTTTTTTGTTTGTGGGTGGGGTTTTTTTGGTTTTTTAAAGCAGAGAAGAATTTGTGGTACAATTTTGAACCCCAACTTTGACAAAATAGAATAAGTATGCCAAAGTTTTTGCCTGATTAGTAAATTATTATTACTACTGGCAAAATATGAGCACAGCAGATTAATGGCACCCAGACCAGTTCCCAGCGAAGATTTCTGCCCAATAACAGATGTGTTTGTGAACATGAATCAAAGTGCCTAGCAAAGGAAGCCAATGCTACAAATGAATGACAAAAATAATAAGCAACATGAAGAGAATCATGTCCCACTAAATGATGTCAGATGGTTGATGCTTAAGTTGTTTATGGGGCATCAGTGGAGTTTCCTCAGTGATGAGATTTAAGGGCCTGTTGCTCAACTACTTTGTGGTTCACAGTGCTGATAATTGCTAGCACAAGGGAAGTGTGACACAAAGCTATTGTGACCCAATCACGTTTTTCAGTTATAAAAGATGATCAAAAGGCTGACCCAAGAAGCCTGCCACCACTTCACTTCGGGCGTAACTGTGCCAAATTAATAGTTCCTTCTATCTCTGCTGGTTAATTGCAGAAAGAACAACAGCAGTTTTGCTCCTGAGTGGTCTCTGCCCACTTGGCATCAAAAACTCACATGAACACAGCAATTTTTGATGGTTATCCAGAGAATTCATGGCAAGGAGAGTAGAAAGCAAAACACTGCTATTGTTACTCATCTTAATTGACAATTGGGAAAGAAAACCGAATGAAATACTCAAAGAAGGAGGACAACAAGGCTGGCACTTTAGAAAAAAGCAGAAAGCTCCAGATGGCTGTCACTTCACAGAGCTGCCTCAGCTATTCATGACATATACCTTGCATTACCACCAAGCTGTCAGAAACACAGTTTGAAATGGTCAACCAGAAACATAAATGGGGTCCTTGAATGTACACACTGGAGTGTCAAATATGACCTTAACATTTCCTCTCTTGAGACTGCCGTCTAATATGTCAAAATACATACATCAAAGTATTTGTAAAAGGATTGAAAAGGACAAAGTATTCTTCAACCTATGGGATAATATATACATTGAAAAACTGACCTAACTTATTCATAGAATATACATCAGAAGCTATTGTGATCTTATTTACATACATGTTTGCCAGTATATCCTTTTTATGTCAACCATGTAGGACAACAGCTCTGGGTTCTGTCTGCCGCAGCAAGGGTGTTGTCGGAAATGATTACCCAAGGGACTAGGCACAAAAAACATAGACTTCATTTCATAGAAGTCACTAAAGGATAGTAATTTTGCAGTGAATTTTGTTGACTACTCATGCAAAATGAATCTAAACAAGCATCCCAGTGTTAAAAGGCTCTCAAATTTGTTTCAGAGCTGTGAAGTTAACTTGTCTTTCTGTCAGGTTTAAAATGGCTCTTCTCAGATCCAGCAAAGAATGCAAAAAATAATGAAAAACATGAAACCCTGCCATATGCCAATTGAATTTCTAAAAGGTATTTTACATCCTGAAAGAGTGGCAATGAATATGTTCAGAGAATTAAATCTTATCCTAATTCTGCAATAGCAACATTTCTGAATAGAAAATATAGAAACTCAAGGGTAATATACCGACATGCCAAGGTAAAAAGCCTGTGGAAAAAAAGAGGGTAAAAAAAAAAAAAAAGGCAAGTCAGAAGACAGCACATCATCAACACCAAGTATCAGACTGTGCCAGGGAACAGCCAAGACTGACACTTCCCCACCTGGCCAACGACTGCCTTCCCAGCAGGAGCTTGCACTGGGGTTGTCATCACAGCAGTGTCTCCATTTCAGTCACTCGCTCTGTGTGTTAGCTAAGGGAAAAAAACCCAAAACATAACATTATATGCGCCTATAGTTTGAGTATGCTCTTATTGTTTGAGTATGTAGCTTGTTTGCAAGCTTCGACATGAATAAAACATGCCCAGATGAGTGTGACCCAAAGAACTATAGGTTCTGTTAACAACAAATACCATGGCTACCACCCTTTTTTCCTCTCATGGGAAGGACTGGATCCTACATACTGCTGAGCAGTCTGGCTGCAACCCAATAAAGCAATCAGGAGTGCTGAGCTTAAGTCTATGGGTAATCTAGAAGAAGTCTATTTGCATACTTAAAGAGAATAGCTGATTGAGTTTGTTGGAGGTAAGAGTCATCAGTGATACTTTTTTCCCTGCAGACTTGAAAGCATGAAGATTATCAGTCTGACTAACCCTTTTAGTTAGGAGGAATACAAAATTCAATGAAAGAAAACATAAAATCTTCCTGAAGAATCACATACAATATGTACTCTTTCTTAGGTCATCTGCATTCATTAAATGCATCATCTTTATGGTAACTTTTACAGGGGAACAAACCAGAAAAACGATAGATTTTGTGCATCCTCCGCTACCCTCTAGCCACACTTTGGTTTCAGTTCTGGCTGGCATCTGTGGTACTACCACAATACAAACTGCAGTACATACATAAATTAGAAGAATAATAGCTGACATCTGTCAAACTGGATTGCCTTTCATCACATAAACCCAAACAACTAACACTCAGGGGACAAGAAGTCTTTTCAAAATCTTTTCTACAGAAAAATTACTGCAGGGTCAGGATTCAGAGTTACATGCCACTGCAAAATGGGCTGTCTGCGCCAAGTGCTAGAAGAAAAACTGGAAGACAGACATCAGAGAATAAACCTGCTTCTGCAGGAGGCTGACCTGACAGGGCTTCCATTTCTATCAGCGAGTCTCATTTGTTCATTATATTGACTCATGCGGCTGTCCTGAATCTTTTGCTGAACATAGCACCTGTACATTTGGCTTAAACCCTAGGCTTTTAAAAAGAAAATCTTTTCAAAGAAATTGGCTTATTTTCAAAAGACAGCTCCTGGATTTTTAATCTAGGAGTCTTTAAAGGTTCCCTAGACTGGTGGAGGACCAGGGCTGTGCTGTACTGGCAGCTCACTACTTTCCTTAGCAGAAGAGTTGGTGTTTTCTCCAATCTTGCTTTCTGCAGCACCTGCATGTCTCTGTGCGTGCAGTGCAGGCATTCATCTGTGCATGTACAACTGGAAAAGTATATTCAACTTTAAAGTATTTTAATGGTAAAGACTTCTGTGTCATTGTCACAACTTGATACATCCAGTTCAAAGAATACATTTTACTGCAGGAAATGGAATTATTTGAAAAAAGAGGAAAGAAATACAGATGAAATATTAAATGGCCTAATCTGTGGAGAACACACAGTCCTACTCTGCTAAGAAACATTAACAAACAGTAACAACATATAAAGATCAGCTGAGTGGGAACAATACCTTTGTTATTTCCTAGCTGCTAGGATTCTTGTATGTAATGAAATAAATCTACAGATTAAATGAATCACTAGCAAGGAAAAACTTCAAAAAAAGTTGTAAGCTTTCAAATATGTAACACTTCCAAATTTAATGTACTCTCCCAGATAACTGGCATTTGCCACTTCTAAACTGTTTGCCACATAGTCAGGAGGGTGTCAGGGAGCTCTGATTTGTGGCCTTTCACAAATAAAAAATTTTATAGTTCCTCTGCTTTGGAAAAATCTATACTACCTTCATCAGGTTCCTTCTCTATCTTTTCAAGTAAGCTAATTTTTTGTGGATGGGAGACTGGATCTCTTTTCCTCTACCTTGTTCTTTCTTTCATTTCCCTTAGTAGAAAGTATTTGATGTGATTTTATCTCAACTTCACTAGGATTTAAAAGTCTTTGTCATTCACCCCATTTTACGCTTTGAGGCCATTCAACACTAACCTTCTATACCTGGTGGGATGGTTTATAAAAGACAGAGGTCTATTGACTACTCCCTTATTGTTATTTTACATAGCTGATTTCCACTGTGTTACATGACTCTTAAATACTGTTCTGATATTATAATACTTTGTAGCTTGCCTTTCTTAACAATGCTTTGACTGAATAAACTCTAGCTTCAATTACACCCATGGCAGTTTAGAAAATCGTTGAGACAAAAGATTAGGTTCGTCAGCTAGCTTACCAGTTGTTTAGGAGCACATTGTGACATTGTTTTGTATACCCATGGTAAAATCTCATTTCAAAAAAAGGTATAAAAGGATCAAGGTATTTCAGTAAAGCACTTGATTATTTTCAAGCTTCTCCTAGGCCTTTTCACTACCATTATATTTGTTTAACAATTTCCAGTTCAAAAATTATAACAAACCATCTAACACTGATTCATTATATACAAGTTAATGTAGAGAAGATACTTGGTTTTATTTTATTATGGTGACCTACTGAAGTACTGATTATTCAAAGTGTGCTTAAGGAAGGTAACTAGTACTTTTCAATGCATTTAATAAATAGTCTTCTACTGGAATCAGAGACTCCTAAATCATACAGTTCCAAGAACTTCTTAATCCTTCTAACAAGGAGAAAGCTCTGTGTTCTGCTGCAGCAGTTTGTGATTAACTGGCACAATCTAATTTATGCTTTAAAACAGCCTGATCAGACATAAACATTACATGATAATGAAGCCTCTATGGGTCCTCTAGAACACTCAAATATCTCACTGTAGATAAAAGATCTCATGTCATGAGATGGCTTTTAAAATTTTAATTTTTTTTATTTTGCTATTCTGTCATCTGATTTACCCTTGACATTGATGTAAATATGTTGAATCTGAGCTGATTTCATGCTGGTTTTATGTCAGTGTAACCTCACAGAGCCACATTTACTGCCACCTTGCAGCTGTTTATGCAATGCAAAACAGCTTTTAACCCCTGTTTCAATAACTACTTTAGCCGGGTTTACAACTACCTTGAATAAGAGAGGTGCACAAATATGCATGACAGTATCACTGGTGGAAAGATTACTGATGACTTACTTCAATATGAATTAAGAGTCACATCCTTTATGTTCAAGCATACATATACAAGGTGATCTGGTCTCTATATTGTGATTTTTAAATACGGTATAGTTTTATTTCACTGTTTCTTATTTACATGCTATGGATTTCTCCTGTAATAACTGGAGGCTGAAATCCTGGTCCCCTAAAAATAAAGTTCAAGGAACAGCTTCATTTGCACTCAATAGGTCTCTATTCAGAAATACAATGAACCTTCAGAAGCAGCCTTACAAATCTTCCCAAAATATCTACAGGCATTGTCTTCTTGTAAGAACACACAGAATAGAGAGAGCAAAGAATTACTTAAATTGTTGAGTATGACCCAAATTCTTAGACTGTTTGGACTGCAATTACAAAACATTCTATCTGGTAGAGTAAGTGGCAGCATAACAGATAGGTAAACTAGAAATTCTGCTTATAAAGATATTGATTATACAACTACAGAAGTTTTAAATATTTATTGTTCTTTTCGGTCAAAGCAGTGGTGTATTAAGTCATATAGTCAGCACAAATCAGTAAAGCAAAAAGGGTAAATTTTTCCTCATCTATACCAGAGAAATTTCAGTAAAGCCAAAGAAAACTCCAGCATGTACTTCTGTCACGATTTAACTTTAACCAGTAATAATTAAACTAATATAATAAATGCTTGTAACAATATATATTTTTTTGTTAATACACACACTGGTCAGGTCTGTAATTTTCTCAAATCTTTGTGACCTACCATGGGGTGCTAAATAAGACTGTCCTGGTTTAACCCCAGCCAGTAACTAAGCACCAGCCAGTTGCTCGCTCACTCCTCCCCACCTCAAGAGGATGAGGAGGGAATGGAGAAAAACTTGTAGGTTGAGATAAAAGACAATTTTATGGGATAACAAAGGAAGATGATGATGATAATAACATCACCAGCACTATTAATTACCACATCAATAGTAATAGATGTAAAACAAGTTATGCACAAACACAGTACTCACATGTGCAAGAAAACAGGATGCCCAGCCTCCAAGCAGCGATCCCACCTCCCAGCAGCCTACTGAGTTATACCCAGAGCATGATGTTACATGGTAGGGAACATTCTTCTGGCCAGTCTGGGCCATCTGTCCTGGTTATGCTCTCCCAGCTTCTTGTCCGCTTGGCAGGCTGTGAAAAGTTGAAATGTCCTTGACTTAGGGTAAGCCTACCAACCTAACCCCTTACCAACAACTAAGAACATAGTGTGCTATCAACAATATTCTATTAAATCTGTCTCAGCATCAGAGGCTAATCCAAGTCTTACCAGACTCTAAGTTCACATTCAAAGTGCCATTTTTGTACACTTGATTATAGTTGAAATAATTGGGCTGAAAAGTCTATAAATAATTTGTTTCAACAGCCTCTATGTCAGATTTATTCAATTATTGATAGAATGGTGCATTTCAGAACTGTGGTCCCAACAAAGTTACACTGGCACAGCAAAACCTCAAGACATGGCAGTTTCTGTCAGTTGAACAAAGTAGCAGTGGTGAAGGTCCTGAGGACACAGGTAAAAATTTGTTTCATTACACAAGAGATTGAGTTCAAAATTAAGATCTACAGGTAACCATATGATTCCAGAGTCCAGTGCTTTACAAATGAGATTCAGAAACAAACTACTGTAGAGTTTTTGTCTATATGGTAATAATCTGTATATTGAAATTGCTCTGAAATCGTAAATAATTAAAAAATAATCAGTTAGCTCTTAATCTCACAGTCACAAAACCAGAGAATACAGGGTAACTGGCAGCATCTGATTTATGCTACATGCACAAAAATGTAATCCAGACACAGTTTAACAAATTCTGTCTTCCAACTAAATAGGCAAATGAATGCAAATGTGTGCCAGTCTGTGGGTTTGCTCCAATTTTGGTAACAGCAGCTAGTTTAGATTCTGCTTTTTGTTCTCTACCCTGCAGTGAGAGATCTATTATGAAAGATAAAAATAGGTCCAAATTTTTATAGGTAAGAGTATTATTCTTGCAATAACCAAACAAGAAAAAGCTATGTTCCAGTTCCTGCTTTCAATATGCTTCCCTGTTGTTTTTCAATGGAGTTGTTATCCTGACACAGCAAATGTTAAAGTGGGGAGGTGGGGAAGAGTATGTGGGAAGGAGTAAAGGCTAAGGGAAGGTTTATCTTTCCTATGGGTTTTGGAAGACAACGTATATTTTTGATCGCAGCATGACTCAGAAAACATTTGGGATCCTATCTGTCTTGGAGTTAAAAATTGCCTTCTCTGGGGGTGCCAGAATAACTCGGTGGCAGCCACCCTAACACAGAGTGCATTATTTTTCACTGCTTACTCACAGTTTAAAAATTAAAACATCCATATGTTCAAGAAGCATATTCAACTTGAGCTTGAAAAAGCTGACCCATTTTTGCTAAATTCTAGAGTATTTATGTACTGAAAAATCCCCCCTCCAGCTTTCTATTTCATTAAATAAACATGAAACTCATGTGGTTGCAGAGCTCAATGAGTATTTTTTTATTTGTAAAGTGCTTTTCTTTTCTGTCTATGTGACTTTGTTCTTTTTACAGTTTGATAATCAATACAATATGAAACTCAGGATGCCTGAGCAGATACATATTAATTTTTTTTGTGGATATCAAGTAACTCATAAACATGTTTGAAAAGATTTAAAGTATCTGTTCAGGATTCTGAACAATATGCAACATAAGGTCTGAAACACTCTTAAGCTAAGGATAAAGTAAATATTCTTAGAGAATTTTCTGATCCAGAGGCATAGATCAATGAAAAACCTTCTATTGTCCATAGCAGAAATCTAATTCACTATTTATTCTATTCATTCACCATTCTATTACTGTCATACACATTTAATTCTTACCCAAACTTGGATTGCCTAATCTTATGTTTCCAGAAATATGGTAGCAATATACTGCATAGAAAAGCTTTCTACGGTTCAGTTACAAAATCTAGATATAAATTTCAAAAATACCATTCTTTGAATGCATTCAGCTGTGGAATTTTGGATCAGAAAAGGAGCATGTGAGGATTTCCATAATTCATGTTCCCTCAGAAGTTCCCCTGATAGCACGGAGTCAATACAAGGAACATGACTGCTTGGTACTTTAACCCGCACATGCTAAGATTCATATGCATTAAAAATTCTTCTAAACATGTTGCTTTGGCTTGCTTTCCTGTAGCAGACCGTTAAGTTTAAAATCTTCAGTTACTTCATTACAATTATTGCAGTTATTTTAAGTTTTGCCATTTACATTATTGTCTAATAGGCAGGAGTGAATATTTCATTTCTTACTGTATGTGGCAAAATATTCACATGAAATATAAAACATATGGAACCTGAACTGTTCAGAAAGGCCAAATGTTGGCATTTCCATGCCTTTGCAAGCTTTATAACTTAAAGTCTAAAATGGGAAGTTTAGAAATACTTCAGGTTTCTTGGCAGAGAAAGCAAAATGCAATTTTAATGTGTGAGGGTTAAGATTCCCCAAACTCCATCCTCTATTAATTAAATTGCTATGAAATGGAGATTTATTGAATGCAAACCTGTTAAAACATCCAGTCCATAAGCAGCCAACTGTACTTCAAATACTATCTAATACCATAAATTAATTCACCTCATCAATAAAGCAAATCCTTCTTCCTTCCTGCTGGAGGTTCTGTGCCACCCTCACCCCCTGCCTTCAGTTTCCTCCAGTTAACAACAGTTTAGTTTTGATATCCTGGTGAACAATTTCAGGCTTCTTAATTTTCACAAGTACAGTGACAACTCCTCCTTCCAAGAGACTGATGAACAACATGTTGGGACTTCTAATTATACCTTGTAAGGACTTGGAGAAGTCAAAAAACAACTTATTCTGCTGTTTAAAGTATGGATAAGATGAACATACATCCTGTGGAAGCCTTGCAATTTATGGGAAATGTTAAACTGGGTGGGTATGTTACATTAATGAATATGACTTTGATGATATGAGAGAGATCATACATGGTTTACAGGCAAACATGTAACTTCAAAAGGGTCTGGTGTGAAGGAGCCAAGCCACAATCATCCTAACTCCCAAAATATTATCTGTAGTCTTGGACTTTTTAATTTTTTTTAATCTGGTTTCTTCTAGATAACACAATTTGCTGTCCAAAATGTCCCAAAAACCTTTCTCTTACATGTCTTAGACTGTTGACAAACTTTTGATTAACAATAAGGATGAGAAAACAGAAATATAGTTCTTCCCCCCTCTAGAAATAGAGGTAATTATTTAAATTTGTTGTAATTAGGGTTTTTTTAAAAAAACAACTTTATAATGTCAGGTTATCAGAGACAAATTGGAAAGGAGCACTTGTGTTCTGCTACACATACAAGTAAAAAGTTGCTTTTCAACAGGTCCAAGTCAGACTTTATGTTATGTTGTATTTCTCCTCATTAATCTCTGGGGTGTAGTCCTATACACGTTTTCCAGCAAGGTCACCCCTCTACCTTCAGTGTGGCTAGTCTTTTCTACCAGTATAAGCCCAAAAGAAATTTTGTCTTTCGTTCTGTTCACAAACCAGGAATAAATCACATTACAAAAATGCTCACGATATCTTATTGCATACACAGAGATTTATTCTTTGAAAACTGGTTTGCCCTTCTACAGCAAATGACTGGGAGCAGCAATCTATAAGCAGCACAATGATTGCGTCCTTCCTTGAGGCCAGTTTGTATTCATAATCATACAAGTTCACAGAACAATCCCAAAAGAACAGCCACCTTCCTTCTTCCCACCTAGAGGCTAATACAGCCACAGACCAGTTTCTCCAACAAGGTACTACGAGGAGAAAATGTGGCATGTAAAAATAGTGCATGACTTAGGAAGGCTGAACATTTTTTTTAAAAAAAAAGAAACCACATAATGCTCAAGCTTTATTCTAGCTTATTTTAGTATTTCTTTCGTGAAATATCATATAAAATAAGTACGTTAAAATGGTTTACCTTCTATTACTTCTAGAAAATGAGGCAAAATGGAGTGGCTTTTCAGGCTTAACATGCCTCTTATTTTTTTTTCATATTTCTTATTTACCTCACAGAAGCCATTCCTGTAGCAGCCAGGTATTGCACTGGGTCACTTCACATAGTTTCAGCAGGTAGAGCTGGCCTGCTGTGTCACCGAGGCACCATCGTATCTGCAAAGATATAACCACTGTCCTAGATTTGCTGAATTTTCAGCTTAAAGATGTAATATACCATTCTCTAGAAAGTTGCAATACCTTATGGCCATAGTCAACTACCACGTCACGAGCTGGTAGCTCACTTAACCGTGAGTTTCACACTGCTTAAACACACAGCAGCTGCACACCGGAGAGCATCTGCCAAGGGCTCATAGAGACAAGTTTTGCCTTTAGTGCTCTGTGATTAGTCACCAAATAAAATAAAACTTTTCAATTAGTATTAGGCATTGTATGTTTTCATACAATAATATTATGGTTTAGTTTTGAAATTTTGAGGGAACAGTATGCAATTGTAAGTGTGAGGAGGCAGAGTTACTTAGGAATCGGTTGGATGGGAGGTATGTAGGAGACATTTTGTCACTTAAAATGTAATCAGTAGATTACTGAATAACCCACTGCTCTAATCATTAATTTTGTCACATTGTATTAGTATCTAGAGGAATAGATATGCTCACAAATACAGAATTATGATGGAAGGAGCAGGAAAAAGCAGCAGCTGGGCTGTGAAGGAGAATGTTATTAAGAGAAACTTGACTGTCTGACATTGCAATAATACAAACAATGATTGCTCCAAGGAAATGGCTTTCTGTAATCATATTTTCTCATTGTAAGATTACTGTACCATGAAAGTTTCCTTTTGAAGAAGCTGGGCATAGTCCACACTTTTTTTAATCTTTGGCTGTGCAGTGCACAATCTAAATACCCTCTCTAAACCCTACAATAGTCTATATTCCCACACACTGACCCAAGCAACCACGGCAGAACCTCTTCTGATGCAAGTTTCTAGGATCAAATTCTTCCTTAGTTTGGCAGTACATTGATGAACACATCTAAGGCTTTCCAAGCCACAGTGTGACTGAGTGCTTGCATTCGCCTTCAAAAGAAATACTTTTAGGCGACGTTTGAAGGGGCCTGTTTAGCAAAGGAGGAGTCGGCAAGGAGCTGGAACTAATACAATATAGCCAGAGCATAGTCAAGTCTCCCAGGCAAGAGCATCTAGAAATTATGTGTGTGTTTATCAAAAATTAGGGGGAAAAAATGCTACCTGAATAAAACATAATCTGTAGATAAAAACGTATTTTCTTTTTTTTTCCCAGTAATAAACTTTGATCTTTCTTGTGTCCTTTATTTTTTACAGAGCATCTTCATTTCAACAAGATCACCAAAGCAGTACTTGTAGCCTGAGAAGATTTCTCAGCCTCCACATTTCTAAAAAGATTTGAATGTTATCGGCCTTCTCTGAATGCAGTCCTACTGCTGTCAGAGAACTCTGCATACTATTTGAACTTTCCTTAAGCTTCAACTGAAAAGGTTCTTGTCTGTAACTTTTATTACATTTCTCCCTTTAAGTTTTTATTACCTCAGAGTTCTCTTCATTCTCACTGAGGTTCAGAAAACCTAAAAGGCAGATCTGAGAAAAAAATATATTCCAAACTTAATAGCTAAAAAAAGGTTTTTTGAGTTTCACATACCTCTACTATGTTACCTTATTAAATTCTTCAAAATGTGGAACCCATGCAGTCATTTACAATTGTACAAAGCTCGGTCATGCTTCTACACCCATTTGTGTGTATCAAAGCAGGCACACCAAGATGAATGACGAAGTGGGTTTGTGTATGCTAAATTCACCATATGAATTCTTTACTAAAGGTTCTTATAACAAAAGTGTCCCAAGAATAATTTAGTAAGAGATCCCATTCAATATCAGAGAGCTAACATTTCTTGCCAGAAAATCTGATGAACATCTCTTCAAAAGAACAAAAAGGATAAGAAAGAGATAATACCACAGAATTTCCACATTTAAGGTTTTCTGATCCTTATCTTCCCTGTAAAGACATGTATCACATCTGATACGATTTTTTCTCTTCCATGAACACAGTTTACTTAAAGACTGTAAAATCTAGATGGATATTGGAAGGGTTCCATTTTTCTCTTTTCTTGAAATGTCTACAATTCTAAAAGGACACCTGCACATGCCAAGCAAGCTTCGTCTTATACTAACACCAAAAGAGCAAATGAAATTAAAATCTTCTGTAGTGGCACACAGAAATGTGCCTCCTCTTCAGAAGGCTCTTCTCTCAACATCATAATTGTCCTACAACAAAAGTGTTACGTTCACACTGAAAAAGCATTATTTGCAAACGCAAATACACATAGCCACATAGAGAACAAAGAAGTAAGTATAAGATGATGTGCCTTAAGTAAGAATTTACATATTGTTTTCACATATTGTTTTTACACAATATGTAAAACCAGAGGAAGTCTCTTTTCAAAACCTTAACAGTGACACATGAGTTGCCCTCCCACTGGTATCTGCTCTTCAGTAAATAATAATGCATTTGATCTCACAGCAGCAGCAAGCTGAGTTAGAGACTCAGTCTGTACTTTTACAGCCACAGAAGGAAACACTGCCATTCACCTTAGCAACATCTGCAAGCATGCCTGGTTTTGTACACTGGTAGCCTATGAGAACCAGAATTTTCAGTAGCCTTAATACGCCACTCACACAATTCCTGAAATGAAAAAATTCCTTACTTGTTTCACTCTATTCTAAATAATCCTCTCTGTTGCTTTGGCAAAGCTGTCTTTTGACTGGAATCATACTAGGGCCAAATTTCTTCCAAAACTCCATCAATATGCCAGGTGTAATGCAAACACAAACCTAAAGAACGTGCCTCTTTTGGAGAACACAACACAGCCACAGTCATAGTGTTCCTGGAGAGAAAGGGAGACCCATGTATGATATATGTGTCTTTCTGATTGTTTTATTTGATTTTAGGTAAATTACTTTTACTATGAACATAGTATTCATAGCTACACTGAAAAAAATATTTCTTCAGAGGGATTTGAGCAATAAAGGACTGTTTTTTATATGAGATTTCCCTTTTGCGTTTAGAATTACCCTCCAATCTAAACAGTTACAAACAACTGTTCTAAATCTCATTATTATACAGGTAATTCCTTCTCCCTACATTACTCCTTGTTATCACCTCCACTAGGCTAATGTATTCATACATTTTCATCTGCAGCTGTACTATGCGGGGAAGTAATATTTAAATTAAGTCATCATGCCATTTTTCCTTACAAAGTCTTTTAACCAGAGTGAACATAAATCAAATCCCTCCAAGTTTTTCATACTCAGACCCAAGGCCAGATCACAACACTGAAGGTAATCTCTCAGCTTAAAAATGGTGCTTGCACAGATGTGACAACCCTGGAAATTTTTGGAAAATCAGCTTTTGATTTGATTACAAGCAACATTCCCCCCTCTAATTTTTCACATCCCACTACTCAAATATATTTCAAGAATGCTGCAAGGAAGGAGCTGCTGGCAAATGAAGAATGTTGTAAATCATACAGCCATAACAGAAGGTAAAAGCCATATTAAAATCCACTGCGCTTTTCTACAAGAATTTGTAGCAAAGATTTGAGTAATGTAAGTTCACACTTGTCTGAACTAAATTGGTCTCTGCTGTAGATCCATCTATTACTGCAGGGGCTTAAATAATACATAAGGACTCCACAACTGCTCAGGACAGAAAATGGATACCAATGCAAATCAGTACAGCCCACAAAAATGAAGCCCAGAACAGTATAATTTCAAAACATAACTTTATAGGTGAGCAGGACTAACTTCTGTTATTAAATAAATTTTAAAAAGTAAAAGAATAAAAAAAAATAAAAATGCAGTGGACTATGGTGAGTCCTAAATAGTGCATCTAAAAATCACAATACTCAACATAGGCAATATGAATTGCAAGGTCAAGGTCTCATGGGAACAAATCTACCCTGTTACTGTAATACATGCACAGTGCCTAAGAGGTCAGACACTGACTGAGCTTGACTTTGCTTGTTTAGGAACTGGTCATGACTTCAGCGTAATGAAAATTAAAAAAAATAGAAGTCTCATGGAGTAGTCTCATCAGGAAAGCTGTATTGCCTTCACAGTTTTGTGAACTTTGGGTAACCCATGATTGCTTCATACATTTCTCACCTTTTATTCCCCTTCATTTTTCTTCTGCTCCACTTCATTCATTTTTCATCTATTCTGCTAGCAGTTATACAATAATCTGATAGAAGACAGTTCTGCATGACAGGAGCATAAATTGCACAGAGGTTAGCCTCAGCCTTGGTGTAAGATCATTCAACAGATTTCAGAAACCTTAAGAGATCAACATCATTTACAGCGCAACAGCGCCCAAACATGAAGACCAATAAACAAAGTATGACTTCAAGAGCAAATATTTCAAAATGAAAAAGTACAGCACAGAAGTGAAAGTCAGAGGCAGTACCAGAAGGGGTATGCAACTGCACCACAGGATCTTGTGGGGCAATCAGACCAGAAAGTATGCTAGCTGTCTCCTGCAAAGGAACACTTCATAGCGGGGAGGAAGAGCATACCTCTTGTCCGCACTATTCATCTAGTCAGCTTTATAGATTGCTAGAGTGAGACATTTTTGGAGGTCTCAGTCTACACCTTGCAGTGTGAGACTTGATTTCCATTACTTTATTCTTAATAATATGGTTGGTAATAGAAATTTACTGTTTTCCCAAATCCAGCACAAGTATTATTTTTATGATCTCCAGTAGAAACATACTATAGATTAACATTATGCACTGTGTGTAAAAGATGGTGCTTTGTTAGATGCTGTATTTGTTACATGTATATTCACAACTTTGAAATGTATCCTAATACATTTCACAGACATAAATTACATGCATTATACCTCTTCTATCCTCTCACCTCTAGTGCCTGAAGTCAGGGTTTTCCAAGACACTTTTTATATTTCAAATTACAGATAGCTTCAAAGAACCATCCTTAAAAAAAATCTCTGCTAGAGATTTTCTCCCTCACTCACTATATATATATATAATAATACATACAAGTGAAGAGAAGACATAATGCATGCATTTCCTGTTCACCCATTAGCCTACCCCTAAAATTTTCAGTTTCATCCATCAAAAGTTTATGTTGCTACCATCATCCCCTTAAAAAACACTGGTATGTTACCATTAATAAACTAACTTAAAACATCTAACAGTAGATGTAGGGTACTTAAAAGGTACTTAAAATCAGACTTTGCTCTTGAGTTTGTGGTTGTTAAGAAAAATGCTATTCAGTCTTTATACTTTTTTTGCAACCTTTTTTCATCCAAAGGTTACATGCTTCCACTCACATACTTTGAGATGTGAAAATGCAGGGTGTTTATGGCCTACAAGGAATGTAGGGTGACAGCCCTGAAAAAAAATCACCTCTCTTCTCTGCCCAAGGTCACGCATAAGACTGAGAGACTCTTCACTGATGTTTGTAAAAGCCTGCTAAATGATCCTTACTTGCCTCTGTCAGGCACATCTGCATTAAAGAAAAATGCAATAGTAATTATAGTCCCTAGCATTCTGTAATTTCTATGCAAATTAGACATAGGGCTTCAAGTTGTTAGCTGAAAAAGGCTTGAAATTCTCTAGCATTTCTGAGTTCCCATGGCAGGTGTCCTCCTCAATAACCAGGGAGAAAACAGTCTCTCCCAAGTTCTCTGGTCTTTGCCCTTATACAGGAGGGCAACGCTTGCTCTCTTTTTCGCTTTATTGTTTTCAAAACTATTTCTAGAAACTAAGAAACAAATTGTCACTGTTTATCAGCATTTCTTGCACATTTTGGAGACACAGATGATATCTTCACACCTTTTTATACAACTCTTCTCTCTTTAAGCTGTTAAACTGTGGAAAAGTAGACTGGCATTTCTAACATACAAACTACGTAAACAAGCTGTTATTTCCACTTGGAAGAATAATAGTGCTTTTGTGTTAGGGAGAGAGGGGTATATAATAAAATGGATGATGATTATGGGCTTGAATAGGTCAGGAGGAATGAACTATTAATGGTTTTTAAGCTCAGTGTAATTTTTAAGCAGACAGCCATATCTGGAGGCACTCTCTCGCACTTCCATTCCAATCTGTTGAAAGTGCATCCATCATCTGATAAAATTGTTTTAACACTGCCTGTATGTTCTTCCCGCTTACCCCAAAGCAAAGAAGTCTTTAAATGCTGATAGTCTGAGGCCTGCAAAGGCCATGCTTCTCTCCTCCAGTGCAACAGAAAGTCAGCTCAGTCACCTGTGCAAAATGTGAGTGCCTGTAACAAACATCCATTAAAAAATTAACGGCAGCAGCTGTTTCTAATGTAGTTGGCGGTATCTGGAGTTTCAACCCATGTTTCTCCGTACAAGAAAGGCAGTTATAGCCACTGGTTTGCCCTGCAGGACACCAGATATCTGAGATCTGGAACACTTGTCATCAATCTGAACGCAAGCGGCAAATCCAAAGCACTCTGCTTGCCTCTGACAGAGTGACCCTTCATCACGAGCACAGGGAGGCTCATCGGTCCAGCTTATCTCACTGGCCGAGAAAGCTCCACACTCAGCACACACGTAAGTGGCAACTCGCACATCACAGTTATCGAAGGGAGTCCCACCCAGCAGATGTTTGTCTAGTGACAAGTTAAAGAAAAATGTCCCTTGATTTAAAGAGTTGCCAAACCTGGCAACAAAAACAACAAAGGAAAGAAGCAACATCTCTTCCATTTTGTCCAAATCAAGCTCTCCAGGGGGAAGGAAATACGAACTGAAACAAAGCTTTAAAATACCTATAGTATTTCAAAATGGAAAAAGCTCCTGAAAAAGTCTTTGCTGGTAACATCTAAGGGTACATCATACAGTCAGGAATCCTATCAGTTGTTTTAATAAGAAAATTTAAAAATAAAACATCTTTTATTTTTTTAGTGAGGTACTCCTTCCAGCTAAAATAACATCCTAGCAAAGCATCTGATTTCCATCATTGTTCTCTTACCTTAAAAAAAATATCTGCAAAACTTTGATTTCTGTTCTTTGGTGCAAACAAAAAACAATACTTGTTATTTCTTCAGCAGCTTTCCTCTAAATGCAGCTGTGTATATATATTCACATCTTGTTCTTTGCATCACCTGGGAAAAGCACTTCTGTCATGTTCTAGTTTCAAAAGCTGTAAGACACTAAATCCACAGGTTTTGGAGCTCAGTGCCTACTGATTGACATCTGACATACATGACCCAGCCTTCAGAATGATTAGCAAGAGGTTCACACTGAATGCAAAGGGAGGAGTTCAACACCTCATGTGACCATCTCAGTTTTAGTTACGTTGGCTATCTAGCCTTAGATAACTAATCTAAACATACTTTCAGAGGTAGGAAGCAGAGAAACTCAGGAGCATGGTCCTTACTCCACACAACAGCATCTCGTTTCTCCTCAGGTCTCCAGATTTTGGGGAGCAAGAGCCAGCAAACCCAACCGCTTCCTTCAGAAAACAAGCTAAATATAAATCTCATGTGATAGCTACTCGGTTAGAAAAACAAGATGCAAAACAACAAATGGGATATCCCAGACAGTACAATTCTTTTACCTTTCTCTGGTTTCCAGAGAGCTGCTTGTCCTTAGAAGATAGCCACATCATGAATAGCAAGGGAAAATAAACAAATATACAGGAAAATTCATATTGTGATAGACAGCCTGGACAGAGATAATCAGAAAAAAACCCCAAACGGTCCGTGAAATAGATTTTTTTTACTACATGATAAGCTGTCAGGGCCAGGGGGTGATACACTATCCATGCTTTATCTGACCTCTTTAAAAGGGAAATAGGCTGCAAATCAAATCAGATGTTCATTTTCCCCTAAATGCAGGGGACACAAGAAGCTTCATAAATGTATCAGTTCTGATCATCCACCAAGAAAATAAAACACATAAGGTCTAAAAATGAAGGTCAATCTTTCAGACCTGCTATTCTTTCATAAACAATAGACCTTTCTTCATGTCAAAAAACAAGCCTCTCTTGAATCATTACAGATGAACACAACCTCAGAAAAAAATGGGGGAGGGTAGACATTAGTGAAAAGAATTTGTGCTCCTAGAAAAGGAAAAAGGTGAGATTTAGTAATTATATCATGCTCTTATTTTCTGTTCTAGGAGGAAAATGATATTTTGAGGAATAAACTGAATTATTAAAAAGAGCACATTTATTCAGCTTGCCAAAAAGACACTGCAATATTCATTTTCCATTAACAGCTTTTTTAATATACTTCATGATGTATCCCAACAAAGGTGTTTATCAAATCAGTGCCAATGTGGGGGATTTTAATAAGGCAAATCTTTAGTATCTCAGATTACATCCATTTGTTATCTAGTACCTCAGCCAATTTGAGTCTCAGTTCCCAAAACAATCTGCCTCCAGCTGTTATCCAAATTTGTCCTTGTAAAATGTTTTCATGAATCCTGAAAAATTGTGAAAAATACGTGAAAAAAATAGTGTTGTTGTACCATAAAGATGGACATGATGAGGACAAGATAAAAAGCTATATTTGTAGCGCACATAAGGTAGGCCTTTCCATAGTGAAGTCCTCATGCACATATAGATATCTTTAATTGTAAGGACATGAACAAATTCCAGTGACTTTAGTAAGATTTTAAAACCTACTTACAGTTAATAATTGCTGAAATATTTTTCAGAACACAACTGGTTTCAATCACATGTCCCAGAGTTTTACCCAAATCAGAACTGTAGTCCTTCTGCATTTCGGTAAAGTAAATACTCCTGGCTATAACATTCCATCTTATCCAACTGAAGCCATGGCAAAAGGAAAATCAAAATAAATACACTTTTTTTTTTTTTTAATTTTACCCCAGATCATTCCAACAGCCAGCTTCAAGTGCAGGATTAAAGACTGCATTTTTTCAGCTGTTATTAATTCCAGTAAAGACTTTGTCTACCCATCCCTTGTAAAGATGGCTTTTTTTTGCCATGAAGGATTGTTTCTCTGCCTTTCTTTAACAAGCAAGCATTTTTGCATGAACTGAGTAAACTAAAAATTTGAACATTGTCTATATGGTAATTTCCTTTATTTTCACCAAGAAAATCACCCAAATCTTAAACCATGGGACAGTACATACTGTGACAATTCTTGGGTATTTTTTTTACAATTTGGCGTTGTTTTGAACCAATTAGATATGGGCATAAGATGTTGAAGGGCTCCATGAAAATTTCTTAGACTAAGCTTAAGAGAAAGTAGACAAGTTTCAAAGATAGGACCCAATTTCCAGTCTGTTTTGAATTAGTATTTTTTGTATCAAAGTGAAACTTTCATAGAGTATTTTGAGCATATTTCCCTTTAGCTCTGATAAACAGCAAAGACCACCTATCTAAATTATTTAGTCAAGTAGCTGACTATTTATTGCAAGCAAATCTAGGCTTGTCTTTTAATTCATATTTGTTAAACAGAAAATATATAAAAAGTTCAAATTAAATTAAGGCTGACAATTTCCTCTGTAATAGAATTTTGCTAATTGAAAATACATGCTGATTACAGCTGGATATCATCTCCTCTTTCCTACACTGATCAGGGAGTTAATGTTTTAGCAGGTTGCAAAAGTGTTGATTTTGCACTTTGGGATGAAGGGTAAAGGGACAAGACGTCTATGCAAAAACATAGGTCACAGCATGACTTACATTTGCAGGGAAGAAGAATCCCCCTCTCTCCACTTAGGGAAAGGCCAACCTACCCAATTATTAATCAACCCGAGCTCACTAAACAATACTGGCAGGAGTAAAGTGTCATGGAAAAAAGGATACGGAACAAAAGTATTAAAACTGAAGAAAGGCATACTCAGAAAGTCAATTTTAAGGGTTTCTGTGCTTTGCAGATCTTTTTTTGTGATTTAGGTAGTGTGGTCCTTATCTACATTATCATACTCCTTTTTTCCCTGGGGTTTCTTTGCATTTTTTATTGCTTTCCTATGGCTGATATTCACACAGTGAGTACCAATTAACTATCTTGTTTAGTCCCACTGGTTCCATGTGATTCTCTCCATGCATTGTACTCAGGCCCTCATCCTTGTACAGAAGTATTCATGAGTTTCCAGGGATAATCCCATGTGTCATTATTTTTTGATGTTTCAGCTGCAAAGGTCTAACAATTGTCCTTGTTTTCATAAATCAAACCTATTTCTTAGGGTTTTGTGGTCTGGAATGACTTCGCAAGACACTTATCAGAAAAATTTCAGAACCCTTCTCCAAATCAGTATATCCACGGTATGCCTTTTTGGATGGAGAGGCATCTCTATAGCATTCTTCTCTGAAGTAACTGAACACTTGAAAAATATTTTCATAGCTTGCTTTGGACAGTCCCTTAGCTGCAAGGTTTCAGATCCAACAGCTAAAATCTTGAAAAATGATATCCCTTCTTTTTGTCTGTTGTACTATCTGAGATAAATTGATACAGTGGTGCCTTTCTTGCACTTATGCATTTTGTGGCCATGATGAAGACACCAGAAAAAGAAAAAAATTTGCTCTTTCAAGACAGTCCAATGTCCCTGGTAAAAAATAGAACACTTAAAAAGAAATTATGTCAGAATTCCACCAGTGAAAGTCTGGGCCTCTAATTGCTGTGGCTAAACAGGCAATTCTGCCTTCAGTAAATTCACTGTAACACCTACAAAGCCTGTAGCTGTTATATATATATGTAATTAAAAGCAGATTTGTGATCTGGTGCTTTAAGTAGAGCAACATATTCATAGAACTCCTATTTAAATATTTAACATTTCTAAAAAGGAGATAAACACTTCCTTAAATGCATACACTCTTAACAATAGTCCCATGGGCCAGATATTCTGAGCAATTAATGAGAAGGTAGAAGGCAATTTTTTTGTCTCTATATCTAAACATATCTGTATGGTAGTTAATTACCGTCAAGCAGTTTACTGCTTTCCAGCAAAGGCTATAAATCTTTTCCTATTGAAATCAATGCCAAAGCCCTGCCTTCCTTGCAAATGGTCCAAGCTTGGAACCAGTGAATATGTGTAATCATGTAATCAGGCAGTTAGCAAAATTCAGGTTTTCTGGATGTCTGTGGAATAACTGCTGGTTCCTTCGCACTTAACTAAGCTCAAACAACATTTTAACAGTCTGAATATGAGCTGAGCATGAATATCATGAAGGGGTGTGTGTGTGTGTATAGAAACACAGTACTTATTTGTGTTAGTAGAATCATCAAAAGATTCTGATTAAATAGGATCCAACATCTTGAGATTCTATGGACCTCTGAGTAGCCAGGGTGCACGCATAAAAATAACGTATTTACAAACGGGGCGGGGGCCAAAATCAGTCCTTTAGTGTCTTGCTCTTTAATTAATGACAATGTCAGCTAGTTCTTTCCTAAAGAAATTAAATATCAATAATAATTGAAAAAGAAATAGATTTAGTTGGAGGCAACTGGAAGGAGAAAAGTCAAAGGTACATGGAAAATATGTAAAATATAGGGGTTACTCAGATATAAAAACCAGACTTTCTGACCTCTGCAAATGTTGAATAGAGCCACTGAAAAAAAACCAAACTCATAAGCAGGTTACAGCCTACCAAAGAAACTAAGATAAAAAAAGTATTCTGTTTTCACATTCCTGGTTAATTAGCATTTGACTTTGAACAAATCTCAGTGACCACTTCATCCACATTTGTAATCAGATGAGTAGGGAGTGATAAATGCCTTAATTTCCATGGAATCCTCCTTAAAGTAGTTCTAGAGTCAGTATTTAGATAACAGAATTTTGCTTCTGAAATTGATGCGTGCAATTTTATCTCTAGAGCTTAAATAATACTACTGGTTATTGGTCTGTTTCTGAAATTTCACAAACTGCAGTACTATCAGACAGTCATGAACTTATAATGCATGCTTATCAGCTATAAAATATAAATTTTTAGGCTAATTTCTTAATTTTCAGACAAATAGTACCAACAAATTAAATATTTGACTAGGCATTCGTTCAACAACCAGGCAAGCTGAGGAAGGACCCACACAACAAGAAATCAGTATAGGCCAGAAAAATTTCAAGCTAGACAAAAGCAGCATAAATATTGTGAAGCACTGGCTGAATGCAAAATGAACAAGGATATATGCAACAAGGGAACTAAGGTGCAACCCTTCTAAATCCAAAACACATCAGTACATAACAGTTACTGGAAGGATAGTAGCTCTATCTCAGCCAAAACCAAGAGAAAGGTTGGCAGGAGAGGGATGACAATATCCATCCTTATCCCACTCTCAAAGAGGAGTTGAAGACAGAAAATGCTGGAGTTCCTATTAACAGAAGAAAAACTCTTTACTGCCCCCTCCTGCCTCCTCTTCATAGCCCTGATTACACAACATAATAAATCAACAGACAAAATGGAACTGAGGTCATCCACAATACCTTCCAGTCAGGATATATGCCCTGTAGAGAACAGGAGACCCAGAACAATTTCCTCAAAATGAAATGTTTAATCTTAACAAAAGGAACCAAATATAGAAAAGAAAATAGATCTAACACAACAAATGATTTACATGTACTTAATTTATCTAATTTGGTGGGTTTTGTAAACTAAGACCGATCTAGGTGCTTAAAGAACCATTGCATAGAGTATTATCAGCCTGTTCCCTCAAATCATACCATAACACTCTTCTGGACTCCGCTTTACCTTTAATTTATTTATTTATTTTTGTTCCAGATTTACAGTTAGAATTATTTTCTCTTTTCACCTCACAAGATCATAGGACAAACCAGATTATTGCTCGCATCGTATCAGATGATACACAATTTTAAAGGCATCAAGTCTTCCACCAGCAGGTGCAAGCTGAAAGGATGTTGGAAAGAAAAGGGTTTAAGCAAACAAGGGGCAAAATTTCAGTAACAGCAGGTATTTCTGTGGGTTCTGCAAAATGTTTGAGGATTTTTTTAAAGTTGATAACTAAGTTGATTAGTTTATGGAGTCTCAGTGTTGTTTAACCTTTACAAAGTCGCCTATTATAAAGATAAAATCAAATTTTATTTCTATTTTAACCTCAGAATGACTGCTGTTCTCTGCTGTAGAGCCAAACTATCTGCTTCCACCTGCTCAGGGCACCATTTCTCCTCATGCCTGTCTGTGTGTATATGTCTAGCAGTTATGAATGATATTACCTTACCTGTAGGATCTTGTTTGTTTGTTTTTTAAACAAAGCACTGGTTTATCATATAATCACTTCAGCAGAAACATGTTCTGTCATTGCATGCCTCACAGCGGTTTCCCCAGTGGGTGCCACACCAGCAAGGCAGTACAGTGGGGACAGGCAGTGAGGTTCTGCTGGGACCCAATGTGTGACATCAGCCAACAGGCAAATTGCACCGTGAGAGCAAGTGTAGTAGAAGTGAAATGAATTTCTGCGAATTGAGAAAAGTAGATCTTCAATATTCTGATTACCTTACCTCACCTCCTGATACTGATTAATTTGGGGGAGTGAGGTGGGGGTGTGAGGTGTGGTGTGTCTTAGAGATTTACTTTTCAAAGCAGTTCTGTCCTTGTATTAGTCACAGCACACTTATAAGACTAATTCCCCTAGCAGGTATTTTCACAAAACAATCTCATTATAAGCAGAAAGAGAGTATAACCAGAATAGTCATTTCCATCATTTCAATGCCCTAAACCAATTTCAGACTCATACTTTTCTGTAAACACCACTTCATTGTATTGACTTTTTCTGCAGATTACATCTATTCTAGTACAGAGGAGCCAAACAAAGTTTTCCAAATTGCTTAATTCCTTTGGGTTAGACAACATAACTATCTTTTCAGCATACAAAATGAGATTTGGGCTCCATTAGAAGAGGGGTGGCTAGCAGGGACAGGGAGGCGATTGTCCCTCTCTACTCTGCCCTCATGAGGCCCCACCTGGAGTACTGTGTCCAGATCTGGGGCCCCCAATACAAGAAGGATGTGGAACTGTTGGAGAGGGTTCAGAGGAGAACCACAAAGATGATTAGAGGGCTGGAGCACCTGCCCTACAAAGAGAGGCTGAGGGAGCTGGGCTTGTTCAGCCTGGAGAAGAGAAGGCTGCAGGGGGACCTCATTGCAGCCTTCCAGTACCTGAAGGGAGCTTATAAGCAGGAGGCGATTCAACTTTTTAAAAGGATAGACAACGCCAGGACAAGGGGGAATGGATTAAAACTAAAGGAAGGAAGGTTTAGATTAGATATTCGGGGGAAGTTTTTTACAGAAAGAGTGGTGAGGTGCTGGAAAAGGCTGCCCAGAGAAGTAGTGGATGCCCCGTCCCGGGAAGTGTTCAAGGCCAGGTTGGATGGGGCCCTGGGCAACCTTGTGTAGATCCAGACCTGAGGTTGGTGGCCCTGCCTGTGGCCGGGGATTTGGAGCTCTATGATCCTTGGGGTCCCTTCTAACCCATGCCATTCTATGATTCTATGATTTTTATATCCTCTAAATTAACTACTACATCCAAGAGCTACCCGAAGCCACTGGCCCTTATTAAATAGGAATTATTAAAAGCTATGATTTTTATTCATTTATTTATTTGCTTATTTGTTTAATGCCCAAACATCTGCATGAGCTTAGACACTGTTAAGCATGTTGGCATATCTCTAAAAAGAGTAATTCCTAGAACTGCAGGGCGAGGTCTTGTGCATTACATGGTTTAAGAAAGAGAGGTTACTTTCAGTCCCCTTTGCAGGTCAGTAGCTATTCTTCACCAAAGAATTGAAAGAGACCTTGAACATACCTGCAGAGTAAAAGTCATAACCATTACCTACTCTATTTTTGGGTTGATCTGTCCTGCTATTACAGTTTTCCATCTTATCTTTCGGTATCTTGCATATAGAAATGTTTTTGCCAGTCACTGAAATAAGGCCATTATTTCTCTTTCTGTCAAGAGAAAATTGAAACAGATGGAGAAGCCAGTTTAGTAACTCCTTGATACAAAACTCTCTTCCAACACCTCCTCTAAAATTCACTGGATTGTGAAGTCCCTTTTTTTTGTAAATAATTTCTGCAGCTCAGCAAAGTAAACACTGTAAGACACTGTTCTTGGTGAGTCTTCTGTTGTAAATATTCAGCCATGAGTGGAGCACATACACAATGGCAGAAGACATGTAAATGTTTCTGTTTTTTCCCCTACTATATATACATGACTATTCTCCTAGAATATCTTAAAACAGTCTGCAGTAGGTCTGGGATGATACTCTTGTGCTTGAAAGGCTACAAGTCAGATCTGTAACTCTTAAACGTACAGAATTTCTACAAGTATTAATTCTCCATTTTTTCTTCACATGATTTGAAAATTTGCTTTCAGATCTTATACATTACTGATAAAATAAATCAGAGGCACAAAAGCTTCACAGTTCTTTTTCTTACTTTTATTAATTGGATAAGTGTTTACATTTTCCTTTTCAGTAGTGCTTTTCTTCAAATGGCATTTTCAATCTTTGAGCTTATTCTTCAAAATAAGTCCAAAATTATGTAGATTTTATTTTTTTTTATTGCCATTCTACCTACTTGGAAATTTTTCTAACCCTGGTAAAATAACAGCCAAAGGCAATTAACATCTGTTAACTTTTGCAGGCAACTGTGGTTTGTCATATTCCAATTTCACAGCTCACTATTGTACACCTGAACAATAAGAGACCTTATATCATAAATCACTATAAAAATACCTTTCAGATAGTTATTGCAGAGGTAAAATCATCAAAGGCCTGCCTTGGATTCTTAAAATCTTAAAGTCTTAAAAATCATTAACGGTTACATTGAGCTTGACATCCATCATAACAGCAAACACTGCAAAAGGACATCACATCTAACAAAAGATATGTACAGCTACTGAAATAGGATTTAGTTAATGGAACTGTAATGATCCAGGAAAAAATACTGGCCCAAACCAGTTTGCACACAGTCAGAGACAAGTTTGAAAAGAACTTGACTGATCATTGACCACAGTGACTGATCATTGACTACAGTAGGATATTGATTAACAAAAGTCCAGCAGAAATAATCAGCCTCTAATCTTATAAACATATAATTTATAGCATGCTTATGTTATATATTTTAACATAAACTTACAGATATTTCCAACTATGCAGGGCCAATTCAGGAGAATTAAATGGAGAATGAGCTGAATTAGTTGAAATAAAAAGGACGACTAATTCATTTGTTGTTGAATAATTATATTTCTTACCCAACCTCACCTGGAACTTCCAAGTGCCATAGCTTTCAAGAGGCATTTTTCTTCTTCCTTTTGTGTGGAAACATGACACAAAAGGAGGTTGCCCCACTAGCAGGTGCAGGTATTGCAATTTGGGTAATCCAGAAAAAAAGGTTTCATGTAGCCTTTTTTCTATGATAGAGTCATTATATAACAAATTTGATCTACTGAAATTCATTCCATGTGAAAAACAAGAATTGACAGTATTTCTCAAGACAGTGCTTCACAAAAGCGTAGTGATTTTATGTTATCATCCAAGGAAAAGACAAAAAGACAAAAAAAAAAAAAAAGTTGTTGGCAAAAAGTTTTTCTTCATGGAAACTTGTAAACAAAGACTTGACAATGCAGAGCTGCCAAGGAAAACTAGCCCAAATTATCTAAAGGTGTTTTTTCATAGTGCTTTTTATATAGCATGTTAAAGAGTAGTTCACTTCAAAGAGATGAGCAAGAGGTAGTTTTTAAAAGCCCTTTCTGCTGAGCCAAATCAAAATGTCTCCAGTTCCAACCTGCCTCTTCACATCTTTCTGTCAGAAAAACAGGAGGAAATTATGAATCAGAGCTATGCTGCTAGCCAGTTTCACTAGTGAAGAAGAATTTGAGATATGACTGAAGGCTATGAAGAAAGTAAATAAGAGAATCGGATAGGTTCAGAAAAAGTACAAGGCGTGAACTGACATTAAGATAGATCAAGCTCCTAGGAAAATGGACAAGAAATTTATTTGCAAAAAAGGTGATCAGAGTAGGGACTAGATTTTTCTAAGGCATGTAGTAGAAACTCAGTTTTAAATAAGAACTGGAGAAAGGAGGAGAAGAACACAATGCGAGGGACCAGCAGATACCCAGGCATTGACAGGTTGTCTTAACACCTGATGTCTTAAAAGGCCACCAAGTCCTTGAAGAAAGATCTAGAGAGACAGACAGACCTAGGGCACTGAGCTAAGCAGAAAGTTCACACAGAGTAAGTTTGAAGGAAAAAGGTGATTCAGAGCTAGCAGAAGTGAAGCCTGTAATGCATGGACCAGGGTGAAAATGAAACATAACTGAGAGATTAGTATTGAAGCTTAGGGATGAGCTATTTCATGACAATTTGAAGACAGTCTTGCAGTAGCAATATATTGATTTTCTGCACTCTGGGTGAAGTATCCTGCTTATGTGAAAAAAATACAATGATTGCAGTAGAGCAGTTGTTGTACACTGAGAGAACAAATGGAGTACACAGAAAACCAGGGTTAAAACAGTGATTAGAAAGGAATCGCTTGCAGAATGAATGCTGCTTTTCTTTCAGATTTTTTTTTTGGTCAAAATTTGAAATTTGAATCCCAAATTCACATTTTAGATTTTTTTATCCTCAACAGGATTCCCACATGTAAGTTTGAGTACTGTAAATATAACTTGTTAACAAAATTAGTCAGAAAAGTACAAATTACAGCAGCTCTAATTCTGAAGAATGAACAACTATCCTGAAAAATTAAAATTAAGGTACTGGGCTTTTTTCTCCCCATATCAGACTGAAAATAAAATTAATGAGACTGATGTGGTAACAAAAGTTAGTATGTTGATATACAGATATAGATATTTACATACACACACACCCTTCCTAGTGATCATATGACCACAATGAGTTGTGGGCAATATTACCAAATTATCTCCATTATGGAAAGGGAACATTTGGAGCTGGTACTGACCAAAAAGTTTCTGCAACCAAACGAGCAGAACACATGGTTGTTGCTTTCTCATAAGTGACGATGCCTGAGAAAGGGACCTTGAAAATGCACAAATCATACCGTTGGAACAGGTTGCAGAGTAAACATAACTACATTATCACAAGTTATGGGCTTTAAAACTAACAGCAAATTATTCTGCTGTTAAAAGAGATAAGGCAGATGGCAAATGTGAGCATCTATGCTAGGCATCCACTCAAGAAGTGGAAGAGGAAAGAAATATTTTATCCTATAAAGAACTAGAATGAAGAAGTGAAAGTTATCCAAAGCATAAAAGGGCAGTTGTGCATTATTATTGTTATTATTACAAGACTGAAGACAGAAGTCAAAACCAGAATGAAAGATTATTTTTTCCACACTACACTATAACTAAACAAAATGTAATAGGAATAATTAGTTCCATCAATCAGAAAAGATGGTAATGGAGAGCACAGTGTTTCACCAAAGAAACCCTGTCTGGGTATTCAGGAATTGAGTTACTACCAAACTTATTGGGTAATGGCTACATTACATTATGCTACTAAATGGACTACATGTATATAACAAAATGATTCAAAACAGAAGAGATACAGAGGTAAAACCAGAAGTCCAGCTACCTGTTTATCAGACTGTCTTAGAAAGGTTATTATAAGAAGTTTGCAGATTTAAAAATAAATAAATAAATAAACCAACAATGAGTTGAATTTTTTAGCAAATACAGACTCTTTCAGCAAAGTAGAACCTCAAGGTTCATTAACAAGTTTTGATAACCCCACTTCTGTAGGCACATTAAGTACTTTAGAGTTCTCCATTTATGATACCAATGCTATTTAAAGAAGGATTAAACAAAAGATTCACAGTAAGCTAAACATTACAGCAAATATCTGGAAAACAAAAAGTGTTGCTCCAAAATCCCTAGTGCAACACAACAATTTATGGAAAAAAACCCAAAACAACCAAGCACAAAGAAACCCTCAAAACCACAAGTAAAAAATCCCCACCAGCTAAATTGATTTAGAGTGCTTCCCCTGCAATGCAGTTTTGTGAGTTGTATAGCTAGTATGCTTGCATGGTAACACTTTAAGACTTTAATGACTGAATTTCCTTTTGTCCCAGACAACAATCATTAAATCCAATCATGCCTTTAGCTTTTTATCATCTAAAGGGAAATAATATAGATTTCTCATACTGAGATGCTTAACGTGGAAGTCTTTTTGTGCAATAAAGCTATATACTATTAGCTTGTGAGGAAATTAAATGCTAGATTCAGGACCACTCTTCAAGTAACAGGCCAAGGATCTTATTACTCCAGAAATAGGAACACATATTTTTCTCCCATTGAGGTTATTAAAAGTTATGAATGTGAAATAGAAATTTGGATCTAGGCTGCATCTATTCACACATCGCTAATTAATTCATCATGTCCTGGGCTCAGTGAAAGACAGAATACCATACATAAGTAAAACTGTATATTAATGCACAGCCACCAGGATGTCACTTGTCTCAGGACAAGAAAAATATTGTATCTTTGTGGCTCCATCTACAAGGTTGTGTAAAGCCAGTCTCAGGACAAAAAAAAGTGCCTAGTCAATTGCCTCCATGTTTATGTGCTCCCAGGACCAATTAGTATGTAAATAGGAAAAACCTCAAGTGTATTCAGTGTTTGGAGTAACCTCCAGTGGACATCTATTAGTAGCCTGGATGGTGTGACAGCCGCTAACACTTCTATCCACCTTAGGGGTGATAACCTTTCTAGAGGGTGGACTATCATCAGTCCTGCAGATCAGTGCAGGCTGGCTACAACAGGTAATACTGGCACCAGAGAACAGCTTCACCCTTCTCACACAGATGATACAATATCAATATGATAAACCCTTAGGAGTGGCAAACCTGAACACACAGAGGGCTATTGCAAATATTTATTATACTTCCCTCTTGGTTCGGGAAGCCAGCCCAGTAAAATTATGGTTGCCCTCCTGCTCAGCAGTGTTCCCACTTCTGTGGAGCCACTGCCCACACCTTGCCCCTGCTATGCTGTGACTTTGACTTCACCTGTGGAAAGGGTTTATTTCGACCAGACTAGCCCAGGATATAGTAGAGAGTTCTCTTTCTCCCTTCCCAGAAGTTTTAAAGAGGCAGGAGAATTGTGAAAGGAGTGATGGACATAGGAACAAATGGTTTATTCTTTCACCATCCAGCATTTTTCTGGGGATTAGCTGGAACAGGTGAATGATGCTTTCATGACTCTATTGAAAATAATGTAGAGCAAAGGGATAGATTTTTTTTTGTGAAAGATACGTACATAATAAGCGTCTCTGGTGACTACATATTGCTTATTTTTACCTTGCTCTGCTAATTGCTGCTTAAGGAAATAACAACTTTGAACATCTTATTTCTCGGTCATTTAAATGTCAAGGAAAATTATGTAGGAAATAAAAGCCACAGGCAGTGTAACATGTAGAAAAATTACTGGTGGGTTTTGGAGGTTGCAGAAATTCCATTCAGGAAAAATCCCTTCTGGTAAAGCAGCCTCCCAAGTCCATCTCAAGAGCATGCATCATGACTAACTATACTTCCAGAAATCCCTTAGGAAATATCCAGAAGTCCACTGGAAAAGCAAGTGTTTGGAAAAGTTTCACATCCTTCCCTCTTTACTCCTTCATTTTCTGTAGGACTGTTAAAACTATATTTAGCAGCCAGCAAGCCACACAGAGTCTATTTTGTTTTTTTGAGAGAATAAGCACCAGGAATCAAAGCTGGGTACACCCAAAAATCGGTATCTGGGTTCATTCCTAGCAAAGGCATTTGTAATAGTGTGTCTCTGCTTCCTCCTCTGCATTATGCTTAAGTTACCTTGGTCTCACTGAAGAGAGAATCAGCCTTAATTTGCTTCTAACTCCTTGCTGGTATGAAGAATAAAAAACAACAGGTAAAAAGAATCAGTCAGAGGCTTTATATATTTCTGGACATTGACAAAAAGTACGAATCAGAAATAAGATAAACTCCACCTGAAAAGATTATCAAGTACTTATTACCTGTATATGCCTACTTTGCATTTTAAAGTTGCATTTATTATATTCCTTATTGCACTGCTTCCTTTATATTCTCAAGCACTGCAGGAATGATTGTGACTCACACTGGTTTGCAATGCTAAAATAAAATCTCATCCAACACAGTGTGATGAAAAAACTGTTTTTAACAAAGTTATGTCAGCTTATTTCAACTAGAAATTTAGATTTGTAACTTAATCAACTTCACTTGTTTCTTTACAGCTTTTAAAGCTAAATGAAACAAAACTGGGCCTATATGAAGTCTTTTTCGTGTTTGTATTTTCTCACTTGGTAGAATGATATGACAATGCTAAGCAATTTGATACCTTTTTCCTCACAGAAAAAAAAAAATCAGATAATTTTCCTGTATTTTATCTCCTCCAAGGCACAGTCTAGTATTAGGGGAAAAGGGGTTCTGGTCTACAAAGTGTTTGCTCATGAAAGCACTTGTCAGGAAACCAACTACAGCTAGAGGTGAGGCAGGTCCCTTTATGAGGTTGTCATAGTATGTACAAGCAATCATTCACAAGGTCAGAGCTAAGCAAGTGGCTCAGCTTCATAACTAGCATTCCCATGCAGGAAAAATGTCACTGGGTCCCGTTCCATTCCATGTGTTTCCTATGCAAAATAAACAGCTTTAAAAAGCTATATATACACCTTTACTGCACTTAGTGGTTGGGTTCCAACCAGGTCCCAGTCTCTGCTCCATTCAAATCTTTGAACTGTGTTTATAAATATCCGTGTTTAGTAGCCCAACTCAGCTGTTGCACAGAGATCTTAGGTACTTTTTGTAGGAATCTGGAACCTGAATGCCTCAGTTTAAACATTGCAAAGCACAGCCTAAGCATTCCTTGCACATTTAGCTTTTAGACAGAGAAAAATCCAGAACAACTTTACAAACTGCTAACATAGGGCTTTGTGGAATTCATACCCTAAATGTAAGATTATGATCTTCAAATTTCAGGCTTCAGGAGCCAGGAAACTTAAGCGGCTTATACAGATTTGGCATTTATGTATCACATTGTGACATTTTCCTCAATGCAAGGCTCCTTTGCAAACAAGCAAATGACGTGGGCTGAACAGAGAGGTGGTGAGATGTCTGGTGCAGGACAGGGCCGTCTGCCAGTGAGTGCAGACCCGAGACAGTACCACTCTTAGTAATGGAAAGTTGGAGTTACACTACAAACTGATAGGAGCTGTAAGTGAGGTTGTTTAGCCATTTTCATTAAAAAATGCTGCTCACCTTTTGCATGAAATCCCACTCTTCTCAGCCACAGAGAGGCCACCTTTAAGGCCTTTTCTAACCCAAGAGTTGACATCGAGACATGCAGCCAAGAACACAACAGAAAGTAGCCAAAGAGAGAGAGAGAGAGAGCAAATGGTGGTGAAACCTGCTTCCAGCTGAGTTTTTAATGCAATGTGCGCTGCTAATGCTATGTACCTCTTTGCCTTTGCACAATCTTGTACTTCCCAGCAATCACTGGAGCTCAGCAATGACTGTGTTTGCTGCCTTCTCGAGCTCACTTTCACTCCCTTTACCGCTCATGCAAGTCATACAGATTTCTGGAGGCATACATACCACTACGTGTGTGTCCATCTGATCAAGGTGCCAAGCAGGGACATACATACAGGAAGAGGCTGCCCAGGGATGTGGTTGAGTCACCAACCCTGGAGGTATTTAAAAGACAGGTAGATGGGGTGCTCAGGGATATGGTAGAAGACAGGTGTGGTTGAACTTGATGATCTCAGAGGTCTTTACCAGCTGTGAGCCTGTGTGTGTGATTCTGTGAAACAGAGCCTCCAGACTCTTCCTTGTCTGCTCTCAGCCATGAACTTTAACCATTAAAAGCTAGATAGCCCTAGCTTTTCCCTACTCAGAGTAATATCTAACCACCTGGAGTGAGGTTAAAATTCATTAAAATTGAGGATAATACATTTTAAGCTATTAGATCACACATGGACATCTACCATACAGGTAAAACGAAAGACAACAAAGACCAAAAGCATATTACTTTAAATCTCCTCAGAATCAGAGAAAGGGAGATGTTTAGAAGGAAAATATAGAAACACATTCTTCTCCAGAAACGCACACTCTAATCCCTATTTCATCCTATCCCAGCCTTTTGCTTTCTTCTGGGGAGAAACCTAGTTCAGCTGTAACACTAATTTTTACACATAATAAAAGACACTGAAGAGTGTATCATAAAATAAATACAAATTTTAGCTTTGTCTTTTTCTAAAAGAAAATTACAGTTTATAAGCAACAGCAAGTGTTGAAGAATAATGTGCTTTATCATTAATTTCTTTTCCAATTTTTCCCTTAACAAAGTAAGGTAAATTTGCAGTAAGACCAGAAGGCCCAACATAAATCATTTAAATCACCTAAGTTCTTCAAAATTACATTAACAGGAAAATGAAAGAAAAGTTATTAAAATCGGTGCTCTGATTTTATCAAGATATACACGACTCCCAAGGCCCAGTAACAGGCCAGCTGGTTTTAAAATGAAGCTTTTTTTTCCATCAGGCATTCCTCTACTCTTTAAGGCTAATTGGCAGTTTGCGCAGAAGAATTATTGAATCTCAAATTAGCCACTTCTGACAGCACATCACATCTGTTTGTCTGTCATTCTAGTGATACACTGGGATTGTTGAATAATTTGTTTACAAATAAGAGAACAATCTGTGCTAAAAGTTTTGCAGATGAATAGATACATCTGGCGAAGAGCAACATCACATTGATTGTCTCAGTATAGCCGGGGCATACTGAAATGCATTCTTTGCAGATCATTAGTTAGTAAAATGGCTTGTCTTCAGCCATAATTCACATGTTGTCTCCAACTCCAAACCATGGTGGGATTTTGTTGTTTTGGTTTTTTTTTGCATTTACAACTAGTGATTCCTGTAATGTCAGTATATTTTTTTCTGTTTCTACTACCAGACTGATTTTTCTGGAATTTTCTGCACATGGCCCCTTGTGTGACCTTGGAGGACAGTTGCTGAATATGCTTGACTAGAGAACAAGCTAAGGGCCAGTAAGAGATAAGAGCTTTAATAAGAAACTCCTGACATGGGTAGAGAAAAGCAAGCATCTCCCAGCCAGAGGGCCATCACTGCTGAGAGAAATGCAGCATTTCTGTGTAGGTAAAGGAAATAAAACAATAATTTCAATATATTCTTCTGTGTTTAATCACTTCATATTGTAAGAATCATACATCCTTCTGTCTTTGATAATTTCTTACTGTAATCCTAAACATTACAACCCATCACATAATGCATGTTTAAAAGGAAAGTGTTAGAATATTTTAGTATTTCTCCTCTAGCCTATTTCCTTTAAATGGCAGTTTTCTTATTTTCTGAAATTAGCAGCAATCTTTTCAGTTTAGTGAAGTTAGAATAAATCCTGGAGCCCATTGTGCACCTGTCTGCATTCAGAAAGTTTTTGTTAAAAACACTGCAACTTCTTATCGAACTAGTAAAGAATACAAATCTAATGAGGGTTCGGCTCACTATTAAGAAGAGATGCTGCATTCCATTTACTTCTGAATTACCTGAAATGATTTTTACATTTGTGTAAAGCGTGATTTCAGAAATGCCGAGATTTCTCTCATTCTGGTACCTCTGTACCTCAAGATCAATAACATAGCACTCTGTACAATTAGTCATCATATCCTGATGTAGAGAAAAAACTCATATTCTTCGGTTTCTTCAGGGTTTAGTCAGACACAAGGAAAATTAGTGCAACCTTCCATGCTCACCAAGGTGTCCTAAGCATGACTCTATACTGGGCAGGTGGATGTAGTGGAACTCTTCAAGACTAATTTCAAGATTAAGTTATATCAAGTTTATAAAAGTCTCTTAATTCTTATTATAAAGAGAACTGAAGTATATTTCTTACTCAAAATTATCTTGAAAACAAAACCCAGTTAGCAGAATCCTGTGGATCCATAAAAAAGAAAATGTGCCTGTAGGAATATTACATCTGTAAGAACGAGTCTCACTTTAAATTTAGCTTGCTTTATTTTTTTTTAAAGACTTGCTGGTTACCTTGGAAGTTACCTTGGAAGAACTAGATTAAATTTGACTAGGGAGTATTAGACAGGATGGATGTAGTTGGCAGGTGCCAGATATGCAGTGGTGAAGGACAGCATGGAAAAAAGAGCTGAATTTATCAGACCCCAGGAAATCTTACATTATTCACAAATCCAAATCCCATGGTTCTACAAAAGACCATTATTACATACTACCATAACTGAACTTCAACTCCCTGCAAGATATGGCTATTTTGTTTACTTCTATCTCTGTAGATACTCTCACTTTACTAAAACATATCAGAAAATTTTGAGCTCTAAAGCCACTGCTGCTTACAGGAACAAAGGTACCGAGCATGACAAAACAATATTTAAGTCACAGGACAGAAATGGAAAAGATAGTAAAAAATAAAAAACAGAGGAAGATTTAACTATTCTGAGGATGTGACCACAAACCATTAGCCTGGTGCTGGTTAGAGACCAGGATCCCATGTAATAGCACAAAAAAACCCAAGTAGATTAATAACCTGAAGTTTAACAGACTGAATTCACATAATGAAACACATAGAGTACAAAAGGCTGCATGTAAAAAAAAAAATTAAAAATTTAAGAGAGAAAAGCCCTCTCTTGGGTAACTGATATACTGCCAAACTAGGTGACCTCTTGTTCAAATATGTCAATAAGCTCTATTGCCTTGTTTGCAACTATATATATGAAAACCAATCCAACAGGTGTTAACGCTTAGCACTATGCCAGCTAACCAGCATACTCATTCAAGAGGCATAATCAGGAACTGAGATTTATGTGCTAAGCATATTTTGAACATTCAGAAAATCATTATCTTTACATTGATGGATGCACAAAATAAAGCAAGGGCAAAAAGGCAAGTAGACAGATGTCACAAAAGGGGAAAATAATATGTAATTCATACATGTCAACCAGATTCACATAAAGCAGCACAACTAAGGCAGTTATGAAAAAGTAATTTTACATGAACAGTTGAGGCATCTTGCAAATAAAATGCAATAAATACTCTGGTGGAAGGAGATTGATAGAACAACAGAAATAGAAGTGAAATCTACACAAAGCACTGTAAAGACCAAAAAAGAACAAAGTAAATAGGTTAAGTTACATATAGGTATTACATTAGCTTATAGTTACTATGGATAGCAGCTAAAAGAGGAAAGATACAAAGGTAACAAGTAGTGTGGGATCTGGAAAAAACACTTGTATTGCCCATTTGAAGCAAATGATATTTTAGTTTGCTCAAGATGTATCGAAGTTCACAAAACACTCTCAGGAAAAGACACCTAAGAGACAGATTGGACTGAAGGACTGAACCGAGATAGATGAGCTAGTGCTGGAAAGAGACAGCTAACCAAAGTCACCTGTGGATAAAACATGACAAATGAGGCATTGTACAAGTGTCAACAGCAGCGGACAGAGCTGGAGGATGATTTTGGTGGAGCTGGGCACAGGCAAGGGGTATCCCCTTAGGTCAGTCACACAGCCATTCTGGTTTCTGCATGCTCTTTATCACATGAATGGAACATTTTCACATGAGGAACACCCACACGTACCTTCCTCTCCTTGCACAGCTGCAGCACAGGTGGTTCTGTTCCACTGTCAGCTTGCAAGCATCACAGCACCTCTCCAGGCATAGAGCACGTCCAGAGTGGCCAGATCTTTGCCATGGACCTTGCAGAAACCAATCTCCACAGCACCAGGTGCAAGCCTGGGACAGGGGAGCTAGTGCTGTCTGTTGGGTTTAAAAAGGGTACATCCAACTTGGATTTTTTCCTGAGTCCAACCTTTAACACCAAGTTATTGATTACTTGAGACTTAGAAGTAAGGAAGGTAACACTTTGCTCATGAGGGGAAATACTGCAAAATTACCACGACTTATCAAATAAAAAATAATTTATGTCAACCAGCACAGAATGAAACACCTCTTTCTCCGATAAGAGTACTTTATGCAACTACTATCATAATTTATTTTCAATGAAACAAAGCAGTAAATAACAAGACTAACATCAAGAATCACACCAAGAATACATTTACCTGCTGACCAAATTCTGCAGATAAGCTGGAGTTTATTGGACAACTGTTTTATTTGTGTGAAAGTACTGGTAATACACGATTGTTACAGACAGGAATAATCATTTTAGAGATGCTACAAAACTCTTTTTTGCCGTGAAACAAATGAGATTTACTTGTAGTGCAACTAATGCTAGTAAGGCTGAAGTCATTCTCCACACCAAGCAAATACATATTAATTGGATTTCACACACATATACATTAAATCCTTACATGAGAACTGTTAAATGGAAAAAAGCGCCTATTTTTCATTTGCAAAATACTTCAAGATGATGGAAAACCCCCTGCCATGGTAATACGTTTTCTTGGTGGTAATGACCAAGAACAAAAAGAGCTACACACCTTAGTAATTATACAACTTCGTCTAGTGAGAAAGGCACAAAAAGTCCAATTCTTCTTTGCAAAAAAAAGCCATTTTTAAATGCTATGCCTTTGAAAAGATAATTTGCAGCTGTTTCAATGTCCTCTTATCCTGCCATGCATGTATGAGTAGACTACACCAGAGAGTTTTTCCTTGGTTCCAAATAACTTCTAACATTTCTTATATCTGTTAAAAATAAAATTCTAAGTAGGAAAACTGAGACTACTCTTTTTAAAAACAATTTTCAGGGGAATTTGTTCATCTGTTCTTTTCTTCAATAAAAATAATACTTTTGTTGACATCTTCCAAAATGATACTCTGGCAAAATTTAGGTTTCTTTCACTCCACAAGATCTCATCGTGCTTTTCTCTTTGTCTTTTTGTAAGCACATGTTGAGTTTCTTTTTGCTCATATTTAAATGTTATTGCAAAAGCTCTGAGTGAAATAGTCATCATAAAGGAAAAAGCAAAATAGCAAATTTGACTGTGAAGAAATGCACGCTTTAGAGAAGTTTAGACTAAAATCAGTGAACAGATTAAATCCCTTGTTAACTACATGCAACTGAGATGATATTTAACTATTCTATTGTAGTCCCTTAACAGTTTAACAAAGTAAAAGTGAAATTTTCCCAGCCCTTTCCCAACTCTTTATCCTTTTGGTTCCTATGTTATGCTACAGAAATCAAAAGGATATCATGATGTGACATTGAGTTATGTGATCTTGTATGTTTTAAAAATAGTCAGATGATTAAAGTGGGTAATTACAGGTTATTGTTTGGGGGGAGGGGAGCTGGGAGGAAAGAAAATAAACCTTTTTCAATATCTCAGAACAATTCATGGTTAGAGACATACTGGAATATCATTTCCCATTTACTTTTCTTCCAAACTGAGGTGCCCCAATCCTGTTGCTCCTCCTGAGCACTTGTGTAGGCCATCCCTGTCCCAACTTTGTTACGTGCTTTAGAAGAGAGGAGGTTTGGAGACACAATAGGTGCTCTTAACCTGGTAGATGGCTCTCTCCTGTGCTCTTCCTCCATCTTTCCTTGTCACTTCTCTCCTTGGGTGCTTCTGGTTTGTGATCTCAAATGCCACGGTCAATGATCTTTATCTTTTTCATTCAGGCTTATGTTAAATATACTTACAAGCAAAGAATTAAAACTCAGAAATCACAGAATCACAGAATGTTAGGGGCTTGAAGGGACCTTGAAAGATCATCTAGTCCAACCCCCTTGCCAGAGCAGTTTCACCTAGAGCAGGTCACACAAGAACACGTCCAGGTGGGTTTTGAATATCTCCGGAGAAGGAGACTCAACAGCCTCCCTAGGCAGCCTGTCCCAACATTCTGTCACCTTTACAGTGAAACGCCAAATGCAAAGCATGCATCTGCGTGCACCAAAACAAAAGTCATCTCTTTTTCTGTCAGCTTCCAGAGCAGCAATAATATGAGCAGATATACACAACAGGCATAGGCTTCCTAAAAACTGGAAAGCAGGCCAATTCCCTTAAACTGGATATGGGAAGCTGTGTACCTCTAATCAGGGACAAAAAACAAGAGTTCCAGAACCGTTCCAAGCAGACACGAACATTTGCAAAAGCTGCATCATATCTTCTGCTTAATATTTAGCACAGTAATTAACACTGCACATTGTCATTACATCTCGTGCTTAGGCTTCACTGTGCTGAAAAAAAGAGGCCCCTCATGACTACTCATTTTGATACTGATGCAGAGGAGCTTTCCCCTTTATCAGACCGAATTCCCAAGAACCAATCTCCAATTCAGCAAAAGATCTTAGGCAAATCTTTCAGTATAGAAACTCATGTTATCTGGGCCAGGGATGGAGGCACAGCTCCTGGGGTTGGCTTACATCCTTGGTCATACAGTGGGCAGCTTTTGGCACATAGAAATAGGCACACATGGAACAGACCATTTGGATGATGCAAGTACTTTCCAGAAACAAACATACCACAGGGTTGGTAATGAAAGACAAGTGGATTTTCTGTCTCCTCTACAGATTTATCGCACAAAGTTTGACAAATCACTCTGCCAACCATAGTTTCTCAGGTCCAGGTGGAAGACAATTAAGGTTACTTACTTTAGAAGGAATCTTAGAACGTTCATTTAAAATATTTTTGCGACTGTCAACCAGGAAGTTTGAGTAAAAAGTAATCTTGATCTCACAGAAGTAATATAAAGCTAGAAACAAAATGAACCATACCTTCCATAGCCTGTACCTCTCTCAGCTGGTTGTTGCAAGCCAGTGCATTTCTGTCAGCAGCTACTGCAAAACATACAGCTGGAGAGAAAGAGACGACACACATATCTCTGGTCCATTTAAGCAGAGATTGTTTTTTTAAAAAAGAATGTGTATTTATACCTCCAAATTATATCCTTATCTTGCCAGTGGATATGCTCCTCACCCAAATTAAGCCAGTTTGGCACACTAATAATCAATAATTAAGTAGCAAAGATAATTACAGGGCCAATGAGGAATTTACAGAGAGGAACTGTTAGTTTATAAACTGATTTGCATTCTAACAAGAGTTTTATTGTGAGGTCTGCGTAGCTGTCAGTAGCAGGCACCTGGAGTGCAGTCCACGGCTTTCTGCCACCCTCAGATTTTAAGCTAATACAAAGCAAAGCACTTGTTAGAAGGTGAAGAAGCAAAATGTAGAGTTGTTTTTCCTAACAAGAGCGATTTCCAACCAAGTGTCAATTTTAGCACCCCCCCACAAGTGACAGAAAAGTGTAATGAAGCCAGTGTAGCAATGCTGCCTGTCCTCTGTTCTGCCAGTGTGAGTCATTCATTCACTATTATCCTGAGCTGCAGCTGCCTTGCTTAATGAGACTAATGAACTGTCTGCTACATCTCTCTGACATTACTGACATATGGAATTGAATAACACAGCTCCACTTGGAAAAAGTAAATGCAAAAAATATGTTGAAGTAAACAAATCTGCATATCTGAAAGAGCACAGCAGGCATCATGCTCCTTCCTCTTCTCATTTGAGCATCTCTTCTTGCATGTTTCAAAAGATTTATTTGCAATATTTTTCAGTTTCTCATGTTATTATTAAAAATCCCCTACTGAATCCATCACTGTAGGATCCACGTGTCTGTATAAATGAGACAGTAACTACTTACTAAACAAGACTTTAACAGCAGTGGTGGTTAAACATTCATCTTAACCCTACTTCTGTTAAAAAGGTTGTAATACACTCAGTGAATACTTTCATGGAATGTCAATTTCTTGCTTGGTAACTAGGTTATGAGGCAGTGTGATTTCATGCAGTGCAGAACAGGAGGACAAAGGCTACTTAACCTTTGAGACTGATAATCGTGTGAAACTGAAGTGACAGATAGGACTGAGATTATTAGCATTAGGAGTAACAGTCTTCTCACTGAGCTGGAGTAAACTGGTTACAATTGGAAGGCTATTTCACTGAGAGGGAAGAAGTCCTTGGGCAGGTTGCTGATCATCATCATGGCTTTTTCTATCTGTCCTGCTTTGAAGTCTGGCACTACTGAGTGTCCTCTGCTCTACCTTATCCACAACAAACAGATACGAGAAAGACAGATCTCAGTGGGACCTCAGCTGGTACAGAAACAAGCAAGACTTGCAAGACAGTTCACTTTGTATATATGATTCCCAGTGAGAAACCACCATGATTAACTTTCACAGTAAATTAATTTCCAGCTTTAATTTCCAGCAGTAGGGACAAGTTTGCCCAGGTTTCTCTCCACTAAAATGAACACATCTGATCTGTAAAGCTGACATAGCAGCATACAAATTTTACACGTGGAAAAAAGTACTTGAAATGCCTGCATATATGCAGCTAATCCGGATAGATCCATCTCTCTTTCAAGGCAATAAATGATTTTAACACACTAACTCAGCTCCTACTGAATTAAACAGTGAGGTCCGATTTGTCTTCTTAGTACCACCCCATGACATATCACTTCTGACCATAAAACTAGAACTCTATTGGTGTGTTTATATTTATATACTTACTGAAAAAGTATTTATCTAAAGGGCACTATGTCAAACCCTCATTTTAAATTGTTTGTTGACCCATTTTGTTATAGGAGAGACCTGACACACTTTCATAGAAGAAAGAAAACATTAACAAGATGAGGAAAACCCGCTTCAGGTTGAAGAGAGAAGATGAGCATAAATAAATTTGACAGACATTGATGAGTATGATTTGACAAACATTCACCTTTTAGATTCTGAATAAGTAAGTAAAGCACAGGGAATGCAAAGCACACAACAGCATTTTAACATAACCAAACAGAATAGAAAAAAATGAGCACTACTTGAGCTCTATTATTATATTATTGTGCTGTTCACTCAAAAAATACCACTACTGCACACATACAATAAGGTACAATAAAGGCACTGTATTTCTTGTAAATTATTTTTTTCCAGTTTTGAACGATTATTTTCCACTGAGTTAAAAACCTATACTGGAAGTACAAGCAACTCATAGAGAACTATATGGACTGAAGTGACTGTAAAACTACAACCAAAGGAAAATAGCCTTCACCAAAGGCTCCACAGATGCAGCTTACAGAGACCACTTGGCTCTAAGCAATCTGAAATGCCACTTTCAACACGGATAGAACCATAGAATAGAATCATCAAATGGTTTCAGTTGGAAAAGACCTTCAAGATCATTGAGTCCAATCATCTACCCAGCCCTACTATGTCCAACACTAGACCATGTCACTGATGTAGAACTTTGGAACCATGTCGCCAGTATAAAGCTTTAGAAAAATTTAGTTAATTCCCAGTTCTTGGACTCCATGTTCTGGTGTGCAGTTTGGTAATCTAATTCCAGAAGAGTCTGAAATACTTGAGTTACTGTTCTGTTAATAAGTTCTGGTCTTTAGCTAGCCACTGAGTTAACTTTCGATCAGCTTCCACTGAAATCAAGGAGGACTAAACACCCAAAATCTTAAGCTGCACTTTAGGGAAATCAGCATCTTTCTCATGCTTATGTCTATCTTTACATGCAAAAATAAATTTTGAATTCTGTTCCTTCTTTCATATTAATTCGTTTGAAACTGGAATAATAATTACATATCTTTCAAATGCCTTGATATTCTCACAAAGAAACCTCAATGGAAATAAAAATTCTTAACATTTCTCAACTCTGAAAGCAAGTATTTTTATTAGCATGACATATCCCGTAGGAGCAATCACGTCTTATGTTTCAGGATACAAGTAATTAATGTTTTTATTCAACTTATCCGAGCCTGTGAATAGTATTTCAAGTGGGTTCCGCCCTCACCTAACTGGTATCAACCATATGGTAGGAAGGAATAATTACTGTTTATTAAGTCTACATTAAACTTTTCAGAGAACAATTTTATGAGATGCCATAAGGTCGTATACTTAGTGCAGTCATTAATCTTCTCTGGGCTTCTTTAATCAAGAATCTCTGTCAGCACCACTAAATGATGTTAGGCCTAAGCTCTTCAATTATTATGGTGGGGGGTTTTTTAATTTTTAAAAAACAATGCATTACTGAATTATTTTCACATGGGAAATTTCTCTGTTTCAAGCTCTGGATGACCCTCAGAATCAGGTTCATGTTATAAATATAAAATAGATTTTTTAAAATGGTTTCTGAACCTTTAGTGCAAACACCATATGACCATGACATGTTGGTTTTAGAATTACAGTGAAGTATTCATGTCAGAAGGTCACTAGACTGATACCATATTTCTAACACAAATAAAAATAACACAAAATTAAGCAAGAAGTATCTAACCTTGGTAGACAGACTTCACAGAAAAGATATATAAAATGACCAGCAATATATTCCCAAAACATTGGCTAGAACACTTTTAGGGGCTATTGGCATTTCTGTATGGTACTTACAAAAGAAGCCAGAAAAAGCAGTTTCTCACTCAGATTAATGATATCCCTAGTTAGATAACATTTAACCTTTCCATTTATTAGGGATTCTCTTGAATCCTGGGTCCCTACAGCAAATTATACACTCATAAAATGTATGGTGCCCTCTTAAATACTGCAGGTCAGCTCTTACTTCACGTAAATCAAAAGGTGCTCAGTGAGAAATGACCATTTATTTTTAATTACACATCTGCAAATAAAATATATGCATTGCCTTAGCACTAGAAAGATCCAAACTATGACAAATAAATCCATGGTATGTTTTCAATAGAGACTTTTTTTTCAAAAATTTTAAAACTCTTGATGTGTTTGGCAGAAAATAATATTCATAGCAATTATTAAAAGACAAACTCTTTCAAGAGATCACAAATAACAACCCTAAAAAATAAAGAAAGCCTGTTGTTTAGTTTTTTTCTTACTTGTTTTTTTTTCGTAGTTGTCCACTATAATTACTAATTACTGCAATATATTCTCAGTAATGAACTTTCCCAGTTAGTATTTCCGGCTGCAGGTGAAAAACAGACACATCCTTATTAGCGTAACTAGCTAATGTTGCTGATGCAAAAGAAAACTTCATAAATTTACGCTCTAGGAAGTGTGTCTTGATGGAGCACTCTACATATTACTTACATTTATCTTTAAATTGCCTTTTAATGCAAAATTTTCCTAGTAATAAAAATATTTGAATACTTTCTGGTAGATATTTATATTTTAAAATGCTAAAAAATGTGAAAAGTGCTGAGGAAATTTTTTTTCACCTGAATATTTGTTTACCTAAAAATCTTCCAGTGATTTTTTTTCCCAACTGTCTGCATCTGAAAATTATGAAAACACAGCAACGCTTTAAAACAATATGCTGATTTCTGTTATTGGTTTTGAAGGTGTGAATTAACTGAAGCCTAAGATGGGCCATCAACCAAGCTGAAGAACCAGATGCTTAGGGAAGGAGGGGGCCACAAAAAATATTTGCAGTCACTTCATTAATGTACTTTAGCCAGACCCCACAAAAACATTTTCATTTTCAGCAGCAGCCTATCATCTATTTGCTCTTCTGTACACAAAACCAAAGAAGGGATTTCACATATATGGTACACCTAGAACAGACACTGCAGAGGTTTCCTCCAAATCGATAATAAGGTTTCCTGTGCATTCCCTGGAACCAGTCTCTGTTTTCATGAGGATGATAAAGATGCCAGGTCATACCAATCAGGCTGGTGGACTGTTAATTGTGTGGGTTCACAAATTAGTATTCTGGCATCAACAATCACAGAGGGAAATCTGACGTTCATCACTCCATTTCCATTCCTGTGCACACCTTTTAACTTTATTATACTTTTTGCTGTTTAGTTTTAATTAGAAAATTGTAAAAATAACCCCAGTGATCCACTTTTGGGTCTTTAAAAATTACTTTGAGAATGATGTTGACTTCTCAGTGTTGCAAACAAGAAACTTGAGTCAGCAATATGGCTCCATTTGGTAACAACTGTGTTTGTTTTATACACTTATTTCAGCCAGTAGCTAAAAGTAGAAATACTCATACCACCTACGTGCATTTAATTTTATCCTCACATATTTTTTTAAAATTACAGCCTAAAATCTCTCCCCATAAGCAGTTTTCATTCTAATGTAGATAAATAGTAATCTCACTAATATTTGGGGGTTGCGCAGTTTAGAAGGGTAACTTCCCTTTAGTCAAGATTCACATCCTGAATTTTCCTTTGGCACAAGGGAGTGAAGCTCTTGATTCGATAAGTTCAAGAGCTGTTTTGTCCAACTGAAAGCAGCCCGAGGTGGTATGATGTGTTTTTCCCCTGGCTGGAGAGTTGGCATGTTCTGACATCTGCCAAAGACATGGTCCATCTTATGCTTCCCACAGCACCACTCTGTATGCAATCATAAGCCACTGTGTAGGGAAGCAGCAGCAAGAGCTACTCTCTACTCCAACCTTCTAGGGAGTTTTTTCCTGCAAAGAGTACGTAAGTATTTAAGAAGAGGAAAAGTAAGGACAGAGTATGGAGGAAGGAACACTGGTAGCAAGGACACTCATGAACACCTCTGCAGTCCTGAACAGAGTACTGCAGATGTTGACCTCTGTGTCTTCCTGCTGTGCTCCACCACAGGGAAAATCTGGCAGATAGTTCTGTTATAACTTACACATGGAAGTTAAAACTTACATGTGCTACAGCTAAGAGAGCTGGGAGGAAGCAGGCAGGCCTGGCACTGGGCCTTGAGCTTAATCCCACAGACTGTGCTGCCTTTCTGGAACAGGCTATGGTGGCTGACACACTTCAATGGGGAATTCAAAATACCAGTGCAGCTAAAAACGCAAGTACTTATTTGAATGACAGAAAGAATGATGGGCATCCCAACTGAAGAAGAAATTAAATAAGTAAAACAGTCTGTCTTCCAAATGTCAGCTAAAATGTCTTTTCCCCTGGGCCTCCTAAACATTTTAAGAGGAAATCAGAAGGGGGCAATAACAGATGTCAATGGAAAGATAAGATCTTTTGAAGAGAAAGTATCATCAAAAGAAGGGAAGTATAGCTCCTATTCATAATATAATTTTTGAAAATGCATAATCAGTCCCTTTGGGGAAACTCAACTAATGCTAAGTGAAGCACCTTTTCCATACTAATGAAGTTCCTAGGGCTCCCAACATCTAGAAATAATTATCAAAATGTCCTCCAAAGGTACAGAAACCAGAGTGCTGTCTCATCATAGTGGTAGAGCCTCAAGCAACCCAGAAAGGTCACTGGTTGTCCTTCACCCTGCTTTTTAGACATCAAAAGACCCCTAAAAAACAACAGGAAGGAGAGGAAAAGAAGAGAGGGGAAGAGGAAAGAGTAATGTGGTTTTCCAAGGACTCCCATGGCTGAGATGGAGGGACCAGTGATCACAGTGCTTAAAGGTCCTGGCATAGTCAGGCCAGGCAAGATGGGGAGCTGTTGGACTGAATATTGACATCCAAAGGGGGCTTTTTCAGATCTCTGTAAAAGACTGTTTACTTAAATAGAGAGCATAAATTATTAATTATACTCCCTTCACAAATTGACCTAGAACATTCTCTTGCAACATTTCAAAGAGCTGGAAGTGAAAGCTTCTGTAAGGGATTTAACAGGATTCAGCATTAGGCAGCCAGCAGTACTTTTCCTGGAAATTAGTTTAAATATTATTATCAATGCAAAGGCCACACAGCTCAGTAACTCTTGCATGATGACAGCAGGACCATAATGAGGACAGGACAGTCAAATAAGGTTTGGGATTTTTGACTTTTTGGTCATTTTCAATAATTTTAAGTCACAGATTCATGAATAAGGAATGTGATCTTACCTTATCTTGGAAAGCAGTGGGTCTGGAAAAGATGCAAATGTCATATTGTTCAAGCAAATATATTCATGTTTTCAGCATGCTGCTTCATTAAAATGGATTTAAATAAACCCTAGCAGCATAAATTAGTCATATGAGTGCTCACTTGATTCTCTCTCTGTATGAGACTAGATAAAGATATACCACAGTGCTTCTACAATGCCTATGATGATGATGCTGCCCACGCCTGAAAAAATATGCTTTTCAAAACACACAGTTAATGAGGTCTGAAGAAATCATCTAAGAGAGGAAGATGTAAAGAATTCAGTGCACTTAGTTTATCAAAAGAAAATTGAGAGATGACTCAATAGAGAATAAACATCTTTGTGAGAATTAAAAATAGGGTATGAAAAAGAACTCCAGCTAAGCACAGAAAAAATACTTTTTTGCTCTACTTGATGAAGTAACGTTATAAATAAGGTTTTAATTTTGGTAATTGTGGCTGGTCAAGCATTGGAATAAACAAGGCAAAGTCTGTTTCTGAGTAGCCTGCTACGTTCAGATCAGTACAGCAGGATTCTGAGAAGCATGCCTTCTTCAAACACAATTTGTTACACACCAGTGTACAAAATATAACAGACCACGCTGGACAGAAACAAGGAAAAAAATACTGGATTCATGCTGTCTCCTGATTTTACACATATATATGAATAAAAGTTAATTCAATATTATCAGGAAGTACTTGATCTCTCAAATTCCCAAGCATTCATAGGCCTTTAAAGCTGTCTTTGGCCTCTCCAGCTATAAAGACTATGGAAGGTTTATGTACCTGCAGACTTTCTAGAATCAGAACAAGCAATTGCAGGATACAGCTGTGAATGTATGAAATGGTTACAATGTTTAAGGATATTTACAAATACTTCATAAGGACTATATATGAAATCAGAAACATAAAATCTGATTTTTTAACATTTTTGTGATCAAATTTTATGATTTCAAAAGTTTTTTGTCATATCAAGAACTGGCATCTCAGTTCCATGCATAAGAGAAAACCCACCCTACATTAATACATCTGATTTTTTTCCAGGGATATTAAATGAACATGCTCTGATTTGGCTGGCCCTGTGTGGAGCCAGGAGTTGGACTTGATGATCTTTATGGGTACCTTTCAACTCAGCATATTCTATGGTTCTCTCATAAATAAGCTTTTGTTGCTTTTAGACTACATAGCAATCAATATTAATGAGTTAATTAAAAGACACTTCACATAATAAGCCATTTTCTGACTCCCTTGTTCATCTCTATTGCTCTTTACGAAGCATGAAAGGAATCTTATGTAAATATGTTTGACTGGCTTATACTGGATGCTTTAAGTGAAAATGTTGAACAAATAACCGTACACAGAGCTGACATTAACAGAGCAGGAACACTTCACCCTACTCTACTGATGATGTGTTTGTATTGCAGCTGTAAGTATGTGATAACATTCAAACTTTAGTGCTTGCTGGAGGTAATTAAGAATTGGGAATGGAGTTGGATTATTTATTTTTAATTGCGTTCTGTTCCTTCATTCCTGATACTTGTTACATTAATTAGTGGTATGTATGTTACTCTGAATTTTTTGTTAGAAAACATTAATATCCACAGAGACTTTAAAGACTATCAAATAATGAAAATATAACAGAAATTCTAAAGAAATGGAGAAATGAGAGACAAATTTTCAGGTGAAAAAGTTGGAATTTTGTGTTTCCAAAAGGTTAACCAAGTAACAAAGCAAAACCATATTTTTTTTAAATAAAAAAAAAAAGGAAAAAAGAAGTAGCATTTGAAACAATGAAGGAGGATGGGAAAATAGAGCATTTTAGAAAAATTAACATAAATTTGCTACAGACTTTCATAAAGATAGGCACTTCTGAATAGAAATCCTTTCTCCCCACTTGGTAATTAAGAGGTTATTTACCAAAATTGTTACAGAAGTTTTCACTCACTGAAAATCAATAAGCAGAAAAAAGTATTAGAATATCTTTGCAGAGCTTGTAAACATTGGGGAAGGTTTTATGCTCAAAGAACAGAGAAAAGTGTTGCATAGGTACTTAAGACAACACAGCCTTATATTGTAACAGTTTCATACATATTTAGATTAATGCTACCTTCCTCCATCGAGCTTTAGGTTAGCATTCATTTTCTGGCCTGCAGCACAAGAGCTGCCTTTGCAGAATGATCCACAGGAGATTCATAAGTACATTACTTCAAAATTACTACAAAAGGTATACCAGTGCTGTCATATAACACTGCTGAGCACTTTGTTGCGTAAATCCATTCTGTCCCCAAAGATCAGAAAGACAAAGGACCTTGTAAGTACTCAGCACTAAAATTAGTCGTGGGAGGGAAGTAAAATTGGCTGCTCAAGAGGTACTGATCAAGAAGGCCACTAACTAAAACCTGCACTGAGAACACAGAAAGCACGCAGGCCTGTGCTTTATCAATAACTCCTATCAAGTAAAGACCTGACCAAGAGCTTCTGGCCATCAGCAAGCGGGGTCATGGTAGTTTGGGGAGGTGAGGGAGGGAATTTTGCTTGTCCATTTCAGTTTTCTTCCCTTGTCATTACCTTACATGTTTCTGTTTTCTCTTCATTTCTTGAAATCTTTTCCTATAACCTACATATTTTAATTTCAGTTTCTCTCTTCCCTATCTCATTTTAACTTCATAATTTTTCTCCCAGTTCTCCATACAGTATAAAAGGAAGAAGGGGGGTTTTAGAACAGCACCAAAAAACGTGTTCATCATTAATGGTACATCACTGTTACACCCTCTTAACCTTCAAATTCAGACTAAACATTAGGAATCTGATCCCCCTCTGTTCTGAGACAGACAGACAACTGACAAATAAGTCAACACAGGACTTAAATGAATTCAATTCTGTACTCCTTTGCAGTTAGTAAAAAAAAAAGAAAAGAAAAAAAAAAAGAGAAGCTACTGAAGTGTTTAAAGCATTTTCCATTGCCTTTCTAAATCACTGTGTACTTCAGAAACACGCAGACAAAGCAAGTCCTGTAAAAGCTTTTAGAACAAATGTTAATGTACAACAGTGGAGTAGCTGTACTTTATCTGACTAAACAGATATGAAGCCCAGAAGCCTGTATCCAGAATGCGTTGTTCCCATTACTGGATGCTTGATGTCTCATTCTACAAGAATCAAAGAAATCTTGTTTGGATAGGACTTTTGAATGTCATTTAAATCCACCCTCCCACTCAGAGATGAACTTTGAAAACCTCCAACAATGGGGGTTCCTGGATAACCTGTTCCAGTGCTGCATCTCCCCGTCCAGGGAAAAGGGTTTTTTCTAATGTCAAGACTAAACCTCAGAACCCACTATTTAGTCCCTTCGACCCTTGTACCTAGTCTAGACACTCATGTTTCTCCAGACTTCTGGTTTTTCTCTAACATATTCTTCCCAAGTAATCTTTTACAGACTGAAGAATCCTATCCAATGCAACAGTCCTTTGCACAAAGTTACCATAAATGGCTCCAAAGACACTTCATGCCTTCAGTCATCTTTGCTGCTCTTTTGTGAACCTTTCCCAGTCATACTACAATCTATCATTCAAGATGTAGACAAATTATGGATTTATACAGTGGTTTAACAGTGTTCTCTATTTTATAATCCACTTTTGTAAGAGAAATTAATTTGATCTTAGTGTAATGCAGAATTTTTCCCAGGAAAATAATTTTTAAAAAAGAACATTTAAAAACCATTAACACTTCCCAAATATTTTTAGAAAAACTGTATTGAATTTCTCCTACAGAATGGGAGTCAGTGTCAGTAATCTACGTACAAACATTGAGAACTGTTTCTATCACAAAAGTGATGACTCAGAACAAGCTTCCGCAGAGGTTCAATCAGATACAGAATCTGCACTTCACTAGGAGAAATTAAACAATCTTCCCTTCAGAAAATGCATTTGCAAAAGAAGAAAGCCAGTCATGGACACACGTACTTCTAAATGCTTCAAATGTGAATTTGCTAAGGCAAAACAACATATAAATCCACCTTATACAGGAAAAGTGAACAAATGATGGACAACAAATACAAAACTCAAAATAGCAAATAAATTTTCACAATAAAAGATGGTTATTCAAAGCTTTAACAAACCAAGTTTTTGTAAAACTTGTTATATTATTCTCTCTGTAATGAAATTAAGCTTTGTATTTTGTACTTTTGACTTTCTCCCCTCAAAAAATTGTCTTCAAAAACACAATATTGACATTTTCCAAAGACTGTTCTCTTTGGAAAAAAAGCAGAAGTATTTATCAGACCAATACTGTCCTCATGAATTTTTAGAAACAAAGACACTGTTTTCCTTAGAAAGCCTTTTGAGGCTGTAACATGATAGTCACCATTACTCATAAGAAAATCTGGGAGATTCATTTTCACTTAACAGTAAACTCTATGGGTTTTACAAGACTCAAAATAAAATAAATCCTTCTTCCTTACATTAGTAACTTCATTTTATGCCTCCAAGGTAGACCAGCTTCCAAAGTAGATCAGCTTGACTGATTCATATAATATGAAGAATACAGGTGAATTGCAAAAGCAGTATACAGAAACATCAACCTTTTCAGTCCCATTTTGACTAAGTGAATTTAATTTTGAATATTCATTTTACAGGGTCCTGTATAATTTCACCATCTAATAGCATAATTAAAGTATCTGATAGTAACTGTATGCATCAAACAGTCTCCTTTTCCATTACAAAAAGCTTTCTATTATAAAAATTCTTCCCTAATTAGCATTTTTGCCAAAATTTCCCCTTTTCAGGCCTCACAGACTAATGCAAAGGTAGGAGTATTTTCATTGCCATGTAACCAACTCTGCTATACATGCACAGCTCAGACAAGACAGAATTCATACAGTAGGTTTGAGACATCTCTTAACTTTATCACACACATTACTACTTTAATCATTCTTCAGGACTGCCATCTCCTTCCTGCTATGTTTGTTTGGAACCCTTCATTGCTCCCATGTAACTGGACAGGTACCTAGCATCTTTCTGCACAAGTGCACAAAGGAGAAGAAAGGAACATGTAACCTAGAAATATGATATCCTAGATCCGGTTGTCTGAGCCAGAAGTCATCTTGCCCCAAAAAGTTCTCCACATTAGGTCAATTCTGGTGCATCACTTAGGCCCCAATGGCTATAGTTTTGTGCACTTTTGAAGCCTATAGGAATTTAAATACAGTAAAGAAACAGGAATTTTGGGTAACAAAACCAATCCAAATCCCTGTAATGCAAATTAGCCACAGAAAGATACAATGACAATACAAAGGCAAAAAGAGCAATCAGATGGTGTGACTAGTGCTCAGGGACATCCAAGCTTCATCAGTCTCAGTGGTAAGACCACAAGACAAAGTTTGTCCACTGGTTCGGCTATTCGTCAAGTTGGCGAAAACAATGCCAGTGTAGATATTTCCTTATGCAAATCATGGTTAAACTGCAAGATGGATAATTGGACCACAGTTCAAAAATTGATCATATATGTAAAATGTTAAGTATAAAATAGCCTAAATGGCCTTGTACTTTCATAGCTCTAGTTTTTGTAGCTTATATTGCCCCTGTTGACAAATTAAGCAGCAAACTACAGGAGAAAAACTTAACGTGAATTATTTTCTAACAGTTCTCCCAGGCAGAAGCACATTTGGAGAGTATAATTCAGAGTAGCCCCTCGGAAGCTTATTTTAACTAGCCTTTTTAAACTCTGTTGGATTCCTGTGGCAAGGAATTAATAGCCTACATAAAAAAATGATCTGGGTTAAATGTGCATATTAGTCGTGCAAGCATATTAATTACCTTGAGTTTCTTTAAAATCAAATAACTCCAGATAAGAAGCTACCTCAATTCCAGACTTCACAAGGATTCCTTACAAAACCTGCGTATTTAAGGGGGAAAAAAAAGATTACTTATACATCAGTTCCATGAAGCATATACAAGCAACATTTTTACAGACCATAATTTATGGAGACTTTGGAGATGGTCATGAGCACTCAGCACTGGAAAGTCTCTAGCAATGCTTTATTTGTATACTATTTAGATATTAAGGGTCATACAGATGGGTACAGATTTGGAAAAAAGATTAATTCCATCTGCATATTAACCTAACAGTCTGTGATTATCCAGAGAGACTCTAAAATCATTTGTAGAAGCAAAAGTTAACCAAGAAATAGACTACTTAATTTAGAAAAGACTAGCAGTTGACAAAATTATATTTTTCTCTAAATTAATTCAGGATTATCTTGGATTTTTTATAAAATATCTTCGAGTACTGCGATGTATGTCATATTAACCTCTTGACATGGGGTAGAAGTCTGACCAAACAGAAAACAAACTTGCCTCATTACAGTCAAGAATAATGACAGCTGAGCTAGGGACAGGTAAATTCTGCAGTGATGAGTCTATCTTTCATTTAAATTACTATGAATTCCGCACTTCTTTAAGCATAAAAAACCAGAGAAGAAAAGAAATTGTCTCTATATTTCCCATCCCGAGCTCATTCCATTCTGCCACATTTATTTAAACACTAAACAGCTTTCCAGATGTGCACAGACCACTATAAAGTGCTGTTTTCTATTACAGTGCGCTCCCGAGAAAGATAAATATTCATTTTACCTATCACTTGAACCAGCTTAAAGCAGGGCACCTAGATGACCATCAAGGATAATGACATTTTTTTAACAGCTAGGATCTATGCTGAGTTTCAGGTATTTACATTACACTGATATTTAGGAGCAACAGCTTGGTTTATTAACAACTTCAGGCAACATTGCGAAGCACTTAAAACCAGCTCAGTAGTCAAATCTATGAGGCCACTTATTCTAATATACATTGTAGACACCTAAAACTCCAATGCATTTTATTTAGGGCCTGAATTTTTATCATCTTTGGACAGAGTCAGAACCTGGCTCTGGCCTGCTATATGGCCCAGTTATACTACTGGTTTATTTCCTAGTCAGTGGACATACGTCTTTCCTTCCATTAGGATGGACAACATGACAAAAGGATATGCCTTGTTCTCAGCACTGAGCAGCTCCCTTATTAATTTAATTTCTTCGGATGAGGAAGTGTCTACAAGCGTCTGTATATGAGCAGTTATAGCAGTACAGAGTCTGCTGCCAGGGGACCAAGCCAATAATGCCACTGAGAAAACACAGATGGTCAGTTGTCATCCTTTCCCTGGCACTGAGGTAGACAGGGAAGGGACTCCTCCAGAACTGGATGCACTCAGCCTAGCTTGGGCATGCTACTACGGGATGGAACAGCAGCCTCACTGGATGCTGCTGTTTCAGCCAGATGTCTTCCATTCTGCTACCTTCCCGCTGCTCTTCTCAACAGGCACTGCATGGCTTAAAGCTGAGAACACCACTTTCCTCACAATTACTGCAATTTATTAATCGCCAAAGAAATGCAACAGTTCATGAGCCTTTACTTCTTCCATCTCGTTCACATCATATTTTATTGACTAATAGGTTTTGCAAGATTTAAAATTATGTCAAACTGCAGGAAGTAAAAGAACAGCTATGCCTTCACAGGACTCAGGGTGTCCACTAACTAGGAGCTTCTTAAGGAATTTGATATTCCTGGATATTACCTTTTTAACCTATTCTATCACAGTAACATTTTATAAATGCCTAAAAAATCAAATTATACACCTTTTACTACAATGCATTCCTAACTGCATCATGGCAAAGTCAGTTCTCAGCAGCTTTTCCATTATTGAAATCACTTTCACATTGCTGCCTTTCCTTTACCAAACCTTCAGCCCTACTAGTATAATTATCCCATGTTAAATTTTAAAAAAAGCACTCATACCTTTGCTGAATTCTACCTCCTGCCACCGTATGTTGTAGAAGATGAAGCTGCAAGAGTCACAAGACTTTAGCATAGTAATTTCTGAGAGAAGGGAGTGTGACAGATCTGGGTTAATGCCCAATACCTAATTTAAAAGCAATTCATAGTGTTTTTCTAACATATCTTAATAGCTGAGCAGGAAGAAGAAAAGATACTAGCACTAGTCAGGTACTTCTTTTACTCATAAATGCAGAGTGGTTAAATAAATACCAGGATATTTTTCCTTCAGGAACACAGAGCAGAGAAATCTTTGAGGTCCCTTCCAATTCAAAGTATCCTATGATTTTTGAAACAGTTGAAACATGCATCTTGGTCTGAAATTCAAACACTGCAAGCTATAAAAATGCTAGTCTTCCAAAGATTAAAATCAAGCGTTTTTTCTAAATCTCATCTACTAAGTGAATATTGATTAAAAATATTTTTTAAAAAATTGTAAGGAAATGGAGCTTGAAGGATTATATGCAGCAGTAATTTAATGGAGGAGGAAAAAAGCCAAAAAAATAAAAGAATATACCTCATAAAAACTGACTATACAGAAGTCCCACTGACTTATTCAAACTTTTTTTTTTCCCAGTTAAGTTGCTTGCAGGTACCTTAGTAATTAAGCCCCTGATGAATTTTTCACCATTACCTGTTCTGTTCCTGGCATTATCTTACTGTAAACTTGATCTTTCCTGCCCGTATACTGAATCTGTCTCATGTTTTGTCCTTTGATCAGATTTTCAGCTCTTTAAGGCTAGACACTATAGTTGTGCATTGAATATGTATGGCAGCTGATGCCATAGGACCTTCATTCTCGGTTTGGATCCTGAAGCTCTCTTATAGCACAAATAAATAAATGAATTAAATAAATGATGAAAACCTTAAAGTTAATCTATTATTATCTACCCTAAACAAAACAAAAATCAAAACCAAAACCACACACAGACACATGCACACAAAAAACCCCAAATCAAAACACAACCCAGAAATCAATTAATAAAAATGTTGGTTTTCAAACCTTTTCATTCGTAGCGCTATTTTTAGAAGAGCTTGTTACCTGTGTATTTCCTAGACATTATCCACTATTGCAGAAAAATACTTACAGTTTAAGAGGAAATAAAGAAGTTACATCACTTCAGTTACTGCAGAAGCAGAGCTCATCAAAGGTCTCAGAAATGAAAGAAATACCTCTCCTTCATATTCTTTATTTTTCATGCTTGCTTTTTTTTAATCTATTTTTTTTCTTTTACTTTAGGAGTTTCCATGCTCTAATTCTACTCATGCTTTCCTTTTTTTTTTTTTTATAATGCATCCAACTCATGCAGTTACCTTCTATCCAACCAGCAATACATAAAGAACATTAATCAAACCTTTTTGATTTATTCCAAATCTCAAATTTCATGATCCAGCATTACTTAGCCACCTCTCTGTATTTCAAAGGTCCTTATTTAAGATATATCTAAGAGAGAGATTTTCAGTCTGTATGACTGCAATTTTTACTAAGCAACACAGTAACTACAACTTGCATGGATACGAAACGCATTCACACACTGGATTGATAGCAAAGTCCTTCAGCTTGCTGTAATTGTGGATTTTCAAGCACTTTTTGTCCCTTCCATTTCAGAAATTTCAAACCTTTTTTCCAGGAGAAATTTAGCTCCGATTTTCCCATCCAGCACCAAACTGTACAGGTCAAACCTCTGTACCTGCAGATCAGGCAAGGCTATGGTATTATAAAACCAAAATGTTGATACAAAAATTTGCCTCAACTCTTGACTTCCATTGGCATGACAATGATTCTATTTGGCTGCCAGATATTTTCTACAACTGATGAGAAGGGTCATCTTTACCACTTAAGAGAGAACCATCTTTTTACTTAAACGAATGCCCAAACAAGAAAAAAAAAACCCCACCCAAAAAAAAAAGGTAGAAGAAATTGGATAGGTACAGTTAAAACATTACAGAGACAATGGAGAAAACCCTAAACCAGAATTCTCATAAAAAGGAGTATTTGTGTTTAAGTATTTTACAAATTTTGAGTAAGATTTTAAGATGATATAATTTGAAATTCTATTTGCAACCAGATCTTTATAATTTATCGTGGCTTTAGAAAAGCTAGACAACTGAAAAAGAAGGAATTAAATATACAGATAAAAGCGTCTACAACTTGAGAGACGGAAGGAGCTACATTTATGAGCATAAATACTGATGCTCTCTCTGACAGATGTCTTATCCTTTGACACAGACCGTTTTGGTCACCACAGTTACATTTGTTTTGGCTAGTGAACAAAAAATTAATACACACTTCAGAAACTGAAAAACCTGGAAAATACTACATCCCATGAATACTTTACAGGTTATTATGTAAGTAAAGGGAATTATTCAGTGTCTCTGAAGATATTAGGAATGTAGTGCAATTCATAAGCAAAATGTTATTATTCGTTAGTGAGATTCCTGTAATAGCAGGAAGATGCTATCAATGAAAACATTCAACAGGTTAAATAGAACACTAGTGCAGAGATGAAGGGATTATTCTGGGAGTTATGCATGGGCTGAGGATGTGGAAGTGCCCTTTTCTGCTTTCTGTGACTCTCAGTAAAAAAATGCAAACTTAAGCTTCAAAGTTTTGAGGAAAGGAAGGATGTAGGAACAGAATATTGGAAGAAGGTGTAGCAAATGTCAGGTAACTCAGTTCTAAGCGGAACAATATATAAATGGGTAACCATTTCCATAGATGAATCACACTGCAGCAACTCTTCCATCTTACTTTGTTTTTTCCCTGACATTCATTCCTTTCTTTCTTTGCTGAAATCAACATGTATGTGCTAGGATCCATTTTAGAGCTCTTCTCAGTTCTCACATTCAGAGACAAACAGCAACATCTCTCTCTCTATCAGCAATAAAAGCAAAGAGCTTCTCCTGAAAATTACAGCTTTGCTGACACAACCAGTAAATTCAGCTATCAGTTGGAAAAAAAGCATACACAAGTATGACTGTATGTATAACTTCATCTTAAACATCACAGACATCAGCACTAAAAATAAGCACTATAATTTAATTTATTGTATTTAAAACTGCGTTTTCAGGTGACATATTATTACCTGCTCTTGTAAATTGCACCAGTATATAGGACACATATGTCAATCTTAATTTCTTTTGATGAAACTATTAAAGCAGTGAAATGCTTGTTTTGGCTGGTTGTGTTCATATGATCACATTGTTTAAATTACTCTCTTATGACACAAAAATTCAAAGTAGTGTTTGTCACGGTAAGTTCAGTAATTTCTAATAAAAAACTAAGAATTTGCTTCAAGTTTGTCTAAGTCTAAAGCAAATTAAAATATAATTACATGGCCACCACACTGATCATGTAGTATGTTGCTTGCCTGAATAATATTATCCTGTTGAAAGTGCTCATTAGTGTCATAAATCATGAGAGTCACAGGAAATGTATACTTTCAAAATAAACCAGTCTCTTATGACACATATTCTTATTTTTAATTTCAAAGTGAGTTTTTTTTCTTTAATTAGATGTGTTAAGAAAAAGTCTCTTGCTGGCAAGTTCTGTGCATTGAACAAAAAGGGAAATGCTGAGTTTCAGGGGCTCACAGAAAGCCTAGAGCCATGACAGAGAGGACTGCATGATCAAACTCCGAAGGTTGCCCAAAGCCAGTTCCCATCCTTTTTCAACAGTGAACACTAATCTTGCAAACTCTCCTGAACCAGTTCACAGCTGTAGGAACTTGCTTCTGTGAAAGCTGTAATTAATTTAACAAATGACATTTGTCTCATATTTTCAAAGAAACTTTTTGCATCACCATATAATTAGAAGATTTCATCCTGAAAGACTCTAATGTTTAAGTATGGCTTTGTGTATTTTTGTTAAACAGCATACTGGATTCAGCAGCAAGGACACACCAGAAGCTTTGGAACAGGGAAGCTGACATTAAAGAATCAAGTCACTTGTATTCTGGTCTTTGCCTGCAGTGTATTTGACAAAGGGATCTTGAAATATCAGCCAGAATACTTAGCTATATATTTATTTTAAAAATTTGCAAAACCAAAATAGTGGTGTGTCTGGGTGTTGACCAACTACTCTCACGTTGTATAACCAGAAATGATCATTAATATCCCCCACTTCTACATCTTATATGCAATTCCCAGAAAGTCTGATTAAAAGTGTTTCATGGAGTTTATGCACAAAATAGGAAGGAAAGAAAGCTGGTATGAATACTCAAAATTGGGTGGGGGTGGTATAAAACATGAATACAAATTATAGTTTCTGTATCTGCCCCTCCCACCATCAGCAGCCTGCCCAGCCTCTGGTCTCAAATATTGTGGAATTTTACTAGAATCCTCATCAGGATCCCAATTTCTGAGCAGCAATTTTCACAATCTGCTGAACTGAAAGCCCAGATTTTAAGAATATAAAATTAATATCTTAAAGGATTATTGCTTAGGCTATAATTTTTCTTAGTTAAAACTAAACAGTGATATGGCCAATTTATTTTATGACAACACAGTGGCCTGTAAAGAGCTGAGGTAGAGCAACAGAACAGCAAGGAGAAAAAAAACCAAAAATGAAACAAAAAACTTACATTAAGGAAACAACAGCTTCCTGTTTTGAAGTGGGTGTAATTAATTCAGGGATTAATCAAGACTCCATAACAAAGACCTCGAATGCTACCAAAACCATCTTGTTTCCATTCTGAATCTCTCTTTTTATTTGTAAAGACTAGCATTACAATTGAAAAGGACTCAAAATGGTGTGATGTACACATCATTGGTGTTTCATGATGCAACTGATGGAGTCCCTGAATGGATATTGCTTCAGCTTTGCTTTTAAAAAATAATTTAACAAGAAAATCTTCAACTCCACTATTGATCACAGGTGGCAGAAATGAAAGAAAAAAAAAAGAAAAGAAAACAAAACTACTTTCAAATTCATAACATATACATTGTTGGCTGATGACACTTGTTCCAAATGTACAATAAAGCCCACAACACTTTATTACTATGAATATAATTATTGTGAATGTTTTTTCATGTTGATCAACTTGCTTCTGAAGGTTGGTTTTTTTGATTGTTTTAAACTTGCATAATAAACATGCAATGAAACATTTCTTGTTAAAGTGTTTTTTGCAGTCGTCTTGTTTTCATACAAAGATTTCATAAAGTTGCAGTGTTGTATCAGAGCATTACCAAAATAAGAGCAAAAGCTAAAGAGGAAGGTAAATGTGAAATGAACTCAATGAGAATAACCTAATCTTGTCCTGAGACACTCCAGTCTTATTAAAAAGATGTGCACATTCAAATAATCCCTTCCTCTAAACCCACCAAAACCACAAAATAAATATTAACTTGGAAGAAAGGGAAGACATAAAGAAAGAAAGAAAAAAAAAAAACCCAAACAAACCCAAAACAAAACAATGTCATCATGCACTCATCTTCTGCATAGCTCAACCCACATATAGTAAGGCACTATTTCCCCACAACTTAGTGTCCACAACAATCTTTTACAGTGCTCTGCGAACTACATATAGTTCCTTCCAGGATGATGAAATAAACAGATTGAATGAGTGTTGCTACCATGTCACCCCAAGTGTGATCTTTTAGACAAGGGCATCATCTGGCAGTTTCAGAAACAAGCTGTCTCAAGTCTCTTCTCACATGTGCATGTTATGGATAGGATTATCTTGTGTGTGTGCAAGTGGTTGGTTTGTTTTCCAGAGTAGCTGTTGCTTTTCATTGTTCTTTACTCCGGTGTTCTCAAAGCAAATACACAAGAAAATAAACGCGCAGTTGTGTCATTAAAAACAGAGCTTTGGTGCTCCAAAAAGCACACAGCTTTGGGAATTTAAGAAATCTGTTAGGCATTCCCAAAAGAGTTGGGAAATACATGGACATATTCTCATCTGGAAATCCTCATTTCTGCTTAGTTGAGCTGGTCTTCATATTGTTTTCGAAAGCAGTCACCAGCAGGGAAAAACTCCCAGCACCGTTCTTGATACATTTTCCATACATAGGATTCCTAAAAGAAACACAATTTTAATAATTAAACTTGATTCAGTGAGAAAACACAAATTATTTTTTCCTTCTTTTTATATACTGCTCCACTTTTTTGATTCTGTGCATATCAGGTTGTCGTGTATCAGCCTAAAAAATCGTGCTCGCAATTTTGATCTATTTAGAGTGAGTTTTAGATTTTTTTGGTCACCTATTCAAGAAGCAGTAAAGAAACACACAGAAAAGAATCAGGTAGTTTAGTTCTTATTGCACATCCAGAAACACTGTAAAGCTCAATTAAAGCTGGTCACAAGACAAATACCAAGGTAAGCAGAATATTTTCCATCACAGAAATTTGACTCAATGACCGTATCAATCATTTCAAAACATGCCAACACATAATATAAAATATAAGGGACTTTTAAGGTATTTTTTAGAAGAGTAATAGTTTCTGAATTAGTAGTGGGGTTTATTTCTTTGTTGGTTTGTTTGTTTTTTCTTTCTGATTATTTGTTCAGGTAAGGCTCTGTCTGAGGCAGTCCTGAGAATAGTAAAGGATATGTCAGTTTATTTCTATTTAAATCACATCACTTAGATGCATAAATTCCATGGTAGGAAGGGAGTGTGCTACACAAGTTGTAGAACCACAGAATTCTTTAGGTTGGAAAAGACCTTTAAGATCATCAAGTCCAACTGTTAAGCTCTAGCACTGCCAAGTCCATGAATAAACTGTGTCCCTAAGAGATAGTGAGTATGTAGTACTCTCAATTTACAAGTTATGAGCTAAAAGTATCAAAACTGAATTGTTATTAGAAATATGTAAAATCTGTACTATATTCAGTGAATTTAGTAGGATAGGCTGTATGCCAAGAAAGAAGAAAATACAAATAAAAAAGGCTTAAAAAAATCTCATGTAACACAAAACTCTCAGATGCTAAACAGATATTATAAAATAGCAAAGCAAACACATAAAATCTGATGCTAGACAAGGCTGAGAACTAGTCCTAGGACTAGTTTAGAGGAATGAGAAATTACATACTATACAGGGAGCTACTCATTAGACTACTCTTGGCTTTGCCAAGCCTGAATGATTTTTATTTTAGAATCAGTCTTATTTAGTTATTGTTGATAATCATAGAGTTGTTCAACCTACCTGTCCTGTATGTTCTGTTTCATCTTTGTTAATAAGATACATCAGAAAAAACCTAGACGCAAAGAAACAGTTATTACAAAAGCGGTATTTGGAAACATTAGGCAACCCACAGAGGGATGTTTTTCAGCATGTATAGTGATAATGCTGTTCATTGATTTAAAAGTTCCAGAGTTCTGTTTATGACAATGTTCCCAGACATATTAAATACACTTTCCTGACACTGTTGACTTTCACTCATTGTTTGGTGAATAGTATGATAAAAATCAAGAGATTCAGTTTGACTTACAGTAAATAACAACTCATTTTAAATGATGATTTACTAAAGTTTCTAATCTGAAAATTGTAATAAACATTCTCTTGACCATGAACACCAACTTGGAAGCAGAGAGAGGATAGTCACTGGAACTCTTTCCCCCCTGCCTGCAATGAATGAGAAATCAAGAGGATTAAGAGACTGAAAATATAGGGTGAGGATAGTTTACTAGCATATGCAACGCAAGATGAACATGAGCAGAAAAGAACTTGTCATTTTAAAAAGACTTGGAATCTTTTTTAAAGGTCTTGGAGTTTTGAGATATCTGACAGACACTAGGTGATTTCAAAATTCACTCATAATAGACATTCTGTCCAAAAATATTTAAAAACAGAAATTACAATTATGCACAAAACTATTAAAGAAAAATTCTTTAGGGTGATACTATAGCATGCTTACTCTAAGTGTATGTTATTTATGAAGAACTTTGTAGGCAGGAACAAAATGCCACGTGATGGTGCTCTTAATGCATTTTGTTTATGCAACCTGTGGAAGGTTTTTTTCATGTGGAAATTCCTTGACTTCACAGTCTCCTTTTGTGCAAATACAGTGCTAGTTTATAGACACAAAGTCATATTCCATATATTACTTCATAGTGACAGCACTAGTATAAAATATGCTTTGACACTAGATTTCCATATGTATTTGACCGGAGAGGAACAGCATGATACAGTGATTGTGGACCTGCTAGATGGTTTTCTTTTCAGGTTGAAAAAGAGTTTAGTGTCCACATGCTCTGCTTGAATTTTCCAAAGGTAGACCTGATGCCCATAGTCTGACATCTCTCTATAGCTCCTTATTCCAGTTGTTCCAGTTTCTCTTGGTCAGCCTCAGCACTCCACTCAAAGTATTTCCATATTTTGACTTTATTTGTCCACTTTCTCCATCCCACCAGGCCAGGTCACACTGTTTCTCTGTACCTTACCCAACACATTCAATTTTACAACACTTCCACAGCAACATACTAAGTTTCCATCTCCTAACATACACAGACTTTGTGTGTCAAAACCAAGCTGGAAAAAGGTAATGAAGTTTGTTCATTCCTTGCTCCTATTGCCATAGAATTATATATTCAGACAGCATGAGTGCACATCAAAGCCAAAGAGTACTGACTCTTACATAAGTGTGAGAGCTAATTAGGTACTTGCAGAGGCTGCAAGGGTCATGAGTTAGTGAGGAGTGAATTTTTACTGTACTCACAAATAATTGGCCAAGTTGTGCTCCTGTAGCGTGTGTGTTTCAAAGCCATGGGGTACTGTATCAAAGTAGTCATTTCCTATTCCACAGATAAAGCACTTTGTCTAAAAGGAAAAAGAGAGAGCACTTCAACAGTGCATATATATCCCTGCCCCCTTTAAGAAAAAGCCAATAAAAATGTTACAATTTTCTTGAAAATGGCAATGGATCATGTATAGCATGCTGAACAAAAAGGTTTTTCTTTTAATGGTTTGGACTGGATACCTCAGCCAAAAACACTTGAAGTTTAACTGCCATAGGTTTTTACAGTTTAAAAAATACCTACAAATCTTTGCCAGCTGTAAAGTGAACAGGCATCAGGAGAAAGAATGGCATACAATGGTCAAAACTGGGGGTTTTTTTTCCCTTTAACACTGTAAGTAACACTCACTGTAACACATGGCAATATTTACCCCAATGCCTTTTGTGGTTGTCCAGCTGAAACTGAATATGATTGAAATTTAGATTACAAAACACATTAGGCTTGCAACACTTTTCTGAATTCCTAGTCATAAATGACAAAATAGAAAACCACCAAGTACAGGATCCTTTCACACATAGATTGACCAAAGTAAATTACATCTGAGATAAACTGAAATGTGACAGTGTTCATACCATGTGTTAGAAAACTCTAGTTGGAAGATCCAAAAGACTTAAATAGCTACAGGTATGTAATTCATTATAATATACAGCAATGTGCATAGATTTTTCTTGTTGATTAGTGAAAATTTTTAAAAGTCATAAGACGATAATCTGTTAGGCCTTTTGTCTGAATTGTTAGTTTATCAGTGACAGCAAAAAACTAGCCACTCTTGATCTGGAGGTATTAAAAAAAAAATTCTAGGAATTGGCTAACAAATCTACAATATGCTTAGAGCAGAACATCAGTTTAGAGAAAATGTTTTTTTCCTCCATGCAGACACATGCAGGTAGCAGCTAGCACTTGTCAGAGCGTAGCACACCTCCTTCACAGGAGGCAGCAAAGAGTGGTAAATGCTATTCAGAACCTGGATACTAGCAGGCTTTTCTATTGATAAAATTGTTTTAAAAGAATTTTACTGAGTACTAACAGAACTACTCAAATTCTTACTTTTTAAAAGATTTAAAAAAAAGTTAATTAAAAAATAATCTCAGTTACTATTTCCACCTAATGAACTGTCATACAAGAGTAGAATCTCATGCGGGACATAGTATGATATTGGTATTTTCCTCTTAGTTTAAAAAACTACTCACTAGATAGATCATTTTGACTGACAACAGATATGTATGAAACCTGAAAATAGTGCATGGTTCAGCAATCAGATGTTCTTACCTCCATGTCTTCCTTAACTTGCTCTTGCTGATCTCTTAACTCACCAAAAGCATCAATAATTAAACCTAGGGTTTAAGTTAAAATGATTGTTAATGTTCAAGAACAGAACAGTGACACAGAATGTTTGGAAATCCAGGGATAACATTGACAAAAAATATTAAATGAGAATCTTGTGCACACATAAATAATAGAAGCCAATCAATACACATTCAAAGACCACTAAAACTCCTCAGTGCATGAAGAAAAATTATCAAGTCAAAGAAAATGGCTACCAGTATCAAAATTACAAAACGGGACAGGCAGGCAGGACAGGTTTTATCCACAGTATTCTAATCATGAGTTTTTTCAGCAATAAAAGCTTTACTATGGAAAGAATACTGCACATTTAACAGAATTCAGAGATTTCTTGCACAGCAGATGCAGAGAGGCCCAAAGTTCTGTGCATCCTCTCTCATTATCACCTAGCACAAAGTTCCACTGTCAGAGTTCTAGACCAGATGAGAATCACTGAATCATGGAGTTGTTTAGATTGAAAAAGACCTTTAAAATCATCAAGTCCAAGATAATCTAGCACTGCCAAGTCTAAACCATGTCCCTCAACCTCCTTTTCTCCATGCTAAAAACCCCCAGTTCCTTCAGCTGCTCCTCATAAGATTTGTGCTCTAGACCCTTCATCTGATGTGCTGTCCTTCTTTGGACAAGCTTCAGCACCTCAATGTCCCTTTTGTAGTGAGGGACCCAAAGCTGCACACAGTATCTAAGGTGCGGCCTCAGCAGTGCGGAGGGAGATGATCACTTCCCTAATCATGATGGCCACACTATCTGTTACAAGCCAGGATTGTTGGCATTCTTGGTCCCCTCCGCACACTGCTGGCTTCAACTATCAACCAATACCTCTTCAGCCACTCACAAAATGAAGAAACAAACAGTATGAGATATGCTACTTCAGGCTGTATAAATTTTACAACATCTCCAAGTCCTTCAAAAAACTTGCTGCTTGAGTAGGAGTATAAACAATTTACCACAAGTTCAGAGTGTCCTTCTAAACTTCCTTCTATGAAATTACAAAGCATCCTTACTGCTGTCTAAATTATCATGTTAGCTAACTGCTTGCTGACAGAAAGCAAGAAGGTATCAACTATTTATAGCATCAACTGGGCCTAGCAAAAATCCTTACAGCTTTTTTTTCAAAATTAAAAATACACTTCTGTTAACGTGTATAGACTTTAATAAAAGTTGATCTTCTGGGCAATCTTGAAAATCTTTTGAAGGTATAATATGGAAACAGATGGGGCTTTTAAATACATTAGTACAAACACAGTAGGGAAAAAACCCTGACTTTCCAAAATTTAGTATCCACTATCCAGATGAGAACAGTTAGTCACACTATCTGTCAACTAGTTGCACACAAAGTCAGAAGCTAACCTGATGACAGCTGATTTTCCATTGTCATTAACTGGGATATACTAAAACTGTTTCGTATCACACACCGTTCTTTACTCTTTGATGCTTTTCAAGTAAGCAGGCATCACACGAAAAAGGGAGTTTTATGTAAGAAAAGATTAAACCTCTTAAAGCTATGTTCCAATTTTCACAACTCTACAAACCACTCTGAAGATCTGCCAGTCAAAAACATTAGATGCTGACAGTACCCACTACTGATTTTGTCCACATTAGCATTATACTGAAAGACTATTTTAAGGTATGCCACAAGAGTTCTACTCGCTTCTGTTACTGATCACTTACTTTATGTTTGCATCTAAAAAGTAAAAAAGCCCCATTTACACTGTGCTTTTAGAAGGCAATGAGAAGACAGAAACTGTAGTGACACCACTATTCTCACAGCAAAGAGCATTTTTTGTTTCCACTAATCTAGTTAGACTGTTGACTTTAGAGAGACAAGGATACAAGCCAGCTGGGTGTGATAAATCTGTGCTTCATGATCTGCTCTGGTGTCCTGGTTGAATCTTACGTATGGGATTACAATCGCGCTAAGATCTTTGTAGCATTAAATAATGCTTTCAGTCTTACCATGGGTTACAAGCATATACCTTGAATAATTGCAAGCAGGATGACAATTACAAAGAAGAAGAAAGTGATGTCAAAGATAATCCGATAGATTTCATATTCATCTCCTGCTGGATCCTCTATTTCATCACCAATACCTCCACCTGCACGTACTCCAACATACATGTGAAACATGTAGCACTAGAAAACACACACACAAAAAAAAGGGATACAAAGTCTGTCTGCAGGTAAAAATACTCATAATTACAAGTTTGGTAATTGGCAGAACTGGTCTGTGGTCCAGCAACTACACTATGTCAAGCCATCTTTTCTCCTCCTTGAGGTTAAGTATATTTCTGAGGGTGGTGAAATGGTGCTGTGCAGCTCAAGCTGCAGTATTCCATGTTCTGTCCTTATTTAGCAGTTTAAAAAGATCCAAGGTTTGACCACTTTAAGCCCAGCAGCACATTTCAAAGTTTTGGTAACATGCACTCAGGAAATGCCATTACAACCATTGGCGACCTCGTTTAACATTTTCCTAGCTCAAAAGTGAATTATCTTTCTTCACCTTTGTTGTTTCAAGTAAAAATTAAAAACTGAAGAAACAAACCCCCCAAAACCCAAACCAAACAACAACCTCTGAGAATATTTCTGCAGAGGACAGGCTAATAATGGAAGAAGTCTAAGACTAATACTGTGAAACTACGATCTGAAAAATAGTTTAATAGGTCTTTTGGTATAGTTATGTGGGATGCTGGCAATGAAAAAATTTCCAGTTCTTCATGCTAGAAACTTAATAGAAAATGATGATTATCGCTCTCAGAGGTCTGATTGGTTCTTTTTCTTTAAGTAGCTTTTCAAAGTACAGATCCAATGTTCTCACTCAGAAAAAAGTAGTGATGACAGCAATAGAATCCTAAAACCTAACCATTAAAAAACCCACAAACAAACAACTTCTTACATAAGGGATTTTGAGGTTGAGTGACCAATGGCTGAAAAATGTAACAGTTTTTAGTGGGAGGCTTTTTTCACCTTTGAATGTCAATCATTAACAAAATGAGTGAATGTAGTGTCAGTTATTTTTCTATTTCTAAAAAAAAATTCTCTGTAGTTTGGTTTTTTTTTTAACACCACATTGCAAGTTTTACCACTTTTACAAAACACAATACTATTTTAGAGCATATCACATGTATTTCTAATTTACTCCTGTACAACATTATAGGGTTTTTATAAGTGTATTTTCAGAGAATTACAGAGCAGGTAAAGTCAAAAGGGACTTTAGGAGGTTTCTGGTCTGAATACTGCTCAAAGCAGGGTCCATTATAAGTTGCTCTGGTCTTTATCCAGTCAGATCATTATGAACTTCAAAGGATGGAGACTGCACAACCTCTCTGAGCAACCTGATCCACTGGCTTGACTCAAAACACCTTTTCCACCTAATGTCCATGGTCTCCAGCCATGCATGGATATGTCTTCCCAGTGTCTCCTCTGTAGGCACTAGGAAGCTGCTCTTACACTCCTGGCTCCCCAAGCTTTCTCTCCTGCAGGCCAAACAAGCCCGATTTCCTCCACTACTTCTCCCAGGTTCTCCAGAACCTGACAATTTAGTGGCCCTCCACTGATTTATGCTCCAGTTTATCTGTCTGTCTTGTACTGAATGTCCCAAATGGGACAAAAATACAGACATGCTAGTCTGCTTCTATAGTTTATCTGATAATTGGGCTTTAAAAATGGTGTCGGTTCCCTGGAAGTGACTCATAGCTTGTAACATCCTAAAACATATTTAACTTCATGTTACCAGCACATGACTGCTTTTAAAGGGATATTAATGGCATATTAGAAATTCTTTGTGGTTTAAGCTATACCTACCACTCAAAACTGCAAAGCCTGGTACTGTCTTAGTAAGCACAGAAGAATTTTCAGTGGGTCTAAGCACAAGAGAGATTTCGTTAAAAGAATTGCCAATTGGAGATAATCATGGCAATTCATGCCAAAGGAAACTGATGGATTTCCAAGCCTAAATAGGCATTTCAATACCTAAATTACTTTTGAAAGTCTTAGCCTGTAAGTGACTCTCTTCCTAAATAACTTGTCGAACCTTGAGATTCAGAAGTACTGTCCTTGCACTGATTCTGCATAACTTGTAGTTCTTCATTTTTTTGAGACACTATAGCAAAGAATATTATAATTTTATTCTATTAATTTATAGATGTGCTTTATTAACATATGCAGGGTATATATAGTTGTTAGATACATATGTTCATGATATTTGTTCTTTTGCCTTCAATTACAGTCCTTCCTGTTGCTGGCGAGTGATGTGACTGCATGAACAGGAACTACAAGATGGTCAGGATAAAAACATAACAGTTAAAGGAAAAATTCAGAAAGCAAAATAGACTTACTGTTAGCATATCATCACATTTCATGTCTGGCATATCACCATCTTCACTCTTGTTGTAAAACTTGCGAAAGAAATTGAATGCCACAACTGTATACAAATATACTACTACTGCCAGTAATCCCACTGTTAAGACAAGCTGGAAAACAAAATTATTGCGTTGATATAACACCATGGAATTACTCTGTGTAATTTTCTTTGCAAAAAGAGAAGGAAAGTAACAGCCATCTATAGGTACTAGCAGAATGAAAACTTTCTTTACTTTTTCTGTTTCTTTTCATATCTTTGTTATGTTTGGTAATATATCTGCATATTTTCATGCAAAGATTTTGCAATTAACCTGTTTTATTTTGAAGGAAAACTATGTTTCAGAAACACAATTGCAAAATCTAGTGGATACATAAACAAGCAAACTATTCATTAGTATCATATAAACCCTACACAATGAGATGAAAATTTATTCTTTATAAAAGTCTACTAAGAGTAATAGTTCTACTATTTAATGTAATCATTATATAATTGCAATGTAGTATTTCTACTAATTTAATACTGAAACAATTTTGTTTATGTCTGTGAGATCACATGGTATAAAGTCAGACCTGAGGTTCCATCTTACTAGAACAGCACGTAAATATACACTACAGATAAGACCTTATAAATCTCATTGTCTAGTTCCCCCACTGACACAAGTTCTAAACTTCATGAAGAAAGAACAATTCTGTTGTCAATCTGCAGACCAGTTGAATTAAGTTATGATCATTTCTGCTGGAAAGAGATTGCAATTGATACCTGTTTGCCATTGTGGGTCACTGATGACAGGATAGTTCTTAATGTCTTGAATCCCATCGCAATGTCAAGGAGATGAGCAGCAAAGAAAAAATTGTTGTAATGGCCAAGGACTGACATGGTCATGTACCATGCTAGATAAAGGAAAGACTAACAGAAAAAACAAGAACATCACAAAATAAAACTCATTGCTATGATCAAATTCATGGCTAATACCTTTAACTTAATTCAAAATACAAAGGAAAGGTAGAAATTGCTTGAATGTGGTTTTTTTAAATAGAAATCAATTCTTTGCTAAAAAATCAATTTGCTAGAGATCTTTGAGAAATTTTTTCTTTGTGCAAAAATATTAACTTGGCTAATATGAGGTTCACAAGGCATGGTCAAAATTGTCATACTCTAAATTTTAAATAATAAAAGCTAATTTTGAAATTGCTAAAACCTTATTTGTTAATATTTGTAATGTGGTTTGTGGGTTTTCTTCTGATTTAAATTATTTTTGTTTATTAATTTCTAAACAATTATATTAAAATATTAAAGCCCTAAGGTGGTTAATGACAAATTAAAGGACTTTGCAGATAATAGGAATTTTGCAATTCCTTCAAACAACTAAAACTACTATTTAAACATATAAATACTATTTAAGTAGTTTAGCAACTATTACTACAGATGTTAATTTCATCATTTCCTCTACAATTTTCTTTTTCTTGGACTTACTGACAAGTAGATATTTATAAAAAGAAATTGCAGTCCTCTCCCTTAGGAAAAAAACTAATCCTGAACAAATTCTTACTATTTATAGATCATACTGTCTGTAGACCTGAAGATTTATAAAGTCAGATTGCACTTTCATTATCTGGCAGTTCGTGTTCCAAAATAATTTGTTCCCCAATAATTTTTCCCCCAGTAAAATAAGGTGAGTTAGGTAAGTCATAATCATAAGACTTAATAATCATATGAGTGACTTCATAAACGGCAAAATGTTTTAACTTTTTTATCATTCATTTTTTCTTTTTGTCTTTAAAGATTCATTTTTTTCAAATTATTAAAATCAGCAGCTTCATTCTGTGTTACATCACACTATAAGTTTCAATTATACAAGTCTTAGCAATGCCACATATATTAACTACACAACCCTGACTGTGCTCCAGGAATATTCAAGTGTTCATTAAGTTTCTGAACAATATGAAAAATTACAATTAGAATTTACATAGTCATTTTTCTAATTCTACAGTGCAGTGCTGTTTATTGCTCCTGAATAAAGCATATCAGAAGGGGGGTGGAAATTGACTGAGGTTCTATAGACTAATAACCCATGTAACTGGGAAAAGATTTTTGGCAATGCATTTTAAGCTTTCAAGATTTTATTTATCTATGCAATAAATTAATGATAATCAAGAATATTTCATACCTCTCTTTGAGGCAGTTTGGGTTGACAAGTGTATATTGGTTTTTAGAAGGTGAATATATGCAAATAAAGAGAGAGAGAAAAACTTACATTATCAGTGAAAACAACTCCTAATTTCCACATCTGATATTTAACATCAATGGAATTTAGCCTGTAAAAATAAATAAATGTATTTTACATCAAAACACAGTAAGAGAAGATACAGCACAATCTGTAAAATTATTTGCCAGGTTATTTGCAACACAAAATGGGAAAGACTAGGAGTTAAGGGTCAAGGAGACAGAAGAAAAACCTGGTTCATTTGCATTGGGAATTGAAATGATACATGCTACATTTCCCTTCTATGTTGACAGACACATAGGTATCTGGTCTGGCTTCAGTCTGAGCCATTTCATACTGGCACAGGTAGACACAGAGGCACTAGAGTTGGGATACCATTCTCCATTCTATTTGGCCCTGAAGTGGTGCAGTAAGGGTTCAACTCCAGTGCTTTTCCCACCACTTTCTTCATTGCACTGTAAATATTTCAAATGTTGAATATGGAACATGCCTACGTTTCAGTAGATCTATTAGTGTTAATTTTTTTTACACTGGTAAAACGTCGATACATGTATCTTCTTGAAGCATGAGTTTTCTGTGAACAGTTCTGTAAATTTCTGTCCTAGTTGTTTATTTCCCCAGAGCACATTCATCTATTCATCTGTTATAAGTATGGAATGTTTTTTTCCAGGAAGAACATGAAAGACATATGATTGTTTGGGTTTTTTTAAAGTATATAATATAGAGTAGACGTTAGAGAGGTAACAAAAAACTGGCATACTTCAGGCCTGATTCTGAAATGTAAATATTTCACCAGCCTTCTCCAACTGCTTCATTCTGGTCTGTTTTTCCAACAGTATTCACAGAAATATTATTTCTAAGTTGTTCCCAAATATGAGTCATGAGAACATAGGGAAGGAAAAGTAATTTCATTTTTTTTATGCCAATAATAAAGCAATAAACATTTAAAAAAATTCTCAACTCAATCATGATTCCTACTATAATCCAGAAACAAAACAGTAGGTCAGAAAGTATTCTGGAAATACTCCTGCCACAACATTAATTTTTATTTACCACTGCAATGCCACAAAGTCCTTAGGCCTAGACACTGCACCTGATTGATTGTTTGGATGGATTCCAGGTTTATTTATCCATCTCTACAAAAGACAGATTATAAGGATCTATCTTTACAAAATCAACCCTTGCTTCAATGCAATTATGACCTACTAGTGGTTCCACTGTCTATCTCATATAATCCTTGCAAACCCATTGATAAAATGTTGCTTTCAAAGAAAGCTATATATAAATCCTTACATCAAAGTATTTGTAGCATTTAAAGTCTTCCTGTAAATATACTTCACCTATTTGAATATCTGTTTTTATAAGGAAGAAATAGAAAAAAACCCCACAATTTTGTAGTGCTTTACAAAAACGGAGGCTGTCATTTCCCTAAGAAGGAAAATTAATGGAATTACTCTGAACTTCTAAGGGGTTTTTTTCAGGTCAGTTGCTCAGATTATAGGTAAACACAGTTTATGGAAAACAACTTCTAAAAAGATGCAGACTAATCATCCACTTTCCTAGATTGTACTGGTCATTATCACTTAAATTTATTCCATCATTTATTTATAATTAGAACACATAGTGCCAATTTTGCTCGTTCTTTCCAGCTGTGATGATCTGAGAGAACCATGAAAAGGAGTTTCCAGCCCAGTTGTAATGACACTATCAAAACAGTGGGAATGCAATGCATTCAAACACCTGTTCACTAAAAGTTATATGTTCATACATAAAACCCAGTGTAATCCTGCATATATGTTGCATTTAATGAAATAAAATCACTATATCATTTGACTTAACTATTTATCTTATCTGGCTATACATAAAAGAGCAACAAGAATATTCAAAGCTGCATGACAAAAATGGAATGCTTGATTTTAACTTTCAAAAAAATCCCAACACTGAAAAACCCACACCAAAAAAACAATCACACAAACACAAACAAATCAGAAGCAATTGCTTACACGGCAGATAAGGAGCTATCTTTCTTTGGTTTCTTCTTTTCTCGAGCATCACTAAAATCGAGGGCAGCTTTGTCCATTCCTAGTAACTCACTGATCCTGTCACGGCCATAGAACTCGCCATACTTATCCATGACCTAAAGTCAGGAGGAATATGTAATCAGCTGGGTAGACAAGCTGGTTTTTGGTCTTGTTTATGAAGACAAGAGGTTTAACATGCGCAACATTTTCATCTGTTTGTTTCCATTATCATATCAGTCAGTAACATTCTTTTTTCCTGTTCAATTGCAATCAATGGGTGGGTGCGAAAGATAAGATGTTCATACTCATTTAATGAAAACAGAAAGAGGGAAACAATGCAGCAGAAGGAGAATAACTAAATCAGTATCAGCACTGACAGGCTGTGAGGTGACAAAGGAGTGTTTTAAATATCCTAGGTACATGAAAAGCTCTGGTTAAAGACTTCTCAACAACAGTACTTGACTCTCAATAGTTACTACTCCAAAGAAATAATTTTTTTAACGTTCTGTTTAAAAAGGTTTTGTAAATAACCAGATTGAAATTTTGAGATTTTTTTGTTAAAGGGGAATTATTTAATTTTGAAATAGCTAGCTCTGTTGCATAACTTTAAAATTATATTTTTGTTAATTAATAATGCAATGAAATCATGATAGACAAAAAATATGTATGAATCAAAAGATCTTGAACAGAAAGTTACAGCTAAAAATTAGTTACAATGAATTCAAACTATTCCCTGCCTCTTTCTTTCCAAATTCGACATGTTTCTTAAGAAACTTTTCAGGAAACAAGCATTTACTTGCTCTCACTTTTCCTGAACACACAGCTCCTTCCTAAATATTATCTGTCTCTCTTCATTTGCAAAAGAATACTCAATACAGTATTTTGCTTAAGTAGGCCATAACTGAATGACTCCCAGGTGCAGAGGTATTTTACCAGCTGACTATAACATGCTTCAAATCTTTCTTGATGTGTTTGCAGATTTTCAAAGACAAGCCTTCTTTATCACATAACTGAAAACACTGTCTCATAACTGTGGATTTAAGTATATTTCTATGTAAATATAAATAAAACATTCTTTGCAAATATATTGTATTTGAAAGCATTTAAATCTATGTAAAGGAGTTTCTCAGCCAAAGATAAAGTACGTTCCTTGCAAACCTAAAATCATTCTCTTTTCTTCTTAATAGAAACCTTCCTTGATCAATTGCACTGACAGAAGTAATGTAGAATTTTATTTTCTTTCTTGAATGGTCTGTGCAAGCTACTCCCTCCTCTTTGCTTAGATACAAATATGGAAAATTATACTTTCAGCACCAAAAAAGTATACCCAATTCAAAGCATTTTAGATAGGTTCATCTAAACCTGTTATGAAGCAGAAAAGCACTAGTATTTAAAACCACTTATTTCCACAAGTAGGATTCAAGATTGGCATTAAATGGTGTGAAGGCGGCCTAAGTCTGACCCAACAACATAAACACCCGCTTTCAATTATGACAAAACTCCCTAGGATGACTATTCTTGTTCAGCTATGGTACATACATAACTTGCTTTCTAAGAGCAAGCTGAGGAAACATTTTATGTAACATCTGTATGAAAGTAACTTCGTCTCTGCTTACAGAAGACAATTTCTGAGAGACACATCGAGAGAGAGAGATTGCCAGGTTTTGTGATAAAAGCTCACCCACAAAGGACTACAGAAAGACAATGGTTGGGGGAAGAGTTCAAAGAATACCTTGCCCAGTTGCTCCCAAGTCCACCACAGGACCATTAATGGCCCATCTCCTCCAGCCTGCAGGAGCACAGGGGCACAATGGTGGACAGGAACCTAAACTACAGACTCCCAGTGAATGGACACCCTGCCTAATCCCTCACAGGTCTGTCCCAGGACAGCCTCAGTCCCAGTGTCCAGGTATGAAACCTGTCAAAATGAGTCACTGGGAGTAGCTCTCCAGACCACAAGTGTTACTGCCAAGAGATGCAGGATACATTACAGGATGCCAAAGAAAGAACATTTGGAACTTATTATTAGATATAGGGAGAAAGCAAAGGTGGGACAAGGGATGGATTTAGGTGATTTGGAGAGGAACAAACATGGGATGGGCTGATCAGTACAGTTATCTGTCTGTGCACTGTGCCTGAACATCTCAGTCTGTCTTATCTTATTAAAGTCCTTTTTAACCCTCTCTTGGGTCACAGACACTACTCTGTTCTCATGGTGGTAAATATATAAAAATACACAGACTTAGCGGTTTACATATATTGCAATAAACAAACGTACACAGAAATTCTCCACAGAATTTCATGAATGTATTTGAATTCCTGTTTTATACAACAAGGTGTACATAAAAAAGGTTTGAAAGAGTAACTGTCCAAACCAGATAAAAGGACTTTTATGTATAAGGTGAGTAGAGAATACTGTGTATTTTAAAATCTACATTGCATCAAAGTTATGTTTCAAAGAAGTTTAGTTCACATTTTGAAAACAAACATATATTAAAACTTTATTTTAAATTCATATATATTTTTTTAAATTAACTTTACCTTTCTTTTCACAAACTTGTCCCAATAGTTATTTGGAAAAGACCTGAAAAACACAGATAGACAAGATGCCATTTTAGACACCGATGAGAAGACGCAGCAGTTAGAAAGATGGTATTAAAATTGCATACTGATTTTGTCTCTAAGAGGCAATGTGTTGTTGCTACCACCAGCTAGTCATTTGTGAAGTCACTGGTATGGAGGCTGCCAAATGCTGTTCAGCCTACCACGTTAGTATGGCTGGGAAAGTGTGACAGGGATGATGCCTGAAGGCAGGGTTCTAAAGAAACTGCATCACAGAGCCCCACGATGAGAGTCAGGAATTTAAATATCTTCCTAAAGGAGAACCTTCAAGAGATACTAAAAGGGTGCAAAGCACAGTTCCTCTCAAACTAACAGCAATACACAATCATCACTGTGCTTGTCAAAATAAATTGTTGGAGTTTTTTTCCTCTTATGGAATGGAAATAATTTTAAAGCAAAAACCTGGGAATTAATTAGATTAGAAACTAATAATAAACATTAGCATAACAGGTGCCTGAAATATTTTGTCTAGAAATATATCCCTCACAATTGCCGATTTCAGACAAGCTGTATGATCAACTGTATGAGTGTGGTGATTGAAGAACAACTCCTTGCAAAGCTATAAAGAGTAGGTATAAAAACTCACTGTGTGTTGATCACAAGTCTATCCCACTGTCCTTTAATATCATCTTCAGATGGCTGTTCAGTTATATACAGCCCATCAAATTCCAATTTCCTTGCCACTTCCTTTTCTCTCTTAAAAATAACTAGTGGAACCTGCAATTAAAAAAATAATCAGGAATTATTTATTATTAACTGATATGGCTTGAAGTTTTTAAGACAAGCTGGTAATTAACAAAATACTGAGTTTCAAAATAAAACAAAGCAAAAATAGTATTTAGAAAATTAAAACATTTGACAATTGCCCAGAAAACTGCCAATGTATAGATGTACAAGGATCAGATCATTCAGAATCATATAACTACGAGGTACTACTCAGTTGTAAAAAAGATGGCAAAAACCCTGAGAAAAGAGCCATCAAATAAAAATAGTTCTTCAGTGCTATGGAGCTATTAGAGCTAGTCAAGTGAGAGAGAGAGCTAAAATAAAAATTATATTGAAATGCTTTGAAATTCTAGTGCCAAAATATTCATTTGGGATCATACTTTTGGACTGCATTTTGATAGCTAGAGGTGTTAGAGGTTCCCTTTCATTTGTTAAAGGATTCTTGAGGTTTCACAGTTGGAAGCAAAGTGGTTTCACAGCAGAGAGCAAAGACTGGAAACAGTAAAATAAAATCCTTAAATCACATCCACATTCCATACACTTGATTCATGTTCTCTAGCTCTTTGCCAGCAGCTGAGACACCTGAGCAATAAGGATCAGGCTTTACCTACAAAAAAAGTCTGTCATCAGCTGGATGACATTCAAAAATGTATCTGAGAAGGCAGCTGTAAACAGTAGTCCCAGTGGAGTGAATTTTTCTTAGAAATCTGTTACCAACAAAAAATAAACCCTACTATTCCCTGGAATTATTTCACAGGTTCCCAAAATTCACCTATTCTTTATACCCACCTTGACTGTATTGCTAGTCAAGACTGGACATGAGCATACTAAAATAGTAATGATAAAAATTAGACTTCTCCGGCAACATGGTGATTGCATTTGGTATAACAGTAGTAGTTCCACTCTTATTTTCAGACTAATTGGGAAAAATTTACTGGATTTCATGCAGAGCAATCGCTAGAAGCAAACACAACATACAGAGACCTACCGTTAAGAAGATTTTTAATTATGAAAGCAGAACACCTCCAAAGGCAGAGACTGAAACCATGTTTACTCTTCAGGGTTTTCAGAATCAGAAAGGAGGCAATTCATTATGACAAATAATGACAATAATGTCTTTCCCTTTTAATCAGAGAATAAATAGTTTGAAAAAACAATGCGGAAAAGTAGCCTAAAACATCATGAAGGGTGGGAGGAGAGGACATCTCAAAAGTTGTAAATCTAAGCTTTCAATGCTGCATGCCAGTGAAATAGGAAAACAGAGTCAGAGAATCATAGAATGTGTTATGTTGAAAGGGACCTTTAAAGATCTAGTCCACCCCCCCTGCAGTAAGCAGGGACAACTTTACTAGATCGGGTTACTCAGAGCTCCATCAAACTTGACATTTGCAAGTTGTAGTATTATTTGACCTGCAGAGATGCTTAAGGTAGAGGTGAAATTCAATCATCTGTTGCAGTCATGTGATGACTATTTGCCTTAATTACAAATGCAGATTGCATCCTTTTAGCACAGAAAAAGTATTATCCATTTAAAGAGAAAAGAAAAATATCAAGGACTACATAAAAACTTAATAAAGAAATCAAGAAGTTAAAACTTTAAAGACAAATGAGCAGCCATACCAGTTCACAGCAACGTTCCATTTAATTTAATACTGTCTGTCTTGCACTTTGAACTACAGATTTTGGCATCGGAAGAGTATAAAAATGGGAGGAGTACATCCCAGCTATACTTCTTCAAGAGATTTATGGGATTGGTCTTTCTAAACAAGAAGCAGCATTTTGCCAATAAAGGTGGCATCTTTATTTCTTACATCTCTAACAACGAACTTCTTCAAGATGCTCCTTTAAAATATGCTTAAATTCCTGCCAAAACACCACCACCAGAGTGCATATGAGAAGTAGGCATTGCCTCTAGCCACAACATGCAGTACTCTCAATTGCTGCATAGTTTCCAAATGACCCACCTGACAGACTAGTAATGCAAACACCATCATCTAACTTCCTCTGGTCACGGGCATGCACAAGTTGTCTTTGACAGTCACAAGCAGCTTCTGAGATAGGTTACTGCTCTGTCTGGCTGATGTGGTAAATGTGCAAATGGTGACTTTATGATCCACTGTCAGCCCAGAAAATTAGGCTTTGGCCTGTAACTTAGGTGACACTCAGTAGCATTTCTTTACATGGTCCCTCAACTTGCTTAAGTAGAATTGCTATGACTTTGTCCCAATTTATACTGTTAAATGGATAAAAAAGTTGGGAGCAAGAAGAAAAAACAACGTTCAGATTTTCTTACCTTCAAACAATAATACCCTATGATGCAGAAGAATGAGATGACTGTGTGTAGGATGGCCAAAATCCGCAGCGTGGGCTCCATGTAGCCACTACTTTCTTCCAGGACATAATGCACTGCAATGACCCTTTGGTTGTCACTTTCCAGGCTGTTCAGCTTGGTACTTTCACCAGCAGATACCACAGGAATTTCCTTTTCTTCTGTCACAGCAGAGGTTGAGACCTGTTTAAATCACTTAATCTTAATATTGCAGCTGTATTCCTTTGACAGGAGCTTTACACCACTACAAGCTAAGTAGTATAACTGAAAACAATAAGAATACCTCACAGTGATCCTTTCGTCTTGTTACATCAACCTGTGATAGCATGCATTTTCTTTTTCTGTTTTTTGGTTGTTGTTGTTGTCCACTGTCTGTCCACAGTAGCAAATCTGGGCTATGCGGAATTTTATCTTCTTAAATTCCAGAAAAGGTATAGCCCGTCTCGCAAGAAACCCAGTCAAGTCCTGACATTCCCATGTGTAGTCTTTATCAATAGGGCTTTGCCAGAAACTGATTTGAGTCTGAAGACTCTAGAGTTGTAGTAACGATACTAAAAGCCTTGACAAAGAAGATCAGTGATATTCTAGGCAGCTTAAGATGATGTGACTTCTCTTTGCTGTACACCCTCTCTTGGGGGAGCACAAGGAAGCATCTCAGCAGACATGTATTAGTTTAAGTTGCCAGTGAAGGCTGGACTTGGCTGAGTTCAGATGGAGCATCTGAAGCATGGGTACGCCTTTCAGTCTGCTGCCTCTGTCGCAGCACAGAGCTTTGCAAATAGCTATTTGTGTACTGGAAGTATATTATTGCTTCACACACTATAGCTCTCAGTGTTTTCGATATCTGCACTGGCAGTATGAAGCAGGTATTTAATCTGTTAAGACTAAGCAGTTTTACCGCAGTATGCTGTATACAAAACCTGAACATTTGTTAGCATACAACTTGAAAAGTAATATTTTGTGAAGTTTACCTTATAGAAAAGCAGAATGAAGTTGATGGCAAAAGCAACAAACAATGCCAACATCCTCATGTTGTAAAAGTTTCGCGCAAAGTAATTCTGAAAATAGAAACAGATGTTAAATATACTTTGCCTAATAATGATACTGCATTCCTTATTAGGTAGTTGCATGCATGGTGGTTGTTGACTGGGGTTTTTGTTGTTTGCTTCCTCTACGGAGAATTTTAATAGAAGGGGAAAAACAAGGAAAAAAATAATTGAGTGATGTATAAATTCTCTCCTACTTCACATATGCAATAATGGACAAAGAACCATTTGCTTAATTCCATGAAGAAAGGGATGAAGGATTTCTAGTTGCCTCTTACATATTTTCCATTTTCCTCTCAATACACTTAGAGACAATATAGAAACATCACAATGTAATCATAATGCAATACAAACACAAATCTCTATCTTCCCTGCACCTCAAGAGTCTGGGAAAACCATTACTTTTACCAAGAATTCAAAATGTCTGCATATATGTGTATTTTAAATCTTCTTCTGTTCTCAAATCCATTGTGGTTTTACCAGATCAGCAAAAAGATCATGTGACCTAAGTACCAGGAGTAGAGAAGGCTTCTCTCACATTATGAAGCTATCAAAAGGCTTGCAGAAATGTACCTTTTCCCTTCCTGACAATTCACAAACCTTTCTAGTGCACATTTGAATGCTTTAACTCTCAATGGGAATTCCTCCATTTTGCAGCCCTAACCATAGACGACTAAGTGAATTATTCAATGAGACTCTTAGAAGAAAAATGAAATTAAATTCTCATGACTGCTACATGATTAGCCTAAAAAATTAATCCAAGTTCAATAACAAAACTTAAACACCTAATTCCTTATTAAAATGGTGAACGCAGTTTTGCTGTTACTCATCTTAGGAGGCCATCCCTACACAATTGTATCTACTAGATATATAGCAAAAGTGTATTTTTTTTTCCTTTTCATTTCACACTAGCCTCACAGAATACGTATGCAATCTCCTAACAAATGAAAGCATGGATTTTATATGGTTCTAAAGCAAACAGGGATATCGTATTTTACTGGAGACACTCTCAGATCCAATTATACTATTTTAGTTAGTCTTAATTTCCACAGGTCTTGACAAGCTTCCCAAATAACTTACTTTTTCACCAAAAAAAAAAAAGTAATATCTTTTCTTATGAGTTTTAGGCTACATATTGTATCTTAATAAATTATTTTATAGGAGGGCTTGTCATTTCTCAAAGTTATCGCTCATGGAAATACAAATCCTTCAGGCTCACAAGCTGCTGTGAAAATTCAGGACATTTTATTTGCATAAAAATGCATGGCTGTTTTCCAATGACAGACTAGCATCTCTGAATGCTTGGGTTTTGGATAATAATTGTTTTTCTAACACTTAATATTTTGTCCACTAAATTATTTATGTTTCTTTTCCCTAATATTCTAGTTAAACCTTTGCCTTTACATCTTTTTTATGGATGATGATGATGATGGATAGAAAAATTAGGATCATCAGATACAAATTTGTCTTTAGATTGGCAGAATAATATAGTAGTGCTAATCCCTCCCAACAGTTAAACACACAGTTTAGAGAACAACTTACAAGAAGTTTCTGCTGGTATGCAATGATTTTCTTCCAGAAAGCTGATTCCTGAACTTCTGGTTCTCCATATCTGTGAGCATGAAGTTGTCTTAATTTCTGTTTCCCTTTATCTTCCTTAGCTTTCTCCTCCTTTTCTCCATCTTCTCCTCTTAGGACACAAAAGAAACCAAAAGAAAACACCAAATGAATAAAATTGCTAAACCAAAAATTAAAATCACACCCTGAAAGAAACCATTGCATCCTTTCATGAGGTTCAAGTAGTCTCATACAGTTCATACATGACTCATACAGTTCACACACACAGATAGCAGAGACATATCCCTCCTTCAGCCCAAAGCACTGACAAGAGTGACAATCTGGTTACGTCTACAGATAATTAAACTGGACGGGCGGGCACAGGGTTTGGCACCTTGAGTGAGTATGCTAACTGGTGGAGGCAGTTGTCCTGATTTCTGCCAACCGTACCACCTGAGGGTCTGCTTCATAACTGTGCAGCTAACACTTGCACTGATGAAAGTCTGTAAGCCGGCAGCTTGCCTGTATGAGTGCCTATATAGCTAAGTGCTCGCATGCACTCGAACTATCTGGTTCCCACAAAGGTTGCAGAAAACGTTGGTTCTTCCTGCATTTGCAAGAGAAACTTCAAGTTTTTAATTCTGCGTTTCTGCTCAACTGAAGAATTCATAAGTTCCCACTCCAAGAGGAGACAGGAATAAGAAAGCTTGACAGCGTTTGATAAGCGATTATCACCATGCTGCCCAATTACAGAAAGTCATAGTGGGCTTCCTTCTCCCAACACATGATCTAAAGAACTGGGAATTATCTTAGAAGTTAATTTGAGCTGACAACACGATAGATGAAAGGACCACAGAAGACCAATTCAAGGCAAAACAGAGTGAGCAGCAACATAAGTTACATTATTAATTTCTCTGTACATACCTACAAACAGAATAACTGATACCCTAAACTGCTAATGTCCTCAACAAACCTTCACTTTAAAGTTGACATGGAAGTTTGTCTTATGTTAGGTGTAGCTTCAGGGCCAGGCACTATACTCCTCTCAGAGAATACAGGTATTACGGCAACTCACACTGTCAAGCAGAGGATTCAATGGTGAAGTGTCCTTCAAAAGTCAGCAAGACTCTCCTTCACAACATTATACTGGCTAAGTTAGAAATTTGCTTAGGAAGATTAGGAAGAAGAAGTTTCTTTTTTACTGGCAAGTGTTTGTCATCCTAGGAGAGCAGTAAAGACTGAGGTTGAGACTAAGGGACCCAGTTAGATTTTTGACAGTGACATATCAGCTACAGGAACTGTCAACTCATCAGAATTCTACCTCTATCACGAACCATAAAATACAGAGATAGAGTGCCATACTCTACAGGTTAAAACTAAGCCGCATGTTTTGCTTTCCACTACTTTCATTCTGAGCTAATCTCATTAACATTAGATTTTAACATATTCTAAAAAGACTAGAATGATCATTTATCAAATGCCTACACTTGTTCTTCATAAAGATGTGAGAGTATTCAGTAATTCATTAAGATTACATTGGAATATCAAGGTTTTGCAAAATTCGAATAACTCAAAACAGATTCAGTCTCTATCACTGATGGGTAAATCGTCTCTGGAATCCAGGTGCTTTTACAGTTTTTCAAAGAGATTTTCTTCTAGCTTCCAGACTTCCCAAGAACTTAATCAATCAAACATGATATAAACTAAATCAATAATAAAGGATATTGCTAGAAGAGGAAAATTCATTAAATCTGTGTGATGCTATTTACGTGCATTTTCACAGCAAATGTACATGGATGTAGAGAGCAGTTTAAAAAAATCCTAACTGGGGAACATGAATGGACACGAAATTAAAGGCAAAATTACTAAAGGCAAAGAACAAAGTTACTAAAGGCAAAGAACAAATCAAGCTCTTTTTTTCAGTGAAACAAACCCCATTTCAGAAGATCAGAGTTTAAAGCAATACATACTCTGCTTTTTCAGGTTCAGATTTTGTTTCCTCCTTCTCTTCCTTTTCATCTTCTTTTACCTTCTCCTACAGAAAGTCACATTAAAAGGTACCTAAATACTACTACACAGTATACAGTTAAAAGGATACACAGAGTGCAGAATGTTAGGTACTTTATTCCACACACACCCCAAAAAAAAACCCCAATTGAAACCCCCAGGGAAGACAATCCTTCAATTTACATTAATGAAGAGACATTTTAATACTGAAGTAAAAGCAAAATCAAAACACCATGTACTTAAAGAAGTCTATGGGAATTCAAGTTTATGATGTCAGAGACAACAGTAACACCAGTAACTATATGTGATTCCTTAAAAACCATGACACAAACCCGAGAAAAACAGAGATGCAAGTTTTGTTTCAAGACTGCTCTTAACATAAGAAAGAAGGAAACATACAGCAGAAATGAAAAATAGAATTACCTGGATTTTTTCCTGTACCTCAGGCATTGGAGCTAAGGAAGGAGTGCTCAGTAAATCACTCAAACCAGCATTTGGATTGTGAGGGATCAGTTTATACTGTCCACCTTCTCTTTTCAGATCCAAACCAAATATATCTGAAAGCAGATCACTCTCATCGGATAAAGTTCTCAGATCAGTCAAGTCTTCAGTAGGTAAAGCAGCTTCTGTTGGCTTCCTTTCTCCCTCTTCTCCTTCCCCACGTACCTCATCCTGAGTGGGATCTGGCATATTAGCTAAGAGTTCAGCCACCTTGATTTTCTTCGCTCCTTCTACTAGACTTCCTCCAAGCAGCAAACTGCATATGATGCGAAAGAAGCCCCGGACGACACTACAAGCAAAATGTAGTAAGCCCATCAAAATGCTCCAATAGGAAGAAAATAGAGCCATGACCATGTCCTTCATGGTCATTTTCTTCACTCTTTTCATCTGTTTCTTTAGGCTCTTCATGCTAAGCATTTTCATAAGCATCATTAAATTATGCTTGAGGGCTACTAATGCTGACTTCATGGTCACGAGAGAGAAGAAACCCATTCTAGGATCCTGTTCCTCTGGCTTATCTTTCTCGTTCTCCTCTTTATTTGCTGACCGTTCATTCAGATCCGACTCAGATATCTGGGCAGCCAGTTGCATTTCAAAGATGGTATCCTCACAGAAATTAACAAAAAGCTCCATCTTCTCTTTCTCCCCGCCTTCATTTACAACATCAAATATAAATTGTCTCTTTGACTCTTTTACCTGAGGTTTCTCCCACTGAGTCCGACTTGACTCACTTATTTCAAAATAAACTCGCTCAATGCGCTTTGCGCTGCCCATGATTTCAATGCGTCCAAGGAAAGGCTGAAAGTAATTCAGCACACTCTCTGACAGCTCAAGAAAAGTTTGCAAGCGGGTATCATGGGGCATGTGTTCTGACAGGTTGGTCAGGAGGACAGCGACATTGAAACCAATGTCTTTGGCCGGTTCATGGAATCGTTTCACAAACTCCTCATAGTCCAGAGTCTCATTCTCATCTGTTTCAGCACACGAAAGCAGAAACTCAGTTTCAGACTGCGTGTAGTGCTTATGGCTTTCCATTGCCTTGTGAAAATCCCTCTTGGAAATTATTCCTTTACCATCAGGGTCATATTCTTTGAATGCATCAGAGGAAGTCAAATCCTTCAATTTTAAGAACATATCAAAAAACTTCAGAATCATCTCTACATTGTTGGATGATTCCACAAGCATATCAACCATCTGCTTGCCAATGGTTCCATTCACAACGTTACCTAGATGTGATGACATGTAGTTAGATACTGTTTGTAGAAAATGTTTCAGCAAAGAAGAACGTAAAACAATGACTAGTGAAATAACCAAACAGTAATAACGGTAAACTATTGACTAACACTCACATGAGATAGCTAGCTGTAAAATCAGGTATCTTTTACTAGTAACACTACCCTTAAACATGGAAAATCTGTGATTCAGTATTTCCCATTAAAGAAAAGACGACATAGCAAGACCTACGGAGAGATATGTTTTACAATTAATATAGTACTAAACATGAGGCAGCATACTATGAATTTTACTATAGTTCAAAACAGACAGAACTAATGTCGCATCAGCTAGGATGAGTAGCTTAGTAGGTTACTCATGCAGCACATCCTACGATACTAAGAATTTATCTTGCTTCTCAATCATCTTCTATAAGCAATGCAGTAGCAATGCATGCTACACTGCAGCCTATGGTACACTTACTGCCCTCCCAGTTTCCTCAAGAAAGTAAATGTGATAGGATACATGTAAGACACAAAAAGGCAAAACAGATCTTTGGATCATCTATGTGTATTTCTTGTTAATATTGTATTAGTGCTTCCAATACTGGACTACAAAGGAGCTAAACAGATTGCGGTATTTCTTTACAATTATTACATTCTCTGGGGAATCATAATTCCAGGCATTAGCTATAATGGACACTGAATCTAGTCACTATATGAATCAAAATCTATTTTGAAACTAGGTAACTAGCAAAATAAATTTACTATAGCAACATTGTTAATAAATGGTTAACTACCTAAAACTCAGGATTCCGACTTCAATAGTAAACAAAAATAGTTCAATAGCCAAAAGATAAGCCAAGCTCATGGAAACAAAGTAAAACTTTTGCCAGAGCTAGATTTTACACAATCCTGAAATTCAGAATTAATATAAACTCTATCATTTATATTATATAAATCTCCAATTCACTTTAAGGCCTAATAAATCTTTTCCCTAATGAGACATGAAAATTAAAAATATGAAGGAAAATGAAGCATTATATCTCACAAGAAGAAATTCACAAAGGTTAAATACTTTATTAGAACACCTGTGAAAGAGGATTTGAAATTTCATTTTTAGTACCTTCCAACATCGACAGCAACATGACAACCATATCCTTCTGAAGATCCATTAATTCCTTCAGTAATTCAATTTGACTGGAATCCTAAATAATGAACACAATATATACATATATATATATATATATAATGACTTATTTGACATTTATATATGTGCATGTGTATTTCACACTGTAAAAATGAGACTTAGAAATTAAGAAGCTAGTACTGTCAAAGCTCATAATACAGTGAAAAAATATTTAATTGCTTGATTCCTCCTGGAGAGACTCCAGAGAAGGGCTACGAAGATGATTAAGGGCCTGGAACATCTCCCGTATGAGGACAGGCTGAGTGAGCTGGGACTGTTCAGTCTAAAGAAGACTGAGGGGGGACCTAATTAATGTTTATAAATATCTTAAGTACAGGATGCAGGGGGAATTGGCCAACCCCTTTTCAGTAGTCTGTGGAGACAGGACAAGGGGCAATGGCTGCTAGTTAGAACACAGGAAGTTCCACACCAACACGCAGAACTTTATACAGTGAGGGTGACAGAGCACTGGAATAGGCTGCCCAGGGAGGTGGTGGAGTCTCCTTCCGTGGAGCTATTCAAGACTCGTCTTGATGCCTATCTATGCAATATGAGCTAGGGAGCCTGCTTTGGCAGGGGGGTTGGACCTGATGATCTCTTGAGGTCCCTTCCAACCCCTACGATTCTGTGATTCTGTGATTACTTACAGTGCATTTACAGGATCGAGCATTTACATGATGATCTGTTTTAAAGATGGTAATTTAATAAATACAAAGTGAAAACTGGTAGTGATGAAAAAAATTAAAGCAATAACTTGTTACCTGAAGCTCTCAGATAATGCCTCTGTAATGTCTTATATCAACTAAAATATTGTTGCTGTTGGTGTAATCAAGTTTATAGCTATGAAGGTTTGTAAAAACAGCGGCAGCAGCACACAGAGCTCAAGCGTAACATGATTTCAACTGAATGATCACATCATAGGCCACTAAAATTTCTTTTTGAAATAAAATTTAATAATATTTACTGATAAAGCTCCATTAGGAATATAAATAAAATTTCAGAATACTTACTGATAAAGCTCCGTTAGTATATCCTTAAACTGACATGGTACTGATTCTATTAGCTACTTTTTACCTCATTCGTTTTGTCTGTTTTACTATTTGGCTTGCCAGTGATTTCAACCTGAGTCCATCTGGATAGATTTGTTGACCAACTTTTTTTTTTTTTCAGTGGTACACTGTTACATCATGCCATTGTTAAGGCATACTTGAGCATTGCTGGACTTCAGTAATCAGTACAACAAACTCAAGGTACATTACAGCAATTTGGATCTTGGATTGAAAACAACACAAGTTGGAAATAATGAAGATTTCTAATTGATTTTTATTTTAAGTTTTCCTTAGAAGTATTCTTAGTTCAAAAGTTGCATAGAGACTCAAGGATCTTTGTTTGTTTAGACTGAAATTTTTATTTTAATTTTCTGCCTACAAAGATTTCTTAGGAAGTGTTACCCCTATCACCATGATGTGGACTAGAGAAGGAAAGTGCAAAAACTAACCAAACAAAACGGTGGTTTAGTTTTGCTCCTATTTAAATGTCATTTCAGATAGTCTCAAAAATTGCTCTGGAAACTCCTGATTTAAAACAAAACAAAACAAAAAATCCCAACCAAGCATTTTAGCTCAAACAAACCTCTGTTACAGACAGAAGCCATAGGGCAATTCCTTGTAAATCAATTTAGCCATGTTCTACACCTTTAAAAATAGGTATTTTAATAGAAATTAAAAAGCTTATTAGTATATTTTTAAAATAAAGTTAATCAAAGAGCCAACGTCTCTTGTGGTCTTTCCCAAGGCTCTGCTGGCCCCCTAAGGAGCTCCCAAAAGTGAACAGCTTGCCCTCCACACAAAAGAAATACAACATCACTACTTATCATACATCTAGAATACATTATTTCTGTCATCCCACAGAACAGCATGAGTAACTCCACACACTACAAGTGATCTCGTGCAAACATTCTTGGCTTTTTTTGAAATGGCAGGATAAGTATTATTATTTTCTAGCTGCAGTAATCAAAAGATTCTAGGAAGCCACTCTGGGCACAGCTGAGACTATAAACATGTCATTATCATAGAAAATTAAATGTCACCAATAGCCACATTATATTTCTCAATCAACACAGGGCTACCATGTGTTTGACTTGTTGCCAGTAACTACTTATGTCCTGCTTTCCATATTGCTTAATGGTACAGGAAGAAAGCATAATTGCCATTGCTGTGCCCTACCTAAACTTTGAGTATTTTTTTAAATATTTCAAATAAAAAAGGTGTTCCAAAACCAGGACAGTATCTACAGGCACTTATAAATACATTTCAGTAGAAATTCAGTGCATCAGGTTTCACTGTGATGCCATTTGCTGAAAGACCACTTCTATTTAGCCAGAAAGAATAAGACAAAGTCAACAAATCTAAGCAATCAGGCTACTTTCAGTCATAGTCACAACGGTAGGGAGGACAATAATATGAACAAAACTACTTTAATTTATACAAACAATACTTACATGGATACATTTGGAACCAAATAATGAAATATAAAAATCTCAGAACCTTCAAAGCTGTATTTCTTTACAACTAAAACATTTACAAGCTGCAACAACTAAAACATTTACAAGCTTATAATACTTTTCTCTCAGAATCTCAAATTTTGTAAAATAATTCGAATCACTACATTAAATTAACATGTGCTATTTTTCTAAAAAAGGGAAGTTGGAAATGTGTTTCTTAAGGATATGATTCTTGTCACCTGTTTACAACCCCCTAAATAGCTGTCTATGTCAGGCCCCTACACTGTTTCTACAGTTTATGAAATAAGGACTTGCATCCAAAAGCAATTCACTCATTCTGAGATCTGATTGCTCTCTTTTTCTACTAAGAGTAGAAAAGGCTTAGATGCAGACATGTTGAACTTGTGCAAAATTGCAGAAGAACTATGACAGAACTTCATTATGAAAGACAGGAGCTGGCTAGTTCTTTATGAATATTGGTGATATGATTCATTTGCAGCTTGATTTAATCAGCTTTGTCATGTGGCTAGCAATCCAATGACAGGCCTGCTACTCACACCCACTAGAATTTTGTAATTTAATCCCTCAACTACCATGTTCTATCACCTCTGTCTCTTATTTTTCCCTCATATTTCCCCTGTTAACTGCTGTTATTAATGATTTGAACATATTCACAAATCTGCTCATCTTTTAATGAAATGTTAAAGTAAAACAAAAAGATACCTGAGACAGCTTCATCTGCATGTGGGCAAACACATGAAGAAAACCAACTACAGCATCCCATAGCCTGCTGTGTGCCAGACTTTGCTGATTCCCAGTACATGGCCCCTATTCAGAAAAAAATAAACACCAAAACCCACAGAGTTTATTTGCAAGAAAGACAAGAAACCAGAAATGAAGACATAGAGGAAGTGCATCACTTCGTGCTGTCATTTAGAAACTGCTATGAAAAATTAAACATATCTAGAATTATCTATGTAATAACATCACAGACTGTAAGCAATACCTATTCTTAATAACTATTCTGCCTCTGAACTAGCCAAGTCCAAATTTACTAATTCAGAACCACAAAAAATATATCTGCTTGCAACTTTAAACTGCAAATGCTAAAGGTCATTCTCCCCCATGTAGCTCTGTATATAAAAAAACTTTATAAAAGTTTAATGCGTAATTGGCATAAGGGATAAGAGAATCAATCTCATGACTTATTTTTCCCCAGAATATTCTAGCTGTTGTAGAATATAGTGCTAAAAAACATTCTTCAAAATATTCCAACTTCTGAAAATCAGGAATAAAACAATCTTTTGAAGCCTCAAAGAATAACAGATAAAAATTTTTACCAGTTAACAATGCTACTTGATTTTCCAAATACATGTATCCTAAATACATGCACACGCATGTATATGAGCTACCTGTACTCATATTTATTCAGTCCTATTCTATTACATGCCATCCTCAGGAACTATAAAAACTTGTTTTGTAATATGATTTTCATTTGAGTGAGAACAATATAACAGACCTAATTGCCTGACGAGATTCTCTCTAACCTGCTTATTATATGCAGAAAGAAACTTTAATATTGTTGACTGATTTACACGAGGAATTGATAAAGAAGTAAATTACACTGAATTCCTAAAATATCATGGAACAACTGCTCTATTGTTATTTTGACAGAATTGATCCCAACCTCATGTATTGTCTATCTCAAGTACAACTCTGCAACTCTCAAATGTAATGTGCAACTTCAATATTTTAAGGCATTGATGCCTTAAAAGAGCCTTATTACTGACAGAAAAAACAACCTAAAGTTCTGTTGACAGAACACAGCAATTAAGTTTTCACCTTAGTTTCTCCATGAATTAAAAGTGAAGACATTAAAGTTAGTAACACTGCTGCAGTTTAGGCCAAATTAAAAAAAAACAAACCAACAAACAAAAAACAAGAACAAACCAAAGCAAAACCCCCTCTAGTATCTTCTATAGAACCAAGGATGATTGTTTACTTCTAACTGTGACTAAATTACTGGGATTCCAAAAGAGTAGTGACATCTACATCCATTTTTCAGAACTTCATACTTAAATAAAAGGCACTAAAATAATGTTGAAGCACAAATGCATCCATGTTATATTTTTATGTTGTATCTACTTAAATTGCATCTTAATGTAAAAAATAGTTTTCTTTAAAATCAATGGAATTCCAATCAAATCAATTTACCTGGATATACTCCGTGAGAGTATTGAAAACTTGTTTTGCAACTTGGATGGCTTTGGAAAAATTTCGTTGTCCTTGCTCATCAATAACATCCTTTCCAGAATAATACCAATAGAAATCACTAATGGATTCCTAAAATAAAAAACAGTTTCAAGAAGCAGAAAAAGATTATGTAATCAAATTGCCTCTATCTGATTATTAATCAAGAAAAGAAAAATAACATTAGATGGCATTCCAGCTCTGACAAGTATTTAGTTTATAAAGGTTTTCAACGACCCCCAAAGATTCTCAAGTATTACTTCAAGAATTGAAGTTTCATCTCTAGGGAATCAATGGGAAAACAAATATACTTAAATAAATAATTAAAAGCCCCCACAGCAAACCTCAAAATAAAATTAAAAAAGACAATTAGATCTGTTGGTATCTGCTTTTTGAAATACAACTGCCTGCATTCTGCAAAGGAGTACTCGGTAGTACTACCATGCTGCAAGCTGTTCATTAAGCAATCTGTCTTTATACTGCATTCTTGACACCTAGTCAATAGCCGGAGCACACATTACTTTATGTGTGTGATTCCTCTTTCTGTTTCTCCCAAAGCTGAGCTTATTAAGGTTCAGCAAAGCAAGCAATGAAATCAAAATCATTGTATTGCCCCTACAAATTCTACAGAATGCACAAGGATAAAAAGCAATGTTAACAACAGCTGCTTAAAACCCACCAGTTTTCAAAGTCTGGAATTCTCAGACCAAATAAATGGCTAAAGGGAAAATTTAACTAGATAAATTTAAAACAAACCAAACAAACAAAAAACCCCACACCCACAACCAAAAATATATTATCATAGACAGTATTTTTCTAAAAGATGATTATTAGTATTTATCATAAAATGTGTTTTCATGTCTTCCACAAGCTCCAATCTGTAAACAAATCAGACTTTTTTTCATTACCTTCCACTGTTTGTTACAATTAAATATTTTAGTATTTAAAGATTAGGGGGATAATTCAGAGGATTGAAGGATTTAAAATCTAGTCTTTTGCTTTGCTTTTTTTCCTCCTTAGAAAATGATGCACTGTTCCTATAGCATCATTTCATACCATCACAAAACTATCTATACAACAGCCCAGTGTTTACACTAAACCAGCACATGGATGGAAAAGCAGCTGGCTAAGGCTGATCTTCAACAATACAGAACCCTTCAGTCACAGGGCAGTCTCAGTCAACAACTGGCTAATCGAATTCACTGGTATACTTAGCAGGTGTCTGCCTTCTGCCTACTCTCTGTGGTTCACAAACTCCATCTCATTCTTGCATATAATGGCTGAAATCAGTCTTTCATATCTATGTTACCTTTGACTCTCACAGTACAAACTAACAACTCAGAAGAACTGCAACCAGTAGAGAATTACCACTGTGGGCTAACAGTGACCAGAATAAGTGTCTTGAGAAATATATGTGCTCCTCAAATAAAACAGAACATTTTGTGATCAGGGTGAAGTTTGATTTTGTGGTACATCAAACCATGCATTGCTGAAAATTCCAGAGAAATGAAGAAATTTGATGTTCTCAACATATACACTTTTGCCTTATGGTCCACATAAATTAAATAAATTTAAAAAAAAAAAAAAAGGTATGTATTGTATAGATGCAATTCATTATTGTGATCCACGTAGTTAATATACAAGTTAACCTACCTGAACTCTTAATAAGTAATCCACAGTGGAAATGATAATATTAACAGTTGTGTTGTTACCAGTCTGAGTTCTCAGGTAATTCTGAAAATCTAAAAATGAAAAGAAAAGTTTAATTTAAATTTAATTGTTAAAGACTTAGAATACTAATCCTGAGAATTAATTCTGAATTATCATGATGTAGGATAGCATAGCTCTGAGGTATGGATTTATTTCTTTTTTTTAAAAAACAAATGCTTTAAAGATTTTCAGTATTTTATTGCAGACATCACATACTAGTGAACTTCCAAAGGCAGAAGCTTGACTATCTGTTGCATCTGTAAATCTTTATCTTGGCCTTATTTTCATCTCATTTATGACTAATTTTACAACTATAGAACTCCATCAATATCAACATAATTCCATCTAGTATATATTTTGTTAAGCAAAATTAAATAGTGTAATTATACAATTCCTGATTATAAAATCATTAGTATGACCAACAGCTTAAAAAAAATTGGGGTTTTGCCTTTTTCCTTCTTTTTCTTCTGTAATGATGACACAGAAAACATGAGGAATTGTACTTAATAATAAAAATACACTTAATATAGTGTATTTAATTTGGTTTTGTCCTTTAAAATGGATTCTGCTTCCTCAAGAAAGGTATTGTGCATATTTTTATAATTTCACATACAATTCTGAGATTGGTGCCAAGCAACACACACCAGAAAGCATGCAAATGCCAAAGAGCAATACACCTTCGTGTATTGCCTATTCGTGCATTTGCCTATAAAAATTTACCTTTCATACTAGGTCAAGATCCAGAACTCATAATTTTGGAAAACATTGGCTTCTCTACAAAGTTAAAGCTGATTAAAAAAAACTGGCAATTTTTTTCCATAAAAATATTTTTTCTTTCACATAGAGTCTAGCAGCTACTCTACTTTTCACAATCTTTCATGAAGGCTGCCAAACCTTCAGCAGTGAAGAGATTTTATCTTCAGTTACCATCACCTTGGTTTAGCTGACTGGCAGCCTGCCACAAACCTGAATTATGTCCTTCACAGAGCAACTGAAGGAAGCGGAAGAGGTCACAGGTGAACTCATCATCCTGCATCACCTTTTCTCCTGTAGAAAGGCCAGATGGAAGCAGATTATCACAGGCTGCCAAGTAACACCCACAGCCCCTGAAGAAAATCTCCATATTTAATTTTATAAGAAGAGGAGAGAAAATTTGTAACCACCAATGTATCTGAAGCACATGTGACTTGTGCTTGGCAGATAGTTATTTGGTTTAAAAAAAAAAAAGAAACTTAACTTTTGATTTATAAATGTGGCAGCATGAGCTTGGCAACATTTTGGAAATAATCCATGATTTATATTCTTACTAGACTTTGCTGGGCATGATTGCTGCATTACGTACAAAGGTTGGGATAGAATTAATCTGGTTTCTATTCATCAGAAAACAAGATACTTAAAAATACAGAAATTTCATCAAACATTAATGAAAATTATTTCCTCAAACTATTATATTTTAAAATGCTGTAAAATAACCCATGAAATGTACAGCTGTATGAATTCTCAAAAATAATTTCAAATGAAATATTGAAGATTTAGTACCTGTCTGCTGCTGACACAAAATGGATGTTGGGCATTTGCCTCCCTTGTCAAAATCAAACAATAAACATGATTAAATAGACCAAATGCCAGTACACTTTACTGAATTCTGCCTTTCAGTTCCTTTTTTGGTAAATAGTTAATATCCAAATGTATAAAGCTTCAAAATATTTTCTGGATACTTCACAGGAAACAGTATAGTAAAAAGCCCTCAATCATCACACCATTATTTCAATTATATCAATACATACAGTTAACCATGTACACTGACATATGAAGAGGAGAAACAACCATTCAACCAGGAAAACAATCATGACTGAGTAAAATGTAGAACAGTTAATAAAATGGCACAGAACATACGCATTCAAAACAATCAAGTCCACCTACAGAAAGTAAGAAAATTCCTTTTTAGCACTTTGGAAAACTATTTGAATGCATATGGCAACAAAAATGGACGTCATCTAAACTTCTAGTTTTAAGAATATACATAATTTGAATATGTGGCCAAGTGCTATTTGTAGACAACAAAACGAAAGGAGATAAAAATTTTAAGCTAACACTTTCACCTGAACTTCAAAATCCTACATCTACCAAGACAATATTTTTAATGTGTGAACAAAAGGAAGCCAGAAAAGTAATTGAATTCAAATTTAAAAGAAAAAAGCTCCAACTTTTTTCAGAAAGGTTAGATGTGTACTTATGGTAGTGGTAAACAATATGCACTTCTGAATCCAAGAGTGAGCCAAATGCTCTGAATAACATTCCACGACATTTTTCTTCATCCGAGATATAAATACAGGTACATAGTTCTTCAGTCACAGAAGACTGAAAACCATTTAAGTGAATTAAACCACGAAATATAAATGACTGTTTGTCAGTCATGACTAATGACTACAGAGAAGGCAATAAGGCATAATCAAGAGGTGCCTGTGCACTTACATTATTCAAGATTATATGCAGGTTCAGCCCTGCAAGATACTTTTGTATGTTGCTGGCCAAAGGCTAGAGTTTAGATTCTACTGCAGAATTAGGCTTAAAGTTACACTTGGAGGCACGTGCTTTGTAGATTGTATTAGGTCTGGCTGTGGTGGAGTTAATTTTGCCCACAGCAGCCCTCCCAGCTGTCGGTAGCTAGAGGGGTGTTAGTAACAGACCTGGGCTCTGGGCATGGCTGAGCAGTGCTGGCACAGCACCAAGGCTGCTTGTCTCTCCAACGTCCAGTCTCTCCTCCATCCTCACCAGTAGACTGAGGGTGGGCAAGGTCTTGGGAGGGGACACAGCTTACCCCAACAGACCAGAGGGATGTTCCATACCACATGATGTCTGCTCAGCAATAAAAGAGAGGGGAAAGGAGAAGGAAGGGGGTGAGCAGGGGAGGTATTCACTATTTACAAAGTTTGTCTTCTGGAGAAACTTCTATGAAGCCCTTCTTCCTGGGAAGTGACTGGACATCACCTGCTGATGGGAAGTTGAAGATAAACCATTTGGTTTAGCTTTCCTTCTGTATGTGGCCTTTTGCTTTATGATAGTGAGGTTTTTTTCCATCTGATTTTTCTCCCCTAAGTGTCCTGCTGAGGAGGGGAATGATAAAGCAGCCTGGTGGGCATCTGGCATCTAGCCAAGATCAACCTACCACTTTAATCCAGACAAATATTTATATTTGCCAAAAATAAGCATTATAGAAAGCAGATATTTGATGGAGCCTGTAGCTTCACACATACAATGCATGTAGCTTGACTGCTGAGATGGCAATGATTTAAAAAATTTTCTCACAAGGATGTATTATGCTGATGTATCATGGTTGGAAAAATCAAGCCCATAAAAGGCCCAACCATGTAGTTCTTGCAAATCAAGATATCACAAAATAGAAGCCATCTGGAGGAATAAGACTACAGAATAAGTTACACCTCAACATTTTTCCACCTCTATTTTTCTTGCCCTCTCATCAAGTAAAATTTTTCAGAACAGTAAGAAAAAGAAATCAAAACAGCTGCACAGATTACTTTATGAAGCAATTTTCTGGCTTTTAGCACACCCGCTGGAATTTAGGAATTTTTCAAAAATAAGTTTCAATTTTAATATTGCAAGGATTTGGAAGGGTCTCTTATTTAGCTCCACTGTAAAAAAAAAAAAAAAAAAGAATACAAGTTATTACAAAATTCTGCAAAATTAGAAAGTAGGTACATAGCTCCACATAAACTGAAAGGTCTGTTTCCTATGGAAATAATTTTATGTATTTCAAAATTAAGCAAAACACTCTTATTTCAAATGGCTTCACCATAATAAACTTAAAAAACCCCTGGTTTTCAATTTCAACTGCTGATCAAAATCTGACTAAAACCAATGCTGGTATTGACAGGAATTTTAATTTCAAGATGTCACTTATTGACGAAGAGGTGTTTCACTGGCAACTACAGAACTGAAGTGCAGATCCATCCATCTCTTTCAATAAATTTTGACAGATCAACCTTTGCTGCTGTGCACACAAATTCATGCCAGTATGCACAAAGATTTGCATAGATACTGAGCTTGCAAACATACACACTGCATATAGTATGACTTTAAGTTGTGATGAAACTGTGCTCATTAGTTTATTTTTATATGGTATATATTCTGGCATATATTTGCTTAGACAAAATGCTGCCAATGCTCATGCTGTATGTAAATGATATGCTTACACACATGAAGGTTTTAAGCCTATAGTTTATGCAAAACTGGGAGCTTGTGTTTGTGATGTATAGGAACAGAGTTATTGGGTAGGAAATGAAAAAAAAGATTAAATGAAAATTAAATACATGGGGTTTTTCCTTGAAAGTGCATGTGTCCAAGTTCAATAATTCTTACCTTTTTTTTTTCTTTTAATAAATCCTCAATGGAAGAGATCTAACGTCTACTCAGAAACACTGGTCTGATACTACATATCACAGAAATATACAAATAGTTTCAGCTTTCAAAAAGGAAAAGAGCTTCTTTTTGATGGTTTTTAAGCACAAGCAAATCTCTCCCATGATAATTCAATTAAATTATTTTTATCACAAGACCTGGGCAATATTGGTTCGGACTGTGAGTGCTGCATGTCCTTCACTTCTCAATAATCCGATTCAAGTAAGAAAAGCACTTTTCTTACCAAGTGATGTATAACAAACAATTTCTCGGGACTGAAGCTACTGAAGTTCTCTTTTAAATGCAAACACTGCTTCAAATCCAGTGATAAAGGTGGAAATCACTCCCCAAATATAGGTTTTAGTTGACTGCACAGAATTTAAACATCCATTATAAGTGTGGCTAGGTTGGTGAAGAACAGAAGCTCGTTTATTGATTTCACCTTATTAATAACTCAAAATACCCATGACATTTATCCTTATGATAGCTTTTTATTATATGACACTTGTACTACTGTCAGTCAGTTTAAGAGAAAATCCTTTAAGACTTACTATCAGCCCAAATTTCATTCTTAAATTATATTTTATTTAAACAAGCCTCCTACGAACTTATGGAGAAACAAAATAATGTCATGTTTTAATATTAGAAGAGTAAAAGTTAAAATAGAGTTTTCCTGACAAAACAGGTATAATAATCTAAATGTAAAAATAACATCTTACATTTTTTACTTCATATGATAAGTAAAACAAGTCTCATCAAAGGAGAAAAACATTGCACTTTCAAGATTTTTGAGACTCACTTTGAAATAGCATAGAATATGAATGAAAAATGAAAAAGCATTTCAAGATAAGAATTTCTATATGTTTTTGATTTTGAACCCCCCTTTTTTAAAAGGAAACAGAACAATCAAAACAAAATACATACAGAAGAAACAACATTGAGTACATCACAAAAACAAGTAAGAAACACATTTGCTAAAGAACCATCGATGTTGTTACCAGTGGGGGTTCCAGGGTTTGGAAAGGGAAGGTAGTACACCAGTCAGAGGAATATCAGGACAAGGAGCTAACGATGCAGACAGCACAAAGAAACAGTTGGAATAGAGCAATAAATGTCACATCCGTGTTGACTCTTTACAGGGCTTTCTACCTGTTGCCAAAATTGACACAGGACCGAAACAACACCGCCCTTGAGGAAAAGTTGACTCTATTCCCCTACGTGTCAACAGCAGTTTCTCTTTGACCTTGGCAAGAATATTTTCAGGCTTATATATTGAAAACTCAACGACAACTACTCCTTAATATGTTTCTGCATCACATTCAGATGACATGAGAAACAGGCTACAGTGCACATTTCCCTTAGGAATCAATAAAGTGATCTTTAATTGAGGAATAATTAATTACTCATAAAGTAAGTATCTCCCTCAAAAAAATGGAAGAAATGGAAGAAAACATTTCCACATCTTTGGTACTTCCTTTGTAGTATTTACGTATAAGTAATGATAGGATTGCAATAAGACATACGGACTCAGGCTCCCAATTAATATAGGATACTCCAAAACTAGAGGAGTTTCCCACAGACACACTGGCTGGGCTTTCATAATGCCATCAGGTATTAATACCAGTACCTGTACAGCTCTTATGTATACCACTTTTCAGTGAATTGAAAAAGGTGTGCTTCATAACACGATACAAATATTATTACTTGAGGATAGCATAATATCGAGAATAATGTAACCCTGAAAAGGAAAAATAAGTCCTATTTTTGTTTGGCTTTGCTTTGTTCTGTTTTTAAGAATTTTCAAGAGCTGGATATTAATAGATAAAAAAGGTGCTGTTAGCAAATAATATCTATTTGTGCCAAGAAATCCTTGACATAGTGTGATTACCGTATCTTGACATTGCTGCTGCTCAGTGTCACAGAAACTGATAACATATAATCCGAAGTATAGAATTTTGTTAATCTGCCAAAAAAACATTTCCACTGAGAAAACAAATAAAAATCTAGATCATCTCCCTCCTCAGCATTTGGCTAACAAAAAGACATCTGCTGTGTTTGAGCTCACTGTTCCTGCTGAATTGCATTATAATTCTCACTTCTCATGGCAACAGCTCCTACAAGGTTCTTCCTTTACTTGAAGTAAGGAACCTTTGAGGTATAGGAACCTTAACACAACAAGTAGCTGCCAGAGCAAGGAAGAACCACCTGTAAACATTACTGATTCCTTTAAGTTAGCAATGCACCACCTCTTTCTTGTATCAACTCCTGACTGCATTAGATAAACCTAGCCAGTGGCAAGTCCTCTCCTTACTAACCACCCTCAAATCCTCACTGGATCCACCACTGATTTCCTGTGCTTGCACAAATCAATGCAGCGATAAAGCCACATTCAATACACGACATAAATACTACAGCATAAGAATTTGTGTAAGTATGATTTTTATTTTTTATTTTAAACATTTATCCACTGCAAATACTGGGCTCACTAAAATCAAAATAAATTAAAAAGAAGAGAAAATGAAAAAAGTTTTAAAAAGCTTGCTGCTCTTACATCTAGTGTGCCAGTTACTGTGCAAATCCTGAGAAAGGGAGGAAGAACAAAGTGGGAAGAGTTGACACAAAAACCAAGAATTTGGTAATATACAATTGTAATAATAATAGAAAAGAAGCTACCAGTTTAACAGTCTTAAAGGAACAAAAAAATCAATTGGTGTTCAGGAGCTGTACAGTGCTGACACAAAGCTAAGAGCAGGAAAAATAAAGAATAGGCAGTTGTTATTAATAATTACCACGCTCATGAGTGATGACTGAGGAAGGGAGAACAGGACAATGAGATAAAAGAAAAAGAAACAAGGAAAAAAAGAAAAAAAAAGTTGAGAAATTGTTTTTAGCAGACACAAAATATAATTAGTATTGGTTTTGGCAAAATTAGTTCTGTATTAAAAGATAAAGTTCAAATAAACAGAAAATTTGAAAAATCCCTCAAATGAGGTAGTACAAAAGTACTCTAACATAGGTAGAGTCAACTATGCAACATTTGGAGATTTATTTATATTTGCATGCAAAATCAGTAATTACTAGAAACAGAGGCAGAAGCCAAAAGAAAAATGAGCTGGTATCTTTACAGTCCATTTCAAAGTTCAACATAAGAAATAATAAATTTAATTATTTAGTAGAAGAAATGTTGTCCAAAAGAGCAAAACATCGTGCAGAATAATCTTCAGTAAAACATGAAATTAACAGCCAAACCCTTACAGCTGATCAGTGCTGATGATAGCTGCATCAGTGCTCAACCCACAATATTGGGACTAAATTTTATCTGCATGGGTTGACCTTACTTTGTTTACTCATATAAGTCTAGCAGGATTTGGTCTATAATTTAAAGTGTGGGTGCACTTCTGAAGAAGCGGCATTTATACTGAGTCTTGAAGTCATTCAGTAAAATTTGATACTTTATGATTTGGATTTGAGACAAGCAGTTGAGTATTCAGGAAATAAGCCACAAAAAAAGACGTACAGGCACAACAGCTAATGAGATATGCCATGTTGCAGGTATGAAATATGAACCTGCAAATGCAATAATGATTATACCATCAAGCTTTTTTAGCTTTTTTAAGATAAAAACATAAAAAGATTAGGTTACTGTCAGATTTAAACATAAAAATGCACTGTAAAATATACTGAAGTGGAGAAAACATAAGAATGAACCTATTGTTTCCAGACAATCACAGTAAAGGAGTAGTAGAACTTACTGTCAGACAGAAAGAAATTGACAGTGAACTGACAACACAAAGGTTAGAAAGCCATATTGGTTCAAGGTCAAAAATAAAGCACACATTTTGTAATATTTCCCCAAAGACAAACAGAAAAGATTTAAAAGAAAAGGGTTTCTCAGCAGATTTTTTTCCAAACAGTAGATAGAGTTCCCTCAACCTCTAATATCTAACTTATGGCTTAACAATCCTGTCTGTTTTTCATTCCAGCCAAGACACTTTAACAAATCAGGTGGGAACTCTTAATTTCATTTTATGCTGAAACTGGTTAGGGATTTCTGAAATGCTTTACATGCATAAACACTGCTATTTGTAACTAGACTCTGTTTTCAATTTCACATGTAATGTCTTCACTTCTTCAGGATGATGGGTACGAGTCCTCTGAGATTGTTCTGAAACTCAACATATTGCTAGTGATTTACTATTGACAAGCATGGGATTAGGTAGGCCAATTAAATGTAAAACACTTTTAGGAATCATATTTTAGCTTTGGGCTCTACATATATATTTATAGGGTCCTTTTGAATTCAGCTTGCTTCTGCAAAATGTAAAAGCGAAAAGTTCAGAGATCATTTTTGTTAAATCAATAGTACCTGATCCCTCCTCAGTCACCATTCCAAGACCTTCTGCTTTGTTCTGCCGTTCAAATGCATTTAAGTCAAGAACACTGCAATGAGAAAAATTACATTTGTCCCATGTTTAACTAAATATAAGTAATATTTCATTTTTTGAAATATAGAGAAATTTAATTTGTGATTTCTTTTAAGTATAGAATCATACTAATGTTAAGAAGATACATTTGAGTGGCTTAATGTATGTGTCTGCTATAAGATTATGGAACTCAGCTCTACAGACTTAAACCTACTTTTGTCCTGCAAATGACAAAACAATTTATCTCATTATGATGGAACAAAAAAGGGTGAATGTAGGTATTTATGACATATATGCTTGTTTAGGGGTTAAAAAGAAGTCTTCTATATTGTAGCCCAGTTCATCCCAAGCAGCAAGGCCCATTGAGAAACTACTAATGGTATCTGTTCTACTCATTGTTCTTCTTCCTCCACATTCGGCAAAACTGAAGCTGCCAAAGGGGACTATGCAATTCAATGAACCTTATTTAAGTAATATACATGCTTACATATTTCCATATGAGAATCTGCACATTTCAGCCTTTCGTGGTTTACCATCTCATCTATCCATGCCATGGATAACTTTTGTGCATAAGCAAGAATGATTATTAAAGTCTAATGAACACAGATGAACTACAGCAGTAGTTCTACTGGCGAGAAACCTCCCTATTTCAAAATTAAACTTGGCCAAAGACAGTGTTAAGAAAAAAGGATATACCATGGCACCCTTGATTTATGTTCACTAATAAATTTTTAGTGATATGGTTTATTATTAGGAACTATGAATAAAAATTTAAACATATGTATTTATGTATATATAAAAACAATATAAACTGTGAAGGACAAAAAAGTCACAGTATCACAGTTTATTAAAAGACAACTATTCCATTCCTTTTTTCTGCCTTCTAGAAAGTCCTATTAATATTTTTAACAAAATTGGGTTTTCCCTAAATCTTTATGAGGACTTAACATTGGTTATTAACTTGGTGCCTACAAGACTTACAAGATATGCCAAGAGTTAAGAATTAGCCCCTGAGGAATGTTCCAAAATCTGAAGGTTTTTTTCTGGCATATCTATGGTAGACACAAATGACATAAATACTTCTGAAAAGAACTCCTTTATCAAGGAGGTTCTATACAATATGAAGATTTTTATACCATGAGCACCACCTTGTTCTTTTTCCCAAATCTAGCACATTACAATACCCAGGTGCTGTTTTCAAAAATGTATGTAGAGAATCTTCCCAAAACTATAAATCCCATGGGTAAAAACTTAAATTCAAAATAGCAATGTTTAAAGTATATATTTTCTTACCTACAGGACTGCATAAGACCAGCAAGGCTCTGAAAAAATCCCACATCCTTTTTATCTTTGAGGTAGTCCAGCATTTTCTACAGTAAAAACAATTCACAGCAGAGAATTAATATTTATACTACATGTTAATCTCGTTAACTAAATACTATATGGATTCCAGGTTACTAGTGATGCTGATGTTCTGAAATATCTCTATTTACACTGGACTGTGTAATTTGAACCTCAGTTTGGTTCAAATTATTTTAGCTGCAACAGCATACTGGTAGCCATTTGAAGGGTTTTGTTTGTTTGTTTTGTTTGGGGGTTGTTGGTTTTTTTTTTTTGCTTTATTATAATGTGTAATACCTATCTGATAATACATTGCAATAGCAAGAAGTTATTCAGTGGAGTGAACTCTGATTTTAGAATGCAATGTGTTATCAAGTGAAGGTATAGGATGATACTGGAAATCTCAGGTGAGAACAAAAATCACAAGGTTTAACATTCATTTTACTAGTAATTTTACAAGTATTCACGTTGTGAATGAGGTTAAATTCTTTTTGAAAATAACAAGAATAATAGCGAAAAAGACTAATAAGTAACTGCCAAAACAGAAGAGCACATAAGCAGACATTGTTAACAGAATATATCAGCATAACCTCAAGTAGACTCATGATCTCAGAAAAAGAACACTCCCATACAACAGATTAGTATCATGCTGTCACAGAACAGCAGCATACTAATCAAAGAACTCCAGAAGATGAAGATGACTTTTCAAAACCATTACTGTACCTGACCGCACCCCTGCACCCCACCCTCCCCCCTTTCTTCCCAAGGAAGACTGAAGACTTGATTTTAGGACCTAAAGGAAAATTGGAACAGTGAGCATAACACCAGAGAAAACAGGTAGAAATGAGGCAACTGAAAAGTAGCAGTTCTGTGTTACTAATGCTTTCATAAGCATGTCATTCAGACTAGTAGCATTAGTATTATTGTAAACAAAACTGTTTCCTGCATTCTCATTACTTAAAGCTTCATCAAAGAATTTTTTAAAATTTAGGTAGTAGCACTACAAATTCAGAATAAATAACTATGTACAAATGTCATGATTTTCCAAAGTGATTTAGTATTACGTCATCGTAAAGAACTAGCAATAGTTCAAGCACATAATTTTCTGCACAATTTGTGGTCTTTCCAGTTAATTCCTGGTAATGACAGACCCTGAAAAGATCATTCTTCTTGGCTGCATCCAGCTGGTTGTTTAACTTGTGACCTTAACTGTTCCCAGTTGTCTGTACCCTTCAAAATGTCCTACAGCAATGTAATAATGACAGGTAGGAATCTATCTAGACATGGGAATCTTAATACAAAACACTGAATGTACTCTGTAGCAGTGCAGACTGCTGTTAATATTTCAGACTTGTACCCTGTTCATCACATTATCTTTCTATAGATTAATGCATCAAGTTTGAGTTTTCTGCTTTTATCACCAAGATTCTCCATAGCATATGCTAAGGATTTCTGAAGTTGTGTAACTTTTTTTTTGGTGAATACACGTCACCAATTTTGCTCTACTAGCTGCAGAGCAATGACAATCTCCCAAGAAATCCTTCTCTCCCACACACTTCCTGTAGAAGCTAATGCTTTAACACAAAATTTCCCCCTTTCAGCTGAAGTGCAAAATAAATCTCTTTTAGCCTTTTATTCTGTAAATTAGTTATATGCATACAAATAAGAAATATATACCTAGCAAATATATACCTAGCAAACAAGGTACTTTTGTACGCTATTTTTGCCTGGGAATGAGAGACAGAACAAATAGGATCTGACAAACGGTTACTTCAGTTACTTTACATAATGCACTGCTACAATAGTAATAAACCATGGTATTAAGACCTATGCGGACTAGAATGGGTGAAAATAAATTAGTACCTTACCTGTTGAACAGTAGAATTTCCTCCATTTAAGATTGCAATCCCCAGCTTTAGTGTAGCTGCAACCATTGGCCCCATCTCACCTTAAAATTATTAAGAAATATAGGTCATATATAAAAAGAAGAATGTTGTATTACTTGTACAATGACTTAAATGGTAGTTTATCAGGAGAAGCCTTTTTGTTTCTCTTGTAAGAGACATCTGTTTCTCTTTCACGATTTCTAGCGTGAATTAATACCTTCCTAAGGGCCTACAGACATATTGTAATGTACACATAGCACACGAAAGAAGCAAGATAGAGGACAGCAAAAACTGAGCTCAGTGAATACAAATCACATTTCGTTTGCTAGAGTATCTAACAGTTGATTTAAAATGGGTGCACAATTTTAAGTTAGCTTTCAATTTTAACAGTGTGTCTGCCACTGTAGATTTTTTTTCCTGTTTCTCCAAAAAGTGACAGTGATCCAAAGCACTTAGTTATGGTTAATGAGATTTTAAACGGAAATTTTTAAAAACATCACTAATGTAGAAACAAATCACAGAACAATGAAAACTTCAAACATTAGTGCAAGGTGGTGTTTAAGGGACAAAGGACTCATTAACATTTGCAAAATATTTTTAAGCCAATAAAGTAAACATGTGGGGATGAGGGAAATGGACCAAAGTTTACACCTAATTCAAAACTGTACACATTCATCCAAGAATTTGGTGGTCATTTTGTCATTGGGCACTGCTAAAGCTATGAACTAAAGCTTCCTCTCAATCATTGCTAATAGCAGCAATAACAACAACCACCACCTCATTATAGTTTTCTGGATTAGCTGTTAAAGCTTTTTGAAACTGTGGGTACATTTTGAAACAAACTTTAATGCCAACCATCTGCAGGTTTTGCCTGATAAAAATTACAACCGTTTCAAAGATCATCAGAAAAAATGATTAGTATGCAATCTACACAACAAAGCATTACCTTTACTTGCACTGATTGTCTGCAGAACCATCTCAGCAGCACCCCGGTCATGCAGTCTGGCTTGTTGATACAGAAGTTTTTGCTTTTCCATTTCTTTTTCCTGAATAAAAATTCCAGTCATTTCAGATGATGATTTCAGTTACTACCAGTTCTCCAAAGGTTTTTGGTTTTCTCTTAGTATATGGGCTCTATGGCAACATCATGGACCACTTTAATACATACAATGCTACTGAACAGATATTTAACATGTTCAAGTAATATTCTCCCCTTGGTATTTTTCTTTAATATGCTTTTAGCAGTTTATCTGAAAAGAGTCATCTCAATTGTAAATTGTTAGGTTAGTTCAAAGCCCACATTCATTATATATATATACTGCATATATCAAACTTGCACTTTTTTTGCTGTGTTTTTGTGCAACAGTTCATACTCTTATAAAAATCTTCTATAGCGTAACCATAACTTCATACTGCTCAGTATGTGGCTCTTGAGTTGCAAGTTGTTGATGAATACCAGAGTAACAGAAGCATCTCGGATTTTTTTTCAAAACATAACATTGTATTACAATATAGGTTGCCCACCCTACCAACAGAATATTTAATAGAATACACTGTGCTTTTATATTTTGCATTCTCTAGCGGCAACAAACGATACTGCATGATGTTGCTTGAGCAATGGTGAAGTTTGTTCTTTGTAATTTAAACTACTACCGAAAACATAAAGAAGAACAGAAAGAGCAAACATAAAGGCACAGTTAATTCCAGATGAGTTTGAACTTTCACCAAGTAAATTGAAGTTTGCTGGAGAATTGAGGATGACTAAGCAGTATAAGTTGCAAAATGGAAGTTGCATAGAGCCCTATGACAGTGAGTCCATCAGATGGCGTGGTAAAAAGCTTACTCAAAAGGAACATGACACAATCAGTTAGTATCATGTCCAAAAACACAACGCCCAAAACATGTATGACCTAAAAGCAGGAACAGCTGCAGCAGAAGTAGCCAGAATGACAGCTTTGCTGCCATAAACTTTCCATCCAAGTTACAGAAAAAAGACATTGGAAGATGGAAGAGGTTTAAAAAATGAAGGCTTGCTAAATAGAGGGTATGAATAATAAATTAAAAAAGAGGTAAAAAAGAGAAATATGTTCAAATGAATGAAAAAGAAACCTTTAACTCAAAAGCAAACCAACACAGACATTTATGCTGTTACCAGAGAGTTCTCGCCGAGGCTGGCAAATTTGTTTCTTAAATCTTTGATAATATCGTGCTGCGGAAACAAAATTCATCAGGGTTTTTTTTTCACACTATTAGCTCTCCTGTGGTTAAATTGTATCTTTCTTTTTTCTTTAAATTATGTGACAGATCTAGATGGAGGCACAAAAGGAAAAAAAAATATGGCAGCTTTGCTTCATATTTAGCCATGCTAAGGTTTGAAAGTTTTGCCTTCATGTTTAAACCTCTTCCTGGGAGTTCAACAAAAACAAAACAGAAACATACGCACATACACACCCTGCACACACACACATCACCCCCAAACCACCAGAAAATTATAACATCACAGGTCCAATATAGCTACAATAAAATTTAATTTGCTTCAGATGTCACTGAAAACTGACCAGTGTTTCTTTTTTAAAAAACTGGTTCCTATTTCCAGTTCTTTTATTTTTAGACCCAACAATCTTTCATTTTTCTACCATTGCAAGATTTATTATTCACTTCTTTTCCCACAAGCCTAAAGCTATACTACTTTCACTATACAATGTTTTTTGGACAAGTTTATAAGAACACTTACAATGAGGATGCATCTGCATCACCTACAGACTAAAAGACAGGGTGAATATATGGTTTGCAATGGCACTACAGAAGAACAGTAGAGATATTCCAAAGCATTGCCAAACAGCTCAAAGTGAGAAGAGTGGCATTTCCCATGGAAATCAAATTGTCTAGGTCACTAGTAACAAGGCAGAGCAAAAAAAATAATTTATTAAAACTCACTAAGAAAACCCCCCACTATAAACATTTCTTCTAAAAGCAGCAATTCTTTGAGGATAACCCTCAAAGATCATGGTTCCTTCTTCAGCCTGACAATGCTTTTTCACTGTTGCTTTCTCCATGCAATCTCAATACATATAATTATATATATATGTGTGATGGTAGTGCCAATATGAAGTTGGTCAGCCTTTACATACAAAACATTAGGAATGCTGCTGGCTGGTCATGGTATCCCCATTTCTCTAAGATGTGCTTTCTCCTAACAGTGTTATCTGTGCTACCAGATCAGTTTTTTGCACCTTACTGTGCTCACCAGTTATGTCAAGAATGCTACCAAAATAATTAGGTTTGAATTTTCTGCTACTGAAACAATTAAAGTTATTCACCAGAATTAAAACAAAACCAAAACAAACAAACAGAAAAAAAAACCCAACAAAAAAAAAACAAGTGAAAGAAAACCAAGTGTACTTTATCTTGGCTCTTCTCCATTTATATAGGAAAAAGCTAACCCCTTCAAAATCTATGTACACGTATTCCCAGATTATAGCAACCTAAAAAACCACAGCAACTTTTTCATCATACTCTCTGAAAGCAGAGACTGAAACATTCTCAACTTCAATCTGGTTTTTTTTGTTTGTTTTTAAATTCTTGCAAGTAACCATATGCCAAAAAAAACCCCTCACCAAACAACCAAGTGGGGCAAAACCAGAAGTCTTAGCTTGAATTTGTAGGCAACAAACCTGCAAAAACTAAATAGGACCTTTAACTGACATTAGTTAGTTAATCATCACCATATGTAGAATGATTCTTGGACTCTCCCTTGGAGCTAAACCATATAGAGGGGTTTGTTTTCTGCTACCACTAAACTCACAGCCATGGACTGCAAATATATGATCGTACTTCTACAGAGTGTTGTTTTTGTGGTGGTTTTTTAATATGAAATTATGAAATAAATTTTAAAATACACAAAAAGATCGAAAGGGCAGAAATTACTTTCAACTCAACTATTTTAAGATGAATGCTACTCCTTTGAGTTGTCTTCATATTTTATAATTTTCATAACCTCTGTTTGGTCCAGAGAATAACACTTATTTAAATCTGGGTCTTAGGCTGGCAAAGCATCTAATAGTTTTAGTGTCAGGAATGCATGAATACAAGCTATGCATTAAAATATAACATCAAGAACTCAAGCAGGATCTTTATATATATATTTTAAATACATATATATATATATATTTATACTTATTAAGCCTTTAAGTTCAACACATGCTCTTTTATGCTCATTAATAAAGTTGAATTTTTCCTAAATCACTCCTTTTGGACTTCTTCAGCTCTAAAAAGGCAATGCACAAAATGAAAAGACAATGCATTATAATTCCCAAAAATTAACTACATATGACCTAGAGAGGGTAAGAAGATTTTATTTTATCAAATATGCTGTCCATATTACTTCCATGAATATTTCAATTGCTGGAATTTCACACTCATATTTTTCTGCTTCTGCTGAAAGTTTCAACCCCAACAGTTTTCTTTCTAATTGAACTGATGATACGACATCCACTATTATACCTCACTGAGCTGAAGTATCCTTGGTATATTGGCTTTTGTCATTATCCAGATTATCACTCAACAAAAGCTATTCTTTAAAGTACAGATGGTAAAATATAAGAATAAGGTAAACAGGGAATTTAGAGACTACTAAACTGCTAGCATATAAAATAATTAAAATACAATTGATCTTAAAAGTTACATTCATAATAAAATAATGGCCGTTGTAAAACCATTTCTCCCTCAAATGGTGTACTTTCTTGTTCTATGTACTCTTACGTAGTTTAGGATTACTTATATGCCTCAGCGTCAGGCATGTATGAGCCTTCTGTCATTTGATATTATTTCCATGATAAAAGTAAACACTTCTGAAAATGCCTCAAAGTAGTGTCTAAGTATCATCACTAGAAAGTATAAATAGGTCCATAAATTAACTACCACAGTCTTAAATACACACAGTCAGGGGAGTCTGCTTGCAACTTTTTATTTTTATCAAAACTACAGCAATTTATTTTTTATAATTCTTTGCAAGGTTTTAGAGAACCAATAGACTTCTGGTAGTAGGGGATTTATTAAAAATTATTAAGTAAACATATGCTTTTATCTACTTTAACTTAAACTCAATGACTGCATAAAAATTTAAAATATTCCCTGCATTCACCTTACAGCTGTTGGTGCTAAAAAATAATAAAACTAAATCTAAAATGTAGCTGGGAAAAAATGTATGCAAAAAAAAGCTGTTTTGATTTTATCAGCAGTAAATTATTCAGCTTTCTTGGGCACTAGCATTAGGGATTTTGTAATATGGTGAGATAAAAGGAAAAGAGTTAATATCAATATGAAAAGTATCAGGGGAAAAAAGTAAACTGAAGAGGAAGAAGCCATCTTATTTATGAATTTTTAACAAATTTCAAACAAGATAGCAAAAAGCTATTATATGTTTCACAATATAACAGCTAAAAAGACATAATAATTATAGCAATCAATCATCAAAATTATTTCCTGTATTCAGACCAATATTCAGAGAAAGAAACACTGGTATTCTGCTGACTCATGTCATGTCATTACATATTATGACATAACTACGTTACTCAGTATCAGTAGTTGGCACACTAATCCACATGGGCAAAATGTAAGGATTGCTCTATCAGCATTATATTTCACATTTCTTAGGTTTTTGACATTCTATATCAAAAACTTAGGGTTTTTTCACCAGAGGATGGTGAAACACTGGAACAGGTTCCCAGAAAGGTGGTAGATGCCCCATCCCTGGAGATATTCAGGCTTGACGGGGCTCTGAGCAACCTGATCACATGGAAGATGTCCCTGTTTATTGCACGGGTGTTGGACTAGATGATCTCTAAAGTTCCCTTCCAACACAAAGTATTCTATGATTCATAACCTATCCTGTAGTTGTGGTGAGTGAAACCATGCATTAGGTTGCATCCATTTTGTTATGGCTAGAAAAACTTAATGAGAAACCCATGTTTGCTTATTAATTGCAAGGTTTCATTCCTAAGCATTAATACATTAATCATGGAGTCTGACCTTAATTCCTGACTGTCTTTAACAAAAATGATTGCTTACTGTCAATACGTGGTGTATGGTCACTCCACTTATGCAGACTCTGTGACAGTGAGAGATGACAGGGATCATCTCCTGTGGGCTAAAGCCTTAAAGACTTGCCTTATTTGTACAAACTGGAACTTGCAAGTCTTTCTGTGCCTGAGAAGTGACAGCACAATGTATCATTTTGACAAAAGTCCAGTCAATACAAAAGCCTATCAATAAAGTTGCTACGAGTAACAGCGATGAAGAAAACTGACATAGGAAGCTCTATCTCCCCTCATTTCTTTTCTTCCTGTGAAAAGCCAATTTAAGCCTGTTGATTTTAAAAAGATGAGCTAGCTTTTGATTCCTTTTCTTGAATTCCCATCCTGCACATATTTAGAGCACATTAATATGTAGCAAACCAGTAGAGTCAGTGACTCAAATGAAGAAACCTATTTGCATTCAGCTAGTGAAACACTTTGATGAAAAGAATTTCCTATCAGACGGAGTCAGGGGGACAGTGACACAAACTCTACAGGGAGTCAGCTGAGTGTCTGTTCAATATGCTAGAAAGTTAACTTAGTGTCAAAGGGCAAGGAGCAAAGATAATCATAATCATTCAAAGCAAATACCAGCAGGCAAATGCAGACAGGCACAAAGTAATGCACAGACAACTTTATTGTGGGTTTATACCATGACCTTTCTACTGCCCATACAGTGATCCCAGTATAAATTATTTGTACAAGAATGAGACTACGCTGCATGAGACACGGGCATGAAAATTGCCAAGAAAATTCATTTGTTGTTTTTATTACATTTTGAACTTACCCAAAGGTCTGTTGCTTTGAGTGTGAAAAGATTCAGGACTTCAAAGTCTAGGGGAGCAGTAGTTTTATCCCCATACAAACTGACGTGTCAGTCTTTTTGCACATACACAGAGCACAGAATAAAACAACTGCCTTCAACACTGAACTTTTACATAGATAGACAGACAGCAACAGACACACAAATGCACACATGCAGACACACAGCTGGTATACGCGGTCTTGCATCTTTACACCTGTTTGCTGACATGTATGAAGGAAACGAGAATGATTTATTGATGTGGTTTTTTTCCCTTTTTAAAACACTTCTTAATCAGCAAGACATTTTCTGCGGACCATATAGCATTTAGTGTACAGTATCCAGATAGCCAGAGTGATAGACATGTAGTATTCAAATAGCTGAATTAATGAAATGAACAAAGAAGAAATTATACCATATAGATTGCTTACATGCTTTCTTTGGGCTTCTTTAATGTGTACTCTGTGTTGGTGGCAATTATGATACCTTATGAACAATTTTCTGTGAGTCTCTGTGAGGGTATTGATCTTCCAGGATATTGCCTTTATCATACGATGATAGAACAGTTCCATGCAAACTCTTGAAGGGGTTAGAGTGAAGTTGATCCTAAACTACATCTTCTCTTTCCACAGCTGTATGGGAACCTCTTTCTTGTGTGAACTGAATATTAGTAGAAGCACTTGCAACCAAAACACCAAAATCACCTTGCTCTTTTCAATGGAGAATGTTATAATTGTTCCCCATATTGCCATAGGCAATGAACTTCAAAGCTACTGCCTGGAGTCTGACCATCTGCTACATCTGTGCACTCCCAAGCTCAAGCAAGTCACCTCTACTTCCTCTAGCTGCCATTAGCAACCACACAAGTAACTAAATTTAAACACCTCAGAATCAAAAACTAGCTACACACACCACACCTCCTCTCAGAACAACAACCTTTCAGCACTATCAGCAAGCAGCCTGGATCAACAACACGAACTGAGACTTCTACTTGCACAAAGTAGTCAAACAGGCTTGTGCTTAAGCCATGGGCCACTTTTAGAAACAAATGATGACACAATAAAGAAATAAACATTGACATTTCAGAGCTATTGCCTCTATGTTTCTAGAGAAAACATGGAACAACTAGGAATCACTTGAAGTGCAGAGTAGCAATGGAATTTCTATCATGGAGTATCACCTATCTATGGAGTTTTACTATCACAATGAAGGCTGGAGACTCAGTCTGACCAAAGGATCTGAATCACAGATAAACTATAACACAATTGATGCTCTCTCTCTGCTTCCAACAGAAGCAATACTACTGTATTTGCTAAGATACAGAAGAAAAGTCCAACTGCTTTCCCTTAAGAGACAAATAAATTATTTTAATAATTCAAATTAAGTTATAGCCAGAAAGAAGATAACTGATGCACAAAAGGCAAGAACAGCAAAACAATATGAACAAATCAAATGACACTGTTTTCCGCAAAACAGCAACATAATTTTATATAGCGTATTTTTGCATAAATAATTCTTCAAAACTTTAAAAAGAGTTTGTGCACAAGAAGGGTTTGATACAGATGTCATGCTGGAATTGAGATGATAAAAATGCTTTCAAGACCCCTTAGTTTAACTTATCCAAGATGTTGGGCCTAAAAAGTCACAAAGTTAGACCCAGACAAATACACACATATTTTTTGTTTTACCTTGCTGCGTTGTGATCCTGTCACCTTAAGGAAGAGCAAGGACAAGAAGCGAAATAGTGATAAGAAAGAGAAGTCCAAAATTTTTTTTCTGCAGGTGACTGACCAAACACATATATTGTCTCTTGAACAGATTAACACATTGTTTGAATATACGTTTCATAGCTACAGAAAAAAATAATGACAAACAAATTAATAGGATCTTCTCTCAAAAGATAAATTCTGAACAAGGAATCCACTATAATTTAGATACGGAGCACTAATGAATCCCTTACTGATAAATTTGTTCATTCACTTCAAGGACTTCATGTTTATAAATGCTCATATTTATAAGCACAAGACTTCTGATATCTACTAAGCATGCATGGGCTAACTGAAAAAAGCGTATATAAATAAATAATTTTTGTTTAGTAAATGATAAGTCATACACGGCTTTTCCAGGGAAAAGGAAAAAAAAAAGTGCTGAAATTCGGATTCATACTTAGATATTTACCAAGAAAGAGAAATTTATATGTTAGGTATGTCAGTTGCTACTAAACTGGACTAGAACTTCTGAGTGACTGAAAAGAATTCTGTATCGTTAATCTTTCTGATTTCAGCCAAATAGGGAATGTATAGTTAAATAATTCAGTGCTGTTTCATGCAGCATCATGTAGAAAACATACAGAACATCTGATGTGTACAAAACAATGTGAGTGAAAGCAAACATGCCTCAAACCGCTCCTCAAAAATCAAAAGAGCAGTGGTAGTTCTTTATCAAATCAATCACTATTTAAAAAGTTTTAAAAGAAATAAAAATGTATTTCATGTTTCTGTGTTTTAGTAAAGGTAAACAATATACATATTAATTGATTTGAAAGATCTAAGACAACTTTTAATGTCAGAATTGTAATATGGTAATATATGTTAAAATACTAAAAATATCAAGTGCCCCTCAGAACAGACAAATTTCTTATAAACTCCATTTTATCAATGGAAAAAGAGAGATAGATCCTAGAGCAAATACATGATAAGGACTTATTCCATACTCTTGAAATCAACTCATGTAACTGTTTCCTTATGTAGTGATGGTCTCTAAATACTCAAAATTAAAAAAAAATATAAATACAGAATTCCTATCTTCAATGTAAGAAAAAGCTTGGCAGTAATGATGAATAAAAGTTCACCTTTTATTAAGAAGCACTAATATAAAAATACTGTATAAATTACTGGTACTGAATGTAAATTACTACAGCAAAAAGCAGTATTGTTTCAGTATTTTAACTACCCAGAGGAAAGGTAGAACATGATACTTTACAATATACAGCCTGTTATTATCAGACTTCCAAAATAAATTACTACCCATAATATTTCTCTTTAACAACAAAAAAGTTAAAGTCAACAGATAAGCATGTATGATCCGCTAAATTAGTCTCTATATAATCTGATATTATGTGATACCACGTATGGTTTTGGTTTACTACTATGAATATTTCGACATATCTGCCAATCCAGCTTCTGTCATGCAGTTCACTGGCATAATAAGCTGCAGTAAGCCATGAACCAAGAAACATAAATGTCAGTTGGAAGCTATGAAATAATGTCTAACATGACAAGAAAAACAAAATAGAAGTATAATCTTACTTCAAAACTCTTCACTTCTTCTTCACCATCATCATCATCTTCATCATGGCAGCTCTGACACAATGTAGAAAGAAAAAAATTACTAGTAAATCAGGGCAGGGAAAGAGTCAGGAGACGCTAAACCTTCCTTCACATTACATACAATTTCTCTTGATCTTCCTTAGTAACTTTACTATAACAGACAAGATGCAACAGATAGGAAAAAAATTACCTTTGCCATAATGTCAGCATATGCCATATACAGGAAATCTTCTTCCAATTTGCTGGTTAAAAAAAAAGAGGAAAATCAGAAAGATTAGAGCCATTATAGTAGAATTGGAGCAGCAAAACATTTTTAAGCACCTTAAAAATCTTTTTAAAGAATTTCTATTATAATAATTAATTTCAAGTGTCTTAGTGGAAAATGAGGGCATAATTAACTAATACAAACTGACAAGTAAAGCCAGCTACAAACATAATGCTCAGAATTTCATAAACACCTTCCGATGAAGAGGACATAGTTTTTCAATTACACCAGGAACATTCTTATATTTCACATTCAGAATATAATTGTCAATACAGCACACAGACAGAAGAGCGGAGTGTAGTAAGTCCTAAACACAGCATCCATAACTGAAATAATATATAGTGCCATCTATAGTCTCTAGAAATTCCTTAGACCTCATTATGAGTCACATTAAAATCTCTAAATACCACAGGCTAGAGAGGTTCAAGTGCAAATCAAACTCACCATATGTACATACGCATATGTTTTGGCCTAGCCTATGCAATCTCACTGGAACAGAGACATGTATAACTTCATATACAGGAGTAATCTGAAAATCTGCATACACTCTGTAGTCTCTCACACCATCCCTACCATTTCTCAGTCAAGGCTGTACGACTGAATAGCAGAATAAGTTGATGTAAAGGATCAACCCTTTTAAGGCTTTCATCTTCTTCCGGTGGTTCCTCCCCAGGTTTCTTTAGGGGGAAAAAAAAAGAAAAAAGAAAAAAAAGAGATTTTAAAAGTGTATTCAATTATCTAGAGTCAAAAATGTTTTACTCTGTGCAATTTATTAAACATTAAATACCCACAGATGTAAACTTGATTTGGGCAACCAGGAAGAAACAAGTTCCAAGCAATGTATGGAAAGCCTCAATCCTGATTGTGTTTATAACATTGAAGACTTACAAAGATGATATCATCTGAAAAGCTTTGGATTTCCTCTCCACACAAATATTAATCTGCTTCCCTAGATTCTGAAAATAACTTCAATCTTTTACTGCTGTTATCCAAAATAAATGGCAATCAGATGACATAATTTGCTAATATATAGTCTGTTGCTCCCTATGTTAATAAGTTTCATCAGTTAAAAATTAGAATCTTCTGTTCCATGTCTTATGCTAGCTATAAAGTTTGCTGAGGAAATGAGAAGCTTTGAGAGAGAAGGAAACAAGCTCACCAATAGTTTTAGATAGAAGGAGCCATATCTACGAATAATAGTAATGCTGGAAGGATGTAGAACTTTAGAAGATGACAAATTAATAATATTATATGTCATTTAATAATATATATAGACACACATATAGGTGGTTTTTTTCATGTGGTTATTTTGCTTTCAGCTCTCAGGTTTAGACGGCTCTAGTTAATTCACTCTAGAAGAAAACTGTAGTTCTAAATACTGTAATGGAAACCATCTAAGCAGTGTTTTGAAAATAATCTATACAACACCTGTCCTCTGACTTCTTGCTGTTTGCCAAAAGACATTTCAGAAATAAAGTTTTGCATATCAAGTTATTAACAAAATTGCTTCATCCAGACATATTTTTCTGCAAAACATCAAGTATCTCAAAGAAAACTGGTTGCATAAATCATGTCCAGTCTTCCTCCTTGCTTTCACCTAATAGTATACAATAAAATACAGATAAAAAGAATTCCATGCATTGATAAAACTGCACAAGTAAAAAATTATAATAATGTCAGAAGTTATCTGTTAGCAATAAGAAAGGGTTGGCCATGTGACAAATGTAAGGAAAATGGATGTTTTGCCTACTAAGACAAAAATTCTGTGTGCTAGCATCAAATACAGTCCTGTGGGGATATGTATAGATCTGTGTGTGCACTACACTCCCTATGTGCCTGTGAAATCCACCTTCTCCACTCAGCTATACCAAACATGACTGTTGCAGCTAAGAATTCACATGCATGATTGCTTCACATGCAAGTCTTATGATGGCCATACACAGTTCACTTCACATTTTGCAATATGTGACAATATTTTCATCCTCATTTAGGATGCTGACCTTTCTTTTTAATTAAATGGCAACATTCTACACTTGGTAATGTTATCAACCAGAATACCTATCTGACGTTATCAAAACTGATAAAGCAAAAGGGCAGAAGTTGTGTTAATGTTTAATACAAGTTATTAGTTTTCATAGACTTAATTCAAGTTAAATGGAGGATCAAATTCACCAATGACTGAGTTAAGAACTGAATATTAAGCAGAGCGTGACTAAATGGTATTCTGAAATTACTGAGAAAGTAGTGTTTATTTTCAGTGTTTGAAAACATTTGCCCTATAGTTACTTACGTGAAAAATAAAAAGCTTTATTTTCCAATTCTAAACAATAGAAATTTAAATTATTGCACTTTTTTATATAATCTAATGATTATATGCCCATTAAACATATTGTTCTTTTACCTTATTATGTCCAGTAATGCCTACCAACAAAACCAACCAATAATTTTATCACATAAGTTTAAGTGTTCATTAAATTAAATCAAAAGCATTTTAATTATTAATAGTTGAAAATCCTATGATTTTAATATCAAACATTAAAAATTTAGTTCCCTTAGAGACTTGACGTATTGCATCAGAATTAAGAATCATCAGAATTAAGCTCCACACATAAAAGACTTGTGTATACTTTTTTAATATAGAGAGATGGAAGAAGTAATGCTACTTTTGTATAATAAGGACAGAAGATTCATGGAACAAAACTGCAAGTTTAGCCCGGATTTCCCTTTAAACTATTTTTACTTAGCAGAAAAGAGCATTCAAATTATCAGAATGTACTACAGCACACAACTGGCTACAGGGACTTACAGGACTGAAAGTCTTGGCTATAGTTTCTAGACCCTGGATTGTTCCAGTTTTCTACCTAACCTGTGAATGGTTCAGAAATTTAAACAACCCTTCAAGCTTACACTGGAGAGCCCAAGGCTGCTCCTTCCTCCCCTTCTGGATGAGTTCTTCCACCAAAGCCTGGGCTGCGATTCTGTCTCAATGGTCCAATAAATCAAATAATTCCTTGCTACACCAGCACACAGTTTCTCTAAGAGGGACAGAGAACCTTTCATAGCATCACAACCACATCTTTCATGAAGTCCACATAAGAGCTTCAGCAAGCTGAACAGAACCTCAAACTTTCACCCTTCAAGACCGTGCTCTAAAGCAGCAAGAATGTTACAGAAATTTACTTAAAAGACAAAGATTTGTTTTCTCTTTTGAATGAAAGGTGCGATACATCTCTCCTTAAGAAAGAGATGGAAACACATCTCTATGCTTGAGGAATTACAAGGGAAGGCTTTTAGTCTTTTACTAAATGACAATATAGCAGTGAATCCAGTCTGTTTCTGCTTTCTCTAAGATGGTTTTTGATATGAGTCACCTGCTGGCAAAGATACAGTTTCATAGAGGAAGTAAGGAGACACCCCTTTACATCAGAGTGTAACAAAATTATCATGTTTGGCTATTTCTTCATGCACACATACCTGCACACAAATACAAACATGTAAAGAACTATATTATTCCACATTCCGTATCTACACACACATGCTCTCTGCTGCTAAAAGATAATTATCTTTGGCAATGAACCAGCATTATTTAAAGCATTTACAGTGTGTTGGGACTCATGAAGATGATAGTTTAACAGGTTGTATACAAAGTAAGTATTTACAGAAGTCTCAATTTTTCACAATACGTGATCATACAATAAGGATGCCATAAGAAATTATTTCTGCATGTGTGCAGGCAAAAGTGAACTTCCATAGTTCTACTGTTTATTACTGACCTTCTTTCTACTATTCCAATCCTTATTTTCAAAACTGTTTACATCTTGGGTAGCAGGATTTAAACAGTAAGCGCAAATTAATGGTTGTGGGGTTAGTTTTTTTCTGACATTTTTCCAGTTAGCTTCCCCTCAATGTGGCAGAGAACAGGCTCTCCTTAAAACAATTAATCTTAGATTGTGTTGTGTTGGACCTCCCAGGGACAGATTCATTTCCTAGTACTAGTTCTTGCCCAACCCTTGAAAGAGCTACCTTTCTGAGAGACAACTATAAGGGAAGAGGACTCGAGACTTAACTGCAAATCACACCAGGGATTTACCAGGTCGAAGACACAGCTCTAACTCTTAACTGTTGGGAAAAATCCTCAGCTCCTTGACAAGAGGATTCTTCTGAAAAGTAGCAACAGACTGCCTGCTTCCAAGGGCCTGATTAATCTAAGACTAGAATTCCTCTAGCTTCATATTCTTACCTTCTGACTTAAATGGCTTTCATGTGGGTTATGAAATCTTCAAATACATAAAGGTTAAGTGAAAAGAAAGAAAGGAATAGGCTGTTCCTCTTCTCCACAGGGAAGAAGATAAGAGACAGGGGAATGATAGCACCAGGCACATAATTTAGACAAAAGTTTAAAAAGCTTTATAAAAGGTTACTGAAGCCCTGAAGCAGACTGCTTGAGGGGATTCTGGAGTCTCCATCACTTGTAATTTTCAACACCTGTCAGAGTGACTTGGTTATAGCTCTACCTTTAGTAGAGAGAGCTTAGATGATCTATTGTATGTACTTTAAATTATCATGATACAAGGTGATTTATCCATAATATATTCTCATGACCATTTGCATCCAGACTTACTGCTAAGTCTTCTATCAGTTTGTCTTCAAAATAATGTTCTTCTGTTTCAATCCAAGATTTGTCATAGCCTTGAAGAAAGAGATTGACAGCTCGGTGCCTAAAAAGGGACATATAAAACAGAAGTCGTAAACTTTTAAAGACAAGATTTTGTCAATATACACTTCATTTAGCTTGAACTGTTTAGTCATTACGACCACTATTTAAAAGGAAAGCAAAATTTCTATGGTAAAACCTGGTGAAAGCACCTTTTTTAAAAACTAAGTTTATATTTAAATGCTCTATTCAAAACTGTGACCCATTAGCTTGTAAAGCCAATATTATTTCAGAAAGATATGAAATAGAACTTTAAAGACATTTAACCACAAGTAAGGAATAAAATTTAAAATTGATTTGCCACATCAGTGAGTTTTATTATTCATATAAAAAGTTATTTTAATTTAAGTCTTAAGATAACAGTAATAGATAACTTTGTATTGTGCTCAAATAATTGCAATTTAATTGCATGTGTAAAATAATGCACCATTTTTTCCAAAACTCCATGAATTTAAATGGATGATGAAGCCAGGGGAAGAGGGTAAGGCAATGATGATGTTTACTGCTGTTTGCTTTTTTCTTGAGGTTTCAAAGCAAAATGGACTGTGTGACAACCAATTATCCACGAAGAATTTTGTCAATCATCTTTCTATTTTTAAACAACTGCCAGTGTCATATACTAAAAAGCAAGATGTAGAATTAAAAAATATATAGCAATGACAGTTAAGTGTAGCTGACCTACTTGTAAAAGCAAGAACAGCTAAAGATGGAAATATCTTTGTTCTATTTTCAACTGTCACAGCAGACTTATTTCAAGCTAGTATGTTTCTCATGCCTTGTGCTTCCTGGGACAGGCTTTTCGTCCTACTATCTATGGTAATAGTAATAATATGTATGTTTTGGGGAAAAAGCAAAAATATTATTTTGCTGAAAATATCAGACACAAGGCTTCTGGAAATTATTTTTAGCAATTGTACAAAAAAACAGATGTCCTCTGAATGAGTGTTTGTTCTTTCCAGAATCTCAGTTTTCTGAAAATTGCTTGACTATAGATCCCATTCTCTACTAAACAGCAAAGAGAAATAGGAGCCACAGGAATAGATGTGAAACTTCTAGAGCATGTGCATATATTTCTTACCTAATAGAATACTCTTCACAAAAGTACACAATAAAAAGACAAGTTTTTAGATAAAGTTTATTTCTTGCATATAGAACATTTAGCAACTAATAAGGAAGGCAAAGCCATATTTCCACAGCTAATTTCCCGAGAATATTTCCAGAGGAAATTTATCTCCCAAAGTGACATTACAGGGACACCAAGGTCTGTTTCTACATTTCTCTCCTATGAAAGGTGTCTACTTCACAGAAAAGAAAACATACCCGGAGGAACCGGTGGAATAACAGAAGCAGGAGAGAGAACCAGAAATCTAAAATTATACCTTTTGTTACACTTTTCAGAAGACATATTAGAAGAAAGTAATTAGATCTACTAAAAGAAAGTAATATACAAAGTACATTACCACGCAGTCTAATAATTACTGATTTGCACATTATTCTTCCTTTTGATCTTGCCCAATAGCACTACATGAACATGAATCCATTTGAAAGACACAACAAATACAGCTCTTACCTTGGCAGATTATACAATGGTGCCATTCTAAAGCAGGCAACTACTGCTCTTTTCCTCTGCTTAGATAGCAACTTATGCCACACTGCTTTTTTTGACCGCTGAGGATGCTCAACCTGTTTCATTAAATAAACATGGAAAATAAACAATGAGGCTATATCCCTACTGTCAGGGAACAGTAATAATAATAAAAATGTGAGATAACAGATAAACCAGGTGGAAAAGTAACAGAAGACTAATGAATCAGAAAAAGTGTTCTATACAGAATTCACACGATCAGCTAAATTGTAGTATCAGAGTTTAGAAAATTAGAAAGCATTTGCCATTATATAGCCTCCTATTTTACACCATCCTACCTCTTATATCTTTTAGATATTTTAGCAAGATCACTGAGGCCATCTCTTAGGAAACCTGAACTTTTAATACAAATAATTTTCACTCTTTCTATCTTTTTTATGTAACCTTTTACACATGCACAGGTAAATTGTACACCTTCATATTGCCTCAGACAATTCTTTTAAGGGATTTGTCTTAAATGCAATTACTCTTTTATTTCTATTATTTACCATGATCAGCTAGAATGTAAAGGAATTAACTTAAAAAATGAGAGGCACAAAGACTTTGGACTAAAGCCATTCCATGAACCTGCATAGCTAGAATGAACAGAATATATTCCAAAATACTTCAGCAACTTTTCATAATAGTTCAGCTCTGTCTTTGTCTATATTGTCTTCCTGCATAAAATTTATTTATGGGTGCTCCATCCTCAATTTTTACTTTCAGCTTCTTTTGTTCCACCTTCCCTACAACTGCACACAACAGTATCTAGTCTGATTGGATAACTGGATACTACACTGGCTGTGCTACAGATCATGCCCTTCCCATAACCTTCTCACTGGTTTTCTGATTTACTTCACAATTGCTCCATAAAGCTTATATCATTTGATTTAACCTACATAACTCTTGTAGAGTTAAGGGGATGAAGTCTTTTGTTTGGTTTTTTTGTTTCTTTTACAGAAATCTGTGCTAATGGAATAATAGCTCCTCTGTCTCCCAACATGATCAAAGGAGTCAATTGAAATTACCATCATTACCCTAAAAGCCTTGATGAATCTTCCTTGGAATAAAATAGAGCATTTTATTTAAAACATGTAGTAATGGTGATGTTTATGTAAATTCCACATTGAATCCAAATATAGTTATCCAAGAGGATTTTTACAGCAAAATACAAAGTTATTCATAGTTATATAACAAACATTTAATTAAACATTAAAATACTCCCAAGCATTCAGTGCAATGGATAATTACACTTCCAAGATTAAATGGTGAATTTTTAGAACAAGTTCTAGATATGGAAAAGGTTTGTTAGGAGAATAGAAAAAGGTTCAATACAAACATATCCACAGTCAAAAAACAAAGTCAGTGCTAATAATTTACAAGTCAGACAAACCCAAATGTGAAAGTTAGGTGATTAGTAATATCTTCACAAACAACTATAAAATTTTCTATACTTTCCCAAAAGAAATAGCCTCGGCCTACACAAGCAGCTCTCTGAAAATAACAGAAGCAAAGTAGTTAGCTGTGCATGGAAAGACAATGCAAAGAATGAACTAATCTTTGCCAATGTAATAAGGAAAGAATTCAGAGTATGTATATATGGATTTGTAATTGGAGAGCAAAAGATTACTCAACTATCATAAAAACAAACCCAGTGCACACATATTCGTTCTTTTTAAGGACACTGAAGTATCCACTTTGAGTTACAAAAGCACCTGAGCACTTGTTTACAGATGATAAGCAAAGCTGTGGGTGCAAGTCTCTAAACAAATGGCTGCCAAGAACTCAGAGTAAAAGCATCCAGCATTTACTTCACTGTAAGTCATTGTTTAAATCTGATCAGAAGGACTATCTGAAATGTGGATCTGTTATTAAAATGGAAATCCATCTTATTCTCTACAACTACTGGATTCTATACCTGTAAGATTGATCCTATGACAGAACACGAAACACGCTACGATCACACTTTGGGTTTCACTCCCTTGAACAGCTTCTCCAAATTACACAAGCTTAATCAATATATATGCAAGATGTATATACATTCTGCAACTTTTTCCTTGCTTCCCACATATTCAAAACCAGGTAAAATTCAGTGATTCCTCTTAATCCTCTTCCTGAGGAACTTGAAGCGTGTCCATATTAAGGCTGGCAAACTATATGAAGAGGAGTTGTATGATGCAACAGCCAGAACACCAGTATTCACATCAATATTGTGCATTCCAAGATCTCTGAAAGTCACCTTTATCACTCAAGCACTGCAGAGTTTATATGCAAGCACTTCCACATATTTCTCAGATTTCTACTTGACTTAACCAGTGACCTCATTGAAACACAGAAACTTCCTGACACGGGGTGTGAAAATCCGTGCCAAACTTCGGAGTGTAACCAACTAATCTACAAGAGGGCAAATTAATATGCAGTCAGTTTACAGTCCATGGTGTAACAAGCAGCACTGATGCCTGCCACTAGGAATACCCTTCAAGTTAATGTGCTTTTTCTTCAGTACATTTAAAAAAAAAGAAAGCCTAGAGAACTCAGAATAACATGCAAAATAGCTAATCACTCAGCAAAATGAGAAAACTAAATTTTTTAAGTAGTCTTTGACTTGTAAGATATATCAACATAGGGGATTTTTTTTCACTTCTAAATTTAAAGCATTAAAAACTTAAAGAGAAATAATGGACTCTTTCCTCCTCCTCCTGGGGAGAAAAAAAACCAAAAACATAAACAACCAACAAACATCTAACTTCCAACATTTATTCTTGGTTGACCTACTTCCAGGGACAAGTTTAATCACAGAGACAACAGACAAAATTCTATCAGTACTAGTGGGAAGAGGAACATAAAACAGAAGAACTCAGATTGTTTCTTTTTAAATGGAAGCTACTGTAGTCCAGATCACACGGGCAGCTCACATGTTTATGCAAAAAATATTAGATAAAACAATAGAGCTTCATGCCAGATTCTGAAACAAGTTAAAAAAGTCTGCCAGAACTATTTCAGAAATATCATTCCTCCACCTTGATTCTACCATTTCTTGAATGCAGCAAGTAATATTTGAGGTAGCCAGGTTAATCTTGGTTTGTATTCACCATTGTATTCACCAACATGAACAAGTCTGAGTTCACGTATGCAAGCTGGACCATCAAAGAGTTGTCTTGCTAAAGCTTCCAGATTATCAAGAATTTTTTTAATTTCAATGCCAATTTAATTTTCTAAATACATAGATTCTTGCCCACGTTCACAGACATGCCCATACAAGTGGACATTCTTCTTAGAATTTTTTTTAACTACTACATAGTATATGGCTTTCGAAAGCCACCACTAGAGACGTTTATGTATCAAATCATCTGACTGTCCTATTCCATACAGGTACAATATGTAGTTCCTAACCAGATAGTAATGTTGGTAGCTTAAGATTCTTGTTATGGCAGGAATCTCATCTGAACAAAATACCTTGAAAAAAGGCAATTTTTCAATAAATAATTTGGTTTTTACTCGCATTTTGCGATCCATGGGCAATTTAGGGATTACTTCCTGCTAGCTGATATGCACTAGAAGGAAGGTAAAACAAAGGTATCACTTTCCTAGTCTTTTTCAAAATAAACACATGCTGGTGCTGCTGAAAACATGCTGTGTGATCAAATATGATCACAATATTGGATTACAAAATACAAAGCAAAGCACAGAAACAGCAGCCATCAGAAGAAAGAAAAAGAGAATATAAATACAGCTGGTGAAAGTACAAATGAAAGTCTGGATGCTTTTGATTAGATTCAGAAGGAATGAAATCGAGAAATGGTGTCCTACCTGTTCCAGGTGAAACAGGACATTAGCTATATCAAGGACCCTTTCCACTGTCTTCTCTGGATCTGAGGAATCTTCAGTCCTGTTTGGCAAATCTTTGTAAAGTGCCATCTGCCACCTAATGGCGGGATCCTCAAGCTGCAGGAGAAATATTTCACATGTCACCAGGGCAAAATGTTTCATATGTAGGGTCAAATAGTTCAGTCAGTAAAGAAACTGCTTCAGGAAGAGAACAGAAACACTTTACAAGGCTAACCCACCATGCCTTTACATTGCTAACCGATACACTGACTGGGAGACCAAAACTGAAGACTGAATTTGCAATCTTTCTTGAGACCTTCCGGATGACTAAAGTCTAATAATCATACAAAGAGCAAACAAATGACCATGGGCCAACACATAGCACTGGCACCAGCAATGAATATATTACTGAAGGAAAAGAAATGAATATGAGGTAGAGGCACACAACTGCATACACTGACTTTCCAGTATTAATCCAAAGAACTATTAAATTTTTGCATTACTAGTTGGAATCACTTTTAGTTTTCAGTCATGGAAATTACTAATATTAGTCTTATTTATGATTATTCTTTTCATTTTAGGGTTTGGGTTTGGTTTTTTTTCAATTGTTAGACAAATCTTAATTTTACTGATTACTAGCTAAAGAATGAAAAGTGAATTTATGAAAAATGAATTCAAGATGCATTTTCTTATTCACCTATAAATTATAAAGAAGCATATGAAGCAAAATGATTTCCTAATTTTTCTCTTTAGGCTTCATTTTCTTAAATTTCAGTGATTTGTGATTCTCTCTTTTACTATTTCTTTTTCGGTTCATTTCCCTACTGCTCCTACTAATCAACACTGACCAAACAGACTTTCCAAACATTTTTTATGCCATGACACTGAAGAAAAATGCAATGCATAACCCATTTTACTGAGATCCATGGCAGTGATCATTCCTGACTCTGCAATTTAAGTTTAAATCACACTGGCCTGGATTCCTAGAACATTTAAGAGCCTAAACCCTACAGATTTAAATAGGGCTTAAACTCAGCACTTACTCTTCTAAAACATCTTTGTGGATCCAGATTTCAATTTGTGCCTGAGACAATAACACTAATGCACCTCCACAAGACATTCTATGATACATGTTTTACTGAAGTTTCAGGAACAATTATAAACTTACACAGTCGCTCAATAATAGCTTATTACAACCTAGAAAGCCACAATTGGCAGCCATTTCTTCCACCTTTCGGCTTTTCCATGTCTTAACAACTGTCACATCCACAGTCTTTGTGTGAGCATTTGACTGGATCATCATGAATGGATAGTCCACAAAAGACTTTTTAATCACAGGTGGAGATGTCTTTTGATCTGAGGATTCCTCACATTCTATCATGGTACAGCTTTTTTGTATAGGTAGTTTTCTAAGGGTATGAGTAGTTGATATTTCAAGGTGTGAATTAGCATGGCTGGAAGAAGATTTTGGTGACTTGAGCTTCATCCATGTCAAAATGAATGTAAGTTTCGTCATCAATTTCTTGAAATAAAAGGCTCGGTACTGAGTAACAGCATGCAGGCATGCAAGGAAAGGAAAGACAGAGACAGGGTGAAGACAAATGTAGACAAAGGTAGACAAATGCATGAAATAGACACCACAACATTAACAGCTAAAGATTCAGAAGCATGATTTTCAAACAATGCAGTTTTCAAAAAAGAAATCAAGATAAATTACATTTTAGCTCTAACGTAAATGACAGAATATGTTGTCTGTGAGAAGCCAAAGTGGTTAATAGAGAACACCTTTTGAAGAAATAATATTGCTATGGTTGGAAGAAAAACAGCCTTTCCAAAAGTAGGACTTTTCTCTGTTTTGAAAGCCACCTTACACAAACACTATTATGACTAAGTCACTTACTAATTCATAACATTAAATAACAGTATACATTTATAAGACTATTTGGTCTACTACAATCCTTTTATGTCTGACTCAGACAACAAAAAGACAGTGTATGCATATAGCATAATGGCATCATTTTTGCTAATGAGAAATATACTTGACTTCATCTGATGTGTACTTGATTCAGTCACAGTAATGACTGAATATTAATGACACCAGAGAATTACATAATGAGTTATACTGTACTTTGTAACTACTGAATTTAACCTTATACATTATACTTTTAAATAACTAGTTATACGTTTAAGTCTAGTGTGAACCCTGTGATGCATTAGTGCTAAATGATTCATCATAAGTATTTCAAGCCACTGAGAACAAACTACTTAGCAATACATAACAAATCACAATAAGGATAATAAATACAATAACAAATCACATGTTTGAAGTCCTAGAAATGCCATATTTCGTCCATAGTTCAGTTGACGACTTTTTATACACAGGTCAAAACCAGAGCTTTTCAAAGTTAGTAAAGCAGTATGTATATAGCTATAAAATAAAGCTAGTTCCTACAGCTATTTGGATCTGTTAGGTATGTATTATGTGATTCCCTTTCAGAACATCATCTTCTACTGGGAAGTTATTTGACATTTAGGAAAATCCAAAGATACAGCTGAGAAGTTTACAAGTGGAAAAAACATCAATGTGTACTTTGGATTAGCTAAGATTATGTCCTTCTTAACTATCCAGGCACTGTGAAATTTCATCAATATAAAGAATATAAAAACGCTTTTATTCTTATGTGTTCTGTACAGCAGAAGTGGTATGTTGCTGAACAATAGCAAACTTTTAACTAAAGCAAAGGAAGTCTCTGAAGAGAAAGCACAGATCAGGGTATTAAGAAGTATCATTACTCCAAGGCAACAAAGCAGTAACAGACAGAAATTTCTTGATAGCAGTATGCAGAATGTAATCCTCCAGAAACAGAATAGAAAATGAAGTGTTTTAAACAGGGAGACAAGTGCTAAGAAGCAGCAGGAAATGGCAGGCAAGACCTACAACTGTATGGCTCACAAAATGACAGTACACGCATACTGAAAATGTGAGAACAAAAATACCCATCTTCATCGTTAGGAAAAATATTATTGGAGTTCACACACAAAATCACACACTTCAGGTTTTTATGTTTGTAGCATGCACATTGCTTAGGTAGTGTTGCTCATGAAGACCTAGTACTTTGCCTGTGTGCTTTCTTCTGCTTCTCAGTATATACTGTTGAGTTTCTACCTTCTTTTAGGATTTAACCAAAACTTTTTAATTCAGTGGAAAACTTTTCTATGTAAAATCCCTGTAACTTAAAGTTACTGGACTCTTATTAGATATATTTTATGAAAAATGCTAACTGCTAGCTTTGCAAAATAATTTATTTACTTGTGAGCTCCCAGAAACCCCAACTTCCACATAATCTTTCTTGACATTGTAGTAATATACAGAAAACGTAACATGAGAGAAAAACTAATCATCAGATATTATTCAGGAATAATTACCGAGTCATTTTTTAAAAGAACAACATTTATTGCCATGCACTGAGCTGCAGTGGAATCTAGACTTCTGGATGATTCTTAATACCCTTTCAGGAAAAAAGGCAGACTTCCAACTTGTTTATTCTCTTGTAAAAAGTTCATGAGCACAACAAATACTAGTTAGCTTTTTTTCCTTGAGGTGAATAAAACCTAGGGCATGGGGAGGAGGTAAAAGAGAATCCTAAATCACCATCCATGGATCCAATTTCATTTTCCTTCAATAGAGAAGAAATGTACATCTTTTTATTACACGTCTGTATTATGGCTGCTTCTTCACCATTATTTGAAGCATCAACAAACAGTTCAACTGCACTGGGCCCGTTCAGGACTTTTTCCCTAGGGCTATTCATCTGGCATTAATTGGAACTGCATAACAAAAATCTAGACTTTTTCCAAAATACTTTCTTTCCCCTAGGCTGAAAACCAGCAACAAAACTAAGCAAAGTGAAGAATTCTCACTTCACAGAGTATGCCAAAAAGGCAGTTTCCTTTTCCTATGCACTTCAAACTGATGCAAAGAAACTTTGAACACAGATTCTATCCTGAATAATAGACGGCAGAGTTTAAACAGTGATAGACCTTGCTTCTATCTCCAATTTCATATTAATGGTGTGCACAGGCAGGGATTGAAGGGCCACATGTTACTCTAATGCATATACAAACACATTCAAAACTGAACACTTAAAAATTGACATGAACAAGTTAATTGACAGAAAAGAAAAACTACAAGTTACCCTAACAAACCCAGGTTGTGATTATATGGCATCAAGAAATTAATTAAAAGGAAGAAAAATGTTTAAAAACTGCATCTAGATTACCTTGCCCTGAAGATGAAGATTACTGCGAATGGTATCTCGTACTTCATCTTCGGTATCTTTCTGTGAATAAATTAAAAACCATATAAATTAGCAATAGAAGGTAATTAAGAAAAGATACTGTCAATATAAATTTCAACCTTGGGCTTAGCTCAGATGAGGAATAAAAACCGGCAATGTGGAAGATTTCCCTCGCTCTCAGTGCCAAGATATCTTTTTGTATCAGGACAGAGCTAGCTGTATCCAAGCTCACAAGAACAAGGTCTGGATGGCATCATTCATATTTGTCCACAGTAACACACTAAAAGCAATTCTAAATTAAAATTACTAGCATATACATAGGTATATTTTAACCAAAGTCTGAAAAACTGAAACATATCATGAGCACAGCCTTCTCCAATTCAATTTCCGTGTTTGGGTTTTTTTTTAATTCTTTTATCCTTTATAAATGTTCTATGTAGCTGTCTGAAGGTCATATAACTTGCTAGGGTATATAAAGTATTATAGCTTGAGAAAGGAATATATTTCAAATTGCAACATAATATTGCATTGTGAGTTTACTCCTGCAGGAATCACTTCTAAATCTGTCTATCACTGCAGAAATTCCCACATTTAGAAGCTCAGAAACATCCAGAACTTATTTGCATTTCCAAATAAAAGCTTCATAAAATATAACTAAACATAATTTAGCATTAAAAACTGAGAGAAGTTTTTAAATTTAAGAATGCCACCACTATTCACATATTCATCATTTAGAAAGTGAGAGTGTACAACTGAAATTTTTGATGTCTCTGAAGATGAGGGCAATACATACGTTACTACCTACCATAGTTACCCATTTAGCTTTTATATAGTGTTGATTATTTGGGTCACGCTGTAAGAATGAGCATGGGGGAAATATTCACAGAACTTCATTAGTACAACATTTCTACCTCATAGAAGTGCAAAAAGAGCACCTACCATACTGAATCGATTTTTGGCCAGTGCAATTAGCTCTTGGTCTCCAGGGGCACAAATGTTTAAGCCAATGGGTAGTAATCTCTTCAGTGCTGCCACAATGAGAGAAGTCTGCATGGAGTACCGGTCACCTTTTCGCTTCATCTTCTTCCTCTCCTGGTCAGAAACTGCTGCCTGCAGCATGAAGCATTAAAAAAAAAACAAACCACCCCATATAAAATACAAGAACGGTACTGGAAACATATACTTGCCTCTGATTCAACAATCTACTTACTATCTATATAGCTACAACCCTACCCTATCCAATGGAATTGCCATTACATCATTGCCAATAATTTGCACCAATATCTTGAGAGTCCACTGCCACTGTGTTTCTCAAACAATGATGTTTTGGTTCTCAGTGCAGTGTTTGCTGCAGATACTGTTACCAAAATAAAAAAAAAAAAAAAAAAACCAAAACCCAAAGCAATAAAGTGCATTTCTGAAGTCCTTTTCTCTCCTTTCTTTCTGCAGAGAGAAAAAAAATAAAATCTTTACGCTACCTTGGACATCTTCGATTTGGTGTCACTGATAAGGAAAGACATGTTGTTGATTTCATTTTGTACCACAAAGTTCTGCTCTTCCCTTTTGAAATTCTGGAAATGTTTAAAGACCTCAGTTAGAAATACTTAGAATATTGAGGAATTTATATAAATTAAATGAAAATTGAAATTAACTAGAAATTTGTAAAGTCCACAAGAAAAGAAAATATTAATGGATGATCAATAATGACCTTTAATTCCAGCTTTATTTACATGACATGGCTCAAGGGGTTGGGTGGTTGGTTTTTTGGGGGGAAGTTGTTTTGGCTTGGTTTTTTTCTATGTTAAAGAAAAATATTTCTCTGGTTATGAAATGACTATGAAAAAAAACTCACTCCTCCTCTAATTCAAAATATTGTCCTGGTTTTCTCTTACTAGTAAATAATCCATTCCACTTTTTTCTTCATTATAAATCCCACTGTGTTCAGATACGAAAGAAACTTTAAATAAAAGACTGGACTTATGAATACACCAATAATTTGATTATCTATTTTCTGTGCAAACAATGTTCAGAATAAATCTTACATTCAAATTCAAGTACATAAAAAAGAAGGCATTTTTTTTCCAAAATTGAGAGAATTGCAGAAAAGAAATTTAGTATAGACAACAGTCCATACAGAGATCGAATGTCTGCAAATATTTAGTCTCTTTTGGGGTTTTTATTCTTCATTTTTGTTCTAGTAAATCATGTTTTGTTTTCACTCAATCACTGTTAGAGATGGTGCCTGATTAGGTCTTAATGCAGACCCCTTGGTTCTTGCATACAAAGGAGAGGAATCAGACTTAAGAACCAAGGGTGAATATTGTAGAAGCAGAATTAAGAAAAAATCACAGAATCACAGAATTCCAAGGTTGGAAAAGACATTTGAGATCATGGAGTCCAACCATACCTGTCCCATGCTAAACCATATCCCTAGAGCACCTTGTCTACCCGTCTTTTAAATACATTCAGGGATAGTGACTCAACCACCTCCCTGGGCAGCCTGTTCCAATGCCTGATAACCTTTTTGGTGAAGAATTTTTTCTTAATGTCTAATCTAAAACTGGTAAAAATTTATGAAATATGAAATAGTATCACCTAGGAAAAATATTTGGAGAATTAATTTTAAGATATACTCGCTATTTCTAGACATCATTTTAATAAGTATTTACCAAGGTATTACTTACATGAGACTTTGACCAGTAAATGAAGACCTCGGCCACCATGCGGAACAGTTCTTCTGCTTCAGGGTTGGGCTCTTTCAGCCATTTTGCCCTAAAATTTGGTAAAAGGTTGGAAATGTGGATGATCCTCACTGGCTTTATGCTTTGAAATAAATTTTCAGCATTTTACAAGCCAATAAAACAAAGTGTGCACACTACTTTTAATCCTTTTGGGTAGCAATGGCTTTTTGATGTCCTATTTCAAAACACAAGAAATCCTTTTACAGTAACCCTAGGTCTAATACAAGAGATTTGGAATGCACCTTTTTTTTTTTCTGTTTTCTTCTGAAAGAGACCCCAGTTCGTCCTAAAAGTCATAAAGCATCTGCTTCATGATTTGTAGGCAGAGCAAAAGCTGCGCCATTGAGCACCGGGCATATCAAGGGATAAGAGACTGTAGCAATAAACAGGAAGATTTTATGAGATTTTTTTTGACCTATCCCTTTCCACATACCTGTTATAGTCCACAAATCTAATCAACAAAGGGTAGAAGGCATAGAGGTCCCGTGCCAAAGTGGTGAACTCATCTAGGATGAGCAGTTCAGCCTCCGACATGTCACCTCTGCCTTCTGCTCTTAGATGTTCTTCATCCGATACAACCACTGCTGCTTTTTTCTTTAGTTTATCCATCAGTGGCAGGAAGTGTGTCTTTAAGAGTTGTGGCTTCGCTTTGCTTATGATGGGCTGGGAAAACACTATTTAAGGCAATGAATATAGTAATATATACCTGTCCACATGATATAAATGCAAACTTTTACCTTTCCCCTCTTATTTCTAGGCTATGGAGAAAAATCCTGCCCCCATTGAAATCAGCAGAAATTTTGCCAAGAATTAAATGTGGTCAGGATTTCACACAGACAATTCACTTTCTTACTTGTGAGGGCAAAAATTACAACTTCACAGGCTAAGGCTTGCAAGATCATAAAATTTCAAATGTTTCTTTATTGGGACCTCGTCAACATATGGATATTTGCCTGCATAATTTTATTCACTATTGCAGAAGCTGTGCAATGGTATGTATGGGTGGACACATATATAGCCACATATTGCACAAACAAGTTTTCTCAGCCACTGGTTCCTCTTGAATCTTGCATTTTAGCTTGAGTGAAGTAGAACTGGAAAGCATGCTCTAGTTCTTTGCAAACTTATTGAAACATCCTGCCTGTATTTCTCATGCACATTAGGACACTGGAAGGCTTGTGTCTAGACAGAAATGAGACTGACTCAACCATTCATCAACCAGCCATTTGAGACTTGTTAGTACAAGCTTTTTGCAAATCTACTCATAAAAATGAATATGTAAATTATCTTCTGGGCCCATTAGTGCAAAACCATTTGTAATATATCCATTAGACTACAAAGAATTTTAGGCAGTTACCACTCATCCTTAGAGTGCATTACATTACTAACCCTCAGAAGACTAGGAATCCAGTCTGCTACCATGAATGCAATTACTGCTACAGTAAGTATTGAAAAGTCAAAAGAAAGCCTTATCAGCAAACTGAATTCACAACACTCAAGTGGCTTTTCCTTAAAGATTTTAACACTGAGATATAAACTGGATTTAAATGAATTTTAAGGTGTTATGATAATGAACTTCACATAAGGATTACTAAAATGACATATGTATTTCCACATTTCATTGTAATAGGTATGTTAGATATATGCTTCAAAACAATATTTTAAGGATCCAGCACTACAGAATGGCAAGGAACTGTGTAACACTTGCAAATGGATATAATGCTATATAATGAATATAGGCTAAACAACTATAGTCCTTTAATTCAATACACCACAAAACACAGATGTGCATATTCTGGGAAATAAATAAATCCGGTATTGCTTATATTATGTATGAAAAGACAGAATCACACTGCTTACACTGCTCTTTCTTTATACTTAATATTTGTGTTTCATCACGATCATATTGTTTCAAAACATAAAAACACGAGCGTTGTCCTGCTCCAGCTTTAATATGGTAAACACAGAGTAATATTAGAGTGCTGAATATACACACACATGCTTGTTTATCTCTGTTTAACATCTTACCTGCTAATCTCTTCATCCAGGCTCCTTCATCAATACCAAGGTTGTTATAAATGATTTTCAGTATGTTACCCAAGAGAGTGTTCATATGCTCTGATGTCAAGGCTGTGCAACACATTTCAGCCTTGTCAGGGTTGTTTTCTGGCCCATGCTCCCACCAGTGTGACATGTAACTACATAGCATAGGCAGTATTACTTCCATGATATGTGGCATTTGTGTGTAACGAATACCAGACTCTGCCAGTTCCACAATTTCATCCATTAGCTTCTCCAAGGAAGGAATATTTGGGCAAACCTCTTCTACACCAGTAGGCAAATTGAGAACTATTGAAAATAAAGATAAAAATAATCAATAAACTAAGTCATAGAGGGAAAAATATTTTTTCCATTTCTATTCCATAGAAGTTTTGTGTTCTAATTACAGGCATATCCTTCTGATCCAAGGGAAAAAATACCCGAATACAAAATCAAAAAACAAGTATTTTCATACAGTTGAGTAATAAGCTGTTTACATATAAGCTTTCATAATAAAACTTTCTACGAAAAAAAAATCCTATATGGAAGCTTCAACTACGTAGTTATTATGGAATTAATTCAGATGCAGTTTGCCATATTCAGAATAAAGCTTAAATTTCAGAATTTCTTCCAACATAAGCTTTGCAGTTGAGGAAGCAAATTGATACAACAAAATCAATTCACTCCACTACACATCAAATGAGACCTGGAATGTTAAAAAATGAAAAAAAGACCATTGTCTGACATAATGAGTAGAGCAGTTTCTGAGAAACTGCCTTCAGAGGTGAATTTGGGATTGTAAATATTTACTTTTCAAGCTACATGGATTATCAGTTCCTTCCTCTGAATAGGCACCAGTTACCTTTATTTTTGGAAGCAGTTTCTTTTATCTACAAAGAAATGTCTGTGAGCAAGTTAATTAGCTCTTGAACATCTATATCATGATGCACATGCACAATGTGATAAACAAATATCTATATATTCGCAATTTAGCCTACAATCAGTGAATCCAAATGTTTTTACCAGCATAGCCTAAGGCTATTCTTTCTGCAGAAACAGTCTCTTCTGTTTAGACCCAAATACATTTTATACAGCCATCGCAGAGTCTCCTTAAAGCTTAATGTAGTTGTGGAAAATAAATTCCAATTTCTGTTTAAGATCAAGGAAAATACAACCGATTGTCTTTCTAGATTTTTTAAAACAGCTAGAATATATATGGTAAGAAAGATGGACGTTACATATATTCAAGATAAGACACTAGAGATCTGAAGTTTAGATCTGGTATGCTCCCTTTTTCAAAAATAAAGGTGAAGTTATAATAGATGTTATTATAAACTGGCATATTATACACTGTTAACTGTACATATCTGTGATATAATTCCCACTCAGCATATATGCAGTTTGTACAGTTCTTCTGTAATTTCTCTTCTATTTATCATAGGGACAAGTATGACCTCATTCAGCAATTGTGTTTTACTACAAAAAACATGATGAGTTTCAGAATAGAACGTAAAGATACATGCAAAATAAATATACATCTTACCAGAAACTGTATTTTCTTGTATTTCAAATTAAAAATAACTTACATAGTACTCTGCAGTGTATTTACTTTCTAAGGGCATATTACATACTTAATATAGTCAAAGGTATTTTGCCTCAATTGCAAATATATATGTTTTAGGAACCCAATATTTAGGAACTAAAGTTGGTGATTAGAATGCACAAGTTAATCATCACATTCTTTATATCTCAGATACTAAAAGTGGGCCAAGTCCTTTCAATAAATTGATTCCAAAGTGATATTTTGAGAATGGTTGCTCAAAATTAAAACAGCAGTATCTTTAGAAACATAAAAGTAATGGTTTTATCAGACTCAGCCCATTGGGTTAGGAAAGAAATACAATCAAGAAATTAGAAAAAAAGTATGGTACTATAAAATCTATAACAAAATACATGTACTAAGACAAGAAGCATTTATAGTGAATTTGTGTTTTCATAACCATCTCATGAGTTTCTGGAAATACCTGCTCTGTCTCTCGCATTCTTGGTATTGTAAATTGAGTAGATATTGTGTTTGTTCAAATGAGTTTCCAAAAAAGCCACTGGAAAGGCACCTGAGAAAGCAGCCAAGCACTCTCCTAGTGCTGATCGTTGCCTGTAAATGAACAAACATCGTTAAGATTACACCTTGGGGTAGTTGTATACCAGCCTTATTTTCATTCTAAAATGAGTTCATCTCAAAGAGATAAGCCACTATATTATTAGGATCAACACAGAAGAACAGGTAATAGAAATTTGAGTCCAGCAACCCCCTACTAACATATGAAAGAAACGTTCAAACATAAAATGTCAAAGGTGGCCTACTTAGCTGAGAGCAAATGAGGAACATGCAGAGAAAACCCAGAGTCACCAGAACGATGCCTTCTGCTCTATTACTTTCCTCTCAGCTTTACTGAGTTTATAACCTCTACTATTAAGAAAAAGCTAGTGAATAGACCAAGAGACTAAATACAAATATCATTTTATTTGAGTGATAAAATTTCCTTTTTCTGAGAATTAGTAGTATCAGACCTTGGTCTGTCATGAAAGTCAAGTTCTTCAGAGAGTTGAAAATGGCTTTTGTTTTGTCGAAAAGCATTGCTTTAATCTCTTCAAATATATGACAACAATTATTCAATAATCAAAATTTCTTAAGTGCATCAAAATTGTAAAAGGCTTGTTTCTGGGGAAAAAATAAGTGATCCCCTGTCACTTTACCCCAATCAGGGAACATTTAAAACTATTCTTTCTGATTGCCAATTCAGTTGATCAGAGCAGATTTTAGATACGTGAGAAATCCTTATCTGCTGAAGCTGAGCCACAGAGCTAACAGAACTCCAGGAGTCCCAGGAACCTCCAAGTGAAAAAAAAAGAAAAGCATCCAAACTGATCTTGATTCATCTTCAGTCTATCGTTTATCTCATTTGAGGAACTTTTTTACACCCACAAAGGCCATATGTCCTTTTCACTTGTGATAATGGTTGTAGACAACCATACACAAAAATTATCACTTAAACTGACTTATTTTGTCTTAACTACAAACCCCACATCAGATGTCTGCAAATACGAAGATGTTTGCAATACCATTTGCAATACCAACTTCATTTTATATCCTTTACAAAATTAATAAGACCTGGTTTTAAACAGATGTATATTTTGTAACATACAAACATTGGTCCACCACCTTTTTTCATAATGTTTCCTTATGACACTTGCCACCAAGTAAGCAAGGGACTGGTCATGGGACTGGTCTGGAGTTCTGCACAGGTTGATTTGAAAGATAGTGCACAGGTATGTGAACATAGATTACTGTTGCCAATATCTGAAATGTATGAGTTCTGTTTAGCCTTCCCTCAGAACAGTACAAGTCACTATAGGGCAACTAGTTTCAAGAACTGAATTGGAGGAAAGTCAGCAGATACACAGATGCACACAAAAAAGCGATTATAAAGGCTCATTTTCCTGGGTAATTGATCTAGAAGTGGTGTTGTATGAGTGGCAAATTAAATTAAATTTAGGGCAATGAGAGAGAAACATACATCACAATTAATACATAAAGAAAAATTGTAACAATAGCTGAATGACATATTCTTACAATTCCCCAGTTGAACTTCAAGTCAAGGGATATGTTTTGTAGTCAGACAATTTTATTTCTAGTTTTTGTTTTAATTAAGAAATTTATTTTTTGACAAACATATAATGCAATATTTAAGTGTGTTATAATAAATTCAGCTCCATTCTATTTAGCTTTTTTCTCTAAGGATATTATTCCAACAACAGTTTTTCCCCTATTCATTGCTGAACCACATATTAATGAAGCTAAATATAAACTCAATTATTAAAAATAAAGGAACACTTTTTCTTCTTACCGCTCTACATAGATACTCTTGCTGGTTCCCAGAGCATACAAACTTGCCAATATTCTGTAACAGGAGACCTGAACATCTTCCACTAAAGAGAAGAAAATCATAGTTTTAAAGAGATATTTTTCTTTGCAATGCATTTCTGTAGATCAAAATACATTTCTTTTGAGAATAACTGAATTAGTAATACTAAGCCATAGAAGTCAATACATAGAAATTACTCTCTAAATACAGAAAGCCTTCTGACCTCTGAGTGCCCTAGCTTTTAATCAAAAAAGGAAGGCAATTCTGTAAACAGAATCACAGAATTATTGGGGTTGGAAGGGACCTCAAGAGATCATCCTGAAAGGGGACCTAATCAACATTTATAAACATCTTAAGTATGGGATGCAGGGGGAATTGGCCAGCCCCTTTTCAGTAGTCTGTGGAGACAGGACAAGGGGCAATGGCTGCAAGTTGGAGCACAGGAAGTTCCGCACCAACATGTGGAAGAACTTTTTCACAGTAAGGGTGACAGAGCACTGGAATAGGCTGCCCAGGGAGGTGGTGGAGTCTCCTCTGGAGATATTCAAGTCTCGTCTGGACGCCTATCTATGTAATATGAGATAGGGAGCCTGCTTTGGCAGGGCGGTTGGACCTGATGATTTCTTGAGGTCCCTTCCAACCCCTAAGATTCTGTGATTCTGTGACACCAGTGTGAGGTATGTAGAAGAGATGACTAGCAACAAGTAATAAAGTATCAAAGGCTAATTACTGAGTTCCAAATGAAACACCAGAGATAAAAATTATACAAGATATGAACATGTTAATGCCTGAAAAAGTGCTTAATGATGAACAAGTGATGTATTTAAACCCCACAGTGACTTTTTCTGGATAATGTCAAAGACTCATGAACTTCACAGAAATAATTTAATGAGAAAAGTGGATGTTTACTTCTCATCACATTCAAATCCATTGATACATCTCCACATTTTCAAAATAAACAATACTTTTCCACATTCGAAAGAGAAAAAAAGAGTTAATTGATATTCTAGGTCTTTATCTCAGTGGTGGCCCTGCCTGTGGCAGGGGGGTTGGAGCTTTATGATCCTTGCGGTCCCTTCCAACCCTTGCCATTCTATGATTCTATGATAACCTCTACATAAATCTCATATACAGAGTCTCATACACATTCCCTTCCAGTGCCTGAATTTTTTTAGGAGCCCCTTCCATTTTTTCTTAGGATCTAAGGTGCAACCTCCCAAACTCTCCACTAACTGAAACAGAATCAAGGTGCATGTAGGGCAGAATAATGTAATTCCTTTAGTATAACCTCATGTATAGACAGAACAAAGATTTATACAGAGTAACTTTTCACACAATAAGGAAGTCACAGTAAATCTATAGCAAGTGAAACCTTCTGTCTAATCAGTGCCACATCTGCTTTAACATTTTCACAAAGTGCCCTATAACCTGCAGACTGTTCTAGGGTCATTAGAGCAATGTTTGATTAAATCTACCACAATTTTGTTAATATAAAATAGGATTTGTCCTTCTCTAATAGGGCTGAGAGACTAGCAATGTTTACTACATGACACTACAGATAAAGTTAGTGGCATGGCAATTCTAAATAATACATACATATCAAATCTTCCCCAAACTGGTGCTGTCCAATATGTTCAAATAATGAAGATAGCACTGGTAAGAGAGCAACTGTGGTATAATTAATGATTTGTGTAACTCCCTTTGGCTGATTTCTGCTGTGTGTAAACTGGCCTTGCTTAAGATTTTCCATTGTTTTCTCCAGATCCTCAGCGGCATTGTCCAAAAATGCTCTCAATGCCATCTTAACAGATTCCAGACCAGTTTTCATCACAGTCCTATATACAGCATGCAAAAAGAATGAAATAATATTAGACAAGCATGGAATAAAGCATAATGTTGGCTTATATGAAATAGATAATAAAGATCTGAAGAAAACTTTCATCATCAGGTATTGTAAAATCTTCTCAGCACAACCACCTACTGAAAAAGCATTTTATAGATATCCTGCCAAACACAAGGACATTTTATCTGGATTCCCATTGAGAAAATATTATCTTTTTAAATTTATAAATTAGAGTGATTCATTTGGCTTCAGAGGGAAAATACCCACAGAAAAAAAAAAAAAGAAAAAAAAAAAAGAATGAGTAAGTCTGCAATTTGATTCTTGGAAGAAATATCTCAAGATTAAACTCAGAAAGTCTTCCCAACAATGACAGCCTCATTTCTGCCTTCAGAACAAGGGCACCAGAAAGGAATAAGTAAAGCCAACCAAGTGGGCTTAAAAATGATTCATTAAATGTATTTGCTACATAAGTATAGCACTGTAATCAGTTATGTCATTATATAATTCAGGAGAATTATTACCTTATTTGTTTTAACTAGCTCAATTATAGAGATCCTTTGTTTAAGAAAAGTATCCATTTAGGCATGCATGAAATAAAACCAGGTGAAAATTTTTTTAAACAGGATTTTTGGTTCTTTGCTTGTGTTAGAATGAATATATGCAGTTTCAATGGCAGTAATTTCAAACTTTCATGCAACCTCCACAAATCCCTTAATTCCTGTTTGGAGCTTTAAGAGCTGAATTGGTGCCTTCACATCTATCTGTCATTGATCTGTGTGACTGGCTTAGAGCAATTTAAGACCAAAAAACCCGAAGATATTACCACCTAAAGATTACCATGCAACAGCTGAGTCATATTAATAGACCATTATCATGACTCTACCCCATATTAAATGGAAAGTAAAATTTGTGAAGATACTGAAAAAAAAGAGCTATCTGCATGCAATCGAGTCAATTATTTGAGAGAAAATAAAGACAATAGAATGTTATCTTAGATTACCACTGAAGTAGTTTAAGCTATCATGTTTTGTTTCAAAACTGCAAAGATCTAAATATCAGCTATCAGCACAGATAGTTGACTGTACAGTTAATTAAAAGCAATGTATTACCCTCTAAAATTTCAAGACTGTCTCATCCATAAACATCATAATGGTTCAAAACCAGTTCAATTTAAAAGTACTACTGAATTACGTGTAAAGAGGGTTGGGGTTTTTTGTTCAAATTAGAACCTGAATTAACTTTGCAATGAAGATACTGTATGAGAAAGATTTACTGTGTTCCATGTGCTTTTAACTCCATGATTTTTTTATTAATCAGTATAAGCAAAAGTATAAAATACCTCTAATGTTACTGTAGTTTTGGGACAGTCAAATGATGAAAGCCAGGTAAACTACCAGCCAGCAGTTCCTGGATATCATTAATCTGAAATTAAGTTGAAATTGTAACCTACAAATATTGTCCTGCCTACCCCAAGTAATTAACTAGTAATAAACCTATTTTTCAATGGGAATTCATATCAGTGCTATAACTTGAGTTTTGAAATTCTGTAGCCTTACACAGGTTGTCCAAATCTGACTGTACATTATTTTAAGTCATTTTCTTTGTACTTTAGAAAACATATTTGGTTTTACCTTGCATCCAAGGTCTGGCCCAGTATGTGAAGACAGTTGACTATTGATGTTGCATCATTTCCTAAACAGGGAGGAAAATTATCCACCAATTAAGCTGATCATACTGTAGAGCATACCTGCACTCTGCCATCTGCAGCTCTGGTTTTAATGAAAGAGTAAATGGCATAGCAGAAGAGCAATTGACCTTCTGCATAATTTTAACATTCAAGTTAAAAAACATGCAGTTTGTTGTCTTAGCCTTGTTTACACAAATGCAGTAACTAGAGGCAGTAAAGCGTCTCTCATCAAATAGCTGAGGCAGTCAAGATGGAAGCACTGAAATGTGGGGTTAATTAGAGCTGCAGTGTATTGTCTAGTTTTCATTTAAGTAAGTCCTACAAATTTTGCTTTAATTGATTGAAGATTAGCTGAACATTTACTTTCCCCCTCTCTGTAACATAAAAGCTGTTAACTTTCACAAGCTGCTATTGCAGGAATAGAAAATTTATACAAAATGTCACGAAAAAGGTTAGCTCCCTGGTGTTACCAATAGGCTGCAGACACTTATAGCAGGGTAAGTGTGGCCCACACAAGTAACAATCTCTGACATAATGTGCATCTTCCATAATCAATTTTCACACTTCAATATGTAAAAAGATAAGTTACATACAACATGCCTTGTATGCATATGTACAGCCCAAGATGTTGCCATATACAAGGTACTTCTAAATTCACAACTAAAATCCACGATGGATTTAGGCTACACAAATTTGACTCACAGCTAATTTAATATATTTATTTTAAATCTAAATCTCTGCAAAAACAAAAATACATTTTTTTGCTTCTCTATACATTTAAAATTTATTAATTAAAAAAAAGAAACGAATGTTAGGACAAGATTTTGGAAAACACTGTCATCTTCATATAGTGTACTACACTTGCTCGCTGGTAGTTATTTCACTTGAAAATATAGACAAACATACAACTAAAATTAGTTACTGTTTCAGTGAAAAAGAGATTTAAAAATACAAATTGAAAAGAAGGAGTGGAGGGTTCATTGCAGCACAGAGAAAGTTGTTCCATGCTATCAAAGAAGGTATTGTTGTGGCGTTCACCCACAATAGACTAAACAACCCTGAACCCCAGCTTCCATGGCTGCTCCTAGCCAGGCAGCCTCACCCCCTTTGCACTGGTTGTCATGCAATGATATAGCAAGCAGATGAGAAAGGTGGCCTAAAAAATCCTACCAAAAATAATCACAAAAGATTAAGTTTTTTGCCAGCTCCTATTTCTTTCCTTACTCTGGTGATATGAATGGCAGTGCTGCTGAAGGGAGGGCACAACTATGCTAATGATAGCAGGAATGGAAGGCAGTACTCAAAGCAACTTGAACTTTGACTGTGGATTAGATGGTAATGAAACAGTTAGTATCCTCACAATCATTGTGCTGGTGTGTATACGGTGCATGCTGCAGTGCAGTATAGAGATGCTCACTCAAGTTCCCTGAAAATTGACACTGGCACTTTATGTATATCATGTAGACACATTGAAAGAGACATGTATTTATCAGGAATCAGGTACTTTGCATGCTGCAACCAGATGGAAGGGGCAGAAATTCATCTGGCTACTCTGAAAACCTGACAAGCTTCAGGTGTTTACCTGTAGCAGATACTGCAATGTGGTTGGTTCCACAAACTGGAATATCAGAGCAGAATTGAATGACCATGGTAAATGCAGCCCTTTTCAATCTAAACTGATTGACATACCAGAGTTTGGCCAGTTTTATCCCTCTAACATTAAAACCAAAATTTCATAGTTATTACGAAACTTTTCTAGAAAGCATCAAGTTGGGTTTGTTACAGCAATTTGCTATGAAAGACAGGTTTAGGTTCAGTGGGAATTCTGTGTCTTGCTTTTGTTAAAATGTCATGAATTTATTTGTTTTTTCTGTGTTTCAAGAGGAAAACCCCACGGGAGTTTTTTTTACTATTCTGTCTTAATATACTTCAGTTAACACTAAAATAGATACATTAATTAATTAATAAACTTCCTCTTAAATTCAACATTTCAAGAATCAGTTTGCTTTCAATCTGAGGTCAGAAGTCAATTTCAGAGGGCCATTTTTTTTACCTGACTTATGAAACCTGAAATTAAAGTTTTTCTAATAAAACATTTTATTACTGTTTCAAATGTTTCCCAATCCATATATGTACATTCATTAAATTAAAAAAAGAAAATCATTTTTTATCAAGTAAAAATGTTACTGATTTTCAGAGGTCTGAAAACTAGATACAAAACACTCTGATGTAGAAATTAATGTGCAATATGTAAGGGGAGAAGGTGATAAGTACAATTCAATAGGATAAAAACTGAAACAAGAGTTCCTTAAAGGAACTCTTCATACATCTCAAAACAATAAAGAATGGACATGTGTAAATACTATCCCACGTAAGTTCAAGAGGTTTTAAGGCTCAAAGTATTGCACTTCAAATTCAGCCCACTAATAATAATGAAAGTAAATTAATAGAGTATTGCTGATGCACAGCTACAGCTATCAAACAGTAAATTGTTTGGGTCAAAATCTAGTTTTACAGCACAAAGAAATCAGAATTCCATGATGAATTAAAATTCCATAATCTCAGTGACAGTCAGATATCAAATGCGATTAATTGTTTAAGTTCACTCCAGAAGACTTGCATGCCTAATTTCCCATTTTATCCAGACTTGTATATGCTGTTTAAGCTACATGACTTTCACTGATGACTTTCATACATGCATCTGTATCTTCAGAATTACCATTCAACGTCATAATAATACAAAACTGGATAGCAAAACTATGTAGCATTTTGCTATCTGTTATGGCAAACTTCCTGGTATCCATAAAGGCTATTACTGAGCAACTCTTGCTCATTCAAGATGGCTTGAAAATGCACAAACAACTCTCTAGGCTCCAGCTGTGCTCAGAGGCTGTCCTCATGAGCCTCTTCTACACAGGCCATGCTTTTGTTGGAATAAGTGCAGTTCTTTTGAACAGGCTTTCTAGTATGATGTAATTCACTGTCAAGGTAAGGCAAAAGGTAAGTTGACTTTGACTTAAATAGTAGGTCCACAATAAAGGACCATGCTCCAGAGTCTTATGGTGACCTTGTCAAAACTCATGGAAAAATCTACCATATACTCCTGTGTTGGCATAAAGATTTTGTATTCTGTTAGTTACTGCATACTAGGAAAAAAGTTGAAGCCATAGTGAATACCCATCTGATCCCATCTGACTTGTCTCCTTCTACCACCTGAATCCTGCCAAACAACAGGAAATAAGCAAGCTGAAATGTGGAATGGAAAATAGATTTTCTTTAGTAATGAAGAAAGTTACATTGACTTAGATGTTTAGCTTCAATTGTTACTCACTTAAGAAAAAAGTCAGAAAACCAGGTTCAAATAATACTGAAAAAGATTTCCAAAATTTGAATAGTATACCTGAGCTAGTTCTTTGAAGAAACAACCTAGGATTTAAACCACAGCTTATATGTGTGCTTGTGACATACTCCAACCTTCAGAAAAAGCTGCAACAATGCCACACAACTGCAGAAATAACTCCATTCCTCCAATAATATTTTGGCTTTGCAAGCAAATCCACTCAGCTCATCCCAAAACATATTTAAAAGTGATATCCCAAAATAACTTCCAATCTTTCTTCTCAGTTTAATACTTTTCATAATGATCCACAAGCTTTTTAAACAGCACACTGCTGTAGTGAGTTCCTTCCCTTCAAATTGAATGAAATATGTAGGGATTGAGTTAGATGCATGTTATCTCAATCAGATTTTAATTTGCCAGTTAATTACCCAGCTAGGTATATTCATGGATGCTAAAGTTTGCAATGCACCCATCATAGAAACTATATACATGTAGGATGCACTACTTCAACTCTCCTATCATTGTGGCATAAGAAAAAATTGAAGCGCAAATGGCTGTGCCACACATTGCATATAATGTATACACTTGATTCAGACTTCAAATTGACTTCAATTAAGTGATTTTCACATGGCATAAGACAAACACCGAGCTCCTGCTATATTGACATAGTATCAGAAAGATAGTACCCATGCGTATGTGGAGTCAATCACATTCGGGAATGTTTAAGAATTCCACAGAACATAACTAAGCATTTCAGCCCACTACAGATTTTCCTTCATGACTTTCCAATACAAATGCACAGTTCTGACACTCAATTTCCCCCAAAGGATTTAGAATAAAATAACAAATTAGTAATCATAATTAACTCAGCAAAATTCTTCAGTAGGATAATGAAATCCAGATATTAGTTAGACAGAAAAGTAATCAAAAACCTCCAAACTGATAGCCACAAAGCTTTTTATTTCATCTAATAAATTCTGTGATCTATCAGCCTAAATGATTAGTGGTCTGTGAAGACCATGCATTTCAGCCATGCAACATGCAACAAAGCAGCACATAACACAATGTAAAAATGGCAAAGAAAACCAAGTGATGGCCATGCTAGTATTCGTCAAGGGTCTCCTTACCAAACAGTGAAATCCTATGCCTGACAAGAACTCCAAGTTTGCAGAACAGGCTGAAGACAAAAGAAAAACAAAAGAGGAGAGAAGGGAAAAGGAAAAATAAAAGGGGGGGAGGGAGGAGAAAGAAAAAAATAACAGCTGATATATGAGCAGGAAAAGCAACATGATGTCACGCAGAAAGAATCAATTATCTGAGCAGAATGTGGGACAGAGTACTAAAGAAAGAGTTTTTAAGTGCATATCCTTAACAAACATGGTTAAATAAGCACATATTATAATTAAAGAAACAAAAAAAAAATTAAAAGCAAAGCTAATTAATATAAAAGCGTCCTATGATAATCCACAAGGAAATAATCATCAGAGCTTCAAGAAGTAAAATGTGGTTTATGTGCTACTCAGGATACCTTTGACAATTTGAAAACAAAAGGTCAGGAAATCAGATTAATTGAAGTGTTTGACAGCAAATGTTTAACTAGCCCAATTTGGATCTTGTCATCTTGAACACAGTGAGAATTTCTTTTAAAATACATTGCTTTTTAAACACACTTAACATAAGAAATAGCCTTTTACATGATTAAAACACAACAAAAATGGATATGATCAAAGATCTCCTTTCACATGTTTGAATTAATTTCTGTGCTGATGAGTAGTGTCCCATTCAGGACAACAAAGAATGAAGTTCTGTTAATTTATAGAGACAGGAGCACACTGCCCTACCCAAAGTGACCTGGCCTCCAGATTTAGGAGGAGTTAGCTTAATCATAATGATCCAGTTCAGTATGAGAATTTTCTGAGAGCCACATAAATTTTTGTGTTATTTTCTATGCTACAAACCCCCTCATCTGTCATAAATGACATGAATGATATCATGTCATTTCATTAAGCTATTTAATTACCAGGCACACAGGCTAGTGATCAACCTGTGATTTAAAAGCAAGAGATACCATAAGCATGTCTGCACAGCCTATGGATGAGATCTGAACATGTTGTTCCATTTACAGAGAAGAGAATAGTGCCAAATGGAAACATTTATGTCCAGAATCAGGATAGCCAGGTTAATGTGGTGTGGAATCCAGCTAATTAGCCAGTGCACATTGATCCAACTGCTCAGCATTTGAAATGAGTCTGGTTGGTGCTTGTTCAGGGATCTTCACTCACTTTAAATTGTATAAGCAGACATACTATAGATTCTTTTATGAGAATCCTGGTTCACCCAGTCCAACAGGAAAAACTCTACAGAAAAACATGTTGGCATCATAACAAAGACATTAAATAGCCCACAATCTATCTTATATTCTAACCTGAAAATGTTACTCTACTGAATGTAGCATTCAGCAGATGCTATGTTTTTGCAAAGTCAGACAGAACCTATTATCCCTAGCGTAATTAGTTTAGGTGAAATTAATAAAGAAATTAAAATTTCCAAATGGCCAGTACTTCAGACTGATGTCCAGAACTAATTTTATACAACTGCAGTAGAACAAGGACTCCTAAGACGGTCTAATGGATGAGAAATTAAAAGATCCCAATCCTGAAGAGGCTGGTTACAAATACAATGGAATACCACGCCACCATTATTTCAGGAAGAGGTGTGACCTATATTTGCCCACACAAAAAAAAATCTGGATTTAATTTATTTGCTGGACATGGAATGGCTATTGCACTTGTTTACACTGACACTGCATTATCAATACCCAAAGTTATACTCTTCCATAGCTTAATGAATTTTAGCTTATTCACTGGAAAAAGAAAGGAATAGGGAACTGCCCTTAACTTGGAGAAAATCCTATGTATGAGTTGCACTCAAAGAAACCTAAAGGGAAACCTCAACAGAAAATCCAATATTCAGTTTTGGCAAATTCCCTACAATACTGTGGGGAAAAGAAACCCCCACCAAACAAAACCCACAAAATATGTTGAGAATTTATTAAAATGGCCCAAAACAACCCTTCAGGAAACGGGTCATGTAACGTCTTTTCTAAAATCATTGCATCTTGATAATTAAGAAATAAACTGCTCAATAGCACTGGTTATAACTTCATGCAACATTTCCATTCATGTGTTTTCTTCTCTTTGGCTGTCACTTCTGGCTGGCAGGTAACTCAAGTGTGGCACCAGCTCTAATCATTTTGCTGAGTGACACGTTCAGGAATCTCAGAGATTCTATGAAGGTATGTACATGGATATATTAATGTTTGACATATTCCAGAAGTATGGGATTTATTGGCATGACTTAAAAACTGTAAAAATATCATTATCTAGAACATTACAGACAGAAAAACAGCAGCTCCTAGAGTGGAAAATTATATAGATGCATACAATTTGATGCAAGCATTTGTCTTTGAAAAATGCCATTCAGTCAACTGCCAGATCAAATTAGTCCATGAGGTGACACAGGATCAAGACAGCCATTACTTACTCATGCTTAGTATTGTTGCTAGAAACTTCACTCAATTATTCCCACAATCTTGCAAACCCCGCATGTCTGTATGACCATCAATCATCTGCGAGCCTCAAAGAGCAGCAATTCAGTTTTACATGGTTCAATACCCAGTAACAGTCAAGAAGGCAACCACGATACCTGTACATTACAGGTATGCAGTAAGTCCTGCATGAAGCTTCTAGTCTACCTTACTAAATGGGAAATACAGGTTTAAATTCAATCAGAAGAGAAATTGACAACTTATCTGAGAGAGATGGCCTAAATAATGGGTATCTTCAGAGAAAGGATCAAGTGGATATTTCTGTTATACTACCACCGTTACTGCTTTTTAGAAAACCAAAGAGCACAAGGAGTGCAACTCTCTCACCTTTTTTTACTTTTTATGATGCACAGTAATAATGATACTGAAACACAGTTAAAAGGTTTTCAGGAATACTGATTTCAGTATATACCTATTTCCAACAGTGTAAACTGATACACAATTGTGTAGCCTGTGCCACAGGCAGTGCCACTGATACACTGCTGCACATAATGCTGGATTAAAATTCCTTGCATGCTAAAATCATCACCACTACCTTTAAAACAACATGTAATCATTACTCTGCACTCCTCATTTTATACAATGAAACTTCCTAACAGGAAAAGAAAGTGCAAAAAGTTTAATTTATGTGTTCATAATAATGCTTTTCTGACTCCCACTTCTCACTTTCCCACAATCAACTGCTGCTGTTCAAAGACAAACATGCGTATGCATACACATTAATATTATTTTAAGTTTTACCTTGTCACCATTTCTTTCTCTTTATTAGAGGCATGACCTCCACTGCTGAGAGGCCTACTTGCTGAAGACAAGAAGTACAGGCGATGATTTTTAAAATACTGATCAATCAAAGGGAGTACAACCTGAAATTATATGAGAAAGAATTGGTTATCTGAGAGCTTTTTTTAACTTTGTTCTGTATTACTATTTGTAAGTCACAAATGAACACAGGAGATTTCAAAATGTGCTTTCTTTTTTAAAATCTCGATATATATTTACTTTAATGTTATTCCTCTTTGAGTTTATTTAGTATTCAAATTTGAATTTATTTAGTATTCAATTCCATGGGGTTTTTTAGGAGGACTATAAACCACAATTTAATATTTTTCCAGTACCATATACCCAGGTCCTACCATTCATGTTCATGCCCCTTAACAAACATTTAAGAAAAATTCACCTACAACTAGCAGTGGACTAACCACACTTAATTCTAGATGCTATCAAATAAAACTCCCAAAACTCCTCTTCATTAAGGGCTTGTCCACGATGTTTTCCTGTTTACTTCATGTGGTGACCATTCCTCAGTGCACTGTAGGTACCAGGGAGTGAGTCAATGAACTTGGCAAATAGCACCCTATGGAAGTACTTTCAGGTGCTGAGATTACGGCAAGGATATCAGGGTTAGGAAATGCCGCAGCCAGGTGTCTTTGATGGTTCACCTCTGTATTCAAAAGACATTCTGAATATGCAAACACCACACAAGCTTTTACATGTGAAAGGTGTAAGTAGATTTTTCTAATTTATAAGGTGTAAAACCTTCTTGACACAAAAAGGAGAATCATGACAGGAATGTCATAATTTCTATCAAGAGGAAGTGCAAAGTCCTACACCTGGGGAGGAATAACCCAGCGCACGCTGAGGACTGACCAGCTGGAAAGTAGCTTTGCAGAGAAGGACCAGGGAGTCTCAGTGGACAGCAAACTGGCCATGAGCAAAAAATGCACTCTCCCTGCAAAGAGTCTCCTGGGTTGCATTAGACACAGCACTGTCAGTGGGTCCAGGGAGGTGATTCTTCCAACTTGTATAGCACACTGATAAGGCTGTGTAGGAAGTGCTTTGCCTCGGTCTGGGCTCCCCAGTACAAGAGAAACATGGATGTAATGGAGAGAGAGTTCAGTGAAGGGCCACAAAAATGATGAAGGAACTAGGAACCAACGGCATGGTTTTAAAACAAGGAAAGAAATAAGGAAGGTGACACAGATACATAGCTGTGTTAATTCTAATAGCTATTGCTGACATTTATCTCCCTGGAGACTGTAAATGAGAATAATGTTCAGAATTAGGCTAAGGCAGTAAAAAGAAGATGTAGGGAATATATGAATAACATCACATTAGTAGCTGTATATCACAGAGCAAGAAAATAACAAGAATAAGAATACAGTTATCATTTTTTCACATCTCTACTTATTTTCAAGCTATTTTTATTAGCACCATTTTTACTTAATGAATTTACCATAGAAAAGTACTATAAAAACAATAATCATGTAATTAACAAATACTTTCTCACTTCAACTACTTATTACATTGACAAAGTATAAGCAAAGATATACTGTACTTTGGCAAAAAACTTGATTTCTTGTTCATATGGAAAGTGTTCTCCTTTGCCTCTGCTGCCACCATCTGCAGAGAGAAGAAAATTAAGCTCTCTGTCATATATCCTAATTACAGTCTACTCTGCACTTGACTTAGAGTGTACATTATAAGCATGTAATACTGGTCATCTTCAGATGGAGATTTAAGATACCAAAAAGAATATACACACAACTTAAAGTGGCATTTAATGATTACCTCACAAGAAGAAAAGTTACAGCAAATAAAATGTGTAAAGAAAAATTGCCCAAATCTTCAGAAAAGTGTAAACATTTCATCGTTCAAAGATATATGGATATTTTTGTGGTTTATCCAGTCTCCCTGCTTTTCCCACCATTAATACTGTCAGTTGTAGCATCTAAGCCTAAACATGAGGCACAGTATATGTTGCATGGCACTGCAACTCACATGGTTACACAGAAGCTGCATCTGGACAGTTTTTTTTGCTTTTACAGCTCATGTAAGAAGCTGACTTGGGTCACCATACTACTTTTCTTTTTTAAATCATTAACAAAGGCAGATCAAGATAAATCCTTTCCTTCGTAGCACTGCTAATGAAACATATGCTAGGTGTTAGTGAAAGAACATTCCCACTGTGAGAGTTAAAGAGGTTTCTCTACTCAACTACCTTCTCAAAAGAAAATTTCAGAATTTTAAAAATGACTGGTTTAGTTTGCTCTGTGAAAAAAAGATTAGATGTGAATAGTAAATATTATTTTGCACATCAGAGATTATCAATTTGTGCATAAATACAAGGGGGCAGCTAATTTTCTTTTTCAAAGAATGAAAGTCATTATAAATTCTGGCTGAACACTGAAACGAATATGGGAAACTGCAATGAATATATGAACTATGTAACTTTCCAAAATTCATCATGTTCATCAACTATATGAAACTAGAGGGTAAACTCCCATATTGTGTAATTAAAAATATTCTAGTTGTTTTTATAATATTAAACATGTTAGTTAATGATTGTTAAGAAAATGCATGAGGAGTACTATACCAAACTCCAGAATGTACTGATGGGCTTCATCCACATATCTTATAAGCTGCTGAAGAAAACTGTAGGCAAAGCGTTTCTCAATGGAAGGTGTGTCTAATTCCAGGTCCTTAAGTCCTCTGTAAAAAGAAGCAAGTCAATTTTCACACATGCAGAAGGACTCTCCATGTAGTCTGACACCATTTTCTCTAGTAAATAAGAAAGTGAAGCAAGTAAAGAATTATTCTGTGTTTGAACTAAACAATACTCTTTAGGTTTTGAGCAATTTGTTGAGATACAACTCTGATTTCCCAAACATATTACAGAAAAGTGAGATCAATACAGGTTGCTCTAAGTTCTTTTGCTCACCTGTAAGGCACTAGTGTCTCAACTTTCCCTCCAGGTATTGATTCCTGGGTGAGGAAGTTTTGAAACTTCCAAAATACTTTGATTTAAAAAATCGAACCAGAAGTAAATCTAGTCTCCTTCATCATGACTTTTCTCTAAAAGTCTGCTTGTATTGGGAAACATTTTAATAGTTTTGCAGCATTTGTGAAAAATCAAGGGAAAACCAAACCAAAGAGATAGGATTGCAGTTTACTTTTTCCAGAAGTCACTCTGGAAAAGGTGCCCCCAGGTCTGAGGTGCCAGAAAGAAGAATGAATGAGGGCCTCAGCATCAGTAGTGGAGAGACCGCAGCTTTTGGGAATTTCTCTATGGGTTCTACAGAGATTTTTTAGCCTGGAGTGTCAGCAGCTGCAGGGGCCTGGTGTGAGTGGATTTGGTGTCTACATCCTCCTGTGTTAGTGGTGTCTGCCACTGGAGCATGTGGATTGCAGTGCAAATGCTGTGTGTCCCAAAAAACAGCTGAAGTGGGGGGTGACTCTGTCAGTAAGGCAAGTGAGGGACTTGGTGCCAGCAGCTGGAGTGGGACCATGGGTCACAGGCATGTGCCTGAGTGCAATGTGATTGACAGGGTGCAAGTGTTTGTGTTTTCCCTAAACCCGGTCTGCATGAGGGTGCACCAAACTAGAATGGTCACTGTCATGTAAAAGATTGGAAAGATATTTCTAGGGCAGATATGGCAGGAAGTCAAGTGGCAAACATACCAAAGGAAAACATGAATCAGACATTAGCATGTGTAGACAGTGCAGTCACAGGACCAGCAGGTACACTGGGTTTAACTTGATAGAAAGACCTGCATTTCACTAGCACAGGAGGATGTAGATGCAGCAGAAACTAGATGAGGAGTGTGTCCAAGTTAACAATTATCTTACCATCCCTCTGAGCCTTCCCTTCCTCCAAAAATCAAAAGTCATTACTCACTTGTGTTTGACAAATAAAAAGGATTAGTCAAAAAGGCATGTGTAACCTTGAATACAGCTGAGGAACCTTTTGTCCTTTCGAAAAGAAACCTTTGCTGACTGACATCTTTCTTTGTCTATTCTACTCCACTGAAGAAAAGTAAATTGAATTATTCCAGATACCCTGAAAAATTTTACCTATGTCATATAAAAGAAAGGAAGTAGATAGGTTTTAAGTACATGCACTGGTCTAATTAATTCATTCACAATGATTACTTAAATCCATCTGTGCAATGGATTTCATTCACTTTACTGATGTTCAAGACATACAAATCTCATATATGCTTTCAGCCTTCCCTTGTCAGCCATATTTTCTAAACTACGTGATGAAGCAGACGAGCCTACAACTGAATTAAAATTTTATTCCAGCTGCATTTATGTCCTTGTGGCAGAGACAGAGTCCATTTCCCTTCCAGTAGATGGTGTAGTGCTGCGGTTTGGATATAGGATGAGAATAACATTGATAACACTGATGTTTTCACAGTTGTTATATGTGTAATGCACACATTAAGAAAGGACTTTTCAGCCTGGTCAAGTTCACATGAAGATGGGAGAGCCCAGCTAGGACAGCCAGGCTCGCCAGAAGGATGTTCCCTACCACACAATGTCATGCTCTGGAGGCTACCAAGGAGGCAGGATTGATGCTGGGAAACACACTGGGCATCAGAAGTGTGGGTTTTTTCTGGAGGTGGTGAGCAATTGCATTTGTGCATCACTTGTAAATGTTATTGTTGTCATTATTATTATTTAGTATTATTTTCCTTTCTTATCCTTAAAATTGTCTTTATCTTAACCCATGAGGTTTTTTTTCCACTCTCCTCCCCATCCCCTTGTGGGGGAGGGGTTAGCAATAAGATGCCCAGTGCTGCTGCCAGCTGGTGTTAAACCACAACAATTTAGTTGGCAAATATGTCATATTAAAACCAAAAGGAATTATGCACGCTATTCTGCGGAGAACAGCATGTACATACACAGAATGAATATTTTTCTGTTGATTACTACATTTAGTCACCACTATTAAACTGTGGATTGTTTAAAAAAAATTAAAACATCACATTTCACTTTTAAAATATTTTAGTAGCACTGCTAATTGACTCAGTTGAAAGAAATGAGTAGTAGATTTTAGAACAAAGCTATTGCTTTGATATAAATTGTTATAGAGATGCATGTGACTGACCTGTAGTGAAGACTCAGTAACTCTACCACATAGAAAATTAACAGTTGGATGTATGGAGACTGACCAGAAACGAAAAGTATGCTGCAGTATTGAGAGGAGAGGCAGAAGACACACAATGATTCTGGATAACTTGTGCCTTCCAAAAACCCTGCTAACAACTCTGTAATCTATTTCTTCCTTACACTGTTGTATACGAAGGAGCTCATCCTGAAAACAACCATAGATTTTTCTTCTAAATTTTTTTTTTAAAAAAGCTACTGAGGACTATTAGAAACCTCTTGTGGCATTAATACTTAACAAAGAAATACCTGGAGACAACATATCCATTGATTTGTAGAAATTTCAGAATATCCTGCGCTTTTTCTCTGTCCTTGGCTTTTTCTTTGGCTGTGAGGGTATCATAAGGAACAAGAAGAGGATGGTTGCCTCCTCCTACTATGGAACATGAAAAGAATTAAAAAGCAGTTAAAGAGTTATCTGTTGACAGGATGAGTCCTGGTATTTAAAAGCATTATCATAATAATGTTAAAGCAAGTTAAAGCAAAATCTAGTCTGAAATAACAGCAATGCACTTTTCCATCTCTTTACACAAGCCTAAAAATATTCAGATAGAAACTTTAGATGTGGCTGCAAACATAAGTGTAACATAATCAGTTACTGGAAATACCAGGTATTGAACCTACTGCAGAAATCATTAACGAAAAAAAATGCTTAACTGTTACAAACATGTATTATATTTAGAGCTCCACTTAACGAAACTGCAAAGATTTCAATACTGAACACATAATTTCATAAGAAAATCAAGATATAAATACATATGCAAACACATACAGAGTCCTGCAAAAGGGTTCACAGAATTTACCAATTTCTAAAAATATATGAAAGTGATGCAGTTCTACTTTATAGTAATAAAGACAGAAATGTTTTTTTTCAGCTGTCTAATCTGATAGAAAGAACACTGCGAAAACAACAAATTTGTGTTGCTTACAAATACCTGATGTATTGATACACCTCTGAACATGGATAGTTAATTTGGCAGCAAAATAAAGTTGCTTTCATTAATATAAATATCTGCGCCAAGAGCAACACTGTTAGGATTTCACCTTCTGAAGTGACCATCACACAGCAGAACACGGTCATTTCTTATAATTGCTATGAAACCCCAGTAAATTGTAACGGTAACGACCAGGCTTGCCTCAGAAAAAAATGCTACAGAAAGTATTTAGTAATAATATTTTAGAAAGGAACAAATTCCCTGTAGAAAATATTGGAGACATATCCTTAAGTGATTTTGCAAGAAGCATATTCTAAAATTTTCCATTAGCCCTGCCTGAATCAGTTTAAGTACACACAAAATGGTAATCTAGTGGGCAAGTCTGATGTTTTGGAGGGTTTTTGTCTGGCTTGCATTTTTTGAGGAAGTACAGCCCTTAGCATACTATTCTATTATCACAAATGTGATCTAATTCCACCTTATTACAGTTGCAGACAGACACGCAAAAATGCTAATAAGCATCATAAGCGTACACACTCTATCCATGGACATCATTAAGACTATAACAGATCATTCAATTGCAATTAATACACACAAAGTGTTCAATAAGAAAGGAGAATGACATTTGCAGGTTTCTGGTGGCTAATGTGTATGCAAAACGCCTGGAATAAAAAATAGGAGTACTCTGTTTCTGAAGTTCAGTTACTGTTCTGTTCTTTACACATTTATAAAAAAATATTTAAAGAGTAGTATATGTACATAATGAAAGAAAAAACACTCACTCCTTGAGAGCCAGGTTTTGCTCATCTTACAAATACATCCACTTTACACATGGAAACTCTGCATCACAAGCCTCTCCTTCACTCACTATAGTCACCTCCAGCCTTGTCAGTAACATGCTCCTTTGCACACCACCACAGATACTATACAGGGTTCGCACTGAAGTGCTGCTCAGAAGCAAAAATCTGCTTTCAAAGCCGCTGAAGTCCATATAAATACCTAGTCTTCCTGTAGCCTAGATTTCCCAGACTCAACCCATCCTGGGGCTACTTAACTTGAAGAATTTTTTTTTTAAAAGGTTATAAAAAATTAAAATAAATCTGCATTAAGGGGAAATATAAAGGCATTGAAATTCATAGTGATTCATCAAAGGTATTTCCAGGTGGAACTTCAGTTTTTTATAAGACCTCAACTATTGTATCTTTTCTGGAAGCTTACAAGTAATTAAAAAAGAAAAAAATCTAAAAAAAAAAAAAAGTTTGAGTTTGGTGCTTGCAATTATACTTGATAGCCTTAGATAAGAAAAAAAACCCTAAAAACCCTAGCTTGAGTCATTTCCAAATGAGACTTTGCTGTTTCTCCAAATATTGTTTCCTCCATATGCAAATACAGTATTATCTGAAAAAAATTAATTAGCTTTAACATAAGAAACTATTTTAACACAGAGGAAAAATGTTAAGTTACACAATACATGCAAAGTTTTTCACTTAGGTAAGCCGAGATCATGAGGTACATGTGGAATCAAGAATCAGTCCTAGCTTTATCCACTTGTCAATTCAATACATGGTAGATGCAATACTTAGTAAACACTCATTTAGATCTACCTATAATAAAAGAAGTAATTCAAGTGCAATCAGAGCCCACTGGGCAGTCTGAAACATTAATGCTAGAAGGAAAATATATTAATGTAGCTTAACTTTGTTTAAAAGCTTTAACTTCTCTTCCTTTCAGAAATACAAATTGATAAATTAACAAATCCTGTTACACTCAGTACTACAAAAACTTCCAGAGACTAAAAATCACAAAACATTTAATTAAGAACAGATACTTCATTGTTTCTTATTTGTCAATTTAAATTTGCTTTGCCTTTTTTTCCCCCAATCTCTTTTCTCAAATACACAACCTAGGCTAATCATAGAGAACTTAAAATACTGTAAATAAATAAATTAATATTACCTTTTGCTTCAAGCTCCATTTTCTTTTTCTTTGCCCATATGTTATGGTAGTTTTCAGCCATCATTTCAGCCATAGCCTTAGGAACAAGGAGAGCTTAGTGATGTATCTTGCAATGGTTAACCCCCAAGGAAGGACAACATTCTAGTTGCTATTAAACAACAAGTATTTTTCCTCTGGGAAGTTCAATGTAATTACATTTTAATGGTTCACTGAAAACAAGAGTTTTTATAGAAAAAATGAGATACACAATTTGGGCAGGATAGGTACATGTGTAGGAATTAGGAGCCCAGTGAATAGAAAACTGCTAATAAGAAAAAGCAGGCACCACAAAGAGGAGTGTAGTCTGGAAAGTGTCCTGAGGTGTCCTACGGGTACTTGAGTCTCAAAACAATACAGGCAAGAACACCCTGAAGGGTCTGTTAAGGGAAACAAGGAGCAGCAAGCCAGAGGAATGAACCCTGCTGGCTGTGGCAGACTGACTAGAAACCCATGGAAATTTCGAGGCCAAGGTGGATACTCATTTTTGTGAGTGCTCTTAGAACCACCAAACATTTTACCAGGGTCTCCATACATGCAGCCACATTTCTTTCCATTCAGCATGAAATTCTCCTCCAGGTATGTAAATTCTTAGTCTAAACTAAAATCTTTCAGAATGGTAAACTAGAAGCTAGACCTCAAACTAAGCAAAGCACCAACAAGCACTCCAGTCTCTAACTGGTAGGAACTACTAGTTCAACATGAAACATCTTTCTAAACCCACCTCTCCTATCCTCCTCTTTGTATACCTTCTAGGTGTACACAATGGTGGAATTAATTTTCTGTAGGTTTCACTTCTTTCATGGACCTACAGAAACATTCTTATCTTCAATAAGGCTTTTGAGTGACCAATATTTCTGAATGCCAACTTATTTGGGAGAATATTCATTAATTCAGGTAGCAACTTGAAATCTTTCAGCCATATCAAGTTTGTCTATAGCACAACGTGTTTCATAAACTTTTCTCCAGTAGATACATTGCTACACAGCTCTCCAAAATGCAGATACTTTTTATCATGCACACTGTGGCCCTGGTGTTTTGACAATCCAGATTGAGACCTTGGAAGAATGTAGTGTAGTCCGGGTTTTCTTTCCTTGGAAAGCAGGGTGCTATGAAGATCATCTCAATGCATGATCTAGCTGTTCAGGGAGCCAAGATGTGACCAGATAACAACTTAAGACCAAAACTAGAAGTATTTCTCAGACTTACAATTTTGGATATGATCATGATCCCTGCTAGCACAGTATATGCACAGGATGATGGAAAAATTAAATAGCAGAGATTTTTATGTACTAGTTAAAAACAAACAGCTTTGTTCAAAACAACTAAATTTTCCCTGCTATTTAAAACCAGGTTGAATCTAACCCTGAACTCCAACTTTGAAGATATTAAACATTTTTTAAAAGTTCAAAATTACATTGAGTTAATTTTTAAAACTCAGAGCTCATTAATACCTACCATGTTTGGATATTTCCTAGCTGACAATATCAGGGCAACTAATACCTGAAAGTGCAATTTAACTAAATTAGCTTAGTTTAGCTTTTAAATAATAGATTTTGAAGCTGGTTTCAAAGACGACCTCTCTTTGTAACTAAGGGCAAATGAATCATAAAGCCAGCCAGCTCTGCTTTATAACTGAGGGCTACAAAGGGAATAAAATTAATGACAAATGTTAAGAGGGTATAGCATAAAAGTAAACAAGGGAGTAACAGAAATCCAAACTCCATTTCTTTTGTGGTTTGTGACAGGATGGTTACTTTTCTCTGAGTTTGGTTTACTGTATCATAATACTATGATGTTGATCACATCAAGAGTGGTTTCATGAGCACTAAGCATAGTCTGCAGAGTCTTTTCACTACCCTGAGCCTATACAAATGTTAGATGGTATCGTTATAATAAAGCTGTTCCACCAGTTTAAGGGAAGAGTGTAATTACAGAAGTAGTGTTATTTAATTATAAATTTTATTATCTCTTTGGAATCTTTTTGAACACTTTAACTCAACTAGGATATTTAATTGGAAGCAAAGTCTTATTGTAAAGCTACTCGGCAATCTGAAATGGTTAGAAATATAAAACTAGAAACCATGAGATAGGACTCAAGGAGGGGAAATCCAGTGTGAGAATTTGATCAGAGACACAGTGTAGTATATACTGTTAGTTAACTAGTTACTTTACTACTGCTGCTTGCTTCACCGCACTGACTACGCCAACTTAACCCCGCGTTTCGGGAGATTTTTGTAGCGAGCTTTGAACACCCTGTTATCATGACTAGACTGGTACAAACACTCATGCTAACCAATTTAAAACTATCTAATGTATGTCTACATAATACTGCAATATACTCAGAGTAAATTTTAGGCTGTAAAACTTAGCACCATATGCCATCCAATGCCATGAAAAAAAAAAAAATCCAACCTTTCTAAAGACAGAAACATAATTTGCTCATCAACTAAAAAAATATTGTTCCAAGTAAGAGCAAGCTACTGGTCTGTCAAAATCCTACCCTCAACGTTTTCATTCTCCACGCTCAGTATGTGTTAACAATGGTTCCTGATTCTTATTTTTGCAGTTTAGAAAAAAGAGCAATGACAAAATGTTTTGGGATGATGGTGGAGAAATGAATGATGAACAGAGAAAAGCTGATGCTGCAAGCTGTGCTAAAGAGGATTCTATTTGAAGTGACAAATGTATGCAAAAAGAGCTGGGAAAAATCAGTCCAGAACTAAAATAAATTTGGAAGCATTTGAACATGATGGGTTTTTTTAAAAAAAAGAGGATCAAATAGCAATTATGAAAAAGACAAAAAACCCAAACAAAACACCAACCCAAACCAAAATCAAAGCATATCAAATAAAGTAACGTAAGACACCACATTTGTTTAAAATAAGCTAGCAGAAAAGAAAAAAAAATTAAAGAAAAGGGTAGATACATTAAGTGCTTCTGACTTACATGCAAGTCTCTGGAGAGGGTGACGTTGCTCATGTCAATTGCTCGGGGAGCGTAACCATGGGCTGTATCTACAGAGATCTGAACGGAAAACATACAAAAGAGTTTATTTATTTATTTACACATTTAAAGGCATCCATAGCCATCCAATTCTAAAAAATGACAAACTAAAATCATATTAATACACACTATTAATTTGTAATCACCTACTGTTGTAAGTAATTCTCCTAATTAATGTAGTTAACTTTAAATCAAGGGAACAAATATATTCTATTTTAGTTTTGTTCAGTTTGGGTTTTTTAAATATTTTTCAACATAACAATTTGAAAGAGGGAAAGAAAGTTACAACTTCAGTGACTAGAAATCCAAACCAATCTTCAGAGTTGTAAAATTGCTCGTCAAGAACCTTTTCACCTATTTTTATGCTGTGGGTTTATTTGGGTTTATTTCATCCCTTGTACAATCAAAAATTGGAGAGAAGATTTTTCATGCCTTTAAAAAAATGTTTTTAATGAAATGGCTCACTTGACTGGTTTGAGATATGCGACGAGTCCGATTATACAGTGCCATGGAATCTCCCTCCCGTGTTCTTTCAATTCTCCATCCCCATGCCAGCATAGTTTTTAGTGATTCTTTAATTGGCCATCGATAAATTTCTTTCTCCTAGAAGAATGCACATGCAATAATTGCCTTGTTCATTATGTAGCTGTACAGAGCAAAGAATAACTATTGGGCTTTTTTCTGGTTATACTGAGATGCAAAGAGATGTGCTGAAATTCTCCCTTATGGCCCAGGGATGCTGCAAAGAAGCAAATAAATTATTTAAGACATTAAGAAGTTTATTTATCATTTCAGAGGCAAGAAGTCAATGGTCGCAGAGATAACCATGTTAATGGTACTTTCAGATGTGAACTTAAAGGTGGAGCTGTAATTATCAGGAGTAATGCAGTGTTGCATCTGCTACAATAATCATAGGAAAATAAAACAAAACAAAACAAAACAAATCTATGTTGGAAAGGCCCCATGGTCATTATCTGGCTCAACCTTCTGTTGAGGTCATCTAAGTTCCCCTAATTAGGCTATCAACATTTATCAAGATTAGGTTATCTAGGGGTCCCCATGCCATGCCTTGAATATTTGCAGTGCAGGTGATTTCACCACTTCTCTGGACAATCTATTCTAGTGTTTAACTTGACAAGATAAGAAGGATTTTCAGAGAGCATTTCTGTTGAAACAACTTACAGCCATTGGCTCTTGTCCTGTCACTGTGCACCCCTGTGAAGAGAATTAATACATCCATCTTCTCAATAAACAGCATTTAGGTACTGGGAAACCAAGGTTATATCCCCATCAGCTTTCTCTTCTTAAGTTGAACAAACCCAGTTTTCTTCAGCCTTGCTTCATTTATAAAGTTCTTCAGCCTTCTAATTGCCTTCATTCCTTCACTGGAGACCAGACAAAACCCAAACCTCAGCCTTCACCAAGCAAGCAGGCATTCCTGTATGAGCTTACTGTAAAAATATACTGGCAATAGGACACTCCAGTTTCACAAACAAGCAATGCCATGTAAATTCAGCCATGAGAGAAAACAGATTGAGTGATCTATTTATTGTACAACAAAACCCTTCTACCTCTCATTGAGATTTTGAGGAAGGTAAGAACCACACATTAGCATGTACTCTAAAGAAATTTTTGAAAAGTGATGTAAACACAAGTGATATTTTCACAGTGAATGAAACAATTTTTCAAGCACTCTGGATCAAGAAGGAACAAATTCCTTACCTTTTCAGATAGTAACTTATATTGTTTCATCAGTGGTTGCACTTTTGCAGATTCAGAGTATGTTTCACCATATATCCATCCATTGGCAAACTGAGAACAGCAACAATAAATGCAGAAAAAAATGTCGGAAAACCACAAAATGTGAAAAATCCTTTTTTTATTGTATAAAGGAGCTGAACAAAGCCTCTGCAGAGCTTTCTATATTTATATTACCTACACATAATTAAATTAATTATATATCATGCCATCTTTTTGAAAATTAGTGATTACAAAAAGATAACATTTCAATATATTTTTCTTTTAAATATTTATACAGAGCAAAATACTATGCTACAGGTGAGGAACTATTTTTAATAGCACAAAGAAATAAAAAGAAATAAAAACCCTGAAGAGGTTTAGTGTATAAAAACAATTAAATTTTAAGTCAATGAAACTCTTAAACAATTAACAAGTGTATTTACTCAAGAGTCAACAATAAAAATAATGTAATGAAGAAATACTCGTGTGTACCTACAGAACTTTGCCCCCAAATGCATTTCAAGAAAATACAAGTTTATATCCTACCTACATACCAATTTCTAGCATTATGAAAAATAATAATTCAAATAAAAAATCCAATTTTGCATTAATTGTAATATATATTTTACCTTTTCCATTGACCACTTGTCATGAGAGTGTTCTGCATATTTGTTAATGAAATAGTCTAGCTTTTCAGGGATTGTAATGCTGAAAGTGAAAAGAAAAATAACCATTATATCACACATGCTACAATGCAAGTGCTTTTGGAGAAAACTTTCAAATAATTAATTAGTAGTGCATACATCTATTCAAAACATCTTACTGTGGCTCTGTTTCCTCATATACAGTTTGCTGCAAGCCCTTGTTAATACAGGAAATAACCTGAGATTTTAAATGGGCACTGAATGAGAACCTCAGCTGTTGTAGGAATTTTACTTGTTTGACACACATGTGCAGAGAAAAAAAATCAATACTGATACTGGGCACTCATGCTTTTTGTCATGAATTTCTATTACTAATATGAATTTTCTTAAGATTAAAGATATAACTATGGCCCATAGTTTCAGAAATAGAATTGTAATTTATTGCACATGTCCATTATAATCTGTGTGCTAACAGTCATTGTTAAAACACATTTATTTTATTTTACTTATTCCTATAAATTTTATTATATGCTTGAAGCACTATAACTTAATAGCTATATCCTCAAGAGTTTATTTTCCAACATCCCATTAAATATTGAAATCCTTATGAAAAATAGAAAACACAAATACACTAGATCTTAGACAGTAAAGGAAAAGCCGTTATCTTTAATGCCAAGCAAACACTAGAAACAGAATCCTCTTCCAAAAATTATTTATCAAATATCAGGATTTTCCTGCATTCATGAGAATGAAAGGAAATAATTGCTTCTTGATCACTTATGAAACAGCAAAATCTTGCCTTCCAGGAGAAAGAATTTTTGCAGAAGAAGTGTTACAGTGCCATCTACTGCAAAGAAGATTCTGGGTTTTAATCTTCAGTCATAAGGTGGGAAAAAGCAGAAATGTAATACAAAATTGTAAGAGTAAGTTTTCAAGAGCCTAACCACACGGAAAGGTCAGAAAACACTCACCCAGTGTGGTTAATGGTTTGTTATTCAGAAGCATGTATTTTGAGGAGAACTCTGGTAATGGCATAACATTGAATAATTTCAGGAATGCAATAAATGGACAAGTACAATAAAGTCATATTATCTAGAGGTTTATGGAAATAGATCTAGGACTAGTAAGCAATGTGATGCAGAATTTGCATGTACGAAGAATATAGGATAGGTTGGAAGTGACACTGACAAAAGTAGTGCTTTCTTTCTTCTTTTTGTGATTACAGTGTTTACTACTGTATTTTGATGTGCACACATGTACAAGCAGGCTGTAACAAAGATATCAATCTACTGGTGGCATTCTGTGTTCTGAATGTTAATACAGATATAGAACTCAAAGGCAATTGAAGCAAACATCTTACAAGTGGTATTTTTCAAGATACAGGATATAACCACACTTTTATACAAAGGATGAATGAAGCTCTAGCTGCAGTCAAAAAACAAAGCACAAAAATCACATTCATATATGTGTTTCATCTGGCTAATGTACTTAAATGCGTATAGTCAGAGTCTGACTGCTTAGAAAGAACGAAAATCATTTTGCCCAATTCCCTATTAGACATAGGAAAAGGAGATTATATGAATGCATGATTGTCATCACTTTCTGTAGGTGCACTGTCATTCACACACACTAGAATTAGTGTCTTGGTACATGCTAATAATGACAGGGATGATGTAGACTCATCTTTTTTTTTTTTACTCCTAAAAACATGCTGGTTTGTTTGCAGCAGACATAAAAAGGTAACTGGACAGTCCTATCTTCAGCCTAGAAGCATGTTAAAAACATTTTAGATTGACCAAGAAATTAGTTATATAACTCGGTATTTGTTGGTTTGTATGATTTAAAATAAATTCACATATAAAAATTAAAAATATAAAATTATGGTCTCCGTTATCTCTAGAAGATAAGCATTTAGAAGAGAATAAAAGCTGCAAGTTCACATCATACCTAACAACAAACCATCCCACTTCTACACATTCATGATGAAAAACCTGAAAAAACTTGTTGCAACAAAGCAATTCCTTACTTCGATGTATCAACAGGTTGAGGATTAAAGTTCCCATCTGAATCCATTGAAGACTGTTTTTCCATCATATTGATGTAATTGGATTCCATGTAGTCTGGAGGTAAGGCCCCTGCAACTGCGCTCAAACAAGGCAAAGCCAATTTGAACAGTTCTTGTTCATACTTCTGTGGAATACACAGGGGATATAAACTGAGTAGTGAATGGAAGCTATCAATATCACTGCTGAAACTGATACATGTGAAACCAAGAAGCCACAGAATGGCGCTCTCAGTGTGAAATTGAATTTTTGTTCTGAAAATAAAGGAAACTAACTGTCCAAAGCAAATTATACAATATAGATAAAGCTAGAGTCAAGCCTTGCTCTTGCTGTAGTAAGTGGGGAACATACTCACTTCACTGCAAGCAACATTAGGCATTTTTCAGATGTCTGCTAACAGAACATAGCACAGAAAAACGGACAGCTAAAGACCTAGATTTGAAATGAAACTCATGAAATTTTAAGCAAGTTGGTTAAAAAAAACTTCATGGAATGAACAATAAATACATACCAAGACATATAATTAAACTTTTGTCCAAAATAGAATTGATTCAGGAGTGATGAAATTACAAATACTAAGCAAAGGACCATGCTTTTGGTTTAAGGAAGGACAGAAAGCATGCGAGGTAGAAATGTGCAGCTTTCAGTCACTTGCAGATACTTGAATTTGCTTTTAGGGCTCTGAAGCGTAGTTGACTTGTACAGATACACCTCTTGATCACTTTATTAGCTATATATATATTTATATATTTTTTTTATATGTATTTATATATATATTTTATATTATATATATCTATTTAATTTAAATTCAGTAAATCTTATCGTTTTCCTTTTAATTGGATAACACAGTGTTGACAAAAGCAGGGTAAAAATGAAAGATTACAGAAAAAATATTACACAGTAATGCTTTCGCGTCTGTAGATGGATATTAAAATTAATTACCTTTTGAGACAAAGCATCAAAAATACCCCAGAACAACTTTCTGGATAAATGAAGTTCTTCTTCTGAGGCAGCACCGAAGTTACCCCATCCACCTGGCAAACAATAATACTTCCAGCATCTTTCATAATGATTTGTCAGCAACTAAAACAGAACATATTTTGAAAGCGAATAAAATATAGCTGTTGATGTTCTACTCTGGCACTTGACCATTACACAGAAATTGCCAGAAAAATTCCTAACTTTTACCAATAACCTACACTGTGTATGTGTTCTCTAAATTGTTGGTGGATATACACACAAAATGAGTAGGTATTCTTTAAACATTAGTGGTATATTCAAAAAGCATTGACAGAAGATAATTTTCCCTAACACCACAAGAACTCTGACAGCTCAGGTGAAGACAAGAATTCACCTGCCTTTGTGCATCACTATTCGAAACACTGATGCTTGCTGGGTAAGATAGCAGACCATGGTTTTACCTTGTTCCAAATTATTATTTACATGTCTGAGAGATATTCAGCAGTTACTCCCCATGTGACACATCTCTTCTGTAAGTTGTAAAACTTGCCATTGGTCTACCCTCCTGTCTTCTATTATGATTGGCAGAGGTCCTTTATTCTCTCTCCCCCTTTCATTTAATACATATTTTAGGGATACATACAAGATCCCAGATTATCAGGGACCCAAATGGTGCAAGGACCTACTACTGTGTATTTGCCAAACTAAAACACAAAGTTTGCGTTTAATGTGTCCTCTATGTCCCCAGACAAGAAGAAAAATCTGTTGTACATCTATCAGTAAACATAATTCCAACCAAAAACTTCCTGGCAATAGTCAAGTATGAAAACCTAGAAAGAATGATCTTTCTAAAATAATTTTAGTTCGAAGTTTATGTTAGCAGTTTCTAAGAGAAAAAGATAATTATTTCAATATCACTTTCCAAAGAGTGTTCGCAAAACATCACAAGTCACAGTCAGCAAAGAGCTGACAAGATTCCTGTTTTCCCAGTCAGAATAAATGCAAAGATAAAAAAATGCAGATATTCATAATATTAACAGAGAGAAATACAGACATTAAAAAAATATATTTAATATAGTCCTTCTGTGTAGAAGGGAGGTTTTTGATAACTAGAAATGCAACCTGAATTCTGTGCTGTCCATTTGTACTTCTCATGGACCAGGAAAAAAGAAAAAATCCATATAACTTATTTGTGTTTCTTTAGATTTCTACATACAGACTATCAATTGCCATCTTCCTTTGTGCAATGGATTTTGCTCCCCAACCCCAAGGGCTTTTCCTGTTCTGTTTCCACATGGGTTTAAAAGAGGAGATAATTAAAGAGAGACTGTATCATTAGACAGAATTCCTGCAAGCAGTGGTTTATCTTTAAGAACTATTGTCTTAGATTATTGTAAAGGTTACAAGGAAGACAGAATATTCTTCATCAATTTTCTGTTGTACTTTGTTACAGGGAATGCCGTTGAATATTCAAATATACTTTTACCTTGAGAGGCATCTTTGCATGTTCATTTAAGAGAGGAACATCAAACACTAATCTTCTCAGCAAATGCTGCATCATGGAAGGCCGCAATTGCCTAGAAGCAGACAAAATATTTCAAACGGGTGTACTAGCATAGTTTCATGTAAATAATTAATAAATACATTAAAGCAACCTGTCAGTTCTATGCCACTATAATTCTCATAAAGTAATTGGATTTTGCTTCTGGCCCTAAAAAATGTGTCCAAAAGAAAGCAAAAAACCGCATACCAAAGAAAACCTTCTGAAGAAGCTGCAAATCAAATGCTTCAAAGGAGTAGGGAAAATATCTGATATATAGACATAAAAAAATCAGGAAAAATACTGAATTTTGATATTGTGTATTATGATTACCATGCCCATGAGAAAAGGCTGTAACGTTAATTTCTTGTAATACATCTGAATGGCTCTTAAAAATATCCTACAAACTAATAAAGACATGAGTGCTAAGTTTTCAGATCTACTAAACAAGACACGCAGCAGTAGGCACCAACTGGAAGGACAGAATACACATATATAGCATGTAAGTTAGAATAGCATGGGCATTTAATGTTTTTAGATAAATAGCAAACACTGGCTCATTTTATTGGTTCTTTCAAGGTAATATATATAAAACAGTCAACGTGATATATATCATAAAGAAAATGCTACACAATAATAAAATGTAACATCAGTGCCTAATTTCTGAAAAACACTTCCACGTTACGAAAAAAATTATGGTGACATATTCAAAAAAGTTCTGGTGATATGAAAGCCTAAATGTTTCTAACTTTAACGAGAAATTAAATTTACGAGTGCCCAGTCAACTTCTGATAATTGAGTCCATAGGCTTATAAAAAAATTGGGCAATAATCAACTGGTTTTGAGATTAGATACTGAGACAAAATTTGCCCCATAGGTGTCAATAATGAGGTATATCAATACTGGTCATTGATAAGGATTTCAAATGCAGCTCATCATAAACGTACACCTCCATGAAACTGTGTAATCTACTGATCATACTGCCAATCTGTACAGATAAAAGTATTTAAATGAGACTTCAGCCTATTCATGATTCCACATTTCCAAAGCCTTGTCTTCTTGCAGTACATCATTTTATCTAATCACCAGGGGTTTCATTTTAAACACTCATTAATAGCAAAATAACTGAGGACAGCATATGAGTGAGCAATATAGTTGCAAACTGAATAGAATGTACTTTAAAATACCACAATAATCTGCCAGAAAAAAAAAATCTTAATTATGCTAGTGGTAGCATAGCCCCGCATTCTTGAATTATAAATATCATAGGTTACATTATCAATAAGGATTCCTGCACATCCAGGAATATTTTCTTACCCACAGATAGACAGCAAACACTCTTCAATAGAATCTCGCTGAGCTTTGGTAAGAGAGCATCCCTTTGAGAGTCTGTACACAGTATGTAATAAGGAATCGATGAGGGAAGCATGGTGCTCTGTGCCAGCAAAAAGAGGAGCACATCTGGTCAACAGAGGCAAGACTGCTGTGCAAAGGTATCGATTAAGAGCCAAAGCCATATCCGTAGCACTTAAAGCAGCCTATGAATTAAAAGTGACAGAAATTAGATTTGTCTTATCAGTGTTGTTACAAATTAAGTGAACTTGCTTGCTTTTCTTTTGTAGTAGTTATGAAGAGGTAAATTTCAAAAAAACCCAAATGAGGATTTGATACCTACTAAAATCTGGATACAATGTTTCTTTTCTTGTTTCTAAAGCCTCACAGATGGGTTTGGGTTTGTTTTTTTATAGACAAAAACATATACAGTAAAGGTAGTCATTCACAACCAAAACAAATATCAAGACTATATTCAAGAATGTCATAGCCACTTAACAGAACAGTCCAAAATTCCAAAAACAGGTAATATCAGTCAAGTCTGCATTTACAGAACTCAGTATGTTTATGTGTTACAGCAGAGTTCCAAGTGAGGAAAAATTCCTCCTTTCTCTTAAATAATAACATAATTACTTGAAGAAAAATGATGACATAAAAGGTCAAATAGAGAAACTGAAGTCCATGTCTTAGCCCTCATTCATATTCTCTAGATCTGATAATTCTGGACAGAGCCAGCTAAGAAAAATAAGACTCAAAAAAAGGGCAGCAATTTCAAGGAGGAATTAAAAAAAAAAAAATGAGCAATTTCCTAAATAACAATGTAGGTGTCCCTAACAAGTGTGTGGGAATGAACATCTTCTGTGCATCTATGGAAAAAGGCTCTCAGTTACATGGTTCACTGACAGCATATCTGGGTCAGATTCCATATCACAGCTCAGAAAGTCTCCTGGGGAAAACCATTGCATATCTTATGGATATAGGTATCAACAGGGGCTCTTATGAACATCACTCTGGAGAATATTTTTTCACTGTTCTTCAAGTAGTCTCAAAGTTCAGCCTCAACACATAGCTCATCCAGCATTTGAGAAATGAAGAAGACAACGTGAAGAAACAAAAAACGTGGGGTTTTTTGAGGGATGAAAAATGCTGCATATTCAATAAGGTAACAGAGCTGAAATAACAACATTCTTAAACCCTTACTGTATCTAAAGAAGCAGCAGCACGAAGATCTGGCAGAAAGCCAACTTCAAGAAGGTGTAGAAGAAAATCCTGGTCCTCAATTCCATAGACCCTGTCAAGGAACAAAACCATGGCTGCCTTGTGATCTGGGCAAAACCCCGCAGACATGTCAGGTTCCACCACAGTACCATCTAAAAGGAAGAAATAAGACTTCAATGACAAGGATCATCCTTCACCAGCAGACTAGGCAGTCATGCTACTATTTGTCAGAGCTTTTGAGTCTCTCTAATATCTAAGTACCTTCCCATGTTTTGTTGCACAAAAGCAATATATTTGTAGTTAACTTAAAGAGAATGCATAAGGCAAATTCTAAGAAGCTAGATCGCAAAGTCTTTTCTTTCCATGCTTCGTGTATTAAGGGACTCATCATATAAGTATCCAAAACATACTAATTCATTTACAGAACTGCTTAGTTTATAGAAGCAGCAGACAGAAATTGAAAAATACAGCAATTCTACATCAAACACCCCAGGAATGCAGCACTGGTGAGCATATCTGCAATATATGACAACAAATCAAGATTGTGTTAAATAGTCCTCTGTGTTTGAAAACCTCTGAAGTGTCTGAAGAAAATAATGGAATATTTTTAAATTTGGGTACTTTCATTTTTAAAACTAAATAAGCAATTTTGCATCTATGAGTTGTGGTACTACTGAGATCAGCTAGAGACATATCACTATTTGGAATATCAATAAATAATGGCATTACAAAATCATTGATCTTTTTCTCTCTTCTACTATAACATTCTTGTGCTTGTGCTGTAAGTTCCTAGACAATCCATGTTGCAAATATAATCCTCTTTCTTCCAAATACCAAAAAAAGCAGATGTAATTCCTTTCCCTTTTATATTGCTGCTCACATAGCTCCCACTATTGTAAACAATTTTATGTAGGCAGAAAACACACAGAAATATATTTGTGTATGAACGTCACACCTATGACATCACCACAGTTGCTGAGGAACAACTCTGGTGTCTTAGCAAGATCTGCTAGAAGCAATTGATAGGGTTAGAACAGCAAAAATTAAGGATTATGTTATCAATAGACTTTTAAAATATTTCAGAAAAATACAAAGTATGCATTTTAAAATTAACTTTTAAAGTTGTAATAGATTTCCAAGATTAAATTTAAACAAATGGAATTTACATCAGTCATTGAAGTGTATACGGAATTACTGCCTACAGCATGCAAAACCTTTTTGAAACATGTCTGAAACACACAATTTTTTTTCTAATTCACATGATAAATCATTTCATATCAATAACATTTTAAATACTGAAGGAAGTATGAGCATTGATATGTTGTTGGAGGAGAGGAAAAAAAAATTAGAATAATCATCTCACCTTTAGCTATGGTTGGCATGTGGAAAGGAATACTAATTACTCCCACCAAATCTTCCAGTGGAATCAAAGACCGAAGAATTGATCTAATTCTAATGGCTTCCCCTTTACCAGCATGGATTAACTAAGGAAAAGGCAAATAAAAAATTAACTAAGTCTTCTTTTTATCATCTGTATGAGTTCATCTTCTGGAAACTTCTTAAACCACAGACACACCAGAATGACCGCTCTTAAATTAGCATTATAATTAATAACATAAATTTCATGCAATGTGTATTTATTTGCTGTGATTTGGAAGCAAATGTGCAAAGTCTAGAAATTTAGATGTTTGGTTATTAAATAAGACCAAGCCCATTTTCAGAATGGAAAGTTAGGTCAAATATATTGAACAAAGCATTAAAATGTAACACATGGAGGGAGGGGAGGTGGAAGCAAATCCAGATTTTTATATGAAAACTGCCATTTTTTCTGTCCTGCTCATATAACAACACTTTCAGGTATCTCAGTTGTTTTAGTTTTGTTTTTCAAATGTCTGCAAGACAGTGAAGAAAAAAGACTATTTGTTTTATTCAAAAACCCAGATATTTATACACTGATGCTATTATATTTATATCTCTCTCTCCTTTCTCCAGTTATCAATCTCTGCACAAATCTGATAGTAATATATCTGAATTAGGGCCCATTAAGGGGTGAAATCAGAAAGTACAAATAGCTAAGTAGAATTTCTGAAGAACAGGAAAGTTCTTTCAAATAGTTTCAAGCTGTTAGGAACTAAGTGGTAGGGACTTAGATTTTATAGTGGAAGTTTCTGGGTCTTCTAATGCCTGGAATAATGACATTTTACCTTTGAGAAAGTTTTTCAGTGTGAATAAAGATTATAAAACATCAGTATGTATGTCCAGTGACAATATTTATCCCTGTGTTTTAAAAGAATGACCCATAATATTTACTTTTTTATGTTCAGTTAAAACACTCTGTTTAAATAAGAAAATTAAGAGAGCAACCCCATGGTTTAAAATATAAATATATACTAAACACCATCACAATAAATAGGGAACTTAATTGTCACACTGGACAATCAAACAATATTAATGACAGGATATTGTTGAAGACCAACCACAGGGAATAGCAATAAGAAAAGCAATGGAATAATTCCTTTGAAAAGAAGAGCTCCTGAACAGTTTACTGAAATTCTTTGCAAATTAGCACATGAACACATGTACATCAAGCTAGTATGTAGCCATATTGCCGCTTTAATACCTGATAATGTGCTATTCTGAAAAAGCCAAACAGGAAAACAAGTATGCCTTTACTTTCCAATGCATGAAAACATAAAACTTACATGCATTTCAGGTGCACAACGACCTAAGAGATCAATCAAAGCAGCATAAAAGGTCATGATTGCATTTCCCATGTGAATAGTGTCATCTTCTTGTTCTTCCATTTCACTGTAATTAGTTAAATGTTAAAAAAATTAAAAGATGAAAAAAATTACAAGAAAGTTATTACATCAAAAATAAATAAAGCAAATCTGCTTATAGGTGTATCAGTTTACACATACCAGCTTCCTGTTAAAACAGAATGGAATTTGTCCCTCAAAGATTGTAGTGACATCTGCATTACCACCATTTATCTGTCTCATTTTGCATCAAGGGATTGATTCTTAACTAACTAACAAAGAACAAACAGAATTTTTAGGAAGATTTAGTATTTAGAAAGTATTACTTAAATTAATGGCACAGAGGAAACAGTACTTGGCAGAAGACAAATCTATATCCTCCGTAAATTCCAAGGATGAATCCAGATGATAACTCACACGTTAAAACAAACAAATCATTTCATAACTGAGATTATAAAACAAGCAAGCAAAAGTACGGTCATGTAAGCAATTCTACGGCACCTACAGGGTTTTACTAGACCCATTACTTGGGGAAGGTCCATCTCTTGTTGGATCTTCTGATATTTGTATGGCTTCCTCCATGGCAGCAAGTAACCCATTTCCCCCTTCTCCTCTTAGAGCTGGACCAAAGCATTCAGGTCGACGGATAAGCAATCTGACTACAACATTAGCATTCTCCTCCACACTCTCTCCTAACACACAGAACACATATCGTTAAGATTATATCAGAAAGAGTTCAGAAAATCAATCAGAAAAAGGTACTCAAAAGTGCAGAACTTATGCATCAGGAAATACTTCTAGCTACAAAACAATTTAAATACCATGACAAAGTTGCATAAATACACAAATGTACTCCGCTACTATTGTAATTAAAGCTGTGAAATAAAATGTGTAATTTAATTCAAAATTAAAGAGAGCCAAGGAAGTAACTATGTAATAAAGGATAAAGCATCACTGAAGCTACCAATTTATAGTAAACACTCACACTCAAGAAGAGTTAATGAAGGGACAAATACAGCTGCTAAACACTAAAACTGAACTATCTAAGTCTTCATTAAAAGATGGGGGTTTAGGTCTATGTCCAGCATGCATATCATATAAAAGATTTTAAACTTTTTGTTCTATTCACAAATGTGATATAGGCATTTCAAATACTAAAGATGGATACAAAAAATGGGGCATAGGCTCACAGGACCCTGTATGATTTCTGAAATAGGCACTCAAGATCCCACATGTCTTGCATAGTTCTACACTTTCTGCAAACTGTCCTTTGCATTTACAGTAACGTATCGAGTTGCCTAGTATTTTAAATTATGAACTTATCTGAACATTAGAGGAAGTTATAAAATCTATAGGCATATACTCTACCATTGCAAAAAACAGCAAAACGAAGAAAATCTAAATATCGCTCTCCTTCAACTGGATTCCATCCAATGTCTGGGTAGCCTTTAGAAATCAACAAAGGACAACTTTGCAATCCACATCCAGCCAAGTAGCGAACTACCTAAAATCAAGATAAGATGAAAAGACATTAATTGTGCAAAAGAAGCCAAATGCAGTTTCAAAGAGAGGCATCGTCTTCAATATGATGTCCACATTCTATTATTCCCAAACAAAACCATATTATACTTTGAGCAAATAAGAAGCCTCTTTCTTCTTCACTTTCCCAATCTTTTCCTACTACTACCATGAACTGCAAGACCTTACTTATTTCAATTACATTTTTCCTCAAAATTACTGCTCTGCTACTTATATCTCTCTCTTCTCTTGCATTCCTGATAACAAATTAAGTCAGTTTTGGGTTAGTTCCCAACCACACAACATCCAATTTGAAAACACATCTCCTAATATAACTTTTTATTTTAGCCTTTTCTTTTTACTTGCCCGTTTTCTTCCTTTCTTTATAAACAAACTGCAGTAACACTCTCAGCAGCAGTTTTCAGTTGGCCCTCTCCTTTCTCGATTTAAGAACTGTAAACATAGCCTTTTACCAGACAGCCACTTTTTGCTGACTATAAGAATGACAAGTCTGAAAATGTCTTTTTAAACACAAACGTTCCTATTCTGAGAAATTATCATCTACACTTTTATTATTCCTGACGGATGCTTTCCTATGAACATTACAGCATCTCCAGAGTTTGAGACCTTCAAGAAGAAATTTAACTATGCATTCCACTGCCTTACTTCCCAGTAGAAAGCAGGTTTTAATGTCTACCTTGAATTCATCTTTCCATTATTTAACCCACTGTTTTTATCCACTACTGACATAGTAACCATCATTCTACTTCTGGTATTCCAGAGGCAATTCATATATTCTACACAATTCTCACATGCTCTCTGGAATTTTTTATTCTCTAGCCTAACCAATCCCAATTCCTTCCATCTTTTGTGAAGTAGATTACAATATCAGGAATAAACACAGATAGATATAGATAGGTATCTCTATGAAAATTACCCCTATTGCATTATGCCACCACTGTATGTCATCACCAGGCCAGAACAACAAAGAAAGACTTCAAGAGTCAAGCTTCATTGTGTATGGACTCCACTATTCCCAAAATACAAGATGTCCTTGAGACAATTCCTTTTGGTTACATCTGCAGTAACCATAAACTATCTAGATGGCCAACAGGAAGAACAATCAATCAGATTCTGATAGACTTCCTCTGAAAGGTACCCAAACTCCCATATACTTTTTTTAATCTTGAATTTTGTTTATTTCAGGAAACAGGAATCTTCCACTCTCTCCAGAGGGGAAAAAAAAGTTTGATAAGGAAGCTACCAACCTTCTCCAGATCAGGTTCCCTTAAAGCTAGTGCAAGTTCATTGTTATCCATCACAGAGGCTGCTGCCACATCTAAAGGAGTTGATCCTCGCATAGAAGGAGAGGCTATTAAAAAAAAAATTAGTTTCAACACCAAATTAATAAAACCCAACAAAGTCATCAGAAATACATGAACCATTTTAAAAATAAAATACATTTTGTCATTAGTTAGTGCATCATTTTAAGCATGTCATTTATACCACTCAGTTTATAATAAATCCTCATGCACTCACGCAAAATGTGACATTGATATGAAATTGTAATACAATGTAAATGTTCAAGCTAGAAACAACTTTTCTTACACATTCCTATTCTCATCACATACTTTGGTTTAAAACCTCTTTTCCCTTTGCATAACTGAGGTCATTTTGAGGAAAAGATAGCGGGGATATTCTATCTAAAACACTGATGTTTTATAAAACGTATTAAAACAGAAAATAATTTTAAACTTTAAAACATAAGGTACTATGTTATCTATATCTTTTTTAAAGGATAGCATTAGAAAAAGCTATGGTTTTCATATTAACACTTCGCAGGCATTTAATTTGGGGACTTTCTCTCAAAAATGGTTTTACTTCATGCTACTGTCCTATACCTATACATTAATAGGGAAATTGTGATCATTTTTTTTAAAAAATACTCTGATGATTCTAAGTGCTTATTTAATCTCAATTACAAGTGCTAATTTAAATAAGGGATAAACCTATCTCCTCCATAACACTTCAGTCCAGAAATGAAAAGGCTAATATTTTAAGAAAACCTTATGGTTCATTTCTGGGGATTTATGTGTGCATACCCAAGCAACCGAGCTCTGTATTTCTCCCTCTGCCACAGGTGCATACTGCACAGTCTATAGAATAAAGCTTGAGCAGTGAGAACCAAGCCCCAGTGAAATGCTGCCAACACTTATTTACAACTCCCTTCATCAAATCAGAATTTTATTCATTCCTCAAAATGTACAGCTAAACACCAGCTCTCTCTTAATGTCCGGGCATGTAAATAAAAGCATAGACAAAGTTACCTCGGTGCTAATGTGAGGTGTTTTTTTGGAGTTACAGTTAATGAAGATATTTTTGCATTGGGTAAAAAAGAAACATCAACACAAAGAAAGGGCACAAACACAGGGATGCAGAAAAACAAAGCTGGTTTTATATATTTTTATGTATGTGTATACATAAATCAGGAGCAAATGTTAAGACTTTGGTTTTGGTTTAGATTATCAAATGCCACACACTTACCAAGGCCAACACTGCTGTTTTCCAATAAATAGCTAAGATGATCAAACATAGCTTTTTGATTTTGCCTGCTGATGCGGCAAAAATAACATAGAAAACGACAGCAGTTTGCCACCATCTTTGGGAAAGTGATTTCCTAAAAAGCAAACAAAAACAGACTGAAGCTCAATATCTAAGACAGGCATAAAACTTGAAAAAGACAATTTTTGTAACAACCTTTTAACACATTAATATTTATGCGTTGTATTCATTGCATCTCTGTGAAATTAACTATTCGGGTTTCCCCCTGAAGTCTACAAGGCATTCTCCACAAATAATAAATCCTTAAACCCCAAAGATCAAGGTATAAGCCTGAAAAACAAGAGCTGGGATCACCCATAAAGTCTAGATTCAAACACAAAACAATGTGTATGATCATATTCATGGGGTAATATTACATTGATTTTTAATGAGTTTCTAAAAAGGTCTCCCCTTTAAAACCCGGTAAGCACATAAAGAGCTATTTCCAGGCTTTGTTCTTTAAAGCATCTGAAAATGCAATGCTAATTATGTCTTCCTCCAGAATGGCTGGATAGTTTCTTCTAAAACTTAGTCAACTACTGTGCTAATGGAAATTAGTAAGAGGCTGTGGTCTCTGTCCCTCCAGGGAGTGCTCAGTGCCTTACAGGATAAAGCTTTGAACAGCTGTATTGTAAACTGTCTTCTAAGTGATCGTTTTACCTTGGATTCTCCTCCACCAAGCACATTTACCATCACTTCCATGACAGTTTCATGCATGCCTAAAGCTCTCATGAGATTTGGATGTTGGTAAAATACTTTATTATTCATGATGTCTCTACGGGAAAACAAAACAAAAAAATGGATTAAAATGTTATGGACCAATAGTTTACTTATTATGTTATTTGCAAAGCTGATTTAGAGAGCAATTCTTCATGATCTGAGGTGAAAAATTACCTCAGGGACTTTTTCAGCTTTAGTCTAAATCTCTCCTGATAGTCTATTTTCCTCTACACATTGAGGAAGAACCTGACCTTTCTTTTCCTGTATCAAATTTATTGTGCTAATCACCACTTGATTACACCGGTGTAGGATCCTCTTCTACATTCATTAGAAATTTCCATTCCAGATCTACAATTATTTTCTGAAAAGAGCATGATCAAAACTGCTATATTAGCTTAAATTTTAAAATTCACCTATTCAATATTTTGACAACACATTCTTTTCAGAATATTTCAACCGTGGGACTTTTGACATCTGCAATCAAAACCAAGAAAAATTAGTTGTAGTAGAAAGAGAATATATATCCAGCTATCCTCTAAGCATCAGAAATAGAAGCTGCATAAAAATTAACCTTACTTTCTGAGTTACAGCTCAAAAGACCTCATCCACATATTTCAGTAGAACAGGTTAACATATTTTACAAAAAATCCTGAATATTATAATGTAAATATTTTATCAGACACGTTATCTCCAATAAAAATCTCTGGTTTAAAAATTAATTAAATTTCTAAAAACTGTTGACAACTCTTCAGATTTCATCATATCTTTTATAGTTGTCTTTTCTTTCTGACTTCAGACTCCTGCAATCAGGTAAGGAAAATTTAAGCCTTATAAGAGATGAGATGTGAACAGAAATATTCCACCACCAAAAGCTACAAATCCACAAATACCATTCACACAACAGAACACATACAACATGTCTGATACAGGTAGTATATCAGAGTGTCATCAGACTGCCTGACTCCCAGTAACTCCCAGAAAGATTAGCTGATCATTTCCCCCAAAATCCTACAACCGTAGTCTTCCTATCAGAGGTGATAGAGTATAGGCCATGCCTCCAAAAGCTATCCACAGCACATCTCCTTTCTGCATTAATGCTTCATGTTGTGGAAAAAGACCTCTATGATATCAATCTGCCAAGTCACTCTTATTTCACAGAAACATAGAATATCCATAGAATATTTAGGGCTACGAAGATGATTAGGGGCCTGGAGCATCTCCCCTATGTAAGCTGGGACTCTTCAGCCTTGAGAAGAGAAGACTAAGGGGGGACCTAATTAATGTCTATAATTATCTGAAGTATGGGATGCAGGGGGAATCAGTCAGCCCCTTTTCAGTGGTCTGTGCGGATAGGACAAGGGGCAATGGCTGCAAGTTGGAGCACAGGAAGCTCCGCACCAACATGTGGAAGAACTTTTTCACAGTGAGGGTGACAGAGCACTGGAATAGGCTGCCCAGGGAGGTGGTGGAGTCTCCATCTCTGGAGATATTCAAGACCCGTCTGGACGCCTATCTGAGTCATATGTCCTAGGGAGCCTGCTTTGGCAGGGATGTTGGACCCGATGATCTCTCGAGGTCCCTTCCAACCCCTACAATTCTATGATTCTATGATCCTGAGGGACCCATAAGGATCATCAAGTTCAGTTCTTGGTGCCACACAGGGCCTGCTAAGTCAAAACACATCACTGAGGGCATCGTCCAGATGCTTTGTGAACTCAGTCAAGCTCAGTGCTGTGACCACTTCCCTGGGAAGCCTGTTCCAGTGCCCAACCACCCACTCAGTAAAGAACCTCTTCCTAATATCCAACTTAAACATCCCCTGTTTCAGCTTCATACCATTCCTTCAGTCACTACAGAGAGGAGACCAGTGACTGACCTTTCGCTCCCCCGCATCAGGAAGCCATAGACCGTGATGAGGTCTCCCTTCAGGCACCTTTTCTCCAGGCTGAACAAACCAAGGGATTTATCTGGACTTGACGCAAAATGCTCACTCCTTTGTCAAAATGTTAGCATGAGTACACTGAACATTGCAACAAGCAGAGAATGCTGATAGGCACCTGCTGGCAAGCTAAGTAGGCACCATTCATAATAACACTACAAAATTACATATAGATAATATTTGGATATTTGAGGTTTTCAGTAAGCACACAAAAAAAAAAAAAGAAAAAAAGTATTTTGCAGAATAAAAAGTTTTCTTCCTCACACTTCTGGCATGCTTTATATATTTCTATCTTTGGTTGTCCTTGCTCTTGCTGATTGGGGGTTTCTAATAGATCACAGCTGCTGTTTAACCTCACCAGACATCTCTTAGAAGTCAAAAGTTATTGGAAAAAAGTGAAAAAAACCCTAACTCTTTGCTAGTAGATATCATCATGTTTTCTTTACTGTTCTCTCCAGTTGTATTCTTTATTAGGCTATATTTCACTATTGTCAACCATATAATTAGGAAAAATAAGGCTGAGTAAACTACTTCATAGTTCAAATAGTACCAACTGCATTAAGTGCAATAAAAGGATGACATGACTATGTACACAGAAACCCATCAGGCTACTGCTGGAGGGGGGGATTGTATATGCCAACAGTCACTGCATTCATATAAAATGGACAATATCCTTGATAGGATTCTCCACAGCCATACCCTTTAAGATGCAGTAACAAGATATATTTTGTAATATCATAAAACACTACATGTTTTCAACTTTCCTCACTAGAAGTCTTACAGATGTCATTTGCTTCTCTCCAAAATTTATAAATACAATGCTGTATCTGACAACTGAAGATATTACACAACTGATACCAGTGTTTGCATTTGCACCCATCTAGATTATTAGCATTCAAACTTCATGCATAACCTTGGCCATAACAAGAGAGAAAATAACAACAAATATCTGCAAAACAAAGAGATTTTACACTCTAGTTATTTACCCTAATCCACGAATCATAAGTTTCTCTTCCTCCTTCCCCATTCTGACACTAAGCAAGGAACGGATTTGACCGAGGGATGCCAGAAGATTGATTGTGTCTTCCACAGACACACTGTTTATGGTGTAGGTCTTTGGGAGTGCTCGAACCAGGCCACCAATACCATCATATTGACGATGCAGCAATACAAACATTGCCCTCACTAACTCCGGGTCTTCTATTACTGATTCCTGGGCCCAGCGCACCATTGTGTCTGAAATCAACTGTTGAAGAGTAGCTGTGAATTAAAAACATAAATCACAAAATTAATGGCTCACATTTCTACTGGTAGTTTTACAGAACTACCATTATGTACAGGAATTTGAATGAATGCAATTTTTGGTACCTTTGTCTTGGTATTTTTTTAAAAGTCTATCATAGGAAAATAAAAGCACAGAAGAGAGGTGAAACAGCGCAAAACCAAAAGCCTGCATTTAAAATTAACCTAAGAAAATAAATCTGATAACATAGAAAATTATGAAGATATACAAGATGCACACAGTGTCACCAGATTTATTTCTGTACGTCGCTTTCAAGATTTTTCCAGGAATTCAATTCTGAGGATTTTTCTTATGTATTACAAAGACATACAAATGCTGTATTAGTTGTTTACATGTCTAAGCTCTGTATCCACACTAAGCTTCATAGTGTACAAAACAATAATTTAACTTAGTCCTTTGCCAAAATCAAAGGCCCTTCAAAAGAAATAGAAATTAAGAGACTCTATTAAATAACAGGCCAATCATCATTAACATATTTTCAATTCAGCCTCTAATGAAGCATGAAACCCGTATCTGGTAGTCTCACTGACAATCTTTATTAGTTGGGATATATATCATATGTTTTTTATATTTGGGAAACTCAGATATAAAAAAAGACAATCTATATAATGTCAAGTAAGATTTGAAACTACTGTTTAGAAACATGACTCACAAAGTAGCTGTCAAGACGTCTTTCATAAAGATAATTGAATAATGTTCCTTTTTCCATCTCAGGGAATTTTCATTCAGGTTTTCAAGACTTAGTCAGATCAATTAAAGATCCTCTTGAGATATCCTGATAGTTATATACCAGAATATTTCACCTTTAGAACTTACTTAACTAACCAATTTACTTCCATGTCAAGTTAACCCTGAAAGTCTGACAAGGGAAATTTAATAATCTCTCCTTAAGTTCAATAAACTCTCTAATAAATATCTTGATGTTGAAGATGCTGAATGATGCAGAACAAACATTAAAAAAATATTTTCAAATTAGAAATCTGTATGTTGAGTCAGTAACACGATTATGGAGTAAACCAGGTGCAATTTCAAGCTAAACTCAAACAATAAAAATGTAAATGTACGTAAAGAAAGATAGTGAATGAGTTTATGGGGAAGAGAATGTTTAACAAACAGAATTTGTGCTAAGATGTGCTAATACAAGGTAAGGGGGAAAAAAAGCACTGGTATTGTATTTCATTGTTACTGTACCATACATGTTTCCACTGTCATACACATAGCGTGCTTTAGAAATAAATAAAAAGATTAAATGCTTTTGGGCTGATGTTTCAGAAGAACTTAAATAATTAATAGCAAGAAGGGACAAAACAGTGAGTTTCTTTTGTTATTTTTTCTGGTGAACAATCATAGTTTTGGTAACTGCAATACTGTATCCCACCTATATGTGGGTCTGGTTGTTATCTTCCTTGCAATGAAGGGTCCAAGCAGCATTCCCACCACAATAATGCTTAATTAGTTTAATATAATACTGTCTTTCTGCTAACATGAGACAGAGAGAGAATTAGAGTTCGTAGAGCTTTAAGCTTAGCAGAAAAACATATGAAATTAGGAAATTGTACTACATTCTGCAAAGACAGCCTCTCATTATCACTGCCTGATAACTGAAATAAAAGTTACAAACTGCAAAGCTAGAAGGCACACTTTTAGGAGGACAAAAATATTTCACTAAGCTAACACTAATAACTGGCAGCTAAGAAGCCAGCTCATTATAAGTACCCTGGGGAAATCTTCTCATGCTATAACTTTAGGAACTTACATTAAGCAACAAAGTTAAAAGGCCAGTTGCCCTAGAAATGCTGTGTAGTTAATGATGGAAAGCAGGTATTTTACTAAAGCCAGAACACCTAAACTGTGTGTCCAAAAATTCATTCCTCTTTGTAGGGCAGAACAAAAGAAAAAACAAACAAACAAAAACTAGAAAAATAAAATCAGCATTGACAAGTAAAAAATACATTTTCATACTTAGTTGGCATCAAGTGCAGACCTTATCAAGATGGAAAGGCAGACCATGTCAGATAAATGACAGAGCAACAATCAGAGTCAGTATATCTTGAATTTTAGGTTGGGTGGGGAGATTTCTCCTATGTAGACCTTTGCAAATTTCAGTCTAATTGCACAGTCTACTTTATTTTGGTAATCTTCATGCAAATACTAATTTGAAGCTTGCTGCATCCGATTTTACGAGCAAATTCTCATAACCAGGACCTTGCTGCAATTGTTAAAATTTTCCACTACATCCCACTGGGAAACAAATCTGCCTATCATAAAAATGCCGTCTGAACTTGTTTTGAGTCGCAGCTACAAACTTTAGGGTGCACAGATGTTTGACTAAAATTGCACCTTGTTTTGGCTGAAAATATATGAAGAACTTCTTTCCTTCCTTCTTTTGCCTTTGGAATTAAGATACAATAAACTGATTTAATTTTGCTTACAGGATGTCTTAGCATCATCATCAACTGGTTTCTCAGCTTGCTTCTTCTTCAGGTACGTAACTTTTTCCATAAGGTATAGGAGGCGACCCCTAATGGTTAAATCACTGTTTCCATCCAAGGTTCCATCTTCATCCAGTTCAATTCCTGAAATAAAAAATATACAGTAAATAGATAAGAATAAAATTAAACAAGTTATAGACATGGTTTCTGTCTTGTGTGTAAAACATAATCAAACTGAAGTATGTGATTCTGCATTTAAAACTACAGAACACTTTGATATGGGATATGCTTGCTTAACTAGCACTTTGGAACAAGTACTGATCAGGTGTATGTGCAAGGTAGGAAACTGCAGATAAGGTTCATGCAATCTTATACATCTGTGGTATAAATTGTGTGTTATTATAAATAAAATATATAATAAATATATTTCTGAGGTCAGCTCCCGCAGTATGCATGTTTCCATGCTAACATTGATGCCTACATTCTGGACATATACAGCTCAGAAGTGTACATATGGTCCAAACTGGTAGATTGGTTCTGCTGATACTAGTAAAGACTAGGAGTTTTTTGGGGTAAAGCATATCATAGACGTGAAAGAACTAATGTTACAATATATATACTTTTTCGTGACCAGTCAGGAGAAGTAGTCACCTTTGCAATACAGTGTTTCTTTAATTATATTCTTATAACAAGCCAGAAAAATGTAAAAAAATGTACATGAGCCTTCACAGTATCACAGAACAGCTGAGATTGGAATGAGCCTTTAAAAATTGCTCAGTCCAGTTTATCTGCTCAAAGCAGGTTCAATTAAAGCAGGTTGCTCAGGACCACATCCAGTCAGATTTTGAATATCTCCTAAGGTGGAGACTCCACAACCTCTCTGGGCATCCAGTTCTTTAGTTCTATCACCCCAACAGTAAAACAAACCTTCCCCCATGAGCTTTCTCTTCAAGTTAAACAATGCTAACTTTCCCAGTTTCCATGCATAAAAGATGAAATTTAAGAATTTTTTGGAAGTCCTTTAGCAGATTTGAATTTAATAGGATATTTCTTCATGTTATTAAATCATTTTTCTCAATTTATTGCATCTTTTTAATTGTCTAACTTTTTGCATTAAGTACAGCTCCATTTCCATTAAAAGTAGCTTCGTCCAGAGACATTAATGACACTACACTAAACAAGGATCACCAGTAACTTTATATTTTACACGAAATCATATTAAAAAATGGTCTCTTCAACCAAACTAATAAACACTAAGGACACTGACATGTCTTATCAATTAGAACACAGAGATGCTCTGAAATTACTCAGATGAAATGTCTGTTCAGTTATGCTGTTCCCTGAGCTGTAGTTGAACTCTTCTGATTTGTAAACTGTCAATATAATTGTCTCTCAGACATTTCACAAGATGTGAATCCCCAAATGGTGGCTGGCTAATCAACCAAACATAGAATTCAGGATATGTAATTGATTTACCTATTTCACAATAGCTGTATTTTTAATACAAAAATTAATTCTGCTTTACTGTAATGCATCCTCTGACCCATAAAATTAATTTTATCCTTGTAGATTATGCAAATTACTGGTTTTGCATAAAGGAAAAAAAATCATCAGAAAACTAGACCAAGTAATTCAAACAGAGTAGAATTATGGCAAAAGACTAAAGAAAACTGGAAAAAAAAGTGAAAGAGAAAGATAAAGTCTCTTCACCTTTTCAATGTTATTGCTGAATTCTTTATTTCATCTTCATTTTCTATCAACCAAAAGTTCAGTTTACTTTAAAATTTCCTTTTTTTTTCCATTTTAAATTTAAAATAAAAATATTTCATTAGAAGTATTGTAACACACCATGAAGTTTGTGGATGATACAAATTGGGAGGGGGGGCAGAAAATTCTCAAGGGCAGGAAGCTCATCAGAGTACAGCTTGTGTTAAAAGGACATGATAAAGGAACTGTTGAAAAAAATATTATTGCACATTCCTATATTAGCTTCTTCTAGGGGAAAGTTCAGCTGCTTGTGTGCTCATGCTGTCTGCTAAGTGCATCTTTTACTTCTTTTTTAAAATAGCCTAATGAACTAAAATGAAGGGATGAGCATCCTCCAAACAGGAAAACAACACAAAATGCAAGTAAGCATGCATTCCCAACAAGACTAGCCTTTAACTGAATTTGTAGTGTTCATGGATATGAGCTTGACATTTAAGATACACATTTTGATGTTTCATTTTTATATTGGCACTTCTGTATATTATTTGTTACTATATTTCACATTTTAATATGACATAGAATTTAATTCATTTTTATTAACTAATCAAAACAACAGAAATTTGATGGCTACTTTTGATTAGTAGTCTATTTTAATAGATAACAAACCTCCATACATTCACAGAAACATTGGGTTGGAAAAGACCTTTGAGTTCATCAAGTCCAACTATATCTGTCCACTACTAAACCATATCCCTAGAGCACCTTGCCTACCCGTCCTTTAAATACATACAGGGCTGGTGACTCAACCACCTCCCTGGGCAGCCTGTTCCAATGCCTCATAACTCTTTCCGTGAAGAACTTTTTCCTAATGTCTAATCTGAACCTGATCTGCCCCAGCTTGAGGTCATTGATTGATATCTGAGAAGAATCAGACACTACTATGTTATATTGTTGTTAACATGGCCCTAGTCAACAAAATACAACAAAGATGACCTTTACCAGCCTATGCAAGGGAGTATGGGAATAGGGCCCAGAACCCCTTGAATAACAAGTGAGCGACAGCAATATCTAATACCTTAAGGCCAAAGAAATTCCCACAACATACTGCATTCTTTTCTAGTTTGACCAGACACGAGTATAAGAACATTTCCTTGGTTATGACTACAAGTTGAGTATGTACTCTTTGTCAAAGTTACTCTTTGACAGCATTTATAATTGATATAGTGTAATCTATAGACTACTTAGTTGGTGTTTCTTATGCAAATTATTTTGACAAAATGCTTCTAAGCTAATATAAATTTTAAAAGTAAAAGATCTTAGTTTTCACAAAAAGCTGTGAGGGGACACAGCCAGGATAGGTGACCCAAACTAGCCAAAGAGATATTTGATACCATGACTTTATGCTGCAGATATAAAGGTTGGACAACAGCTCAGGTGAGCAAATTGCATTGTGTATCAGCTGATTTGTATATTCTGTTACAAGCACTGTTGTTATTTTCCACCTCCTTTGCTGTCCTAGTAAACTGCCCTTATCCCAAAACCCCTAGGTTTTACCTTTTTCTTCTAATTCTCTTCCCCATCCCACTGCGGGGGGGAGAGGGGTAGGGGAGATAGGACGTGAGTGAGTGTGTCTGCAGGGTGCCAAGTTGCCAGCTGCATCTAAACCACAACATAAAGATATGCAGTAACAAGACATACCACAGTGTGTCATTAGGTCTTCATGGAAATCCAAGAGTTGATCCCGAATTTCTTCTGGGCAAGGACAATCATTTTTATCATCTTTGAAGTTTAGCAGCATGTTAATCTTAAAGAATACAAAAGAAAGACAAATAACACCGATCTCCAGAAGCCAAAACTTGGAAAACAAACAGAACTCTGTCACATGTAGATCACAACAAAGAATAATTTTTCCTTTGTAAGCCATACCTGCTCCTGAGGTGGAGAACGAAATTCTTTTGTTTTTCTAGCTGTCAGGGCAGCAGACATGTTCAAGGCCTGCATCACTTCATTGTACCGGAAGCGTTGATTCTCTTGAAGCTTGGCCACAAAATCATCCGAAAATGCTACAATGGCTTCTATTCGGTGTCGTACTTGGCAGTCACACAGGTACTGGAGTAGATGACACATCTGAGAAACAGTATTGCAAGAGAAAGAAGAGTTGGCAAACTAAGAAATATATTCATATTCTATGGAAATAAGGTTTGATTCCTTACAGCAGCAGTTACTATCAAATAAAAGGAAGGAAATCTTTAATGTTGTCATTTACTACACGTGAAGTAATCCTACAACAGAAGTATCTGGCATCTGTAACAGAACTCTGTGCTTCAGACATACAAGATGTAAGACATCTATTGTGTTTGTAAGATACTGGCTTTAGTCTTTCCTTCTAGGGAATTTACTTTCTGTTTGAATCCATAGAAATGAAGAATTCCCTGTTGATGTCATTGAGAAAGCAATTCTACTTGATGAAACAACAGTTGTTTGATATGTTGTGAACAAGTTTATATCATACAAAAGATATTAAATTTTCTTGTACAGAAATTGCTTCTCTATTTTATGAACATCAAATACTGTATTCCTTGTAAGATAAATTACTGGGTGAAGAAAAAAGTATCAGTGAAGAAATGGGAACATCCACTATTACAGCAGTATTGTTACCTGTAATTTAACAGGTTCTGGAAGTTTCATCTGAAGGAGTCCTTCCTTTGGCACTTTCTCCCCTCTGGTTTCTTCCTCTCCTTCTTCTGCCTTGAGCTCATCTGAACACAGCTCCTTCTCTGAGAAATCAATTTCATCCTCCTGGTTCATTGCTTCTTTGAAAACCCGGGGCTCAATCAACTGCAAGATGTGTTTCAGATCCGCATTGTGGAATATTCCCATAATTAGGAGGGTATAAAAGAGCTTGATGAGAGGGACAAACAGAAATTCTGTAGAACCTCCAACTGGATCTCTGACATGGAGACTGCCCTCCTGAACAGCTTCAGTCAGCATCTCTATGGTTTTGGCCTTTAAGATTTCCAGAGGGAATTCTGGACTGAACTGAAAGCATTCACTGCTAATGCTTACAAAACTTGGAGAGGAGAACTGCATTCTTGGCCTCAGTGAAGTGCTAAGTCCTATACCAGGCAGGCCATGTTTTTTGTTTTCATCAGGAAACAAAGTAATGCTCTTGGTCTCATCAGTCATTGGAACTATAAATTCATTATTCATCATTAACCTGGCAGTTGCATAGGTATTGAGATGGATGTCAATGAGTAAGTCGTAATATCCTGCACGTAATAAACCTGGCATATATTTATTCTCAATAGCGTAAAGGAGCTGAGATTCATCGACATGGCTACACATAGCATGGGCCACCCGGTTGTTGCCTAAAGCGCAAACAGCTGAATACAATCGGAGGGTATGGTAGTGAAATTTCAGCAATTCTTCTTGTTCTGTCAGCTCTAAAATATCAATTGTTCTGTGGAGAGAAAAAACAACACAGCAATATAGTAAATTACATATCAGTGCAAAAACTTAACTAAGTGAAGCAATTCAAAATGTCCCTAAGGATAAAACTCTCACAATAACAGTTCTACGGATGAACTTTTTCATGTTTCAGCTTTGATGTGAGAAACACTGTCAACCTAAGAATCAAGAACTAATAACAAAGTTCAATCAGGAATTTATTCAAAGTTGCTTCTAACGTACAACTTCAATTACTTTCAGCAAGGAAAGTTCAAAATTAATTACTTAACACAGAACACTTCATCATACCTCAAACAAGAATTTTGTTAGCTGAAAGATGAAGGTTTTAAAACTAGGTTGAGATATTTGCATAATTGCTTGTAGATCTGGGGTTGCAAAATGGTAACAGACTAACCAGTTAATTTGCAGAGGGTTTGGAGACAGGGGTTTTGTTTAAAATTCTTCCCTAATTATTCAGTTACTTTTTCAGTTTTGGCACTGACAAAATGTTGAGACATTTGTGTAACAGGGAAATCACAAAGTTAAATTCCTTCAATGGTTAGTAAATTTCAGAAAATTAAAATAATTGAGTAATTATATTGGCCATAAATCTTTAAAAAAACTCTTTAAAAACAGATCTTTGTTTATTTTACAGATTATCTATAATAATTTATAAACACACTTCCTTTCATTTTCATTCAGAATCTGTATAAACTTTTAAAGAGTTTGGAGAGAAACTCTGAGAGGTTGGAAACACAACAGAAGGAGGCAGTTTATAAAATATTGAAAACTAAGATTAATTTTTAACAATAGCAAAGCCAAAGCACACTGTGTTTATGTGTGTTATAAATATGGAGAAGACCTTGGGCATTTCTTATAGAAATTTTATTACATGTCTAGTTTCATAATCCCAGCTTAGTTCTGATACACTTCAACACACAAACATCAACCTGTTTTCTTCAGGAATATGAAGGGCCATAAACTGCAAAGGATTCAGGCACTGTATCATCCAGCCTTGACGTTCACTGATTCGAGAGACATCAACCTTCAAGAAATGGTTTGGCACTCTGCTCCAAAGCACATGAGTAAGAAACTGGACATGGAGACGTGGAGGACATTGAGGGACGGGATTTTTGTGTTCACTTTTAAATAAGCCAGCAGATAATGGCATTACATTCTGGAAAATTCCAACATAAGAGACAATCACTCTCAATATTTTTACCAAAAATATGACCTTATATTTTTTAAGAAATACATTCAACATATAGTACAGTAAAGAACAGTGCAATGAGAAATTTTCATTGGTTTGTAAAACCAGCTGGGATCTTCTGCCGATTCGCAGCAAGAGATCACTGTCCATAGCAAATATTTTCAAATGGCTAAATTTGAATAGGAAATTAAATGGAATGTGTGGTCACTTTTTTGGACCATCTGAACTCCACTCTTTTACATTTTCTGATTTCTTAGACATCCATATGTCCAAAGAAAGGAAGCAAATTTAGCTATTTTCTTGAGTGTACTCCTTTAATGTATTTTAAAAGTATTTTAAAACCCTAACTTAATTTGTAGATACACTGGTCATTCATGTTCTGTTTGTGGAGTAAGAGATTTGCCTTTATGACCTCGGTGATTTTGTTTAATTGTTTAGGAGGAGATTCAGAAAATTCAATGGGATATTGTAATATCTTCTGCCAATTCTAATCAGCTACAACCCTTTTCAACCACTGTACTGTATTTAATTGATTTAAGGGGGGGAAAATGGCAATAGTGCAAGCCCTTGGAATCATAGAAATGTGCCAAATACTACTGAAGGCAGCAAATGCCCAAAAAACAGACCTGCAATAAACCAAGCATGATTTACCTTTATTCTTCCCAACTCAAACTGGAAAACGTTAGGGCTTGTAGCTTGAGCAAATACAGCAGGAAATAGCTTTGTACTTGGTTCAACCTAAATCAAAGATGCACAAATATATAATCATCAAAGACAGCAAAGCACTATTACACATTAAAAAAACCCCACCCCTTCAATATCTCTATTGACATTTAATAAACCTTTGAATAGAACCCCAGACATCCAAAGAGGAGGGAAAAAAGAAAATCACTGTCATCACAGTGACAATTACAGGTTTTTTCTAATCTTATACAAAGGTTTTTAGTTAGATGCTGTCTGAGGATTTGTTTTTTGCTTTCCCACTGGAAGACATGACCAATAAGTACTCACCTGGTAGTACGTGCCTAGTTCTTTGCCATTAGCTGTGAAGGTCAGCAGGCCACTGGCAGCATCAACCAAGCAACCAATCTCCAGACCATTATTATTACGTCCTTGTCCAGGGCTCATGCTCTCTCCTGCGCACACCATATAGCAGTTGCTGCGTTTTATACTGAATGTCAAAAGACAAATTTATTTATGGATGGTGTGTAAAGTTTACGTAGTGGACTAAGAAAAAAATGTATATGGCTGCAACCAACAGAGCCTTGTGGCTGAAAACAACATATCCCACCATAACCAATACCAAAATTCAATGAAGCCTAGACTTCATAATTAAAAAAAACCCCACATAATTTTTAAAAAAACCCAAAACCAAACCAACTGAAGATGATAAAATATGAACAAGCTGAAATCCTCTTCAGAATTCCGAAAGACATAACTGACTTTGCAAGTTAATGTTTTAAATCATTTAACATTAAGCTGTTGCACTAATTTTGGTTTGCCTCAAACTAAAAAGGTTCCGAAGTTACTACAAGGTAATTTGCTCAACTTTGTACCAGTTCAGAAGTCAGTATTTATGGGATCATGGTCTGAAATCATATAGAAAAGCTGTGTAATTTTAATTTTTAGTGCCTCCTGATTTGGTTAGATCATTATGCCACTGTTTCTTCACAAGCAAGAGGAGAGAATAAGTGAAGTTACACATTTTCCTTTTTTCACCCCCATCAAGCCAATTACATTAAATCAGGTGGACTTACATTGTATACAATTTTAGTTGTTTTTATGGGTATAAAATATCATTTAAAGAAAATTTTAACCAACCTCTCATGAACCTTCCCTTTTTCATCTCCCAGTGTAACTGTAACCGTACGAACTCTGTCCAAGTCAAAGCTTGTGTCATATTGGTGAAAGTCAGATGTAATCCAGCCCACCCAGACATTAGCAGGTTCTTGACCAGGGAATATTCTCACTGAATAATAGTACTGTCGATTAAAAAAAAAATAACGTCAGTAAATGTTCGTATTTGGGTTCCAGTGTATCAGTTTGATACAGAATTTATTTGCTTCTCTAAAATCTGAAAATATGTCATCTCTACAAAAGTAGCTTGTTCAAGTCCAGTTTATAAGGAAAACAACACAAGAATATAAATAAAAATCAAATACAGGCAACAAAACTTGTATGTTTAAACAAAAAATTGAAAATATTAATGATGCAGCATATACACTTGTATTGTAGGCATCAGCATCATAGCATTGTAGGCCATTTTTGTACTATGACTACAATCTTTATACTGTAGATCGCTCCGTTTCTAGTGTCTGCTATCTTTTAGAAAGAGGAGAATACATCCAAAAGTGATGTATTTTTTCTATTGAACATTGAAGAGTAAATTCTCATGAAGCTTATCCTGACAGAGACAGACATATAAAACCTGCACAAAACTTTCACTGGGAATTCCATTAAATAAAATGAATATAGATGTTTTATAATGTTCCTGAACATTGACCTATTAGTTCAATACACTTTCTCCTATTTAGTCCACTATTCTAGGTATATTCATTCTTCCTCTTTTATGTTTGGTGTTATCAATGGTAGTTTCAAAAATGATTTAATTAATTAATGGCTTTCCATTGGAAGTTGAAAATCAAGTAAGAACAAAAGGAACTTAGCAGTCAACTTCAGTAGTATAAGACTAGCACATTTAAATTAAAAAATTTTCCTGAGAATTACACTGTTTTGGAAACTCTTACAAGCAAAAACCATCTAGTTAGTAAGAGGAAAAAAGCTAACAGTTAAAATATCAATCCTGTGTTACGATACCGTGGAAGTTTGCATCAAATAATCATAGTCATCCCTATCATCTGCTAGCACATCCTCAGTCAGCCGTGCAGAGTGACTTGCACTATAATCTGGCTTTGTCCTTCTGAGCATAAATCTGTAATAAAGTAAGTACAATCAAAATCTATATGAAATGCTCAATACATCAACATATATACACACAGGAATTTTACATTGATACATTATTCCTAAATACATATTTATTCTGCATAGAATGTTTTACATTATTAATACATAATGCCAGTTTATTACATCCACACAGTTTAAAACAAAATAAATTCTTCAGAAAATACAGAGAAATGAGCTCATTTTAATGAATTCTGCACTTTAATGAAGTCTGAGCTTAAACTGTATATTCAAAAATTACTTTGAAACTACACTCAGATAACTGAGAATCAGGTTCTTAAAAACCTATGTCACTTTGGAGGAATATGGAACCTTAAATGACCTTCATACATTAAAAATACCATCCATATGCCCTGATTTATTCTGCAATTGAAATATTTAACAAAGCAAGTGTAATAAAGAAGAGCAGAAAAGGAATGGAAAGCTGCAGCAATATTGTATGGGTAAAGGCCTAGTGTTTGCATCTCCAAAGCATTATCAAATAAGGTGTTCTGTTCCTGATTCAGCGAGAAAAACTAGAAAGAATGAACATGTCAAGTACAGAATACTCTTATAATTATTTGGTACACTGAGATAAGAAGCTATCGTACACTTTTAGATAAAGATTATCTCTCATCATTTTGGAAGCCATATGAAAAAACATTCCATGTCACTCTGAAGACTTCCTAGTTCTGTCAGAATGGATCTCACTGATTTTAGAGTGCACTTGAAATTATGATCCCAAAAGCCTTCACAATAAACTAAATTAAGGCTTTCTAATAGTTTGAATTTTCTGTTTAATTTTAATCTATATATTGCATATGATGTCATTTAATTACATGAAGGTTAACTGTCCCCCCTACTGTATTGTATCCAACTTTAGGGCAGAAGTAAGGACAAGTCTCCACAGACCTGACCGGTATTTTTCTTTACTATTGAAGAAATAGGGAAGAAAAGAAAAAGGGGGGAGGAGGGGGAGTGGTGGGGGGAGGGGGACAGGGAAGCTGAGTATGCTACAAACCTTTGTTTAAGACGTGAAGGTTTTTCTTGAACATAATCTTTATGGTTGTTTAACTCTGGTTTTGTGGCATCCTTTTCTCTTTCTGTCCGATCAGGAACGAGATGACCATGAGCAGTTTTCATTAGAACCTCAAAATCAGAATCAGCATCGTAATCCTCCAAGTCATTCTTTGGGCCAAAAACACCAGAGCCTGGTAACCCTCCTGCAGCTGATCTGGAGAACACCTCAGCACATTCAATGGGCATGCTTAGTCGAAAAAACATGACGTCTGTCTTACTGTTCTGTGAACCAAAGGACTTCTGTGTGACCTTCAGGCAGGGGCAGCTGTCTATGGTTCCATCAATTCTCATCACCTATCAAAGGTAAAGATGTAGTTGTTTTGAAGCTGATGCTCCCCCCCCCCAGTAAATATTCCATTTCTATTTCTAGACCAAGCATCCATGATTTATGAGCTGAAGAGTTCTTATTTCATCAATTTCAGAAGGATTTCACAGTCGATTTAAAAAGCATGAATTCAGTTCCATCAAGATGCACAAGTGATTGGGAGATAAGTGTTGGCACAATTGGCTAATAAATATTTATTAAAATCAAAACCAATTAGCTATGGAAAAATCACTTCACAAATTGTGTGCACTAGAACACATGGTATCTGTTATGTAGAAATGCCCAGTTTCTGGAAGTTGTTTACAAACAGAAATCTCACTGCACAAGGAGTTCTTAATGAGGACATCCTGTAAATTTGTATCTGAGAATCTCATGTTTACACACATGAAAGATAAAAGAAATACTGTCAAATAACTGGCATTCTTTGCAACTCCACTGAATGTAAGAAATTTGTAACAGGTGCAAAGTTCATCCAGAATTGGGTCAACATACCACACTAATAATTTTGTCTAGAAGTCCAAAAGTAGAAACATAATTTGAACATACTCATGGAAGAAGTGTCTAGAAATATCTTAATAAGATCACAAACCTCAATATGTTCGTGATTTTGTGGCACTGGTAGAAACTGAGGGAGCCTTTTACTCAGCCAAATGGTGATGTCTCTGTTTGTATTAACAGCAAAGGGTTCATACCCTTCCTGTAAGCCACAGATAGTGAAATATTTTAGAGTGCTGACATCTTTTCCAAAGTTCATTCTTCCCACTTGAGATGGGCCCAGGCTGCACACAGGTAGGAATCCTTAAAAGAAGATGAAAGAACATTTGGGTTGTACATCATGAACATCCGAAAAAAAAAATCATTTGGATTTTTTGTTTTAAATCCCAAAACCAGACATAAAAAATGCAAGCCGACATCAATAGCATCATCTCTTGAATGTCACCGAGTACTGTACCTCAACAAACACTCTGAAATGAAAAGCTTATAGCCATGGATCTCTTCAGGCAACACTCAATTTACTTCACAGAAATCTAAGAGTACTTCAAGGAGTCTGACAAACAGCTCTTGGTAAATCTGTATGCTAAGCTGGTAGAGTGTTGTCAATTTTCCTCTAAGTCTTACTACATTTCATACTCCTCCTAAAATTCCCTTAGACATGGTATTTAGAGAGAACATCTAAAACTACTTTAAAAGAAACATAGTGCTTTTCTATGCAGCTATAATAGCGAAAAAATGACAAATATGCACTGAATGTACATTGTAGATTAAAATGAAATTTAAAATTAATTTTTAAAATTTATAACATTTTTTGGTTGTGAATAATGCAAACTGACAATATGACACTGTAGCTTTGTGAAACTTGCAATACTGTGCATTTGGAATGGGGTTTTTTGGTTTTACTTTTGAATCAGCTTCATATTTGTATGCATCTGTTTTCTCACTCTTTCAGTAACACAGGGAATTTACTTGTGATTCCTTTATTGTTTGGGTTTGATTTTTTCCTCAGGCTTAGCACCACAGTGTAAAAGCCTAAGAAAACACCTCATTTCTTCTGTTCCTTTTCATCTTGATTTTGACTTTCCACAGCTATTAACTGCTTTGTAGACTCATTTGACTTTGCTATTAACAAAATATTTTCTTTTGTATCAGCAAGAAACATGAAGCTCTGTTCAATGATTCTGATTCAAGTGAATGTGCCAGGTATTAAAGGGCCTAAGGAGAAAATACAACTCGTTCCTCACTTTTCTTTAGACTGCACAGAATAAAAAATAATAATAAAAAAATATGGTTTTTAAAAGGCAGTCTATCTGTTCAGGTTAAATTCTTTATACAAAAGCAAACTCCAGAGCACCATCTACAGGAATAACTTCTCACCAGGTAAAAGATACTTCAGTACCACCTTTTGACAATTTTGTCACAGATACAGAAGGTTGGTTATCATTCAGCACGACAAATTTAAGGACATACACCATTATCATAGTCCTAAATTCAAGTCCAGATTTTTTTCTCCACATCAAGGCTATCAAATCACATGGCATCAACTTCTCAGATAATACAGAAAATGTTGACAACATGATATGGGTCCACTGTGCTAGTGCAAATCCAATGTAGGACAATAATAATATTTTCCAGCACTAAATGAAACAAAATTGTACTATAGAACACATAACTAGGAAAGTTATATTTGCATATATAGATATATGCTGTGGTAAAGCCTAGAAGCCTTAGAAAGGAGAATTTACTAGGCTCCCTGTTGAGTTCAAGGAATCCATAAGCTGTTGCAAAGGTTTTTAAGCAAAGCCAAAAATCAAAATTCTGTTTTAAGTAATCTTACAATTCTCAGCTCATCACTCAAGAACAGTTACAACACTGTACAGAAGAATGGATTTTCACAGAAACAGTTGTGACAGCATGAATCCTCATAATATTAATCAAAAATGACACAAGATTTGCTACAAAATACATAGATATGTGCAGCCTAAAGCATGTGCTTTGTCCATCTCAATCACTTCACCATTTAATTTCCAATTCTTACTGATGTAAAACATTTTCAGATGTTTCCAGGCTGTATAGCACCACTTTAGAATCTTGTGAAGCTTTGCTTTCCACATCGTAAAAAGGATATAATAGATCTGAAAACAGCCAGCATGAAAGAAACTGCTTTCTTATCGCAACAATTAATGAAATTAGGATACTTCGGTCTCAAAAAATAATTTTTAAAGAGTATGATATATACCTCCATTATGAGTGGCATAGAGAAGATGAGCAGTAAATTATTTTTCCATGCCTTTTATAACAAAAATTATGATCAAAACTATTTGGTAGCAAGCTTCAAAACAAAAGGAGGAAATTCCTTATACACCTCACAGTAGTGCTGTGGAATTCTCTGTCATATAGTATCATGTATCCTTAAAGATCCCATTGGTTCAAAAAGTGTTTAGAGACCTTCCTTTGAGAAAAAACCCAAAAATGAACAACAAAATAAATCTAACAAACCATCAGGCCTGTTCAACACAAACACTTTAGGTTTGTCTCAGAAAGCTCCTGAACCAGAAGTCACTGGAGGCTGGGTGACTGTTTCACTATTTGCTCCTCCTGTTCTGATATGTATCCACAGGCAGTTGCTGTCCACTGCTTTTGAAAACAAAAGAGTGACTCAACTAGCCTTTTGGTGAGTGAGTATTTTACACACAAATAAAAACCAAACAAATATTTGTAAGATTCCCTGAAAGACAATAAAGAAACCTAGAACCAAATTCCTACACAGGTAAAACTCTCATCAATAGTTTTTATTCAGTCTAAGTGTTGTCTGTCAACAATGTAACTGTAGCCAGTAGGGAATACAGACAGCAATTTCTCTCCCCCATACAAATTTTACTGATGCCAGAATGGTCCTGTACATGTAGCCATCTCCTGCAAATAATCATAACTATACAGTAACTGTTGAATGGAATATAAATACCCATTCCAGTCCTAATCTTGGAGATGCTACTTTAACCTTTGGCGAAATTTTGCACTGATTTGCCAATGGTATATTGTCATTAAGAGGTTTCGGGGCTCTTTGGAAACTGGTAAAGATATGGCATGTCACTTACAGGGAAGGAGGCAGTTATATGACTTACTATGGAATAAAAATTAACTTTCAGTATACTTCTCTAAGTGAGTACCCAACCATTTTGCATGGGATACTTCACAGATCCTGTGTAGCTCCTGCATGCTGGAGGCTGCAGGAAACGGTGATTTTTACCCATGACCTGGCTCTTAAATGTCCAGGTGGATAACTCGGCTATGAGGCAGAACTTTTATTTTATGAAATAGCAAAACAGGTAGAAAGACTTTAATGCTAGCAACGGGAAAGTAACCTTCCAGCATTGTCTGTCACATGTGGCAAAAGCACGGGACAGCAACAGTTTTGATAATGTTCGTACTTTTGAGAATACAAGATGAACCTCCTGACCTACAAACAGTTCATGCTCACAGAGATCACGAGTTGACAAAACAGTATTTGCTTTGCACAGCATACTTGTTCATATCTACAGTATTAATTTTCTCTTACACAAATGCATAATAATATGCAATTATGTTTAACAATTTAATATTGTGACAGCATCTCACAAATAAATTAGTCTGCCATAATCCCAAAAACTCCTCTTGTTGGCAGTGCAATCTAAGGTGCAGCACATGAGCCTTATTAGTAAACTGGCAGAGCTCCATATTCCCTTTTCACTGCTCCCAAGAAAATTAAAACTACAGCACTGATTTATAGTCAGACTGCATCCTTCAAAGCAGGACATTGGGCTCTGACCAGAAATTCTCTCTCTTTTCTAAAGCAAAAGGTCTCTTTCTGCAGCAGCACATGGCATGCACACAATTACAGAGTGACAGAACAGCAAGGGTTGGAATGGAAGGGACCTCTGGAGATCATCCAGTCCAACCTCCCTGTCACAGCAGGATCACCTGGAGCAGCCAATTCACTGATAGAAGTGACCTGAAGAAAGGCCCTCATGCTCTCAAGGGAGTGCCGTTAATAAAGCCAAACTAAAGCCAGCATACAAAAAATCTAAATATCTAAAAAAGCCATCTTTAATTTGGGTGTTTCAAAGGCATAGATATAGAGAGGTCCTCCCCAGCTGTATATGAAACATTCATAATACTTATAAATATTGATCTGGAGTTGTTCTATTTGAGATCAAACAGCACATTGCTTTGAAATCAGAATAGGAGATAGTAGTTCAAAGTAAGCTCTTTTCTACAAACATGACGCTAGAAGAACTTAATGTGAATTAAAAGGATGTTGTGAAAGATCTGACAAGCCTGACACTGACATTAAGTCTTTGACATGGTTTCCAAGGCCTGTGGGCTCCATGTCAAGCTGGGAACTACTTCAGCAGTTTCGGACTCAACAGCTATCTCTCTAAACCTGAACCCACAGCTAGAAACAAGCACAACTGCAACTACATCAACTTTCAAATCAAACAGGCTACCCTCAGAATTTCATGGAAATCCAGTTTCTCTCAGAATCACTCATCCCTCAGTGGGATTATACTGCCTAAGATCTGTAAAACCATTATAATTTATTGGCACCAGTAAGACTTTATGTCTATGCCACTAACAGTTAAACAATTCACCAATCCCTTTTCCTCATTATTGTATCCCTTACAGTATCTAAAGAAATCTGAAGGTAGTAAAATAACAGGCATGAGTGTAAAAAATTAGAGGCATTTTTATTTTAAATTAAATTATTCCTAATTCATATGGTATGGCATAAGAATGGAAAAAAAAATATTTCTTCTCCCAAAGTACTTGTGAAAGTAAAATAACCCAAAGTTCAGATGAAAGTGGTTAAAGTTCAAGCAGGGGACTGCATAAAATTCATATTTTACCTGGGAATAGATATCAGTAAACCAAACGTATCACTTGCAGCTTTTACTGCTCAAAAAAAAGTAACTTTATTTCTCAGACACAGATGTACTATTTAAAAGATATGTAATATATATGACAGAGTACACAGAACAAAATGAAAGGGAAAGATTAAAGCTTGGATTTTTTTATTTTTTTTTACATAACCACAGTTCAGAAAGTTTAGGCAGTTATTTACATTAATGCAATTCCATACCCTATTGGCACCCACATTATGTAACTAAATTTATAAAGAAAAAATACTTTCACACAAAATTCAATCTGCTGCTTTAAAATTAACTAAAAAGATTTTGGAGGATAACTTTGTACCAGCTGGCTTTATCCTGGATCAGGTATTATTTCTCCTCCCAGAGCTACCACAAAACCTTAATGCTGGCTTAAGCTCCCTACCATATGTTCTCACTAATTTGACAGAAATTTGATAGTATTTCAGTAACTGATCTAGATAAAATTTGATGTCCCTGTCCTCGACTTGGACTAGATGATCTTCAAAGATCCCTTCCAACTCAAACCATTCTATGATTCTGTCATATCATATGGTGACCTGGGGCGGTGCAGATGAAATATTAAAGGTGATGATTTTGCAATCCCTGTGAAACAACAGGTCTGATCACAAAAGATGGCTGCCAAGTTCAATACAGAAAAATGCTTTGCCTCATCCTCATAACTAAAACACCTCCTTTAATAATCAAATGGAGAAAAGGACAATGGGTAGTTCCTGAAGGTGGGAGGGGCAGGGAAACACACACACAAAATGACATGACACAGAGAAGAAAAAAAAGAAGAAGCTAACCACAGTATAGGGGAATTTGAGCAAAAACTGTGCAAGAGCAACAATGTACTACAGTACTTACCATCCCCAACCTCGAAGTCCTTGAATGCAAGTTCTGAACCTGAGTCATCAAGCAGGATTTCACCATTTAAGGTGAACATCATAGTGTGTTCATTCATGTCAACCATACATCCAACAACATCGCCTGCCAACCAAGAGCGACCAAAATGCTCATTACCTTGATGCCACCGCTGTGCCTGAAAAGGATTTAAAAGAATTTAAGAATAATAGTGACAATGTATGTGTTCCTCTCTCCCTTACCAGTACAACTAATAATTATCCCCTTCAATTAAGACAGCATTAAACTTAACACTTTCACAGCATATCATTACAAAACAATGCCTCTGAGTATTCCAAGTTGACTCTGAAAGTGGAAATCTAATAATTAACTTCCTGCAAGCACCTCTCATATCAGTACTGTAAAACGTTGCTAAGTGAGCTGACAGGAAAAATTCCTGTTTCAACATTTTAGTAACAAGAGCATGGCTTATTTCTCTGCAGAAGTCCCATGAAAGACATGTAATGAAAATAACAGGCTATCAATTGCAATGTTAAATACCTGCTTCATAAACTTTTTTAAGCAATTTCTTTTATTTAAATTATTAGCCTATAAATTCATTGCTTCCAAACAAACTCTATTATTTCCTTAAGTCTGACTATGTTGTGTACAAAATAAATTAAACTTCCCATTATGGCAGATTTGTAAGGAAGACAATAGTCTGTGGATGGGACAAGCACATCCAGCATTCAACAGATTCCAGAGTACCTGAGGGCATGATTAATTACTTGTATGACTGACCAAGTCAAAGACTGCAAAGGCTTTGTATAGCGTCTGGGATTGGAATTAAAATAAATTCACATCTAAAAAAAACTATTGTAACAAAAGACTGTTAAAAAAACCCAGGTCCTCTATTCATATATTTCATCATAACTAGATTTCTATCCTTAACCAAACCTTAAAATTCTACAAAACAAGAGTCTCTCTGTGTATCCTGAAGGTCAAAAACTTCTCCAACAAAATAGAGAATCCATCAAAATCAAAGACAACAAAATAGCTTTGTTGATTGAGACCTACAGGTTATACCCTAAGATTCAGAAAGCAAACATTGGACCTGAGTAGTTTACTTCAGCCAGTCAGACATTTCACTAAAAATAAATTTTCAGTTCTCTTTTTAAGGGAACTTCTCATGTGAAACAAGTCTGGGTAAAACATTCAATTACAACAACATAAATAAACACAACTTGAGAGATTGATTTGACTAGTAATAGCCAGGAATACTGTTGATTTCTGTTGCATACTTTAATAATAATACAGGAAATTCATTCCAACATCAGATACAAGAAATATTTTACATGAGTCAGCAGTAGCCTTAATAGGAATTATGGTTCAGGTAGCAGCTGCACTTGCCTGCATACTGAAATAAAAAGTTTCAATAAGTTATATAATCTATACTGATGAAAATCAGTAACATAAAATAGTTTGGTTTCCTCTATAGTTTTACTACTAGATTTTAATCTGTCATTATCTTATGCAGAGTTAAATTTGAGCAAATATTAGTGGTTCTATCACACTTTGTTTACTCTAAACTGTAAGTATTTCCATGAAAACCTAGGTATACTCTTTATACCTTCTATATTCCTATAAAAGTTGTATCAAAACTTGTCTGAAATACTTAATGCTAATAATCTTAACCATATTTATTCTTCAATGTCATGTCTTATAGAGAACAACAGAGTAAAATTTTCAATAAATTATTCATAGTTAATTACAGCCCTGTCAATTTTTGAATTTAAGTCCCTTAGATTTTAAATGATTTATATACTGTACAAATACCACGAAGCTATGGAAAGATCATAAAAATGCCAAATCCTGTTAATTAATTTTTCAGGTGGCATTGATCTTCCTTATTCCACCTAGGTTCTCAAAGAGAGAGAGAAATAATTTCATAAACCACAATTAAAAGCAAACAGGGCACTTAAATTGAGGAAATGACACATGGAATTAGACACAAAATTAAAAGTTTTGCGACCACTTATATTATTGAAGGTAAACATACAAACCTTAAAGCCATCAAAAACAAAAGCCTCTTCATCTGAACCAAGTTCCTGATCTGGCAGACAACCCGGCCTGGTCCAGCCAACTCTCATGTCTCCTGCAGTAACTGCCTCAAACTCAAAGTACCACTTCCCAGCCTTCACTGCATAAGTCTTCTCTGTGCGGAAGATCCTGAATTTTTCCATTATCCCATTGCACACGTCCAGTCTCATGGCTGTGAGGTTTAAAAAATTAAAAAGCAAAGAAAAAAAAACAAATGTAGAAAGTAATGTATTCATTTGTTAGAACCTCTCTTTCTCTTCTTTTTTCTCAGCCACATCAAGGTCCACATTTCTAACGCTATCTTGAATAGTCTGTAAGATCACATCCCTCAGAACTTCTTATGACTTCTCAACTCACAAAATGACTGACTTAAGTTAACTTGAGCAGTTTATCAGCAAGTTTTTCTCTTTGATGGTCTAAACAACTGATGTCTTTAAAACACTTTTGAAAACCCTCAGTACCCCACCTATACAGGGGATGATAAGTAACCTAATCCTTTCTAGATTCTAAGCAATCAAAAAAAATACAGCTGCTGTGGGAATCCACTAAATAAATAAATAAGGATAGACAGTTAATATATTAATAATTATGCATTAAGATGACACTTTGTACATCAATGTCTAAAATAAAATTAATGAATGCGAATGCAGAATACCACTAGAGGGCTCTAAATCCTTTTAATAACAGCACAGACTCCGGCTGATGAGAGGATCCTTATGATATGTTTGAGACTGTAAAATCTAAATCCCCAAAATGAGCATAAAAATATTTTACTGAATGCAAATCCAGTCTGTTTACGAAAGACCAGTTTGTAGGATATTGTTCTGCAGGTCCTCTCCTCTGGGAATTTTGCAACAGATTCGATGACACTTTTTAGACACAAGGATTGCAATTGTGTTGTTTAAATTCCATCAGTAACTGTGCATAGAACTAGCTCAAGGATCTCGGCATTGTAAGGAAAAAAATACAAATTTCCAGCAGTTCACTCCTAAGGAAAGGAGTGGAACATGGTTCTCAGAGCTGTAAATGAAGAAAGGGGACTGGTATTGGTCTGTGGGATTTGGAGGAGATTGTGGAAAATGAGTGTGCTTTCTCCTCCCTCTCACCCTGCATCACTAGAGACCTCCTATATCTTTGCAAGAGGCAAAAGCCTCCTATAGCAGCCCCACCCTCTTAGAACCAAGCAGAAGTCAGGTTTGCTCTTTCTATGCAATATCTTCTTCCCACAGTGGGATGGGAGAAAACACAAGATTATGCAGCAGTTTTAAACTCTCCAGACCAAGCACAAGCAGATTTAACAGTAAGACCATGACATTTTGCAAACAACAGTGTACTCCGGTAGGAAATATTGTTTTGCCCATTCAGCAATCCTGCCTTGTTACACACTCATGGCATTAGTTCTGCTTCATATTTAAAAGTATAATTTAATAACAGCCTCTCATAAAAACTGAGGATCAGAGCATACATATGCTTTGGCAAAGAAATTGAAAATGACAGGTCCCCAGTGCTCAATTTGGATATGTCTTAGATCTTCTGCAGAAATGCTTTACTGAAGGTTCTATGGCCTAAGCAGGTCCAAATTTAACTGTATGAAGCAGGAAAAAAATTTATTAATTGAAATATCAATAGGATAAGGTTTAGACACATTTCTCAATTTTTCCACATTTTGCTGAGATAACCATGTCTGTTTCAGTTCTCATTCAATTATTCCATATTTCCACCTGAACTTCTACTATATGATTGCTGAAGGGTTATGGCTATTATGCTACAAAACTAATTACCATGATCTTGATCAGGAGCTTCCAGGTTGTAACCATAGCCTAGAAGGGTGCGGACTGCTTCCCGAAGACTGTCTTTGTTTGACTTTTTCGTCCGATCATCCAGAAGAGCATAAGGTACAAGGCGAGGATTTCGTCGATTTTTCACATCCTGCAGAGGTATGAAAAATCAATTCAATTTCAGGAACTGTGCTTTGTCTTAAAGGCAAGATTATGCTATTGCAGCAGTATAAAGGTTACTATTTATACCAATTGAAATCATGGAACTATAAATACAGTGATGATTCAGAATTGTAATAGTCTAGAAACTCGTAAGAATACCGAATTTGCTAAAAAAGCAAGTAATACACAAATAAACAAAACAGGGTGGCTTATACCTGCTTTCATTTACCATCAAATTTACATGACAGGGTAGCAATCCAAACAAGAACAAAGATAAAGGCAAAGAGTTTAACTGCAAATTCAAAGGGATTATATTTAGTAAGCTGTTTATGAAACAGCTACCATATGGAGAAGCTAATAGATAACTAAAGCTCAGAGACATTACTGTACCACGAATATATAGGGTGGGTTTTTTTAAATAAAGCTCTAAACAATATATATAAAGACCCAAAGACTAAACAAGATCTAAACAAAAGAACAAAATATTACTAATAAAAATATAAGTAAATGTGTCTAATACTAATTAATAATTATTAAAATAGATAATAGACTCATGCTTTTAAGTCAAATACTGAAATTAAGGTGTTAGTAATGTTGAATCTTAGTATTTTATCTTTACTAACACAACATTGATAATCTAGTGCAAGATTATCTTATTTGAAAGCATTGTTTAACTGGGTTATTTTTATGGCTAACATAACTTTTAGTGATGAATACAATTGTTTTCTTGTCTACATTTTCTTCTCACATTTTTGTGAAATGAGAGAAACCACATAACTCTTGATGTTTTTCCTAAAATCTTATTTTTTTAAAAAAGATTTAAAGATTGCATCTATTTTTAAAATATACTTGCTGTTTTTTTCTTAGATACAAATAACAAAGATACTGAGAAGATTTTATGACGGGTCAGACTTAACTAAGAAGTGCAAAACCAGTGCCTACTATTTTAGAAAAACAATGCCAACAATGAAAAGTGTCATCTTTTATAGCATTAGAGTTCTACTTTTAAGCATGTACGTGGTTTTCATTCTGCCTTTGCCAGCAGAAAAGCACTGGCACATCTATTCTCACAAATACTTGCAAGCGGTTTTTTTGTCCATCAAATGCTTGGATACCAGGCTATCTGCCTTTTGTCTTATGGAAAATATTAAAGTGCAGTTAACCATTGCTTGATGAAATCTGTTCCTACCACTGCTCCTTCTAGGAGAAGGAATATTACAGACAAGCATTACCTATATGATAAAAGTGTTAAAAAGGATAAAGGTAATGCATTTCTGGGGACACAAATTACTACACCATTTCAACTCTAGTTATGTTCAATGAGAAAGGCAGTGACAGGGCCAAATGAAAGACCATTTGCAGAGACTACTTTCCATAATTATTTCAAACACTTCCCTTTTTTCCAATATTTAATTTAGTAGATGTGAAAAAGGGCTGCTTCCAGAACAGAATGGACCCAACAAATGATGACATAAATGTTATAAGGGATTATTATTTTACATAAGAATATTAACATGAACATCTGGGATGAAACACCGTGGCGTTAATTGTTTGTCTTGGAAAAGACACAAAAAGAGAAACTTCCTCTGAAACACTGTATGTCCAAAAGATATTATAAAATACAGCTTTGAAAAATATTAAACAGAACTTTGCAATAACAATTATGTAACTTCTTATTCATGATGTATGGTTACACTAATGCACTGGTAATTGCCATAGCAACCATTAATAGACATTAACATACAAGCAATGAGCTGATAACAATGTAACAAATACAGTATATGTGCTTTTAAAAAGCATATGGGGGGGGCAGTAGGGCATGGGGGGAGAACATAAAGAAATCCTAAGTATTAAAAATAGTCTTTTTTACATATCATTTTCCTTGGGTCTAATTTTATATAATACTGTGGCATTTTTCACCTACCCAAGACTTTGGCCACTTTAAATATGAGAAAGGATTTTTCTATTTAATATTTTTTCCTTTTTTTCTCTATGATATGTCTATCTAAATTTTTCATGTTTTATGTATTGCTAAATTAAGAATTGCTACTGTTATGCTCATTGCAAGTTTTTGTACTAACGATCTTCTGCACCTCTGTGGTTTAAGAGTAGCTAATCAAGAGAATGATCCTATACAGTGATTGAGCTTTGCAGTCACAATCAAGTCAACAAGAAAACTGATTAGCTAAGAGTGGTAATTTTTATTGAGTACATTTGCAATTCGTACATAGACTTAATTTTCCTATTCACTACTAAAGCTATTGTTTTGTAGTATGGACTCTTAAAGAAGGAAAACTCAGCCTAAGTTCTCAATTTTTTGCTAGACTTTTCCAGGTTTGACAGTCTAATTCTTCATCAGAAGAATGTTTTTTGTATAGAGTTTGTCTGGCAACTACCTTTTCACCAAGTCATTTGAAAGGAAACTAAAAGCAGATCTCTTCCAGAAGACAGAAAGCATCAAAACTTGACCTTTTTGACGAGATTCTGGTTCAAATGGCTTGAGCTGGGTAGCAGACATGAAGTTTATGTAATTCTTTGGTTTAGTCATTTAGCATTTAATTTGGAGTTACATAAATAATAGACAGCATTGCAACCATAGAAAGTTGGAATGTCTGGCAGAACCTGGCTATAAATGGAAGAAAATAATAATAATAAATAGCATTAAATTTGAGTGATGTAACATTGACTATGAGAAGTCAGTATTACTTTATACGGGTTATACTAAAGTTTTTGGCTACGTACAGAAAATGACAGATAAAGATTTATTTGAATTGGCACACATATGCCTATTTGTAGGGTATAAAAGAAGTTTGAAATGGGTGGTAATTGGTCAACAATTGCACTAACTGAATATAGCTCTTAAAACTAATAGCAAAGAACTACAGCAAAAAAATATCTAAACACACCCACGCACAAATATGAACAAGCATTTTAAAACTTCCACTACAGGAAATGAACACTGCTGGAAAATAATTCACTGAGGAAACACACTGGGAGCCAAGAGGTGCAGAACTGCATTCATTGGTTCAGTATCTGACATGTAGATAAATGATCTAGTGCACTGGATCTAGCTTCTGGTCTTGCAACTTGCACAGACAGATGTCATGTAAGAATAAAAACAAAACCAGAGAAGTATCTGTACTGTCTACAGGAGCATAGAAAACCACAGTCAAATTCTAGTTGCAGTTCTAAAAGGAAGACCTATTAAAAGATAATGGTTTGTGTAATAAAGTTGTACTCTTCAGCAAGAATTCAGTAAGAAAAAACCTCAGGTAAAACTCTAAGAGACATCTGAAATTATAAAGAATAATATCATTTTCAGAGCCATAAATGTGATACCGCAAACTTGTGTACTCCTGGGCCTTCCCAAAGCTCTGAGAAGTTCAGGAACAGCACAGATCAATAGACTAAAAGGAACAAAAAGACACCAGAAACATACATAAATAAGTGCCTATCAAAAGGTCAGACAGGAAAAGAATGAAAAATGAAAACACAGGTGAGAGAGTGCATGAAAAACAGGATAATTTAATGGGATCATAAAATTTGTGATTTGAAGTGTTAGAGCTGTACAAATACATATTCGGTGTGGTACTGAAATTATTTTGTTCTCATAATCAAGGCTGCTAAATGACAAGCACTAAGCAAATGTATTTCAGCGTATAAGTCAGACATTCCTAGCTTAATCTACACCATCAGAAAACACTCATTCCACAGCCTTTAACTGATTCTGCTTGCTGCCACTTCTGTGGATCCTGTGCTTCCACAAAGATTTCTGAGCAATTACCACAACAAATACTACTGGTGATCTTGCCATCAATGCTGTCAGAAACCCAGCTCACAAGCCATCGTTTGAGTGTGCAGCATAAATACTGGAACGGGATCACTTACCTACATCATATTTTTTTTGCATTTATCAAGGCAGCTCATGTTTAACCACAGACCAATAAAATTAACAATTATTTTGTAAGGGAAAAAGGAAAGATGTAATTATAAATTGGTCCTTACTACGTGAGCAGTTTCAAGATTTCAGAGAAATTAATATCAGAATGCACAATGAAAGTCTTTCCAAAGGCATATTCTTGGCAATGTTAACAAATACCTTAAATGTACCCACCCAAAGCAAAAGTTGTGTTCCAAACCTGATGTACTAACAACTGAGTTCTGTCCTTAGAATTATGTGCATCCTTAGAAACATATATATAGCTTCTACCAGCTTCACTGTGGCCTGCACCCATATGGAATGCCTGGTAGAATGTGCCCTGACTATAAATGGGAGGAACTAATATATCAGTATAAATAATGCAAAACATGAAATTGAAGCAACATAGGTAGTTTTTTACAAGGACAAGATGCCTTTTCATATATACATTTAATGACAAGTAACAAGCTTTCAACGTGATTTTTCCCATACATGTGTATTTCCTCACTCTGAATGTCCAGAACAATGCCTTTCTTGCATCGCAGCACTAGGCAGGCTGAAACGAGCAACTCCTGATCATAGTGATGTCTTATGCTGTCTCCATTATCTGTCTTTGATCATCTACCATTTCACCAATTCAGAGTAGACCAACCTGTGGGCAACCAAGTTCTCCCTTAAAGGGACACTGTCAAGTATTTTCATAGTGATTTTGTGCTTTTCCACTTACCCTTTCTACTGAATGCATTCTTTTAAGCAGAAACATGGGGGGGGGGGGGGGGGGTAGGTGTCCTACCTTTTTCGTTCCTTCTGCTCCTTTTGCAGAGCCATAAACTACTGTGAGTCTGTCCTACTAAAAAATACTTACTTGTTTGAGATCAGTGTCATCACAGCTGTCAGCACAGTTCTGGGAACAGGGTTTATTAGTGAACTTGTGCTCCCTCTGCTGGCTGGCTGGTTGGCTCTGCAGCAGCAGAACAAAAATATTGGGTATAGTCATGCACGAAGAGCAGCTGCCTCTTGGTAAGAAAAAATCCTGACAAGCAGAGGTGGATTTAGAAGGAAAAAAAACCCTGGAACTTGGAAGGCATTTTCCCCACCGGTTTATAACAGAAAATAAATGGTTTATTCATGAACTACTTGACAGTATCCCTTTAATTTTTTCATATTACATAATCCCAAAATAATGAGGCACTCATGATGGGACAGACCTACTAGATCATCTAATCCATGCCACAGTCACAGCACAACTGTTGTTTATAACATATGCCCCAGTGATTAGTCCATCTACTTTTAAACATCTGTAAGCTTCTTTCCCTTAGGAAACTATTTCATAGCTCTACAAGATCTGTTTAAGGTATACAGCATGGCATCTTGTCACTTTATTACACTGCTGTACATTTCACAGTAATATGATGGGATGACAAAATGTAGGCCATGAAACAAACCCACTGCTGGAGTCAAGCAGAAGCACGTATCAGTGTGGACAACAGCTAGCAGCTTGCCATGGGATATGTATGTTAGCTAAATGAGAAGCAACTTTGCCCTACACCGAGAGAGGAGTATCTCACTATTCTGCTCTCTTGTGACTTGTAATGAATGGTATTTGCTATCTGCACATTGTGAGCACTCTTGGAACTCTGTTGTCTGTCTTCTCTCCAGAAGACAATAAACTTAATTATTTGAAAAGAGAAAAACACTTGAATGAAGAGGAAATCAACATCAACACCACAAACATGGCAGCTTTTACAGGATATGCCATCATTGGGGAAGTTTTCAAGGACACCATCTACCTCTTTAACCATACATGAGACTACCATTATTTGCCAAGAATAAAGTAGTAACGTATACTGTTGCTCTTGTTAATCTGTTTCCTGAAGGTCATGAATAGTTCTGAGTTCTTGATGATCTTTAACGACCATCCTCTGTTGAAAGCGTCACTACTGACACTCTTCACTACACCTCTGCGTTACATTCTCAACAACAGTGCCCCACTCAGCGCACAAAGTCTTCAGTCAGTTTGAATGAATCAGACCTAGCCAAATATTTGGATGTTTAAAGCAGAAGTACTCAAGACGGCAAAATCCTGATTAAGTGGCCTTCCATTTCCAAATGTGATCAGTTTCATAGATAATAAAGCTTTTTACTTTTAAATTCTCCAGGTTCTTCTTTGCATGCCCACAATTGTCCTTGTCTTGGTAAGGAAGAACAGTTCAATACTGATGATATACCTAAGCCAGGCCACAATTTAGAGCAGAACTATTTGCCTAAGTCTCTTTCAGAGCACAGACTGAGCCTGATTCACACTGACTGCTTAAAACATCTCAAAAAACCTAACCAGGGGCTACTATTTTATTTTAAAACTTAGCAAGCCTAAGTCATAGTGATAACCTCTTTACATAACAGCTTGTCCTTGGCCATCAGAATGGATTTAGATACCTAATTCTTATTTGTCCAGTTAGATATCGTGAAGGATATAGGTGTCAATTTTTAAAACACTCATGGAAAATGGGTAATGCATAGTTCAGTAATTACAAGTTTAAAGGGTACAACACTGTACCACTATCTTCCATGAGACTTCTCACACTTGAGTATAAATTTCAATGAGAGACTACAGATTTCATCTTTGTCATCCAGCAAGCAGGCCATTTATTAGGAAGGGAGTCTGGGGGGGGTCTGGCTGGCCCCCAGGACAGTATTTTAAGTCTATAGATAAAAAAGAGAGAGCTGTTCAATGTGGAGATCACCAAGTCCTCCTCTTTCCCTCTGCTCTCTCCCGGTGAGCCTCAAAATTATCTCTTCACCGGGCCACAGTATTTTAGATTCAACAGCAAGGTCAGACTCTTTCCCCAGGCACAGCACTAAGAACAAGACAGGCTTCATGATTCTTCCAACATTCAGTTGAAGTGTTTAAGTTTAGGCTATATCCTGTACTAGAATTATCTAATCAATGTTTTTATTCTACTTTTTGAAACCAAAGTTGTGGCCTGGGGAAACTCCACTTCCTTTCGGAAACCATAATAAAACCTATGATTTATTACTATCACATCTCTTACTCTTCAATTGCAGAACCCTCTACATCAACAGGCACATCAAAACATACCTAAAGACAGGATACAAACATTCTGTAGATGTAAAGGAGAAAACTTTTTTTCATTGCCACCCATTCCCACTGCATCTTTTGCTTATCTTTCTCAATCCAGTAAACAGCAGAAAAGTCTTTGACAGCATAATTTAATTGCCTTTCTTACTTAATATCTAATTCAGAAAACATAATTTAACTGAAAATTCACTCTAGTGATTATGGCAAAATTATGCGTGGGTTTTTTTCAGAGATACACAGGGCAGGTTAAATTGCCTTCAAGACCTAATAAACTTTATTCACTGCATAGAAGTTGTGGGTTTAAACTTTCCTGATGGAAGTTTGAAACATAATTAGCCAAGAAATGCATTTGATGGCAGAAACTTCTTAACTTCATTTTAATCAATAAATTCTGTTGCAAAACTAAATTAAATTTTGAGATATGCCAGGCTTCTATCAAAGCAGTAACTACTTCCCCCCTTTCAAGTCTCCTGATTGGCAAGGCCCTGAATTGAAAATGTCTGGCTTCTGTGAAAATAAAAAATATGGGAGACACAGTGTAAATTATTGAGTGCATTCTTTAATATATCAGAAATATTTCTTTTGAGCATCTAGAGACATACAGATTCTCATTCTAGAAATGAATTGGGCACCGCCTCCATAAACACAGGATTGCAATAGTGGGTTAAAAATTTATTCATCTGCTCCCCCTACCTGAATCATCAATTCCAACACTTCTCATTATTAGTATTCTATCAGAAATGAAAACAGTATTTCAAAGGGCCACCTTCCCGGACTCAAAGATGCAATAATAGGGGAGAATTTAATCCCATTGTAAGCAGGGAAACTATATCAACATTGAATTATTTTCATTGTTTATATACATCTGAATCTGCAACATAAGAATTGGCTCATTATCTGCCTAGACCCAAATACACAATGTGGATTTCCTAAACAGATTACCTAAACAAAAGCTTTATAGTAAGATACTGTAATGGTCATTGCTGAAATGCTATGCAGCCTATATTTTGTCACATAAATGTATGTGATGAGGTGAATTTAAGCGCCTAACTTAGAATATATATAAAACCAGATTGTGTTTTTTTTTAATGTACAAAAGCTCTGTAAATAGAATGAGTTTTGGTCATCTAGAAAAGCAAAATATGAAATGTACTGAACTGAAATGTGTACTTTGAATTTTTGTCAATAAAAAAACCCTGTTTGTAGGCAAGACAGACTATGTACCTACAAAACAGCTGTCTCCCATTTTTGCAAAATAATGATCTTTTATGCCCAGTGCTAAACCATGAAAACTTTTTTTCCTCAAGGGGTGACATTTTCTAAAATTTCACTGTGATAAGCTACCACATATTACTTAACAGAAATTAAGACACCTTTCTCTATATAAAATTCACAAATCATCACAAAAATAATAGAAAACATGACTCCTAAGGAAAATTGATATAGTAGCGGCCTTGAAAATAATAAATTAGGCTCATTTTATACTCAGTTGACTTTTTTTTACAATAACAAAAACCCTGAGTTTTACTGTGTAACAATCCGCCATGCTTAATTTTTCCTCCCCTCCCTTGTAACACATTGTGATATCAACCATGTAGCATTCCTATTCACTGAAACAAAACCACTAAAGTAGGACTGGAACTTGGAGACTGACTCAACTATTCTCAGTTAAACATGGCCTCTGTCAGAAATACAACATATTAACAAAGCGATTACTAGAAGTTTACATTCTGATGTTCCTATATAAACAAAATTATTCAATTCCCAGGACTGCAAACATTTAAATGATTCTCCCACTGAAAGTCAATATTTACATTTCCTAAAATACTAGAGCATATTAGCTTCCTGCATGCAATTTTCTCACCCTGAGATCTAGCTAGCATACAAGAATATACCACCAGTTTTGTAATACTATAATAAAGAGTCTCATAGTGCTAGAAGATTTAGCAGGATTGCTTTAATTATGTATTTTGGTTTGTTTGACTGGAAGAATGACATTTGTTAGCTGCTTGTTCCTGCTTTTGTATCCTCATTATTCCAATTTAACTGTAAAATACCTCAACAGATACGTGGTTTTTTACATGATTTATGTTAGCACCTACCTGCTGGATACCGTATGTCCAGCCTTGCCTTATACGGTCCCTTGCCCACACATTGTGAGCATTCTCTGCTAGTTTATCCACCATAGCTTCTTGAGAGGGGGTCAGTTTGATAAAACTCAGATCCATGGGAGCAGGCTTATATCCACTCAACAACTGGTAGCTGCCAAAAAAACCCACAGAACTTGCAATCACTTTTCAGTAAGACAAAATTAATAGAAACCACAGAGTAAAGAGGGATATGTATGCAAGATAGCTATATAAACAATCCATCTTTGAACATAAAAAATAATAATGCACTGACATTTGATTTTGTTTCAAGCTAATTTCGTTTTGATGGAATGAAGTTCCTGGTAATGAAAGGTACCAAAATGTTCTGAACTTAAAATGTTTTTAAAATATTTTAGTAGTTTTATGTATTTAAAGTTGTAGATTAAAATATTGCTTGTCTAAATACTTATATGAACCCTATTAATGCTACCGCTAAGTTCTTGACAATACTTATTAAATTTTACCTCCTGTTGAAGCAAGAAAATATATTCAAACTCAAGATCAAATACGAAGCTGTTTAATAAAACTTTGTAGCACTTCATAGCTTAACTATCCTTCAAATCATAGGAGTAAATGTTTAAAATTTAAGCATGACTTCAGAGCAGAGCACCAGCTTCCTCTCTATTTTTAGCACTCCTAAGAACAGAGTGTTTACTTACATGAAGTTGTTCCCATCAAATTAATTATAATCATTTTCCACTTTACTTATGAGCAAACTTTTTTCAATGAAGGATGCAATGCATACTGTGATGGATGTAGCACATCAGGACTTACTAAATTTACAACGAAAACATGCAACACTGTGTAGCACCACCATGGTGGTGGATGTTTTGTCCTCTACCTCAGGTGCTGAGGTAACATGCCAGCAAAGGGGAGCAGAAAGAGAAAAGCGGGGAGCGGGCAGACAGACAGGGGCTGTACTGGGTGTCTATGCCCAGTTGGAGGCAAAGGCTGCTCCATGCTGGGCACAGCTGGATCCAGCCAGCTCTGAAAGGGACCCACTGCTGACCAAAGCCAAGCCCTTCAGACACGTTTGTGGTGCCTCAAGGTAAACATTTTTATCCTAGCCCCTAAACATTTAGGGGCAAACTGTTGCACAAACTGAGCAGAATAAGGAAAAAAGGGTGGAAAACCAGCCTTGTAGACACCAAGGCTGACAGCAGAGGAGCCATTTCCCTGCTGCCTCAGGATGGACCTACTGGATCTGAATTTCCATGGGTACTTCTCCTCCAGCATACTGACAGGATAAAGCGCTATTTTGGTCATAACAAGAAGGGTCTGTGGAAATTAAACAACATTCTCTTGCTGAAATTATATGTGCTGGGGTGTTTAAAGAATAGCTAGTTTAAATAATTGTCTATTTGCTAAACAACTTTGTCATTTTCTTGCATTTTCTTTATTTGGACTGACAGAAATCCAGAAAAAGAAACAGTATTTATACCCATTTATATTCTAAAATATTCAAATAGTTTACAAATCTTAATTAATTCTCTTCTGTGATAACTATTGTAAAACCCATTTAAACAAATTACTGGTTGAAAACAATAATTGAAAACAAGCAAGTATTTAAGGGGGATTATCATCTATAAACACGAGGTTGGACCTTCCTTCAGAATTACTGCATTTTAAAAAAAAAGAAAACAATTCAGGAATGTAAATCCCAAATCAACCATCCATATTGTTACCAACTGGCAAATTTCTATGACAGAATTACATAAGCAGTTGACGGTTGGGCTGTCATCAACCACACACTAGCTAACTGCCCTCATGGTGACCTCTCTTCAGGTAGCTGTGAAGTCGCTTCAGTGAGATGAGTAAAACCAGTCAGCAATGGAAAGAGTGAATCATACAGAATTAACACGTTTGTCAGGCTGGCAATTACCATGTTCTTTCTTGTCACACTTCCCTGCACAAGTTTTACGTCCTGTATATCAAAGGAACAATAGCTGCAGTTGTTTTGATATAAGAGCAATGTCAAAGAAATGGGGGTCTCAAAGGATGCTCATAATTTTGTCACAGAAGATATGTATGCTGGATTTCAGGATGCAAATGGAAACTTTCAAGGATAAGTATCAAAGGATAGTAAGAAAAAGAAGAAAAGCATATTGTGTATACAAAATCATGTTGGACAATTGCCTTTAGCTGCAGACCAATGTTACTAGTTGAAACAGGTAGTTAAAATTCCAGTCATTGTCCAATCATTTGCTCACCAGTTCCTTACTGGTCTTACCTTGCTCAGTATCTATGCTGGCCTTAAGTTAACTCTTTTTTTTTTTTTTTTCTTTTTTACTTTTTTTTTTAAAGAAATAGGTAAATCTTAACAGCACATTACTGTTAACATATTGATCTGCCATTGATTTATAACAAGTGTTATGGAATTTTTATTTGTGCCACCACCTAGAGTTACAAAAAGAATGGCAGATATGTTTTCAAGTGATTTTAGTCCATATTCTGTTCTCTTGATTATAGATTTTGAGCAGTTTACATGAGTTGTTTGGCACAAGAACATGAATCATACAGAAATTAAAAACTATAAAATTCTTTTCATTCTAACAATTCTTTTTTTCCTTTCCTATTTCATTTAGGCACATATTAACCCATAAAATTACCAAATATTTAGAATTTATTAAGATTAGTTTGCTGGAAAAATTTGTTTCTGCAGTACATACCATACATATGCAAAAAAAAAAAAACCCCAACTGTGGAACAACAAATACCAGACATTTCAATGAATCACAGAAAAATTAAACTTTGTCTAAATATCAGATTGTAAATGTCTAAAAGATGTGGATTAAGGTGCGTGTAAATTTCTGATTATTTATAAGCATACATGTATACCCAAGTACCAATAAAACTAGTGATGTAAATAGAAAATTGGTAAAATACAGTTCACTTAATTGACACTGCCTAACAAAAAACTATTTGAATTTCAACTTACTTCTTTGGAAGTTTCATTTTTTTCACTTTTTCTTCAGCATGCTCATCAGCAATTCCAACATGACAGCCTAATGCCAGTAGGGTTCTAGGATGCAGAAATCAGAGATAAATTACTGCCAATGTTTCTATATTCAGAATTGTTGCTGTATATATTAAATGACACTATACAACAAATAAGAACTATAGAATGACAACAATATAATACAGAAAGATCAATTCTAGCCCTTTTAATATGTATTAAGCTTTTTGATATTTTTAAGAAAATGTCACAAGCTGCTCCTAAAATTTGGAGTTAAAATATGAGTGGACTATTTCAAAGTGAAATATTCACACAGTCTAATTTATCTATATAAGGCATTAGTTGAAATTCCCTGCCCTTGAAATAAATATTTCTCCTTTATATGCTTTATTCACACTGCCTTTATGCTCATTCATACTGCTTTGTATCAAAACCTTTTTATGTTATGTTATTTACTTCAAAGCTGATGAAAGGGCAAATGGCAGGAAATGTCACTTGTTATCCTTAGACTATGTCATCTTTACAAAGAGAGGCGGCTATTCAGAGATTTTAATTGGATCTGGATTTTGTTAGGACATACTACTGAAGAGAGGAATGACAGCAGAATACATGACAAGCATTAGGCCAAAACTGCTATCTTAATGCTCGGTACAAATGTTGTATGTTAATGCACTTCAGAGGAAAGGCTTCAAGACAGCCATAGCATGTCATGTGCCACGAGGCATCTAATGAAGAAGCCCCTGATCCAGGCAGCCCATTCCAGCAAGATGTGGCTCATTTCAGAAAACACTCTCCACATAACTATACAACAGGGTCAACAAGTAATCAGGCTTCTGATTACCTCTTCCTTTCCTCACAGTCGCACTATCCATCAGGATAAATCTTAAGTCTCATTCATCGGCAGGATTTATCTGTAACAATTATTTTTTCCTGCATTTATGTTCAATACTGGGTTATCAAGTCTTCATTTCTTTAGCTTAAGTGTATATTATGTACAATAATGATATTGAAATGGAAAGAAAACTTGGACAAAAATCAGAGCCCACTTTAGAGTCAGATCAGAAGTTTCTCAAAATCCAAGGGTGACACCCATACCATGAAACTGATTATACAGAAGAAATCAAAAATCTAAACCTTGGACTCCATTCCCAGTTTCCCCAATATGAAAGAAAGCTGGATAATGAGGTTTCCATTTGTTCTTGTTGCTAGTTAAAACAATATTTTCTGGTCTTGCTCTAACTATATTTACTGCTCTTGATCTGACTGGGCAAAAAAAGAGCTTTAATATTGCTCTAGCAGTATTTTTCTTGGCAGATGAACCATATATTTCAAGATGATTCTTAGAGCATATTTTTAGAGCTAGCTACATGAAATAAATTCTACTGTTACAGTCTGTGAACCATGATTTAAAATTAGATGGTAAAATCAGATATGAAGAAATCAACATTCAGTAGCCAGCTTCTGCAAAACCCACTGTGTCCTAAGAATACTCAAAATTTCAACTGGCATAAATCAGACATGATTCTTAGGCAGTCTATCACAAGCACAAGTAAGAGAACATGTTACAGTGGAAAGCAGTAGTAATGTAATGTAAGACAGGTATATAATTGACATTATTTCAGCAAAGCCAAATCAGAGCACCACAGGAAGGTAACAAGGCATACCATACTGATAGAACCCCTAAAATACTTGAAAGCTAAACAAGAAAACTAGCAGCAGCTGGATGCAGCCATAATATTGAGACATGTAATTATCACACACAACTGAGTAATCAGGTAGAAACAGGAAAGTCAGTCACAAAACAGTTAGCATAAAAAACAAGCCACAAGATCAAACTACAAAATACATGTAAGAATGCGCAGAACCAGTATGAGCAAGCATATTTTAATCCCATGACATTTTCAGAGGTAACTCATTCCTGAATCGTGACATTTCATATATTATATAATTTTTATAGTTCATAGAAGTACTCAATCATACTGAAAAATACAGAGAGAACCCCATATATTGAAAAGAAATGTTTTCAGATAACATAACTCAGAATTTCTTTGTTTTCTGCCTCTCTCATCTAGTAGAGCTGGCAGCAAAACTGGCAACAAACCAATGAAAAACCCAATTACAGGAAGAGTTATTCCTTATGTCTTGCAACTACTTCAACTATGCAGTACACAGTTTGATGCAAATTGTAAATGATATAGCATATATGTGACTAGAGAAAGTTTTAAAAGAACATTTTCTTTCCTTTTCCCCCATTCTCCCCCACTGAGGCTGACTGCTAGCAGACTAAAGCTTACAATTCAAGTCATCACAGTATGCATCATCTAGAATGGATTCGTGCACTAATTTTTCCACCTTTGCAAGCTTGCAGAAATGAACTGAGCAGACACTCCTGTTCTAGTCCCTGAACTATAAATGTCTTTGTGATAAATACAACATGATATTGCAAAATTAGAATACTTTAAACCTCAGAAAACAAGGACTAATTCAAGAACAAAGTGAAGACTGAGCTCAGTAAGCATATAAATTCTGAAATCTATAGAAGGACTGAATGCTTTATATTTTGGATACTATCCTATTTAATAAAAAGGCTCTCTCTAGTGTAAGTAATAAAATTACTAAAATAAAAGTAAACTATAATTTATGTTTATAAAAATAAATTATTCTTTGTTTTGTCAGGGTTAGATTTAGAAAAGCTATGGGTCCTAAACCAGTAATCATGTAAAGGCTACTCAATTTTGTTTAATATTTAGTGAAATACTAGTGTGGGCATTTAATTCTGAGAAGATGATCTTTATGATGCCTGAGTCCTCTTGTATAAAATATTCTAGCAAAAGATCCAACTGTAGGGAAATTTAATGCCATCATCTTTTTAGTTTCATAGAATGGAAAGGAAGAAACTGCTGGATTCCTAGCACACTGCTGTGTTGACAGGGGTCTCAAAGGCTTTCCTTGAAATTCTAATATCTAGCTGAGAACAAATATGAAGTTATCTTCTTCCAAAGGAGTTCAATTTCTCTCTGAATGCTTCTGAATTATTTCAAAATAGTGCCAAAATATCTCTTTAACAAATTTAATTGCTTAACACCTAGAGTTAGAACTATGTTTTTTCACTGAGCAGTTTGGTTACTGTGGGAATGATGAATCAGTAAATAGCGCAGAGAAGGTGATAAGCGAAAGATACTGCAAGAAATCGGGGGAGGGGTGGTGTTTTACCTGGCTTTCTACTGTGAAGACATAAAGTCCTTATATTATGAGTGTAAACATTCTATTGTAGTTTACATGACAATTTTTTTTAATAATCTACTATAAATTTTCCCAGAAAAGTAGTAAGACATACAGTCATCGTTTTTTAACAATCAGAACAGGAAAAAGCAACTATATTTTAGCAAGAAAAAAAAAAAAGATTTCAACGGATTGCAAATGGGAGTGACTAGAAAATTACATATCCCACTGGGAATTTATCAGCTCGAGAAATATTTTAGCATGTTGGCTATATACAATACTGCATATGGAAAAAATTACTTACATTAATGGATTTTCAATGAATTCACAGCAAAGTAAGAGCTCACACCTGCTTGACTGGCATGCTGAGATAAGGAATTGTATCTTTGTGAGCCAGATAACTAGATTACTTGAAAAAAACATTAACATCCCACTGAAAAGTTCTGGCATTGGAACCAGAGAGCTTCCATAACATTCACACATCTAACCACTCATCTATAAAAGGAGGGAATGGCTACTACTCTTTTGTGGCAATATGCACAGATGACATGGAAATAGCAGCAAGGGGCCCTGAAGGAAAGCTTGTCATTAGTCACATCCAAAAAATGCTGACTGTCAAAGTGTGATTTATCAATAAAGTAAAGTTATTAAACTGAACTGAATTAAGTCAAGTAAGTAATGAAGTGTTATTTCTTTCCTCCAAAACGAGATGAAAAGTGAGTTGCCATTTCATGATCAACATTACCATAATATTTCTAAAATTCCACAGATATTGAAGATTATCAAAGCCATTTTCAAGGCCAAACATATCATTCATTAATGTATCTCACTCTCATTTTCATATTATTATGCTGACCTACATGCCAAATTGTAATTCACATGTCAAATTATAATTCTGGAAACTGTAACTCCTTAGGAAATTCTCACTAAAGCTTCAAATATTCTAAGAACTTACTTCAGTGTTTCAAGTGACATTTGCAAGTTATAATTTCTTTCCTGTTCCGGTAATTTTGAGAACTCCACTAAGCATGGGTGTTGTCTTTTGTTGTCATCTCTAACCTGAAAAGACAGTAAAGAAATATGTTTAACATGCCTTAAAACCTAGAAGAAATTTAAAACCAAAAGTTTTAAAGCCCAAAATAAAGTGCTTAAGGCTGATCCTGCCAGAATTACTCAAACTGAACATGTACAGTATTTTGCACTCTCAGAGCATGATCATTCTTGTTCAAGTAAGGCAGAATTTGCATTTACAAATAAACCAGATTTGCAGATCTCAAGTGGAATAAATGCTAATTTGTACATTTCATTATGCAGATGTTCACAACAAATATACAAAGTTCAAGAACAATGCCATCTATGTTATGTTTTGGCATACACCCATAAAATAACAACTCATCTTCAGCACCATGTTTGAAAAATTATGCATCCAATTTGTATAAATATGTTGACATGAATACCACTGAAGTCCTTACCCTACAAAAGTAAAAATATAAAGAATAAATCTACCCTATATCTTAATTCATAAAATGTCTGTTTCTTATGTCCAGTAATATACAAGCAGAATGCAACTGTTCAGCAGTCACAGATGACTGGAATGTTAATTTACTTTTACTGTAGTGACAGCAGAGTCATAAAGACTACAATTTAAAAATTCCTACCATTTTATAAACTTAACCATTTGATCAAGAACATTTTTAACTATCAGATAAAAAGCAACCAACAGTTTTAGTCTAATACTGGCCATAACTAGGAAGGGCAACCAGAAAGGCTGGGATCACTGATCATTCTGTTGTTCTCAGCTTTGGATCTTTACAAAAGCTTTTGGATCTACAAAGTTTATGTCTTGCTAACAAGGCTTGATAAAAAAACTTGAGTTTGCAAATATTAGCTAAAAGATCCCAGTGAAAATGGTAGTTTTGGTCAGTTGAGACTACATTGTAACCTATGCATTAAAGCACTTTTGTGTCCATATTTCATGGACCATACGCTTACAGCTTATCATAACATTTACAGCTCCAAAGTTATGGAAAAATAGTATTATTGACAAGTTTTGATCAATCACATAATTCTATCGGAAATTGCAATGTTAACAGTTGAAGATAAGAAGCCTAATTTTTTATGTTTTTCCAAATTTATCTTTACTCATTTCATGAATATAGGATAGATATTTCATTACTTTAACAAAAAAATTCTTAAGGAAGTAGAATTATTTAACTGGGTATAATCTGTTCTCCACAATTTGATCCATTGTTCATGTATAGAATCAGATTTTATGTTTAAAAAGGATAAGAAATTCAATAGGATATAAACTTGTATGAAATTTCTGACTTTCAGAAAACTAATCTATCACACTTAAACAAATTGCTGACCCTGCATTTTACATGAAGTAAAATAGCTTTTCTTTGGATATTTAAATTTAAATATCTTAAAATGAAAAAACTCTGGCATCATGGTAATAAATCTATATGCAGTATCTAAGACTACACAAAAATGAAATAGTAATTTATAGGACATAAACATGGAGTGTTAGAGCAGGGGAAGAAAAAACAGTCCTCTGCAAACTAACTTACTCACAAAGTTTCTCTAATTTCAATTTCTGAGAGGTAATTACATGTGAGTATCAACAGAATGGATATGATCATAGATGAAAATTATTTCTTATTCATCAGTCTCTATCTTTGCCAGTTCTGTGATTTTCTATGGTACTAACAGAACTGCACACTACTACTCAGCCTAGTGTATTTAATGCCATGAAAAAAAATCCTTGTGTTTCTCTATAAGATTTCTGAGTGACATATTTTCATATTTTGATCTCAACACATAATAATCATCAAATTGAACAGCAGTCAATCTCCAAGGGATATTTCTCTTCATTTTATGGGATTATTGTTCTTTGGATGAGCAATATATGCAATTCTACTGTCAAGTTACTTGATCAAAATCAGTAGCAGCTAAAATAAGATGTTTATTTGCCAATTTCTGAGACCTTAATAATCTACTTCAATAAAGATTCAGTATAGTCTCCAATAAGGGCTACTTTAGAGCCGCATACAGCTAATGTACATCTTGGATGTCAGGTGTCTTCTTCAGAATTAATTAATGGCATTTCTCCTAGTGACACTCCTCATTCTTTGATACTTCTATTATATATTCAATGTATTTTGTAGGTATCCTTCCTGGCTTTTTTTTTTTTTGTTTTTCCTGAGCACAGTTTAAAATCTCCTGCCTCGCAAATACATTATGTAAGTGGCAGGACTCCCAACACCTATCAAGTCTTCATTTCTGGGGCTGGTTTTAAGCATACAGCAAAGCTTAGTAGAAACAAACTTATTCAGATGCACCTGATTATTTCAGGTTGGACTCTTAAATGCCACTCATATTTTGGTACATTAGCTTGTTATTTTACTTTGTTACATATATAAAATTCAGTAGCAATACTGAATCACAGAACCACAGAATGTTAGGGGTTGGAAGGGACCTCTGGAAATCACCTAGTCCAACCCCGCTGCCAGAGCAGAATCACCTAGAGGAGGTTGCCCAGGTGGGTTTTGAACATCTCCAAAGAAGGAGACTACACAGCCTTTCTGGGCAGCCTGTCCCAGTTTTCTGCCACCCTCACAGTAAACACTTTCTTCCTCATGTTTAGGTGGAACTTCCAATATTCAAGATTATGCTCAGTGCCTCTTCTCCTGTCACTGGGCACTACTGAAAAAAATACTGACCCCATCCTCCCGAACCTCAACTCCTCAAGTATTTGTAAGTATTGATAAGATTCCCCTCCCCCCAGTCTTCTCATGTCTGGGTTAAACAGTACCAAGTTCCTCAGCCTCTCTTCATAAGAGAGATGTTCTAATCCCCTAAGCATCTTCATAGCCCTCATCCTTCTTGAACCAGGGAGCCCAGAACTGGACACAACATTTCAGATGAAGCCTCACCAGGGCAGAGCAGACCGGGAGGAGAACCTCCCTCAATCTGCTGGCCACACTTCTGATACTCCCCAGGATGTAATTAGCTTTCTTGGCCAAGAGGACACATTGCTGGCTCATGGTTATCCTGTTGTCCACCAGGACTCTCAAGTCTTTTTCCACAGAGTTGCTTTCCAGCAGGTCAGCCCCTAACCTGCCCTAGTGCCTAGGGTTATTCCTCCCTAGGTGCAGGACCCTTCACTTGCCCTTGTTGAATTTCCTAAGATTACTCTCTGACCAATTCTCCAACCTGTCAAATCTCACTGGATGGCTGGTTGTCACACAGTGTGTGATAGTATCATGGTGTGATAGTACACACAGATGTGATGAAACAGGTATCTAGCAAATATAAAATGCAACATACAGCAGATTTTTTTAATAAATCTACAGAATCTTTTAGCCTTTAAACTTTTTAACTTGGTGAAAAAACATCACTAGCTAGAAAAGCTGGCTACTAGAGATAATGCATCTTGTTCTGATTTAAAAAGACTAAATCTGAGTGCACTCCCAAGTGTGTGTGTATCTAAGTAAGCTAATTTCCGTTTCACACCTTCTCTCAGTACTCAGTAGCTGCAGTGCGTAAATTCATGCCACTAGAATTGGCAACAGTGACTTAAACTGATGAAATCATCTGTGAGAAACCAACGTGATAGAGGAGTCAATCTCCAGAAAACAATCAGCGTGTACTTCACCACATTCCCAAAGTAAGCACATCCAACCATAGAACACTAGAAACTAGAGAAAAAAAGTTAAATAACTTTAAAAACTCAGCACCTGGTTTCATTCTGTATCTAACTACATTTATTGTTACTTAACTTGGAACTTACTATTTGTTTAAAATAGCATTCAACTTTACAATTAGATTCTCAATGGTAAGTAATGGTACACTAAAAGTTCCTGCACACTGCTTCACAGCTGGTATGATAATGCCACAATTAAAATGTTTTGACACATTAATTTAACTGAGAGTTTGTGTTTGATTCAGTGGGGAAAGCAACACAACAACAAACAACTGGATAACTTCTCTATTAATAAAATCTTTTTAAGTACTGCTGGATGCTATACCAAATATAATACTTATGCCCAGTTATATTAAATCTATAATCTGAATTCCTCAGGAGACCAAAATCTATCTATCAACAAAAACAGAATATATATGTTTCTATACATGTATACATATTTTTACATTTACATATACTATCTGCTGAATGTTTATATGGACTCTTCAAACAAATAGTTCATCAGAGACAACATCATCTGGGATCCAAACAACTAGCTTGTTTTTTCTTTTAATGATAGTTTTAAAAAAATTCAACAAAATGGACTGCATTTTGTGTCAAAGCCAGAAGCTATGAGGATTTTTTTCTATCATACTCCATGAAAAGTGGGAAAGAGATAAGAAACTAGCACCTAATAAAGACAGGAGGCTGAAGAAGTAGAGAGAAGGAAGGAGAAAAGCAGATTAAATGGAACTTCCTATAAGCAATAATTAATTTTAATGAAAAATAAGTTTGGGACTCCTGAAAAGAGTTATGTCCATCAGTATATGTGAAGAGAACCAAGAACACCTGCTGTCACTGGCTTACTCCACCAGACAACTAAACCTTTTGCACCAAGAACAAACCAAAGGTGAAAAACTCACTATATGTGCCTTCTGTGCTGGCAGTTACCTGGCTGAAAATTTCACCATCAAACAGCTTTAAGACCAAAATTCTGGTTCTGAAATACACAAGCACTGTTATTTTCCACCTGCTTCTGACGAAAAGGGTTTTAGACCTTACTCATTTCGGAAGAATGGGAAACCTCTCAGTCCCATTAGCACATTGAAACCCAAGTGCTGAATACAGCTATGTAATTATCAGAAAAGTAAGTTGGAAGATACATACTGGTCCATACTGCCAGCCAAGTTCAATCTTATTCATAACCCAAAGTTCATGGATGTTCTCTGCTAATTTTTCTCTAATCCTTTCTAGGTGAGGAGGCAAAACAATCTAAAGAGAGAAAAGGGAAAGAGGCTGTTACAAATAATTTGACTTGACAGTGCCACCCAAACTTTCATAACAGACAAACTTTGCACAAAGCAAATCTCTCAACTAAACCTAAAATATCCTTCAGTTCTTGTTGACTAAAGTGAGTAAGGATTCTTAGATCAACACAAGTTCCAGAGTTTGACTAGCAAGGCAAAACACCTTTACAGCCAACCCCTCCAAAGACACAGAATGCATTTCTGGTAGCTGGCTACAAACTAGTCTAACCTATACTACTTCTCAGCTTAAAAAAGTGGTAAAAATCTTAAAAAACAAGGTAATGTTGTGAAATACACTTCAGACAAATATAAATATTTGAAAACTGAACCAAAGTAGAAAGAAAGAAGGGGAAAGGAAAGAGTGGAAAGGGGAAAGAGAGGAGAGAGGCTAAAGGTGAAAGGTAATTAGATGATGATGATGACAGGTGACAAGTGAAATCAGGCCTGTGTGGCACTCTACCTCTGAAGTTTGAAATGAAGTCTGCTTTACCTCAAAAACTGGAGACCTCAACTATACAGTGCTGTGAATCATGTTACTCTAACTGTTGGTGTCACAGAAGAGTAACATGATGCACATAGAATGCTGTACTTGGTACATAATGACAACAAAGTAGCAAGAATTTTTCAGGAACAAGTTCCTAAATATGGTAAAATCTGAGTATACAGTGTACAAAAATTTGTATCATCTCAAACTCTGGTCAAGTGTAAAATGAACCCTTGTTATCCGTAATCAGAGATGGAGCTCTTTGATATCAAATTATTGCTCTTTTACACCAGCTTTTAAAAAAATTAAAATCATGTGCCATTTATTACCCACAGTGCCACTCTCAGTATCCTGCAAGTCCAGTAAAGAATTAGCTGAAGCTGGTGTAAAAGTGTTATCATAACACAAAGTCTTCAGTCATGTTAATTAAACACTAATAATAATGTCTAGTAACAAAACAGATGTTCAAATATTCCTTTTTGCATGCTCTAGTTTTATGGGTAAAACATTCTTTATTGTAGTGTTTGTGAACTGATATATAGGAAATTTCTAGTGGCACTATGAGGACTTATGCACCATTTTTCAACTTCTTGCAATGGAACATACCAACTAAATCCCAAGAAAAAACAAGTTTGAGACAAACTGCAAATTCCATCCATTGTGAAACCATGTAGGCTTATGGTACAGGTGTTTAACATTGAAAATGCGGTCTTCAGTTTCCATACCTGGCTCGTATCTACAGGAACTGGAGTAAAAGCTGCTTGTGACAGAGAGATAGTGGGACCGAGCAGGTCTCTTGTATAGCTACGATCCTGCTTGTACTCTCGACTATGCTCTACTTTCAGCTTCTCTTTCGGTAGCACAGCTTCAAAGCAAGGGGCATATCCAGGTGGAGGAAGGAACTTGAACTCTCCATGGCGACCTCCAAGCAAGAAACGTACCCTGTAAACATTGGAGTTACTTTAGATAATAGAGACACCTCTGGTGTCAAACCTAATTAGTTTGTAAGCCTAATAACAAGAATTACTTTAAAAATAGTAATAAAAAAAAACATTGATGCTTATTTGCACTGTTTACAATTCAACTTTCACTAAGTAGTGCTGGAGATTATGAAGCAGGAGGGAGGGAAAAGCATGGGGAAAAGTAAACGGTTCTTTCATCTAGTTAATTTCTGCTTCCATTCTAAATCATCAGACCAAAAGAGAATGCAGAGAGAGAATTATCAGTTTACATAGCACACCTGTGAAATAAGCAGCAGACTTTTGAGTTTAAGAAAGCAGAGATTATAACCCAGAGTAATCAGACACCTCTGAACTTTCTCCATTGAGGAGTTCTCCTTTCTCTCTCATTTTAAAAATGAGCCCAGAAACCCCATAAAATACAGTTCTTTTTTTCTCTCTCACAGAAAACTATATACTTAGGACAGGATACAAAACAACCTCCTATATTTTCCTCCCTAAGACATGTATATGTCATGTTAGTGACCATTCTTTTATTCATTAAGAACTGGTGAATTTGTTACGGATTTTGTTACTGAAAAATTCAATTAATGAGGTGATCATGAAGTAATTATGACACAATACTCAAAAATCTTCCTAGAACATTGTCATCCAGAAGGAATCAAAACACACTCCCAAAAACAGCCTTACAACAGAAGCATTTTGTCCCCATTCTGTTTACTGAACATAAGATTTATGTCAGTGCTATACCAGAACACTTCCCAAAACCACACTCAGGACATGAGTAAAATCTGACAAATATTTCTCTCACAACAGAGATAAACCATGAAGGTTTATAATTTTGCATCTCATAGCATGTATGCATGCCTATACAACATTGTATCTCCTTTATGATCCAAAACAAAGTCTAAAGAAGCACATTTCACATATGGAATTAGAGGCTGGTATGCCCACTGTGTGATAGCTTTTACCTTCTGTGAATATTCAACACAACCTCTAAATGTTCCCTCTCAGAGAATTCTGATCTCCAACTGAAATCAGCTTTCAGATTTTACCTTTGCCAATCCTGCTGAAGTTGCTTCTCACCCCCATTGGAAGATGACACAATCTTTTTTAGAGAGTCTCAAACTATTTCATACACGAAGCAGAAGTCTGGCACCTCAACTATGGCTTGAAATTTTATAGAAAGCCAGTACAGCAACCAGAATCCAGACTGACTGGATTCATACTAACTCAGGCTGCTGAAAAGAAAGCATATCACCAGCATTTCTTAAGGTAAGTGAAGATAATGCAACTTCAAATAACAGTTACCATCTTGTCACAAATGAGTTAGGAAAAATATACTTTTAATATCAAAGACCAAGGGTTTTCTTCCCATATAGGTAAAATGCTGTCCTGGAGTGAATGTGTAGCAATGTGTCGCAATGTGTCAGCTAAGAAATTATAAAGAAGCTGTTTCTAAGGTCTATCTGCAAACCACCTGAATACACTGGTGTGCTCAAAAACAACAGATGGTCTTCAGGATTCCTTTGCAGGTCTCACTATCCACGAACTGGAACTGTGCCAAAGAAGCAGATGTTTGAAAAGGAAATGAGAGCAATAACAGCTAAGGAAATATTCAATGTAGCCACATGTACAGGAAAAAAAACCAGAGTGGAAAAAAACAAACCAAAACACTACACAGGATGCTAACTTTATTCCTGCAGAGAAGCTGACAACTGGGAAGAAGAGGCCATCTATGTTGAAGTTCTCAAACATTCCTTGAACCGGCTGGCCATTTATCCGGAAAGAGATGCTGGGAGCACTCAGGTCCAAACAGCAGCTAATCACATCGTCAGTTCTTAGCAGATGTTGGTTGGGAGAATTTACTGTTCGTGCTACACAACCTATGAAAGCAGAGGAGATACATTTGGCAAACTTTCTGAAAATTGTATAGGATTTTTCAGCAGACAAAAAAAAAAAAACCAGAAATAAAACAGCAATAAAGTAGAAACATATTAATACACAAATATCTAACGTATAACGTCCAAGACCTGATTTTAAGCTGGTGCTATAGTGTCTAGAAGCATGCAATCACATTTTCAAGGCTATTTCTATCATAAATAATACAATTAAATTACATGTAACTGAAAATAATTACTGATACCCATATAAATAGTAAAAAACAATAAAACTAATTTTTATGCCTTGCAGAAGTAGAAGTGCAAATTCAAAAACAACCATTAGCATCTAATATGAAACTTACCATATATTTACTAAAGAGTGCTTTATTATTCAAGATAAGGATAAGTATCAATCTTGAAATTATTTAGGAAAAGTAAGTTACTTCCTGTTATTAAGTGCCACATCATGGTACCATCATACATGTTTAAGATGATACCATTCAAAATCAACCTGCAAGCCAGCACTTTTCTGGCATATACAAAGACAGTAGCAATTCTGGGGTGTATATATCCAGTAATAGAGGTAATTTTCTTTAAGTTTTGTATGAATTGTAAAGGATCATTCCCTCTTGCATCAAATTATGTTTACACAAGCACACCTGCTTCCCCAAAGAAACAGTCTATACGATAGAAATAGGAATTAACTGTTTCTGAAATTTACTGCCATCTACAACAGAAAATGTATAGAAAAGCATGACAGTTGTATGAAAATATCTCAAGGCATGTTTTCCAAAAATTAGATATGCAATGCCTGCGAGAGATAAACCACAATGAATATTAAGAACAGAGCACTAACTTCTTAACTGTGCTGTCCAACCTCTGTAAACACAAATGACTTAAGAAACCACTGTACTTCCAAGAAGATGATGAAGGCATAATATGTTTTTAACAGCCACAAAAATAATAAAAGAAAAATCTTAATAATTCTTCTGCAGATAAATTTTCATAAACACATCACCAACACCACTCCCCCTAAGGAAAAACAAAAATACCACTTTTGATACTCTGCAAAATGACTCCCTAGTTCTGCCACATAGCCTTCAGACTGTAAGGGCAGATGCTCTTATGCAATTGGCCCCTCCTGCTTGGGCAGTCAGCAGAAGTATGGATGGGGAAAAAAAAAAAAAAATATCTTTTCAGATGCTCTTGCAACTCCCCTACACACATTCAAGACAGGATTTTCTTAGCTCGGTTACTGAGAGAACAGTAAGTTCCATAAGCAAAGGCAGGGAAATGACATGTAGCAATTCTAAGGGCCACTCATGAATTGAGAAATGTATAGCAGCAGTCTATGCACTGCTGAGAAACAAGGTAGCAGTCACAGCACAAGGAATGGCTACCCTCTACCAACTCTGCATCCCACAGCACAGTAAAGAACCACAGAGAAAAAATATTACCACAGCTGAGAGTGTTTCAAATAAATCTCAGAAAATTACCATTATATAATTGCAGGGATAATTAAAAGAGCTATCAATGAAGAATGGATAGTTCATCTCCTTAAGGCATACTACAATGAGACTAGATGCCTTTTCAGGTGTTAAAATTTGGTTCCAACATAGGTTATTTGGATCAATGCAGGGCTGGCTGTTAATCTAAACACGTACTGATCTTTGATGAACACATAGACTAAATTATCTATGGGCCTTTTCTGGCCTTGGGCTTTAAAAATCTTTGAGTTCCAGTTCTCTGTATTATATAAATAATTTCAGGATTGAAGAAACAAAGGTAAATTAAATGTGATTCTGGTAAAGGCTTGGCCCAGAACAGAGACTCAGGGAGAGAAATTATTGTACGAGTCAGGTACTTAAAGTCCTTCCAAGTTTCAGAAGTATGTGGTATAGGAGAATGTCAATGAAGACAGAAATGTTTTCCAAACTACCATCTACACCCATAACAGAGATCAGTATATACAAATTGCATATACAAAGGTGGTCTCACTTTAGCTGGGCTGGATTATCGATTTGAGAGTGACAAACAAATGTTCATTTAGTCTTTTGTGACATTTCTGATTAAAAAGTATCTGGTGGGCAGAAAAATAATTTTGATTTTTAGTAATCATTTTTTTCCTCCCTAAAAGGGACCCTAACTATAAAAATTATTTTGTTTGGCTCATTATTTTCTGATTCTACTGTAATAATACTTTTTCTAACAAATTCAGTTATGATGTAGCTTTAATGATGCCATTAATTATGCATCATTGTTCCAAAGTAATTCTCACTACACATGAGGAGCAAAGTGGCAGCTACTTTCCTAAGATGCTGCTCCAATCTGTATGTTACTACTTAATAGTACAATCTATTGCTATTTGGATTTGAAAAGTCTTTTGAAATGTAAAACTGTATTCTTCTTCAAGTACCAAGCCACAATGCCTCAAAACTTCAAAGACCTTGAATGACACATAGAGCTGGCTTGCTAAAATGTCTCTCCTCTGCTAAGGAGCTTTAAAAAACTTCCTCACATCTTCATAGTGGCAAGAATGGCAAATCCAACGAGCGTAACCACATTTCCAGTCAGTTCTACAGCTCATCACTGCTCAGTATGTCAAAATGAGAGGAAATTTTTTTCAACAAGGTGAAACAACAGTAGAAACTTATTTCAAGAACCTCAGCACTGTCCATGTGTAGGTCTACCCATTCATACAGTATCTGGGAATCTCTTCATAAAAGATAACCATTTAATAAAAGTTATGTGAAAAAGATTATCCTAGTTTTGGCTAGAATAGAATATAGCAGTTGGAGTAATGGTGTTTGGGAGTGAGGATGAGAGCAGTGCTGATCACACCCTCATGTTTTTAGTTGTTGCCAAACAGTCAAGGACTTTTCAGTTGGTTTTAGAAGGCGGGGTGTGGGGGCCTCCCAGGAAGTTGGGAGGGGACACAGCCAGGACAGGTTACCCAAACTGGCAAAAGAGGGCATTTCATACCAATTACATCCTGCTCAGCATAAAGGGGGGCTGCTGGGGGGAGAAACATGTGATTCCAGGACACACAGGTTTTGGGGACAGTGCAGCTCCGGGATGACTCTGAGCTGTACAACCTGTGTTGTATGGTTCAGTGAGAAACTGCATTATGTATCACCAGTTACATATCTTTTTGCTATAAAAGTTCTATTATTCTTATTTCTCTATCTGCTGTCCCAGTAAACTATCCTTATCCCAACCCATGAGGTTTGCCTTCGGTTTTTTTTCCTTTTCCCCTTCCCCTAGCCAAAGCAAACAGCTGCATGGGGCAGAACCATGACAAAGACTAAGGAAAAGAATACAAGCTTGCTTCCTTATGATTCTCATTTTGCTGAGCAAACCTAGTTTGAAAAGAAAATGTTTGCAGAATCAACAATAAATACAAGTACTTCAGATACTCAGTTCAGCTTCCTTTAGCACTAGAATTTGCATACAGAAATTACTATTAACAAATAGATCCAAGCTGGGTTAATAACATTTTAAACATGAATACCTGACCAAACAAACCACGTGCAAGCTAGGACTATGATTCTGCAAGTCTTAGAGTAAACAGTCTCAATGTATGTAAATAAAACATCATTACAGAAAAATGTCTGGGGTTAAAATTTATGTCAAAAAGCATACTTAAAAACCTTTTTTACTTCTAAAGTATATTAAGACTTCTAGAGATCCATATTAAAAATCTGTTTTGAAAAAATAAAAGCCAAATGTGAGAGACTCCTGTGAAATAAATATCCCAGGCTGTTCTTGCACTATCACATGGAAATTACAAATGCAATTGACTACCATTCTTCATTTTTTGCACCTTTGATTTATAAATAAAATATAGTTGCTATTAAAATAAACCATAAATAATTCCCAGTCTTAAACACAATTCTACAAAACAGTTTTTTAAATAAGCACAAAAAACAAAAAAACCCCAAACAAACAAAGAAGAAAAAACAAGAACAAAAAAAAAAAAAGGTGAATACCTGACCACAGATGCAGACCATCGAAGCCATAGGAATACAAGTCATCACCAACACCATTTCCTCCCCATTCTGCTCCTCCACCTGGATACGGTGAATAGCCTTCTGTTGAAGCCCAGCCCACTCGTAGATGAGTTGATTCTGCAGTGACAAAAGGCTCTAGATGGTCCACCATAAGTTCATAGTACCATTTTCTGTATTGGGCAGAGCCTTCACTAATCCCCAAGAAGATGTTGGGTCGCATGCTTTAACAGAAAGGATATGAATGGTTATTAAAAACTTATCTCAAGAACACGATGAACTACAGCAGACTTTTGTGCTGGGGGAAGTCAGGCCACCTGTGATTATGAAAAATATGAGTACTACCTCTATCTTGTCATGTTCATTTCACCTTTAGACTTCAATTTATTTTTGTTTGAAAGGCCTCCTTATAATATAAAGTTGTGGAATTTTTATGGGTTTTTGTATCTAGTAAATCCTATTAATTCTGAATTATAAGTACTATTTCTATGTTTTGTCTTTCATTCTCTCTTAATAACTGAGACTTTTTAAAATATACATGTTTGAGACAGAGGAAGATCCCATGAATCTTCACTTAAAGCCAGATTCTCTGTGTCAGCATAAGTTTAACCTCTGGATAAACATTTACTTTGTAAAAATCACTTTGCTAGTTTATGATGTTACCAACTTCATCTTGTTATTAATTTCTGCTGGAAGGTATTGTCTACAACTCTGTCAGCAGAAGGAAGGGTGAGAGCAGTCCCTCAGACTGGCTGAGAATACTTTGAAAGCACAGCTAGATCTTAGAAGGAATCTTTAGAAGAGACTATAGAGTTTCACAGACAAAGCAGTTCAGAGCAGCTCTAGCTTGAGGCCTCTTTCTCTGACCCGTTTTTTGATTCTAATCAATATTGCAAAGAGTATTTAAAAATCCTAGTAAGAATATTTTAACAAACGTTTTGGAAGTAAAACAATTTTCCGTAGTGACTATTCCTTTCAACCATGACTATTATTCTGCTTTGTTCACAGATGTAGATTATTTATTTTTCTTTTTACCTGCTCACATGGTTGACAAGGCGTGTCTGTAAGAGCAGATCTCTTCCTGGCAGGAGATTATCACAGATTAGATGTTGATTAGAGCGCACAGCTACTCCATGACAAACACAGAGAGAACACAAAACATCCAAAACCTGAAAAAAAATAGATTCTTTTCATTTTAACTATTTTTTCATGCTAAATAGTTCATAACCACTGTGAGACAAATCAGGCAATGTAATGCTATATGCCTTGTCACTAGACGACATGTAAGGGTATGTATTTCATCCAACATGGCAGTTTTATTTTACAACAATTCTGAAATTCTCCCAACAATATTAAGATATATTCTTCCTGCTTCCCCTGAGATTTAGTGTGTATCAACATTTTCATCAAAAAAAAAGATAATGCCCCCCCTTTGCTTCTTCCAACTGCCTATATGGCTTTTAGAAAAAGTTATATTCCAAATAATGAATAGAGTATTCACATATTTGAACTCAAACTTCCACGCAGAACAATATGCTTGCTTTCCTCACAAATGTTCATGCAAATATACTTGTCCCCTGTTTGCCCACCTTATGGTTTCTTCCATGTTTGTCCAAAAGACAGATGATCGATTTAATATGTCCTTCCTTAATAATGTTCAGAGCTTCTGGGCTTTCCACCAATACACAGTGTAAAACCTCTAGAATCCCTGGGGGAACAAAATAAATATTTATTCAAGACACATAAAAAAAGACGTAACTGCACACAGTGCTTCCCAATCTATAGCTCAGGAGCATGAAATAGTTTCAAAAATAATTGTGTATGATTAAAAAAAAAACACAACAGGATTGACGTTGTACTTCTAGGTTTCCCAAAATAAGTGAATGCAGTACAAATCAGAAACAACAAGAAAAAAACTAAATTAATTTGAAATAGGTGGCAACACTCACAAATACAAACTGGGTAAAACACTGGTCTTCAGTGGCTCTGAAGACTTTATACTAATACATACATGTTATATACACAAAATATGCTTACCATATTTACAGTTTTCTGCTTCTTCCCTTAGAAAACCATATGAAGTACTAACGGAATCATATACCTCTGAATTAGAGAGCAGAGGTAAATTCCCAGTCTACTGGCCCACTGCGTATAATTTCCTTTCTGTATTTAATAGCTATACTGGGAGCTGCAGTGATGTTCTTAAAACAGCAAACAAATAGAAAACAGCATGAAACTAAGATGTGCAAGGAAGTAAGAACCACTAAATCTCCAGTGGGCCCTCAATTAAATGTAATTCCAATCCCAATAAAGCAGCAGTCACTGCCATCATGCATCATTAGCCTTAAAATGGCTCCCTGCAATGGGGCAGTAAAACAGGTTCCCATGTGTACTGGATGGAGTCACCAGTTGCTTTGGGATATTCAACATTTGGCAAAGACAAATACTAGGTGTGTGGTTCATCATTATCCGTTGCCACAGTTGTTGCCACAGTGAGAAAAGTCGGGGCACCAGGGGAAAGGTGCGAAGCCACCTCAAACCTAGAGATACGCAATCCCGGTTTGCACTGTACATCTCTCATCATTCTGTCTCTGTGCCCACATTCGAGTGACGACCACAAAAGCTCAGCTTAACCCTTGCACAGCAAGAGCCATAGCATGGGGCTCTTTGTCATGCGCTATTTTAAAGAAAAAAATGCAGCACTATAAACTGCCCTTGGTTTAGGGGGGAAAAATCATCAGACAAAACCAGTGCCTCAGTAAAAGAACTCTGGTCTGTCTTTAATTCCAGGAGGAACAGATCATGAGCCGCTACAGCTGAGTAGGACTAGGGTCAGATAAGGAAAATAGTAGCAAACTGATACTAAGTGAACATAGAATCTCAGTCTCGGTGCAAAGACAGTGCAATGACACAGAAATACCAGTTTTTATGCTGATCAACTGCTTCCCTCTCACCTTAGCATTCGAAATTGGATCTAAAGTTTACAGAGGGAAGCAAGTGCTTTTCTTCTTCATTTCCACTGGTTTTGATTAAACCGCTGGAGGAAAAAAAGTGTCTCATAAACAAATGACACCTGATATTTAAGAATTTAAAGACTGTGGTTCACCCATATAACTGTCCTCAGTAAGCATCTGAAGTTTGCTGAATTTGTAAACAATAAACACAAGTTTTTCAATTTTTAAACAAAAAAAATCAGAAATGCAGATTTACAGAAAAAGAATATATATTTTTACATATCTGGGGATTTTTTAAACACACACACACACATATATGTACTTTTGGGTTTTAAATACATCCTGAATAACAATAGAATATAAGCTGAAATATTCTAACTGATCATAAGGCCTCTCACAGGTCAGAAGTTAGAAGTTAAAAGTTAATTAAGCAAGCATTTTGGAGACAACTAAGCAAAAATTAAAAGAATGCTGAGAAACAGAGATTCTTACCAGAATTTAAAGCAGTGAGTATATAAAAACATTTTAGACTCAATATTTCTGTTTCTACTAGGTATGAAATGCATACTTATGCAATGAATAATAAAACGCAACAAGTAACTATGAAAAAATTACAGGCTGGTATTAAACCCATTATTTATGAGGAAGATAAATGGCCAGGAGTTACAAGTATAATCTACTGTTTTATCAGCTCGGCAGAAAATCTCATCTGTATACAACAAGAAGTATCTTATTGAGGAGAAGAATATTAAACACCATAAAAAGCTTATTAAAGAAATAACCTACCTATGCAAAGATATGCATTCACAGACTTAGGGCATGTTCCACTGTCATGTGCCAGCAAAGCCTAAAATACCTTCGGTTCATGAATTTGATTTTTTTCAATTGATAATTACAGACTAACTTGTATTACCCTTATTTACTCAAGGTACATCTCTACTAAAATCAAAAAGACCAACCAACTGTATGTCTCCTCAAAGAAAACACAGCAAAAGAATTATAAAGGGCAGAAACTGAGCTGTGCAGACTTCTTACAGAGGACTAAAAAGCCATGAAGGTTGTTATGAACAGTCATACATTAATGAAGATTTTTAATTCTTTCTCTTGAAACTTGGATTTTTGATTCACATCCTTGTTAAGACAAAATTACTCTGCTAGAGAACACACACTTTTAAATTATTTTCAAATGGAAAGGCAGTTGTCAATTAAACTGTTTCAAGATGAACAACATCTTGTTTCAAGATGAACAACTTTATTCTGGTAATGCAGGGAAATCACTACATTCAAAACGTGGTAATTTAGGGTTTTCCACCTCTCATTGTAGCACTGAGATGCACTTTTAATAATATAAACAGTATTCCAATATGAAATGATACCATATAATAAAAGCATGGTAACCATAACCTGGGAATTTTTAGATTTGCATTGATTGATTCATAATCTTCATTTCAGTTTAAAATAGTACACACGGTTCATCTTCTAGTCTTAACCTTTTCAATAACAGAAGTAAAAATACTTTGAAGATTAAAACATCCAATAGTAAATTAATGTTATCAATTAGACCCACCTGTCAAAGCAACTTCTTCACTTACTGCAGCATCTGAATGCTAATTGTCAAGCATATTTTCTCTAAGGGCAAACGTCCTCTATTTCAGACAAAATCTCATATGAAGGCAAATGTCTACTTGGACTGATCCCCTTTTAAATTGCCTACACTAAAGACACCTGAACTGGTCCAATTTCCATTGGAGCTGCTCAGGGCAGTGAAGTAACTAACTTGCCGTATTCTATTTTTTTTATTACCTATGTTTTAATGGCTTTAAAATTTTAGGCAGACCAGTTAATCACATCTGGAATATACTTCAGAGCAAAAAACCTAATCTAATCTCACTTCATGCTTTATGAGACAGCTTAAGCATTTGTATTGCGTTATTCACTTAGCTCCTGTGCTATCTCACTTCTAACATGGTCTACTCTTTACACTACATTTATACTTGGACAAGCCTTCCCTTTCTTTTGCTTCAGGAAATGAACCAATTCCTCTTATGGTTTGTATAATCAACTCACAATTTATATATCTGATGCCTTTATTCTATTTGCATAGCATTTTTAGTTGAAGGATAAGAAAAAAGTTAAAATGTGACTTGTAATGATAATAGTTTATGACATCAAATCTGTATCACAACACATTAAAAAAAACAAAGTATATAGGAGATTTCACTAACAACTTCACTGTTGAAGGTGTATGTCATTTTGGTGTGACTGACAGAATGTAATCTTTTTTCCTCACACAAATTCTACCTTAGAAAATGAATTCATTATTTTGGGTGGATATATGCAGATGGGGATTTTTATTTAAAAGGTGTAATATAATCCAGTACTTCTTCCAATTGTAGATCTACGACTGTAAATTAAAATAGTGAATATCCTAACCCAAATTGAGCCGTCTAAAGTTTAAAATCTGGGAAGCAAACATCTCACATATAATCACAAAAGCACATTTACATACTAAAAGCTAAATCTACTGTGCCTTTCGAGATAACTAAAGCACAGCATAATTAGCATCTTATATAATTGACTCCCTCAAAAGCTGAAAAAGTCTTAATTATAAAATCAATTTTGGAGGCAATATGGAAGTTACATTACCAGAACATATGGGAAAGGAGTTCAAGTGTCCTAGTTCTTAGAAGAAAACTCAGAATAAAGAGGCACTGCAAATATTAGTACCTCCAGAATTTTTGCAGCATGTCATGAGCTTCATTATGCAGTACAACCACAACGTCAGATTACTTTGCAGTTCACAGAATTCATCTCATACCTTATGATAATGTCATAAACACTTATGGTCTTATTTTCAAACCTTATTTTTACTTTGAGATGAATTTTCTAAAATACATGCGTAACAGAAGCCATGTAACACAGCATTGTTAGAGCTTTTGTAACAAATTTCATATTGAATCTCCAATACCTGAACACAAAATTTTGAATTACTTCTGAAAATCCTAGCCCTGAGAGTTTCAGATATAAAATCGGGTCCTTCAAGAAAATAATTTAACCATGACCAACTGGGGAAACACATTGAAATTAAGAAGCTTTCACTATTCAGTCACATCCCATGCGGCTGCATAATTGTGAGAACATTCTCCTTAAATGAGGGCACTCACACCAAAGTTGAGCTGCCATGGAGGAAAAGGCCTAGCCTGTGATTTTGCCAATTTTTAAATGCTTGCTTCAGTTTAAATTCTCTGTTACTTAAATGTTCAGAAAAGCAAGAACATGACAGTTTCTGCAGAGCAGGTTGCTCAAACAATAATGTACGCCAGCATGAATATTCAGTTATCACATCTATTTGGTTAGATCTCTACAGCTAGTATACCCCCTATTGTGATAGGATGACCAGCAAGTCTCTTATCTAGGCACCAGTGCCATGAGCATGTTACATGTCTGTAAGGCCAGCTGAGCACTGAAGTTTTGGTACAGATTTAGTGCTGTATGCTCCTATTGCCTTGCAGCTTGAGCAGCTCAGGGATTCATGACACAAACGTACATGGCTGGAAGTTTCTGCAGTGCATTCAAAATACCTTCCACGTGCAACTAGCTCTTGAAGTTAAAATTGATACCTAAACTTACTGTGAAAAGATAAATCTGAACCAGAAACAGAAGATCATATGATATCAGAGAGGGATATCGACAGTAGCTAGAATAAGGTAATAAAAGAGACACAGGTTAAGACAAGTCTCTATCTGGCATTACAGCAAAAATATTAATACATTTAATATACGAGTTTCTATTAAATTTGTTGGACTACAGCTCCGAGCATCATAAACCTTTATATTGCAATGCTCTTAAAGTCAAATTATAAGGAAAAAAAATTAGAATTTCATTAACATTAAAAAAAATAAAAAATAAAAAATGAAACCAACTATTGAAATTGAGATTGCCTGTGGTAGTAAAAGCATTACAAACTTGTCTTTAGCTTCTTGGTTGCTTACTATTCTTCCCCCCACTGGACTAGTTTATACTCCTTATTGACTTAGAACCATCTCAAATTCTGTACTAGAAGATATACTCCAAACACATTTCTTATGAACATTCAGTGGTTTGTCCTAGTACTGCAACTTGAGATTTGTATAATGACAAAAAAAAAAAAAGCTTCTAGATTATACTGATGACCTACATAAAAAAAGTGAAATGTCTCAAGACAAAATTGGATTTTATTCCATATGTTAACATTATTGTTAGAATTACATGCATAAATTCTCCAAATTGTATTAAATATATTTATTTCCCTCTTCACTTTTATTTACGGAGAGAAAGCAACTCAAACTGTAGAACAACTGTTCCACCAAATGGTTTGTTTGCCTGAATTAAAAGATAGCCTGACAACAAACTGGACAAGGAAAAGGAAAGACTTAAGGTAGAACAACAACCAAAATCAAAATGTAAAATTGTCACAAATATAAATGTCACTTTATTAATATAATTTACTCACTCATAGGAAGAGCTTCAGAATAATTAGACAAAACACGTATATAGCCAATTTTAAGGAATGAAAAGACGATGAAATAAAGAAATTAAAGCATGAAAAAGCATACCAGAGGAGGCTTCCAGTCTTTCTAATCTGCTGATCAACCAATCAAGAGATCCAGAAAACTGAGCACAGTTTTTACGATTCCCTCGAATCAGAGCAGCTATTGGAAAAAGAGTGAATAAAAAATTTACAAAGAAATCACAATTATATGTCCATTTAAATGAAAAGTACCCCTGCCTTGTCTTTCTAGCAGAGATCCAGTAAGATAGATTCTTAATCTTTAATTATTAATGTTCTTGGTTGAAATTTAAATCATGTGAGTGATGGTTAGTTTTAAGCATAAAATTACTCTTGATATCAAACTGACCTTTAAGATATTTGAATTATTTTGATTTTACAGCCCTCTTAATAATCCCTGCAAAATGAAGTAGCCAGTATTGACACCACACAAGTCAGCTGCTACTGTAGAAATAAAATTTCTGTAATACAGTATTCTTGTAATGACAGGAAACACTGGATGAGCAGGATGTAAAGCCAACAACATAGGTTGTAAATTATTTTCTACTGATACAATACCTCCATTTAAGATTAACAGGAACTAAACCAAGATAAATGTCCAGAGACTGTTTGTCATGCCTTTGACATGGCTGTAGGGAAGAACTGTTCACCCTCATGCTTTGAAATGAAATTGCAGTAGTCTGAATGCATGCACGGACATGGTGGGTAGAGCTGACTAGAAACCTCTCAGAACACTGTAGGCACCCACAAGCCTGCCCTCTCCTGGAACACGTGTGTTGCATGTATGTGCACGCACATGAGCTCTAGAGAGCCATCTCTTCTACTCCAAAAAAATTGTGAGGCACTAACATTTCTGTTTGGTGTGTGGAATAAGGAGAACCACTTAAGATTGCTTTCCAATTCTGCCAACAAATTATTTCCACCCAAAACTTCTATGGTTCTTTTCAGCCACAGAGACTGTTGGTCCTGCTATGGGGCAATACCCGCTTAAAATCTATGTTCTATTGCTGCAGAAATTTACTATATTATATTGCGAGTGTGGGTTTATGTTGTTTCATTTATAAAAGGTTAAGCTTATGGCCTTGTGACATAAATATGATATGAAGCTGTATCTGCAAGGGTGAAAAGCAATCTTAAGAATTAGTTGCAAACAAGTCACTGCACTGACAGTTGCATACCATGAGGAAGGAGATCACAATCCAAGCGCTTATAGCCAAAAAAGAAAACCAAAACATGCCATGAAACCACAGCAAACAAACAAAATCCAACCCCTAATAAGCAAAACAAAGCCACCTTTCTCTTGCTGTATGATATGATAAAAAATTCTATGCCCTGAAATCTTACATAGGCTATTAATCATGAATATAGTTATTTGAAAATATTTGGAACCATTAAGAAGAGGAGCATCTTGTTGAATGACAAGAAATTAGAACTAAGGAACCCTTGTTTCTGTAAGTGGCTTTTTTAATTGATAATTGCCAAGCCACCTACTCTCACTGTGCTTCAGGTACAAACATAAAAATAAGGCAGTAATACTTCATTGCTTAACATGACACCAATAAATTTAACACCATTAACAGTATTAAGACACAGATGGTTCCATAAAGGCATCTCAGCAGAAGTTTGTGTGAGAACAGTATTCAGCGGGTAAACCTATGCACTAAATGAGGTGCACAGCCACTTAACACTGAAAATAACCTCCAACAGTAGCTTCTTTTCTTGCCCACTATGAACAAGACTAGCATCCAGTGTTAAAGAAATGAAAAACAAAACCAGAATGTGGTCAGTCAGGCATTAAAGTCACTCTTTGGTGATACAGAAGAATCAACTACAAGTTCAGAGTGGTTACATGTGCGTGTAAGAGAGGAAGGACTGATGCCTCAGTAGATACATGGCAAATCTTTTAAATTGAAAGGGGGTAGATTTAGAATTAATATAAGAACATTTTTATGACAATGGTGGTTGGACCTTTAAAGGTCCTCTAGAACTCAAACCATTCCATGATTTTTATATGCGACAGTATCCAGTCTCAACTCAAAGTCTGTAAACGCCTGCCTCCATTCTCATCACAGTGAAATACATCACAATGTCAATGATATGACAAAAGCTGCAAAGTCTGACATCACAGTTAACTTTTATTTAGGCGCAGACTCAAGAACAAAGAACTGTTTGCATAAGGAAGACTGAGCAAGCGGTATTCATTTTTCATCCATTTAATTACTGTACAGCTCCAGCATTATTCAGAACAGAGCGATGTACAAATTCATTATAGCCAGATCAAAGCCAGGCTTCTTAAGCACTAGTGACAGAAGATGATGCACTTTGTGAAGTAATTGAAGGGGGCAGGAAGGGCACAGGGACTGGGAAGACAACAAAAGCTTGTGCTTTCTTCTCACTACAAGTCCCTGGAAACAACACTTGGTACAGGACAAATAGACTCTTCCAGAAGGAATTTTCTGGCATGGAAACTTAAGACTTAGAGAGAAATGATTCAGCAATCAAGTCATTTCCTCTAGTCTGATCTGTGCTTAACGTAACAAGAGATAAAACAAACTTAAAAGTTTAAGTTACAAAAACTTAATGTTTCCTTACATATATGGATGATCCAACTGCAGACTTCTATACTCTGTCATCCACACTCTAGCAGGTCATTAGTTTATTTTATCAAGACATTAACTCTCTGGACCTAGTCAAGATATGTTTAAATCTTTATAATTCCTGCAATAATTTCTTTGATTCTTAATAAATTAAATAAGCACCCTTAATACACATGAAATAACTTCTAAAGCAGATTCACTTCATTTAGTGTGTATATCAACTGAAAGATCGATAAAGATGTAAAAACTTTACCACTGTTCCTTCTAGATGATCTTTTTGTCTCAGGATTGGATGAGCATACATCCCAAAAAAACCACACTGCACAATGACATGTTTTCAAACATTTATATAGGCATTAGGGCAAGTAAAGGGTAAAGAGAGAAGCAGAGGGAGGGAAAACAGTGGCTGACATTAAGATTTAGTATCATTTTCACTGTGAAAGCTTAGTTTAGATTCATGTATCTTTTCCAAATTTTAACTGTTAAAGATAAAATTTGCTACCCTTTCTGCATGCCAGTGATTGAGCAACCTTCAAAAAATTCAGCCTAAACAATCTGGTTGCTTGCACATGTGAAGACAGCCAATGCTACACGGGGCTGTTTTGTTTTGCTCAATGTGGTGGTTTCGCCCTGTCTGGAGGCTAGACACCCACCAAAGCTGCTCTATCACTCCCCTTTTCATCTGGACAGGGGAGAAAATATATATTGAGAGGTTTAGGAGTCAAGATACGGACAGGGAGAGATCATTCTGCAATTAGTATCATGGGCAAAACAGACTCAACACAGAATAAAGGAAAGAAAACTAATTTATTATACTACACTGCACACACAGTGACACCAGAGTCAGATAATGAGAAGTGCGACCAGATTTTAAAGTACTACCCTCACCCCTCCCTTCTGATGAGACTTCGCTTTAGTCATGATTTCGCTCTGTTCTTCCCCTGCATTGTGGCACAGGGAGGGGCAGGGAAGGTGGAATAGGGGTTTTGGTCAGTTCCTCACAAGTTGTTTTCTTTCTTAGCTTGGAGGGGGCATTCCTCACGCCCTTTCTCTGCTGCACCGTAGTGTCCCACTCACAGGAGTCAGTCCTCCACAAACTTCTCTGATGAGTCCTTTCCCATAGGGCTTCAGCTCTTCACCAACTGCCCTAGCGTAGGTCACTTCTATGGGGTACAGTCATGAAATCATAGAACATCTCTCAGTCTCTCAAGCCCAGACTGCTCCAGCCTGGTCCTCCATGGAGTCACAAGTCTCCGTTCCCACTGCCCAGCAAACCTGCTCCAGCATGGATCTCTCTTTCTCTCTCACTCATCTCTGGGTCTCTGTCTCTTTCCACAGGCTGTAAGTGCTGGCAGAGGCTCTCTCCAATGCAGGTCACAGCATCTTCTGTATGTCTTCACCTGCTCCATTTAGTGTGGGGTCTCTCCACAGGCTACAGGTGGAGTCTTGGCTTTTTCCATGGGCTCTGGGGGAGCACCCACTCCACCAGGGGTTTCTCCACAGGCTTCAGGGATCTCTTTCTCTCTGGCACCTGGGTTCCTCCTCCACCCCTTCACTGGCCTTGGTGTCGGCACAGTTTCTTACATCTTCTCACTCCCTTCTCTGGTGGCAAAAAGCAGCTGTTTGTGGGGTTTTTTTCTCCTAAATGTGATTCCCGGAGGTGCTGTGACCATCGCCAATTGGCTCAGCCTTGGTCAACGACTCAGCCTTGAGCCGGCTGGTGTTTGCTCTGTCAGGCCTGCAGAGAGCTTACAGCTGCTTCTTGCAGGAGCCACCCCTGCAGCCCCTGCCCTCCTCCACCAGAACCCAGCCACGCAAAACTGCAACACTGAAATATAGTGAAAACAGCAAGAAACATTTCCTTCATTTTGTATAAGAGCCCATAGGGCCCTTTAGGAAGAGAGACACTGGCAAAGACAAGTGAAGAGTGGAGCTGTGAAATGCATACAAACATAAAAAAAAAAAGAGGGAAAGGATCTCGACACTCGTCTCGGGAACCTACAATACAATTCATATTGCCAAATCATAAAACTTCTCAATCATCAGCCATCATAAATCAGCTGGCAAAAGCTCCCAGCTATCTCTGAAAGAGTTCTTCATAAAGAATTATGGACAGCATACAAGGAAAACAGTGTACCATTGTTATAAACTACACTTAGCTGAAATCAAAGCAGACTGATGTCTGACTGATCTGAAGCTTCAGTTCTCTTTTTGACCCTCATGCTGAGGCACTCACTGTTATACTGCATGCTACAGAACTGGATAGACATGTATAGAGTGTGTATTTAGCTTACAACCATAAAACCCATCAAAATCAAAACACAAAATGTTTAAATTACCTTGTAATTCATAAAATCTACCAATCTAATGTTAGGAAACAGAACTTTTGGTCACCCTTACAGCCTGTGTGCAACTATATAGAGGTGATAGATCTCAGCAACTCCTCAACTAGAATCACAGCCACAGGAAGCACCTTCTGCCCTAACAGCTTGTGGTTAGGCAACAGCAGCCACTATTCATCTTGCTCTTTCTTTGCTTGGAGAGATCATGGATGAGGGCTTCTGGTTGTGTCATTGATATTTACTGCATCGTCTTCGGTTTCCTCTGACAGAGGAGGTAGTAGGCCAGACAGAAGCAGCTTTTCTGTCTTATCAAGGGCTGTGCACCATATACTGGATATCCTTTTTTTTCCCTGGGGATTTTCTTCTTCAAGAGCACAAGATGATGAACTGACTATGCTATTGACTATGCAATAGCTTTATAACATTATTTTATACAGAACTCCTGCCTCAGTTGCCTCATTTTCTGTTGGATATTAAAGAGAGTTTATGTGAAGTGAGGCACAGCATTAACATTTCATTTTCTGTGCCTCTGAAATCAGAGAAATGCAAGCTTTGTTTTTTGCAGTATGCTTTGCATATGTGAAATGCTGCTGAATATTCTGAAATAAAATTTGAGATCTCAGTTCTTAATTTGGGATCTAGCACTGACAGAGCCTTTTTGTCTAAATTTCTCTCTGTGTTCCTCTAAGTAAATGGAAGATAATATCTTGTATTTGCCTTATTATGGAAGTTTCCAGCAGAACACTTAGTAGTACTAATTACTCAGATTATTAATCATAAATAGCACAAAAGAACATCAAGACAATGGCTTTGATTTGCAAATATGACTTAAAAGGTTCACAATAAATAACATTCTATGCTACATAGTGAGTAGCAAAGACAAGTATTTTAAGCACCAATAATAAATGAGCACTAAATAAGGAATGGATTCTATAAAAAAATTAGTATGTGATCATGTTTCACAATACATACCCAGAAAAGAGCAAATTAATAATATACACACTACATTGTTCTGGGCACTAACCACACGACTCACTTGATTTTACAAACTCAATATGCAGTTGTGGAGTCTTTAATGGAAGTGACATATAACATAACATTCCTTGCATACCTTTTTCATATCAGATTTATCAGGAGTGAGTTTTACTATAAATGATATGTAGAATGCTTTATGTCTTACTGGGAAGTAAGATTACAATCCTGTGGGAGGATTTGGTCCAAACTCAAGCTTCTGCTAAAACACATGCAAATTCAAAGGCAAACAAACCCTCACATTACAGCTGGAGTGTTACAGAGCACAGCACAGGTATGCAACCTGTACAAAGATCTGCTTAATGACAGGGAGACCTTACTGTCCTCAGTAGCTTAGGGTCATTGAGCAAACCTGATGACAGAGGCATAAGGAACTGACAAAAACGGCAGTAAAGTTTCCTTTTGTAGACAATTCACAACTCAGCAGGAGTGAATATACAAGCCTCTGTTGTCATGGATTAACAGCCCTATCTAATGAGTCATAGTAGAACATAAATAACATACACAATTCAAATTGGTGAGCAAACAATTCAGGTGATTAAGAGGGGTCTTGGTTATAGAAACTTGAGATTTATGCTGTATTCTACTGACAGTTGTGTGAAAAATTGTAGACTTCCATGAAATTGACCTAAATATTGACTCCTTAATAGAGGAATGATATATTCATATACATATTGTTTCAGATCTTTGAAAAATATATAAAATACATAAACAATATGTTGATACAAAAAAGCAATCATTTAATGGAAGTCAGAAACATTATTTATGATAATAAATATTATTAGAAAAATCACATCATTTGAGTGTTTTCAGTGTATTTTATTAGGCACATGCAAGGACCTGGAAATGCAGAAATCTTGTTTAACATTTCTATAGAGTGGAAATCCTTCTATACTAAAACAGGTATGTGTTTCTTCTCACCTGAGTATTTTGATCTAAAATAGAAATATCCAAGTAACCCATACTGTGTCTTACCTAGTAATTCATACAAAGAATTCAGAATAGATTTCCATGCTTCCCCAGCTTCCTTCCCAGCTACGTCTGCAAAATGAGCTGCACTGCTGTATACATTCAAGCGATCAATACATTCAAGGACAAGGTTGATCATACCCTAAAAATGGAAAGGCTCAGATTGTCAGAGAAGAAAAAAAAAGTATTGTTTAGGTGTAAACACAAGATTTTGGGAAGTCTAAGAAAACAACTCATAAAAGGCAGGATATACAAAGCACAAGAATATATACTTCAAATCACATGGAAAGGTTTTCCTTGACTGTGATAATAAAAAAAATTACTATTTAGGATGGTCAAAACAAAAAAATAAACAGTATTCCAGACATCATTTTAGACAAGTTTCTGTTCTGGAAGGCATTTAAGCATCTCACTAAGTATAGGCAACTATCAGTACCAAATTAAAAAACAGATAATATTAAACAGAATACTTAAAGCCTGTTTATTAAAAACATCCTTCTGAATCAAGAGATTAAACTATAACAGAAGAAACTAAGTCACACATAAGGAGTAAATTATGGGTAGAATTCAGGACACAAGATATATTAATACCTTTTTTTTTAAAAGAAAAGGGGGGAAATAAAGCCCTAATTGTATTTATTTAACTATACAGGAAAATCAACAGATCTAAAGAGATTATAAACACAGTAAATAGTTTAACTCATACAGGACAAAAAATCCACTGCAAGCAAAATCCAGATTAGACACCAATGCTACAGACACCGCAAAAGAATAATTGCAGACAACATAGTGGAAAATCAGGAATAAAACTGAGAGAAGTACCTCTTCCTGGAAGAGGTTCTGGCGATTCTTCAGTGCTCGGAGCCTGTTTTGTTTGTCTTCATGCTCCAAATGTTCATCAGGAGGGTGAAAATAGCCAATCAAGTCCTGAAGGCTCAGACTGACTGACTCAATAGGCAAATCGACAGTGGAAGACTTCACTTTCTTGCTGAGAGCATCAAGGCCCCTACAAGAAGATGCAAAGTCTCCTGAGTATTGGAAATGAATATATTTTTATCATTAAGCCCTTTTTTGTTTGTTTGCTTAAAAGCAACATTTGTTTAGATGCCAAAGTTCAATTTATTTTCTGACAGCTGTGTAACTTCAAAAAAATTATTTATGTCTGCCCCATTCTCCAATTATTGATCCACCCCTCCCTAAATTTTTAAACAGATAGTCTTCCTACCCATTTAGGAGTATCAGAGGTAGGCAAAACACAAAGAGTTTGTTACAATACAACAGGTTATTGTAAACCTGTTGAAAGCATCATGAGGCTGGAATGAACAGAAGTCAAAGAGCCAGTCCTTTGGTGTTGCAGAAGGCCCAGCAAGTCCATACAGGCTTTCAAACACAACTCCAAACGGTTCTAAGCCACCTTCAGTGCTGGAAGAATCAGCTCTTCCACACATTCTGTCCCAGCACTTCATTACCCCTTCTGTTTCCCTGATTAACAATTTAAGCTTGGCCTTGCTGTATTCTATGATCATCTTCTCAGAACGGAGGCAGACTGTTCTCACCCATGTTATGTCTGCCCCTTGCTTAGCTGAATCCCAAACAAACCCCATAATCCAGCACCTCAACGCTGTGCTTTCCAGACCCCGACATACATTTTTCCTCCATTTAAACATCATCTCTCTTTAAATATGGCTGTTATAACTAAGACCTCACCATCAATGTACAGCAAGTGGAAGGCAAGGGCTTTCCTTGCACCTCCATGGTTCCCCTCGGGAAGGTGGTGGTAGGCATAGGGGCTTCCCCAGCCAGAGGCTACAGGACCATAACATTGTGGAAGTAGCAGGAAAGACCATGAAGGGTAGAAGAAACAAGGATGCTGAAGGCCTGCAAATATAACATCTGTCCTCAGGGAGGACAGAAAGACATGGAGAGTCATGAAACTACCAGAGCCAGCCAGGGCCCTGAAGTGTTGGGCGAAGAGCAACCCTGCAGTGAAGGACCCACCCCGGTGGCACATAGTGGAGGATGGGGCTTATTTGACACTCATGACTTCTCTTTTGACTCATTCTCAGTTTTGCCATTGTAAAAAGGTTTTTTTGCTACCATATTTTTAAGTAAAATCCTGCTGTGTAGCAAAGAGGTCCTTTTTGTTTATGATGACCTAAAGGCCACCAAGCTTCATCTGGCAGAGCAGCCAACCATTTCCACGCAGGCACCCTCCCAGCCCCACACGTATCTTGTTCTTTTCTTTCATTAGAGGCACCAACAGTATCTGGCAATCTGTCCCACAACTGGCCCCATCAATCCTCTCTTCCAAGCTGCAGAGACCCCTGCTCACTCCCAAGATTCCTCTCAAGGCCATGATATGGAGCACAAACTCAATTTATGCCCTGCTTTTGGCTCTATTAAGAAAACAATTATAATTATTTGGAGGCAGGATGGTTGTTAGTTGGGTTTTATGGTGGTTTGGTTTTGTTTGGTTGGTTTTTAGCCAGCATTTAATTTTATTTTCATCTCAAACGGTGATCTAGGGCTGGAAGGTTTTTAGATTTAGGAAACATTATTAATTCATTAGGATTATTTGCTGCTGAAGAATAAAAATCTCTTGGAATAAATAATGCAATAGTTCAAAAGGATAGCTAAAACTGCTATCTTTAAAACTTTAATTGTGAGCATGTGTTCTGAAGTGCAGTTTTTCTACTGACTTCCTCGGGAAAGAACTGAAACACAGAGAATCACAGAATGTGTTAGGTTGGAAGGGATATTTAAGGGTCATCTAGTCCAACCCCCTGCAGTAAGCAGGGCCACATTTAACTATATCAGGCTGCTCATCAAGCCTGACCTTGAATATCTCCAGGTATCAGGCCTCCACCACCACCTCTCTGCGCAACCTGTTCCAGTGTTTCAAAACCCTCACAGTAAAGAGCTGCTTCTTAATGTTAAACCTACCCTGCTCTAGTTTAAAAGCATTACACCTCATCCTATTGTTACATGCCCTTACAAACAGTCCTTCCCCAGCTTTCCTGTAGGTCCTCTTCAGCTACTGGAAGGCTGCTATAATGTATCCCCAGAGCTTTTTCTTCTCCATGCTGAATAAGCCCAACTCTCTCAGCCTGTCTTCATAGGAGAGGTTAGCCAGCCCTCAATGTCCCTCTTAGAAGCTTCTAAGAAAATGTATTAGTTACAAAGTGACCTAGGGCTTGCATTTCTTTTGCAATTTAAATGTCATACAAGAAGCAATTCTCCTGACAGGCATATTTCTCTGTCTTTAAGCACCTAGTAAATGTCTTTCAACAAATTGACATGTCTATGTCTTCGGTTGTGCACTGTTTAGGTCATTGTTGCTTTAGGTCACCATCTCCCACATCTTGTCTTGTGACAAGTTAATTCCTATTACATTCTTATCATTCCATATAGTCTTACTGCATATCATTCTTTTTCTAAAGCCAGCAACACTGATGAGAGGGGTCTTTCATCAATTATTGAAGTCACAAACATTTGAGAATTAGCATTTTATCAGTGTTATTTAGAAGGACATTTGGAGTAGGAAGATAAATGCCAGTTGCATTAAATCTAGCAGTATTTTTAAATGGCTAAAATACTACAAAAGAAAACATTGTGTATGTTGCACAATATTAAAGAGGTAGCATTAAAAAGGAACAATTAAGAGAGCATCATGGGACTGCAGAAAATAGGCATAATTTCATATTTTTATGACAAACTTTTTCTGGTGACTATGAATGTCTTCAGTATGTTCCTGTCTTGTACAAGTTAGCAGTTTCAGTTATCTCTTCCAGATTTTTCTAGAAAGAGCACTTGTAAAAAACTTACTTGGAAAAGAAAGAGCTAAATGATGCATTGCATGAATTACAGCAAATTCTGGCAAGGAAAAAAAAATCTCTCTTTTATAGTTTTGTTAGCATTTTCAATGAATTTATGCATTCAAATCAAGGTTGAACAAGACATTTCTATTAGAAGATAGAAAAAAGAAACTGATCAATACCTCTCAAGGTACATACATCTCTGCTGATAACACAAAGAATTTCTATAAAGTCTAGTTTGAAAAGTACTCATCTGTTTTTTCTGAGGGCCAAGTTGTTCACTGCAGCTTTAATGGCCACTTTGAATAAAATAGAAGAGGGAAAGAAAAAAGGGATGAAAGGATTGTTTGAAAAGCACACCTTATAAACCTGTTAAAGAGGAAGACTGTACTACGGATGACACGTGCTGTACGGGATTCTTCATTCTGAGATCTGGACAATGTTAAACCATCATCCATGTGACCTTCATGGTGCATTATTGCCTGCAATACAAAAATTAAAAGCAGTCATTGCAAAATGAAACATTATTCACAAATTAGAACAATGAAAACTCATATAGTAAGGAAAGCTAGGACGTGATGAAGTCACATACAAACAAATTTAATTAAAAATAGACAATCCCATTTTTTACTTCCTCATGGCGAAGGATACACTTGTACTGAGCCCAGCAGGTTCAGTGCCATAATAATCTCAAAGTCACAAATTCTGTAAATAATACACTTAATTTTTTAAAAGTCTAAGGGGCTTTGTTCATTACTTGTTTTTGTCAATTGTAAAAGTAGTTGTCTTGCACATCAGCAGATCCCTATGGTACAGACAAGGTCAAAACTCTACTGGTCCTGATTTTTAAGGATGTTACCCATGTTACTCATCTTCTTTCCTGACTATGCTTGAGTCACTACTGATAATAGCTTTTCATGTTCACTTATCATGTCTCTGAAGGTAATTCAATCCAATCTTAACCTAATTAAGGCAAATGTAGGGTATTTTAACACTATTACAACTACTGTCTTAGTATTAATCACTGAAATTTTACACATATATAAAGTTTCCTAAATATAAATTATTTTATATAAACTATAATATATGTGTGTATACATACACATACATGATACAGACAATTTTTACACGAAGACAAGTTATTATAATGCAGTAACCTTCCGATTATACCAGAAATTGCTCTAGCTTTGTAGTTCTGGCATGTAAAAAAAGACATGGAAAATACTGCAGTGTGGATAAACATAATGGTTTCTTTTATTTTTAGAAGAAGGCTAAAGCATATTTTCCTTTCTGAAAAATAATTTACTGCAATTTCATCAAATCATAGAATAGTTTGGGATGGAAGGGATCATAAAGATCACTAAGGTCCAACCCCCCGGCCATGGGCAGGGACACCTCTCACTTGACCAGGCTGCTCAAGGCCTCATTCAACCTGGCCTTGAACACCTCCAGGGATGAGGAATCTACCACCTTCCTGGGTAACCTGTGCCAGTGCCTCCCCACCCTTGTAGTGAAGAATTTCTTCCTAATAGCCATCATAAATCTACCCCCCTAAAATTTAAAACCATTCCCCCTTGTCCTATCACTACATGCCCTTCCAGAAAGTACCTCTCTAGCTTTCCTATAGGTCCCCTTCAGGTACTGGAAGGTCACTATAAGATGTCCCCAGAGTCTTATCTTTTCCAGATACTCACTCAACCTGCCTTCATAGGTGCTCCAGCCCTCTAATCATCTTTGTGGCTCGATGGACCCGTACCAACAGCACCATGTCCTTCTTACATTGGGGACTCCAGAACTGGAAACAATACTCCAGTTTGGGTCTCATGAGAGTGGAGTAGAGGGGAAGAATCACCTCCCTTGACCTGCTGGCCATGCTCCTTTTGATGCAGCCCAGTATATGGTTGGCCTTCTGGGCTGCGAGCTTGCATTGTTGGCTCCTGTCATCCACCAGCACCCCCGAGTCCTTCTCTGCAGGACTGCTCTCTATCTATCAATTGTATGTTTATACATATGCAATAAACAGTAACACATATGTAGCTTCGGGAAGAAGTTTTAAGTTGTAAAAGAATCTTTTTCCCACTTTATTATGCTGAGATAGCATTCTGCTATGACATGGTTACTCTTTAGAAGAAGAAATCGCTCAGGGCTGAATACTTGAAGATTCCAGCCCAAAAGGTAATACACTCACAATGTGAAAAGACTTAGTATTAAAAACCTCCTCAAAACAAACTACAGCACACTGAAGAAAGGAATTCTTGCATATTCCACAGGCTATTACTAGCATTTTAGTTTGACCTCACATGCATCCAGATCTATCAATATTTTTGGGTTAATGTCAGAAATGAGTTGTCTTCTGTAGTTCCCTTCATTCCCCGCCCCTGGCCTATCAGCCTGTGACTGAATGAAATTCATTGCCTTTTACAGTCTTACCTTCCGCTGCAGAGAACCCATTCTTACAGACTTTGCATCAGCAGACTGGTACGTGAGCCATAAGCCCGTGTCTACATGTTGTATGAAGCATATCGAATCCCCATACTTTATTTCAGGTGCTCCCATTCCATCCACCTCTTTCCTTGGCCCTATGTCCAACTTTTCCTGAGGAAGAAGAAAAAAATATACAAGACCAATTACCAACATATTCATGTTTTCACAAATTATTAAATACTAGGCAATTGTCCAGAACATGACTTCAAAGAATATTTGAGACTTTTCTCTAATGAAACAATTAAAAAATGGAAAAAGTTTAACTTCTAGTGAAACATTCAAGAAAAAGATCCCATACACACAAAAATCTACCCTTTTACACTAGGAAAGCCAGGTCTATTCATTTCACCTGCCTAGTAAAGAAGTAGGATCATAATCGACCATACATGTCATTATTGAAACAAAAGCTTACAAAATAAACCAAACATCAAATTCCCTGAGCTGAACCAGACATTAACTTGAGATGCTTTTTCTTATAGTTTTCTTTTTTTTTACCCAGCTTGGAGGATGGGAACCCCCATACAATTTATTTCCAAATGTCACAGAGAGATGGCCTTTAACCTGTCACTGACCATTAATGCCCATCAATGGGCTTGGTGTTTCCTGAGAAAAGAAATCCATTTCTGTGTTCTGTAACTGGCCTGCCAACGTGCTGTAAAACAATGACACGACTGCATCAGACTGACCGGCATCCCATACAGGCCACAGTCACTTCGGGAGAGGAAATTTAGTACTCCAAATAATACTGTAGTTTGTAACTGTAACTTGAGGTTCTCCCCAATCTCTACCTTGTGTAAAAAGCAACTCCTTCCCCCAGACATCAGTTTGTAAGACAGTCTGTGCACCCTGGCCCATGGGAGATCATCCATTTAATCTCTCTAAAAGCATATGGGGTTCAACCAACTGATAAACCTTGTCTGCCTGCACTGGTCGTTAAATCCAGAAGTAAGAATGGACAAAACGTGTTACAAAGGTAAGTATATATCTTGTTAACTGTACAAAGAATGTTAATGTAGTTATGCTCAAAACTTCTCAGGGGACTTTGACCTTCTTCATGCCAAGTCGGATCTTCGTGTTCCTGAGGCTGTTGTCACTAACTCTATTTCAGACAAAAATCTTCTCCATTGAGAGTAACCAAAACCACTTTGACTTCTTAATTCTGATTCACGTGATCAAGATATTGCCAGAAATTATTCATCATTCTCCTGGGAGGAGAGGGAACACATCACAATTGTTGGTATTGAAGCTAAGTACTATAATACCACAGTTATTTTGCTCTCCCTTTCACAACTTCAACAGTACGGGTAGGTTCAGAGGCACAGTAACTCCCTGTACTCTGCTTCTACATATGCTCACACATGCCCAGATAAGAAGCTGCTTATAATGAGACAAAACTTCTAAAACTTCTGACCCTCTGCAACCAGGAAAGACTAGAATGATTACACCATACACATGTGCCTTGACAATTCAGGGAGACAGCTTCGCAGTAAAAGATGACAAAGACTGGGATTTTTAAATTAATATGAAAACCCTCCTGTTTATTAAAGGATTTTTAAAAGCATTTATTAAGTAAAGGGAGATGTCACATAACTAGATTTTTCACCCTAAAATTACAAGCACATTTTGAAGCATTTAAAAAATAAAACTCAGGGGAAAATCACTGTTCATAACATTAAACATCTAGATATAATATATTCATCAATTCAGATTATTAAACTGGTTTTGGATACAGATATTAATTGCACTTCTTGTCAATGCCTGATTCCTTAAGTGATAAAATTCTTAGTAAAATCTTGTCCATTGATACATGGTAATAACTGGTATATTAATACATCTGATGTCAATCAGTTATTGGGTGCATGTATTTCATTATTCATTCATTATTTTGCTTGTATCATTTCTCTAAATGTTGTATTCAATTCTTTCAAAAGCTAGCACAAATAACCTGAATATAATAACAGTTGGAAATTGAAAAGTTATGAATAGTAGGACATTGCACACAAATGATGATACAGGAAAAAATAAATTAGGTGCTGCTATATCATACGAAGAAATTACAGCTTGATTTCAAGCTCCATTCTTTTGAATTATCTTCATAATTAGAAGTAGCATGAACCTGTGTGACCATACTGTGCTTCTAACATTGCAGGATTCTTCTCTTTTTCCAAGTCTTCCTCCTCACAACTAATTTTTTAAGATATGAATTTCCAAATTTTCTCATAAAGCACTGTCAATAACAGGAGGGATTATCAATTTAAAATATTATTCAATACTTTCTTTAAAATCCATTGACTCTAACAGAAATTTGAAGGGGGACTGATATTGAAATCTTAATTCAAATTAGAATTAATGTAAAATTTACTGCATTGTCAACAAATTGACAAACAATATTTCTGTTCTCACCTACGTAAATACACTGGGCAACTCTGCCTCTGTGTGTAGAGCCCAGACTTAATTCAATCTCACTCAAGTGATATCTAATGCAAAATAAACATAGCAGCCAGGAAAGCACACATAAAAGCTGGACTGAATATAGGAGAGCAATGGAATGCTAGGGAATGGTGTGGGGGCAGCAGGTATTAGAGCATTCAATTGGAAGTTTCAATACATAGAGTTTTTTTGGGAGTGAACAGGAACCACAAACAAAGGGGAAGATTTGAATGGAGTGTTGGATTCCTGCTAATAAAGAGCAGGTAGTTGTGAAAGTCCATATAATGAATCAATCCATTGTTTACTGTAAAATAATAGTTCATCAGTGTCGAGCAGGATCTGAAAAACGTCAGAAATCACCATGTCACCATTTAAAAGTTGCATATTGGTATGGCCATTATGCGATGCAAGTTTCTATCCCACTATGCTTTAGCATAACCTGTCATTACATAACAACCTGCTAATTTTTCCTACAGCATATTTACAAAGAAAAGCTTCACTATTATTGGCAGTCTAGGCCCATTCTCAGACCATTAACTTTTTCAAAACAAAGATCAAAAATCTTGAGTCATTAACATTGAAACAGAAACAATTGGGTCTTGCAACAGCCTGTATCCACCTCTGTAATGACAAGAAACAAGAAGGCATTGGAAATGAACAGTACTGAACAATACCCCACATTTTCTCCCAAAGGATGTGCAAAGGTTGGGATTTTTTTCTCCATGCATACATGAATACAAGCCAATCTTCTCACATTTGTTGTGGGATAAATGGATGAAAAGATTTGAAATAGTTTTATCTGAATGTTGAAAAACTTATTCTATGAAGGCTCACCTTAAATGTGTTATTTCACTCCAATGTTACTGTTTTAATTCCTTATAACATTCCAAAATGGATTCCCATGATTAGGGCTTCTCCTTTTAACATCATCTTTTGACATCTGGCCCAGCCTATACCTCTCTGTCATATTTTCAGGACTGACATTCTAGCAGATTTCACTGACTAGAAGAAGCCAATTCATGACTTCTTTTTAAGCCGACATTAATATATTTTCTACAAAATTTTATTAAGAAACAAAAGGTGGCATAAAAACACCACCCATAAAATTTTATTAAAATTTATGTTTTTCTGTCCACTGAAAATGACTTTGGGCAGGAAAAGCTGACTTTGTACAGAATGTATAAACATTTGTAAATTTTTTTATAATTTTTATAAATTTGTAAAATTCTCTTATTTCAGTGGAAACGTTATATTAAGCTAATGTTTTCTATCAAAAAAATCAATATTTAGCAGATAAAAGAGAAAAAAATCCACAATCACTCAAAAATCAAGTCTAGATTACAGCCATATGTTTGGAGAATAAATAGATATCTGTGGACATCCTGTGCTCAGCTAAGAAAGACTACATGAGAGAAAAATGAATTTTCTGAATATCAGATGCGTGAAAGGCTAATGTAATTCTCATTTAATGATAATTGTTTGGATAATACATAATAACAAGAGCATAAAGCCCAATTCCCAGAAACAAATGAAAAGGCTGTTAGCTTTTCAGACCATCTATATCTGAGCTCTGTTTGGCTTATGATGCGATTATCTTGCTGAGATATTTAAAGAATTTTAACATGTAAGAAGCTTCTGATCTAATTTTCCAACTTGTATACCAGAATCCGTTTTGACAACACCACCCCAAAAAACACTCTCACAAAACAAAGACATATAATCTGTGTGTGTGTTACTTTAAGCATATTAGAAAAGTATCCTGGTTCATGTAAGAAGTTTTTAATTAAAAACTTCCACTTTTTGGCTCTCTTTTGCTTATTTTTTTTAACTGCAGTACTGGCAAGATAATGCATTTAAAATTATGAGTAAGACCCCTGCAAATAATAAGGTTAAAGCCAACAATAAGTGTTGAGCCTTTACATTTGCATCTGAATCTTCAGATTTAAAGGGAATAGACTTTCAATATTTTCTCTGCAAATATGAAAGCCACTTTTTCATTTGGAAATTGAAATTATTATCTACTCATGTGCCTGAAGGAACTCTGTCTACCACTGCAGGGTACTCATCCCCTATATCTGGTATTGCTCAGTTAGAGCTACCTTATATTCAGCACAAGTGGGATCTTCATAAATAAATCTTCCACTACTTCGCAGATTGCAGATGGAAGAATTATGACTGTGGTAAAAAAAGGACTGAAACTGCTGTAAGAAAGATCTGTCCACTTGACATACTCCCAATTATTAATGCTCTGTATTCAGAGAAGATAAGGGCAGATAAGAAGATCCTTATTCTGGAATGATTATTTTGGGCTTACTACATGCAACAACACAAGTGAAAGGTTGGATGGCTTGTCCAAATATGTCAAACGAAGAGACTCCTGAAGCTGCTTACCTTTTAAAAGGAACAGTTTTAGGACTCTAATAATTTTGAAATATTTATTTAACACTCCTTCCCAGAGAAAGAAGGCACCAGTATCCTTGTAAAGTGAAACACGACACTCCTTTAAGAAGATTTGCGTAGGAGACTGCATTCATCCTCAGCAACAAAGCGCAAAGCACAACCTCCTCCATGCTGTGGCACCTCCGTAATTCCTTCTAAATAAGTCTTTAGTTAAAAGGAATGTTGATACCCAGAAAATCAAGCTTCCAAGGTTCCAATTTCTTTGAACATCCTTATTTAAGTATCAGTAAGATTATATCTGTCATGTGCTGATCAGCTTATAGGCCTCTCTCAAAAAAAACTCATGTTACTTCAAGAATTGACTACCATAACATGTTTCTATATGCCCCAAAGCTTTTTATACCCACTCTGTTCAACATATAATAGGTATGGTCAGTGAACAACTAAATAAAAAATTGTTAACTTTTTATTTTGAGCAAGGTAGAGCAAAGCCATTCATCTTCAAAATACTTCCAGATAACACTTCCAAATTCAGATTGAAAAAACAAATGAAGAAGCTTCAAATACAGCGTTGTCCAAGTCCCCAAAACACATGTGTATATCCCCTACTTAGAAAATAGAGATGAACCACCTTCTCCATACCAATAAAAGATACACTCTGTATTGCTAAGAATTCTTGCCTTCAAGTATTTTTTTGACTAAATAATCCATGTAACAGCAGAATACTGTATATTGTTCCACTCTTAGGAATAACCCCAGCTGAAAACTCCATATGGAGAGTCAGTACATTAATAATTTTATCCCTGTTGATTCAAGGGAGAATAACTGTTAATACAGACAATAACTGCAGCAGGAATTCCCTGACATAGTCGTATAATACATTGTCCTAAAATATTTAAGCATTTCTATAGATTTTCTAACTGGTTTTTAAAAAACCACATTTTTAAGGTCTCAATCACATGAACAAAAGTCTTTTTGTCAGAGTACAGAAGTCTATATACCTTCGATCAGGTATATATTAATTTCTTATCTTCCCAAGCAGACAGATAATTAAAAATGCTACAGAGAAGTTATTGAATTAATTCTTTTTATTATTACTAGATATTTTAGAATATTCTTTTTAAAAAACCCTTCTTGTTGGAAAATTTTCTGAAACATTGTGCTGCAGGTGAAAAGTATGAGATATAAAAGGATATGAAACAATTTATGATAGTATTATTTTAAACTATTTACCCACTATGTAAAGTACTGTTCTGAACCTGAAATGCTCACTGAAGCTGTCAAATGAAAATTCAAAGTATGGTAAGTTTAAATTAAGCTACACTACAGTGAAAGAAATCCTGATTTTCCAATTAATTTAAATAACCCATAATACTATAAATTCTTCCTATGTCAGCCAACAGGTATAAGCAGTGAAGTACTAGGGAAGTGCATCAGAAAAACAAGTGAGAAATAAGGAAACTGTTCCTAAGTGGGCAAACAGTACAAAAAAGAAACTAACTCACAGACAAACAGCCAGGTAACATTACCCAAAGAAAGCACAATTTAAGAAGCTTTCTAGATACTCATGGGGTTTTTTTGTTTGCTTTTTTAAGCAGTGAAATACTAGAAGGTTCCAATAATTCATGCAATAGGAAATATCTAAATATTGTTAATTAAAGATATTGTAATTACTACTAATTATACATAATGGTACACTTATTCCATACCTTGGAAGACCGAAAACAGAATGCTGTTGATTTTATATCCGCGTTCTCTTTGTCTGTAAGAAGAAGACTCTTGTCATCCAGGAGACTTAAATATTTTCCTGTTGTTATATGTCTTAGTCTGAATGGCTGTCCCCATCTAATGTGGCTGCCACTCCACCTAAGAAAGTTCATAAGAAATGTTTGGTTTTTTAAAACAAATCATAGATTTTAACTACTGGCAAAACCATTTTAAAGTACATTATATTGCCAACAAGTTGGTAAAAGGATAAAATTCTAAATGTTGGATTAACAGCAAGAGAATGGCTATTTTGTGATTATCTCCTCTAAAACCATTCTAATAACTGATCTTAACCTCTTCCTTTGCACAGGCTGCCTCGGTTCAGACTGAATTTCTCCTGAGAGAAGATATAGACCGCCTACGGAAAAGGAGGCTTATGCTGTACACAGAGTTTAGATCTGCCAGTTCCCTCTCCAACAGTTCATCTACCAGCAGCTGGGTTTGTTCACTCTCCCAGAGCACTCGCCTTTCAGCAGTCGGTACGCTTTATTACTAAACAAAGACTGGCACACATTCGCCATATTGTATAGAAGGACATGAAGGAAGAAAGGCGAGGAATTTCTAAGCTCTCCAAGAACTTCTCAAGCTGAAATACAGGTTGCAGGTTTTGAACTTCTTGCCTTAAACTGAAAATTCCGTTTTCCTCTTCCTCCTGATTAACTCCTGAAGATAAACTTGTCTAGGGGTTAACTAAGGATGCATTTCACAAAGCCTTTTAAGAATGCTTCTCGAATAGTCCTTAGATTGGAAAATTGCCAGTGCTAGCATGTTTTCCTGGATCTTCACAAAGCTTTCTTCAGTCTTATATCATCAAAAGTTTACACTTTAGATGTATGCGCACACTGTTTTTTGAAGAAGTCGTACATTTATTTTCTGTTTGCAAGATGTCCGTCATATTGGAGTTATGATATACTGCTGAGGTTCTGATGTGCTTCCACAAATACTAGTAATTCTCTATGCTTACTGTAGCTTGAAATAGCTTAAAATTATCAACAAATGATAATATCATTGAAATATACAAACACATCCATATGAACCTAAACTGGTTATAAACTTACTCCCATATCAGAATTTTGTATCTTCTCGCTTGCATTTAATTCCAAGTAGAGCGTATAAAACCAAAACATGTATTTATACAGATGTTTTTTATAGATTCATATAGTATAGTCTGAAAAATCTATTAAATTAGTGCTTACACCAGCTTAAGTAATTTTTGTTTTCCTTCAACCATACATGTAGCAGATTAAAGCACTTACCTACTCAATAAAAATATCCACTTGTTTAAACATTTCTTCTTAAGATTTTGCCACACTGCATGCAAAACTGTTTTATGCAGGTGTTTTTTAAAGTGCAGGAGCTTTTAAAATACCAGAGCAATACCCAGCTTCTGTATTGTAAAAGGATTTGTTACACTTCTCCAATTAAGCTTCTAACTAAATTTTTAGTTATTGATTTTAAATATACCAAAAGAAGGAAGATGTTTTCCCCTCAGGTATGTTCTTTTGTAAATCAAGTAGTCTCTTCTGATTGAGGGGAAAGGACTTGGAGGAGGAAGAAAATATGGAAGTTTTATATCTTAGAAATGCTTTTTTCCCCCGTCTTCTAGACAGCAAAGTCAGTATACTCCATAAAAGCACATCTAAGCATCAGTATTCTAGCACAACTTCTGCTTGTCATTTAAGTAAAATGTCATGCCACAAAATACACCAGCTCTGCACCTTTCTGCACCTTCCATGCTGGGGAGCTGCCTTTCCTAGAATTCAATTTTCTCTTGGACTCAATAGCTAGGGACCATATGAAAAAGAAAATAGTAACTACAGTGCAGTTCAGCCATGCCCCTAGTTCATGCCTGCAAGATAGGAAAAAGAACAGTTCATGTGAACTTACAAGAAAAAGCTTCTGAGCAGAAAATAGCTTATGAAGCCATTTGCAACTACTAAAAATTCTTTTTTGCAATGTGAGATTATGACCCCTGTCACCTTTTGGGAAAGCAAGCAATACAGAGCAATAGTATCTGGCGACCCATGGCAAGGCATCCCAAGAATCAGTCTGCACATTGCAGACGGCCCGGGCAATTCTTATGACAGTTTTCCACTAATGAGGAAAGTTCAGAAACAATGATTCCTTCAGAATCATAAGAACTAATACTGTATCTGTGGTCATTCTGGAAGGACTAGAACTGATAAGAGGACTTCAGGCAGGCACATGCTAAGTTACAAATTGAAGCATTTGAATGAATAAGATTGTGCCTGCAATTCAGCAATGAATATATATAGCTATTAGAATATTAGAGGAAGAAAGGGAGATGAGTGACTTGTAGAAGAGAGTGTTATTCTTGGGATTTTATTTGGTTTTTTCCTGGTAAGAAAATCATGTTCTGTAAAAAAAAAAATATATTACTGCTGCCTTTGCTTAGATGTTTTGACAGTTCTCACCGTTTCTCTCAGTTGTATATATTCAAATGTATACACTTCAAAAGTTTGTATACAATACCTGTCAAAGTAAGATACATGACAGTCGTAATAGAAACCTGTAATTTCTCAAATACCCGCATTGCTCCAGTATCACTGCTTATTAAGCAAGTAAATGCTATGAGGAAAATAAAAAGCCAGAGATCCTTCCACAATTTCATCGTGGTCACTTAAGCATCCTCAAGCTCAATTTCAGTCCAAAGCAAAAATCTTACTGCTCTATCAATGACAATTAACAGCATCCTATTAAATAAAATGCACACACAGAAAGCAGCATCTTTGGAGTGTAACCTTTCCCAAAACTATAATGATTTAAGCTCTAAATGCAATCATTTATTAGTCACTAGAAATTTTATCACAAATGGTAATACAATTTAAGTGCAACTTTACAGCATAATTACCTTAACAAACAAGGCACAATTCCCTAGTATCATTCCAATACTTCCAACAATGCAAGGTAGCAATTTTCTGTAAATTTTTTCTTTTAAAGATTTCCAAATGGCTTAAACAATTGGTGGCACACATTAATTATTAGTTTTAAGGAAAACAGTTCTGTTTGTCACATGTATTTGTTAAAAATGCAAATTGTGAATTCATTAACAACTTAAAAATTAAAACATAGCATATGTGTTAACACACACTTTCATGAAAGAGTTATAGAGCACTTTTTGAAGATCATTTTAATAATAATAATATTAGTGTGGTTCTATAGCTATCATTCTGATTTTATGGCAACTCTCTTACTATATAAAAATTGCCCAACCAAACAGACTTTTTTCTGAGGAGATTTTACTTACGCAACTCTTAGAGTCTCTAGTCGCCAAAGGGAACGAGCGTGAATAGACACAGCACCACCTTCATAATGGACAGTTCTGAAAACCAAGCAAAGGCACAGACTAAACGTTCAGCTCTGTTGCAAAAGTTCATCATAGTTGCCTGTTCTAAGACCCCCAAAACAATTATTGCAGCTCTCAGATTCATATTCAAAACCAGCTCTTATAATTTCAAACTTCAGACCTAGTTACTAAAATTTTATTTTAATTGTCTTTAGCATCCACAATTGTGATATTGTAACAATGGCATCTACGGAGTGTTTGCTTAGACATCTTTCTTAGCTTTTAAGGATAGAGAAACCAGGGGATAGGGGCAGGGGGAAGCAGCAATATCCTAGTAATTACATTTTTTCTAAGTTCTTACAAAAACCACATACAAAATTATGACAATTATGTGATCACTGCATATGACTCACATAAGGACAGTGCATTATTAGAGCTCAGCGCTATTAAAATAACCATGCAATTTATTACAATGAATAATGAAGATTCACCTAATTGGCACTGCATTTTATTACCACAGCACCTGAAGTTTCACAACCACACCAATAAAGTCTTCACACTGCCCAGATGTTAACAGCTTCCTATTTCTAATTTACCATGTAATGACCCCTCTAATTCCCTCATATTATCCAGAAATTTCAGTGCTTCAAAAAGCCAATTGAACCTAAAAAAAATAAAAGGTTGCTTTCTTTATTTTCACTATTCTACACAAAGATAAGTGATACATATTGGATACACCAAATGGTTTAGATTTATGGTCACCAAAAGCTCTGAGTTGGGTAACGTGGCTTCTCTTCAAAGCAAACACTGAAGAAGGTGCATTGTATTAAGTACTGCCACTCTAGATTTAGGCATCTGTTCTCTAGACTGCTTCCTGCCTGCACCTTTATTTCTGCCCTCAGACAGTGCCAGCATTTAAAAACTTAGGTCCTTCCTTTGGGAAAATAAAGAAAGGAGTCACTTCTGCCAAGGAGTGCTGTCACTGTGCTTATCAGATCAAGCATGTCAGGGAACACTGCCAAACAATGGCCTACTTTTATGGATCTTGGAAGAATTTATGGATTGACTAAATGCTGTGATCTTCAGCCAATATCAAACACTGCCAAAAGTAGCCAGAGGCATAACTTTAAAGAATATTAATATTGAAAGCATTGGCATTTCCCACTTCTTTTTAGAAGCAATTTTTTGAGAAGGACAATTTTGGAATCAGGTAGCGAGCACACAGTACAAATTCCTCTTGTGGATATAATACAGAAAGCTTAGCACGGAGACAAACCCAGCATTGGAAGAGGTAACTGAAAACCAAAAGAAATACTGACTTAGAATACACTTCTCAGCGCTGTTAACAATACATGAAACTACAGATGTGCTAAAATTCATCTTGGAATATACTAGGAAGCATTAAGGAAACAAACACTCCAAGCCATTGCAAATGAATGAAGACAAATTATACACAGGGAAAAAAAAATTAGTCAAAATACATAATAAATATCCCTTGCTGCATATACAAAACAACCCACATTGAATATTCATGACCAGTGTATAAATAGAAACTCTGGCACACGCTTCATGTACCAAAAAGAAGCTCTAGGTCCATACATAAACACATAGGAAGTCTTCTCCTTGACCTTCTACCCAGTATTTTCTACATATATTATCTTAGTCATTTGCTGCAAATGGTTGTAGTGCTAGGAGCAGCTGACAGGTATTAGTAAGTCTCTAATCCCTCTCTCACAGAAGGGAATGAAATTCAAAGTCAACCTTATCTTTTATTGAAATTGATCTTCATTAGTATGGTGAAATGCAAATGCTAAAACAATCTTGTATTCAGCTGCCTCTTTGTTCAAACTCTCAATTCTCTTCAGGCATTTGTTCAAATTTTTGCTCTGCAATGAACAGACGAGGCTTATGCTGTAACATCTACACAATAACAGTTCAGATGTTACCCTGGTTGGTTAGTTTGAGTTGGGGGTGGGAGGGTGGGGTGAGGGAGTTGCTGTGTTGTTGTGTTGGGGTTTTCTTAAGTTGAAACACTGTGATTATATCCTGGTTTATTTCAATATTAATCACACTGACAAAAATGCATTTGGAATTCATGCACTTGCACAATACAAAATTTAACAATTTTATTCAGCAGTTTTCAAGTCATTAAATAATATGAGAAATCAAGTTAAATTAATCAGGATATTTCAATTTGTTACTTTTCAGATAGGAATTTCTTTCTCACAATGGAAACTCAGAAGCTGTCACCAGTTTCTCAGTCTGGGTACTCTTCTGAAGCTAGCTTTGGATTAGACATAGCAGTTGTGTCAGTGTAATTTTAATCATCTAAAAACCTCCCATTGTGAACTTAAAAGAATGGCTTCTAATGGGTGAAGTAGCTTTCTTTTATGTGACTGTCCATCCATTATTTCCTTCCTCTGTTCTTTCAAAAGGGTGCTATCAGTCTTGGGAAATGAGAAATGAGAAAATGGGAAAGAGATAGAAGGGAAGAAATTTTAAATAAAAAACATGTAATTTGTTTACCACAGGAAATAAGAAGGATACTGGGATTGTCCCTTATTTCCATATGAATGAACAGGTACCGTAGCAACAGAGGGGAGTGAAGGCAGAAAGACAGTGATAGCACTTTGTTGAGAATAAAAGTCAAAAGGCAGCAGCAAAGCCTCAGTAAAGGAGCAACCGCAATCTGGAGGGGGGCTGAGAAAGAGCTGGGGACTCGAGGGCTGGGGATCAACAATTCCTACAAAGAAGTAAAAGGAGAAGCCCAGAGACTGGGGTCAAGTATGGAACAGCAAGAATTTGTATGGGCAGGAGAGAAGATGCATGCTACAGAAAATCAAGTTAACGCAAAGCACTAGAATAGTGTAATACGTTCTTGTGTCTTTAGTCAGTCTTCTCTACAGAAAAATAGTAAAGAAAAGGTAGCTTTGAATAAAAGATCTCTTCTTCATTGAAGAGCAAGTCACTTTCCCTTTCCCATAATAGCATGCATACTGATCATTGCCTCAGAGCAGCTGAATAAACTCATAACATAGACCTTCTCATACATTTTTATTCTGCCGAAGAAATCTAACGTTCATTTTTAACTCCTTTCATGAAAATAAATGTAGCAAACCACTCTGAGATTGCTCACACTAACTTCCTTAGCACTTGCTCTAGATAGAAAACAGTATTTGATAGGATGCACCTCATTTCTTTTTATATACTCTGGACAACAGCGCTGAAAAGGAAGTATGATTCATAACATTTTAATCCTAACTGAAACTGACGCTGGTAAACCATATGCGATACTGATATTACTAGGTCAAATGAAACATTGGTTTTAATAATGTCTGAATAAGCTACAGAAATTATCTGACCATCCAAGAGTTACTAGAGATGTACATTGATAGAATGGAAAACACACAAGTTTGAGTTGTGAGGTGCACGGAAGATGCACATTACTTGCCAAACAGTAGAGAAAAACTATGAATTACAAAAACTTATAAGAAATTAAAAGTAGCGTAAATGCCTGAGGAAAGTATAAATAGCAGCAGGAAAAAAGAGAACCACCAGAGCTACAACGAGTGTAAGTCTTCCCCTAGAAAGCTCAGGATACTTTGTACCTTCTGAGCCGTAACCATAACACTAAATCTTGAAATTTATTTCTATTCTAGCCAAAGCACTTTATTTGCAGATGCTACATTTATGGAATAAGGATATTACCCACTTTTATTTCTAATTAATATATCTATAAGGATTTCAGAGCAAGTTCATTTTGACTACAAACCTTAATCTAGGCAATTAGTTGGCATAATTAAGTAATTTTTGGTCTGACCTATGGCTATATGTTAAATTTAAACCATCATTCTCTTCCTGACTATGTAGTTCATCGAATTTCCCTTCACAGACACAGTGGCTGGGATGTATCCTGTCCCCCTGAGCTAGGGCAGCAATGACAGGACAAAGGACAGCACCAAGCCGCTGGCCACCACTCTGGGCAGAGCCAGGGTAAACATCAGAGACAAAGCTTGAGATAAGAACCTCTCAACTCCAATTAGAATAATGAATGAATTACATAGGTTTAAAATAAACTATCATATATAAAAAACCCAGGAGAATCATTATCTAATTCATGTTCTTCCTAAAGCATTGTTGAGCCAAGACAGGCCAATCATAATTGCTGACTACAAATGGGCATTAAATGAGGCTAAAATAAATTACATTGAATGACAGCATTTCAATACTGTTGAAGTAGTCTTGGTTCAAGAACCTGTAAATCCTAAGTTCCACAGTGAGGAAATAATGGAGTAAAACTCAGTAACTTGGAATGAATCACGATGACATAATATGGCATAAATAACAGCATTGTACCTGGATTATGCACAAATTAATAAATCTAAATATCAAAATTCAAGTTGAAGAAATGGCTTCATTCCCTTCAATGATAGGCAAGGCTTTTCTGGTTTCAATTTGAAAAAAAATCAATCACTAAAGAGCCCTTTGGATTTCTTTCAAATCACTTTATAAAAGTAAAACCATTATTATTCAATGCTCGTGTGCTGCTTTAGGCATGGGGAAGAGGTGATTGATTTATGCTGGGCAAAAATTCTCTGAGTTCACGTTTCAGTCATAAATAATCCTTCACACATGCCAGTTCCCAGCCTTTCTGAGGTACAACAGGCCTCGCTAGTTCATAATGCCACGTCAAAGAGCGTATTTTACCTGTCTAAAGAGAATGGCATAAGAAGGACCTGGGACTGGCTAAATTACACTACTTAGCCAGTACTTCACATCCCTGTCTATCCATTTCTGAGACTAACACAAAAGCCTTAATGTAATACGTTTAATAAAAAAAAATTCTCAAAGGCAGGAACAACAAAATTGACTTCTGGAATTAGAGTTAGGCATAGAGATTCCCTCATGAAGGCCTCTTCTGACTGGATGTTTTGAGAAGCTTGGAGTCTTTTCCACCTCGAGTGATACTTTGCAGAAGTCAGGAGCACTCTGCGCTCTCACAGGTCATTTCTTTCTGTAATGATGTATTTCTGAAGGGTTCAAATTGCACTGCAGTCATCACTTTTAAATACATACTTCAAATCAAAACATAAAATACTTGAAACAGGAACATTCATGACCCACACTCCTACACTGGGAACTATGAATACTCACAGCTCTACTGCTGTGCGGACTTTAAGTTCTAAGAACATAAGTGATGGTGGTACAATAAAGAGAAAGCATCACAATTCAATTAAAAAAAAGTCCAAATAATCTTTGTTACAAACTTCCATTGCTGCCTACCATTAATTTTTGCGGACTTCTAAGTTTAAAAAAATATATTTTAAAAAAAACCCTGAAGTAATCCAAAACTCAACAGCCATGCAAAGCACTGCTTTAATAACTAGCTGACATTTTTCAAGAAAATAAAAATGTAATATAATTCCTTTTAACTGAACAGTAAAAAATTGATAAAAAGGGGGGCTGCTGACTGATTCAGTTGTGATAGAAGAAAAAGTCAGCTTATTTATCACTGCAGAACCCAAATTTATTCTGAACATTTCTTGCAAAATTTATTAAGAATGAAACAATAGTAAACAATTTCAGAAAAACACTTTAATCTGCCCTAAATACTGACTTCCACCATAATTAGAATAAATGTATTCATTCCTTTGATAAGTTCAAAAGCAAAGACTCAGTATTGTAATCAGTAAAGAGGGAATTATTTTTTTCTTTAAGTGTCACAATTTCAACAGAAGATGATGCCAAATAAAAGCAAAGATCATTCCAGGCTACCTGCAGCATGAAAAGTGATTTAAATCTTCTGCTTGATAATTGCATATTACCCCAACCCCAAAAAAACAAAGTATTAAAAATTATTAGCAGATTTCTCATGTTTGAAACAGGAGAAAAAGTGTTGGAAAGGAGACTACACAATCCCTCATTTCAAGAAAGATAACTCCATAGCTCAAGGAAACCCACACGGGTCTGCCTCATTCCCCACACACAACTAACAGACCACTTCTATCAGCTCGGATGATGGGAGCCAGGCCACAAACCATGCAGGCAGCGAATGCAGGAAAAGGAGTCAAGATAAATACAGACTCCCAGCTACTGCACTCTGGCAGATGTTTCCCCTGGCTTTGAAGATAAATAGAATCAAAGTAATCACCAGAACACCACCAAGCTGATTATCCTATGCTTTCTCCTGTATATCGATACATGTGTTTATTTTTTAATCTACCTAGAAATGCTTCTGGAATGTCAAATGAAGAGCTACAGAAAAAACACTGCAAATTTAGGTCTAGCTTGCTATCAATGACTAAGGCATTTTACATAATAACAACACCACAGTTTAAAGATCCTTTGAGCAAGGCTTTAAATGCTATTCTTAAACCAGCAACATACCTAACTGAAATGTGCAGTGAAATATATTTCATTCAGTGAAATTGCAAATATTTAACCTTTTGCCTGTTCCTTTTTTGTTCTTCATTTGAGTCAAAGTGCAATGATCAGGGTCATGCCCACTCTGGCTGTGGTGTTTTAAAAACAATACCATATTTTTTTCTACTGTAATATCAAGTAAACCAACACACTGCCACAAACATCTCTATTTGCACTGGTTCCAAATGGAACGCATTTTATTTACAAAGCAAACTATGTCTAGCAAGTTGAAAACTGAGTCCTCTTGAAATTGGAGAAGGACATTTCTATGTAGCTAGGAGCCCCCCAGCCTAGAGACTTCTGTGTGATAATAACCCACTACAAGTATCAAAACTTGTTTTAAGGTTTCTGATTCCAGGTAGATCTTTCTTTGGGAAAAAAAAATAGTTCAGGCAATAAAATCTGTTTCACTCTGTTTCTTGAGTTACTGCTGCAAGACTCTGTTTAAATCAGTCCTCTGAGTCTCACACTACACAAATACTCAAAGTAGTCTTAAACTATTTATAGTTCAGATATGTAATCTCTGAATGCTGTCTCACTGGCATTACATCAAGAGCCAACTATCCCTATACAAAAGGCAGCATTACCAGAGGAAAAGAAGATTTCTCTCAGCAATTTTGGCCAAATTCAGCTGGATAGCAGCTGCAGCAGCAGCTCAATTCTTCCAGGCAGCATCTTCACACAGATTTAGATGCCCGAAGACCCAGCAGCCTTGGCGATAGGTAGTCCAGGCATTTTGCCTGTGTGCTTATCCCCACAGTACGCCTGCATCTGCGGCTACCAGGGCAGAAGCTTTTTCTAGGATTATTTCTGCCACTGTGTTAGGCCTCTTCCAGTGCAGATTTGGATGACCTTGCCACGGAGGAAGCTGAGTTAGGTACTGTGATTATGAATACAGTATCTGCACTGTCACAGTATCATAGATCTCCGCTGTGCTAAAAGCTGTTCCAGACGAATATAAACAGCTTGAGAACATGTGTTTTATTTTGCACTTCTGGTAGTCTTCAAAACACTTTTATACTCAAATTTATGTAACTGTATCAATGCTCTAAGAATAGAGAAAAACAGCAGTTATTTTTAGAAACTGCCTAGTAGGATCCTTCACATCAAGCCAATTTATTCATTTCCAGGATTAGATACCAGGTGACATTACAGAGTGAAACTGTTATTTTAGGGCTGTCTGATCTGTTATTTATTTGAAAAGGCATAAAGAGGAGGCCTTTGCAGAAAAATAAAAGTTAAATAGAGGAATTAGTGAGTCACAACAGAGATGGAACTTCTCAGTCTACCTTTATGCTGACATTCTGCCTGCTCTTCAAGCATACGCTGGAACAAAACAAACCAAGCAGAACCACAATAATCTATCACCAGACTACTTCAAATGGCAATGATAAGACAAGAATTATTATACTCTTACCTTTACAAATAAGAATAAAATATAATTAAAAATACATTTCTATTTACAAGTCAAGAAAGAAATTAATAAATAGCACTGTCTTTGCCATGGAATGGAAGCTACCCATTATGCTGCATTAGGCAAACTATTCCAACAATCAACATTATCATTTAGCAATCTCCAGGCTGAAGGTATGAATCAATCATATGGCAGAAAAGAACCTACTGAAAAGAAGCTTAAGGTGTTTTTTATTGGAGTAAATAAACAGGACTTAGATTCACCCATGTAATCACTCCGCTGAGACATGTCACTTTCAGTGCCGGGGCCATTTGGATTTATTGGTTAACTGAGACACTGTTATCACTTAACAAGCTGTCATCACTTCTCTACTTCCGTTCTAGGACTCCATTAGTCAAGAAAACAAATATAAATTAAGCTCTAGACTACTGTGACAGCTACACCTGAGATCAATACCCAGATTAGCAGCCTGGAAGAACTGGGCACTAATTTTAACATACCCTGTCCTGACAAATTTTTTGTGATTACTGCTGGGGTTTTTTCTGTAAAGAAACCAACACATTCAATTCCCAGTGCTTTTAAACAAAGATAGCAGTAAGTTATCAAAAATCACTATTGCTTTTACACATATTAAATGAAATCAGACTTGAACAATACTGAAAAGAAAATGCAAGAGGCTCACATCCAAAGGTCATATTAACAATATCCCACAAGTAAATATATCATCCCATTATCATTCAAAAATCTGTACTATCAGTGACAATACTCATTCAGAACATTCATCATTATTCCAAAGTGGAAACCCACCTTCTTTGTTCTTCTCCATGTTCACCTGAAGGGACTGTCAAACATTCATCCATGTGACCATGCAATAACCTCAGAACATCGCCTCCTATCAGATATCCTTGAATAAAAGTAGAAAATGAAGTGCAATTATCTGAACGCAGCAACATGTAAAACGATAGTTCAAACCATAATAAATACTATCTGTTTGATTTTTTTTTCCTGTTGGTATTTTATGTTACTTTAAAAAAAAGAGTCAGAAGAAAGGGAAGGTATCTTGTACCCAGGGGACCCAGGTGAACACTGACAAGTGAAAAAAGAGCCAAGTCAGCAGCAAGTGAAAAAGGGTGGATTGAGAGAGAGAACCACAGACTGGGGGATTGTACAGAGATAGGGCAACTCTGGAAACTGTTCTGGCCTGTCTCTGTCTTTCCCCTCCTTTTATTTTTCTTCCCAACCAAATGGTCCCCACAAAACCATTCCCAGTCCTTACTCCTAGGATTTCACATCCTGCTTCTCATCCTGCTTCTTGCCCACTTTTCCCTCAGTCTCAGGAACAGGTAACCATGACTGCATACTTCTGAATAATCTGAGATATTTTAAACCTGGACCTTTTAAAGCCAAAAGCCTTTTAAAACAGTAATTATTAAGGTTATACTATCTTCAGCAAAATGAGATTTCCATGAACTGTTCAGCATGTAGAAAAAAAAACCCTCTCAGTGTCTTTCCCTCTGTTTTCAGAATATTTGCATATTATTTATTTATTTATTGGATTTCATGTTTACATAAGAGAAACCCACTCCCACACTTGGCTGAATAGTTTTTCAGATATTTCATTTACAATCAGTCTTTCAATAATTAAAGTTGAGTCAGTCTTACCTTGGGCAACTTCACTTCCTGAACTGATTGGTGCTACACTCCAGAGCGTTTGCTGGAAGGCTGCATCAACGTGTAAGCTACCATTGCCGTAAGAGAGATGCTAAAACCAGGAAAGAGAGAGGCTCTTACTTGTAGTTAATTAAAAATCTCTTTACAGTATACAATAATAGTATCAAACATACTCTTGTTTCTTTCATATATAAATTGTTCCTATGACTGTATAAGTAAACATAAAGTGAGACTTGGGTATCTTCAAGGGAGAGTAGAAATAAAGCTAGAGTGAGAACAGCATATTTGCTTCAAAGAGACATATATAAATGGCACAGACTGGTCAACTGTTTCTGGTCTTGAGCCACAGCAAACACTCTGAAGAAGTGATTATTAGAGGCAGAGGGGTCTTAGTCTGTAAGACTTCTTCCTATACACAATGGGTCTTTCCACAAAGTTCAAATACCGGCATGTGTCATTCATCTGCATTGTGCAACTCACCACTTCATTATTTCTTGTGGGCCACCAACTTCCTCAAACTGTCATCAGATCAAAGAAATCAAGTAATCAAGTGATAGATTTTGTAGGGCACTTAATGGAGCTCCCAAAATACATTCTTGCACAAAGTTTATCATTTTTCAAGCAAATCTGAAATGATCTTTCCCCGAAACGAATGCTCTCTTACTTATTCCTATCCTCTTCTGATGCTGCAGGTCTTTAAAGTGAGCAGCCACATGTGCGTGCTTTTCTCAGAACTCTTCACATTTCTGTGTGGACACGCATGCACCAACTAGTTCAGCAGCATTATTGTCTCAGAAATTCTAATCTTAAGGCGTATTACATATCACATCCATGTAAAATCTTTTGTCCCAAACTGTCAGTTCCACTGATTATGGAACCAAGTGCCCTATCAATAAGCAGCTGCTTTCAAGTATACAATTTATCCTACCAGGTAATAATTTTTCAAGTGCAGTAATATTTAGACAGTTTAATCAAAACTTTATTTTAAACTACTGGACAGTAACTGTGTTTATACAGTGGTATTAGTCTCTGGTTTTATACGTTGTGACCAACATTAACAATTATCCTTCTGGATAAATTATTAAACATGCAAAAAGACAAAAAAATCTAAGGGAGTTCAGAAGGGAGCAGATTCCCAGTGACATGTGCAGAGTCAGTCTTCCTGCCTGCGCATCTTCTAGCTGTAAAATGGTACAAGAAATAGCACATCATCATGTTTAGACGGCTCCCAATAACAGCCAATGACACACAGTGTAAGAGATCTCACACAAGCCATGTTTTCACTGCACCAGTGTCTTTCAGCACATGTAATGGAGGAGAGTCCATGAACAACCCACCATTTCACCTCTTTCCTCTTATTGCAGTTATATAAACTTAGTGGCAGACAAGGCTGAGAGATTACAATCCCCAACACACCTTCAGTCCCATTCCTGCGCTGTGGACCTTAATTTTGTTAGGTTTCCTCTGACATCACTACACAGATTCCAGTTAGGAGGAATGAGCAATTGCACTTTTACAATGAAGCAGGAATATAACTGATGAAAACACATCATTCAGGGTAGTCCAAAGAGGAAGAATATAACTCCTCTGACATTTAGATCTCCCATCAACAAGGTGCTTCTTGTAACTGTGTGCTTTGTTAATGATCTTATTTTCACATACAGTGGTATCAACTGAATTAGCATTCCATTTTATAGATAGGACACTGAACAAAAATACATTGCTGACATCACTCTTCAGAGCATGTTATTTTTATCCATTGACTCCAGTTGCAGCTCTGATTATAACCCAGGTGTCTCAAGCTGAGTCACCAGAGAATAATACCTTTAAAGGATGGTTTAAATACAAAATGACCACCACAGCAGAGAAATCAAGAGTGTATCTCCACAATTCTCTTCTTTCCTTCACTTCCCTAGATCGCTTTCTGCATCCTTCAGTTTACAGTTGAAGGCAGAGGTCCTGACATTTACAATTCTGTAAAGTATGTTCATCCCCTGGAACCTTCCATAGCAAACCACGAAACGAAGCTTTGATCATGTAGACAAAGTATTCTGCCAATGAATATTCAAGGATTCAATTACATTAAAAGTATAGAAAAAAATCCCAACAGATTAGAGATGCCAGTCTTCATCCTGGCGTTGCTTAACTTTACAGTTACTTTATAATCTCATTGTTGATTGAAAGCAACCGGCTACCTGTCTAAAACTTATCTGGAGCCTGTCTGCCTGATTTTTTTTTTTTTTATTTTCAGCACAGTAAAACTGTCAAAATGAAACAAATTTCATAAAGCATTGTCCAGGATGTGGACATGACACTCACACTGATGTTGAACAGCCTCCACACATACTACACAGATCTTCCCCAGCTGTCTTAACAGAGTATCTGGCAGTATATAAGTATTTAAGTAGTGGGTTGCCTTCATTGACAAGGACCACAGGCATAGCACACATCTTTCAGGTATGTAGTAACAACATTTGCAAAGCAGAAATATGCCGGTTTTGGGAATGCTGCTACCTAATCTAATCTCAGCACAGGTCTTCACTGTTCCAGGCAAGCCCTTCAGCCTTCTGTTTCACACAAGTAATTTCTTTTCTGTGCTGGAGCCCAGACTCAACAAAAACACTAGATTTCTCTTCCCAATTAATAGACTAATAATCTCCTAAACCAGCATTTAACCTGCCACAGAGTTTAAATCACTTTTCAGAATTAAATTATGGCATTTTAAGAATACAGTCCCATCAAACACTATATGAACACACTAGAGTCTACAGGCAGCTTCTCAAGGATAAACTGCCAGACTCAAATCTTCCAGAACACTAAATACTTTCCAGCTGAACTTACAGTCATGTTATAAACCCTGTACTGCTCTGCAGAAACTGAATACAATCACATTTCTGTTCCTAGGTCTTCAAGAAGAACACAGTGTATTCAAATTCACTGGAGAGCTTAGGAATCAGATGGTAATTTCTACAAGAACCCTTCAGTGGTGATTGCAGCAGCATAGCTGCATTTACAATAGCTCTAAGTAACTAGAGGATGTATTTTAAACTTCACAGTCAGTCTGAATCAAAGTTTCTGTTCTCCAAAACACGCATGCGTGCGATGAGAAAAACAAAGAAAGGAAAACATTTGCTTCAGGCTTCTTCTTGGGAAAGGTGTGTCAAGACTGACACCTCCTCTAGCAGTATCAATTTCGATCTGCACTTTACATCATGTCTCTGCCTTCAGTCTCAGGCTGTTTCAAATAGCAAAAACAGTAAAAGAAAAATCTCTGAAGTGATTTAAACAGTTGGCCAGCAAATCCATAAGCCGAGAATTTTTTCATTGATAAAGAAAGAGAATTGCTATCTCTATACTAACCAGTTCCAGCCCCTCCTCTCAGGACACATGTTCCACTAGCAAAGAGAGAGCAATAGCTAAAACTCAGAGATACACAGAAATTGCCATTACTACTCGAGCCATCACGAATCATGTAGCCCACTGTTACAGAAGTGACGACAGGTAATTGCAGATGCACATCAGGAAAGCATAAGGATCCCACAGAAGGTAGATGGGGGTAGTCTGCATTCCCTCTCTTTCTATCGGTTTTCCTTCTGCACTATAACCATGAAAAGCCTAAAGCACATCAGCAACTATGCTTCCAAATGATTACCATTTATTCTGATCAGACACCAGTGCTTTCATTAACAAAGTATTAATTTTGCAGAAGCAAGCATCAAAAGTGAGGAAATGTTGAACAAAGTAGCCTATGGAAAAAGAATGGCTTCTGGTGAATGCACTGCCTTACAGTATTTAATGGCATGATCCTATATAATTTTTCCCCACAAGTGCTGTGTCGTATATACAGGATAAAAGAGCTCAGTCCATGAACAGCTGCTCAGTGCTTTGTTTTCTCCTCAATCTTCAGTCTGCAGCTTCATGCTTTATTCAACACAGCAAATTCTTCAAAGCTTTGAAAAGAGAATTATTCATTTCCTCATAGGCTTTTCTCTCCCTACCAACAATTACAACATTTTACAGAACACAACAAATATGAATTAATTCATTTTCTCAAAGGCCCAAAGGGCATTACAGCCCATTTTCCAATGGGGATTGGAGGTACACGGATTAGACTAAGAAAATTTCATTAATTTAGGATGGCCAAGTTGAGGTGACAAGGACCTGTTTAATTCCCACAGTTGTCCACATTATATGCCGTTTTAATTTTCACCTTCCCTTCAACTCAGTTGCAGGTATCAAGACTGAGCAACTCTGGGACCTCAACCTCTAGCAGAAGGAAGAGACCTCAAAGCCACAACTAAGGTAAGGAATATTCCTGGTAAGGAATGAAGAGTCAGTGACCCCTTGAAAGTAAGCCTGGCATAACAGAAGATCTGCTCAGCAAATTCCACAGCAGATTCTGGTTCTAATTATCCAGGAATCTAATTATCCAGGAAAAAAACCTAAGCATCATACCACCAATCCTCCACCTGCAATTCCCAGCTTGAAATTTCATCTTCAAAGGTTCTTCACTCTACAGCATCTCTGCTATTCAACTATGATACATTCATCAAACTTTTACTGGCATTGAGATAGTGTTCCATAAAAAGTGAGTGTGACTGTATATTTAAGAGATTTTGTAAAAAAAGTCACTGTCATAATTTTCTTCATTTTCGAATGCCTGCGGTTTTTTAAACTTAAGAAAATTATTTTTGTGGTATAATCTATAAGTAATTTCCCTATAATCAAAAAGGCCAGAAAAACCCCCAGTTACAGTAGGTGGCATCGCACTGACACCCACATGAACCACAGGTAGAGAAAGAAACTTTAAAACCATTTTTTAGATATCTGCCACCTCAACTACTGTGTCTTAATACTATGGGTTTCCTAGACAGTTGCTGGTAGCAGTTATCTAGCCCTAACTGATCCAGGCCCTTCCCATTTTTTTTCTTTTCAAATCTTCATCCTAGTCCTGTATCTCTCACCCAGCCAATCCAGCTTCCCATCCAAACTACAGCAGACTATCAGCCAGAATTAGGACCTCATCCTTAAAAACATTCTCCTCAGACCTACAAAGCTTCAGCATGGCCTTTTGGCTTTTCTATTGCTCAAACTCTTCCTTTACATGCCAGCCAGGATTAGATTTCTTCCCAGAAACTCTCCACAACTCCTGCCCTGCAATTCTTTTCTCATTTCTTGGCCCCAGACTTTGCCATTTCTGGACGTTTGTTCAGAGGTTTGGGTCTCCCCAGGCAGCCGACTCCTCTACAGATCTCTCGTCATCCTTCATTCCCAGTCTCACTTCACTGGTTCTCCTACCAATTCTCCCTGCCAAAATGGCACAGGTTTTCTGTCCTAAATTTCTAGCATAACTTTAACCAGCAGGTACCCACTTCTCCCTTGTCACCAGCTTTTTTTGTTCCAGATGATTTATTAGTTGCTTACTGCCTGCCTGCCTTCAGCTGCCAATCTTTTCAGCCAGTCATCAAATCCCACTCAGCTTCCCTCCTTCCCACTTCAGTCCCAGACTCCTGTCCCTGCTACATCACCTGCCTTTTGTTCCTTCTACTTTCTCACAGTTTCCTCCTCCACATACCTTCAATGACAGCTGATCACTGGTAGCACATAAAACACTAAGTTCTCAGCTGTCAATACAGCCCCTGACTTCATCCCCACCTTGAACCACCCATTACAAGAAATATCTGGTTCCACCAGGGTTGGGGTGTATTTAATTATTCACTGTAGAGGGAGTTTGAACAGCTCATGAACACACAGGAGGTGCAAGAGGTCTAGGTTTTGCAAAACAGACAAAGTCATGGGACTTTAAGCTACTGAAAGAAAAAAATCTTCCCTGGGCATGATACCAAGCATAACCCTTTCAATATCCTTTGTTATAAAGCATGGGATGCTCAACATTTTCAAGAATGATAGGGGTTGGAAGGGACCGCAAAAGATTATCTAGTCCAAAATGAGACGAATTTCCTTAATTATGTGAAATTATTTTTTCCTCCCTGTCTTCAAGCTCAGTAACTTGTGACCTCTTGTGGATGAACTAAAGAAAAATAATTATCTCAGACTGATAAAAAGCCCCAAAACCAGAAATAGATGCCACTCTTTCCAATAAGTATTTTTTTACATTACAATCACTTGATTATTATCTTGGAAGCAAGATTTTATTAGGCAGAGCAGCTTGACAACCTTAATTATCAGGAAGATCTACAGCCTCCACAATAACATTTCAAATTGTATTAAGACTGTGGAAATCACAATATGATCAGTGTAAAAGAGCAGCTAAACACTACCTTGTTCCACTAATTTCTGGCTTCCTTATGCAGACTCAAATTATTTTTAAGAAAAAACTTACTTTCTTACTGTTAAAAAAATAGCACACACTGCTATGCTCCCTGGAATTGTTGCATCAGCAAATGTTACAGATATTTAGAAGCTGTCCCAAGTATTTAATGATAAATAAGAGAATTAAAACTAGGAGCTGAAAATAAACAATGCACTTGATGCAAGAAGATGCAGAGGGAGTGCCATTCCAATACTCAGGATCCTGTTCTGTTCGGGACAAATGACATACCAGATCAACCTTTCAAATAATTTGACCTGATTTGGACAGTATTTTTGAAAGGGAACTCTGTCATCTGTTAACCATGATAAAAATCTTCCAGGAAAAGGTTACATTTCAAAGGAAAGTTTCCAGTTAGTTTCATACTGTTTTCTGGGGGGGGGGTTTGGTTTGGGGTTTTTGAGAGGGTTTTTTGGAGGTGGAGGGATGGGGGCAGGGTTGGGGCATAGGAAGAGAAGAAGGTAATTTACGTCACAGAGGTAACCTCAAGACTTATTCAGAGATTTGCATAATTTAGCTGCAGATTAGCATTACATTCAGGACAGAAACTACATATTGTTGCATTATACTGAAATCTCTGCACTGTAGATGCAAAGTTGGGGTTGGTTTTTTTTTCCTCCTTCCTGACTGCTCTGCCTGAGTAACACTGACCTCGTTGATACTAATTTTCACTTTTATCTTCATTAGCATTTTACATCCAACTTCATGTCTAAGGATTTTTCTTGAATTAAGTCTTAAAGACTAAACTACCCAGAGGTTTCATGAATTTGAAATAAATTTACATTAATTGAATTTCTAAACTATTGAAGAATGGCAATTTTGAAAGCTATTGTTATATATAATTAACACAAGGCATAGACAAACCTCAGTGCAGAGGTACATATTAACATATACAAGTGGGGAAACACACTGGAAATATTACATCTGTTCATCGGCTTGCATTGCCTCAAGAAAGGAAACAGAGCAACGCTGGCTTGAACTTAAACAGTGGCAATGTTTATAGCTGAATATCTTTTGTTGTGCTAAGAGGGTTAAGCAGAGACGGGTTTCATTTCTGAAGGATCAGGCAGTAGCACAACTCACATATTATGCAATGCCACAAGCACTTACGTAAGGGTTTTTCCTTCAGAAATGCTACAAAGAAAAATAAGTGTATAAAGCCCCACTGCATAGTATGGATAATTAAAGTCAGAGCAACTGAATGACTTGCCTAGGGACATTGCTGTGAGTGAACAAGCAGCCAAAATCCACATCTCCCGAACTTTAGCTTACTATTTTAACGCCAGTCTTCCTATCACTTTAGCACATGTTCACTGCAATTAAAAAGATGACTCTTCAGGGCAAAAATTGTCCCAAAATCTGTTTTTTGATGGGAAGAAAGGAAGGCGAACCATAGGAAAGTCCTGACATTTTGTTAATGTTTTAACAGTGGTTGCCAAACAAATTAGGTTCAGCCAATCCAACTACGCAAAGATCATAAAGTCACAAAGTCAATGTTAAAAAAGATTAATTAAGCTACACTGCAAGACTAAAAGGTTAACCTGTGAAGCAGACACAGTTCTGCTTTCCCCTTGTATTAAACAAACTAAACTAAATTCTGAGTATGTTTTTAAAAGCCATGACCCATAAATGCTACTCATCTGTTATTTTTACACACATATCTGCCCCAGCCCTGTTAATTTGTCCCAATTTGGAGACAATTAGCAAGCTGCCTGAAAACATAGCTCGGTATTGCAATACAAATAGGCAACATTCCAACCCTATTCTAGCAGCATACAGACATAGAAAATTGACAGAAAACTTATCTTGCCCTAAAGTTTCAACTGCAAGTAGACAATGTATATAAACTGCTCAGCATCCTGCTGAACAACACTCTCTGTCAAAGGATCCATCGGAGGAACTCCTCACCCTAAGAAAAACTGTTCCTCTACTGGATTCAGTAGAGTTTATTTGGTCTCACTATGCAAGTGGATTCATAAAAAACAACATCATGTCTCCACAGCCCTAACTACTGTAAAAGGTATCAGTTGCTACATCTCTTTAAGTATTGTGGAAAATCGGGCTATAACATTGACACTGTACTCAAAATGAAAACACTGTGATGATTTTCAAATTACATACTTTGGAGTTGTTTTGCAGATAGTCTAATGAATTAAGATCATCAATTTATGATGTAGAGACATCTTCCACTGGCTAATAGTCGCTATCAATATAAATTTTCATAAAAGCATTATTGCTTTATTTACAGCACTAATACATCTAGTGAGTAGGTAGCAAAAACCCACAAATATTTTAATGATTGTGAAGCTGTGTAGTTCACCAGCTCTTAATTTAGTTTGGGAAAACATCTGTTCATAAAAATGTGGGGTGAGTACATATAAGAGCAGAGTTAATTTGGTGAATCCTTGCTCCTTCTTACTGTCAAACTATATAAATAATGGAAAAATGTTTAATAACTATTCATTAAATTCTAGCTCTGAACTATTTTAAGACTATAATACGGAGATTAAAATATGGAGAACACAGATTTGTGTAATTTCTTTATACACTGGAAATATAAGTTACTTTTAGTATATTGATATTTTGCATGAAAGGTGTGGTATCCATGCTACACCATGTGTTGAGGAAAATCAGTCTCTACAGTCAGCATCGTGTTTCTCTCTATACATGACAGCCTTGAGAATCAACAGTTGGGGCAGAACCCCTAAATAATAGAAAAGGCTGAACTGATTTACTAATCAGAGGGAAGAAAGTATGAGTTCAGGCATATACCTACACAGAGACAGTATTTGGAGAAAAATGTAACTTAAGCCATCCAACAGTAAGAGGTACTTCAATGAGGAAGACAGTTACTTAAACCAATAATAAAAAGCAGCTACCACAGACAGCTTTAAAATACTTCATTTAAACCTAATTATATTTAATTATTAAGTATTTAATTATATTTAATTACGAGATGTCAGTACATGTATCTACTACACTGTTTATAATTCTAAGAAAATATGAACCTTTTAAAGCCCACAAAATTCTATGCACCTAAATTAAACATTCCAAAATTTTACTATGAAGTTTTAATTTATCTCTGATAGTACCATTGAACTGTGAGCACTCGCAGAGATTTTAAACACCTCAATTATGCAATATGGACAGATTTCTTTTTTCTATATATTCTTTTCTTCTTCCTTAGTAAATTTTCCAACTTCTGTTCTGTTTACTGTAATTAAAACCAATTGCATCAGTCACATATCAATGTCACACTTTTGAGACCTTCAGTGCCCGGAAAACCAGGACAGTATCACATACCAGTTTAAACACTTTATGCTGTACCTTTTTGGAGTAAGCCAAAAGTATACACTTTAACTGTTTTTTTCTACAGAGGAAGCAACATGCAGATATTCTTACAGAACTTACCAAGTATCTTTCTGAAGAGACACTGACTAAAATAAGATCATCTCCAACACGTACTTTTTCTCCTTCTGATCGTTGCTTGGAAGCAGGATGGATAGTCCACCAGCATGCCTCACCTACGTCATTATTGAGAAATAGCGGAAAACGAAATGAGAAAGAAAATGCCTGGGATTATTGCCATTATTTTCATGTTTCTCTCAATTCTAAAGTTCTAATCCAACTTTCAATTGGGTAAACCAATAGCCTGTGCGTTTTCAATAACTAATAAAATTTCTGCACCACTTTGTCAGAAGCTCAGCTGGAAATAATACACATGCAGAAGTCAGCAAGACCTCTGGAACAGTCATTCCAGAGTTAAGTAAGGATGCAGCTCTCTGTGCTCTCTAGGCTACCTGATCCAGGCTCCTTTTGCTAAAGGGCTTCCCTGACACCTTCATTCCAGGTTCCAGGAAAGATATCAAAGAATATTCCACCAAGAATTACAACAAAGCAGCAGAGTAACCCATCACTAAGGGTAATAAAAATAAGGATCTACAGCATCACTTAAAATATCTCATAAATGCAAATTCAACTGCATTCTCCCACTTCTACTGACTTAGTTTCTCTCATTCCCCAGAATATTTGTAAGTATTAAAGCCACACATTTTGGTCCCCGATAAACCTTGCTTTCAGATGTGCTTCTTGAACAAAAAGCATTCTTTTCAGAAAAAAATCTCTTTGATCTTGATACTGTTCAATTCTTGCTTTTATTGTTATTACTCGTAGCTACAGCAAGGCTTTAAAAATCTTATTATTTCTAGTTAAATAATTACACCAAACTGATGGAAGTGTAGGAAGCCATATCAGCCTTAGAAAGACAAATAAATTCAAGTCATCAGCAGTTCTAAAAATTTAATAGAATCTTTAAAATAATATGAGTTTTAAAAATTTTCAGCAGAAGGCTTATACAGAAATAGGAACTCAGGAATATTCCTTTACTTATATTCAATATTATAAACTTATTTTGAAGTATTAATATTACATTTTTAGATCTCATAGAAAAGTGATTATATAATCTATTAGAAAATGTAAAGATAAGATACTGGATGTGTAAAACACAGAAATAGTAAATTTTGTTTCTTTAGCCCTTACAATAGTCCTAATTTTATACATTATATATTTATACATTTATACATTTTTATGTATGCTGTAAGTCTTTGTTCTGATTTTTAGACCAAAAGTATTCTTCATTATACAGCCTTTTAAACTAGTGTTTACCTGTTGTGTCCTCTTGCAATCCTACATCAAATGCCAGCTTATCCATTGAAGATCGAGATGTAGAGAGGCAGCATAGATACTACCAAAAGAAAAAAACTATGCATTGATAGTTCTGTTTACATGTGATAATCCACTTAAAGATAAAAAGCCATCAACCTACTAACACAGTATTAACTATTCTTAAATTATCCCCAGTAGTCACTATCAAGAACATATACATGCCAAATAAACTGAATCAAGGAGACTCAGCAAAGCTCTATGTTCTAAAATGACCTCTCAATCTACCCAGATTAGCTTTCCACTGGGATGCAAATAGTGAAAGTGGAAATAGCTGGTTGGAGCTGGTTGCCTGAGAGTTCAGCTCCATGAAGTTTGCAGTTTGCAAGCAAGTAATTCAACAGGGAACTGAAGAGAAAGGCTTCTGTCCAAAAAATGTGCAAGGAATTTCCTTTTCCACTTAGATTCCAACATATGTGCAGGTTGCCAGCCAGATACCAGCTGTGGATTCAGTCGCAGCTTATGCAATATGCAATATCCAAGGGAAAAGAAATGAGAAATCACCAACTCAAAACAGACTGACAGAGAACTCATCACTATGGAGCCAGACTTCGTTTTCACACTTACACAGCTCGGTTTCTTATTTCCAAGCATCTACCCTTCACAAAGGTTTCCATTAACCACGGGTAAAATGCCTGTTATATGTGAATAATTCTCCAGATATCAGTAAATGGCAGTAGCCTGGGAACTTCCAAACACAACTTGCATAGAAAAAACAAATCATTGCTGCTATCAATCCGTGTTACATACCATGCCACTGTAGGAATGGCGCAGCAGGATCGCATGCCCATAGAGTAGTGTTCGATGACCGCCACCTTGCGCGGACTGAAAGATAAAGAGAAGCGATATACTGGTATGTTGTGATAAAATTGGGCCTTTTGAGAAAGAAAAAAGAAATCCTCATCAATTTCCAGACAATCTGTATTTGCCCTGTGACAAGGCTATTTCTTGATAAAACACTCAAGAAGATAGTTTCATGAATGCGTTCTCTTTAGTTTTGATTGGCTCTTAATATACTGACCTTTTAACTCTTTGGGGTAGATCCAAGGTAGAATGTGGACAAGCGAATCTGGAAGCTACTGACCAGCCCCTATTAGAAGCAGTCAATTCCCTGATAAGGGAAAACAGTGCACTTTGTACTGTCACCAATTTGGTATAAAATATACTCCAGAAGTTTGTATCCTTCCACAGGCTGAAAAGCAGGCGGTTTCTAAAGAGTGGCTTTGATATGTGCCACACTACACTCAACACCCTTATGAATTGCTAATTTTTTCCGTATTTATCAATTTTGCCTTCAAATAATATATTTTTCTATATAGAAGGTCAGTAGAGTGAGCTTTTGGAGTATCATCCCATTTTACCAGAAATTATTAACTGCACTAAAGATCATCAACCTCCAGACTGCTTGTCCCACAGTGTTTAAAATTCAGATGGAATTCCTTATCTACTAGGTCAGGGAAGTCCTCAAAGACATCTAAGCTAACTCAACATGATTGGGCAAGGATTTGATTCAGAAATCATGCCCAAGTAAATGTTCCTCTTGAGAAATGCAGCCTGAATCTTGAGTGAAAGAAAAATAAAGTAATAAAATTCACTTTTATCCTTAGAAAATGCAACTATTTTTCCCCAATATTTTTCATTACAGTTGCTACTTATCTATCATCACTTTATCCACTTGTGAAAGAATAAATACATCATGTTAAAGCATGAGTATCCTTTCAACTTCTGCTAATGATTTATGAATTCCTTAGACTGAGATGCAGCTGACTGATGTTGGTCAGGAGCAGACACTGTCAGACAAGACACTGTCAAGATTGTAAGTACATATTCTGTCAGACCATCACACATAATATAATGCACTTCACACTCTTCAAGCAACATCAATAAATATATGTTTTTGAGTCTATAAATGTGACAACTCCATAAGTAGTATTACTCTTTCATATAGGACTCCTAATTTAATTTCTTACATACAGCATTTATACCACAGTATTCTTTTACCACAGTAGACTGACCTTCTGTTTGACTGGAGCATCAGATTCATTACAGAATAAATTGGAAACAATCATACTATGTTATCTCTCTGGCAGCTTCATTTCAGTGCTGAAGATCAATTTAACAGAATGGCTATGGTGGCTACACACAATTATTTCCCTTCTTTGTTTACTGGTTGTCCTTCCTTATCTTTGATCCATTAGCATAATACTTGTTATCTTTCAGTAACTTGGTCAGGTTAAAAAAAAGAAAAGAGGAAGTAATAGTGAAAAAGCAAGACCTTAAAAAAAAAAGTTATCACTTTTATAAAACTGCCAGGAATTTATGGCTTTCATCTTTATTGACAAAAGAGCATCCCAATGGACACAAGGTATATTTTGACTTTCAACAAACTGCATAGCAGTCATAATGCAGGGAGGCACATTCAACAGTCTCTCTGGAAGACTGAATTACATGAACTTTTATTAAGAAAATACGAAAGAATAAAAGTCATGGTCTTTGTCACAGAAACAGTCTTGACTGTAAGCCATGAATATTTAGCTTTGAACTACCACTACTATCACCACTTTTTCCAAAGGCATGAGGAAAGAAAGACCTACTACGCCAAAGATGAATGCTGAATCACTGCTGCACATCACACTGGGGAAGTGGGGGAAAACTGTGACCGTACTGTCTTCCCAACATCTCAGATTTGCCCAGAAGTTTTATCAACAGCAGGCATAGCTACCCAAGCAATAAATTCACAATAATTATACAGAAAAAAGTTTGGAACGCCACTGATATTTTAATCAAAATTATTCTTTGTTACTTGCCATAAATCTGACTTCTGACACATAGATTTGGTTGATTGTTGTATGAAAGATGAGAGGAATATTGTTTCCAACAAAATCACAGCTATGGTAGCTCACCCTGTTTTGGCCTCATTGATTTGTCTGTCTAGCATGTATTTTGTTTAACACTCATTTGTAGCTGAGCAGGAGAAAGGTTGGCTCAAAAGAAATTCAATCTCTTTTGTGAAAAATCTGTGAGTGGTTTTTAGATATTTTTCTCCCAAGAGGATTAAAGTAATTTTTTTTAACCAAAATTATTTTGCCCGTTAAAAAAATGTAAGCAAGTTCGCTGGGTTTGGTTCTTTGACAGAAAGCAGAGTTGCAAAAAAATAACCCCAACATTTCAAGCATCTTCCACTTAAGGGTTTCTGAGAGGCAATTATAATCAAGCCATCCACATGGAGGGTTAATGAAAAGATGAAATACAGGAGAGGATGGAAGAGAAAGCTGGTGCTATGCAACTGTTTTCCAGGATATGTACATGCCCATAAGTTAATTTCTTTATTTTAAAGGCACATTTCAAAACTAAATATTCAGAATTTATCTTTATGCTAGAAATTCCATAGTAAGTAGCTGTTGGGCCATGATTGTCTCCTGGAAGAGTCTTTGATTTTCAAAATAATTCAATCCTAGAATGCTTCAGAAAGCAATATATTTTCCACATATTAAAAAATAAGATTTAAAAATTAACAGTTGGAGTTCCATGGCAAAGATGCAACTTTCCAAGATAAAGTGTGATACCAAGGTTTTAAAAGTTTCTAATAATAGTAAAATACCAGTATTTCAGAAGTCATTGCAAGTAAGATCTCTTGGAAACCAGAATCCTGATTAATTCAATCCATAATGCCCATAGACATTTGCACAAATATACAAATAGCATTATAATGCAAGCAAGTTTCTGAGGCGCACTTTATCATGAGTCTTATTTGCTTTATGCTTTTAGAAATTACACTGAAAATTGGAAACCACATTGGACAATACAACCCCTGAATAAAACCAGGCTGAAGAAAAATAAATTTTTGTTCAAAGAATTTATCCATTGAAGTTCTACAAACTATACGATTCAGGATTATCAATTATATGAACGCAGAACTCCTCATTTTCTCCTCCAAGAACGTGGGATGTACAATAAGACTTGAAAAGCCTTCAGACCTGGTAAACACTGCAGTTAAAAAAAAATGACATTGAAAGCATATAGGCTAAATTCCCAGTGCTTGTGAAAACTTCATATAAAATGCCCATCTCGAATATTTCTGCAGCTGGAATACAACATTAATTTGGCATTATCTCATTATCAAAAACCATTGCTGAAGCAGAGGCAATTTAGAATACAACAACAACAATTAGAACTGAAGAAATTAGTATTCAAAATATATAAACAGCTTTCAAGCTCAATGCATTGTTAGACAAGGCGATGACAATAGATGTGAGCTGCTTAATTTGATGTAAACCGTGTTATCTTGAAACAAAAATAAAGATGAAAAATAAGTTAAAATTGGGAAATACTTCTTTTCCTTGTTTTCCTAACAGAAATGGAATTTAAATGAAAAAAAACCCTTAAAGCTTACAATTTAAAAGCCCTCATAAAATGTACAAATGATAGAAGCAGCACAAGATGGAATATTTGTTAAGTAGGCTTAACAAAAATTTACACATTTTGCTGTGAATACCAATCCTGCAGTATATATAAACAACCCAATATATCCTTTATATTTTTACAACTTCATATACATACAACTGCCACATGTACAGACACACAATCACCTGGCAGCCTAGAACAGGTATATCATTGGCAGTTCACGCAGTAGCACTTGCACCACTGCGCCTATGGCTGCATTACTACACTTGTGGCCACACATGAAAAGCTGGAGGAAATCAATTAGGATGACATTGAAAAAGTTTTTTGGAGCCATTTCTGCTTTTAGGAACCTGATTTGCAATGAGAATTTTTAGAGACTAGCGAATACCCTGTGGCATCCAAGGAGATTTTGAGTCAAATAGCCATTACCTTTCCATTCTTTTCAACAGAACAGCATTATTTCTACTAGAAAAAACATTTCTTAAACCAATGAGTACTCTACTTGCAAGCAAATGCTGATGTTTCTTTGCTGACTTTTCTTCGCAGGTCAACACAATCTCCAAACATATGAAAAGGGAAAAATCTATGAGCTTCAAGGAGGTACCAGGGAAAAACAAACATGTTAAAGCATGTCATTAAACAGGATAGATATTTCATTGTTTTGTGTGTGTGTATAGACAAAGCTTTCATAACACTGTCATTATTCAGAAATCTAATGCTTGAGAAAGACTGGCAGCAACTGCATTTAGCACATGGGTATTCAAGCAATTCTAGTCATCCATGAAAAGCAATTTAAAAATACTGAATGTGTCACAAGAATACAGGATCCGAAGCACACTCTCTAGAAAAATCAAACAAGATAACTCAGTAAGTTTTTAACAACTATGCAATGGCTTTTCCTGCCTCATTCCATGATGAATCCATAAAAGCAGAATGGAATTAGTGGTAGATCTAATAGGGAAAATGACACTACAGAGACTAGATTGTAAAAAAGTATAGTTTTGATGGAGTAAAAAAAAATTAAATAAAATAATCAACTGAAAGAATAAGGTGCAAACCATCAGTAGTAAATCATTCAAAAGTGAAATCCATATAATTTACAGTTACAGTAAATTATGACCTACTTGCTGCCCAAGATGCAGCCACAGAAAACACCAGTCCAAATGGTCTAGATGGAACTTATAACCCCTCAATATTGCTCTGAATCGATTTCTAAAAAATGCTACTTTATTATTTTCACAGTACTTAAATTTTTTAACATGAGAGCCGCAGTACAGTAAAAAAGGCAATGTGCTCCCTATTTTTCTTCACAGATGTTTTCCAAGGCAAATGCTTCTGCTTCAAGATAACATTAAGAGTTTAATATATGACTTTTATAAAACAATGTCCTTTAAAGCTCTGAGTACTTACACTTTATTAAAATGGAGCAAGCCTCTGAAATAACCCTAAGTTAACTCTTTATTGCCCTAACCAACTGGGAAATCAATGCTTACTTAATTTATTGTTACAAGCTTAAAATGTTAACAGCAGCTTAAACCTCCAATATGTAATAATGGAACAGTGATTTCAAAGCCCACCAACCATGTGTTTAAAAAAAAAATATTGCCAACTTTCATACTGAAAGCTCAATGTGACACTTTTGGATGAGGGGAAAAGTAAATTGCTTCTACTAATGGGAGCCATCTTATAGATCCTGGAGAAAACCACATGTCAAACAGAACACCTATATTTCCATTAAAACCCTTGCAAATATAAATACAAATCATTATTTTCTCCATCACAAGTTCCATGAAGCTCTATAGTTTATTTACAGTATTTATACTGTTAGAAAACTACAGAATGAGGGAAAAAATCCTATCTCTAAATCTAGACACTTATTTCAAGTTAATAAGCAGAAGTATATAATTAAACACAAAAGATCCAACAGTTACCTGCTTTGAACCCTTTTTAAAATAAAAATTATCACCACTATAAAAATAAACCGAGCAGGAAATTGCACCCACCAGCAATGGAACTTTGTTAGAGTCCCTTCCTTGGGACTCTCAAATTTCCCATTCAGGAGCAGTCATTACAGTCTGAAATTGCGTTTTGAGCCATTAAAAAGAGAAATACAGGAAATGTGGGTCTGATCACAAGCACTGGCATGAAAATCATCAACTACCATGCATACTGAATAAAAGGATATTTAGGCCTTGGACTATACTTTTCCCAGTCAGAAACTACCTGTGTCAAGGCCAGAGATGTAAGGCTGCTGGTGTCAGTAAGGCTGCTGGTGTCACTGCCCTTTTCCAAGAAGGTCATTAAAGTTATTAAACCAACAGGCTAATACAAGTATTTAACCTGAGCTGGTTCTTTAGAAACTGTGAATGCACAACGTGGAACATGTGCTTTGTTTATATATATAAATTCTTTAGGGCTTCCTACATTTAGGAGAATTAAGGGCTTCCATGTAGTAATCTGTAGGACATAATGAAAAGTACTGAAAGGATGTAGAATAAACGTAGACCTTGAAAGCTTTTCTGTCCTTACTCGGGAAGAAAAACTCCATGACAGCAGAATTAAAATACAGTGAAAGAAACTGGAAAAAAATAAAATAAATGATACTGTGAGAAAAAGGAGGGAATGTTGCCCCACAATCTAAAAGCATCTCGCTGTGGTTCTACACATAAAGTTTTGAATGATGCCACAACCATTTCTGTAGATGAGAGGATGCTCAAAATTATACTTCCATACTAATGCAAAAACTACCCACCTCCTAATTTCACTATTAATATGCAGTTCTGAATCTGTTCTAGAACAATGCTGATGGAGGCCAGTATCTATATAAAAAAAATGCAGTAATAATGCCATCCTACAAACTGACTAGAATTGGAGACCCCCACAGGTGTTCCATGAGACCTCTTACCGTAACTATATCACTGTATAAATGTTTTCACACTGAACACAACTTCAGATGACTAATGAGAGCTTCTTTCTAATACCAGGCAACAACCAGCTGGAAAACACACAAGGCTCATTCTCTTAATATCAGTGTGATCAGTAACAGCTTGTGAAAAGCTTAAAGTATTTCTCAGTAACAAAACACAAACTTGGATTAATTTAGCCTAAAGCAACTAAACAGCCAGTGGAGAGAAAAAAAAGCACTTCTAGACAGTAATTCAGCCAACCTAAAATATGAGCAACTCTTTGATGATACCTATGCTTCTGCTTTTGGGTACACAGGGAGCTTATCACTGGTGATAACAGAATGTGTGGAAACAGGCTGAGCCTCTGTAGAACTTCTAAATAACCTTTGGATAAAGCTAGAAGGCTTGTGAGACAGGATTGGTGTGCTGGTTTTGGCTGGGAGAGAGTTAATTTCCTTCATGGTGGCTAGTACAGGGCTGTGGTTTGGATTTGTGCTGAAAGCAGTGTCGATAACACAGAGATATTTTCCTTACTGCTGAGCAGTGCTTACCCAGCGCCAAAGTCTTTTCTGTTTCTCACATTGCCCTGCCAGCGAGTAGGCTGGAGGTACACAAGAGCTGTGAGGGGACAGCAGACTGTGACTGACCAAAGGGTAGGAAAAGACCTCTAAAATCATCAAGTCCAACCATCAACCCAATATCACCATGCCAACTAAAGCATGTCCAAAGTACTATGTCTACACATTTTCTGAAAACCTCCAAGAATGGTGAGTTTACAACTTTGCTGGGAATCCTGTTCTGGTGCTTGACTAGTCCTTTCAATAAAGAATTTTTTCCTAATATCCAATCTAAACCTTCCCTGGCACAACTTGAGGTCATTTCTTCTCATTCTAAGAGTTCCTTCCATACCAAATTATAAAGCTGGGGAGGAAGAAGAAAAAGAAGGAAGAAGCGGGGGACGTTAAGAGAAATGACGTTTGTCTTTCCAAGTAACCATTATGCATGATGGAGTCTGGTTTTCCTGGAGATAACCAAACACCTGCCTGCCCACGGGAAAGGGTGAATTCCTTGGTTTGCTTTGCTGGTGTGCACAGCTTTTGCCTTACCTGTTAAACTGTCTTTATCTCAACCCACAGGTTTTCTCATTTTTACTTTCCTAATTCTCTCCCCCAACCCACCAGGGAGCAGTGAGCGAGTGGCTGCGTGGGGCTCAGTTGCCAGCTGGGGTTAAACCACAACAATTAGTCAGTCACAACTAAACAATTCACACTTGGAACAATAATGCTGGGAAATTACATCTCCAGCAGCATCAGAGAATTTGAAAATGCTGCAAATTAAACTATTTGCTCAAATAAGTAAGCATTTTCTTTTAAAATCTTGACACAAAAATATTTCCTTTCCAAAGTAGCAGCATCCAGGCCCAGAAGCCTTGAATTCTTCTACGAAAACCACTAATGAGACCCTTCTGAAATTACTGCGCTCTTGGGCTGCCATTTCCAGTGGTTGGCACCAAACCTACAGTATTGAGTTCCTGAGAATTTAGAGTTGAAAATTAAATCAATTCATTGGCATGTGGTAATGTAATCCTTCATTCTGCTCATATCAAACAACGGCAACACTAAAGGGCAAATTCAAACCAGTCTAAAACCTCTTTCTTTGTCTCACTGTGGCCTACACACCATGTTACAATGGAGTAACAAACAGCAAGGTGAACCTATCAAGACTTTACATATGCTATAAATATTCTAGTCTTTAGACTGCTTTGAAATAATTTTTAAGTCGATCAACTTCTAGCCATGGAATTCACTACCAAACAGTAAGTGCTAAAAATATTCAGGTATGGAGATTAGTATGATGGATGAATCTGCTGGTACCTACTCTGATGCAATGGCAGCCACCATGAGGGAAAGAAAAATTAATAAAAATTAACTTCTTTCATTGACATGATCAGCAGTCATTTCCCATCTCATGTGTTGTGCCTAACTAAAGAACTGAACAAAAGAGTTAAGCTAACCTATAGGTTTCCTCAGGGTTTCTTGCTTTAAAAGTTGTATTACAATGTGCAATTTTGCTTTATATAAATATCACATAAAAATCTGAACTTGTAGATGTTGTCAACTGGCCCATAAAAATCATTACTATTTTCCTCCATTAAGAACACAAAGATAGTTTACTATCTATATTAAAATGATTGGAATCATCGGTAATGATGATAAACATTTGTGCCAGCACCACAAATTTGCTTGCAATGACATGTCAGAAGGCAGAATAACCAGCCACATAATTAGAAACACTTCAAACATCCCTAATGATTTGTAACCCCAACACTACATTTATGCTATTACTTTCCCACCAATGGGAAACTTCACATCAATGAAAAGCAGTGAAAATAAATTTAAAAAAAATTATATTGATTGTCTGTTTTCAGCCTTCTATGTAAAAGAAACATTTATATCTATGGCTGAGACAATACCTTCATTACAAACTCCTACTTTAAAACACTGATTTCAGCAGTTTGGAAAAAAAAACCGCTCAAAAGGATAAAATTTATTGATTTCTCCCTTAGCCTAGTGAAGATTTCTCTTCCTCCATACTCCTCCTTCACTGCACTGGAGATAGGAAGAATTAATAAAAATCTTCCTGGTAATTTTAGAGCTAACTACATGGAGGAGGGACACATTTTTCACAGGTTAAGGATTTTGCCTAAGCTTTTTCGGTTGCTGTATGATACAAGGAAAGTGAATCATCGTTGTCACTTGAGAAAGAAACTCACAGATAAAGAATAAGACAGACAGCCAAGTGGGAAGAAAAGATGGATCAGCAGAGGAGTCATGCTAAGAAAATTTCTCTGACATCATTAAATCCAGCCCTTAAAATAGCACTGCTTATCTAGCCCAGAATTCCTCCCTTTTGCATATTGACAATGAAGCAAGATCATAGCAAAGAACAGCATACTCTTAGGGCATGAAAATCAATAAACAAATTATTTTAGAAGATGAGTTGGAAATAGACATTAATAATTACAGCAAAAAGTAGAAAACAAATAACCAACACACCTTGGCTAAAATCACCACCAATTATTCAAATGTCAGTTATTCAATATATTTGGAGGTTCAATAAGCAACTTGTCATAGTCTTAATAAAGAAACAGAGTGGAAAAAAATTAAAAAATAAAAAACCATGAGAAGCAGAGCTCCTGCTCGTGCTTGCTGTCTTGAGGCAGTGAAGGTCCAGTGACCTCCCAGTCCAAGGGCTCCACACTCATCCCACTGAAACACCATGCCATGAGAACAGCATTGTTGCAACGGAAGAAACAGTATGCTGTCCCTGTTTTCCAAAGGGCCCAAGTTTTTTTATTGGGACGTTTGTTATTTATTCATTGTCTCAAGATTTCTATTTACCAGACAGGGTTGCGTTCTCACTGAAAGGGTAAAGATTAATTAAGAATTAGAGAAGCTGGCTCAGAGTCCTCCTTCCACAAAGGTTCCTACCTTTGGTCCTTCATGATCTGAACAAACCATAACGCAAATCCAAACTAGAGTCACTGAAGTGTCTAAAACCAAATTTTTACAAAATTCTAGTGAAGGCAAGATTGATGCTGATGTTAAAAATAAAGAAAAATTTTTAAATTAATTGTAGGAATTCACAGGAAGTGCAATATTTAATGTTTAACTTGCTTACCTTCATCATAAATTTCTGTAGAGCCACGAGAAGGGGGGAAAAAAGAGAAAATGTGAAATGAATTATTCGCTTTCAGGTGCTTAAAAATGGGATTTGTTTTCCCTGAGAAAGTGAGTGGGATACACAGAACTACAAACCACATTTAAAAGGAACATTTATCATTGCAATTAGCATAATTATAGCTCGTGCTAGGAAGCAAAACAGCTGCTCAGAACAAGGCTTCTTTTTTTATGCAATGATTTTCTCAGGTTATTTTGTTGTTGGTTTTTTTTTACCTTATTTACCTAATATAGCATATTAAAAACTTATTGTTTAAAGATAAAACCCAGTACAGGTAAAACAGGAGCCAGGCCATATCATTTTAAATAACTTGCTTCGCAGACAACTTCTAGCTAAGTACAATGCAAGTTGTAGAGTGCTATATTCAAAGTGCACTGTTGGAAAGAAACATCACTACTGTAGTAGCACATCATATGTGAATGCACAATAAATAGAGAAAATTTGAATATTACTAATATTTGATGTACTGGTTAAAAAATTCAGTGCCACATGACTGACATCAGAATATTACGGGAAATTTTAGTTACATTTTCATGGGGGTGCTCAAGAATAAAAGGAGGGTGACATGTTACATTACACGCCGTGATCTCTTTTCCTCTGTGAGAGTCCTATGACCACCTTTTCCACTTTTGACCTCATCCATGCATGTTTTGATATCACAAAATTTGGAGCTGAGGACTGACATTTGGCAGCAAATCTCTATTTCACATAAAAAGACAGTCTGGCTGGAGAGCTTCCAACCAGAAGACTGGGTGCTTTCATCATCTCATACATGCTTTTAAAACGGAAGTAGCTGTTCTCAAAGATGAACAAGATGTTCTAGCTCCCAAAAAAAAAAAAAAGGACTAAATCTAATGATCTCAAAATGTTCAAAGTCTTCTCTCCTTAAAAGTATTCTAGGTCTAGTTAAATACAGTATGATCATTTTGGTGGTATTATTCATCCCATTTCTTTCCCCCTCAACCCCCAACAATATTTTCTTTGCTTTTACGAGGTGGTTCCAGAAACTAACCAGAAGTCTTTGATGAGCTGTCTACAGTGGTGTGTGTGTATAAATTCATTAATATAGAAACAAGTTAATTGCATGATTAATTCTAATGTAACCTTTCCTATACTTGTCAATACTGAATTTCATTTGCCATCGTGCTGTCAGTTTATCAAGGAGATTAGATCCATCAAAGATCTGTCTCTTCCAGCTGTCATTCATTTATGAAAATTTATTCTGAGAGCTATGCAAATGCACAGCTTTTTCCATATTATGAGTACATTAAACAAGAGTCCTTCTGTGAAACCTTCTGGCTCTCTTCTTGATAATTTAACTGCTTGATTGTAATCTCTTAACTTGTTTCAAATAAAGTTAATAAGTTTATCTCTTCCATTCATTACTAAAATGATACAGCAGCTTTTCGTGCTGGATTTTTTGGAAGACCAGATTTAACAGTTCATTCTCCCCAGCTGACGTATTAAATAAACTGCAACAAATGAGAGAGAAACAAGTGTCATCTGCTTGTATCAGTCATATCATAGACTTTAGAGTTACTCTGGTTCCTCAACAATTTTGAAGATGATTTACAAATCATTCTTAGAGACAGAAAGTGCCCTCAACAGCCCCCTTGAAGCTGGAAAGCCTGACACACAACAGTGGGATGGGGTAAGTTTGAACACATGTATCTGCCACATGTACGTGCCTTCCCCACAAGGGGAAGAATTACTCTGAAATTAAAGTGTCGTAAAGATGCTTTCTCTTCATGGGAAACATTTAAATGAATGTTATGTCCATGAATGTGAAGAGAATACCCCTGTGAAACTTCAGACCAAGTTAGAGCCATGAACTGTGATGGCATCAGCTTCCCAGCTACTGAACAGGGCAGAGGGCTCCAGGCACTCGTCACCCTTCTGCAAGAACATTCACCAAGGTTTTTAGATCAAATCCCTCTTTAGCTAAAGGAGAGTGAGTTGAAAAACATTAAAACAACCTGGAGAAAAAATGCAAAACTAACAACCTGCCATTAAGCAAAACAACAGAAATTATGCACTTTGGGCAGGCAACAGGCTGTTCCACAAAACTTTCTCCAAGTCAACCTCTACAGAGGAAAAAACTTTCTGCTCCCTCACACTTGCTTTCTATGCCTCACCATGACAGCACATATGAGTTTCTGGACTAACATTAGGAATTCAGAACGTGCATTTGAAAATTACCAAGACAGAACAGACCAGTACCTTGAAATTTCTTAGTGTCATTCTAGCTTCTATTACTCTTGAAAAGTATTGTGTGCCAAATGCTAACACCAAAGCGTTACAGGGATTCAAAGACAGACCAATAAAATCATTAAGTACAACAAATAATTCTTGTACACATCACTGCTAACTCAGCTAAAAAAAGAGATCAAATTGTGATGACAGCTTTTTAGTTATACACAACTCTCCTGATGCGTCAGTGGAGCTGCACTGATAATAGTAGAGCTTGGTCATCTTTACATCTTGAACGTGACATTCTGCACATCCTAACAAACCACATTGAAGTATGCATTATCCACTATGAAACTATTCACAATAATCTCAGTCTTAAGAGTTATTAAGGATGAGATTTACCTGCACTATATAGCTTTCAGCTAGTTGTGTAGACTTCACAGTCAGGGACGATACAGTTAATTACTAGAATGCAATTCACCTAATTTATTAAACTGACATTTTCTGTAGGATGTTAACCCTACACTGCCTACAGCATAAATGCCTAAAGCACTTTCAGTATCTGAAGAGATGACCACTTCAGAACTAGTATCAAACAGCTACATTGTATCAGATACTGAAAGTCAAGAATCCATTGGAGGATCTCTACCAAGCATTCAGAAACAAGGTAATAACCGGACTTCTGATGTACTTCTGGACCACAAATCCGCACCTGTTTCCCTAGCATCTAATTTTTTTCAAAAGTTATCCTGAGAAGTAGGACTGGCAATTAGACATGACCAACAACTGGATAATCATATTCCACTGACTTAAGTCTTCAACTGCATATGCTATCTCATCTTTTGGGGACAAAAGCCTACATCAGTGCTTGGTTTCACAGGAACATCACCATTGTGGAGGCATTAAACTCAGCAGCCAGATTACCTGGATGGCTCAGAACATGAATCAGGGTAGGGAGGCGGGGAAGGAACACAAAAAAGCCTCCAAAAAAATAACCGCACACACAAAAACCTCACCTCTGCAGAATTTCGAATTCTTATATATGAGGCACATAATAGCCATTATTCTGTCCATCATCCTAACTGTTGTCTAGATTAGTAAATAAATAAAATTTAAAACCCCATTGAAGCTTTATCTGAGGACACTAAGGATGTGTTTTAATGTAAAAACTTAAAGCTTTTGGGAGCTATTAAATTATTTGGCTCCTTGGACAGACTTTGGATGACTATTTGAGCACCTTATTTATCATACTCTCGCTTTAATTTTTGGGCACTCTGGCTAGATGAAAAGAGCAGTAGTAATGCTATTTTAGCTGTCATTTTTAATAGCAAAGCTGCCAAGATTAATTCTAAAATGCCTTTAATTTAGAGATTACCTCGTGACTGTATCTTTCATGCTATTCTTGTAGTATCGTATTTGCTTACATAAAAATATCAGATCTTTACACTAACCTAATAAAGAAGTACTGAAAACAAGTAAACTGAAAGTACACGATTTGCTGCAATTCACAGTTAACTACTATTGACACAGAACACAGCTTGAAGTTCTCAGATCTATATTATGAACTGAAGGAGAAATGCCAAAGGAATCCTAGTAAACAGTTCTATTCTATTACAATAAGTTCCAGTCATATTTGCACCCAGATTTCTTCCAGAAAAGTGTACATAGAAAATGTTTGTATTACTTTCTCTTGATGATGTGAATTATCAATCATCATTAAACTTCATTAGATTTGGGCTGCAATTAGGATCTGCTACAATAAGGATGAAACCACAGATGTGGTTGAAATCATAGCTGTCCATGTTGCATTTTTAGCAGTACTCCCATAGTCACTCCATTTTGATACATCTCTTCATTTTAACATCTCCTCCCATTTTCCTTCAAGATCTATATGAGAATAGTTGAGTTATTACTGCAGTCAATACTGCTAATATTATTCCCTACATTGAGTCATCTCTGCAGTCTGTTATATCTAAAATTTGATGCAATTTCTTTAAACTGGGGGAATCAAATATTTGTGTAAATTACCATACTTTGCCACCACAGTAATCTGACAAATAAATCTCTATTATAGTAAGTGAACTTAGTGTCAACAAAACATTCTCAAAAAAAAACCAAACAAGTCCTTAGATAATTCATTTAATGACTGAAAATCACACTGAACATAAAGCATAGGTGTCCAATAAATTAACAGCACCGAAGACCTACTACTGCAACCATTTATCTTGATGAAGCTTTGTTTTGTGGCTCTGTCCAAACTCTCTATCAACATTAGTTTGTTTCCTCTAGTCAAAATCCATTTGTTATATTTATCCAAGCCACACTATCCTCAGAGCTGAGATGTACTCATTTCTCATCTCAGAAGTCTCTGTAATGACAGCAACTCTTTTGAGAAGTACCTACACTGAATTTCCTTACTCTGCAAGTTTCTTTCTCCACTGAAACCAAAAATTAGTTTTACTATTGGTATAAAACTGTGCTAACACAATACCTATTTGAGGAGAAGAGAAAAAGATTTACCACTGCATTCCAGAGAACAGGTTCCTGTGTCTATTTAAAAGTTGCAGACAATCCTACAAAGTTATAGCACAGCTTTGCCATTAGCCAGTGTAAGGTTAAAAATCCTTGTCCCTTGTACACTCTGAATTTAAGAACCAATACACTTGGTTTCCCTTCTGGCAAGAAGCACTTTACAATAACCTGTCCTGAAAACAATGGTTCTTGATGGCTCTTAATGCCAAATTTTCAAAACAATTCACCAACTCTGTGTAGGCAAACGTGTGAAATAGGCCACGCTTTGGAAAACACAGATGCCCTAGAAAATTTCCGCTCCTTACACTGCATTCTGTTAGAGTGCTAAGCAGTTGTTCTGAAAGTCAAGACAGACATTCAGGTGTTCTTAGGAGAACAGAAATCCTTGAAAAAATCAAACCCTTAAAATACACTGCACCCACCTTGAAACCTCAAATTTGCAAATGAACAATAGTTGCTAAATCACAGTAGCAGTCACTTTAAAATTAGTTCCCTTATTTCATAAATACATTAAAAGAAAAAAAATGACAGGCAGATTGAAAGGAATTCCTTTCACTATGCAGTATTCCATTTCAGCTTATTTAATTATTGCTATTTTCTCTGTAAATAAAATATAGTCAGTGTCTTCTAATTTTCAGTTGAAATTTAGTAAATCCCTCTGATCAAACATTGGTTTATTTAAACCAATGAAAATATCCCCCTTGATAGTTTAATTAAAACCAGGAAAACCTTTCTCAAATATGAAATGTGGGCCAGGATGGAAAAAGTAAGCCTTACTTCCATTCATTTCTACATTTGGTGAGACATCTCTAATTTGTTCGATTGTGTACTGTAGGAGACCTACAAGCCTTCAGTCACACCTGCTGAGAGACAGAAGGAGAAGCCAAAGGTTCAAGGAATATCTTAACCCCATTTAATTCTTACCTAGCTTCAACTGCCAGCACATACCTTACACAAAAGAATGATAGCCATTTGACAGAAGCGTAGCAGAACTGGAGCTTCCTTCCAAAATTTCTGTTAGCACACTTTGCAGGCCGGAACAGCTCAGAAGTAAATGACTTTAGCTTATCCTTTGGATGGCACAAAACTGCTTGTAGCAAGGTGCGTCCAGCAAGGTTCAGTTACTAATTTGGTCATTAATTTGACATGAAGCTTGTCTAACTTAGACTCTAGGCTTGGGCTTCAAGGTTCCCACAGGTACATAGATATATATGAGCACACTCGCATTAATCTTGTGTTCTACATTGGAAAATGGCTTATGAAGAAACACATGTACTAGAATGAGTTGTCTGGCCTCAGTGGCCACTGTACACCAACCATCCTCTGCTTCATTAATTCAGTATGTACATCTGCAATCCACCACGGTGACACTCTGGAATGGCAGAGAAAAAACTGGGGCTCATCTGAGATAGAATGAATATATATATTATAACTAAACCCAGCACCCACTCCATCCCCACTTCATAGGTGGTCATCTGGATTATAGAACTGGTCTATGAGAAGTCTTCACCTTATATAACTCTGAAAAAAAAAATTAGGCTCTGCTGTCATGGGAACCATTTCTTTTTAAAATGGTCTAAGGACACATGTGAAGCAGTCTTTCCAAAGCACAAGTTAGTAAATTCTGAAGTTAGTAAATACTGAACTGCCTTTTTATAGCAAAATTAATCATAGGAACAAAAACATAGAATCTAAAGGTTTAGAACCACACCCTATCACTCAAAATAAAAAAGGTGAACAAAATGAAAGGATAATCTGACCATCATAGCTTAAAAACATTCCAAATCAATCTATATGAAATTTGTCACAGGTACCAGATTCAGAGAATATGGATAATGCTATCACACTGATACTATTAGCTAAAATTATTACTTATCTACAGTCATTGTTCAACAACCATTATAAACATCTACATATATATATCACATGGCATAGAAGTTGGGAATATGTGAAGAAAAAGGGTGCTTACATGCCTCAGCCACCATTTAAAGGATATACTTACCCATCATAGTCTCAAGCAGGCTATAACTTGAGTCACCACTTACTATAAACATGTAATAATCACAAATTAAAATTCTATAATGTCTGGCTGAAATAAGAGAGGCCAGTGTTCTAGCTACGTTACTGGCCATATACAAAAGGATGTCTGAAGTTGTTTCAGCTCAAATTAAGTATTAAAAAAAAAAATCAAGGAGGTCTATTATGTTCCAAGCTTTCAGAGAAGCTCCTAACATTTAAAATATGTGAACAAACAATCTTACACACACTTTTATGAGCGCTAACTCATTCATACGCAGATGTTAGAGATTACATTGGAGAAAAACATACAAAACTATGTCCCATAGAGGGGAGTTATATCAGATGCCCGAACAAATGTGCATGGTATACACAGACACATTAGGAAAGGCCTTAACAACACATTCAGCAGAGATCTGTGCTTTGAATTTATTTGCTAAAATCTATTAATTTTTTTTTGTTTTATTCTGTAGCAGCTGTTCCTCCACCATTAAATATTCCTATATATACCACTCGCAGATAGATATGACATCACACATTACTTATCAGTATTAATTATCTTACTGACATGCATTTTAGAATTACAGTGTCTATACTGGAAAAGACAGGGTGGGTTACAGAATGGAATAATAACATTAGACAACAAGGCTCAAAACTGACAGGCAATAATCACACATTTATATTACATAATTCTATGATCAAATTAAAAAATATAAAAGTCATTGTGGTAGCATGAGATTTGACAGGACAATTCAGGAATGATCAGATCCAACATGACCATGTATTTGCCTCTTTTTTTGAGCCATGCAAGTTGAAGGGTCATGAACACACAGGGTATCAAAACAGACAGGTTAGACTCAGTGGCAACATGACACATTTGGGATCAAGTGAATAAAAGACAGAATCACATACCCATTTTTCCACATCAACTAGCTGTAGAAAGAAAAAGCAAGAAATCAGTAAATCTTTTTCCTTAAATACGGAATATCAAAGTCTATTTTGAACTTAACATTTCAGATTTTGGGAAATTTAAATAATGTGAAGGAAAACGTATGAGTAGAAGCTATTCTCCTGGCATCTCCTTTTTAAAATGCCAATATCTCTTTTTTTTCTTTCTAGTTTATGGGAAGCACTTCAATTTCTGGAAACCCAAAATGTCCATCTAAATACCAGATAATAGCCAGCAAATGACAACCAATGCTAAATTAATTCCACATTGCATTCAGTACAGACCAGTCAAAAGTACAGAACACAGTTTCCCATATCTCCATTTTCTCTTGAGTAAAGCTCTGCCATAAGTGAACATTATTCACTTGAACAGAGTTAGCAGCTGCTATTCAAGGTTTACCATTTTAATGAACACTATAAGTATGAAAGGTAAAATTAGGCGATACTTGTCAAACCCTGACCATACAACCTGCAGCGTAAGAGAGTATCTTGCATAAGAACAGAGAACAGCACACCAAAATGTCCTTTATATTTCCTGTGGGGAAGAAGAGAATTACTCTAAAAGCTTAAGGTTTTGTATTAACAAAACTGCTTCAGGGTTCATTAAGGAAACAGATTTTAAATTACTCTCTCTAAAAAGTCTTTAGACCTTTTTACAGTCTCAGAAAGGACTGAGAATATCTACTAGAATACATTTCAGCTACTAGAAAGGTTAGTAGGCCACTACCTTTTAAAATTTTATTTGGTACCACCAGCAGTACATCTGACGTAGATCTGTCTCTGGACCTAGCACAGAAAACACTGCAGCATATGAAGCCTTCTGCGGTTTTGCTGCAGGTACACACTGACCTTTTGTTAGCAGATGCCACATAAAAGTTTAGCAATAATTTAAGATAGCTTAGTGCAAACCATGAGAAGTATTCAAAACCAGTAGTATTTGGATTCCAGCTTACTTGTGAAAGGACCGCAATAAAAGGTAATGTATTTAGTTCGTGTCTATTAAAATAGTTTTATTCAAAGCAAATTTTCTCTTTTTAAATATAATTTTCAATTAAAACAGTTTTATATCTTCAATATTGTTCAGTCCTGCTAACACACAAAGGTTAGAACACACCATCTGACCTGTCGACTAATTACCATGACAAACAAGGATTTGTTAATTTGACAGTTCCTACCTCTCTTCTGAGATTTGGACTGCATTTAGATTTCTCACAGAAATTCCATTATTTGCCCTCTTCTTTTTTTTTTTTTTAATGTTCTTTACTGTGACTTGTGCTATGAACCACAGAAGCAGAAATCCCTCCTAAAAAACCACCTAGTGTTCTAAAATATAAGAAAATACCTAAAATATAAGAAAAGATACACCAAAATGTTGATAAGCTAGAAAAACAAGTGGCAATATAAATCTAAATGCAAAGAATCCAACTACAAGGTTTTTAATTTTAAAAAAAACATAAGGAATAGCTGTTTTATATTCACAAATACATTCACAAGACATTCACAAGTCGTATTTATTGCCTTGCTTTTGATACATCTTTTGCTTTGTTAAAATTATATATCCACTGAGAACATAGCACTACAAGCAATTTGACTGTGTGACAATGCTGAAAAGAGGTGAATTGTTTCACATTTTTTTGCCTTGTTTGGAGAAGTTCTCACTGACCCAAAATTTAAGTGAGCAGGGCAGCCACAATTGCTATCCAAAAGGATCCACTCAAACCTCAACCTACATTGAGCTTTGCGTGGTATAATCAATTGCCTTATAATTGCTGAACCATCCATTTACTTTATTTTAATGGACAGCAGTTAGCTTCAGAAGTCAAGTGCAGTATTTGCCAAGCATTTATAGACTGTACACATTAAATCTGCATTAGCATGCCCACCTTTAAAATAGATGTGTCAATAGGCTTTGGCATAGGCCAAAGACACCTTTAAGCAGCAGTGTCTCCAGACAGCCATTTGAACTGCGCATGTTCACTTGTCAAACCCTACAGTTTGACACCTACTTGGTTGTCCTACAGGAAAGACAATGAATGTATCCAAATAGATCTGTGCACACCACAATAAAACCTTGCATTTTTACTTACAGATACATTCTATAGGCCTTCTATTGTGTGCATCTTTAGATCCACACAACAGTGTGATCCCTTTTCTCTAACCATCTGTGAGAACAAAGCTACTGAAGCCACATGGAGAGGTTGGTTTTTTTTTCCTCTTACAGGCCACTTTGACCCAAGTTCTAAAATTTGCCTGGGCAACATATTGAGATAACATTTTCTTAGCTCTTACCCTATGGAACTTACTCCAGAAGACTTGTGACCTTCGAGACATTCAATATTCCATTTTTGAGAAAAAAAGGCATAAGCATGGCCTAATAATATATTTACTTGCTTGGAAATTCCTAGTAATGCAGGTTAAGTAAAACTAAAAGTACATAAGACTACTCATATTTAAAAGCAATTGTTCTGATGTAGATAAAATAGATGTAAAGCTCACAAAGAGAAACGAAAGGAAACAATGGATATCTCAGCCTAGTGCTTGTATCTGAGATCTAAGCCATGATTCAGATAACAAGCAAGCAGATGCTTCACAACACATCTAAATACAGATTCTGCTTCACACTGACAACTTCATCTTTTGTCTGCCTTGACAGACTAGAATCCACAGGAACCCCTTTTCCCGTGGATTTCCCAGTATGCATCCAAATTCAGGAAACACTACCAATCAAAGCTCCTTTTGCTATGTACTTATTTGTCATTAATCAAGGGGAAACAGTAAACAAACACACACCACCAATAAAAACCAGAGACAAACCAAAAAAGCAAAGTCTAACACTTCCTCCTACCAAACCACATATTGTCACCTCCCTTTTTGGAGAACTTAATGTTCCTTGGAACTGGAGTTATCTACTCTTATCCTAAATTCCTATACTTTGGTTTTGTTTAACTTTTGTCACTTAGCTTCAGCCAGCACCTAACCATCATGTGGTCGCTTACTCGCTGACCTATCCTCCCTGGTGAGATGGGGAGGAGAATCGGAAGAAAAAGATAAAACTCATGGGTTGAGATAAGGTCAGTTTACTGGGACAGTAAAAGAGAGAAAAATAGCAACAACAATACTAACAAAAGAATATACAAAGTGGATGATACACAATGCAATTTGCTCACTGCCTGCAACCCAGTACCCAGATTCCCCCCCGAGCAGCAGTCCCTCCTTCCACGCCAACTTCACCCTTAATAGTAAGCATGATGTCATATGCTATGCAATATCCCTTTGGCTAGTCAGCTGCCCTGGATGTGTCCCCACACAGTTTCTTGTGAAAATGAACCCATCCCAGTCAAAAACCAGGACAGCTGTTGACTGTTAAGTAGTACAGAACTTCTGTCCAGTCTAAGGTTTAAATTTCAGGAAGGGTCAGGGGGTGGCAGGCAGGGATTGGCAGTCACTTCTGTTAAGTTACCTCTCACTGTGGTATCACACTGTGGTATTACACTGTGAAATCCTTGATTTCAATCATACATCACTTTAACCATGGTCTGAAAGAACAGTACAATCATTTATTTTATAAAGCACAGTAAATTTTGCCTTGTCACAATAAATCCAAATCCATGGTTTTCATTAGCTAGTCCTCTTCTGGCCCATCTTCTCTCCTGATCATTGTCATATTGTTTGGAAAAAGAAAATGGCTAGGTAAGTATATAAAAATTTCTCTCTTTATCCAAAAACTATGTACCTTTACAATACGTCCTCTAGCTGAGGAAGTAAAATCCATCTTAAAACATACACACCTCAAATGCAGTATGCTACCTTAAAATACTCCTTCGACATCCATTTGGGGACTCAGCAGACTTTTGCAGGAAAAAAAGCATGATACTGGTCCACATCAGATATCAAAATTCAGTGGGCTCATTGCCATCTGACAATTACTAATATGGGAAATTATTATCTTGCCACGAGAATAGCAACTAGCCATCAATATAAAGTACTGAGTAGAAAACATGACACTGCAAACTAGAGAGCAGTATTTTATGGATGTTAAATGGTATGGCACCTATGCATCCATATGTGTAAGAAATATAGGTTGTGTTGCAAAAAAACAACAGATGCAAAATCATATTCTAAGAAATAAGCAGAAGATCAAAGCATTTAGTTACAAAATCGTTTCTCTTCTTGAACTAGATGAGAACACTGTAGTAAGAAGTCCTCCATGAAGAACATACAACCGTGATTTAATCATATACTGCAATGCTAGTTCAGAAGCTGCAGAAAGTGATCTGCATTTGCTGACTTCACTTCATAGGCATGTGAGACATCCAATCTTTTCAGCCAAACTTTCATTTTAAATGCATTTAATCCAAACTGGAGGGCTCAGTTTCTAACATTTTTTTTCCTGAGTGCTACAGATATCCAGAACTACATTAATCAGTCATAGAAGCCAGTTATAACAGCAGGAATGTAGTTCTGGTGCCCCTATTTTCTATTGTGATAATGAGTCACAAGCTAGATGGAGAGAAATAAAGAGGGGTCTTTTCACCATTATGAGGAGTTATTCACAGACTTCTTTTTGAATATCTTGACATAAAACATCCACTAATACAGCAACATTAATTACCAGTGCACAAAGCTGGAAAGCAAGCTATACAAAAACACTAAGGAACTTTATTCGACACAGTATTAGGAGAATCTTAGCTGACTAAGGCTAATCACATTCTGTACAGCTGTGTATGCATACTGCAACAGATACACTGCCATGATCCACAGATGGGGCTGTGACTGAAATCTCAATGAAGCAATGCATTCCAGCTAGCAGATGTCGTATCTTCCTTTACACTTCTGCTCATTTTTATGAACTGTATTTTTGCCTCTGTTACACCACTTGTCTTCATATACACCTTGATTTCCTGAATTTACTATTCAACAAGTTAACTGATTATATGTCTTATGTTCCAGCCTAGGGTTGTCTTCTATTGCAGACTTTTGCAAGGTGGTGGAAGAGCCATGCTTTCATGTGTGTCTGCTTTAGGTCCTTCTCTGTACACAATCAGGAAACTTAATTGCAAAGAAATAAATTAATTTCTCTTTACCCAAAAGTCAATTTTTAACATTCATCATCCTGGACAAAAGAACTTTGAGCACATTAGAGATCCAGTGGTCATGATAAGGTTGAAAAAATGTCTGCCATCTACCTCCAAAATAGGAAACTTGTCTAGGATGATAAAAAATGTTTGCTGTTATGCCATACACATCTTCATTCCAAATATGGCACACTCAGAAGAAGAACCCACGTGCCAGGCTAGAAACATTTGCTTGTCACGATTCTCTGATTTGAAATAGATAATGATTTTATTCCCGTCCTTGCCTCTCCCTGAGGATAAGCAGAATGCAAAAACACTGTGCCTGCACTTCTTGATTTTTTCCAGTACTTACATTTGATCAAAGCGCAGTTGATCAAAGCCAAGTCTTATTCTTTTTTTGTGCCTCACTTGAAATGGGCTGCCAGCAATCACTTCTCATGCTAAATAAGGTACACAGAGGAGAAAATGACGGTATTTGTGTTATCTGCAGAAATTCTGCCCTTTTTTTCCAGTCATATTTCTTGTTCTCCTGTTAGCAGTGTGGCCTCTCCAAACTAGCTGAGAATAGTCAAGAATTTACATAGAATAAGCCTCTAAGCAACCTCATCTTTCCATAAAGCTTTCCACTGGTATCTAGTAAGTTTATGATACATGAACATGTATGATAACATGTAACATGCATGATACAAAGGCCCTCACAAGATTAAATACTTAGAGCAGTACTTCTCTCTCTCACCTTTTTCCTCTCCTCCCTTCTCTTCTTCCCTTTACTTCAATTCTTTGGATTACACAAACCTTGCAATATGTACAAGCAAACAGTGCTGGCTGTAGCAGCTCTGTCTCTCTTCATGAAACACCACTGTCAGATGAAGAATTTCAGAAGAAAATTATTGCTGCACTATTAGTTCAGTGAGTTATGTCTGGCACCTGTAGACAACCCTTAGACTAATGATAACACTCAAATAAACTACAGAAATAAGAAACTATAGTTTGGAATTTTTGTTCAAAATTTAAATAAAGAAAAAATCTTGCTTTACTGCATCTTTGATTTGTCAAAAGAGAAACCTTTCTGGTTAACAGAGCTCTGGTTCATTTCTGATTCTTCCTTACATGTGGGTGTTCTGCTTGAAAGGCTGGAAACATTTTCAGTCTTTCAGAGACCTTATTAATTAGGCTACTGTAGTGTAAATCAGAGAGCCAAAATTGTCAAGAGTGCATTTAACTGCCAATACTTTATTTTTTTTAAAGGAAGTGCCTTGATAACTTGGCTTATTCATTAATATACAGAACACTTACTAAAAGAAATTGGGAGTGTTACCTCTTCCCATTCGCATGAGGGAAGAAATTACTTTCCCCCTCCACCCATGCTGAGAAAATGATAAAGCTGCCAGCATTCTGTGTTATCTTGCTGCTTACTAATACAAAGTAAATAATGAATTCAGAGTTCCACAGTTGGAGATTGATGATTTGAATATGCAAAAATCCACCAGCTACAGTTGCATTCCTGTCCCAAAATGCCTCACTTCCTTCCCCTTTTCAGCTCTGTAAGGAAACACACATGTTCCCCGCCCCTTGCATACAAAAGGAGAATTATGCATGCAGGCATCATACTCAGACGTGATGACTCCTCCAGGCAAGGCCCTTCGGATCAGTGGGGAAAGGCTGTGTTTTGCTCTCTTTGGCAAAGAAGACCCCACTCATAAAATCAGAGAGCAGTTTGTTGGTCAGTGGCACAGAAAACAGATTTTATTAAAACAAGGCACCAGGAGAAGTGATTAATCAGCCATGACTGGGTGATTAGATAGGTGTTAATAAGCTCATGATCCAATTTAGCTGGAACTCTGCATAACTGATGGGTATCCACAGACAGCATTTTCCTGAAAAATGAAGTTGTCAAATAGTGGAGTAGAGGTTGTGAAATTAGAATTTTTCACATTACAGAAACAGTTTAGCTCGGGATGCACACACAATGTGTGCAATCAAATGCTTTCATTCTGTTAATAAGGTCTGACACAGATTTATGAGTGCCCAAATCTGAAAAACTCCTAGCATTAATTACAATGCTCTACCACAATATAGCTGAGGTGTTTAAATAAAAGTTAATGGAGATATTTGTTTCAAGGCTATTTTGTCATGTTGTCCGGTAATTATTTCTGTCTGTATTTCAGTGCTTTTCTAATGTAATTAGATTAGGAGGGTGAAGAGGAAGCCTGTGACATCTAGAGGAAATCAAGGACATTCTGGAAACTATGTTACTAATGGAGGAAAGCAAAATCAGATCTTAGTGTCACAAATCAGGCTGTATACTGATCAATTAGTTCTGCTCCAAAGATCTGTTAGTAACAACATATAAAAACCTACCAATCCCACAGATGTAGAAAAATACGTAGCAGATCAAAGATAACAGCATAAAGGAAATAAAGGCAATGAGCAGAAATTTAAAATTAGGAAAAAAGTTATTCAGATGCAAAAGAAACAGATACCTGTCTTTTACCGCTGTACTCTGAAATAAGTGCAAAAATCAGTGTCAGGTTTATGTGACAAAAATAATGAAGTCAATGTATATCACTACCTATTAAAAATCCGCTCGACTATGCAAAGAGGCAACAGAAGTTGGTTACCCCAAACTGCAGAACAAATGAAACTTTTAGCTAAGTATTTCCTCACAGAAGGAAGCCTTCTGTTAGACATGAGCAAAAGTTGTATGTTTGTATCACTCCCTTTAACTATCACCTTCCTGATCTCATATTCAGGATTTCTCATTTCTCTTTCCAAATCCCAACTACAGTAAGGTTCCTTCATATACTTGGCTCACTGAATGTGACTTCTTGATTTGTCTGATCTTGCTCACAATCTAAACTGATCCATATGCCAAAAGAAAAGCAAGAAACTGATGGAAATTAAATTTCCACCCAAAATTAAGAAGCAAAAGCAGTGAAATTTTCCTTCATGGCATGCAATTAGAATATAAAAAGGAGATGGCTAGGAACCAAAAATTCCTAACTGCTTTAAACACATGGAGAATAAGCATGAGGTAAAGACTTGAAATAAAATGCTTCCCACTGTATTGTACTCAAAACACTGTTTAGATTTGTAACCTTACAATTCCTTGAGAGATTTGCATTCCAAGTTACAAGAAAAGCCCCTAAACAGTGTCCTATCCACAAAAGGTTTTAAAGATTGGCCTATGGTAAGAGATGTTCTGAACAAGACAATGAATGCTAGGGGGAAGAAAAAATGGTCAGAAATGCTTTCCTAAATGTTTTAGCATATAACAAGAGAATTTTTGTACTTCACTGATAAACCATATCAAGCAGAAATGATCAAATTTTACTGTGAAAATCAACAAATCAGTTTATTCCTTTAATCCCTTGTTTGAGATTTTAAATGTCCTAAGGAGATGTCTGTGTTAAGATACTATTTTTTCTACTGTTTTATACATGAAGACAGAAAAATCCTGATATCATCTATGAAAGGGATTAGGATTTCAAGGGAAAAGTAGGAAAAATAACTGGGATTTCAGAAGATATCTCAGTAGAAAGTGTTTCACATGCGTTCTTCTTCTTCTCAACCCATGCCATTGTATTAATGAGTCAAGAAGTGATTAAACAGGATGGATAGGTGCAGGCACTTGAGCTACAAAAAGGCTAAATAGCACTCAATATCGAATAGGAGCAAGTCTGTAGTTTAACTGTCATGTCCACACAAAGGTCTCAGTTCCATAATAACCTTTTATCTTCTACTTTGCAGCTTCTTGCAATATTCAGAGAGTCACAAGAAGCACAGGAGTCTTGTACTTCCTGCAGTAATGGTATATTAAGGATGTTTCCTATATGTTACTTTCCTCGGTGGAAAAGGACTATAAAAAGGTTGTACAATGTCAAGTCTGGATATAGAGATCACAGGGCTACAACATCAAGTCAAGTGAGTGGGTTAGTTTTAGAATTCACTGTCTGAAATATGTACCGAACTATGTTCACTCCTTCCAGCATGCAATTGTGATATAATGCAATTACAGGTCTTACATGCATTGCTGTGAAACAACAGGCCTGTTTTTGCAATCTGAGTGTAAGAGCAAACACAGTGCACACCGAGTTCTGTAAGTTTGGCTCATGGCATATTCTTAACAAATGAATAGAAACATAAAGACATTTTTCCTTGACCTTAAAAAATTTTAATGAAACTACACATTCATCACTCCCCAAAAACAGAGTAAGTTACTTGAAGAAGAAAAAATAATATTCAGCAACATAATACTTCACAAAATTTAGTGAACTCCCAAAATAATAAGATACAGAAATACTTCTGATTTGAAATGACTGATTCCCAGTAATAAATACCAAGACTGAGTTTAAATTCTTTCTGTGTGAAAGGCTTCAAAAATACTTTAACATCTATTAACCTATCCAAAACACTGCACTTACAAGTATAGGAGAGGGGGGGAAAAAGCAGGTGGGAGGAGGAAGGGAAGTAAATTCTCTGTGGATAACAGAATCACAGAACAGCAGGGTTTGGAAGGGGCCTCTGGAGATCATCTAGTCCAAGCCCCCTGGCTAAAGCAGGATCAACTCAAGCAGGTTGCACAGCATCACATCCAGGTGGGTTTGGAATGTCTCCAGAGGAGACTCGACAGCCTCTCTGGGCAGCCTGTCCCAGTGTTCTGTCACCTCCAAAGTGAGGAAGTTTTTCCTCATGTTGAGATGGAACTTCCTGTGTTCCAGTTTGTGCTTACTGCCCCACGTCCTGTTGCTGGGCACCACTGAAAAGAGTGAGATCCCCTGTCAGTCTTCTCCAGCCTGAACAGACCCAGCTCTCAGCCTTTCACTCCGGTCTCCTTAACATCCATAAAACATTTAAACTTTAGGTCAATTTGCCTCCCTGGGTAACCTGAATGGCAGAATTTCAGAAACCTACGAAACACCATTCCTAGAAAATGAATAAACAGCAAAGTCTCTCACCTTGCCACGTTAGACAGTTCCAGGATTTCAGGAAAAATGATCTGCTAAATACTCAACAGTTGGTGACTCAGTCCAAACTGAACCTGGGAAAAAAAGTGTTTGCAAACTGCAGGATCACTATAGAAAAAGAATTGTGGCCCTCCTTTTAGGCAAAGGCAAATGCTGACTATGTTCCTCTGAAACTCTCCAAACCCACCAACAAGTTCCTGCTTTGTATTTCACTAATTAATGAACCTGAAAGTTAATGACACGTGGCTGAGGAGAGAGTATAAGGAACCTTACCTGAACTTCCTTGGAACAGCTCAAGTATTTGTCACTGATATTATTATATTTGGAAAAATGCATAAGTTCTCTTGAAAAAATAGAGCTATACACAGTAAACTGCTTGTAAGCTAACAAACACCACCTAGAAATGGAATTTTACAGAAAGAGCAAAAATGCACAAATAACTAGTCAACTCAAAGAGTCTGCTGCTAAATGACCTACATAGACACTAGATTACATGAATTTACCACATTAAATAATCACCACTAAAAAAAAGTGAAAAAACAGGATTTCCAAATTTGTCCCTTTCCTTCTGCTCTGTATGTACTGTTATCTTCTGTGACTCACCCCAATATTTTTAAAATAGAAACTTCTTTCAAGAAAAGTAAGTGTTCTGCATATTTATCAACAGTGTGTCGGGTACCAAAGGCTTCTTCAGGAGTAGAAGCTGCGTGTACTGCCATAATTACAAGCACATTCCACAGCATCAGCAGTATCTGCACAAACAAGCATTAACTACAGAGAATCACACATAGAATGTCAGAGCCCAAATGAATTAGATCTAAAGCAGATGACAAATCTCAACCAGACAGAAGTCCAGTTTACTGCTAGCAGCTTGCCTGAGTACCCCCTGTTTGTTTCAAGTTTCTCTGCTTTGCTCTGCCTAGTTCAAAGTGTGCTGTTTCCATAAGGAAAAGTAAGGAGTGAGCTTTTACTATCATCACATGAAAAAAGCAAACGAAGTCTTATTTATTTATGTACAGAGAGCATGACAATTATTTGGAGAACTTAACAGCAACTACCTGTCTAACCAGCAGATCCTGGAAAAGGCTGCAGCCTAAGCAGAGAAGACTGCAGGGATAAGAAGGAAAATCTTCACAGCTCAGTAACTATCATGTGTTTATCAAAAAGTAATTGATGGTTCAAGACCAAAGGCCTTGCAAAAGCAAGGAACACTTCCCCTCCTCACTGTGTTCACAGTACTCTAAAAGCACAGGTTTCAATTTTAAAATTTAAAAACTACAGGGTGGATACCTACACAGAGCTCAGGAAGAGTTAAAAAGAACCCAACTCCCTTTTTTTTAACCTTAACATACATGGGGGGTTGGGGGGGTGGGGATGTATATATATGTATGTATGTACGTATGCATAACAGGCATGCTTTTGAAGGGGAAGAAGTCAATCCAGACCGCCTGTGGGAACTCAGCAGGAGCCTTTACTAAAGCTGAGATCCTGCAGATGCTCCGAAGTGGAGCCTGCTGACGCGGGACTCGCTACCCGTCACAGCGACAAGTCACAGCTCAGCAGGCTGGCAGCACGGGCTGCTGCAGTCGGCAGCCCGCTGCCCGGCAGCCTGCAGTCCTGCCCCTCGCTGGGACACTGCCCTGCCTGTAGAATGGCAGCTCAAATGCTCAAATCTAGCATCCAGATCTAGGATCTTGATGCATGCTGAGGCAAGATCTTGGTTTATAGTTCCCATTGAGATTTTAGCTTTTCCCAAGTCCTGCAACGGTGCTGCTCTGAGGCAGATAACCCTGCCATTCAAACAGGATAGATAGATGATGCCCCTGTTCATAACCTATGCTCCACTCAGGTCCCGGTCTGGGCTATATATCAGGGACCTGGAGCCCAGATCACCTCTGCAAACAGAGCTGCTCTCTGTTCTCAGGCTTCCTCTGCTGACTTACACCCCTGATCTTAAATCCCTACATTTCTTTCATTTTTCTTCCCCTCCATTCCCAGCTCAAAGTTCACTGCCATCCTCAGTGACTATCACCAGTGGTAACTATGATAAGAGCGAAATAAAAAAAAAACCAAACCTGTTAACTTTAAACCTGTAGTAGTCTAACTCTTACACTGCAGGAGTATTTAAATACTTAAAACAGACTGAAACACTCATCAGCTTGGAGACCTTGGTATTACTATTGTTATTGAAACAAAATGTTTGATGGGTCTCCAGCACAACCTTCCAAAACCAGAACCTTATCTTCTCACTGAATCAACACTACCGCAGACACTAAGGAATGGCCAGGTATCAAAAGAAATACTTTTTCCACAGACAAATGTTTGTTAGGTGTCAAATAGTGTTGGTTCTCATTGAACCTGTCATTTTTGCTAAGATACTGTATATTCACTCAGTGATGCAACTCTCATGGATTCAAAAATGTTATTGGCATGGAGAGATGCTATTACGTACATGCAGATGTATCCTTATGCCTACAGTACTTATCCAGACAGCAAGCAATCCAGAGATGAAACCTGCTCCTCCCCAAATTCAACTTCTTCCCATTTCCTGTTCAGGACAGAAATCCAGTCTGTTCAGTCCTGCACCTTCTCAAAAACCTAGCTCTACCTCTTATTTTCTTTCAAACGGTATCCAAGTTGCTGCCATTCAAGCATCACCCTTTTGGAGAGGACTATTCACATCCAATCTTGAACGATATGGAAGTCAATGATGCATATACGGCATCACGGATTGGGCCCTGGGCAACCTTGTGTACATCCAGACCTGGAGGTTGGTGGCCCTGCCTGTGGCAGGGGGTTGGAACTCTATGATCCTTGGGCTCCCTTCCAACCCAGACCATTCTATGATTCTATGATTACCATTAGCATCAAAAGCACCCCAAGGTGTTGAACACTGCAAGATAAAGAAAGGTAGAAACAAAACTACGTTAAGAAAATTTTGATTAAATTCGAAGATTTGGAGGGTTTCTTAATCACCACGGAAAGTACAGTACCTCCTGGGGAACAACACACTGAACACAATTCAAGAGAGAGAATCCTCTGTGTAATCTTCAAGCTGCAGCTGCTCTGAGGTCTTGCAGGTCTTACAGACCTGCCTGATAGCAGCACTGCAGACACCATTAACATTTCCCACGCTCTCAGCTTGTACACACTGCTGCACATTTCTTACACTGATAGCCTTTTGCACCAGCCACCTATGCAATCTTAATTTCAGTCCCTTCCTGGCACTGTCTTACGACAACAGCCTTCCACATGTCCCTTACCTTTTCAGCATCAACCCTGCCTCATTCAACATGTAGAGGAGAAGGTAAATGCTTACTATTTTATTTCATCCCAGGTCAGTGTACAACCATTGTACTCAATATTGATTAAAAAAAATTCTTCTAAAGACCTAATAATTAAATGCCATCATTTTTATCTTCATTACTGTAATGTTTATCTCACAAATTTTAGTTCCATTTTAACAATACCCAGATGACATATCACAATGTCTAAATAGTCCAAAACATTGATCCATTAAAATAAAATTATACACAAACCAGGGAGTTCAGTGCCTAGGATCTGATTTCTAACCTTATTTTACATTTTATGCGGAGCTTCCACCAGCTACAGTACTCAACACCTGCCCAGATCAGTCCACAACAAAACTAAACCAGGAAAAGAACAACAATCAATCACTGCTTGTCTTACAGATTATAACTGCTTTGCTATACTGACCTGGCTTACAAACTTGGTGTGCTAATAGCTTTGGAGAACCATCTAGCATCATTAAGAAAATAAGTGGGTTTAGAGACTCTCTCAGCTTTACATAGGATTTTGTAGTAGAAGCGACACTCTTCTGCATTCGGGAATTGAACTTGAATGTTGGGATTTAGGGGGGGTTATTTTTTCTTATTATTTTGCCTAAATACCATTTAATACACCAGTTCCAACCACTGCAACAAATGAGTTCAATAGTTCTTAAGACAAATTTAACTTTACCATTTCCATTTTCTTAATGTTTAAAGTTTATTAAAAACAAAACAAAAAACCAAAAAAAAAATCCTTAAAAAATAAAAAAACTCAACCAAAAGCCAACTCTCCCAGTACTTATTAAAGTACTTTAATAAGGGTATCTTTAATAAGGGTATCTTTAGTGAATGCCACCAGTATGTTGCCATCCTTTATGTTAACTAGCTAAAGGTTATAAATAGCAAGCAGGTAATTCCTACAGAATTGCCTGGTAAAGAACAGAGAAACAGACTATTCTCTTATTTTCTCACCCAAAGTAAAAGCCCCACAGCACACCTTAAGATCCTTGTTCTAATCTTTCTGCCAGCATTTCTCAGCTGTTCTCATGGCAGCTCATTACATCAAAGTGCCAATTTCAGTTGCTTCCATTTTCAGTCAGCAGCTTTTTGTCCACATTCCCAGTTTCTTTCCTAGGACCACATGGAATCTGAACCTATTCTTATTTTAATCCTTGTGTCTAGTCCACTTAAGAGCAGTGCAAAGCTAGTCTCATGGAAGGGTCCTCTTCACTATCTTCCCCCTCAAATTCATGGCTTTTTCATTCCTCTTGAATGGCAGAATTCAATTGGCTCCGTTTCTCACAGTGTTCAAACTCACTCCAACAGTCTTGGAGGGTTCCAAAAGCATCAGTTTTCTGCTTTCAGGGCCAGGGCTAACACCCAAAAGTCTCAAACAGAAGTCTACTTCAAGCTCTTAAATCCAGTCTCCATGAGAAAGACACAAGGTAATCAAAGAGCAGATATGAGTAGCTCCAGCACATTCATTTAGCATGAAGTCTTCATGCTACGTTGGTTCTAAATTCTTAAATGGCTTACTGAGAAAGAAAAAAATATTAAGATCCTTCTTTTTTTCCCTCCCATCATACATAAGACCATTCCTTAGGAGCAGATAATGGCACTGACAGCATTTCACATCATCATTACCAACCAGGAGGATGGGACAGATCTTCCAAGTACAGAAAATCTCCATGGCATATAGTGATAAAAAACCACAGCTGCTGTGCAAATACCAGGATAAGAATTCAGAAAACCACACCTGGAAGTGTTCAGTAGACCAAATGGCAATTAAGATCAATTTGCAGGAAACTAACAGTTAACCCTAAATTTGATTTTGCATAAAATTAAATAAATTTAAAAGCGTATTAAGGCAAATTGGAGCCAATTTTTTTCCTATAATGAAGTCTAGAAAGACAAATAGTAAACACGACTTCAAGATCCCTCAGAGTTTTTCATTCATAAAGTGGAGAATAACTACAGCATGATTTCCAAATCAGCACTTAAAATCATCTCAGTATAAATGCTAGAAGGCCCTACACTATCCTGACATGTCCTAGTGCATAGTATATGATATCATTCAAAATACAGAAATTGTAACCATATGTATGCATTTACTTTCTTGCTACAGGTGACATATAAAGCCATACTAATTTCAGTAGTACATCTTTTCTAGTAAGCAATCAAAAAGCTGACACTTGATGTAAAAGGCCATGGAAGCAACTCAGAGAAATCCATCTGGTTCCATATAGGATAAGTGACTTTGATGTGTCTGTCCTGCAACAGCCATTGAAACACAGATCCAGCAGAAGCACATTGTCCTCCACACACAGCTGGTTTTACTAATGAGCAATTCATGTAGCCTGAAGCCCAGTCATTAGCAGATTAATAGTACTTTTCATCCACTTTGTTGATAAAATGGCAAAAAATGCACCTTGTAGCAGTCTCATGCTCTTCAATATATACCTGGACAAAAAAAAAAGTGCCCATGCACACACCTCCTGTTGACAGAACAAAGCACAGATCAGCGAACAGGCGCTCCAGAAGCTCTCACCAGTACAGGCACCTCTTACCCTACACCATACCAACAAAATGAGATTTGACCATGGATGGAGGGTACACAACAATAAAATTGGGATGGCTTGGCACCCACTCATCTTCTGGTAGACCAGAGTGAAAAGAATACTTTACTGCTGCTGATAGAAATAACTAGAGCTCCTATGAAAGACAGCTTTTCAAGAATTCTCAATAGCTCCAATGAAAAGGTGCAGTTAATAACCATTTCTGCATGGGATATAACATCTCTCATCCACATGAAGAGACACACCATGCTGGTAGGTGAAAACAAGGCATGTACTTGTATTTATGTATATTGTCTATTCACCAGGGTATGGCATGTAACATACAACCTTTCCTTTACAAGCTTTCCAATTTCAATGGCTTCAATTATGATAATTATCATGGAGGACTACAAAAGACATCATAAGGCAAAAGAGTAGTACATTATAGCATGAGACTGCTGGATATATCTCAGAAAATCCAAGTAAAGCAAGTGCAACTTGCGGATTCACAAGCTCTTATTGTTTTCAGAAGAAAATAGGGTTTTTCTTCTTGCCAATATAAAATATGTAATTTCTTGCTTGTTCACTTACAGTAAAGTGTCTTTTAATGCCAAGCTAATTTAATTTCCTGTACCTAGTCACTGTACCCAAAACCTTTTTCATCTCTTTGAAGTAATAAATGCATTAGAATAGAATGAAAGTTCAAACTGGACACTTGTTATATACAGATAGTAGCAGCATTTTGAACCCTCAAATTGTCCTGTTTGAAAAAAATAATTTATATTGAAGCATATGAAAAAAATATCTTTGAAATAGATTTCAAATAAGAGGTAGTAGCAATAGCCTTTATGAAGGCTACCTTGCCTTTCCCTTTAATATGCATAACCTCTTGGCAAATCTTTATTTTAATAGCTGGGGGTTTTATGCAGCATGTTTGCTTGAGGAAGATTAAAAAAACCAAACCCAAACCCCAAACTTTTAGATAAAATTCTAAATCATTTGCTGACAATTGTATTGTCTAGAAGGCTCAGAAGTTACTGAATACAAGAGCATTAATGGATAGATTGCCAGGCTTCATTTCCTATGAAAATTTCCAGGAACTGATTTGACTACGGCATTTCCACACTTTCGCAAGGAGAAAATACTAAATGTTGAAGAACTCATGAAGCTAATAAAGACAGACTTATAAAAAAAAAATCATCCAAACCAACCAGTAATCAAAGAAAGATGACTCAGAAACCAAACACAGTTATAACCTCTTGTGGCAATCATTTCTAACTTGATCCAGAAAGCTGATGATTTGCTTTCTCAGCATCAGTCTGATGAGCTTTAGTGAAAAACATGGCACTGGGCTCCAAAGAGGGCTCACTGGAAAAATGTAATGGCCAGGTTGAGAATAGATGGCCTGAAGGCTTTTTCTAGTCTTAAGTGTTTTATAATGACCTAAGGATTTCCATTTTAATATTTCACCTGCTCTTCTAATAATAAAAAGTTGCACTCAAAAAACAAATCAAAAATCATTACAAATTAAAACCTGGGCTGTAGGCCCTTCTTGGACCGAGCAGCTGTGTTTCTGCTTGTGACAGACAGAAGCCCAAACTCAGGGCACACATGTAATGAGAGTCTTCATTTATCTGATTATTCGCTATTCTCTTTCCACAGGATTCTTCCCATTTTCTGCACACAAGATGGTTCTTTTCTGTGGGTGAGCTAACAATAAAAGGAGTACATGCATAGAGCACTCAAGTCCCCAGCAAAATCAAAAATTTACCAGTTTAAAATGAAAGCTATAAATACCACTGCCTGAGCACACTGAACAGGTTGGGGTTTCGAAACCGTTTAACCAAGCTATGAATTTCAATGTTTTAACACACTGCCAGAGATAAGCACACTATTTTAAAAGGAAATTATAAAAACCTCAGAGCAGAAAGTAAGTACTCAGTGCCCAGGGCTAGGAGAAACAGCATGGTATACACATACTTTTTAGGAAATTTGACTCATTTTCCACTGTTGCCTTTGATCCCACCATTTAGCTGCTTCAGGAGACAGAAGTAGGTATACTCAGAGAGATGGATCCCTCATTAGGTATGGAATTTCTCAGTTTGGGATTCTTGCACAAAAAAGGTAGGTATTTATTGCAGAGGTAATCTTCCCCATTTAATGCATATTAATTAAGAAATAAAATTAAATCCAATTAGTGCACAGTTATTCTTTCTTAAGCACGAGGAAAGCTGTTTATTGTTCTAATTCAAGTCAGCATGAAATTTTGTTCATATTACTCAACCGTTTCATTACTGCTGACTTACCTGTTCTATAATAAGAATATCTATTATGTAAAGACAGTGTAGAAGAGATTACACACCACAAAAAGCAAAGAAGCACAGGTAGACCACTTTTAAACACAGCAGCCTTAATGATTATGAATGTAATGAAAAGTTAACTGAGGATTGAAAAGACCTCCCTTTGCAGGACTCTTTCCATTAGAAAACTGAGGTCATATAGAATCCAGTTTATAATAACAATCTCTCAAGAAGCTGCTATACTTTCTTCCCCTAAATGAAAGAATATACTGCAGTTCTAGACAAAATAAATACAAACGGTGCTGCTCCAGGAAGATACAGTGCTTCAGATACATGCACAAAATTACCTCTTCTCATAAATCTTACAGTAACCACATCAGTCATTAAATGCAAAACACACATATTCGAACAGTTACTTCAAAGAAATATGAAGCTGCCTACAGAAGCACCTACCCTATGATAAATACCTATAAACACAAAGGAAAACTTCATATATTTTTCACAGAAACTCCATACAGATACCAAATATCAGTTCTGCTAATTTATCAGCGAGTACATATTCAGTCATTTTAGTATTATTATTCTTGGCTTCCAGAGACTTACAATAAGAAAAATAATGACACTGACAACAATATGACCTCGTCCATTTGCAAGACACAATTTCAAGATTATTCTCTTCTAACAATATCAATATATCAGTATACAAGAGACACACAAGGCTGTTCCTAATGCATTTGCAAAGGAGTTGGGCAAAATTTGCAGTAGAAATATATTCATTATTCAGTGAACAAGTCTAACTGGGTTTGTATAGCTGAAGCTCTGTATCTTCTGTTAGTGCTGGAATTTGATAGGTGTTGGGAGCACAGTAAACTACACTGTAAATAGGTAACCACCACATAATGACCAAGCTCTGAGACTTTGCTTTATTTTTCTTGTGCCCGTTTCAGAAGACTTACAAGTACAGAGCACCATACATCGGTACAACTGCCATCATTTTTCTTTAGGCACAGATACAAATGGCCAGAACATTGACCTTCATGGTTATGCACAGATAACATCCAGAATTGTTTCCAGGAAATACCAGATTACCATCAAACATGGTTCTTCCAGCTTGGAGCATGTAGGTCCTATCAGTCACTTTGCCCTGCAAAAATCTATTTCTTTTTCTGCCCACATCTAGTGCAGAAAATAGTCCAGAACTAGTGCAGAAGCTCCATCTGAGATTTGTACAAAGACCCTCAGCACATTGCAACTGTTAGGAATTCACAGCTCTGTTGTGCTTCAGTAAAAGCTGCAAGTCAATTCCCATAGCAAAGGAGGAAAATTAAACATAAGGAATTCATGATACCATAAGTTTGGGCCAATCATGAAGTCTGTGGTACAGCTGGAAAAGAACTATTGTATTTTGAAAGATGAAAAAAAGGTGAGTGAGTATAACTTACCCCTTCTGCCTTTTCTTCTGTGTTAGCCAGCATTTCCTGTAGGGCCCGTACTGACAGAGACTGCTCCAGCACAAACGTGCAGATGGACAAATCAGGTGGAACATTCTAAGTTAAAGAAAAACATGAGACCAGATCAGCAACAGATTTGCTGCACAGCATTTTCCAATGCTTCTATTTTCAATCACGTTTCATTAATCTGAAAGATCTACCATATGCCTGAGGCTGTGAAAGCCAACCATATATTGGGCTGCAACAGTTAAGACTTAGCCAGAAAGCAAAGAGAAGCCATTCTTCCCCTTTCCTCAGCATCTGCAACCTGACACCCAGGGTACTGGGTGCCATTCAGGGCTTCTCAATAGAAGAAACAAACCAATAAACTGCCTCAAGGTCAGGCCAGGATCACCATGATTGTCAGGGCTGGTGCATTCACACTATGTGGCTGGGGGAGCTGAGCTTGATCAGCCTGGGTGGAGAAGAGAGAAGAATCTTACAGTCAAGAGGACTAACCTAATGGTGATTACAGGGAAACTAGAGCCAGACTCTTCCTGGAGGTGCTCCTTGAAAGGAACAGAAGCAGCAATACAAGTTGCACCAAAGAAAATTAGAACTAGATATTAGGGAGAAAAATTCACTCTGGAGTAGAAAACACTGTCAAAGCCTGACAAGCCAAGCAGTGAAATCTCCACTTGGGGCTTGGTGTATGGAACACAGGTCTTAGACATGATGATCAGATTGCAGGGGGTAACAAAATTCAGTCTTTAGGCTACTGTTACTCATCAGAAACATAATACACTGAGTGACAAGGCCAAGCCATCAGCTTCTCAGCCTTGCAGGGTAGCATGCTTCACCATATTCTCTTCTAAGTGGGATAAAACTAGTGTTTAATAAAACTTGCCATGACTGAAAAAAATCACTGAGTTATTGAAAAACTAATTTTCCAGACAATCATAAAAATTGGCAATAAAATTGAAACAGGCTTGTAATAGCAATGTCTAAGTTACAAAATAACAAAGTAAAATTAGACTTTATGTGGGGATCTTTTCTTCTGTTAATAGAAGAATGTGCCACTCCTACACACCTTTTCTTGCCTCCAGAACTTCTTTCATGTTCTTTCTTTTTTCCTTCTCATGTTAGTTGCAGATTTTAGTCTAGGATTACTTATGCTGACTTTTGGGGATTTTTTTAACACCAGGAATGCTTTTACTGTTAAAGCTGTAAAACCATACAACTATTCAAACTGTGTACATCTTGAAGACGCCTCTTCCAAGGCCTCAAACAAATTTCAAAAGGTAGTTGCAAAACCATTTCATTCCCTCTTTTTCAAAAGTTAGTTTTCTCAGAATGCCTCATCCCCTTAATAGGTTATTAAATTGCTGTTCATCACTCTTAACTTTACAGTGATTCAAATCTGATAGATCTTTCATTATCATCCACATAAACTTAATGTAAAATGTTATTTTAAATTAAAATTTTAGCCAATCAAAAGGCATTAAGTAGCACCCTCTTTTGCATGGGATTTTACTTTTGTAGTTACTCAGAAACTACAAAATCCCTGCTTATGCTAGCGTTAGGCCAACAGACAACTAATTAGATTCTCTTCAAAACATCCTTGCAATGCCTATCATAAGCCCTTGTTTTATATAGCAGGGAGCACTCAAAGATTATGGGTTGCAAGGTGTTGTTTCTGCTCAGTAAACATGAGCGCAGCTGCCATTCTAGAAAAGCTCACAGAAATGAATTTCCTGGCAGTCCAGCTCCCCTTCAATTCTCCACAGTGAAGACTGGCTGACAAACAAAAGTCTGAAAAAAATGGGAAAATATATTCCTTACACTGTGCTCAGAATTGATCCATGGCAACGTTTCCTTTATCTGTCTGATTATAAACAGACATATATAAGCAAATAAAGTCTCAGTAACAATGTTCCTATTACTATTACTTAAAGCAAGATTTTTTGCTGGTTGAATGTGTCTCATAATTTTGTGACCTATCAAAATTTTTTACTGAACCTACCTTACAGATTATACACTCTAAAATATGGAAAATCCTCTGTCATTTCACACAATGATCAAGCCAACGTAACTAGGACCCTCGTTCTTCATCAGTTCTATTCTCCTTTACTGTCAAGACAGCCACGAGCATTTTCTTCCTTCCCAATTAAAACTGAGGATGAAATTTCAATGAACATTTTTTTCAGCTATTCTTACAGCAGGTGAGGCACTTTGAACAGCCAGAGAGTAATAAAGGGGAACTGTATGAGACTGTCTTGCTTTAATTAAGTGAAAGACTAACATTCTTCTTGCAGTCTAGCAAAGTGATAGAACCAGTTTCTTTTTCTCAAGACAAAGGGGAGAGAACATTATTCCCCCCATCTCTTTGGCATGAAAGCCTAGACACATAATGGCCCTCAGAGTGCAAAGCATTTACCCTAAGAGCAGAAGGAAAATGCACCTACTCCTGCTTTTGGCAAGTATATGAATCAAAATCTTCCTCTCTGACAATTTCTCACCCAGATCTGCTTTGCTGAAGATCCAGTGGGCATGGTTGCATACAGTGTACAACAAATATGGCACAGACATACATGGGACAGATGCAGAAGTGTCAACGTACTCAGCTCAGGCAGCTACAGCTCTGCTCATCCCTATACAGTCTATGTTAGCACTGATGCTTTTAGAGCTCTGGATTTAGGAGACAAGACCTCAGGCTGGCATACAGACATAGGCTGAAGGTTGCCATTCCAAATAGCCCCTTCAAAAAACTACTAATTCCAGGTATTTTTGAACCTTCATTTAAATATACTAAAAAAAAAAAAAAAAAAAAAATCATTCACAGTGCATTTACCATCAATTCAAAGCATAAAGTAAAAATGAGGAAGGAAAAACACGCAGTCTCTGTGCATCCTTATCTATCATACTACGTCACATACAGAGGAAAGAATAAGAAAAATAAAGGTATTCTGTGTTATAGGGCAGCCTAACACTCCCTATCCGTAGAGAGCATTATGGATGCTGCAGCTGTAACATAACAATCCTAGCTGCGTGGCTTGGAACAGGGGGCCCCTGTCTCTATCACAAGGCCGCAAACAGAAGCGGCCAAAAAACCAGGTAAGACAGCATTCCCGTAAAGGTGTGGACATCTCGCACTGACCCTTTGGAAGCCAATAATCCTTAAAGGGGCGGGGGGGTGTCGTGTACTTCCCAATGTAACCAGTTAGTTAGCTTGCTATTTTGAGTAAACGCAGGACAGTGTATAAAGGTGTGTGGTTTCAGCAATAAAGGAGGACAATGCTTCTACCACCTTAAGGACTCTTATTGTTTACTCCGGTGACCTCCCACAGACCCCTTCTGCAACATCCCTCCTGTGGACCCGTTCTGCAACACCTATCAAAAGATCTCTTCATACAATGACACCTGAAATACCCTACAGGTATTTAAAAGACACGTATACATGGCACTTGGGGACATGGTTTAGTGTTGGATTTGTCCAACTGTAAACCTAGCACTGACTTGATCTTAAAGTTCTTTTCCAACCTAAATCATTCTATAACTGTGGAATTATATAGTAATTTTTAGTGACCAGTCTCGAAAGTGACCACAAATTCTAGGGGCTGCAATAAGAATCTGCAGCCATCAATTTGCAATATTAGTCTTTGTGGAAGAGAGGTCAAATGTGTGAGCAGGTATTTTAGTGATTGCTCTGCTAGACACAAATATGTAATAAAGAATTTTAAAGAAATATTTTGCCACATGTCTAACAACCACCCACCAATACACTTTTAAGAAATATAAAACTAATCTGTAACTAGCTGGAAACTTTCAGTGGTTTAACGATTATAATAAACTCTTGATTTGAGAGCAGAACACAATTTATATGCCCCCAAAATTATCAGTACTTCAAAGCAAAGACATAAACAGCCATGTTGGTAGTCCTGAACCTTTATCGTCAATTTTTTTTTTATTTCATCTTTGTTCCAGTAACTTCCCAAATGAAGGAGTAAAAAAATAGTTCATATTCCAAAACTTTGGGTTTTTTTAGTTTGTGACAGAATATAGAATGGGGTCCCTGGGAATCTATATCACTTATTTTTGATCCAAAAGATGAGTGGATAACTCCGATAAAAATGGCAGTTTTATATATATATTATATATATTTACAAAAGCAATTATAAATTAATGCTTTCTAATATAAAATATACCTGGTAATTTAAAAAGTAGAAACTCCAGTATTCTGTAGAGCTTAAAATGCTACTCATTTCTCTGCTAGTTCTAGTTTACAAGATTTGTCTTACTGTCAAATATTTGTCTAGATGATGTAGTCACCCATAAATATCAACCTAATACAAAATAGCATGTTAAAAAATAGGTAATTACATAAATAAACCAGAAATTTTATACTAAATTTCAATAGCATATTCAGTACTGCTAGGAGAAAAGTAATACATTGCTATTAACTTTTCTATTAATCCTTCATCATTATTTGTAATAACACCTCCATTCAGCAAAATTAGACAAATTAAAATAATGTCATTTTCATATGCAATTATTAAAGTCTATATATTGCTGGAGTAATTGACATATTTAGAAAAACTGGGAATTCTTTATTCTTCCTGCCATTTTAAACTATATTTATTTTGTGCACTAATTTTCTGTAGTAATGTCTACATAGTAAATTATGCTTTACTCTGTAGGAGGCAAATTTGCAAATTAGATAATCACACCCTTTATTAAAAAGGTGTCTCGAGCAAAGCTTTTGAAATGCATTTTAAAAGTATCTCTTAACTCTAGTCCAGCCCACAACTGAATCACAGACACCAGACTTATTCATCACGTGTTACTTCGGGTTTTGGTCCATTATTACTTACACGCCTACCATACTCCAGTGCAATGACAATGAAAGCAAGAGGCTAAGATACAAAACTCAGTCCCACTGTCATTACTGTGATGATCACATAGTGCCAATGAGCCACAATAACATATGACCTGCTCATATAATATGATGCATAGAATCCTGTGAACATCAACGGAACTTCTGCCCCTCATAAATATTAGTACAAGACTGAAAAATAATAAATTGCATCAGCAAACTCAGTTCTGTAAGAATAAGCAGCTTTACCTCAGCTTTATTTCCCTGCCTAGTTATTTGCAAGCTTCCTAGTTGCTTTTCTAGGCTCACTGATATTTTTATTTCTCTTCTAACCAAAAACCCAGTGAAATGGACTTGCAGGTATCTAATCTCTAACTGTATACTAAAAATTCACACATCAGTGCCCAAAAGATGCTTAACTGAGCAACCTGATTTACAAAGCATCCACAGCTTGTATCATTGTCAAAAAATGAGATGTGGGTGTTCATAACTTTTTTTTAAAAGTAGCACATTTATTAGATGTCTAACTTTGAGAATCCAAGTAGGAGGATTCAGAAATTAATTTTAGTACAGAAATTAAGCAAAACATCTGTACCTCTATTTGTGGGAGCAGCCTGAAAGAAACTGAACCCACTATCTATTTTCATGTTACATTTAAATTTATACCTCTCAGTCTTTTTGGCAGTCCTTTCTACTGAAATGAGATTCTGTCTGATGACAGTGATGAAACACACTCAATATTACCAAGAAAAACTATCCATTTCAAGGACTCTCTATGGAAGGCATCACTTTCCATGTTTTCAAGCTTGTCATCAAAAAGATGGACCCAGTACCAAAATACATGGCTCTGACAACAAATCCTGTCAGCCAAATAAGATGAAGCATATTCACCAAATCCCCAAACAGAAAAGAGAATGAATTATGAGTCTCAGAGTTTCAGATCTAGAAGAGAAGACCTTGCAAAAACAGTGTCAAGCTCCTGAATGTTCATCATTAGCAGACCGTGAAGGAGGCCTAGCCACCTCCTAGAAATACTTGCTTTTAGTTGCCTATGACTATTTCAATCTGAAACCATCACTTACTATACAAGGCATCAGCAAAATACTGCACTTTTCTAGGTAGGCTATCCATCCAGAACAGTTGTTTTGACCAAAAGCCAAGATGTTTTCAACATTCATAACTTTTTGCATTACAATATCTAAAAACTGTGAAGTCCTCATGGTTTTGGAAGTGTGGTTTGACAAGGGAGTAGCCTTTCGTTAGAAGTACACTTCACTTTTTTGCAAAAACTTTGAAATTGTGGTCAAGTTCTGCTTGAAAAATATGATTTTTCACATAGTGAAAAAATTCTTGGTAAGAACAAAAAAGTTTTAAAGATTCCTTTTTCACAGAACAGCTGTTTCAGGGGATAAAACTGGAAAACTCACAGGAATACCAGGAGAATGAAACCAGAATATAATTGGGAATTTTAAAAAAATAAATAAATAAAAGGAAAAGGAGACCAACACTGGGCAAAAAATAGTGGTGGAACAATTGATTTCAGACCCAAATACAGGACAATCAATTAATTTTCAAAGCCTAAAGATACAAACCAAGTCCTTAGCAGTCCTTTCGAATCATACTGGTTACCTCTGCCACTACTGATCTGTTGATCACCTGTATTTTAACATATCTTGTTAATCTGACATAAACAACCAATTGGTTTAATTTTTTTTAAATATTCTCTTTTTATATTCACATATAGAGTTTTCCTATTTCATCCACATTTCCAAGTGCAGAATTCTCTCATAAATGAAGGGTAAGATTTGACAAAGTAGTGTCATAAAAAATAAATCCTGATGCACTGAGCAAGCTTTGTATTGATATAGCAAACATATACTCTTATCAGCAATAGTCTATGTCTTATCAGGAATTACTAGTTTTTATCCCCATATGAGTTAGCTCAGCAGTTGCAGACAGTGAATGTCATCTGCTGGTCACAGCAGAACAGTTCATTGGCAAAGAAAATGAGTTACTTGAAACTTAAGCTATAAACCGAAGGTATAACAACAATCGGAATGAAAGTGCATCTTGGGTTTCAACCCTCTCAGCCTTTAAAAATTAACATGAATTATATTTCTACTGAGGCTGTTGTTGCATAAGTACAACTATACTCTTCTTTTATAGTTGCAAACTGGCAAATTTTTATGTTACAATTTTTCACCTTTTGCCCTTTAGAAACAACTGTGATCTGCAGACCCATCAAGTGTCATGAGGCTCCTATTAACAGCCATTATTAATTGTGCAGATTGTCTTAAGTCCTTGGAAGTTGTAATTCATAGTATGATGTTTACTAGCTTTATGGATTTAGTGCCTTACACAATCCACCTCTAAAAAGGATAAGAGGTTTTTTTCTCCCTTATTCTCCATGTCCCTCTCTAGTCTAAGAGCTTTTTCTCTTTTTATCCGTTCTCTAAAGATTTAAGATGTAGCAACTGATAAAAGTGACACTGGGTAAGGAGCCATACAAGTTCCTATCAGCCTGGATGGATAAAGCAGGTCAATCAACTCCAACAGCCATTACAACATAAGCTGCTGCAGCCAGAAGCTTAGATGAGTATTAGCTAATAGTATATCACCCTAATGCACTGTAAATGTGTTAATTTTAAAGCAATTAGGAAAATTTCATGCTAATTAATAAAATAACAAAATCTCATAGGATCAACAGCGCTACAGAGGTTCTAGGCACACATCCAAATTAACAAAACATTTTTTATTTCATTTCATGCTGATCCTGCAAATTCTACGTTATTATGCTAATCTTAAGTCTATTATTCAAAACTCTACAGTTCCCTTTTATTCTTAGAGATGATGATGTATTTCTAGCTACTGCAACAAGTAATGGAAAAATCCAGGATATTATCAGGGATTTGGGAGGGTCCTATTGCTCTGGAAGGAAGCAGTTACTCTTGGATTCTTGCAGCATCAGAAAGATGATCTTTAAAAAAGTACTATTTTGCCCTTTCCTGGGAAGCATAACAGACACCCAACAGGGAAATCTTCCTAATCTCTGACCAGATTTATCATAAACCATGTACAATACAGCAATCATATTTCAAACTAGGAATCCTATAATCTTTCAGGATCAAACAGGCAGGGCAAATGTGGGCGCCTTTTGTAGCTGTAATAACTGACACAGCCTGACCTGTCTCAGCAGAAGTCTTACCTCCACATAATATCCAATAGGACTTCATTTGCAGTGATTCTCTTTCTGGTAAATTTATCAGATAGTGGCAATCTTCACAGTGGAATTATAATAAATAAAAATGAAATCCAAATAAATACAAATACTGACCCTTCCAGAACACATTATACCAATTCTAATGAGCAATTCATTCACGTTGTAATTAACATAAGACAATATGCCTAAGACAAGCAAAACTCAATTATTTATGTAATAAGCTATCAGCTATAAACATAGTAATGGACAGCAAATTTTAACTTCTAAGGATTTTAAGTTTTCAACTATTACTCTTTTCATTTTATACTGCTGAAATCAACAGTCAACCTGTGTAACTAGGAAAAGTGATGCCTATCAAATATGAGTGGAATGGGGGACTGTGAATTTATGCTCTGAGCCACCTCTGACTTGTCCTTAATAGACAGGAGGGAGATGCTTCATCTCTCATGGGCAACACAGTTTCAAAGTAGCAAAATATACACAGCAACCAAAATCCTTTGTGGAAAGATGCAACAATGCACTTCCCATAGAATCATAGAATCACTAGCCTGGAAAAGACCTTTGAGATCATAGAGTCCAACTGTACCTGTCTTCTACTAAACTATATCCCTAGAACACCCTGTCTACCCGTCTTTTAAATACATCCAGGGTTGGTGACTCAACAAGTTCCTGGTCAGCCTGTTCCAATGCCCAACAACCCTTTTGGTGAAGAACCTTTTCATAATGTCTAATCTGAACCTGCCCTGGTGCAGCTTAAGGCCATTCCCCCTCATCCTATCACCTGTCACTTGGGCAAAGAGACCAACACCCACCTCTCTACAACCTCCTTTCAGGCAGTTGTAGGCAATAATATAGTCTCCTCAGCCTCCTCTTCTCCAGGCTGAACAACCTCAGTTTCTCAGCCACTCCTCATAAATCTCTTCTGCAGCCCGGTTGCCCTTCTCTGGACACACTCCAGGGCCTCAATGTCTTTCTTGTAGTGAGGGGCCTAAAACTGAACACAATATTCAAGGTGCAGCCTCATCAATGCCAAGTACAGGGGAACAATCACTTCCCTGGACATGCTGTTTCTGACACAAGCCAAGATGCCATTAGCCTTCTTGGCCACCTGAGCACACCACTGGCTCATGTTCAGTCAGCACTCAACCAACACCCCTAGTCCTTCTCTGCCAGGGAGCTTTCTAGCCACTCTTCCCCAAGCCTGAAGTGCTGCCTGTTGTTGTGTCCCAAGTGCAGGACTCTGCACTTGGCCTTGTTGAACCTCATCCTGTTGGTTTCAGCCATTCAGATCCAGCCTGATCAGGTCCCTTTGAAGAGCCTCCCTACCCTCAAGCAGATCAACGCATCCTCCCAGTTTAGTGTCATCCACGAATTTACTCAGGGTACATTCAATTCCTTCATCCAGGTCATTGATAAAGATACTGAACAGAACTGGACCTATCACTGAGCCCTGGGGAACACCACTTGTGACTGGCTTCCAGCTGGATTTAGCTCTATTTGGCACTTAGGGACTTACAGCACTAAATTGCATTAACAGTCAATATTTTCTTTACACAAATGTAAAATAAATCAGCTTTTATAACTAAAGTGAATAATGCATGCATTCAGTTTTGATTCTATACTCATTCATGTGCCTATTTCAATTAAAGAAATTACTCAACACGAAATGCAACCACCCACAGAATATTGAGTCTGTCCCACCAGCAATTCAAATTTAGGCATGCTAAATGGCTAGCCAAAACATTAATAAATTATAAAGCCAGTTTATGAAGATGAATAGTGTACCATACCTCAGTTCTTTAATTCATTTTACTCCTCTCATTCCATGTTTTTTAAAGGTAATACATCCATTCTGATTCAGGCTGGGTAGATTATTTTACATCCCAGACTGTTTTGATGTGATTCACCTGATTTAAAATAATAATAATTGTACCAAAAAGTATGCACCTATCTTAAAAGTTGTACACATTCACCTCTAAAACATAAAACAAAACAATAAGAATGATATATTGAAAGTTGACTCAAAAAATTACATCTTTAATCATTAAATTCTTGTTGTCTTTGAGAGACTTCAGCAAATATTTGGGTCAGGGACAGAAAGACCTGAGGTGTCCTAAAAGTAAGCAAGGAAAATCTTTGTGGATTTAGACACATACTGTCAGGGTTTCAGCATGCATAAAAATGCCAATAATACTTTCAAACATAAGTATTTTTTAAAATCTCACCATGTATACTCAGAAACTGGCTTATCTGTAAATCTGTAACTGCATAAAGTTCCAGCTTGACTGCGCATTTGAGCATACACTGCCTGATGTAAAAAAATAAATTCATATTTACTATGCACCTTTAACTACAAAATCAAAAAACTTGGAAGATTATTTGGGGAATTATATGTTCAGCTTCTTAAATATTCAAATTTTGTCCTTTTGGAGCTTAAGGTGCCAAAATATTGTTACTAAGCTGGTTAAGCAAACAACCACTGCTTTAAAAGGCTCTCAGCTTATCATTCAGTAATATGCCAGCACAAAAAACGGCCACAAAGCACCCTGTAGACACACATACCCAAATGTATTTCCCAGCAAACAGTCCACCTGCCCCAGAAGTGAATTACACAAGAGGTAATAAAGGAAGAGGCTTAAAAATTCAGAGGTGGTAAAGACAGTCTCAAGGAGCTGGCAAACTATGTGGACTTTTACTCTTTTCCTGCTACTCTTCAAGGAGGAATTATAGCAAGAAGTTCATGGATATCACCCATGTGTGAGATTATTGTATTCAATTACATCATTCACCAGTCTGGAGTTTCCTCCTTAATGGTATTCAAGTTCTTCCTTTTTAAAATTTCACATTCTGACATCACGTTAAGACATTAACTACGGTATCGTGACATTTCCATATATCACTATTTTCTAGATGGGTTTAATTTTATTTTATCAATGTATCAACTTCCACCTTACCAAGCAAGGGTGTTCTACTCCTCTACTAAGGTGCAAGTCTATCTTGGGGATTCAACTTTCTAATGCCTTCATTTGGTATTGCTTTATTTTCTATTTAAAAAAAAATTTTTTTTAAAGAAATTTACACATTTTTGTAAATTTTCCAATATAACCAGAACTCTTTGCAATTAATTCTCCTAAGATATCCACCTTTTATATAGAATAAAGCAACTCTAATAAGAATTATGTGGACAGTTATTGTGTATGTGGCAGTAAGAGCTTTAATGGAAGCTACAGATACAGCTAACCTCCCTGATAAATAAGCTGGAAAGGTACACAATGGGAGAGAATTCTTTTTCCATTCTGAATTTATAAAGGGAGACCTTCGCAAATATTGAACTATACACATACTTGCAACTGCATCAGCTAAAGGAGGTCAAATTAACTGTTAGTGTACTACTACTGACTAAATTACATACCAAATAAAACATGTATCACTTTTTAAAAACATAATCACATTCTTTACCATCTGGTCTCTGTTTTTTAATGCAAAATAAAGCAACTGTTCTTTTGCTTCTGAAAGCAGAAAAAAGTTATGCTTTTATTTGCATATGTAAAATAAATAAATGCATAAATGAATAATATTATGCAAAAGAAGTGATGCACAGCACAACTGCTCACCAACAAACCCGATGCTTAGCGAGATCCTGAGCTGCTGCCCCCTGGTCCACCTGCCTGTTATATATGGAGCATGACATCAATATGGTACAGAATACCAGTTTGGCCAGTTTGGGTCATCTGCCGTGGCCATGTCCTCTCACAGATTCTTGGGTGTCCCCCACCTTCTTGCTGGCAGGGCAGTATGAGAGGCTGAGAAGTCCTTGACTGCTCAGCAACAGCTAAAACACCAATGCGTTATCGACATTATTCTCAACCTAAATCCCAAACCCAGCACTACATCAGCTGCTGGGAACAAAATTAACTCTATCCCAGCCAAAACAAGGGCAGTCTGCAGAGCAAGATTCGGCCCAACAGTGCTTTAAAAACATTGAATGCAAAGTCACAATACCGTGATTCCAAGTGTTGAGCAAGGCTGCATAGCCATTTTGACATCACTACTTTTATATAATGCCTGCATAAAGGGTTTAAAAATAAGGATTTGCACTTTCATGGGTTCTTATCTTGAAACACACAGATAAATGAATCTGTTTCTTCAGGTTTCAGCCTAATTAAAATTCAAACTGCTTTGTAACTACTCTGTGTGTATTAATGAAGTATATTCTGCTATAAACCCATCAGCAAAAATATTTTAAATGTTGAGCTGTAGAGGACTTAGCAGAATATGCCATTGCGTAACCTTGTGATGTTCAGTCACCCAGGGTAATGCAGCAAGGACACTGCCTGCATTGAACAGGTGCTGGTTGTAACTTTCATCAGACATGAGTGTACAGCAAATATGGACTCCCACTGCAAAATATTCTGGTTTTGCTCCTTGTGTCAATTTATCTTTCAATTACTTTCTTAGGGTATTGTAGTACAGTTAGTGTATTTGGTGAAAGCAAATAATCTGTTTCCAGTCTTTAATACCCAGTCCTAAGATTATTAAGAGTCCTAAGACTTTTATACTACATGGGAGGAAAAAGAACCCCAACCACCAAAGCCCATCAACTATGCAATTGTGAGAGGGCATTGCCTTGAACAGAATGTTCAAAATGCAAATAGATAAAGCCACTGAGTAATAATAGCAACTCTCCTTTTTAATAGAAACAGTACTAAAAAAAGTAGGACTCAGAAATTAAATCATAGCCAACTGGCAAGTTTTCAGAAGGCTGCAGAAAAATCACCAAACCAATTATAGGATCATACATTACGTATCTGACCTTCTTACATCATGGTGCTTGCATGACACCTCTATCTCAGACAAGATTTTCCAGCATAGTATCATCTTATTTTTATATTTTAATCTTTAAAAAGATGAGAGTACTCCTAAACAGTTCCTGGACTGTTTGGTTATAAATGAAAAATGATTTCATGAGATTTTTTAGGTCTCCTTTACATACCAGAAGTTGAATTCCTACCTCTATCCCACTACAATAAAAAACACATTAACCACCATCAAATATGTTTCTGTAATCTTTTGAGAATTGTTTGTTAGCTTCTAAAAGACATTTAGGCAATGAAGATTTCAATGAAAATTCATTTAGGCAATGAATTTTAGGCAAAGTTGCAAAGTACATATTTGACTGAAGAAGTTACAACTCCTGTTTTGTTTGTTAAATTATGCAAGTTATACAGGTTTGTGTTAAAATTCATGATTGGATAGACTATATTACTGGCAGCATGAAAAAATCAGTGATATTAAAATAAAATGAGCATTTAAATATTTTTCTTGCATTGGTTAGCTGATAACAGACATAAAGTACACATACATATCATACACACTATTCTTTCAGTGCCATCAGTTGGAGTATTATCATCACCTAATTAATTGCCCTTAACTACAAATTTTCAGCTTTTGTTGCTACATATTCAGGTTACATGTCAGGTGGTTAGGTATTCCGCACTTTCCTTTGCAAGTTCTTTAAGTGTTTTATTGATAATAGTCTATCATATTTCTAAAATGTATTTTGAACATTTGTACATTTGAATTCTTATAATAAAACCCCATGGAGTCTAAATCACTAGTGTTGAGCATGCAGATTTATCCCCAACAAACCAAGTACAATTGTTGGCAGATGTATCCAGAACACTGGCCTACTTTTAAATTTAAAATAACTGGATACAATTGAAAAAGAAACTCCCACGTTTATGAATTTGCATTTTGTTGATAGGAAGAGCTTTTAATTTTTTTTCATTAGTAAACAATGCATCATTAAGTCAAAACCGTATATACCTCTGATAACACTAGATCTGATATTGAACTGTATTCCGTGAGATCAGAATAATCTATGTCTGTATGTATTTCAAATTCCAAATATCTGCTGTAACAAGAGATACAAACTGAAAAATAAGAACAGTAAGATTTCCTAGATTACACTGTTTAGTCTGTGGTGCCTTGCAAGATACCACTTTTTAAAAACTACCTGCATTACAGATGACAGTACAAACATGCTACGTTTTCTTTCCATGCCTACTAACACTGCACACATTTCAGCTGATATAAAGCTGTATTTCTGTTGCTGCTTTACATGCATGGAGACCTGACCCACTGTCTTTCATTGGCTGAAAGTTTCACATTGATTTTAAATTACTCACTTTCCATGCCAAGAAATAATTATGTTGCTTTGTGAGATTCATAGAATCATAGAATGCATGAGGTTGGAAAGAACGTTTAAAGGTCATCTAGTCCAAACTCCCTGCAGTAAACGGGGACACCTTTAACTAGATCAGGCTGCTCACATCCCCATCAAGCCTGATCTTGAATATCTCTGAGGATGGGGACTCCCCTACCTCTCTTCTAGGCAATTTGTTACAGTGATCTACCACTTTTTCCTAATATCCAACCTAAATCTCCCCTTTTCTAGTTTAAAGCCATTACCCCTCATCCTATTGCTACATGCTCTCATGAATAGTTCTTCCCCATCTTTCTTATAGGCACCTTTCAGGTGCTGCTTTAAGGATATGACTACACACCTGCCTTTAGGCTCAGGATTTAGACAAGACTGAAAAGGAATAAAAACTGAATCTGATATACATAAATAATAAATATTTAAATTTATATAAATCATGTATTACATAGACTACATAGAATGTAGCAAAGTACACTGTATTCTTATTCACAGTGCTTTTGTAGAGAAGCATTTTAATGGGAAAGAATAGTTTGTTGACAAAAACCCTGTCTGATCTACACCTGTGAAGATTTCCTCTACCTATGTCTAAATAATGTATGTAAAGTAGGGCAAGTGATATATAAGTATGCATAATTTACTTAAATTATTAAAATCAGTGATCTTAGCTAATATCTGCTAAGTGGAGTCTTCTGAACATGAGATTACATAAGATTAAGTGCCATCTTTGCTGTTACAGATGAATAGTCATTTTGGCAACAGGACACAGAGGCGATAAAAATGGCCTTGGAGATGCAGCTCCAAAGCTTTGCCAAAGCCCTGACAGACCTTAGAAGTTTTTTCAAAGGATGCAATGGAAACAAAAGCACAGAAAGGAACCACAGAGGGGTAAAAAATAAATTTAAAAAACCTTGCCATATGGCAAAATCCACTGCAAACTCAAGCAGAAAATACTGATTTGATTTGTGTCAATTCAATTTTTAAAGACTTCGTATTTCCTTTTGTAACTAACTGCTCAAAAAGCATCTATCTGCTTGCATCCATACATCAATGGACACCATGTGACTTTTTTATACATTTGGATTTACACACCCAAAACCAGCACAAAGCACTAGCATTGTTTCTCAGCTGTCAGACAGAATTCCAGACTCGGCTTCTCTGGAGTCAGAAAAATTATTTGCCTTGGCCACTGAGGATATGCTCAAGTGTTTGCTGTACAAAACAAAAAAAAAAAGCCTCCAGATCCCATTCTCTGAAAGACAAATGGAGAAGAGTTTTTGTCCCACAGACTACCAAGGCACAGAAGTCCAGGCCAGTACCCCTGCCCCCTGTTCAGTATGACACCCTTCTCTAGCCACAACCATGTAGAATTTGACTGCCAACATGGACATTTTCTTGGGTAAAGTGGAAAAACATACTCCCTTGTATGGGGGGGGGGGGCAACAAGTAATGGAACATCACTGGTATGTAGCTCTGGGTTATGGTGCAGACAGTTCAAGCCAAGTGGCCCACACCAGTCCAGCAACAGATCTACAGGACCTTTCTTAGAGTTGCAACCATGCCCTGCCATGGTAGAAAAGTGACTCTTCAAAAGCAAAAATGGAAAAAAGTTATCAAAGTCCTACCTTCCTCACTTTAGAAACAGAATGATTAAGGGTATAGTAAGTTTTTGGACTCTTTTCTCAGCACTGTAACTCATTTTATATGATGTAATTCACAGATCAGTGGAAAGTTCAAATCATTAGATCACACATGGCACTGCCTTCTAAAAAAAGAAGTGAATAAAAAAAAAAAAAAGGAAAAAAATGTCAAGTGGAAGTTTTTTTTAAGATGTTCAAAAACCCTCCCTATGTTATCCTTCCCACTCTCAAGTCCAAATTGCTGAGAACCCAAGAGGAAAAATAAAATAAAATGTTTTTTATTGGTGCTTTTTAATGATGTAAAGCAGCTCTATAACTCAAGAGTGGAATGGAATTAAAGTATGTGAGTTTACCACCTGCCATAAAAACAGAAGGAAAAAAACCACTTTATGCCACTAGAAAAGGATAACTCACTCTCAGTGTTCAGCTGTGCAGTGGTTCACAACGGATCAAAACTACGTTTGTGACTGGCCCAGAGCTGAGTATGGTTTATTCTGCACCATGGACAGGTACGGCTTTCCGGAGCTGATAAAACACAGCTCCAGCCTGTTTGCTTTTCAACATTCCATGCATTATTTAGGTCTACAGAAAAATTACTTCAATAGCAGAAAGCATAATCTTTTAATGGAAGAACTTCCTCATACCAGCAATCTGTTTACATGCAAAAAGCAACATCTAATTTTCAAATGCAAAGAAATCAATCTCATTAGTCATTGAGATAAGTTAACTGTTCATAATTCTTGTTTTAATAAACGGGATGGTCTGCCACAAGGGAAATAAGTTTTAAAAGTATAGTGAGAATTTATGAAACAATGTTACCTCTATAGACCATTGTCAATAAAAGAAGCTTATATTCCTTTTTGCTATTTTTCTGACACTCATCTCTTTCTTCTTTTTGCTTAAAAAAATTAAAACGTGTGCTATCAATTTAACAAGACCTGCCAGAGAAACAATGAGATAGGGGAAATAAGCTATTTAAATTCTGTCTTCAGCATGACTTCTTCGGGTTTTGTTCTTGCTGTGGCAACTTTTTTAATATTAAAAAACTATGGTTTATGTTTATATACACTTATGTATTTGGAATACATAAGCTATCCCTAGAACAACATCTACTTTGAAATAGATCTCCTTTGAAATTGTTAGATATTGAAATATAGTTATTTTTCATTTGATCTACTACACCTCTATAGATGAGATAGTCATGTGTTTATCTTGTACCAACCTCATCAGTTTTTACTCAGAACTGTCTCCTGTTAATAAAATTACACTTGATGTCAACCTGATACGTTGTTTATTTATTATTTGGCTCTTGAAGATTAGGGATTATTTTGAGGAATTTGGTGACATGGTCCAAGCAAAAATTTGGAAGTTGCTGTACACCTGCAAGTAGCAGCTAAATTGCCTTTACAGAGTAAGTGTTGCAACCAATCTTACTTGTCTTAAGTTAAAACAACTAATGGAATAAAGACAGTGTAGAGTGAAAAATAGCTTTTCTCCCATTACTAGCTAAGGCTAGAGATTAGCTAGTAACACTCAAAAGAACTATTACAAAGGCACATCCCTGATTTACCCTAGGCTCTTGCTACCACTCATACAGAATCAAGTCACACTGTGTGTCCTTCACAACTGCAATTCAATCCACTGGCTCAAAAATTTATTTTTAAATGAAGAATATCTTTGCTGTACAAAGTCCCAGCATCCTCTAACCCAGTCTGGGGTCTGACTGCCAGGGGGGCAGCTTTGTGCAAAAGGGCCCTCAGACAGCAAGGTAGGCATGAGCCCACAGTGTGCCCTGACAGCAAAGAATAGTCTTCTGAAGGTTGTATAGCCTGGATGGGTTTTTCTCCTTTACTCAACATTTGCTAGACTACGTAGAATCATAGAATGATTGGGTTGGAAGGGACCTCTGAGACCATCTAGTTCCAACCCCCTGCCATGGGCAGAGTCACCCTCCAGTAGCCTAGGCTGACCTAGCCCCATCAAGCCTGGCCTTGAATACTGCCAGGGAGGGGACAGCCACAGCTTCTCTGGGCAGCCTGTTCCAGTGCCTCACCACCCTCACAGTCAAGAATTTCTTCCTCATATCTAATCTCAATCTACCTGCCTTCATTTTAAGGCCATTGCCCCTCGTCCTGTCACTGCACTGATAAAAGGTCCTTCCCTTTCTTCCCTGTAGACCTCTTTACACACTAGAAGGCTGCTCTGAGGTCTCCTTGGACCCTCTCTTCTCTAAGCTAAACAATCTCAACTCTTAGTGCAAGAATGACTAAACCAACACACAAAAATATTCACAAGCTTACAAATATAACTGTACATCGAAATTTGATTCCATAAAATACCATTCTGTGATAAGTTGCTTTTCTCAGAAAGGGTCCCTTATCAAATTTAATAGCAAAACATATCCCTCCATTTGCTACAAAGAAACCAACCTCAAGTCTAAAATCAAGATGTAACATAGCTCCAAATATGAATTAATTCCCTGCTTAAAATCCAAACACCTTACAAGCTAAACAGAAAAAAACCAATAGATATGCAGAATTAAGAAATACAGAGGATATTTTTGTTCAATAAAGTGATTTGACAAGGATGGATTACTTCCAAAAGAAGTGAAGAAAGTAGAATCTGTAATTGTGAACACATGGAAACTGATAATGGTAATTTAGCCCAAGTATCATAATCTATCTTTTGTTGGTATGATGTTTTCAAAATCCACTGAGGGAATCTATACAACCCTCCAAAGAAACACTTGAACAGAAAAAAATAAAATTCACTAAACAGCTTTCATAATGGGCCTGCCAGTGTTATTGTTGTAATGGGATAGGTATTAATTGTCAGTGGTTGCCAAAGTATTCTATCAATGTGTATATATATATATATAATCTCTCTTCAATTTGACCATTATTTTTGTAGTGTGAATTATTCAATGATCCTAGGGCAAGAAAGTGCATGAGAATAAGCTGTACTAATAAAACATCAGCTGCAGCACCAGGAGCCACATCTTGAAGGACACTGGAGAAAAGCAGAGGACTTTATCAGGCATTCTCAAGAACACAGTTCCAGAATGACAGCTGAGGTCTGTTACTTGTGTTTGGCCTATTAGTGGTGCTTGGTTTCATACCCTACCCTTGATACCCAGTTGTAGTTCAGATGCCAGACTACTGTTTGCATTCAACTGCATGGCAATCCCATTACAACTGGAAAATAGTCTTACAGACATGCGGAGATTTTTTTAACTGGCTCAAGTACTCTCCTGGAACCTTTCTCAAATTATCATATGCCTCTTGTAATATTTTCTATGCTCTTCCTTCTATAATGCAATAATAACACTGTATGGACACAGACATTAGGAAGAAAAACACTGTTATTTTCTCTTATTTACAGTCAACTTTGCTTTAAGGAATTGGTAATTTTATGGGTCCCTGAGCATTTATATCTCAAAATGACTTCAGATTAGCTCATACTAGAAACTGTCAGCCCTTAAAAATTAAAACTGGGATGAGCTGCTTGGGTTTTCTTTTGTTTGCTTTATTTCCCCAAGCTCATACGGAATAAGCAGAATAAATATCGTTTCAGAAAACATGGAGAAAAAGCAACATCAACCAGTAAGCATAGGAAACTGATAAAAAATTTACAGTGTATTTCTTAAAGACCAGAACATTCAGGAGTTTTATATAGTGAGAGACTGTAGATCTAATATCCAAACTTACTGAATGATAATAAATTCATTAAATAGATTTTTCTGGCCTCACAGGCAACTCGCACTGCAATCACTTCTATCCCAGCACTTTCTTATTGTTAAAAAGATTCACTTAAACCAGAGTGGCACGACTGAATTCATCAAGATCATTGCTATTATAATGAATCATTAATATCCTAGTGAAAAATTTATTATTATGAATAATACATTCAAAATTATGAGACAGAAAATGAAGCATTACTCTGCAATGTATCAGAGAGAATCAAAGTAATGTTATGGAAGTTGGCAAGATAAAAAGCTTTTTTTTCCCCAAGTCTTTCTAGATGTCTCTCTAGATGCTTTACCTTGACTTTATTTTCTCATCAAACATTAATTTGTTAGCTGAAGAAAAAAACAGATATGACAAGAAACTTTCTTCTCTTTGCATAAATAAAACGTCCAAGTATAGCCATTACTTTGGTCACAAAACCAGTTCTGCCCTCTGAAGGCACATTTTTGTCTTCAAAACATTTGAGCATGTGTGATTGTGAAACAAAACCCCTTCTTTGTATCAAATCACTAATTTTTCAAAGCACTGTATCTACTGTATATACAGCAGAGTTATAGTAGGCTTAGATGACAAACTGATTAGACAAGATAATTTTGATACTTGTACTATTACTCTGCTCGGGGAATTAGAAGAACTTAAAGCAATAATCATTTCAACATAAATGTCACAGAATAAAAATTTATCACAAATAATTGTCCTCTTTCCTGAGGGGTTAAAATCAGAGTCACCAAATGTGCCTTCAAAGTGCAGAACACAAAAATCACACTGTGGCTTACAACTGCGTTTAGATAACCAAAATAGTAAGCACACTACTGAGATGGACATCTGCAGCCAGCTAGTGTTAAAGTGAGCCTAAGACAGAAAGTATATCATTACAGTCCTGCCAAAAGGCCGTGACAAAGGAACAAATGATCTTTGAAGGGGGATTAAGTATTCCTTACATTATTATTAATTTGATTTGTCTGTTTTTCAAGACAGATTTGTCCACAGTACATCAAAGCACAGTACATATAGCTGCATAATTACTTCATACTTGATTTTTAAAACATTCAGCAGTACCTTAGAATTTGATGTGGATTCCAAAAAGCAAAGCCTGTTGCCAAATCCTTCTGCAGCAAGGCACAATTTCTGTTGCTCCTTGTGAACAGTTGCAGTGCACTGCAGAACCACTTCATCATCCTATCAAAAAACAAACAAAACCAGAACAGTGGTTATGCTTCTGACCCAACAAGTTCTGGGGAAGTATTTACCAAGTCATTCCTAAACTTAGAAGCAGTTATCCCTGACCAGGAGCAGAATCGAGTCTCAGCAGAATTGTTATTCTCAGGGATGTGAATGTGGGCAAAGCAATTAGAAGAATTATTATAACTACACACGCGCTCCTCCTGTTTGCCTATCCTTGTAACAACAGTCAGTATGTATGAAATACAAATGTTATGGGACTAAATCCTAATTCTTGTACTAACACAGCCAAAGGAGATCTTGTCACAAACCTGAAAGAACAGAAGCAGACCTTTATTTAAATCCCAATTCCACAAAGAAACATAACCATAAGCTAGAGAAGCCCTTGGCAGAAATACTGCTTAAGTTAAAAAAAGGAAAAACTTTGTTGTAATGAATCTATTTTCTAGCAAACATTTTCTGTTTAAGAATAGATAGAATAGCATCACCCTCTGCATTCTGCCCATTTGTTTAGAAAACAAAATTAGAGTTTCCAATAATACATTTCACAGGAATGATTACGAAAAGGTCATATTTAACACAGTAAAGAAAGTGTGATAAAGCAATAAAATTACAGGCCAAAGCATGCAACTGGAAGCAGAACAGGATGAAACTACAAAAATGCACACATTAATGCAGGCTTGTTTACAAAACAATGCTGTTTTTACAGGCATCTTTTCACACAGAGATATTCAGAAAAGTCCAACAAATTAAATAAATGCCAGAGTTTAAATAAAACTGAGTAATTTGAAGCCCCTTGTAAACACCCATCTTGAATTAAACTGTCCTTTTATCTGATTTAATTTACTTCACTCTAGTAATTAAACTAAACTAAATTAAGGTATATTTGATTTGGAAAAGAACAGAAGATTAAATAGCATTTAATCAGACACTTCAAAAATTAATTTGAGTTACCTTTTTGTAGTTGGCCCAGTGTAGCAAGGCCTAGCCCTAAATTCAGGTAAACCAATTTTTCCTGTATACCAGCAACAGCAGCCAAGCTGCATATTGGGCAACTGTAGAGGCAATAAGTAGTAACTGCTTCCAGTCAGGTATTAACCCCAGAAAATACAATATGTGTATATGTCATAGGTGCAGTTCACTACGTACAATTGCAAGTAACAGAAAAATCCCTAAAAGTCAAAATCAGGGAGCTAGAAGACCACATACACAGAGCTAAGAGCATTGCTATGTATTCTTTATAAAAGTAGCATCTATTAAACCCCACAGGTTCTGGGGATGGGCAAGTGGGGGCGGGGGTGGGCGAGGGGGATGTTTTCTAAAGACTAAAATTACTATTTCCTAATCTTAATTACACTTGATTCAAATAAAATTTACTTTCAGGTAAAAACTAATGATGTTTGATTATAGCTGTACACTATGCAAACATGTTCTCCTTCCTCTTTCTCTTCCTTGCCCTTCTATCTAAATAACCACACCAGTAGAATAGAAACTCCAGTAACCCCATGACCACCATACATTGTGTTAGACTTGTCCCCAAAAAGGGGTCACTAGAGAAGATGCTAACATCGCACCTCCAAAGCCAGACGCAGACAACATACTACAGCTACCTTCTACTGACCCCAAACACCAGATTCATTCTGTACTGCCCTGTTCTCCACTGCTATATGCCGTGCTTCCCTGAGGAAGTCTGAAAAGCATTCTACATAGCCCATCGACAAAAATGACTCTATGCTGACAGCAGCAAAAATACAAGCTGGTTTGGGGCAAGTCCCTGACTTACTTAATTTTAGTTAATGATTTAATGCATCATATCCTTCCCTGCAAACCAATTATGCACAATCACTGAACATACATATATAATGTAAATGCTGACTGATGGAGGATTAAGAACAGAAATATAGGAACTGCTAAATTTCCTGGCTCACAAACTTTCTCAATTCTTTTTGCATTTTTTTCTGTACAGTGTACAGAGTGCATGGATTATTTTGTTAAATACATAGCTCAAAACCAAAGATTTCTTTAAAAATTCTTAATAATTAATGAAAATCAATCAAAAGATAATTTCTGTGTTGGCAGGACACAGTCATTAAAACAAGAAAGCAAATTAACTCTGCTTTACTACATTTTCTTTGTTTTGTTTGGAGATGGTTACAAATTTTCTCTTAATTCAGGCCACAGAGTCATATTGTTATGAACTCCTCATGCTAACCAAGGTTGGGTTGACAGAATTGGCATGGAAGGTTAAGAAAGATGCGATGCTACTGTCGGATCAAGTGAAAGGTGATTACAGGTAATGATATATACCCAGCTCTAAGTTACTCTGCATTTCTGTGCACATCCATAGAGAAGAATCTAATCTAAACTGTGTCCTGTGTTTAGACTTCCAACATTTACTGACTACATGTTCAGAACATTCCCACAGGTACACAATTTAATTGTGTTGCAGAATTACATTAAGATACACAGTTCCATTCCATGTCTTTGGAGAAGTGGGTAAGCATCTCAGCACTGTCTTTCTAAAACTGTTTTCAAATCAGCAAATGCTATCCAGTTCCAGTGTCAGAAGAGCTAAAAATGCATCATTTCCTTATTTGAATTTATACCTCCAAAGAGATGGTCACTGAAGGTCACTTTGCTCTTGCCTCAAGAAAGCTACAATGTGCATCATATGAAACATCTACTACAGAAAAGTATTTTTCAAATATTCTTAAATCTTGAGCCAAAAGGTGTCCCCAACAGGTTCATTTCCTCCTATTACCTTCTGAGCATTTTCACATCCATACGTTATGCAGATGAGGTTTTAAATCATCATAATTTTTCTGTCAGTCACTGTCAGATTAGAACTGATGAAAGTAATTTATGTTTCAAAGGTCTGTAACTGTAGCCTTCAAAAGTTAAGCTAATACATCATTATGTATCCAGACACTCCTATCAACCTCTTTCCTAACCCTCTTCATACCAGTCTGAAAATTCATGTCTAGTGGCAGCACAAGGGTACTGACAAGAATATTAGTGTCTTTTAAACATCTCTGTCACATGTTTAGTTACTTAATATTACAGTAAACTAAATGGAGACAAAAATTAGATTCAAGAAGCCAGCTTCAAGCACAGATGTTTAATGCCAAAATGTAATCATTTATAACAACTTTCGATTCACTTAGAATGTAAACTCTTGGGCAAAATGTATTTTAAGACATATAGAAATACTTATCTATGCATTACCAATATTAAAGTGCATAGCCAAAAGAAGAAACCCTAGTCTTCCACAGCACAGTTACAGGTCTTTGAAATTGATCAAGGTAGCATGAGTGTTAATAAACAGTAGTGTCTGTCATATTTAATAAACAAAAGTTCAACATATACTTGATCTAATTAAACTGATTTTTTTTTTAAATATGTGTCTGTTTTCTGCCTTAACTAACAAAAGTATTTGATGTAAACTTCACATTCAAAACAACCACAACAGACATAGGTTATACACAATAGAGTATGGTATTGAAAAAACTCCAAGCCAGAACGGTTTGGAAGAAAGGCAGTAGCATAGACCTAAAATTCCTGCAGACATTTCCACTGCCAGATATTTCTGTTATTCTTGTTTTGCTGAATAATCATCACTTTGACAGACACCTGCCAGTTTCCTCAGTGGAAACTGGAAAATTTTACTATTTCCACCCCACTTTGCTATCACCATAGCAGCCTTCATGAGTAAGCTCAAAGATGCTGCATTATCTTCTGTTTTTCGATTTTTTTGACATAGAAAAAAAAGGTATCAAGTGAGTAAGGGAAAATAAAGTGCCAAATTCTGCGCACACAGTGAGGCTACAGCCTATTTTCGAATGTACAAGGCAAGCAGTCACCTAACAAGAAAGGAGCACCCTCTCAGATATATCTGCTTTTATTCCAAGTAAGAGTGAATCAAACTTGAGAAGCCATCCATTTAGTTTAGCTACTTCAATGGATGATTCTTCCATCCATTCTCAATCATCATCCCCCAGATCACAGTCTGATCTTCACAACACCCTTGGGCAGCACAGTTATCTCCATTCTACAAACGGGGAGGTAAGGAGTGAAGGGGGTACTGCCTACCTGCAATCACAGAGCACGCCTACAGGACAGCAGAAATGGTACTGAGACTGTTAAACTGATAACCCAAACCAGAAAGCCATTCTCCTCCTCAAGCCTGCAAACGAACTTGCCAAAGGCAATGTGCAGCTAAGGCCAATGTAACCAGCCATATACAGTGCTTTAAGATTATGACCAAGTACCACCTTGGAGTTATCCATTAATCCCAAGAAATCCTTATTTGTCAGCCAGTACACCAGTTCATAGTTTTAAAGATACCGTATCTTCCAGCAAAAAGACATCCTGCTTTATGTGATGTCAGATAACTGCACTGACTCAAACAGCATGAGCTCTTGATAACTGCTCTTGATAACTACTGCATTTATTGTTCTGATGCTTCAAGAAGCATTCTGGGGAAAAAAATTTTAAAAGGTAGATATTTTCTATGCCACAAAGCCATTTATTTTTAAACTTCACTTGGAAAAGGAAGGACAGTTATTGAACAGAGCAGCACACAGCAGATACTTAATTATGTCTATTCATTATGGGCTACTTATTTTCCTGAAATTTTTATACTCACAGAAACTAAAAAAAAACCGAACCTAAATGATTTAGCAGAGGACCCAGTAACAACAACAAAATAAAACAAACCACACAACCCAAAACCCAACAAATCCACCTTTAATAGCATTGTAAGTTTTTATAGCTAAAAATTACTCCTAAAACCAAAATGCTACCAGCAACAGCTGTAAACCAGCAAACTGCGTGCCCAGAAGTGCATTCCAGAAGACCAGAACAATGAGGGAAGAGCACGGGTTTGCTGTCAAAGCACAATATTAAAACACCAAGTCGTCAAAGATCCTTAACAGCACTTAGTTTCATCTACAGTGATTATCTGACTTTTCTGAAATCCACTTGAATCTCCTGTTTATATGAAATATATACTACAACAAAAGAAATACTAGTTTTTCAAGTAAAGATGTGAGCATGTTATGCTCCAACATGAATGTTTTGACTAGATGTATCTTTCCAAAATGAGCAATTTCAAGTTATGACTGAACAAGACAAATACACACACACAAACACGTATATGTTTTCATCTTTTCTTTGTCCTACTAAACCCTGTAAAACTGTTACCTTTTGTGTAAAGTCAGTTTTGACTAATCCTTAACCTTTTTAATACATTAATTCTATTAAAGAATAACAACTGGCTGACTGAATTCCCACAGGTAGGCATCATCTACCTCTTCCATCTGGACATAGCTGTGATTTTGAAAGTAGAATATTTGCATTATGGTATTTTTCTGGAAATCTGTTAGTTGGTGGTTTGTTTGGGGTTTTTAATATTCTTCCAGGGTTGATTGCTACGTTGTTTTTTAATTCTGCACATTCTAGTACCTTAAACTTTTAAAACTTCTGAATTCATATCTGGTATTGGTTTAGTAGGGAGTCAAAGGATAGAATGAGGTTGCTTAATTTATTTGCATTCTTTGAGAACGCAAAGTATCATTTCCTACTGTAAGTCTTGCCTTGTTTTACGTTCCATCCATTACTACCTCCCTATCTTTCATTTCAACCATCCAAGAAAAGCACAATACTGGAGTTTCCAGCATTGCTAAAAATCTCTGCAGGAAAAGTTGATGATAAATAGACTAGCAATACTCTGCAAGTAGTATATTCATTTAGGAAGACTGTATATAGTTCAGCCTGAGGTGCTTCAAATCATTATGCCATGGTCTTGACACCTGCATTTTGTTTCCATTTCAGGACAAAAATAGGCAACTTCTTTGTGTGTATTTTCCTTGATTTGGTATTCCATATTTCATATTTTACTCCTTTACAGAGAATGCAGCAAATAAAACAAGAACTATTACTAATTTAAATAATTTGCTGTGCCCTTCCTAATCTGACTCATCATACATAATCTGCCCCCTTAAAGATGCAATGCTGACTTTGTGTTTCTACTGCTCCATGACAGGATACCAACTCTGCAACTGCATACAGAACAGAGAATGTCACATTTGCAAATTTAAGCATTCAAAGGTTAAAACTGGTAAGTTATGCTTGTACATTCAAACTGACTTCTACTGCTGTTTTATACAGCAAATACTGCAGTTAGTGGAACGTTTCCATCAGCTTCCATATGCTATAAATCAAGATCTCAGCACAGACTTTAATAGCTTAGTCTTTAATAGCTTCCTCAAACTCCACATATGCACAGTTCTGCTTCACCGCATCCCATTTACTGTTCAGCTGTGCAGCTGAACATTGCAATGAGTATAGGTGCCACACATGCTTTAAATGTAGATTTACAACTAGAAATGTAGCCTGTGCAAACTGCTTTCTTTCTACAGAAACTGTAGAATACTTCTTAACTTACAAACTTTAGTTCAAGTCCCTTTGCCTTGTTGGGTTGAGCACTGGGTTGAAGTGTAGAATAAAAGTCTAGGTCCTATGGGCCATCAAGTACCACAGTTCCACAACTACTGGCAACCACGGGCCAATAGTTGCCACAGAGCCTCTCTTTCTGTGCTTTGGAAGAAGGTAAAAAGCAACAATACAGAAATCAATTAACAAATTAAGACTGTGTTTTTCCTTCTCCAAATGCCTGCTGTCAATAGAGACCTTGATGCATAGATTTCTGAAACACCATGTACACAACACACAAGAACCCTGATCAACATCTCCTGTGGGAGATGCCAACAAAACAAATTCTCAGAGCTTACTTTAGCTGCTAATTCTATCCTTGCCTGATCAACAAACATCTTAAAGCACCAAACTATTTTGAAATACCACCCTATTAGGTATATTACTCTAGAACTTCTGACATTTGAATGCAAAGGAAGCCTGTGATAGAGCTAAGAAAAGAATCCAAACTTCTGGTTACTGTACCTGAGCTTGAACCACAGCTCCACCATTTTCTTCGTAGCAGGTGACTAGGACAATAATAGTTAATAGTAAAATGGAATATGTTACATCCCATTGACCCAACCTGAACTGGCTTTGGTGCCCAGGAACTCCATCCAATACATCACTTCTCCTGTCCTGAGTGACCACCATAACATATGGATCCCAAAGGCATGGGCTAAATGAACTCACTGGACATTTTGTGGTCATTTTTATTTTACAAGGGAAGTCTATAGACTAAGGGAATGATATCTGTGTATGAAATCACACTATACTGTGTATAATACATTCTAGCTGGATGGCCAGTAGGAATTTGTGTTCAGACTCTCTGAAGTCTGAGGGAACTTAAAACAGCTTTAGTGCAGCACACGTCCCTTGGGTAGGGGTGGAAGATAAAAAGCAATGAAAAGACAATGGTGCTGTAGAGAAGGATTTGGTGGTTACAGTGAGTCAAATGCTGATCATGAGTCAACAGCAACAGGCAGCTGTATATAGAAGCCAAGAAGCTGGACTAGTAGGGAAAGAAGTGCATGTGACTACAAGACTAGTGATCTTTTGACTTTACAAGAATCCTTCAACAAGACTGATGATATCTAGAAAAAAAAAAAAAGAAAAAATAACAGGAAAGGTCTGCTTAGACTGTAGGAGAAACATGGCAGCAGTGTCAAGTGTATGTATTGTTGTCAGTAAAACAAGGAATAAAGGTTAAGTACCAGCATTCTTCATTGCATTAAAAAAATTAGCATCAGAAAGTTGGGGAAAGATTTCTGAAAATAGCAGAGTGCTTTCACAGATCAGTTCAGGAGCTTCAGCATTACAGGACTATAAGAACTGCTCAAGAAAGCCTCAATCAGTATGATTTATGCTGAACTTGCCTTAGGATGAGAAAGAAGAGAGATAACTGTTCTGGTCACACAATTCTGAACAGTCTGGACAAATCTTATTATACATGTTTTAGTTTTATCCTGTAGGAGGAGTAATTTCATAAGAATTCAAGATTATTCCAATGGAGCTATCCTTTGAGACAGAAACCCCGTGCAAAACAAATGCATTTCCAGAGGACCAGATTAGTTGGTAGTTCTCAATACAGTACTGTGAAGCAGGCTGCCAATAAAATAACCACACAATCTCCTTCTTCCCCAAAAATCTCTAACTTAGTCATAGAAATAATTTTGGAAGACTACAGCAAAGTCATGGTGATCTGCAGTACTAAAGCAATAAAAAAACCACCCCAAAAAAAACCCCAAACAAAACCCCACCCAACCTATATTGAATCAAATAAATTCGTATGGAGCACTTGCCAGAAAAAGTTTTCAATAAATAACAATAATACAAAGTGTTTGTCAGAAATCCATCACTGTGTACAACTTAGAGAATTTGTTGCACACCCCTTGCATGGACTGATGCTGTACAGCAAAGCAGAGTTTAGCAAGGACTCACACACCAACACTGAGCAGTGTCTGAGGCACAGCGCATATCCCAGCCTTCAGGTACCACAGCCAACAGAGGGAAAAGCAGCACGTGATCAGAAAGACACAAATCCGAGCACACCCAGGTAACAAGGTGGCCTGGGAAGTGCTCCATGGAGAAACGAACGTGCTGCTGAGTTTGACCTGACCAGGCACTGCAGGGATGTCAGTGGTATCTGTACCCTTCGATCGCACATGCTAACCACCCCCTCAAATATACTATACATTAGTAATATCAAAAGTGCACACAACACTGAAAAGAGATGTACTGTCTACGTGTGTTCTCAAAGCTTCCACTCCTGGCTCTTTATTCCACCTAGTCAGCATGAAACTGTGTCAAATTTGGTTTCAGCACGCAATGGCCTTCTGTATACACGTGTTAGCATGCTCTTGATTGAGTTCTACTAAAAATATGTCTGCAAATGTACATAATTCCAATTGAGATGACTCATTATTTCTCACCAATTAGCCTCTGTGGTCCTACAGTCCTAAAAAAACACCAAGTTCAGCTGTCAGTGCCTAATAATAAACTTATCTGCCTGTAACCATAGTTAGCAACGGCTAACTCTGCACCTGACAGTTGGGAACGGATTGGTAGAAAACATCTGCAATAAAGTATGAATATCAAATTAAACACAACACCACTGGTGGGCTGATTTCAGCTTAACAGTATGTCAAATTTATCTCTGATGTATTTCCACTTACAGGAATTTTGTAAGAATCCTATTGCATTACACCCTCACCCACTAGTTCCAGGCTATGTCTCTTCTGCAATCAAAGGTGTGATTACAGCATGGGACATATCTATGCTATATTTGATCTCACCGGTGTGAACACAGTACCAGTGAAAACAGAGGTGACAGCATGCTAGAAAAGGTGTCCACAAGATTCTACAGGCAAACAGAAGATTGTATCTATAACCTGAGTCATGTTGTTAACAAGCTGCCTCTAAATAAACACCAAGCATCTTATAACCCCACAGTGCCCAGTCCAAGCTCATAAATCCAAACTCTCACCAGTATCTGAAAATAATCACTGAAGTTTCATAACACTTTTCTGAGAAAGAGTTCATTAATCTCAGCTGGAGATCAGAACCACATGTTAACACAAATAATTCGTTCAAGGTTACACAATACTTAGACTCAAATTGAAGACGTTCTTTTTTGTATATACCTCCTACCCTACTAACCACTACCACAGCAAGCTGGCTCTGTCAGCCTTGGCCCTCCTCTACATCGTTCCTTTCATGCAAGAATATGAGAAAGGTTCACCAGCCCTCAGTCTTGGATCTTGCAAGCAGGCTCAGGAGGCTAAGTCAGTAACATGACCATCTGCTTGAGTTTGCACATTCAATCCTAGATGACTTTCTTTTCCCTTAATCTTTTTTCAACAGTACTTCTTGAATCATTCCACTTCAGCAGTTTGCCAGACTGGTATTTCGCAGCTGCCCGATCAATGATGCAACCTTTCCTCTCTAATTCCCAATGACTCACCTGACACTGTGTTTTTTTTATTTTTGGAGCAAAGTTAAAGACTCATTCTAATCTTCGTCTGTTACAGCCACCTAATGTTCTGTCAATATTTCTCCCTGCTTTTAATCTGAAGCTGCTCTAACTTATAAGATTCACCCTTTCACTTCACACATTTCCATGTGATGCTCTCCTGTCACCACAGAAGTCTACCAGCTTTCTGAATTTTCCTTCTTAGACTAATTTCATTTTGGAAAATTCTCTCAGACTGCTGTTCACAACTTCTGAGTATCTATGATTCATGACCTATTCTTTCCTGCAGACCACTAATGAAATTATTAAATGCAATGTGGCATCTTTCCCATTAACAACATTCAGTTTTTATCCAGCTTAAAACATAAAAAAGGAGCATCATACAGCTGGAGTTGTACCATATTATGAAACTCCAGGAATCATAACACTGAAAGCCTAGTTTCTAGACACCTTCAGGACATTAGCAAGCATAAAGTAGACTTTCAGCCTCCCATTAAAGAGATTGGACATCTCTTCAAACAATATCCAATCTACACCACTGTCCCCCAACAGTGCAGCTATTCTACATTCCTCTCCTCTTAACCCACCCCAATGTACCTATTTCTCAAAGCATCAATGCAAAAAATAAAGACTGCAGCAGTTTTAAAACACCCAGTTGCAAACTTCGTATCTAAACAGTGACAGCACTTAGACATCAGGAAATAACTGCATACTGTAGGGTCAGTGTATGTGAGGGAAGAGCACCAATCAGAGAGAAAGGGCTGTGTTCCAAGATCTCCAGCCATTTGTTACTTTTGTAACATATTAGTCAACTTATTCCCCTGTGCTCAAGCCCCCTTTTCCATACGTATTTGGATATATTTGTTTGTACTTTAGATTCTCCCTACTTTAGATTCTCCCAGGCAAGACTACTCCAAATTCAGTTTTAAGATAAATCATACCATTAATAAGTGCAAGATTACATATGTGCTCTAACAGGAAAGAAACAAAAATTTCTACATAGGCTGAAATATTTGGGGGGGGGGGGAGAGGTGTGGTGTGTGTTCTTTTTTTTTTTTTTTCTATCAACAATGAGCATAAGCAGCAGCTACAGAGCATGTTAGGAAAACTATGCATTGGTCCAGCCACACAGCCTCCCAAGAAGGCACTGAAAACTTGCACACTCCAAGTTTCTCTCAAAAAAAAAACCAAAAACAGTCCTCCAACAGTACAGTGCTAGAAAAAAATATACAATAAAATAAACTAGAAGTCTGCTTGGTGGCTTTTCTTTCAGGGCCCTGGGAACAGGTCAGGCAGTTGGTTCAATAGGTGTCCTGGGGCATGCAACTGAAGGATCTTTCTTCTGCATACCAGAAATGTCATCAGGATTGACCAGTAATCATATTTTGCAAAATCATTATATTAGAAATTTACTGCTCTTCTCTGCAATGAATAGAAAAAATAAAAAGGAGCAGCAAGAAAATTGAGGAACAAGATATACAGAAAGCAATGATGAGTAATTTGTGAGTAGCCCCAGTAATTCAAGTCAGAACTATGTACAGCAGGAAAATGCCAGGTACAGACCACCACACTCCCCTGAATATGAAACACTATTTATGGGTTAATGAGTTTAATTTCTTATCTATTCATCTTTTGAAAAAAATCCATGGCATTTGCCTTTCAATTTCCAGACATCTCTTGGGAAATTAATCCTCTCAGCTGTGTTCTTTGTTATTCACCCACTTTCCTAACCCTATCACTCTCATGACAATCTATCTGTTCTTCCTATCTCACATACCACGAACACTTTATTCATTCTTCTTCCCCTTATAATCTTTCTTCCACTGATATCTCCTGCCTTCAGCCCCTCACTCCTCATCCTACAGTCCTCTCAGCCCTTCCAGCCCTGACTCTATTACACAATTCCCAGACATTTCCAGTACCTCTCCACTCTCCTCACAGCCACTCCTGCTCTCAGGTCCACTCCCTGCCACCAGAATAACCCTTGAAAAGGTCTCAGCATGAGGCTCCCTAGCAAGCTGTATTACTCATTTTCCTCCTTCCTCTGCCAGTGAGCACAAAGACTTCCTTGAGGAATGCCATGAGCTCCACATTCATGAGAGCTTTCAGCCTTTCTGCTAGAGAGAGCTACAGGAGCAGTAGTGTCCCCAGAGCAGGCAAGGGGTTGCAGGCCACCATATAAGTGTCCTAGGAGAGCCACAGCCTACCTGAAGGCAGCAATTCCTCCCTTTCACTGGCTGAGCTGCTTCTGCACCTACCTTGTGCCAACTGGGATTGAGCGCATGACGGGTAAAGGAAACAGGACTTCAGGAAACCAAGTGTTCTGACTGCAAAGCTGCAATGGGACAGTGGAGACTAACAAGTAATAGTCTTTGTAAGTAAAAAATCTAGACACACTTCTTCAGTTTAAAAAGCTTCTCCAATGTTTTCTGTACCTCAGTTCTAACACTGCACACTTGGCCACACTACACAGTGGAAAGGAAGCAAGGGAAACTTGGTAGCCCTTCACACCAAGGATGTCAGGGAAACAGATGTTTCGTGATTATTTCAAGGTTATCTTCAGAAAGCCCCACAGTGTTCAAGAAACAAAAAAGAAAGTAGAGAAAGAGAAAGCTCAAGTGTCCTTTCTCATTAAGCTGCAGAACCAGACTTCAGTGTATTACCACCACAAGAGAGTCAAAATACCAAACAGAAGGTAACGGCCTGATCTTGATCACATTTAAGAATAAATCATTATACCTAGCACGTTGCAGTTCATATGCTTCCTGTGTAATAAAATAACAATTTCTTTTTTGGGGCAGAGTGTTCTACCCATACTAGCAGCTGCCAGTCAAGGCAGCAGCACTGGGATAACCAAGGAAGTTAAACTTCAGCTAATCCTGGGAAGGTTGAAAGGGTCATTTTTTTGATGCTCGACATTTTCAGTCCTAAGCTTTACCAGGAAAGTGTTAGCAAGAAAACATTCCTTAAGCCAGGATCCACTGAGTGCGTTGACAACTCTTGTTAACTTTACCCAAATTTAGAACCATAGTAGTTAAGCAATATTTACTCTACAACTTTAATCAAATCTTAGCATGACAAACCACACAGTCTGTTTTTATGGAAGCCTGCTTCACGAGAAAGATCTTCTTGTGCATCTCATTTATCCTGCCAGTTCTATTTATGCCTCACATAAGAGAAAAACTTGAAAAATATTTTTTTGCTTCTAAACTTAGGGTTCAAGCCATTGCTTCATAATCCATAAAAGTTCACTGTTATGTCCTAGGAAAAGTATAATGCCATCAATCTTCATTCCATTTGACGTACCACAAGACGTACCATGATCACAAGACTTAACTTGGAAACAGCTGTCCCCCAGAAGCACTCACTCCCCAAACTAATGATGTGTCATTTAATTAATATCATTTTAAAAAGAACACATATAGATGGTGTAAAGTGACAGAAGTATTTCCCAAATGTAGTAACTTCCTCTAAGCAAGGTGCTGTAATAATCCCAAAATATTTTGCTGGGAATCAAGCGTTCTAGCTGTTAGTTCTTGGCAACTCCTAAAACACTAGTGAATGAGGGATGGGTGGGTGGGGAGGATAGAATCTGTGACAGCCTGAAATACAGACACATCTCAAAGAAGGATCAGCACACTGATAATCAAAACATCTGAACAGTTCTTACCCTGATTGCATTATTTCCATGGTAAACAGAACACATGACAGACTGAATTTTGTATTTCACACCGAAGCTGCCCTGCAGGGTCTGCCAATGGTCATATTTCTGCTGCAGAATTTAGGTCCAGATCATCAAGCAGCCAGATATCTATGGGGTTTAGTGAGCATGAGATATTGGTCTGTACATTACGAAGTGCTGCAGATTGCTACTGCTCAATCAGTACTTGACAATATCAAAGAATGCCTCCTCCAGAGAAAAATATACTATAAAACTTGTAGTGATTGTCATTCCATCTGCATTCTTTTTCACAGAGTGAAAAATAATACTAGTATAAAAAGACTGAAATATTCACCACAGTAGCGGTGTATTGACAAATTCTGAGTAAGAAATCAAAGCACTCTGCATTAGATTTGGGTAATTAAAGACCCTGTGCAGGTATTAACAGAACAGTAAGTAGGTCTTGACGCTTTCTGTGCCAAGCATGTCTTTTGAAATAATAAAAAATTATGCTTTTCTAAGAGAATTTATCTTTAGCCCGGTTTTCAGGGCACTCTTAATTTTCCCTCCAGTCCTTCATCATTGTAGTGCAGAGCTGAACAGTTCATGGAAAAGCTGCGAGATTCCACTTGCATGCTGTATTGTAGCAACTACGAACCAAGAAAAATGAAGGAGTCTTAAGATACACAGGAAAATGCCTTTCTGTCATCAGGTTCTCATACCAGCAGGTAATTCTCCACAGATTTTAACCAGGTGCAATGACAGAAGGCTGCAGTGAACTGCAAGTCCCAAAAATACGTTATTAGGCAGGAAAATAAATATCTTTCAAGATTATGCATGCCACAACATAGTGTTCAGAGACAGTCCAGTTTTCCTTTCCTGCTTCTTCCCCTTGATCAAACTCAGCAGGTCTCATAAATGAGCCAGTGAAACGGGAAATTATCACCGAAAATACTGAAACAGCAGGAGTATCTTTCAACTGCTTCTACTCTTTCACCAGCAAAAATTTCAACATACATAATCATGCAGAAACACAAACTCAAACATGATAAAACACAAATTTATATTTGTATACTTAATTTTTGTTCCTTCATAGCTATATTTTATATTACAGAGCACAAAAGGTATATTTCACTCTACTCCCAACTAAGAGAAAGGGATTAAACCAAGCATGAACAAAATCTTGCCATGTTTGCTTATACAGCCAGAGCTTTGAATCCCAAAAAGACGACAGCCACAATGAATAGCCCTCTGCAGCTACTTCCTCCTGTCCTTGGACTCTGCAATAATCAGCTTAGGTTGGGGTGACCAACACTTTGGTGACCCAGTTTAGGTGAGATGAATCCCAGCCTCAGCATGCAACAGAGAAACATTCGTCTTCTACTGCAGTTGTGTTTTCAGTAAAGTGGCAGTATGAAAACTAACTCACAATAGCTCAAGGCAGCAAATTTAAGAGACGTTTATGCAAGCTTTGCATGACTATTGAAATTATAGCTGTGTCCTAAATAGCAACAAGGAAATGGCACACTGTGGGATGGGGCTTCGTATTCTTTCATTACTCATTGGCTTAGCCAAATTACATAAGCACTGAGGAAAGAACACCTTGGCATATTAGGTTGAACCCAAATCATATCCAAAGCTCCGTATTCAAAAGAGTCAACAACACCCAAGTCTTCAGTCAGAAGACCAGTCACTCCCAAGTTTTTCTATTACCTTACAGGTGTGTGCATGCAGCACCTTCAGTCCCCAAATGGCTGAGGGGCACCAGTCAGTCATCATGATGACACCACAGACAAATCCTGAGGCAATCCAAGATTTAGAGAAACCCAAGTTAGCACAAGTCATGAGCCAGATAATTCTCCACACAGGAGAAGTGTTCTTCCCAGATGGATAAGGAAAAGCTAACAAAAATTCTGGGAAGAACGCATAAACTGGTGAGGCTTCAGTATTCTGACCTCCACACAGCCAGCTGTCCCAGAAAGGGAAGTGGGATTGCTGCAGTCAAGTTTTAGGCAACTATGTCGAAACTGCTGCCATTAGGCTCTGTTTAATGATTATTTTTAAAAAAAAAAAAACAAAAAACAGTGCTTTCAGGTACTCTCTTTACTAAAAAGGGAAACTATGTGTACCTCAGATGCAGACTTCTACATCAGATTAATTATGTCCTAACCAACGAATATCAAGAAGAGAAAAATAACAGACTAAATAGCTGCCACAAATCCTGCTATACGTCTCATTTTATGTCAGCATTATCAGTTGTCTTCATGTACGATTTTTGTGAGCAGGCATAAGACAATAGACCTGAGACAACTGAACCAAAGTACATGTAATTCTTAGAGTAACTACCACAGCAGAAAGGGATATTTAATAAAAGAAGCATCTGGTAAGCCTGAGGCATGACAGAGCATACTATTAGCAGTACAACATACAGACAACTGAACAAGGTTTATGCATACATACATGCAATCACACATAGACATGCACATGTATCAGTATCACATTACTTTTACTGGCAGTTAAAATTCACAGTTTCTGTTTTCACATGGCCTCCTGCCCCAAATAATCCATCTTAAGTAGCAATTAAACATAAAAATTTTGTCTTTTCCCCACATGCTGTCACAAGTTTTAAGAATATTTATGGCTAGGTAAAGATTTTCATGACCCTGGTGGAACAGGACATTGATCTCAATACTGCCACTGTACAACAAAATGAAAACAATCTCTCTAGAAATCAAGATACATAGATAAGGGCAGATCATTTTAACCATGAACTTTGCTTACACGTATTCTCTACTTCAATACTCAGGTCATTTTAGGTTCATCCTAGAGCCTGTATTCACTACTGGGACAACAAAGAATGAAACGATACAGGACTCTCTGCCTGACCACTTGACACTAAAGAACAGAGGAATTAAAGAGCTTTACTACTTTAAAGCAGAAGGTTGCTATCATGGTATAGAGACCCATAATGAACAACCACTGACCTTAGTACTTCAGAAAGGAAATGCTGCAATGGTTGTGAGAGAAACAAGTTACTTGCAAGATACTTCCCTGCAATGAGTAACACAAATCCATGAAATACAGAAAGAAAAACTGACATCACCTAATAAGAATCACTTCTTTTTTCCTTACAAGCCAAACAAATATCTGTTCTAAAAATCACTACTGAAGAGATTTTTACATAAAGAAAAACAATAAGGCTTATTATGTCCAGGGTCATCACTAGATAAGTCAAAAGAAGTTTAGCCATTGTCCTGTAGGAACACCTGGTAGTAAAGTATTATCTGAGTGTTCAGCACAGGAGACACTTAAGACTTAGTTAAGTATGTAGTGGAGGACCAAATTACCTGCTAAATATAGTCTCTTAAACAATAACTGCCAAATTAAACAAAACGAGACCTACTACACTTGAACACTTACTGGGCTGTTGTCCCCTCTACTTCAGCTTCCCTGACTTTGAAGGACTAGACCCTCCTGTACCTATCTCCTTGGTATCACCACAGATTCCATGTTCATCACATCACTATTTCCATAATAATAAATTCAATAAAAAGTCTGTATAGCTTTTCACATTGATTATTGTGTCTGAGGATACAAAACTGCGTTGTTCTGAAATTATTCTACTTTAGGCTGAAACACTCAGGCTCAGTCTTTGCTCTAAGATACACCTGTTAGGATGTTAAGACGACTTCTTAAAACCTGAAAGCCTGAAATCTTTCACACACACACACTTCACTGGGAAATTAAAGCATATATGTGCAGTGATAAGAAGATGGCAGAATCACAAACTGCAAAAATAAAAAGTGTACAGATGTTCCAGCTCTTTTTGCTTTCTCAATAAATATTTACATTTATAACATTCAATACAGAGGATCTTGACAGATGCAAGCCTCACGAAGTTCAACAAGGTCAAGTACAACATCCTGCACATGGATCAGGGCAATGCCACACACAATTAAGGGATGGGCAGAGAATGGTTTGGGAGCAACCCTGAAGATAAGGACTTGGGTGTGTTGCACAAGAAACTCAACATGACCTGGCAATATGTGCTTACAGACCAGAAATCAAACCGTACCCTGGGCTGCATGTGAAGAAGCATGACCACCTGGTCAAGGGAGGCAATTCTCCCCCTCCGCTCTGCTCTCATGAGACCCCTCCTGGACTGCTGCATGCAGCCCTGTGTTCCCCTGTACAAGGAGGAAGAAATTCTTGACAGGGTGGATGAGGCCCTGGGACAGGTTGCCCAGAGAAGCCGTGGCTGCCCCTCCCTGGCAGTGATCAAGGCCAGCTTGGATGGGGCTTTGGGCAACCTGGGCTAGGGGAAGATGTCCCTGACAATGGCAGATGCTTGGAGCTAGATGTTCTTTGAGGTTCCTTCCAACCCAACCTACTCTGTGATTCCATGATCCTGCATCACTGCAATACTGATTATATTTACTTTATGATACGTTGGGAGCTTTCTGGAAGGTGCTATATTTTGACAGAAATACATAACCATATCCTATTGCCAATGCCAGACAAAACTTTAAAAAACCCAAAACCAGATTTTAATCATTACTAAAATAGGTAATACCAAATTTAAAGTAATGAAGCTGTGTCTATCTTTAAAAAGATACAATAATATGGGGTTTTTAACAGCCTAGAAAATATCTTCTGTTGACTGCATGTATTTCATTTACACAGATGGGTCTACACATCTGTTCAGTTCCATTTAGCACCTAGAAATATACAAAGCAGCAAAGTCAACAATAAAAGCAAAATGTTAAGAGTTTATGGGGCCTCTCCATGACTCATGGCATGTACACAGCCAAATTGTATTAGTTTGCTTTTCAGTGGTAGACTTTGGTTTGCCATATGAAACATAAGCACATTTGAAGGAAATTATGTAAACTAGAAGTATCAAATCTGAAGCAGAAATTGGTTGGGGGGTTGTGCCTGTAGAACTGTTTATTACTTGTAGCTAAAAGCCAGTTCTGTCAAAACAAAATTAAATCATAAATAAACAACACAGGTTTTTTATTACTACAATGGAGATGGTGTTTCAATTTGACTTTGTTGGGTTTTGACAGGTTCCAACTAAATTGGGTTTGGTGGGAAGAACTGTCCTACATCCAGCATCCTTTCATTATAGGAATGCAGCTTCACAAAATATTATTCTTCTAATAATTAAAATCATATAATGTATTGGTTGGAAGAGACCTTTGAAGGTCATCTACTCCAACTCTCCTGCAGCAAGCAGGGACATCTTCACTAAATCTGGTTTCTCAGAGCCCTATCAAGCCTGACCTTGATTATCTCCAGGGATGGGGCCTCCACCACATCTCTGGGCAACCTGGTCCAGTGATCTACCACCATCTACCATATTGAAGAATTTTTCCCTAGTATCCAACCTACATCTCCTCTTTTCTAGTTTAAAATCATTCCCCCTCATCCTATTGCTACATGCCCTTGTGATCAGTTCTTCCACAGCTTCCTTGTAGGTACCTTTCAGGCACTGGAAGGCCACTATAAGGTTCCTCCAAAGCCTTCTCTTCTCCAAGCTGACCAAGCCCAACTCTCTCAGTCTGTCTTCATAGGAGGGGTGCTCTAGCCCTTTGATCATTTTTGTGGCCCTCCTCTGGACATGCTCCAACAGGTCCATGTCCTTCTTGTGTTGAGGGCAAATACAGAATGCTTTCAAGAAATCCTTTAGTGTACACCTATGTGGCTTCACCATAAGCAAAATACTTTCCAGGAAAAAAAATATTTTAGGCTTTATAGTGCTCTCCTCCAATACATACAATTCAATATTCTTCGCCTCATCTCCAAAGATCTAAACCAACCTTTTTCTACCCCCTTTCTCATGTTCCTCCTCCATTTATTCCCAACTCACAAAACAGTATGGGACATATACTAGGTCTCAAGTCTGGGACAGAGGAAAACACAATCAGATCAGCAACATTTCCCAGAAATAGAGCTAAGTAGCTGCAATTTTAATTAGAGGTCCCTTTAATTGTAGCATGCTGATCTAAAAGAAAATAGATTGTACAAACCCACTCAGAAACACAAGGACAATTAGAATAAAGGTTCCTATACAGCATATGCTAAGAAATAACACAATAAACTAGTGCTGAACATCCTTGTCTGAAATGGACTTGCACTGTATAGCACTTGCTGCAAAGCTTAATGATGCTGAACATACCAGCTTTTGTTTTGTCCTCTATTTCATTGACACATTTTTGTAATTGTTAGAAAACTGACTTTAAGCATCAATTCAACCGGCGCTTCAAAACACACAGTGCCTGGATGGATCTCACTGCATGAGAAGTGTTCCTCTGCTCATTTGTACAATCCATGTAAGAAAATGCCAAAATCTTGATGTCTCTAGCACTGTCAGAGCAGGCAATGCCATAATTTTCTTTGTCTTTCTTTTAACTTGTGTATCAGACTTGGATCTCTCATTTGGTCCTCAGACAGCCCAACTGACATTCAGTCCTGACTCAGAATTTCTCAGTAACATCTCTGAGCCACTGCATTTTTTCCTGCACCAGTTTCTCCAACCATCCTTTGCATCTTAATTACAAAACCATTTACTCCTCTCACCTTAACCAATACATTCTCCTCCAACCCCTATCTTCTTAAGATGCAAGTATAAGAACAGTTTCCCTAAATTTTTGCTTTGAACCTGTTGTCAATTTCCTCATCACCTTCTTGCTCTTCCTCATACTTCCCCAGACATTGCAGATATCACTCACTTCCACTTGCTTTTGGACACAGGTCGTGGAGCTGACATAGAGAGACTGCCTAGCTGTTTACTCCATACACAAGCATGTGACCAAAAATGGCCAGCCACACTCACAAGGAAACCCTGGCACGGAGCTTCACCAGACGTGTCAAACCCCCACCTAAATTCGTTACACAACTGCTCAGTGTGTGCCACCTGAGATATGCAACAACTGGCTGTTCCTTATCTATCAACAGCAACTTACTGAGGAACAGAGCAACCAGAGGAAGAGCCCATATAATGCCTATTTGTATGTATACACTAATTCTGTTATTAAAGATGGTCAAGAAACATAGTACCCAGTTAAAATGAAAATTAGGGTTGCACAGTCTAAGAAGGGCTGAATAGCAACTGAGAAGAACATCACTTTCACATTCAAGGGAAGTTTATGTAATTTCACACTTTACTGCCTTCGTGTAATTTTTAGGAAAACTCCATACATTTCAAAAATCCCTTGCAGCAAGGTTTTATCTGCCCTTTGCATCCTTACCATTTATTGGAAACATTTAGCATTAAAAAGCAAATATAAATGCCCAGTTCTTACATAGAAAGAAGAGGTTATGTGCAAATGTAGCACAAGCATTTCATCTGATGTTACTGGGTTTACAGTTTAGAACTTTTATATTCATTTTCTAAGAGTGTTTAAGCAACCTCCCTGGCAAAGCCAGAAAACAAGCTACATCTCCAAGAAGCATTACGCCCAAGTGAGATGCCTTTCCAGGGGATACAGATCCTTAAGAATCAAACAAGTTTTAAATAGATGTTTGAATGTGAAAGTAAATATTTACATAAAAGAGCGTGGTTTGTGCTGATGTGAAATTCCTATTAAAACTCTGTCCAAACATGGAGAAACACATCCAAAAATGGAGAAAAACACACCCTTAAAACTCTCATTTGCTGAGGTATTTCAGTAGTCCTTTCCACAGGAACATAATCATCACCTTCCTGGAGGCAAATAAGCAGCATTCGTCCAGAACCGGAAGATGGTTCCTGAACAGTCATTACAGATTGGTCCAATAAAGAGTGTGTGCTACTAGTATTAAAACCTAGGCAAGCCCCAGATACTTCTAAATGCCACGTGAGGACGCTCCACAAGCACTACGGGGGCAGCTCTCCACTTCAGAGACCCATCTTGCTCCAAATCCTCCTTTCCTCTCAGACTGCTTCTCTCATCTCTTTAAGGCAGGGAGCATATGCCAGTACACAAGGAGGAAGGAAGATGTGCAGCACTGCAAAGTGCCGGCAACAGATCTTAGGAGGATCCTTCTGGCTTCCTCACCAAGTGCAAGGGAAAATCAGCTGGAAGGCTGGCTAATGAACTACATTTACTTTTTCCCACTGTAACGAATTATAGTGAGATACTGAAAACTTGTGACAATTTATGAATGTAAGAAGTTTCCCAGCCAAAAAATAACCACTTTGGCCTCTCCTGGAAAGGGAGACAAAAGGTAGTTTAATTATTTAACATTTTTTTTGTTACTCTCCCTTTCTTAAGACAGGTTTGGAGGGAAAGGGTTGTTTGTTTTGATCTGCATGTTTAAGACAACTAGCTAAATACTATCTCTGGTTTCTACAATTTACTTAGGCTCATATTTTCACATTTTTAACAAGTTGAGAGTCCCAAGATAGATCACAGATGATTCACCTATTGATATGCAAAATTCCTTTAGTCATCTATAAATAATTATTTTTTTTAAATTTATACACATAAGTAGGACTCACTCTTTATTCCGAAAATAAAACAGCTATATCTTATCTACTGCTGAATCCCACAGTCAGAAGTTCTCAAAAATCTAATTATCACAAACTCTTCTCCATAAAGTAGGTAAAAAACAAAATGTAAAACCCCAGATATCTTCCTTGTAGGGCAAGGAGAATGCTCACTGTCTGTTCTTTTCAGCAGTTGCACAGTCGAGCTTATTTTGCTTATTTTTAATCTCCAAGTTCCCTAAAATAAATTTTAACAATTCCACCAATTACAGTTTTTAAAGTACCCCCAATTAATTGGGGGTAACATTTCCTGAAGGTCATTAAAAACAACAGATATTAAAATATGGTCTTTCGTTGCTTCTTTTTGTAATCTCCATCTATTAAAAAAAATTGCCTTTCAGAAACCTATATAGCATAACTTTTATGCAATACAGAAAATAATTTTTAATGGAAACAGAAACATTTGATACAAAAAAGAAAAATCCCTTTAGCAGAAACCATTTTTGGGTAAAAAATGTCTTCAGTTATTTTCAATAAGCTCCAATATTATTATAGCTATAAAATTGACCTCCAGCTAAAAGAAAAAGAAATGTATAATTTTCCATCTGGTTCTCAAGAACTGGAGATGACTCATTTTTGCCTCACCACTGCTGCTATCTTTTGGCATATTTTCCTATATATGTGCCAAATTTAGCAAATCTCTCTGATCTCTAGTTACAGAAAATTACTCTGATGGTGTTTAAATGTTTGGGATGTGCCAAATTTTTACCTGCTTCAGCTTTTTAACTTGCAGAATGCAGCCATTTAGTAAGAGTGCCTATAATGAATTGGAGGGTTTAATTCACAGCTATGAACACCACAAGAACAGCGTTTTCACCTTTGCTGTGGTCCCCTGGCTATCTGTCCTGCAAATACACCTTTTAGATGTTCTTAATTTTATTTTATTCTGTCTTGTAAATACACCTTTTGGATGCTGTTCTTTTATTTTATTTTTTCCCAAAATATTTCCATGAACTCTATTAACTATTGCAATTCTTGACAGGGTGAATAGCTATCACATACTAGAGAAGTCAGACAAGCTGCTACAGTTTCACCTGTCTTCTCCATGTTTCTACCTATATGGGGACACTGAATCCATCACATTGCCACCCAAGGACAGGTTTAAACTCAGGACCTATATCCCACACCACTCACACTCTGAACCAGGAAATAAAAAACCTCTTCCTTGCTGAGGATCAGAGCGCCCTCTCAAACACCTTTAGTAGACTACATGCCATCATGTATCTTAGAATATCTTATTAAAAGAACTTATTGGAGACAGTACCAGATTTCCCTTATTCACAGTTAAATCTGTAAAGAAATTACTTTAGTCTAAATTAGAGTTCACACTAGGTTAAGTGTGAACACAAGTGCATTCAATCCCTCACTTCTGCAGCCTCCATGGATGGAGCACATGAATATCCCTGCATGCACCACACAGCTCTGACAGCAGCTATTCAAACTTAGGTCTTTCTCCAGCACAGCAAAGAAGCTTCAGTCCAGTACAGTGCTGCTGCAGGCATACAGATCAATGCATCTTGGAGAAACCACCACACTGAATTCAAGAGGCTGCAGCAGGCATGACTGCTCAGAACTACAGGAAGGTGAACTCAAGCCAATCACCTCATCCCTGAACTGAGTAACAAAAAGAATCTGAATAAAATACATGATAGATTATAATGACGACAATATTGGTTACATGTTATGATCATATACATCAAATAGCTATTTTCATTCATATTTGGATCTCTAAACCATCTACAAACTTTCATGGCATAAAATTGTTTAAGTCTAAAACTCTACCCAAAGTCCTTTCTTACTGGCACTGGGGATCTGCTGAGATCTCAGATTTCTTACATTACTGAACTAGGGCAAGCTTATTTGTTTTAAAAAACTGGAATCACAGAATGGCAAGGGTTGGAAGGGACCTTTGGAGATCATGTAGTCCAAACCCTTCTGATAAAGCAGGTTCACCTAGAACAGGTTATGTAAGATTGCATCCAAGACAGGTTTTTAATATCTCCAGAGAAGGAGATTCCACAAACTCTCTGGGCAGCCCCAAAGTGAAGTAGTTTTTCTTCATACTGAGATAGAACTTCCTGTGTACCAGTTTGTACTCATTGCCTCTTGCCCTGTCTCTGGACAACACTAAAGAGAGTCTGGTCCCATCCTCTTAACATCAACCCTTGAGATATCTATAAGCACTGATGAAATCCCCTCTCAAGTCTTCTCTACTCCAGTTTAAACAGCCCCAGCTCTCTCAGCCTTTCCTCATATGAGAGATTGTCCAGTCCCCCTAATCATCTTTATAGCCTCCATTGTACTGTCTCCAGTTGTCCTTCTTGAACTGTGGAGCCCAGAACCAGACACAGTACTGCACATATAGCCTCACAAGGTCAGAGTAGAAGGGAAGCATTATTTCCCTCAACCTGCTGGCCACGGTTTTCTTAATGCACCCAATACAGAGAAAAGCTGCATCAGTGGTGAGCTATGACAAAAAAGAAAACACTTTGCCATGCTAATGAAGTTAATGCTTTAATACAACAGCTGAAATCTGAAGCAGTACATAAACAATTAGTAAAATTACTGGAATAAAGGAATTAATGAGGTGAACAAGAAAGATGCACAGCCTCTCAAGAAAATAAAATTATTATTGATCCATAACCATACAGCCCTCAAAAGTGCAGCACCTAAGAAATTTGCTTCCATCAGTAATAAAGGATGTGGCAAACTATAATTAAATCACTTAAATCATTGAACAGAAAGATCCTCACTGTTCTGTTGGGCTTCTGAGTTTGAAGCAAATTTAAGCTTGTATGTAAATGGAGAGAATAATATAAATCAGTGGTTACATAGCTTGTATCTTTTCAAGCCTTTCAAAAAAGGGATTAGGTAATTACTAGAGTTGACTTTACTGTTAGGAAACTCATCCAAGAATCTTACATCTGGGTTGGCAATGTGCTGTAACTATACAGGGATGCAATGAAATCACATATTAAACAAACCCAAGAAAAAGACTAGAGCTGATACTGGGAAGTATAACAGACTACCTTTCACAGCAATAGTCCATTAGTAAGTTAAAGTTGGACCATCATCTTCACATCATCGCTACAACTGTGGAAATGCAACATTTTGAGAATTTTCATTGGATCTTAATGTTGCTGTGAATAGTAGTTAGGTGAGTGGCAAGTCAATTCACTGAACAGATATTGGATTTCAACTCTGTCAGCAGTTCCATCTACTGCAAAATGCAAATGGGCTTGTCCTTCCACACACTGACAGCTACTTCCAGCAGACAGTTGCACAGCTTACATTGTTACACATCCTGTGCTAAACAGAAGGACATCACCTCTGACTCCAAAAGCTGCAAATCTCTGGAGGCTGAAAGAATCTCCTGCTCAAGCCCTACAGCATGCTTGCACTATTCACCTCCAAACATTCCAACTTACAGTTGCCTGCCTCTTTCTGTGTTCTATTTCAAAAACTCAATGCTTATGAATACCACTGGACTTCAAAATCTAGCTCTGCAAATGTTCTCCTTCATGTTGTGTTATAAACTGCTGAAAACATTGACAGGCCAGTACAGATGAACTTTTTATTTTAAGTGTTTGAAGACACATGGCCCAACTGTGATAAAGTCAGAGGCAGGGAGACCCTTCCACACTGAATAGAGAGCATTGAGATACAACTTCCAAAGGGCTGCCTAATCCGCTGCTGTATCATCCTCTGTCTTCTAACAAAATCCCTCGGCCATCCCAAAGACACTCTTTACAAAGAACACAAACCAAAATTGTCATTTCCATTCCATTAAGGTACAAATCTCTCTTGCAGAGCACATCAGAGAACAGCCTGATGACAATCATTCCTGGAGCCAGCTTTGTGGTAATAACTCATTAATGACAGGCCTCCTTTCTCCCTGACCAAAAGAGACAGCATTAAGAATGGAGTGTTTGGAGAGAAACAAAGCCATAGTTGTTCAGTCCTATCTAAACCAGTCACTAGGCACAGTAAATGACACCTGTGTTGTGACAGATGTCCTATGGGCCACACATACACACACACAAAACGGACTCAAGAGAACTGCTCTCCACAGAGATAATGTTCACATCTCAAAACAGCAGCACTACAGCTGTCTACTTTATTGGCAAGGCCAGTGGCCAAATCCAAACTGATGCTCGATTCCTCTGGCATCTGCAGAACAGGCCCTGTCAGTCAGGGCTGATGCTCTGGGTGGGCAGGAACACCATGGCAAAGCTGGCACAAACATCTTCAGTTGTTCTAGTCCCCATTCTGTGGGTAAAGAGATTCTCTCTCTCTAGAATTTTTAACATGAGTTCTAATACAAACATCAGCCATATTACTGTAACAATTCACATTAAGAAAAAACCCTCCATGTTAATTTCCAATTCTCCTTTTGTGTTGCATGCTGCTAGAATAACAGATGGACTTTTAGGATTAAAAGAACTAACATCCAGACATACAGAAATTATTGTTCCCACATCCTTCCAACTTGCGTCCTACAGAACAGTCTATTTAAAGCTCAAAGAGTATCTGGAGATTCCAAAATTGCCCCTTTAAAAATCTGCACCTACATCCACTTATTTAACCAAAATGGTCACAAAAATGACAGCAATTCATTGGATTTGTGGTGCTTTCCTTGGACTTTCTTACATTAGAGACTGCTCTAGTTCAAAGAATCCCTTTTATAGTTTAATCAGAATGGTCCACAAAGAAAAAAATGCTTAAAGAAATACAGAAATCTTGCCCTGATGACTCAGTAACATGGGAAATGGAGGTGAAAGAGTAATGAGCTATTTACTGATTAAAGATGATATAAAGGAGAAAAACATTCTTCAAACTAGAGGACTATAAGGGTACAACAGAAAGGAACAGAAGCATAGTATAATCCAATGGCACAAGAGAACCACACCAGCTAGAAGCTTTGCAATACATGGGCACAGGACCACTACCTCACAACTACAGCAGTCTGTCACAAACACAGATCAACAAACTAAGGACAAGGCCCCTAACCAAATGATGCCCTAAAACCCACCTACAATCAAGAGTCCTCCAAGATAACACTATCAAGAGGCTTTTAAAAAGCATGGAAGGACAAGAACACTGAAATACTAAGGATACCTGAATTGAGCAAGAAAATATAGAAAGGGGACAATATTTTTGTGTTTGCTGTTTAGTCTTGCCCAATCCAGACACAAAATAGGGGATACACAGAATTAAGCAAGTTAGGGAAAACTTTAAGCTCACTCGGTAACAACTCCTAAGGCTCAGCATAATAAAAGATTATTGAGAAATAATTTATACATTCTTTGCAGAAAGCCACAAAAGCAGGAAATTATCTGAACAGTCTTTTGATAAATGTAGTACTTGAGAGTTGCTGAGACTCAAGAAAGGCTTATTGATTTGTTAGGACCAAAAAAACTCAAGTTAATAAGATAAAATTTTAATTTTGGAAGGCTGGGTTTTTTCCAGTTTTTTTTTTTTAATTATTCCTGTCTTGCAGCAAAAAGGAGATTAAAGTAATGCTCCCAGACTTATAAAAGCACAGTTATATTTTAATGGAAAACTGCTTTCTATTATAGAAACTTCACAATTATATATATACTTTAATTGATGGCAAAAAACTAACCCTGAACCAATATAAGCATGATAAACCATTTTCTTTTTCATACCTCCACTCACAGAAGAAATCAGATCTCCTCCTGCTTGAAATTAAAATGCTTAAATCATTCTTGCTATTATGCAAATTTAACATTAAACTGTTAATACTTTACTGCCAAACAACAGACAACCCTTAGAAATCAAAACAGTATTCATAAGCCAAAAAACTGGCAAAGAGAAATGAGAACATTTAAACACAGAGACTAAGCATGGATTAAAATTGAAAGCCTCTCTGAAAAACGAAGTATATTATAAAGATGTTTTTAAAAACAGTACAGATTAAAGAACTGAGGCAGACTTGGTGATGAAATGACACTGATTCTTCAGAAGACAGCACAACAGTGGTTCCTCATCTACAGGTCCAAGGAAAGCTTCACATCCAGCAGACCAATTTACAAGAAAGTCATAATGTGTCACCTGGGTGGAGGACAGCTGATAATTGGTCCTAATCTTCAACGTTAAAACGTGAGAGATTCTTTTGTTTTGATCAAATTAGCAGATTCCTTAAAGTAAACGCTGTTAGGAGACTAGAACTGCTGTTTTATCCAGTCCCTGCTGCTTACAAGACAGTGGACTGCATGGAATTACAGGCACTATGCTTGGATAATTGGACACAGTTAAAGTCTATTAAAAATAGTAATTTAGGCAAACGTCTGTGTTAGTTTAGCAACAAACAATAACAATGCAAAAGACCTTGCCTCTTCTGACACATATGTAATGATCTGCAGGAGTTTGGTATGCCAACCAAGACCCATCTGGACGCCTATCTGTGCAGTATGAGCTAGGGAGCTGCTTTGGCAGGGGGGTTGGACCCGATGATCTCTGGAGGTCCCTTCCAATCACTACAATTCTGTGATTCTGTAACCAAACAGCTCAGTGAGTAGCCTAGGCTGCTGATTTGTCTTCAGCAATTCAAAAGAACATCCTAGAGAGTAATCTGCTTGTAAAACACAGAATTCTTTTGAAGGACTATGAAATAAGGAAAAGAAGCTACCTCTAGAGGCCTGGATTTAAAAAAGCATTTAGCTCTTCAGTGTTTACATTACTTCAAATAAATGGGAAGCCAAAAAGTTTTGCTGAGTCTGAGCTGTGTCTAACCACAGATGGAAACAGAACAGGTCCAACAGGAAGCAATTAATAGACAAGTCTATATATTAACTCTGTTAAAACATGCACTCAGACCTCACAGCATCATGCCACTTCTCCACATCCATCTTTTCCCATTTATATTGCATTTCCCCTCTTGTGTGAAGAAAATTGAGATCCAAGAATAAATAAGAAAATTTCTTATGACAGTGTTCTATGAACAGAGTTAATCTAGGCCTTAAGTGGTTTCTGTTTGTGATTTCAGACAAAGCACAGAAAAAACAAATCTCTTACTTAAGCTGGCAAACCCATCTTAATAAAATGCTCCGACTTGTAATTTAATTTCCAAGGCATTATTACTGGGAAAAAAAAATCCACTCTTTAAGACAGCCCAGTCTTAAGTCCTCAATGTTAAGTGTAATTTCCAAGTAATAATAAACACACTGAACTAAAATTTAAAGCTTTGTCATGAATACTGTGAAGCACAAATATACTGAAATACAGTTAGAGCTCACATGTAAAACATGTCAGTGCTGAATTAAAATATTTGTCATATTGGCTATAGAGAAAAAAATCTCTGATCATTTTAAATATTCTGAACTATGTAAGATTTTTTTCCCTAGATACATGAAGGGGAAAAACCCAATCTCTTTTTCCTATAACAACCCGAATTTTTTTTTCTTTAGTCTCCTCAAGAAACCAGAACCATCTCATAACCATTATGAGTTAAAATGAAAATTATGAAGATCTATTTCCCCTCACCCAATCGGAAAAGGAAAAATATTTTAAAATTTATATTCCTACACATTTGCATTCCAGATTTCTAGATTTAACCTTAATGTTATTACTAGAGAATGAAGAGTACTTTCTAAGGATACTTCCTGCATCTTCTGGCTGAATTCTCTGCTAAAGGACAATAATGACTTACCTTAACTAATTCATTACACTGCTAAGAATAAACCCCCCAAAAATTATATTCCCTTGCTCTTTCCTCTAATAGTACAAAGCATTAAGTAAAATGCTGGAATTAGTGATATGGAAAAGAAACAATCATTTCAATCCTAAAAGATACCAGCATATGGCAGCAATAAATAGAAGCAATTATGTGGGTTTTTTAAAAATGCAAATATATTGAATCAGAACAAGCGATGTTGGCATAGGTTAAAAGGCTCTACTTGAATTAATCAAAGTTTCAAGCATTATTTAAAAAGATTAAGTTTAAAATATTCAAAAGTTCTGATTTATGAGAAACTGTGAATATTAGGCTAAACCTATTCTTCAGCACAATCACAGAGCTACCTCATCTTATTTAGTATGAATGCTAAGAATGATGGGAGAAACATTCTCAAAGCCCAGGCATCTTTTACACTGTGATCACTTTCATTTGTCATTGCTCCCATTTAGCTTATTGTGAAACAGAAAAGAAGTTCATTGAATGGAACATTGATCACATTTCCAACTAATAAGTGATAACTGTCCTGACTCTTGTCTATTTTACTTTAGCACCCTTCATAAATCAGCCCAGATGTGAGATATAGCA